>CM034133.1:2814437-5628875 GCA_019914995.1 Acanthochlamys bracteata
TTAAATCGTAAAGTACATAGTCTTGATAATCAAAGATTTAGTTATATCAAGTTTCAAATGTCAATGCTAAAATGAATGACATTAATAATGCATTCAAGGATATTCCTTATTCATCACTCTGAACTGATTTAATGTATGGCGAATCCTCGAGAACTTCCATAGACTCCCAAGATAATACCACAGCTATGTGCAGCATAGAGAAGACCAAGTATGTCCTGCCAAATAAAAAAGGTCCGTTTTGACCACGACTTTGGGAAGATACGCGTGTATTTTAAGATGCAATTTGGTGCTTAGCTTAAATTGTACTTACACTGCTCTTTAAATGATCAAATTTAATGGTGGTGCCTTCGTAGACTGAGCTTAGAAATCAGCAGTTTATTAAGCAGAAGTTAAGGAAGTTGATAGAAGAAAAGTCCAAACTACTTGTTTTAGTCCACCTTGGGAAATGGAAATATCACCGAGAACTGAAAAGTTATACAAAACTATACAAGCTATAAGAGTCTAAGACCATAACAGTGTGTGCCACTCTTTAGATTATCAAACTAGATTGGAGGACACCTGTAACATTTTGGTTGGCGTCAATGCTAGCTTTAAAAATGATCTGCTTATACCAGAGAATCATGTACCGGGATAAGGAAAATGCAAACCTACAACAAAACAAAAAAAAAAAAAAATTTCGTACCTTACATGAAAACAAGGACTGTGAATTGTATACAGCAGCTATGGCTTATCAAAAAGATGAGAGAAAAGTTGAAACATGTAGAGGAAAATTTTGACACAAAGTAACTGGGATGAAAAGCCGCTGTTCATTATTTAAATTCCTTGCTTTTAAATGGATGGTTTGCCACATGCAGCACACTTCCAACGAACATTACAGATCCTGAAATTGAGATCAAGAGAATTTCTGATGATACATTTTAAAACTTTAGACGGGCTCCGATTTTGAAGCTGACGAAAAAGTCAAGGTGTGGATTTCCAACCGCAACGACCAAACATAGCATATTAGCATGTAGGGGTTTTCTTAAAGTGAAGTGAGAAGCCGCTGGCCATGTGCATAGGCGAATTAGATACACAATCAATCAGAAAGGTTTGCTTTAATTGAATACAAACACAGTGTACGTTAAAGAACTCAGATGACATTGATGCGTAAAGGCATGACTAAATAATGTATGCAACTGAACTAAGATTCTATCTTAAACAACAACTTCAATATTAATTAGATTAAGAAATTTAAAGGTATGGGTTCAAATTAAATTAGTAGCATTCATTTAAGTGTCATAATGTGCTAAACAGAAGAAATGTTAAAATATATTCCAGCTTTTTACTTCAAAGGATCTAAAAAGGAGCATATAGCACAGGTAAGTTGTGCTGCCCTTCACCTATACACTTCTCATATCTCAAGAAGCAATGCTTTTTTCTTCAGGAAACCTCAAACAGAGTTGGGTACTTTAAATTTTCTGTGAAAAGGAATTATGTCTCTTTTTCTCGTTTCTATCTGTGCAGAACACAAGCTCACAAAAATAACTAGATTACGGCAGAAAAAAACGGAAAATAACAAGGAAATCAGGAACCATTTGAAACACCACTAACCCTACATGTTACTCCAAGCCGCGTTAGCTAGAAGAACTAGTAGCTCAAAGTTTCAGCTTCGTTAATTAACCTAAGTTGAAGAGAGAAGCTTATTAAATTATAAGTTTTGTTTTTATGCATGGTCAGTGAGCAGTTTAGTTTCAGTTAGTTGTTAGGATACTGTAGCCACTAGGCCATTTGTTTAAGGAATTCAAATCACCTCACCCTTCTCCCTTTTCTCGTCCATCTACTCTATAAATACACCTGCCCTTCCTTGCAGTTTCCTCACCTCTGTGTTCCCATCCTACAATTCTCTTATTAGGAATTCAGCCCTCCAAAACTTGTTGGTAATTACTTCCATCTAGAGTAATTTTCCTTAAGACCATTTTAATTCTTTAGAGACTTATACCCCATACTTAACCACCTCTTTATGATTGTTCTACTGGAAATTCACGCATATATTCCTTATCTGCAGGGAAATGGAGTTCGTAGCTTTCTCATTGTTCGTGCTGCTAAGCATGGCTAGAGCTATTCATGGAAAAGCTGCTGGCTGGACTAATGCTCATGCCACATTTTATGGAGGTGGAGATGCCTCTGGCACAATGGGTAAGCTGCAAAAGCCCTGAAAACCAGACAAATAACTTTGAATACAGTCTGTTCTATACCCGTTGAACACATTGATTCTGAATTTTTTTTATCTCAGGAGGAGCCTGTGGGTATGGAAATCTGTACAGCCAAGGTTATGGCACCAACACAGCAGCACTCAGCACTGCACTTTTTAACAGTGGGCTGAGCTGCGGGGCTTGCTACGAGATCCGGTGCAACGGCGCCCCTGGGTGGTGTCTCCCTGGATCAATTGTGATAACCGCCACCAACTTCTGCCCGCCAAACTACGCACTTCCAAACAATGCAGGGGGTTGGTGCAACCCTCCCCTGCAACACTTTGATCTTTCTCAGCCAGTCTTTCAACAAATTGCTAAGTACAAGGCTGGCATCGTCCCAGTTCAATATAGAAGGTCAGTATCTCTCTCCTACTGAGTTATTACAGTTTAGTAGTTGTACAAGATTTTGCCAGAGAACCACTCTCTTTGATGTAAATGTCAGCTTTGCTGTTTTCCTTCCTGGTACAAGATGAACCACCGTCAGTCTTCTACCACATAATCCATGCTGATAAGGAAAACCTCAAAACTTAAGAGTCTTAGATTGCTTTCAAAGCATAGAAGATGTAAAAGAACAAAAACCAAGCCTTCCTGTCTGGAAATGCCAAGTTATGAAACCCAAGAGTCAATTATCTATAACCAATCGACACTAACCATTTTCTTCGAACCTCTCTGTATATAGTGAGCTTGAGTATGTAGCAATGACTGACCATGCCGCCATAACTACAGGGTTCCATGCGTGAAGAAAGGAGGGATTAGGTTCACAATTAATGGGCATGCCTACTTCAACCTGGTACTTATCACCAACGTGGGTGGTGCTGGTGATGTGACCGCTGTCTCCATCAAGGGCTCCAAAACTGGTTGGCAAACCATGAGCCGCAACTGGGGTCAGAATTGGCAGAACAGTGCCCTGCTCAATGGCCAGTCCCTCTCCTTCCGTGTAACCACCAGCGACGGCCGCACTGTCACTTCCATGGATGTTGCCCCAGCCTCTTGGTCCTTTGGCCAAACCTTCTCTGGCTCTCAGTTCTAGCTCTCATGCATACAACAGTTCCTATCTAACTCCACTATGAGAAACAGAATTTTAGTAGTCTCTCTGTCCTCGCTCTTTCTCCAAAGCAGCAAGGCACTTTTGACAAAAGCCTTGCTGTGTGTACTGGTGTTAACAGGTATCTTTTGTTCTGCTCTTCCATCGCTACAAGAAGGGTGGTGTGAAGATTTAAGCTACTAACCGTAGGGTGTGTTCAGCCACCAGACTTTTTCGTTGGTGAGGTTACAAGCTATGGCTGAGGTGAACTTGGCATTTTCACCCGCCCATGGACAGTTGTGTTGTCCTTGTTTCTAAGTTACTATGTCAGTCTGTAACAGCATTCTTGCTTAGGCATTACGTAGTGTTAAATTCAAGTATGAGCTATGTTTAGTGCTCCTATTTAGCGCAAAGGCGCAGAAACAAATATTTTTGCATATGATTGCAAGTTTACAAGAGAAGTAGAAAGAACTTAATACAAGAAAATCACCCTCACCTTCTTATACAACTTTAATATGAATAACTTTCAGTCAGTCCACATTTGCAATAATCAATAACCTTGACGAGGAGTTTGTGAAGTATCAATATAAAATAGAATGACGCATAGGAGACACTGAGTCCACATTTGCAATAATCAATAACCTTGACGAGGAGTTTGTGAAGTATCAATATAAAATAGAATGACGCATAGGAGACACTGATCTGCCTTTTGCCTTCAAATCTTGCTGCTTGATATCAATGATATTACCATTTCAAAGCTCTATGAGACATTCAAGATTTTAGTACCTCTAGTTTTGTTTTTTCTGTAAAGGTGGATTGCTACAGATTATATATCTCGATTCTGGGTTCAAAGTTTAATATAAAAACTTTAATTGTGAATGAATTAGGCTATTATGTATTTGACATGCTTTTATTCTAGTAAGAAGATGATTTCTTCTTTGTAGTAACTTCAGGAATACAGTCCTACATTAGCTACCATAAACATAGCCAAAAACTTAAGCTAGAACTAGAAGTGCAAATTTTTTAGCCTATCCCTCCCCTTTTGCTTATCTCAAAATTTTTATTTTTTATATAACAAATAAAAGATAAAAAATAAAAACAAAATTAAGATGATTTCAGCATAATCACAATTCTTATATTTTAAAAAAATTTAAAATTTTTTATTTTATACGGATCGATCAACTATCAATATTGATCAAGTCAAGATGCAAGCGGGCTGCCTATCGGCTCTATACTTTGACGGATCGGACTATATCAGTCCGATTCTATCACCCGGCTGACCCGTTTACTCTACTGGAAATAAAAAGTCAGAAAAGTAATTATCAAAAGAAACCAAGTTTTGCTGGGATGAACAAGTGTAATTGATTTCTGGTGCAAGTGACAGTAGCCCCAGCTGATGAGCTTTATTAATAAGTACGCTTTAAGAAATCTGCTGATTTTGACAAGTATAACAGCATACCAACGTAAAACTCAAAGACCAGCCGCTTCTTTCAGCACAGGAAACATCTGGCTCTTCATGCTGCAAAATATAAAACGCACAAGAAATAAATTAGAAGTCGAGCGTTCTGCATTAAAGAATTTCAGATGTAGCTGCTGAAAAATGAAATGCTCCACCAACCAAATGCTCAGTTAAAAGTTTCAAATGAAAATTAGATTGGTTTCAACTTCTCATTTCTTTAGTAATAGCTGTGATCTAAAATGTAAAAGTTCTGGTGAGAACATATTTAAAACACAATTGCGTAAGAGAAGAAAGTCTTCCCTGAGTGTCAAACAATATTCTTGAAGGCTTGTTGCTAAGCATACATACAACTCTTCGTAGATTGGTACTGATTAAACAATCTCTCTAAATATTTTTTGTTGATTAACTCTTGATTCACTCCACTGTCTGGTCCCGAACTCGTTCTTGGCAAATTTCTTCTGTACTGTTGAGATGTCAACCTTCTTCTAGTGGCGTCTTTCTCTTGCTCACCACAAATCTGTCTACCCCTTTCTCATGGGCATTATCTCCGGAAAGTCTTCATCAGGAATATTACTCGGCTCTGAAATATCTTTTTATCTCTACCCTGCGGAACCACGTTTGTGCCTTTGACTCCTCTGACATATCTAAAGGACCTGGTTCTCTGACAGCAGATGCTTCCAAGCTCTTACCAGCAAACCCTTCATTCGAACTTTCTCTTGGGACTTCTTTCTGAAAGATCACTCTGTATGCTTTGGTTGTTAATCTGGAAGCTGTGATCTGTCAGAATCTAACCAATCATAGTTTGAAATAGAAATTTCCAATGATGAACATCATTTGAATAGCTATCTGTTTAAAAGAGACAAAATAGCCGAATCTGTGTATCACCATTCACCAAAGATGACTTTCTCTTAGAGATGTGTTTTATTTATTATATTGCATGAAACTAACTGAAACGTAACCATCCTTCGAACTTCTAGCAAGTTCATTTGTCCTTTTCTCATCATAACATTTGAAACCTTAATTGATTCTACAGTGAAGCATAACCTTATCTTATAACATGATGCAAGTGCCTCGTTTACATTGCCGCACTGAATAGATTGATCTACAATTTGATCAAATGGTCCGTCGGATTTATAAACAGTGACAAGATCATATTAAGCTGGCCCGTCCAGTCACTTTATTTTTTATCGGTAACTATTGACCGGTCAATAATAGACTGTTAATTTTATCAACATTAATAGTTGACTAAGTCAATCTCTAATTAAAAATTTTGATAATAAAACATATTCATATTTTATTTTCAGCTTAAGAATAATTTTTTTAAATTATTTTTACATTTTTATTCTTTTGATTTATTATATAAAATAAAATAAAATGGACTGATAGATAGGGTCAAGCCAATAAATTAAGACTAGGTAGGACAGACTCGAGTTAGTATTGGAACCAGGCCGGGTTAGCCTAACCTGCTCATATTTGCACCTCTAGTTGGTGGGAGCTGTGTGTTAGCTAGATGCTGTCTGATAACACGTTTCAAAAATCAATTTTTAACTTTCCACATTATTAAAAAAAATATCATTAACGACCAGAATAATTGCGATCATTAACTATTGGTCGTTATTATACAATAACCGTGACCGATTTTAAGTAGGTCGTTATTATGCTAACAACAATGACTGTATTATCAAATTGGTCGCTATTGGTTCAAGCAATAGCGACCACGTGCTGGCTAGTTGCGATTTAACAAGCAACAACAACGACTACTACATGATCGCTATTGGTTCAAGCAATAGCTACCAACTCAATAAGCATTGCTTGTAAGCATTGATGACCTCCTGAATATCTGGTCGCTATTGAGTTACAATAGCGACCACTACCTGATTTGGACTCTATTAATGTAAAAAAATAAAAATACAAAGTTAATGAATAAAATTTTTTTTATCATAATCTAAATCGTTGAATGTGATTTATATTTTTCTTATGTCATATTGACCAAAATTTAAATAATTTGGATAATGTTTTGTGCTCGATCACAATAAATAAAAATGAACGTATACGATTCAACAATTTATTAGTAAAAAATGGGAGCAATAACTTATATTCAAAATTGATAAAAAATATTATAGTATGTAATAT
This sequence comes from Acanthochlamys bracteata, assembly GCA_019914995.1. NCBI lineage: Eukaryota > Viridiplantae > Streptophyta > Magnoliopsida > Pandanales > Velloziaceae > Acanthochlamys > Acanthochlamys bracteata. Next base: position 2,821,285 of record CM034133.1, read on the forward strand.
ATTCAACAGTTTAGATTTTTATTTTATTTTTATAATTTTATGAATTGAGTAAATGAGTTTGCAACAATAGGATGAGTTAGTTTATGAATATGATCTTTATATTCTTTCATTATATTATTTACTCAAACAATCAAAATTTTATATTTCAAATAGGTTATCTAAACCGCTAGATATATTAATTATTATAACATTATTGTTCGTACAAGATTTTATAAAATTTAGGTAGAAGTTAATACTGATTTTAACCGTTTAAGTTTATTAAATCGTATATGTCCATTAGTTATTTATTTTTATAGAGTAAAAAATATTATCAAAATTATCTAACAATTTGTGAACAAAATATATGAAAAATATAAATATTTATATTTTATTAAAATGCTTTTTTATAATTAATTTGAAATTTTTATTTGTTTGAGTATAGAGACCAAAGCGGTTGCATAAAATATCATCCATACTGGTGTTGGCAATTGTATAAAATAAGACGCGGATAACTATATTTGCTTGGTACGAAACCAATATTGATAAAATTTATTTGTATTGTATTATGAAGATAATAATATATTTATTTAATTTAGTGACCATTTGATAATTATTTTTTATATATTTTAAAAAATTTTTTATACAATATGTATTGTGAATTTTCATATTTTTAATATGAAATATTTTAAAAATAATAATGAGAGAATACAGTAGCGACCAGGGAAATTAGTTATTGTCTTCGAGCTAAATTGTTCCCCTAAAACTAAAATCGGAACCATGCGCCAAAACTTCCCTGATCTTCGAGCTCTCGGTATCAAAAACCCTAAACCCTAAACCCTAAAATGAAACTCGAATTTCGTTATTGTCTTAATTTTACTTCCGTGTGTTACGATGATAGCGATGATTCTACTTTATTCTGTTGTGAAAGGTGAAGTTTCAGATTATGCTATGTTGCCTCTTAGTTAAATGATTGCAATTTTCAGCAGAAATGTTTGTTAAGTGGGCAATAATTGTCAATTCGAATTGTTGGTTTTTTTGTTAAATGGTAAATTGCTCGTTTTGTAGTTGGAGTATTTTATTTAGATGAAACCAAGTCTAAGAGCCATGCTATGCAAGCTTGCTTTAGAAGCCACTTTATTGTTTGCAATTTAACTATGCACGGGATGTTTAATTTTTGAAAGGTGAAAGTTTGATATTGTTTAGAATGACAAATCAGTGGCAGGACCAATTTTGTGTAGAACTGTAGGTAACAGTTTTTTATTGGGTCAAAGATGGAAATAAGCTGTTAGATCGTGGTCCAGAAGATAAAATGTTTTGACTGGATAAGAAGTGAAAAGAAGTTGATGTTAGAATCAAATCATTCCTTGTTATAATTCCTGTAATTGTTTTTATTACCATTCATCTTCTTGAATGTTTACTTCTTACATGCATCATTATTAAGAAGCAAACAGGAGATTAAGCACCACTTTCCTTCGCAGAAGCCATTTGTCTGTAAACGTTGCTGCACCCATTTTCTAAAACTTTATGCTGTCTTCTGATATCCGAAATGTGTCTAGATACTTATAACGAGACTGGAAATTCTACTTTGTTTCACCCTAGATCTCATTTAGTTAGTAATTATGGTGTCCTAATTTATGTTTCAGTACAAGTATTTTCTTAACATTCTTTTTGCTTGGTGATTTTTATTAACTTCTCAGTCTATTCACTGTTTGCATCCTAGAGTATTCCATAGTGTGAAGTACTTCACGCCTTTGCAAGTAGATCTCTTAGTTTAGTCTTAATGGTCAATTATCCCACTACTTTTGGCTTATATATTGAATTGAATGATAGCATTGTCATCTGTTGCTACTATGCTTATACTTCAACCTAAAAACTACAAAGCTCAAGTCTTTTCCAGCACTTACTAAATGCGTCTCCTTTCTTGGCTTGCTGTCAGGAAGGCAACTTGAAGACTCAGGGATTGTAAATACATCAATAAGATCACGTAGCAACTCATGGAGACTACAGATGCCTCTTTGTGCCTGGAGAGCACTATTGTAGCTTATGCTCGAAAAGCCAATTGGCAGGCCAAGCCAGTGCATCTGCAGTTGACAGAACCAGGTATATTTGTGCCTACTCTCTTTGTTTTTTTCTTTTCTGTAGAAGTAGTCGAACTTGACTCCAACGCTTTGGATTTTTGTGCAAAGGATATGAATGTAATTTACATTTGCAAATCTAGATGCCTGTTGATATTTCTGTTATTTCGTTTTTGTTGTGGTGGTTGATATTATAATCCTAAACCCACTTTAGATTACTGTCTTTAATCAATCTCTACTACTTGCGACTTACACCTGCAGTGAGCATCTAGAGTATCAAGTATATTAGTTTGTGTTGTTGAAATGTTTTACATCTCCTGTATACTGATCTATGGTAAGTAATAAAATGCTTAGTACTAAATCTTGAACAACAGTACTTTCCTTGAGAGTCCACCTATAGATGTTCATGTTATGCCCTTTGTCAAGCTATCTTTTTATGGGTAATCTCATTCTAGAACTATCTATTGCTCCATTTGCGACATATGGTCTTCTTTTTCGACGAATCCTTATCTTGCTAAGTGGGGTCAGTTGATCCATATTATAAAGGTTAGCAGGATTTTACAGATAGTTTCCAACCTAAGGCCAAGCCTTCTTTAGCAGGCCTTGAACTGCTTTGTAGAAAAGTTGATACAGGAAAAGCTAGTTGTGACACCTACAGAGACAAAATTAAATACTAGTAATGGTAAGTCCTATAAAACAGTAAGTGGGATGAGGACTGACTTACTGGTTACTGTGTATCACACTAGTTTTTGATGAAGTATGACTTCACATTGAATTTCTCCAGTATAGCAAAATAGAACTGCATTGATGTAGCACGTACTTTTATGCATGCAGAAGGTGTCTCTCATAGACCATCTTAGCTTTTCCATGTATTCTACATTTGTGAATTATGACTGAGTGCGTCTTCATTTCCTAGTAGTTGCATATGTTGAGAAAGAAAGAACAGTGTAAACGATCATTGGTATCTTTTACCAATGTCATAACTATTTTGGTTCCAGGTTAGCTTTGAAGGCTTTCACTGACGACAAAAAGGTGATTTTTCCCTCACCTGGAAGACAATACATCTGAACCACCATGTAGGATAGGAGTGCCACCCATGGATGTTTGCCTCGAGCTTACAAAGGAAAGATTTTGTCTGAGATTCTTGAGGATCTAGCTTTGAAAGTCTCTAGCATGAAGATTTCTACCTAAAAGCTGTTAGGCTAGTTAAAAAGAATGTCCTCATTCTCATCTTTGGACATTGAAAATCTAGCCAACTCATCGAAGTATTTAAACTTCCAAAAGCCAAGAGTCTGCTGATCAGGTTGCAGTTGTTAAGGTTTTGTCTCCTGGCAATTGCAGAGCTGTAATATCCTTGCATCCAGATGGTTCTACAAATGCTGATGCCACTGAATTTTTGTCTCCACTGAATTTTTCTCTCCTGATGAGGTACATTTTGGAACAACAAAACACCTAATCGGTTTACTTGTTAAAATCCTTTTAGCCTTTCTTTGTCGAGCGTGTTTAGTTTATCAATGTCTGTGCTTGTTTTCTGTGGCGTTCATCAATGACTTCAATTAAGGCTGTAAGGTATGATGGTTAGTCTAGTACACATTAAGATTGCTGCCTGCTTTGTGCTAGTGCTAGTCTAGTCTAATGCTGGTCTACACTAGGTTATAAGGATGTTTAAGCATTTGAAATGTAGAAGCCAAGGGCATTTCCACACACTCTCACTTTCTACTTTGTGTTTTTTAACCATGATGTGCGTTGTTTGATGTTCCAGAATTGCTTGTTTCAACTTATTTCTGCTACTGCTACGGTATTGGTAATACTAATATAGATGTTTATCTACAAGAACCTTGTTGTATGTTGCTATCGTTTTGGTTTAACTTCAGGGTGGCAATCATGTCCATGCAAGATGTTCTTAAGCAATCATGTATTAGACAGGTCGCGGTAATATATTCTGCTAATTGACCAGATAATTTTCTTTCTTTTCTTCTGTTAACTAGACTATTTGCAGCTACTTGTAGTTAAAGGACCTTAGGCCCATAATATATGTTATGCAGGAACATGCTAATAAAGAATATTTCCCGAGTCAGGATGCCAACATATCCCTTTCTCCACTCCTGGTATGAAACCTTGTCTTTCGTTTTAGATTGCTTTTGCACATTGGCGATTGGTTCGCATTTATGTCTTTAGATACTCATGTGAAAACAGTTGCTTAGACTTCAGTCATGGTAGAAAATGTGACCACATGCTAAGAGCCTACAAAGTGATTTTGGTAGACTATGGTGTTTTTAATGACATTCTTCAATCGTGTACTGCATTGGATCTTCATGTAGCAAACATTGATTACAAAAATTGTAGGTAAAGATTTGTTCGCTGTAACCTGTTTGTCAGTCCAAAGTTAGCCACCAATGAAGTTTGTTTTATTTTTGGATGCAGTAGATGTGGACACCTTGTGAGGATGGACAAGTCACTAGGTTTACTTTTGCCTCCTGTCTGTCGTCCTTATCATAAAATTTGTACAGGCGAAGTTAACCCAACTCCATTGACACAATCAACAAAGGGCCACCCGGAAGGCTATACCTCATAGCATGCTATTCTAGTGATAAATGATAGTCGTTTGTAGTATTTGTCTTAGGTGTATCATTGTAATGCACCAGTGGTATACATGTAGCAAAGCAGTGGGATGCTTTCATATCGCATTTGAGTCAAACTTAGATGGTGAGTTAAGTCGGTCGACTTGTGTTAGTATAATCGATGAACATTAGAAAACATCGCAAAGGATGAATACCCTTTGAATGTTTCTCTAAAAGGCAGGACAACAATATAACTTTGTGTTATATGTTTCTAACAGCATATTGACAGAGTCCATTTCTTAGTTCAATTATCTTTTAGTTGTTATCATTGGTTTTCGCAATAGCTCTTGCATCTTATTGTGGATGTCAACATAAGTTGTCATGTAGGGATAGCGAATTTTTGTCAACATTACTAGCAAAATATTATCTGCAGTTTTTCTTCAGTCAACAATTATCTCTCAGCATCACAGAGAATGTCTTGATCTGGTAACTATTGTGACTATGTTATTGTTTGATGTTGATACTTTTACCCTTGTGAAACTTTTGTTGATGTTGTAGAAACTTGAAACCGTAGTTTAAATGTTTTGCATCAATATGTTCAGCGAGTATATCAGCTATCTGGCCAACATTGTTTATTCCTTTATAATCACCTTTTGTAAGCATAAAGCGCACAGAATTTTGTTTCAAATGTTTATTTACTGCCGCTGTTGGTTTCATTTTCAGCAGATCATAATTCATCCAAACTTGCTGCTTTTATTTCCAAGAAACCTAAATCTCTGGTATTCCTGTTCAAGTTCGGCTACTCTTATCTTCATGTTTTATTTGGATAGCAATTGTTCTAGTCATTCTAGTTGCCCTTTTACTCTGATCTTTGCGTTTGTTAGCTCTAACGGGGGCGCCATAGATCCACGTAAAAATTGATAGATATAACCATCATGACAAAGACCTAATTGTCATGTCTACTTCTTCACCACCTCTCTTACGTTTGATAAGGCTATGACCTAGATTACAGAATAGTTTCTTTTTCTTTGATTAGAATCTAAGAACTTTTTGTGAGGATTAAAGGCATATTCTGAACCACCAAGTAGTTATATTTTATTCGGAATGTGTAAAAGAGACCATCAACCAACATGCCCATTTTGCTAATCATATTACCATTTCTAGTTTCTGCTGACAAGATGGCATAACAAACTAGAATGATATCTATATTTTTTAGGAAGCTAATGGGGAGGTTATCTTCCAACATTGAAAAATGCCGAATATGCCAAAACATTTCTTTGACATTTGGATGGTTAAGGGTTCAAAGCAAAATGACATAACTAGTGATGATCACGCTTCCTTTTGCTTTTTGTCTGCTTTTTAGTTAAGGTTTTATTTTGTGCGTGGGAGTGTTAAGTGGTTAGCCTTTAAGTAAGAATTAAGTCCATTTTTTAATTGTGTCCGTCCCTTTCCAAAGTCAATAATCGCTGCTGTTTTTAACTGGGTTATGAGAAGTGACAATGATATAAAGCAAACCTAACACAACTTTAAAAATAAGTGGCATGTTTAACTAATAGTTGTTTGTTCGTTGAGGTGACTCTTAGAGCAATGACTAGTGTTTGATACTTTGAAGCTATCTGCCACTGTTATTTTTATCTCTACTTTTTTGCCTTTTCTACTTTGATAATAATAATACATGCATGTGATCGTAGTCTAAAATCATTAACCAAAATCGAATGAATGGAGTACGTAGCTTTTAGAGTGCAAGGAAAGAAGCGGTGGGTGTGGTTATAATTTATGAACATTTCCTCAATGATTATATTTGTATAGACAAATTGTTTGGGAGTGTTTATTATTGCTTATTATAAGTTTTGAATTTTTATTTTTAATATATTTTTAAAAGTATTTAAAAATTAAAAATTTAAAACTAAATAAATTATAAGTTGTAAAATTTTAATATATAACATTATTATTATTTTTAAATTAAAAATTATGTTTATGTTTTAAGAAGTTCTAAAATTTATTTATAGAAATGCTTCAATTTTAAGCACTCTCAAACTTCGCATAAACAAGGCACGGCCAATTTAATTCGGTTTGCTTAAAATACGTGATTGAGTTTTTCACAACAGTTTGCCGTAATAAAAAATTTTTCCCATTTGAGCAGGTAAAAGACCGTAGAAAGTTTCAGTTTGCAGAGATCTGGAACATTCATATATGGGTGACATCCAACTATGAACCACTGGTTGCTATTTAAAAAAAAAACTTAAACCAATATCTCTGGCCTTATATTAAAATTCATTACTTCCTGCATCACGCCTGCCCTATTTATTTCCAGATCCAGAAATCAACTTAAGGTTTCCTTATTAAATTATAAGTAGTGGCATATAGTGCAAAGTGTTTTGCCTTAAGTACATAAAATTGCATATTCTTGTCTCAGCATTCAATATAAATGTCTATGTAGTTACGTTGCTGTTATTATTGAATAGTACTTGAAACGAATTTATTTTACGTTGCAAATTCTTATTTCGGCATTCCATTTCATTCCGATTCAAAAATTCTATTTTATTTTAATTTTTTCATAATTTTTTATAAATTTATTATAAAATTTAAAAAATTTAAAAAAATAAAAATTTTATTATATAATAAAATTTAATTATTATTTATTTTTTTAATAAAAACTAAATTTTATTTTTTTAATATAAAATAAAAATATGTTTAGAAAATTTTATTACAAAGCGCCTAAAATACTGATCTTGTTCTAGTACAATTGGATATTGGTTATTATTGGGTTTCTATTGAATTTCTATTGGCTTTCTAAAATCGTACCTCCTACCACTTTGCGTAGAGATATATCTTACAAAAATAAATATTATAAAATAAAATTTAGTATAAAATAAAAATTTAAAATAATAATAAATCACGTTCTTTAAAATTTGAAAAAAATTTTAAAATTAAGTGAGATTTAAAACATGCGGTTACACCTTATCAAAATGCATCCTTGATTATCACAAATCATAAAATAATAGGGACCAGCGGCAGAGCAGTTGTAAACAGGATGGAGACATGTGTACAGTGACGTTTATACTTACCCTTGTCAAAGATGTTGGTAGCTTTGTTCCAGCAGTCCAGAAATCTCAAAACCAAATAAATGCTCAGATATTACAATCGCTTTCAGAATCGTTTCTCCAGAATAAAAGTAAAACAAACACATAAATCCTCCACAAGACAAAAAAGATAGATAACAACTTGACTAATAAGTCGAGAAAATTATTCATGGCAACATCTTTTCCACTGTTCGCATGCACAACGCAGAAAGCGTGGGAAGTGATATAAAAAGAAAACTGAAGAAAGAAAGATATCTGCAGTAATAGTTTTCTGTAACCGAAACAAGAGGAAGTTGACCTGATCTCTCACGCAAACAACGCACGCCCAATGGCATCGTATGCAGATGCAGAGCTATGCAAAATCTCTCGCTGCGTGCAGAACTGTTACGGAGAAGATCGTTAGAAAAAGAAAAAGTTCTGAACGTTTGTTTGGCTTCTTCTTCTACTCTTCACAGGAGTCCAGTATGTGTGAATCCACGTGAAGACCGGTTATTTTAAGCCAGAAGCCGTTTGCAAAAATAGCTATTTAATTTTAATAAAAGGAAATCAGAGGAGTTAAGAAAAGATTCGGGAAATCTCCGGTATAAAGAAAGAAAGAGGAAACAAGCGTTACAGCTTCTTCTATCTTTCTTCTTCTGTTTCTGTTACTGCTTTTTTGTAATCAAGTGAATACCACGTGCATGGTTAGTAGTAGTAATGTACGAGAACCCAAAAGATCGTAGCTTTTACAGTCCCAAAGACAAACCAGTTCCAACTGTCTTCCATCTCTCCTTGTGTTTAGGTGAAGGTTTTAAACGTTGAGCTTTTCAAACAAGTAACAATCATGGTGATTCTGCAGAGAAGTAGGATTGCAGGCAGCTGCGCAAGTAGAGCTTTTCATGCTTATGAACAAAATGCCGTACAAAACTTCTGTTGAGAGATATTTATTTGCTGCTCAGCATACAGCCTTCTGCTATGAAAAATTCAATGGATATTGATATTAATTGTTTGCGATTGCTTTAATACGGTGTACGGAGTTTCAGATGAAGAAATAATTCAAATGATAGTAAATACTGCATTTGAATAGCGTTAGTTAATTTTGAGCAAGGAAGAAATCTTTGCGTAAGGCACACAGATAATAGAGAGGTCTTGTCAATCACATCCAACTCAGTAGAGTTGGGGCTGTTGTTGAAAGACAAATTCTATTGTAAGAATTTTTGCTAATGTTCTCGTGAGTGAAAACAGACGCAACTAGTTTCTAGCAATTTAGCCTGACTTATTCGGAGGAGAAAAAAAGAGAAAAACAAAGCACATAAACCAAAGCAGAGACGTTCTATGCTGCTCTGTTGTTCAGTTGTTTTCGTTTCTTTATTTCACAGAAGTGCATCTTTTCCGCTATCTAGTCTGTAGCTGTTTTATGAGTTTTAGTAGCTTCAAATTTTATTTAACAGCAACAACACACAACCATGATTGAAAGTTTGTGGCTGTGAAGAGTTGTTCTGTGGTTTTCTCTGAGCAATACAATAACAACAGTGCAGTGCAGAACTTTACTTGCTTCTTTAGCTTTGTTCATCTTTTACCATAAATAGAACTTTATTCACGACTTCCCCTTGCCTTTCTTTTCTTTTGGGGTTATTAAAGATCACCACATCAATAGAGTTTCGATGCTTTACAAAATTTGATTTTGGAACAAAATGTCTTTTCTAATTTCATCAAATACCTGGTACTCAAGATTACGTTTAGCATCTTGCTAGCTACCTATAATGCTGGTCAAAATTTTGAAACTTTATCTTCTAATTATCAAGACAAATTACTCCAAACGAATTCATACAGATATCTGAGGTGAAATACTTTTTGGCATTTGCGGATTTTCTCTGTGGTACACTACCATGTGTCTTGCGGAACTATCTCTGATTTTTCGGGCGAATACATGATAATATATGTTTGCTACTACGTACTGCTATGTGAAAACTTGGAGCAACAGCATTCGCAATCGTGGATTTTATTTTTATAAAGGCATCTTTAAAGTTCTCTATAGTAGTAGGAAAAAGACCGAAAGTTTTGAAGTCCAAACACATAAGATTGTGTAGATGAACACTGTTTTAGTCCGTAGAAGAATTTTTAGACATTTTTTATTTATCATTGAACATTAAAATTTTTAATTTAATATTTTACGTATGATATTCCTCACTTGGGACTTTATTGTTCAATATCCATTTTTTTAAATTTTAATGTTTATAATTTAGTTACTATTTTAAAATTTATTTATTGATCTATTTTTTATTAAAAAAATTTACAAACTTATTTTTGTGAAACCAATTTTTATGTGATTTAAACGTGTTTTTATTATGAAGTTTCACTAATTCAACTGCGTTGAGAAGGACTTCAAAGAGACTCCAGAGCCTTTTTTTTTATTCTTATAAGTTAATATTTATTTAGCACATGAACAATTAACGGGACATTAGTTTTTTAAAATAAAAAATATTTTTTAAGAATAAGTATTACTTTTTTATCTCTATAAATAATAAAAATATGTAACAAAAAATTTTATTATGTAGAAATTTTTTATATTTTCTAAATTTTTAAATAAAATTTTAAAATATGTTTAAATATAAACTGAAAAATTAAAAAATTAATTCTAATAAACTAAGCCAAATAACCCCTAAGTATTCTCTAATAAAGTGTTATTACATGGAGATTTCCAGCGATGAACGGAGAAGTTTGTTTTGTTTGGTTATTGAAGATTTCTGAAATAAGAAATGTTGACTAGATACGGTAAGAAAGTCTTGTACGTAGAATATACAGCTTTAATTGATATGGAGAATAAAAAGTTGGCAGACAATTTAGGAGCTGTTTTTCAGTGCGTCGGTAAAAAATAATTTTGATTTTTTAATTATTTTTTATTATTTTAAATATATTTTTATATTTATTTATGTAAAATTTAAAAAATATAAAGAAGTTATATATATATAATTTTTATTATTTATCTTTACTATTTTTTAATTGAAAAGATAAAACTTAATTTAATTAAACAAATATTTTTCTTTCTAAAAAACTTTATTTCAAAAAACCTATAAAAATTTTCAAATCAACAGACTACAGAGACTTGAATAGGTAGTACAGTTATCTTCAGTTCAAAATTTTTGAACAATAGCTTCACAGAACAGAGAATTGAAGGCATTGCATTATCATCAACAAAAAGAAAAGCTTCTGCTGTCATTAGTTTTTGTTTTTCTTTTCTAAATTTGTTTTTTGATGGACTGCTCTTCTTCTAGATTTTCTGTACATTATGGCAAAGCAAAGGGTTGTTCATTTAAGTTAAAAACAAAGGTTTAGCAAACTAATTAAGTTGCTCCAACGCCGAGGAAATCAAAGAAGGGCAAGGTAGTCTTCTTCTCCTTCTCACGATTAGTTTCCCCATGCAGCAAGTCATTGTTGTTCTTGTGGTTTGCCACTGAATCATCAGTTCCAGAAGCTTCAGAGTTGGAATCAGAGCAACCGAGTCCATCAAAAGCAGTAGGAACCTTAACCAAGTTATCGTTGTTCTTGATAAGAAATCCATGGACTCCCTTAGAATAATCAGCAACACTTTCATGGCACCTGTTCTTTGCAGTTGAGACTTTTGCATCTGAGTCAAAATGAAGGAAAAACAAACTCATCAGAAACAATTCTACAAGAAGTGAAGCAAATACGCATGGAAATAATTCACAGATTTGGAATAAGTCCCAAGAACGCAGCAGCTTTCATTGTATAGGGCCTTCATTGGAAAAAGAAACCTCTCAATTATCATTCTCTATGTCGACAATAAATAATTTACTCCAAGTCATGTAATTTAAAAATTAGTAAGAAATTTTATTGGGTTGAGTGACTAAGATGTTTTTATACTTTCGTAATTTATATTGTATATATATGAAAGGTAAAGGTCTTAGAAAAACTTTTGGAGAACTCGTTAAGCAGCAAGGAGGACCGCAGTATGAAATAAGCAACGATCAAACTCTGCAAAGACATGTCGAGAACACATGGAAGTGAAAAAGAATACTTTCAATAGTAGAGAACCAACACAACATGGATTCATAAGAACACAACAATCAATATAGAAAGTCATAGAAGGAAGGTGAAGCACAAGGGACCCATATCTGAACTGAAGAAGTAGAAAATTAATAATAACTACATACCAGTTAGGAAATCAAAGGCCTGGAGATGCTGCGCTGGACTGTATCTGTTCAGAAATCCATGAACAGGACCACCAGAGCAAGAAGAGTTGAAGGGAAACTTAGTGCAAGTTGATGCAGCTTCATCTCTGGTGCTGGTGATTGTCGACTCGCCACTGCAGGCATTATTGTTGTTGGTGTTGTTCAACTCAACAATCTTTGGCCCAGTTTGAGTTTGAGTTGGGGGATGAACTGAGATGTTGGTGATGTTGGATGATGAAGACTTCCTTCTTCTGTAAGAACTAGATTGTTCTCTGTGCTTTCTTGCCATGATGACATGCCAGTGATTCTTCACTGCATTGTCTGTTCTACCGGGGAAGAGTCTTGCAATCAGCGCCCATTTGTTACCATAAACCCTGTGGGCAGCAAGCAACTTCTCTTCTTCTTCCTCACTGAAGGTTCTCCTGTTAATCCTTGGGTCCAACTGGTTGAACCACCTCAGCCTGCAACTTTTCCCTGTAAAGAAACCCACCAAGATCAAATAAACAAGAAAGCAGATCAGAACCAATCATACCAAAATGAAATATATATCCACGAGAAACCCAAAAAGATGGAAACTTTGAGAAGAAAACACAAAAGATTTATTAAAAAACAAAAACAAAACGAAAAACAACAATATTAAAAGATTCAAACTTTTTCCCTGTCTCTTACCCGATCTTCCTTCCAGCTTCTCAGCAATGAGATTCCAGTTCTGAGGGCCATATTGAGCAACAAGTTCCTTGAGTTTAGCATCCTCAACAGGTCTCCAATGACCTCTAGCACAAAGCTTGTGCTGCTGCTGCTGCACATTGGAACGTTCTCTTGGGTTTTCCTGCAGTTCATCTCTCTGCCCTTTCTTCATCTCTTCACCATTAAACCCCCAACCTTGATTAGTAATCTCTCCATTCAATGTAAGAGAAGAAGTTTGCGGTGGCGGTGGTGGAGGAATCAAACCATTCTCAGCTATGGGTTTGATAAACTGTTGTGGAACCATTTCTTCTCCAACGAGATGCAAACTTGGTAATGGTAGTGTGCTTAAATGAAAAACAAACAAACCCAAGTACCCAACTAAGATCTAAAGAAAAGAAAATTCGGGAAGATGATAAACAAGATGTATTGTCTCTGCCATAAAACTACTTGTCCTTATTTTTTCTCTACAAATAAGGCATCAGCAAAGAGCTTGACAAACAAGAAGAGAAGTTTCAGTTTTTCGAAAGGAGAAAACAGCCTAGGCAGAAGAACAAAAAAAAACACACCCACACAGGTTTGTGTGATGGATCCCTTCTCTAGCAACAAGAACAAGGACTACCAGGCGGGGGTGGGTACCCTTACTTTGAGATGGATTTCACACAGTGTCTGAGGAAGGCATTGGCAAAGGAAAAAACCACTCGTGTGCCCTGGAACACACCTCCCCACCACTTCCATCCATCAAAGCTCTTTCTTATATCAGTGTTGCTGTTGCTTGTTGTCCCTCACCCTTCTGTCTCTCTCTACCTTGACAAAAAGACCAGGGACTCCCTTGTCCCTTTTCTCCCCCACTTCCACCGGCTGATTCAATGAGGTTAAAAAAAGACAACCATGTCACCTCATATCTGTCATAAAATTTTATTTACTGCAGACTATTCATTCAATATAATGATAAGATAAAAGTTGTCATCTTTATAGCTTTCCTTGCATAGTTTTCTCAGATGAAAATAATGAAAATGTTGTGTTTCTGTTTGTGTGTGGGGTAGAAGAAGGAGATTGTTTGAAACCAATTTGGTCATGAATGCAATGCAATGAAGTTCATGAATAATAATGCAGGAAGCAAATGCTCATTCCAGTGTACTATATTTTCCTGTTGCTTTGCTTGCTTCATTTATCTTCACAACCTATACATTAAAGAATCCTTTAAAATCATCTACAGAGGTATATTTTTTCTTTCATTTTTTTCTCCTTTTCTTAACGGTTGTTGTTTTAAGTATAGTTTTAAAACTCGGACTGAACAGACGATCCGGCACCAATTTCTGGCCGAATTAATATAAGATCGGATCGTGCAAGCGATCCAGTAAGACCCGAGTTAATCCGGCCGGATTCCGGGTCAACTCGGTGATCCGGTTTTAATATTAAAAAAAAGAAAAAAAGATATATTTGTTTATTTAAAATAAAAAAATATTTTTATTAACATTCTAAAATATGCACTTTATCAGGTACTCTTTCGTTACTAATTTATTTTTTTATTTTTTATATTTTATTAGAAAGTAATAAATAAATATAATATAAGTGTAGATAATTTGTTCTTTTTAATGCATAAAGTATAGAGATTTTACTATACGTTAGGTTTTTTTACTATTGTCTTAAGTACTTTAGTAATTTTAAAAATATATTCAATATTTCTTGTATACAATTATTTTTTTATTTTTTTAATAGTTGATATAGAAGATACTATATAATACATTTATGTGTATTTATATATTAATATTTATTTAATAAATTTAATTTGACTCAGTGGGTCAACCCGATGACCCGGTAACTTTTTCGGATCATACACCGGATTGGGTTTTACAACTATGATTTTAAGGATGATTTCAATTGGATTTCATATATTCTTTACATTCGAATATAAATTTTTAATATATTATATGTTAAAGAATAATTTATTCTCACATTACTTATCACAGGTTCTGCAATGATATTCATAAATATTTGTACTCACTTTTCTCATTACCAATTAATTTTGAAAAAAATCATAAGTTCGTCACATAGTATTAAAACGGGTTATGCCGGATCGGCTCAAGATATATGCTAAATCTAACTTATTATTCATATCTATTCAGGACCTTTATGGTTCGGTCTATTCTAAGGCAAAAATAGCTCGTTTAATTTTAGAATAGTTAGCCCGTTTCATTCAAAATGTAATTATCCGCTATATTATAAGACAAATAGTTCATTTCATTTCAGGACACATTATCTGCTTCATTTAATTCATTATAGAGCGCATAGCCTATATCAATTTAATTTTTTTTTTAAAAAAAGTTTTGCTGGAATGCATGTGTTAAAGAATAATTTAGTCCCATATTGTTTATCAATAATCCTGAAATAATATTTATAAAAATTTAGTCTCACTCTTCTCATTGCCAATTAGTTTTGAGAAAAATCTTAAATTTGT
Source organism: Acanthochlamys bracteata (assembly GCA_019914995.1). Classification (NCBI taxonomy): domain Eukaryota; kingdom Viridiplantae; phylum Streptophyta; class Magnoliopsida; order Pandanales; family Velloziaceae; genus Acanthochlamys; species Acanthochlamys bracteata. The sequence goes on from CM034133.1 coordinate 2,836,300, forward strand.
CATATTATAAATAATTATTTTTTAGAAATTTGTATTTTAAAAAGGAAGTCACGTTCTACTATTAAAAAAACATTATCCTAAGTTTCAAAGTTTTTATTAGTAGTATTTACATGAAATAAGGGACGTGATCTACCATAGATTATGTGTTATCTCTATTACCAATCAAATCACTCATATATTTTACCTGATATTTAAGTGATTAAATCAATGAACTTGAATAGAAACTCAAACTAATTAAAAAGATTTTATCTTTTATACAACCTGATGAAAACTAATGGAACCCAACATTCCAACTACATGACAACTCAGAGATTAATCCCATAATTAAGGTTAACAACTACTACTAAACCACGAAGTAAGTAGCCTCTTTGTTTTCTTCTGCAAGAAAGATCATTTAAATAAATGAAGAAATGTTATCAATAAAACAGCTATACTATTAAAACTTGTTGACTAGATAAAGAAACGCAGCACTTACAGTTCAAAGCCAAAACTTGAATTCTATTCCATTTTTTAAATCTAATAACTAAAGCCTCACCAACATTGAATCTACATTGAATCAGAGTACATGTACATGGTGTGAATTCTATAATAAAACATACAATAAATCTCAACTATTAGAAATCCGAACCTAAATCGGTACCTATTTGTGGAATAACAACAACAGTGTCATACCTAATGGTCAATCTTGACTGCTGCAATACAGTCCAACCTAACTGAAACCTGCTTTTTCCCATAAAAAAAGAAGTACTACATTGCATTCAGTAAGAAAGTAACTACTAGCAATTAACAAATAATAATATCTCTCATAGTTCAACTCACAGAGAAAACATTAGACTATAAAACGCCGCGTGTATGGATTTACATTATCCATCTTTTTCCTTCTCTTGACAATTTTAGGATTCTACTGACGACAAACACTACTATGAACTGTTGTCGGGGACCGCATGTAGCGACTCGGTAAGAACGAATTTCTAATTAAAAATTCTTAACAATTTTTAATAACAGATGTGATTTTATGGTTGTTTGATTGATTAAGACTTGATCAACCCTAAACCACATACCGACAAGATTATATAATATATATTGTTTTGTCATTCCAACTTTTGAATTTTATTATAAGCAATAAGCTCGTGCTTAATTGATTAAAAATTGGGTTTCTTTATTAGAAGTGATGAGTTAGATAAGCACCAAGTTTGATTTTCTTGTGTTTTATATGATCGGTAAAGAAGAACTTGCGAGACTCTATAAAACAAGCAGAGTGGGCAGAGAGAGAAGAGTCACACGAGTTGTGTGCACCAAATTTGTCATAAATAGGTACCAGAGGTTAGTTTCTGTATCTGTGTTCACCAGCAAGGAATCCGATGCTTTTTTTCCTTTCATTGCTTGAGAACAGACGAAAAAACTGCAACCGTTCGTTCATTCATGTAATTACCAAACCCAACTCCACCACAAAACCACTAGGTTTTAGCAAATTATGAACTATATTTTAATTATTGTGCTGATGGAGTAATGAAGAGTTTAATTTCATGCGCTTGACTCTTTTCGTGTATTTGGAAATCTTATCAACTGCAACACGAAAGTTCGCATTATTATTATCTCCGGAAGGAATATTCAAAGTTAATCTTCATAGGAACTGATTAATATAAGTTTCTGCTCTTTGTATCTTCCAGAAAAGTTTCGACAATATCGTTGTAATTCATATACAAATCAGTTTATCAGAATCATTGTTTGGAATTTAGTAGCAGGTAAGCTAGTGGAGGTGCGGGGTGGTTGGTTGTGCAGCTATCTAGCAAGGAGACAGCTGCTACTTCTGCTCCCTCCACTCCCATCCACAACAAACCCTATCTCCCTCAAAACAGCATCCGAAATTTCGCAAAACGAGAAAACAAAAAGATAAAAATGCTGAGATCTTTTTCTGTTTTCCACAACAGAAATGACTGAGAAATCAAAACCAAAAAAAAAAAAAAAAGAAATGTCTCATGGATTCAATTGTTCTTCTGCCAAATAGCATCCGACGAAACAGTTCCACTCCTCCCACTGTTCTCTCTTTGCGTATCGCGCGTGTAACCACTGCAGCAAAACAAAACGGCTCCCTATCTATATTTCGTTTATTTTGAATAACGGAGCCGTTTAAGTAAACGTTCTCATGCTTTTGGGTTATTTTTTGTCGTGTAGCGGAGTGTTTGTTTGGAAAGTGGTTCGTGCATCACGGTAGCATGAGAGAACTAAAAAGTGGTACACGTGCATGGGAGTTTCATGACACGCGTGTGGAAGGAGGTCGGGTGAGTTTGGTGTGCTATAATTTTGACGGGCCCAGTCTGCATACAGATCTCCGTTGAAACATAAAGTTAAAAGAGAATAATATCGTCGTGGATTCGGGCCGTGGACCGACGCCCATTCGTGGAGCCCATCGCTGTCCCTTTCGTATTAAACTGTAAAATTTTGTTTTAACCAACACGTATCCGTCTCAAATTGTGAGTCATACGATATTCACTAATGATATTTTTATTACATAAATGAATAAAAATATAAAGATTATTTATCAGTCTTTTATGCTACATTAACATGATGGACGGTTCAAACAGAGCTCGAGTGAACGTGAACGTGATGGACGGTTCAAACTCGAGTGGCTGGCTACTTCAAATTTTACAGCCAAGTGAACATGATGGACGGTTCAAACAGAGCTCGAGTTGAGTCCATTCTTAGAGATCGGCTAGTTTCTGTTTAATCAAGAAAACGTACATTGGTCGAATAACAAGGACTTGGAGCAGCCCTCGTTGGACTTGGATTCGTTGCAAAAACACTTCAGTATAAAAATATATATGAGAGCAGTCCCACTTGTTTTAATTTGGTTTTATTAACTAATTCAATCAAACAGAAGAAAGAGAAGAAAACAGCAGCCATTGTTGAACAAGAGCGACAAGTTATGGTTCTGATCAAACATTAACAACGACGAATCGATCAAACATTAACTTTTTAATGGTTTTTTGCTGTCTTCTTGCGTTACTGTTCCTTTGCTGGCTATTATATAGCTCTGATTCAACAATGGTTATATATCATGTGCTCGAGTTAATTACCTACTCTTACTTAATTTCTTTGCGCATGATTCAATCCGAAAGTATTATATTTCTCACAAGTACGTACTTGTTGGATGGAGTTCATGATCTTTGTCTAGTGTTTCCAAGTTTGCATTTCCAAGAAGTCCTATCCTATACTTCAAATCTACTACTGGGGACGAAGGGTGCGTTTATTTTTACTTTTTTTAACGATAATTTTTAATTTTTTAATTTATATTTTTTAATATATATTTTATATATATTTAAAAAATTTATTTAATTTAAAAAATATAAAAAAGTTTTATATAATAAAAAAAATTTATTTTATAATTTTATTATTTTTTAAAAATAAAAAAAATAAAAATACTTTTTTTTAAAAAAAAAATTTCATTTCATGAATAATTCTAAACGTACCCAAAAGTAGAAACCAAGCTCTAAGCAGCTTTCGACAAAGTGCCCAAAGTTCCACTTTAATTACCTAGGAATAATAATGTAACTATACAGCTAGCTAACTTGCTTTCGCACCTACTATAAAAATGTAAAAGCTTCAATTGCCGTTTCTTGTTGTTTCATGATGTGAATGTTAGCAATATTACTTTTCATGTTTCCTACAAGTCTTCACTAGTTTAGTTTAGAATGGCAAACGGTCACCAGTAGTTTAGTTTAACAAACTCCGCTTGTGTAATGTATGCATATAAGCCATAATATTTTTGACAAACACGATCAATCTTTCGGCGGATAATTATATTATGCATTCCCACCAACAGATGCCCACTTATATAAGGATCAACCTTTTCTATTTGAGTTAACAAACTAGAAACAGTGATAAGGAGAATCAAACATTCTTTTGAAAATGAATCATTTGCCCAAAGGACTCCATGATGCTAAGGACTCCATGATTGCTAAGGATGTTTCTCAATTGCATTGAATTCATTTTCTCTGCTAATTTTAAATTTGAGCTTATTTTCAACATTTCAGTTTATTTTAGACTCTCATTTAATTAACTTTTTACGTAATTTAATTTTATAATACCTATTTAATCTACCTTTGTTTACCTAATTAAATTTTATAAATACATCCTAAGCAGTATGCGGATGTTGGCCCAATGATTTGTATTCTAATTTGAGGCATTATGAATTTTGCTATATGGAGTGAAACTTTGTTAATTAGGTATATATATACAACTTTTACTAATTGATTATAAGCTTCTCTTGAAATGACTGACATGCATGGTATGCTCTGAAACTGCTATAATAGTGTGTGATTATTTTACATCACCACATAATATTGCAAGATTTCGTGAGTAATGAGATTAGATAGTGTAGTGAATCGATGAAATTATTATGTTTTTTTAACGACATGATGAACTTATTTCTTCATATGAAACTCAACGTCAATATCAAGAAATTAATTACTCCTGTGATCACCTTCTCTTGGGGGAAAAGTTTTTGACTTGAAGAACTCTATACTAGCTTGAAATGATTACTTCAAAATTGATCCTTCGACAAGTTTTGAGCACTTCATTTTAGTTTAGTCTAAGGTTTTCCAAAAAAGTGCCACCTAATGATAGCAGAGCATATTTACTTATTTGAAAACAAATTTTAAAAATAAATTTAAACTAATTTATTGAAACATAAGTTTATTAAAGTAAATTATAAAAAATAAAAGATATATTAGAAGTAACTTTTTTAGAAAAAAAGAAAACCACTTATCACATATCTATTGGATCTGTTTTTTTTGTTCTTTTTGGCGATTAGAATTCTTTGTTGCTAACGTTGATTTGACAAAACTATCGAGGCATTTTTTCACAACTGAGAACGTAGTCTATTCTAATGCAATTTACTATCACATATTGTGGAACAAATTGTTATTTAGGCTCAGTTTGGCATCCCATTTTAAAAATGCTTGGTGAAGTTTTCAAAATTAAAAAATTATGTACAATATTGTATAATATAAAATTTTTTAAAAACATGAAAGATATACATAACTTGAATATCATGAGATAATTATACGTTTTATTTTCATAAAAAATATCAAAAAGTTCTACAAAACTTTATTTTTCACAAAAATCTATTTTGAAGCTATCCAAACTAAATGGCATTGCCAGTTACTTAGAAAAAATGGCATTATCTTATTAATGAATGAAATATAATAAATGAAATATATATACATAAAAAAATGCCAGTTACTTAGAAAAATATAAATAAATGAAATATATATAATAATAATTTACAATTATGAATATTTATATTTATATACAACAGACATCAATATCTTATATAATACTAATACTTGTGTAAATAAAATCATGTATTTAATTTACATTTGGTAATTAATATATTCAATAGTATTATATAAATTATATAAATTAATATACAATTATAGATGTTTTATTTTACTTTATATATTATATTATAAAATATTATGTTACATAATTATACGCACTTTTTCTCTATTTTATTCAAAAAAAAATTAAACAACTTCCACTTTCTTTTTTCAACCATCACTTTCTATCATCTCAAAATTTCAGTAACATGATAAGTCCCTACAATAACAATCATGATCATGGAAACATGGGCCAAACAAAAAAAGAAGCGGGACATGAATAATTTTCTCAAATCAGTCGTGGAGATTTATGGACAAAAACCATTCTCCACCATTTTCTATTAATCATGCATCAACTTAGTTAAAACAACCAACAGAGACATAAATAAATAAATAAACAACTTTTATTTGAATAAACATAGTGAAGCATCTATCAATTGGGGAGTCAGTTAGGTTAGCTTTGTCGTGGACGAAGATTTCTAATGTTTCGAGTTTACTCCTTTGTTTCTAAACTAAACTAAACGAAACTTAAATTTCAGATTCTCTTCTTCTGCTTTGTCATCACCAATGAACGGTGATTTGGATTTTTCTTTTTGCAGACAAAGTTTTGTGGTAAGTTCAAAGATTCTTTTGTTTTCTCTACCTTTTTCTATAATATATAAGAACTTGATTGATGGGTAACGGTTTCTTGCCTCACCTTTCTCTTCCTTTTAATATTTTTTCTTTTTTCTTGATTTTTATTTATACACAGTGTAGTCGTAGTGGACTTCTTTCTCTAACTAGTATTACATATGTATTAATAGTACAAAATTTGGAAGAAAAGCATTCGGATTTTAACTTTAATTGTGGCCGGTGTCAAAGTGTCATACCACTTGTAGCACTAGACTCCGTTTTTAGCAGTGCATTTCAATAATTTTTTTAAAAAAATTATTATATATTTTTAATATTTCTTATGATATCTTTAAATTTTAAAAATATAAAAACTTTTAAGTGATAATATTATTTATTTTTATTTTTTATGCAATATTAAGTATTTTTTCTTTTTATGCAACAAAAATTTGCTTTTAAGTATTTTTAGATAATAAATCTTTGCTCTTAAATTGATTTGTTTTACCTACTGTTATCCATATAATACGAATTTGACATTTTGCTGCAAGTGAACGGTAACCTAAACTCAACTTTCTTTACGTAGACTTGAGATCAATATTGTGAAATGGGTATCCGCAGAAAATAGAGTGACACCGATTTAAGAGCAAAACCAACGAAGCTCGTCTCAATTGATTGCTAAAAATGTCTCCATTCGCATGTGACTGATGCTCCGCTTACTAAGAAGGATTGGTTAGAATAAGTGTTTCTCGTGAAGGTTGCAAACTTCAGAGAAGATGAACCAGTACAACTGCTCCACTGCCAAGAACGTTTATAGCAAAATTTGACAACCTTCTATGCAACTTCAATAATTCTGGTTATACAATAGCAAAACTACTCCGACGTCTTCTTCCAAACGGTTTACACTCCATGTATAACTCTCTTAAGTACCTATCATGGAGTTTGTGATCATAGTTATTAGTCTCTTCGCAATGTTTTGTTCTTGCTTTATCACCAGAGTGTCATTGTTCATGACAAAACGAAGAAGTGAGATTAAAAAAGAGACATGCGAAACTTGTGAAAGATCGACAAATGATCCTGAAAGACACATTGCTCTTTGAATGAGGACACAAAGGTGGCCATGGTGAGACTTGGACTGTCGAATTGCAATGAAGACCATAAGACTATTTGCACGGAATTCACAATTATTTGCGGAGAATTATGTCATTTGTTGGAGGACTGTAGTTTGCAAGAACTCAAAGAGGCTTTTGAAGTGTTATAAAGGCCTTTGAAGTGTTACTTGCACAGCATGACTTCATATAGTATCTCTTTGTTTCTCCAATTTGGCTAGTTGCTTCCTGGCTAAACTATTTAGCGTTAGATGTGTAGTATGTGTTTGTAGTTTGTACAAAAGAGTAGCAGGTATTGAAGTTTCAACGTGAATGTAGATGCGCTTATGGTTTCAAGTATGAAGTTTCCCTCGTCCAAGTCTTGGATGATTTCATTAGGTAACTTCTAAAAAGGACTTTAATCACCAGAAGAAACTTCTAAAAAGACTTTGGGTCCATTTTTCATTGCTTTAGATAGTGCCTTAAAAAACATACCGGAGAAAATATCAAGCCGGTCTCATTGAATTGCCTGTTCGCAGTTTGGTCATAGTTCAACCATTTGGTTTAACGGTTCAATCTTGAAACACAGTAGCTTCGTTTGGTTCGGTTCGGTTGTTGAAACACTAGCATCATGTAATCAAACTCCATCGAAAATGATCATATTGTCAAATTTCACAACAATTTGAAAAACTTCAAGAGTACCTTAAAGGAATCAGCTACAGTTAAAAATTGATCCGCTCAGTTGCATTGCATGGTATGATGATCCCTTGTAATGATACAATAAATCATATTTGAAACTGTATTTGGTAATATGCAGGGGAACAAAGGAGAAAAGAAAGACAGAGGTGAATGATCACCAGTACTGCTGCTGTTTGCCCGTTAGCAGTGCCGACGTCCCAAGCGATATGGTTGGGACGAGTTTTGGAAGCAACGAATTGATTGGAATAGCTCAAGTGGGTAACCAGGCCTTGCCTCGGTGTACTCCCTTCACCTGCTTCCGGTACAGATCGGCCATGATCTGAGTTGAATCTCTCTCTAGTCTCTCTTAGTTTCACCATGCTTCTTCTTCTTAAATTCTTTTGGTGTGTCTGTCTGTTACCAGTAACGGACGCGCGCGCTCTGTCAGGCTTCATTAAGGTGAGCATGCCTGAGAACTGAATCCTGATAAAACGTTACAACTACTCAGACAAGCCGAAGCCAAAATTTAGCCCACGGACCGAGATACAATGGGCCTGAAATAAAGATTTCACAGGTACTTTCCTTTTTGCCTTTTTCCAATTTTCTTCTCACAGACATTATTACGAACACCTTCTTGGCTTCTTCACGCCTTGCTGCAGCCCAAGCTGCATTAGTGATTATTACCATCTTTTTGAATTGCATGGACAATTGGATACTAGCTACAGCACTGTGATGGTACTGTTTCGTAGATTTGTTTATGCGAGTAACATGAATAGTCCAATTTATCTAGATATAATGAGTTCGACTACATTAGGTGAAAGAATGTTTAGTTTCTGACATACTTAGGTTTCAAGTTTTGGTTCAGGTTTTGTTGTTGACTTGAAATGGTGTTTATTTGGGAATTTTGAGTTATTGGGTTGAATTCCAGTCTACTGATGGCCTAAAATCATTCACTGATTTAATTCATTAGGAATCATCCTGTGGGTTTTGGTTACTGTACATTACTTTCTGGTTTGGCAGGAATTTTCTTTTGAAGTAATTAAGAAGGAGGTTGAGGTGTTAAGTTATCATTTGATGGCATTCTCTGGTGTTTTCTGAGCAGACAAAAGTGCCCAAACCATGTTTGCTTTGTATATTAATCATGCCTTAAACTTGGCATTCTACCTTGGAAATTTTAACTCACCAAATGTGATTGATAGTCAAAAATGCATTTACTCATCATTATTGAATTCTTGACCTACAGAAACGATAAAGTTTATATGCATGAAGCTTATTATCGAGAGGAAAAGATGAAGTATCGTGGACACATCGTCTCTACAGCCAAAATTTATTGGTCAAGACAGAGGAGTCTTGCTACAAAAGAAACAAGCAAATTACCGCAAAGAAGCGTAGTATTAGTTTGGCATGAAAGGAGACCGGTTGACTCAATTGAAGGTAATTTTATGGCTGTTCAAGAAATTGAAAGACTTCAATTAAAATCAGCTTCTTTGTGGTGAGGTGTTGAAAGTATATCTAGTTAATTTGCATTTTGCAATCAAAAGTTTTCATATAATGTCTCCAGAGATCAACAATCATTCATGATATAGGAGTTCTACTATCTATCGTCTTCTCAACATTATTCTAAGTGTAATGGATTGGTCAGCTACTACTTATATTTGAATTTCCAAAAGTTCGAAAGGAAAAGTAAGGTCTTCATATTAGTTTCGAAGGAAACACTGCAAAAAAGTTATATAATCAATGAACCTTAACTTTCATGACTTGCTCAGGGACTTTTTCAAATACAAAAGTAAGTTTGACGAAAGTGAAAGTTGTACTTGGAGTTTCTTAAAAAATAGATTAAAAATGAGTTCAATTTTTGTGTGTCAATTGTTTATTGAAATGAGTTGGAATTGAAGTTTAATTTTTATTTTTTGAAATGAGTTGAGTTTAAAGTATAGTAACTTTAAAATATAATTCTGAGTTTAATTTTTATTTGAAGCATGCAAACTGTTTGGAACTCCAATTTTAGCCCCGGAGAATTAGAGTTCTGAACATTTGAAACTTGCCCTGAGACTCATTCAGGTTCATAGAAAACAATGCCTGTACTGTCCTAAGTAGAGAACTTGTATATACAACAGTGACAATATTGTATCAGGTCTCCACTTAAACTTGTGGAACTATCATTTGCCGTAATTCAATTAGCTAGCAGTTGCAATCATGGCATGTAGGTAAGAGTAACTTAGTGTGCTAGTAAGATGAAAACTAGTTCGGGGATATCGAAGGGAGATTGTGATCTTCGCGTAATGAATTTTGAAGCAATTATCTCAAACACAAAGCAAAAGAAGCGAGAAAGGAAGGTAAAATATTGTACTCGTTTGCACGAATGAGTTCGTAGGCAACTTAATTAGCAAGTGTTTGCTGCCACAAAGAAATCTTCATATATAAAAGTATAAATAAATTAAAGAACACTACTTTTATATTGAATACAAACCACATATGATAGAAATAAGATATTGAAAGCAACAAGGATAAATATTCTTCAATTTGAATGAGATACAAAAGGATCACGATGATTTTTCGGTAGTAAACACGAAAGCAAATCTATAAGCAATATATAAGAATATCGAACATGCATCAAATAAGTCTCTAGTAATATGTCGCCAAGGGAATGATCTAAGATGAACTTGCTTCTTGTGCTTGCAGTGCCTTCTTCCTTCTTTATCATCAAATGCCGTAGGAGATCATATGAAATGCACTGTAAATTCTAAGAGGTCCGAGACATCTGCAATCAGAAAAAATTAAAGAGTTTTTTCTAAGCACAGAAGCACTACTTGTAGCGAATTTTAATTTTGGTATCATCAATAATATGAGTATAAAGTGATTACCACGAAGTAACTTTCCCCCATCTGCAAGCCCTGCACGAGGATTCCACATTCATTGACGGGAAGTACCTCTCCTGAGGAATGAATAAGCATCACATCTTGCCCAAACAATCCTCTAATGTCGATCGGCCCTCTCGGGACTTCCGTAGCTACACCGTTGATGAAAACAGTCACCATCAGTCCTGCAGTCATGTAACACAAATTCTTCAGATATAAGATTCACGAATATTAGTAGCCAAAGTATTATAATTTTCTCGTCAAAGTTTACAAACATGCATGATATGGTAAAGGATACTGGTTGTTACAAACTTACAATATGAGAGCATGCATGATCAGATTTAGATTTGTATATCTAATAAACTAGAGGAGTTCCAGGAACAACATAAAATGCTAGAATTGAAGGGCAACAAAATATATTAAAAAAAAAGGGATAATGATAATTGATACATGAAGACCTTGTGATCAATGAAAGTGGGAAAAATGATAATTAACGGTCTAAAATGATTAACAAAATTGTGGGTTGATAAAACTGGAAAAGAAATTTCTTCCATTGAAAGAAATTTCAGAAGGATGGCAAGAATCAAAGAATTCTATGCAAGCAATGAAGGATCATGATCAGTACTTAATTTGCATGCTTGAAATTCTTATGAAGTATGCACTAGATAGCTAAATAGTTACCAGCTTGGTGTTGCAGCTGCTGCTGAGAGAAATCCGGATGAGAGCTGTACAAGAAGGGCGAAACCTGCTGCTGGTGGTAGTTATTCATTCCCTCCATGCCAAAACCCATCTGTCTCGATATTGAGAAAAGATCATCTGCACAGTTCTCTTCTCCTGCTCCTGCTCCTCCTCCACCGAGAAATCCAGATGATGATGAAGAAGCTGTTGAAGTCGAACTAAAGAATCCTCCTCCTGAAGAACCGCTACTTGACGAAGTAGTAGTAGTAGGGGAATTATTGCAGGAAGTAGGAGAAACATATTGGTGGTGAGGATGTAGTGCAGCAGCAGCAGAAGCCTGGAGCTGTCTTTGACGGCGACGAGAACGCGATCGACGGTTTTGAAACCAGTAGAATACGTTGGCATCGCCAACAGCTCCAAACTTCTCGAGCAACTTACGGATTCTAACAGTTTCTTCCTTCGGCGGGTTCACCATGCCACTGTTAAATATAGACTCAAGTATCAGTATCTGCTCCGGTTTTGGAGTCCAACGAGATCGAACAGGTTCAGGTGCCGCTGCTGTCGCGGACCTATCGTTGCCGCCACTGGGGCTTCTTTGGTCTGGTGAATTACGAGAATTTTCATCCATGAATGAAAAGCAAGCTAGTGATCAAGTTATCTAGATCCGAAAGAGAGCTGGAAGAGAAAGGAGAAGAAACTGTTAGTTTAATGATTTTTAGTCAAGGGAAGAGAACGGAAGTAGTGCAATTGGAAAGAGGGAGAGAGAGAACGGCAAAGACACGGACACCACATGGATACTTATAGCTCTATGTTCTATGTATCTACAACTACATCATCACCATGTTATGTTGGTTAATAGAATATTTAGAACAGCAGACATACTGGATTTGGGACGGTGGAATAAATAGAAATTACTTAGAATTTTCTGGGTAGTTCATTGATTAATTGGAAATAATTATAGTAACTAATTCTAATCGGTGTTTTTCTTTTCTTTTTTTAATACTTGGTTGATTTTTTTAATGTAATTTATTTTATGGTTACTTCAGCGTAAAGGAAAATACTGTAGTAGCATGGTGTCACAGCGGCAAAAATGACCGCAGGATGCGTTAAATGTATATTTCGAATATTCATAATTTTATTTTTTTAAATTAAATATTAAATTCTAAATAATTTATATATTTTAATTATATAAAGAATTCAGAATTTTACTTTCATATACATAATTCTAGTTTTAATTTTTTTATCTACACATTTTTTAATATAATTATATTTTTTAATTTTTAATATACTTTTAAAATCTATTAAAATATAAATACTAAACTTCACTAATATTTTATTTTTTAAAAAATTTTACTTTTAATTTTTTAATTTTATAAAATTTAGTTACAGATATTTGAAATCCGTAACATTATACAAATCCGTGTTCAATTTGTATAATTTCAATAACATTATACAAATAGTCGTCGCAGTAAATAGCTATTAATAGAGAAAATTTCTGTATTACAGCTTGTTACCACTATCAATTTTATTGAGTATCTATCTATTCTTTTCGAATAATGTGTACTGTGCTTTAAATACATTGAAAAATATAAAGTAGCATCTAATAATTTCTCCTGAAATTGAACTCAGAATCGTAGTAAACGGAGATTAATGGAGAAAAATTTTTGCTACTACAGCTAGTTAGCACTACCGACTTCTTTCAATATCTCGTAGAATATTTTTGGTACCCAGTATTCATTACTTTTGAGAAATATAAACACGATAAGATTACGTTAAATAAGTAGACTTTTGAAGTATAAATTGCTGGTTGTAGTAAACACCAACTTTGCTACTACAGCTTGTTACCACTTCTGACATTTTCACTACTCTTTACATAGAATATATCTTATCTATCTAGCATGAAAATTTTAGTACTACATCTAGTTCGTTAGTATCAAGTTTTTAATTAGTACCTCTTCAAAAATATATCATTGGTTAAATATATGAGTGGTATCTTATATACATTGAGAAATATAAATATTATACTCTGTAATCATTTTATAAGAACAATATGGACTTGGTGTATTAAGAACTTATCTGCTTATATAATTAGAAAAAACGAAGACTTTTCAAAGTTAGTTTTTTCATCTATAATCGTATACTACTAACATGCCAATCTTTATCTGCTTTATGTCCAGATTAAAGACAATGGAAATGGGCAACTACCAGAATAAATTGTATGATTCTTCTTTCAATTAGTTACTTCAGTAGTGTTCTCATAGGCAATTAAATAAGATTGATTAAAGAAATGTGTAGTTATCATCGATCATGACTTCAAGAGCAATGCATGTATTATTCATGATATATATATGTATGCAAGTCTAGAACTAGACTAGCTAATAATTAATCAGTGTAACCCATCTCTATCAGCATCATTGAGGTTAGAAAAACTGAAGTCCTTACCTATCTATCCAAAAGTAAAAGGTAATAGAGCACAATATTGAAGAAAGGAAATTAAGCGGCATGTAAATATACGGGAGAGAGTGGGGTCTGTTGAGGTTTCATGTGAATGAGGCCAAAACAAAAACAAAAACAAAAACAAAAACATAGCAAAGCAGAAGGTAGTGGGGCTGAGCATGTGATTTAGTGTCCCTCAAAGCTCGAGCAAAGGAAGCAAATAAGCGACCAAGGTATTAGCTTTTCAATTCAAAAATGGCCTGGCCCCTCAGGGCAAGAAAGGGAAATGTAGCAATAAAGATAAAGAAAGTAATAATATTATTTAGTTGGTAACATTAATGTTATGTATTGAGTGCTGCAGTCAAGAATCCGCGCGATATTTTATTAGGGCTGACGTTGTGTGGACGGATAGAAACGAAAAGATATATATATATATATATATATATATAAAAACTTTGAAACAAACTGCATTGCAGAAAAAAAAAAACAGAAAGATAGAAAGAGCAGCTAGTAGTCTGGTTGGTGTATACAAACGGTTACTTTTGTGTTGTTTTGAAAGATCGATCTAGAGCAAGTCGGCTACACACCGGACGCGGAGACTACAATGATTCCTTTTTCTTTCTCCCTAAGGGCGAAGCACGAGGTGCAATTTGCATATGCCATTCATACAAAAACATGTCCCAACTCCTTTTTGTTTCTTAACCCTTTTCCAACTTTTCACACAGTACGTATGTAGAATACTACTGTACACATATACCTTGTATAACGATAGAACCCATGAGTTTGAGTGAGAAGATGAAAATTTTCTAGTGAATATATGGTAAGAGACTTGCAGCAGGAATAAGTGAATCTTTAGAAAACCAAGCAACACAAATAAAAAAGAGCAAGTACATCTATAAGCGGTTGGTCTTAATTAGACCAAAAGAATGTTGTTCTTCAGTTGATCTTTTAGCTTAGGCAGTAGCTAGCTAGCTAGGTGAAACTCATGAAATTAATTACTTACTACCTTTACACATATTCCTGATTTGTATTTAGAAAATAATCATGCTTAGGTACTAGGTAGCAAGCACTGTTAACTATCTTTAACCAACTAACTTATAAAAACACATCAAGTTTGTTAACATTATACATAAAAGATGTATCTTATGCAACCGGAATTTGAATATCTGCACACATGCTGACCATTCACTGGTTGGATGGTGTAGCTTTCCGTGCTCTTGCCAATAAGAAGCCACCATGTCCGGAGGGGGATTTCATATCCCCGTTGCACAAAATTCCCAGCCTACGCGTGATATTAGTTGTAAACTCTACTCAATTAAAACATGGTTTCTGTTTGCTAGCACATAATGGCTGCGATTTGCTTCCCGGTTACAAACCCGCAGTTTGACCTCAGAATAAAGTTCAGCTTTTTTACATTGTAAGATTATCATCGACTGGATCATATTGAACTGTAAACTGCAGGCATCTGCATGCATGTACAGAATGATCTCTTACATAGAATACCGAAAAGTAAAAAACGTGAGAATTTGTTCGCAGTTTGCTATCACGCAGTAACACAAACTTTGATGAGCAGTACTACTATCAGTAACGATATGATGCCTTCCCCAGATATACCAACATAAACTAAAAATCAATCCATTAATTCATTAGAGGTGTGCTTCACTGCATGCAGTAGAGATTTAACCGAGTGATCGATCGATCAAGTTCTCTGTTAACTTTAAATAGTGAAGAAAGAGTAATAAAATGACTGACAAAGAATAGCGTGCATATACAAGTCATGAGAAAATCGCGGCAACTTTGACAGTTGATATGTTACTTAACGTGAAACGAGGATGTCCTCTACCGTAGTATTAGATCTACATCATCTATATACACATTGTTGATGAATTATCTAGTAAGAAAGCTTTTTTAAATCTATCTTTCCACAGCGATCGATGATGCCCTCATCTTCATCGCCATGTTCTTCATTCTCAGTCGTAGTTAGTTTCAGTCGACACGCGGTTTCAATTACAGTACAAGTGTCAACAGCTTTAGCTTGACTACACACCATGCATGCTATATTTTTATAAATCTTTTAAGCATACCCCATTAATTAGTTCTATTTTAGTTATATATTCATTCGTCGCTAAATTAACAATAAATTTAATTACTTGAACCACTTGATCCTTCGCATTTAGAAGTATTAATTAATTAATTAACCCTTTTTGTATATAGAAGACAATCAGTACATATATAAGCAGTTCAAAATATTTCTAACCGCAGACGGGCGGTGTCAAAATCACAGAGAATATAGAAGTTGTATGTGTTTAGAAATTAGATTTTGCGGATAAACCTCGAGCAATGGCGCCGATCCAAATATATATTGATCTGAAAGTGATTGGGACAAAGCAACCGACGGGATCTCTCTAATTGCTGACAGTAGGTATTCAGTAGATATATAGATTTTCATATATGCATATGGCATACATGTGTGTATGTGGGAAGCTGCCTAACCCTAGCTAGATCTTCTTCGTTTAAACATTCAAAATATACAAGTTTAAATGGTTTCCTATTACTTAATTAACTATCCTAAAGCAGCCTAGAAACACGGGCGCAATGTGGTAATGATTCCTTAAGCCGAAGATGACAAGTCCATGTTGGTCGGTTCCATGTTGATTCTATGTATAGTCTATGTTTACAATTCATAATTAACAATCAGTGATCTCTGTTGATGTTTGAATATATACAGAAAATCAAGATCCAACAGCCGTTAGAAAACACGGCTTTAATTACTGACTCTTTCATGATTTAATCCTGAAAGATTCCTAAAAACGAATGCATGGTTATATATGGACCCTCCATGTGCTAAAATTTTCTTAAGCACTGCATATGTAGTTCTTATGAATTGTATAATGTTTTACACTACTATCTAAGGAGAACTTCAACTTTGAGAATAAACTTTGTTTCACTTTTTGCCTGATTTGTACCAAATAATAAAGAGTGCACTATCAATCCATTGAGACCAGAATCTGGTGCTGTTGTCTCATTAATTTCTTTCTTTCAGGTGTGTGGTCACCATCTATGGCACTGACTTAGAAGACTTGAGGGAATTAAACACCACACCAACTAATTTGACTAAATAATTAAAGAAGATACACAAAAAAATTCAAAAGGATAATTAATTAGGCTTGACAATACAATGAACCTTATTAATTATGCTCCTCCAAAGAAATTTTCTGATGCTTGAATCTTAATATGTATATTCTCATTTGATCAAATCCAAAATATAAACCTATGTACTTTTAAATTACATGAGGCTCATGTACCGGGTCAAGGAATGTAGTAACTAATACAGAATTTATTACCCTAGCTATTCATTCCAGGTTATCTGGTCTATGATTCAAGTTCATCATTCAACTTCATCTAAGGGTGTGTTCAGTTGCCCCAAACTCATTTTTTTCATTGGAGTTAGAGTTTAGAGCGACTTCATATATTTCAATTGCCACTCTGAACTCTATTTCTAAAGCTGATTCCATTCGGAATTTTGAACTCTACTTTCATATACGACTGACACAAATTCTGAAACTCACTTCTTTTCGAATTTTACTTTTAGAAACTCAATTCGATCCGAGCAATTGATACACCCCTAAATATAGAAATTCAAGATTAATATTATTATTCACTGCTGCAAGGTGAAGAAATCAGCAATAGATCATTGTAATTTTAATTTCATGATATATAATTCAATATTGTCCTTAATTCCTCGATCTGGATATCTATAACCGTTTTACGACTAGCATAGATTTGTATATAACTTTTAGCAATTTAGAACAACTTGTTAATTACTAGCTAGATGCTTTAAGAACAGTCACTGAATTACTAATGTTAAGATAAGTATCAACATAATGTTCAGTTTCAACTACCAAGTTGGCTTGATGTATTTTAGCACCTATTCATTGCATTTCACTTAATTATATATCAAGGGCATGTTCTAGCTTACTAGCATAATTAGGTAGTTTTTCATATTATCTCATATTAAACTTGTGATATTTAAAGCTATTAAATAATCTCATATTTTTTAATTGTCTAGTTAGGTAGCTACTTATATTTAGACATACTCACTTCTTGAACTTTAAATTCCATCCAAATCTATATAATAAATATGGTATACATTAGAATTGAGTACTGTATATGAGAATTGATCCGTAAAAAAAATTAGTCTTATGAGAAGATTGTGTCAGGCCTACATGCTGCATATTATACATATAAAAGGAGGTATATGGTATTGAATTGTCCCACCTCATGCATATATATATGTATTTATACGTTGTTAGGTACATAAATATGTACCGGATTGAAAATGCCAGGCAGTTTACACGCACGCATGCAGTTTTCCAAGATGATAAGTGTTTTCCTCAATGAAGGAATGTTGTCTTCTTTTCTACAGCAAACAACCCCAAATTTCCATGCAGTACTCAAGAAGCAGTTGTACTGCAAGTCAAACAATGAAATGTGTGCTTCAGATTGATTGCTTGATGTCAATGTGGACTTAAGCCTAACTTTCACTTTACGCACTTCTAATTATTACAAAAAGCTCAAAATGTTCAGATATGGATTGTCAATAAGTCTGCCTAAACACTCCAGTAAGCTTCTGCCTAAACATTCCAGTAAATTTTCTATTCGAAGACTTACGGCTGCAGGAAGCATTACCTAGATTAAAACAGCATTGCACGAATTTGCGTATACCGACATGCAATGTCTATATATGGAAGATAGCAATATGTATGTATATATGCATGAGAACAAAACCTTATACAGCAAAGTACACGATCTATCGTACGCGACACTGAGAATCTGATCAGGAAAGAACTCCACTAGGATGATGCATACATGATGCAGTACGTGAACCTTATCGCCTTGCTGTGCTTCCCAAAAGCTAAACCAGATTTTGTTCGGTGTCCCTCGAGTGTTAACAAGTAGTAGTAGTACGTAGAAGAAGCTAGAAGATGATAAAAGCTTCTGCTGCTGTGCTTAATTTGTCTTGTGGCTTTCAGTTTTCTGTGGGCTAGCTGCCGGGTGCTTCCGCAACATTGTTAGCAGAGCACATGTATGGTTTAATAATGAAACGAATATATATGGTCTACTATTTTGTTGTCTCTATATGTATGTTTCTATGATTTTGTGGTTGTTGGAAAGGTCTCGTGTTCAGGCGCAGATGAAAATGAATTGCAGAGGGGCCATGAGCTAGGCCCATGACCATGTTGATTTTACCCGTGCGCCCAAAGCAATTAATCATATCAGTAGTCGATTGATGAACGAGGGAACTACCTGATTGAGTTTTTACTGATCACTTATATAGAAGTTATATAGGTGCCCGTGGAGGAGCGACAAGACCATATGATCTCATATGCCCTTTGGCTTCCAGCCATGACCCGTAGGAACCCATCAAAACCATGTTGGGAAGACAAACAAATCCCCTGCAAGTCCCCACCATATGCTTGTGTAGATCTGCTCAAGGGTGAAGTAGCTGCAATAAATTTGCTCACACAAAACCACCTCAATCATTTTAAGCTAATTGTACATAAGATCGTTTTCTATCTTACCGAATAAACTACGACGCGTAGCAAGAGGTCTACACTCTCATGGCACCTTAACTGTGTTCGAATATAGGCAACAAAGTACTCAAATAATTCACTCAATCCTGGACCTACATAAACAAATTAATATACTAGCTAACTAGTTAATTCGAGCTAGCTGCCTATTAAGAACTTCCGCGCGAGCACGCACACACGTTCATAACTTCAATTGTTCATTCATGAGAACCAACCTACGGCTATGAGTGGTCTTGTTTTGTACAAGGTAAATAAATCTTTGGAACTCGGTGACTGATCGAAAGATCGATCGAGCGGCCGGCGTAGAAGGAAGGTTACTACTTATTCCTTTCATTCTCTCGTAGATATCTTGGAACTTGAATGCATAAAATTAATGAATTTTGTGCTGTTAAAACTAGTCTTTGATAATTAATAATATAATTTTATAGTATCATATTAATATATTTGAACTTTCTTTTTATCATCAATTAATTTTTTCAGTTGTGACCTTTCCCTAATATATTGCCGCTGCATTTGTGTGAATTAGTTGCACTTAAACAAATTAAGTGTTAAAAATATATATATTAATGAATAGTATAATTCTACGTTATTATATAAGATTATATGCTTTTCTTTCTACTACCAATTAATTTTATAGTATAAGTCCGAATTTTAACGTATATGGAAATTGTTCCTTCCAATAATTAGTAGTGAAATAATTGATGAAGAAATAATAAAAATTGAGTATATTGAATAATGATCTCTAGAGTTTACACATACGGATATTTATAAAGTATATATAATAGGCTTGTCTTATATATAGTCCGATAATACAGTCTAATATTCCTCCTCAAACTCATGATGGGTCAAACAATATGAGTTTGTTCAATAACATTTGAAATCTCGGTGTCGTATGCGATTTCGTAAAAAAATTTGCGCAATACGAATGTTATTCTTTACCTCAATAGAAGCATCATCTGGTGGTGAGAGAGAATGCTGAATAGAGCCATCAAGATGACCAAGAAGACGACGTCCACGAAAAATAGTTCTAACTGAGGCAGCCTAATCATCAGCAGTACTCAAAGAAAAGTCTGTAGATGTCGATAGAAAGTCCCAAAAAAATTCAGACGAAGGCATCATCAAAACGAATTTTTTTTTTTTTTTTTTTTTTTTTTTTTTTTGTGAAACGGACCGAGCCTACAGTTGCGGGCCGAGCCGGCTAGTGTTAGGTTGGTTAGGCGCGCCCATGGCAGCGATAACGAAAATGATGTGGCGGCGCCCGGCTGACTGAGCGGCGGCGAAAAACAAATGGCGGCAGGCGGGCGCGACGGCGAGTGAAATTTGATAAAATCGGCAGCAACGATGGACGAACAGAGGAGTCGGCGGTAACTGAGAAATGAAGACAAGCACAGCGGCGACAAAGATCGCAGCGGCGGCGCTAGGGTTTGAGGTTTTTTTTTTTTTTTTGCTTGATTGATTGTCGGTAAAGAAGGGAAAAAAAAATTTTGATGTGTAGAGAGAAAAAAAAATTTTGATGAAATTGATGAAGATGAAAAATTGAAAGAAAAAAAATCAATTATGTGCAGAGAAAAAATTTTTAAAAAAAATCAATTTGGCTCTATACCATGAAATAATTAACGAAAAAATAATAATAAAATTGAGTATATTAAATAATGATCTCTAGAATTTACACGGATGAATATTTATAGAGAACATATAATAGATTTGTCTTATATATAGTCCAATAATATAATAAGTAGTATTCTTTCGATTGGTGACTTCTTGGAACAAGGGTACGTGGGTATTCCTCCTCCGAGGACGGCATTCCACCATGAACGGTCGTCTCATTTACGAAGACGACGATGTAGATAAGACTAATTTTGTCATGCGTGTAGGCGTGCAATTACGTAAAGACTTCTATTCCTCCCAGCTACTTGTTTTCCAACACCTCCAGTTATTTGTGTTTCGGGTGTTCCTGCCGTAGCGATCATAGCTATAGTAGCCTTACTACGCTTAGCTAGCTAGTATATTTGAGCTAAGTAGCCTTAGCTGGAGTGCCTGTGCACTGAAGCGACCTTCCTATTCAACAGCTCTTAGATAGTCTGTTAAGCAATGATAGCGAGCTGAAAGCCTGAGACTTCAATCGGTCTCGCACAATCAATGCATGGTGTGCAAGTGCAATGACTATTAACTAGCTAGATTGAAGATCTTTTTCCCAAAGCGCACGAGGATGTACCGTAGATAGACCTTCGGAGTTATTTGCGAGTTCTTTTAAAATAAAATTTTTAACAAAAATATATATATATTTAAAGAATTAATTATATTTTTATAATAAAAAGTAATAAAAGTAAATATAAAAAATTTATTATATAAAATTTTTAATATTTTTAAATTTTTAAATAAATTATTAAAAACTTAAAAATATAAATTAAAAAATTAAGTTTTTGAAATGAAATGTCAAATGTCACCTGCTATTATAATAGAATTCAAAGTAGATGAGAAACAAGGTAGTGTGGACTTGAATGTTGCATGTCTCACCAAAGGAAGACATGGACCAAAATTGTTACCTTGTCATAGAAACACCACATTTTTCATACTTTCGTTTTCTAATAATGATATCATATTATAAAATTAAAACGTACTAGAGATGGGGATATATAGAATGTTTTCTTATCTAGTCAAAATATTAGGCGTAAGCTTTATACACGTGCATGCTCTATCTATTACACAAGGTTCTTTTCTATCTAAAGAATTGTACTCTTAATTTTGTGTAGGAATAACATATAGCAAAGTTTTTGATTAATTGGGTTTCCTTTCTATTTTTTAAGTAATTAGTCTTTTGGTTTTGGCTTTGGATGAATTGGGACAATCCAAAGTTGTGATCAGCTGTGAAGCTAAAAGCTGTGTCTATATATGTCCACTACATTAAGGAGATATTGGCGTTTCTTATTTCCTTTTTATTTTATTTGTTTTATTTTATATTTTTCAATAATTTTTTTAAATTTAAAAATACAAAAAATTTACGTTATAAAATTTTAATTATTTATTATTATTATGTTTTAGTCGAAGAGCTTTAGGTAGTCAGGCGACGAGCTCCTTCCGACCGAGGAAGTGACAACGGGTAAAAGAAAGTTCATTTTTCAAAAACTTCAAAATATGTTTTTTTTAAAAAACTTTTTTCAATAAATATTCTTAAATATTTCGTTAATGAGAAGCAGAACTTGTTACTATATTTCAAGACATAACTAAGTGGCTCCATTGCCCTATTCATGTCTTTTCTTTTTTCACTTCAACAATCTAAGGTGAAATATGTTTGACTTAACTTTAGTTATAATTTCTTTATATATGTTGTAGAGTGCATGAAATACTCAAGCTATGAGTTTTTTTTTTTTGGTCACAAAATTAAATTTGGAGCCGATCACTAGTTAGGGTTACACTTTATTATGTGATTCTTTCCACTCTTTTTACATGGAATTACATGTCCAATATTCAGCATCTGTAATTATCTGCTGGTATTAGAATGTACCCTTCGTCAGAAAAGAAAAGAAAAGAATATATTAGGCTTTTGGCTGCATCGGCCCAAAGGCCACATTTCTGATAATAGCAATCAAATCCACATTTTTAAACAAATCGAATCCTAGGAAATATTAACAAGCAGAAACCTCGCAAGAATTTGTGTCAAGGATGATTCCAATTGTTAACTAACTGCTAATATCGCTATCAACAGATTCTCAACTAGTGCTCTGCTGACACAGAAGAAACTAACAACTCCCAATTAAAATTCCGAACACCACTTTTTAATTGTCGCATACACGCAACACAAGCACAAAAGTCTCCCAGTGCGCCAAACCACACTGATCAATTTCTATAATAAAGACAGCAAATTAAAACCTAGGAGTTAGTCGGTTCTCCAGTTCGTAATTTGTGGTCCTCCACTCTTAAGTAGGTGTAGAAAACTTTAATAGAAGCAAATTTAGAGTACAAGTTGAGAATAGCAGGTTTCATTTTGATTAAGAATTTCCTTGCAATGGACCACAGCCGGTGATGTATAAACTAACTAACAAACGATTTTTGTTAAGAATGAAGGAGCAAGCCTTTTAAAATCTAAAAGAAACAGCAAAATCCTATTAAAATTTCAGATAGCACATAATTCATTCTGATATGTTGTGGAAAAATATAACGTAGCTCTTCCATCAGTATGCAACTCTTGCAAGACTAGAGAAACACCTTACCAATTCGAATGCAAGTATTTGATGATGGGACAGAGCACTAACTAATACTTATGCATCTCACTCAGGTATTCCTGCACCCTCTAGATAAATAAAACAGTTCATTGTTCAGCATATCAGAGATATATCAACGCAAGTGGTAGACACAAGGAGGAACTTCACTGTAATGCTCTCTCTTTTCATTTGTAATGAAAAAATATATGGTTTATACACAGGGGGTTGTAATCTATGCCTCTGGCTGGTAAAGAGCTTGCATTCGGATAGTTAGCCCGATTTCAAGCTGAAAGAATAATCTTCTATGCACACTTCAACCAAAAATTGAAAAGAAGAATCTAAACTAACAACATAAAAATCTCAACAAAAAGATTAATGTGTAAGACCTCTATGAGAATTAGGGAATGTACTCAATTGAACATCTGCAACTGGGCTTTCATTTTGATTACCAAACTTCTCCATTTCTCTAGCAACTTGGATGTCATTAGGAAATATGCGCTCCAGAAATGCCTTAGCTACAAACCTAGGAAGCAATGCCACAATAAGGATCGAGAGAAGGCAAAACCAAAATAACCAGGTCCCACTTATATGAAATATGGCCCTGCAATCAAATAACAATCATCATCAGTGCAAGTGCTGCAAGAGTGCAACTATGCATTTACAATTCTTGCAGAAAGCAGCTAGATTATTTGATGTCAATGCAGTTTATTGTTCATTAACTTTTCCAACTTTTTATCCTTTTCTTAAACTTTTTGTTTTGTCAGAAGAAACCACCTGAGTTAGAAATATCTCAAAATTTATTGCCCAAATATCTCAATCAAAGAAAAGAATAAATCTGTACATAAAGCTAGGTTATAAGCCTATCCTTTGGAATAATAAGCAAAAATATGAACATGGGAAACTCCTATACACCAAGCTGCTAGTTACTCTAACCATCCATCCCAATATACCCCGCGTACATGACCTTTTAGGTACAAGAAAATTCTCTTTGTTTCATGTGTATGTGCAATAACTTCTTAAATTGATGACTTTCGGAAGCCTAAATCAAGTGACATGGAGTTTAAGGTATCTCTTATAAACCTTTACTTTCAAGACAAATGTAAAAGTACAACACTACGATATAATCAATAAGCTAAACATATGATCTTAAGCCCAACTGGAAAAGAGCAAGTGTTGATCGTAAGTACCATTCATAAGCATGGGTGCCTATCCTAATAGACCTATTTTAGTATGTCGTTCCTCTATATGTCTATTGTGTATTGTTAAATTAAGCAAGCCAAACACATAGAGAAGAATATGAGAGGGAGACGTACCAATAACCAGGTAGGATTGGTATGGAATCAATAATTATGACACAAATAACTGTAGCTACAATGCAGCCCCATATAGATGCATGTGCCATCCAATTCCATCGAAAAACATCCATGCCAAGGTGAATGTTGACCAGAATAACAATAGCAAGAGTCCATAGGTCTCCTATACTTGAAGCATCAACTGTGCTGTGTCGATATGCAAGGTAGGGAATGAAGAAAACTGCAGTACTTTGCCAGACAGTATCGATCATAGTGAGTAAAAACAATTTAAGGTTATATCTCTCCTCTCTCTGTCCAGCACCGTAGAGCTGTGGATACTTCAGTAGAGTCCTCCTACTTAAATCCTTGTCCAGTATTCCGACAATGATCGTGGGAAGAGCTGTGTAGACAATCGAATACAACATACTGCTCCATTCTGTGATTGCAGTTGTCAAACTAAAAGCAGTATATAGTACATACCTGTACAAAGAAGTTGCATTACTGTAAGTTCACAGGATCTTCAGAGAGCATACACTTTTGCAAAACATGCACATGCTTGTGCAATGGCATTTCACCGATAAAACTGACCCCTAACTATTTCTCATATACTTCATATCCACCCTTGATGTGCTTAAATACAGAAAGGAATTCTCACAAATCCATATGAGATATGTTTATGCGCACATCTAATTCCTCCTCGTACAAAAAGAAACAAAAACTAAAATCAACTTGATTGTATGATGTAAACTCTACACTCCCAATTTGCAAATGTCAGCCAAGGAGGATTTTCGCTTAAAAAGGTATATTTCTTTGGTTCCTCTAATGCACGGTTAATATGTCATCTAGATACGCATGAAATGCCTGTGCCCAAAACATGAGTTTGGTTAATGACATTGGCTAAAAATCAATAAACACTTAGTTTATCAGCAGAAATAACTATGGAGTCTGAGAAAACAGGTATAAGGCTTTGATATGCCACATAGCTTTACCTGTCAGAAATCAACATGCCATACAACCAGGTTGCTTAGCATTTCCACAACAGAATTTTTGGTCATTTTATGGGAATGTCAACGTCTAAAAAAGTTCAACTGAACAATTGAAACATATGAGGCAACTGATGTGTGCTATGCATCATCTATATAGGAGCTATTGTACAGGAAATTCAGGGTAGCCTACTGTTTTCCAATATCAATGTCATAAAAGTAGGTCTCTCCCTAATATATCTATAATATGTAACATATATTTAGGGGAAAAGGGGGTAACATTCTCCAGATTTTACTTACCAGAAAAGAATAAAGACAAAGACTGCATTTCTGTAAAAGTTGTATAAAATCAAGTATGCCATTCGTTGGTAATTCCAATGACCATGAACCAATAAAAGAGGCACCAAAAATCTGAACTGGCCCATAGCAAAATCTGAGGCCATAACGGCCTGGCGTCCCTCCTGTCCACTGATGCCTATTCCCACATCAGCCATTTGGATCATGGAAACATCATTTGCACCTGAAACAGCAGAAATACTCATTTTATCAGTGTATATTGCATAATGCTAAGACCCTCGAAATTCCATTTGCTTCCAGGACTATCACATACTATGTGCAATAGGACTGAGTAAAAAAAAGAAAAAAAAGAAACATTGATGATATTTACCATCACCGATAGCAAGAGTCATGTCTTCAGTTCGGTTTTTTATAAGAGCAACAATACCGGCCTTCTGCAAGGGAGCAACCCTGCAACATAGCACAACATCACAAGCTGTTGCTATCTTGAATAGCTGCAAAATACAAACACATAAGATAGAAGATTGTTAGGTTATGTGTGATCATTCTAGAGATAGAAAAACGTTCGTAAATCTCCCATAATTGATGAGGAGAATTACCTCTTCTTCTAATTCAGTTTCAAGAATATATACAAGACTGGTTCCATCTATAATCAAAGCAAGAGGAACTCGGCCCTTATCACCAGCTCCATTTTGAGATCCTAAAGATGGTGCAGAAATCTTCGCAGTCATAACAAGAGCATCTTCAAGACTCTTTTTGCAGGATGCTTTTGAGTGACTATTTATGATGATTTGGGTCATTTCACTTGTCAGGAGCTTACACGAGTAGCCAATAGAAATTGCAGTTTCTTGCTTGTCACCAGTCAGAACCCAAACTTTTATGCCTGCTTGCCTCAATGACTCAATGGCTTCAGGTACCCCTTCCTGAAGCTTGTCTTCAATTCCTGAAGCTCCTAGCAACTGAAGATTGCGCTCTATATTAGCCGCAACAGCTCTCAACAAGCCTGCACGTCCAAACACTGCTGTGCTTGCTTGCTCGTAAGCAGACTGCCATTCCTGAAATTCTCTACTGCTCAGTTCACGCATGCCAATGACTAACGTTCTGAGGCCCAGTGCTGAATAAGCATGAAGATGCACCTCTGTTGAATGTACTACATCTGAATCAAGGCCTCTATCAACAACTCCAAACATTGAACTATCTGCACCTTTAACAAAGAGTTTGACAGACTCATCAGGGCAGCCAACTATTACAGACATCCTCTTGCGATCACTATCAAACTCGTGCAAACCCAAAACATCAAACCTGCAGTAGACATCAGGAATATCAGCAAACAAGCACCTTGCTTACACAATCATCTACTCCAAAAAAGCAAGTTGCTAAGAGTCTCCAGCAGCACAGGGACAATATGTTATCATTTATGCTGATGCATCACCACTAAGCCAATCAACACGATGTAACAGCAGCAACCATTACAACAATGTAGACACTTTCAGCGTTGTGATATCAAATGCATAATCCTACATAGTGGAAGACATCAAACAATGCAAGCAGTGACCATGACAGTCGTAAGAAAATTTTCTGATTGCGACCCATAACAAGATCAAACTCCAGTCTTGTCACCCAATAAAAGCAACTATATGTACAAAACAATTGTATTACCAGCTCAATGATGGAAGCATTCACCTATTCAAGGAAGAACAAACTACACATTAGCGAAAGAAATACCTCTGCCTGTCCCCAAGAACATCAATGACTATGTGCCCAGATGTCCTTTCTACAAGCACAAAGCCATATGAGGCAGCTGCAAAAACCAGCGCCTGTTCATCAGGGGACTCACCCTGATAATCTATCAATTTCTGGGCTGGGTTTAGTGTATCCACCACAATTGGAATAATGGTGTTGCAAGCAGCCAGAGCAAGGAACAATTTATGTGCATGCTTCGCTTGCTCAGACTTTCCTCTACTCCTCAACAATGTCACTAGCTGAGGGTTCGTCTTGACCCTCATCTTTGGCCTCCAAACCTCATTGCCAAATGAAATTTAGCACCATCCAAGACAAAAACAACTGGAAATCACTAAGCTGTAGAGACTTTACTCTCAGAAAATAGTTTTAAAGAATGCACACTTTACTACCTAATATTGAAATGTCACCTACATCACTAGGCACCTTGAATGTCCCAGCACCGTAATCGACTCCGCGAATGCTCACACACTGAAACTCCATCTTGTTCTCAGTCAGGGTCCCAGTTTTGTCAGATAATACATACTTGATCTGCCCAAGATCCTCATTTATGTTCAAGGCTCTGCATTGGAACCTTGAATCTGAAGACTCATCGTACAAAATGGTATCCCTGATCATAAAGTAGGCCTGCCCGAGAAGCACCAGCTCCATCGATATGTACAAGGATATTGGAATCATGATCTGGAACACAATAACCGACATAAGGAAATTGAAAAAGATCTGCATTCCCATTCCGAAGTAATTATAATTCCGGTCATCGCCAACAAAATTGATCTTCCTAAAGAATGGAGCATAATCCAGCTCATCCTTATGCACAGAAAGCCAAGTGCCGGCAAGGACTGAAACAGTGAAGCAGAGCACTATAAGAAGCAATGACCGGAAAATGGTCTCCCTGTTCATGTGTGTCTCAGTGCTACTTCGTTTCGAAGGCGCCCCAGAACTATTTAGCATTACTTTGGTGTCACGGCCACAATAGACAGCAACACCTACAGCCCACTTGGTGTTCTTGAGTTCACAGCCACGAAGAACTATATTAGACGGGCCAAGAGAAACCCTTCTGTTGTTGCCGCTACCGTTGACCTCAATGTAACCATGGAATCCATAGATATTCCGGTTCGGGTTTTCACAGCATATAACTGCGGTTACAGCATCAGGCTCAAGATTCAAAGTCTCCTGCTTCGCGTACCGCGTCTTCAAATTCGATTCCCCATCAAGGTTGATGGTCTGCACATAAGCAACTCCTGTAGGATTACTTGTAGATAACAGAACCATATCGCACGGAATGGTCTCATTAGCTACAACTCTAATCAACTCCCCAACATGAAGTTCTTTCCACCGCTTGGGTTGGAACTGCTGTCAGTAGAAGTAAAGACCGACACTTCCCGATTATTCTCTTTACAATCAGAACGGTGGCGACGGTAATCTTCGTAAGCATCTTTCACAGCAGTAATAAGTAAAACGAAAGCAAGCGGGAGAATCGAAGCTCCGAGACCGAATACAGCGAGCTGAGGGAGCTGATTCAGAATCGCAATCACTAGAAAGTATATATACGCGACACGCCGGAACTGCTCGAAGAGATTTCGCGGCAAAAAAGTGAAAACCGAGTACTTCGTAGTCTTAATCGAGTAGCCAGCGAAGTCGAAGCGCTCGGTAGATCGATTCGGGTTGTTGATGAAAACAACACGAGCGTCTTCGTCGGGGATTTCTTTCTGTGAAGAACCGAGTCGGTCTGACTCCGCACGAGAAGAACCGTACCGTGGTGTTGGCAGTGGTGTTGGACGACCTGCTGACTCTAAGCTTAGTTGACCGGAGAAAGAGATTCGGTCGTCTGAACGCGTGGAGTGAAGAGAGTTGTGTCTCGCAGGTGGGAGTAGTTGTTGGTTTCGTAGCGGTATCTCGTTCGCCATGAAAGAAAAAGGCGGAGAAACTACAGAAGCGAAAGAGTTACGGAAGAAGAAGGAAGATCGGAAGAATTTCAGAGAGACGAAGAAGAGAAAGTGGGAGAAGTCAAAGGTTGAAGGTTATGGTTCTGGTTTGGGATTGGAATAATTGTTGATTTAAAAAGGAAAAATCTGCAAGAGGACGTAGGGTTGCTGC
The DNA here is from genome assembly GCA_019914995.1 of Acanthochlamys bracteata. Lineage (NCBI taxonomy): Eukaryota > Viridiplantae > Streptophyta > Magnoliopsida > Pandanales > Velloziaceae > Acanthochlamys > Acanthochlamys bracteata. The sequence continues at coordinate 2,866,227 of CM034133.1, forward strand.
TGAAAGGAAGACGAAGGAAAGCAGCAGCTGCTGCAGAGAAGTTGTTGAACAAGATTTGAATGTTTTTTTTTGGTTTAAAATTGAATGAGAGATAAATAGTGAAAGAGAGAGATCGCATGATAAGTAAAGAAGGGACACTGAAAATTGGATGAGGAATAAGTTTTTGGGATTTGTTTATAAGCTAAAAACAGACTCAGAAATTAAATAGAAATAAAATGATTCCTTGATAATTGAATCGAAAGTTTAACCAATGGATGTCAATTGAACGAATCCAGACCACTTCATGTGTGAAGTAGATGGTGATGAAAAGTTAAAAACACGAGAGGAAAAGATTTGGCAAGGATAATCGTTTGATTGGCGGAGCGGCTAAGGCAATCGGAAGACTTTGTTTTTGGGGTGGCTGGAAGGGTTTTATGGCCGTTCGTATTTTGAAATTGGATTCAATCGGACAATGACAGAATTTTACTGACCAAAAATATAACAAGGACATGATTCAATTTGGAGGAATTAGAAGACTTCGCTGGAAATCGAGTATGACCCGCTATATAACCTCTCATTGACCGGCTTTTCAATATAATTTTACGCATTATCTTAATAAAAAACAGTAAACTTTGAATTTAGATCTCTCGTATAAATAAAAATACCCTATTGTCGGACTAGCTAGCGATCGATTAGCTTAAAGTCTCACCACCAGTCTCTGTTAGAACGGAGAACAATTTCATTGCTCTTTGATCTAGTCCGGATTTCTGGACCTTCTATAAGCTCAGGGTAATGCAACATGTCTAAAACAAGTATCAAAGAATCCCATAAGGCCATAACTATAGTATAATGACGAATAGTGACTCTTCATCAACTACTTCAACCTACGGCATCCATTTCATACATGACCGTAGCTAGCTAGATTTGACCTCAACGTAATATGTTATTCTATTCTAATCCTATATCTTGCATCAGTACAAGATAGAAATATCAAACACGAATGTCTTTGATATTTTTTTTCTTAGAAGTTTGTTGTAACTTGACCAAGTCGAGTTGGATCGATCGAAGACGTGAAGACTGGACAGAACGATTCCTGGTCTTCCAACACGGTTTCGTTTTGGATCAGAAGTGCAAATTGCATTTCTTCTTTTTGTTATCAACGTCTCACATGGTTTGCTCAATCCAACTTCCAAGTCAATGATTTAATGCCTATCTCTCGCTTCATCTTATCTAGATGGTCTTTGAAAACCAATTGGACAAGTTTAGTTGTCCAGAAAAACTTACCCAAACACACAAAGAAGTGCTTTGGACCAATGGAATCCCCAAAAGACAAGCATTTCATGATGAACGATAATAAGAACAAGAAGGAAAACGAAAGATGTACCTTTGCTTCTGTCCAAGCACATCAACAACAATACGCCCAGAAGTTCGTTCCAATAGAACAAATCCATATGCCGCAGCAGCGTAAACCAGCGCCTGCTCATCAGGGGATTCTCCTTGGTAGTCGATGAGCTTCACCTTAGGGTCCGGCGTATCGACTACCAACGGCACAATAGTGTTGCAAGTCGCTAACGCCAGAAAGAAATTATGGGCACCGTCCGCTTGTTTTGTTCCTGACCTGCTCTTCAGTAGCTCCACCAGCTTTGGATCTGTCTTCACATTCATCTTTGGCTTCAGCACACGATTGTCCACTGTTAACAAAAATTCCAAAAACTTAGATTCAGAATAGCAACAAATGAAGTGTGCCGTGTGGTCCAAGTCAAGTTTGAAATCAATCAGAACACTTTTTTGAGCGCGTCATTTGGTCGAACATTTGTCGTCCATTCCAAACAGTCCCAGTTCAGAAACGGCAACCATAAATAAAAAAGAGCGTACCTGAAATAGACCAACTGTCTTCATCGATGGCATTGTAATCTTGCCCGCGAACGCTAGCGCAACGGAACTCCATCTTGTTCTCTGTTAACGTTCCGGTCTTATCAGAGAAGACGTACTTAATCTGTCCTAGGTCTTCGTTTATGTTCAGCGCTCGGCTCTGGAACCTTGTCTTCCTACTTTCATCGTACATGTTCTTGTCCTGGATCATCAGGAACGCTTGTCCTAGCCTGACTAACTCCATGGAAACATAGAGCGCTATTGGAATCATAATCTGGAACACGATCACCGACTTAAAGAACGTGAAAACAACTTCCCAACCAATCCCATAATAGTTGTAGTTGTCAACATCAGGCCCGGAGTAATCCTTCTTTCTGTAGTAGGCAAGACCGTCCAGTTCGTCGCGGTGGGTATGTAACCAAACACCGCCGAGCACTGTCACAATGCAACATAACACGAAGAGCAGTATGGCCAAGAGAATCGTTTCGCGATTCATATGTGTTTCCAACCGGCTGCGCTTTGATGGCGCGCCTGAGTTGTTAAGCATTACTTTGGTTTCTTGACCTGTGTAAACGGCAACACCAATAACCCACGATGTGTTCTTTAGCTCGCAACCGCGAAGGACAATGTTTGAAGGACCGAGGGCGAGACGCTTGCCGTCCTCAGCTTCCATGTTGCCGTAGAAACCATAAATGTTTCTGTTAGGTCTCTCGCAGCGAATCAGACCAGAAGGAACAGACAGCCGGAGAGTTTCCTGCTTTGCGTATCTCGTCTTGAGATTAGATTCTCCGTCGAGATTAACGGTTTGAATGTAAGCAACGCCAGTAGGCTCACTAGTGGATAGAAGAACAACGTCACATGGAATCGTTTCATTGGCAGTGACCTTAACTACTTCTCCAACACGAATGTCTTTCCATGGCTTGAGCTGGAACTCGTTACCGACAAAAACTGAAGCCAACCGGTTGTTTTCCTCACGATCAGAGCGATGCCTGCGCCAGTCTTCGTAGCCGTCTTTTACTGCTGAAACACTAAGCACGAAAGCAAGAGGTAGAATGGAAGTTTCACGACCGAAAACTGCGAGTTGGGGAAGCTGGTTCAGTACGGCGAGGACCAAGAAGTAGACGTATGCAATCCGGTGGAACTGCTCGAAGAGATTACGTGGAAGAAATGTAAGAATGGTGTATTTCGTTGTTCGTATGGAGTTGTTGGGAAACCGGATAGGTTGATTCGTTCGATATGAATCGTTGATGTAAACGAACCGTGCTTCATCATCGTTGATGTCTTTATACGAAGCACCACGGGAGTCCGACCGCCGTGAACCATATAGAAGAGCAGCAGCCGACTGCGGCGGCTTTGAAGTAGACCGTGGCAAAATTTCTGCTGGAAAAGTTGCCTTTGAGCTTCCGCGTAGCTCAGGCTTGAATGAGAAGTTGCTGGAGCTCGGTTGTGGATCGCCAACGGAGGCTGCAGCAGACATGCTGCTCTTGGTAGAATTGCTTCTGATGCTCCGTTGAGATGAAGAGTTTGTTAGAATCTGAGGTGTTGGATCGATATCCGGCGGAACTCTGTCGTTGAACGGAGGAGGTGATGGGAATAGTGAAGATGATGATTCTAGAGATGGAGGAATTAGTAGAGATCTGCTTGGAGTTGAAGACATGTAATGGCTAAGAACTGCAAAGAGCTCCTTTGTTGTTGAACCTTATTTTTATTTTATTCAACCTGCTGAAAATTTGAACGAGTATAAGAGAAGCAGACAAATTGAGAGAAAGTCAGAGTGCAGAACTTTGCATGATTTTTCTTTCCTTCTAGATTGAGAGATTGTTAATTGGTTGCTTGTTCCAATTTCATAACCTTCGTGGATTAAATTTGGCTGGCAACATTGGACTGGAAACCATTAAATCAACATCACCAGTCAAACCATAGAAATTTATTTAATTGTGATTAACTGATTATCTATATATCTGTTATTGGTCTTCCGTCTCTCATGACCGGATCATAATTTTCAAATTGGTACAGCAGCCTTAAATAATAAATATGATGTGCTTCATGCTTGGCTTCTAGATGGCATCTTTTGCTTTGTCAAATGAAAAAACAATTCATGAATAACTGTATTACTTCAATTCACATCCATTTTCTTTTTATGTTACTAGTCCTAAATGATTTCAAAATACATATTTGTGAAGCACTTCTTGGTAAAAATAATTATTTTTGGTGAAGTAAACACGTTGTAAATAAACTCACCAAATTACCGAGCTACCATCTCGTTACCTTCTTTCTGTACACTCTTGAAGATTCTCTAGCTTCTAACTGGTAAAGAACAGAGATTCATCAGCAGTTGAGACTTGAGATGAGCATCTGGAATTATAGTTATGTAACTCGTACGAAACTATTTCGTCATAGGTGATGTTAGTAAGTTTGAAATATCTACCTGAAAATTTTATTTCATGGCATAGATCATCAACATGTTAGCAAGTAAGAAATAAATTCCTGAATCATCTCCAGAACAGAATAAAAGTGGAACATTCTACAACATTCCTATTGCAATGTCAGGCTACAACCTAAAACAACTTCATGTTTGCATTCGAATGGTTCTCACATGTGGCTAACTCTTTAATAAACAGAGGTTTAATTTCTCAGGTTGGGAGTATTATTTTGCATCCTAACATAACTTGTACCTAATAGTTGGTGACGTTCATTTCACAATCTAAATGCAAAGCATAAGGATTATAAACGTTGAAGGAGTCATAAGACGGCACTAGAATTGCCCTGCAGGATGAATCTGGCAAATAAATTCCGATAGACCATCACCTTATCACCATGAGTTGCTATTACATAATTCATTCACCATTACTAAATGCTCCAGTAAACTATCAGTTAAATCTGCAGATCTGAATATCATGGGGAACTCAGCTGCAAAGCAAGGACAAAGATCCATATTTTTATATTAGATTTTGGGCAGACTAGTCCATATCAAGCTGTAACCCTACCTTTTAATTCATGTGACCTGTGAAGCTTAATACTTAAGAAAACCAGGTACCGAAAGTAAGAGGCATTCACACATCTTCAAGAATCTGCATCGCTAAAAGGGATCCTTAGAAACTTCTCATTGTAGGACCAATGAACAAGAATTTAGAGAATCTAACAACGAAAGAGGATGCTAAAGTGTAGCAAAATCAAGTTAAAAACATCCGAATACACAGTCAGCTTCTGTTTTTTTCATGAAGGAACCACAGTCAGCTGTTGATGTAAGTAGTTCTGTTTACTTACCTAAGTACATTGAAAAGGCTTGTCCATCTGTTGAAGACCCTGGACAATCTGTACGAGGACAAACTTGCCTTGAAGAACAACAAAGCAAATGCTCTAGCGTCTTTGCAGAGAAGTTTGATTACAAAAGTGAGCCAGTTGCAATGCCATTACAATCAAAGAGAGCATGTCTTAACTACAGAAAGTATCGGATAGTTCTCATGGAGAATAAGACTAGTTTGGCGTAGGAAATCTTCCTTTAACTCACATGTGTAAAGGAGAGAGAAGCTGAGCTTTATTTATGATATTTATAATGTACATCCCAGAAAATCCAGCACACCCTCAACCTGAAAGTAATGTTCAAGTTGTTGATCTGGAAGTCATAAGTCTAGTACAGAAGAGACTGCAGCTTAAATGAGCAAGTAAACTATCTAGAAGTCTAGGAGTCAGTTATTTACAACACAAGATTTCGAACCATGATAGTGAGCGCATTTGCAACTTCTGCTGGATGCGTGACAAAAGCTCAAGATAATTGCAACTTCCATTGGTACTGGCATGTTATGGAAATGAGCAAGGGGGCCTCCTGCATCATTACATACAAGCAGTGACCTCAAAGGATAACAACAACAATGTTCCAGTAATTTTAGCTGGGGTTCTTTATGTGCTCTCTTGAAACTTCTGCGAACGAGACAAGGCTGCAGGGTTTGCCTGCAGTACCTGCTTACTATCTGAAGTTTGCTGTTTAATCTCAGCTTTGTTTGGGAAACTCTTGAAGATTCCACCTTCATCAAGCTTGATACCAAGAGTAGCCCAAATAGAGCTTTTTGCAGCTTCATCTGGATCATCAATTCTTAAGGTCTTTGGAAACCATAGCGACTTCTCTGCTTTCTCCTCACCAGATGCACCTGTATCTCTAGAGTGCTTTCCCAATGTGCGTGAGCCATTACCTGAACAGTTTCTATTGCTATTAGAAGATGATGGCGATAAACCACAATTTGCTCCAATCCAAGGACCATTGCATGCCCCAGGTGGCCAGCTGGACATGCATCCCCATAAAGAAGCTGGCACGAACGGAAAAGGAATTGCAGTAGTACAAAATGCAGGAGCTGCCATCAATGGTGATGGAACCCATGAAACTGGGATTGAGCTAGCGTTTTCTGTTCCATGGACTGCACTCGAAGAGAATGGAGCTGCTGCCATGGCAGGAATAGAGTTCCAACAAGGACCCCAAGGGTAGACCAAAGGAGGCCCTGGATAACATTGAAGAGGACTTACTGGTGTAGTGCCATTGCAATAGCTCTGCAGGCCATTTTTCTCATTGTGGACCAATTTTCCAGGCAATTCTTTCTCCAAGCTATAAGAAGCTGTGACTGAAGATGCACATGAAGGTTCCTCTGTATTTTCCACACGATCTAGAGCTCCGAGCTCAGCATTTCTGTTCTGTTCTCCAATATTTAATACAGATGCCACAGACTCACAGAGAGGTGCTTCAGACCCAAATTTTACTACACTTCCATTGACCTTAGAAACCTGGGGAGGTGGAGGGAGGCCAGAAGGGAGAACCTGATGCTGTGTAGTCAGTGCTGAATCAGGAGCTTCAACTCGATCGGTTGCCATCCCATCAGATGACATCATCAACTGACGATACTGTGACGAGTGCTTGTTCTTACGTCTTCCAGCACCCACAGGCACATTTCTCATTGTCCCTCCAGCAGTCCAATATCTCTGACAATTCTTGCAAAAGTGGCGAGGTTGGTTAACATTATAGTTATTGTAGTAGCAGAATTTGGTGTCCATGCTGTTGCAACGTGGACATGGGAGAATTTTATCAGGCCTTTTGAGGACCTTTTCTTGCCCAGAGGCATCAGATTCCTGATCATGATCAGGCTTGTAATATTCTGTTTGCTGAGCATCCTGAATACACGATTGATGATTATCACTGTTGCTGCTATTTATAGCAGACAAGCTCTTCTGCTCAACATTGTCTGGCTGCGGTAAGATATCTGCATTCAGATTCGTGACCTCAACATTTGCTACCTCATGACATGTGACCTGTAACCCAAAAGCATGTAGAGATGAAAATTCCAATACAGAGAAATCATGGCATGTGTGATAAACAAGCTACAAGCCAAAAGACAGCCTTCAATTACTAGTTGCTATTAGTGCTTGGTATTAAGCATCTTACTACACTCCATCTAATTACAAAACTCTGGACTAACCCACACTATAACTGGAAACTTTCACCTGTTCAATTAATAGAAACTAGTTTCCAGACAGGTCATACGTGACAAAACTTTTCAATTCTATGTATCATAATCTCAAAACCACTACTTCACCTAAAAAATAACCTCTTCCTGCAATTGATGCCTACACACATGCACATCATAGATTTATTGCAGTTCATGTATTTGCCATTGTGACATAGAGTCTGAATCTGACGAGTAATTTGATGCCAGAGAACACACAACTGCAGTAAGAGATAGGCTGTAAAGAAAATTTCTGGGAAGCAAATGCACAAAGGGTTGCAGTGTATATAAAGAAACTTCTCCTTAGATGTCTAACCATGTACTTAGAAGTAAAAATAAAAATAAAAAGTAAAGGTACCCATTCGCAGTTATATTTACGCAGATGCTTCAAATCTAGGGGCATAAATCATAAGATCCTCTACATTCTAACAGAGTCATGAATTATACTCCTACATGCCATCATTATATATACAGAACTCTCGAATGCTGCATCCTAATCATCAGAACAAAACAGCTGAGGCCTTTAAAATATTTGCAAAACGGAACCTATAACAACTAGACATCTAGAGCATCTATATAAAGTTAGTAAGGCACAAGTTCCCAATACATGCCAAGTGATTAAAATCTAACTTGCATAGGTTTTCACCAGGATCTACATTTCAGATCTTCACCCTTGGACACCCACCCGACCCAAATGTACTTGATTAAAGATTATATAGATGACTCATGCATGAAGTAGCGATATTGCATTGCATTATGCCTATAAAGGCAACATCTTCCAAATCCCTTAATCTTTCAGCTAGCACATCAGTACTTCCTTGTAATCCACTTTGAGAAATGATGCACATGAATCCCTTAAGACCATGTGCTAGAAAAAGAGAAAAAGGAAGCTGCAAACTGCAATAAACATACTATTCACTGCCAAACACAGAAATCATCAAGCCATTCCTCGATAACATTACACAAGGCAGTTTGAAAGACATAAATCTAGCATAAAAAATCTAAATCCCAGATCTTCCCCTTAGCTTAATGAGGACAAATTGTTAAGGAAAGCCAGCCTATTAATGAAGGCAACTACCATGAGCAGCAAATACATGCTAGAAATCATCTTCACAAATTCATCTTAATTCTTCATCTATTACCAATAACTAAGTATATCTTGACAGCTTCTATACAATGCGCAGTTCACACGAGTACTTGTTATGCAAAGAAACCATAAAAACAATGATACTTGATCACCAGCTGTGACAAAATGATTCAAGAATAATCATACAACTTCCCTACCCGATATATGATTAAGAATAATTCTTATGGACCCACCTCTGAGTATCCAGAAAAACTCTGACATCCCAAAAACTAGTGGAAAGCTTCTACTTCTCAATGAGGATCATTGTTTTAAATAGACAAGGTAGCTACAATTATTCCAGCATAAATTCACTATCAATTTGATATGATACTTTCCGTTAAATAAAGTAGTAAGATAAATTTATGAAGAAAAAAAAAAGAATAGATTGGATAAGCAAACCAAAAAGTCCATAGAAATAACGTGAGATAAGTTAATATAGCACATAAACCAGCCACACATTAGACCTAACGAGAACCTTCTCGGGTCATTCAGCGGTAACGCGTTAAACTTGAGACTGAAAGGCTATCAAAAACTCCACACTTTTAATGAATTTACGTTAGATGAAGCTCAATTTAGTTTATAAGAGCAGAAAGTCTAGAGTGACTTTAGAGAGATTCCCTTCCACAAACGCTACACTTCATATAATCAGAAGGATAACCAAAACTTATACAAGCATCAAAAGAAAGGAAAAATTGTTGTCTAGAAAAGCTTTAAAATAAAACTAAGCATTAGAAATAAATCCCCTCCTGCAAAAAGAAAACTTTAACTCCCTCTGGACCATCTCAAAGAGAAATAAAGGATTAAAGAGAGAAACATCCATAAGCGTTCCAAAACAGAAAACATCAAACTTTTTTTCACACAGCTTTCCATTCACAAGAAACAACAGAACCAACTCTACTATCACATCTAGCAATCCAACCAATTTCAAGGCACTTACTAACCATGATCAGAAAGCATAAGGCAAACAACTGAAACATCAATTAAACACTCATTTAAAGAAGAACCAAATCAATAGCTGTAAAAATCAAGTCTTTACTTATTTCCAATAAAATCCTTTCCAAGAAGAAAAGAGAAAAGTTATTGCATCCTTTCGCTCACCCAAACATTTTCGCTTCGTTCACACAGAACAGCGAAAACGATCAACAGATAGAAATAGGCAAACACCGCACAAGTGCCTCACCTTCTCATTAATAGCCTGCTCCATAGCTGTATCTTCTCGAACATTTTCAGCTTCATCAGGTTGCTGGTTTCCTTCGATTCCTTCCGGCAAAGCTATCGTGTGGCCAAAGAGCTTGATCGCTGGATCTTTCAAATCTTCCATTTTTATTCTTCGATCCAATCCCAGATATTGAATCCCATTACCAAATTCAATCCCCCGATCAAAACCAACAATCTTTAATCTTTAACTAAGAAGTAAAAGTCGACAAATCAAAGAAATTTGCAAAGAGAAGAGAGCCGAAAACAATGAAATGAAATAGAAAGTCTTCGAACAAAACACGAGGGGCTAGATTGAGGGAGAGAGAGAGAGAGGGGATATAAAAGCGAGAAGAAAGAGTAACCGGGAATCATCGGTGAAGTGTGGGCCATACTGACATATGGCATCCTAATCAGAACATGGAGAGAAGAGCTGAACCACGAGTTGTGGGAGCGGAAGATTTCAGCCAAGCGAAAAGACAGTGATTTGGGCCAAGGAAAAAGTAGGCACCTTTTTGATTCGCTAGTTCACGAATTGCGGAATTAAATTATTTATTTACCCTTAAATCTTCAAAATGAAAAAGGGTATTAACCGGTATTTATATGTCAATAATATTTTAAGAAAACTTTCATTAATTTTTTATAAATATTTGAAAATTTATTTTTTAAAATCTACAAAATAGATTAATTTTTTGTTAACTAATAGGAAACAATTTCATTAAGAGGTTATTTATTGTTAGTAAAAAATTTCAAAACAAATTTTTTAAAAACTTACTTTCAAATATATCTTTATATTATTTTTATAAAGTATTCTTACAAATATAGTTAATATTTGTAAAACACCCCCTAAGTAACCCCACACGGATATTAACCATTTCAGACGGAATTTTCATTTTAAACGACAGAAATTATTTCATTCGGCATTGTTTACAAAAGGGCAAAATGGGTATTTACGAGCTAAAAAAACTCTTTACCACGCTAACCTGCAGGGTTGCTAAGGTAAACAAACATCATCCGACATGAACAACCTGCAGTAGCCGGTGGTTAGCTCCGCACACCAACTCTAAAATTCCACGTCATCACTTTTTTTAGCAAATGGGACCCACATTGAAAAAAGGTAGAGCGAAAAGAAACCTTTTCCCTTCTCGGTATCTCGGTATGCCTTTCCCTTAAACCCACCTTCCCTCCACGTGACTCTAACCAATAGCATCAACCCACAAGAGAAATCCTAATCTTGTTTTCAGTAAGAAACCGCCACGTGGGTAGAGACAATAGTAGGACTTCAAGAGTTACCCTGGACTACCGGTTGCTAAAAGGGGATCTGAAAACTGGTGGGTGAGAGGATAAAGAGGTCTGACAGACTCTGGCGCCACACTGCTGCTGTGGGATTTACAACTAAAATAAGAAAATATTTTTTCATTTTTTCAATATTAAAAACACTTTAAACTTAAAAGTGCTTTCTGAAAATTATAAAGTAAAAATAGTAAATTATTTAAAAATAAAAATAAATTTATAAATATATATATATAAATCATTCAAATAATTATATGCTAAAAATTACTTATGAAATCACTTACAATGAAGTAGACATTTGACGTTACCTTTAAATGACTTTCCTATTTTATTAATTTTATATTATTTTAATTTTTTTAAATTTTATATTAAAAAGTAACTTGGTTTGCAATAAATTTAAAATAATTGTTCTAAAAAATCATTATTTTAAATAATTTTAAACGATTCCCTCTAATCTTTCCCACTTATTTTAGCTAAAACTGATTGTATTAGAAATTTAGGTCAAAATATTATCCTGTATCATTTAATATATTAACCAAAAAACCAAAACAAAAATAACAGAAATCGGACGCTCTAAAATTTTTATTTATTTTCATTTTATATGACAATGTGAGTTATAGCTTGTGGTCCTCATCACGTGTAGATAAGTCTACTTTCGTTAAGCTTTTACAAACTTTTTTAAATTTACAAATTATATTTTATAAAAGTTTATATATATATAATTTTTATTTATTAGATAAAACTTATTTTTTAAAATTTATTTACTTTAAAAAATCTCAACTTTATAATGACTTTTAAATATCTCCTAATACATAAATTTTGGATTATCGTCTTGTTTTGCAAAATTGATCTTTTTTAATTCTTTTCTCATTTCACTATCCAATGTAGTAATATTGAAATCTTAAATTTATCCATGTTTCAAGTAGCTAAATTTGTCGCCAACTAATTTCGTTAACGTGAAAAACTAAAGTATAATAGATAACAAGAGAAACCATTTTAATTCGCTAATATAAAGCAAGATATTGAAATTTCTTTAATGTTACTAAAGTCAATATCAGAGCTCTACTGTTTTTGCATTTTAACTAATATAAGAAAGTACAAAAGATTATTACTTCTATTATGCAATAATATATTTTGAGATGCACTGTAAATTTTATATAAAATTTTTAGTATGTTATGTAAGTTGTTTTGAACAATTCTACTTTCAAATTGAAGATCAAAAGTCAAAACATTTTAAAAAACATAGGCACCTTAAAAGTCTAATAATCAAATTTACATAAGCATACAATTCCATATATATAGACAGGAGCACTCTTTTTCTAAAAATACTTTCGCGCATTTTATAACCATTTTTGACGGTTAAATTATTAAATTCAATCTCTATCGTTAAATATGAAAAATTATGATTTAATAAAATATTGACAAAATTTTAGCTCAATTGGATTGCGATCGACCTCTATCTGTCAACTTGATCAAGAGAACACAAATAGAAAAACTTGACCAAAAATATATATTTTTATTTTGTATCATTTTAATCAAGTGATCAGAATAAGGTCGATTCGTGATCCGATTGAGCTAAAATTTTGTCAATAAATTATTTACTCATAACTTTTTATATTTAATGGTAAAGATTGAATTTGAAAGTCTTTATAGCCAAATATTATCATGGAATGCACAAGAGTGCTTTTAAGGAAAAAAATGACTAAATCTTTTATATATATATATATATATATATATGAATGATACATGCATCCAAAATAGATAAATTTTGATCTATATATTTAAAATAATAGCTAACTATGAGGTGGATCTGTCGTAAATATTTCAATATGTATTATCTAATATAAGTTGGATCAATCATAAATTTTATCAGAGTAATTAATTGTTTAAAAATTTGAAAATAAATTTAAAAAGATATAAAATTATTAAATTTTAAAAAGAGAATTACTTTTGAATGAAAAAAAACACACCCTCAAGTATAGGTTACTGATCCAAGTATTTGTTTACGGTTCTAAAAAAATAAAAATAAAAAAAAACTTACAGTTTATAGGAAGACTCTTGGAATTGCCGAGTGAACTTGACTTGGCGAAAGAATGCATCGTTCAAAATTCCAAATTGTTTTTTAGATCTTTATGTGAACATCTACTCCGTTTCTTAATTATATTATCGTACTTTTATTAGCCCACACGTCCGTGATTTTCCACATGGATAGTTTATAGTTTACTTTCATCATCTACAAGTCTTGTGAAGAATCGTGTTCCAATTTTTAAATAATTATCTAATTATTTTAAAATTAACATCTCTTATATATAATAATATATTTAATTTAGCATCTAACTAAGCTAAGCTATTAAAAGACGCCGATAGTCAAGTTTATATAACCAGCATCCATTTGGTCAAATTTAAGGACAATTACTGATCACTTTTAAATTAACTAATTTATTTTTTATTTGAGCATCATTCTAATCTCTCCGCTAACTATTTGAATTTAATTCAATTTGGTGGCCAAATAATTTTCCTCAGCAACATACAATGTGATCCTACCTCACCAGACTTTGATACTAATTGTAAGATCATATTTGTAAACTAAAATAATAGGCCAATTATAAGAGTTAATATTTCTATATATAAACATATATATGTTCCGGCATTCAATCAGTGTAGAACTGTTAAAGACGTGGATTGTTAAACCTATCTATTCAGAATTTATTTGGCACAATCTAAACTAAAATTTTAGCCTATCTCCAAATTGATTAAACCCATTATTTATTTGGGTACTATTTTTACTCTCCTCTATTACTAATTCTGATAGCCCAACTTGAAGGTACAATATTTTGTATATCAAATGAATGTGCTGATGAAGAATCGGCCATGACACATATGAGAAAATCTAATATTTTTACATATCAAGAATTCAATATTGCACTATCTATAGTTTTTTTAAATATTGTTAAAAAGTGATTTAGTCCCATATTATTTATCAATGATCCTGAGATAATATTTATAAAGATTTGGGCTCACTCTTCTCATTACCAATTAGTTTTGAGAAGAATTCTAAATTCGTCACATGGTATCAGAGCAGGTTGGACTGGATCGGCACAAGATGTGGGCTAAATTTAACTTATTATCTATATCTATTCAGGGCCTTCATGGTCCGGTTTATTTTAGGACAAAAATAGCCCCTTCATTTCAGGACAGTAGCCCGTTTTATTCAAATAATAATTGTCCGCTATATTTTAGGACAAATAGTCTATTTCATTTCAGGGCAGATCGCCCGCTTTATCCAATTCATTATAGAGCACGTAGCGCACATTAATTCAATTTATAAAAAAAAAGAACTCTCTGTTGGAGGGCTGGTGTTAAAGAATGATTTAGAGGGTGTTTGGAATTGCTTATTCCCAACCCTCTTTTTCAATTCTCCATTTCACGTTTTTCAATACATATTTTATAATTATATAAAAAATTTATTTAAAAATTTAGAAAATATAGAAAAATTTTATGGAGTGAGATCTTTTTATTATATATTTTCATTATTTTTTTTGAAGTAAAAAAAATAGAGCTCGTTTTTCAAAAAGAACAAAAATACTTTCCATTTCACAAAAGCTCTATTTCATAAGCAATCCCAAACGCTCTCTTAGTCCCATATTGCTTATCAATAGTTATGAAATGATATTCATAAAGACTTGGGTTCACTCTTTTCATTACCAATTAATTTTAAAAAAAATCTTAAATTCGTCACAAATATCTTTTTTAAAAATTCATATAGAAGTTCACAACTTACAGCAATAAATATTACGATATCAGAAGTGAAGACATGTATTTCCCACATCTAATGACATCTGCTTAGACATGAACCGATTTGCCGGTCGCATCCAACTTTGAAAAAGTTCATTCTGTAATCGATTAAGAGCTTGTTTTAGTTACAAGAAAATGAGTTCTTAAAACATGAATTAAAAAAATAAAATAAAAATTTCTGTTTGATTGAAGTTCAAAGTTGGTTTGAAAATTGTGTTTTTATGTTCGAATATATTCAAAAACTAAAAATAAGCGACTTCGGACGTGTTTACCAAGTAAGGTGAAGTGGAGTTTTTAGGAAGTAAATTTAAAAAATAAAATTTAAAATTTAAAATATTTAATAAAAAATAAAATTTTATATTAATTATATATTTATAGTAAGTTTTAAATTTAAATTTTTAAAAAAAATTTATTAATAAAAAAATTTATTTTAATTGTTGTAAGTATTTTATGTTAAAAATGAGTTTAAAGAAAGTAGTGTTTGGGGTGTTGTTGAACACGCCCTTCATAGAAAACTGATACATGTCCTAAGGCGTGGCTCAACATTGAAAACCTGCGAATAAAATCAAGTCTTAAGAACAACAGTAACCACTCCTTTAGCTTCATTTTCCTCCTTTCCCTCTCAACCACAAGTATTTGAGATCTTATGGTTCCTTGTTCACAAGGACTACTACTGTATCATGTGACATGGACCTAAAGCTATCTATATCTTCTTCGCTCATTATGTCATGTAATGGCCACACAGGTATCTGTCAAAGAAAGCAGACAAACTAAAAACCAATAAGATAGAATATGTTCTACAAAATTTTTGTGGGTATGAATGTATGTACTTCAAAAATACCTCCCGAGCACTTGGCTAAGAAACTACGCCAAGTTAACTCTGTAAAACTGAAAAAAAACAGAGCCTCAGGAAATAAAGACAAATACTTTGCACCACACCTTTGTTCAGACTCGTGTAAGGTAAAATCTCTTATGTACAAATTGAAATTTCCTTGCTCGAATTTGAACTTGATCTAATTTGCTCCAGGTTTTGAATCAGATGTGTATGGAGATATTCAATGGTAAAGAATCTTGAAACAAGTCATAGTGCAAAACATTATATATTCCAACGAACTAAAGAAAAGAGTGACCATAAGTGAGTATTTGCTGGACCAACATGTAGGGTTTGATATTCATGACTTTTAGTTTTGTTTTGTTTTCTTTATCCCAAGGCATTTTGTATGGATATGAGAAGAAGCTAACATCTGGCTCTATGGTGGTGTAGCTTTTGGACTTAAGCAGGTGTACACTGGAAAGTTTCAAAGAGAAAAGTTGTTGCTAAAAGATAAAAGCTGCACCCACGAAATTGAAAAGAAACGGATCAAAGGTCTGTCTAGATACTCCAAATTAGATAAGGACAAGTTCTGACTAGTGAGTTTCTCTCATTTCTTTCTTTTTTTTCTTCTCTCTTTAAAGCTAAAAGCAATAAAGGGTTGCTTAACCTAAGTACCTAACTGTGAAGCACCGAAGGAGGAATCTTATTATGCCTTTCTTTCTGTGATGCAGCACCTAGTAAAAATTTTAGGAGTACCATTTATATAGCGTATATTAACAATAAGAGCAGTGGTTATAAAATTTATAAAGTCAAATTTGGAAATATGGTTATTTAATTTATGATAAAACCAAATATCATAGTAAAAATAAAATTAAGAAACCTCATGTTAATGATTAAGCAGCGTATAATACCAAATGGGCTGAAAATGAAGTACGTTTCATGGAAGGGTGTTATAGGCTAGACTGGCATGCCCTGGCCCTCCTATCCTAATGACTGGATCGGCCGGAAGTAAATTTCTTGAAAATAATTTTAAAAATAAATTATTAGAAAAAGTGAATATAAAATCTTACTAAAAGTGATTTTTTTTTATAAAAAAAACAAGCCTAAGCCTGTATAATAAATCTGAATCTGAGGTACCTTTGTCTTTGTATACATCACACAAAACTTTTCAAACATAGCCCTAGTCTAATGTATTCAAATTTCTCAGCAACGATAAACTCGGAAACGGGACTTAACCAAGATAATTTGACTTTGCTCAAAAAATGCAGCACCCAAGTACATTATGGTGCCCAAGACTAAGAAAACCACAGTCATAGCACTTGCACTCATATATATATGTATATATAGACAAAAATAATAAATTTCATCGACCAACTACAAAATGCTTTTGTCATCCCAAAAGTCGATGATAATACGAACCTTCATGCAGTGAAACTCATTTTTAGATTGAATTATGGTTGCTAAACTAGGGACAACGTTAATGCTGCACTATATTTCAAAGTCAGGAGTAACTATGAGTAGATACTGAATCATGCCTCAACACTATTTGAGCCTTTGAATTGGTAGATTAATAATTGGCGAACTCATACCAGACTAATGCAGGGTAGCCAATTGTGGAACAGAAGAGTAAGCAGCTGATCCTGTCAAACTTGTTAATAAAAGTTACGACAAAAGGACTTTTCATAATTGCAAAAGACAGGCATTTACATAAAAGTTATAGCATAAAGTTTAGATAGTGTTACGTTGCTAAAAAAAACTTTCCATTAGTAAAGTAAATGATGCTTATTTCAACACCAGATGACAGGGGATAAAGGCAGACATGATTACCATTCACAAAAGCATGTACTTGTGGAAGCAGCCAATACATTTCGTTTGTATTCTCAATTTGCCCACTAGCACAAAGAGCTCTGGGACCAATTGTTCAAGTTCTGAGTGTTGGCTAAAGCTAGAGTATAAACTATTTTAGTAGTCCTATGGCCAAGATATTAAATCAAGGACATGATCAAACCCATAAGCCATACAAGTCCATGTAAAAGATCAATCAAGATTTCCTCAACTCCAAAGGTGTTTAAAACGTTGGGTTCTAACCCATTCTTTTGTACAAGGAACAACATCATAACTTGTTCTAAATCGCAGAATCCTAAACGGCAACCTCTTACAGATTAGTTGTCTACTTACTGCAAGCACTAAATTTTTATCTAATCATCACAGATGTAGATACTATATAAAGAGGGCTTATAAAGGGGTTATACAGACCCGTGAAGGAAGTAAACAAGGGCCAACAGCTTGATCCAATTCTGATAAGAACATTTCTTAAGAAGCATGATCACCACAATGAAGAGGCCATGTCTTCGAAAAAGAGAAATCCATTCCCATAAGCTGGATCGTAAGAACAACTTTTTTCTATTTGAAACAATAATAGATTAATACCCTTATCCAAACAATAATAATCTACTGGGCACAATGAATATCAAAATGAAAAGACATTAACACAAGCTAACAGAAACTGAGATTAAAGCATTTAAAATATTGTTGATGATGTATTAATATGTGCCAAGATGCTTAGGAGGCTTGTTTATAAATCTTCCTACAAGGGTGACTCGTCTCCTGGCATTTTAGTAGTGTGTTTCATTTGGTTTCGCAGATGGAACACTAGAATTCTTGTGGTGGGCCAGTAAATCAACCAACTTTTATGTCATTTTTCTTGACAAGATAGGTGCATATAATCAAGAACCACACAAAAGAAATTTCCCTACTCAACTTGCTTGGTGAGAGAAATGCCTCTCATGAATATTTCTATTATTGGTTTTCTGACATCTATGGTAACGTTAGATATCCTCACATAAAAACTTCTTTACGAATCTAAAGTCAAATATGCATGAAAGTGCTTGCAGACAGCTAAAATACCACAGAAATTGATCCATATGCATTATCATCAAGAGCCATTTAAAAGACATTTCCGTACTCAGCTTGTTTGGTAGAGAAATGTCTCATATGAATATTTCTATTATTGAATTTCTGACATCCATGGAATAACTTTAGAGATATCCTCACATGAAAACTTCTTTATGAATCTAAAGTGATATATGCATGAAAGTGCTTGCAGACAGCTAAGATACGACAGAAATGGATCCATTATTATCATCAAGAGCCATACAAAAGACATTCCCCTGCTCAACTTAATTGATTGGTGAGAGAAAATGTCTCATATGAATATTTCTGTTATTGGATTCCTGACATCCATGAGGTAGCTTTAGAGATATCCTTACATGAACACTTCTCTATGAATCTAAAGTAAAATATGCATGAAAGTGCTTGCAGACAGTTAAGATACCCAGAAATAGATCATATTTCGAATCGAACTAAGTACATGGGATTACAATGTCGCTAACATTAAATATCTTAAATAAATGGAACAAAGAACAAAAAGATTCATACAATTGCAAGTTTTTTAAACTTCTCTGAGGGAGAGAACCTTCGAAGGGATGAAGCAACTTTTCTAGCTGGATTACACCTCAAAAAGGTACACGTAGTTGCACTATTTTCCAAAAATACACGGTATAACCTAGATTATTAAAGTAATACTAACTTTTGGATACGAAGCTTTCTTGTCACAACAGAGAAAGTAGTAATATCCTTACAGTCCTCATTTCAGCATATGGCATAGATAAGCATGTCATATAGCTCTTTAAGTGCTTTTGACATAAAGAAAGCTATCAGCCTTTACTAGAAGGCATATATTCAGCTTCTCTTCATTCATATGCATTACGAAAAAATTGGAAAAGAATAAAAGAATCTTCAGTTTGTCCAAATAAGGACTTAAAATTACTTCACGCTTCATATAAGCATAAAAAAGGGCATTGGTGGACATGAATACTTCGCAAGCGGCTACAGTGGTTGCAGAGTTAACAACAGTTATCACGCACTAACATTTCATAATTATCATCGATGAGAAAGAAAGACCGTAATGATTCGCATGTTTGGTAGAAGCATAAACATATTGGTTACTGTTGTTTATCTTTTAAATGGAGACAAAAATACCAAGTAACTTTGACTTCTTGTGGTTCCGTTGTGGTTTTTGAAGTCTTGGATAAATGTGATATGTGAAAGTTTGGACGAAATTCATGTTATGCCTAGTTTTCATTTATTTATTGTTTTCTTCCTATCCGGAATCATTTACACTTTCTCTTGCTTATTTATTTTGTTGTTGTCTATCAGACAGGAAAGTCAAAGCATTACGGATTTCTCGAATTTGAAAATCCAGAGGTGAAGTGCCATTCCGTAACAATCATGAATTTCTATATTATGAAATTTTCTGTAGTTTTGTTTATGGGTTAGGGATTTGCAGGTTGCTAAGGTTGTGGCCAATGAAATGCACAATTATCTACTTTTCGAGCATAATCTTCAAATTCATCTCGTGCCGTCAGAAAAGGTCCATCCCAAATTGTAAGTAGTGCCACTATTACTTTTCTTTGTTTGTTGATCTTGGGTACCAATATTATTCTTTGTTGGCAGTACTTCACTTTTTAAAATAGAATTTATCGTGGTGCTATGGATTTGATCTCAGAAAACTGCACTTTCTCTGCGTCATAGACTTATAGGAGGCCTGCCAGAGTCCAGACATGTACAGTTTAAGAATTATGTTTGCACTCAAGGAGAAAATTTTCACTTTTGTAACATGTCCGATTTTAATTATGTCGGCTGCTTATCTAGTGGCACGATTTGTTGCACGTAGTAACCTCTGCTAATATGCAACTCCATAGGTAGACCAACCCCCCAAAAAAAAAATCCTCTATATAGTATAATTTTTTAGATTGCAAATATTAATAAAGAGATAATGATAGATTGTGAAGAGCATGATTATGAGGAATCCAGCACAATATTTGCCATTTACCAGTACTGTGATCAGGGTGCTTCCTATCATGTTGCATATGTAATAATCATGTTGGACTGCTTTTGATATGTCCTGAACCCTATTACATTGTTCATGTTTATCTTTTCATATTCATCTAAAAGAGATTATTATGTTTGAATTCTTGCAAGTGCACTTGACTTAGCTTGTAATTATACAATATCTATGGTCTCTTACAGATGGAAAGGTGTTACCCGGAGGTTCCAAACTCGTGACTGGACAGGAACTGAATGAAAGCTGCATAACAAGGTAAAAGATCTTGGACTGTTGCTTTTCAGATATGTTGCCCATGGCAGCAGACTGATAGTTTTTTCCATTTCTTTTGTCCATTTAGGAAAGGACCATTGAAGAGTATCAGCACTTGCTAAAAGGCATAATGAAACGCTCGGAGAAGCGGCAAAAGCGTATAGAGGCTTCTGGTATTGACTATCAGTGCTACGACTTTGTAAGTGAGCTTATACTTTTCTTTAACAATTAAGTTGTGTTCATTAGTTCATTCTAGAATGGTGGGGTATGGTATTAGCCTATCATGTAACAAGGGTCTTTCTTGTTCACGTAGGAGCTGGATATTTGAAGCAGTTGTTCAACACTTCATATTGTAGTTTTAGGGAGGTTTTTTGCATATTTGGCATGCTGGAAAACATTTTTGGGCACACTGCTCTGTTTGGTGAAGACAAGTTTAGTAACAATTATCATAAATAATTAGTTCAAAAATACATGATGCCAGACTTTGAATGAAGTAGAGGTAGTTCATGGTTTTTATCTTCTTTTGCTGAGCAGGTAGGTTTATATTCAGCCTTCTTCAAAGAAGATCAAGTTTGATGATGCAGAAGAATAGAAGTTGCTGCCAAGCATTTGAGGCAGTAGGTCCTTTTGAACATTTAAAAAAGGATTCGCTGTACTCTTCGACTCTCTACAAAAATGCTTTACTACGGTGGCAAGCCAGGTTTTTGAAACCGTGCTCACTTTTCCAATACTTCTTTGACACTGTAATAGAATATCTCCAAGAGTTCATTCTTTTCTTTGATGTTCACCTTGAATGGGAAAATTTGCCATTTTAATGCTGTCTAGGCAGCGTTCTTGGTATATGAACACTTATATTAGCTGGTCCTCGAATTTAAAGCAAGGTAATAATAGCTGTCAAATATTTGTAGTTCTGCAGCGCGGATCTAGAGCTGGACGTTAAAAGCCATGTTGGTGCTTTTTGTTTGGAAACTTGAAAGCAACGTGCACTTTCATTTTAAGCTTTACTTAGATAATATCTGAAGCAACGGGATGTGATACTTTCATATACAGCTGCCGTCGTTCAGCATTGAATAAATAAACTTGTAAAATTTTCCGCTGGAGGAATAGAGTGTCTCAAAGGCGCAAGCTGTTTTCATCACATAAGCCTGAGTTTGTACCCATGTTCTCTTTTTAGAACTCGTTCAGCAGAAAATAGCAAGGCTGTCGTCAAAAGTGGTCTTGAAAACTTGAGAGGAATTCAGAATTTTGACTTCTCTTCATTTCTTTTATCCACACCTTTACGACACTCTTCTTCAGAAATTTGAATACCAACCGAACAGTCAAATCTTCTTTTCTAATAACAGTGAAACATTGCAGCGGCTTGATCCAATTTTGCCGAGCTTACTAAACAACCACCACGCAACAACAACTACTCCAACCAAATCAACATCACTTTCTCGTTCTAGAAATCCGAAACCTTTCTGCAGCCAATGTTCCGAACGTGTTTAAGAATGTTTTTTAAATAATATTTTTTTTAAACGGAAAAATATTTTTATTTTATTTAAAAATAAGCTTTAAATTTTACTAACGTGGGAAAAACACTCCCTCCTTCAGCAGCCAGCGGTCGACATCTTCTTTCTTACGTTCTGTTTTCTGTCGGATTCCTTCTTTCTCCTTACTTCAACTCCATCTCAACCGCCCTGTACTTATCGCCATGAATCTCTCTCATCTGCCGCCTTACTGCTTACGCAGCTGCCCTACTTTTGATTGTTGTGTTTATTGCTGGTTTCTGGAGTACACAAGTTGGCAATCGAGGAAATGCGGCAAACTGTTCTGCCAAAAGGTAGAAGGAATAGTGCAGTTTGATATTAGTTGGAGACAGAAAAGCGTTTGCGAGTTATGCCGAGCTTGCACTCGGATTCGTTTGGGTTGAAGAAACTTGGAGCTTGAAGAAGGGCATGAGGAGCTTGAAGTGGAACTGAAGTGGATTGCGCGGTTAACGGACGGTGTCTGTTGACTGGGCGAGCTAGGTGCGGGTGTCTGGTTGGGAGATTGGAGGTTTGGGGAGCGAAGAGAGTTTGTTGAATCAAGAAGTAGAGCAGGCATCAGCTATGTAAGTTGTTCAGAAGATGATTAACCATCATACTTTAATAAATTACATAGGTGTTTTTGTTGAACGGTGGAAAAAAGTAATCAAATAAAATCATGGTTTTAATATACATATTTAAACTAATTTAATTTAGTTAGCTAAGTATGTTTGAGAGTCCTCATACAATAAAGTTTTCCAAAATAAAAATTATTTAAAAAACATTTTAAATATTTTAAATATTTAATATTTTATAAAATATTATAGAAAATTTATTGAAAAAATGTGAATGAAAAGTTTGAATGAAACTCTCCTAACACAACACACCGCCAACGGTGCCTAAATCCGTCTGTGAGTACTGTAGCTCATGTTTTTACTCTCTACAGTGTAAGTGTTGTATGGGAACACTGGGAGGATGCCTTACGCTTACAGAATTGGCATGTTCTTTGCAAGATTTTGCATTTTTCAGCCGTGTTGCTGTTCATGAAATATTTTCTTGGTGTATCAGTTTATAATTTTTGCTTGATTCCCTTGAGAGCTAAAGACAGTTAGCTAACACTCATTGCATTTACTCATATTGGAATATGTAACTATGTTCAGACTCAAATTATCCTGGCATGAAACAGCATTGACTGGAGGTGGGAATTTAAATAGCATTCAACATTTTCAAAACTCTACATTTTAATTGGATAAACTCCACTTAAATGTCAAGATGTTATTGATTTGTGCCTTGTGATCATGTTTGTTCCTTGGAAAGCATGCAAAATACATAGCAAATATAAAAGCCTCAAGGATTGGCTCTCAGGAGTTTTTGTCCACCTTCTGAAGTTTGTCGCTGCTGCACCAACTAAACCCAGTTTAAGTCGAGCTTCTTAGTTCGTTTGCTGGTTGTACCCTCGTCATGTGCATTAAGATCAAATGACGCGGTGAAACACAGTGATCTTGACCTATCTATTTCCTCCTCTTTCTCATGTTGAATTGCTAAATGCTTGCTGCTTTCGTGTAACAAGTAATTGCCTTCATCTCTATATTTACTTCTTCTACCTGATGCAGCGCCTCTTTTGTCTTCTGTGAGAGGCATGACACTCATAGATAGAACTGGGGATACTGCTCTACTCGAATTCTCTGTAGTTGACAAAGCAAATGATTTGCTCCCATTAAATCTAGTTTGATTCTGATGAAACTGAAGTTCTTCTCCCATATGGGAATGAAGTGAAGGGAATCTGCTATGTGTGTTAAGTTCTATACGGAGATTGGGCAAGTCGTGATCCTTCTGGGATCCATCTGATGATGTCAAGCAACTCTCTGCTGAGTAATCCACAACTTGGTTTGTATGTTCTTGCAAAGAGAACAGATTACAAACTTCTTGGAAATGAGGAAGTATAGTGTTGAGGCGTTCATCAGATACTTTGGAGACCAACTGAGACAGGTGCACTTTAGCATTGTCCAGATCTGGAGAAGACGCATTCTGCTTGTCAAGAGTTTCTTTGGCTTTCTCCAGCACGCACTGTAGATACTTCCCTTGGGCCTCTATCCTGAGCTGCAGGTGTCTCTGCACCTAGATGAATTCAAACGTAATGAGTATCATGACTTGATTTTCCAAGAGCAACTTTCTACAAATGAGATTTTAGATTGATGGTTTACATTGAGTAGATAATGCATATGTATGTCATTCCATCGTCCCTCATTTTATCTATTATCCAAGACTGAAGACTTACCTTATTATGTCAAAGCATTATGGTTCTCTTTTGGCTTAAGTATGCATTTGGATATGGAATTGTAGTAGCACCTATGGTATTGAGTAGTTCACAATAATTTTTATATGCCTAAGCAGTTTAGGTGTCTTACCTCCAGCTGTTCATGTAGCCTTTGTTGGACTTCAATTTGCAGCTGAAGTGCTTCACTTATTTGAATGTTCCTGGCACCCAGACAGACATTGTTATTTATACGAAAAAGCTAAAGTCTA
The DNA here is from genome assembly GCA_019914995.1 of Acanthochlamys bracteata. Lineage (NCBI taxonomy): Eukaryota > Viridiplantae > Streptophyta > Magnoliopsida > Pandanales > Velloziaceae > Acanthochlamys > Acanthochlamys bracteata. The sequence goes on from CM034133.1 coordinate 2,890,978, forward strand.
ACTTACATACTTCATGCGCTTAGATTTTTTTGTTTTGTACATACATATATTACTTCTTACTTGTTTGGTTGGGATCCACAACTCAGATTGCTGAGAAGAGGCACACTTTCTTCATTTGTCGTGTCATATGTGGGAGAAAAACCTGCACTAGAGTGCATCAGCCTTATTCACATCCTCTTTTTTACTTTTGAAATTGAATTTTTTTTTATAAACATATGGTGCAATGATTCTGAGAGAATCTGGTTTTTACCTTTCTTATTAGTCCCGGTATTTGCTTGTCCTTGAAGATTTTTACTGAGCCTGTATTTCTGAAAACGGGTACAAGGCATCAGTATTTTGCATAACAAAATAGAGACTTGAGATGAGGATGCAGGTGCATACGTTTACCTGAAGATGGCTTTTTAGATGATACAATGTCAGTCCTGGAATTCCCATAAGATTCATAATTGTTTTCGGTGTCGCCTCTACAGGAAACTCAGGAGTATAAGTATTATGATGCTGTTAGTACTCTTGGTTAAAACTTCAACGGTGAGGTGTTGTAGCACTTACTATCTGGTCCTCCAAGCTGATTTACTGCTTGTATAAAACGCTCATGAAGCTCTTTTGTCCACTTCAATCTCGGTTTGGCATCGGTTGACAGAACTAGACCAGAATCTCCAGCAGTAGTTCCTCCTTGGATAAACACATGCCTCTCTGGCAAAAAAGCTGTCCTAGAAGAAAGGAGAGTGCTGCTGTCTCCATGGTGAAACATCTGCAGCTCAAGATTTAGAGGTCAGTTAAAAGCAGTATGTCACAGAATTCTCAACATATATACTTGACCATGATGTTTTGGGGGTTACCGTGCTTCTATATCCTTCTCTGGCAAACGGATTTTGCTTGTACGCTGCAGTTGGGCTATTTGTGGAGAGCTTTGTACATGCAACTCAAAATCCTGGCTGCTTAGCCCCTCTTTGGTGCTGAGAGGTTACTGCCAGGGTACTCTTATAAACCAAACACGGAATATCGAATCACAAGAAGAAAGTACTTAAATCCCTATCTAATCATCGGAGGCCCTTGATGAAAGATCTGGTACTTGTTTCTTTAGGCATCTGTGGACCATGTCTATAACTTTTGCTTCAATGCCCAGGCCAACGTTCAACATTCGTATTCTGCACTCTTAGTACTTTTTCTGAATTCCTTTCACTTGTCACATATTAAGGCAAATACGAATATATCTCTGGACTCCATTTCTTCACGAATTTATGCTCATTAGATCATGAAAAAGAACAGAGTTAATATTGATTTGGATGAACTTAACATGGATATGATATGCATTTTTCTGTTTGACTGTCAAATATCCGTTGCTTATATTGAGTGCCAGGTTATACTGTTTCCGGAATTCTGATTCTTATCATTGGTATGATATGTTATTGCAGAGGTACAAATTCAGTGCTATACTGAACATCCGGATCGAATAAATGGAATAAGGCTCTTGTTCAATGATAAGAAAGAGAGGCATGAAGGCTTTTTGTTGACCGGTTCGAGAAACAGAATCAGATGCATGTTTGATAGATATGGAAAAAGTTTCTGGTGAAGAATGATTCTTCCTAGGCTATGGTTTGAAAGAAAGGAATAGAATATGGAAAAAGCATTCGATTCTTCTCTGTCCCCTCCTTTAAGTTTGGTACTTATTCAGCTCTTCAGCAAGAAAAGATGAAAGGGACACAGCAGCAGGTAGCCATGCAATTGGTGCGAATCCTGAGGTTGGGCGTAAACATTTGTTCTTGGATTAAGGTACACTGAAACTGCTGTTATTGGGAATAAAGGAAGGCCGAATAATTGCTTTTACATGAGAGTAGCACTTAAAACAAGGACAACTTTGGTGTACCTTTGGGAGCTTATGTTCGTGTTTACCAACACCTTAAACTCATTTTTTAATATAAAAAATATATAAAAATTAAAATATAATTTTTTTAATAATAATTTTATTTTTAAATCTATAAAAATTAAATTAATATATAATTTTATTTTTTTAAAATATTTTATTTTTTTAAAAATTAACTTTAAAAAAATTCACTTTATCTATTTTAACTACAGTAAACACGCTCCTATGTATCTCGAATGTTTGTACTCCAGGTTTCTGCAAAAGCCTCTACATCGAATACGTGTTATTTTAGGGTTAACTTTTATTTATATAACATGACTGCTATAACACAAGCTGGAATAGCTCAGTTGGTTAGAGCGTGTGGCTGTTAACCACAAGGTCGGAGGTTCAAGCCCTCCTTCTAGCGTTGGATTTCCTTTGCTTTTTTGTTTTTTTTAAGTTTAAAGAAAAGACCCAAAAGTCCAGCCCGACCAGCGTTGTCCAGCCCAGCTAGGGAGCCCATTTATTTATTTTGTCGATTACTGTCCCAACTTGATCCCCATTTGAACGGTCTAGATTTAATCAACTGGGGTTTTATGTTCGACCGTCTGCCTACTAGAGGCGCCGAGAACAAGCTGGATAGCGCGCGCGCGAGCGAGCGAGAGAGAAAGCGATCAATGGCGGATCGGAAAAACCTTCCAACTCGTTGCCCTCACTGCGCTGGCCCTCTTGATAAAGACATGGTATCAATTCTTTTTATTTCCACTACGTCACTCTATTTCTAATCCATTGTAGTGCATAGGGTTGGAATCGTGTGATCATTTTTTCTTGTTTTGATCGTGATGGTGTTTAGATACTGGAATCAGATTGATTCTTGTTTTGTTTGTTTGATCGCAGGAGACGAGCAGTTGGACTGTGCCGCCGCTCGTAAGAGATAGTTTTTGTATGGTTGGTATTAAGAATTTATACTTCTTTGTATTCATGAAAGAGTTGTTATTGTATTTCTTAATTATTTATGTTCAAGAATGATTGGTTTCTTAGTTATGTAACTATATGGAAATTTTCTGTTGTTGGTGTTGTGCAGATTGGTACTGCTGTTGCTGGTGTAGCTAGTGCATTCTATGGGTTTAACCACTGTGGGTTATCCTCTAAATCTGTGGCTATCTGTTCCATTTATCATTAGATTAGTTTTAATTGAAATTTTGTTGGAAACACCACTGTTGGTGATCTTATGTAATATACGGTTTCAAGAGAGCCTAATGGCATACAGGATCCTCGTCGTAGATTCTACTTGATGATGAAAATTTTACTTTTGCTATATGGTATCATATTTACTTCTGTGTTCATGCTGTTATACTTTTTCATCCTCAAAAAACTCTGGGGTATAAGACCCTTAAACAAAGGAAAAGAATGCCATTATCATTTTGGCAGCATATTACTTTCATACTCTCTTTAACATAACAAATGAGAAGAAGGTTGGTCTGGGTTGATTTAGCATACCAATCCATAATCATATGCTTGTATCTTGAGATAAAATAAATCATATACCTGCAGTTAAAAATAAATAAAACTTTTACAATTGTTTATGTTTGCCCCAATTCAAGTGAGCAGAAAGTCTGAACATGAGATTCAGGAAATCTGTAAGTCTAGGAGTATGCTTTTACTGTTTGATATTGTGTTTACGAAGGCCCTCTTTCTCTGTTCACCTCTTTCTTCTGCTAGTTACAATAGGAAAAAAAAAAAAAAGACTATTTTTAGATATGCAGGGACAATTTTACCTTTGTCATGTATTATTTGAACAATATGCAATGCTAAACTGTTCTTGAGCATGCAAGTTTTAAGTTTGCTGATCATATATGCTGATTCTTGCAGCTCATTCAGTTTTCCATTGAACAGATCTTTTTTTTTCTTGAATATTTAAGTAAACCTTTATTTCCAGTCATGTCATTTGATGATATGCCTTTTACCATGTGCAGCTATGCCTGTTGTTCGGAGATGGGTTAAGGGGCCGATGTGGTTACATTTTCTTGTTGGGGTGAGTAACAGAACTGCTGTGTTTTAGAGTAGCATCTGATCTATTTCACATGTTACCTATGTAGTAGAGCACTTGTCTTGGTTTTATTGCTTTAAACACCAAAAAGTATTATTATGTGCTCGACTGCAAGCTTTGTTCAACTGAACGTCACCTATAAAAGCTTTTTCTTGAACATAATGAGAGCGATTTGAAGCTGCTTTGTCCAGTTTCTTCTTGTGCATCTGAGTTCTATAATAATATCTATAATTTGAAAAAAGTAGTTAAACTTTTCTTGCTTCAAATACATAAATCCACAATTAATCTAAAGTTTTGTGATTGATCTGTATACTTACGATACAACAAGATACTGTGACCTTGATTACTTAACTTGTATAAACCTGCTTAAGTAGCGCTCTGTGTTGATGATGTCTATCTCCATGTCTTCCAGTCCTTGCTCATTACAGAGCATCGCGCAAACATCTGAATTGTGCTGTAAAGAGTTCCTCATTTTGTACTTTTCTTTTGTCAATATAAGTTTATATCTGCTAGTTGATGGAGTAGGAGCATAACTTACACCTATTGCTTTTGGGTAAGTTGCTTCCATATTTGACAAGTTCAAAGCTTCAACGCAGTTGCTGAGTCATGAAATCATTGGAATAAGCTTCTGAGAGTGTTAAGCTGTGGAATTAGTTTACACTTTTCAATTGCTCTGCTGTATTGATAATTTTAAATTGGTTAAAGGAAAAAAAAGACTGGATGCCCTTTTTGTTGCTTCAGATGTGCAGAATAGACAGTAGGTGATTTATCCTATTTTTGTGGTTTTCGGGTTCATCATCATTTTTTCAAGATTCAGCATGGGAATTAAGGGTACAACTTAGGTTAAAATTGTGATAGCTATTGTTAATTATTCTGGGACTTGAGAACAGAAAATTAGCTTATCATAAACCATTCAGACTCCAGGCACCACTGTTCACTTCGTTTAGATGTAATTGGCTATTTTTTTGGTCTTTAATGCCGATATCTGTAAATCAGTTAATGTGCTGAACATGTTCGTTGATTGTTTTTTCCCTATCTTCACTTTGAAACTGTGATTACTAATTAAGATGATTATGTAAGTTGAGAAATTATGCAACATTTGTTTTCTTTTTACAGACACCACCAGTGATGGTCTTCTCATCAGCTTGTGCTGGATTGGCAGGTTAGTTTGCTTCTATGCATATAACTATATAGTGTTGCATAATTTTTATCGTCAGAGCTGGAAGCTAAATCTTGACACGTTTGCTCCTGTCAAGATTGATGTGGTGTTCTGAAACTTTTTTTCTGCTATCCGCTTGGGCATAGAAAGCTTTTGCATAACGAATAGTATGTTGTTATGAAGTTTAATATAATCTTATATTGAATTTTGAGAATTTGCTTGAATACATAGGTGGAGCTGTACCAGCTCTTGCACAGTTGGCCTCTTCATCCTATCATGCTGCTACATCCTCTTCTTTCACTCGTGCTTCTTCCCAAGATGACAACATGCACAAAGCTAGGGGCTCTTCGCCTCTCTAAGTAAACCATTCCCTACAAGGGAACATCTCAGGGGAATATCTCAGAACATGGCACTTGCCTGTAATTTCTCACTTCGGAGGCTCTATGCAGCTACTTCCTCGCAAGGGCTTCTTCTTTAGTTGGATAAGAAAACGGTGTATCATGTGTTTATGTAAATTCTTATTTCTGATGTTGTTTATAAGGCTCCACTCTTGTTCAGTGTGAATGCATTTTTTTCTAGAATTTTAGAGGAGCTTGTTACTTGTAAGTTATCTTCCAGTTTGTCATGAGTCGTTGCCCGAGTGTAAGGCTGAACTAAGCATTCGATATTGTTAATATATGTTCCTTCTTCTATACTGTTGCCTTTGAAAGATTGCTAGGGGAAGTGGTGGTAATATATGATTCGGAATTTGATATATGAGTTGGATTAGAATTGAGCGAATATAATTCGGTTATTAAATGAATTAATTTAGGTTGATTCGAAATTGATTCATTAATTTAAATTACTGTCTTTTAAAAAAATAATATATGATTTTTTTTATTTATTAAAATATTATAATAAAAATAATTAATAATAATAATTTATAAATTATATGATATTTATAATTAATTATTATTTTTATATTTAGTAAAATAATGTAAGATGGAAATTATAATATTATCGAAAGTATTACTATATAGGTGTTTTTATAATAACGAATTTAGATTCTATATAAAATTTTTATCAAATTTTGTTAGATAGTTATATTTATCAAAATTTTTATCGAAATTATTAATATGTATTTATAATCATAAAATTTCAGCTGTCACACCATATTCTCAAAAATATAATTTTTTTTTGAATATTGTAAGGACCGATGAAAATATTAAAAAAAACACATTTTGATGGTATTCACTATATTTCGTCACTAAGAATATTATTCACTTTTATTACAACTGATATTATAAATTTGCTGAAACTTAAAAATGTAGAATTAAAATTTAATAATTTTAGTTACTAAATAGGTCGATTCGAATTTGATGTGGTTATTAAAAGGTTGGGTTAGAATTGACAATTTTGACCCGTATAAATTTATGGATTGGTTTAGAGTTGAACGAATTTAATCGATTATTAAATGGATCGATTCGAAATCAACTTACCAATCCAAATTGAATATTATGTAAAACATATTTGAGTGTTTCTTTATACCATAAATTTTATTTTTTAAAATATATTTTTAATATAAAATAAACAAAAAAATTTTTTTATCAAAATTTTTTAATTTAATTTTAAATTTACTATTAATACAAAGTTAATATAAAAATTTATTTTTTATAAAATATTTTTAATTTTTAACTTAATTTTTAAACTCATTTTTCAAAACTTAAATTTATTTCAAAATAAACACACACTTGTTCCATTTATTTCCATCCGTTATAATAATTTTTTCAAACCTGATTCTCGAACGATATTTTACATAATATACCTTACAGTACCGTATTGTTTGGATACAATTAAGTATCAAATTTATTTTTGGAATTCCTGTACTACTACTTAATTACTTACGAACTTTCTTTTAAAAAAATAGGTAAAAAGAGAGAAAACAGTACTTAATTACAATTTCGATTTCTCTAATTCCAAAGAGCTACAGCCGATCTGCTGCTGCTCAACTTGGCTCTGCGTTCTCCAATCCAATCTTTGCAACAACAGACTTTCAATGAAAACTCGTCTGAAGAGTTTGCTCTTGATCTCTTGTCTCAGCCTTGTCTCGATTTCGAATTCCTCTTCCGTTCCTTCGAGGGAATTGTTGGGTATCGCTCCTCAAGGTAATCATTTGCTCTCGGATTCTTCTCCGTTAAGTTAGAAATTTGACTTCTAGATTTTATTTTGATTTGCATGATTCTGTTCAAGATAAGTACTACTACAAGCCAAATGTAATAAAATGTAAGGACGGATCGAAGAAGTTCACCAAAAGCCAGCTCAATGATGACTTTTGCGATTGCGCTGATGGTACCGACGAGCCAGGTGCTGCAATTCCCAATTATTTTTGAGAAATTTCATCTGTTTGGTTTTGATCATGAGTAGAACATTATGATTAGTCGTCGTTGATTGTTATTCCTTGTTTATTGTTGTTTTGAAATGAAATCTTTTTGTTGATAATTTTAGTTTGGAATATACAGGAACGTCTGCTTGCCCCGAAGGGAAGTTCTATTGTAGGAATGCTGGGCATACTCCGATTCTAATCTTCTCATCAAGGGTGAATGATGGTATTTGTGGTAGGTTTTTATTTTCTTTTCATATCAATGTGTTGTAAATATATTGTCGCTCATTAATGATTGAATAAAGCTTGAAAATTTCTTGCTAAGAGTTCACTCATCTCATTGAGTGAAATTATTGTTATTGTCTCGTATATCGCATCTTACTCTACTACATATAGGTTTTTTTCTTCAAATGCAGTCTGCATTTGTCTAGAACTTTTTGTTAGATATGGTGGGTAGCGTGCTCCCCCCTAAGTGTGTTGTACAACCATTTTTTTTGAAATCTACGAGTTGACGTCGTACCCGTCAAATACCAGCCAAGTATGGAGACAGAAAATCCAGAATTTTGTTATCATAATTGTTCGACACTGATTTAGCTATATTTGAACACTTGAAAAGTTGAGTTATTCTTATGTTTACTGTGTACAGATTGCTGTGATGGAAGTGATGAGTACGATGGCAAAACGACTTGCCCTAACACTTGCTGGGAGGCTGGTAAAGTTGCTAGAGAAAAGCTGAGGAAGAAAATAGCAACACACAAGGAAGGAGTCAACATTAGGAAGATCGAGGTTGAGAAGGCAAAACAAGCATATGCAAAAGATGAAGCAGAGTTGTCAAAATTGAAAAGTGAGGAAGACGTACTTAAAGGGCTTGTTGAAGATCTTAAAGGTATTAGCTTCTACCGTTGTGAACCTTTTATGCTTTTTCCCTTGAGCATCTCACTGCAATCTTTGATTGATTAGATTGGAAATGACACCGGAATGCATTATCAGTATGATTTGACATGTTAGGCTGTATTGTTCATTCCTGTCTAGTTTATTCTATGAATCTCAAGTTGGATAAGAGAAATATTTGAGGTTGCTAATTTGAGGGTAACATGAACATATATTCTTTTGAATAACGGTGCTTCTATGAGCACAACCTTTTTTGAGAAATAATTGGAACCTATGCTTCTTGATCTATTACTTTTTTTTTTGTTGTCGGTTTATTAATGTGTCATCATTTGTTTTTGAGTTATAACAGAAAAACTCTATGATGTTAGTGTGAAAAATTGGGCCCCATACTTTCTGTATGTGTAAGTTATGCTTCTTGAGTTTGTACTGGTATTTTTGATATTTATGGAAGATAGTTATTAATGTAGAACATAAAGAAAGAATAGAGAAAGCAGAAACAGAGGAAAGGAAGAAGAAGGAGGAAGGAAAAAAAAAGCTGAAAGAAGCAGAGAAGAAAACCACTGAGCAAGAGAATCCTGCTCAGGATTCTCAAGATATTGAAAAAGATGGCGCTGATGCCAAAGTTTCAGAATCTGTGGGTCAGGTATGCCATTATGTAGTTTGTAAGGACTTCAACTTTCAAGGTTTTAGTTAGAAGCTTGACATTTTGAGATTACTTTGTCTAGTGGAGTAGCCTGAATTCCTTCTAAAATAGATGAATGCGCTAAAATAATGTTATAATAGAACACAAACGTATTCAATTTTGTCTCTGTAGTCGATTTTTCTAGTCTAGAAGTTGTAGCTGTTAAGGATTTCCAGGCTTTATGGATGATAATAGGTTATGTCGAACATTTCTATTAGATGGAACTAGACCCAAAAAAGTTTCAGGAAAACAGCATTTGTTTTTGGATTTTATTGAAATTTAGGTATATCTTGCATGTTGCACATTTCGTGCTATCACAGCTCGTTCCTCCATCCAAATGTTGTTTTGTAGCATTTATAATTCTAGCTCTAGTAAAATTAAAGAAGAAAGTCTAAGTCAAGAGAGAAGATAATCTACCACACAATTAGTGTTAAAGATCTTTTCACAATATTGAACAGTGCATGTAAGCATGTACTCTTGAAATAGGACACATCAGAAGATAGTGAGCACAAGGAGAAAGATGCTGAACTTCATCAGTTTTCCAAAACAGAATTACCTGAGGATCACAGAGTAGGAGAGGTATCACCACACTTTTGTCAGATGTGATTGTAGGACCTCTCCTTTTGCTTTGTACATATTCCTTTTCAGTCATTGGGCCTGAAAAAAGACATACGTTTCTTCTGCTAGGAACTTCAAGGAGATTATAGTGGCACATTCGCCGCAAGTGAAACTGATGAGGTAATATGTACAGCATGTTTCTTCTACCGTCAACAAAGTTAGACATTAAAGAGGAATTTTGTCATCTGCTATCTCTTATTCCAGATGAAAGAGAGAGTACACAATCACTTGCAGAAAGACAATAGTGATGACACGAAGGAAAGCAATGGGGCATCTGAAATTCATGAGGCAGAAACTGTAATTTATGTCTATCTTATACTTTTAAGTATTATCTGTATGCATGCAAATTTTTACTTTTGATTGGTTTTAAAGGTTGCTTAAAATATGAATTATGGAGAATTAGATGCCCATTCTATTTTGTTTGTTTGGCTGTTCATGTGATCGAGAAAGTCATACTTGAAAACACCCAAGAAATATGTGAAGACATCTTGTTTGCTTGATAGTGAGGAATGGTATTAGGCCTTTTACGCGCTTGCTTAGTTTATTGAACAACATTGAAATTATGTTATTGGGTATTATTTTTACTTGCTATCCTCTACTAGATAGTAGCTATGCAGATGAGAGGCACCATATGCATAGGCTTCATAAATTACAAATCGTTAGTTTTTAAGCAAAGTTTCAATAGTTTTGATTATCTTTAGCTTTAAGTTATTGAGGTCCTTAGATTCTGCAAAACCTAGTACTTCGGATCAACGCACTGTAGAATTTAGTGTGAAACAATTTAAGGATCACCTATATAAGGTGATTGTGGCTAATAGTTGCAGGAAACATTATCTAGTAGTGAATAAAAGATTCTAAGTATTGGCTAAGTATTACCTTTTTTATAAGTGTTTGGTATACCTTTCATCTGGGAAGTCATTTCAGACGTGAGATGAACTAGCTACTCAACTACTCTTGCAGGGCCTTGATGCATCTGAAGATACTGAGGAGCTATCTAGAGAAGAATTAGGTCGACTTGTAGCTTCTCGCTGGACTGGGGAAAATTATGTGAAACAAACAAATGAAGTAGAAAAGATTGAAGAAGAAAAGCTTGAAGAGGATCATGCTAAAGATACCAACAAAGATGACTTTGACGGTGGCTATGGGTCAGAAGCTGATGATGCTAATGATGAAACCACTGAGGATGTCAGTGATGATGAATATGAGGAGGATCGCGTTCCGTCTGATGGATCATATATCCCTGATGCAGATGAGAAAATTGATATTTCAGGTTTTCTCTGCAACCTCCATTTGGGAGAAGCTCTTATTATTCTTATTTTGTTTGGTTTATTATTCTTAGTTTGTTTGGCATTCTTGTATATATATATAATGCGTAATGGATTTTTGAAAAATGTATTATTAATTTCAATACACAAGTTTGTTGCTATTCTTACAGATATATCTCCAATTAGCCAGTCCTGGTTAGCCAAGATTAAGCAGAAAGTCAAGAATGTATTACAAAATTTTAAGTATTTCAAAAACCCAGTGGATTTATCAGGTGAATGACCTTTTACTTATCATGGCAGCATACAAGGGCTAAAGATAAGTTAATATCTTACTTATATTCTGGCAGAGGCTGCACGTGTTCGGAAAGAATATCATGAGGCAAGCTCAAAGCTGTCCAAAACACAATCGAGGATATCCAAGTTGACTGAAAAGTTAAAGCATGATTTTGGTGAGTAGTTTGTGATGTATGCATTGACCTTCACATTAGCAACTGTTTCACCTTGGTTTATTACTTAAACTTCAAAACACTAATTGTCTCAGTTTTTCTCTGCCTACATTGCTCCTTAATGTTGTTTCATTGATTTTACATGCTTATGCTTTATACTTTGAGATGCCATATGCTGACTTCATGTTCTACTCTAGGTATGCCTTTCCAGTCTTCTCCTAGTCTTGGTATAAGTGATAATAGGACTACGGAGGTGTGTGCTTTGTTTTTGAAAATCGAGGCTCCTCTGATTGTGTGATTTCATGATATCTATAGTGATTGAACACTTCTGATTGTTGATATGACATGATGTATGATGCGGCTATGCTACTATGGGTGGAAAATATTGCTATTGCCTGGACATAGGACCATAACTTTGAGATCTAAGCTGAGGATATTAGATCTAGAGGTCATGATTAAAAGTAAGAAAGTTTGATGTTGGTACAGGATGGAACTGATCAAAGAGTCATTTTTTATAAAACAGCAGGTCGTTAAAAGCATAAACATCACTACCTTGCATGCTACTGTGAGACGGATGGACAAGAACTAGTGTTAGCTTTAATGCCTTTTGTATTTGTGAGGAGTTATTTATTTGTTTCTGTTACTTTTTTTAGAGTATGCCTAACTCAGTTTTTCTGCTTAGGGAAGGAGAAAGAGTTCTATTCTTTCTATGATCAGTGCTTCGAGACTAAAGAAAACAAGTGCGTATCTTCTGACTTACTATTTACATTTTTCACATTAGTGCTCAGTATTTCGCTTATGCTATGACTTTTGTTGCTATTGATTGCAATGGTATATGTAAGTAGTTTATTATTCTAATTTCTATATTCCATTTTCAACTTATTGCCAAATATTCACTTAAGCTCTTGACTTCTGATGCTTCTAGGTATACATACAAGGTTTGCCCATTTAAGCAAGCTTCTCAGGTTGAAGGCTACAGTACATCCCAGTTGGGGTATGTTGTGCATATTGGTTGAAATTGCTACTTAATATATATTTGGAAGATATGACATATTTTCAACTTTTTCCATCACGTATTTTGTTGTATGTTTTCTGTTTCATTAGAATTCCACTAGTGGTCTCACTTTCTGATGTATATAGAAGCATATATATAATTCTCTTCCAGGGTTGCTGTTTCTGCACCAAGAAAATGGATGGCAATTTAAACTTCTTTAGAAGATATTCAAGAAAAGTAATTTTTGGTAAACGTTTTACTAATTGGATGTGAAACTTCAATCTTAGATCATTGACAAGGTTAAAATGGTTTTCAAAAACCTCCTGTATTGAGAAAACTGTCATACTGTGCTACTGGTTTCATAGCCCTTGCCTTTGAAGGGTTCACTGATATTTAAACTCATTTAGTTCCCCTTTATTTCGTCTTAGGCACTGGGATAAATTTGAAGATTCTTACAAAGCGATGCTATTCTCACGTGGGGATAGGTGCTGGAATGGTCCTGATAGGAGCTTGAAGGTATTGTATCTGTCGGGTGATTTGCTTGGATAAAATATGCACAAAGAAAGGTTCTCAATATGTAATTTCTCCAGGTTAAGCTTAGGTGTGGCCTAAAGAATGAGCTAATGGATGTTGATGAACCAAGCAGATGCGAGTATGAACATCATCCCAATTCGATTCAAATTCCTCTGTTTTTTTTTCTTTTAATATTTATTATTTTCCTTTTCTCTTTTCTTGTTTCATTGTGCTTACAAAAGTTTCCATCACTTTCAGATATATAGCTTTCCTGTCAACTCCCGCAGTATGTCTGGAGGAGAGATTGAAGGTATCTTACCTGATATTTGATTACCAGGGCATTTATTTGTCTTACTCAATGATTTTCATGTATTTCAGGAACTTGAGCAAAAACTTGAACAACTCAATTCAGGCCCGCCTCAAAACCATGACGAGCTGTGAGGTCTTCTATAAACAGTGCTAGATAATTAAGCACACCCGAAATCATCAACCATAAACACAGGTGATCAGAAGATCTATTTATCTAAGGTCAAAAGTTGGTTAGTGATCAGAAGCCATGAAGAGATCCCACATTTGAAGTTTTTAAAGATTCTTCAGGCTTGATATACTTTTAGAGAAGTTCCAACGTAGATTAAGAGTTTCAGGCACTATGGTATATGAGAGGACCTAATTCATTTTATTTATGACATAGCTTTGCCTGATATAATGAACTTAGAAGTAATAGAAATTTGGTTCTTCTCTCATTTCTGTTAAGACATGATTTACATATGACTTAAATGCTTATTCCTTTGCGACTGGTCAGAGCATCCTGTACTGTGTTCTGTACGTCTTCAGTTAGCCTCTCTTTAGAGCTCCGACAATCCTGTAAGTACTTACTGGTTTATTTAGGATTGGTTAAAGGTAGACTTTCGCATCTTTCTAGAGCGCAGTTCCAGAAATTATACATTCATATTGAATATTTTTGAAAAGCTCTGGTTTCTGGATCTTTGACTAAAAGACCGCCCATTTTTTTATTCCAGAAAATAGAGAACATCAATTTCAGATAGAGGAAAATTTGATTCAAAAGTCATGTTTTAATTAGAAGAAGAAACTTTATTTTTTTCTTCGAGTTTTGAGTTTAGTTACTTTACAATTGCAGTTATTACTCTGAAGTTTATTTTTATTTTAATATCAAACTCTATTTTTATTAAATTTAACTCTAGATTTTATTTTATATATTTTAAATATCATTCTGAATTTATTTTTATTAAAATTTATCATTTTCTAAATTTTTTTCTTATAAAATTTACTTTATAAGAATTATTTTTATATAATTACAACACAACCAAAAATGTACTTCCAACATGTTTGCAGGTTAAAACTAAAAGGAGTTTCTTTTTTGAGTTAAAATTTGGTTGAATTCTGTGAGTAACCTCTTTACCACTAAATATTAATAGCAAAAGTCTTCTCCATTTTGTGTCCTTACTCTTTGACAAATCTATATATATATATTATGGATTGAACTCAACGTCACAAAACAAAGACAATAAGCTTTCAATATTTGGTTTGCAACCTTTGTTCTGATAATGTGAACAGCAATGAAGCTTGTTTGGATAGATTTGATTATTAATGGCAAGAGATAACGGAAAAAGGTAAGGAATCAAACATGCTTGGAACATAAGTCATTCTAGAGAGGAGAACAGTCGATGCACATAAGAAATTATTAGAAAAAGTTGAAGAAGGTTCCGTGGCACAATCCGTTATTCCCATTCAAGTGTGTTATGACTCAAACACAACCTAACTTAACCTTTTCAGGTCCTCCAACCTTACCTTCCTTTTTGGCAAGTCCACGCCCCTAATATGACTCTTTGGTCCTCGCAAGACGTTTCAATTACTTATCATTTTAAGTACATACTTCGTAATTTTAAATAAATTATTTATATATTTTTTAAATATTTTAGATATAAAATATGTAGGGAAAGGATAAATGCACTCTAATTTTTATACACATTCTAGTGCACTCCACGGTCGTTTGTAGCCGTGAAGACCTTCAAATTCAATCTCTACCGTTGAATATGAAGAACTACGAGTCGTTAATATATTACAAAATTTCATCTCGATCGGACTACGAATAGATATTCATCCGATCACTTAATAATGATGACACAAATAGTAAAAATTAACAAAATATATATATCTCATATTTTAGTCATCTTGATCAAGTGACCGGATGAAGGTCTATTCGTAGTCCGATCGAGATAAAATTTTGTCAGTACGATAACGACTCGTAGTTCTTCATATTCAACGGTAGAGATCGGATTTGAAGGTCTCCACGGCTACAAACGACCGTAAAGTGCGCTGGAGTGTGCATAAAAGTTGGAATGCCTCTATCCCTTCCTAAATATGTATAGCGTATACTTTTATATATATGAATCTTAATTTTTTAATTTATTTTCTAAATGTTTTTTAAATATTTAATTTATCATAAGAAACTCGAAACGTCTCTATCTCCGAAATAAATTATCATATTCCTTTATTGCAAAATTTCATTATCGTGTTCCCCAGGAGTAACACAACGTAACACCAGCTCCTATAAATATGGTCTTGCTATTTATGTTGTAGTTTTATCTTTGTTGCTTTCGGCTTCTTTGTGCTGCTATCTGCTGCAAATTTTTTTCGAGTTTTGTTTGGTACAATGGCGGCCGCCGCGGTGGCAAACGGTGATGTGGCGGCGGCGCGGAGGATGAGGCCGAAGACGAAGATAGTTTGCACATTGGGACCTGCGTCACGGTCGGTCGAGATGATCGAGAAGCTTCTGCGAGCCGGTATGAATGTTGCCCGGTTTAATTTCTCCCATGGATCGCATGAATATCATCAGGAAACGCTCGATAATCTCCGGCAGGCAATGGAAAATACAGGCATTCTGTGCGCTGTCATGCTTGACACCAAGGTCTCTCTGTCTTTCGGTTTTGCATCTTTCTTTGTTAAAAATTGTTTTTGGTTTAATGTTTGGTGTTTTTTAGGTGTTTTATGTTTTATTTGGTTTTGTTCATTGCTGATCTCTTGATGCAGCTAATGTAGATTCGTTGGTTTCGAATTTTTCTGGTTCAGGAATTTTTTATTAGGGATTTGGTTTTCTGATTTCTTTTATTTTTTATGGTGACTAGGAGTGTCAAAGTTTTGGTTTCTCCTTTCAATTTGGGGTTTTAAACTTTGTACGAAGAACAACAAAGAGTATGTTTGTGCATATCTTATATTCTCTTCTTTGTTACTTGTTTGTTTGTGGCTATTCAGCTTTGTAGTTTGGCTTGATTAGGTTTGTTTGTATCTTTTTTTTTTTGGGTCTAGTTGAGAAGTCTGATCTTCGAGCTTTCATACAATTTTCTCCTAAATTATATGTTATATTACTATAATAAATGGAGTCAAGTTCTAATTTTGTTATATTGTATAGGAGAGTACTCTGTGATTTGAGAATGTGTTCCTGTTTGTTGTTTTGGGTACTTCTTTATTTCGATCTTATATTTAACATGTAATGGAACAGAAGATGAAAACAAATTAGCGGCGAAGTTGTTACTGTAACTTAGTAAGTGATAGTGACATCTGAGCAAGCTAACAACTAAGCTAAGCAGACAGATACAACAGAGCTGAACGTTTCGAATAGCATCTTTACAAGACAAATCTGATAAAGACAAAAATCAACCTAGATGACTTGAAGATAGAAAAACCTGTGCTATGATTTTTATTTCTTCTTCATTATTTTTCAAAATAATATGGAGTTCACTTCCTCCAAATGTTTGATTTTCTCTTCACTATATTGGACCCTATGTGTTTCTCTATTACCGTCATTATTCTGTAGATTTTAGATGTCTTCATATTCATGTTGACATAGTTGAATTGGTGCTTGAATGATTCTCCAACTTTTTCAGACTGTTAGTTTGAGTTCGCTTCAATTGGTTGTTCAGTACCTTACATGCATAAGTTTGCTCCGAATATTTTCTTCAATTTTAATTAAAAAGTACCCACAAATATTAAGAAATGATAAACTTTGTGTGAGTTCACTTGCTTTGCAGAAGCTCGATGTTTTAAGTATTCCTTACTTGGCTTCTTATGTATGTGATTATGTTAAGTTTAAGACTTTAGTTCTCTAATTTTTGAGTTTGAAACAAATATATGTGGTAGTTTCTGTGGCATTTGGTGAGCGTCTGATAGCATCGCATTCAGAATCTTGAGTCGTTCTGATGCATCCATTTGCAAAATGCTTCTAGCAGATATTGTTATATGTATGCTTATTTCCAGTATTAGTTTACACATTGCGGCACTTTTTCTGAAATATTTCCTGTATTTCTTTTGAGATGTCTGATGGGTAATCATGTCTATGGATGTATACAGGGTCCAGAAATTCGCACTGGGTTTCTAGAAGATAGCAAACCAATTCGTCTGGTGAAGGGTCAAGAAATTACTATCTCTACAGATTACAGCGCTAAGGGTGATGAGAACATGCTATCCATGAGCTACAAGAAATTAATTGAGGATTTGAGCCCTGGAAGTGTCTATGTTCTGATGGGACAATCACACTGACGGTGCTTTCTTGTGATAAGGAGAACAGTCTGGTTCAGTGCCGCTGTGAGAACTCAGCTACTCTTGGTGAAAGGAAAAATGTCAATCTCCCTGGTGTCATTGTGGATCTGCCAACGCTAACAGAGAAAGACAAGGAGGATATCATGAAATGGGGCATCCCTAACAAGATTGATATGATTGCTTTATCGTTTGTACGGAAAGGTTCTGATCTCATGGAGGTTAGGAAGCTTCTCGGAGGACATGCAAAGACCATCATGCTGATGTCTAAGGTAAAAACCTGTAGTTGCTTTAATGAACTTTAACTCGTTATACTATGCTAAAATGTTCACACTATCTGCAGGTGGAAAATCAAGAAGGTGTGGCCAACTTTGATGGCATACTTGCTAACTCGGATGCTTTTATGGTTGCAAGAGGAGACCTAGGAATGGAGATCCCAATTGAGAAGATCTTTTATGCACAAAAGGTTATGATTTTTAAATGCAATATACAAGGGAAGCCTGTCGTCACTGCAACCCAGATGTTAGAATCGATGATAAAGTCTCCACGCCCCACACGTGCAGAAGCAACTGATGTGGCAAACGCTGTCCTTGATGGCACCGACTGTGTCATGCTTAGTGGAGAGACAGCTGCTGGTGCTTACCCAGACCTTGCTGTTCAGACAATGGCCAAAATTTGCTTGGAAGCTGAGTCCTATGTTGATTATGGAGACGTCTTCAAGAGACTCATGAGCTTGGCTCCAATGCCAATGAGTCCATTGGAGAGTCTTGCCTCATCAGCTGTTCGGACAGCTAACTCGTGCAAGGCGTAACTTATCTTGGTCCTAACCCGTGGAGGAAGCACTGCTAAACTTGTAGCTTAAGTACAGGCCACCGATGCCAATCTTATCTGTCGTAGTTCCAGAGATAATGACGGACAATTTTGACTGGTCATGCAGTGATGAGTCCCCAGCAAGGCATAGCCTTATATTTAGGGGATTAATGCCAGTTCTCAGTGCTGGATCAGCAAGAGCCTCGCACAGTGAGGCCACAGAAGAAGCCCTTGAGTTTGCCATCCAGCACGCCAAGATGATGGAACTTTCAAGCCTAGAGATGCTATTGTTGCTTTGCATCGAGTCGGAGTTGCATCTGTTTTGACTGTCAAGTAACTAATTAGCGGATGCAGATTTTGTGGGAACAGTTTTGTAGCTGGTTGTACGTTCTTAGTTGTATCTGTTTGTCCTTGTTGTATATTATAACCTAATGGCTCGCTTGTCTTAGGTTCTCGACATACCTTTGTCGCTGTTCTCAGCATTTTGAGCTAAAAATGTAATTGTATTTTTGACTATTTTATATATGATGATGAGTTATGTTCTTATCAAGCTCACTCCATGATTTTCTTCACATGAACAAATGCATTTTGCTTTAACTGAATAGTTTCTGACATTTTCTGTATGTGACCTGTTTATCTCCTCCTATATCCGATTCATTTTTTTCTACATATAAACTACAAATTTTTTTTCAGAGCTACATGTGAAAACAGATCATTCAACATTGGACATATTTCGAAATCGTCTTTAAAAACTTTGAACGCCAAATAGAATAAACATTCCAATAACATCACAACATCAAAATTTTCAGGTTACGTGTTAAAATATAAAATAAATAGCGACTCCAATTACTGTACAGCAACTAACTACTCCTAAGAGCCAGACTATGTACATAACGAACAGTGAGCACGATAGAATTCGAAGAACAGTACGGTTATTTAAAAGCCACAAAACCCTGTGATGTATTCTGAGATGAGGTTGAGTTAGAAGCTGCAGTAGTCTAAGACCGCGAAGAAGAGAACAATCCAGCGAAAGGCCAAAGGCGAAATCTCCTTCCACTTCTTCCGTTGCCACCATTGCTGCCGTCCGCATTACTATCACTTTCCGCTCTGTTGCTATTAGTATATGCATTAGAATCTTTCGAGCCCTCGGTAGGCAACTGATACCGACAAACTGGGCACGAACTATGCATCCCAAGCCACGGCAACAAGCATTCACTATGAAACTTATGATTACATGGCATTTGTTTAGCTTCACTACCAATCTCAAGTTCTTCCAAACACACAGAGCAGCCTATGTTCTCATTAATCTTCACTGTAGGCAACGCCTCAACTGCTTCCTTTTGCGCTGGAGGAGTGCCGTATCTGTTAGGGTCATTATCTGCCAAGTGCTGCAGCAAGGCATCCAAACCAGGACCAAGAAAATAATCCCCAAAATTGATGCCTCCAGTTGAATTGTCCCGTTCTTCTCCTTCGCCAATATTAAATGATCTTTGGACAATTATAGCATTACTAAATGGATTCAACAATATAAGATGTCCTGTTTCCCTCTGCCTCCTTCTTTGTCCAGCTTCTCCTCCACTTGCCGTATCTGAATTGTCGGACACTCTGCTGCCTTCTATGCCTTGGAGCATCTGCAGTGTGGCACCACTTCGCAAGCCTCTTCTGATCAATGACTCATATTCATGGTCATGGCTACTATCATTGTTTTCACCTTCATTTTCTTCGCTTGCAATACTTCTACGGCGCCTTGTTGAACTGTTAAGCATGCCAAACAAGACAGGTGCCCACATAGAGAGCATTCTATCAGAAGCAATGTCAGCAGCAAGATCGGCTTCAACTGCACGTGGAGCCGGAGTTCGATGGACCTGCTCCATCTCTTCGATGAAGCCATTCTTGCATCGAGGACATTTGATCTCTATCTCCATCTCTGGGCTAACTATCTGAGAACATACATGGCACCAATATCTAGTGTTCACATTCACATTCATTTTCTTCGACTTCTTTTGTTGATTGACTTCTTTTTTTCCTCTGCGATTCCAAGAGACAAAGGTAAACAAATCTTTGCCAAAGGCGTTATGTACCTTGATAAAATAATGCTCACTGAAAGATTGATGAATTAGGAACAAATCTCAGCAATTGTTACAGGGAGAACAAAGAAGAGAGATACATCACAATGATCTCTTAAATTTTCTTTTATGTACATGCTTTCTGTATCATATTAAAGAAACAACAATAAGTATATGATTAAATGAAACTCAGAAAAAGTTACCTACCAAAAAGAAGAAAACTAAAAATGAAGAATACCTGATACAATCACTCTTCAAGATTCGGGAAAACTTCTTCAAAATATTGTTTTTTTAAATTTCGGTTCAAGGAGAGCTTCAAAACAGAGAGCTTTCAGAAAAGTTTGGTGATAGAAATCCCAAATGATAATCACAGGTTTAAATATGTATACGCAAAAACAAAGAAGAATCCAGAGAGAAAGGAATAAGCTGGTAATCTTGTACAACTCCTAGAAAGAGAAAGCCAGCCAGCCACAACACGTAAATAACACACAGAAGTTCTAAGATATTTCTCCATCTAGAATAAATTAGAAGGAGAAAACTTGGACTCAAACTTTACCTTGTATGAAGAACATCTATGAGCCAAGAACTGAGAACGAATTAAAAGGTTGAACTTGGACGACAGAACAAAGTCTATCTGTCGAACTATAAAGGCGGATATTTCCTTTTTTGTTTGTAGTTTGCATTTAAGTGCTCTATTATACATTTTGTTATCCACGATTACCGGTTAGTATTTAGTAGTATATATCTAATTACAGAATAAAGCTCTCATTATATAAAACGAATTTGCTAGATTTCTTTATGTTCTTAAACTAGTGTTATTTTCTAATTTATTATTTTATTATTATTTTATGCTAACTTTCGATTCATTTGTTTAAGATAGATAATGCGTGCTGACACGTTACAAGTGATATGAAGATTAGAAAGAATTGATTCCTTCTTGTTTGTTTATTTCAGTCCAACTACATTTGGTGCTGACAATAGCAACAAGCATTCCAGAAACTTCTTTTCTTATACAAATTCAGCTATTAGTCAGGAATGTAACGCGTTTAACAACACCTACCATGAATAAATCCGTGATTACACCATGAGAACAAGTGGAGAAATCTCATGATTTTCTTCCCAAAAATAACGATATGCCAGAATGGAAAAGAACTGACGAGAGCTGCAGCCGTGCAAATGCTGTGGTGGGACATTTCGCACGATTACATCTGTGTATACACACGTTTTATATATAGTTCGGGCATCATCGTCGTCTAGATATGCACGGAAGAGATTCTGGACACATCTCAAAGAATACAAACCGTAAAGCTTGACTATAGAATGTTTCTTCGAGTCATGCAACCAACACAAGCACATATGCTTACATGTCCGACTCTCAGTATACATGTTTGCTTACGATACGAACACTTGAAAAGCCACCAAAAAGGTTTTAAAATCAAACCAGAACTCTCCATTCTAACAGAAATCAAAGCTTCAAACATCAAAACTTCACTTCTATCAATATTACCACTTTATTTTATTTAAATGTTGACTTCTGGAAAAGCTATAAAGTACAAAAAACCTATTGCCAAACAGTCACAGAACATATGCTGTCATCTTTCACTGCATTTACCAGAGTCTACCATTTTCTCATGTACAGTGATCAGCATAACTCCTATCACTAATTCACTATCTGCCTGTTGGACTGTATCTAACTACAGACCAACTATCAAAATACTCCAGCTAAATTCGTAAGTATGCCATTTAACTTATGTTTGGTCACTTGCATCATCCTTGAGTGCACAGGGGGATGGGCATTGTGGCATTGAAAGCCAGTTTTTCTTGTCAGTTTCAGCTTACAACTTATGATGTTCTCAATGCCTTGATCCAATCAATTTCCAATCTGAAGTCACCAGGTCCAGATTTAGCACCAGGGACACCACCTTCTGCATTAAGGGAGAGAGACATCCCCACAATCCGTGATGGGTTCATTTCCAATTTTGCATCAATGACATTTCCTCTATATGTTGGTAAGTACCGGTCAAGGGGGATCTGGAATTATTTAAAAATTTAATAGATAGCTTATGAATCTTAACTTGATTGCAAAATAACTCCAGAACTTAATCCTTAATAGAATATTGTGACATTAAATTGAACTTACCTTCGCAACGGACCACTTGTCTTTGGGTACTAAGATGAAGGTTTGCCACGAATTATCTTCCTCTTGTCCAGGAGAGTTGACCCAATTCTCTGTGTATATCTGTATCATAAACAAAACATTGAACTGATGACATATTCATACAGCATTCTGTGAAAAAGCTGGCCAGTTTATAGACAAATTTCTGAGAGATATTTTCTGGAGAAACTTACAGTGGATATATAGCATCTTCCATCCCCTTTGAGCCTCATAGATATTGTATCATATGCATCCAAATCAATGAACCCATCAAACTGTAAGAATAAAGAAAAAGCACCGCATAAGGTAAGCACTTTAAAGTAATAGAAATCACCTAGAAATAACTGAACAAATATGACTGATCAGCCTCACAATTTTGTTCTCCTTCAGAGGTTCCACCACAATCCAAACAAATAAAAGATCCACATATCCATAAGTAACTCCAGTCCCTCACAAGCCAGCTCAAATTCTAATTTCTAAGCTCCAATATGTACTAAGGCTAATAGTCATTGCAGCACCCAAAGAAAAGATTTCAGCAGATCAATGAGTGTTGCAAAATACCTGACATCATCTTTTGCATTTGTAAAAATATTGCTTAAAGCCTCAGATGCAAATGGCATATCCTATGCACACATATGGCCACCACTTTCCTATATATGAATCAAATCCACATTTGCTTCCTCTAATTCTCCATTTTATTAAGTCCTTCTATTTGCCATTATATAAGTTTACAGATAATATGAGGTCAACAGAAGATAGCTACGAACAGTATCAAAGAACAAGTGCTTTGCAGAAAACAATATTATATGCATCTCATGTCAAACTCATAAATTAAGGAAACACAAATCAGATGCATAACCATATAAGAAACTCCTCAGAATGCTAACAGATAAAACCAAAGAGTTTGTTCTACCTTCCAAATACAGAGTTTGTATCCAATACACAGAGTTAACCCTAACAAATTATCAGTTGTGAAAACAAAAATACCTTCTTGGACCTCATTCCACAGAAGCCACCTCTTTTTATCCTCCAAGCAGAATCCTCGCTTATCTTCAATGAGAGATTTCCAGAAAAGATTCCTACAGAATAGAGTTAGAAAATAGAAATACTTTTAAAAGATCCATGTATTATAATAGCTTAAAGCAGCATAAAACTACAGATTCGAACTTGAGCAAAAACTATCATTGTGCATGTAAGCACACATGAAGAATGAATAAAGAGAACTAAAAGGCAGGAAATGCTGATGTTGGACATCAGAATTGGATGCCCTATCTAGTTCTTCAAGACATGGAGAACATATTCTGATAGGAAACTAGCAATTGGGATAGACATTTATAATGAAAGATCAGAGGCATAAGAAGAATATGTAAGCTAACACAAGCTAGAAAGACATTTGCAAGGAAGCAGTGTTAGTAAAGCCACAATGTTACATATCATACAGCATATATTAGTATACCACTGGATCCAGAACCAGCATCTGCAATCTCTAAGGAAGCTGATGACAAACCTGCAGAAGAAATGCTTAAAATGGTCAATGACTTCCAATGATGAAGGCTACCAACACAAAAGATAAAATGTCATTGCTCTGTAAATATCTCCAGTAAGTCTTGAAAGTCTCATTAACTAGACTATGACCTCTTCAGATGACTTGTTCTCGTGCCCAGTAAAGGCTGCTTTGAGGCTATAAATCAATATAATTTTTGGAAAAATAGGCCGTAAATACCTCCATACTCAGAATCTGAATATAAATGCCACTTCTTTAACTCCTCTTTCGAATTGAAATTGAAGATATATTTTTCACTCGGCGGCATCAGGTCTTCTACATTCCATGCCAATGCTGCAAGTTGGCATGGAACGCAGACAAGTCAGTCTAATAATTTGCATACAGAAGCACAACTTGTTTCGCATGTAACAATGTTTTGAACTTTTCATAGCACTTCTACAAATATCATCAAGAGGTCTAACACAACATTATAAATCTAACCTAAAGCGACAAAGTCTAGTTCTTATAAGATATGCTTATGCTACAATTTGTCTATCTCCACTACCACTAGTATACCTTCACAAAACAACTTTACTTTCTGGGATTAAACTCTGCAAACAAACTTGGTCAAACCACCATGTTCATTATCCTCTCTCTCTCTCTCTTTCTCTCTTGATTAACTCCCATATCCTAGGAGGCAAAATGCCGATGTTAAGTTACTGAATCATTTTGTACTCACATCTTACCTTGGAATTTTCATTATTTAATAAAACAAGGAAAAGAAAAGTCGTTATTGATCAGACACAGATTGACTTTCCATCCCAAAGTTTCTAATACATATTCACACTCTGCTCCAAATTAATCACAGAAAACAAAATTGCTCGTGTAGCTATGTCGTGGACCATGACGAGATTTGCTTTAATAATCAGTAATAAAATTTAAGCTCAGCAACTCCAGTAGCTTCTATCTCATTAAAAATTCTATCCAAAGCTCCAATTTGAGAAAATTTTTATTCTACGATTCGTGAGGTGATTATCCATCACGAAAATGAAAAAAAACAGAATGTTGCTTCGAACGAAAGATTGCGGGAGGCATGATATCATTCAAATCGAAGACATGAAAATATTCAAATTTCGATTTATAATTACCTCTTTTGGTTGCGTTGATGGAAGCCTTCCATAGCGATCGAAATCTAGACATGTTTCTTTCTCGTTGCGGATCAGCACTTGCCACAGCAGTTGGCTGTTGTTCTGCTTCGTTTTTCCTTCTCAAAACTCTGCAACTGTTTGGCCGATATTTTTTGACCGATAGAGCAGTCCGACTGGTTTGGGGCAGAAGTGTACCTAAAAGCGATTGTGAAATAAGCTGCAGATTATCGTATGTTCAGATAAATAATTAAAAATATTGAGTAAGAAAATAAATTAGAAAAATAATAAAAAACGATAGAAAAGAATAATTATTTAATTTTATAGATTTTTTGAATATATAATAAAGGAAATAAACTAATTATATTTAGATAGATAGGTAAATAAATAAATAACAGAAATAAAAATTTTACAAAATTTAGATATTTTTTTATTTATATTAATTTAATTTTTATTAATATAATTTTAAATTAATTTGATTAATATAATTTTATTAATATAACTTTTAGATTACTTTTTAGATTACTTTAATTTTTTATTAATATTTGGTACAATTAACAAAATTAAATAAAATTTTAAATTAAAAAAATTGATCATATAATTTTATTTTTTTTTTTTACATATAATTAATTAAAATTAATAAATATAAAAATTAACATATATTTATTTATATTTAATTAAAAATATTAAATAATTAAAAAATATATATATATAAGAACAAACACATTAAATTAGTAAGTACATATTTTACTATATTTTATGATGAGAGAAAAATAACAAATTTTTTTTTTTTCTTCTTAATTAAATATAAATAATATAGTTAAAATGATAAAATACTTCGCCATATTAATCGTAATCCATACAAAGTCTTATGCAGCCAAGTCTTGTTGCTCCGCAGCAAAATATATAGTTTTGTATGTATTTGGTATTACTTAATCATAATTGGCTCGCATTGCACCAATGGATTCAGTGCCGATGTTTTTTCCTTTTTTCTTAGAACTTCAGATTAGGGCGTTTTTTTACTTGCATAAAATAAATTTCGTAACAAATAAATTTTGTAAAACATAAAATTAGAAAAATAAAATTTGATAGAATAAATTCGTAATGATAATTAAAATATATAAAATAAATTTTAAATTTTAAATTTTAATAAAAATATAATTTAATATAAAAAAATAAAAATAAAATTTAGAGTGATAATTTGAAACAAAATTCAAAATCTAGTAAAAAACTAAAATTTCCTCCAAATTTAAGTATACACTTAGTATATGTTTGGAATTGCTTATCATTCCCAATAAATTTCTTTTCAAATAAAAAAATTATGCACAATTTTTTTTTAAAATTTAAAAAACATAGATAAAATATAAATTATAAAATATATATGTATAATTTTTATTTTTTAAAATATTTATAAAATAAAATACTTAAAAATTACTTTTCAAAAAATTTTTTTTTTTAATAAGCACTCCCAAAAGCAATCTCTAAAATGTTTCTAAAGATCTGCTCCTGTTCGCCACCAGCCATTTACAAAAAAAGGGGTATGCTTCTCAGAACTCGCAAAAATAGCCTTTTGAATGACTATGAATCCACCAGTACTTCTCCAGTCAACTTTGAACTAATTAAGGCGAAAGTGCTCTCGACAAGTACGACTTTTCAAAAGAAACTATTGTGCGGAAGAGATGGACAAAAACTTGCCCAAAAAAAACATGTGACCCCTTCACTATCTGAAGCGTCTACTGTAAACAAATTGCTCATAAGATGACTCAACTGTACAAAGCCGACTTCTATACACATATTTCACAACAAAAAAGGATTCAAATGCATCACAGGTGAAATAAAGAAGTGATGATCAGAGATCAACTCGAAGAAGTACGTCCTGTGGTTCGATGCGGTCTTGCATTCCTATCCACCTGCATAGTTAAATTATATCAATAAGGACCAAGTTTAGAGAGATAGGAAGTATCTATAGATGTAGCAATAAACTTGATAAATACTTCAAAGTAGAAACTACAAAGCAGACTGCCTTTGAACAAAAGCTATTAGCTAATAGAAGATCAACAACAAGTTGGCAAGGTTAGATAATACATCTACAATAAAGTATGTCTGGGGCAGGAGGCGAACATTACTTACATCAACGATCTGAAAGGAGCTGCCTAAGCTTGCTCTGAGCTGTGAAGTATTGGCAGTTGGTCCTGAGCTAACACGACCAATGGCTCGTGCACCCCCCTAATGTTATACCTAAATCTATATCTTTAGCTATTATGATAAATATAAGAAAATGCATACTTCAAGGAATACATAAGACTAAATAAGAGTTTAGAATAGATAATTTCACTAACTAATAGGAGGCATCATTGTCCCTCAAAAAACTCAAGTGAAAGATATTGAAAAAGGGATAGATGGAAAATAATAAGAACAAGGTGTGAGACAAAAAGCTTTTAAGGCATGATCGAACCAATCATAGTGAAGACTAATTCAGCTAATTTTCTCATTGAGATGAAAAAACAACGTAATAAAGAAGCTTTAAAGGTAATTGCAACATAAAAGAAAACATTTGCACGACAGTTACTGCCGCTCCTAACTATTGGAAGTATGAACTTCCTAGCAAAATGTTTGATATATAATCTCATAGACATAACTTTCTTTCTTTGCGAAGAGTTCCATTACTTTAACTGCTCATCTACTTCAATTGAAATTGAGATAATGAAAAATCATTTCATTTTTTTAGTCGGAACCTTAGGTAAATGTAAGACACATTTCCCACTTCAACCAGTAAACAAAAAGCTAGCATGAAGGCAGGCGAGCTATTGCTTCTTACTTTAAAATCCTAATATTGGATGTGCTCGAATAATGCCAGTCAAAAGGATAAACAAGCACAAAGATTACAAAAAAGTTGATGACACCAGAAGATCCCCTAGGGAAAATGCAAATCAACACCCAAACAAGACAGCCATTTATGCATCTTATATGTGCACTAAAATAGTTACCTACATGCAGCTGGCCTTACAATGCATGATGATAAGCTGACTTAAATTCCGTAAGTATGCACACATGTTTTGCAGTCTGTTTCATAACTGGTTTCAAGTCTATGCTAACCTAATCATCTAAGGGAACTTTGAAAGTAATTCCTGGGCTTTAGTTGGGTACAAGATCGCACTAAAACCCATCTTCAAAGATCATGTAGTCCAAGACTAAGTATTATAATCCATAGATCTCCCAAAGTATTCACAACACGATTAAGTTTATCTTTAAGCAAGTATTTTCATTTCAGCTACATAATAAGCTCGTCGACCGTGCACGTAATATGTGACGTGCAAACACTTGATGATGCATGGTAAACTGATGAGACATACATAGATGGAAAATATAAGAGCCACTGTGACCATCTAAGCAAGGTCACAAAATTGCGCTCCACATGCTAACCTCACATAATTCCAACAGCATCAACTGAACAACTGGGCGCATGAAACATGTGTTTATGTCTAACACTTTGTTTATTGTTCCTACTTCACAATGCAAAAGGTCACTTTGTCTAGTCAAACATATTTTGCAGACCATAACGATATATCTTAACTGGCAGCACAAGATCTTGGCTAATTATGGAAGCAATCATGCTCAACATTCATATACATCTACAGGTTGTTCCGTACGTAAACATGTTCCCACCATAAATTTTCTCCAATGCATGCATATCTGCATACAAGTACCCATAGGGATCTCTTCATGTCATTGTATCCTAGAATATCACAGTCTGTTTTAGTTGCCATGGAAGAGAGATGATCATAATGCCTTCTGTAAGGCTCTGAATACTTTGGTTCGAAGTGTAGAGAATTTTAATCAATGCTTCTAACATCTTTAAAGCAATAATTCATGGAATGGTGCAGGTTTACAAACAGGACCACAACAAATTGCATACCAAACTCTGGTAATGAATGCAAGATACCTCATTGGAAGGGCTTTTATCCTGAGTATCTTCAAAAAGAGATGAGTAATAGGTAGGATCATAAATGGAGCCACCCAAAATTTCATCAGAATTAGAAGTCTGCCTACGTATTTCGTGAGAAGGTGTATTCAGAAAGCTATTACGCAGATCATAATCTGCTTCATGGTAAACTGTATCAACAGAGGAAGCTCCCAATCTATACATCCGAATCCATAAAAACGAGGACAAGAACCTCACTGAAGATCCAAGAATTTGCATAGTCAACATAAGCCTAAGTGAGAAGATGAAGAATGTTTCATGCTCCTCAGAACTAATATTCCTGCAAAAATAAGTATGTCCAGACTGAAAATTACCGTCTACATAGATAATCAAGATAAAATGCAGATAAAATAGAGTAGGCAGTAGGAGTACTAAAAAATTATGCAATAACCTGATTCTATAATCAAAGAGAATCTATGGCTAATTATGGTGACATAAATATGAAAATTTACTAACTGTATCGTTCCCCACTTG
This sequence comes from Acanthochlamys bracteata, assembly GCA_019914995.1. Classification (NCBI taxonomy): domain Eukaryota; kingdom Viridiplantae; phylum Streptophyta; class Magnoliopsida; order Pandanales; family Velloziaceae; genus Acanthochlamys; species Acanthochlamys bracteata. Next base: position 2,920,467 of record CM034133.1, read on the forward strand.
ATGGACTGATGACGTAGCTGTCACACATATCAAAGATTAGCTATTTCCTTGAACAGTCTACATCTGCAAACCGTTATAGTACTTGAATGACAAATATAAACTATTCCAGCTCAATCAGTATGGAACTTAATTTTTTTTTTCATCATTAAGTCATCACCACAAACCAGTATGACATAAGTTTATTAAAAGAATGAAGAACAACTCTGAGCAACAACGCAGCGCTGGATACGCTACCAGTTTACATGATGTCTGTTTATCTCGGTTTGGGTTCGCAAGAAAATTGACAAGAAGCGCTTTCTTTGGATCGGAGATTGACAAAGTGGGAAAGGTATAGCGTTGGTTGGTTGGGAAAGCTTAAGCATGCCTAAAGATCAAGGAGGGTGGGGCATCATCAACTTGAACTGCTTCAACCTAAACTTACTAGCCAAGTGCTGGTGGAAGCTTGGTCGATCCTCCACTGAACGTTGGACAACAACATTGATAGCACGAATCTAGTCAAGCTGCAAGGTGGTAAAGACATGGGTTTTGTCATCACTGTGGAAAGATTTTTTGCAAGCGCACAAACTCTTTTCAGTGGGCTATGCATGGAGGTCGGGATCTGGGGAAAGCATCTCTTTCTGGTTGGATAATTGGTGCTCCGTCGGACGCCTTAAAGATGCCTTTCCAAACATTATTTGCTGCTAGCCAGTGGCGCAGTGTGAGCTCGCAGAAAATGCACTTTAATGAAAACAAGCATTGGAGATTGGATAGAAGTAATCAAGGAAAGCAAAAAAGTATAAAGAACTGCTTCGACAACTGCCTCTGGCTGAATGTCACCTTAGACCTGACAAGTTGCACTGGAGGTTTGATGAGTCAGGAAGGTTCTCTGTGAGTGTTGGTTGCATTCTGGTCAGTAGAAGCGCCAACCAAGTATAAGCTTCATTGCTGGTTGGCTTTTGCATAGCAGATTGCTCACTCTAAAGGATGTTTGGGAGTGCTTATTGAAAAGGAAATTTTCTAAAAAGGAGTGTAGTTTGGGATTATTTGAAAAACGAGCCCTACTTGTTTTACCTCAAAAAAATAATAAAAATAAATAATAATAAGAATTCACGATGTAGAATTTCAGTACTATCTAAATTTTTTTTTAAATTCTGTAGAATATTCTAGAAACTTTATTGGGAAACATGAAATGAAAAAGTTGGAGTGAAAAGGAGTAGACTGGATGAGCTCAATGGAGCAATTTGAACAGCTGGATTGTGTTCTCTGTGGAGAGGAGATTGAAGCATCTAGTATCTGTTCATGAGATGCAAATTTAGATCAGCTGTCTGGTAGCCATTCTAGGGAGCTGAATTTTCCGAATCTGCCAGTATTTGATGGACTTCTGGAATGAATGGATAGACTCTTTATAGCCTCGATACAAAACTGTTGGTGATCTCTTTTTGTGGCTGTGTTATGGGAAAATTGGAGAGAGAGAAGCCATCGGGCTTTTTTAACAAGTATATAGGAAGCACAATCATGTTATTAGGTGACTTAACAAACTCTAGTAGTCATGAGCAGGGCTCCTAGCAGCTAGGAAGAAGAAGCGTGCACAAGGCGGCCTAAGGAAGCTTCAACAAATGCCAAAATGAGTAACCCATGTTTCTTGTCTTTTCTCCCTTCCCTCTCATTTCAGTGTGTAAGGTGTGCCTCGATGTTCTTATATATTGTAAGGTGTATTGGTATTGTAATGGATATATATTATATATACATAGTCCAGTGTAATGGGGTGTAATCAGATGTAACCATGCTTATCTGGGTGGCATGGTTAGACACGAATGGCTACCACTTACCTTCTTCAATCTATATCAATGGCAGCCATTTTTCCTCACCATATAAATATTATTTAAAAAGAACAAAAAAACAGTAACTGCACAAATGACAACAAACTGGAATAATGAAAATGAAAATTTTCATACAAAGATATAAAGATCAGAGCGAAGGCAAAATACCAGATAGCACTAGAGAAAAGAATGAACCAAGCGACATCAAGAAAAATGGAACAGCCGAGAAGAACAGCATAAGTCCTGCCTAGGCTTTGGCTACTGCTCTCAATTGCGACAAGAGCAAAGAGCGCAGCTGCTAAATTGATCAGCAGAACTCCATTGTACAATGCACCGAGCGATCCAATCAATGAACAACCAATCTATCAAGCAACAAAAATACCAAACATTTAACACCATCATCTCTATTATTTAGTATAAAGTTCAGCGAAAGCACAAATGATTCATGCGCAATCTTATGAGAAAGATCAAGTTGAAATGCAATCAGAAGACGATAAGAATTAACAACAGAAATCTATAACACAGGTAACAAAAAAATATATATGAACATATTTTCACCACATAAAAAAAAATAATTAACACGAAGACACGGTGATCACAAACCTGGATGTAGAGCAGAACAACGGCGAAGGATTGAATCCTATCGTAATCATGGAGCCATGAGCGAAACCGCGATCCAAGCGACCATGGCAGCCAGGGCATTCTAAATCAAAAAAGCTCGAACAAATCACGAAACGAAACAAAACAGTGATTTAGCTCTCTCGAATAACATTTGTTCGGAAAATTCTATTAACGAGAACAGTCGACCGTTTAGTTTAATTGGAACGAGAGCGAGAATTTAGAGGGAGAAATAAGGAATAAATTTCTTCTTTTCTTTTTTTTTCCCCTCGAACAAAAAAACAAAGAACAAAAATTTTAGTTACAGATCATCATTAACTCCCTCAATAAGGCAAGAAGAAGAACAACAACAACATTGTAATTAACATTAATTTTAAAATAATAATAATCATTAGAGGAAACCCAAATAGGCGTATCGTACGGGCATCATGTGTACCGTAAGATCTGTTGAGGTTGTAAGGAATGAAGGAATAGATGGATGCCACACAGTGCACGTTGCAGTAGGAGATCTTGTAAGACACTGCTGGGCTGGAGCTTGAATAAAATTGGATTGGTCCATGTTTATGGTCCATAACATAACTGGGCCGATCTTTTAAGCTAGAAAGATTGAATTCTAACACTAACAGAATTTTCATACATAAAGCATATTATGCGATCAAGGTGACCTCCTTCAATTTGACCCAAAAAAAAAAAAAAAAACACAACGAAAATGTGAAAACATCATCAGGAGCATGAAGCTCATCTATAGTGTGCAAACACCTAAAACATAATTGCAAGATTGCTAATGCCATCATTTGTTGGAGAACAATATGAGTCAGCCTAAACAGAGGAAAGTTCGCCTGCCCCAATCCACAGGTGTTCAAAGTACTTGCCAAAAGAATCTTGTGGAACTCTTTGATCCGTGCACATACGCATAATTTGACATCTCGTCAAGCGTTGGATTACTACAATGAACTTCGGAGTTTGAATCTGGTGCCGGGTGTGATCCATTCAACTTTCGGTCGGTTATCGGTACTTGTGACGGGCTGGGTGATCTTGAAATGGACCGGATTGTTTGTAAGGATAGAGAATTGGGTTATGGTTCTAATTTATATATTGGAATTGCTATGATTGATATGTGTTCCAGGTTTGGTTGTTTGATAGACGTGCGGGAATTGTTTGACGAAATGCCTGTTAGAGATGTAGTATCATGGAATAGTCTGATATCAAGATATAGTGCAAATGGAGAGGTGGATAATGCACTTGAGATTTACAACAAGCTAATAGTTTCTGGACTAATTCCAGATTGCTTTACGATTGAAAATGTTTCACTGGCACTTGGGTGTCTAGAAGATGCTAGAGATTGCTTAATAATTTACTGTCTTATGCATCGGATGGGTTTGAAGGATCGTTTGGTAGGTATGCGTGTTGCTATTTACTGCAGGTGTCAGTACTTGGAAGATGCTCGAAGAACATTTGACACCACAACGGAGAGGGGTACTTGTTCATGGAATACCATGATCGGTGCATATTACCAGTCCAGCGACTTTGAAACTGCTAGTGATGTCTTCTAGGAGATGGTGAGTGCATAGATCAAAACCAGATGTTGCTACGATCACTGTTCTTCTTCATATGAGCTCAATAAAGGATGTTATAATTTAATACATGGTTATCTTATAAGACACTTATTTGAGGGTGATGTTGCTGCGTTTGATTTTCTAATAGCGATGTACTCAAAATGTGGACGCATACAAGTGTTATGCATATTGTTTGATTGAATTGAACCGCCTAAGGATGTGGTCTCATGGGACATACTAATTGGTGGTTATGTGGACCAAGGGTTTTCACTGAAGTCAAAGGTAATTTTAAGTCAATGAGAGATTATGATATTCAGCCTGATTTCATTACAGTTGCATCTTTTGTCTTTCTTCCCTTTTGCTTGACCAGGTCACTGTGAGGGAGTTCACTGTGATTCAATTAAGCGGGACCTGGATTCTGACTTGCATATCAGCAATGCTCTTCTTAATATGTACTTAAGATGTGGTAGGCTGGGGGAGGCATTAAAAGAATTTGAGTCCATGAGAACCCATGATATTGTAAGTTGTAATACCGTTATTTCTGGCTGCATCCAGCCTTGGATCTAGCCTTGCTGTTTATGAGAATGATGAAAACTGACAGTGCAAAGTGTGGATATGGCTACCGTTTTGAGCATCTTGCCTGCTGCTCATTTTTGGCAGCAAAAAGACATCGGATAGGAAGTTCATGGCTCATATTTAAAATTGGTTTAGAAGACGTACTTCCAATTGGCAATGCATTGATAGGCATGTATTAAAAAATTGGCAGTTTAGAATTTACGGTCTGTGTATTAGCCTGTAAGAATAACAAGGATATAGTGTCCTGGACAATCTGATATCAGCCTATGGTATGCACGGTCAAGGTTGGAAGTCCCTGAAAGTTTTTGGATAGATGGAGGAAGTAGGAATTGTACCTGATCATGTCATATTTGTAGCTATCCTTTATGCATGTATCATTCTGATCTATTAATGAAGGTTCAGAAGAATGGAAGAAGTGTATAACATAAAGCCTATCGAGAACTATTGCATGTATGGTAGACCTTTTGTCATGAGCTGGAGAGTTAGTTGAAGCAGAGAAATTTTTAAAAGCAAATGCCATTAAAACCAGATGCCAGCATATTGGGATCCCTACTTAGTGGGTGTCGTGTCACCAGTAAAAGTGAGAATGCTAAGCAGGTCTTGGAGAAAATTTTCGCCTTGAACTCAGATAAGACTGGTAATTACGTCGTAGCTTCAAATCATACACGCATCTGCTGGAAATTGGGATGCTGTTGGTAACATAAGAAAGTCCTTCGAAGAAATTGAGAAAAGATCAAGGGTGTAGCTGGATAGAGATCAAGAACAAATTCAATGTGTTTGCAGCAGGAGATCAATCACTAGAAAACTTTAAAAAAGTACCAAATTGCTGGGTGAGTTTGCCACATGCATAGCAAAGGAGAAATCAGCTCATGGGTTGAAGTATGTGTACTTTTTCTTTCTTCGATTATAAGATGTTTAAGTAGTCTTCTATATAAATTGAATGATGCTTCCTGAAAGGGCCTCTGTGAATATGTAATAGTATTTATTCTGTGGGGTCTGTTTGTCTTTTTTCCTAATCCTTTTCACATCCACTTTCATTAGCTTTCATCAGTAATATAAATAAAAGTTCGTCAACTTTATTTGTTATAGTTGATGACCATAGAGGTTCTTCTTTTGTCTGATATTCTGTCAAAATTCTGGATAAATAGCACTGTTAGTTCTTTTTACTGTTTTTTGAGACTAAAATTCTGTGATGAGACTCATGTCTTTAAATGAAGTCTACTGCACCTAGGACCAGGAAGTTTGTACTCCTTTCTAATATAGATACACCAAAGGCACGCTCAGTTATTTGCATTATGTTTTAAATTCAGTACAAGAATAAAATAAGATCCTGATGTTATGCACATATCAAGTTCCCCATACTGGTTAAAGCAAAGTGCTGTCATTTGGTAGAAGCTAATTGTGTTCTTCGAAATTTCTTGAAGAACTCCATGCTCTTTTTATATGGTGGAAGGTTATCCTTGATAATACGACTTTGACGGAAGTTTTGAATCCATAAAGAAAGCCAAGGTAGCTTCTCAGGGTTAACTACCTCAAGGCCTGCAACCTCCTCAACCACCCCTAACCAGAAAGCTGTCCAGCCTACCACCAGGTCAAGATATCCTATGCTTTTGCCCCCAAAGAACTTCTTTTCCTTGAGTTGATCTTCTAGTAACCTCAAGTTTTCCTCCAAGTTTATTTCGGCTTTTGCCTTCTCTTCACCTTCTGCAAAGAAGACCTTCCTTGCTGCTTCCCTGGTCTGCATGGTGGATGAAGAAGTATTATGTGCTATTTCTTATTTTTACTGATTGAATAGTTAGCACTTGAATTGCTTTCTAGTGGCAATTTTGTCTCTTTCTAACTAGACATATTCTTTGATGGTATTTTGGATAACTATAACATTGTGGTAAATTAGCTGATATATGTACAGACAAGCATATTCATTTACGACAACTTTTACATAAGGAAAGGCTGCTTATGTTACGTTCTTGGCAGATTCTTATGTTAGTTTAGGAAACCATATCAATTAGAGAAGTTGTGAAGAGGTTATTATATTAACTTTACCTTGCTGTTTATTGTTCTATGTTTCTGCAAGTATCATATTTGTTAATCTGCAGAAGAAAATGATAAAGATAACTCCAGTGCTTATTGATCATTACCTTTTCCTCTGTGAATGTAGCCCACGATCGTGCGGCAGCTCGTTCATAAGGATCTTTTGGCAGCAAAGGCTTGTCTTTCCAAACTTCATCAATGTACTCGAGAATTATCAGTGATTCTACTATTGGCCTACCATTATGGACAAGCACTGGAACTTGCTTATTGATTGGGTTGTACCCGAGAAGTAAAGAGCTCTTGTTGGTGAGATCTTCTTCAATGTATTCATACTCGATGCCCTTCATCTTCAATGCCCATTCTACTCGCCGTACTGCAGGACTTGCCCACATCCCAAAGAGTTTTACCTGGCAATGGGCTACCATGCTCGGTATGGACCATGATTTAGTTTTGCATAGAGTTGGCTATTTATAGACCTGCCTGATATAAAATATTTGAACCTCTGTAGAGATATGCTCAAATTTAAGATATCCCTTGATGTCTATCTAATGCAAGACTTTTTGTTTGCATTAGGTACCAGTAAGAGCATAAATTTCGCAGTTGCATCATGTTTATCATCCCATTGAGTAATCTCCATCTATGACGAACTGGTCTAAAATAAAATGCAGTTATTGGATGTCGGTAAGACTGGATGTCATCAGCATCACCAATGATTTTCTAAATCTGTGCGCACTATTCCAACATCAAATCTCGCAGAAACTTTTCACTGATCATGCCTATTATTTGTGGTCCATTATATGTCTATAAATCTCTTAATGATGGTTGCAGCTTGAAACCTTATTCCACAATCGTATGAATTACTTAAACCGTCATTTTCTCTTTATTGTAATGGTTGCTTCTGTTGCATTAGCAGACTGATTTGATAAGATCTGAGCAAATCTGTGTCTATACTGGAACAGTGCAGGTAAGATGCAATCCGGTTATTTCCATTTTGAAGAAATTGGCCAATGAGAAATCAAGTTTGCACTTTTAAGCAAAAGAATCCGAAAGGGACTGATATGTTGTTTTTTGCTTTTGCCATGCTTTTATCTGATTTTTGCCCATCAGATTGGCTAATTGCAAGAAACACGTGCAGCTGAACCAAAGAGGATAAACACGAGAACAGCGGATGGATTCTAAACTGCATCAAAAATTTTATGCAATGTATTTCAACAATGACATCCCTGGAATTCTGAAGTTGGAGTTACTGAGCTATTCTGTTAAACGTAAGTTATATACTCACTAACATAAATTTGTATCGGCTTGCTTATGGAATCATAATTCAAATGCAAGTGGGTTTCTGCCAGATATGTCCCTTTGTTTGGAGTATAATTCCAAGTCTTTGTTTGATCCTGTCTGGCTCATAAATGTGTGCTGGAGACCTTTTCCACTCATACTGGGCATGGAGACACCGGGCCCATTTTAGGGTTTCAATTTTCAAGTTTTATGCACGGTTTGACGGTACGTTGGTACTTCATATTTCATTACAATATTTTATTTATATTTTAAATAAATTTTATATAATATTTAGAAATTTTATTTAAAAATTTAAAAATATAAATAAATTATAAATTATAAAATTTATTAGTATTTATATTATTATGTTTTTAAATAAAAATAAATTTTATTTTTAAAATATTTGTTTTTTTTATTTTATAATCACTACCAAATTTTTCGCTCTAATATGGTAAGAAATAAAAGAGGCTTCTTCCAACGCAATCTCGTTCGTGTAAGAAAGAGTTAAAAAGCTGGTCGGTACTGCAATACCGGTTGCCTCGATAAGACCGAAAAACTGTTTTGCGCCCCTGCGCAATGCGGTTTGTCTCCAAGAAAAAGAGAAAAGAGCCTGAGCCTGTTGCGGGCATGGACTCTTCTGGAAAGGTCTTCATGGATCTTCCTTGCATGCTCTTCCACATACTGGCAAGATTATCCGCTAGAATGATTCAACATTATTGAAGGTCAGTTAGCAAGCAATGGCATAAATCACGAAGACCAGGCTTCATAATTTTCACCTTGCTCGATTGGAAGAAATCACCTGATCATAAAAAAACGGAGTGTAGGTCTTGGGAGAGTGTGGTTCTATGCCTTTCTACTCTATCTATCTGGACAAAGAACAGGCAGACATTGTTCATGCTCGTTATACAGTTCATTCTTGTCGAGGATTAATTTGACATAAAGGTTGTGGAAGTGCTATAAGCGGGTGCTTATGTCAGCAACCCCTCACGGGATTTGAATAGCAACTCCCTTCTCCAAGAATATTTCGCAGCTGCTGTGGAAACCCCTTGAGAAAAATCCTGGTATTGGTTACGATCCTCCTGCAAATGTTTTCAAGGTCCTATTTCCTATACGGAGAAGAGATACTCTAAGATCACGGTAGTAACAATTGGGGAAAGCATTAAGCGAGTTGATAATGAGACTGCAGCTTGTGAAGCCAAATTAGCTTATAGATGAGCATAAGATAAGAAGGCTCATGTCTGGTTCATACTCTAGGTACTTCTATGTGGAGTCTAAATGTGCATGCAAACGCTAGTCAGGATCAGGTTCTGATAACCTAAAGGCTTGTTTCATTGGTTGGGTGCGAGTGACATTGTTCTATGGTTTTGAACAAGGAGAAGTTATATGAAACTCCCTAAGCATTTTCACAGATAATGTGAGCTATTTTGAACGGGAAAGGATCACTAGACGAATATGCATGAGAGTGAGGACTTTGAGATATCCTTTGATATTGGGTCTTAAAGGACGCTGCACAAAAGAAGCGGTTGGATGAGTTTGGCTTCAACTAATTTTTTTTTTTTTCAGTGTATAGATCACATGGAATTGAATCCAGAAGAAATATGTTGTTGGGATAGCCCCTGGTGGCTGCTTTATACATTGAATGGCCAAGGGATCCTCTTTGTCACAGACAGTCGGCAAAACTTCATCATCTACGTTGACATCAAGAATGAAGTGGTCGTGGAGCAGTTTGATTGGCTTGGAAATGAATCTAATAGGTACCAAAACCGTTCCCTTCTTTCATAGGAATTCTCTAATATCTAGAGATTATTAGTCAGGAGGTTCCACTTTATGTTGCACCATGGAAGAAACGCATATGCCTTCAGATGAACACTGAAGAAAAGAGATACAAAAAACAAGGGAATTCAAAGATAAGTACACAGCATTTATGTAACTTATTTATTAAACTATAACCTGATAAGCATATATTCCTGGATTTCTTCAAGCAAGGATCCTTTATCAATAGACCATAGAGTTAGTTGCCATTATAGCTTCTTTGCGAGGGCCAAAGAATGCAATCAGTTTTTCTCTTGGAGGAAGGCATTCCTTCACGACATCATGATTGATGAAGTCTTTTGCCCATCTGCAAAGGACCGGGTGCTGGTCTGCATCAATCACGGTTACACCGGTGACTTCCTGTAACACAGGTACCCAGAAGGCAAGGAAGTTGGCAGCTATATCCACTATCCCAATTTTGTCACCGCCAAAGAACTTCTTGCCTTTGAGCTCATTCTCAAGCAAGCTCAGGTACTCGTGAGACCTTTGCATGAAAGTTTCCTGCACGGGTTGTTTGCTCCAGCATGACATCCATAAAACCTTGAAGCACTGCCCAAGTCAAGATCAATTAGTAAATTGACCTAATGAACTTACACCCGATTCTGTATCAGTTTAGGGTTAACTAAAACGGTGAACATAAAATCATGAGATCGCTGCTGGAAACGTGTAAAGTCTAGCTACAAGAGCTTTGTATACCTCTTCATCTATGAACTTAATCCAAAATCGAGCCATAGCCTTCTCATAAGGGTCCTGAGGGAACAATGGATATTTCATCTTCCACGTCTCCTCTATGTACTCCAAAATAATCAGAGACTCGACCATCGGCTTTCCATGGTGGAGAAGCACAGGAACTTTCTTGTGGATAGGATTGTATTTGATAAGAAGATAACTTTTGTTCGCAAGATCTTCTTCGACGTAGTCGTAAGGCACTCCCTTGAGTTTGAAGGCCAACTCTACCCTGCGGCTATAGGGACTGCCCCATGCTCCAAACAACTTCAATGCTTCTTCCTCCATTGCACGCACTATGTTTACTTGTAATATTTGAACTACCATACTTCCAATGCGTAGTTATTTATAGTGGTTTCTAATGCTTTTTGCTTAACGGCTAAGGTTCTAAGATGCTTTACATCTAAGTTAAAGGACCAAGTACAATGGATAGTTGTATATTATATGTTTAGGTCAACCAATGGAAGTTTTAGTCAATAACTTATTGGAATGATTAATTGATTAGGCAATTCAATGCATGTGTATAGGTTGCTAAGTCGTTGATTGTTGGAAGAAGTGGAGGCATGTGCATAACAGATATAAGCATATTTCCTTTGCAACGAAATTCCACGCCCAAAATTTGAAATTTCTAAGGCAACATTTCCTTGACCCTGTTAAGAACTTTTTTTTTCTTTTTCTTTTTTTTTGAGAGAGGGAGAACCCTTCTAAAATTACGTTAGATAGCAATCCCTCAGTATATCATTATTATATGAGGACCAAACATGAGAAATGAACAGAAGTGAAACCAGTAGGAGAGAGAACACAAGTGAAGCCTTCTTCGTGGATGCCATTTTCTTCCCAAAAGCAATTGCTTGAAATAGCTGTAACTTGATTGTAGCTAGCTTGAGGGGGAGGTTCATATTTATAAACCAACCAAACACCCAAAACGCACTCTCTCGGTGTTGTTATTGACATTTTTTTTCCCAAAGAATTTTCGTTTATTTATTTACTTTTAAGAGAATGATGATATTCTTTTAGAGAAGTTTTATTTATTTATTTATTTTTGAGAGAATGCTGAGAACTAAAATATAGGTCTTTGAAATAATTTGGTGAGTGGTGCAATACTGGTGAAGAAACAACTGCTTGTAATTGAAATTGTTTACTTAACAGAAATAAACCTGTTTTACTTCGGTAAGGTAGCGGGTGAGGGGTTTAATTTGTCGTTGACCCAAAACCAAAACCTGATTAGAAAAGTTAAATAATTTAGACAATTAATAATAAAAAAAAGTAAAAAATTTAGACAATTAATAAAAAATAAAATACCAACTATTTAAAAATTTAAGAATCATTTTAAACACACACTATATATGTATATCAGTAAAAAAATATTTATTTGAAACATTACTTACGATATCAATCAATCTCGTAAGATACAAGAGTTTGTATATGTTATGATTTAATAATTTTTTAAGATTAGTTTATTGTTTTATTGAATTTTTTTAATATAAATTTTTTGTGTTTATATTTAATTTATCTTGTCATTTTTATATTATTTAGATAAAATTTTTAAATATGTATTTTTATTTTGTTGTATTTATTGATAATCAAATATGTTCAGTATTTCCGACAGAACCTACTCGGTAATCATGCGAAGTATCCAGTCATCAGTTTTAAGAAACCGCGTGCAATAGTTATCGTCACATGCGTGCATCACCTTCCTCTTCTATTTGATGCAAATGCGTTTAATTTAAATTATCAAAAAAATAATTTTTTAAAATTTAATTTATATTATTTAATATATATTTTATAAATATTTAAAATTTATTTAAAAAATATATATAATTATTGCGTAGCTAAATTTTTTACTATATATTTTTATAATTTTTTAAAAATAAAAAACTAAAATTTATTTCTAAAAAATTAAATATTTTAATTTTAAAATATTTTATTTTATAAGTATTCCTAAACACTCTTTCTAACCTAAACAATATGGTGTTCCTTAAATACGTCCTCCTCCAAATGTGGAACTTTAGGCATTTTGAGCCACGAACACTCGAGAGAAAAATTGTATTATCACTCTTCAGCTTTATACTATCCTTCCGAGCTAGAAATTTTTTCTATTTTTGTTCTTTTTTTAAAGATAAACGTGGAATTGTCGCGGCCATTATGAGCCTACCAGTCCAAGAAGGGCTATATGAGTTTGAAGACATAGGTGTTAAAATATATGCTTTGGTGAAAGGCTAGCGTGAGTTCTTTTAGCAATAACATAAATTAGTAGAAATAAACTATTAAAAAAAGATTATTATGAACAGTATTATTAAAAGTATGTTTAATTTTTGTATTTTAAAAAAAAGTAAGTGAAGTAGCTTTTTGTATTCTTTATGTAACTAAAAGTAATCTAAAAATAAGTTTTTATCGAAATGAAGCGAATTATAAAGTTGAAAAAAAACACATCTTTACTCATTAGTTCAAGATGCCAGCTTTGATCAACAATGTTACAGACTAACGACGCCGAGAGCTTTTCTTCTTCTTTAGTATAAATTTTTTATTTAATATTTTTAATAAAATTTTAAAATATAAAAAAATTTTACACAGTAAAATCTTATTATTAATTATTTTTTTAATAATAAAAGTAAAAATTATTTTTAAAAAATTCTTAAAAGTTTTTTTTAAAAAAACATTTCTTCAATAAATACATCCAAACATCTCGGAAAGTCATTTCACTCATGTTAACAGTCTCCTCTGAGAAAGTTAAATATCAGAACAGTTCCAGTTCATTCAGCAAGCCCAATAAGCAATGATGAAAAAAAAAACCTAAAATATATAGAAAAGAATTCGTTGATTATAGTTAGCTTTGAGCATTGATGATAATAACCACTGGAGATCTGTTAATTTTGCTCTTTATTGATATGGACCATGGATGAATTGGTTGCCAGGATTCATAAATGTGACTACTTCAATGCTGGTTTATTGCATGTTTCCTGGATCCTATCGTCAGAAAATGCAGAAGCCAGCAACCTCTGTCCTACATCAAAATGAGAGAAATTTCTTTGAGGAAGATATACCAACAACTGTTTCTACAGTTTCTTTAAGAATTTTTAAGAATTGGTTAAGCATCCCTCTGCAACAAGACAGATTAGCTAATTGGTTGAGTTAAGAGCTAATCAATCTTGCCAGAAAATTTTAATAGAAGGCATTAACAGTAGTGGTCCAGGTCCTACTGAAAGAATGCAGAAGTAAAGTAAAATCACTGCTCAGATTATTAGTGTCACTTGTATAACAAAACACGAGGAATTATCCGCGTCCACTCTATAGTATGATATAGAGTTTTACCTTTCTACACAATAAAAGTTTCCTTCGTACAGATGTTTTCTCGAGCAACCAAATTTTTGATAATCAGTAACAAGAAAGTCCGCATATGCTTTGTGTATTGTTTCATAACAGATTATAGTAATGGCATGCGATATCAGAGCAGTGGACTTGAGCAGCAATCACAAGAGAGCTCTACAGAAGCCTCTTCAAGAAGCCACTTCTCCAACAACGAGAGAGGGGTCTGATTGCCCTCCGCCACTTGTGGCTGGGCTTCACCATCAAATTGAGCAGAGCTTGTACCATTCATTAACCCAGATTCGATCAATAGAAGTGATTGTAGCTCTGTGTGAGAGATCAAATCGCAGCTGTGGTCAGCTTTAGCCGGGCTATCTTCAAGTATTGGAGCCTCAACTGCACTGTTACTCTCCATCGAGGGTTTTGTCGAAGACTTCATCCATCCTTGAAGCAGTCTGGATATGTTATCCGCGCTTGATGCATAGGTATGGGAGCTGGAGAACAATTTGGGTAGTTGCGACTCGATAACTGCGCTTTGGCTCGCCTCTGAAAATTTGAAGCTATCCGAAAAGCTGCTCTTCGCCAAGGTACCATTAGAAGAATGGGACAATGAGTCCGGCACTGATGGCATGCAGCTTTCGTTAGTACTCTGAAGCTTCTTCAGCTTCTTTTTGAGGTGGGTGTTCCAGTAGTTCTTGATATCGTTGTCTGTTCTCTGTGGAAGATAAGAGGCTATGGCTGCCCACCTATACAAACAAGTTTGACGTGCTAATGAAACCACATAAAAACAAAATCCAAATCTTGATCACTGTCATTTCATTATGTACTTTTTGAAATTATATGAGCATTTCCCTAGGTGTTCCTGTGCTCTTGTTGCTTTGAGTACCTGACAGAGAGAACCGTACCTGTTTCCTAGCAATGCTTGGAGTTGAATAATGAGTGCTTCCTCATGCGGAGAGAAATTCCCACGTTTGATTCCTGGCCGGAGATAGTTTGTCCACCTGAGTCTGCAGCTCTTGCTGCATCTAAGCAAACCTATCAGAATCAAGAGGAAATTTTGCAGATCCAATTGGGAACAAAGACATAATCAATAGAGAAGGTAGAAGATCAATGGCAGATTACCAGTGTTCGTGGGCACATTCCTCCAGTTTCCAGGGCCATGCTGTTGGATATATGAGACCAGGATTATGTCCTCTTCAGGAGTCCAAGGCCCTTTCTTGATGCCAACCTTATCACAGCATGGAGGTCTCCCCATAGCCAGCAACCACCCAATATATCTCCTCCCTAGCTCTATTTTCTTTCCTTTTCTCTAGCTTTCTCTATCTGTTATGTCGTCTTATAAGTTTTTCATCATGAACATGTGAGAGCTCTTATATAGTTGATCTTGAAGGAGAGTGCAAGCTTTACCACCTATCATCTACCCCTGCTGACTCGCTGTCTTTTCTTTTTTGCCTTTTTTCCTTCTTCTTTTTACAAAGTCAGACGTTGATCCCCCTTTCCTTTCATCCTTTTCTTTTGTTTTACAACAGTCACATGAGTTCAAAGGCTCTTTCTAAAAGATAAGACAATCAATGCCTGCACCCATTTGTTGGCTTATGGAAGAGAAAATGTTAGATTTGTCTATCTAACCATCATCTTTATCACTCTAATTGAGTACAATAACTTCTAGTTGACGCTTTATTTTATCACCAAACTTATAGATGGTATAAGTACGTTCAACATTATTCCTGTTTGCTTTACTAACCATGAGAACCAATTGACCAAGCAAAGATGGTATTTAAATGCACGCATACGTGCAGCTTCACAATATTTTCATGAAAAAGGGTACCACATAAGAAAGGGCTAATTGTAAATGATGAAATCACTTCAATTGCACTTAATGCTTGATCCTTTTTCTACAATACCTTTATATATTTCTCGTTGCCGATCACTAAACAACCAGTACAACTCATGACCATCATATGAAACTTCCAGAACTACAACAGTTTTGGTAATCAAGTTTACACATGAAGGCGAACTTCTTAGTCTAAAACAACTTAAGGTCCACTGAGAAGGACTTGGTATAAGCCAGCACTAATAAACTTAATGCATGGAAATTTATTAAGAAAGAGAAAGCTCAACCAATAGCCCCGACCTATGAATCACATAGAAATCTGCAATCAGTTGCATATGCTGTGTGAAGAGGAACTCTCGTTGACAAGACTAATTGAAATTAAGGAAAGCCACAGCCTGACTACCTCATGCTTTTCTTCTTCTATTGTGTCATTCCAAATATTCAAATTAAGATGTATAGATGCCTTTTTAGGCCTAACTGTATGACAAAAACCACAACTTGATGAAGGAGAGACTATTATTTGTATCCTATGCCGGACATGAATTTTACCTTAAAAATCACCATTAACAATCATTACTTTACACAGATCAACAGTAAAAATTACTTGTTGGATCTTTATTAAAAATGAACTATCAACAGGGGAACTTGCTTGTGTTGTTTCTTAACTTATTATGATTATGGCATCACGCTGTGCATGGTTTTAAATCTCTACCATCAAGAGTCAATCGTATTATTTTCCATACCAGCTATTACGTCAAATCACAAAAGTTCTTGACAATACATTTCCTAGGAAGTGGTGATTGATTTTGCACATCAGTTAAGCTTTTGTACATTGAAGTGAAGAATCTAATCAGGCCAACAATTAAGCTTCGTTCTCTCCATCACCTAACTGCAGTTTCCATCGGTCCTCACGATTGACTTAAACTAACTAACTTAATCAAGTAAGCAGCAATAGCTTCAACATTTCTTCTTCCGTCAAATTATGACAACAATATCAATTCAAAGCTTTGTTTTTTCATTTATAACTCCAAAACAGAGGTGTCAGTTTTATTAGGATACAAAAACTAGCAGAAAACAGTCAGCCAAAAGCTTGAGCCTTTCTAGAGAGTGCTCAAGCTGGCATGCCCACATAGCAGGAATATCAGAATTATATCGAGCATGAGATATTAATTAGCTTTTAAAAATTTACTCCCTCTATTTCAATATAGCTATTCATTGAAAATCATTACTAAACTCTAATGCCTCACTACATGAACATGGTTAAACAGAAGCTATCAAGTAATAAGACTGCTGTGAATTTTTCTTCTTTCCAAGTTGTGGTCAAACTAGAGTAGTTGCTTTTCACTTTGTGAGACCAATTACAACATATATGGAACTGAATCTGTTCCATTTTACAAAGTCCACAATGGTCCCAAATCCCTAAGAGCACTCTTCAACATGTATATCATAAATTCTCAAAGAAAACATGAATGATCTATTTAGATATCTAAGTCTCAACAAGACATTATAAGAACACCATATTGATCCGAACAAGGAATAAATAAGAATTGGCAACGCTCATGCCTTTTCATCGCAACCCTCTCCTTCTGCTTGATCAATTCGACATGGTTTCTAAAGAGCCGGGTAGCAGCACTGTTAATTTGGAAATATCTCCAATAACCTAAACTAGGTCGATCAGTTTGGAGGATGGGACTTCCTACTAAAGCTACACTTTTGCACAACCTTGAAAGTTCATAATGGAACTATGGATCAATTCTATAACAACCTTAAGAAGTAGCTTGACGTTTGTTTCCTAAGAAATTGTAACCATCTTTATTTATCCAAGATTCACACCTCAACATCGATTAAAGTTCGGGTATTAATTCATCCACATTATATAACTTTAAATGGCAAATCACATGGAACCCATTTACACAAACTGCAATTGCTTTTCCTTTCCTTCTATGTCAAAAGACTACAGATCAGTCTATTTTTCCATCTGTATTCAAGAAGCTAGCTTCTTAGCATTAAGAATGCATGTCCTAAAAGCTAAAACTCCACAGTTGAAATTGCAGATCCCTAATAATCTAAAATTCAATAGACAAGCATGCTTCAGCAGTTTCCTTGAAACCAAAATAAGGCAAATGAGAAACGGAGAAAGAAATTAGAACTACCAACTTCCTACTCATTCACTGTCCAATCATCAGCATATAAATTTCCAAAGGATTAAGTCAGTACGAACTCAGAACATCACCAGGCTAGTAGATGCACCAACAAGGAAAGGCTCCATGAGCTTTCGCTTGAGGAAGTAGAACATGAACCCTAGCCCTATCGATATTGGTAGAGCTGCCAATGCGTGTCCGCATACAGTGCAGAATCAGCATGCATCCAAAGGCAGTAATGATAGGCAGGGTAGCAGGTGTATACCGTCATCCAATCATATAATGCTGCTCCACCCACCATCAAACTGTCGAACACAAAGTCCCCCAATCCAAGCCTGATCCCTCTCGACCTCGCCTCCTCCACCCACACCACTGGTGAACGCTCCTTGCTTGCCACCAATGGCTCCGTCTCCTACTCTTGGTTACTTATTCCACACTCATTGTTCTAGTTACTCTCTACAACAGAGTAGTTGGCCATCTCAATCTCAGAGCCGGATTCCTGAGGTTCCCCAACAAAGGTGCTAATGTAGGAAGTGGAGCAGCAATAAATGGGGGAAGTAGTGGGCTGTGCTTCACATACAAGGAGGGAGTTCTTCATCTCGAGAAGAAGCCAGATCAAGGAGAATCGGATTATGTGGACAGAGAACGGCAATGAGATCGTAGACGACGAGCATAAGCAGGACAGCGAAAGTTGTCCATTCCGGCAAGTGAGTGAAACAGGCGGCAACACTGACGCCAATAGAAACAGTGTATGACTGCTGAAAATTGATCGGAACTGCAGCGGAAAGAACAGACAACACCAACAGCTGAAAATTGAACAGTAAAAAGAAGCTTGTCGGAGGAGAATGAGAAGAATCCCGACGACCACTGATGCAAGCACGAAGAAAGTAGAGAGTTTAGGCCTTAGGGAAACCAGTGCAGTTAAAGTACTAAAGAAGAACGAGAACAAATTATACAGCGGCAATAAAAGCGAGAAAGGCGAGCGCAATGAGATGCGGAATCGTTTCGTGACTCGAAGTAGATTAGACTCGCGGCGGAGGTTTCCCGCTGCGAGTCTAATCTACTGCAGCTGTGAGAGGAAAGCAACGATGACGACAACGAGAAACATACAGATAGAAACAGGATCTCGCTGACGATCTCTGCACGCTGAGCTAGTCTATGATGCTTCGATCCTCACCCAGTATGCAACGGATCGGGTCGCATCCGAACGACCGGAACAAATCGCCGGCGAAATACAGGGATCAATTTGGTTTCCCGCCGGCAGAATTGTGAAGCCGCGACTGATTTAAGTATATTTTAATTATATATTTTAATTACATAAGAATGATTTATAAAATTCGATAAAATAAAATTTTTAAATAATAATTAAAATATTTAAATTAAATTTATTATAATTAGAACTAAATTTTAAAATGAAAGTGAAGATAAAATTCGAAAATAATTTAAAAAAATGCTCTCGTTGAAACTTTTGGTTGGCAGAAAGAGTCTCAACTTTTGGTTGGCAGAAACGGTAGTCGTCTGTTCGCTTGCCAGCAGGGAGTAGTTAATTATAATTTCTATACTTTTCTGAGAAAAGATGATTTGCGATTGATTAAAGCATAATTATAATTTAATCAACTGAAGGAAAGCGAACAGAAGCTTCCAGTTATGTTCACTGCAAATTCCTCGTGGACCACGCAGGTCAACTGCTCCTGGTCTCCTCTTGTCTTTCTCTTACAAAATACAAACAACTGGTTTCTCTCATCAATGAGCCATGGAGCTAACTATCCGATCCCTTCGCTCACTGCTCCTGCAGTTACTGAACAAAGCTGGGGGTTTACCTTTCGCTCTCCTTGTCCAGCATGGGATCGGAGCTCCCGCACCTTTGCTTTCTAAGCTTATCAAGTTCGTTGCCAGCTGCAGCAAGGCTCTGGAGGATAAGATCCCGGAGAGGATTGTGGAGCTCACGCTGGCATTTGGTGGGTCGGAGTTGTCACTGGTCCAGGACACAGAGAGCGAGATTGACTACCTGCAGCGGAGGGCGGACCGTATTTTCGCCGTGCTCAACGACGCTGAGTGCCGCAGATATATTGTGGACGATAGCGCGAAGCAATGGCTCCGTGGCCTTAAATCACTGTACTTTTCCTGCCTGGATCTGATCGATGAATACCAAACCCTCGTCAATACTGCTAACTACCAGTCCCGCTCCCTCAAGCGAAGCTGGTATAGCTTCTCCCATGCGTCTTCAAGTAGCGGCCCTTCGCTGCTCAAGCGCCGAAAGATTACCGTTGAAATCCGGAAGTTCAGAAAGAGGCTTGAGGAACACTGCAAAGACAGACTGGAAATACGGCTTGACAGAGAAGATGGGAGCATAAGGGTCCCACCTGGTGAACGTCGAGCTCCGCCTACCACGTCCCTTGAAGACAAGTCCGGATCGTTTCTCGGCAGGGTAGATGAGGTGAACTTGATACTGAAATATTTGAAGGAGGAGACTGATGGAGATCCATCGGCTATTTGTATCTCTGGCTTGGGGGGAGTCGGCAAGACAGCACTTGCCCAGCGTGTGTTCAATGATAGCAGTTTGGAAAATCATTTCGATTACAAGATCTGGGCATGCTTACCAGAGAAATTTAGTTTAGAGACTGCATTGAGGATGATCTTGGAAGATATAACCAAGAAAAGTGTTAAGTTGGTGACACCAAACGCGCTTCAACATCATGTCAATGGTCATGTTAGGGGAAAGAAAATTTTGCTGGTGCTAGATGATCTTCATTTGGAGAATTCAGAAATATGGAGGTGTCTAAAGTTGTCTCTTCAACATGGTGCTAGAGGAAGCAAGATTTTGGTGACTACTAGAAACAATGACCTCTCGAGATTGTTGGATGCGAAGTTGTTTAATCTGCAGGGCCTAGATGATGACCTTTGTTGGGAATTATTTCAGAAGTGTGCGTTTGGAAAGGCATCCACTGAAGCTGCTGATGACTTAGTGAAGATCGGCAAGAAGATCGTACAAGGATGTGACGGCTCTCCCCTTGCTGCAGAGGTCCTTGGTTCACTCCTCTGCAATAACAAGGATGCGGATGACTGGGAGTGTGTGTCTAAGGAAATGTGGGAGCTGAAATCAGAGAATAATGACGATAACTATATTTTGAGGACTCTAAAGTTAAGCTACAACCGTTTTCCATACCACATTAGGTCATGTTTCTCTTACTGTTCTATATTTCCAAATGATTACAAGTTTGACAAGGATGACCTAGTCAAGATGTGGAATGCAGAAGGTTTCATTGAGAGTAGAGGATCTAAACGATTAGAGGCCATTGGTGGTGACTACTTCAATTATCTCCTTGCAAGGTCCTTCTTTATGCCTTGCAATCCCAAAGGAGACTCAAAGCAAAAGTACAAAATGCCCAGGCTAATATATGATCTTAGTCAGTTAATTTCACGCCATGAATGCTCAAGACTACAACATGATGCTCTGTCCTTGGATAATACATCAAGGAATGTTAGGTATGCATCATGGTCTTGTCAAAGTTTAACTTCTACAGCATATGATCAAAAAGATCTTAGAACACTAATGCTGCATTGTCATGACCAAGTATCTCCTGCTTAAAGCCTATCTGCCAAAATTTCAAACATCTACGTGTTTTGGATCTACGAAACAGCAATCTGCGTGAGCTTCCAAGATTAGTATGTGATTTGATACAGCTGCGGTATCTTGGCCTCCACAGCACAAACATTAACATGCTGCCTAAAGAGCTGACCAAACTTTATAATCTTCAGACTTTAGAACTTGGTGAGTGCTATGGACTTTGTGGCTTACCTGAAGGAATAAGTAAACTGGTTAATTTACGGCATCTTGGCTTGCATATTGACTGGAAGAACCAGGAAAGGTGGAGAGATTTGAATTCCATACCTCGTGGAATTGGCAGCTTACTTTTTCTAGAGACCATGTCAAGATTTTCTGTGTCATCGGAAGATGGTGGCAAAGCTTTAAAGGAGTTGAAGAATCTGAAACTTCGTGGGGAGCTCTGCATCTCAAAATTAGAGAACGTGATCGACAAGGATTATGCCAAGGCAGCTTGTTTAGAGAGCAAGATTTGCATAGAAACATTGATGCTGAGATGGAGTGAGGTTAGTTGCTCAAATGCTGTTCAAAACCAAAGGAAGAGAACTACAGATATAATAGGATGGAAGAAGGATACCGGATTGAATGAACAAAACAGAAGTAGTTATAAATTGGTGCTCCAGCATCTTCGTCCTCACATTAATCTTAAACATCTGAGGATACAGAACTATAATGGTAGAGATTTCCCTGATTGGATTAGTGATGTGTCCTTCAAGAAATTAGAAACTTTGGTCCTATCAAACTGTCCGAACTGCAGAACTATACCGCAGTTGACACAGCTCAGTGGGCTTAGGAAGCTGAAGTTAGAAGGAATGGATTCATTAAAAAATTTAGACATCGGTCATCCGCCAATGCTTACAAAATTGAAATTGGTACGGTGTTGGAAATTAGCCAGCTTTTCCTATCCCCATTCACTCCAGTCTCAACATGATTTGGGAATTCCGCATGTTCCAATGAGCACTTCACTGCTGGAAAAGGGGTTACCTCCTGGCCTTAAGATTCTGGTTCTCAATCGATGCCCACTGCTCCAGCAGTTCTGCCAACAAGATGAGACATTAAGGTCAATCTGCAGTATAGAAACTTGATATAGCGAGTATTTCAGTGGGCTTTACAACAGTATTATCAATATGTAGATGTTCTTATATTGCTGTGCGTCAGTGTTTTAATGGCTCTTCAAGTACTTATTTGCTCCACTTACATGCTAGGAGTTGATCTACTTATCCTTCATTGGACGTGATTCTGCTTTACTTCAGTAATGTTAAACCAAATACACCCTACTTCATCATGTATGATACACATGTTAAGTGCAATTATTCATCACAGCATATCGGATCTTGCATTTTCAGGTTAACGCATAGCAGAACAAACAGAATAGCTTCTTTTGTGATGTGCAATTATAATAATATATGATGTGTTTTGCCAAGCAGTCTTGGCTGCTGCAGTATATTGATGGCTGATGAATTGGCAAATTCTGGGTGATACTTCTCTAAGTATATATTGAGCCTACATGTTTCTGTTATTAAGAGTGTTATGCCAGAACAACAACATAGGCATTTCTCATTTTCAAGCTTGAAATTTAATTTCTGTAAAAGCAAGTGGCTGCTTATGCTCAACCCTGAGGTGTTTGACAGTACTTACGGCATTACTTTTCATTTCAAAAAATTTTACATTTTTTAATAAGTTTTCTACATTATTTTAAAAAAATTAACATTTTAAAATATATAAATAAATTATATATCGTATAATTTTGTATAATTTTAATTATTTTTTAAATTAAAAAAATTAAACGGAAAGCTACAAAGTAAGTTTTATTTTAGAAAAGCTCTTTAATTTAAGCAGTCACAAATGTTTCCAAATCGGTCAGCTGGATGTACTAAAAGAAGGAAGTAACATAAACTATTTTTGTTGTCTTTTGCTAAGAGAAGCATCTTAGCTGAGTTAGAGCGTGTTTTTAAGAAAATAGATAAGATGTGATATGAGCTATAGGAATGAAGGTTGAGGTGATTACGTGTACCTTTTAATACAAAATTCCCATCTATAAGTTTGTCCGGAATGTGACCTAGCAGTTGGGAACGATCATTATGCAAACGGTGCTTCAAATGTATTCGTCCGGAATGTTAGACTACACGAGGACATATGTTGGGGAAGCTTTTCTTTTTTAATTTTTAATTTTATATTTTTTAATAAAATTTTTATAAAATTTTACGTCATAAAATTTTTTTATTAATTATTTTAAATTTTTTTAAGTAAAAAAAATTTATTTTTATAAAAATTTTCAAAATATTTTTCTTTTAAAAAAAAAAAATTTCAATAATTACTCACGAATATTTTATATATACTCATGTACAATTCGGATTTGCCATATATCGATACATTTGGCAAATTTTGCAAGCATCAATTAGGTAGTGTACAACACGGGTTTTGTCAAAACACCCTTATGTACTTTAGATTGTACAGAAACAGTTACAGGATTGCTTTTATAAATTTATTTTAAGATAAAGTTTAATTAATAAAAATTTTATGTTTTGATCAATTTTTAATTCAATTTATTTTTTGTCTCCTAGTTTTGTCCAAATTTATTTTCATCTCTATTTATTTTTTAGCGAATCCAATTCTACCAAACTCAATTTCAAAGAACACTTTTGATCAATTAAACACACTTTTAGTTAAAAAGTATTGCGCCAAATTAAAATTCTCAAATCTCAACCTCTTAGAGCATATTTTAATTGTCAATAAATTTTACTTGTTTTATCTAAATTTAGATACTTCACTTGTTCAATTATAACTCCAAATTTATTTTTATTTTCATACTAAATTTTATTTTTACCAAAATTTATTTTGGTTTTTAGTTTAAATATTTTAATTATATAAATTTATTTTATAAAATTTTAATTCACATCTTTTATTTTTATAAATTTATTTTGTATAACTGAAACACTCACTTAAAAGAAGAAAGAAGAATACCTTATCGATCGAACACCCAAGCCCTAATAAACAGTGAAAAGGAAGCCCAAAGAGTAGGGATGACAGTATATGATCCGATCCAAAAACGCAATTCGAAATCAACTCATTTAATTAAAATTAGGTTTAAAAGATTTGACCTCTATAAATATATGAATTAGGTTAAGATTGAATAAATTGACCCGATTATTAAATGAATCGACTCTAGTTAATCCAAATTGATCTACCAATCTGAATTGCCATCTTTTGAAGAAATAACATCTGATTTTTCCTTTCCGTTTATTAAAATATTAGCAATAAAAATATAATCGATAATAATAATTTATAAATTATAATTAATTGTTATTTTTATATTTTAGTAAAATTGTATAAGATAAGAATTATAATATTATCGCAAGTATTACTATATAGGTGTTTCTGTAACGACAAATTTGAATTTTATATAAAAATTTTTATCAAAATTTTGTTAGATAGCTATGTTTATCAAATTTTTATCGAATTATTATTATGTATTTATAATCATAAAATTTCAGCCGTCACCATATATTTTAAAAAAATAAAAATAATATTTTAAATATTTTAAAAATCGATGAAGATATTAAAAAAAGTATATTTTTATTTTAATTATTAAATAGATCAATCTAGATTTAATCTGATTATTAATAATTAAATTAAATTAAATTAAATTTATAAATTTATAAATTAAATAAATTAATTTAATTAGTAAATAATTTGATTGCAAATTGATCCTCAGTTCTGAGAAATCAGATAAGACCTATGCTGAATCAGCAAGTGCTACTTTCAAATCAAAATGAAGACATCCGCTCCTAGTTGTTAGTGCCAATCAGCAATCACCAAAATAATTGAAAACTAAACTTTCGTTCGATTGATGACTTCTTCGGTGATGGTTTGCGTTGATGTTTTTTGATTGATAGGTACATGTGCAAGTCGTATAAAAGAGATTGCGCGAGTTGCAATTGGAAACGAGTACGGGCTTTAGTGGATATACGCAGAGAGCTTAATATTTTTTAATTTTAATTTTATATTTTTAAAATTTTTGTAAGTTTGTTAAAATTTAAAATATAAAACATTTTATATTATAAAATTTTATTATTAATTATTTTTATATTTCTATAATAAAAATATAATTTATTTTTAAGAAAATTTAAAATATATTTTTTTTTGAAAAAAAGCTTTCAAACATCCATTAATTTCGGATCCAATCCTGTCAACATATATACCAACTGGCTAATGGTATATACCAAAACTTATATTCTACATGTACATGGAGCACCTAGCTGTCTAGAAGGATTTGACTATGATGTATAATAGTTATTCTTCACATAAATATAAATACGACTCTATTTTTATCGCTATATTCGAGAACCAAGAGTGTATTTATCTTAAGTTAAATTCATTTTTTTAAAAGTAAATTTAAATATTAAATTAAAAATATTTAATAAAAAATAAATTTTTATATAAATTTTGTATTAATAGTAAGTTTTAGAAATGAATTTTAAAAGACAATATTTATTTAAAAGTCATTTATATTAAAATGACTTTGAAAAAAATAAAATTTAATGGATTGGTAATCACGTCCTAAGTTTGTAAGATAGTGTTTGCAGTGTTTTAATTTTATTCTAAAAAAATTGAGATATATATATAATATTTAAAAAATTTTAAACAAATATATTATATATTATACAATTTCATATATGTTAATTTCTATATAAGTAAATAAAAAATTATTTATGAAAATTTCTAAACTAAATTCTATTCTAAAAAACTTTTTATTGAAGCAGTCACAAATGTTCTCTAAATCGAAGAAGCATTTTCCTTGTGACTGGATAACAAGGACTTCGAATATAGTCACGAAACCATTTTATCAAATACACCGGCACGCTTGTGTATCAAATTATGTTTAACATCAATAATTTCATACGAGTACCAATTTTAAATGTGATTTTTTGTTAGTCAAAATTGCATTTGACTTCCAATCTATTTCCTAACAATAGATCAAGACAAACATGCCACACACCATGATGATAAAGTTAAAAATTCTATGTAGAAAATTTTCTTTATACAATTATGACTCATATACCATTATATAAATTAAAACCAATAAATAATTATCAATCATTTTAATTATAGTGTAGATTTGATGTTTATCATTGTATGTAGAAATGGTTTTAGAAAAAAATTACTGAAGAAGCCATTGCGTTCATGCCAAATCATGGAAAGATAAGTCTGTTTATTTCTGTCAGAATTTGTTTTTGCAACCCCACTACCATTCTACCACCATGGCAACCATGAGCGTTTGACCATGAAATTAAAATGATCAGCAGTAATTGAAATCTTTGTTATGGTCCACGGAGGTTAGCTCACTGCTCACAGGCTCTTTTCTTTCTTCTTTCTTTTGTTTTCGTTCTTTCCTTTTCTCCTTTATTTTGGTTGCGCGTGAGACAGATTAGTGGAACTAAGCAGTGAGATGTAGAATACACGTGAGTCCAAAAAATCTCACGGGAAAGAAAGAAACTAAGCAGAAACCAGAAAGAAATACTTTTTCTAACTTTTTCCATTTGGTGTAAAGCCTCTTTATTATAAAATTATAGTTTTAGCTTTTTGTTAAATGTTACTTTTTATCTTTATGAATTGTTGGTTTAATCGTCCCTAACATCAGAAGATATGAGATTATCGTACCAATATGACGGTTTTAACTTTCCGGCGTTATTCCGACAGAAGTCCTCCACAACTGATCAATCTCAAAGTACTTCACCTTTGAGAGAACAGATTAGTGGGACGCATTCCGTCGGAGATCGCAAACTGCGTCAATCTGGTGCCTGTTACTACCCAACAACGATCTCCGGCGAGATCCCGCAGGATATCAGAAACTATTTTTCGCTAATCATATTTAGAGCCGATGGTGATGGCTTCGCTGAATGATACCGCCGGAGATCGGTAACTTAGATCGAACAGGTTGGGTGTATTTCTACCGCTGGGTGCCGCATCTGACGTACATCAACATTCATTATAATTCAATGTCAGCCGTGATCCTCGATGGTCTCGCCGAAGGTTTGGAATCGCAATTGCTCAATAACTCAATTGCCGGTGGTTTTGCTTTCTCATCTTGGCATGCTAGCTGGAGTTGGCAACTGACCCGATATTGAAATCGATTCGAAAAAATTTGAGTTCGGATCAAATTTGAATCAAATTTGAACCAATTTTGAATCGATCAAAAATAATCTAAAAATTTAAACAAATTTATATCTAATTTGAATTGACTAAAATTGATCTATTTAACTATTATAGAATATATATTATTTAATATTAAAAAAATAATAATAAAAATTTTTAATTTAATTTGTATAAATTATATATTTTTAAATTTATTTTAATTTAAGTAATTTTTATTTAATTTATAAATTTTATTAAAATTAATATTTTTTAGATATATCGTATTTAATACTTTTTATATACTATAAAAATTAATATTTATAATTTTTATTTTAATAATTTTAATTAAATAAATTGAATTAAAATTAATAATTTTAATTTATAAAAATAATTTATCAAATTAAAATTAAATAATTTTAATCTAATTATTATATAAATCAATTCGTAATCAATTCAAATTGCCATCTCCTAATGCTAGCTAGCGTCACTCACTAAGGTAATAATATTAATATAGATCAAATTTGACGATGTTAACTGAAGACAAAACTGAACAAAACATTAATAACAAAGGGATGAAAAATATTATTTTTAGAATAAAAAGATAAAAATCCACAATTTTTCTGATTTCACCTCGAAGAGAACGATGATTGAAACAAGCACATTCTACTTCAAACAGGCAGTAAAGATTTGTCAAAGTAGATATCGAGTACTATATTTACTAATTAAACAGTAGAAGGTTTCAAAACAGAAGATGTCTAATCTAAGAACATTGCAGTACAAGCTAGTATCAACGTAAATACGTAATCACTTCACAATGGTAGCAATAAGGACTGCAAACCCCTTTTAACGTCCTACCACCCCGATCCTACATATATTTTCCTTGGTCCTTGGAGATCCTCACAAGATCAACCAAGGTTAAACACATGATAATATTTTAATCACTGATCTAAAAGCATGGCATGATAAATAGATTCGTGTAGTGATAGCAGGCTCCTTGCACTTGCCATTCCCCACTATACATGACTGGAATAGAGAACTTCAAAGCACCATCGGATGACAATGCAGATCCCATCAAAACAGTCTGGGCTTACCTCAGAAAAACCAGTTAGATCCGCCATGCTTCTCCATTGAATCCCCCATTCCTCTCGTGACAGCTTCAGGAAACTCCGTAGTTTGGAAGCTGAAAGGGGAACCAAATCTAAAGTCAGCAACCAACTCTGAAGGCTGGTTCTCAAATCCTTGATCAAACTGGATTTCCTGGTTCATAAACATATTCTGCTGCAGATTGTTGACTGTATCCAACATAACACTCGACCTGTTGCCATAAAAGCTAGGATCTGCTTGATCTCTAGTACTTTCAGGTCGAGCAGCTACCATGCTTACTTGATTGGAGCTCAGGTTGGAATTTTGATTTGTACTGCAGATGGTTGCCCCTTGCCCAAAGAAGCCATCCTGCATTGGTAGCCTACACTGAAGACATTCGTCATTCCCAGAAGTCAAATTTCCATGATTCGGGAAGTCACTCGAAGTGATACTAGAATCGTAGAAGTTCAACAGGTCACTGATGGATTTCTGCCCATCAGATGGAATACCCAAATCTGAAATGTTGATAGGATTCAAAGTTGAACCCAAGGATGTAACAAGTGGGCTCGTCTTGGGTTGTGAGTTAGACATAGGAAAGATTGAGGGCTTGTTCTCATTCATCTGGAAACTAGTCGACGAGAAACCAGAAATGAAGTTCTTCCGATACTTGCAAAGGTATTGATGATTGTTTCTAGAATTCCTGTCTGCAAATCCAAACCGAATGTTATGATGGGGGCACTGCTCATTCTCACATACGAATATGGCCTGATTAATTTGCTGTTGCTCAATAGGGGCAGTCCTCTTCTGGCTAAACTCCATGTTTCCCTCCTCCTTCACAGGGGCAACAAGGAGCCTCTCAGTCCCTACACCGCCACAGAAGTTGAAGGCATTTCCTTCAGATGGCTTTTGATTGATAACATCTTCACCCTTCTCATCATCCACTCCCTCAACATCATACTCACTGCAGCTACTACTGTAAGACGACAGTCCATTGATGCCACAAGACTGTGGAAGACAGGCATCAGGATGAAGCTCTAGATACAAGTTTTCTTCCTGCTTTAGCACGGCAAGCCAAGTGGCACTCTCCTTGGCTGTCATCTTATCCTGCAGGCATTTAGATTGCCTCACAAGTCTGCGGATTTTCTCAATATCTGGAGACATGTGTTTAATGACACCAGTCAGAACACTGACTTTCCAGGCCTTCTTCAGGTCATGAGGTTTCTTGTATGGAGGTGGCCCTTGCTCTTTTGGGAAGCCCAGCTGAGGCCACCATTCCTCTCTCCCAGTTGGCCACCATGGTGGTGAAATTCCCTTCTCTAGTGGAAACCGCCTCTGAGGGGGGTCGCAGTGCTGCATTAGGGCAGACAACAGTGATCCAAGGGTGGTGTCCTGGAGTTCCTGTAAGGAGTGAGGACTTGCAGTCCCAGAGTTTATCTCAGTGACAGACCCGGAAACAGCATTTTCTGCTTGGTACTTTGCAATGGCTGCTGGCCCGTTACGGTCAAATCGAACCTTTTCTTTCCACCATCCCCTAAGATTATCAGATGCCCCACTCACAGGCTTGCCCTTCTCAGGAATTATACCATAGACGAAGCCTTGGGCCTTGCAGACCTCCATCATCTTGAGCATGTACTTGAGAATCCCATCCTGCGCCCGTGACATTTTCTTCCTACGGGCCTGCTCCTGAGACTGACGCTGCTTTGCAGCATCACCTTGATCCTTGTTCTTGTTCTGCTGTTGCTCCTTGAGGCGCCTCAGGCGCATTCGATCCCTCCACATTCGACGTTCAAGCTCCTCAACATCAATATCATCATCACTGTCCTCCTCCACAACTGCCTCGGAGAAGTTGTCCGGTGGAGGATCTTCCAAGTCTCCTTCACCAGGTGACGCCTCAACAGCTGTGGGTTGTGAAGGGAGGCAGTTTCCAAAACTAAAATTCTTATCACAAGGTAGAAATTGCATGAAATCAAGGCCTCCAGGGAATCCAATACCTTCCACTGTTAACCCTGCCATGCTTGCAGGTACTTTTAGGGAAGTATATCCCTGCTTTGGCCAATCAAAGAGCGAAATTTGGCCACTTCCTGCATCAAAAGGGAGACAAAAGGTTCAAAGGAAATACAACCACAGATGATGATTACAAGATGCAGATAATGTAATAGACTTCACATAACAGAACACATTTACAGCCAAAAACATGTTCACGGTAGGGACGAAGAAATCTCTGCTATTTCCTAACAAAGCTATTAGCTATATCTTTTCTTCTACAAGCTAGATAAATTTCAAAGAGACCTACAAAAAAATGATTTTTTAAGGTGAAAGTTAATCCTAGCGCAATCAAATAGTATGGAAGGAAGACTTCCTTTTTGGCTCAGAGTTTCTAAGCTGTCGTGGGCAAATAACCTTCATCCTAGCATGACTCTATAGTATATTAGGCTATTAGCATATATTCTATAGTAGACGAACAATAACAGGCTAAAATATTTGTAAAGGAACAGCAAACAGATCAAACAGTCTTAACATCAAGGACAACTCAAATGCTCTCACATGCACTCGATTCATATTAAGATGAACACAAATCATCAAGTCAACAGCAGATCGATCCAAGATAACCGCAGAACCAGAGTGAACTGAACATAGAAAACTATGTCTTTCATCAAACAAGTATCAGATCAGCAAAAGACATGAAGAGATACTGATTCCAATATCGGTGGTAAGAGAGACATTAAAGCCTGATTCGGACATCAACCGGACGAGTATTTGGATAAAAGTTCATAATCAGGGAGAAGCTTCACCAATAGGAGAAGGTACTGATTAGGAAAACCAAATTGGTGTTACAGATCCAAAGCAGGGATGAATAAACATTCAACAAAAATCCATCAAACAGATTTCAATCTTCATGTTCACCATATATATGATCATCTTTGAATCCTATTATAATTACTCTCACATACGATCACTTTAATAACGCGACTTCTTAAAGGCAACATGGACGAAGCAAGATGTTCATATATATTCAACATCCCATACATCTACAGAGGAGATGAAAGAAAACTTCTCTTGAAAAGTTTTGAAGACTTTCAAGAACACAAAGGGGAAGAATGACCCGAAAAAGGGAACTTTTTTAATTTTGGTGTTGAAAAAGGTCAAGCATCTCATAGTCCATCTAAGCTACCAATTCATCAATAAACAACCACACAAGCAACGCTATGAATTCCAACAGAAGACAATTACAAAAAGCAGCTTTTACTTGATATAAAACCAACCAAAACCAATACCAAAACGGATCAAATAAAATCCACAGATATAACTCAAAACTAGTAACAAAACACAGAAACAAAAGTAATATAATAACCAAATAAACACGAACCTTCTCCCGAGTACTACTCTGTAATATGACGACCAGCACCAACTGCTCAACTTCCTACAAAATCAGAGCTCAACAAGAGAGAGAACGAAAACTGTAGTTTGTAGACCACGGGAAATCACGAAGAAGAAAGAAAGAAGACGAAGACTGAAATTAGAAAAAAAGAAAAAAAGAAAAACAAAGGTGTGGTTAGAAATCTCCTCTTTATCCCTGTCTCTTTCTCTCTTTGATGGAGGATTTGCGTAAGCTTTGGGTAAAATACTCAACTGTTGTTGTAACCGTGGTTACGCGAATTAATGAAGAAGACTTAAAGGATGTTTGGCATTATGTTATTAAAAATATTTTTTTCGTTTTTAATTAATAATTTTGAATAATTTTTGTAAAATTTATAGAACTTACTAAATTTTAGAAAATATAAAAAACTATATATTTTTTTAATTATTTTCTTAAAATAAAGTAAAAATATTTCTTATTTAAAAAAATTATTTTCAAAAATACTTTTAAACCTAACCGTGGTTAAAGTCGGTGGAAAGAAAATAGATACGCGATAAAAGTGATTAATTTCATAATTATAGTGTAATTGGGGAGAGTTAATTGAAGCGTTTGTGGTTTTACGCATTGACCTTGATCGGGAAAGCGTTAGGAAGACGTTCTCTTTGGGGGGCTTTGCCGTACTTCTTGGAGACTGCTTGTATTAAAGCATATATAGTAATGACGATTATGCCCCTTGAGTTAATTACTCTGGTTTTACTGATTTCTCAATTAAAATGATTTTTTCTTCAGAATAATTAGAGATTTCAAATTGTATCTTGGAGTTACCTTGTGAAGAGTTGAATTTTAATTATAATGCAATTTAATTTTTGGAATGATGAATTTTGAGAATACTTATAAAATAGAATTTTTGTAAAATAAAAGTTATTTTTGAAAAAATAAATTTTATTTTTTTACTTTCAAAAAAATAATAAAAATATATAATAAAAAATTTCACTACGTAAATTTTTTAATTTTTAAATAAATTTTTTATATATTTATAAAATATATATTAAAAAATATAAAATTAAAAATTAAAAAACTATTTATTCGGAATGTTCATATAGTCATACAGAATTCTTTAAAATAAAAAATATTTTATTTTATTTCAAAAATGTATTATATTTTAAAATATTAATAAAATTTTAAATAATAAAATTTTAAAATAATTTTTTTAATTTAAAATAAATTTTATAAAATATTATTTAAAAATTATTAAAATATATAAATAAAAGAAATTTGAAAAATATTTCACAAGCAACGCCAAGAGAAGCCTTTCCATACTTCTGCGGATGATTATATAGATGCAATCATAGTAATAAGATTAATAAGCAACACCACTGATTAAAGAAGTAATCGTAAAATTGTCTTCAGATTCTACAATTGTAATGCAGAGTAGTTTGAGATCGATAAAATACAATAAATAAATTGTAAAAAAGAGTTTTGTTAGATTTTTCAAAAAGTTTTAATTCTATAAATTATTAAAAAAACTATTTTATACTAATTTATTACACATAATTTATCATTGTTTTTTTAAAAAAAATTGAAGGCACCGTAGAAAATTGTTTTAAAAATAGAACTCAGAAGAAAATAACGTAATGTTAAGTAATATCGGACAAAAGCACTGTTTGGTTTTATTTTTAAAAAATAATTTTTAATTTTTCAGTTTATAAATTAATAATTTGTTGTAATTTTAAATAAAAATTATTTTTAAATTTTAAAAATAATAACAAAATTATATATATTAAGATCTTGTTATTATTTATTTTTATTATTTTTATAGTTATAAAAATTAATTTTTACAATAGAATTAAAACAATTATTTAAAAAAAAACTATTTTTAAAAATACTTCTAAATGCTTCCAAACTCTAAGACTTACTAAGAAGAAAAGAAAAGATTTTTCCTGTAATATTTGAGAAGTTAGAAATAATAAATAGTGAATGAAAGTAAGGACAAAGCGCGAAATTAATAAGAATTTTCTTCTACAAGATAAAAATATTAAGCATTCATTAGAATTATATCAATACCTTTTCTATAGAAATAACTCGAGTTTCACAACATCGCTGTTGGCTTTTCACAAACAATTTGCATTATTTTGTAGTTACAAATAGTAACAAAGAGATTATCTTATTGCAATTTCTCATCAAGAATCATTAAGTGTTTGATATTACATTTCGCACTACTTTCTTATTTTAAAAAGATTTCTTTTCTAATAAATTTGATAGTATAAACTTTTTTTTTTATAATTTTAGAAGATACAATAAATTTATGATAAAATTATTATATTAATAATTTTTTAAATAAAAAAATATAATTAATATCAAAAAATTTTAAATAAGATTATTTCTAAAATATTTCTTATTTTAAGTACTCTAAAATTCTTTATTTCTCAATGAAAACCAGGCTAATAAGGTAAGAGGTTGTTTGGGGGCGTACTAGTAGTTTTAAAAGAAATTTATCTTTTTAATTTTTATGAGAAAGGAATTTTATTTTCTGAAGTAAAGAAACATTTACGTATACAACGAGTTTATGAGTATAATTTTTTCATACTTTTAATTAACAAAATACAAAGATCTTTTAAAAAATAATTAGAAAGAGATGAATAAATTTGTATAATCCATGTAAAACATTTAGTAAATGCATTATGGAGAAACCTCGTAATTTATTTGGATATATTGATATTTTTGGATATATTGGTAAGAAATAAAAATAAAAGAATGAACAGAAAAAATAATTATTTAACTTATGCTTGAAGATATAGTAAAAATAATAAATTAATTATATTTAAATAGATAGATAAATGTATATATACCGGTACTAAATTTTTATAAAAAACTCAAATATTTGTTTATTTATATTAATTTATTATGTATTAATATAATTTTAAATTAATTTATTAATATAAATTTAAATAAGTTTTATTAATATAGTTTTTAGATTATTTGTTTAAATTAATCTAAGTTTATATTAATATATAATTTAATAAAATTTTATCCTATTAAATCTAAAAATGATTATACAGTTTTACTAAAATTATATGATTGTTTTTTTCTCTACTAATTAAAATCAAATAAATATAAAAATTGTAAATTATATATAATAACATGTTAAAAATATTAAATAAAAAATAAATATTAATTACAATTAAATATTAAATTAAAAATAATTTATAAATTAAGAAATATTTTTAAAAAGAAAAAAAAAAAATTTGCTTTCTTTTTTATCACTATATATACCTACTAATTCGATTGTACACATATAATTATAAAATAAAAAAATCCGTTCAGTTTCTTTAACGAAGAGTTACCAAATTTGTAAAAGAATGAAAAAATATGTTATCTTCAGCATTACTCTCCAATTTACCCATAATTCAAACATATCAGAGCATTTTAGTACGTTTGACATTATTTCTCATAAAATAATTTTAATTTATTATTTTATTTTTTAAAATTATTTTTTATAAAATAGTTAGAAAATTTATTTAAAATTTAGAAAATATAAAAAAATTTACATAGTAAAATTTTTTATTATTTATTTTTATTTTTTTAAAATAAAAAAACAAAACTTATTTCTTAAAGAAGATAAAATTATTCTTGGTTTCAAACGGAGAATAATGTTTATTATTATTAAAAATGTGTTAACGATAAAATTTCACTTTGACATGTAGTTCTCGGGAATGGAGTTTAAATTTAAATTTTGTATTTATTAATTAAAATGCGAAACGGAATTTTTGCGAAGAACTATTATAAAGCATATGGGCATTTTCGTCTAAAGGCACGGAAATAATGGCGACTTCTGAGGACCGTAGCCGCCGCACTCGCCACACTAACAACCCATGTGCGTCTCCATTTCTTTTCGAGCCACGTGTTGCTTATCGTCAAGTGGGTCCCATATCCGTATCATCGTGTTGCTCGCCACGTCTTCACTCAGCATTTTCTTATTCATCAATCATCCATCGTCAATTCAATATAGTTTATTAACATAACTCCAACAGCCACCGGCACAAGAAAACACCTCTCTTTCTCTCTCTTCCATTATTCTAACAGATTACCTAATTTAATATTAATTTCGCTATTTAGTTTTAACTTTTATTTTTCCACGCATGTAGGTCCGTACAAAGATCACCGAAACTCGTTCAGAGGCTGTTTGGTGCAGCTTACTGCTTATCAAATTTTTTTTATTTTACATATTTTAATACATATTTTATAAATATATAAAAAATTATTTAAAATTTAAAAAATATAAAAAAATTTTACAAAATAAAATTTTTTTATTATATATTTTTATTATTTTTTTAAAAATAAAAAAATAAAACTTATTTTTCAAAAAAAATAAAAATATTTTTTATTTTAAAAAAATTTATTTTATAAATACTTCAAAACATTCCTGAAAGCCATATAGTGGAATAACTGTAACCATAATAACATTATATTATTTTCTTTTCTTTTCTTATTTTTGTATTTTTTAAAATCTTCTAAAATAATTTATTATTTCGAAACTGGAAACAAATAAACTTAGTACAAATTCCTTTCGGAAAGAAATCGTTAAGTTTTATCAAAGATTTTTGTTTTAAACGATTTCTTAATGAATTCCTAGTGATTTCTTAAAGAAATCTGCACCGATGTATAAACCGCAGCAAGCACTATGTCACGTGATATGCATGTGGATGTAGGACAGCGGATTCGGTTATCTCTCACTCAGGCTTCATCTCACGTGGAATATAAATAAATAAATAAATATAATAAAATATAAAATTGTAATTATTTAGTTTTATAATGTGAGAATGTATAATAAAAATAATAAATTAATTATATTTGAATAGATAGAATAGTTGAGTAATAAAATAAATTTTCTATAAAATATTTAAATGTTCTTATTTTTTCTAATAATCGTACTTTTAAATTAGTTAACAAAACTAAAACTAATATAGAATTATTATAATAAAAAACAACACATATAATTTTAAAAATTTTAAACAAAAATAAACACTTAATTAATACAATTAAATTATAAGTATTAAATTTGATCATATAAAATTAAATTTATATAATATTTTTAAAAATAAAAAAAAGGATAAAAAAATCAAGTTTGTTTTCTTTTTTGTAATCATATATACCACCAGATTGGTAGTACATATTTAACCATAATAATAAAGAGATAGAGAATTATTTTTCGTTCATTTTATTAATGAAATAAAATCAAACATAATAAAGATGAGAAAATGGATCTCATTTGCTTGATTCTCCATCTCTCATGATTATCCGAATAATGTCTGAGAGTTTTTTTTTATAAATAATTTTTAAATTTTTTAAAAATTTATATTTATTAATAATTTTTTATAATATTTTATTATTTAAAGAATAAAAAATATTTTTATTAAAAAAAAAACTTTTAAAAAACTTCTCAGAAATATCTTCAAATTGATGCCAACTCCGCGCGACAACGATAGCTTAGGATTTTTGTTAATTAACATGCCTATAGATATTAATATTCTCTAAACATATTTTTCTCATTAAAATCACGACAAAGATATTATAGCGACTGCCATCTAGATCGAATGGTAAGAAGTTAAGAACGTCCCTCTAGTATTATATCTGTTTTATTTTTATATCCACAAAACAGAAATTTAGATATTATTTGTTATTTTACTATGACTGCAACTAAGAAAATAAAGATATCATTTCATGAAGTGAACAGAAAATACAGAAAAGCCGTTCCGCACCTTTTGCCGGTACGTTCGTAGAGTATCTACATTATTTAAAATTTAAAAAATATTAAGTATTATAAAATTTTATTTTTATTTAGTTTATAAATACTTTTAAAATTCCTCGAACTTGTAGAGTACCTACAAGAGCATAGTCAGCATATGTTAGTTGGAATTTTTGACTCTTTGACTCTTTTAATCCTACATTGATCAAGTGATTAGTCATCTTAAGACAAGTGTTCACCTCTACCAAATTTTCTAATAAATGTTAGAATAATAATTTGATACCATAGGAATACATTATCGGTTTGTACTTTCTTTTTAGTTGTAATAAATATTACTAATTACATCTTTTGCTTTAAAATCTAGACTGAAATTTGAACTTTTATGTTACATCTTTTGTTTAAATTTTGGACGGAAAATTTAATATTTATATGAATTTGTGTTTCCTTGGCTTTATATAAAAGGAGATCTACCAAAGCTATGTAGTTGCTTATTTATTCTCCCCATGATATCGACAAAATAATTGTTTAATTAAATTACGGTCAGATAATTTTTAAATTTAATTTTCTATAAATTTTTGCTTGCAATTTTTATCTAATAATTTACTCGCTCTCAAACAATTATTCTAACAGATAATACAAACTAATGATTCCATACAATTGGTTTATTTCTATCTATTTAGTTAAAAAGTAAAAGATTAATTGTCTTTCTGATACACAATAAAGCTAATTGATTAACTGTTGACTTTTTAAAAAATAGATTATGAAATAATAAAAACAAATTGAATTAGATTTTATGTATTTTTATTTTGAATAAGACAAACATTGACGTATGAGATTATTTTTGAAATATAATTTTTTTGAACGAAATTTTTTTATTTTAATAAACTTTGAAAAAGAATAATAATAAGCAATTTTTACTAAGTAGAATATTTTTACATTTTATAAATTTTAAATAAAATTTAAAAAATATTGAATAAAATAGAACTATAAAATAGAGTGAAATGATATGCAAAATATACTTATTGTATCCTGTAGAAAAGGTAGAAGATAAGTGCGTATTTCAAACGTCCGTAATTTCACTTTTTTCTATCAGAATTTGAGTTTTAAATAGTTCATATATTTCAATTATATAAGAAATTCAGAATTTTATTTTCACGTATGGAGTTTCAAATTTAATTTTTTTATTTGCATATTTTTCAATACATTTTTAATTTTTAACACAATTTCAAAATTTATTAAAATACAAACATCAAACTTTTCGCTCATTTTATTTTTCAAAAAATTATATTTTGTATTTTTTACTTTCGTAAAATTCAGTTACGAATATTTGAAACATATCCTAAAGAGAAATATGTTTAGTCGAAGATATTTAGTGATAGAGATAAATTTCTTGTCTCTTAGATTTGATATGTTTGTAGTTAAATTTAATCACATGCCGAGATCTCATAATTGTCTGTCGACAGCTAACCGACGAAGCGTCATCGCCTCCGGCGAATGAGGTTAACAACAAAATTATGAAAATTTACTACTTAACTACAATTATATAGTTCTAGTCTTGGTCCGTAGAAGGCAGCATGAACTAGCTAGCAAGTAGTTTTTTGTTGTTGCATCTTGAAAAATACTAAATTACTAAATTAATGCAGTATTGTTGTCGATATAACCTATTAATCTTTTTCGTTCAAGCCTGATTTCCATAACTAAATGTTGTCATTCATATAAATGCTTATGAAATAAAAAGCTCACATGCTTAGGGCTCATTTATTTTTTGTTGAGAGTGAAATTTACTTTTAAACTGAGACATATAAAATGATTATTAAAAGTTGGGTTAATTTTTGTATTCGTTTTCTATTATAAGTGAGGCCGGAATTTAAAAAAATTTTGTTTCAAGTTGTGAATTTGTGATTGTTAGAAGTGAAATTTAAAATAAGGTACAAAAGGTGATGTTTTTAGTAAAAAAATATAACATAGAAAGTGTTTAAAATTTAAATTTTTGGCCAAAAAATTAAAATTTTAATAAAAAAGACGCCCTTTGGGTTACTCTAGCTTTACTTTGCGCAAATGACATAGGGTGCGGTTACGAAAGCGTTTTTCAAACATTAATTTTTAATTTTATATTTTTAATATATATTTTATTAATATTTAAAAATTTTATTTAAAAATTTAGAAAATATAATAAAATTTTATATAGTAAAATTTTTTTATTATATATTTAATTATTTTTTAGTAAAAAATAAATTTTTAAAAAATTTTTTTTTATATTTTAAAAAAGTTCTATTTTATATGAATTTTCAAACGCCTTTATAAGGGGTTGGTTAACTGGTTAAGAGCCCAATGTATTTAGGTTAAAGTTACCTAAATACTTGTACACGAACTGATTGACGCAAGTGTTTGATTGATGAAGTCTCTGTATTAAGAAAATTTTCATCTCCCTCTTATGGAGGTATCTCTTTAAAATTAACAAAGCTAAAAAAAAGCCCAATACTCACATGGCAAGAAATGCAATTTTATTGGGGGTAACAAATGGATGCATGCATGAATGCAATGGATTCAAAATCATTTCATCCAAGGAATCAAAGAGATGTAAAAGTTGGGGACAACCAAACGAGTATCTAGGGATATCTCCTCTACAATCCAACGGACGACTAAAATCAGTGAAATCTGCTTTCTGCTTCCTCTGTTGTGTTCATTGAACTGTTTCAATTCATGGTCCGTTTTCTAAGATCAAGAGTGTGTTTAATTTGAAATAAGCTCATTTTTTTAAAAATAAATTAAAAAAATTAAATTAAAAATATCTAATAAAATTTTATAAAATATTATAAAAAGTTCATTAATAAAAGTTAAAAAAATTTAGATGAAAAATTATTGAAACGCACTGCTAACTATGCCTTAATCCATGCAAAATAAAACAAAAGAACAAGAAAATTAGTAGTATTACTGATTCTCAAATTTCTCACGTTTGTTACATAGTTAGATAAAAATACTAATTTAGAAAATATAATTTTTTCTAACTAGATATTTAATGGGAAGGAGAACCCACTTCTAATCCTATCCACACCCAATCTTAATCATTAACCAAGATAGACCAAAGGATCAGAATGAAAAATACGAATTGAAAATGACAATTTTATTTTATAACTTTAAATACATCTATTCATCTTGGATGTATCTTTATTAACGGTCATTACTGCGTGTATGGGTAGGATGTGGCAATATTAACGGTATATTTGGACACATAAATAATAAGTAAGAGTAAACATAAGAATAAAAAATAAAAGCCGGATAAAAATAGTCACTAATTTTACTTTATCCAATAATAGTAATAAATTAATTAAATTTGATAGAAGAATAAATGGATGAGTAATAGAAAAAAATTATAAGAAAATCCAAACATTCTCAGTTCCACAGCTGTCATGCCTGTCAAGCAACAGACCTAGTACTCTCCCTTTGATGAATACTCCGTTTCTTCTGTTTCTCTCCATGTCTCAGTCCAAATTTTTTACATAGCCTGTTCGAATGGCAATTGGTTGCAGCTCAAATATTTGATTATGATAATATTTAAATAAATCAATTGATTGAAATCTAACTGCAGTTCAATCGCTCGCTCCCATCGTTGCGACCTCCCTGACGATCACCTTATCAGACAACCCCACCGCTGCTCTCCTCCGTGGCAATGAAGTTTACCCACGACCCTCTGTCCGTTTTAATAGCCCTGACTCCGGTGCTGGTGGTGATGATCTCTGCGGCCCGTTGGCTTTACGATACATTTCAAGGAGGTGATCCCTAGCTTCAGCTTGCCGTGATCCAGTTTGTTCCCACCATGCAATGCTGGCGTTCATTTAACTCGGACTTTCTCGCGGCAACCGCTCGAATAAATTTTAAGCAGTGCAGCTTGCCCTCAATCCCGGGCCTTTAAACAGTCAACCGTGGCAGGCAACTGCAGACGATAACCATTCGCAACCTCTCTATTAATTCTAGCGTGTTTATGAAGCTAAGCCTAATGGGTTAAAAAACAATTAAAGCCCGTGAGGAGTTCAATGTTGGAATTCTATCGCCGCACACACTGAACGGTGAGAGCGAGACGAAGGGCGAGGGTTGTTGGCGTAGCCCTTGAGTACGTACTACAGCAAGATTACACCCATGCCGATCTGTTTCCAGTCGACCAGGAATTAGTGGAATTTGAGGAACGGACGAAAGATTCATCTGTTTCCAGGAGCTCTGAGAATGTTAAAGACGGTGAAGAAACTCGTGAAAGAAACGGCGAGGAAGACGGTAGTGGGTGAGCCAGACGAGGAGAAGGAAGAATACTTTGCCATGTGACCAGTTTCAGCCAGTTGTAAGGATTCTGGGGCATTGTCTTCTGTGGCCAAACGGTTCCGACAAGCTCAAGAAGGTGGCCTACGGTGAAGTGCATGCATGCAAGAGCCACGCACCAGGTGGACCCGCAGGCGATCTTAGCTAGCAGGAGGGTGCTGAGACTGGGAAGGTTGCGGGCAAGAAGGCAAGGATCCCGGAGATGTCCAAGACAAGCCCAATCATGAGAGCACAGAAGATGGAAATGAACGCAGTCAGTGAGAGTAATCAGGCTTCACATTTGAATCTTGTAATATTTTTCTTCCTTATGTATTGCATAATAGTAACGTTCTTTTATAGGTAGCAAATATTCCTCGTTTCCTATCCTGATCCATTCATTAGTTATTAGCAAATGATTCATGTTTTTTCTAGCCAGCGAGAAGTTCAACAAGTTGCATGTACCCGCTCCTGCAACTCTAACACCATCCAATGCTTGTGCCTAATTTTTATTGTGGAGATCTGCGAAAGAAATCAGTAGCTCTGTAACGACGGCGGCGAAGGTGAAGGTCGTCGGCTATCCATGAAGCTCCCGCTCGTTGGAAATATTAATCATCCAACGTAATGTTGAGATTTCAAAGTAGAGAACATGGTGATCAGGTGCTGAAGGTGCACTATTGCAGAAGCGCTAGCTTGATTCTAGTTCTTCAGTCTTTTCTTGCATGCGTGCTCCCAAATGTAAGGTTTTTGTCAGGGTTTTAACAGTTGGGTGTTTTCGTTATATCATGATGAGTATTTATTTCTTTGGGAGAACGTTTAGATTATGATGATTCATGCACTAGTGGGAAAGAGAGATTAGTTAACAAACTAACTAGCAAAACGGTTTCAAACCATCTATGGCAAACGTGATTAATATATTAGTTAGTATGTTGCAAATTTGTTCAGTTACGTTTCAAAA
The DNA here is from genome assembly GCA_019914995.1 of Acanthochlamys bracteata. Lineage (NCBI taxonomy): Eukaryota > Viridiplantae > Streptophyta > Magnoliopsida > Pandanales > Velloziaceae > Acanthochlamys > Acanthochlamys bracteata. The sequence goes on from CM034133.1 coordinate 2,963,312, forward strand.
ACCTTGTACATGTTGCAAACAGATATCTGTTGATTAATTGAGAAAATGTTGTAGAGCAATTTTTATTATTGTCTGGTTTCTCATTTCAGCTCATTCTTTGTAAATTTTGAGGAACGAGAGATCATCATGGCAAATCTTCTCCCAAAAAAAAAAGGACGTTGTAAATGATGTTGATTTCAGCAAAATAACTGAATAGAGTGATGCTGTTGAATTCGTAATGCAGTTGAAACCCATGCATAATTAACACGTTAGCATCTCAAAATCTTGCTCTGTTTCACCCATGGAAGATTAATGAAGTCGTAACAATTCAAAGAGAAATCTGCCAAAGCTTGGATTGCAAAAAATTTTCAGAAATTCAAATTGTAAAAATTTCCAACTTTCACGTCAAATCACACCAGTGTCTAACTATTACAAACTGCAAAAATGCCTACGGAAATTCAGCAACGTGCAATTGAACTATTACAGTACTCAGTTTCTCAGAACGAATTACAATACTCTGTCTCAGCAATGTAATGTTCCACAGCAAAGAAAAAGAGCAAAAAGTAAGTATGCACTAAAGAACACGAACTACATGCAAAAACTAAACAACCTTCTCTTGAAAGAAAACCATCAAAGAAGGAGATCTTCATAACACGAACAGAAATGAACTGATCATCGAACCATCTGGATTACGCCCACGAGAAGAATCATAAGAAGACGGATTATTCTCTTAACAAAAACAAAATGAAGAACGAAGAAGAAGATGAATCACAAGAAGCGCCTGGTATTCTGGTTTCGATCTCCGCCACCGAGCTTCATACGCGCTTCCAGTCGCAGGAGCTCCCTTTTCCTCGTGTAATGCAGTCGTTCGAAGTGGTTGAGATCCTTGTGAAGACCTGCAGAGTCACCTCTACCCTTCGCGATAGACTCAGAGACGACATTGATCAGAGCCCAGTGATTGTTGTTAAGCCAGTCGATATCTTCTTCTGCAACACGGATCAGATCATAAAGCTTCGCGTAAAGAACGAAAAGCATCTTCACCATGCTAGGGTTTGCAATGGTGAAGGAAGCGGCCAGACCGGTATTTCTGGATTCTTTTTCGGCCAGTTTGATTTGGCCCACGAGTTCAGGGACGTCGGCGAGAGGAAACGAGCGTTGCACCCTGAAGATGACTGGGTTACCCTCGTGGTCGAGAAGTTGGTTGAGATTGAAGAGCGGCAGGACCATAGGTGAAGGGATGAATCGGTGAGCACGGTCCTCTTTCCACTTCTGCAACATCTTGCCGGAGCTAACCCGGAGCTTTGCTCTCTTCTTCTTCTCTGGTGTTTCTTGTTTTCGTTCGCGCAGAACGCAAGAAGGAGAACGGAGTTTGAGAAGTTGTTGAAGAGTTTGAAGATGGAATTACGGAAACTGTTTGGTATGATGACTTGTATAGGCATCACGAGTCAACGAAAATTCGCTCTCCATTGACTAGGCCGGCCCATAAGGCCACAACATCTACAAATGTTGCAGAAGATAAAATCCATGAACTTTTATACGTGTATACCAAGTATATAGAACTAGCTACTTGTATGTATAGAAATGTATACCGCCAATCTATCGTCAGTGGCAAATCCGTAACTGTAGAGGTTCACAGTTTTTTGCTGACGTGGCGAAATATCACCATACTTTAGGTAGTAGTCAGATAGAGTGTTGTAGGAAGAATAATGGAAAAAAACCGAAATCTAATATCAACTAATTTGAGTAACTATATACATTGTGTGCTGCACATACATATATATTTATACTTATTAATAAAAATAATATGGGAAAAATAATATAAAATTAAAAATTAGTATAGTACATACGGGAAAAAATAACTTCGTATTTAAAGCTTTAAAATTGTTACAATATTTTCTATGATGAAGACAGTGAATATACATTTTTACGTGGAGCACAATATAAAGTAATTTTTCACGTAATTTGCACTGCATGAAATAACTAACATTATGACAAACTCGGAGAATCAATCAATCAATAGCCGCGCTTCCTCAATGACGAAAAAAAAAACACCACCACCAGAGCTGGCCGCCGAGACCACATACCACCATTAATGCCGACTCCATTACTTGGTACAGTCATCAACAAGAACACTAGTTGACGATAATCTCAGTTCACACGTTACCATCATCACTGATATAAACCACTGGGTCATCTCATAACCAATTTCCATTTCCATTCAATATCAAATGAATTGACAGAAACCCAACGAACTAACATTGTAAAAATTGTCGAGTAAATAAATGAATATCATCTGTATTTTTCATATAACAAATATTATTCGTGTTTTTGCAGATGAAATATCGACGCAAGTAGATTCTCTCAAGGAGAGCAATACAGTTCAATTGAAATAATCTAATATAATTAATTACTTGCTAGTAGTGGCACTAGGATGCTGCTATTCAGAAGATGGTGACGGTAAAGAAGAATAAAATAAACAGGGCAACAGTGCTGGTGACTGTGAGCCTTGTGCTGCTGTTGCTTGGTGAAGATGTTGGAGTCATCGATCCCTCTGGAGTCATTGATCCCTCCGGACTTGATCCTATTGAAGATCGTGGCATGAAAAAAGAATTGATTAGTGTTGTGTTTCTTATAGAATTAAACTTGAGTTCAAGAGCATGTTAAAGTTGTAGAAGGAAAAATTAATTAATTTTACCTGGTGAAACTCCAGATGTTGGAGAAGGGGAAGCCATTGGGCTCGCAACTGGAATACCAAGAACTACATAGAAATTGACATGCAAATCAGTTACATAAGTTCATATTAACTTTGTATCATTTGTTTTGCAATTCAAATAATCTTCTAGGAAACACGAAAACGTAGAATTTTCTGTTTGCAACACTGCTACTTTATGAACACAAAAATGGAACTAAAGTAGCTTGTAAATGTTAGTTGCTATTTGCTAGAGATGAGCATACCTTAAATCCTATCTTAATTTGCATTTGAATTCAAGTTTCATGTTTTCAATCTTTATTTAAATTGCAAAGTTCATGTTGTTAGCTATAAGAAAGGATCTGCTATTTTTAAATTTGAGATTGTTAAAGGTTTCCCCTTTTCCCTCAGCAGCAAAAGAAAAAGCCAGATTTTTTCTAACCTAAACGGGAAAAAGAAAATATTTCAAGTCATTGCTGCTATATTCTTCCACTTAGATCATTTTGTTTCATTGCCTATTCATTTCAGAAATTTTCCCATTCACTCACTGATATCTAATTTATAAATGAAAACTAGATCAACATAAGCAAACTACCATCCAGATGTATCACCTCCTTTACTTGGATCATGAAAGAACTACATGAATCACAAATTCTTCAGGAAAGCATGGGTTGTGATCTACATTCTACAGAAACTGCTTCTTTTTCACTTAAAGACTACTTACAACAATCACCAAAATGACTTTTTTTTTTGTTGCTAACCATAACATTACAGGCACCGGCAACATGGCTGAAGAGTCGAACGTACGTTCTCTTATGAGAGAGAAAGATGTCAAACCATTAGATTATCTAGAGACTGACAAAATATTAGTCACTGAAAAAGATTAACTACTATAGAAATTTCTATGTCAAACATATTAGACAATAGAAACACTAGAGAGTTGTAATTCCCTTACCGGCGCAGAGTGAAACAGGCGGCGTCTGAACATGGCAAGCAGTAGGCAAAGTGAGAGCTTTCGCTTGATCAATCTTCACTCCGTAAACCTCGTTGCTAGCAAGAAGCTGACAAAGGCAAACGGGCTGATTGTTAACTAGTCCAGCGAGACCACTGCAGCAACCCGCATCTGGCACCGTTAGATTACTTTCGGCTTCAACAAACGTCAGGCATGAAGACAAGTTCAGCATAGCATCAGTGCAATCTAGTCCCCCCGCTGCAGCTGAGGGTGCCGGCGACATGGCTGCATCAGTTGGCGGTGCGGCAATGCTCTGTGCTCCTGCCCCGCCGCAGCAGATGAGCGTTACGGCGCATAGGAAAAGAGAGAGCGACGCGAAGGCGAAGGTTTTGGATGGCATGTTTGCAGTAGTACTGTAATGTGAATGAAGAAGCTCTCAGCAGTTGCTTGCAATGGTGGTGAAGAATGAAGATGGTGGTGTTGTTTGGTTGTCGCAGTTGAATGAGAACAGAAACTGCGGCAATGGAGTTATGAAGCATTGCCAACCCAACACAGGGGTATTTACTTCTTTGTCTGTGTGAATTACCATAATGCCCTTCTCGGTGTTCTAGTTTTCTTTTTGACGCTTTAGGATGGTTACTGCTTTGAACAAATTCAAAATTGGTAAAAATTCACAAGAACAAATGAAAAGGAAGGAAAGCAATTCAATGCATGAAGCTTTTTTGTTATTTCCTTCTTCCCTGACTGCTCAGACGAACTCGATTCACAACAGTTGACAACTTCTGGATTGATAAATTAATTCATCTTTAAAAAAAGTTATGTAAAAAAAGTTATGAAGCTTTAAATATCGATCCAGAAACTTATGTAAATCAATTGGTAATTGTTTTTCTTTCAGATGGGAAATGTTGCCAGTTATTTGATACATCTTCTAATCCTAATAATCCTAACTGGTTTTTGGCAAATGATTATTATTTAGGCTTTAATGTAATACTTGTTTGACATATTGGACGTGTTTACTAACACCCCAAATTTATTTTTTTTAAACTCACTTTCAATATAAAATACATACAAAAATTAAAATAAAATTTTTTTAGTAATAATTTTTTTAAAAAATTTAATTTTAAAACTTACTATAAATATTAAATTAATATATAATTTTATTTTTTATTAAATATTTTTTAATTTTTAATTTGATTTTTTAAATTGATTTTCAAAAAACTCACTTCACCTACTTTATCTTCAATGTAAACACGCCCATTGCATTTACAAAAATGAAAAGAAACTAACCTGGAAACGTCAAATACTAAATCGATCTATTCAAAGATAGGAATCAATTGTGGAGCAACTTGAAAAGCTATTGAAACTTTTAGTTTGAACTAGAAATAAATGAGCATGTATACATGATAATGCACCTTTCAGGGCAAAGCAACAAATCTACTAGTACAAGGAGTAATGAAGCAGACATTCACATGCCTAGATACAAACTACTACGGCTGCAAAGAAACAGATGCATTTGTTCCTCTTCTAGAGCACTCTACTTTAGGCGCTAACAAAGTTAAACATTTCATCACTCCAATCTGAGCGTAAGGCATAATAGCTCAATACAAACATAGAGATCGCTACAAGCAATGATAAACAATAATGTGTTCTTACTCCCGTTCCCTTAAGTTTACTAGAGGATTCCAAGTGAGAAAATCAGAGCCGAGCTGAGTGGCACCAGTAATTTAGATGAAGGGAAAATCGAAACCTTACTGAACAAGTTCCTGCAAGACTCGAAGAAAGGAGAGCTGCAACAACGAGGATGGACCATAATTCTGCCAGCATACAGCACATCCAAGCAGGTACTGAATGCCTATACAAGAGTGTGACAAGAGGTATCCAGAGATGCAAATCAACTGTGTCCACCCAGGGCACGCCACTGAACAAACTGGAAGGAAGGTACATTGACAATAGAGGGAGCCAAAGGCAGTGTCATGCTTGCATTGCTAATAAGGATGACCCTTTCTGGTTTGATCAAACTAATCTGGCAAATTTTCATTTTCACCAATATGTACAAAACGCCCAGTGAATTTGAGTGCTTGCTGTAATCTGTAGCAGAAGATGATCTTTGATCATGTATGAACTAAAGCTAACTAACTATTATATCTAGTCTGCTGCCTTGCAAGCTTAACCACAGGTGCTGAAAGAAGCTGAACTACATTGAATGCCTGCCAATACATAGATCATAGATGACATTAACATGATGCTATTAACATGATGCTACATTTATGTTATGCATTACTTCAGCAACTAATTGATTCTGACAATTGGGACATACAGACCCGTCAGCCTTTGTTAAAAAGTCAACTCCATACAAGTACATCCAACAAAGATGCCTAACTACTAAAATGCATTTTATCAGATGCTAACTTGAAAGGATTTACATATTTGATTTATCACCACGAAAATTTAGCTTCCAACACCAACCTAAAATACTGTGCACTGAGGACTTAACTATTTTTAAAAAGCAGAAGCAAATGGGTCAACAGTTGATTAGAAAAAATAGATGGCTTCGCATTGCCATATGTTTGATGGTTACAAGACCATAAGCCAAATGCACTTGAAATCAACTCAAAAAATGTAAAACTGATGTTTCCCTCCCTCTAGTACAGTGTAAACTTGATACCAAGTTGAAGACCCCTTCAAGGAGGACGGATCCAGATCTGCACAAGATTATAATGTTCTGGTAGTAAAACTTATGGCCGAAAGCAGTAGTCTGATCCACAAGTTAACTTTCTTCTACTCGCCCACAGTCATACCAAAACCAAATTTGTAATCCTTCTTCCTATGATCAATCTGCAAAGGAAGATAGGGTTTTCTTGGGTAAGAACTCGTTTACTCCAAGAAGTTAAGATTAAAGTGAAAATTTAAGCAGTTTGCATAAATTATGTTAAAAAGATACCCCTCCTACCTCAGCTGAAAGAATAAAATTAACACCCATATTTAGACGTTCTTCCAGGAAGGCAGCGACACATCCATTTGAATCAATCTTGCCCCTCAAACGGCACTGAAATGAGATATGAATGAGAAAGATGATTTACAATAAACAAATAAAATAAGTGACCGCTTGGCCACATCAATTTCAGAGAATAGGTAAAGGCTACCAAGTAATGCAAAAAATGCCACAGGAAGCAAATAACAATGAGGACATTTCCGTCAACGTTCTGTTACAAATAATTGAAGACTACACTGCAAGAAAATATAAACCTAAACATAGTCATCTTCCATGCATGTGAGCACTAGTACATCAGCATCTTAAGAGACCAAGTCTGAATTATCAGAAATTACAAAACTGTAAGGTGCCCAGAGATTAGGTAAAAACAATTTATAAGGAAATTGATAGACTGCCTACTTTTGATTATCTTGGCACATATCTGACATCTAACTTTCATGACTTGGTTGAGCTAACATCTAGTTTTGAGTAAAGATGCTAAGATATAGCAGTTCCTGCCATCACTTCATCCTAATACTTCTTAGGAAAGCAAGGAAGCTGGAAAAAAACACCAGACTGAACCCAATGGAAAGCAGAAGTTACCTGACGGAGGATGTAATCATAGCCAAAGCAGGATGTCACATCTCTTGACATACGGTTATACATGAACTCAGCTGCCAGAGAGACCTAAAGACAAGAGCATGTTAGAGAATAGACGTCGTATAAGATGGTGTCCGTGTACTATCCTCAAAACAGTACGATCTGTACCTTCTCAGACACTTTCTGTACGTAGCTTAGTGCAACAATTCCTGTATCAGCAAATTGTGCTGTTGCAACCTGCACAAACAAAATGTTTACATAAGCTAAACTGACATAGATTTACTTGGATGCAACAGGAAATTCAGTAATGATTCTCACACTACAATTATGATTAGAATCCACGACCAACATCAGTTTCAAGAAAGCATAAGAGAAAATGATATAATAACGAAACGAGAAGAAGAAGAAACCACAAAGCCTTCCGAAAAGCCAATTACAAATGTACAGTGCAACCTGACGAACTTAAATGAGCTTCAACACCATGGTTATAGAATGCATTGGAATCAAGCAGCTGTATCTCCAAACTCATCTTTATGATTGAGGGTAACCATAGGCAGCTCGAGGAATCCCAAACAAGCATTATCTCAATTCTATTCCTCTGACAACCAACTACACAGAAGATCCTAAATCATGTAGAATGATTCTCTACTATGCTCCTTCTTAAGATATATCCGCTTTAACAATGCCCATGTCAGTTTTCTCCTCTTTAACATGCAAAAGGATGGATACTATAAGCAAACAGGTGCAGCCTAGATGGAAAGACAACATTCCTATGGACTGTGTCCACCTGCATTACAAACTTTGAGCCTAGAAATCATATACAACCATAGACGAATTATACAATTCAATGACAATCAAATCTCAAAAAAGTAGGCAACAGCATAAGATAATAAAACAAAGTAACAAGTAAGTTGCAAACTTGCTATCCACTGAAGCCATGGCACAGCTTTAGCATCATAAACTGGAGAGCATGGTGAGTAAAGTAACAAACTAATGCTTTTGCTTAAGATTTAGATCAATGTCAAGAATCGAAACCTTAAATTTTCTAATTCAAAACATAAACTGATTTGCATGTGAATCTGATGCTCACCACAAAATGGTGACATCTCAACACTAAGTACGTCAAACTAGTTAGCTCCCTTTAGTAGAGTATGGGAAAAGATGTAGGCTCAAACAGGATGATAGGGAAATCAAACTGGTTGTAAGAGACACCAATATTCTATACAATGCATGTGAGTTGGTACTAGAGTCAAACAATATGCTACAACAATATGCATGTTTTTCTATTAAAATCATGGATCATTTATCACGTACAAAGACAAAGTCTAAGAGATAGGAGCTTTTACAAGATTAATAACTAAAAAAGTGAAAAGATAGTTTACCATTTTATCAGTATTGTAACGTGCGGCATAACCAATTCCCGACTTTCTCTGGTGCCCAAGCCAAAAGACTTCAGCACCCAAAGATAAATGTGGTGTAACACTCTACAAAATAATATAATCACAACCCTTTAGGAAATATCATATATATGAACTTTTCAAAGCAATAGCAAGCTTATAGAAGGACATATCAATAAAAAATATTTGTTTGCCTAACTAGGATGCTTCAAAAGAAGCTTAACTGCAAGTTTAGATGTGTGCAAGATTCCTATAAGTATCTTTGCAAGTTTATATTTTCAATCCTTAATACTTATTAACAGATGTGATGCAGTGGCAGCTTATTAACAGAACAAAAGTTGCTTATATTTGCTTCAATAACCTAGCAACTTTAATGATGACATCAACAAGGGTTTTAGAACCTGATGTTACCAAATATGAATGTTTCAAATAAAATAAGCCGAGTCATTTAAAGCAGATTTACATAAAGACATCAAAATCCACAAAATCATAGCTATTTGCAATAATTAAACTGCAGAATACACTTAAGCATAGTAAGTAACCTGAATGTAGTTGGCACCATAAAATGCATTATTACCGATTTGAAATTGCGTCCTATAGTTGGAGCCCTGCATTAACAAGAATAAGTAGCACTACAACAAAATTAAAGTAAACCTTAAACAAAACGCTTACGCATGTATAAGAAAGATCTTGGAGCTATTTCAATGAACTGTTTTAAGCAGGCAGAACCAGATTACTTCACCAAGCAACAAAACCTTCAGATGAATCGATGGTAGAAAGTAAAATTGCAATAAAGGCAACATGCATTGCGTCCAAAAAATCATTACAGAAAATAGTAGAAGGAATGGGAATAAAAAAGGAAGTTACAAAGGAAAACAGTAACAAGTAGCCAAAACAAGGAAGTAACATCTACTAGATAATTACAAACTACCATAGCGTACCAAGGACGTTGAATTTCAACCCAGTTTAAAAGAATCAAGAAACAGAGAACGAATGAACAATAATAAGTGAAATGATTGATTGAAACATCAATAGACACTACAACATTATCAACTAGCATATACGCGCGAGACTTGGAAAGTACACATTTATAATTCCATACGGAAGACAAAACCTCAAGAGTGGATGAGCTAATTAAACATCACAACAAAGTAAAGAATGAGAAAGGTATTACCTTGTAATCGAAGTTAAACATGCCTTGCGAGTAATGTGCCTCATTTGTAAGCTGCAAATTATTTCAGGGAGACAGTCAAAGCATGCGAACAAAGAAGCCATTTAGGCCTTTGAAAGAACTAATGATAGAAGAACTCAACATCAAGCATGGAATACCTGGGCATTTATCTTCAGAATAAGGTTATCAGTCAAGTCCCACTTAACTCGAGCATTCAGCCTTCCATCAGTCAATACTCTTCCGACAAGCATCAACTGTAGCACCGGTGAAATATGAATGACAAACGCATGAAGCAAACAACAGCTAGAAAGCTTTACGTAATTTCATATTTCATATCTATATGAATTGAATCCTTACCTTAGGATCCAAAAAGTTGGCGCCAAACTCATAGTGCGCTGTAGGGACTTTGATGGTGTCTGGGGACTGTGAAGGAACTTCCATGGATCCCATAAAAACGCTGGTTGGTGTTTGTCAACATGTTAGGGCAGACATAACTTCAAAATATTTTTATATCACTGCAGAGAAGTATGAACCTATGGCTGAGCGAAAATTTCTGATTTAGCCCCTTCGTAAAGTCAAACCGCAAACCTTCGAAAAGCTCGGGCTTCAGCGACACTGTAAACATGTGTTTCCAATTAAAAAGACAAGTTCTTTTTTGAGTAAAATCTAATTTAACACTACAAGTTGAGTTTTGAAGCAAGAGTTTCCAGTATATGAATAAAAAAAGAAGCAGAAAGATGAGAGATTTATGTCTATCCATAAGATAGTGTCTACTCAACAATGTGAAGTACTATAACCAAATCCAATCAACAAACAAGATAAAATTTCCTTGTATCAGGTAAGCCTGTCAGAACAGAACCAGTTAGAACACTTAAGAAAACATGCCAATGTCCATGGGCTACCACCTTCCCAATCATAACCATTTGTCTTCTAATCAACTCATCAATTCATAACAGTTTTAGCTTCAGTGAGAAGGCAAGCACTAGAAGCTAAACAAAACAACCGATCACTTGAATATAGCCAACTTATAACCAATTCGTTAATATTCAAACACCAAACCAACAGAGACATAGATCCATCCATCGATCAACTCACTCAAAGCTTCCCGCTGGATCTCTTCGAAGGGAACAGGACAAGGTAGGTTAAGATAATCGACCTTCTCCTTGATTTTGGTTTCACCCTTGTTATCCATTACCGGTGGAATAATCGAAGCAAGCCCAACAGGTTGAGCTACCGCGGTCTGCTGGGGCGGCGGAGGAGCGGCTGCGTGACTCACCGACGATCCCATGATTCAATCAGTTGTAGTTATCGCCGGAACACGATAAGTGATGAATTCTAGAAGCTTCTTCTCCCCTCCGGGCTCAGCGAAGGGGAGATGAAAGAGAGACAGAAGGTTTTTCGTTGTTGCGGCTGCGGCGTTCTGAACGTGGGAGGTTTTGGGAGGGTTTTCTTCTTTCCGTGTGAGACGCAAGTTGATTTTACACACGATGTTTTTTCGTGTAGAAGCGGAACTGCGTTTTTAGTTTTGCATGCTGTTAATCGGTGAACGAAAGTTTCGCTGACTTAATCTAGTTGGCCCAAACCCAACTGGTTAGAAGCCCGATTGTTTATTTCTTGTTTCTATAAGCCCGGCCTGTTCGCGTTCTCTATTTTCTCACATTATTTCTGTGTCTAAATTCTAACATCTCCGGCAAGGGAGGGCGGCGATGGCGGGGAAGGAGGTCTTGATGCTTGAAGCGCCACCGGAGAAAGGTAGAGAAGCTTGGTCGGGAGGGAAGCAGACGGAGGTGATCGATGCGTTGCCCTACATCGACGATGACTATGGTGATCCACGCGTGAAGGCAGACGTTGATCGACTCGTTGAGGAAGAGATGCGGCGGAGCAAGAAGAAGCCCGCTGATTTCTTCAAGGGCCTTCCTCCTGTTCCTAAGTTCGACTTTGAGGTAATAATTTTTCTGTCTGTTATTGTTGAATGCTGCTTCGTTGCTTCTCAATGAAGTTTAGTTTGATTTCTTAGCTTGGTTCTAGGTATTTTAGTTGAGTTTGAAGATGTCGATAGTTGTAGGGAGATTTATAAGGTACCGTATCATTCTTTGGTTCAGCTTAAGGAGTGAAGCAGGGCAGTAGTATATTGATTGTGAATTAATATGAGTACCTGTTTTGGCATAGTAGCTAGCTGCTAGCCATTTTGAGTCGTCCAATGGAAGACGAACCTGCTCTCTGAAGCTGTTCGGCAGTCATTTGTGGATCTTATATCACTGCAGAATTTTAGTTGTGGTTTAGAAGATGCTACATAAGAAAGTAGACATTGTTTAGATGATACTCTGTATGCTGTACCTGAGTAGGTGTACTTTTTGTTATTGTTTCACTGAAGATGTTTGATTGACTTTAAATCCTCAAAAGTATAGAACCAGTGGACTATCACTATTAATGTGTAACGTATAGTTAACTGTAAGGTCATCCTACATATTGCATCTTGTAGTGCTTTTAGGCCTTTGGTTTGTGGAATCATATCTTCCATCTTTTCCATAGGTCGTATATCTAATCTGGAAGAGTGGTGTGAGGACCTTTTCAAATTGATTCTGAAGTGAAGATGAGCAAGATAAATCATAACAAACTTAGCAAATGATTTTTGTGATCTCAAATTCACTTTCATGACCACTAACCTCCAGACTTTCTGTTGCCAGTCCGAAGAGCTACTTTCTGATTTCACTTTCAATACTTGGGAGCTGTTGTGCAATTTGAACTTCCAAGTAAAATTAAGACTATCGAATTCATGTCTTTGATGTGTGTGTCTCAGCATTGAGCAATACCACAAATTGTTTATACTATATTTAAAGGTTTCATATTTCTTTCTGATGGGACTCAATGATGTGCTATGGAAATATAACCGCTTGCCCATATGCACAATTATAGGAAAATATCATTTGATAGCCTGTATTTTCTTACTTGTATGAGTGAATGCCCATACTGTTTCTTTTATTTTTTAAATTCCATCTTTTTCTGTATTTAGTTTGCGATTTATCATAGAGTATGAAATGTATAATTCTTGTTGTGCATATATTCTGGTTGGAAGCATAAATCACATCGGATTAAGGACATTTACTTTGTTACCTTCAAATATAGCAAAATCCAGAAACCTAGAATAGCTGCTCTCATGAAGTAATGATTAATGTGATTGTGGGAGTTTCTTTTCAGAACCATCCAATGCTTGCTCGAGAATATGAACGTGTAAGGGCTGGAAGGCCTCCAGCGACCCTGGAAATGTCCCGGTATGCTGTAGAACCTCCTCAACCAAGTAAGTGGAATGATGTCTCTGCTTGGAGGCAGGCATTGCGAAATGCTCAAAGCTCCTTACAGCATCAAGTCATACGGTATGTAGCTATTTTTCTTTATGTGTTTAGATTAGATTCGGACATTCAAGGCATTAGCTTCATGTATATACGCATAGCACTAACGTGTGAAACTTGTATGACCAATACTTAAGTGTGCCTGAGCTGCATCTGAGACTTCTATTCGTACTTCTGATGTTGTGAATGATGCCACACTGCTATAGTCATGCATGCAACCATATGTCAGAGATGTTTTTTATATGTTTCAAGTCAATTCTGAGTCTTTCTAATTATGTGGTTTAAGGTAAATCTAGGAATGTTTGTAAGGTTAGCCCTGGATCATTGTTTGATATGACTGCTTAGCATCACATCTTTACCTTGCCTTCTGTTTATCTGAACTTGGTTGTGTGTAAAATAAATATAAATATAAATATAAAAAAAAACTCCATGAAAGATTTAGAATAGGCTACAAAATGTTCGGTACTTGATTTATCTACCTATAGTCAAAGGGCAGAGATTTAGACCTATACCCTGGCAACGGATGCTACACATTAAAGATTATCAGAATTCATCTCCCGGTTTATGTTTCTGTTGTTATTGTTGTCTAACTGCTAAATTACATACTCGCCTTTGTTGAATATACTCCAAATTACTCTAAAATAGACCGACTTTATTATTGAATTTTATTTTTTCATATTATTATCAAATAGTTTCTTGAGCATACATGTAACTCCTGTAATTCTGTAATTATAGTTACAAGTAATGTGGTCAATTCTTCTCACCAATTATTAGGGACTTGTTATAAGTAAATCAGTCAAGAAAATACCTTCCCTGTATTTCGTCTATCTCTAAATGCCAACCACCTCTTTCTTTACTTCATAGTTGGTAAATATGATCTTTCTCGGACATCCTTAATAATTTAACGCAAACATTTAGTTGTATTTGATCTTGGTTTCTTTTGTCAGAATTGAAAATTTAGAACTTATGTTGAAGCATGGTGTTGATGTATGGAAACAACAAAATAAACAACTGGAGGTATTTTTATCCAGGTATTTTCTTTTCCAGTTTAATGTCTTCCTAAATATGCTTCAAATTCAGTTGTTCCCTGTGCTGGCCTCTCATTATGATTTGGTCTGAATTTGAACTTTTCAGTATATGTCTAGGACTCTAAATGAGTTATGAGCCTCATTACCACATTACGTGATGAGTTTTCAAGTAAAATACAATTTGTGTAAACAGAACTTGAAAGACATAGGGAATACAGTAAAAATGGAAAGACAAGCATGATATGGCACATAGGAGATGCTAATACAAAAAAAATAACGAACCTTCCTGTTGGATGATGTCTTTTAGATTTACCTTAAGTCTATGAAGGTAGGACAAACTGAAGAAGGGTGTAAGTTTTAATGCGGAAAGTTAGCTTTGCATTTTATATCAAAATTTCGCAATCACACCCTAGTGAACTGGTGGTGTTTGAAGCTATGCTTCCTTTACTACAATCAACGAATGTTGTAGTTAAGGATGTGCCTCAGTAACTCAAGAAAATTGCAGTAAAATGACCCAATGGAAATGTTTTTGTACTGTGTCATGAATCATCTACTGAACTTGGTGTTCATCTGAGTAAGATCTCAAGTAGGAATACTCACAATCTAAGATGCTTCATCAGTGCCTTTATATAGTATAAACCAGTTTCATGATTACCTAACACGGCCTTCACCTCAGACTGCAATCTACAGCTACGGAATACAACGATAAAATAGAGGCAGTAAACCGTGAAAGAAAATTCCAACAGGTTCACTTCGACCAGCATTTGAATCTTGACAGAACAGCTCAGTTAAAATCTTGTTACCTGACGCTTTTTGGTTATACAGCAAAACGCAGGTGTGCAATTGGACACCCTTAATGCACAATGGAGGGAGCTTTGTGAAAAGAACATAGCAATTCAAGCTGCATGTGTTGACCTTGAGAACCATATTTCACAGCTCAGATCAGAAGCAAAAGAAAGGTTTGTCTTTACTTTATGGAGTTGCCTTCTTGCTTTATGAGTGGTACTGGCAATCTAATTTCGTGTTCTTTGCAGTGGTTTGAACTTGGATGGAAATGATAAAGCATGAAGTTCCTGACACTGTTTCCCTGTTAGAATCTAATCATGAACTTTCTTGAGTCTCTGTTCTATGCATTCAAGCTAGACTTAAAAGGTTAGGTAGCTCGAGTTTTGTTGAATCACTGAATGTTGCCGCAAAGTTCCATGATGGATTGAGCTCCGACAGTTGGCGTGTATCAGCTGTTGAGAAACATTTTTGTTGACAAGGAACTTCCATGTATCCAGTAATTTCTTTATGTCCCATTTTGTATTGCCACTTTGTGCATGCATAGCCCAAGATGAACTTCCAAAATCTTTGCTTATATACGCTTGACAATTCTGCCATTTCAGCTATCCAACTTGTAGTTTGCTTAGGACCATTTGTTCTAAGGAGTTTATCATTTGATGCTCAAGAGAATGCAAGAATGATGAGAGAGAACCATGGCAGCAAGATGAAGCTGTATTGAGGGAGCCAAGTCGCTGTCCTTCAAAATAACAAAGGTTCTGTCGTGGCTGCTGTTGTAGTTCGAGTTCATCTCTAAGTCATCAACAGAGAATGTTGTTGGTTGCAGGAGTGCTGACATCTCTATATCATTCCCAATTTTATCAAATTTCTCCGAAGAGACTGCATAAGAGCTAACATAAACAAGCGCAAATCACAGAATCGATTCTAAAGTTCGCGGTCATCGCTAGGAATTCTATGAAAACCAGATATCATGACAATTAACACTCAAGAATATGATATTTTGCAACATATGGGCCTTTAACTGCACAATCTAAACAGAAGAGTCTAGCTAGGGAAGTTTGAGTGCATTTTAAAATACTTTTTAAATAACTACTATTATGTATTAATAATTATCTTATTTTGATAATTTATATAAATATTTATTATGATTATTAATATTAAGAGACAAGCTGAATTGTTTAATTGTATAGGAGATAAGTTTGAAAATAAGAAGTAGGAGTGAAATTTTCTTTTATTTTTAAGAGCAAAATTTGTTGAGAAACGTGTTCATTCTGAAAAATTATGATTTATAGCTTATTTTTTAAAGCGTTTATAAGCAACTTATTTCATAAAAAAAAGCACTTAAACGGTGCGCTTATTACTGCACAATATTTTATTAGTAAATATTAGGTAATAATACAAACATCACAAATATTACAGTAATAAGCGCACCGTTTTAGTAATATTTTTAGAAATATTCCTGTACAATTTTTAACTCATTCAAACTTGTTTTTTTGTCATGGATTACTAATCATTATCTTATTTGCATTTTTCCTCATAGACCTTGCATTTTGTCTTTTTTATTTCTGACGCTGCTCTTCCAGGTTGAGCTGATTCCAAAATTTGACAGGTCACAAAAGGAACCTTCACTTTTTGCCAGCACTGGTTCCAACTTTGTTGCTGAATGGTTCTTCTGGAACTTCGGTAGCAAAATTTTTTCACTTCTGGAACTTTTTGCCAGCACTTTATCCTTACATTTTTTCACATCACACAAAAGTATTTGAATCATGAAAAAGTAGCAAGCATGTCTTAACACGTTCTCTAACATATTTAGTATAATAAGTTCCTTCCATTATCTTCTTTTAATCTAATGATAATGTAAAAGCAACCATTATCATTGTTTTACAGGAAGGAAATTTACAATCTCCGACGAGGGAGGTAGGTGTGAAACCAATAAAGTTTATAACAATCGATTAAATAATATCCTTTCATATTCTGGAATAAGTAAATGTTACGTACCTTATTTATTTTATATACATTATGGGAGTGTTTAAAACCATTTATAAAATAGATTTTTTTAAAAATAAAAATAGTTTTATTATTTTAAAAAATAAGTTCTTTTTTTTAGCTAAAACATAAATAAATAATAAAAATTTTATTATATAAAAATTTTCTAAATAAATTATTTAAATACTTATAAAAAATATATTAAAAAATATTAATTAAAAAAATAAAAAATAGTTTTTTCGGTAACCTGAACCAAACGACCTTTATATAACTAGAATGAGACCTCAAAGCTTATTTTTAACGAGTTAGAGCTTGTTCAGGGTAACGTTTTTTATAATGCAAATCTTTTTTTTTTTTTTTGGAGTTGAAAAAGTTTTAGTACTATAAAAATGTATTTAAATTTTAAAAATAAATAAATTATGCATTATATAATTATTATGTACAAAAGTTCTAGAAGATATAATTTTTTTACGGATGCCAAACAAAATCCTTAGTTCTTCAACAGAACAAATGAGATCCTTTAATAATTTGTTTGAACTAAATCCTCAAATATAAGAAATAAATAATAATAATATAATAGTGAGAATTATAGTCTCATAAGGTGCTTCATACGTAATGATGTAGTGTGTTTTTTCTTATTCATATTTTAATATATAATTTTATAAATATTTTAAATTTAATTTAAAATTTTTAAAATATAAAAAAATTATACATAGTGAATTTTTTATTACATATTCTTATTATTTTTAAAAAAAAAAAAAATAAAAAAATTATTTTTCAAAAGAAACAAAAATATATCTATTATTAAGAAATTTATTTTATAAACATTTTCAAATACCTACGATCAATATGTTTAAATCTTCACTTAATGTCAAATCTAAAAGATATTTTGTTTATAAAAGAATATGAAGAATTTTTTCTACAGTTATAAGTTATAAATTTTATAGAAATTTTTACTATATAAAATAAACATCACTTTCTGTACTTGTTAATTAAAATATAACATAAGAATAAAAACTTCAAATTTGTAACTGTCTTATCCAAATATTTGCGCTGTTTGCGGCTTCGCCTAAAATGTTTCTTCGGTAAAAAACCAGACGCATATAAACGGTGTGTATGGTAATTTCAAATATAAACGTTGTTAATTATTAGCAAAAAAGCTGAGCAATTTTTGTTGTTTAGATATAAGTATTTTAAAAGGCGATAAAAATGCATTCATATAAAAACATGTTCCAATATATTAATTATCAAATCAAATAATTTAATATTTACAAATTTAATCTGATAAATATAAATACAATAATGCATTTAATTTAAATCTATTTTATTAAATTCAAAGTAATTTGGTAATTAAAAATGTGACGTGTTATAATATATATTTTTGCACAAATATGTTTTTTATTCAACCATTTTTTAAATATTAGGTAATCCCTAAACCTACATTATGATAGTGTTTGAAAGTGTTTTTTTAATTCTTTTCAATTCTAATTATTATTAATTAGAATGAAGGCAGGTTATCATGCTGTTGATTCTAGAAAAGACTTGATTAGGTAGCTTTTGATTCTCTTCTCTGTCATTATTATCATTCCATCAACTGGGAGTATTATTTTATTTGTCATAACAATTCAAAAGCGGTGATTCTTAAGAGGACCTACCCAATAATACCACGACCGCAGCTGCATCATCTTGCTGTAGCATCTAACCAGGCAGTCCACGAGTAGCATCGATCGCTGTAGCTCGTGTTCAATTGCAACACGTAGTAGCCGAACATTTTCTAAAGTAACTAGAACATCTCAGAAAAACTAGAACTTCTAGCTTTTAACTAATCAATATTCACAAGAAACACGTACGTACTTATTAGGGAAACAACGACAATAACTTCTGGAACTAAAACACTATACTGATAAAGTCCTGTATCACTATCAAAGACTTACAGACTGCATAGCTAACCAATACATGAAAGCCACCCACTTCAGTTAGTTGAGCGCAATTTCCAGCAATTGCCTAATCAAGCTCTAATCAGTTGTCAATCGTATCAGAAATTCAAACAGAATAAGATGATGTTTTAGAATAATTTTAATTTAATTTTTAATTTATGAGTAAATGTTTTATAATATCTTATTACAATAATTTTTTATATTCTAAAACTTTTATAAATTAAATATTTAAAATATAAAAGTAAAACTTAAAATGCATTATCAAACGGTGCATAAATGAAAGCATTGTTTGCGACTGTTTGCATAAATGATATTCGTTGAATGATGAGTTTGAAAAAGAGAAAAAGAAAAAAGAAGAACATTGTTTTCCCACAAATAAGAATCCAATTTCCGCAACTACCCCTGTTTATTTTTTTTAACCTCATCGCGTTACTTATATAATGGCAAAATCGAGAAATAACAAAAAGCACCTATTCGTCACCATAAAACTCTTCTTCCAGTCAATCATCTAAAAAGCTTCCCTTTACACCAAGTAGAACAAAAAGAGAAGAAAAATGGAGGGAGGGAATGTTCACGAGAAATTGGTGAAGAAAGGAGAAGAAAGTGAAGAAGACAAGGTTTCGTTTGCGACGAAGCTATGGGAAGAGAACAAGAAGCTTTGGGTAGTAGCAGGGCCATCAATCGCTACTCGTTTCTCGACATTCGGTGTCACCGTTATCAGTCAGGCATTCATCGGACACATCAGTCCAACAGATCTTGCTGCTTTCTCTCTCGTTTCCACTGTTCTCATGCGTTTCGCTAATGGAATCCTGGTAAACTTTTGTTCTTTTTCTCTTTGATCGCTTTTTGGTTTTAAAATTATGAGGAAAGATTTTGGTTGGTCGGGAACTTGGATTTGGAGCTATTAATTAGATTAAAAATTCGTAATGCTTTCTGAAGGAAATCAAAGCGGGAGACGAAAAGGTTTTGATCTTACTCTTAGTGGTATTAAATTGATTGGATGATCTTTTTTAGTTATCCTTCGAGTTGCCACATGGAGTTGTAAATGATGGAAATCTTTGAGTAGCTTGAAGTTGCTAGCTCTCATGGAGAAATAAATAAATAAAGTAGAGGTACCGTTTCTCTTTACTATGTGCTAATAAAACTTTTCGGTTAACAAAGTAAATAGATAGCGAAGGTAGAAAGAGCAATTTCAGAACTCCAATATTCCAAATGTCTAATTAACTTTATGACAAATTGGGACTTTGTCCACTAAGTCATTGCTTCTGTTTTTTCTCCTTTTACAGAAAATAAGAGTAGATTATATTTAAAAAATTGAAAATTTTTCTTCAGATTCTCTTTTTCAGGTTTTGTATTGTATTAGCAAGTCTCTTGCAACCATAAATTGCAACAGCAGTCTTCCTTGGACCATAGCACTAAGTCTTCTTCTTTTGCCACTAATATTTGGATACTTAAAGCTTTTGTTATTAATTCTTCCAGCTGGTTTGTAGCCTCTGAAGGAACGCAGCATGTATTCAAAATATAGCAACTCAATTTGATAACTGTTTGACTTGCTAATGTGAAATTTCTAGTTACGAAAATTCTCTTTGCTTCTGAATGAGAGAAGCTAGATATGTAGATTTTAGTAAACTTTGTATTGCTTTGAGTGGTTATATCTATCAAATGGATAAAGCTGTCGTCCTCTCTTATTTAGATTCTTGGCTAATGTTAGTCTTCAATGAATAAAATTAGATGGGATTGATAGGACAGTATCATATTCGAAAGGGCAATGTTCTTTTCACATGCAGCCATGAAGCTAGTTGTTGGGTCTTTTTTTGATAAAGTGGAACCAAACTAGACATTTGGAGCTGAAATCACTATCATGATTCTGTTGATCACAAAAGTTGGAACTTACATTGATATTTATACTATTTGACTTGGATGGTTATTTCTTTCAGCTCTGTCAGGGTGGGCAATATTGACTTTAATGCATTTGGTGTCTAACCAAGCACTTATGGGTGGTTAGGGCATCCCCTTTTTCAAAGGATAGGTCAAGGGTTCGAATCACTGGCCGTGCCAGTTTGTCTAAACCAAATAACATTGGTGTCTGTGGCACCCCAGAATTTTATTGTGGGGAATATCTAAAACCTGTGGTCTTGACACCAGTTATGAAAGGACAAGATATGTGCTTGTAATGGGAACATTGGCATTCATATATTTCAAGTTTATGACACAACCAAGTATGTTTAAATTAGTGTATCTGAGAGAACCGTTCATGTTAGATTGTCAAGTATTCAGGCGTATGTAGTTGTCATAACCTTGTTCTTTAATTTCTAACCATGTTAGTTGACGTTTTGTTAGCTTATATAACTTATCTTGAACAAATACATTTGAATGGATTACATCAGGATCTGCCTGAGGAATCAACTTATAATTATCTAGATTTATAATGTTGGAACAAGTACTACAGAGTACAACGACAAAGTAGCATCTACCAGTGTCTTTTTTTTTTCCATTGAAGTAGTTGTGCTCCTTACTGCAAGTGGGGAATGAAAAATTTTCAAATTGTAGAATGGCCTTGTACTTTATCAAGGCAAAGCATACATGTAACTCTAGACAGTTTTATATA
Source organism: Acanthochlamys bracteata (assembly GCA_019914995.1). Lineage (NCBI taxonomy): Eukaryota > Viridiplantae > Streptophyta > Magnoliopsida > Pandanales > Velloziaceae > Acanthochlamys > Acanthochlamys bracteata. The sequence goes on from CM034133.1 coordinate 2,984,763, forward strand.
ATGGTTAAGAAGAAGAGGAGATTCTAACTGCTTGCAGTTTACTTTAATCCTTGTTAATTACTGCTTTCTTGAGTCTTGTAGAGATTTGTGATCTTATTATTTGTAAGGGATACATTCAATAAGCACGATAGAATGAACAATGAATTTCTTGTTTCACTCATCTTAGATGCATATGAAGTGGATGCTAGTGTATCATAGTTATGGTTGTTTGCAGTAATGGAATGGTGGCAACTGGTTTCCATCTGTTTAGATAAGATATTTTCGTATTCCCTCCTCGATTGTCATGGAAAGGTTCTCTAAATAAATTGCTTCTCTTCTAATGTAACCAAATAAATTGGTACTAGAGCATTGCATTGCAGAAAAACTGCATGGGTTAATCTTCACACCATAGAAGTTTAGGTTCAGCATCATTATCAGATTTATTATTTTTCCAAGCATTCTCCAAACAACTTGCACAAGATTAAGATGAAAATCATTCTTAACTCAAACAACTTATAAGTTTTGTACAACTCGTTTAAATGGCTTGATGGCTATTGTCAAATGATTACAACTTTCTATTTAACTACATTATGGCAGTACTAGTTGCAAAGTTTGCTTATACGTGTTAGTCTCTACCTCAATCTAGCTTGGGATGGCAAGTGCACTAGAGACACTGTGCGGGCAGTCATATGGCGCAAAACAGTATCACATGTTGGGAATTTACCTTCAAAGATCATGGGTCATCCTCTTCCCTTGTACACTGTTGATCCTCCCAGTCTTCATCTTCACATCGCCAATTCTCCAGCTACTTGGCCAAGAAAAGTCAATTGCAGATGTGGCCGGTGTAATTTCCTTGTGGTTCATTCCGGTTTTGTTCTCTTACATATGGGCGTTCACCTTGCAAATGTACCTTCAAGCTCAAAGCAAGAACTTCATCATTATGTACCTTGCGATCGCAACACTTGCTATCCACCTCTTTCTATCTTGGCTTTTGACGTTGAAGTTCAGTTTCGGGCTTGCAGGCGTTATGATTTCCATGATCCTCTCAATGTGGATTCCTGTTTTAGGACAACTTGCATTTGTGTTCTTTGGCGGATGTCCTCAGACTTGGGCAGGTTTTTCTTGGCTTGCCTTCAAGGATGTTTGGCCGCTCGTTAAGCTCTCTCTGTCTTCCGGAGTCATGCTCTGGTGAGTTTTCACATCTTTTCCCATGTGAAACTAGCATGAGAAAATCATGTTTGGAATTTAAGCAAATTCACTGTTTAAACTTGTATTTTGGTTCTCATGTCCCTGTGTTCTTGAATTTCTCATCATAATCTCTATTTGCAGTCTAGAGCTTTGGTACAATACTATTTTAGTCCTTCTAACTGGAAACATGAAGAATGCTGAAGTTGCCATCGATGCCCTCTCCATTTGGTATATATTTCTTAATCGTTTTCTGCAAATATACCAGAGCAAGTGTTCTTTCTACTGCTTCAACATGATTTTGACTTCCATATTCTCATCCGTTTGTTGTTGACAGTCTCAACATTAACGGCTGGGAGATGATGATTTCCATTGGTTTCTTGGCAGCAGCAGGGTAATTTCTTTGCACTTCATTTTTTAGTTGGAATTTCTTTCTTATTGCACCCTAGATGTCTCCTTCTCTTTCCCCAAATGTTCTGTGCATTTACTTTGAGATTTGTATTTAGGAAGGGCTTAATAGTGGAACGGTTACAACTTCAAACCAGTTTTTAGCTGACCTGTGTTTGGAGGATACCATCTTCTAAATTAAAGCTGATTCAGTTATTTATCTTTTTCTTCTCAACTGGATTGCAGTGTGAGGGTCTCAAATGAGCTGGGTGCTGGGAGTGCAAAACGTGCAAAGTTTGCTATTCTCAATGTGGCATCAGAATCCTTGCTCATTGGCATCATCCTGTTTGTGCTGTTTCTCGTTTTCCGTGGAACTCTAGCTTATATATTTACGGATAGCATTGAAGTGGCAAAAGCAGTCAGTGCTCTATCTCCTCTTCTAGCATGGTCCATACTTCTGAATAGTATTCAGCCAGTGCTCTCAGGTTACTTTCTTATTGCAATTGCTCCTTGTAGTACTTGCTTTTCTATATCATCTTCATTTGCAATTTTTACAATTTGTTTTAATGTAAATAATGATGCAGCTGAGTACTTTGATCTTCTTTGGCAGGGGTTGCTGTTGGTGCAGGCTGGCAAGGCATAGTTGCTTATGTAAACGTTGCTACCTACTATCTTATCGGCATTCCTCTTGGCGCCATCCTCGGCTATGTCGTAGACCTTCACGTTCAGGTAAATGATAGTTACAAGTATCCTGTCTCAAATCGCTGATGTTCACTTACACCAGCGTCGATTATCCTGTAGCAAATAGCTGTCTAATGAGCAAGCTAGTCATATCTTTGTTGCCATACAACACGAACAGAAGCATTTTACTCATTGTTATTTGACAACTTATTCCTAATTCCTGCTTGACATTTTATTTGGTAGAGATGGAACTGAGTCAGTTAAGAGTTTTTAATTGACATCTGAACTCTTGTTGCTTACCGTGCGTTGCACAAATACAGGGAATCTGGATAGGGATGCTCTTGGGAACAGCTCTTCAGACTCTTATTCTGATGTTTATAACCTGGAAAACAGACTGGAACAAGCAGGCAAGTTAGATGAATACTACTTGGCTGCTTAGAGTTGTGGCAGTTTGTTTTCTTCCTTGACCCATGAGATTCTAACCATTTGAATAAATTATCTGCAGGTAATTACAACTCGAGAACGTGTCAATAAGTGGTATGCCAAGGAGAATGACAATGGAGAAGCTACGGACCGTAATGGAGAAGACGCTGCTTGATCAAAAGATCGTTCAGAAGTGAAAACAAATACCACAACACTGGACAGCTTCATGTTGCTTAAGTTTTGCCTCCCTCACTATTTTTTTTCTTGCTTCAACTTGTTTGGTGTTGGATCCAAGTTTGGTGATAAAAAAAGTTTTGAGGGGAGTTTACATGCATCATACACTATCATCCTCGATAGTGAAATGAAGTTCGAGTCTGAATGGTAGAGCTACTGTTAGGAAACACTACGCCCAAATTATCATGTACATAGACGATTGTGGTTAGAAATGTGAGGCGGAATTTGGCATTACTTATTATAAAAATAATTATTTTAAATTTTATTTTAAATTTTTAAATATATTTTTTATAAATATAGTAAAAAAAATTATTATTTATTTTTTAAATATAAAAATAAAGTTTTATTTTACAAAAATTTATTTTAAAAATAAAAAAATTCCTAAACGTCTTCAGAATGGGTAAACTACGTTTTCACTGCTTGAGACCGCATACCTGTCTACTTTGATGTGCTGTAAAGAGTGCTCGGAAGTGTTTATAAAATATAATTTTTTTTAAAAAAATATTTTTAATTTTTTAAAAACAAATTATATATTTTTATTTTAAAAAAATAATAAAAATATATAATAAAAACTTTTGTTACGTAAAATTTTTATATTTTTAAATATTTATAAAATATATATTAAAAATATAAAATTAAAAATTAATAAATTTTATTAGAGAAACGTAAAAATAAACGCCCCCTACTCGGCTCTCCTTGAAATGTAAGACATATCCAAAGTGTTCAACCGCCGTTAATACTATTTACATTCACATTATTTCCGAGGATGTTAGAAGATTGTTTCTGTACTAAAGCACTGCAATCGTAATAAACTCTAACAACAGCAAATTTAGTTGGTTTGGAAAATCTGCACGAGCAGTATTGAACCTTAACAAATACCATGCACTTTCTACGCTGATTGCCGGAACAAATTAATACTGGATCAATATTACAAAAATAAATATCTGTAGCTGAGAAATTTGGGAGCGTTTTGAAAATTTTTTATAAGTATTTTTAAAAATAAAAAATACTTTTATCTAAAATCTAAAAAATAATAATATTTTATTATATAAAATATAAAAAATTGTTAAATGTTTATTGGAACGTAACTCAAACAATTCTAAAATCGCTCAAAATAAAATAAATTGTTTTTTTGAAGTATCTTTAAAATAGAATTTTTTTGAAATAGAAAATATTTTTATTTTTTAAAAATAAGTTTTATTTTTTATCTCAAAAAAAATATACAATAAAAAAATTTCACTATAAAAAATTTTAAAAATTTTAAAATAAATTTTATAAAATTATATAAAATATGTATTAAAAATATAAAATTAAAAATTAAAAACTGATTTTTTTGATAAGCTGAACGAAACAGCCCAAAAAACAGCAACCGGGCAACGGCGGGGAAAGGGTTTAACAAAGAGGAGGGGCATGCAAATCGAAGAACGCGGAGAGACGGAGAAGGATATACTAGAGAAGATGCGGCGGCACTGATTCCGGCCGTCGGACTCGGCGAGGCTTCTTCAAATCTTTCTGCGGTTTCTCACCGTTCAGCGACGCTGTGCTAGCTTGCGCAAAGCTCCGGAGGTCTCTTGCTAACTTGATGTTATTTCATTTCAATTGTTGATTGAAAATTTATTAGGAGCAATCTCTGTGTGATTTGACCAGATTTTTTTTCTTAGGAAATGCTGGGAGAAATCAAGCATCATGATGCTAATGAAAAATTTAGAAAACGAAAGTTGAACTGCGAATGGAGTGATTTTATTTACTCGGTGAATGGAAGTTCAGTGTCTATTCTGCATTTGCAGTCGCACTCACATTTCTTACACCAGCATGTCCAGACTGTTATCTAAAAATGTAACTTTTTATATGTGAAAAAAAGATAAGGGAATATAATAGAAGTTTGCGGCATCTGCATGACATTGATAGAAGGTATTTACGTGTTTGGGTAAAGATAAATGGCAGGCCATAAATCTACTTAGGTTACTGCTTACGTGTCATCATCTTTCTGCTTAATCACATTGGTAGGTAGCAACTATCGTTTGTTATAAGTTGTGATCGTTAAGTCTTCATGTGTAATCATATAAGTTTGGGTTTGGCAGAGGATTCAGTAAATACATGACTACAGGAGCAGATTTAGCACACCAGCAGCTTTGTGAGGAGAACATGTAGAGTTTAATGATTGTTGGAAACAAGTACTTTTCTTTTTATGATGGCTAGTATCTAAGATGTTCATCTGCATTGTGCTAATTGTTTTTATCAACCTTTTGGAGGTTCTTGAGATGGAGTCACTACTCTTTTGCAATGATCTTGCTTTCATTTTAAGATCTATTCAAGTTCCAGAGAAACAGAAGCTTCACAGGGTAACTTTCTTTCATCTTATTTACCATTTAAGAAATCCTTTCTACTACATATCCAAAGGGTAGACTCCCTTATTATTATGTAAAGATAGTATATAATGTACTTGAACTTGTCTAATTTCTTTGCACCATCCTTTCATTCCCCCTCTCTGTCTTCTCTTCCAACAAATGACCAAGTCCATTGTATCAGAGATTCAGATGGCTGTTAGTAGAAAAGTAATTAGCATCATCTTCAAAAATGGCTTTGCATTATGTTAATTTAGATGATTTGAGCTACAATTCCATTCTAATTTGGTACACATGTGTTTACAGTTTAGAAAAAAACATGCTTATTTTGGATATTCGAGCATTCTTTCATTTTCTCTCAAGCTAAGGAGCTATGTTCTTCGTCTAGAAAATTTTTGAACAATGATGAAATTATCTCTACCTCAGGCTATTAGTTGGTTGACTTCACAGTGTGCTTGTTACATATGTTCCACTTTGAAATTTTTAGTTTTTTAAGCCAAGAGATAAAATCTTTGTCGCACTCTTGTGGGAGTGTCACAAACTTGCTGCATTTGTTTACTGTAAGCATTTGCTAATTTGAATTTTCTTGTTCTGTTTCCTTTGCTATTTGCCCTCTGATTGGAGGGACTAAGGGGAAAAGGTGCTGAATATACTTTTATTCTTCAATCTTGTGAATTTTCTTACATCGAAATCAAACCAAGCTCATGCATTTTTGTTTGTCCTAGACCACTTCATGCTATGCTTTTGAAGTTCATTTAATTTTTTCTATTTTCCCCATAGTATAGTTCCTTCAGAGTTGCACTATTTTTTGAGTAAGATAAAAACCTGTCATTATACTTTATACATTATTTCCTGATTAGTAACTCCTTTTTGGATAGCTTATCACATCTTTCCTAAGGTTTTTGCTCAGCTCAATCTTGTTGTTTGGTGGTTTATGTCTATCCTGCCAAAGACGCTAAGATTCAGGTCTTGAAAAAGGCAGGCCCTCCCTCTGAGAGCCTGAAGAGCCTTGAGTTGCGGATTTAACGGAGCATGACTGCATACGTCTTCGTGATTTAACTGAAGCTGCCGGAACAGAAGAAGCCGAGGCCAATATAGAATATGATCATATTCTCAAGGAGGCTATATGTGGCGTGCAGGATGCTATGACTAACATCAATGAGCATCTAAAGGGGGTGTGCTATGAAATAGATGCACTTGAGGCTAAGAAGCGACTGGAAAACTATATCCAAAGTTTTGCGGCTTTTGTTTATATAATTATTGCATATGACACTGTTGGGGAAAGCATATTTCTTGTTTGCTTTATACTTCACGAGCAAGTTTAGAAGATTTATCGCTCTTTTGAAACACTTCCATTTTTGGTGTTGGAAGCCAGAAAAGAAAGTGGTTCCGAATGGGCCCTTAGCTGTAACAACTGGGTCGTTGTGCCCGCTACAATACTATATCAGTGAAATCACTTGTTCAATTCCTGGAAGCAGAAATGGGCTAACAACGATTTTAAATACACGTAATTGAATTTCAGAAAATTAAATTTTATGAAAGTAAAGTTTGATGTAAGTATAGTTTGAAGTGATATTTGAAATAAATAAAATTAAATTTGAAATTAAATTTTGATAAAATAGAATTTGGTGTGAAATTAAAAATAAAATTTATAGTGATAATTGAAATACGGAATTAATCGAATTTAAAATCTGAAAAAAAAAATAGAGTTTGATTTATTTGAAACAAAGTCATAAATAAATTATTTAACCGAGTGGTGGTGTTTGCATTGTAACCGGAAGGATGATACGAATCTGGTGGTACTGCTGCTTTTGAAATATCTACAAGGTCCACTCTGGCTGTATTCTGTCTCGGAACTGAGGAGCTATGGGTCCAGCTACCCATAGTTAATATCAAGAACGTCTCAAAGGAAAATTTGATCTCTATATCAATTTATATATTGTAAGTTTATGAATTTTATTTTTTTTTCGAAAAGGGAGAACGACCTAAAATTATTTGATCGTGATGATTAAAAAAAGCTTAGTTATTAGTAATTGAATTAAAGATGTTATTTAAATGGTATAATAATGTAAAACAATTTATACAGCAAATCTTATCTTGAAAAAATGACTTCTTGTTGATATCAACTTACATAATGACAATGTCGGATTACTCAAAATAAAAACATTATCTTCATATCTTATAAACGGCTTTTTAAAAAAAAAAATAAAATAAAATAAGAAAGAACAAGGTAAGCTTTCGAATGAAGTTCAAACTACAATTATAAATAATTACGTTTGGTTGCAATATAGCGAGTTTTTTAAAAATAATTTTAAAAAATTAAATTTAGAAATAAATTAATTATTTTGTATTTAAGTTTATTTAAAAGTAAATTAAAATTTTTTTATAAAAAGATTTCGAAAAGAACTGAAAAATACGCCCAAAACTAGAATAGGTAGTAACCGATCAAATTTTAGTATCAACTCTGAGCTGTCATTGATTTTTTTTTTTTCAGAAATTGAAAATTTTAGAGCGCGTAGTTTCTAAGTTGGCAAGCCGCGCGGGCTTGACCCCGAGATGGCGTGAATCCAACGCGGCATCTCTCACCCATATAAATATCCGCCCCGCTCTTCGTTGTTCTTTCATTTTCTCGCTCCTTCTCTCTCTTCTTCATTCTCTCGAACAGCAAGAAAAAGGGACAAAGAGTTTCTCCCGCTCTTGATCCAGTTTCTCCAATCAACAAATTTGTGAATCAGTTGCAGGTAAATAATCTTCGATCTCGATCTATGTTCTGATTTCTAAGATATGTTAGATCTTCAATTTAGCTTTACTGTGTTATGGTTCTGCTGATTCAATTTTAGATCCGGCAATGATTAAATGCGATTGTTGCAGATCTAGCTTCCTGATTCTGTTTGTGTCTCTGTTCGAGACATTTTCTTATGTCCTACGATTTCGTGTAGTTTTGAGATCTGATCTATGGTATCTGCAGTCCTGTTCAGAATTAGTTGGATTTCGGAGTGAAATTTTGTCTCTTGTTGATTAGGGTCAAAAGAAGAGATGGGGCTGACCTTCACGAAGCTGTTTAGCCGTTTGTTCGCGAAGAAGGAAATGAGGATTCTCATGGTAGGGCTCGATGCGGCTGGTAAGACGACCATTCTCTACAAGCTGAAGCTCGGCGAGATTGTCACTACTATCCCTACCATTGGTGAGATTTGTCTCTCTTACCCTCTCTCTGTCTCTCTCTTGTCTGTAAACTGATTCAGAATTCTAGATATTTAATTTGCAAACAACATGCTTTTTCCGTATTAGTTGAATTGTGTGCTATCTATTTAGGATCCTTCTAACTCTTATGTTTAAGGCTGAGAAATATATTGTTTAGTCATAGGCGATTATTAATGTAGTGGTAATTTTGGATGAGAAGGTTTGATTGTAACTATTTGAACCTTTAATGAATTAGAATGGTTTTAACCCATTTGTTCGAAGTAGTGATATATCTAGTTGATTTATATGCATGCAGCTGAAGCTAATGCGTGAGTTCATTGTTAAGAAGCATGCTGTAATATTTGATCGTTTGTGTTGATGTAGCTGGTCAACCACATCTCTGTTATGAGAATAATGATATGTAGGAAACAAGAATGGGAGAGATACTTTGATCGGAGTTCTAGTCAGATTTGGTCAACCAAATCTGGAAGTGTATGTAGTGTCGGCTTGTTTGAGCATATGGGAATAATTATGCGCAACAAGATGTACTTCATGAAAGAAGTTGTTTAGTTAGTAAAATGCAGTAATAAACTTTGTGAATTGAAATCCTCTGCAGATGTTAAGACTGTTACGTCTGTTGTTGATGCAGGATTCAATGTGGAGACTGTAGAGTACAAGAACATTAGCTTCACTGTGTGGGATGTTGGAGGTCAAGATAAGGTATTAATTGTAGTTTAGTTAGCAATGAAGTATTCCCTTTATGAATGCGGTAGTTGTTGCATTTACACTGCTATTTCTCTATATTACTTGATCTTATTTTATCAATTCTTGAACATCTAGAGAATGTGTACCTTGATATTTGCTTAACTAATTTATTATTGGAGTGATCGTACTATTATATTGAGCGGTATTGAGTTTTTACACTAGGAGCTAGGAAATCCAAGGAAAGTATGTAGTTTTACATGTTATATTTAGCTGTCAGTCTTCTTATATCAGCACCATATGTTCATCTTATAGATTTACTACATAGCTCTGTTGTTCTCTTGTGCATGTGCCTTTCCTTCTTTTATAGCTTATCTGGATGACATTGACTTCTGAAAACAGATCAGACCGCTTTGGAGGCACTACTTCCAGAACACCCAGGGGCTTATCTTTGTCGTGGATAGCAATGACCGTGATCGTGTTGTTGAGGCAAGGGATGAATTACACAGGATGCTTAATGAGGTAAGTATTCTCTAGAATCTGGCTTTATGTTCCTAATCTATTATCCTGTTTAAAATTGTTTTTTATTGTTCGTGTTTGTAATTTTGACTCTGGAAGCAAAGACTTCTATTTAGACCTAGGGAGCTTGACTGTTTTCATTATGCTTATTTGCGTTTTCTATAACTAGAGATCTAAATAATGATATATGGCATTTGGCTTTCATATTACATTGAGAGAACTTGTTAGTAGATATTGCATTGCAGATCCAGACACTTTAATACTGCAGCCCTTTCTTTGTTTGGATCTCACAATGCTTGTGTTAAATCTTGACTTGATTAGTGTTTGGACTTGACAATTACCCTTATTTAGCATAACAATGGCTGACAACTGTCATCATTATGGTCATATTCATGCATCTTGTTCTCCAGCATTAAAACAATAAGTGACTTTAATATAAGGAACTAGACGAGAATGAAAGAGCAAGAAATGCAGAGTAAGTTAAATATTTCATTTAAGAAATGCGGAGTAAGTTGAACATTTCACGTGATTATCTAGTTATAGTTATCTTGAAGCTTGCACCAGTGCTTGTGAAAGGGCTAAGCAGTTCTGAATACTGTATCATATGTTTGTAAGCCATATGACTTGCTCTACTTTATTGTTTTCTGGTGCAGTTTCATGAACTCCTGAAATTCTTTTCTAAGAGTATGGAAAGTGTTGTTCACCTCTTACTCTTACTTGGCAGGATGAGCTCCGAGATGCTGTTCTGCTTGTGTTCGCCAACAAACAAGATTTGCCAAATGCAATGAATGCCGCTGAAATTACTGATAAGTTGGGTCTGCATTCACTGCGCCAACGACACTGGTATGTGGTTTTTTTCTTGGAAATAAGGCCCAGCTCTGGAAATTTTTTTCTTCTAATACGGACAAATGACGTGCATTTAAATTTTTTTTAACATTGAGCCCAATCAACTTGATATATTTTATATCTAAGGTGCAAGTTTGGCTTTCTTTAGGAATCTTCTTGTAACCATAGTTGTTGCAGCCAATTTCTGCTCAAATTTCTCCGTAGTTGTTGATGCTGCAAATCAGCAGCTTTTATTTTTCTCCACGCTGTTCTTACCGTTGTTTCTTCACAAGCCATCAATGTCGCATGAAGTTGTAGAAGTTGAAGCATGCATTGAATATCTCCAAAAACTGTTGGCTCTACCTGTTAGCTTAGTTTTTCATAGACTGTTGCTTACCAGAAGTTTGATCAATTATGCGAGTCATAATAGTAGAAGGGTCCAATCCAACTGCAAGTCTTAATGTTCAACCTCTTTTTGCCAGGTACATCCAGAGCACATGTGCTACAACTGGTGAGGGTTTGTATGAGGGTCTTGACTGGCTCTCCAGCAATATTGCCAGCAAGGTAGTCATTTTTTAACATTTCACATCTCTAGCTTTTAGATTTGCAGCTTATGCTTTCTTTTTTTAATCTCTTCTTACCATTGCCTTGAGATAATTCAATTGATACGCCAGTTTTTGTCAGGCTTGATATGCTTCCTTGGGAATCATGTCTTGGAGCTTTGCAGCACTGGGCTTTTACCCTACAATGATGCCTTTTTTCCCCTTACCGTATTAAGTTACTTCGTAGAGATTGAAATGTCATCTCTTCATCAAACATACTGCTGTCCTTATGTTTGTAATATCATTATGGAGTCATTTCTTTATGTTTACTGGAAGGATCACGGGCCTGCCGTATGTATATATTAACAAATCATTTGGTCCATTTGTAGCACTCGTTACAAATTCTGCAGCAGAATAAGGGCATGTCTGGGGAGAGGTTTTTTTTTTCCTATTTTTTTATTTCATATTTTTTAATAAAATTTTTTAAATATTTTATAGAATTAAAAAAATTTTTTAAAATATAGAAAAATTTTATGTAGTGAAATTTTTTTATTAATTATTTTTATTAAACTTTTAAAATTAAAAATAGAATTTATTTTTAAAATATTTAAAAAAATTTTTTTAATAAGTATTCTCAAACATTCGCTAAGTTGCACTTACTGCAACTTAGGGCGTGTTTACTAATACCCCTAAACTTCACTTTCTTTAAACTCAAGTTTCACATAAATACTTATAAAAATTAAAATAAATTTTTTTATCAATAAAATTTTTTTAAAAATTCAAATTTAAAACTTACTAACAATATATAATTAATATAAAATTTTATTTTTTATTAAATATTTTTTATTTTTTATTTTATTTTTTAAATTTATTTCCTAAAAACTTTATTTCCCTCAAAACTTCACTTTCACCCCCTAAGTAAACACGCCCTTAGTCATTCCATCCAACTAACCACTACTGCATTCAGATGGACCACGTACTTCCTAATTGTCCACTATCCTTCTAGATCATTAACGGTGACTGTTAGGACTCGTGGATATATATTTTGGTTCCCTGCTGAATGTCACATTTAGAAAAGACTGACGTATTTTGAAGAAAGTGTATTTAAAAAGTCCCGGATGATAATTGGTAACCTACATGGTTGGCTTTCTGAAGTTGTGATAGATCTAAGGCAAACCCCACAAACATGTCAGACTTTGAAATAATTTGTCCAATAAGAACCAAAGACATCATAAATGCAACTTTTTAAAAAATTTAAAATATTAAAAAATTCTATGTAGTCAAATATTTTTATTATTTTTTAAATTAAAAATAAATTTTATTTTTTTCAATAAAAATATTTTTTTATTTAGAAAAAAGTTATTTCAAAAATATTTCTAAATGCAATCTTGTCTCCTACCTTTAATCTAATGGAAGCAACACCTCTAGCATTTTTTCTTGTCACGAAGGTAGAGGAGTAATATGCAAGCATCGATTGCAAAGAAAATGATTAGTGACAAACAACAGCAAACGAACTTAGAGAACTATGCTTGCTAAAAAATGTAAGTACGAGCAGATTCTTCTGGCCACAGCATTCTAAAATAAACTAGAACTAAGAATTGAGTCTTGAAGAATAGAAAGCTTAGACTTATATCTTAGATTTAAACGCAGAGTTGCAGAAAAGCTTACAATGCTATGCGACAAATCATTGTAAATTATGTAGTTGAGTAGTTGCCCAAGAATTTTGCAATAATTTAGGATGAGATACGCTTTTGAGATGGTTTCGGGAGATGAATGGTGTATTATAGAACAGTTGAAGACGTAGTGGACTAATACTGAGTCAGCAAGTATCACAGAACAGATAGGCATCCATGTAACCTTCTCGGAATCAGGTAACATGGATCCACGTGAAAAGATGCAAATGTGTTCACAATATTAATAAGATAATTTCCCAAAACAGAAAGAAGGATAACTTAATTATACTTGAAATAAAAAAATTATAATGAAAAGAAAAATATAAGGAATGAATAAGCAACTTCAAAGATCTTCTAAATTTTCGGTTCTCAAAATCAGCCTTTTTCAGGTTTTGGATCGCCCACTTTAACATTTTCAAGATTTAATAGATTGTTAACGGTTAATAACTTTAATTACAGAGCTGCTTATATTCCTGGTTTATCCATAGTTCCGAAGCTAGCATAGAGGAATTGAAATACAATGACCAAAATCAACAAGAGAGATACAAAAGTTTGATCATAAGAAGACACGCTTGAAAACCAGACTACATAATTAATCAAAAACATTGATTCCAAACAGACCCTAATAAAAGGAAAATTATATTAATATATCATACATATAATTAAGCTAGCAATAGAAAGTCGTCAGTTTCTCCACCTTCCTTGCCACGATCTGAGCATTGATCAAACTCCCTATAGTTTTCATCCCCAACTTCAAGTCCTTCCACCACTCACCTTTCGCCATTCTCTTGTACAAGTAACTATCAAAAGTCATCCGCTGCACGTACTCATCGCTGCACAGTTCAACCAAAGCTTCCCTGCCTGCATTGCTTTCATAGAACACTCTCTGCAACAAATCCAGAAACCTGAACATCAGCTGATACTCGTCGTCCCATTTCTTCAGATAATCTCTCTTCAATGTTTCTTCAGTGACTACACCATCACCATTGTTCCAAGCCTTCACAATTGCTTCACCGCACATGCGCCCGGACTTTGCTGCAAAGTATATGCCTTCACCGGAACACCGGGTCACGTACCCTGCAGCGTCTCCGACTAATGCTACACGGCCAATAACACGCCTCGGGCGTGGGTGGTCAGGAATTGGATGGGCTTCTATTTTAATCACTTCGCCGCCGGCAATGTAGTGTCCAGCTCGAGCGCGAATTCCTGCTTGGTACTTCTTGATATCTGGTTTAGAAACAACGGTGCCGGTGCCGACAGCGACGTGATCACATTTGGGAAAAACCCAGCCGTAGAAATCCGGCGAGACATCAGTGCCTACGTACATCTCGGCGAGGTCAGCGTACCTCTCCATCTTTGAGTCCGGTAACCGGATTCGTTCCTGGAAAGCGATCGCGTACGAGAAGTCACCGGCGTTGATGGATTTCGCTACACGGCTGTTTGCCCCGTCTGCGCCGACGACTACATCGACTTCAAGCGTCTTGGTACTGCTTTTGGAAGAAGAAGAAGAAGAAGAAAGGTAGTGGAGTGTATAAGGTTGGCGAGGAGAAGGTGGGGCTTTGAGTGCGGTGACAAGACCGGGAAGAAGTTTAGCCCCATGTTCGGCGGCGCGAGAACGAAGAAAAGAGTCGAGAACTTCACGGCGGAGCATGGGGATGTGTTCTCCTGGACGAAGAGATTTGCTGAAATCAGCAGCAATGCCGGAAGGGGAAAGAATGCGCATCTGAGTAACGCGGCGGTCGATGAGGTGACCGGGGATCGAGAACTCTTCAAGCATACAGAGAGGTATTGCGCCGCCGCAAGGTTTAGATCCGGTGGGGTTTCGCTCAATCAAGTAAGTCTCTACTCCACCTGCTGCTAATGCCTCAGCTGCAGAGGCACCTGCAGGCCCCCCACCTACCACTGCGGCGCGGAGAGGGCGGGAGTCCGGCCGTGCAGCGATGATTACAGGGGAAGAGGACCTAAAGATAGTTTCTGGTGGTTGAGATGAACGCTTGAGAGGCGCGCCAGTGGAGAACGGCGAGGTAACCAGCAGATGGGTAGCTGCTGCCATGATTGACCTTGATTGATTGAGATTGTTTTCTGATCAGAGCTGCAGTAGGGTTCAGCTTCTTCTGGACACGACTGCCACGAGCAATTTATGTTGTGAGCGGTGCCGAAAAGACTTCTTACATTATTAGTCTATATTTGTTATTTTTTTAAGATATTTGACAGTGCTTAAATTTTCAAAAATAATTTTAATATTTAAAACTATATTTCATTTTTTATTCAAAATTTTGAAATATTATAATTTTGAAATAGTGAGTGTATTTTTAAATATTATTCTCAAACATCACTGTCGTCTGAATCTGAGAGTGAAATTGACATACTACCTTCTGTTGACTACTGTGATACTAGCAACGAGTTGGTTTCGTGTCAATCATAGCAACAGGCGTCAAAAGCCATGCGCCGGTCCAGCATTCTAAGCAAGTCGAAAGGCTCTCTCTCTTTGTTACCAGCTCGGTTCATTTTTCTGTTGTTCTAGCGGCTTCAACCAACTCTTGTCCAGTCACAGGGGTTTCAGGTTTTCTACTTTTTCTTTTGTTAAACATGATGTCGTTGTGCTTTTGCTATAGTGATGTCGCATTGCATTCCTAGAAACGAGTGATTATGTTGCTTATTCACTTGTGCCTTAAAACACTTATGCATGTTGAAATATAGTATTTCTTCCTTCAGTTCTGCATTATAGTATGCTTACATCTAACAGAAAGTTGCTCGTTTTTTTCCATGATGTTGCTCGCTTATGATGGTCTGCAGCAATTTGGGTCTGCAGGTTAAAGAATGCGAGCATGCTCTCCTGGGACCGGGAGGACGCTTATGCCTGCACCGGTACTATGCTGTGCTCCTAATTTTGCCGCGAATTACTTAAAAAGCCAGCATGAAAAATTCAAACCAAAAATATCAGTTTGAAACAAGTCCAAGAAAAAATATCAGAGAAAAGCATGAAAAATTGGAGCAAGAAAAGAGGCACATGCCCAACTTCAGAAAATGCCAGAGGACATGTTACGAGCATGCAATATTCGACTTCCGAATAAGAATTACAGGTGGCATTTCACAGATGATAAAGTCTTTTTTACATAAAGATTGTTTTAAAAAGTTATATTTAATAATATATAATTTATTTATATTTATATTTTAAAAAAATTATAAAATATTGTAAAACAATTACCAGAAAATAAAATTTTATAAAATCAAAAGTAATACAATAATTGCTAAATTAAATCCGAAGTATCTTTTGACAAGATTGTCTTCATAAATAAAGACGTAAACTGAAATTCGTAATCACTGAGCTATTTATAGAAATTTTTTATGTGATGTTTTATTTAAATATAAATACTTTCATGTATATATAAGAAGTTCGTCTTCTAATAATATTGCATAATTTCTGTCACTATTCAGAACAAGCAAAAAAAGAAAAATTGAAAAATGCTACAAATATATGAACTTTAACATTACTATGGTGAAGTTACTGAGCGCGTTTGGTTTAGTTTTTTAAAAATTATTTTTTATATTTTTAATATATATTTTATAAATATATAAAAAATTTATTTAAAAATTTAGAAAATGTACAAAAATTTTACAAAATAAAATTTTTTTTATTACATATTATTATTATTATTTTTTAAAATAAAAATAATAAAATTTATTTCTTAAAAAAATAAAAAATACTTTTAAATTTTAAAAAAATTCTATTTCATAAATATTCATAAACTTCACATCCACTTTTGATGGATACTATTAATGTTATTATTCTATAATTGTGAAGTTACTGTGCACTTTCGGTGGATACTGCTCTAACATGATCACCATCACCGGGAGATAACTTAAAATAGTATTTTTTTAAAAAATATTTTAAAACTTGTTAAAGATTAATTTATTTTTATTTTATATATTTATATATATTATCAATGAAATTTATTTAAGGGTGTTAATTTAAAAAATTGTGAAGAAACAAATTTTTTTACGCAGGAGAGTGCGACCGGGAGAGGCACCCAAAACAGCACTCCTAAACAATATATTAGAAAGTGCTTATCTTTTTTTTTATTTTAATTTTAATTTTATCGTTTCTTAATAAAAATTTTGTAAATATTATATAATTTTTTTAAATTTAGAATATAAAAAAGTTTACGTTGTGTTTTATTATTATTGCTTAGTACTATTTCTATATAAAATACCAAATTATTTAAAAAATTTTAAATATTTTTTATTTCAGAACTTTTTTAAAAAACAAAGACTTTCGAACGTTAACTTAGGGCTGTTTGGTTCTCCGTTTCAAAAGCTACTTATCAATTTTTTTCAATTTTTTTTTATTTCATATTTTTTAATATATATTTTATAAGTATATAAAAAATTTATTTAAAAATTTAGAAAGTGTAGAAAAATTCTATAAAGTGAGATCTTTTTATTACATATTTTTATTATTTTTTTTAAGTAAAAAAAATATAGCTCGTTTTTCAAAAAAAACAAAAATATTCTCTACTTCATAAAAATTTTATTTTATAAGCAATCCCAAACGCTTCTTAGTCCAAACCTATTAAGTACATCAGGTCCATCAATTTTGTTTAATAAATTCCAAACAATGTGACCTCTTTTAAATAATTTGCAATCGCAATAAAGAAGCGTCGTTATCATTTTCAGAGTGCGTATTTCAAGTAAAAAATAAGTTAACTGTTAATAACTTAGATTTTACTCTTCACTTAGAATCTAAATTTAAATTTTACTTTACATATTTTAATTATTATTTAAAGTTTTATTTTTTACTAATTTTATTTTTATTAAATATATTTTTATATAGTTAAAATATGCCATATAAATAAAACTCAATACTTACATGAGTAATACGATAAAAAAATGACTTACAAAGTCAAAGTTAAATATAAATAGTTACACTAAATTCACTTACAGGGAGCCTTTTAATTATATAATTAAAGCATACTGACCTACAAGTAATACAAAGTATAATAATTAGAGGAACGTATACGAATGCTTATCAATATAATTTTTTAAAATAAAAATATATTGTTTTAAGCAAATAGTTCTGTTTTTAGCAAAAAATTAATTAAAACGTAATAGTTTTTATCCTTGTAAATTATAAATAAATTATATAACTATCATAAAAACATATTAAATATATAAAATAAAAGTTAAACTAAAATATAATATATAAGTAAAGTCGGAACTAATTTTGTTTTTGTTACTCCGTGCTGGGAGTGTTCTGGCGCGGAGCTGACGTGCTGACCTGTCGCGGGTGCGCCAGCTACTATAGTCACGCCTGAATTTCGTACACTACATTATCAAATCATCTTCTATTTAATACACCGGGGCGTGTAAATTAAAATCCTTGGTGTCTCTGTATCGATTATCTTCCCTTTCCCGTCTTTCAAAGGTTTCCTCGACGCTTCTTCTGCTTCGCAACAACCTCTTTGCTTTCCTTCGTGTCGAAGTTCTCTTTCCTTTATTCTAAACTATTAAATTCAACGAAGGAGAACAGGGCTGGTTGGTTTTAGAACAAATCTCACCAATAGTTCTTTGTTTTTTTTTGGTTTATAAGAGATCAAGAAGTTTCTTCGATCTGAAGCTCTTTGTCCATCTCTCTCTCTTTGGACTTTGGATTCTATTATAACATTAACTCCATCACAATTCGACTGGTGGTAAAGGATCGAAAGTTCCAAGCTCTTTTCTAGGTGAGCAATTGGGTTTTTCCTTGGTTTTGATTAGATTGGATTAGTTTCATTCGATATGATTAACGTATGCATCGATAACAAAACATGCACACTAACTTCTGTGCCACTTCATCTTTTCTTCTTCTCTGTAGCAATTAAGACTTTATACATTGTAAGTAGTTAGTTTTGTGAGAAGCTTGTACTGGTTTAAAGTTTTGGCCGAAATTCAGAAATAATCTGAATTTGGTAGTAAATTCTTTGCATTGTGCTGACCAGTATTCTAAGCAGGAGAAAATTTCTAGTAAATTGAAGCTAATGCATTCTTTATTTTCTGTAATTAAGGAGAAAGTTTTGAGATTGCCTAAATGTCTATTGCTTGCATGCTTAAGGAAAAAAATTTCCATGTTGTTTCAGTTAAAGGAAGCCATGTCTACCTTGGCAGCAGGAAATTTGAGAAGGAGACTTCATCATAGTGATGTTGATGGAAGAAAATATGAGCATATTGGTTCATCAGCATCAGACTCCTTAAGTGAACCTCTTCTTGGAAGTAACAGTTATAGTGACAATCGGCTCGATGTATGTTAAATGAATAACTCGAGTTCTAAGTAATGCTTTCCCTTTTTTTTAAAACATTTTTCATAGCTGAATTTCGAAAATTTTATAGGTTTACGATCACCGAAGGGAAGAAGATATATGGGATGACCGGAAAAAGGAGGAGAGTCATTGGACATTTGTCTTCTCCCAATTGATTGCACAATGGGCTCAATGGCTAGGTTGTCTATCATATATTAGCATGTCTTTTTCCTGAACCGTGGATCATGCATAGAGGGGCAAGATTATGAAAGTTTATCATGCATTATGAGTTCCATAAATCCACAGCATCACATATCTATGCTGTAATTAGATGTTATAGGTTCTCTTTTATATTGCTATATTCTACCTTTTTCAGCATTATTAAATGCGTTGCACATATGACAAACGTTTCTACCAGACTTTCTTTTACTGAATTCTGGTTCAACCTCTAAGAGCCTGCAGACATCTGAGGTGATAAAACCTATTAGACAGTACAGCAGAAATTGCAGACTAACAGTGTTATTATTATGAATAGTGTTGATCTTTCTTATAAGAGCATAACTTCTACTTGGTAGATGCTTGTAGGATTAGCTTTAGAGAGACTGCAGTACAACTCTTTCTTTGCCTTGTTTTAATATACTACTGGCACTATAAATTATGCTAATATTACTTTTTCCCATTGCAGCTAATATTGTCATCGGCTCAAGTTCAGTTTTAGGTAGGCTTTTCACTTTTCCAGCAGCACTCAATGGACATGAGAATAAGAATCTTCTGCAATGTCTGACGCCCTTGCAGGTAATGTTCCGGAGTGCCTAGCCATCTCATTGGATGCTAAAGGCGATATATGCAACCAGTGTTATATTCTCATCTGTAGCTTTCTCTAATTTCCAGAATTAGTACTGTTTTTCTGCGATTTTGCCCTTCTGTACATGTGCACAATTGACAGTGTCAACATAGAATCTGCTGTATGTAAATATTAGACAACTTTGATGCCATCTCTCACCTAAAGAGGTCGGGTAAGTATCTTGCTCATTGAAATGCATCTGCTGTGAAGCCTGTTCTGTTAAATAAAAGAGAGAGAGAGAGAGAGAGAACTTTTAGTTGTTTATTCCTTATTTTTGCCAATTCTGTATGTGGTGATAAGCTCAAGAATATATCCTTTTGCAGTCATCCAATTGTACCCTTGATTAGATTAGCTTCATAGGATTTTTCAGTGCTACACTATGTAATCGTCTTTGTATGAAATACATCCTTTAAGCTTTTAAATTTGGTCGAATTACTGATTTGACCAATTGAGGCAAGTATGATGTTTGCACTGTACTGACGGTTACTGCTTGTAACAAGCCATGTTTGGTTTAATGATTACCAACGGCAAGTACTCTTCTATCCAGGACCACCCTCTTAATTTGTAGGAGTACACCAGAGATGACTGGTTTGCTGCTTTTAAGTAACTCAGTTGACTCATTTGGTTTTCAAGGAATTTGCTATTTTTCTTAAGCAGAGTTTGAGTTGCAATTGAAAATTATACTTCAAATAATTTTGATATTGCATCTTTATTCTTAATTAACCGCATAGCTTTTTCTATGATTTCTTGTGGAGTGCTTTTTGTTTCTATCCTTTGTATTTGTACTGGCTATTTGCATTGATTTCGCATAGGAATGGTATCTCTAATTTGAGTAGAAAAATACACATTATGTCTTATGTACACTATGTGCTAACTTGTATGTGTTTTTTCCCAACTTTTTTCAGGAAGAAAGACTAAGAAACTTAAAGAAGAGAGTCGCCATTCCATTTGATGGTTCGCATCTGGATCATCAAGTAGGCAATCCTCCAGCAGCATTTTTTTTTTTAACCTTGGATTTCTAGTTCTCTTTCTGATAATATCTTGTAAGGGGACTGTTGTTTAGGAGTTTTTAGATTTTGAGTGTGCTTGGCCTGACCTCCTTCACTGATTCACAGGATGCGCTGACACAACTCTGGAGGTTAGCTTATCCTGAAAGAGAGCTTCCTCCTCTCAAATCAGAGTTATGGAAAGACATGGGATGG
The DNA here is from genome assembly GCA_019914995.1 of Acanthochlamys bracteata. NCBI lineage: Eukaryota > Viridiplantae > Streptophyta > Magnoliopsida > Pandanales > Velloziaceae > Acanthochlamys > Acanthochlamys bracteata. The sequence goes on from CM034133.1 coordinate 3,005,759, forward strand.
CAGGGATCAGACCCATCAACCGATTTTAGGTATATTTAAAACCAAGTTCAGTTTGTTGCTTTATGGACAGTTAGCTTATTGGATTTATGAATATTTGCTCCAGGGGAGGAGGATTTATATCATTGGAGAATCTCATCTACTTCGCCCAAAACTATCCTGTTAGTGCTTTTCCTTATATACACTACTCTTCTTCTAACTTGCATTGATGCAGTAGTAATAGTCACTAACTGTATTGTGGCATTTGCACAGGAAACTTTTCAGAGACTTTTACATAAAGAAGAAGGAGTTAGAGCACAATGGGAATATCCTTTTGCTGTAGCTGGTATCAATATATCATTTATGCTGGTCCAAATGTTAGACCTGCAGTCAGGTGTTGATAGAAACCTTTTTGGGATGCCTTGTGTTGCCTTGAGTGATCATACTGATGAGCGTCTATTTGTCTGTCACAGGTGCTCCTACTTCCACTGCTGCAGTTCATTTCTTTCAGTTGCTTGGAGAAGATGAAATGGCATTTGATAAACTTTATTGTGTGGCCTTCAAATTGATGGATGCCCAATGGCTTGCAAAGCGAGCCTCCTATATGGAGTTCAATGTATACCTTTTACTTACAGACCTCCATCCTAAGCCTACACATTTGATTAAGTTTAAAATTTTGCTTTCTGATGCATCCTTGTTCATTTGTAGGACGTTCTAAAGTCTACTCGAACACAGTTAGAGCGCGAGCTTGCTTTGGAGGACGTGACCTCTGTATCAGATTTACCAGCATACACAATGTTGTGTAGATAGCCTTCAAAATTTAAAATGGCTTTCTTGTAACTATGTACATGATTCATAAAAAGTATATCTTTCTTTGTCTTTATATTTAGCTTAGATAGAAAGGAGAATAGGTATCCTGATAGTCTGTCAAATTCTTTGTTATTTATATAAAGAGTAGTCTTCAAGAGAAAGAAATTCCTGTACGTTAGCTAAACCATAGCCCTGAACTGATTACCAAAACTTAAAAACTCAGCAAGGCATATCAGAGGTCACTACTCCGTCGATTTCATATTAGTAAGTGACAAATCAACTTTGCAATTCTGGTAATTAATCTTATTCATGTCAATCTGGTAGTCTGCAACTATTAGTTTGATCAGGTTCACAGTCTGGAAATATGGACTGTCTTAATTTATATTAATTTATTTTATTATTGTTATTTAGTGGTGATTTGATATAATAGTTCTGATCCAAAACTGTACAGTAGTAGCCAGTAGGGTCAGCCATGTAAAATTTTTTATTAGTTATTTTTATCATTTTTTTAAAATATAAAAATAAAACTTATTTTTAAAAATTTTTAAAATATTTAAAATTTTTTTTTTTTGAATAAGCACCCCTATAAATATCCTCCCTCGCTTTTAACCCGGGAGGAGGTTTCTAGAAAACAAAACCAGGAATTCTTCACCCTATTATCTTTTCTCCAAGTTACAAATCTAGGCCTTGTAAATCAATCAATCGATCCAACAAAAAAATCAATAAAACTCTGAGCACTGATTACTGATTAGATCAACTGATCTCGATGACGACGGCTCGGAGGAGCGTTCGGTACGCGCGGCTTCCGCAAGACGAAGATGATGACTACGATAGCAGCGGCGGCAACGAAGGGAGAAGAAGAAGAGAGTTGGATGATCTACGGTTCGCTTATAAACCGAAATCCTTGGATCGAGTTCCTTGGAAATCGATCGCGTTGGCGTTGTTCCTGCTCTCGCTTGGTTCGTTGCTTCTCTTGCTTGCCTTCTTTGTCTTCACCGGGCACATGCCCGGAGAACCATCTCAGGCTTATGGTCTACTGCTTCTTGGCATACTTGCTTTTCTCCCAGGTCTGTTTCTCCATTTACAGACAAAGTTTTTTTTTTGTTTTTGTTTTTGTTTTTCTGTGTGAGTGTTATGTATTTGTTTTTAATTTTGAAATGCTGCTAATTTGCTGAGATGGTAGACAGAAACATATGGAATTACTCTGTATAAGCAATTGCATTTGTTTTGTCACACATGGGTTAGTATTGTTGTTTACTGATGATTCAGCAGTAAGATATTGATATAATGATTGGCAAAAGTAAGTCGAGATACGTTAATGAGATCATCTGTGGAAGTGTTTAGAAGGTATTCTTGGAAAATTACAGTAGTTTCACAATCATCAACCTGGTCTTTTGGGTCCAAGTTTGGGGTGTTTCTGTGGGGATACAGGACCGATACAATTATATTAGTCTGGAAATCCTATACTACAGAATCTTTGATTGGAACAAGCTTGGGTTTGGTGACAAATTTGTGGACACTTTACCTAGGTCTATGGCAGGATGAGGCTTTGTGGAGTGATGACAAAAACCATGAATCGGGTGAACTGAATGGTCCATATGTTTACCAAAAGCTCCAAGCTACTTAAACAATTACTGTTTGGCAAGCGTGAGTCAATCTTAACAAGCAGTAAAAACTGCAACAAGTAACTAGAAAAAGTTTAACTTATTGCGGTTTGAACTGGACATCTATGAGTCTAGACATTGAAGCGTCACTTTTCTTATTTATTCAATTTCCTTTGGAAAAATATTGTTGGAGTATAATATTCTAAATTCAATGTGCATATCAATGATTGTATACGTCTAAGCTGATTGTTCCGATTGTTGAAGCTGGAAATAGCTTTTGCTATATAGGTCTTTTGAGTTGTTAATCTCTGAAAATCTATATCGATACATTTTCAGATATGTTTCAAGAATCTGTTCTTTTTGTCCCCCTTTACATTTCTTTGAATAGTTCTTGAGAATAGGTGTATTCAAAGTTCTATCTTTATTAGCTCTATTTGTGGATTTATACTAAAACTCTAGCCTATGATGTGATATTTGCTAGACTATCTTTTTTTACTAATGGATTCATAAATTGTGTACAACTTCCTTAGTTGTGTTGAAATGTCATCATGGAAACAACTATTGTGGCTTGAGAGGATCATGCAGTCGAGACTGACATGACTTTTCTTGGCAGGTTTCTATGAAACCAGGGTTGCCTATTACTCCTGGAGAGGTGCCCCTGGGTACAGGTTTGCTTCTATACCTGATTATTGAGCCACACGTAACCAATGTTTGTGAGATTACTTAGTTTCGGTAGCAAACTCAAATGTCAAAGTTTTTTAGTTTCAGATCTGGATATGTCTTGTTGTTGGTATAATTTGTCTTTAAGACCTTGAAAATTGTTCTGATGGCATTCTCATGTAAATGTTGGAAATAAAAGGGTTGCTTCATGGATTACATATGACAAAACCCGAGTTTGGTTTGCTGTTTCATAATGGTAGTGCTGTTTCAACAGTAGTTCAGATGGAGGCTCTGCTATGTATGATATTGACTTTTTTGTTCTCTATAAACCTATTTGGAAAACTTCATAATATTTGTATATAAGAAAGTAGAGAATGAGCGTAGAGACGCGCAAGGGGTATGGTAAGGAATGGAGAATAGCTGAAGCGGAAATATCAATGTGAGTTCAGAGAAAGTATGCATCGTCAATATAAAATAAAATTCTTCTCATTCGTTTTCAATATCAACATATCATCCTCAGCTTCAGATTGTAAAAGCTAGAGACATCTTCAAGGAGATATCAGAGATCAGAGACGGTATACGAGCACAGAGATACCTGTTCAGAAGCTGGGGATTCCTTGCTGACCTCCAGCCAGAAAGTGTGATTGTGCAGATTGTAGGGAAAAGTACTCCCCATTATCAACAGGTCGTCCTGATCATCTCCTGGAAGGATGCCAATTGGATAAATCCTGTTGCTACACAAAGCATCTAATAGATTAACACCCACGGAACGGAGCTTCTCTGAAATCTACGAGTACAAGCAAGGAAAATTTATTAGTTTGAACATTTGTGATATTACTTAGTTAAGTTGCCAAAATCGAAAGTGGTAATCTCAACCCCTAAGAGTCTACTACTATCCAATCCCTGTTCATTTAAGCTTTTTGCTTGCAAGCCTTTTAGGAATCAATTAAGGTGCTGTTTTGGAAGTGATTTTCAACTCTTTTTTTAAATATTTTTTATTTTCAGTAAATTTTTACGATATTTTATAATATTATAAAAGTTTTTAAACGTGCAAAAAGATTTTATATCTTATTATTATTATTATTTATTAAATAAAACACAAAACTTATTTCTAAAAGATTTTAAAAATATTTCATAAAAGCTACATTTTAAAAAATACTGTCAGATATTCTCTTCAGACTTGGAGAAGAAATAGTCCGTTCATTTAGTTAAACTCTAACTTAAGCATAAAGGTGGCAATATAGGTTTATGGGTCGGTTTCGGGTCGACCCATATAATAATCGGGTCAAAAATGTTCAATCCTAATTCGACCCGTTTATTTATATGGGTCAAAATTGTCAATCTTAATCCAACCTATTTATAACCAGGTCAAACTCGGATCGACCCATTTAATAATTAAATTATTAAATAAAAATTATAAATATTAATTTTTAATAATAATATATCAAAATTATTAATTATGATGTATTTAAAAAGAAAAAATATTAATTTTGACAAATTTATAAATTAAATAAAAATTAATTAAAATTAAGATAAATTAAAAATATATATATATACAAATTAAATTCAAATTTTTTGCTATTTTTTTCTAATTTTTAAATAATATATACTATATAAATAGTTAAACGGGTCATTTTTGGGTCAATCCGAACCCGATCCGAACCCGTTTAAATTTTCGGGTCATTTTCGGATCGACCCGAAATCGATCCAAATCCGTCTAAGACTTGACCCGAATTCGACCTTTTCGGATCGATTTCGGGTCGAATTTTCGGGTCGGGTTGATTTTTGCCACCCCTACTTAATGTCACGGGCCTAGAGTTTTACCTTGGCTCGTGCGGCACTTAGTCACGATCCTTTGTGGCTAAGTCAGTCTTTACCCAAAAGAGCTATCAAAGATAGCTAAGGAAGCTTGAATGGACTAGAGGGAAAGTAAAAAAAATACTTGAAGAGAGCTTTTGGAAGGAAAGTTTTATATTGCTTAGCTTGGTTACAACTCTTGCTTGATCTATTTGATTTTCTTCATGCCGCAAATGAGAGCTCATCCTCCTTATTTATAGTTTCTCCACCTCCTCAACGGACGGTGGAGATTGTTTTGATCGGACGGTGGAGAATACATGATCCAGAACTTTCTTACAAAATATCCCTTACAAGAGTCTCCACTATTCTAGAATATTCTCTAGCCTATGCCAACTATCTTTTGTCTAGAGTATTCTACCATACTCTAGACTTTGCCTATGCACAATATAAATTTATCTAGGCAAAAAGCATTTTACCAAGATAATTTTGATGGGGAGAATAGCCAAAATAGACATACCGTGACATTCTCCCCCACCTATTTCGCGATGCCCTCATCGCGGTTGTGTGGAGCTGTAGCGGAACTCTTGGATCTTATGGTGGAATGGCCATAAGTCATCTTCATGCTCCCAAGTTGACTCATCGTCTGCCCGACCCTTCCATTTGACCAAATATTCAGAATAACATGGACGGTTACCACGCCTTGGGATGAATCGATGCGCCAAAATTTCTTCCACGTCCCTTTCGGGTGTCATCATAATAGACGCTGATGCTCTTATGGATGCTGCGATACTTTGATTATCCCTTGGCTCCAAATTGAGATGATTTGGTTCTTTTGGAATGGCCTGGATTGTTGTTTGTGCCTCCTTCTTCTCCTTTGAGGGTTGTATGGCCGAAGTAGTCTTGGATTGGAGATTTACTTCTCGCGACAAAGGTACCATGCATGTTTTCCCTTCATCCATGATCCACATGGAGTTGACAAAAGGGATAGGTACGGCCTTTACGCGATCCATAAACTCCATACCAAGAACTATAGGAAAATCATCCATAGGCACAACGGAAAAGTCCAAAAGACCAGACCACTCACCTATGCACGTTTTGACCCCACGAGCAACACCAACAATGGATTTGGGTTCGGAATTAACTGCCTTAATCCATCCTTGCCCCTTTTCGTACTTGACGCCTAGCCTCGTTGCTTCCTTCTCCTCGAGGAAGTTATGGGTCGCTCCTGTGTCTACCAAGGCTCGGACCTCCTGTCCTCCAACTTTGGTCGTCACGTACATCCGACCCTTCACCTCACGTTTTGGCAGTTCGGTTTTGGCTTGGATGGCATTAAGCAGTTGTAGTGAGCCCATCTTTACCTCTTCAGGTTGCCATTGTGGCTCGTCCATTATCTCTATTAGTGCGGAAAGTTTGTTCCGTTTTGGGCATTCCCTGGCCATATGAGGTCCATCACAAAGGAAGCATTTTAAAGGATTCTTACCATTCCCTCGAGTGTTGCCATCGCTTCCTTGGCCTCTATAGGAGCCTCCCTTGGTCTTTGGTGGGTCAACCGTTGCTTCCTTGACTTGATGGCTATCTCCACCACCATTATCCTTAGAGTCCTCTCGAGGCTTATGCTTCTCGGGCCGTTGGAACTCTATGAGGGATTCGGCTATGGCAATAGCAGAGTTGAGGTCTTGAGGTCCTCTACGTTGGATCTCCAGCCTTGCCCATATTTGCAATCCGTCCATGAAAGCAAAAAGGGCCTCCCTTTCAGGAAAATCATGGATCTCCAAGATCAACTCTGAAAATTTCTTGACATAATCCCTTATGCTGCCTCGATGGGTCAAGCGCCGAAGCCTTGTCCTTGCCTCATCCTCGGCATTCACCGGATAGAATTGCCGTTTGAGTTCCCTCTTAAACTCTTCCCAAGTGGCAATGGTGCAGGTCCCCCTCTCGATCTCAGCATGTCTCCTCCTCCACCATACCATTGCGGTATCTTTAAGGTAAAGAGTGGCATGATCGATCTTACCTACATCCTCCGTAATGCCAGTACTCCTAAAGAGTTGCTCCAAGCTCCAAAGGAAGTTATCAATCTCCTTCGCGTTCCGCGCACCCTTATACGTCTTGGGTCTTGGAACATCCACTTTCGAAGGAGTCGAAGTTGAGGGTACGGCGGAAACTGTCCCTTGTGTAACCGCCATCTTACAAAGTGCCCAATCCCCTCGGACATTCCTCAATTCGGTGGCCAACCTTGCGACCTCTTCCCTAAGAGCCGCTACTTCCCTCCTAAGAGCATCCACATCACCCAAGAGAGAGTCTTTAAGGGCTTTACCTTGGCGAGATGATGATTCGGCCACCACGTTCAAGGCACCTTGCATCTCCCCACGAAGCTCTTCTTGTCCCTTCTCGAGCTTCTCGATGCTTTGGCCCAACTCCTCGAACTGGTCCACCTTATCCGCCATAGCAAGCTCCACCCTAACGAGCCTTGCATTCACGTCTGCCATAACGTCCCTAGACTTCTCCTTCCGTTGGCGACTGCTCTCGGGAGCTCTCCTCTCCATTTCCCGTCCCTCATGGATGGTAACATCGCTTCCGCTAGCCATTACTGATTGGCAGAACCTTCGCTCTGATACCACTTGTTACGGGCCTAAAGTTTTACCTTGGCTCGTGCGGCACTTAGTCACGATCCTTTGTGGCTAAGTCAGCCTTTACCCAAAAGAGCTATCAAAGATAGCTAAAGAAGCTTGAATGGACTAGAGGGAAAGCAAAAGAAATACTTGAAGAGAGCTTTTGGAAGAAAAGTTTTATATTGCTTAGCTTGGTTACAACTCTTGCTTGATCTATTTGATTTTCTTCATGCCGCAAATGAGAGCTCATCCTCCCTATTTATAGTTTCTCCACCTCCTCAACGGACGGTGGAGATTGTTTTGATCGAACGGTGGAGAATACATGATCCAGAACTTTCTTACAAAATATCCCTTACAAGAGTCTCCACTATTCTAGAGTATTCTCTAACCTATGCCAACTATCCTTTGTCTAGAGTATTCTACCATACTCTAGACTTTGCCTATGCACAATATAAATTTACCTAGGCAAAAAGCATTTTACCAAGGTAATTTTGATGGGGAGAATAGCCAAAATAGACATACCGTGACATTAAGCAGGGATGTTGTCGTGCTGATTCTTTGTGTCAAAACAAAGTAAGGCCAAGAAAGTAAAGAAACAAACTAACAAAAGGAACATGTACAAATTGGAATTGGCTAGGCTTAAAATATTTTTCAGATTTCTCAAGGAGTAGAAAGCTTGGAAGATTATCAGGTAACTGAGGGTCGGTTGAGAGTAGGAGATCGAACCCTCCCTGTACCTCTCTCACATGCAAACTGCAAAGCAAGCGCTATACCATTTAGCTACATCTCCTCCAGCGACAGTAGCAAGTCTATGTTAACTATCAAGAGCTATGATATTCAGCGACACTAGAACATATCCAGGATACTAGAAAAGCTGAGAGAACCAAGTAAACTAATCTCAACAAATTACGATAAGATTGCAGAATGATGCTGGAAATGCGGATATATGCTTCGCATAATTTATACAAGGAATATTGAAAATTTTAAACATTATGCAGTTGGTAGAGAAAAGCAATATTACATTTTCAAGCTGGCTTTACAAATAAAGCTTTCGCAAAACCTCATTCCTCATGAAACATCACGATCTCTCATTTTACAAAATGGCTGTACGTTTTAAGCATCACAAGAAACAGTCACTCAAGTAGTATCAGATATGGAATTTCCCATTGACATTATTACATTCTAAAAGGCATCTTTGATGCTATATACATATGAAGTTCATAGAAGGCTTGACAGCAAAATAAGTAAAAGCATGTTCACCAACACGCAGCCCTTACGCAAAGACTGGTCAAATGTTGCTGCTCTCTTTGTGCGGTTAACATCACCGTATAGTTTGCACCTTCCAAGCAACAGACATAATGAGTTCGAAAATTAGGACGGAAAGCCAAGAGCTAACAAAGTTTGGAGTTGTCCATCTACAAAGTAACAAATTGTGTGACAAACTTGGTATGCATTTTGAAAAGGCATCCTACCTGCATGAATTGGACTGATGCATAGCCACCTCTGCATTTGGCAACCACAGCAGTCAAAATTTGCAAGGACGTGAAGGCAGGTTCTCCATAGACTTCAGAATCAATGCTGACCAAAGAACATTCCACTATCAAGAGAAAACTTCACCAACATGCATCCATAGATGCATATAGACTCAACCCCAAAGATATTGCCCAACAAACACTACTTCTGGTATAATATTTAAAAACTTGGTATGGCAGCATAGCTATATCATGTGACCAGAACCATTTTAAAAACCAATCAAATACACATAATTGAAAGATCACCTATCAAGAACAAAAGCGATTGTGAATAGTGATCCTGTAGGCTCTTTCGAAAGAGTATGGTTGAGTTGTGATGTGAATCACTGATTAGGGTGCTAAAGATGAATGGTTGATTTCAAAGTGGAGGAACAGATGGGAGGTCTTACGTAGAGAAATAGACGACTATTGATTCCTCAAAGGACCCCCTATCTACTATCGAAACTCAAAGCTCAAAGCCACACCTCCAAAAGGAAATAAGCCTTAACTAAGTTTGCTTCCAAGATCAACCAGATCAACAAATGACCATTTACATCACATCTTGGCAAACCTGCAGAACCAAGAAGGATAATGTACTGGATTCTAAACCTCCATATACTCTTAAGTAAGATCAGCACCAATTTCAAGCACATATCTCAAATACAAATGTAAAAACCCTGATAAAGTTTCAAAAAAGACAGTATTTTCAAGCAATTCTTGATTTGTTTCTTTTGAAATGGACAACTGCATGCATCAAAGAAAGGGACAGGGAAGTATAAAATAAATCATTTTGGAAAAAATATCCAAATTAAGGGTCTTACAACAGCTAAAAGCTTGAATATAAATCCATGTCACGAATTCACAAACCATAGAAATAATTAACAGGGAACACCCCATATAAAAAAAGGTTATTTCTTTCACAAATCCACAACACATTTAGAAAGTTTTAGAGAAACCAAAATACAGTAGCAAAATAGTTAAAGTATAAAAACTATTCAAGTACTAAAAAGGAAGTTCGGGATAGTAGTAAATATCCAAGTTTATGGCAACAACTAACAATAATTGAAAAGTGAAAAAGGCATCACAAGGATTCGGATGCAGGAACACCAGAGTACATCGCCCACAACCTAAACTGATGTCTGCATCTATAGGATCTGCAAGATAAATATGAAAAAACTGTAAAGATTTTTACAAAAATGTATTTTTATAAGAACACTTAGGAAACCATTCTCATAGTTAAGACATTGAGATTTTACTGAATTACCAAATGCGATTACCAAATGCGAAAGCATCACTTTAAACATCATGAATTTTCAGCAGAACTAAAATTCTCGAAATTAGGTCTTAAGAGGAAAGCATATGCATACAGCCAAACAAAATATGGTCCCTAGAAATTTCTGATAGCTAAAAGGTTACTTTCTTAAAAAGAAGTATTTTAAAAAGCACAAAAGCAGGAACATACTATAGTTACAAAAAATAGTATTTACTACAAGTAGCACTTACATTTCCTTCAAAGGAATACTAATACTTTACCTGAAGTGAGGGCATGGGAATTGGTATATGTATACCCCTCCAAACAGAGGGATCTGCACTTATAACGGCAGTCTTTTGTATTAGTTCTTAACAAAGTCCAGAAAAATAGTGAATGTTCATTGCATAACAAGACATACAAGATACATCAGAAAAACAAGAATAGGTAACAAACTAATTCAGTTAAGAGCAGAATGGATTCTCATGATTGCACACTACATTTGCAGAAATGCCACACTGGATATATAATGTTACTGATATGTGCCAACGCATCTAGTCATCGAGAAAAAGTGTTAGTCTGAGGGTAATCTAAGTTATTCTTTCTTGGAGATGGAACCGTAGCATGAGGCCCATAACATAGTCTAAGCTAAGATCAACATATGCTAACACTTATGGCTAAATCAACCAAAAACTAATCAAATACCATTTTCGTTAAGTTAAGCAAGGGTGGTGTTGTTTAATTTCTTTGCCTTTGCACTCATAAATCCATAATCTGACATTATATATTGTTTCATCTGGTGTTCAACCTTTCAAACACATATGTGGGTGGGGTGGGGTGGGGGGGGGGGGAGGGGTAGGTAACTACACTCTGGATCCTATTTGATCCTAACAATTTGTACATTCAGAAGGCAACCTACTCAAAAGCTGTCAGTTAAGCCTACAAAGAAGTTGATAATAATATAATCCAAACACCTAACCGACCAAAGTTTTCTAACTTCATTAATTTCATAACTTAGATGTAAGCACATGCAAACAACATTTCTATAATGCCTAAGCAGGAGGAAAATAGATTCTACTTGAGTGTGCTTCCTATAGTGCCTAAGCAGGAGAAAAATTTATTCCACTTAATGTGTGAGATTCCTATAGTGTTGAAACAAAATCACATGTAAATGTTAAAGACTTAAAACAATAACTTATAAATTGTGAAAGATAAACTGCTTTAATAAACAACTGATAAATTGTGAAAGATAAACTACTTTAATACGAAATAAACAAAGTAAGAAGAGAAAGGACCTAAGAATGTTCAAGATTAACCATTATCCAGTGAACTATTTAATAGATGTCCTATAAATGCATATCCTATCCAAGCAACAATCTTCACTACAAATAAGATGAGATGATTCATTTTTTATTTTATTATAAGAAGATTATGTTGAGAGTAAGAGAATGACAAAACCTAAAGTAACATAAGAAACATAAGTAACGAGGTAATAATGACTCTTAAAATCAGAGTCATGTGGATCATGCAAGGAAAACAAACCAGAACATCCATTCTTCTTTGCATTTATACAATGCAATAAAAACTTTTAGTGAATTGTTTAAGATACTGCAGCTGCTATAACCTTTCTGTTTCCATAAACAGTGTTGAACATGAGTTCACAAAAACCATTCTTCTTAGATGATGCAAATTAGATACAAGAGGAAGTACTAGCATGCAACTAACTTTTCTCCTATCAATGTGGCTGCACTCTGATTTATAGAGGACAGTACAAGAGCAGTGCACTACCATGTTGGGCAGAAAACTATTCATGCATATAAACTTATGACTACATGTACATGTATGTTTCTGTATGTCTGCCTATGTTTGTACCTTTAGTGTGTTTGTTCAGAGAAAAGGATGTACACATATTGCAACATCATGATCACTTTTTTTTTTTTTTAAATAATTTTTTTAGGGAAGGTACAGCAATATCAGAAACTTCAATGAAAGGCATAAGAATTCAGCTCGTTTGAGGTAAGACTATTACCCTAGCGGCCCATATAAGGGGGAACTCCACTGTACTGTCCCTGGCGACCCCTTCCATAGCCTCCCTGTGTTTGAGCTCCAGCAGCATTCAAATTTGTCCCACCTGCAATTGCTTGATTCCCATACACACTTTGCAAACCAAGCCCTCCTGTGTTCCCTACCGGAGATTGAATCGCAGGATTTCCCACGGCACCCAGCTGGCCCAGTACATTTGTCAAACCCAACCCTGAACCTTGGGTTGCTATCAGCGCAGAAAGAGCCTGACCAAGTGCTGGGTTCAAGCCAGTGGCAGCAGTAATTGGTTGATTAAGCCCCAACCTAGAAGCCGTGGGTGCCATAAGGTGACCACCACTGGGACCCCCCAAGTGAGTCGTTACACCACCAGGAACACCGGAGGCACTAGTATTCCTCTGGATGTTAGCTCCACTGAAAGCCATATTTTGAAACTGGAATGCACCCGATCCCTTACTCGGCTTTGGGCCATCAATTGCCTTCGAGCAATTCAGTACATGACCCTCAAAGCTCTTGTGTGGCTCCTCTAATGCTCTCTTTGCTCCCTCCATTGTCTTGTATACAAACAAGCAGAAACCCTTTGGCTTTCCAGTAGCCTTATCAAGCCCAAGCGGCCCCTCCTCAATCTCACCAAACTGAGCAAAAAACTGTGTAAGCTTCTCTGGATCAATATCAGGGCCAACGTTGCTAACAAAGATCTTCCTCTGTGTGTACTCTGATGTTGGAGGAGCAGAAGGCTGCTGTGGGGGAGGTGGTCCTGCCGATGCCAGCTGACAAGCAGTCATCCTGTTCCCAATCTTCTTCTGCGGTTCTTGTAGCGCCCTGCGAGCAGATGACCGGTGCTTGAATAGAATAAAGCCGTAACCTTTCGACCTCCCCGTAACCTTATCAACAACAGCCTTGCATTCCTCGATCTCACCATATGCAGTGAACACCGCACGGAGGGTTTCAGTCGTCGTATCCCATCCCAACCCATGTACGAAAATTTTCCGGTGGGCTGGGTCAATATCCGCCATGGAAAAAATTCTCTGCAGTACATCATGGTGTGCCACGGCGGCATCACGGAGTAAAACCACCAGCTGTTCCTTCTGCAGAGGTTCTAGAAGCTTCTGGATAGACTCCGGATCACTCTCTTCTTCTTCTTCTAGTTCCATCCCCTTGGCTTCTCCACTTCCATTGGTCACCTGTTGAAGCTGTAATTCACGTTCTGGTTCTTTCTCGGCCTGGGACTGGTTCGACTCGACCGGTTCGGGTTGTTCAACCTTGATCGGTTGCATTTCTACTGAATTAACTGGTTCGTTATCCATTGATTCGGCCGGTTCAGTTTTCGGTACTACAGTTGAGGGTTCACCGGTTTCCATCTGGATTTTCTGTTCTTCGACTTCGGGCTCGGACTTCGGGCTTGGACCTTTAGAAAGTTTTCGTTTTTTTGCCATGGCCGTAGATTGAAAACAAGGTCAGAGAAACAATTTCGAGTTGAGGAGATTTGAGTGGATTTTGTGTAGCTAGGGTCCTGGTTTTGGGAGAGAAGAAAGAGAAGAAGAAGGTGAATGGATCGTGCGGTAAGCTTACCGTTATGGGAGGGAGTACCGACTACCGAGGGGCGTTTCCCCAATGCTGTCGGCCCTAAAGCCCGTTAACATTTTTCAGCCCGACAACGGAAACTGTGGTAGTAATGTGGAGAGAACAGAAGTCTAACCTGTTTGTCATTACTTTTTTAAAAAATAGTTTTTAAATTTTAAATTATATATTTTTTGATATATTTTTATAAATATTTAAAAATTTATTTAAAAATTTAAAATAAAATTTATTTTTTAAATAATATCTTTTTTGTTTCAGAAAAATTGTACTTTTCAAACGATTCCAAGTAGAATCAAGTGGTAAGTTTACTGCGTTGGGTTCTGATTTTATTCGAATTAGATAATATTTGAGAATGTTTATTAAAAATAAGTTTATCGAAAAAAAAAATATTCTAAAAATTTTAAAAAATAAATTTTATTTTTTTATACTATTGATATTTTAAAAATTTTTATAAAATATTTTAAAAATTTTATTAAAAAATATAAAATAACAAATTAGAAAAAAAGTTCTCTCAAATTTGGACTTAATGTGACGAGTGTGCTATTTTTGCTCAAAACACCAATCCAATATTCTCGACACAAAAAGCCCGTTAAAGGAATGAATTGTTGGCTGAATACATTAATAAAATGAAATGGTATTACCGCGATAAAAATTATAAAATGCTGAAAAACAAGGGTATTAACTGAAATAATTTCTGATTGGAACGTGATTATCTGGTCTTCCGCTCTCTGACTCTGTTAAGAAAGATAATAACAAAAATAAATTTTCGCTCTTTCTCTCTCTCTCTCGCGATCAACTGTCACACTCTCTATTCTGGAAAAAACCCTAAATCCCGCCTGCTAGCTCTATCAAAACCCCCAAAAACCAAACCCTCGCTCTCACCAAAACACAAACGAACATGTCGCTGATTACCGCAATCAGCAGTGATCTGTTTCGTTTTCGTGGCTAATTATTGTTTGGAATTTGTCGGGGATCAAAAAACGTTGTCGTTATTTTGGGGTTCTTTTGTTTGTTTGTCTGAGAAGGTTTTGGGAGGGTAAGTAGATAGATGGAGCTGGAGAAAGTTGCTGACGTGGTGGCACCGGTAGATCACGTGGCTGACGTGGCGCCGATGGTAAGCGGGAGTAAAGAGGAGAAGAGGAGAGGGAAGAATGGTGTGAGATCACCGTGGAAGAAGCCCGCTGCTGCTGCTGCCACGTCAGCTCCGGCGCCGGCGGAGGGGACATTGATGGCGGCTGACACGTGGCCTGCTCTAACCGACGCCCGACAGAAGTCTGGTGGCGCACCAGAAGCTGCAGCGAAGCCATCGCAAGCACAGGGCACTGCTCCGAGAAACGGGCCATCGCATCAATCCACTGCTCAGGTGCGTTTTTTTTTTTTTTTTTGGGTTTCTTCAGGCGATAATTTATGTTCGATTTGTAGGTTGGTTTGATTGGTTGTTGGAATCAGTCCCTTTGATCATATTAGGTGTTTTAATCTTAATTTCATCCCTCTGCTTTTGGTACCTCCTTATTTTTCTTAGAAGTTTGTTCTCTGTTTTTTTTTCTGGTATGATTATTTGAGGTTCTGTAATCATTTGTATTATTTTGTTACAATACTTTATGTTTGAGGAGAGACATTATTTGTTGCTAAGGTTGCTATTTCTTTCCTGCAACTTGTTATGATCTATCCTCAATTAGTAAAAAGATTTCCATGCTAATAGGAGCAAATTTTGGGGGCGTTTGGAGTGCTTTTCAATGGAGCTTTTATAGAACGGAGGGTATTTTTGTCCTATTTTAAAAGACAAGCTCTATTTTTTTGACCTAAAAAATTTAAATAGCGACAACAAGATCTTACTACGTGGTGTTGCTTTTCCCATGTTTGCAAAAGTGCTTTCACTTTTCGTTTTCCAGTAAACCTTCTACAATATTCTATACGATTTATTTATAAAATTTTACTATACCTATAGTATAGTAAATACTCTAGGTATAGTAATTTTACTCAAAATTATGATACCTAGAGTATCAAGGAGTTCTAATAAAAACAACTCCAACGTACTTGTAGCTAAAAAACTTACATTACTTTCTTGCTTGGTGCACTTTGGGTTGTGCCAAATGATGTAAAGTTTTTGCAAATTGATTCTTGTTTTTACTCTCATTGTAAAGATGTTGCTTGATTAACTGTGATTTGTGAGCAAATGTTTCCTTCTAGTCATTGGAATTTTAGATATATTAGATTCCATCAATATTTGATAGTCTGATGTATCTTGAAGATTTGTATATTTTTGAAGCCGGTTGCCCTATTACTTTTTCAGTAAGTAATTAGGTACCATTCGCTAGACTATAGTAAATCAGGAATTAATCTCATTCTTTTGAACAGCTAATCGAAAGACATGATGTAAGCTAACTGACCAAGTTTTATGAATTCTGCGGTGATCTGGATTTTGTATTATTTTGGTATCCGGAATCGCTTGTTAGTTTTCATCTATTTGCTTAGTATGGTTCTTATATGCTTTTTACCTTCTTGATAATATGTACTGATTGCTATGTCTTGACTTATGCCTAAGATCTGAAACTAAAAAATCCTACTTGACTCAGTAATATTTCTTCGAATAAGTTTGGTATTCTGAAGTGCATGCTCCTTGTCATCAGTGATTAAATCCTGATTGACTCAGTAATTATTCTTCGAATAAATCCTTCTTGACCCAGTAATTATTCTTCAAATAAGTTTGGTATTCTGAAATACATGTGCCTCCTCGTTTCAGGGTTCGAATGCCCCTCGTAAGGCTGATGGAAATGGAAGCGGAAATCACTCAAACAAGCACCATTTATCCCACTCGCTCAAAAATGGCCCTAAGCACAATGGAGCCATGAATGGGATAGCATCTTTTGCCCTCCCTCTAGCGTATAATCAACAGCCGCGACCACCATTTATATATCCAGTAGTGCCTGCTCCCCCACTTGCGATTCATGAGTATTCTTATCCTCCTTGTCCAGCTCCATTTCCTAATGGGGAACCCCATGTCGTCAAATCTGGAAGCGAAACTCCAATGCCTGCCTTTGTCCCAACAGCTCAGGCTGGTGCAGCTGATGGTCGGCATTTCCAATCTCTTCCACGAGGAGAACATGGTGGTTGGCGCCCAAATGGTGGCGGTTATGGAAATAGACCACCTACTGCTCTTGAAACTGGCGCTCATGTTACTCAAACATATCGAGCTCAGAGGGGCTTTTATCCTGGAGATCATGTAAATGTGCCTCATGGAATTGGACCAAATCCGTACATGAGGCCTGTTCCTCAATTTTATGGACCAGCTTTCATCAATGGTCCAGGCTTTCCTGGTATGGTTTTTTCTCTTATTGCAGACAAGTTACTGCCTTCTATGTAAAAAGTATTCAGCTCTTATTGACCTTCATAATATTATATATGAATGCAGGTACTGCTCCTCGTATGTATTATGTTCCTGCTGGCCCTATGGACATGATGAGAGGCCCTCCACCACCTCCTCCATTCATCTCGCGTCCTCCTCATACTATTTATCCTGCTCTATCTGCAGCAGAAGTAGCTCTGAGGGAAAATGTCAGGAAGCAAATTGAATATTATTTCAGGTGGGTTTTCTTTTGATGTTATGTTTGAGTTCTATACTCATGTGAATATGGACATTCAGGAATCTTCAATATGTCATTGGTAAATCATCTCCTGCACGTTCCTTTATATTGCCTTTGTATTTGATCTGCTTTTATTCCTTCATATAATACACTGTTAGAGTGCTCCTATTGCTGTTTAAGTTAGTGGAGTTGCAATTCTTATGGCTAACATTCAGTAGTGATCTTCAGTGATGAAAATATGAAGAAAGATCAGTACTTGCTTTCGCTGCTGGATGGTCAAGGATGGGTTTGTATAACTAAAATTGCTGACTTCAATAGGGTAATGTTCATTGTGACTTTCATGCATCTGTGGTTTACATGCATGTTTTGATGTATTATCAAGAGGAAATTCTTGAATCTGGTACCTTTCATTCTGTAGGTCAAGAATATGACAAATGATATACCACTAATTCTGGATGCTCTACGAACCTCTGAGTACATAGAAGTGCAGGTTTTTGTTTTCGTTCTAACCCATATTGACAACTTTTATGATATATCCAAATTCAAGGATTTTTATTTTCATTCTAAACTCTTGTAATGCTTCTATGGTTGACAGGAGGACAAAATTCGGAGGCGTAATGACTGGCCAAAATATGTTTCATCTTCAGGAAATAGTAGATTTTCTAGAGATGGTCAACCGTCTGGGGATTCTGATGGCAATCCTTCATCGATCAAGGGGAAGAATGAAATGAGTGAAATTAATTGGATCACAGCTTGCATGAACAAGGACAGTGAGGCAAAATCTAATACCGAGAATGAATGCTCTCTACTAAGGGAGGATTGTAAACTAGAATCTACTAGTGCCTTGGATTGTGATGATGCAAACATGCTGAATGCATATGAACCCCAGGTTCTCAATAGAGATTCAGAAGGAAGAAGTGGGAGCCTTGGAAGTAGTTCACTGCCCAAAGCTGGAACAAGAGAAAGTCATGTTGGATGCAGCTTATCTTCACAAAATGATTCCAGTGGCACTATGATTGATTCTAAGGTTGTTGATGATGGCAATGCTGCTCTATATCGAAATTCAGCTGGTTCCTCCACTCCCATCTATGACAAATCAAAAGTTCAGAGCTTGAAGATAGTGTCAGATAAGAGATATAGCAAGAGAAGTCTTGGAAATTGCTCAAGTGATACTTCTTGTGATTCTCCTAATTTTACTAGGGAGCAGAGTACATTCATGCTTGACGAGGAACTTGAATTTGAGCATGTATCACACTGCGACAATATCTTGTCAAGGTGAAGAGTTATATAGTTGTTGTTTCTTTCATATTATATAGGTAGCTAATAGCATTTTCTGGTAGTGTTCTATTAAGCAAGTTATGGTGGTACTATTTGTTGCCCTCTGGCTCTTTAGTAGCTGAAATAAGATTTTGATATTAAGCTTGATATAGATATTCAATGACCATCTTAGGGTATGTTAGGTAGGTTTTGCTGTGCTAAAAGGTGCCTCCAGAAGATCATAAGTTTTGTTTTGTGATCTCTATATCTGATTCTATCCAGCTTCATATTAAGCATTTTGTCGCATATTTAGTTTTCTTAGCTGGTTATGTAGTAGGCAATGTCTATGTTGGGGCTTATAGTTTTGCTGCTTGATTAATCCTTTATGATCCCTTTATTTGTCATTTTTTTAGCATTACAATAAGCTTGGCCTTTTTCATATTAGTTTTGGCAGCTAAGAATTGGGGAATAATGTGGTTATGACCATCCTGCATGTGATGTTCATTGGAGCTGGTTCTTTGTATAAGTTACTGCCAATGAAAAGGTTCTTTGAAATGCAGGATTGATGAAGAGGAAGAAACAGATGTCAATGACCAGGATGTACATAGGCTTGTCATTGTTACTCAAGTAAGATTGAAGGGTCTGTATGTTATGTTTCATTTTGCTCCTTTTGTCCTGTGCATTCTAACTGTGTTGAGATTATCTTGTTTGTTGTGGCTACCATAAAAGAAAAAAAATCAATAAAAACAAGTTAAATCAGGTTGAGATTTAGATGAGTTAAGGTAGTGATATGGCTGCTATTTATGTAAATGGATGTTATGACTATAGTGAGTTATTACAAGGTGATGCTGCACGTACTAATTTTTTTTTTTAATAGAATTCCTTTCTATGTGGTTCTGATTATTTATTTATTTATTTACTTAGTTATGTTTTTGGTAAAGAGATATGGATGGCTAGTATGATTTAACGAGCTGTTGATATTAAATGGATGATTATTAACCGAATATCTTGAATATTCTTGTTATAATACTCTTGAAATCTTAGGTAATGTGTATGCTGGCTAGTTATCTGAGATTTCCATATCTTTTGCATCAACTTAAGAGTAAAGTTCCTCATTGAGTATCTTTACTGGTGCTCTTTCCTGATTTTGTGCAGGATTTTGGATCTGGAAAAAATGATAGAGGTGGCGTAAGTGATACAGAGCAACTATCGAGTGATGACCTTGCAACTGCCATCAGTGATGGCCTTTACTTTTATGAGCAGGTACCTGTCAATTACAAAAGTTACTGTAGAAGTGTCTATCACACAAATCATATAGTTTAGATCCTCCAGATGTGACTTTAATGCTCGAACTATAACAACTTGCAGGAATTGAAAGCAAAGCATTCGAGCATTCAGAGAAATAATTCTAGCTCTGAATCTAAAGCTGGGGATTCAAAATCTTCTAGTGTGGCAACTACTTCTGGAAGGGTAAATACCAAAACTATTAGTAATGTTTCCCTTCAAGAGGGTGGACATTCTACTTTCCGAAAGCGGCAAAGTAAGAGCATGAACAAGGCACTATCTTCAAACAAGCAGAGGTTGTTTTTAAAAAATCATGGCAATTCACGTAATCATCATCATGGGAGCGTATCAGAAAGTCCCCCAGTAGGATTTTTCTTTGCCTCAACTCCTCCCGACAGTTTTAAGTGAGTGAATGCTGGTTAAATATTAACTGAAATCTGGTTGGCTGCCTTATTTATTAGAGCTTGTGTCCTTGTCAACTGCTACCTTCTTTACGTGCACAATTACCGTGTTTCTTGCTTCTTGCAGCATAGCAACTTCAAAGTTAGGTAGCTCTCCTCGTGGGGCTTTGTCTGGTGGCAGTCCACCTGTGGGCTCCATGCCAAAACCTTTTCCTCCATTTCAGCATCCAAGCCATCAGCTGTTGGAAGAAAATGAATTCAAGCAGCAAAAGTACATGCATCCTTCTTATAATGCCTTGATTTGTCCAAACTTCTCTGCTCTTGCATGAATATTTTTCATCATTAACTGATAACTTGTCTGTTCATATAGGTATGTAAAATTCCATAAACGCTGTCTTAATGAGCGGAAAAGATTAGGAATTGGTCACAGTGAGGTATAATTTCTTAATGCACTGAGTTTTGTTCTAATCATTGAAGTTTCTAAAAGTGAGTTCTTTTGCAGTGTATTTATCCATCAAACATATGGTTTTCTTTATCAACCCCTCAAATCCTATTACGTATCAACAGTCTATGTGAGCTTTTGTACAGTCAAATCTTGTTTGTGGTGGATGCTTGTACTTGGGCATAAGCTAGGGGTGAGAGCAAGTTCTGGCTTAGTTCCTTGTACATATAATATCTCTAGGTGGTGTATGAGATCTGAGTGTCGAGGATGTTCTATGTCATTAATGGGGAAATAGTGGTCGTTTGGCTTCGTGTTTCTTTGAATCATGTTTATCACTGAATATTATTTTCGGGAAATCTAAAGTGAGTAGAAAAAAAGAATGCAGGTAACACAGTTTGGAGGAACGCAACTGATTGACCTCCATAGGTGCAGTTAAGTGGTTGGAATGGCAGGTATGGGGGCAGTAGGTTGCTTGAAGATCTGAGAAGGAAGGTTTCCTTTTAAGTAATACAGGATTAAG
Organism: Acanthochlamys bracteata; assembly: GCA_019914995.1. Lineage (NCBI taxonomy): Eukaryota > Viridiplantae > Streptophyta > Magnoliopsida > Pandanales > Velloziaceae > Acanthochlamys > Acanthochlamys bracteata. The sequence goes on from CM034133.1 coordinate 3,027,084, forward strand.
GAGCGTAGGAGGTACCGCATGTGTACAAAAATAAAGGCATGATTTATTAGTGGTGGTTGGCCTTTGGTGCTGTGAGGAAAAGAAATGTATCTGTGGAATTGGTTAAGACTAATAAGTGACGGGACTGTCTGGATAGTTAAAATGTTATGGGAAGTTGAAGCTACAGACTGCTAACTTTGTCGTCAGTTTTCGTTGACTATTAAATAGCAGAATGCTTTTCCCTTTACCCTGAATTTTAAGCAATTATAAAGCCCCTGAAAAGTTTGTAGAAATCACAAATCTTCTGATAAAAAATTATGAAAAATCTTGAAAGTACCGCACATGATATTTTTTTTGCTTTTAAGTTAAACCATAAAATTCTGGTCAAAACTTGCTTTTTCAGTGAATTTCCCTATAATAGTACTTGTGAGTTTGTACAATAATTTCTTACGCCAATGTTCATTTTGGTTGCTTAGTACTTTTATTTCTAGCTAATGAAACTTTTTTCTTTTGATGTAGGAAATGAACACATTATACCGCTTTTGGTCTTATTTTTTGCGAAATATGTTCTCTCAGTCTATGTATAATGAATTCCGTAAACTTGCATTGGAAGATGCAGCTAATAAATATCATTATGGGTTAGAGTGTCTTTTCAGATTTTACAGGTAGTGAATCTATATATCTTTTGTCGGAGTTATCGACTTGATGTTTTTCGCCGGATCAGGCTGTTCATTGCTTTCATTTGGTTGTTACCTTGCAGTTATGGGTTGGAGAACAAATTTCGGGAAGATCTCTATAATGATTTTGAACAGCTGACGCTTGACTTTTACCACAAGGGCAACCTATATGGCCTTGAAAAATACTGGTAATATTAAAAGCTTTTAACTCTTATTAGATTGGAGTTCTTATTCTTTCACAAATGCTTCATGTTAATGTTTTGATGGGCAAGCTAGGTTAATGTGCAGGCTGGGTTTGTCGGTTTTGCTCTAGCGAAAAAATCTTGTTAAGGTTGAGTTAGTATTGTACTTATGGCACCAACTTTGACATACTTGTACATGGCTGGGATTGCTGGAAGCTAGAAGAGAGGTGAATTTGATCCATGCATGTCTTCGGTTGACTATGTTTTGATTTGCTTTTAAGCTTATTGATATTTCAAGATTGTGTTTGCATGGTTGTAGAGCCCTGCTTAATATGTGATATAGCATTACAAGAGTTCTAGTATGTTCCTTCCCATGTTATTTTGTTGTAGTTGTTTTATATTGTTTGCATAATATTGTTAATCTCTTGAACTAGTTTTCTTCCGATGTGAAACTATTGTTCTTTAGCTGTCATTTATTATTTCTATCTCATCCTTGTTGGTGGAGATGACTTATTTCTGTACATATGACAGGGCGTTCCATCACTATCGTGAATTGAGGGATAAAAAGGAGCCTCTCAAGAAGCACCCTGAATTGGAGAGACTGCTCAAGGAGGAGTATCGTACACTGGAGGATTTTAGGGCGAAGGAGAAGACTGAGAAGGCTGCATCAAAAGAATGTGGCAGCAGTGGCACAACTGGTTTGGTCGATACTGACATTCATCAACTGTGAACTAAAGCTGCAGATACTGGTTTAATTTTGATGTATGCAAGCATCTTTGAAGCTTTTGAATGTCAGGGTTTATGGATGCCTTTTGCTGAAATTTTGTTGTGTTAGGAGAGTGTGGGGCTCAGTGCCAATTTTGAGGCGGTCTAAAATATGAGGCTGCTGAGTGCGTAATTATTTTTTTCCCCTGTGGCCAGATCTGTACATAGAATGAAAATAATCTATGCTGATGGTGGAAATTGAACAATAAAAGATTCACAATTTGCCCACATGTTCCTTATATCTTTTTGCTCTTCTAGTCCTTTTTCGTTTTAATAAGGCTTTTGGTTATTTTCGCAAGGGATGCTACAGAGTTTTGAAATTGGATACTTCAAGAGTTGAGGATTTGCGCAAATTGATCTGAGTTTGGAAGAATGCAGCATGTTTGTCCTGAAAATAACGGATTTTTTCAGTACAGGTTGTGATTTATTAGCAGTGGCTAGCATCTGGTATAATTCTTTTGAGATGGTTTTGCATCTCTGCTAATAAGATCTCTTGTATGATATAGCAGTAATACTAATACTGCTTTTATGACTCACATATTGGTATTATAACACATATCATTACATCTCACCGAAATTTCCTTTCAACAAAGCAAAGATTTTCAAGCCACACGTCAACATGCAAGCTTTGTCGTGTTAAGTAACGTTCGTCAATCATAAGTATCAACGTCTGCACAAACAAGTTGAGACTAGAATGTAACGTAAGAGCCAGTTCAGACTAGGATCATATGCATCTTGATTCATCTATTGCATTCTCAGCACCTACTATTAAAAAGAATGGAACGTAAGAGTCGGTTTAGATTGAGAGTAAATAAGATAAAAAAAAGTAATAAATCGATTACATTCTTTAAGTGGCAAATCTTTCATAAAAACAATGAAGAATAGAAGTTCTCTTCATTACCTTATAGAAGAGTGATAATATTTCAGAGCAGTGAAATAGTTCGTATTCTTGTTAGTTAAAAAAATTACAGCATGCATATAGAGAGCTGTGACATGTCTTCTCTGAGATAATCTTTCCTTTAACGGTTTTATCATTATTTTCCCGTAAATGGAATCGCTCTACACCTACTTTTAACAAGAATGTAAAATATATGAAATCACTCTACACAAAGATTAGATTAATGAAACCATTAAAGTTTGCCGCTGTACCAAAAAGCCTATTAATAGGATGGGCGTTAGGATACTGCATAAACTAATCTAAATATAAAAGGCGATTTCTGTCAAACTAGCACTGCTACAAGCCTAGAAGTACTTTAGACCCCAAATGTCAATAGCTAAGCCCAAAATAAATTAAACCTCAGAGTGCAGCATCAGATTGCCAAGACAAAGATCTACCTAGTATATACAACAACGGTACCAAGACCATCCCAGAGTTTACCACAAAAGTGGACCCATGCAGGTGTCTTTCAACCTTTGAACAGAAAGCGCCAGGATTTCATTTAATTCAGACAACCCAATGAACCCTAAGCACCACCAGTTTAGTAGGAAGGTGGCGATCAGTTGACTTCAGCAGAAGAACATCGAGCTGCTCACTTTGTCATGAAGCCTTGGCATATCAGGAAAGGTCTGGGAACCAGTATTAGTTCCATGGCTAGATGACGTTTCAGACATGTCATCAAACTTCAGGAACTGCCCCATTTGTGAGGCAGCCAAGTGAGCATAGCAAATCGGTGCCACTGCACAACATGCAAATAGGGATCAACAAAAGGGTATAGGTAGTCTTTCTAAAAATGTAGCTACATTTATGATCAGAAATAAGGTGAAAATAACAGAAATCAGTAGAAAGCTATATATAGTATGTCATACCTATGGAGATGGCAGTAGTACTTCTTTGGTAGCTGGACGCATGCAAAAAACAGAAAAAGAAAGATTTTAGTAAAAGGTTCACAGCATATGATAATACACGAAATGAATTTCTTATAAGCTACGCATCCCACTTACACATAAGAAAGAGAATGAACAAGCTCCTGGAGGTCATCAGGGGAAAATCCAATCTCATCATAGAGAACATGATAATGCGTTGGCCTAGAAGTACCCTGTTAAAACATAAGTGAAGGTTGGTAGACTCAAAAAAGAAAAGACTCTGTTAATGCCTAAGCATAATAGACCCAATACAACATTAGTGGCTAAATTTCATAGAATGAATAAACTATGAAAGACCAAGAAAAGAAGAACTAACCCAACTTCAAGGTGTTTAAAAGTAGAAGCTCTACCTCAAGAAAGTAAAACCAGGCATGCAGTTAAAAAATGGAGTAAAATCATTTGCTTTAGTAAGCCAAGTATAAGATGCTTGGGACAAGTCTGTGAAATGTCTAGAGACTTGTCTTCAAATTCCTGTCACCAAAGGCTTGTACATTCTTATCCTCACTAAAAGCATAGAAAAGACCTAAACATTAATGAACTGATAGTTACCATTTCTTTTCTCTAAAATGCAGGAAAGCAGACTCCTAACAGACCAATAACAAGAAGTCAAATTTAGATGATGCAGCTAATTTAAGGTCAACAGGATGCCACAGTTGCAACCAGCACATTATAATACCATTCCGGGTATTACTTTGAAAAGAAATAAAAAGCAGGAGAAAAATGATAAAATGAAAGCGTAGAGCATTACTATGGCTCCATTGTGAGAGCACATGAAGAAATCATAGTTCCGTGGATGGCAGATGTGATTATCAACAACAGTACCTGCATTTTAAATGAGGTTTCCAATGAAGTCAAAAGGAATAAACTTAACTTTCTCTGAAAATATAGTTAGACAAGAAAAACAAACCAGGGGGAACATTATCTGGGGAATTTGGATGGAAAAACTTCGTATGATGATTCTTTTGGGCCACTATCAAGGTGAACTTTGGGGAATATTTTTCATCCAGAAACTTGCACGCCTACGATGAAAAGCAAACCATGGTAATCACTAGTCAGTAGACCCAAAATATAACAACAACAGGAAAAGAAGACAATACAAATTACCTCCAAAATTTGATTGAGTTCAAGGTTCAAAACTTGATTGAACTGTGACTCGCTCACCCCATCCCTATAGCATATCAAGACAAAGAAGAAGATGGATGTCTTACAGCAAGAATTTAGAGTAAATAAAGAAGACAGAAAATAAACTAGATACTGAAACTTGCATGAAAAGATACCTGAAAATAATAATATGTTCGGGCTTCCTTTTCCCAGAAGTAGAGTAGAATTCTACCAACAGCTCCCTGGATTTTAATAGACACATGCACGTCAGGAACATATGGAGCTCCTTTGAAGAAACAGTATGATAAAAGAAACTAGGTGAGAATGTCAAAGTTCAAGCTAGTCAAATCAGAGAGCATTTGCATTGACATGGGCGCAGCATCCCAAAACACTAGCGCACCTCATTATGCCTTCATCCTTGTCACCAACAGGTTTAAAGAGGGACTCTATCATTTCAACCTTTGGGGACTGGGTCCTGACAGCCGCTCTATATTTAGATATCCGAGGCCACTGAAGTGAGCTTACAACCTGGGAAAAGGACAAATCAAAACACCAGATTAACTAAATGCATGTCACATGCAAGAAGGGATGTTTAAACCCTTTCTCATTACTAAATGTAGTCCAGTGTATTACAGCAGCAATAGACGGGACATCAGATCGACCAGGAGAGCCATGTGAAACATCCATTCCTAATATGATGGCAGGGGTTTTAGAAACCAGAGGAATGGATGGGGAAAGCTCAACCACCAGCAAAGAATTAAGTCCACCAAGCTGGATAGGTAAAAAAATTGAAACATCAGTGGTACCTCAAAGAAGGGAAGAAATTACAAACGTATGACAAATATTTTCTGAAATGCCTTTGCATTTATCTTCAAAAGCACATTGGTCAAGTACTGATCGTTGACTTTGGTCGGCGCAATGCACTGAGTAACTATTCCAAAATCAGAGAGACATCTCCGCTTCCATGGACCTGAATTAGATGGATGCATCATTAAATGGTACCAAACCTATGAGCAATGTTTATATATAAGAAACCCAACCATAAACATCAGAGTTTTTCCTCTCAGGCAGAAGGCAGAGGAGAAACCGCGGTGCCCCAGGAAGCTTGGATTTAACTTGGTCAAACATGTCGTCAACACGAGCACTCGCGGGCGCACGCCTCATAGAAGGATTTTCCTCAAACACGTCAAATGGTGCTTCAACAACCTTAAAAAAAACTCATCCATCAGGTTCGGTACCATTTGTAAATTGAAGCAACTAGAAAGGAATGAACATGGAAGCAGTATGAACCTACAACTCCTTTTGCATCTCCACATTTGATCAAGTTATTAACAAGGCTTCTTATGTCACAACGAGCAGAGAAGTTCACAACAGCCCAACGATCAACCTTGGTGGGTTCAATAAGTTTCTGCAAATGTGAAGATTGATGAAGTAAACTGACATTAACAGGAAAAATTAGCATCGCAAACAGATGTAAATGAAAATAAGGGAAGACCTTGTTGTTAAAATTCCATCTACCATTTCTTGGCATGAAATCTTCACCATTACCTACCTTTAACTGAAAGAAAAATCATTTTGACATTAGCGTAAAAGTAAAAGTTAAACAACCAAAACAGATAAAGAATGCAACCAAACAAAGCCATAGACAAACAACCTTTGGGGCTTGCAATACTCGACCATTAACTTGTGTAAACTTTGTACTTATTATGACACCGCATGACCGTAACATAGGGTCAGCATCATAATTATTGAATCTCAAGGCCTGGAAAATACAAGAGGTAAACTATCACAAAAGCCACAAGATTGACATATCAAGAAGAAAAATAAAGCAAAGGCATACTTCAGTTAAAACCCTCATCCTTTCTTGAGGTTTCTGTCTTGATTTCTCTACTAGAGATGATCTCTGGAAATTTGTTAATGCTTTTGTGTATCTTTGTAAAGAGACAAGCTGACATAGCTGCAACGGCAGAAGTCAAAATAATCAGAAACTGCCATCATTAAGAAACAAAAGTGGGGACCTTAGATGAACAAACCTCTATTGGGAAGTAAGTTGGGCGTTTAGGTTTGCCGACATTGATGCATGGAAACTCAGGGAACCTTAGATTAGTTGCCCTGTACCTAACAAAGTACTCAGCCACAGTAATTTCAGTTTCAGATCCTTCGTCAACATTTCTTTTCAGGTTGAACCTGCAAAATGCAGATCAACTCTCAATCACATGGATTATCATCATAAACAAACCAACTAAACCAACTGAGTAGCAACAAGTGAAAGGAAGGAATGCAAAACACAGCAGCATAAATATTTGTGATTCATTTAATCTACCAGCAAAAACGTGAAAATAAGCACAATCACATGATTAAGCAATTTGGAAGTTTAAGACAATTGCAATCATTCAAATTTACAGCTACACGCTAAATTCTCCACAAAAAAAACCTTACAGTTGTTGGTTGCAGGGCAGGTCACTTAATCCAACAATCTTGTACTCTGTGTTGGTTGTAGCTGTTATTCTCAGATTTTTAAGCATGCGCTTGGCCTAGAAAAGTTTTTAAAAAGTTAATTATTGTCGTGAAATAACATGCAGATGGCATGTATAGTGAGATATTAAACGCAAAGGCAGCCTTACTCTTGCCCAATCAATTTGAAGTGGATCCCTAACATTTTGGTTCTCAACAAGAAAGCTTATAACTGGACCTGGTTTAACAATCATGGTAGTTGAAACATCTACAAGAGGGAGAAATCACCAGCATCAGGAAGATAGAAAGATAACAGGCAAGTCATATAACTTATTGCAATTGCAGGTTGACTTGAAAGTATAGAATAGCATACCAATATTCAATGACAACCCTGATTGGGTTGGTTTAAAGCTCGAGTGGAACCCTCTGCAACCCAGAACCCCTCCACCCAAATCTGTAAGGTTGGAAGGATTGTCTTGAAAGAAGGATTGGCGGACTAAGAGGCAACCCCTGCATGAAATACTTGGATCAGAAGAGCACGGAATCAAAGGATAAGCTGGTGCATGTGACAGAAATGTGCTTACTTCCGTGCAGCATGCTGCCTTAATACGATATCCAGCACTCTCAATGCCTCTTGAGAATTTTCGCTCTCCTGGCCTTTCAAAGCCATAGCAATGGACTCCATCGGAACTTTAGCAGCAAAACTCAATTCTACCTTGAAGGTTTTTGTCTGGTAGGGGCGTCTCACTCTCTTCTTGTCATTTTCTCCAGGGCTTTCATTACCACCATTACCATTGCTCCTGCAAGAGAAAACAGCATTAGCTCACTTTATGTGCATGAAAGTGGAAGCAAGCATTGACCAGAAGCAAGACATGAAGAGCAGAGTGCAAAAACCTGTTGGACTTCATATCCTCCAAAACAACAAAGAACTCATTGTTTACTTGTGGGAGAGGGCCCAAAGTGAATAAGCTTTTCTCTCCATCATAAGCAAAGTTCTTGTTGCCAAGTTCTGTGTCATATGTCTGTTGTAATTTATCCAACACCTTTCTTCCAATTCCTTTTCCATCCACAGTTCTATCATCTTCGTATTTTAGAACAACCTATTCAGCGAAAATTGTATCAGTTCCAATGCATATTCATATTTATCTACACAAGTTAACTACATAATACAACAGCGTCTGTGCATGAAAAGTGCATTTTAACGCTGCAGGAATAGGTGAGGTAGTAAGTTTACACTATAATGGTAGAAGCAGTCATCCACACTACAGACAGAAACATTGAAATGATTGGTCAAAAGTGGTATCATCTGCCCTTTCCTAGCAAGTGCAGGCCTTGCTAACGGAACCCTCTTAGATACCTTTTTGGGTTCCAGACCTGAGGGCCGCATTGGTGCAAATTTTGGTGGTATTGGTGGTGGAGGAGGCAAGCTGTCGCAGTTAGCTCCATCCTGCGTCTCCATCTTCTACTGCTAAGAACAAGATGAAGCAATCAAACTACATGCCAACATTAGACAATTGCTAGATAAATCCAGTATGAATTTAGAAAGATAGCCTGTGGAGGTCCACCAAGAGACACCTGCCAGACACGCTCTAAGTTATCGAAGCTTTTTTAACCAATGATTACTAAATCAAGATTAGTATCCATATATATCGCAGGTGTAATAAAAAGCTCTACTTAAACTATGGACCATTCATCCAATGCATTACAACACATGAACATTTAAATTGATGCAATAAAGGTCAAGGTGGACAGCCATCAATGATTTCACAGTACGTAAAGTACTTTTAGAAATGGGCAGTACAAAAATGTCTATAAGATACATCAATAGCAATATTTCCTACAAAAGTAGCTAATAGTGTGCTTCGACAAAAAGGAAAACATTATGCCACTTATTTGTCTGCTGTATATATAAGACAACTAGGCAAGGTTAGAATTGAAGTGATCTACCCAAAAAAGTGCAACGACAGTTCCTACAGTTCCTACTGGATGATCTTTAGATATACAAAACAAACAACGGCTCGGTCAAGTACAATATAAACATGCCAATGCACACTCACACAACTAAACACACAGGCACAATAATGGACATGACATGCACATGCAAGCACATATACACAAGCAGACGTAAATCTCAATACAGTGTTATACAATTTTTTGGACAGTCAACTCTTATCAAGCTAGGATAAAGTCCATAAACGGAAACCGACAACTTCAATTAAATGCATTCACAAGAGGAGCACTTTATCAATTATTCTCATCATATTAGAAAATTGCAAGTTGCTTACATAAAGAAGAAAAGTACAGCAACACCTACTATAGCTGTAAAAGGTGCAGAAAACCTAATCATAGGCTAAACCTAAACTTACACAGTTAAAAATCAAATTCCATAGCATACCAAGCTCTCCTGATGCTCTAGAAAGTGTACATATACTATAAAAATATGGAATACCACACATTATAGTTCATAACTCAATCAATCTACAGGCATAGGACCAAAAAGAGGAAATACAACTCACTGCAACTTACCTATAGCAGGTGAAGCAGTTTCTTGTAAGACATTATTTGCTGTACAAATCCAATACGTAAAAAACACCACATTAACCACAAAACAAGACTTCAATTATCCAGACAAGTGCAGCTCATTTGTGCTCCCAGAAAGTAATGAAAACCAGAGACACAAGGAGTTGACAAACCATTTCCGGCATCATATTATCAGCCACAGATATTATAGCAGCTACTAGTTACTCTTTTTAAACTGGCTTTCAACGTGCACAAAGCACAGCCAGCCGAAGTTTCACACAAGAACTTCTAGAGAAACAAAACAATCCAACTGTGGCATTCCAACAACAATTGACTTTTATCAACTAACAGCATATATTAAAACAAAATAAAGAACAGGTATCATTAGAACAATCAAAGATGAACGATCAGTTGAAACATTACACATATGATGAGCAATGAATAGAACAACAGGATAGGTGATTTAAATCTGTTAGAAGTAGATGATACACCATCAGATGAGAGTGTATAAGAGCCTAATTAGTTAGAAAGTCTATAAGAGTCCAAGTAAGTAGGAGTTCTTATAAGAGTCTAATAAGATATAGATTTTCTAATATTAGGAAAGTATTTCAATAAGGCAGTGACTCTATATCCATATATACATGTATGTTTTATGAATGTTCATTCAATCGATCAATAATATAAATTTCCATATTCTTTTCTACTTTATTGTTATTCTAAAGTCAACAGCTTCTCTACCCCTTTCTGCTATGTTTGAGAAAATTGAATACCTCCTATATAGAGATGGTTCTTTCTGCAAAGTATTTAACTCTTAACTGCTCTGAAATTACAACATTTTCAAGCCAGCTACTTACAAATTCAAAGGAAACTAAAATCAGAGAGCAAGCCACCAAAATCCACCAACATGCAACCGCAGTAAGCAAAATGACCTCTGAAACGAGGCAAAATAAGGTTCACTACAGCTTGGAAACAACGACTTTGAACATACAACTACTTCAGCGACATGCATGATCATCCTTCTAAAAACAGGCTCCGATTGCCCACAAAATCCACAGAAAAACCTTCAACAAATGATTTAACCCGTGAAAACAAGAAAACCTCAAATTTCTCAAAAAAAAATAAATAAATAAACTTTTACAACCAGCATTCAGTAAATGTAGTGAACAAAAACATCAACGTGCTAAAAGGACACCATCAGAATTTTCCAGGGCGCGGTTAATCCACTAGATATCATAAACAAACACACAGTAACCAAAACTATCTCAAAAACCACCAAAACAACCCAAGAAAAATGCAACAATTCAAAACAGTCAAACCAAAAACCTCAGTAAACTCTAGCTCTTAGATCAAAATCCTTACTAGTTCAGCAAACAGAAACGCACGTCTCTATAATCCACCGCTCTCCCTCAAGCTTTTCTCTCAATTGAAATTTTTTTAACTGACATAGAAATCAGGTTTTTTTATTTTTCCTCGTCGCACTAGTGACGCTAAGTCTTATGAGAGTATATTGGTCATTCACAATTTATAGAACTTTTTTTCCCGAGGTAGTTGGGGGTAGTTTCGATAATTCGCGATAAGTTCTCGTGCTTCGTGATGGGAAGGTTTTCTGAGTTTATTGGATTCTCATCGAGAAAATACAGCTATTTTTGCAATTCCATATAGGGTGTGTTTACCTAGGTGGAAGTGAAGTTTTAAAGTAAGTGAAGTTTTTAAAAAATAAATTTAAAAAATAAAATAAAAAATAAAAAATATTTAATAAAAAATAAAATTTTATATTAATTATATATTTTTAGTAAGTTTTAAATTTGAATTTTTAAAAAAATTTTTTTGATAAAAAAATTTATTTTAATTTTTATATATATTTATGTGAAATTTAAGTTTAAAAAAAATGGAGTTTAAGGGTGTCGGCAAACACGCCCATATACTCAAAATTGTAAGAACGTATTGTAAGTCAGTTATTAGAGGTGGGTCCCATGTTTCAGTGAGTGCTTATTTATTTGAACGGAAACGAATTAATTTGAAATTTGGAAAGAGCCTACATATATGAATTTTGAAATATTTCATTGTTATTTTATTGCTCGTAGAATTGCAAAGATTTCCTTATTAAGAAAAGATCAAACCTGAGTTGTGAATAGGTTGAAATTGCTTAAAATAAAATATTTTATAAAATGTTTAAATAATAATTTATATGTAATTTAAATATATATATATAGAAGATAAAGGATATTCTAATTTTTATGCATATTTCAGCGCACTTCACGACCGTTTCTAGTCATAGAGATCTTCAAATCCAATCTCTACCGTTGGATATGAAGAATTATGAGTTGTTAACATGCTGACAAAATTTTATCTGAATCGGAATACAAATCGACCTCCATCCAGACACTTGATTAAGATGACTAAAAAAGAAGATATATATATTTTGTTGACTTTTACTATTTGTGTCATTATTATCAAATGACCGGATGAAGGTCTATTCGTAGTTCGATCGAGATGAAATTTTGTCAACATGTTAATAACTCGTACTTCTTTATATCCAACGGTAGAGATTGAATTTAAAGATCTCCACGGCCACAAACGATCATGGAGTGCGCTGGAGTGTGCATAAGAGTTAGAATGCCTCTATCCCTTCTCATATATATATATATATATGTACATTGTTGTTAAATGTACATCATGTACATCAATTCTGAACCGTCGGATTGCTTGATCCGACAGCCAAAAAAACACGCCGAAATAGTAACTGAAGTGCTATGGGAGGGCATAAATATCATTTTACTTGTGTTTTCTCGCCTGCTAATAAGGCGAAGACTTCTTTGTCTTCTTCTCCGGCGCTCACTCGAGCTGATTAAGCCTCCCCTCCCGAGCAGTGGGAGTGTGTTCTCCCAAACAGCACATTTATGCTATCAATATGTTTTTGTGTTCTTTTGGGATCTTATAATAGCCTTATGTCAGTTCATATCTGTTGTTATCTTTATCAGATAATTTTATTAAAATGCTAATATTTATCTCGAAACTGACATCTCATGACGGTTTTTCTGATGTTAATATTTCTTCTAAACCTCTTAAAATTATTTTCTCTGATGTTTAACTTCACGTATTATATCTCATGATGGTTTCAAATATTATGTTATTTTTGTCGTCACTTCACCAATTATATATGGTTCTATCTATTCAAAATAAAATTTAATATGCATTAACATCTTTATTCGCTTGAAATCTTTTGTAGAAAATTTTTTTCTTACAAAATTATTACTCTTCACACCGACAATGGTGGAGAATATTAAAATCTTGAAAAATTTTCTCCTTAAGAATAGTATTTCTCACCTCACCACTCCTTCACATACTTAAAGACATAATTGATACTCTGAACAACGACACCATCATATTGTTGAGACTGGTCTCTCTTCTTTCTCATGCATCTCTCTCACTCATATATTGGTTTCACGCTTTCGCTACCGTCATTTATCTCATTAATCGTCTACCCACTTCAACACTTCAATTCACTTCTCTTTTTGAAAAAATAGTCTGCCATCCACCTAACTATTCCAAACTTCGAATATTTGATTGTTTATACTATCCTTGGATTCGTCCCTATTCACTTCATAAACTTGCTCCTCGCTCCAAACAATATATTTTTCTCGATTACTCTCTTACACAAAGTGCATATCTCTGTTTTGACAATTCTACCTCCAAAATTTATTTATCTCACCACGTTGAATTTATTGAATCTGTTTTTCTTTTTTTTTCTTTTCAATTTAATCTTCTCTGTTTTGAATCCACCACAGTTCATACATGAGTTCTCTATTCTCCTCATGTTTTCACTATTCTAATTTCTACTCCTTACTCAGTGCCACAATGCCATCTAAAGTAACACCACCCCTATACGAAGATCCCTCCAATAATCCAAATTTATCGCCTACATCACTTGTGCCCCATTCTACCAACACTACTCAATCATTCAATGAACCTCATATTTCAACCAACAATAATCATCACATGCAAACCAGATCCAAGAATAATATCCACAAGCCTATTCAAAAATTCAACTCAACAACTCAACTATCCGTCTCTGATGACTTAGAACCAACAATTATGACCCAAGTCTTCAAAAATCCTAAATGATGTCGGCCCATGTCCGAAAAGTTTGATGCTCTTATTCGAAATGATACTTGAGAACTTATTCTATTTAACTCCTCACAAAATATTGTGTGATGTAAGTAGATTTTTTACACTAAACGACTATCTGATAGCTCTATTGATAGGTACAAAGTACGTTTGGTTGCTAAGAGATTTCATCAACGGTCCGGAGTAGACTATAATGACACATTTAGTCCAGTTATCAAACCAATAACAGTTCGTTTTGTTTTAAGCTTTGCCATCAGTAGGGGGTGGTCACTTCGCCAGCTTGATGTTAATAATGCATTTCTTCAGGGACACCTATCTGAGGACCTTTATAACTTAACCATCCGGATTTATTGATTCGGACTTTCCACTCATATCTGTAAACTTCGCAAAGCTATTTATGGTCTCAAACAAGCACAATGTGTTTGGTATCACGAGCTCAAAATATTTTTACTTGACTCTAACTTCATTAACTCTCATGCGGACACTTCACTTTTCATTCTTAACACAGGTGGGTATCTCATTTACTTACTTATCTATATTGATTATATGATCATTATAAGAGATATCCAAAATATGGTAAAATAATTTGTGGTGTTTTTTGCCCAACGATTCTTATTGAAAGTTTTGGGCTATTGTTATTTTTTCTTAGTGTTGAGATTATTCCATACATCAATGGTATTTTTCTCTCTCAATGACGGTACATTATCGATATGCTTGTCCGAACTAAAATGGTCGATGTCAAACTTGTCATGACTTCTTTATCTACTAATTCAAAATTAACACTTCATGCCGGCACAATTTTGTCTGATTTAACAGAATTTCAAGTTGGAAGCCTTCAATATCTGTCTCTCACACGATCAGATATTATATTTGTAGTTAACAACCTCTCTCAATTCATGCATCGGCCAACAATTGAGTATTGAACAGCCGTCAAACGCCTCTTTCGCTATCTATCTGGTTCACTGAATCACGGATTACGTTTATATCGTGAATCACCTATATCTTTGCATGTCTTATTGGATGCTGACTAGGCAGATAACGAAGATGACTTCACCTCTACCAGTGCCTATATGGTGTATTTAGGTCGCAATTCAATCTCCTAGAGTTCAAAGAAACAACGAACTGTTGCTCGTTCCTTTATGAAAATATCGTCTGTTGCCTCCACTATTGCAGAATTTAGTTGGTTTGTTTTCTTCTATCTGAGCTTGGTTGTTCAACTTACAACTACTTCTGTCATATATTGTGATAATATTTGTGCTACATATTTGTGCTTCAATCCAGTTTTTTATTTTAGAATGAAACACATTTCCATTGATTTTCACTTTATTATGGACAAAGTTTAAAGTGGTGCTTTGTGCGTCACTCATATTTCATCACAAGATCAACTAGCTGACGCATTCACCAAACCACTTCCTCGGATGCGCTTCCTTTTTCTTCGATCCAAGATTGAAATCTCCGATCGGAGCTTCATCTTACGGAGATATGATAAAGATATTTAATTCTTTCTTATATTTGGAGTGCTTAATTTAGAAAGATTAGATTTTATTTTATTTTAGAAAGTTTGATTGGCTTGATTTATAAAGATTTGATTTTAGAAATATTTAAAATTTGAAAATCTTGAGTATATATATGTGCTTATATTAATAAGACAAAATAAATTATTGAGTATAATTTTCTACATGACGTAGTCCAGGCATTTAAACAGAAAGCAAGGATTTTGAGGATTATCACTTAAACCTTTGCTTGCATTATAACATTCTGCAGATAGTTTACGTGGCTATACTAATAGTAAGAAGCTTGACTGGTAGATTTTTCCAGTTTCCGACTGGGCTAAGATAGTCCGGTAAGCAATAAAAAATAAGACAACTCTGCTATCAAATGCTGGTAATTTGTGGGGAGCAAGTACCCACTGTACTCCATTCCATAATCTTTCAAATATCGAGCCACTTTGTCCTGTCACCCAAACGGAAGCTGCAGACATCTTGGTTAAGGAGATTCTCTTTCTCAAAGGCAATTCTTGATGATTATTTTCTTTTATAGCTTTCTTTTCTGAATCACTTTTGTTACTCTCTTGCTTCTTCAGGATTGAGCTCTGCCTATCTTCCCTCTCCATTCTCTTGATTGATCCAACTCTGTGCAGCTCTCATTGAGACAAGACATTAAGTCAAAAGGCAAGTTGATCTCAACCCAACTGTTGGTATGCATGCTTTTCAAACTCCCAAAATCTATTCGCTATTTGCTCGAACCTTATACCTGTGCTCAGGTTGGGTGGAGTAGAACATAAGGAGCTGCTGCAGATGATCAAGTTCAGTGCATCTGGCTTATGAACCAGAGAAGTTTCATAGCTAACCCATTCATGAAGGTTTACTTGCTGGCCTGACAAGCAGGACTAGAGGAGATTTCTTTATGATCAATACATGATTACTGTCCCAAAGAGGACTCTTCTAAGAATCTTTTTTGAAATCAAAAGGAGGAAGGTTGCAGAGGCAAAAGAGATTCTCAAGCTTCTTTTTCCTAAAAAGCAAGAAGGTGCTTTTTGGTGTACTTGTAGTTGTAGGACTAATAAAGAAGCAATGAGGTGATCTTTAAAGAAATATTGGCATCTTTGTCAAACTGTCATTTGAGGAGTGCAAAATGGGGACGGTTTTCATATTCCGGTAGTTAGCCTGCTCCCGCTTTCAGTTGGTTTGCTATCTGAGTAACTTTAATTCTTTGAATCTAACATTAGAAGGCTATCTCAAATGTAGAAGTGAAGTGAATGGATCTACCCTCTTAACATGAAAGGTAGGCACTCAAATCATATGATGCAGTGCATAGTTAATGTAGATGTATATATGTAGACTACAATTTGGATGCTCAGGAGATGTAACTTGACTGATATAAAAAGCCAATCTATCTGATTAACAAGTAATGTAGATGTATACATTGTTTTAATCTATTACAAAATAAGTCATATTATCAATACTTACGTCCTCCTTGACTAAATGATAGATGGATATCAAAAGTAGTATGGAGCTGATCTCAGCTGCCAACATTTTAATTTCAGGGTTAGGAGGATTGGCTCTAACTTTTGAAATAAGCTAAAGACTATTTTATCTCAAAAATCATTGTCAGTGATGAGTGGTTTGTGTTGGAGTCAGGAATGAGCTGAATTAATCCCACGTCTTAAAGAAACAAGAGTATTTGGAATCATTGTTTTAAAATCCAACCCGGACAGGTCGGGTCGATTCAAAACCCGACGACGCAGCACCGACTTCGGATTAAGCGAGTAGTATAATACGGTATACAAAATGCGAGTCGATCCGACCGGTTCCGAATAACTCGTTGAGGTGAAATTGATTGACTCGATAGTATTATTAAAAAAAAAAGATTAAAATATGTTTGCTTTTTTAATTCTTTTGCTGCTTCCGAATCAATTCTTCTAAGTCTCTAACTATTTCTGCTAAGTCAATTTTTATTTATATTTTCTAATAAAATTTTAATAATATTTCAAAATTTTTAATAAATTTTAGAAAGTATAAAAAAATTTTTATTTCGTAAGATCTTGTTATTACTTATTATAATTAGTTTTTAACTAAAGAAAAATATTTATTTTTTAAATATTTTTAAAACATGTTTTGTCTCAGAAATTTTTTTCAGCACTCTGAAACATCTCCTTAAATCTTTTTGGATTGAATTGGATATTATAAAGTATGGATGGTGGAGCTCCTTCCCTGTGAAATCTCTCCAACACTTTGTACCAAATCCAACTATTGATTTCATTTATTAGTGATATCTATATTGTTTCATATGAGCTATGAGAATTGTTTGCATCTGAGAAGGACTCAAAAATAACGTTTGGAAGTACTTATTAAAAATAAGTTTTTTAAATAAAAACTTTTAAATATATTATTTTATAAATATTTAAAAAAATAAAAATTATACATAAAAGTATTTATAATTTGTATTTTATTTATACTTTCTAAAATATTTTTAAAACTTTATCAAAAATTGTACATAATTTTTTTGAAATTAAAAAAAAATTTATTAGGGGAGAAAAGCTCTCCCAAACAAGCCATACAGACCGCTTCCTATCTTTCATTGGAAAGCAGTTTTAACAATCATCAATCAAATGCATTGATGACTTTTTCGAGGAGTCTTATCTTACCGTTAGCAAGTTGCGGCGGTGCTCTACTTTGTTGCAGATTATTGGAAGATCTACCAAAAAAGAATCTGGTCAGGGTTCAGTAGATGTACAAGTTTTGGGGGTCCAGTATGTGAAGGGTATTTTTCAGATAACTGATTGTCAGCATGTGGAACCTTTAAGGTGAGATCATCAGGCATCCAATAGTTTAGAATCTTCTCTTCTTACCTTATGAATTAATTATTTTAAATGGAGGTGAATATGAATTAATAGATCAGTTTCGGATCGATCTATATAATAATTGGGTTAAAATTATTCAATTCTAATCCGATCTTTTTATTTATATGGGTCAAAATTGTCAACCCTAATTTAATCTATTTATAATCGGATCAAACTCAGATCGACCCATTTAATAATTAAATTATTAAATATATAAATATTAATTTTTATAATAATAATATATATAAATTATTAATTGTAATATATTTAAAAAGAAAAATATTAATTTTGACAAAATTTATAAATTAAATAAAAATTAGTTAAAATTAAGATAAATTAAAAATATATATATACAAATTAAATTCAATTTTTTTGCTTTTTTTTCTAATTATTAAGTAATATATACTATAAATAGTTATACGGATTGAACCGGTCGATTTTGGGTCAATCCGAATTGGACCCGAATTCATTTAAATTTATCGAGTCATTTTCGGATCAATCCGAAATCGACCCGAATTCGAGTAAGGTTTGACCCGAATCCGTCGATTTCGGATCGAGTTTTTAGATCGGTCGAAATTTGCCACCCCTAATTTTAAAGAATGAGTTCCTTTATTATATTGACAATTTGAAAAAAATTGAGAGTGTTTATAAAATATAACGTATTTAAAATTAAAAATATTATAGAAATTTTTAGATATTCGAGCATAAGTTTTTTATTTAAAAAATAAAAATTATACATATAAAATTATATAATATATAATATTATATTTTTTTAATTTTTAAAAAATTATAAACTATTATAAAAAATTATAAAATATGAAATATTTATTTGATAAAAAAACTTAAGAATGCTCTCCTTAAAGTCCACTAAAATTCCTCCAGTAGATGTCCTCATGAATGGCGATTGAGATACATTACCATCTCCCCTCTTTCCATCAATGTCTCTCACTCGCTCGATTTTCAATTTTATTGGATTATTATCAGGGTTTTCAGTGCAGATGACTTTGAGACTCTTTGATATTTTAAAATCATGCATGCTTTCTTAAATTGATATGATCTGTTAATTTTTATCAAAATCATAATCAGAAATGAAATACGCCCACATACTTGCAGTGGCATCTTGAATCTTTGTCAACTATTCATAAGTAAACTAACTACGTTCTCTAATAGAAGTGTTTAAGATTTTTGTGCTACAAAGTCAACAGAGGGGGGCCAATGAAGGTTCAGCTTATGGAATTGATGCATGATCAATGTTGTTGGTAAAATGGTACCACAAATTGTATGAAGACACCGTAATAAACTAAGTCTTTATCTTACTCGAACGGGATCGGTTTAATAAATCAGTTTTTTGTTGGACTATAAAACAGATTCAGTAAAAATTTTAATTTTTCTATTTTTTTTTTTAAATATTCAGATAGAATCAGATCATTTTTATACACTTCGATCTTTTGGTCTGCGTAAGATATACACGAATATTTTAAGCCTATATTTTCTTTAATTTGTCGTCGGTGAGTTAGATATATTTAGGGACGCATTTTTATTTAGTATTTTGTCTATTCTATATACTCAACACTAGAATTAAAAAATTGTTGTATGACCTTCATAAAGACCGCTGAACATGAAGGTGTGTCCTCTATTAGTAAAATATTGCATTCAGTATATACCACGTATTAATTGAATAGATGTATCCTGATTCAATTATTTGAATGTACTAACTAATGCATTAGTATATTATCACGTATATACCACTAAAATAATTAGAGAAGGAATAGAAGTGGAAAACAAGCTCATAACTGCAGAATTATTGGATTTGTGTGTATGGATATGGCAGGATTATAACAGGGCGTCCAATTTTTGGTGCCATCTTCTGCAAGTATTTAAGACATGCATAATCGAATCATTAAAATCCAACCTTCTTCCTCCTGTGTTTTAGGGTGTGCTTTTTTTTGTATTCGGATAAATTATATTTTTAGGCCAAAAATTATGTACGTGTGATTTTTTATATAATTTTTAATAATTTATTTTCTAATCAGAGTGTAGTGCAGTAGATGTAGAAGCAAGAGCATTCATGCAGTTGCAAATTCATGTAAAGGACACCTTCGGCTTCTCTAAACATTTTGCATTCTCGTTCGTGTGCGTTTAAAAATACTTATAAATGAAGCTTTTTTAAAATAAAAAATATTTTTATTTTTTTTATTTTAAAAATAATAAAAATATATAATAAAAAATTTTTTTACTTCACATTTTAAAAATTTTTAAATATTTATAAAATATATATTAAAAAATATATAATTAAAAATTAAAAAATTTGTTGAAAAAATGAAAAACCAAACGGCCGCCGTCACCAGCTTGCCTGACACTTATTTGCTATTTCAGTCCCATTTCCTTGCACCAAAAATTCCCCAGTTTGCCTTTTTGTGTTCTGCATAAAGATTAATATTTTGAAGAGCTTGTTTACTTATTTGAGAGTAATTACAAAGTGAACTTATGAAAAAAAAACTTCTAAAAAGTGAATTATTAGAAAAAGTATGAGAATAAGTTTTAGTAAACTTATAAAATACTATATAGAATGTCATAAAAAACTATTTTTCTATAGAAAAGTTATTTTTGAAATTACTTTCTGATAAATAAACAACAAACATGTATTTTTTTAGATTGAAAGTGAGTTATTAGAAAATGAGTTAGTTTAAATAAGTGAATTTAATTTTTGTTTGAGCTGGAAGTATTTTTTTGTATTTTTATGTAGCTACAAATTGAAAGTAATATTTTTAGTAAAAAACAAAGTGATTAATAAGAATGAAAAGAACAGAATTTTACAGTTCAGTTATCATGAAATGGTGCCTTTTGTGGAATTTACTTGATGACTAGTTCATAAAGTTACCTTATGAATAAGTTCATTTCCTTTTCATTGTTTTGAACTTTTGGTTTTCAAGTTTTAATAAGTGAATGTTTCAAATGCAAATAATTAAGTTTTACGAAGCTAAATTTTATAAAAATAGAATTCAGTAAAAAATAAAATTTAATAAAAATAAAATTCGAAGTGATATTTAAAATAATAAAATAAAGTTTAAAATTAATTTTTAATAGAAGTAAAGTTCGATGTAAAAATTAAAATACAAATTAAAATAACAATTAGAATATATAAAATAATCAAATTAAATATTTTTTAAAAAAATAAAATTTGATATATATGAAACAAATCATAATTCACCTTCTTGGTTCCACCTCCGAGGTGAGCTACTTTAAAATTGGACGACTGACTGCTTTAGTTATTTTTCTTCTAGGATTTAGGGTGGTGTGATTATTTTAGACAAATTCATGGCGGTAGTCTTTCAAGAGTGTTTTGGAATGGGAGGACAAAACTTCATTGGTTGGGGATAAAGATGCCTACCTTGAACCCATCACAGAACCTTAATTAATTAGCGTCCACCTTTTGCAAAATGATATTACTTATCAATATTTTTTTGAAATAATATTTATGAAAGTTTAGATCAACACTTTATAGTTAATTGATTTTCAGAATAATTTTAACTTCGTCGTACATTCTTTTATTCTGTTCTTGTAGTTATTTATCGTCAAGTAAAATCGAAATTTAGAAAGTTGGCAAATTTTGTTAATTTCTTTTACCATTTTGGCAATCAAGATACAGATATCTTATATGATTTTTATTGCCTTTTCTTTCAATGTACAGAAATTTATAGAATATTTAACACATAATGTATGTGATCTTTTTTCTCCCATGCTAGCTAGAAGATCCTATTAATTAGAAAGTTTAATTTTTTTTTCTTGTGATAACTTTTATGCCAGCTGCCAACTCCCCAGAGCATTTCGACTCTTGAGCATCTTGGTTTTAGTTAAAATTATATAAAGATCTCTTTTTTCCATTGAAATGTTTAACTTAAAAAGCTCTTTCATAGAAGAAAGTGCATCCAAAAAAAAAATTTTTAAACTTAAAAGATTACCAAGAAAAAGATTCGAAGTTAATAAATTTGTTGAAAAATACATATTAATTGTTATTATGCTTCCAAGCTTCTAGGGAGATCATAGGGAAATTTTAAAATTTTGATTAATTTCTATTTGGTTGGCCTGGCTAAAAAAAATATGTTATTGACACTGTTAGGATTTAATTATAAAATTAATAGGTGGTTTGCCGGAATTAGTGCTAGCAAGTAGCAACAGAAAGCATGCTTTGGTTTATTTAATCACTCGTCAACCTTATCTTGTTAATAAATTAATCGCTTCACTGGTGTTTGTCTTCTCGTTTTCGTCAAACTTTAAAGAAAAGAATTAGGCAACATTAATTAGTGCGTTTTGAAAAGCATTTATTTTGATATTTTTATATTTTTAATAAATATTTTAAGATATTCAATAAACTTATTTAAAATTTTAGAAAAATATAATAAAATATATAACAAAAATTTATTATTACTTATTATTATTATTTATTTAGATAAAATAAATTAAGATAAATTTTCATTTAAAACAATTATATTTTATAATACTTTCAAATCTCACCTTTACTCTCCATAAACGGTGGATTAATTTTTTTAACCCCCTTCTTGGTTGACGATATAATTGCACCTTGTGCTTAAAGTTTTATAAATAGACCTCATGTAATCATATATATCACTTGTATTTGTTTAATATCAACTCTAGAGATTCACAAATTGCACTTTTTATATATTTTTTCTTCTTTCAGAGAAATTATCTTCATCAGAGAAAGGATTTGGTACTTCATTTAAAAATAAAAAACAAAAGAAGTTATGAACAAAATTTGTTTGGACTCAAATTTGGGTCCACAGTTTGGAATTCAGATTTTGAGTGCTTGAAATACTTATAAAAAAAACTTTTAGGTGACAAAAAGTTTTTAAATATTTTATTATAAAAATATTTTTAAAAATAAAATTATATGTATAATTATTTATAATTTATGATTCATCCATATTTTAAAAAAATTTTAAAATATTTTTAAAAAATGACGTATAATTTTTTTCGATTTGAAATTTTTTTTTGAAAATGATAAACACTCACAAACGTAATCAGACAAGCTCAAAAGCGTGTAAAATCATTGCTTTTGATGCAAGTGTAACTCAGATTGTTGGAGAAATTATACTCAATCAAAGTTTTAAAGAGGACCACAATATGTTCAAAAGTTTTTTGGACTCTTTTGTTTATATAGTGGTCCAAATTAATCATTTGATTACCAGCAGAGAATATCACTCAAAAAGTTTTCAGTCTTCTTTTTCATAAATAAATCACTCGTACATAAAAACATGTATCTCTGTAAAATTCTTTTTTGCGAGTGAGGTATGATCGATTAACAAAATGCATGCAATCTTTCATTCATTAATAGGATTTCTATATAAAGGGTGTTAAAAAATAAAAATAATAATCAGATCACTTCTTTTTTAAAAATATAAAAATTAAATTCAAATTTTCAATAACACTATTTACAGTAATTTATCTTTTACTAACATATTTTTTAATAATTTATTTTTAGTTCCAGAAAACACAGTAAAAGAAAGATTCACAGTATCACCTTTTTGCAATTTTAGAAGTTCAGGATGTAGTTGTGATTTTGTTTCAAATTAATGAACAAAATTTTTCGTATGAATTGTTTGTCAGTGATCTTTTAATATAACGGCCATGTCTTGTGAGTGGGGTAATGTAATGCAGGGACCCTTAGTTGTGATGCCAAGGTTTGCTTGTTTATTTAAGTGATCACAAACCAAAGTTGAATGTTTGAGACGATTATAATGGAGATATGACAACAATGGCAGAGTTATCTGTTGTCCAGATGCCCTATTAGATTCCGATTCCTTGATTTATGAAGCATTCCTTGTGAGTATTTCTTTTATCAAGCTTCTTTGGTTGTACTTTTGAAGTTCTGTTTTTTTGGATTCTTTGTTACTTTTTAGGCTAATTTAGCTGATCAATAATCTACCATCGACACTACTGATAAATTCATTATGCCATTTTCTAGCTATTGGGTTTTGTTCTCCGTGGTTGTTTCTGTATTGGACTCGAACATTCTTTGTATTCTTTAGCTGGTTTCTCAGTTTTTGTAACTGTTTGTTTCAACTGATGCATTTGGGTTGTGTTATCTCGGTCCAAGATATAGAGATTATACATTGACAAGACAGTGTTTTGAAGGTTTGCTGTGATTTGCCTTGAAATTGATTGCTTATTTGCTCAGGAGTTGTTTTCATGATTTACACCACGCGCCATTTCACTTCTTTGATTATGTTTTTCTTTTCCAGATTCTTTCTCTTGTGGAATCTTTCCTATTTTACTGAAAATCGCGGTTACTTTTTTCGAAACTCCGGCAGAACTTTGGGAAGTTACAAGTTTTTGATCAGCAATCAGAGGTGTACCCGGTGTGATATTGCTGATTGTGTGCCAGTAAAGAAGTTGGTGTATGGGGATTCAGATAATGGGGTCTCGTTGTGGAGGCGGCGGCAAAGGCAGGCAGCAATCACCGAATCAAAGTTTAGCTCGACAAGGCTCCATCTACAGCCTTACACTTGATGAGGTTCAGAGCCATTTAGGCGAGCCATTACATAGCATGAACCTCGATGATTTCCTCAAAAATGTTGTTCACGCTGAAGTGAATCAGTACGCAGAAATCGATACAGCGGGTGCTCAGTATGCTCATGGGGCGGTGCTCCAACATCAGGGAAGTATCAGTATGCCTCACACGTTGAGGAAGAAAACAGTTGATGAAGTTTGGCATGATATTCAGCACAAGAAGGCGGTGGGCAACAGTGGAGAGCAGTCAACATTGGGAGGGATGACATTGGAGGATTTCCTGGTGAAGGCTGGATTGGTTACTGAAAGCAGGAATAATCCCGTAGGGGACACAGGTAATAATGGTATGCAGAACTTTGGGAAAGGAATGAGCTCACTGCATCAGCACGACCAGAGGCAACAGCAGAATGTTATGGGGCCTTTCGTGTCGTTAAACCAAATTGTGGATGGGAGGTATAACGAAGCTCAGGTGATGATGCAATCACTGGTCGTTGGGAGATTATCTGATACCCAGACACTGGGAAGGAAGCGAGTGGCCGTGGAAGAGTTGGCTGAGAAGACGGTTGATAGAAGGCAGAAGAGGATGATTAAGAACAGGGAGTCTGCTGCGCGATCGCGAGCTAGGAAGCAAGTAAGTTTCAGCTTAATTAACTTCAACCATGAAATGTACGAGAAATTCTTTGATCGGTTTGTTTTTGGGTCCATTTATGCCACGAACAGGCTTACACAAATGAGTTAGAGAACAAGGTTTCACGCCTGGAGGAGGAAAATGAGAGGTTGCGGAAACAGAAGGTACTTTTTTCTCGCATGCCATATTTCCTATATGAAATCACTTGGAGAAATCTTTTTGCAGAAATGGCTAAGTTTAGTCTTTTATTTTGTTTAGAATTGCATTTGACATTTGTTTTCGGATTTTAGCACATATGTTCATTGAGAGGCATTTGAAAATGTAGAACATATGAATTGCGTATATAGGAATTGATTGGATTTGTTCCATCGTCTTCTGTTGGTAGAAGAACTGAAACTGTCAGGAATCATTTGCTGTTCTCTCTTAACATCTCACGTTAAAGATATACATGAACTACTTGGATAAGGTATGCCTTATAACGGAAGCTGATTTATGTTTCTTGGATTTGGCAGGAGATAGATAACATGTTGCACTATGCACCTCCTCCCGATCCAAAGAATCGGCTTCGCAGGACAAACTCAGCACCTCTCTAATCACTGGTTATATTATGAGCACTGTCTTACTACTGAAGATGTGTTCAGAAATCTGTACCAAAACATTCAGTTTTTGAGGTTTTATTTGTGATCTTGAGTAGAGCTCTGGCAGAGGTTGCTTCCAGCTTCTGCTTCAGCTTTTTTCTATTATGTACAAATTTGTCATGAAACATGAGATCTACTGGGTAGATTGATCTATAAAAAATTTTTATGCTCAAGTACAAATCTGTACTCACACAACTTAATTTTATCTGGAACTACTTTACACTACATTCTACGGCTACGATATTAAATACGGAGGAAATGAAATGTAGTGAATTTACATTACCATTTACTTCTCGAGATTTCCTACTTGTACATAATTCTATATACATTCAGCATGCACAAACTAATGGTTGCTTCAGATATAAATGACGAGTGAACCTGGAGTGCCAAGAGGATCTGTACATGACATTCATTTATTTGGAGTGTTTCCAAAGTGACTCTCTTTTCCCAAAAGTCACTTTAGGATGTTTTTTGATTACTTTATAAACTTATTCTCATTTAAGGAGTTTTTTTAGAAAAGAAATTTTCTTAAACAAAAGTTATTTTAAAAATTTTAAAATATGAATTTTATTTTTTATTTTAAAAAATAAAAATAAATAAAAATAAAATTTTATAATATAAAATTTTTTGTATTTTTTAAATTTTAAAAATTTTTGTACAATATAATAGAATTAGCCAAACAATAGGCACTGCAAGCAGCAGCTCAAATTCCAGTTGTGACTAGCAACAATTGCCTATTTAGCTGCGAAGAAAGATGTGATAAACACAGGAGATTGAGTAACCTAGTAGGAGTAGGATGCAGAACGGAAAAAACTACAATACAATTTTGCTTAGGTCATATTTTAATTGCAAGAAACTCCACTTCTTTTTTCAGATTTGAGTTCTGTCATCTTATATGTTTTAATTATTATTCCGTACTTTAATTTCACTTCCACACTGAACTCTAATTTTATTAAAATTTAACTACAAATTTTATTTCACGTGCGTCAATTATCATTTCAAATTTTATTTCTCACCGAACTCACTTTCGTGAAACTTACTTTCATGCAATTAAAACACGCCCTTAACATCACTAGGGTCATCGACTTTCTAGTTACTGTTAGATAAACTACAACTTCAATCTCCTAATGCTGTTCTATGAGAAACTTCCTCAAGCCAATCAAGCAAATGCACAGACTTTCTAATCCATAATTGATTAGTTACAATCTCAGTCTCCTAATGCCATTTTGTTCCGCTCTGCAATTATCAAAGTCAAGTAACAAACACGATTCAACTTCAAGTTGATATCCTAGAAGAGTTGTCCTTAATGAAGGTTCAGGGACAAGTCGCAGAAAGATGTCAAGTATAGCTGAAGAGGAGAAAACAGCAAAAAATACAGCTGCATATATATTTCAGAAGAATGAGCTGCTTTCTATTTTTAATGTGATTCTGCCAATCTTATAACCACAGAAACCAAACTAGAATTAGATTTTTTATGTTAGCTAACCCTGTTAGAATGACATAAGAGAATGAAGGGATGGAATAAAGTACCCAAAGAAAGCTACCTAAGGACAAACCATTGCCAACGTCTTGTTAATTGTTATTTGGAGCAACACTGCAGCCAGAAACTCGTTCCTTTGTTATAGCAAGCTTTAAAAATCCACTGCTACTTTCTTCATCTGTCTCCTGCACTTTAATAGGAACATAAAGGTCAATTCCAAAGCAAACAATCTATTATATCAGCCAAGGAGCAGTGGCTTCAGAGCATACAAAAGACGGTAAACAAACTTATCAAACATGAAGATCTTCAAGTGAACTAGTTTCAGAATCCGCTGAATTTAACTCATCCATTTCCCATAATAAATTCGAAACTTTTGTTATGGAATCTCCATTAAGTGCCCTGTCCTTTGAAAACATATGCATGACATGTTCTAGTGCAGTATCACTATCTACAGATAACTTCTTCATCAGACATCAGCATTAAAGAAAATTCCTCTTCATGTACATCAAAGAAGTAGAAGGCACCTTACAATTTCCATGAGCTTGGCTATTTTTTTTTTCTTTTTTCTTGGGATGGTGCCTAGTAGTGAAATATATATAGAAGCAATACTACATGATAAAAACTTATATTCAAAATAAATTAGTAAAAACATATTTATAAAAATAAATATAAAAACTTATCTACAACTTATGATTAAAAAAATAACTTACGTTTAGTATGTGTTCGTCTTGAAATGGGTCACAGGTATTGCATACACTTACCAGTCCATCAAATACATTTTATCAGATTTTTTTTTCTATCAATTGATGAAGATATGTATGAGATAATTGTACAGTATACAGTAATGTTTTGTGAAGAAATATATATACATCACATGGTTCTGTAGACTACTTTGAGAGCGCGTTCGCAAGTTCTTCTAAAATAAATTTTTTTTAAAAAAGAATATTTTTGTTTTTTTTAAACAAAATTTATTTTTTTACATTAAAAAAATAATAATAATAAATAATAAAAATATCTTACTATATAAAATTTTTTTATATTTTAAAATTTTAACTTAATTTTTAGATACTTACAAAAAATAAATTAAAATAACATTTTGGGAGAATGGAATGCCAAGGCATTCTGAAAACATTATTCTTGCATTCAATCAAACAAGATAGCCCCCTCCCAAAAAAAATATTTTCCTTATATACTCTTAAAAAAAGGTTAAAATCCTAGGGAACATCAGCACTCAAGATTTAAAATTTCAAAAAGTTTGTAAAATAATGAATGCTGCAATATACAAATCAAAAGTAGATATACATCAATGTCTTGTGCTACATCAGTCTACAACAGTTTCTCTAGGCAATTTGTTCACCAACAAAAAAAAAAACCGAAAGTTTCTGTAGTAGCAAAGAATGATTCGTTTCAACATGTGAATTGAAGACGGAAGTAATAAATATTATCTGCGAAACATCAACCAGAGAGATATAAAACTTCTACATCTATGTATGCGTAGTAGCTGCAGAAATTCCAAAACTCTTTCTTACTGCAGTTTCTGGGTTGCCAACACACGGCACACCTCTTTCTCCTGCAACTGTTCTACAAACAGAGAGTACTCAAACAAAAACATGAAAGTCCAAAACTTTACTTCACCTCTTAAAAGAGAAGAAACTAAGAAGAGAGGCAAACCAAAATCTTCTATCAATATATTTTTATTTTTTAATTTTTTATTTTTAATGGTAGAGATTGAATTTATAATATGCTGTTAAATAATATGTAACATGTGCATGAACATATATATATATATATATATATATATATATATATATATAAAACAAATAGCAGCAGCATGCATAATGTATTTTTCACCAAATCCACCATGGGCAGTGAGCAAACGCCGCTAGAGGAGAAACCGTATCCTCCTCATCATCCATATATTCACACTTCAACTTGAGCTCATAAGGCAGCAAAGAATTCCGACACAAAGGGCAAGTGGCGCGAAAACATTCAATTTCAATCCATTGTTCCAAGCACTCCCTGTGGAACAAGTGCTTGCAGTTCAGTTCACCGACCTCTTCACCTTCTTCCATGCTGCAGAGGCATATTGAACAATCAGCTGCTGCTAATAAGCCTTCTTCCTTTTCCATCACTTCTTCATATTTCCTAACACTTATTAGTTGTAAGCAAGAATCCAGAAGACTACGAGAGCTTCTAGAAGTCGAGTAACGACGATCGATAAGAAACGGTGAACCTTGGCGCCATTGGAAGTGATCTCCAGCAACGAACTGGACACTTGGTATGGTGAGTCTTAGTAAGAGCTTGACGACAAGAAGGAGAAAGATCACGAGAGGGATAAACAGAAATGAGATAACAGAACATAACAACAACTCCTTTATTTCCATTGTGTTTGAGGGAGAGAGAAAAGAAAAGAGATACAACTGATTATAACTACCGAGTGTGTGCAATGAAGGTTTCTTTATAGATTTCAACTTCAACGAAGGAGTACTATTATATTTGTTTAATACTTGTGTGAACTGTTTTCTGCTAGTTCTTCAGCAAAGGAGTTCGTACAGACGAGAGACTTCGTCAATAATTTTGATTTTCCGTTTCAAAAACTACTTATTAATTTTTCTCAACTTTTTTTATTTTATATTTTTTAATATATATTTTATAAATATATAAAAAATTTATTTAAAATTTAAAAAATATAAAAAAGTTTTATAAAATAAAATATTTTTATTACATATTTTTATTATTTTTTTGAAGTAAAAAAAATATAAAAAAACCCGTGACGCAATAGACGAACATCGCTACTCTTCTAAAAGTTGCCAGTTTTAGTAAAAAAGTGTGTTCTTTTACACGGACGTACCTTATTCTTTTTAAAAAAATATTTTTAATTCAATTTTTATAAAAAAAGTGTAAAACTTATTTCCAATTTTATTTTAACAACTTATTTTTAAAAATTTATTTTTAAAAAATTCATTTTCAAAACTTAAAAAATACACCCAAAGCGTATTTACTAACACTCTAAATTTTATTTTTTCTAAATTTATTTTAACATAAAACAATAAAAAGTTTAAAATAATTTTTTTAATTCAAACTTACTATTAATATAAAATTAATATAAAAATTTATTTTACATTAAATATTTTAATATTTAATTTAATATTTAAATTAATTTTCTCAAAACTTATTTACCCACTTTACATCCTACATAAACGCGCCCAAAATATCTATCAGCCTCGACCATCATGCTAGGGTCTCTTTAGAGACCCTAAAATAAAAAAATATTTTACTAAATTTTCAATTTAAAAATTTTTTAAGAATAAATCTGATTTTTATAATATATAATAATATATAATTTATCTATATTTTATAAATTTAAAAGTTTAATACTCTAATTAATTAAAAAGAATATAAACATTTAAATAGAATAAAAAAATTGCCAAATAGCTACGATATAATATAACTTCAATTTCCATATGCACAGAGATACTAGAAATTAATTAAAATGAAAAAAGTTCTTTTTACAATTTGAAAAAGTAAAAATTTAACGGACAGTTACTCAGTTATGAAAATTGAAGTAAAATCTTAGTATCTCAGTAACTGTGCAAGTGGAAGCCTACTTTAGACTTCTCCATGCTGAGCTGTTGGGAATTGACGATGGATTACCGCATTCTGCCCTGCTTTGACTTTAGGTATGTTAAAGAAAAATTTAGTTCTATCTTATTTAGCAATGATTTTAAAATTATATTAAAAATTTGAGCTTATTTTTTTTATTGGCAATTAATTTGAAAAAAATTTTAAATTTATCATATAGTATCAAAGCAGGTTGAGTCGAATCGATCTAAAATATAGGCTAACTTTAACTTTATTATTCATATCTATTCAAGATCTTTATGTTCCGCTTTATTTTAAAGCAAAATTAGTTCGCTTTATTTCAGAGCAGATAGTCCATTTCATTCAAAGGATAGTTGTTTGCTATATTATAGTACAAATAGCATATTTTTTTAGAACATGTCTCCGGTTTCATCCAATTTATTACAGGACACGTAGCTCGTATCAGTTCAATTTATAAAAAAAACACTCCGCTGAAAGACAAGTATTAAAGAAAAATTTAGTCTCATATTATTTATCAATGATCCTGAAATGATATTCATAAAGATTTGGGCTCACTCTTCTCATTGCCAATTAATTTTAAAAAAATCTAAGTTTTTCACAAACTTTTTTGATTAAAAAACAATAATAAATATATATATATATATAACTATATTTTAGAAAAAATATGTGTGTTAAATATTTGTGAAGGATTAATTAGGTGAGATGACTTAAATAACATGTCCTGTAGCGGGACTGATATAGAATATTAACTACATTTAGAATAAAATTTTATTTAGAAACTAGCTAAAGAGAGAAAAAGTACATATAAATATTACAATAATCTAACAATATGCTAATATAGTTCAAATGCAAATTTCAGTACCCATGCAAAGTTCTAGATTTTATATAAAATTTCGTTTTGATATCATATTAAATAAGTTTAAAAACAATTCACATAAAAAGTTAGCCAAGAAAAAAAGAAGAGTGCCCAAATTATATATAAACATCAACAATACAACAATCTATCAACGTGAGATAAATGCAATTTCCGAAGCAAAAAGAGTGAAAACAATTTAACTAAATACCAATAAACTAGCGAAAAAGAAACAACAGATAACTAAGTAATGTTTAAGAAGTTGATAAAAGAAAATTCAATGGACATTAATTTCACCTACATAATGGTTAGGTGTGGATTCACCTGATTCATTAATTTCCAAAGAAAATTGACCAAGTTCATCAAAATGGTTTAAGACAAAAATTACAGCAGCTGTATAATACAAGCAAGCGGTGTACTCAAACATTTAGTAAGAGCGTATTTTAATAGTAAGATAAAATTTAATTTTAAATTTAATTTTATGTATCTGAATTATATTTTACTAAAATTTACTTTATTTTTATCAAATTTTAATTTTATAAAATTCATTTTTATACCATTTTAAGATGAGGTGGTCGCACCTAATAATATTTCTTTTAAAAAACGTATACTATTGCCTACCTTGATAATGCATCTGTTTATTTTGATCTAAAATTGAGTCAAGTATTTTATAAAATATCCAGTACACTAAAGTCTAACCGTGGTTGTGCATTTTTGTCAGACGAGAAGTGATTAAGTGGCGGTCATTAATGAAGGTCGACAAGGTTGGAGAAGAAGGAAAGGACTTATGAATGCAGTCTGAGAGAAAATTTTTTTTTTTTAAATCAGATGGTAATCACTTTCATTCAATGAGCAATACTTACAACTATTAAAAAATAGCAGAACAGAAATTTTTTAGGCAGCTGACAGAGCTTCGATTGCTACTGGAATCCGTACTCCTATATTATACATTTTCAGATATTGTCTTATTAATTTGTAGGCAATTTCTGTCCAGTACAGACATTCAGCAATGGGTTTCCATCCAGGTGAAGAAGAAGTGCAGAGTTTGATTTTTCGTTACTTGTTTTAAATTCAAATAAGTGAATTGCAAATTAAAAATGTAATTTTTTAAATATAGATTAAAATTAAGATTCAATTTTTTTAACGTAAGTTAATTTTTTGAAAATAAATTAAATATATGTATAATAGTTTTAATAATATAATTTTGAGTTTAATTTATATTTAAAATATATGATTATTTTGAAATCTTAATTCTTAGAAAAAAATTAGAATTACAAAATTTAGAATATCGTCCTAATAGATGCGGCATGACATTTTATGTACTATTTAGAATTACTTTTTATCTACTTTTTATTTAATTTTTTTATTTATATTTTAAATAATTTTATAAATATTTTACAAATTTTTACAAAAAATTTAAAAATATAAAAAATTCTACACTAAAATTATTACTATTTTATTATTATTTTTTTAGATAAAAAATAAAATATTTTTATTTCAAAATTATTTTTGTAAAAGCACTAGCGAATAAACTGAAAACAAAATCTCCATAACGCGTTTGTTTTAACTTTTCAAAAACTATTTTTCAACTTTTTTTCATATCATATTTTTTAATATATATTTTATAAGTATATAAAAAACTTGTTCAAAATTTAAAAAATGTAGAAAAATTTTAC
The DNA here is from genome assembly GCA_019914995.1 of Acanthochlamys bracteata. NCBI lineage: Eukaryota > Viridiplantae > Streptophyta > Magnoliopsida > Pandanales > Velloziaceae > Acanthochlamys > Acanthochlamys bracteata. The sequence continues at coordinate 3,060,501 of CM034133.1, forward strand.
GGAATGAGATCTTTTTATTACATATTTTTATTATTCTTTTAGAAATAAAAAAATAAAGCTTATTTCTAAAAAAGATAAAAATATGTTTTATTTTAAAAAAACTCTAATTCATAAACACTTTCAAATACTCCCTAGTGTTTGGAAGTATTTCCAAATAAAATTTCTATAAAATAAAAAATATTTTTATTTTTTAAAAATAAATTCTATTTTTTATCTAAAAAAATAATTAAAAAAATAAAAAATTTTTACTACATAAATTTTTTTTATTTTTTTAAATTTTTAAGTAAATTATCTATATATTTATAAAATTACATATTTAAAAATGTGAAATAAAAAAATATAAAAAAAACTTTCGAAAACAGCTTTCCTAAAAAACTAAACGCCCCTAAGAGTGACCTAAAACTAACACATTTACTATAAACTAGTTACTTTAGCGTAACTTATCTAAAAGTAATTATTTCTTACCAAAAAAATCACTTCCGAATAGTTTCTTATAATTATTTTTATAAATTTACTCTTATAAATTTATCTTCTAAAAACTCACTTTTCAAAAATTCAGTTTCAAACATGTCACACACGCACTATATGCCTTGTAACCACAATTTATCTTTTGTATATTAACACGAATTAACATATCTAGAACGACGTTCAAAGATCATCACAACAACAATTAGCTATGAAAATATTATTCTAATGGCAGGTTATGATTCTAAATAGAATTCTGATACAGAAATATGCCCATCAATCTCAACCTACTACAAGCAACGACGTGAGAGATACATGGTCAAAGCTCATCATGCATCATCAGAAATTGCAGGAGTGCTCCAATTTAGCCTGGTGGCCAGTTCATCTGTCGCCCACCAAGAACATGAAGGTGAAGATGGTAAACAGATTGGCCTGAGATATAGCATGGATTAGAAAGGGAAAAAACAAAACATGAGGTGCAACACAAGCAACATATAATACATAACAAAGCGACATACACCCATCTGGTCCGTCATTGATGACAACTCTAAAGCCATCCTCAAGGTTTTCTTGCTTGGCAACTACTTTAGAAACATAGAGAAGATGCCCGAGTATCTCAACGTGCCTCTCCTCAGCCTTCAAAGGATCGATGGACAAACATTTGGATCAGCCAAGATCAAAGTGGATTAAAGAGAAAAAAAAATGTAAACTTGAACAGAATACGAATCAGATATAAACATTCCAAGAGTACATTGCTTATCAAACGATAATGTTACTTGAGAAGAAATGACATGGAGAAATATGAGTAGAGAGACTTAAGAATATCAGATAAAGTCTAACCTTGGAAAGGCCAGATAATCCATCTTTAACTTTTGGAATGACCAAGATGTGTGTTGGAGCTTGGGGATTTATATCCCTGAAAGCTAGAGCCTATCAGAAAGATACGTGCCATTATTTAAAATCAGGTTGAGTAAAATGTAATAGCAAACCAAGATTCAACATAGGCAGTAAATGTCAATAATTGTTTCTTAGGATGCATCTGAAAACACCATCCACATGTCAAAATAATTGTTATCTAGCAAAGCTGCAAAGCATGATAGAAGAGTAACTGAATGGGCATAAGAAACACCCCTACTAGGATGGTAAATTTGTTTCATGATTCACGAGATAGAAAGGACCCAACTACGTAGACTATACCAGGATCTTGGTGCTTGCTTACACAAGAAATTACTAGGTAACTAGGCAGCAATGTAATTGTTAACTAAAGTTGAGTCCATGGCATGGATTTCCCTGGTTGCTATGCTTGTGAAGCTGAACATATGAATCTTAATAGTTCACCTACTTGATTCAGATTTCATTTGAAGGTTAAACGGATGTTAGGTCAAGGGAGAAATACTAATCTAACAGCATAGCATAATCGTGCAAGAGCATTTAGTGAAATCAAGTCCTCAGGTTTTACATCGTGAAGTTAGATGGAAGTGGACATGATCAAATCTTTTGGTAATGCTATCATCTATATGAAGGTGATTATGTCACAGGGATTATTCATAAGAGCCAATACTGCCCTGATCTAATTGCGCTTTATAACGTGACTTTATGTAACTCAAAAGAGCTTATACACATTCCAAGATGAAAGAAATATACAGCACAATCAACCAGGTAAAACAATTGTGTCTCAGTATTCCCCATGATAAGAGAATCATACATAGTATTCTACTCAAGTATGAACTTTTAAGTGAATAAAACTCTTCACTAATGACAAAAAATAAACTGTATGCAGGAGCATGGGAACAATAAACTGTGGCATTAGTATTACCTTCTCATCTTCATAAACAATGGTTGCAGGAATTTGCCTCTGTACTATCTTGTCAAATCTACATAGCATAAGAATTGCCAAAATACATCAGATTAAATAAGCATTATGATGGCTCATACAAGAAGTTCATACTGCATGTACTAATTCCTGAGCACAAAATTCATTACATTAACTTGAAGAAGCTATTCAAGATTCTAAAATCTACCTGCAGTTACCAGGGTATCTATAGTCATATATTGTTTTTTCTTCAATCTTCATAGACACTGGAAACTTCTAAAGTAAAGAACCTTGTAGAAGCTCATTAACTTAGCAACCATAATTCTTCTAATCATTGGAAGCTAATTAAGAAATTTCTCCCAACAATATACTCCCAAACTGAAAATCACCCTGGAAACTTCAACATGGATAACATAATGCTTTTTCTATTTTACTTATATTCAATTTTCCACCTCAAAGAATGAAACTTTAATACTCACATGCTTATCGCAGCTTAATATGCAACTTTCCTTACACAAAACATAATCTACTGTTACTACCATCGCAAATTCCATACTAAGAATCTTCAATAACATATCTTTATTACACACAAAGAACACCAACTTTTCACTACAATCAAAGCAGCCCAGGTCCAAAAATCAATCAAGAAACAAATTTCACACAGTCAAAATCCACCCAAACCAACCAGAGACAAAAATGGTTAAAGAATCATCAACAAACGTTCTACACCTTTCAATCACTAAATAAACACTACCAACCAATCAGAGACAAAACTGGTTTAGTAACTCACATGGTGGGTCCATCAGAAGGCACGGCGGCTCGTGCGGCTTCCTTCTCGGAGGCCATCGGCAGCGGCGGCGGCGGGGGGGATGAAGAGCACAAGTGCGAACTCACCACTCCGATTCTTCTCCTACTACCATTCCTGCTGATATTTTCTTCCTTTTCCATTCTTACCCCTGTGGAAAAATCTTATCAAATATTCGTTCCTTATAAAATAATAACAAGTCACTCCCATCGAATAAGGGTATTTATGAAAATTAATTATTATAGGGATTTATTGATGTTGATAACTTGAAAAATGAATGCTTACAAACGGCCACGTTGTTCTATGTTTACCGTGCTCCGCATTAATTAATCAAATCAATGGAATTACAAATAGTCAGCAACTGACTGCGTGGTTCTTACGTAGGTAGGATTCAGCAACTCTTCCAAGAATTTTATAATCGCAATTTCTTCTTCTTCATCTTGATCTTAACTTGCTTGTATTCACGAACTTCTTGTTGTTGTTGTTAGTAGGAGAATATAGAAATTGTTCAACAGATATAATATTCATCTTCCTCAAAGTTTCAGATTATTTGCAAACAGATCGAGATAGAACAGGTTTGTGTTTTGTTTGTTTTCTTTTTTTGCTCTCTCTCTCTCTCTCTGTGTGTAAATGTATATTTTTTTTATTTCTTTACTTTCTGGGTGTTTGTTGGTTTCTTTGTATTTAAAAGATTTCCATAGAATTGGTGATCAACTCTTTCTGCTTCCTGATCTCAATGATACTCCTCAAGTTTTGGTATCGGTAATCTGATGATGATGATGATCAGAGAAGAAGCATGTTTTTTGTGCAAACTATATTGAAAATTTTGCAAGTTGATTAAGGAAATGTTTGGCGTTGCTTATATCAAATTATTCTATTTTTTCAAAAACTTTTTTACAATATATAAAAATTTTGTATATATGAGTAAATTATACTTTATAGAAAAATATATGTACAATTTTTCTAAATAAATCGCAAACTTTGCTCTTAAAAAACTCAAAAAAAAATTTTAAAAAACTTTATTTCTTACGCAACTCCAAACAACCGTTGAATTTGTAATGAAAACGTGAGCTATTCTCCTTCTAATTTGATTTATGTTCTTCCTGTTCATCAATCTTATACACAAATTTTCTTGCAATAATTCTTTAATTCGATTATAATCTTGTTTTTATTATTGTTGAATTGTTTTGATGAAACAAGAATAATTTTTTTAATTCAGCACTTTATCATCAGATATTCATGATGCAAGGAGCAACTGCTATGGCAGAAGAAGGGGGCCAAAATAACAACATGCCTTCAATGAAGAAATCATGGTCTTCTGAATCACTATCTAGCCTCTCAGCAGCAGGCAATAAGCAGCACTCATGCATCTGTTCTCCGACAACGCACGCCGGTTCTTTCCGGTGCCGTCACCATCGCCCTCAATCAACAATAACAACTTCCCAGAATCCCAATCCTGCACCAATGGCGCCAGGAGCTAATCCTCATGCAACAGCAGGAGCTCATGGCAAATTTCCTCCACCTTTTCCATCAGCAACGAAGATTATGAATCTTTCTGCTGCAGTTCATGAAGGGCAGCAGTGATCATTCATTCAAATGGTTGATATATATGAAATGTGATTGATTGGAAAAGGTTTTTGTTTGTTGATTGGTGATACTTTGCTATTGATATTACTGTTTAGAAAAGCAAAATTTATTGAATACTGTTTGGCGATTGACATGAGGAACATGAATGTAGTGAAGAATTTCTTATACAGAGTATAACCTTATAGATTTCTTCCGTACACTACAAGTTTGCCTTCTGTTTTGTGTTTGGTTCCACTATATAGAAAAATAGAAGATTTTGGTCTCAATAGAGTAGCAGAAATAACATTATTTGAAGTCGATAAAAGAAGATAAAAGAACATAAATACTTATTTTAAAAATAATATAAAAATTATTAAAAATGTAAAAATTTTATAAAGTATAAAGCGTAATGTTATGGGCTGCTCATGTACTAGGCCTACATAGTTGGGCTCATGTACTAGGCTTATATTTGTTGATCGGGACGGTTAAGGTTTAACCCTCAACCAAGAAATGGACGGTGGAGATGCTTTCCTCTACGTTAAAACCCTAGTTTCCGTTTCTCGTGCAGAGCGGCTTCTCACACTCTGTTATATATATTCCTTCTCGCCCATAGATACACCTATTCAGAAACCCTAGTTAGTCAACGGAAAGCTTTGCGTGATTCTTCTATCTTACTATCTTAGATAGATAGATAGAATGATCGATGTCTTTTTTATGTTTCTTTCCTAATTTTTTTTGTTAGTTTTTAGTATAGATTTTTGAGGCAAAGGAGGAAGCTTTATCAATTAATGGGTAATTTGCGTCTGAAGTTCTACATTGATGTTACCCTTTCGTCACCTTGGAGATCTGATGCCTCAAAATTCAATCTTTGATTCGATTATCAGTGTTTTTCTTTTGTTTGGATTTTGAAGTTCTTTTCGCTGGAAAGTTGGGATTTTTAAGCGAGTTGGTTGATGTCGTTCATGATTTGGGAATTCGTCGGTGTTGGTGGAGTTGGAAATGATGAGTTTGAATTTGTTTCCCTATTGGTTTGATAGCTGAGATGATGGCTACCAATGTATTAGCTCTATCTGACTCAACTTTCTACTGCCAATCCACTGAATTCCTCAAATCTCATACTTCATTGAGTGGAACCTAATGCTGCAGAAGCAATTTGTATCTGTGAATTTGAAGTACGTAAGAGTCTTGATATTGCAATGATTTTTTCGTAGTTTTTATGTTCTAAATGTTTGTTTTGTGCCATTGATGAAAGCTTGTAAAAATACCATCTTTCGGGACTGAGCTGTCCTGTGATGACATTCTGCAATTCTGAGGCCTTCGGTTGATTTCAAATTAAACAATTTTCTTTTCCAAATGATCAAATTTTACAAAATCTTTTGGGCACAGTTTATTGTTTATTTGCATGTTATTTGTACGACTTCTAAAAAAGTCTGCGACCACTTTTAAGTTTTATTTAAATGACCTCTACTCTTCCTGAGTGAATCCTTGTATTGTTATTGGATGGCAAATCTGATGAAGTAATATTATTTCTGTGATGGACTTTAAAGAGATCTTTGAATAATTATTTGAACATTCAAGTTTTAAGTTATTCCTGTAGTTAACTATTAGGATTCAAATGCTTAAGGCCGAATCTTTTTTTCCAAAAAATAATTTTTTGAAATTTTTTGTATTATTTTTATGAATTTATTTTTACAAACTTATGACGTTTTTCAAATGCTTGTAAGAAGTAAAATTTTTTGAAAAATAAAGTGTGAGTAAAGTTTATTATTTGTGTTTCGAAATTTTAAAAATATAATTATATTAAAAAATAAATAATTAATTAAAATTAAAATATTGTATGTAGAAATGAAGTTCTATTTTTTGTATAATTAAAATATATTAATTATTTAGAACTTAAAATTTGATCGAAAAAAATAGGTACCAGTATTTGAAATATGCACTTAATTTCTTTGTAACAAAACTGATGATCTGAAACGATGGTATTGCGTGAAGAGCCACTAGTCGTTCATTTGAATTGTTTCAATTAGAGGACTGGTAGGTTTTGACAGAAAAGTGTGCACTAATATAGTAGATAAGCTCTGATTAAGAATGAGAAGGGATGCTTTAGTAACATGTGTTTGAAACAAGGTAAAGTTTCATAAAAATAAAACTCGATAAAAGTATAATTCAGTAGAAGTAGTAATGATTGAAGTATATAAATTATTGTTTGAATTAAAATTTTAGTAAAAAAGTGAAATAAAATTTGGAGTGTTAATTAGTAGTGTTAAGCTCAAAATCTAAAACAAAAAATAATATTTGGTGATAATTAAAACATACCTTTAGATGCAGACGTAAAGTTTCAAATCTATTCAACCTATTTTGGGTTTCTACAACAAATTTATACTGAATCTCGCAGCGTGTGCTTTATATATGTTTGCAATTTATGGGTCTAATTAGTGTTCTCATCTGGAGACCATAATCTCCATTTGTTGGTAGCAGACGAAGTTACCAAGTTATGGTAATTCATCGATTTATTAGAGTAGGTTGCACGAAAGTGCACAATAATGAGTTACTAAAAAGTGGAAATTTGTAAAAATATCATGCAGACCAGGTACCAGTTTAGACTGTTGTTACCAGAAATTTACAGACGTTTTCCTTCAGAAGGTTCAGACGCATTTGATGTAAATGAAACGTTTACACGTTACGCTCTGTCTTGGATGTTCAATTTAATTAACTTAAAACTTTTGTCATAGTTAGGGAGTTAGGCAAATGATAATGCCTTGTCTGCATTTAAGAATTTGTGTAAATAATGCTTTTACATTATAGAAGAATTTCTTTTGATAAAAAATATGGGTTGTGTGCGTTGATAGTATTTCTTAGCTCCAAATTCCATGTGAGCTTTTGTCTTGACTTGTTATAAATGTTGGTAAAAGATTCAATGATGATGGGTTCAACAAGTGTTATATCTTTCTTTTGGATGAATTTGGCCAATCAATTATATAGACCAGTCAAATTCAAAGGAATGTTTTAAAAAATGAAGAAGAATCTTTTGGTCTTCAATTCTGTGTAGCTATTTCATTTTTAGTTCTAGTCTAGGACCCTAGTAATATGTTATAATAAGGAACATGCTCTATATACATCTAATAACCTGTTTTAAGTTTTTACAAGTGAATTTTTATGGTAGTCGGTTTTATAATATGAAATTTGTTTGATTTGTGAGAAAAAAGTTTGATAAAATTAAAGTTTAGAATAATAATAAGAATAAATAAAATAAAAATTTTGAAATGACAACTAAAATAAGTAAAATAATTTGAACTTCAAATCTAAAAAGATATCGTCAAGTTTGAAAAACAGAAACATGTTCTAAGCCAAATTTCATTGGAGACCATTCCTGATTGATGTGGCACCACATTAGTCAAGATGCTCTTCTAATATGTCCACGAGGAAATGCCATACCAATTACCGTACTACTGAAAATAGAAAATGAAATAGAAATCTTATTAGATGTTCTGCATCAATTATGTTAATACTGTTCCCTACCACTCGGTTGATCTAGTCGTATACTCTATAAGAGTTTATGGCGAGCATAATGAAGGATGAGGGAATTGCCTGTTCAGTTTCTACTTCTGTCCAAGACGTCGCTGTTCCTCGCAGAACACCTAGTGGGTGTTCATGATATTAGTCATAATAGTCAGAACCGATCTAAATATCGATCCGAAAAGATTACCGAATTACTAATTTATCCAACGAATCATCAGATCTACTGGATCAATTTCGTGGGATTCTGACTTCAGTGATTAACTATCGGTGGTAGTCATTGATTGATTCACAGATCTCGTTTGAAGAAAAGCCGATGGCAACATAAACCTTAAATCTGATTCGCATTCAGGAATCAAACGAGCCAAGCAAGAAAAAAAAGAAGAAGAAGCTTGGATGCGCCATTGATGCTTTTATCTTGATCGCATTTACCCATTGAATGGCTGAAGAATTGATTTAGAAGTATCTACTCTCATGAATCATTGATTGATTCTTTGTTACATTCTTGTTGCTATTGAGTGAAAAAGTCGGCTTAAAAATAGAAACCTCAGTAGGATTGGAGAACCACCACGTGTCCGGATTTGGTTAAGGTGTTGGCAACCGGAATCAAAATCCGAAGCAATTGCAGCAATCGCCCGTAAAGTAAGATTGCGGATTTAAATTTCTTCATCAGAAGGGAGTTTCCGTATCAGCACCACAACAATCTCAGCCTCTCCAACAACAACCATTGATATATTCGCTAGATCAGAAATAATAAAATAGAGCAACGACTGCACCGCCACATTCTTTAATTCAGTTTCACCGATTTGTAGCCATGCCCAAGCATCTCTCACAAACAAAGTCATCTCTGCACGTGAAGCACCCTGTTTGGGCACAGCTAGTACTATCAACTTATTCGAATTACTATTACAACATTTCTCATTACTACTATAACTATTTTTACATTGATTGAGAAAGCCAAAGTAGAGAAGAAGGCTCAAAATTTGAATCATAATTAAAGAAGAACAAGCAGATCTAGATTTGACTGAAGCCGAAAAAAAAGATTCAAGTTTTTTAGAAGAATAAATAGAGAAGAAAAACCAGCCGAGAATTTTTTTTTTCGACAACGACAGTTGTGAAACCTTCTGGCATTGATATGGCTCACTAATTGAGTGACTTGGACTAAATCATGCTCAGAGTTGTCGATTTATGGTTGAACCCGACCGGTGCATGCCGATCCAAATTCAACGGACGTTTAGAAATTATAAATAATTTTTTTTAAATAAAGTTTATTTAAAATTATTTTGAAGTACGTTTGATTATTTAGCTTTAAAAAATTTAATAAATATTATATAAATATATATATATATATATATATATATAAATAAATAAATATATATATATATATATATATATATATATTTATTTATTTATTTATTTATTTATATATTTATATACAAATTTTATTTATATAATTTATATGTATTTTAAAAACTTTTTAGAAACAATTTTAAAATTATATAAGAATGAAAATTTTTTTTAATGAAAAATAGTACCAAACGGACTACCATACACCTCAAATTGATCACTGGAAAGCTGACTTATCCAGCTAAGCTGAGTTGAACTTACCGGAATTAGTTTAACGTAAATAGCAAATGATTGAAGGATGACATGCTTGACACCAGGTGATTAGTCATATGAGTTCCTCAATGAGGTGTGCAGTTTTCAGAGAAACACCTCACATAAATCTCACATGATCCAACTACTTTCTACTGATTTAAAATTACTTATAAAAAAAAAATTTAAAATAATGATAACAAAAAAATTTTATACATATAAAACTTATGTAGCAAATAATTTTTTTACTTTTAAATTTTAAAAAAATTATAAAGTATTATATAAACTCTATTAAAAAATATATAATATTTATGCAGATGGATAAGTATTTGGAACACTTTGCTAAACGCCCTCCATGCTCTAACCTAATCAAGAGGAAAACAAACAAAAAAACTTTTGGGCTTGCTTATTTGTTAGAAATTGATATGAAAAGTGAGCTTCTTATATTTAAGTAGTTAATTATTATAAGTGAAATTTATAAAAATAAGCTTATGAAGTAAATCCATAAACTTTTCATAATTTACTTTTTTTGGAAAAAAGTGAATTATTTTTTGTGTAATTAAGTATCCACTTGAGAATGTGGTTCTGCCCTTAATTTATATTCTTTTTCATAGTGCTGTGTTTCACCTTATTTTTTAATGAACTCTAACTGAGACTTAAAGTAGTAGCTTTGGTCATGTAATCCTCATTCATTTAGAAATTCTAATGTGTTTGTTGTACCAATTGCTTCATTTAAAGATGGAATTCCAAATATGAAAATACTTAGCCAGTGAAATTGACTTGAAGGAAAAATATTCTACCCAAATATAGTAAAGATTCATCTATATGAAGTGTGTTTGCTTCACATATATGACCTCTTTCATTTTCTAAGTCATGGCTATTGCAACAACTGAGAGCTTTAGATTGTATTCTCAATGCTGAAGAAGTTTGTGGTACATAATTTTAGTCAAGGACGTGTTTACTTCAAATATAAACTTACTTTTATCAATCAGAAAACTCCAAAAAAAAGTAAACGTAAAAACTAAACTTACCTTTTTTTTACTTAAAACTTCACTTTTACTTTTAATTTTTAAAACAAAAAGTTTGATAGTAAACTCACTAAATATAAAGTAAATACAAACTTTTATTTTTATTAAACTTATTTTCAAAGTTTAAATTTATTTTTTATAAACTCACTTTTTAAAGGTAAATAAATGCGCCATAAGAGGAAGCCTTCTCCGTAGACCTGTTTCTTTTTTTTTTCTTTTGTTTTTTTAGCTTGTGAGGTACAAATGAAGGCCCCGTTTGGCTGTTCTTATTCCTACTTTTTTCATATCTTTTCAGTTCTTTAAAAAAAACTTCTGTAATATTTTATAAATTTTTTAGATTTAGAAGTAACAGGTGAATTGTACATTATGAAATCATTATATGTATAATTTTTCAAAATTTTTAAGCTAAAAGAAGATAAATTTATTTTTAAAACAATTTTATCTAATTTTAAGGTATTTTATTTTAAGCAATTTCAAACAAATTCATAAGCAGATATGAGACTGCATGGCATCCATGCAGTTTCAGTCTTTTAAGACTTCTTCAAAAACAAAATGTGCTTTTGAATGTGATCTATCATGTGCCACGATCTACAATCTGTTTTTATTATCTTTTTGTATTACCACCTTTCTTCTTCATGACAGATTCCATGTGGTCTAATCTACAATTTGTATATTTCATAGAGCACTATGTGTTTCAGAGAATCACATGAGAATAATTGCTTCTTCATGTTCTCTCCCACAACTGTTACTTTCTTCTGTTATTTCCTTGGCTTCTTTTCCCGTTTGTTGTAAATTAAACCGAAGTTACTGCTTTCATAAATAAGCTATTGGAAAGCTGACAAGATATGAACATTCAATGAAGTTAGACGTCTTCATATTTCCTATATAGATGTGCTGATTAAACTCGATCATCTTTCCATTAATGATCCTTTTTTGTTTAGCATAGCAACTCACCACCATGACAACTGCTATTAAACTTCTCATTGCCATTCTCTTTGCCATGGTCTTGATGTTTCAGTGCATTGAGTCCAGTTCAACAAATTATGTTGATCAAAGTTTCCAATCTAAACCAAGAAGGCTTCTGCAACCTGCCTTAGCTTCAAATTCTGCCAAGGTGGATGGACTGCAAGGAGCAGCTATGCAAACCCAAATCGGTGTAAATGCAAGCTTGAAGAAACTTCCTCCAAGCAACGCTAATCCAAAGCATAATAGGAAGAAGTAGAAATTAGATGTTTTTGCTTGCAATGATCTGGCGAGGAGGCAAGACAGAGTCAAATCGGGCAAAGCACATGATGAGCAGAAACATAAAACAACTAGTTCTGATGCCAGAAGTCTTAAAAACCTCCTCGCCTGGTTTTCTGCATAAAGAAACTGAAGAGGAGTTCTTCTCTCCTTCGACATTTTTGTAGAGATTGCTGGCTCATGACTAGCTGGTGAGTTTGTTCTTTAGTTTCTTTTTCTAACTGCTGATGTAGTAAAAGATGAGAGATTGTAGCTAGGTTCAGTTCTGAAGTTTAGTTCATCATAGGTAATTTCTAGTTGTGCGGCTTTCCAAGTTGTCAAGCCCTGTAAAGTCTTTTTAACGATTAGAAATTCTTCGTCAGAAACGTTCATATTGATGTTGCTCCATTACTCTCTCAATTCTCAGTTCTGTGGATGGTGCGTTGCTGTTTGTTGTTGCGTAAACTTCCCCAGGATGAAAGGAAAGATAACTTTTACTCATGGACTATTCAATGAGAAAAATCTCAAAAGAGTAAAAGATTAAATTGTATTCGAACTTAGAACATAATCATTGAACAACATATTACACCAATAAGTATGGAGTCTCAAGTGACAGGTAGGTTGCTGGATAGCTGATTTTCTTTGATCTAAATGCTTGTTCATCAATTTACTTGTATGGAAGTGAGTTCTTCAAAAAAAAATTACTGAAAGTGAGTTTATGAAGTTGTTTTTATAAAAGTAAACATAAAAGGTCATCTAGAAGTAATATTTAGCAAAAAAAATCACTTCCGGATAAAATAAACACTGCAGTCTGCACCAGTAGAAGGTTTCATATTGAAATCATGTGCTACAATACAAGCATTCAACTAGATTGGAAACAAGAACTCACAGGGACTGCTAAAAAACTGAATCAATAGTTTGGCTAGTTATGTTCCTGAACATCAATGGAGAAATGCCCTTGGCTGTTCTGCCAAATCCCACAACATCAGGCAAGTGACCATTAAATGGTTTTGCTTGAAGGCTAAAGTACAACAACCTTACCTGAAGACATTCACCTTCTTAACAGAAAGTTCAATTATATATTCAGTAAAACGCAAGCTGCAAAACCATTCCAGCAAGCTCTTGCTGTAAGACAGCTTACAGGTTTGTACCTGTTCTTCAATCCATTGTGCTCTAATCATAATGAATTCCAAATAACGAGCCTTGCGCTGTGTTTTGACACATCAATCAAGTCCAGCTTCATATCATGGTAATTAAATCTCAACTCAGGAGCTGATGAAACTGCTACTCTCTTATCGTGCTGCTCATGCTGCCAAGAAACATTTACAATGACATCGAAACTCCAAGTTGTACGAACCAATGAAATACCTAGATCTATCAGCTTAACAACCTTTTCCAGGCAATGAGCAGCTTACCCTGTGGGATACAAACAGAAAATGGGCGCAAGTAACTCTTACCTACTTACTAACATCGTAAAGACTAACCCAAATATCCACAATGCTAAACTTTAGGCAAGATAATAGTACACATACTGAACAATTCAGTAAAGGGGTTAATTTGCCACCAAAACCCACCTTACTGCAGCTCAGACCTATTACCTGATCGTGCCTCCACCTCTGAGTACAAATTCTACAATACTGGGAAAGTAGTAACTAATATACAGACAACAATACAGGGCCACTTGAGCCCTCTTCCATAAATTTTCTTGAATAGTTTTCATTGCCGAGCAACCGTTGGAGCACTCTGAGGTTGACCATAGAAACCAATCCCTGGAGCCTGATAGAAACCTGCAGTAGCAGGTTGTTGTGGCTGCTGTTGATGCTGCTGTGGTGGTGGAGGCAGTGGTGGTGGTGGAGGCTGTGGAGCAGCAACTCTTGCCATGCTCACGGCTGTATGATTAGGTAAGGGGGGAGGGGGAGGTAGCGTGCCGCCAAAGCTATAAGGTAAACCCATAAGCCCACCATTCTGCAGATACTGCTGTGTTTGTGGTGGCATTGGAGGTCGTGGTGATCCAAAGGGGGCTGGCGGCTGATTTGGAAGTGATGATGGCTGGTTATTTGAAGAGGATGGTGGTAATGTAGGAGGCATAGATGACAGTTGCTGTTGTTGAACATTCCCATAGAAGGGGCTTGACATGTCTAGCTTAGACCTTTTCTCCATTGTGAAAATGGGAGCACCACCACTGGCGAAACCTCCAGAATTAAGGCCATTATTATTAGATGCAGCTTCTTCAGCAACAAGAGATGATAAGATGGAGGTAAGCATCTGCGCAGATGATGTTGAAGCAGCAAGCTTTGCTGCCACAGCAGCTGCTGCTTTCTTGTGATCATCCTCCATACTGCTTGAGACAGCTGCAAAAGCAGTATTGGACCGTGATGGTTGAGACTGACTGATGGGTGATTGGCACTGTGACTTCGGTACCTTGACAGATAGAGGTGTGCTGGGTTGCAGAAGTGCTGCAGTTGGTACTGAAATGGAAGGAGGAGAACTGAGTGGTGGAGGGGGAGGGGTGGGAACCATTACTGACATTGTCTCAGTGGATTGGTTTGTGATGGTATTATTGCTTGCAACAGAGGTGGGGACAATAGATGAAGTGAGTCTCTGCCTTAAGTTCCCGGGGCGCTCTGTTTCAGCGCGAGCAGCCTTCACAAAATCAAGGATGACATTAGTATTACGGTAACAGAAAACAAATGTTATACTCAAAGTGCAAGATAGTGGATGAACACTCTATCTCATACAACTTAAAGAATAGCATCCTTTTCATCATGTTATAATTTATCAGACATGAGCATATTTGAGGGAAATGTTTTGGTTAGGGAATAAACTACAAGGTCTAATTTCTGTACTATCACAGTACCATCACAAGGCTGAAGCTTGCAATGTGGTAGGAGCAAGAGTAGCTGCAAATTTTGCAGCACCTTTATACAGGTTCCTCTGACTCATAAATAACAAGGAAGAATAAATAACAAGGAAGATCATGTTTCTCAACGACCACTAACTAATGTGGAAGATCATGTTTCTAAATACAGGTTCCAAACTGATCAACCCATATATATTTCTTAGATATGTTGCTCAAACTCAAATGAGGCTTCCAAAAGATGTTCTAAAAAGAGGTAAATCCAGCTTGCAGTATACTCCTAGGACTTGTACCTTGTTATTATGAAAAAGTCGAGGATATTTAAGTTAATATAAGGTCATCTCACAACACATAACAATAAAATTGTAATAAAATAAACAATTTGCACAAAAAAAAAGAGAGAAAAGAAATGCGATCTTAGAGCTTGTGGCACAACAATCCCCATTTCACATGCCATCTGCAAGCTTATTAACTCATTTAAGAAGGATGGGAAAAAAAAAAAGAGAGAAAAAAGGCTTCAGATTTTCAAGATTTCCTATATATGTCATTTTTAAAAAGACTCCACATACGAAACGACCACTATTGCATCTCTTGCCCTCCATTAATCACCTTGTTGAGAGACTCATGTCTGGAATAAATGGCTTAGCTTGTACTATATTCAGTTGCAAAAATGTATATGACACATAGCAACTTCAGATATCAACATTGGCAATAAGAAATGTTTCCTAAATTATCCTTACAGGTTTTCATTGGCCATGCTACACAATTTGATACTTATTTAAATAAACTTAGTGTCACAAGAGATTGCACAGAGCCAGTGAACATCCAAACTTCCAAACAGCTTGGAATCAGAAAAAACTAGCTTCTTCTAGTAATTACTCCGTAAAAGAAGCCCTTCTCAACCACAATAAAAGATTTCAAGCTAGCTGCGACTATCTCACTGTTTTCTGCCATCACTAAGTGCATAACTATGCTGTTTTCTGACACTTCCATAAGAAATATGTACCACCCAATTGTGTAAGAGCATTAAGAGCTTAATATGAGATCCCACAAATCTTCCAAAGGACATACATCAATAGATTCCAATAAGGTTCCTTTCCTAAATCGGTTATCTGGAAGTCCTATTTGTACTAGGATTCCTTCAGAGGTTATTTTTTCTAGTTAGGCAACCTATTTCTAATAGGATTCTTTTAGAAGGTATGTACTTGAAAAATTGTAAGGCTTATAGCCATGATTGAAGTACTGAGTTCTTTTAGTAGAACAGGAGGTGCAAAATTCTTGACCTAGTTTGGGGTTTTCAATCAGAGGTGTACACTCTCCCTGAAGGTGTGACAAGGCATAGCATCCTACCATATTTTTGATAAACTGAGAACAGCTATACTTGAGCAGGTAAGCAGACTGACTCCTGCGAAATGCATGCAAGGTTTCTCTTGCGTAAGACATTTGAAATTCGCATGAGTATAAACCCACCCAAATTCATGTGAGAAGTCAGGATTTAGTATGATGTTGTGAGATATGTGTTTCACCAGCACCCTCGTACAAGGATGCACAAGCACACTACCATGCGTACCTTTGGGTGCTTCTAGTTGCATGTATGATTTACCTCAAATGCCAATAATCAATTCTGAGTCAACATCAACAGAAACAATAATTGATATCACAGAACAAGCAAAACAAAACATTTCCTTACTTGTAACTGAACTCGGATAGCCTCCAGCTTGTTATCCTGATTTTAAGGCAGATATAGTAAGAATTTTTAATCATTTAAGCAATGAAAGTACCTTCAAGACCAAGCAGCTAATTTATAACAATTACAACCTGCTCCTGAACAGCTTCCTGCAGCTTCGCAAGTAAGGTTGCCCTAGTTGCTTCAGCTTTTTCAAGTTGCTCAACACATTGCCTTAGTACAGTCTCCTGCTCCTGAAGTTCACTTACCAGTTGTGATCCTTGGACATTACCTGATGGCTCATGGTCAAAATCCAAAATTATCATTACACAGAGGAAAGAAAAGAAATCTAACGACAAAATCAGATATAACAAGTACAATGCCACCACATGTCTGCAGAAAACCAAGAAGTCCTGAGACGTGCGTTAAATTTCAAAACAAATGTCATGTCCACTACCACTCCTCATGGTTAAGAGTGAGAATAATATCAACCCAATGGCCTTTGGGCCAAAAGCCTAACTTGGAATCTTGTACCTACAAAGTGGTGTCTCAGACCACCGGCATTGCAGCCCCCTACTTGGTAATTTAGTTAGTCCTTAATGTGTTTGTATTTGAAGTAGCATCCAAAATTATCACTGATTTACCCAAGGAATGCCCATGAATCATCAAACCCATGAATGCTCCTTAAATTGGAGATAGTGTATAATGCTCCTTGATAACTTTCAAAGTAGTAAGTTACCTGCTTCCAAACATCTCAAATGCAGAGGCTAAAGTTGGAATTCCAAACACGAAGTACTAGGCCCTACCCTAGCACTAGATAATTTGCTCTAACATGTAATTAATTTTAGTAGGATATATGTGTAAAACGAAGGCCTAGAGCGGTAACCAAAATCTCAAAATGGAATTAAGAACGTGGCACTTTAACTTTTGGATTCCTGATAGAGACACAATTATCCAACACTTTTCATATATAAATTTTTGATAAAGGAAGTTGGAAAATTGAGATAACTGATTCTCTTATGGTATTTCTTCAATTTGCGTGCATTTCTTCACCAATTTAGAAAATTTCCAAGTGAAAAACTCTTACCTTGACTGGATGCATCTTCCACATTTTTATGAACATCTTCTACATGAGTCACAGCAGCTTTACATTTATTTAAGACAGAGGCTTCATTAGAATGTTCATCAAATACAGTATGGTATGCACTTATTATCTTTTCTGGCAATTCTCCAACAGCCAATTTCTGAAATTTAAACAATCACATTCAGTACTAGATTTACAATAAAAGGATACATGGAGTAAAAGATATTAATCCCAATATGGCAACTTACTAATCTAACCCAATGAGCGTCTTTCTTCACTATTTTAATGGGGTTTGAAACCTTTCCCGTATCTTCTGATGCAGCTTGAGATGCTTTCCTGAAAACAATGTCTTTAAGACCTCGCCCGCGAGATCCAAATACTTTCCTCTCATCCCAAATATCGACCTGAATGATATTTATTATCAGAATGATAAAAACCATATTTCAACTTGGACATAGTCTCGTTAAACTTAATAATATACATATCTGCCAGGATAAAGCTGCCACATGACATATAGAGATGTTCTTACAATCAACAACTACAGCCAGCTTTCAGGACGACCTCAATGTTCAGAGAAAAATGAATGCAGCTAAATTGCGAAATAATTTATGAGTTCCCAGCTACATAAATGCTTCTTTTATTTTTTATTTTTGGTGATCTACATAATTGTCGGCAGAGCTTTCGAAATAACGTCCAAAAGGGTTAAGACATTTTATAGGTGCACAGAGACAATCTAGGATGCATACCTAAAACCATAACATCCAGCTACAACCACATCAAAACAGACCTTGGAACACCTACCAAGTTGACTTTGCAGATTGTAGAAATGAAACAAGAAGCACAAAGAGAGTATGTTTAAACACTTTATCTTAAAAGTAAACACAGCTCAAACTAGAACATCTTCTAAGTTCTACAAACAACTAAATGGATTTGTCTAATAGACAGACATGAAACATGCACCATAAGGTCCAAAAAACCTTCCTGCTAAATGCACCAGAAGCATGAGGTTCAGGCTTGAAAACTTCCCACTAAAATCCTTGTCTTGTTCCAATTCACCCTGATTTACTGATGTCATGAAGCAATATAGTGTATCGTATGGCATTTGTAGGCAGCACATACAATTAGAGGAGAAGAAAAAAGAAAGACTTACTAGTCTCGTGACTACACTCTTGCCATGATCACCTCCAGCCTTAACAATTTTAAGAGCTCCAGGTAAGACCTTCCAAAACTCGTTTACATAATTGCTACCTTGACGTCTGCTATTCTGCAAGATGTCATTTGCAAGGTAAAGAAACGGCACTTTCTTTTCTCTTGAAGAATTGTTAAACTGCTTCTCCCATGTCTCAACAACCTGCTTGGCATTATTTTTATGAAGAATACACCACTGTGATAATGCTGGAGACTTATTAAGGATCACTGAGAGGCTAGGTACATAAAAAAGCAATAGCATCCCAGCAGGCCACGTCAAGAGACTTAATGAAGAAAAAAAATAATAAAAGTCGCTTTTGGATTAGTGATCACAAGTGGTTTTAACTTAAAACAATTGACTTAGTTCAAGTAGAATGAGAAATTTTCCCATGATTTAGTATCTTAACAAAGAGAGCTATAAATAAAGTCTACTAATAGCATACACATAGGAGAATAAAGGATACATTCAATGCTCTGTTGTGAATTATTGAGCTTAGAAAGCTTCTCAGCTAGTAGTTGGAGATCAAATGCACTATCCATCTTGCCTTCTTAATAGGAGGTGCACATATAAGCCAAGTTTCTGTCAGAAGAAAACAAGTGACTTTCAGAAACTTGGTAGTACTACAATTCTATCATGCACAACAGAAATAAATTCTGACTAAAGGGTACAGCAACAGAAACATGAACCAAAACAAACAAATTTTGTAAAAAAATGAAATAGAAAAGGAGTGATGGTCTTTGAAGGAATCAAGAGACTATCGCCAGATGCCCATTTGAAATATGATAAAGAAATAAAAGCATGACGTATAAAAACTAAAAAAGGTTCTTTTATTAGTATTTCAAAACAGCAGATTTATTACCAAGCACAATCACATATGTTTCCATTTTCCAAACAAGTAAGTTTTTTGGGAGACAGTTTTCTGTATAGAATGTCACATTAAGAAAAGATTGGTAATGCCATTCCATCAAAGTGCATGCAAACTCCCAGCAGAAGGGAAAATGCCCTCCAAAAGTTAGTGACTTATCGTTATACAAAACACAGTCATCTATGAATCTAGATTTTCTTGTATATCTAACAAACTGGTAGGCCAGTCTTCAAGCATCTCTTGGCTGCATCTTTTATCGTATACCAAATTACCATTGCTAGGCATGATGTGAATAAAAATGTTGGATCTCACAGAACTACATTTCACAGTCTTGATTCTTTATCTATGACCACAGATGCTTCGATTGAAAATGTCTTTCCTGTGATCATCTACCAGCACACATGGATCTTGAAACACCAGTTCATTCAAAGCTATCACAGTTGCCTCAGTGGATGGCCCTATATGTCAAAACTTGAGATATGACTACAAGTTTCAGAACCATAGTACATCAGATATTCCATAATCACTAATTCACTGTCACATGAGATGCCCTAATCTTGAGACAGTCACTAAGGCTAGAATTTTAAAACATTTGTTAGGTTGAATCTGGGTAAAAGTTGGAATTGATTACTCACTTCTTGTCAGCAGTCTGAAACTGTCATGCTTGAGCAGATCAAGGTTATGAAAGATTAAAGCTCAGGGCATGTATAAGACGTGAACATGCGATCGTGATGTTTGAGTTTTCACCTTGTCTTAGCCCTTCAATGACTCCCTCAAGTCCTTGAGAAAGGCAACTGCAGTTAGCACAATACAAGGGACAATGGATAGAGTATCCTAAGAAAATCTTTTTGACTTAAAAAGATGAGTATAGTGACAATCTAAGGCATCGAAACCAAAAGGGGACAAGCGGGTGATCCTTCTACACATTCGCTATAGTAGAACGGAACACTAAGATGTTGCAGAACTATGGCTCCTTTTTGTCCAACTCCTATAAGTCCATCGTAGCTATTCTAGTGAAACAATCCTCTTCACCCTTTTTCCATGGAGCAGATAAAAAATTCAAACATTACACTACGATTGTGCAACTATGCATTCTGTAACTATCACAAACTGATTACACTCGGTACGTTAGCTGTAATTGTCAGCATACAATGACACGGAGAAGATTCCACTTTATTGCAACCTAATCAATTCCAAAAGGCATGAGATACTACAATATTTTGATATTCTCTTGAGCACTAAAGCCAGGATCACTCCTCACAATCATGTAACATTTTAGAGCTTCAATGCCCAATTTTCATCTAACTGCTGATGAGAGCGATAGAAAACCTATGACCATTTCATACTAAGATTTCACCAAATTTCCATCTAGAAAAAGTAAACACAACAAAAAGAATCAACTTCTTAAACTCAATTCAAGAACCCTTCACTTCACCAATCTATTCCGAGTAAAATCTCGATTAAACGTTCACCTTCTTCACTCAAATTCCCAAATCATTGATCAATTTCCAGCACAATCAAAACCAAAGTACTAATTCTACCCAAAAAAAGCTCATAAAATTAACTCCAAATCTTCGGAAAAACCTAAGATACCTCGAATCAGCTCAAACTTCACCAACAAAAGTCATCCGAAACTAAATCTTTAACGTTAAGAAAAAACAAGAGAAAAACAAAGGTAAAACAAACACCTAATATTTGGGAGCTAATATGTAAAGCAGTGGGCCGATTGATTGATCGTAGCTCATGGATTGATACCAGCGAAAGAAAGAAAGAAAAAAAAGTCTCCCGCTCGCGAGCTCTATATTTTTTTTTTTTTTTTTTCTCTCGAACGGGTAATTTTTGTTATTGTTGTTGAGGTTTTAACGTGGGGGGCTTCAAGATTTTGGTATTTTGCTGCGAAGGGAAAAAAAAATCTAACTAAACCAAAAATTAAAATTTTAAGGAAATTTGCAATATCAACGCTCTATTTAGTTTATGAATTTCCCTGTTTACCTGAATCATATATTCTCATTGTCGGTCCAAAATTATGCAAATATGCATGCCCAGCTCTCCATTCAGAAATTTTATACTTTTTCTAAACTGGAATTTCCTTTACAAAGATTTTCAATAGTAGGCACTAGGCAGAGTGAAGAACAGTGCTTGAGAAAAGATGCAAATTACCAGATTCTGATATAAGCAAGTAGAAACTTTCACAAAATTGCAATACTCCCATTGAAGAAATCAAACATTTGGCACGCTATCCAGTATACTATCATTCGAACACATAAAACGTAATAGACCAATTAGTTCATACTTCTACTTGTATAAAAGGTTACATTAATGATCTGTTTCAATGATCAGTGGCTAACACTATAAACTAACCAAGCTCAACAGCAAAAAAAACCCCTCCATTGAACATTGAAGGAAGCTGGGAATAGAGGCTAGACATCGGCAACAGGATTAGTTTTGTCGAGATTGTCCCAACTCCACTTAGTCCCGCATAGAAACTATGAGCCCCTGCAGTAATGAAATCATTAGAAAAGATTTTCACAAAAATGCACGAGAAAAATTGGTTATAATAGGTAGTGTTTCAGACTATAGATGTTTTCTGCATACTGCTACTGCTCCCTTATTTGTACTTTGTCATTATTAAGAAAATAGAAACGATTGAACTTGTATGAACAAGAAACTTAGCTGTTGAAACTATAAATTTATGATGGCCAGGCAGGATCAACTATTCACGACTTGAACAATGATCAGATACTCTTCATCATATATGAGATTGAAGTATTACCTGGGACGCGTCAGCCTGTATGTTTTTATCATCCTTGGGTTTCCGGAGATGGAAATATAGAAACTGAAGAAGAATCTGTAAAGAGTTAAGATTCAATACATGAGAGTTACAGCAGATAATCCGTTCGCAGACACACCCAATATAAAAAGAGATGAATGATGAGTAGTTCTTCCTATGCCCACTTCCTATCCATATAAGGAACACTGCTGGTTTAAAACTATTCTGCAAGGCATTACTAAAACATGATGTATACGAAGTAAAATCCATATAATACAGTTACATTTCACTTTGTACGCTGATCTCTATACCACTCCAATAAATTCCGACTCCTTGAGTCCAAGTCCAAGCCTCCTAAAAGCAGCTCTTCATCTAAATGAATTGCGTACATGTATTCACATGCATGACCAATAGCTTGCACACACGCCTAAGAACTTCGAATGAAATCTGCAACTTGTAAAATTTACGGATGTAAGATGTCAAACGGAAACCTATCATGAACTCTCTAGGACTTCTCAGATACCCCCTTTCAAAATGTAGGGCAGCTGTCTAGATAGAGCACAACTGCTACAGCATCCAGGATCCAGTAAAGAGTTTTTGCTTCCATTAATTCAACCCAGGAATTGCGGTCGAGTTCTACGCCATAGTCATAAAAGACTTAAGACCAATACCCGCAGCATGACTTCACCATAAATGTGATACCGAAATGGAAATTCAAACTTAAAAGGATACACAACAGTCCAGCAGAATGCATCCTCCCGCATCAGCCAACCATGGTAGGTTGGGACTTATTTGGGACCAATCCAAGCTTTTAACAAGTATACTGCAACATAACAGATAAATGACAGATTAGTATTTCAGCTGAAATACTAATTGGAATAGCAAATAGTGAATGTTGTCCTTGCAATTGAGTACCTTCCAACATACGTGCCGTTCCCAAGAAGTGCAAATATGAACATTAAAGGACTAAGTCCCTGCACACGTCAAAAGTAATATGATATTGGTTAATATGACAATAAGAGTGGTTTAATACTTATCTTCTTTGTCTAAACTATACAAAAGTTGCCCTTTTTTTCTTTTATAATAATCCTCCACTGTCATGAACTCAAAACTCGTAGCGTCCGCCTTATTAGAGAAAATAAATAGAGAGGGATACATATTTACTCGTTTTGAAATTACTACTTAGTTGTGGCCAACAAAAATCTTCCTATTCAATTGCTGTTTTGTCAAGGCTAAGATAAGTTTGACTAGCTCCAAGGTTGAAGTAGAAAGGTTAACAAAGAGTTAGCTACAAGAGAACAAAAGGTTTGACATAGTAAAGCCAAAAGATTGCATGCCCTCTATTCATGAGAATCACAAAGTAAAACTTTATGAAACACATGAATTTCATCCTATTTTATGCAACATATATAATGCAAAACCAGCAAATACCTTAAGAACTTATGGAGGAACTTTAAGAAACAGGATTTCTGTTAAAAAAGGGATGCTTTCAATTTGCATTGTCTCACTAATAACTCAGAAAGCTCACCAACAGCTCCAATTCGTAACAGCATATTGCTATAAGAAAGACCCACACTTGAGGGCACTCTTGCAGGCTTTCTTAGTAATGAAGGCACATGAGTCTGACATTACCAACTCTAGTAATCACGTATGTTACTCGACTAAAAATTTATATAAAAAAAAAAACAAAAACTCGAGGTTGCTGTTTTTAAGCAAGTAACAGCGATCCTCCTGAGTTGTCAATCAATAAAAGATTAACATATCTCTCCAGTTAACAGTATCAGAAAAAATAGATTGAACCTAATAAATATGAAAATATGAATACGAAAAAGATACTTGGAAATACTTGCCTCAACATTGCCCCGTTTGAACTGCAACAGCATGAAAACAAGACAACTTGAAGTTAGTTTGAATGCTTATAACTTTCCACATAAACACAAAACTCATGTATGTTGTCACATTTACCCACTAGCTACATCCTTACATTCAAGCATATCTGTGGAAGCCTTCCACCCATATAAATAAAAGC
Source organism: Acanthochlamys bracteata (assembly GCA_019914995.1). NCBI lineage: Eukaryota > Viridiplantae > Streptophyta > Magnoliopsida > Pandanales > Velloziaceae > Acanthochlamys > Acanthochlamys bracteata. The sequence goes on from CM034133.1 coordinate 3,084,971, forward strand.
CATAGCCCACCCAAGGAAGCTTCCAACACTGCTTGCATCACCTTTACCTGAAGATGATTCCAGATTCTTCACCTGACAGATTGTACTCATTGCTAGTATTATGAAGCTTTTAAACAAATATAAACGGTAGACTTAACAATATCTGGATTACTAGTAAGTGTCCTTTACTAACATACTGATGATGACCCTAACTTCTTATTACCTGCAGGATGTTGCGGCCAACTCGTAAAACCATTTCATGCTGTGGCGTGTCAAAACCCTTGTTTCCAGAGAGGTGAAAACCGATGGTAGCGATGATAAAAATTGCTGAAAAGGCCTGAATAACAAAGAAAGGCATTCTTTATAATGTAAGAAATGGCAACCTCTAGCCAACAGTCATTGTTGACTGATACCATACCACAGAAAGTGTGTTTTTTGTCTTCAGAGGTGATGAAGATAGAGGTGGATTCCTCCCTGGCAAAGGCCCCTGAACATGTTGTCCATCGCTATGAAAAGTTGGTGGTGTTCTTCCACTATTATATAGATGTGCAGACAATGACCCGGTTATAGCTTTAGGGCTACTTGATAGAGACCTTGCAGACCTGGCAGGTTAATATTGTAACAGATAAGCCAACCAGACTTTAACTTCAAGATTGACAAAAGAGAAGCACTTTAGGCACCATATGGCTATCACATTGCCACTTTTATCATTAGCGAAAATGTGTTCTGATTTTATTACCATGTTCCAGTCAGTTAGAACCTAAAATGGTCTCTTGTTGCAGTTTCCACTAACATGAAAGATATAGCAGCTAGAGCTAGCTGTCATTACCATACATATAGCAACTTAAATAATTTAAGACACATCATAAGCTACTGGGACTTATGATATAAGAAATATACGTGTAATAGAAATCTCTTCCACTTGGGAAATGAATGTTGATAACTGATGCAGCAACAGGGATTGGTGTACTTGGTAGAGCCTGTCCTTGAGTACGAGGACTATAACCATATTCCTGATAAACACTGGATTTTGATTCCATGTCATCATTGCTAAGTCCGAGTAGCTTCTCTTTCACCGCAGCCTCTTCATCACAAAACATTTGAGCCTACAGCAGAAATTGACAAGGAAAACCTATGTGAGTATGTGAATTCCACATAGAGCTAAAATATGGTGATATTTCTTATTATTCTCTATAATTGCCACTTTTCAAATATTTGCTACAGCAAATCAAGGTTATAGGGATTTTCAAGAAAGCACTTTCACTTGTTACAGACTAGAACACTCAAGAAGAAGATGCAGCTTACAATAGCATTTGCACATAAAATATAAATAAACTGTAACCCTAATTGTTTAATAAAATTTGTCTTACTTTCATCCATAAAAAAAGTCTCCGCATCAGATTATATACGACTTGAAATAAACCCAATAAATTTTTTAAAGAAACCAAGCGACATGTAGTGTTTGAAATTTCACCTCATGATGGCTGCTGAACTTTTGTTTTTTCTTTGGATGACAAATATAGCCATAATATGTAGCCTGACCAGTCAGGACAACTGTTATCATTGTGTATAACTGCAGGGCAACAAACATGTATTCATATGTTAAATCATGATAAAATACATTAACCTGCAAAGAAAGGTCACTATTTGAATTCTTACCACAGCCGTGTAAAATTGCGTTGGAAGCTGCAAGCAAAAGCAAAAGTTAGTAATTTATTGATTTCAAGAGAATTTGCTTTGCATTAGAAGGATTAAAAGTTCAAGTAGCATGTAAGGCATTAGATAAAAGTGATAACATTAACTGCACTTAGAGGCAGGAACACCAATCATCAACCGCACAAAACTTAATCTCCCTTTATACAAAGAATAGGTAAAATGATGAATTTATTATTCAGTAGATGACTGTAAATGGTTTGGTACACTTGCCCCACCATATATTCTAGAATTTGAAAAGTTAGATAAACAAGGTCAGCTAATTTGATAATATGCAAAGCATTTATGACTTTTTGTATACATGAAATGTATAGTAGTTGAGAACATACAGTGGCAGGTTCCAACAAGCAGCCAAGGAGATTAAGGAGATCCCTGCACAATAACCATAAGTTAGACAAAAGTACATTTGAAAACGAAATGGACTATTTCTAGAGGAACCGAATCTAGTAACAATGAAGATGTTGTACTTCCCAAACACAAAAGAAGGAAATTTCATGTACATAGGAACCCAAGCAAGCTGATTTATGTTTTTTGTAGTTGTCAAAGCCTGGGGGTGAAATGAGCAACTTATGTATGCTACTAACCTTGGGGTATATTCATAAAATGTTGTTATTACTTCCAGACAATATACCTGAAATCCAAATTGATGATATAAAACATTAGAACCTTAGCTACGTTAATAGTATGCGTGAACCCTTGATGAAACTAACCAGTCGACTACATACCTTCATGAGTTCTACATATTTCTCAATTTTTTTGTATTAAGACATACATATTTCTTTAACTGGTAAACTGCTGGCAAATCCATAAAGAGAATTATCACGCTTAGCTAGCATATGCCTAACTCTGGTCTTATCACCAATTCTAACTATGTCCATAACATTGAAGCAACTCTTGAATGTGTTGCGAAAAACAGAAAGTGGCAGCCCCTAGTTAGCTGTTGCCTTGATGGATCCACATTGTGATCTGACTAGTTTTCAAGGAGCCACTAAGCTCCTTTGTGATGCTCCTTAAAATATTGATAGTTATACCAGTAAGTATTATAGCAGTTAAAATAAATAAAACTGAACATAAGAACAGTTTCCAGATCTTTGAATGAAACTCATAATGTGGTGCTCTAGACTGGTCGAAGTAGTTAGGCTGCTTGATAGTATATAATCTCAACATCTAATAGTCTAAGATCAATTCAAATCTAAAGATATTAGAGTAGGCTACCCAATAATCCAGGTTACCAAAAAGCCAATTGATAGTCCGGCTGTGGATTTTGCTTTATAATTTGTGATAATCTGTGGGATTTCAGCAACAGCCCAACTTAAAATGCTGATCACTCCAAGGGAGACAGATGCAACATCCCGAACAGAGTTCTGGGTCCCCATCACTTTAGTATCCTGTTTTCGACAGAAGAAATGAAATTCCTAATCAGAATTCAACCACAAGAATCTAGTACATTAAAATGACATATCCATTATCACGACAGCAACTAAATTGCAATATAACCAATCACTGTAGTCATCCAGCAAATCAACTCTAACAAGCTTCTCACGGCACTCATGGCTGTCAAGTATTACACAAGCGAGAGTATATACAAAAGAAACAGCAATCAGCCTGCCAGACTATAACTCAAAAGCAAAAACAATTTTTATAAATGCTAACAACTATGAACATAAGCTGGTTGAAGGATGAAGCAATGATTACATAATAGTGAAGGTTATCTTACTTCAAATAACCTGAGAGCCATCAAAGGACATACAAATGAAACCAAGACCAGTTTATCAAGCCAAAGCTTCAAAAACCTTTCCTACTACAGGAGTAGCATCACACCAAAGCTATAAAAGCCTTGGGACACATACAGAAATTGCAATTTTTGATTTATTCCCAATCATTAAAAGAGAAAAAAAACAGGAGCACTCAACCTATCAAAGCAAGTAGGAATGCTCAAATAAAGGGAAATTCAGGATGCAAAACAGTATCGATGCACAATGAGCTAAAACAAAGCTGAAACTTTATGAGAAAAATTCAATAAAGAGACAACCATACGCTTTTAAACACCAGAAACTAGAAAAGCGTTGTAGCTTTGAGGTGAACACCAACCTCAGACCATATATGAATTCATGCACCCAAAAAGAAAATCTTGCTGACAAACAAATACATATTTCATATTACAGAGTTGAGAAGCAAATCAATCATGCACAATGAACAAGGTCGAAATTTTGAAGAAAAGAAAAACAAGAAAAACGTACTTTGGATGTAATGAAGTTTATACCTCAGCAATGCTGTGAAACCACCAATAACAAAGACAGAGGGAAGTAACAACTAAGAATTGAACTTTATTTAAGGCCTCAAGATTTCCATGAAAACCGGTGGTGGTCTGGTCTCTAAAGAAAATCTCCCTCAGACTCTAACAAAGACTGATGACAGCGAGACTCTCAAAACCTTTCAATATTAAAGTTTTGTCTAGGGTTTCACTAAATAATTCAACATAAATAGAAACAAAGCAATCAAAGTTCAGAACAAAAACAAATAAAATAAACAAAGCGGTTTCTATGAGAATCACATGAATGATTCTTCTTTCTCCTAAACAGTCATGCGTAGGACAATGGTCGCGCTGTCTTTTCACTCTTTTGACGCTGAAGAACAGCCACGTGGCATATACACATGTTTGTATAGCTTAATTGTTGCTTTCTTTTTTCAGAATTTATCCACTGACCGGCATCCATTCAAGAAAAAACCCACTCAGAAGGTTTTGTCTCTGTTTTTCCAAAAAAAAGCTTTCAGTGATTTCCACAAATTTGAAGTCAAAACTTCACCGGTGCTAAAGATTAATTTCGTCAACCTTTTAAAGAATATTGGGTGTATGAGTTACAATAAGTAAATTTTTTAAAAAGGATTTTTTAAAAATTAATTTAAAATGAGTATGATTTGTTTGTAGTTGACTGTATAAAAAATAAATTAAAAAACAATTTCTTATAATCAGTTGTATTTAGAAATAGGTGTGAAAAATTATGAAAGTGAGTTTTAAATTAATTGATACAAACTGCGGGCCCTCGGCCGTGTTTACTTTAGTGTAAACTTATTTTTTAAAAACTAAGTTTAAAATATAAAATTAAAAATTAAAAATATTTAATAAAAAATAAAATTTTATAATTATAAATCAAATTTTAAAAAATAAATTTTTTATAGAAATAATTTATTTTAATTTTGTAATGTATTTTATGATGTGAGTGAGTTTAAAAAAAGTGAATTTAAATGGGTATGTAAACACGCCCTTAGCGCGTGATTTGTTTTGCATGGAACTGAATTTTAAAACTAATTTTAGAAAATAATTATTTCAAAATAAAATTTAAAGTTATTTAATTTTATTTAATTGTTCTTAAAAATGAATTTTAAAATAAAATTTTAGAATTGAGAAAACTTTTCAAAAACTTTAATTTATTTTTTATTTACTTTAATTTAAAATTAAATTAATAATTTGTTAAGATGTGTTAAAAATATAGGTAAATTATGCACTTTCAGGAAAGACCGAGAGAACGTTTGACGTTTCATTTAAAAAAATAATTTTTTTATATTTTAAGAAAATTTTATTTTAAATTAAAAATAAAATATATTAATAAAATCTTTTTAATTTACAAATATTTTATTTTAAAAGCATTACGAATAGCTGCCAAAGCTCTTGGTTTGCTTTATATCCTCTTTGCCATGAATTGATATCGACTTGCATAAAATTGACAGCCACTTAATCACTAGAAGGTTTAATCTATTGATTGATTGATTGTTGTTGTTGTTGTGTTTCATCATTCGTTTCTCCGGTTGTTCCTAGTGAAAGAGTTGTGTTTGCTTACTACTTCTGGGTTTCTAATAGAAAGCAAGTAGATTTCAAATCAGAAAAGCATCACCATTCCTGAATATCATAGAGCACAGGAGATGCTGAGTGCTGCATTTAAAGTTCTCCATAAATTAATTATGCAACAACTTACAATAGGATATGTTTACTTCACCATGAAAATAATTTAAATAACTTTTTTGGATGAATTCTATATTTAATTTTACGTTGAGGTAAAGAAGCCAATAAAGCAATTGTTCTCACTGCTGGTTGTGCTCATTGGCATGAGCCACATTCATGTGCCTCCATTGCAACAGTCACGTTCATGAACACCTGCTGCGGATCCTCTGAAGTTTCTATTATCTTCTTCCTCTCAACCATCTCTGATTGATAATTTCTGTCTGGCTGCTTCCAGAGCGCACTTTATATATCAGCTACTATGTAGCCATCAACTTCGGTGGCATCGCAGTACATCTCTTATAGAACAATATATTATCAGGACTTGAGGTTAGCTCCCACGCCGTTCTCAGCAACAAAATTGCATCCATCAATGCCTGAAAGTCATTCTCTACATGCAAGTGGTTAGTTCTGATACCATTATCAACCGGTAATGCTGAAAAAAGGCCACACAGTCTAAAGATCCTGCCAACAATACTGCAAGCTAAAATGGAAAATGTTTTTCTTAAAAGAAAATTGAATCAATGAGGCGCCAAGAGCAGTGCATTCTAGAAGAATTTGTCATCATACATTGGAACCAGCCGAACCAGACCTTTAACAAATACCAATAGCAAGAGCTTAAGAAATCTATCAAAGTAGCACATTCCATACCATACGGCCAATCATTCTCATGATACAAATTGTTATAACCACTTTCATATAAGGAAGAAGTTTGAAAACAAGACTTTGTAAGTTTTTATGTTGCTAAAATATTCCTGACTTCTGGCATCTTTATCCTATCCTACACCATGGGCACCAGAAAGGTTGAAAAGAGCTTATCTTACTAGCTATATCTATAGAAGGATTAAATTTTTAGTAATTTAGAAACCCCATTGTCGCCAAAGGCTATGACAACATAGTAATTACATGCAAAGCATCACATATCAAAGGTCAGATCATAATAGCTCCACCAAGGTGCATATGTAGCCATTAAACCTGCGAAGCAGACTCCATTGTCTGATGCAGTGGCGCTACCACTTCCGGGATCTCCAAAACAGGGCCAGATCCATTAGATCGTTCACAGATCTCCCTGTATTCTTGACAATTCGCACACAAGTGACAGCATAAGTGTGTAACACAATCACCGCAAGGAGCTTCCTGAATATACAGACCCACAAAAAAGAGAACAGATCAATGATGTAGTAAACTTAAAATGGCATAACCAAGACTAAGTAATTCCTCAGGTCACAGTTACATCTTTCTTTGACATCTAATGGGATTCTAATATTGCAAAAGCATACATAGGATACAGTTGACACAGGCGGAATGGATATAACGTTTAGAATAAAAATCAGAAATCAGAGCACTCAAAGGTAAAATTAGGCTGTTTATAATCATAGTGGCTTTAACATGATATTTTGTGCATAATTACATTTGTTTACTACAGGATAAAGGATCTTTGTCAATATGACATGATAATAATATCACATATCACAAAGGATGTACCAATAACTATCTCATCACAAAGGATTAACAAAAGAAATGAAAAGCTCATACATGTTTTAATGTTTTATTAGGATATGCATCAGAGTATGGACATTTGTGATTCACCAAAGAGAATGCACGCAGGATAAGGTTTATCCAGTAACCTTATTAGTGACACAAATATTAGTAAGAATGGCTAAACTGCTACTGTAGCTTCATAAGCCTTCATACCTCCAGGTTATATTTCACCCTTAGTGCTTTGCGATAACCACAAGCATAACAAGCAACAGCAAATCCTGGCATTCCTAGAAGAACCCCTCAGGAAGATAGGCAACAGATGGTATTGACAAGACCATATAACATAAAGTGAGTCATACATGATCCTGAGGAAGTTCCTGAACCCAGGAATTCTGCATTCTTCCCGAAAATATAGCAGGGGCAAAAGGTTCCAATACGACCTAATTAAGTGAAAGCATAAATACACCAAAGAGTTTCCCGGGAAGCCTATGAGCAAATAAGAATTTACATGTCAAATAGCATTATGGAGTTTACTATAATACAATCTGTTAATTGTAACTATTCAGAAAGCATATTCTAAAACGGTTCCCTAAACAGACACTTCCTCTGTGGGGATTGTTTAATATGATGAAAGCTAGAATGTTGTTCTAATGTCTCACTAACAGTTGTTTGGTGCCTATAGCCTTAAGAGATAAACCAACACGCATATAGCTACATCAATGAAATATTAACAACACTTGTAATCATAACAAAGAAATACAGAACAGGTACTTCAATCTGAAGTACTTTACATTTTGGCAACCAAGATTGGCTCAAAACTTCATCCAACATGAATTCTAGACCCTGTTATGGAGCACCAACACTACCAGCAAGAAATCAAAATCACCTATGGTTAGCATCCCTTTAGGATAGGCATTACTATGCATCAGTCGTGAACCACTATGATTTTCGCAAAGATAACATATTTGCACTTCTCACGGATAACATGACCAGCTTCACTACCCAAAACCTTTTGCAAACCATAATATCTTGTATTTCCCTTTCACCAATAAATACTTTGTGCTACTAAGGACAAGAAATACAATCAGGTCCATCATATATAACCATATTGCACCTTTCAATCAAGGAGTCACAAGGCAGAAAGTAGCATACAGCTCGTCATATCATCACAGCAAGCACAAATTCCAGACGACCATTGCTGTTGATCTTCGATAGCACGAGGAGGTGGCTGCCCATTGATCACACGGCTGCTATTTACCTGCCGATCCTCTTCTGGCAAGGGGATATATTTAGGTGGAACATAACTTTGTCGAGAATCCATTCCCTACAAAAAAATGTTTCATTTTTCAGATTGTATACAAGCAACACTGTGTTAAAATGACAATTGCGAGTAATGAAACAAATACTCATGGAAAAGAGAAACATTAACAAGTTGCATTGTGTATATAAGAAATATCTACTCTCCATGGAAAAGAGAAACATTAACAAGTTGCATTCTGTATATAAGAAATAACTACTCTGTCATCAATATAGAAAAATGGGACACAATTGGTAACTTTTCTTGGACCACCTATCGTGATCACTTGATTTAACTAGACAGAGAAAGTTATACAGTAAAGCTGAAATTCGATAGTTAATTTTTCACAAAAAAAGTCAATTCAATCATTTCAGAGGAGTGATAGATTGTATTCCGGACACAAGATCAAACAACATTACTTAAACACAATGCAAACACATAATCGGTCCTCAAAATTCACATAAAGCAAAGACCATAACAACATCCAGCCACTAAAAGCTTCAACAAACACATATCCACATCTATTAAATCTAAAGAAAAATCTATACATAAAAATCGAATTGGAAATTCAAACCGATTAGACCTTGACAAAAATGCTGGGGGATCTGAGCTCAAGGTCGAGATCAATATCCTAGAAATCAGTGCAAACTTTCACAAATACTTAGAAAACTAAACCTTTTTTTTCCTTCAAGAAATCTCCTAATGCAGGTCGGTTAGATTTCAGAATGAGAAGAAAAAGAAAAACTAGAGCTTTCAGGGAAAACGAAGAACACCGGTATCCTCTTCCGCGGGAATACGCTAGTGGATAATTAGTACTTCCCCAACTTTTTGTTTCATAAACGTCCACCAAAGTTAGTTTTACTGTTCACACCTTTTACATAAACATTACCAAGTCTTCGTTTTAAGAAACTAATATTTAAAAGGCTCTAATTTACATATATTAATATAAATGGTCTCTTTATACAAACATGCTGTTCTTCTTCTCATAAACCCCTCCTATCCGCCGCCGGATAGAAAAAGGAGAAAAAGGACGTCCTCAACTTCTGTCTCTCGAGTTCCAATTTCGAAGTTTTTTGTTGATTTCCATTCAAATTGGATCGAAGAAAATATTTCAATGGGGCTAGATCTGTTTGGCGGCGAAGATGAATCGGAAGACTTCGAGAAGATCGAGATCGACGAGGATTATGCAGAACATTACAAGCGCAGCAAAGAGAAGCAACATCTCCGACAGCTTGAAGACAAGAAGAAACGGGGCGAACTACCTCACTCGTCTTCCGACTCTGAGTCCGAGTCCGATGCCTCCGACACCGACCTTGTTGGCTCTCGCGCGTTTGATATCCAGTACTATGATGCCCTCTCGAAAGTGAAGAAGCAAGCTCCCGAGCTCTCACAGAAAGATTTGAAGTTGTTTAGTTCTGAGTCGTCCGATGAAGAGCAGTCCGAGAACGAGGAGGAAGTGAAGAAACCGAAGAAGAAGAAGAAGGAGAAGCCGGTGTACTTGAAGGATGTTAACGCGAAGCATTTGTTGGATCAAGGTCCTGAGTTTGGTGAAGGGGAGGATGGAAAACTGCCCAAGAATTATGATTCCAAAGGGATTTATAATGAAGAGCAAGCGGAGAATGTTAAGGCTTTCCTTGATGCTGAGAAGGAAGCTTTTGGGGGTTCGGATGATGAGGATATATTTAAGGAGAAGGAGAATGGTGGTGAGAATGGAGCGGAGAGTGAGGATGATGAAGTTAAGAAGAAGTTGGATGATTGTTTCGGTGAGGACGATAAGTTGGATGAAAATGATGCATTTTTGAAGAGCTTTTTTATGAATAAGATGTGGATTGATAAGAATAAGGAGAAGATGGTGGTGGATGATAAGATTGATGTTTCTGAGGATGAAGATGAGTTGGAAAAGCAGGATAGGTATGAGGCAGAATACAATTTCCGGCATGAGGAGGCTGGAGTGACGGAGGGTGGTGATCGGGTTTGGGGGCATTCGAGGGTCATTGAGGGATCAGTGAGGAAGAAAGATAGCAGCAGGAAGATGCAGCGGAAGAGCAAGGAAGAAAGGATGGCACTGGCAGAGCGTGAGCGGAGGGAGGAGGTCAAGCATTTGAAGAATTTGAAAAAGAAGGAGATTCAAGAGAAGCTGGAGAAGATTCGTAGTATCGCTGGGATGGGTGAGAATGATACTGTGAAGCTAGATGAGGAAGACCTTGAGGAAGAATTTGATCCTGAGGTGTATGATAAGAAAATGAGAGCCGTGTTTGATGATAGCTATTATGGTGCAGAGGATGCTGATCCTGGGTTTGGAAGCGATAATGAAGAGGACATTGAGAAGCCTGACTTTGACAAAGAAGATGAGTTACTTGGGCTACCTAAGGGGTGGGATGTTGGTACATCACATGATGGATTTGAGGCTGTACGAGAAAGGCTTTTGAAACAAAATGGTGATGTAGTGGATGAGGAGGAGGAGGATGAAGATGGTGGGTCTAGGAAGGAGGATGGAAAGAGGAAAAGGAAGAGGAAGATTTCTCTCAGGGAGAAAGCACAGTTGGATAAGGAGTTTGAAGAGTATTACAAGTTGGATTACGAGGACACCATTGGAGACCTTAAGACTAGATTCAAGTATAGGTCGGTTCGTGCCAACAGATATGGTTTGCGCACTGAAGAGATTCTAACAACGAATGACAAGGAATTGAACCAATACGTTTCGTTAAAGAAGCTAGCACCTTACAGAGATAATGAATGGAGAATGACACATCACCAGAAGATGAAGAAGAATATGATTCTTCGTGGAAACAAACCAGAGCATAAGAAGAAATACAAGAAGCATGAGCCAGATGGAGATTCAGGTTCCATTGAACATGCTGAGAAGCAACAACCTAAGGAATTGAAGGGCGAAGAGACCAATAATGTGTCTAAGAAAAGCAGAAGAAAGCATAGGCAAGCTGAATTGAAACTATCAAAGTCAAGAATGATGGCCTATGGAAAGATCCTATCAAGATCCTCGAAGAAGTATTGACAACATTTTGTTCAAGCATGTATCACAAGAGGTAGATTTATTCTTTGTGGAATGTCTAATTTGCTCTGTCATTTGACAGATATTCATTGTAGCTTGTGCAATGCAAAAGTTTTGTGTATTTTGTGAGACTTAGGTAAGGCCTTACTTATCTGGAGCCTCTTTGAAACTTATTCTTTTGATGTCAGTTAGGGTTCTAATTTGTTTTCATTTAAAAATTTCATGTTCTCAATTTCTGTTAGTGTTAAACATACTGTGGCTGCTTTTCATGTAGGTTGGTGACTTCTCATAAACTGCTGGAAGCTTGAACTGAAAATGCTTTAAGTTTCATCATATTCTCTGAACTTATTCTTTTGAACAGGGTCAAGACATAACTCCAATTTTACTATTATCAGTAGCTAAACAGCTTTTTTTAGCTATTCACTTAGTGAATGAAATCAAATATGACACTTTTCCTTTGTGCTAATTTCTTGGTATATATTTTTGTGCATGAATATCTGCTAAACATCTTTCTTCAGGATTGTGGGGTACGTTTGTTATTTCTACTCCCATTTTTCTTCTTAACTCTGTCATGAATGCATCAAAATATAGAGCTGCATTTATATTTTTAAATTATTTTATTTCGTTATATGGTAGTTCTGCAATGGTTACATTTATGTGCTTAAAAGCAACTGAAGTATATCTTATTGATTGCTCCAGTAAGTATTTAGTTGAGCTTGGTAAAAGAAACTTCAGAGTATGTGAGCAGCTTCTGGAACAAATCCAACTGTGGCCATACACTTATATCTTATTATTGAAGTTGGATGATATATGCTAAGACAATTTTGAGTTCCAAGATTTTCTTTTAAAGTTCCAGGATTTTCCTTTAAGAAATAAATCCAAGCTGCAGATAGGCTTGGGAAAGTAAGAATTTTGAGAGTTCTAGGGTTTTTTCTTATTTTCTTAGGATGTCGGCATATTTTTCTGTAAGAAAATAAGTAAGCCATAGTGTTTGTGTATGTTCTTATAAAGTAGCATATAGATGAGTAGACATACAGCTATACTGGTTTTGCATAGTTGAAAGTCGCATCATGAACATTGTAAGCGAGCACAGGAATTCAAGTATGCAGGGAATGGAATATACTTGCTTCTCTGTTAAGGGGTGAGTTTTAAGGCTTTTAGTTTTAACACCTTTTCAGCCTTGCCTCTACTTTTGTCTATGATATAAAAAAACAACTAATTGGTTTTTTTTTTGTGTGGGGGCGGGGGGGTGGGGTTTGTGGGGCGGTGAGTTACGCAAATTAGCTACTTTACTACATATTTATCTTTACACCAGATCAATAACTTAGTCTGCTTAAATGTAAGCAATGTATATTATGCAAGCATGTGAAAGTGGCTTGACAGAAGACTGGTGCGTTTGGAATTGCATTCAAAACGCTTCTTTTTAATTTTTTTTATTTCATATTTTTTAATATATATTTTATAAATATTTAAAAAAATTTTTAAAATTTAAATAATGTAAAAAAAATTTTACGTAATAAAATTTTTTTATTATATATTATTAATTTTATTTTTAAATAAAAAAATTATTTTTAAAAAATAAAATATTTTTTATTTTAGAAATATTTCATCCAAATGTTTGGAATTCTGATGTGTAAAGGTTGTAGTTTAGAAAGGTAAGCTACATCTTTGTGGCGAACTGCAGATGATAGCAGTTCTGGCGTATCAAAAGTTGAGGTAAACAAAAGGAATAGCAGCTTCTGGATAAATAGATAGATAGGTAGAAGGATATAAATGGATGTATATTATCAACTGGTGATTATTTGTTGCAAATAGCACTTTTCATTCACTGATTTGACCACAGCGGTAGTGCTGTTTATTATTTGGGACGAATTATTGAGTGCTACAGCTTCCGTGAAGGCGTAAAATAGGTTAATTGGCATTTTCTGATTCTTGATAAGACTTCAGCGCGCGTTTAGCCGTTTAGGAGATCGTTTTTTAAAAAATTTTTAGTTCATATAATTTAAAATATTTTATAAAATTTATTTAAAATTTTTATATTATAAGATTTTATTATTAATAGTTTTATTTTTAAAAAATATTTTTTATAAATATTATCAAATCGTTCTTTAACTGTTCATCATATAGTTATAAGAATCGGATAAGATGCCAAATCGAAAAACTGTTCGGGTTACGATTTTCAAATTAATCTATCGTGTCAATTGATCGAACCGTCGGATTAATAATATTAAAATATTTTTGACCAATAATAATAATAATAATTACAGTGAAAAATTTACTGTCATCGTGACACTACTAATAATAGTAGCAGCAGTAATCATAGCGAAAATTAAAATATTGTCACTATAGTATTACCACCACCGATAATACTAATAACAGCGAAAATTTATAAAGAGAAATATGTAAATAAATTAGGCGATTAGAAAAAAATAAAATTATAAAATAGATCAATTATAAAATAAATATAATTAATTTTTTATGTATACATATTTAAGTCTTAATATTTTACAATAAAAGAATTTAAAAAATACTAATAATTAATATTTACAAATGAGACATAATCAATTATATTTTTATATTATCACATCCAAATACAAAATCTAAATTACATATTATTTTTCAACATAAAACTATTAATAATTATTTTATATTAAATATATTATTAATTTAAATTTTTTTAATTAATTTTTAAAATTTATTCAATCTAATTTGATTGGAGCGGACGGGTCAATCGGATTGAAGCGGATCAAATCGGATCGAAACGGCTCAATTGTATAAACGATTTTTTTATAAATTCGGATCGATAGTTTTCCGAATCAACTATGATTCATTAGTCTAGTTTTACCTAAGTATTTTCTTGATTTTACTTGTATTGCTATTGACAGTCTGAAAGATAAAAATTGGAAATGGAATCCTTTTGCTGCACAATGGAATTTTTATCTTTCCTAATAATTGTCTGTGCTCACGCATGTGTTGCTGACTCACTTTTGCTGCTCTTTCATTTTGTTAGTGTTAATGTTGGACCGTATCTGTAAGATGCTTCCAAAATTCCGAAATGTTCCACAATCTGCTTATAGACGTTGGAGAACTTCGTAAAAAAATCTGAGCAGCTTTTATTTGCCACTAATGTTTTAAGGTTTTCTGCTCCAGATGATGCATTTGTTACAGGTAAAACAATAGTTCTTTCACTTTCCTTGTAAAAGAGAGCAGTTTTCAGTCATGTAAAGGTTGCTGTTACGTTTAAGTTGAAAATTTTTGCATAAACTGAACTTCTGCGACTATGATCGGATTAACTTATATTAGAAAATAGTTTTTATTTATCAGAAAATGAACTTTTTAGGTTGGAAAGATGGAATCTTACATTGGTGCCGTCTGCGTGTGTTGTAACTAAAAGTTGCAATGTTGAAGTAGCACTACTACTGATTCATGACTTCAGAGAATGTTTGGAATGTTTTTGTAAAAGAGTTTTTTAAAACCCTAAACCCTAAACCTTAAATCCTAAATTCTAAATAAAAATATTTTATAAATTTATAAATTTTTTACTTTAAATAAATAATAACTAAGTAAAAACTGCATATACTTTTTATATATTTTTTATAAAATTTTTATAATATATTATTAAAAATTTATTTAAATAATAAATTAGAATGAAAATAAGGTTCCAAAACATTTTCAAGCACCATAGTTATTTATGAAATTTATAAGCAACCTGTTGTTCATGTGATGATCAGCACAGGAGAAAACGATACTCTTCTTATCTTATTTTTTTCATTATTGTTACGAGAAACTGCTGGCCCTTTCTGTTTCTGTCTAAGATGGAGAAGTATTAATCACTGACTGTGAAGTTTCTTCCAACAAATCCTTCAAACAATTTTTTTCTTTATTTACCTTGAATTTTTTATTGTGAAAATTTTCTGTTTTGTTGGTGACAGCAAATTTTAGACTTGTAGAAGATGTTTGTCAATACTTTTGAATTTTTTTTTTTATAAATAAAAACTATTTTAATTTTTTTAAAATAGGTTTTATTTTTATTTTAAAAAAGTAAAAGTAAATAATAATAAAATCTATAATATAAATTTTTTGTACTTTCTAAAATTTTTTTAAATTATTTTAAAAAATTTATTAAAACATAAATAAAAAATATAAATAATATCAAACAGGTACGTAACATTAATTTGAGATGGATCTAAGTGACTAGGTTTCGAGTCAGTTTTATTTTTATTTTTCTTACACGAATGACTACCACAGAATGTATATGAACTGATATAGGCTTTCTCTGGAGTTGCTTTCAAAAAAGTTAAAACAAGATTTTTTTCATTTTAAAGATTTTATTTACAATATTTAAGAATTTTCTAATTAAATATAAATTTCTTATTTTTTACTTAAAAAGTTAATAATATATTTTTACAATTAAAAAATAATATATTTTTATCAAAATTATTTTAAATTATGTCAATCATATCTAAAGCTTTCATTAAGAAAGGATTATTATCTTACGTGCCCATGTCAAAGTCTACCTAAAAATTAAATAAATTTCATCTCATCTAAATCTAATCATTCATATCGTTTGCTGAATTGGCAATCACATTACACACATTGAGGTTTATGTGAAATGTTATTATATGAAAATTAGTATATAACTTTTATATTTAAATTATTGTTGGTAATTATATGGCGGCGCGATATTTTATATTCAATAATATAACTATTACAGTAATATTTCTCCTCCATAAAAAACTGGAATAAATAATAAATTAAAATTTTACTAAAAACATAGCAGTGGTTTAGTGGTCCACGCACTACTGCACTCGCATGAAATTGAAAGAAACAAAAAAAAGGTTCCATCTTTACATTTGCTGGCATTTCGCTTCTTTCTTCTCCTTTCTCACCTTCTTCTCTTCTCATCACTTCAAACCAAACCAAGAAAACCAAAATCTGCTCTTTTCCTTCTCTTTCCTTTGTGCAATCTCTCTCCCTATTTATTCAATGTTGGAGTTGTTCAAGTTTTCTTTTTAATCTTGCTAGAATCGGATTGACTTAGTCTGTGATTAATCTGCAGCAGTTTCAGGTACGGAATAGAAAAGCAGCTTCCCCTGTTCTGTTTTTTTTCTCTTCTTATTGAATTTTACTTTTCTTGGGAGTAGGAGTTTCTGTTTGATCGCAGTTGAAATTGAATTTCTTTACCTGAATCTGGGAATTGAGAATTGGTTGCTTTTACATGGAGAATTTTTTTAAAGACTAGCTTTTTTTGAATTTTTTTTTGTTGGTACTTTGTTAATTTCTGGGGGAAGTTTTTTTAATTTATAGTGATGGTCTATGTTTGTAACGATTTGAATCTGCTCAACTTGAATATCGGGCAATGGGAATTTGATGGTTTTACCTTAAAAATCACTGCCTGCTAGATTTTCTTCTTCCCTTCATTTTCTTTTCAGATTTTTCTCTCTATTTTTAAAGAGTTGAATTATGGTATTGATTTGGAGTGGGAGGGTATCCAAAAACGGTTCTTTTATTTTACAAATCCCGCTGCTACTTCTTTTTTAAAAAAAAATCATCTTTATTCGGGTTTTAGTTGAATTTGAATTTATCGGTAACTTTCTTAAAATTTCCAGCTGAAATCTGAGTATAAGAATTGAAGAGATGTTTTTCTAACATTCACAATTATTTTTTTAGCGAATTGAATTTTTACTGGTGATAGTTCTCTGTTGAAATTATTGAACTGAACTTTTGGCTGATGTTGGTAGCTTGTTGGAACGGCTGATTTGGTATTATTTTTTCCCCAATTCAGGTGCTTTCGCAATTCCAGGTCAATTTTTACCGCCTTATTTCTGAATGGAAGCTACCACACTTGGGAATTGTTGATTTTTTTGGTAGTCTTTTGTAAGTTGTAACTTGGAATTTGGGTACTCTTTTAATTTATTGACCTTTATTGGAATTATGATATTCAAAGGGATGGATTTTGTTTTTTGGTGGTGTTGAAACTGCTAAAGCGAAACCTGGGTGTTGAGAAATAGGTGGTTCAGTTACTGCTGCTACTGCAGCCTCTGCGGCTGTTCGTATGTTCCTTGTTATAGATGGGCTTTGCTTATCGAATTTGACTGAATAGTTAGATGTTAATTAATTACTACTTTGTTTTAGTGGTCATGGCCTTTGATATATATGGTGGTAACAACTTTTCGATTGTTTTTGGCAGTAGTGGGGCAATCACCAAGTGCTTTTATCTCTGAAGGCTAGCCTAGGTTGTTGGCTTTTCAAGATCTGATTATCATCAAATACTTGAGAGGAAGCTTTTTAGGAACGCATGAGTGCTTTTTCAACATGGTCTTTACAGGATCTAAATTTGAGGAAGACAAAGCACTAGAGTTGTGTCGGGAAAGGAGACGGTTTGTTAAGCAAGCTGTTGATGGGAGATACTCACTGGCTGCTACTCATGCATTGTATGTCCAACATCTTAGAAATGTTGGAACTGCACTACAGAAACTTGCCGAACCTGAATCTGTTTCTGAATCTTCTTTGTACACTTCGACTTCTGCAACTCCTGGTCCCCTTGCTTTAACTGAGAAGTCAATTTCCCAATCCCAGCTGTCATACTCATCCCCATCTCATTCTCAGCATGTTGAAGCAGGGGAGCACTTATCTCCTGTACCTTCGCCACTTTCTTCTGGGAGGTTTCACATGAATTACATGAAGGCTGGCAGGAGGACGTCTATGGTCGTTGAAGAGAAGCCGCCCATTAATGAAGCAGCAGCACTACAGCAGGCTCCTGAAACTCCTAAAAGTGGCAAACTGCAATCAGATGGGAGTCTATCCCCCGAGCCTCATCCACAAACCCCTAGTACACCACCTTGGGATTATTTCGATTTCCTCCATCCAATTGACAGTCACCTTTCATTCCAAGATGCAAGGTCTTTGAGCCATGACTTTGACAGTGTTGATGATATCAGTCGGCTGAGAGAGGAGGAGGGGATACCTGATCTGGAGGTAGAAGGAGAGAATGCTTCCAGAAATGGAAGAGATGAGTCAGTAGACTCAGAGGAGGATTTCGATCAGCCTTCCCCAGAAAACTTGGTTAGAATGTTCAGGAACCATAGTGAAGTTTCAAATATCGGTTCCAAAAGTGATCCTCCCTTCCTTAAATCAGTTAACTCAGATTCTAAGCAGAAAAACGAAGAGAAACAAATTCTTACTAATGGTATCCATGATAGTGATGAGAATCCTTCGTCAACGCCTTTGAAGTTGAAATCTTTTGCACTTGCTCTTCCCATGAATGGCAAGGAGAAAGAAGTTAGTACCGAAAGCAAATACACAGAAAGGGACTTCTTATCATGCATGAAAGAGATTGAAGAACTTTTTGCCAGGGCTTCTGAATCAGGAAAGGAAATTCCAAGGATGCTGGAGGCCAAGATAAACTTCCGCCCTTTGTTTCCTGAGAAGAAAGGTAGAGTTTTCTTTTATGCTGTAGACTGAATGGTTACTACTTCTGTGGAATTTTGACTTTATGTAGCTACTTTAATTTACCTTGTCTATGACCGGACCTGTTCTTCTTCTTGGCTATTTAGCTTCCACTAATGGAAGGTGCTTTAACTTGCAGTTGCATAATGTAATATTAGTATGATTTGGTAATAATTAACTTTTGTGTTGGATTTATTCACATTGCAAATCACTTAAGATCTGATTTTTGTTTGCCCGGCTGCAGCTCACAGATCTAAAGCATCCGATTTTTTTGCATCCTGCTTTTCCTGCTACACGGGAGGATCTGATATTCGTCAAGGTAATTATGGTATCTTAAATTTTATTAAATACAATTATTCACTGAGTAACTAGTCTCTTATCATTGACAGTTGTTCATCAAATTTATGAACTTCAAATACATATATACTGCCTGGATCAAATTTCTAGTCAACTGTCATAAAGCATTGCACCATATAGTACTTGTCCATGTCATTAGCTGCTTCTTTCGATGAAATAGATGGATTTTCTTCAATCTGCAATGAGTCATGATTCTTGCATTTTTTACTTTGCTAATATCTTGAGCTAGTTCGTTGTTACCTAGCTGTATCTTCATGTTTTGACTGCAGCGCCTGATCAAAATGAGACGAAAGTTTTAACATGGCATAGATCAGCATCATCTCTCTCCTCGTCATCAAGGATCCCTCTTGGTGCAACATCAAAAGATGATAGTGAGGATTTCAGTAGCTACTTCGGGAGCTCATACATGAATTCAGGAAGTCATGCTTCAACATTAGATAGATTGTATGCATGGGAAAGAAAGCTTTACGATGAAGTGAAGGTAAATATTCCCCTCTGCAGATCTTTCTTTGTTTTTTCTTCCCTCCAGTGCAGTTTCTTCTTTCTTGATGCTTAACTTTTGAAATATCAAAAAGAGATTGTGTAGTATATAAATTGAATTTGCTGAGGCAAATTAATGGTAGAGTTTTTTAACAAGGATCTCCTAGAAGCTTGTGTTAGTCTATCAGATTGCTAGTGTTCATTCTACTTTCTTGGAGAAGGTAGCTTAAAGAAATTTATAATGTGCAAAGAAGCTGGTTCAAGGCCTTAACACAAGTTTTTAGCTAGTGACGAGTGAAAGCATAACTTGAGGATAAAGATTCCTGCTTTGCTGTTTGCAGTCCTGCTAATTTATGTTTATTGTGGATGTTTTTCATTCACAAGATCTTAATATTTGTTAGCTGCTCACAGGCTAGTGGCACTATACGAAGTGAATATGACATGAAGTGCAGGCTACTCAGAGAAGAGGAGTCAAAGGGAGATAAATCTTCTAGTACTGACAAAATTCGTGCAGCTGTTAAGGATTTACACTCCAGAATTCTAGTTGCAATTCATAGAATTGATTCTATATCAAGGAAAATTGAAGGAATTAGAGACGAGGAACTTCAACCACAGTTAGAGGAGTTGATTGGAGGGTATGGTATAGCAACTTATACTTATTCTGCTCCCATTAAAATACGTGTAGTTTTGATTAAAAGTTGCTTTCTTATCACTTGCAATAAGGAAACATATATGAAATTACTTCCTGTATACTTAAACACATACATCTCAGTGCTTTATGCTTCGAACTATTTAGCTTTTCGGAGCCTTGACAAGTCATTAAAACAATGATGTCAAGGTTATGTTTGCATATGAAGTTGATCCCTCTAAGATCAGGATGGCATTTAGATTTTTTAACTGTCAGTTAAAAAGCAGATGCAATTCCTAGAAAATTTGAGCATGCTAGTGGATATCCTTGTTTTCTATGTAAATAAAGATGTTGGCAAATTGGTGGTCTAAGGACGAAGCTTTTGTTCCCATCCCTTGGTAAACAGATGTTAGGAATTTGCATATCCAATGAAAGACTTGTTCTTTACATATTACAAAACTAGCAACCAGTCATTGATGCCCAACATTAGAAGTCCTATTAGAATTTAGTATGTGAGTTATGTCATAACCTTTGCTGTGGGACATTTGATGTTGCAAATTTTATCTTTATCGTCTGTTTGTGTTTTGTTTTGTCATTTACTGGTGAAATTTCTATTTGAATGAGCATTAGATCCTTATCCTGATTGTGAATTTCGGTTTTGTCAATCCAGTTTTACTCGAATGTGGATGATGATGCTCGACTGCCACAAGAAGCAGTTCATCATTGTCTCCATGGCCAGGAAAAACGGCTCTGTGAGGATCTCATCGCATTCAGAATCTCATCGGCAGGCAACTGGTCTCCTTGAGTTTGAGCTAAGCTCTATGCACTCTAGCTTTACTAAATGGATCTCAGTACACAGATATTACCTGCAATCAATAAATGGGTGGCTCAACAAATGTGTATTCCCTTTAAAGCAGCACAGATCTGCAAGGAGAAGGAGGAACGAAGAATTTGACCCAAGGAGAGACCGAGCTCCACCAATTTTCATCACTTGCCGTGAGTGGCTCCTTCTGCTGGATAACTTGCCTACAAAAGAACTTGAATTAGCTATCAAGCACTTAATCAATGTAGCTGCCAATCTCTTGCCTCACCCTGAAAGAACTCATATAAAGCAGAAGCTATCTTTATCCATATCTCGGAAAACAAGCGGGTTTTCTCAACTCGGAGAAGAAGTTCCAAGAGCTGATGCCCCTGTCGACTGGAGTGTCAACATGGACACCTTGCAATCTACCTTACAAAATCTACTTGATAGTTTAAAAACATTCGCTGAGAAGTCAGTGGAGAAATATGAAGCTCTTCAGTCTTCCATCACTTATGCCAAGGAAGCATACGAGAAATATTAATATCTGAGAAATCCTAATCATCGCATTGTTGAGGAAGCATATAGTTCTAGAGTCTGCATTTTGTTTATTATTATGTGCATGCAATTATCAAAATGTTTTTTATTACCTTTTTTTATATATTAATTGGGCAAAAAGAAATTTACATGTCTGGGAATAAGCAATTATTTATAGGAATAACTGCATTGTATAGAAATTTGTAAGAAAATAAGAGAGATCTCTTCTACTTAGTTTGTAATATATATAAATAATTTACTTACCTGTTCCAGTTAACTATATATATTTATTTCTTAACTCCTGCTGTAATTGCAGTCAGTTACATTTTTCTTTTGCAGATAAAATCATTTGAGTATCTGTTTATCTTGCAGAATTTATTAGTGCGTCAGTTTTACTTATAACGTACAAACAATAATAAGCTCTTCAATCTATCTGTCTTTGTGTGAAACTACAGATAATAATTTATATTGTAATTTTTCCAACTAATTAACAGCTATAACAAAAACTAATCTAGTTCGCAGGAAATTACCAAAAATAACCCTGTATTGGTTTCTATTATATATATGAAGGACGGCTGCCGGAAGGGGGGGGAGGGAGAGAGAGACAGAGATAGCGAAGTCTCCGGCCCCGTGTTTTAATATTTTTTTCCTATCGGAGAAAATAGTCGGAGGTTGAAGCTTCTGGACAAATCGTTTCTCTTGAAAATTTTCTAAGGAATTTTCTCTTGTGAGAGTTTGGTTGAAATTTCGGAAGTTCAATTTGATCGGAGGCTTCTTTGATTTGTAGAATTTGGAGATGGAGATCGTTAATAAGCTTCGGAATTTGGATGCTTACCCTAAAGTTAACGAGGATTTCTACAATAGGACGCTTTCCGGTGGAATTATTACAATCACTGCTGCGTTTGTTATGTTCATCCTCTTCATCTCTGAAATCAGTGAGTCGTTTTACTTCTTCATTGTGTAATGATTGATTGAGTTTTCGAATTTGTTGAGGCCATAAAAAATTGATTTTTTAAATCGGTAGTTGATCTATGATGGCAGAGAGCCCTCCCGGTACCTTGACTAGATGATGAATGTATGTAGCTTTGGGTGTTGCTTGTTATTTGAGCTTTTAGATGAAATTGGAGAAAATTTGATCTATTTTGTGGTGTTTGTTTATTGGGTGGGTCGTGTTGTTTGACAGCAGTTACTCGTTGTTCTAACTAATTAAAAGTTGCTCTTCTTTGTGGTAGATGAAATTAGTCATTGAATTTTGTGTGGAATATTATTTTTGGTCATACTAATACGTTACTGTTTTGTAGCATACGTAGCATTAGCATATAGATCACTATAGTTAATTCGTTTTGTTGATTATGGAAGCAATGATACTCAATTTGTTATTCAAGAACTTTGACTAGAGAGGAACAAGTAGATGGAAGTGATGTGCAGGCTATAAAGCCAGTTAAATGAGTTTTGTGCACAAAAGTTCAATCGTTAAGTTATATACAACAACAAACTAAGCATTTATTCCACTTAAATTGGGTTGGCTATATGAATTCATTTTCTGCATTCCGTTTGATTATAAACTAGCAAAAGATCCAATTATTCAAAATTCTTCGCCACCATCCTGTGCCAAGTTAATTTTGGTATATTCTTTTTCTCTTAAAGTGTTCAAATATAATCGCGTCATTTTTATTTACTGCAGCATCTTTTAGTCTGCAAAACATGTCCGAACCACATAAGCTTACCCTTCTCTTAACTTATCCTCGATCGGAGCGTGCGTTGCTTAGTGGTGTATATTTTTATTTCGTATTTTGTCCATTCTAGTATAGCTACACATTCATATTAACATTTTTATTTTCGCTATATTTATTTTATAAACATCTTGATATTTAATAGCACTGCAACGTATAACATTATTGGTCGAGTGACAGTTCTATAAAACTGACCTTCTAGTCTTAAAGATATCTTTTTGTCACATAAGTATCTGCAACGCCTTACTATTTCATCCGTCCTGTCTTAATTTTATGCATAATATCTTCTTTAATTCTTCCCTCTTTATGAATAATCGAATTTTAAATATTTAAAATTATTACTTCGCTGTACAACACAATTTCCTACGACAACAGTATTATCATCATCTTTATATTTACTAAAATTAAAATGCACGTATTCTATCTTAATTCCTATTTAATTTATGATCCTTAGATTCTAAGGTACTAATTCAACATTCCAATTTATAATTTATATGTTTTTGTCTCAACAACCATATGTCACTGGTGAATAACATCCACCACAATACTTCATCCTAAATATGTCGAGTGAGTTATCTATTAATAAGAAAAATAAGTAAGGACTTTAAATTGAAGCTTGATGTAAACTTATAGTAATAGAAAACTTTTACTAATATCACCATTATAGTATACTCTAATGACTACTCTGTCGTACATATGTTTACTAATTTTTATATATGTATTAGATATATATTTTCTAACCTCACCATACACTTCTCTAGGTATTTTATCGTAAATTTTTTCTAAATTTATAAAAACCATATGTAGGACTTGCTCCTTCTCTCTATATTGTTTTATAAATTTTCTAGTAGATAAATTATTTCAGTAGTATATCTATTTGGCATAAAATTAAACTGATTATCTGAAATTTGTGAATTGCATCTTAATCTATGCTCAATATATCTCTCTCACAATTTCATTGGATGGCTCATGAGCTTGATTCCTTTATAATTAATACAATTTTGAATGTCTCCCTTATGTTTATAAATAGGCAATAAGGCACTTTTCCTCTATTTATCTGGTAATTTTTTCACTCTTTAAAATAATTATAAACAATTTGTTAGCAAAGTAATCTCCACTTGACCTAAATGCTCCAAACTTCAATTGGGATTTCATTTGGACCGATGGCTTTTCTTATCTTCTTTTTTTTAAAGCTTTCCTAACTTCTGATGGTTGGATTTGTCTAATATAATTAATATTCTTATCTAGATCAACATCCACTAAGTTGGTTATATCCACTAATTGTTAAGTTATATACTTAAAAAAAACATAACTTATTATTACTATGTATAGACAATTATCTCTACCTCTTTGATAATTTCTTGACAATTTATTTTATCATTGTTATATGCAGGATTGCTTCTATATACTGCAACTGAGACTAAGCTGGTTGTAGACACTTCACGAGGGGAATCGTTACGCGTCAATGTTAGTTCTTTACCCTTTAAGCTTAATTGCATTATACACCAGAATACATTTTATGCTACTTGTGCAATTGGTATTAGGGGTTAGGAAGTCAAGATGATTCTTCATGTGCATAATCTCTTTATGAGAATCGGATATATTACCATTGTCATTATAGTTGACTTTGTTTGTTATTTGCAGTTTGATATCACATTTCCGTCACTAGCTTGCTCACTTATTAGTGTTGATACCATGGATGTCAGCGGTGAGCAGCATTATGATATCGTATGTTGATGCCTCTTTTCTCTCTAGCTAAAATTTATTCTGCTAGAAATTGAATGGATTTTTCCTACTATATTACTTTTTTTAAAAAAAAGTAATTCCTTAATTATTTGAAATCTATTCTTTCTACAGAAGCATGATATAATAAAGAAAAGGATAGATCATCTTGGAAATGTGATCGGCTCTAGACAAGATGGAGTTGGTGCTCCTAAGGTTGATAACATGATGCCTCTTCCAATCAGTATGCAATTTTTTTTAATAATTCTGCATTCTTGGTGTTCTTGCTTCTGTTTTACTTGATGCATTAATGAGATAGTTAGCCCTTCTTTTTCCCTTATACTGTGTCGCATTTCTCTTCTTCTCATGTCCAGCGTAATGCATGCTTCTTTAGCCCCGGGGGCTCAGCTATGACTTAATTGGAATTGAATGTGAATTGTAGGGAGTTAATATTTCTTCTTTTTTTTTGTTTGAAAATCATAGAATGTCTAGACCGAGCTATTCAAGTTTAAGATGTTTATAAGATAAACGTAGCGAAAATGAGAATGTGTTGGTATACTAAAATAGACAAAATACAAAATGAGAATGTACACCGACAAGTATCCGTCGTGCAGATTGTGACAAGTTAACCGAATATAGACTTTGGTGGTTCGGACATGTCTTGTATAGAATTAAAAATGCTGCAGTGTATAAGAGTGGTGCAATACCATTCGAAAACTTCAGAAAAAAAGGAGTATACCAAAATATACTTGGCCTATAGTGGTGGCCAAGAATTTGGAGGAATTAGATTTTTTGCTATTTTGGTTTATAATCGAATGAAATGCACAAACGGATTCATGTAGCCGACCCCACACAAGTGGGATAAAGGTTTAGGTTTTTTGTGTTGTTGATAGCTATTGCATGTCACATTTTGCCATTGATTGTGCTGTTGATATTTATGCTAAAATTTAGAAGATTTTTATGTAAGAAAATGCTTTAATCGTTATGTTTAATTGTGAAATTTGTTTTAGCTTGCTTAATTTCTTCAAATGAAGTCATTAACCATTTTTCATTGTTTTCTCGTTTAGATTGAAAGGCCTTTGCAAAGGCACGGGGGAAGGCTGGAACATAATGAGGTTTACTGTGGTTCTTGCTTTGGTGCTGAAACGGTATCAATTTGAATAATACTTGGCCTTCCTAACATCTTCCGTTTATGACTTATAAATAAGTACTATTATGTATACTGTGATTTAGTATACTGTGATTCCACTTTGCGTCATGCACAAATGAAATTTCTTTCTCCATCTTTGAAGCACCTAGCGTTGATGACATTCTCCCTTGTAACCATGCAGTCCGATGATCATTGTTGCAACTCATGTGAGGAAGTTCAAGAAGCATATAGAAAAAAAGGCTGGGGTTTGACCAATTTGGATTTAATCGACCAGGTGATTGGAGTTTGAAAATTTGTGTCTTTTAAATTTTGTAAACATTTATAGTAGGTCACAATGCTTAATTTTTGCCGAATTATATATAGAAGAAAAGCCTTCTATTAAAAGATGATGATTAAGCTATCGCTTACATGCTGCCAAAAACTATTTGTATGCATGATTTAGTTACGGAACCTATTCTTGTTTAAATAATTGGACCTATTCGAGAAGATTAGCTTGTATCTACTTTTTCTCACGAGGATGGCTTAGTTAAGGATCTTATTGAACGCACTTAGTGACTCAGGAATAAAGATTTACATTTAACTTTTTTTAAAGACTAATCGACTTGTAATTAAATTGGTTGTGTTTGTGTGTGTCACGAGTAATGCAATAAAATTGCAAGTTTGTATGCAATCTTTAATTTAACTAGTTCATCGTGAAATTTCTCGGTACCATGTTGAGGTGGTTGTCTTGGTTGCACATACTTAGTGCTTCTGTACGACTATTTTGACTTTTCTATCCATTCAATTATCTCGATAAAATATATTTTATTTAGATAAAATACATTGTATATAAGGTAAGTTTAGAGTATGGTAGAATATTATAGATATTTAGGATAGTTTGGCATAAATTTAGAGTAACTTAGGGAATACTCTAGATAATTTGAATATTTGGAAGGTAGAGATTTTTGTATTGGATATTATGTAATACTTTGTGGATCAAGTGTTCTCTACCTTCCGATCAAAGTAATCTCTACCGTTCATTGAGGAGGTGGAGTGGGTATAAATAGGAGAGCAAGACTTTCATTTGGGACCATCAAGCAAAAGTTTTGTACCAAGCTTGAGTGCTAATAAAAGAGCTCTTTCCATACTTTATTGGCAAGTGCGCTTCTTACTTTTCTTTTTTTCCTTAAATCCATACAAGCTTTTTTAGCTATCCTTGATAGTTACATTAGGGAAAAAGCTGATTTAGATACAAGGGGTGTGACTAAGTGCCACAAGAACTAGGGTAAAACTCTAGACCTGTGACATTAGATAGGTCTACTTAGATTGGAGAGAGGAAAAGGCATTTCGTGATTAAGAAGAAAAAACCTTTCAAATAGTCCCTTGGTGAACATGTAATCAACTTAAGATGGAATATTTTAGTGTAATGACTTGAATGTGGTGAGTACTTGTAAAGGCTATTTGTTTGGAATTGGTATATTAGTTGCTTTATGTTTTGAGGAGTAATTTGTTTGTTGTCGTGGTGTAAATGTTTTTATTTGTTCGTATCTGAATCAATACTTGAACTAGGATACTTTAATGTGAAAACTCTTGAGAGGTACAAGATTTGTGTATTATAACTAAGCTGGCTATGTGAGGATTGACACTTCAGTCGGAGAAGTTCAGCATCTTGTATGTCTAAGATTCATGCATTTTTTGCATACTAAAGATGCATTTTGACATTGCTCCAGCCATCTTCTACATTGGTTTGCATTACGTGACATGATTTGCAATTTGAGTGCTTATTTTCCTGAAAGACAGTGAATAATCTTTCAGTGCAAAAGAGAAGGTTTCATCCAAAAGGTTAAAGAAGAAGTAGGAGAAGGTTGCAACTTGGATGGCTTCTTGGAAGTCAGCAAAGTTGCAGGAAATTTTCATTTTGCTGCAGGAAAGAGCTTCCATCAGACTAATATTTTTCTCCAAGACCTGCTATCAGCTTTCCAAACAGAAAATCACAATGTGAGCAGCATATAAATTATTGTAAAATTTATGGGCCGTCTAGAGGTTCACTTATGAGCTTTTGGTTACTTGTCTATGTGTTAAAGCATTTCATGACAGTTAAAACCTTTTTCTTTTTCAGATAAGCCACAAGATTAACAAATTGTCTTTTGGGAAAGAGTTCCCAGGAGCTGTAAATCCACTTGATGGGTATGTCTAAGCTACACTACTCTGTTCTTATCCTAAATTCCTAATTATTTTCACTCAATGGTTGGATGATTGTTGCTTTTCATTTGAACTAATCTAGTGTATCGTGGAGACAACATTCATCACCTGCAGGAATGTACCAATATTTCATCAAAGTGAGCAAGTTTCCTTTTGATTTGAGAAGTTGTCTTCCCTCTTTTATCGCGACAACTTATGCTGTTAATTAGCTAATGTTTACTTTGTTAATACACATTTATATATGATGATTGCAAGATTTACTATTTGCACTAGCATCTTAATGAGCTGTTTCCCTGGTATCAGGTTGTTCCTACGGTCTATACAGGCATAACAGGCCATAAAATCTACTCAAACCAGGTACGATCAGTTACTGTTCTTGCACACGTAATTGTACAAGTTTGCTTAATTATCATCTATTATATCTACGCTCTTTGACTTTTTATGCAGTTTTCGGTGACAGAGCATTACAGAGAGGGAAATGTTTATCCCAAGCCACTTCCGGGAGTATATTTCTTCTATGACTTCTCACCAATCAAGGTGAGCAACTACTTGGGACAATATGGTCCGACATGATCATACTCCTTAACTGCTTGGATAAATGTTAAAGTTTACCTCTCTTGTTAATATTATATTCTTAATGACTTATATATTAATTTCAAGTATTTACAAGTACTCTGTAGCCCAATCAATGTTTCTAGGTGATCTTTGTATAGTGCAGGGATGAGCTCTGACTTAGTTGTCTTGTTTTGTGCAGGTGATCTTCACTGAAGAGAACAAATCAATACTGCACTTTTTGACACACATATGTGCAATAATCGGAGGTATGCAACTGTATTCGTATAAATCATATTGTGTGTGCTTCTGTCAACCTCCTAAAGTAATTTGCTGAATTTTCTGGCTTGTTGAGTAACTCGGGTCATTTCTTAAAATTTCAGGAATATTCACAGTAGCAGGTATTATAGATGCATGTTGGTATCATGGCAATCGAGCAATAAGAAAGAAGATGGAGATTGGAAAATACAGATAATTCCAAATGATATGAGAGAGCCAAGCCAAATATCTATCTACCAACAAACAAAGCATGCAATATGCAGAGCGACCACAACCACAGTCACACAAAGCAGAAAAGTTGACAGTCAGAAGGGATCAGGGATCTTAATTTTATACGAGATGGTTCAATATTTATATGTGCATTTGTAGTCTGTACTGTTTCTGTGACATTAAATTGTAACATGCTTAAATTATCCGGGGTAGAAAATCATTTTTCTGTGTTGAAAGGATCCAGATGTTTGCTTCCAGACTGTACCTATTGTGTTTGAATTGAATTTGGATGGAGAAGAGCTTCAAACGAAAGTTGCTTGATGCCACTTTGCCCAAGCAAGTCAAAGTCCAGTTTAACCATTATTTGCTAGAGGCCATGTAGGCATTGTATAAACAGTAGGCACATGAAGAGGATCAACTGTTGTGATGTAGGCATTTATTGGCTTCAACGGTGCAGATGCAGCTCTGGATAATAAAACCTACTCGCACACAACAAAAGTTTTTATTCACTGCACTCATTCCCTTTCCCTCTCTGCAACAGCGTATTTTTTGCTCTCCAAGCAAAATCGAGTTCGCTGGCTTCATTTTGGCTTGATTTTGCTATTTCAGCCGAAATTGAATGCTCTGTGGCTCGATTTTGTGATTCTAGTCTTTGTTCGACTTTCCATTAAGATTTCAGCTTGAGTTTATCTCAAGTTTCGATTTTGACTCTAGCTTCAATTTCAGCCGACTTTAACTTCGAAACGAACAAAATCGAATTTTTTTGTGCTCGATTACGGTTCGATTTTGAATTTTGGTGTCCATTTCAGCTTTTGACAAGATTTTGGCTCGTGTCGACTCGAGCTTTGAAATGAGAAAAAATCGAATTTTTTGCGCTCGATTACGACTTGATCCGGATTTCGATATCCATTTCGGATTGTGATCGAGATCTGACTCAGTTTCGTCTTCGGCTTCGACCTAACTCTGGCCGACTTCGACTTTTTAATTTTTTTATAAGTTTTTTATTTTCAAAGATTTTTAAAAATTTGTTTGATGATTTGTTTTAATTTTTGCTGATTTGTTTTGATTTTGCTAATATATTTTAGTTTTCTCTGATTTATTTTATAGTGAATTGAATTTATTTTATGATATATTAGATTTATTTTATG
Organism: Acanthochlamys bracteata; assembly: GCA_019914995.1. Lineage (NCBI taxonomy): Eukaryota > Viridiplantae > Streptophyta > Magnoliopsida > Pandanales > Velloziaceae > Acanthochlamys > Acanthochlamys bracteata. The sequence continues at coordinate 3,115,674 of CM034133.1, forward strand.
GTGTATTGGTTTTGATTTTTATGGTGTATTGATTATGAGTTATGATATATTGATATTTTATTTATAGTGCAGTAGATAGTTGACACGAAACTATTATGTTAAATGTATGGTTATCAAAATTGGGACGATAAGTAGGTTTCATATTGAGAAGTACTAATAAAGCAATGATGAGTTTGCAAAATTTTCCTCAATGTGCATTGACTCTTTAAGTACACAGCAACACAATTGTGACAGAAAATACAGTGTAGAGAGAAAGAGAACAGTGGATTCTTTCCATAAGTATTAGAAGAAAGTTGTACTTTTGAACCTCAGTGCTTACAGTGCATGAAATCTGAACCTCCATCCTCTCTATTATTGTTTTGTTGTTGATGAAAGAATACTGAAAATCTAGCTCTTGTTGTAATTTGTAACTAGATATTAAATGTGTAACTCTCTGTTGTGAAATATAACTCAATGTTGAAAATGTAACTTGACAATGTACCAGATGTTATAATTCTTCCTCTTTATTATAAATCTTCTATGCTGAAAATATAACCATATATTATATTTTTTCTCTACTATAATTCTTTCTCTGTTGTGATAAAAATCTTATAAGATATTCAGATTCAATATACACTACTATCATCAAATCTAATAAAAATGAACTTCAAGTACTACGAAATAAATTTTTATTGTCGTTGGATGCTTAAAACAGTGATTAAAAATAATTGAAATATCTTAGCTAAAAAGTGATTAAAGATAATAAAAGCAAATGAAAAAAATAACATGAATGATCTAGGCTTCATTCTATCACAATTTCAAACACCTGTGATTGGATGATGTATGTAGCATGTGATCACAACATCAAATACTCACTAAATGCTAGCTAAATTTAATCCCAACTCATTTAATCACACATATTGTTAAATGCTAGTTACAACGGCCAGCTACTTTCTCACGCATTCTCCTTCTCTCTCGTTCTATTTTTCTCCTGTATTAATTCATTCTTCTTTTTTCCTTATTTCTTTATTTTGTTTTAAATCTCAAAACAAATTGTCCCTTTTATATGTTTTTTATTCTTCTGGGAGACAATTCGGCACAGCTCTTGAGCTTTTCTTTTTTCTGCTCTATGGATTAGCACATCTCAAATTGTGAAGAAAGTGTCTTAACTGACAGATTTTTTGATTCATAATTTGTTTGTTTTAATATTATATTGCTAAATTTAGAGCAAGCATAACAAAACAAAAAATACATCTCTGTTACGTTATAACTTTTATATTTTTAACGCAATTTTTTCTTATAGCTTACAAAACAAATCCAACTGAGTGCTCTGTTGCATCAACTCATGATGTAATAGCAAAAAGAAAAAGTCACCATATTTAGATATGATTTTTTCAACCTTTGAAGCTGCAAAAAATTATATATATAAGAGTAATTTTATATTTAGTGTTGTTATTCAATTACGAAAAAGAAAGTTTCGATGAAATTAGTGCTTGTCTAATGACTTGTTAGCGATTTGAAAATTATGAAGACCATATCATGAAACAAACGGATGAGGAATCTTATAGAGATGCTAACCAAAAAAGAAATAGATGTATAGTGAAATATGAATATTCTGTAAAAATAAAAGTGACGAAGCAAGCAACTGGATTATATAAAGTGACTCAGTATATTGATGCGCATAATCATAACTTTATCAGTCTAAGAAAAGAATGTGCATGCTTATTTATAAACATATGTCTGCTGCAGTTAAGACTCATTTCGTAGTGAGAATATACTTGTAAATAAAGTTGTAGATATCATCGATAGAATATAAATTAGTTTTAATGACAGATATTGTTGGAACCATTTGGGACCATCGAAGGAGTACAAAAAATTTGTCCAAGGGGATGCAACCACATCACTTAATTTTTTTAAAATAAAGAGTATAGAATATCCAAATGTTTTTTATTTAATATATATGGATAGCAAAGCAAGCGCAATAAATTTTTTCTAAATTGATAGTCGAACGTGCTTGTAGTTTCAACAATTTGGTGATGTGATATTTTTCAACACAAGGTATCGTACGAATATGTATGAAATGCTTTTTGCGTCATTTAATGGAGTTAATCACAATATGCAGTCAATTCAGTTTGGTTGTGCATTATTTTTGGATGAGACTGAAGAGTTTTTTTATTAGTTTTTTGAAACATGGTTTGCAGCTATACAAGGACATACTCTATTTTATTTCATTACAGAGCTATGACTAAAACTATTGAGAAAGTATTCCGAAAATAGGACATTGATTCTACTTGTGGCATGTAATGGAAAATTTCCTAGAAAATTAAGACATATTTATTTCAAAAAGTCAAAACTCAGAAAAGATATCTAGATGTGTATTCAGAAAACTTATACTTATAGCACTTTTGAAACGAGGTGGGATGAATGGATATGTAAGTACAACTTGGAAGAGAATAAATGGTTTCAAAGTATATATGAAATTCGAAAAAAATGGGTTTCAGTTTATCACTTGGGTACTTTCTATGCTGGTAAGACTACTACGTGACGTTTTGAAAGTGAACCCAGTATTATTAGTATTCTGTTTAAATCTTATTGCAATAAAGATTATTCTATTGTGCCCTTTTGCTATTTTGTTGTTTGCTCATTTTGTAAGGACCAGCCGCTCTGACAGTGATGTCATCGGTGGCTCTCCATATGTGTTTTCTCTGTATTATCTAACAATTTCTATAATTAATTCTCTTAGAACAAAATTAATCAGAAGCAAGGATTCCTAAAAGCCTCTACTCCAGAATTATTAGCAAAGTTAAGCCTGAGCGTCTATGAGCTATGCAGAATGCATTGAGATTCTGAAAAGCTAATGCATGATCAACAACATAACCATGAATACCGTACAAAACCAAATTTTGTAAAGTCAGCAATCCTGGAACCTTACACTCTGAAATTGATAACAACAGTTAGTATCTAATTCATGACCATAAAGATTCATCAATTGAGGAAAACTAATAGGCATATTTATTTAACAGCAGAAGTAACACCAACCCTACCGCTCTCTCTTTCTTTCATGGCTTGAGGTGGAATAAGCCAATTACTTTGGTGATTGAGTAAACTATCAGCAAGAACATCATCTCATAGGATGTCAACAAGCTGCTTCACTTTCTATTTCCCTTTCTGTCTCCCTTTAGTCTCTAATACACCAATGATATCAGTAAACACCTTTTGCAGCTTCAACATGCCTTGCGCAATTTCCTTCACTCTTCTATTCCTCTTCGCACGCTAAGTCAGGAACTTTTTCGAACACTCTCTCAATAGATTGAGTGTCATCAGAGATAATAATCATCATCCACAATCTCTCCTGTGGGAATGAAGCACTTCTATATCTGTGCTCAATAACCCTTAATGTCTGGCATTTAAGATATAGTTGCCGACCGAATGTCAACTGATACAATTTCAGTAGGTAATTGTATTTAGCGACTAAAGTTGTCGAATACCAACTATTTTTGTCAGTCAATGATTATCTTATTTATAGTAGTGATAGCATCAACTCTATGATCTTAGCTCTGAGGTTATTAACAATAGATATCTTGTGGTGTCCACCACACTACCAAAATAAAACATTAGCATTAAAGTGTGGTTTGCAGCACATTTGATTGATTAAGTGCCTCTTAGATGGGATGTGATTATCTTGGAGAACATGTTGCTGTTGAGAGACTTGGATTGCAATTTCTATCTACTGGTTTTACAAATTTGATGTTGAACTTGCTCGTGTTTGCTGTAGTAGTTCTGAGATTGCTAAAGCTATAAGCAATTCCATCAATGCTATGGATGATGCAGAACAGAAAGAGATTTAATTATCGCATTAGATTAAAAACGTGAGATGAAATTACTAATTTAATTAGTTAGATACTCTTACACGTGGATTTTGTTGGGCTTTTCCTCCTTTGTGGAGGTGGCCCAAAAATCTATATGGTTAAAACCCATATGAAGAGGTAAGGATTGTTTGGTCTTTTCCTTTTTAAAAAGAATTTTTAGGGTTTGTAAACCCTATGCTGCAGCCAACACAAAAAAACAAGAAAAAACAAAAGAGAAAATAGGAAATTTTTTGTCTTGCTGTCCACTTTGATCAAACGCCGGATGAACGTCGATTTGACGTCCGATTGAGCTGAAATTTGATCAGCGTGTTTCCGGCGGATAGTTCTTCAATCTGAACGGTGGAGATCGTATTCGGAGTTCTCTATATGCAAATTCGTACGTATTTGTGAAGCCACCGATTTGGGTGAGATTTCTCCAATTCTCTTTTACGGTTTGCCAAGATTGTTGAATCTTGAGATATATGGTTGTATGCCTCTAGTTTTAGCTAGAGAGAACTTGTGTATTCCCATTATTGTGATAGTGGAAGTTTGTTGGTTGCCGTGATTTTTACTCCTTACGTTGAGGAGGTTTTCCACGTAAATTGCTTGTGTTTATGTGCTTGAGATTGTGGTGATTTTCGAGCATTGAGTATTTGCCGAAAGTATTGCTCTATTTGGTGGTTTTGTATTAGGTTCACACAAGAGAGGGATAAGTTTTATTTCCGCTGCATGCTCTACATATTGTGTTGAATATTGCTAGAGACGATTTTATCCCATTGAAGTGGTACCAGAGCTTTGGTTTTACTTGATTTGTGCCTTGTGGTGAACATGGAAGCTAATACAAGTAGAATGATTAATTTGAATGGTTCAAATTACCATCTGTGGAAAGGAAAGATGGAGGATTTGCTATATGTGAAAGATTATTATCTACCAGTATTTAGTGAAGAAAAGTCTGCCAATAAAACTGATGCTGAATGGAACTTAGCTCATCGGCAAGTGTGTGGTTTTATTAGACAGTGGGTAGATGATAATGTTTTGAACCATGTTAGCAATGAGAAAAATGCAAGCACTTTGTGGAACAAGCTTGAGCAATTGTATGCTAGAAAAACTGGAAATAATAAACTGTTCTTGATTAAGCAGATGATGAATCTGAAATATCAGGATGGAAATCCTATGACGGATCATTTGAATGCATTTCAAGGTATTATTAATCAGTTGGCTGGTATGAATATTAAGTTTGATGATGAAGTGCAGGGTTTATGGCTTCTTGGTACATTGCCGGACTCGTGGGAGACGTTTAGGACGTCTTTGTCCAACTCAGCCCCAGATGGTGTCATCACTATGAATTTGGCCAAGAGTAGTGTTCTGAATGAGGAGATGAGAAGAAAGTCACAGGGTTTCTCTTTGCAGACAGAGGTTTTGGTTATAGAAGGAAGGGGGAGGAGTAAGAGCAGAGGTCCGAAGAACAGAGACAGAAGTAAAAGCAAATCTAACAAATTTGCTGATGTTGAGTGTCATTACTGTGGTCTGAAGGGGCATATAAAGAAATATTGTCGTAAGTTGAAAAGGGACAACAAAAATGACAAGAGTAAGGAAACGAAAAAGGTTGATGGTAATGAGGTTGATAAAGTTGCTACTGTCACAGATGACTTTCTTATTTTGTATGATGATGTTGTCAATTTTGCTTCTTATGAGACCAGTTGGGTGATTGATAGTGGTGCCTCCATTCATGCTACATCTCGGAAGGATTACTTTGCATCTTACACATCTGGTGATTTTGGAAGTGTTAGAATGGGTAACGATGGCTTAGCTAAAGTTATTGACGTAGGAGATGTGTGCTTGGAGACGAACAATGGTACCGTTCTGACTCTGAAAAATGTTAAGCATATTCCTGACCTTCGTTTGAATTTGATCTCTACAGGCAAACTTGATGATGAGGGATTTTGCAACACCTTTAGTGATGGTCAGTGGAAACTGACTAAAGGCTCTATAGTTGTGGCTAGAGGTAGAAAGTGTTCCTCACTTTATTTGATGCAAGGAAAGATATCCGATTCCATTGTCAATGCAGTTGATAGTGATGTTACGGTTGAGCTTTGGCACAACAGACTTGGTCACATGAGCGAGAAGGGTTTGCGGATTTTGGCTAGGAAGAATCTCCTTTTTGGAATGAAGAATTCACCGTTGATGAAGTGTGAACATTGCTTAGTAGGAAAGCAAACCAGAGTTGCCTTTAAGACCTCCGCTCCTTCAAGAAAGTCAGGTATACTTGATTTAGTATATTCTGATGTTTGTGGCCCTATGAAAACAAAAACACTTGGTGGTTCTTCTTATTTTGTGACTTTTATTGATGATCATTCAAGGAAGACGTGGGTCTATACCTTGAAAACGAAAGACCAAGTGTTGGATGTCTTTAAACAATTTCATGCTTTAGTTGAAAGACAAACTGGTTTGAAGTTGAAATGCATTAGAACTGATAATGGGGGTGAGTATTCTGGATCTTTTGATGAGTATTGTAGACAGCAGGGCATTAGGCATCAAAAGACACCTCCTAAGACTCCTCAGTTGAATGGTTTAGCTGAGAGAATGAACAGGACACTAGTTGAAAGGGTGAGATGTTTACTTTCACAAGCACAGTTATCAAATTCTTTTTGGGGCGAGGCTTTGAGTACAGTTGTGCATGTTCTAAATCTCACACCATGTGTTCCTTTAGACTTTGATGTTCCAGATAAAGTTTGGTCAGGCAAGGATGTTTCTTATGATCACTTGCGTGTATTTGGATGTTTGGCTTTTGTGCATATTCCCAAAGATGAAAGGTCTAAGCTTGATGCGAAGACAAGACAGTGTGTATTCCTCGGTTATGGACATGATGAGTTGGGCTACAGATTTTATGATCATGTAAAGAAGAAACTTGTCAGAAGCCGAGATGTTGTGTTTGTGGAGAACAAAACCATACGTGACATCAAGAAAACAGATATACCAGTTTCTCGATGTACTGATGGTTTAGTTGACTTGGATCCAGTTCCTCCAACGCATGTGTCAGCACAGATTGGAGAAGAAGTTCAGGAGAACCAGCATGATATAGGTGATATTAGTATGCCTACACCGATTGATGTGAGTGATGTCATTCACGAGCAGTCACCAGTGTCACATGTCCCAGTAGAGGTAACACCAGAGATTCCACTCAGGAGGTCTAGTAGAGACCGACAACCTTCCAATCGGTATTCTGTTGATGAGTATGTCTTCTTGATGATGGGGAGAGCCCAATGTTATCAGAGGCTATGGAAGATGAACATAAGAAAAAGAGTGGTTTGAGGCTATGCAAGATGAGATGAAGTCGTTATATGAGAATAACACTTTTGAGCTAGTGAAGTTACCTAAGGAAAAAGAGCTTTAGAGAAATGGTGGGTGTGTCAGAGAAAGCAAGAAGAACACTCTTTCCAACCACGTTATAAAAGCTAGACCGGTTGTCAAGGATTGAGCAAAAGAAAGGTATTGATTTCGATGAAATCTTTTCTCCTGTTGTTAAGATGTCATCTATACGTGTGGTTTTGGGTTTAGCAGCTAGTCTTGACTTGGAGATTGAGCAGATGGACGTCAAGACTGCTTTTCTGCATGGTGACTTAGACAAAGAAATTTACATGCAGCAACCAGAAGGTTTCGAAGTAAAAGGAAAAGAGGATTATGTGTGCAAGTTAAACAAAAGTCTTTATGGACTGAAACAGGCACCGAGACAGTGGTATAAGAAGTTTGAGTCTGTTATAGGGGAGTAAGGCTACCGGAAAACAACTTCTGATCACTGTGTTTTTGTTCAAAGATTCTCTGATGATGATTTTATTATATTATTGCTTTATGTTGATGACATGTTGATTGTTGGTAGGAATGCTTCTAGAATTGACAGATTGAAGAAGCAATTGAGTAATTTCTTTGCTATGAAGGATTTAGGGCCAGCAAAGCAAATTCTTGGTATTCGGATTGATCGAGACAGAGTAGCCAAGAAGTTATATATGTCACAGAAGCAATATATTGATAAGGTGCTTGAAAGATTTAACATGGATCAAGCTAAAGTGGTTAGCTCTCCTCTTGCTACTCACTTTAAGTTAAGCACCGAGCAATGCCCTTCTACAGTTCAGGAGAAGGAAGGCATGGAAAGAGTTCCATATGCTTCAGCAGTAGGAAATTTGATGTATTCAATGGTGTGCACGAGACCAGATATTGCTTATGCAGTTGGTGTTGTTAGCCGTTTTCTGTCAAATTCAGGAAGGGAGCACTGGGATGCAGTAAAGTGGATTATGAGATATCTATGAGGTACTACTGATTTGAGACTCACCTTTGGAGGTGGAAAACCAGTGCTTGTGAGCTATATAGATTCAGATATGGCGGGAGATGTTGATTCCCGAAAGTCTACTTCGGGTTATTTGATTACATTTTCAGGTGGAGCTGTATCTTGGCAATCGAGACTGCAGAAATGTGTTGCACTTTCTACGACTGAAGCAGAGTATATTGCAGCAACTGAAGCTGTAAGGAGTTGTTGTGGTTGAAGAAGTTTATTCAGGAGCTCGGTTTCAAACAACAACATTATGTGCTACTTTGTGATAATCAAAGTGCAATTCACCTTGGTAAGAATTCTACTTTTCATGCAAGATCAAAGCACATTGATGTGAGGTATCATTGGTTAAGAGATGCTCTCAATGACAACTTGTTTGAACTTGAGAAGATTCACACCGATCTCAATAGCTCTGATATGTTGACGAAGACACTACCAAGAGAAAAGCTTGAAGTTTGTCGTTTGATCGCCGGGAAGGCGATTCCCTCCACATAGTCGGAAAGGGGGAAATTTTGTTGGGCTTTTCCTCCTTTGTGGAGGTGGCCCAAAAATCCATATGGTTAAAACCCATATGAAGAGGTAAGGATTGTTTGGTCTTTTCCTTCTTAAAAAGAATTTTTAGGGTTTGTAAACCCTATGCTGCAGCCAACACAAACAAAAAAGAAAAAACAAAAGAGAAAATAGGAGATTTTTTGTCTTGCTGTCCACTTCGATCAAACGCCGGATGAACGTCGATTTGACGTCCGATTGAGCTGAAATTTGATCAGCGTGTTTCCGGCGGATAGTTCTTCAATCTGAATGGTGGAGATCGTATTCGGAGTTTTCTATATGCAGATCCTTATGTATTTGTGAAGCCACCGATTTGGGTGAGATTTTTCCAATTCTCTTTTACGGTTTGCCAAGATTGTTGAATCTTGAGATATATGGTTGTATGCCTCTAGTTTTAGCTAGAGAGAACTTGTGTATTTTCATTATTGTGATAGTGGAAGTTTGTTGGTTGCCGTGGTTTTTACTCCTTACGTTGAGGAGGTTTTCCACGTAAATTGCTTGTGTTGATGTGCTTGCGATTGTGGTGATTTTCGAGCATTGAGTATTTGCCGAAAGTATTGCTCTGGTGGTTTTGTATTAGGTTCACACAAGAGAGGGATAAGTTTTATTTCCGCTGCATGCTTTACATATTGTGTTGAATATTGCTAGAGACGGTTTTATCCCATTAGATTTTATGTACGTGATCTTGAAATTAAAATAGACACAAACCTAAGTAGTTAAATTTTGACTAGAAGATAAAAGAAACAATCAAGATAAATAAAAGAAGAAAAACAAAAAGTAAAATCAAACAGTAAGTTGGAAAATGAGATGATTCCAAGCTATAGAAACTGAAGAACTGATTAAAGCTAAATAATTATGAATCAAAATTTTGTTAGTTCAAACTGTTGGATACCATTACATGAAATGTTGCTTCAATCGACAATGCTGGTTTGCTAGATATTTAAAGCCACTTTGATGAATATTAGCAAATCATCTATTAAAATATATAGTAGCTAATCATGTCAATATGGAAGACCAATAGTTAAGAAATATCAACCGTAGAAGATGAAAAGTCAATAGTTAAGGAACTTGAAGCATTATTAGAAATATGAAAGTTCAAAAGATTCAACCATTAATAGGAAAATGAAAGATCAAAATATTTGGATAATTAATTGAAAAAGAGAAGTCTAACCATTTAAAAGTTTAAGAGTCATTTTGCGCACTTTATATAAATGAAGAAGAGCCATTTGTTCATGTTGTTCAAACCTGCATATATAACTCAAGTGGGGAGGGATGAATTGAGTTATTGATAAATAAAACTTTTTCCAACAAATTAGTTTAATTTTAGTCGACTGTGCTCGGACAGAGAACTGGAACAGAGTGTTTAGTATGCAGTGATTGATTTTAAAGAGAATTCTCAACTAGATGACAATTAAAGTATTATAGTGCTACTATACAAGTATTTAACGTGGTTCGGCAAGTGAATTGCCTACGTCCATGACCACTCAACTTGAGTGAACTTCACTAATCTTAAGTGTAGAACTACAACAACCTACCACAGTGCTATGACAAGCACAACTCTGTCAGCTCACTTGTCAAGCTGAGCCGACAGCAGTTACCCAGGGTATTTCTTATTGCAGAGCCTACACTTATACAGTCTCCCCTATCAGCAAAAGCTTCCTTAAGCTATTTGCTTTCAAGTGCAAATGCACTTACACACATTTGATGAAATTTAAAACACAGGTTGAAGCACTGAATCAATCTCACATTTTCAGTTTACAGAGTGAGTGAAGTGTGATTATCAAAAGGAAGCCTGAAATGAAATTACTTGGGTTCTTGGCTTTAGTAGGAGCAGAGCTATTTTAGATTCTTAGAGTGAAATTTATGGCTTTTCTGCTCTGTTTTTCTCCAGCTCAGGTTTTCATCTTTTTATATCTTCCTTCTTCACAGGTTGGCTGCCGTTTAAAAATTCCTGTTGCCTTCCTTCTTCCCGATCTTCAAGGTGATGAAAATTTGCCCGTTGAGCTGCTGTGAGTGATGGCCGACTTAGAGTGAGAGGGTCTCTACCGGATCAAGCATTTAATTCATACACTCTTGGAAGTGATTTGATATGTATGGTTGTAATTAATGCTCCCCGGTGGCAAAGCGCGCATCTTCATCTCTTTGTCTGAAAATTTGATTTTATAGATATATTGATGTATCTTGGTGCAAGTGGGTCCGGTTAGATTTTGACACGTTGGTGTAGCTGTTCCTTATATTGAACATCATTGCAGTCAACTGCTATTTCCTATTAATCTTCTGAACATGCTAGGTGATTTCTGCATCTTCATTCGTTAGTGAGGCTTTTCCTATATAATAACTGGCTGTGTAGTGACTAAATTGTGCTGTATCATCTTAGGTGATTTGTATCTTCATTCGTCAGTGAGCCTTTCCTATATAATAGCTGGCTGTGTGGTGACTAAATTGTGCTGGTGCTGATAGAATCCTGTAAAGCTAATTTCAATAGCTGAGAATAAAATATTTGCATTTTATGTACAATAATTCTTCACTTTTGTAATCATCAAAATATATTTTCAATATGAAGCAACAGTTCAGATCATAAATCAACGTCACAACATCAAATGTGAGAATAGAGAGAAATTACGGTTAAAATTTAATTGAAAACGTAACACAATAGTTGTAATTATTAAGTTAGTGATTTTCTTGAGACAAATGTATTTTCGTAGGTAGTTTTTATTATTTCTTTATACATAAACCTCTTGTTTTGTGTTTATTTTATTATTTTCTCAATTCTTATATTGCTTTGGCAAGATAATTTGTGTTTTGTATTTCTATTGCATTTATTGATAACCTTAAATAGTTAAGTATTTTCAATAAGTGGTTGAGAAGTTCAACGGTAGTAATAACACGTTGTGGAAAATAATGCTATTAGCGATTCTTATAAAGGAGAATTGCTTAGGATCATTATAGGATTGGTTGTGTGATCTTCTACAGAAAATGTGGCATAAGCTAGAGTGAAATGTTTTGGTATATATTAATCTTACTTTGGCCTAACATATTTTGCTTAGTGTATTAAAAAGATCGTAAAGGAGGTTTGAAGAAGCTTTAGAGACTTATACCAATAAGACATTATAATATGCTATTGTTTTGAGAAAAAGATGTATTTTTTACACATACTTAAATTAGATTCTATTTTAGGTACTTACGCAAATTAGAGACTTTGTTTTCTCAATTGACAGTATTGAAAAAAAAGAAATAGAGACCACTGAACATGACGTAATCCTTCTTCAGAGTCTTTCTAATCAAACTTATTAGCTCAACTGATATAGATTTTTTTTGTTGATAACAAGGCGATAGCAACTGTTGTCGAGTAATGTTGGAACTCTCAAGTTAATTTTGATGATAACAATAAATTAAAAATCATGATTTATATTGGACTAATAAATTAAGATTAAGTTCTGCAGGATTAAATAATCAAGTTTATTTTACTTACGGCATACAACAATAACAGTCATTGAACAGCCAGCTGCTCTGCCACTGTCAATCAAGCAGCATACAGAACTGAGGACCCTATAGTCACTACAGCCAGTCATTCAACTATTGAAGCATACGAAGACTTTTCTGTAAAGCTCAAAAACAGAAGATTGGGTTCAACAACAAAACTCCTGCTCAAGCCCTTCATTTCAAGATCTCTTGGATTCACATTTCACTGAAACAAATCAGATGATACAAGATCTACAACGAGCAAAAATTTATTCTCTTCACAAAAAAAAGAAAGCTCAATGTTCAAGAAAAGAAAAGAGATTATACAACTAAGATTAACTAATCAAGTCAAGCTGGCGAAGTCAAACCAATCCAAAGCAGACAACCTGGAATGCATTAAATTGGGACAAGCCAACTCAGCTCAAAAATTAAAAACAACAATTCAGCTGAACCAAGTCTAGGATCACTGGATGGTAAATTTAAATTTCTTTCCACATTGCATTTAATGCCCATGAAGATCCTGCACTAGAGTAGCCGAAACTGATCGTGAAAGCGGTTGATTAACCGCTGAATAAATTGCTCCTCTCCGTTTTGAAAATCTACCAACGCAAAAGAGCGCCAATGGCAATCTTCTTCAACAGGAAGAATCATCCTGTAAAAGAAAAAAAGTCTATAAGAAGGAAAGCAGAGGAACGAAGAGTGGCGATCAACGAACGAAGACTCAAAAACTCAACTGCTCTACAACACTAAAATCACTCGAGTAAAAATTGAAATCTTCCTGCTAATCACACAGAAGGCATCATTCTCAGCAACCAGTTTGATCATCTCAACAGAAAACTCCTGAGAATATTCATTCACCATGAGATAGATCATGTGCCTAACCTTTATTGTTTTTAACCTCATGCAGTTCTGTAACAGTGTGCTCGAGGCACTTGGTAAAGAAGCTTGATTGGAGCTTGGTGAAAGTTCTTAAACTTTGTAATAGAGCTAGCATATCAGCCAAAGGGACAGTGCTGTGTCCAGTAAGCTGTGAATGGTTATCTTGGTAAAGAAACCCTTTTAAGAGTTACAAGATTACTAACAGCCGGTTGTGCGCTTGCTGTCTAAGAATCATTAAGATTTACGAAAACTTTTATTTATCAACTCAATTCACCTCTCCCCTCTTGAGTTGATCTTGGAAGAGATTCAACAAGTAAGAAAATCATCACAAATGCAAGCATGAGTTGTACATGGTGGAGATTAAGTTGAAGCCTTACTGGTGGTGCAAGATTGCTCCTGTAAGAGACGAAGGATTAATTCCAGAAGGATTAGCTTAGATAGAAAAAAGATAAGTGATAGATGAAGTGTTATGTAGGCGAAAAGTTTAAACATTATAATAAGAAATGCAAAATCATAACAAATAAGATTGGAGATTCAAATATCTCGAACTCATTTACTAGTATGGCGTATAACTCCGATGATGGTGAGGTTTAGCAGAAGAGGCAGTAGCTATTATCAGTGATAAGTACAAAATCTATATGTCTCTCGATATTGGATTCAGAATATTTTAGCACATGACTTTTATGAGGGAATAGTTTCAATATATGAAGCCATTTTTTGAGATGTCGTGCGAATATGAAATGCATAAGCCTTTAAAGTTGTTGGAGTCGGTTATATCAAATTTAAGGCACATGATGAAAAATATACAAAGAATATGCATTATCAGTAATGTATGTTTGTGTTTGGTACTACAAGGATTTGGTTATTTTAAGGACAATTGTATGATCTACGTTGCTAGACTCGCATCTAAGACGGTAAGATGAAGGTTATCGTAGACGCATAGAAAATCTTAGAGTCAAAAAAGATCAGCTCAAATCTACATACTATACGTAAGATGACACTGATATAGAAAGATATTTGTAATGCATAAAGCAACATTAAAAATATCATGCGAGTACGACAACTTGAAATTTGGGCATACTTTGAAACATAGTTTGATGATCATCTGTGACTGAAAGCCCCTATCGAAGCTGTCTGAGATAAAATTTCCTTTATGTGAGGATTGGGTCATAAATAAGTAATACCATACCAAGTTTAAAAATATCAATTTTCAGTACATAAGATAAACTCGAATTTTTTTGGAGCGTCAAATTGGGTTCATGTTAAGGCCATACAAGGTGCTTAGGGTGGCACTATATAGGAAGATAATTGTAATGCATCAAATAATATTAAGAATATCAAACAAATATGGTAAGCTGAAATTTGAGCACGTTTTAGAACATGATTTGAAAATCTTCTATGATTGAAAGTCTTTATCAGAATTGTCCGAATAAAATTTCATTATGCGAGGAATGTGTTACAAATAAATATTACTGTGTTACGTCTAGAAAATTAATTTTTCAGATAAAAGATAAACTCTGACTTTTCAAGGAGGATCACTCTTAAGGCCTATTCCCAAAATAGCCTAAACAAAAATCTTTGATAGGGAAGCCCATGGGCCGTGGACGGAAATTAAACGCTCCCACCAACCGGGCAAAACCCGTACAAGAAGTTCTTACAATATCCATTAAAACAACACAGAGTTGGTGGAGCCCGCGTTCGTTCGCTGTATCTATCTACCACCTTAAATCACTCTCATTGGATGGAATCGTTTCTGGATAGTTATTATTCTTTATTATCAATGTTGTTCGCATTAAATAAACAAACCCACACTACTATCCCCACCCATAATTCAAAGCCCATAACCAGACACTATTTCGGTCACTTTTTCTGGTGTAAATTTTAGGTGCGCTATTCTCTTCTCCGGTATCAGGTCCCCCTCATTCCATCACCGCGTTCTTTTCTTTTTTCCTTTTTTCTTCTTTCCGGAAACAACGGCAGCTGCTCCCGTTTCATGAATTTTTCTTATCCTTCATCTCCCGCGCTCGGATAAATCCCCGCCGTTTTCCGAGTCGTGATCGTGCTGACTCATCGTAGGGCTGAGGTACGTTGAATTACATTGCATTTCGATTCTGCCGCACTGTCACGACGGTTTTCGATTTCTCGTTGATTCTACTGTTTCTGTCGGTATTTGGGAATCTCAGAATGTTTGGATAAGAGAAATGTGCATTTACTTAGATCTCAGGAGGGGTTCTTTTCTTTTTTTCGCTTTTTCTGTGAAGCATAATTGTTATAGATTTTGAATCTTAAGGCAAAAAGTTAATATGTTTGAAAATGATGTAGAGTTTCTGGTTGGTTAGATAATGTATAGGTTGGAAAGAGGAGATCTTGTGTGGATATTTTGGTGTAGTAATTTGAGCACTAGTAAGCTAGTAGTTTTGAGTGTGAATTTAGTTTTTGAGGTTTACCGAAAAGCAACTTCTTATAATAAATATTCATCAACTTTGGAGAACTGCTTGAGAGTTTCATACAATTTTTAGCAATGAAAGTCTTAATTGAGCAAACACCGAAAAGCCAACTTGTTACTTACAGTGTATTGGAACTATGTTTGTACTCATTTTTTGACAGATCTCACTCGATGGAGTTTACAAACTGTGTTCGAGCATGTCTGTGCAAACTAAATGGTGAATTATGCTAGTGGTTATAGAAGTAGAGTCTAGAACTCAATGTCTAGCTTGCGCTGTTTATTCTAAGATTTATTTCTGTTTATATCTGTTTGTTTGACTGCAAGTTACGTATTTCTATTGCCTTTGTTTATATGGTTCGTGTACTTCTGAAGATATTTTCATGCTTGGTGGGCTAATTTAGATGCATGGTTCAAGCCTTATGTTGAAATGCAGGATTTAAAGGCCTCAATTATGGCAATGAAGTCCTATCAGTATCAAGCTGAAGCGTTGGTTAGAGAGTATTTTCTAGCTGATCCAGTAATACCATACTCTTCTGTGCTTAGTGGAATATTTTTGTGCAAAATGGTAAGAACTTATCACTATTTCTTCATACTAGTTTAAATTATCCAGTTATTTACTTAAAGTCAGTTTATGGATTGTTTTTAACGTGGATGCATTGTCTTCATATTTCAAACATATTACGTTGGTTTTTTTTTCTGTCCTAAGTTTCCTATCACTTTGTCATAGATAATTTGCAGCTGAGCGTGCTCTGGGCCAGCTTGATGCAAATCGGCTTTAAATTTTAAGGAGTAGCTATCCTATTTTCAAACTAATGGGGATTTTTGATCATTTTCATTAGATCACCATATGACCATGACTCATAGGAGCTACATGACATGCTCATCAGATCAGCTTGTGCTATTGGGAGCTATGTGATCTTGCATCGATAGATCAGTGTGCACTATTAGGAGCTATTTGCTCATTGATCATAGCTAAAACCTTGGTATTTATATCCATACTGTTTGGGAAATATGATGTGCGGCCAGGTTCTTTTTTAACTCTAGCTTTTACTTGATGGATAAGAAGCCTTCACAAAGCTAGCTTGAGGGGACTGTCAGCAAAATGAGGACCAATTCATTATTTTTTAAATACTGGAAGAAAGCTCTAGTTGGATTATGTAGAACGAAAATATAGACTATTTACTAGAATCCAGTATCAATGTTTTAACAAAACTTTCAGAACTCTTCTTATAATCTACGCCTACCATTCTTTTATTAACTGTACAAATACACATCAATAGGTGGTTAAACCGTTTGTAATAGTGGCAACGTTAATTAATCAATATCTGCTTGATTGTGAGATATGTATTTTACTAGTAGTTATTGAATTTATATGAGTCCTGAATCAGGGTATCGGGCACATGAAACTAGTCCATACTTATGATGCACTTCTTTTATTGCAGTAAGTTGTTTTTTTGTACATCCCCTGATTTAATAGTAAAAGTATATATTGCTCGAGTTTTTAGTTGTTATTTGCTGTATTAAGTATTTACTGTATTTTTTAAATTGACTCTGCTCTCTTCTGCAGTAATTTTAAAATAAGCTAACTTGTTCGCCCTGGAAGAGCTTTTTTTTCCATGTTGACATGATTTTCTTACTCACTTGCTCAGGCATACGATCTCACCCAACTATTGAGTTCATTTTACTTCAAGGGATATGCTTCTCTGACTAAGATCCAACGTATCGAGTGGAACAACCGGTAAGATTAAGTAGCTTTTTATATTTCCTTTGCCTTATCTTTGTCTATGCTGATTTCTTATCTGACGCTTACTATTTTTCTTGCAGGGGTATGTCTACTGTGCATGCCATATTCATAACTTTAAGTTCAGTATATCTCGTGTTCTACTCAGGCTTATTCTCTGATGATCCTGTCAACGGACTTGTTACATTTCGAACATCACCACTCTCTACATTTGTTTTGGGTGTAAGGGTTCTTAGTAAATTTATTTTTTATTTACTTCATTCTTGCATTTTCCACAATGCCTTCTTACCATATTTTTTGTATTGCTTGCGACAGATTTCTGTAGGTTATTTCATCACAGACCTTGCAATGATATTTTGGCTATATCCATCTCTTGGTGGAATGGAGTATGTGAGTGTTCATATGTTATGTTAGCAAGCAAAGAACCTCTTCCACTTTCATTACTTTCTAGTTTTACCATGTTTCGATTTGGATAGTATGGTATGTGTCTCAGATAATTTAGACTTATTAAAATTTTTTTCTTCTACAGGTTTTCCATCACTTGCTTTCTGTAAGTGGAATAACTTATTCTATGATATCAGGAGAAGCACTACTATATACGTACATGCTTCTCATTTCAGAGACAACCACTCCAGAAATTAATTTGCGATGGTAATCAGATATGTTTTCTAGTTTTTGCTTGTGTAGATGAAACTCGGTTATTACTTATTAGAATAGTCCATTGTTTTATGCATCTATGTGCTGAAGGTTTCTTGACACTGCTGGGTTGAAAAGATCTACTGCATATCTTATAAATGGCATCATTATGTTCTTTGCATGGCTGGTAAGTTCCAATCTATTTGATGTGTTTCCAAACTTTTTGTGCACCATATTTGTTCCCTCTTAGTTTGTTAACTTCTGTATTTGTTTCTATTCTATGCTTCTCTAATGCAGGTGGCGAGAATATTCCTCTTCATGTATTTGTTTTACCATATTTATGAGCATTATGACCAGGTAATACCCTTCTTCTCTAAACAATGTTATGGTAGGATGCCGCGGTTGCTTGGTCTTACCAAATACTTAGCTCAATTATCTTCATTCGGTTTTTGCCCAGGTAATTCAGTTGCATATGATGGGTTACCTTTTAGTGTTTGTTGTGCCATCGGCTTTGGGAGTCATGAACTTGATATGGTTTGGGAAAATTTTAAAAGGACTGAAGAAAACATTAGCAAAAAGACAGTGAAGGATAAGCAGGGAGGGAGAATCTCTCTTTGAACCTTTGTATCTACATATGGTTCTCCCAGTTTTCCTTTCCCATATTACAGCGGCACTATATAGAGGCCAGCAGGAGTAGAGCGGATGAAAATGCCATGCTGTTTTAGGATAGCTAGCATGGAACTTCAAAATCTACTCAAACACGTTGGGAGTAAGTTGCACGTCTCAATCCAAAAAGTTGGAGCTTTTGTATAGCAAATGATGTTTAAATTACATGATATATACGTAAGAGGTATTAATCCTAAAGGCAAGTATAGTTTGTGCGATTTTGTGCGTATATATAACTTTTTTAATTATCTTCATCTCCTCCTTTTCTTTGTATGTGGTTGGAGAGGGCATTGTGATGAGTTGTCTTGATTCCTTTGGTATACATCTTAGAATTGCATACTGCTTCATGTGACCAGTGCTGCCATTCAGGATACCTGTTATTCGGAGTCCAAAGTAGAATTTCATAAGTAGCTCTTACCATTTATATGTTCAATTTGTTATTAACATATTACGATAGCTGCTTAAAGAATACACGGTTACATGATTTGTGTGATGTGTTGCAAATGTTAACACTTCCAGGTTTTCATCATTATTTATGCCATTCTCTTGTCGAGATTTATTGATTACCTTTCTGTAAGAAGCAACTGTCCTTTGTGAAATTGATTATCTCGATACTGATATCGACAGTGAATGGATTTGAAAGAGTTGAGTTGAGTCTGGGTAGGTTATTGCAGTTTCATTGCTTATTTGCACGATGCAATGTAATATGTTTTATTGGTTCTTCTAATCCAAGATTTAACGTGCTTCTAGTCTCGTACTTATGAAGCAACTCATTTGATTCATTCCCAACACTGCGATAGAAAACGGAGCACGCTGCGGGAGTGCAGTACAAGCAACACCGTTGATAAATGAAGGTGTCGTTTTGGTGGTGCTTATAAATGATTATAAAATTTTATTTTAGTTTTTCATTCTCAATACATTTTTATAGTATTTTATATTTTTTAATTTGAAAAGCATAAATAAATTATATGTTATAAAATTCCTATATTTTCATAAAATTTATATAAATAAATTTTTAAATAAAAAGTCAAATTATTTTTAAAAAAGTTTCAAATAATTTTTAAAATTTTTTTTATTTTAACCATTTTCAGACGTCCACTAAATACGGCTAAGATTTTTGTTGGTTATTGAAGCAGACTAGTGAAATTCTGACTTCAGTGTCGTTCGGAGAAAGTGCTTATATCAAAATTTTATTTTAAGTTTTTGTTTTTTAATAATTTTTTATAATATTTTAAGTAATTTTTAAAAATTTGAAAATTGTAAATAAGTTATAGGTTATAATATCTTTATATAATTTTTTATGTTTTTGATAAAAAAGTTAAACTTATGTCAAAATATTTTAAAATAAACTTAATTTTTTAATTTTTTTTATTTTAAACACTTCAAATATTTCTCGAAAAATTCCAGACGAAAACCGAAAAAGGAAGAATCGCAGAAAACGCCTCCTCCTCTTTGCATTGGCGTAATTTTCGTAAAATAATGCAATTTGCTTAAATATCATTTTTTCAATCTTATACCCTCTTTAATTTGTGGGTGATGCGCTTGATTACGGGATTGACGAGCTCACTGATCGATTTGTTGTGTAGGTGATCTGAGATTCATGAGTGATGTCGGTAGGTTCAGTTTTGTAGTTATTTTTTAGGGTATTTTGATTCATTTGACTTGGAGGTTTTTGTTTGAAGAGATTTAGAAGTTTGACTAGGAATGGAAGCAGGGTGATTGTTGGTTGTTTGTATAACTTAGGAGTACTGCTAGATCAAGCAATTTGAAACAGTTTAGAAGAATGAGTGTGGAGATTTGATTGCTGAAAACATGAAGTGCTTGTGGAATTTGTGAAGTAAGGTTTCTAGTTTGATAGCTTTGGGTATCTTGGAAGAGATGGTCACCAGTGTTAATGACTTTGTGTAATGTACTGTTGTTTAGAAAAAGAATAGTCGGTTTATTGTCAGGTTTGATTATTGTCATGGCTAGATGATCCGAAGGCACATAGATGGCAGGAAAATGTTGTTTCTGCAATCAGCTGCTATGGAGTATGGAAAGTACAGTTTGTATGTTTAGGAAATATTTACTTCGTTATGAACATGAACTAATACTATCTATGGCATTATAGGGAGAGGCAACAAAAGGAGGAAAACTGACCAAAATGTGAGTTCTTTTGAAGCTCTAGCGTTTCCTTTTTGGCAAAGATATCTAGTTGTATTAGATTATGGCTGCAGATGTTAGAAAGTGAAGGTAAATGGTAAGTTTACATACTTTAATATCACAAAGGAAGCTCTATGCTTGAAAGCTTGTTGACATAATTGGAGAGACAGTAGGTTATTAGATAGTCGATAACAATTACAAGAGGTGGACCGGAAACAAGAAATTTGTTAACTTCTTTCTTTTCCATTGAGCTTACCTTGAATCTACTCGGAGCGTTTGACACTGCTTACTCCAAAAACAACTTTTTAATATTTTATTTTATATTTTTTAATATATATTTTATAAGTATTTAAAATTTTATTTAAAAATTAGAAAGTATAAAAAAAATTATACTTAGTGATCTTTTTATTGCATATTTTTATTAATTTTTTAGGTAAAATAATAGAGCTTGTTTTTTAAAAAGAATAAAAATATTTTCTATTTTAGAAAAAATTTATTTTAAAATCACTCACAAACGTCCCCACAAGACCATTCTCCTAAGACTTTTGAATAACTACTTTCTACACAAGGGCAATTAACTTTTTGAAGAGAATATTTGAGAAATATCAGCACATGCAAGGCAGTTAATCGCATGTGTGTGCATGCTAAACAGGAGTCCCTATCTGGAGAAGATTGGCTAGATTGTTACTATGCTGAATCATCAGACTTAAGTCATAAGCAGTTGTCAGTAGGCAATGCAGGATGCCATTTATTCAAGTATGAATCATTTTCATGCTGTACATGTAGACATGTGCCTTTGGCATATTTTCTTTTAGATATTGTTCTACTGCAGTGTAGCAGCTGAGTTCTTATTCTTGACAATTGGAAGTTACCAAAGCACATCGTTTGATAAGTTATCTGCAGGTACCGCAATCTCATTATCTGCAGGCCTTTTCATTGATACATTTTTTTGCTTCGAAGTAACTTTATATCAAAAAGCTTTATATCTATATTATTCATCTCTCATTATTATGTAATTGTTTACATATTATAGTGATTGACATTATGAAATATGAAACAGTGAAGTAAATCTCAAGCAGTGTTTAGCCTCATGCTTTACTTTCCGTTGTGAATTGAAGACGCTGATATGTCTTTTTTGCAGGATTGTTGGTTTTTGTTGGGCTAGTGTTTCGGCGTTTGTGGATGAAACTTTGTGGGCCTTTTACTTTTCTTCTACTTAGATAAATGTCACTTCATCATTGTATAAAATGGAACATTTTTCTGTCTGAGATACAATGAGATGTACATATGTTTATTGGCAAAGATCTAGTTCTAGTATCTTGTATTTCAGTTCCTCAAGTATCAAAAGATTAGTACTTTGTCTTTGGGCCAAAAGTTATTGTGTTTGAACTTGCAGTAGCATTGGCGTGGAACCTTTTGATATAGATCTGATTTCCTTGGGGAAGTGCCTGACGTTATCATCTTGGGTTCAGGTTCATCAGAATTCTTGGAATCTCTTATGCGGATGGAAAGCTTAGCACAACTTGAAGCCTTGTATAAGAGAGGCTTTATGATTCTCAGGTCAGTTGAAAGAACACATGCTGAGAGCACTCTCAAATGCTTTTCTGTGAATACTGATTATATTTCACAATGCAAGTACATTTTGGACAATGCATTGACGGCTTATGCTTTGATGTTTGCTAGTTGAAGTTCGTTGAAGCAAGTGACAGACCATAATCTCTCTGTGAAGCTTGGGGTTGATATCCGTAATCTTCTTGTTCTGCAAAGTCTGCCTACTAAATTAAAGTTTCATTACCATAATATCTTATATTTCAGTTGTCAGAATGTTGTTATAACAAGAAATAACAATTCTCAAAAGGGAAAAGTTTGAATACTGAGGACATGTTTTTGAACTTAGTCAAGACCCGAGAACATGGGTGGTAATTCACACGAGGTACTTTTAGGTCTACCACTAACAAGCGCTATTACTGATGGTAGGATCGGTTGTTAACATAGTATTATATCATGTTTGAATGAAGTTTGTGAAGATTCTTGTCTGAAGTAATAGAGTCCACAAGCAAATACCTAGTATAACTTTTGTTTTCTATTCTAACGACATTGCCAAAATACCTGATGTAACTTTATAATTACAATTTGCGAAGCTTTTCAGCTGTATTCATGTTTTGTAAAGCACGTTTCTCTCTTATTTTTGCATAAATTCAGTGATTTAAAAGTTCAACTTCTAGCTCTACAGTTGAAAGCTGTCTTTCATTGAGCTATGCAGCTGTCTTTGCAAGATCACAAGTGAAAGCATGTCATGGATGAATGTCCCAATACACAAAACTAAAAATGACATAGCAGCACAGACACTTGAACCTGCTATTGTTGAGGTTTCCTTTCAAATCTCTACGTCATTCATGTGTAAGTCACTTGGATTTCGACTGAAAAAACCACGGCAATTAGGAGAGCCACATAAGCACTTCTTCATCCTGCTGTGTGATCCTACAACAGCTGCACTTTCGCCATAGTGATAGGTTAACTCCGTCATTGGAGGAATGCGCCTGAGCGCAAAAAACATTATAAGGGGATATCTGTCATCACCATGGTCATACAGAACCGCCTGCCAAAAGACGTTAGGAGAACAACTATGGTTCATAAAACGGGACAAGTTGCCCCTATTTTTTGAGCTTATGGTAAGAGATGATGATGATGCTATAGAGCTTCCTCCCAAGCCAGCAGAGCCACTTTCTCCATACAATTCTGTTCCAGAGTACTGCTTAAGCAACTTCTCATCAAGACCTCCAGCAGCTTGAAAGACGTAGTCATCATTTTCTTCACTGTCTTCTTCCAATTTCAGCCCGTCAATAACTTCTCCTGCATATTCACAAATAAAACTTCCTGCCCGAATTGGATTCCATGAACGGAGACCCCAGCCTCGGTCGATGGTCCGGAACACTTCAAAGTGATCAAGTTTCACACCCTTCTGAGTAACTCTATTCGGGCAATCATCTCTGCAGGAACAAGATTTGCCACATTCATACACCACAGGTTTATGTTTCACAAGGAGTCCATTAGAAGTATAAGGGAAATGTCCGCCATTTTGCACTACGCAGAAACACTCAGGGTCGCCTGGGATGCATTCACCTAGGCAGTTGCAGCCCTGCAAATGCTTCATGGTGTCGAGGGGGGCTAAGTGCGTAAGTTTCGTATCATATAGGAAATAATGAGGTCCCCTCTCCTCATCAGCATCATTAACAAGGCAAATAGGCCTTGTTTCAGCACCAGAAGATATATCAGGAAGAATCACTGCACCTCTGGATGGAGGATTTTTTCTCCATTCCGCAGTCCGTTTCCATATCGCGATTCCCTCCGGCTGCTCCGGTTGTCTACGGAGTTTAAATTTGAACACATTGAAACCAGACTTGTTTTTCTCCGTGAACATCTCTTCTATTTTGTAAAGACCATCATAAATGTAAATCTTGCTAGTAGTTTGGAAGGCAGCATCAGTTGCACTTCTCACAACCCTAATCTCAATACCCCTAACAAAACTTCTTGCTAAAGCAAGGTTGCCCTTTTCAAGTCTCTGGTCTTCTTTCTCCGAATTTCCCTGGCCGGTATAAACCAAGGCATCAACACTACCTTCATCATTCGCATAACAACCAGCTGACACAATGCATATGGCTATAGGTTCCACCTCGTCATCAAACTTAGCATATATAAAATCTATGCCGGCGACGGGATGAACATGCAATCCAACTACGCACATTTCGGTTCTAGAATAGAATATGTCGCCAACCTCAACACCTGGAACACATCCTATCCTTCTTTCTTGATTGACTCTTTTGTTTGCTGTAAACATGATGCTTCCTGCACTCTGGGAAGGATTTGATCTGGAATTTGATGTCTGCATAAGGTTTCGATAAACGGCTTCAAATGTCATAAGGACTGTCTTCACAATCTCCCTAGATTCATCAGAAGAGGAAGATAGTATCACTAGCTCTTCATACGCCTTAGACTTCCTCCGCTTCGGCTCAGTCTTGTTTGTGATACTGAACATAGGTTCACCCCCCATAGAGCACCAATTCAAAGGAAAGGGATTGATCTCCAACTTCCGCCGACCTACGAAATGGTCCTCTATGTTACGCAAGGGGGTGATAGCTGTTGCCATTCCTCGAATAGCAGAAGGAGGAGATAAGTTGGCATGCATGAAACCCTTAGCATTGGGGGTTCTTGAAAAAGCATCACCCTTGCGGCCATTTCCATGTTCATGATTCACAGCCGCTTCTTTACTAGGAATCTCATGCGCAGAGCGAGGACGGATAGGTGTAGTAAAGCCAGGGGATTGGCTAGCAGATCGTACGCCAGAAGCACAATAAGCAGCACCAGGAGTACTACTGTTTCCTGCAGATTGGAACACGGATGCGAATGGCACAAAACGCTGTACGTCATTAGGTTGTATACTAGAAGCAAAGGGTCCAACCGGCGTGAGGCAAAAGAAAGGTGGAACAGTTGAGGTTGGTTGTAAGTTGAAATTAGCAGCAGTCGGAAACATAGGACACAATGTCCGGAGAGGCTTCGCTTCCAAAACCTCATCACTATCGTTGTTTGGAGTTGAAAATCCATCGCTGCGGTTCTCCTCCATCTCACAATCAATCTCCAGATGATCTGGATCAGATATATATAGCCTGATCAAAGCAATCAAATTAAGTTGATAGAAATGATTATTTCTCTTCCTGTTGTTTGATAAACAACTCCTATAGCCTCTTGTGTAGTATGTGTTGTGTGATTAGTAGATCTATAACCAAGTTGGAATTCTTAACCTAAAAACTTCAACTATAAAAACATTTCACAAAATTTCTACCGAAAACACTATGGCACCGTTGCATAAATAGAACTGTAAAAACTACGATCGGAATCCATTAGTATTACTCTTGCGGAATCCAAAATCCACAAGAAAATACCCAAATTAAAAAAGAAATGAAACATTAGATGCAGAAGGAAATGAGTAGCAATTTCTACTTCAAGGCAAAGAATAACAAAAGAGAACTTATGATCTTGACTTTAAGATATATAAAAACACACAATACTGCTTATGATTCGAAGAGAAGTTCAAACACTTTCATCAAAGAAATCTCATCTAAAGAAAAACCCAAAAGAAAAGGAGTACTTAGGAACTGTTTCATCAACAGCAGATTCTAAAAGAAAAAATCCACAGAAAATCAACAAATAATTAAAACAGATTGGAAGAAGAAAAAAAAAACAAAAAAAGAGAAACTGAGAATTGAGAAGGATTGCTTACTGAACTACTCTTAGAAGCTTTTGCCTGTTATCAATGAAGATTGAAGAAGTGTGTTCAGTGTGAAGAGTGTCTGTCTATTAGGGTTGCCTTGTTTTTATGTAAACAAAGAACCTTCTGCAGACAGGCAAAGATTCATTTCATTTGCAGACAACTTTTTGTTTTATTCAGTCTTTTCTTATGTTTCTATTATTTGACCAGTAACATTATTTATGGCAAATGTAGGTCCAAATATTAGTGGGGGTTTTAGTTTATTTAATTTAGTAATCCAGGTCTTGTATTATTAGGAATTAATAGTACATTTATTTTAACTTTGACATTATTAGATAGAGTTCTACTTTTTTGAGTGATGATTTTGTAGTTTTCAAATTTCAAGTTAGTAAAGATATGGCTTAGCTTTTACAAAAATTTTACGATTACATAAAACTAAATTTTGTGAAAATAAAATCCGTCAAAAAAATAAAATTTGATAGAAATAAAATTTAAAATAATAATTAAAACATATAAATTAAATTTTGATGAAAATAAAATTTGTTATAAAAAAAAAAAAAAAATTTGAAGAGATAGTTAAAATCGATAAAGTGCAAAACTCAAATTACAGAGGAAGGAGTAGAGTTTCTCGTGGTTGAAACATGTCGTAATACCAAAACTTGTTTCCAAAATAACAAAAAATACAGCTTTGTCGTCTTTAATGTTAAAAAGTTGTCAAAAAGTAATTTAAAAATACATTTTTAGAATAAAAATATGTAAATTTATAAAAAAATAAAAATATCTGAAAATATTTTTATAAAAAATTATTTTCAAAATTATTCTCTGACAAATAATAAGCTCTATTTCGGATGAATTCTATTCTATTGCTGTCACATACAACCTAAATTCTATTACCCATTATCGTTAAGCATTAACATAATCTATGCATTTTCCTAATTATATTTTAATATCTGTTTAAAGTTATTTCCAATTAGAATGCCATTTATACAAAAGATGAATACGTTCCAGTTTTATAAAAATATATTTGTTTTAATAGAATTGAATAATATTTGACAGAAATAAATGAGTTTAAAGTTTCATTTAACATATTACTAACGTTTAAGTTAAATGATCTGATCGTTGTTATTTGAACAATAACGACCATCGTGGTTTTGGTCGTGTGTTTGTTATTATCTTGGTCGCTCATGATATTATTTTTGTAGTATAGATGGCATAAAAAAACAATTCTTAATATAATAGAAATTGATTTTGATAGGTAAATATGTATACATACTTTCATGCACAAAATAAGTGCTTAGCATTATAAACCGAGACATCTAGTAAAATCATAGTTTTAAAACTCCGATTGGACCGGTTTCGACAGATCGGAAATCGGCGACACGACACCGATTTCGGACCAAGTTGATATAAATGGTTTTGCAAATGATTCGGTAAAACTCAGATCGATCCGGTCAGATTTTGGATCAACTCAGTGACCTAGTTGAGCTGATCAATTTGATTTTAGTATTTATTAAAAAAAATAATATACTTATTTAAAATAGAGAAGCATTTTTATTAGTATCATAAAATGTGCACTTTACTTAGTACTTATTTGTTATTAGTTTATTTTCTCATCTTTTATTTTTTATTAAAAAATAATAAATAAATCAAATATAGTGTACATAGTATAAGTAATTATAAAGTAGATAATTTATTTTTTGTAATGCATAAATATAGAGATTTTACTATATATTAAATCTGTTGGTTATTATCTTAAATACTATAACTAAAAAATATAAAAAATATAATTTTAAAAATATATTCAATATTTATTTTATATAATTATTTTTAAAATTTTTGAATAGTTGTTACAAAAAATGCTATACAATGCATATACTTATATTTATATATTAATATTTATTTGATAATTTTGATTTGATCCAATAAGTCGATCTGTCCGGTTAACTAGTGACTCGATGATTCCGTAAATAGTAGAATGAGTTGAGTTTAAAGCTATAGGTAAAATTAGAAATGACCATTTATCAATTTAGAGTAACGTGATATAATCTCAATTAAACTTTGTAGTATTTTATTAAATCCGAATTATGAACTTAAAAGCATTTATTACATGTAAATAAAGTTTTTGATCTATTAAAAAGATTAGCCAAATTAGAGATGCCAAGTCACCCAACTCTATTTTTAAGCGAATAAAAAAATGTCACCGAAAAATAAAAGCTTTCTGAATACAAGCGCTAACATTTTCCAATCAATTAATAGAGTAAATTAGTGACGATTTTAAAGTTTAAACCACTTTAAAGTCACCTACCGTCTATCGCATCATTTAGTAATAATCAAATCTTATTATATAAATTTTTTATATTTTTTTAATTTTTAAATAAATTTTATAAAATATTATAAAATTTAAATGTTAAATATAATATTGAAAATAAATTTTTGGAAACGCATTGCCAATCCCCCTCTTAGTTCAATATGAGGCTAATATGGTGTGTTTATTTTGAGATAAATTTATGTTTTTGAAAGTCAAATTAAAATATTAATTAAAAATATTTACTAAAATTATTTATATATTAATTTATTAATAGTAAGTTTTAGATTGAATTTTGAAAAAAAATTAATAAAAAATTTATTTAAAATTATTTTATTTTATATTAAAAGTAAGTTCCAAAAAAAAAAAAATTTTGAGTGTTCGGGTAAAACACACGCCAGAAAAAATGTAGAACCGAAGATGAGAAAACAAATTATAGAAAACCATTTTGTGCAAATTAATTCAAAATTCAAATAAGTTGTTCTCTCTTCGTACAAGTTTTTCTGATGAATTACTTTGACCCCCCAAATTTCTCACTCTTTCATTTTTCTTCTTCTCATCTGTGAAGCTCTCGTCACAGACCGATGGGAAACAAACTGGTTTTCAACGTAAGTTAGTTACCAATTTCATTCTTTCGTTATTGGAATTCGTCTTTCTTGGCAAAGATACTATCATATTTTTGGGTAAATAAGCAGCACAAATAAGTATTACAAGATCAGTTATAGAAAAGAAAGTAAGTATTCTTTTCTACATTTTCCTTCTGGTTTGAAGATTAGGCAGTGATATGAAGAGAGTGATCTATGTTTGCCCGCCTCTATATAACCATAAGAACTATGTGTAGAAATGTTGCTCAAAGTAACACCGAGGAATCATGATGAAAGTTACTTTCTTTGACAATGCAGACGTTCCATCTCTTTGGTTGTTCATGATATTACCAGTTGCAGTCTGATCGTTTGAAGTCTGATCATTCCATGCAGACTCCTTTCCATCTTCAGGGGATTCATTTCCCATTCCTGCATCATTGAAACTTGGGAATTCTGCCCAGATACCTGAAACAAGGAAATTCAATACAGGTACTGTATGAAAACTGAAGGATGCGTAACTAAATCTTATGTGAAAAGCTGGATTTTGAAATCTGAATAACTGGTGTTATACAGGGAATCGGAAGTGAGACTGTTAAAGTTACAGCTGAGATAAGGTTGACTGGAATGTTTTTGAAGAACAGTTGGAACACTCTTAAGCATTTAATTGTGTTGATGCAGTTTAATTCCTGTTCATGTGGTTTGGTAGTTAAAATCTGTTACCCTTCAAGAATTTGCAAAGGAACACTGTTCTTTTTGCTAATAAGTGATTTCAAGAGTTAGAGTCGTTGGTCTGAGGGCGTTTGCTCAAATATTGGTAAAATTGGTT
This sequence comes from Acanthochlamys bracteata, assembly GCA_019914995.1. NCBI lineage: Eukaryota > Viridiplantae > Streptophyta > Magnoliopsida > Pandanales > Velloziaceae > Acanthochlamys > Acanthochlamys bracteata. The sequence goes on from CM034133.1 coordinate 3,145,327, forward strand.
TGAAAGCCAAGATGGAACAGTAACCACATATAGCGATCACACAATCTGTGACTTTGTGAATCCCTCTTGGATTATTAGCTATACGAAATTGATTCCACTAGACAGTTTTCTTATAATTGCATGAAGTTATTTTCTTACTAAAGAAGTTATGGAGTTCCAGCCAAGAAGTAATGATATGATGTAGGGAGCATTCCTCATCCCTTTCCCATGACCTTCCCTTTGTTTGTGTCCTTATCAAAGCTGTTGAGACTTTATTGATAAACACTTCCCATTCACACCATTTCAAAAATGGGGGCAAAATCAATGATTCTTAATTAATTTAGTTGGTATAATCCATGCATCTTCTCTAAATTAAACTATTCTTGTTCAAACCAATAACTAGTTAATTAATCAAGCAAACAACAGTCAAGATATGGATATTTGACATTGTTCCAATAAAATCCTTGTACATTAGATCACAGGAGTAAGTAATATTTTATTAAAAATATCCTCACTAAGATATGGAAGTGCTAGTTGTCATTCAAAATTTTCAGTAGTCAGATGAGATCAATATTTGCCAGAGAGATTTTTATAGTAATATGTTGTATTGCTCATGAGCATGGGCCAGGAATAAGTAACCAAATTTGGGGCAAACACCAAAACTAGCACACATTGTTGGACGCAGTCAAGAACTTGGAAACCTCTTTTCACATGCATGAATGGAAATGAATGGAATTGACCTGCTACCTACCGTCAACCAAGTTGCTAAATTTGTAATATCCTCTAGGTTTCATTAACTTACTCCTCTTTGTTTCCTTTCCCTTTGTTCTTTCTTCTTTCATATATTTGGATTGTTTTGAATTCTGAAAGTTGTTGATGGGCAACTACTCCTTGCCTGAGCTATTATGGGGAATTTCTGTGGGAGGCCGGCTAAGTGGACCAATGCCTCTTCCTCTCTTCTTGCTTCAAGTGAGACAAACTTCTGTCTTTCTCTTTCCTCTGCGTTTCTAAAAGAGTTTTGTATCGGTTTCTCATGCTGCTACTAGATGGCTTTTAATCTGGCTGTTGTAAATTCTCGAAGATTTATTTCTTCTATTTTTTCCCTGAATATAAGTCGTCGTGGAGTTTAATTGTGTTGGTTTTTGCTTATTGGAGTTTGTTTTCTTCATGTAAAATTGTGCTTCTGAAATCTATTTATATTTGAGAGATAGATGAAGCTGTATGAATCTAGAAACAAAGTGAGAAAAGATGATTCTTGAAACCAAAATCTTGCAGCAATTCTGATGATACCAACCATTATCTGTCTATGTCTGGTTCGTAGCTTGATTAGAGGATAAGACACTTGCTTTGGACTGCTTGGCAGAACTAATTGAAACACTTTCAGGAACAATATTCATGCTTTACGTAGTTCTCTTTTCTCTGCTGGTTGGTAAACAATGGTGTATCAGTAATTAAAAATGAAACTTGTCACATTGCCAAAACCAATCAATAAGGATATAATAATTAGTATTGAATCATTGTTGATCACAGCAAACTTACTCATTGCAAGTTTCTGACTTTATTTCGTGTAAGATTGATAAGCACTACTGACAAACTTCTTTATTTAACATTGATAATCTGTTCCATGAATTTTATCTTATGACTCGCTTCATCAATTGTATTTGTCGCTATGACCTTTTTGTTGTTCTGATGATTGTTCTATGCGCATTATTGTACAGCGAATCCTCGTCTGCAAAGTAATAGTTCAAGCTCAAGTGACTTAAAAAAAGTATCCGGTTCCAGCTTCACTATTTCTAGACCATCATTTACAAGTGATACACTAGCTCCAGTTAGTTTGAAGTCTTTTACTTTGAACGATCTCAAGGCTGCGACCAGAAACTTCCGCTCTGATACTTTCCTTGGAGAAGGAGGGTTCGGGTGCGTCTTCAAGGGGTGGATTGATGAAAACACATTTGGTCCTAGCAAACCAGGAGTCGGCATTGTGGTTGCAATCAAGAAACTAAAAAGAGAAAGCTTTCAAGGGCACAAGGAATGGCTTGTAAGATCTCAAGCCCTGCCATTTTTATTGCACTCTGGTTAGCACTGAAATTTTTTACTGAAATTAATGCTTCATGTCGGTGATTGAATATGAAGGCTGAAGTCACGTACCTAGGCCAGCTTCGTCATGAGAATCTAGTGAAACTAATTGGGTACTGCTCAGAGGGAGATAACAAGCTTTTGGTTTATGATTATATGCAGAGGGGAAGCTTGGAAAACCATTTATTCAAGAGTAAGTCACTTAAAGTTTTGTTTGTCTAGCATTCAGAGAAGAGTCACTAAGCTGATTTCAAGTGTTAATGGAAGCAGCATAAGCAGCTAAGCAAAAGCTCTTCTTAAATGTTGCAGAAACTGTTCAGCCAATTTCATGGTCTATGCGTGTAAGAATTGCCATAGATGTTGCTCGGGGACTATCATTCTTACATAGTTCACACATACAAGTGATTTACCGCGACTTGAAGGCTTCAAATGTACTACTTGACTCGGTAATCCCAGTGAGCTCTGTTCTTTTGGAACTTGTCTGCTGTCATAGAAATTACTGATTCATCAAACCTGTTTGTATCTGATAAAGTGAAAGGGGACATTTTCAGGACTTCAATGCAAAACTATCTGACTTTGGTTTGGCAAGAGATGGTCCTATTGGAGATAATACTCATGTTTCAACAAAGGTGGTTGGAACTCGAGGATATGCTGCTCCTGAGTACATTGCAACAGGTGAGCAATTTCTGACCGTATAACTGCCTTGTGTTATACCTCTTACAGTCATAGGATCTCAGGTGCTGTATTGTTCTTCAACTGATCAGTATATTCACATACACTTTCTTATAAACAAAAGGAAATCAATAGCGTGTTACAGAAAAAACTACCAACTTGTACATGACAGCATTTCATGTACTTACACAAAAGACCTTACTGCGCAGGGCATTTGTCAGCAAAGAGTGATGTCTACAGCTTCGGAGTTGTGCTATTAGAATTACTATCAGGAAGACGAGCACTAGATGAATCTCGGGGAGGTGTAGAGGAGACTCTGATTGAGTGGGCAATGCCCTTTCTAAATGACAAAAGAAGATTGCTGAGAATAATGGATACAAGATTGGAAGGCCAGTACACAAAGAAAGGAGCTCTTGCAATGGCAGCCCTTGCGTGGCAGTGTCTTCACATAGACCCCAAGTCCAGGCCGAGTATCACAGAAGTACTTTCCTCACTAGAACAAATCCGAGAATCGAAAGACACAATACCGAGTATGCATTGAAGAACAATAAATGCAGGTCTGACGAAGTATTCTCATCGTCTCCAACCTAAAGCATGAATCGGCAATTAATTGCAAGTCTAATAAATCAAGTGTGTTCTGGCTTGATATCACCTTAGAGCAACACCCATCCCGAGCAATCATGTTTTTACCCCTCACACGCAGTACAATGAATTACGCTCATCGCCTTCCAATTTGATCGGGTCTTCTTCCGGTAGCTCCCAAGCACATTTACCTGTACGTTGGATTTACTAGAACTATTACAGGAAGCTTCAACAGTTCCAAGTTCTTCTTATCGACATACGAACAACATAGGAAGATTTGGGTTTGTATCTAATGTGAACCAATAGAGTGAGTCACAATAGAAAAAAGCTAGATTAGTGTTTAACATCACGCTTCACACCTCGTCAACATCTCATTTTCCATGCTTTATTCTCCAATGATTCGATGTAGAACCTATACTGTTGGTAAGATGATTGAAAATTAAACAGCTACCAAATTATATTGAAGAAATACGTAGGGATCAAAGGGTACAAAGAAGCGGCAACATCGGTCTACTTCATCGGGAAGCCCGATTGGAGTGAGCTGTTTGGTCGTAGGGTTGAAGACTACACGCTCCAACGATCTCGGATATCTTGATTAGCATAGAGAAGAAACCAGCTGGAGGATCTCTGAATGAGAATTCCAGCCTAACTCCAGTCACCGCCCTCTGTCAGGGATTCAAAACGGGCTACGCGCACGATTGCAGTGATTGAGCATGTTGGGTTGGATTACGTGAATAGTTGGGGAAGACGGTGGTGATGGGAGGTGATACAAATGCTGGAGCCGGCATCCACGTATCATGGCCTACACGCAGGCAAGACACCAGACCTGCCTTGGCTGTGGAAACTGAGAGGCGTCCCGGCACACCACGGATATCAGCGCCCAGGGCAGCTGGATGTGACACAGGATCAAGGCACCAGGGCGCGCCCAACTGACACCATCCATGGCATAACTCTGACATTTGCAACCAAGGGCTCGTTTCTCATTTCTTATCCGCCACAGCAGCTCTAGAAGACATCAGCCGCCTAGAACCAGGGCATCGCCTTGTTGAGACTTTCGACAAATATGAAACACCACTAAATTTCTCATATTAGAAAAGTAGTTCAATAAGGTACGAACTCTAACCAAATCTAAGAACCTATCAAGAAATTGCTGCGTTTTCTTTTCGTTTTATCTTAGATTACAGCTTTATTCTCTACAGTTTTTCATGCTTTTCTTAGTCGAATTCTATCAGGAGGATTTGATAAACGAGAGGTGTGGTTGCGGCGAAAGATGTCATCAGAAGGACAGATAGCCTGACCGCAAATTCACTAGGACACTCTGCAAAATTTCCTCCATGATTTCGTGAGAAAGATTGAGGTAGCAGCGTGACTCTCCCTCTGCCTTAGGGGTTAAAAGGTTTAGGTAGAGTTTGTTAGAAGTTTTCTTGGATCACTGCAAACTGGAAGAATCCATACTGATTTAAATCGTGTAGATCAACAGTGTCGTGTCCCCGGGTCTACTCCAAGAAGGAAAAAGAGTTCTAAATGAGGGAAGAGATTTGGGTAATGGATTGGCTATGAAGCCCGGTCACTGTTGACCCATTTAGCTGCCCAGTCTAATCTGTAATCTGGAAACATGTGAGTCAAAAGTTTGAAAACCTAAGGAACTTGAAAGAAAAAACAAAAAGAACACCGATAGTGATTCATTTCGAAGAACCATAGTAATTCATTATAATTCAGAACTAAGCAAACGTTCTATGGTTGTTTGGAGTTGCTTAGAACAAAATTTTCTTTTTAAATTTTGAAGCTTTTAAAAATATTTTTTTAATTTTTAAAAATAAAATTATACATATATAAAATTTTATGATTAATAGTTTTTTCTTTCAAATTTTTATGATAAACTTTTACCATATAGTAATAAAAAATAAAATTTTAAATAAAATGAAAAAATATTTTATAAGTAACGATTAAATATGCACATAACCTTATCAAATACTAATTGAATACTCTTTTCTTTTCCTTGATCCTGTTACAAGAAATAATCTTCACTATTTCTTGAACAGTTGACTACCAATACACTCATCTTCTCTACGATCTGTAGAAACAATCCTTTTGTTTCTCACACTTGTTCTTCCGCAAACACCAATTATAAATCCTTCTAATCTCCTGCAGATATTCATCTCTGGAGCTAACCATAACCGTAGCTTCACTTGCTTAGCAGCTCCCTCCAGCTCAGCCACAGCTTCCGCCATCGTCGGCCGACGTTCTTCTTCCGACGAGACGCACCGTGCCGCTAGACGAATAATCCGTTCCACCGGTGCCAGCATCCATCTCTGCAACTTCACTCTTGAATCAAATAGTTCACTGACTTTTCTGCTGTTTTCTTCAACTATCGGCAGAGCCCATGAAACAACAGAAGCAGGCTCGTGCTTCGCGTCAACAGCTCTCCGTCCAGTAGTTAGCTCAAATAACAAAACTCCGAAACTGAAAACATCGTTCGCTGTACTAAGTTTCTCCGGTCCTATATAGCAAGGGTCCATGTATCCCATAGTCCCCGCTGCCGGGCTTTTGTCGCCGCCTTCTGATAAAACACGAATAGCTAAACTGAAATCAGCCAGCCTTGCATGATGCTTCTTATCGAGTAGAACATTCTCTGGCTTTATATCACGGTGCACGATCGGCGGTGAAGCTTCATGGAGCGACTGCAGTGCACGTGCTATGTTTAGAGCAATGGAAACTCTCCGGCTCCATGGCGGCGGAGTTGCAGAAGAGTGAAGCAGCTCATGCAACGACCCGTTTGGCATGAACTCCATTACCAGAAGCTTGTTGCTGCTATCACCATTTCTACAAACACCTAACAGGTTGACAATGTAAGGATTTCTTACCGAAGAAAGAATAGAGATTTCATTATCAAGCTTGGTGTTGTCTTTGTGGTGCTGTAATCCTTGAGAAATTTTCTTGACTGCAACAATGTTAACTTGTTGAGGTTGCTTGATGAAACCTTTGTAGACACAACCATGACTGCCCTTTCCGATCAAGTTATCGACGGAGAAATCTTCAGTAGCTGATTTAATCTCTTCATGGCTGAACTCTTTCATGGTGATAATGAGTACCATGCTTGATCTTTTCTTGATGAATGTTTTTCATGTTGTAATGATTCGGTTCAGAGACTTGGTGTGTAAAGGGAAAAGTATAGTGTTGTGTGAGAAGGAATAAAGGAGAAAAGTGGAAAAGTGGAAAAGAATGAACGCATGTAATGCGCTAAATAGCTGTTTTCTTGCCTTTGGTCCCATAAAGAAAGGCTCATGCATGCATAGGTATCTCATGTCTATGTTGTTTTATAATTTATATTATTTTTTGATCTTTGGTGTTGGTTGGTTGGTTCTAGGAGAATGTTCCTTTCCACACTTTCTTTTGGACTTGATTGATTATTCTTGTAGTGCATACACAAAATCTCTTCACAATAGCTAGTCACTTTTGAATAAAAACTAGCAAATTTTCAATATTTTTAAAAAAATTTGTATCAGAAATGAACTAGTTTAAGTATATTTCAGAGTAATTATGAAATAAAATAAGTAAAATATTTTTATTTTATTTTTCAAAATGAGTTTTATTTATTTTTTATTTAAAAAAATAAAATAAGTAATAATATCTTACAATGTATAAATTTTATCTATATTTTTAAAAGTTTAAATAAATTTTATAAATATTATAAAAATTAATTAACATATAAAAGTAAAATAGAGCTTGTGCTTTAATAAATTGCCACTGGGACAATTCTTCAAAGAAAAAGTTTAAAATTCTCATTTTGGTAGTTCAGCAGTAGGTACATTTGTTGAATTGAAATCCTCATGACCTGCTCAAGAGAAACCAATTGGACTTGATCCAGTTGAACTCTAACAATAACCAGATAGATTTGGACATGTCCGAGAGAATGTTCGTCAGTGTTTAAAATAAACAAATTTTCTAAGAAACTTTTTTAGAGCTTTTAAAAAATAAACTTAATTTATTTTACTTAAAAAATAAGTAAAATATATATGTATAAATATTTTATAACATACATACTATCTATGTAATCTAAATTAAAAATCATTTTAAATTATTACTATAAATTAGGTTTTTATCGATCTCAAAATTCAGTCGATATTGGTATTAAACCGGTCGGTATATTTTCAATCGCCGAATATTATCTTTATTGTAATAAATATTAAAAAAATTATATGTGAAACAGTATACTTTACCGTGCGCATTGAAATAAAAAAAGTATTCAGAAAGCAGCGACAAACAGTCCCTAAAAGAGTTTCTTGAAATGCCGATGCATGCATGGTGTGATAGCTAGATTAAATTTCTTTTTTAAAAAAATTTGGTTCAAGTCTTGGAGATTTTTGATTAGGAGATGAAGAAATGAGAAAGAACGTTCTTTCTCATTTAACTTGTCGACAATGAGTTGGAGTTGGTAGATTGGTTGTGTTGGCTCATTGACTTTGCTCTAATTTGAGATTGAGTTATTAATTTAATTAGCAAAATCAAACAAAGTTGATGAAGCTTACTTCATTGATTAGGTTTTTTCAAGATAATGGGTGTCATCCAAATACTGAAGTCATCAAACAGCACAACTAAAGAATTTATATTTCAACATATATTGTATTTCACATTAATTCTTATCCTCATTTGTCTACTTAAGTATAGAAATGACAATATATGATCCGATTCGAAAACACGACCCAAAATCGACCCACTTAATCAGAGTTAGTGTTAAAAAATTTGATGCGTATAAATATATGATTTGGATTAGGGTTGAACAAATTGAACCCGATTATTAAATGGGTCGATTCGGGTTAATCTAAAATTGACCTACTAATCCGAATTATCATAATTTGAAGGAATAATATTTAATTTTTTCTTTCTGTATATTAAAATATTGACAATAAAAATAATCGATAATAGTAATTTATAAATTATTAAATTATATAGTATTTATATTAATTGTTAGTTTCATGTTTTAGTAAAATAGTGTAAGATAAGAAATTATAATAGTATCGAAAGTATTACCATGTAGGTATTTCTGTAATGACGACTTTCAATTTCGTATAAAAGTTTTTAACAAAATTTTGTTAGATAGCTATGTTTATCAAAATTTTATCAAAATTATTAGTATATATTTATAATCATAAAATTTCAGTTGTTAACACATATTTTCAAAAAATAAAAATAAAAATAAAATTTTAAAAATATTTTAAGGACCGATAAAGATATTAAAGAATATACATTTTGACAGACATTCACTATATCTTATCATTAAGAACATCATGCACTTCTATTAGAATTGATCTTATAATTTCGCTAAATTTTAAAAATATAAAATTAATAATTAATAATTTTAATTATTAAATAGGTCGATCTGAATTTGATCCGGTTATTAATAGGTTGGGTTAGAATTAGACAATTTTGACCTATATAAATTTATGGATTAAATTAAGATTTAACAAATTTGACCCGGTTATTAAATGGGTCGATCCGAAACTGACTCATGAATCTAAATTGTCACCCCTACTTAAGTATTAGATACGCTTTGGTTTACCTTAAAGGTCAAGTTATTTTACTTTTTTAACAACTTTTTTCACAAGGTCCAATATGATTTAGATTCTACCCCATTTATTTGACTTGTTATACAATTTTAGTCAATTATTAAAAACCTGTAGGTCATTTACTTTATCCTAAAGTAATTTTTTTTACCAAAACTTACTTTGATTAATTTTTCATATTTATTTTTATATATTTATTTCATGAACTTATCTTTTAGTAATGCATTTTCTTTAAAACTCTGTGTAAATGAACATGCCCACAGCAATGAATTAAAGTGAGGTGATGTTTAAATGCTTTTTAATTTTTTTATTTCAATTTTTTATTTCATATTTTTTATAATAATTTATAAATTTTTTAATTTAAAAATATAGAAAAATTGTATATCATAAAATTTGTTATTATTTATTTTTATTCAGAAAAATTCTTTTTTATAAATACTTTCAAATATTTTCTAAGTGAAGATTGTATCCTATAGGTAGTTAGTGCATTCACAACCCTATGATTCTCTATGAACAACTTTGTTCCTCCTTCCTTCCCTTCAAGAATGAAACAAGGAAATTATAGAAAAAAAGAAAGAATGGGACATCAATGTTTGCTGCAGTTTAGCTTGTAAGGCATAAAACCATTTTGATTTTTTGTGTCTAAAGATAAACCTTAGCCTATGGGGACTACAGGATTATAAGTAGCTCACAATACAAGCAAGTAAAGACTTGTAAGAATAAAATGTGTCTGTTGGTCACTCATTGCTGTTAATGGAGATTTTGTTGCCATGCTTGTTCTTGGGAGAATTACCCAATTGATAGCTTGATTTCATCAGATGCTATGTAGCAGTTGGGCATATATCAAAACACATAACTTGCAAGCTATATATCCTCCAGCAAAAGTTTTATGCAAAACATATTCAAAACACATTATAACACTTGGTTGATCACTTGAAATTCATCATCCTAGTTACATTTCATTCTAACATAATGTACATAGTTATTTTTCTTCTGCAGAAATTCTTGCTAGTTTTTAATAAAAAGCTACTTGCTTGAAGAACTAGGCAATTACAGTTTGTTCTTTTCATATAAAAATAATTTTTTTTAGAAGTGGTCTTTTGAGAAAATAAGCTTTAAAAAATAAATTTACTGTACATAAGTTATTAAAGATAAAATTATACTTTGGTGAAAGAAAGTTCTTGATGTAAAAATTACAATAGAGCTTTTTGAAAAAAATCTTTTAATACTTAAAAAATTAATTTTGATTTTTGACAAAAATTTGTACGCATAATTATTTTATAGTTTACAATCAAACGTTTACTTAAAATTTTAAAAGAATTTTAAAAATATTATGCATGATTTTTTGGAATTAAAAAAAGTTTTGAAGTTAGAAAAACAACCCCAAACAAATTGAGAAAAAAGTTTCGCTTGCGCTTTTCCCAAATTCTACTGGGTGCCTTTGGGCTTTGCGGGCCACTGCTCTCGTAGTTCCATTAACTTTCACGTAAATTCAAAACTATCAAAATTTTATTTCATCGAATAACAAAATAAATTTCAATATATAAAATATCCAAAATCTATCTTTATGTTAACCCTATCTAATACCTAATCCTTGCCATTTACTATAATCACGTCCCATTCAATTAAAACTGTTGAGGATTAATCTCAGCCGCGCAGCTTCTTTCGTTTAGCAAAGAAGTAAAATCTCTACCGTCCTTCTACACTACCCTGTATAAACCCATTACAAGCCACTCGTACACAAACATCCTTGTCACACTGGTATGAATTATATATTAATCAGTGGGACCCACTCTATCCACCCCGCTTGCAAGAGATGCAACGTGGTGCAGTTTACCCGCATGCGAGCATCACTACACAGCCGTCCAATTAGAATCTAACGGTTGATATTCCATTTTGATAGGAAAATTACAACATCAGTCGTCATCGTCTTCTCATGAACCCCGCATGACTTCTTCTCTATTCTAAGCTAACCCATTCCAACACTTCACTCCTCTCTCTCTCTCTCTCTCTCTAGTTTTTCTCTCTCTAGACTTGTATAAAACCCCAGCTGAAACCCTGCAAAATTTTCAACGAACATTTTTCAAACAACTGTTCACTGGTGAGTTTGTAGAATTATTGAAGTTTGTTTTATTTATTTTTCACTAACTTGATCATGGCATATTTTAGCTTGTTGGAATTGAATTCTTATCATGATTGTGACTCATTGGTGGAAGGTGTTGTTTCAGTATTGAGTTTTGTTTGTTGGGGGATTAAAGTGTTTGTTTTATGGTGTTCTTATATTGTTTTGATCGGTTTGTCTAACTGAAGTTGGTGTTTTGTATTTAAATAGTTCGAATTGTTGCCCACAAAATTGTATGTGGTGAGAAATGGGAACTCGAGGAGTGTTGTGCTCTGGTCCTTTGTTCTATGTTATTGCTCTGCTTCTGCTCTGTGGTTCAAATGGAATTGCTGAGTCTGAGATGTTGAGAGAACAAACGGCGAAGCTTGTCATCGATGCCTCACCGCAATCGGGGAAGAAAATGCCTGATACTATGTTTGGCATCTTCTTTGAGGTAGAATTTGTCTGCAGATTGTTTTCGTTTTTGTTCCTGAACAAACTCAGATGTCTTTTTTTGCTTTTCTAAGTGAATTTTACTCGCTGCCCTTTTGGGTGTTAGAACTGAATTGACATAAACTCTTTTTTTTTTTAATTCAAAAAGCTTTTGTTTTACCTTTCTGATTATGATCATGTGAATTTCCGCCATATTGAACTTCAGTTGGCTTGTTTTTCTGCTAAGAGAAAGTTAATGTGTCTCCCTTATGTGATGTAGGAAATTAACCATGCTGGTGCTGGAGGCTTGTGGACGGAGCTTGTTAGCAATAGGGGTATGCCAAATGCTTGAAGCATCATAACGATGGATTCTTTAAGTAGCTTGCTTTGTAACATAGAAATAAATACTGTGTTATATTTTGCAATGACAATACAAGCAACCTAGAGGAACAACTTTTTGGTTATTATGAAAAGTAACAACTTTAGTGTGATGTATAGGTGAAATTGGTGCTCTCTAAGTGAATTAAGACCAAAGTGTGAATACTATATCTCTAGGTGAATATTTATGAAAGTAAGTCTAATCTTCTAGCTATACGATGTAAACTAGGTTGAGGTACTCGTCTTGTACCATTACTGGTCTAGTAGAGTATGCTTTCTTTAAAAATTACATATTGAAGCAGAGAATTCACTGGTATCATCATTAAAAATAATGTGAAGGCCAGGACTGGTACTGTTGGAGTACAAGGTGAGTTGGGTAGGAATTAGGTTCAAACACTACAGAGCTCTTTTGCATGTCTAGATTCTATTACTGATATTATTGACATGACCTCGCAAGATAACATATACAATAAGTGGTTGCTGTTTTTTGTTTTAGTATGACAATATGGACTTAATTGTCTCCCACGAATTTTTATTTGATGCTAGCTTTTTCTAGCTGATGATGGTTTTATGTTTAGTAGCTGGGTTTGTAATGTTTGCTTAAATTTTCCTGGAAATGGGCTTTCCGTTGTATTTCTCAGCTGTTTTCACTCATTGTGTGCTTTTTATTTTTGAGATAATCAATGTGTGCATTCTATAGATCTATCTTAATACACCACATTTCCCTCTTCATTCTAGGTCTTTACAACTAGCAGTATCCAGTATTTCAAATGGTAATGTGGCAGCTAGTTATTGTGTAACTCGTGTGGGAATCTTACCACAATGTGCTCACCTGATTTTCTAACCAGGTTTTGAAGCTGGAGGCCAAAGTACTCCTTCCGATTTTAGCCCTTGGTCTGTAATAGGGAATGAGTCTTACATAAGAGCGACAACTGACCGTACATCATGCTTCGATCGCAATAAGGTTGCGCTTAGGATGGAAGTACTGTGTGACAGTTCTGGATCAAATATCTGCCTACCTGGTGGTGTTGGTGTCTACAACCCAGGTTACTGGGGCATGGTATGCAATTGTGGATATCTGTATTTTTATGTTCCATGAAACTACCCATATTCGATTTTGGTATTCCATATCACTGATCATTCTTCTGTGATATTCCGTTGACGTAATTACAAGCGTTGAGACATTTGTAGTTGCACTTGTTACTCTTCTTGCATTACTTCATAAATATGTAGTCACTTGTATGTTTTCAGTCTTCGTCCATTAACATAATCAATGCTGGATATGATCATCTTCATTATACAGAATATTGAGCAGGGGAAAACATATCAATTGGTTTTCTATGTAAGGTCAATGGAGTCTGTTAACTTGTCAATTTCATTGACGAGCTCCAATGGGTTGCAAACCCTGGCTTCTGCCAACCTCATGTGAGTCCCTACTGTCATAGAACAATTTTAAAAGTCTTCTGAAATCAAAATTTTAATGCCTTCTTCTTTGGACAACAATAATGCTTCATCTGGTTTTTGTCTGTTGCCATGTAATGACTTATAACACTTGACTGTGACTGTCCTTGTAGAGCTGATACATCAGAAATTTCTGATTGGACAAAGGTAGAGTTTATGCTTGAATCTGGAGGTACAAATGGCAATTCACGTCTTCAGCTGACCACTTATAAAAGTGGTGTTATTTGGTTAGACCAAGTGTCGCTCATGCCCTTGGACACATACAAGGTACTAGTCTTGTCATCTCATTTCGTCTATATCACCTAACATTCTTTTCTTTGTATACTAACTTAAATGTCCAATAGTGAGGATAAGAGTTTCCCAAATGTAAAGAACCACCTAATGAAGTAGTGGGATGGCTAAGTAGGCTTTAGAGTCGATAAACTTGTTGGGCATATTTCTGCATCTCATGGAAAAATAAGGTTCTGTTTATCTTATTACTGGAGAATGTTCTTCAATTTCAAGGAAAATTATATCGCAATTTTGTTTTGAGAAACGCACTTCGCCACAGCATATCCTGATTCCTTTTTCTTTTCTTTTGAGAAAATGGCACTTGCATTCACGGGGATAAAAGCATATCATTTCATCTTTTTTTCCCCTAAAAACATCACAATCTGCTTTGTGACGAATTGACATGGTCTTTTGCACACTTCCTAATGCATGTATTGTTTCTAACAACATAAGTAAATTTTCGGATTCAAGCATTTCATCTATATTCACGTTTGAAAATTTAGCATGCATGCTGGATCTAGAATTGTAGTAAGTTTAGGTTTTCTGCTAACTCCTTACTGAAGGGTGCCAACTAGATGCTCTCATTCAAAGTGATTATTATCTCGTTCATTAAAGCAAACATGCATATTAAATCCTTTATATCCTGCTTACAGTTTTTCTATTATTTAGGGTCATGGATTTCGCAAGGAACTTGCTTCAATGTTAGCAGATCTGAAGCCTCGATTTATTCGATTCCCTGGTATGTGCATGTCTTTTATTCCTTGCAATGTGCACAAGGATTTTCAATACATATGTATTAGATATTTGAATTTACATTGTTGCCTCCTCAGGTGGTTGTTTTGTGGAAGGTGAAAGGCTAAGAAATGCATTTAGATGGAGAGAATCTATCGGACCATGGGAAGAGAGGCCTGGTCATTTTGGAGATGTTTGGATGTATTGGACAGATGAGGGGCTTGGCTATTACGAGTTTCTTCAGGTAAGGTGGTCTGTAATATCTCATTGGAATTTGTTGGTAGAAATGGTTTCAGCTGTGTACATCATCAATAAGATGCTTTACAATCTAATTTCTGTATCAATACAGCTTGCGGAGGATATAGAAGCCACCCCAGTGTGGGTAGTTAACAATGGTAATTCCTCCTTAAAAAAGCCAAGGTACACTGCAGAAATTACAAACGATGTCATCAATAAATCTTTGATTCTATTAATATGCAGGAATCAGCCACCAAGATCAAGTTGATACTTCTTACATTTTGCCGTGGGTCCAGGCATGTCCTAACCTTTTGCTTTGTCATTTGTTGTTAACATCATTTTGTAAAGTTTTAGGTGGCTTTCACTTTTTAATATTCTACCACTTTGCCCTTGGAAAGAAGAGGTTGTAAGATTCAAAGAGCTATATGGTTGTTCTTCTCATATTGCTGGAAGTGTTTGGGATTTTGCATCTACCGTAACATACAAAATGATATTTGAATTACTGAAGTCCATTCTTCTTTCTCTCCTTTCCTTTTTATTTGGTTGCTTCATAGATGGTTTTACTTGTATTTAGAATGCTTCTAGCTTCTATAGCATGTTGTTAGACTACGATGGGCTAAACCTGTTGACCGAGTAATTCTATTTATCAAGGCAGATATGGCCTGAATCTTTTTCAAATTTGAAGTGGATGGATTTGATTAAAAGGGGTGCTCAACTTCCACACCCATCAACATCCTTGCACCTTGTCATGAATCAGTTTGAGGCCTCTTGGCCTTGATAATTAGAAGTTTCCATGTTAAAAACCATTGAGGCCTTCCTGTTCTATATGATTGAGTGGACATTACTTTCCAAATCTTGGAAATTTTCAATTATACCATGAGTCACGAGTCAAATTGTATATTGTCTTGTTACTCTTGTCTGATGGCAGTTTAGATGGTTCAAATATGATATAGATTATTTGGAAATGCAAGTTAGGTGATGAGAATGTGGTTAGGTGAATATTTGGTTTCTTCTTGTTTGTTGCTTTGTTATTTTGAAAGAGGATGAAGTATAACTACCTCTATGTTTGTTGGACCTATATTTTAATATGCAGCATTGGATATGAACATTGGCATCCTTGGGCTTCATTGCTAACTTATGTAGCGTGCCTATTAGTGGTCAGCATATAACCTGATATCTTACTATCTATTAACTTTTTTTGTCAGGATGCTCTCAACAGCATTGAATTTGCCAGAGGCAGTCCTAATTCAACATGGGGTTCTGTTCGAGCAAAAATGGGACACCCAGAACCTTTTGAATTAAATTATATGGCAATTGGAAATGAAGATTGCGGGAAGCCACATTATCGCGGTGAGAGTAGGAGAGGTGTTACATTTTGGTAGATTTTAGTGACGAAGTAGATATATATGGAAATGAACTTTCTTATGAAGTGTGCTTATAATATGAAACAACAGTTAAAACATAAAAAGTCCTATCCACTTAGTTGGCTTGGGTAAATGAGGGAAATTTATTTTTGAAGGATTTTAAGATCTGCATGGAGCATGTATCTGTATGTGGAAACATATTAGATCATTGATGACCTGTTAGAGATGTCCATATAAATAAACAAGCTGACATGTTTTAGTCTCCGTCATTCTCTTTTCTGACCTCCTCTCGTTCTAACACATTATCTGCTAGATGAGGCACATCTTGAGGTCCTTGCTCAACAATGTTTCTATTATAAAAATGCTATGTAGTTTGGATCTCATGTTTGCCTAGTTCCTATTCTAAGTGCATGTATAGTTAGTCTTGAATCATGTAGAGCTTTGCTTAATTCATGGACTAGAACCATATCATTTGGACTTTATTATTTTTTTGAACTTTGGTCGTTGGCTGTAATAGACTTAGTTTAATCATAATTTTTTTTCATCGTCAAATCTTGTTTCCTAAAGTAAGATCTGTTATTAATCAATCCTAATTCAACTTGTTCTCAGAATATAGTGGATTTTACTTTTACCAAGTTCTGCTACTAGAGTACTCTTTTTTTAGACATGTACCCTGCAGGCAATGTTCTATTGCAAGTTATCTCTGTAGTTGATGGAACAACAAGCAAGCCTTATCATTAAGTGGGGTTGGCTAACTATATTTCTAAGTATGTAAAAACATTTTTTAAACAATTTCATTTGATAGGGAACTACCTCAAGTTCTACTATGCCATAAAAGCTGCATACCCAAACATCAAAATTGTTTCCAATTGTGATGGATCCTCCGGACCTTTGGATCATCCTGCTGATCTATATGATTTTCATGTAAGAATTTTTATTACTCTTATAACAAAACTATGCCTGACTTGGTAGCATTGCGGATTCTCAAATCTGTTTTAGTGATTAAAGAGCTGACTGATGCTTCCATTTGCTTCTATAGATTTACACCTCTGCCAGTGACATGTTTTCAAGGACTCGTCAGTTTGACAAGACATCTCGTACAGGACCAAAGGTCATATAAGTCGTAGAGTCTCTCGTTCTGAATTGCCAAGTTGCTATACTATATCATATCAGATACTCTGTCATATAATGCTAGTTTTAACTTCGTAATCTTGTAATCTACATGCAGGCTTTTGTTAGTGAATATGCTGTGACAGCTAAAGCTGATGCTGGACAAGGTAGCCTTCTTGCAGCAATAGGGGAAGCTGCTTTTCTTATTGGCCTTGAAAAGAACAGGTCCTTATCTTTCCTCTTAAATGCAACAGCGACTACTATTCCAATTTTTGTGTTAAAAGAGACGCTCATACTTTCTTCATCAATTTCATAATTAGAACCTTATTTATCTGACCTTAACGCTGAATATTCTGCTTGTTTTTACAGTGATGTCATTGAGATGGCTAGCTATGCACCACTCTTCGTCAATGTCAATGATCGCCGGTATATAATCACCATCCTTTTGTGTATTTCCTTGGTTGCAAATTGCATTAGCTTGAGGCAAAGCATCCAGTTGACAGGGTGAATAATTTGCATGTTCTGAAGGCTCTAACTATTTTATGTAATGATGAAGGTGGAACCCCGATGCTATAGTCTTTAACTCGTGGCAGCAGTATGGAACTCCAAGCTATTGGATGCAACATTTCTTCAAGGAATCAAGCGGTGCTGTTTTCCATCCCACAACTATTCAAACCAATTCATCTTCTGTAGTTGCCTCTGCAATCACCTGGGAGAATCCAGAAGATGGTACCAGCTTTCTGAAGATAAAGGTTCTCCACTTGTGAGCCATATTTAATTTCTTATTTTAATATTTCTTGCATTAATCGACTGGTTAGTATTCTGGATTGTTATGTCAAGTGCCTACATATACATTAAGAAACCATAAAACCAATCTTTTTGACTGCCATGAAAACAACCACAATGAGATTCCAAGGATAGGTATATAAAGTCAATAGCTGACGATGACTTATCTGATTGTATAAAGACATTGCTACAGGTTGCCACAATCAAACTTCTGGAAGGTGCTTGAAATTGAGACTTTGGACTTAACTAGTGTTAGCCTCCGGATTTCGGTTTCCTTTGCTATCTCGTTTTCAACAGTCTTTGTAGCTTTTTGCCTAATTGTTTTCTGTTTTACATATCTTTTAGCTGCCGTAGTATCTTTAGCTTGATTGTTTCTTGTCGCCCAGTAAATAGTATGCTGTCTGTGCTTCTTATGTTTCTTTATGCGTATGCGCAGCTGGACTGTAGACTTGTCTGATAATTTTCTCACTTAGCCTTTGTTGAATCTTTGGACACAAAATCCAAATGCAGGTCGTCAATTTTGGAAGTGACAAGATTAATCTCAACATGGCTGTGAAGGGGTTGCAAAACAACATTAACTCGGCAGGATCAACAGTTACTGTTCTCACCTCAGCAAATGTAAAAGATGAAAACTCTTTCAGTCAACCAAATAAGGTATGCCTTTACCAATATACTTCAGTTCAAGACTGCAATGGAAATAAGATTTGTTATGTTTTTCCTTTGACTATTGTCCAGGTTGTTCCTGTTGCGAATTCGCTCGGAAACGCTGGCCCTGTGATGAACGTTTTAGTTGCGCCTCATTCGATCACAGCATATGATCTATCCCTCGGATCAACAAAACACGCTGCACAAGCTTCGTACCCAAAATGGAAATGATATACAAGAACCTGTTCATTGTAAAAATTCATTGTAAAAATCTGGATATAGTGATACATATTTATCAATAAAGAAGCTTTCGTTTTCGTCTTCCTAACTACGATGAAGTGTTTGAATGGGCTTTCTGGGCTTTAAACGATCTGCTATATGTGGGCCTTGTCAAGTAGCTTTATTTGTACGCACACGGATTGTTAATTTGTTACTAGAACCGGGTGCCTTTTTTTTTTTTTGAAAAAATAATAGAACCCGCCGCCCCGTTAGTTGGCGAGCTTGAAAAATTCAGTGCGAAAATTTTCAGTTTCTCTCACTCGAGCTACGGCGATGGCTTCATTCCCTGATCCTGGATCTGTCACCATCTGCGAAATCAATCGTGATCTCAGTTTGTTCTCCCAATTCTCTTTCAATTGAACTATTTCCTATAAGGAAATTTAGTTTTTGGTTTTTCTAAAACACTTTTTTATTATTGATTTTCCAGTTACTGCTAAAGATTTGTCGAGTGAAATAGCTAGGGAAACCTACGGAAAAATTTTGGTGAGTTTATCTACGTATTACTTGTTTTTTAATTGAACTTTTTTTTTTGTGTTAATTCTGAATGTGGAGATGGTTTTTATAGGGAATGGTATTTAGTCCAGTACCGTTCTCGACGGAATTTCTAATGCCGAGTCTTGAAGATGCTGAAGAACAACACGAGCAGCAGCTGGCGAATGATGTTGTCGCTCCGCATCCCAGAGGTTTTGCTGCTTTGAAAGCGAATGTCTTTGATTACGTTAAACAATTCCTCTCCATGGATAAGGTATAAGACATTCCTTTAGAAATTCTTTTAACTATCCTTAGTTTCTAACTGATATGTTTATTTCTGTGTTCCTTGTTTTTCTGCAAGTGGTATTTTCTTGATGGAATTGCCACTGTTATGTACAGCTATTGCAGTCAGAACGCAATTTTTCTTTGAGTTCACTGAGTGTCTAAGGAGCTCCCAATTTGACTATTTCTAGTTCATCTTTCTGTGACTTACTAGCTGATTTAATAGATGAATGTCCTGCAAGAACTTGATGCTCAAGGAATAAGCTGGCACCGACACAAGCATACTTTGGCATTTATCTCTGGTCCAGATCAAGTAACAATACGTGATTATGAGGATTCAGGTTAGATGTCTTTCACATATTCTTTTGGGAGAAAGAAGGTGCTTGCTATTTCACCTAGAAGAATTTTAAACATTTGTCCGGTGTGCAAACATACCAGTTGAATTTATTGTCGTTGACAATTCTTCCACTTTCAAAGTTGTTCATGATGGTATTTCCATAAGTGACTTCTTAAAACACTTCTGAGAACAACTCATAGCATACTAATCCCTTGAACTTGTACATTCAGATATTTGCTAGCTTGGACTTCTATGCAAGTTAGTTATTGGAAGGCCTCATAGTACTTTAAGTTTAGAGCTTAGTTGTATCCTATCTGAGTTCATAATAACTAATTTATCATTTGGATCCTATTTATGCAAAGCTCACATCTGTCTTACTAGTACTCACCAATGTCATAGTACCTCTACATTTGCAGAAAGTAAAGATCCATACATCTTGACCAGTGAATCTCAAAGAGATGTTAAAGCACTCGAATGGAGACCAAACAGTGGGAGAGTACTCGCTGTAGCATGCAAGTATGATTTGCTATATCTCTTCCTCTAACAATTTCTTAGAATCTTTGCAGCATTTAGTCCCACATTCAAGCTGCACTCTGATGTTCCATATTTCTTCAATATGAAGCAGGGGTGGCATTTGCATTTGGTCAGCATCGTATCCAGATAATACAGCATCCGTAAGATCTGGGACTGCCTCTTTCCTTCATACTGTATCCAGAGGATCTAAACTTCGTTGGACCTTGGTGGATTATCTCCGAAGCCCAAATGCTGAACAAGTTGGTGCACTTAGTTGGAGTCCAAATGGAAGATATCCTATGAACTTCTTCCACTTTTCTCATGTTGTTTATTTTCAAGTAGAATGTAGTTCTACTTATTTGTTTAGTAGAGCTCTAATAAGAACAATAGTTCCCGGTCTAACTTTTAAAGTTGACCTTGACAATACTAACATATTTGGCATCTGCTTCATCTGAGAGCTCGTCATTCAAAATATGGGATGTTGCTCAGGGTATGTTAAGTTCCTAACTTTTTTTTTCTTGAACATGTATGCATCATCTCTTTTCCTGCACTTCTTGTTTTTGACCTACTGATTCATCTATTACTGCAAATGTAATGTAGAAGCTATGAACATTTCTATCTTGTTAATTCTTTAAACAACATTTGTCCACTTTACTTTCAAAAAAGTAATTGTTAGATAATTAATCTGTTTAAAGATTATATGTTAGGTGGTTGCAAGTATTATGTTCCTGACATACTAGTATCGGTGAATACTATGTGAATGCTCCAGATTTACTCTTAGGAATCCTACCATGCATTCCTGTAGTAAACATACTGTCTTCCTATACGCAAACACTTTATGCTCGAATTCTTTCCATTATACATAGTACTCTTAGCTTGCTAGAGATTCACACAGTACATTTTTATTAATGAGCTCTTATCAACAAACTGCCTTTCGGTGAGCCATTAGAGACCAAATCATATCCTGACAATCAGTAGATTTTATTTTATTTTTTATTTGTTCTCACTTTTAAAATAGTATGAATTGGTTATGCTATGTATCTTCTTACCGTCATGTTAGTTTTTGTGAAGGCTTAGGAAGTCCTGTCAGACGAGGATTAGGCGCTACATCAATGCTTAAGTGGTCACCTACCAGTGACTATTTCTTTACTGCAAAGTTGTATGTTGAGATCCTTCATATATACTTCACCATTGTCCTTCTTGTAGAATGAACAGCGACACAAACTAAATGGGGTTTCATGCTGCAGTGATGGAACATTTTATCTCTGGGAAACAAACACATGGACATCACAACCTTGGTCATCAGCAGGCGG
Organism: Acanthochlamys bracteata; assembly: GCA_019914995.1. Classification (NCBI taxonomy): domain Eukaryota; kingdom Viridiplantae; phylum Streptophyta; class Magnoliopsida; order Pandanales; family Velloziaceae; genus Acanthochlamys; species Acanthochlamys bracteata. The sequence continues at coordinate 3,166,911 of CM034133.1, forward strand.
GAATGTAACAGTAAGTTACTTGTACCAGACGGTGTTTGCTTCTGGGCTGTTGCAATTGTAGTAGCTGTTTTTAACTTGAGTTTTTGAGCATAATAAGTTCTTGAGATTTCCCATGTAACATGCATCGGTGGGTATGAGGTTGTTCTTGCTCTAATTACTGTAGCTACTTTTTAAAAATATATATGATTGTTGATCTGAATTAAGGCGATTAAGACTAATACTATCCCCAATCTCTATTTATATAGCAGATGGAGTATTAAAATTTGTTTCAAGATAGTACACCCAATTATTGCATGCACATTTACATTAAACTTTTTTTAATGTTGTAATTTGAAAACTAGAAGATATTATAGCCATTACACAGCAATTCTGCTTGCTTGACTCAAACTTGCCCTTTTTGATATCCATTTTTTGGAAAGAAGAATATGTTTTGGTAATTTCTATGTGATCTTATTCTTCCACTAAGCAGATTGATGTTCAAATATAACAAAATTAAAATAATCTTTTCTGCTTGTTTTCTTTATCAGGGTGCTACTTGGGATCCAGATGGGCGCATGGTACTACTTGCTTTCTCAAATTCCAAAACATTGGGCTCTATTCATTTTGCATTACGAGCTCCTTCCTTAGGTATGTTCCCTTATTCATTTCAGCATCCTTTTCCTGGTATGCATGAATATTCTTGCTAGTAGTAGATACACCAAACTGATGCGAGCAAGGAATTATTGTTACTAAAGGAATTATTAACCATGGTGCAAAATCTATGATAAAGGTAATGGATTCATCTATCAGTGTGTTTTAACATAGTACGATTAGCTTTTCATTATTGTTTTTGCTTGTAATTGATCCTATGCTTGCAAATTTGACCTCGGATAATGGTTTTGGTTGATTGGCCTTTTTTTCACTGTATCTGCCTGCAAACCTTCTACATTGCTGATTATGATAAGTGCATAGTTGACTTTCTAATATATTTGACCCTCTGTTCTTGTAGTATGTTTATCTATCAATCAATTTTGATGGATTTTGGAAGCTTGGAAATGTGCATAATTTCCCCTGATTATAATAAGTGAATATTTTGACTTCTAAAACTTGGCTTGATGCTACTTCTTAAACCTGCAGGTGTATCTTTCTGAAAATTGTAGTGCATAGAAGCTTTTATATCTAAGGGCGTTATTTCTACACAATATATTTGATACTTCCTTAATAGTGAATATGATTATCTCCTTTCTTTTTGCTGCATTGGCTAAATAGATGCGCATTTGATACCAATTGAGCTGCCAGAAATTGCCTCCTTGACTGGAAGGTATTTTTCTCTGATTCTTTTCACCTGTTATGGTTGATTGATGTCTTGTCAACATCTGTGGACTTCATACTAACATAAAATCACAAGAGCATGCATTTTGATGTTGTTTTTTATGAAAGATGCTTGTGCCTTGAAACTTGAAACACTGCTGTTTAACTTTGTAGGATTCTTTGGCATTCACCTGATATTTTTCTACTGTCTTTGTGACTTCCAGCTCTGGCATTGAGAAACTGGCATGGGATGCTACAGGAGAGCGTTTGGCTTTGTCATACAGAGGTGGCAATGACATTTATCGTGGTCTGGTGGCAGTATATGATACAAGGAGGACTCCTCTCATTTCAGCATCATTAGTGTTAGTGATTACATTTGAAGCTTTTCATCTTTGTTTTTTACAATCACTAACTTGTTTAATATTTATTCTTTGTATCTTTCAATGACTTGATAATTTTTTGAGTGTTTAGGGGATTCATTAGGGGACCTGGAGAAAACCCGAGACCAATTGCACTTGGCTTCCATAACAAGTTCAAGCAAGGGCCATTACTATCTGTGGTAAACTACTTGTAGCACGTGTAGACCAAGAAATCCCTTTATATACCTCATACTACATACTTTAGGTATGCTTACATGAAGATCCAAATTTCCTTGATAACATCCTCTTTTATTCTGAGCAGTGCTGGAGCAGTGGCTGGTGCTGTACATATCCTCTTTTATTCTGAGCTCATACACTTCCACCATCAGAGTGCTTTTGACTCAAATCTTAGGTGAAGTGTTATAACTTCCTTATGAGCCTCCTGCACCAAAATCTCTTGTTTAGAATCCCAGTCCTAGAATCTAGGTTTGTTATTTCAGCTTGCAGGGCTGTTGTTGTTTTTGTTGAAAAGTTCTGTATTTGGTGTGTACAAGCATCAGTCTATCAAATTGAGAAGTTAGGGGAAATGACACATTTTTCAAAGATGGGTACTTTTTCAGGAATTTGACATTCTTTAGTTCTGGTTCCGTCTTTGTTCAGGTGTTTATTCCGCCCATAATCCTCCAGACAAGTGACTTGGTAGTATCTCTAGACTCCAGATGAGTGACTTTGGGTTCCACTGTGTCATGTGACTTGGTCATGTCTCCAGAGAGGTCTCTGTTGTTGATGCAAGCTTGAAGCTTATGGAAGTGATGTCTATAAGATACATGTCCTTGATGCAGTTGGTTCGTAAGTAGTACGGGCTCCTGTAATTTGTTAACTTCCAAAATTTTTGTCTATGATTGGTGCAACATTGCAAATGCAATTGGTTCTGGTTATCACCCCAAGGAAGCTTGTATTGCAAAATTGTTTTGAACTGTAAGATATTTTATATTCATGTATAACATTCTGCATGAAGTTGCACATCTGAAACAAGCTAGCCTTGGACAAATGAAGGAAATGGTTTACTGAATTTTGTTCATCTTGAATTATTCTGTTTCGTTAAGATATGGTTGTCTTCAGGTATCGGGTATAATATATCGCGAAGCCTGCAACATCAAACTATCAGGCGAAGATTGATTATTTTGAATCTCAGCTGAGACGAGGTTGGTTAAGCTAACATGTTAATTTGTTAATGCACGCACTGACTATATTTAACAAGCATGCTGCAGTACATTTTTTAGGTATATACAAACTTGAATATGTTTGTGTTATTTTTTTCACTGAAACGTGGGTAGAAGAATGTCTTCTCCAATATATATGTAGCTGAGTTAGGTGTTCTTTACTTGGCTTCTTAAAAATTTGTAGTAAGCAGTTGGAGCCCAGATTGGCGTATACCGTCTAAACCCGTCTGAGAGAGAAGAAAACAAAGGTCCTAACTTTTCCCGCGAAATGTGTGCTGATAATAAATGTTACTTGCTTCGGTGTCTGCCACTTTCTTTGGTTCCTGCTTAGAGAAAGTGGTAACATGTAAACATCTCCACCTGATCTGAAACAAAGGGGAGAGATAGAGAGCTGAAAGCTATCGGAAGGATTTTATTGATGCTTTTGTCCTATTCCTCTTTGATTGTTTTCTGAAGGTTACAATTATTGTCGAGAACCATTTATTTAAAGGATCATTTTGATTTTAGAATCGGTCCTTCGTAGTGAGTTTTGATCTGTTTTTTTGTTGTTGATCCACACAATGGATAGTTTTGGTTCTGAAATTCTATGGTGGACAATTATGTTGATTTGGAATAAGGTTCGGCAGCGTGACCTTTGATCTGGGTTTTCTTTGTTGCTGCTGTTGTTGTTTTTGTTCTGCATTGAATTGTTGTATGTGCGAAAGGATATGGAACAGCCCCAAGGCCCCAACCCAAGAGGCTTTATCAAGTATGGAAGTGAAGCAATGTAAGAAAACTAGATAACTTAGCATGAAGATTCATATGTGCATTTTATATATGTGTTTATTGTGTTTGCTCTAAGATTTATATGTGCATTTGATATATGGGTTAGCTGTATTTTCTGTAACTTTATATTGGAAACTTTTAGCCGTAAAATTTTAGTTTGCAAAGTACTTATTTCATCACAAAAATGAAATGATTTATTTTTCCATTTCATGATTTATATGTTTTTATCCCTTTCTTGTTAAAGCCATTAGATAGGAGGTCAGGTAGGTCTGAGACATTCAGCATTGCCGGATTTATCCATATGGTCTTGGTTAGAGACGGAAAGAAAGATCATCTAGTCATGATAAGTTTGGATTTTATCTTTTTTTGACTTGGTTATATTTACTAGGTTGCTTGGTTTATGAATGTCTTTTGATTCTGCATTCATCTCCAAGAATAAAATGGATGTTCCAAGCACAAGCGTTTATGTGGTAGCTAGACTATCAGTTCTGTGCTCAATGTTGTATACGCAGACACTATATAGCCTACCAGAACGGAGTTTATAAGTACATTTCTCCTTATAATTTCTTGATCTTAGGTGGTAGAATTGTCATTGCTTTTACTTTTTGCCGAAACAATTAGCTTTCCATTTGTGAAGAAAAGGCTAAATTTCTTACTTGCACTTCAATACATATCATGTAACCTTTGTGTCTTTTTCGTCTCAGAAATTCTTTTGCGGAGGAAGGCTCATATTTGGTCCAGATGTAGCATCCCTATTCTTGACAACTTTCCTGATAGCTGGACCAACAACAGTGTTCATTTATCAGCTAGTTGCCAGAATTTCTCATCGTGCAAGTGTAGGTAGGTAACACGAAGGAGCACGCCAGCATAGCCAAATTCTTGGGTTCCCGGTACTGGTCGTGCAGTAGCCGTCCTTGTAGTGGTTAGTACTGATTAAATAACAATTGTGTTTCTACAACATTACAACATGTTTGCCTTTTTAGTCTCGTAATCAACAAGTTATTCGATTTGCTGATGTATAGGATTTTTGCTTCCTGTTTTCAACATCTAGTAGAGATCCTGATATAGTACCGAGAAATTCTAAACCACCTGAAGCAGATGAAGTGTTTGATGCTAATACACCATCGATGGAGTTGTGGATTCATGGGCGTACTCCCCACTTAAAACTCCCTCGGATATATGTTAATGGCTACACTGTTAAAGTAAAATTTTGAGATACATGCTTGTTGTACCGCCCCATTCGTACATCCAACTGTTCCATATGTGACAACTGCGTTCAGAAGTTTGATCACCATTGCCCTTGGGTTGGTCAGTGCATTGGCTTGGTAAGTTCATTTCTTTTCCTGAAACAAGAGAAGAAATTACTTTAGTTTCTTTTTGAAACTGAACTTCTTTAGCCAACAAACAATTTGGTTCCAGCGTAACTACAGGTTTTCTATCTGTTCATATCTTCATCGACTTCTCTTTGCTTATATATCTTCACAATTTCATGGTTGAACATTATTCAAGAGAAGCACAATTATGGTAATTCTCTATGGAAGTCCATGAAGGGTGAGGTAATATCACTGGTGCTAATAGCGTACACTTTCATATCAGTCTGGTTGGTCGGAGGCCTTACCTGTCTTTAAAATTTCTATTTCATAAGCACAAGTCAGGTAATTTCTTCTACCCTATGAATATGACTATCAAGTTCAAAATTTGCAATGCGAAATCTCTGATATATGTTTGTCCCTTGTGTTGTCCTTCGATATGTCTCAAATTGCAGACAACATATGAGAACTTCAGGTATCGCTACGATAAGAATGCTAACCCCATATAACAAGGGGATCCTCGAAATTTTCTTAGATGTCTTCTTCTCCAAAGTTCCTCCATCAATGATTGATCTCCGTTCACTGGTGACGGAAGGATCAAAAGAGATAGGAGAACTCAAAATATTGCTGCCAATATCATAAACCCAAAGGGAAAGAGTGATATAGAGATGGGAAACGAGCATTCATTTGGTGGAAGTGAAGTTGTTCCAAGTATATTACAGAATTTGGGCTAAACTCTGCTGGTGAAGATTTCACCAAACGGATGGACTTAACAACATATCTGATTACTTCTCTTTTACTGTGATGCAAGAACCTATCTCAGGAATCTAGGGAATTCGAACAGAAAAGTGAAGAAGCTTATCAGAGTCCCTTTGAGGAACTCATTGATGATGGAAGGAGCTCCAATGGGACAACAGCTCTCTTAGATAACCACATTCCCTCACAGCAAACATGAAGGTAACACTTTTTATGGATTTCTTAGGACCTGATATCTGCCATACTATATCGACTTCATTCTGAGATGTAAGACTTGTTAGGCATTGCTCAAGTCTTTCATCTTTACTCCTGCTTAGCCATTCTATTCTCGGACCAGAGTGTATTGTCTCTGTGCTTGAAAACAATATATTGACATTCTTGTTTTCAATTTACAGATTGCGAAATTTGAAACAATTGACATCATTTCAAGAATTTTAAGGGAATATGGATCTTCGGATTTGTCAAAAAATAAAACAAATTCAAACGAGTTACATTGAGGAGAAGAAACTTACAACTGGGCTTCATTAAGAAAACCTGAAAGAAGTATGTGGCTACTTTGATAATGTTGCGAGGATGAGAAAGCTCGTTACAAGTAAAGGACCAATTCATTCTGTGCTGCCATAAAATGTGTGACTTGAGCCCAATTCCATTAGAATGTGTTGAACACTTTTTTCGTGCATGCAAAGTTGCAAGAGAGATATCTCATTCCTTTTTTATTTTGTAGATACCAACCGATCCTTTTGTAATAAAAAATATTGCGACATTTTTAATAATAATTTCAGGAAATGTCTTTGGTAAGTTCATATAAAACAATGTTGAACTTCATCAGTTTATTGGTTAAAGTTTTTGACATAGCATGTAGAAAAAATTCGTCCGGAGTTTAGCCGGCATATAGAAAACAAAATTTCCAGCATGCTTTCAAGGATTACTTATTATTGATTATATTATTTGTTTTTTAGTCGACAGACACATTATAATAAAATTCCAAAAAAAATGTATTCAAATTCTTTCCCAAAAATAAGCATACGTATAATAAAATCCAATGAAAAAGCTGCTACCAATTCACATTAGATTATTATTCATTTATCTGACATGAGAATTGTGAGATAGCAATTTTGATTTCGAACTTATTTTAAATATATGTAACTGAATTTAACGAAATAAAATTTTATGAAAAATAAAATTCGATGAGAAATAAAGTTCGAAGTATATTTAAAATAAATAAAATTTGAAATTAAATTTTAATAGAAGTAAAATTTGAGCTAAAAATAAAAATAAAATTTGGAGTGACAATTGAAATACAAAAAGTATTCAAAATCAAAATCTGAAAAAAAATGGGAACTTCGTGTATTCGAAATAAACTCTTTATATAACAATATCTGTTTCTCAGCGAAGATAAAGAAAAACAAGCAACAAAGCAGCTAGCCTATTGGATTCAAATTTTGCACCCGGATATCAACCAACTGGATTCAATTTGGTTCACAAAATCTCATTCATAACACAAACAACAAAAAACAAACGTGGCTCAACTTAACCCAGAACTATTATATGTATATCTCAGCAAAAGAAAAGCTCCCAAATCTCATAGCCCACTGCGGTGTTATCATATGATTGAGCAATGGATTCTGTATGGATTATAAATTATATCTCAACTGAAAAAAAATCTCACACTACTTTAATATATTATAACTCCCTCTCTCCCCGTTCTCAAATCAAACCACCACGAACAAAACTAGTTCTACTGCACAAAAGTTCAAATCTTTGAAACAGTTTCACACACCATGGCTGCTGCAGCTGCTGAGGTTTGTCTAAACAAACCCATTACAAAGCTCAGCAGATCATCATCAGCAGCAGTAGCTAACAGTGGTATGGTGATTCTACGCCCTTCTCAGTTCGTGGTTCGTGCTTCAGCTGCTTCTGTTGCTGAGACCGCTGAGCCGAAGAAGCCGAGGGGAAAAGGGAAGCAAGAAATTAAAGAAACTTTGCTTGCGCCGAGATTTTACACGACGGATTTCGATGAGATGGAGCAGCTGTTTAATACCGAGATGAACAAGAATTTGAACCAGGCTGAGTTCGAGGCGTTGTTGAAAGAATTCAAGACTGATTATAACCAGACACATTTTGTTAGGAACTCGGAGTTCAAGGAAGCTGCTGATAAGATTGATGGCCCGTTAAGGCAGATCTTTGTTGAGTTTCTTGAACGGTCGTGTACTGCAGAGTTCTCGGGGTTCTTGCTTTACAAGGAGCTCGCACGCAGACTCAAGGTTTGATTTTCTTTAATAGATTTGGAGTTCTTATTGTTTTAAGCATTTTGTAATTGACTCTTCAATTCTTTGTTTTTTGGGAAGGAATTTTAGTTTAAAATCTCAAGGTTATAGGAAAGTTGGTCATTTTATTGCAGGAATTCTACATGAAAGAGGATTAGTTAGGAATTCACTCAATTGCCTCTTAAACAACTTTGTAGTTGATAGCTTTTGGTTAGTCTATAACTTCATTGATGTTAGACAACTATTGTAATGCTAGGAAAGTTGGTTCTTAAGAAGATAAAGTCTTTAATTAACTTATGCTAGGTTTTAAGTAGGAAAACCATGCATCCGTGAAATATGGGGAAAATTGTTTAGATGAAGTCTCCTATAGTCATCTTTCTATGACGATATTTATTTACAGCTCTTGCGTAATTGTTGCTATATGCCTCTTGTAAATTGTTGTTCGAGAGTATTAAGAATGTATTTCCACTTTGCTGACATATACGTCGCGAAATTCTTTTACAGAAAACCAATCCTGTGGTGGCTGAGATCTTCTCCCTTATGTCCAGAGATGAAGCAAGGCATGCTGGGTAAGTGGTACATGAGTTAGATTGTTACTTCAGATTAATCAGCCGCTGGTGGCTACAGAGGCATGATGCTGAATAACAGTCTTTAGCAATAATGGACTTCTCATTTCATTCATCACTCTTTTTGCAGTTTCTTGAATAAGGGTCTGTCAGACTTCAACTTGGCATTGGATCTGGGTTTCCTTACAAAGGCTAGGAAGTACACTTTTTTCAAGCCGAAGTTCATCTTTTATGCAACTTACCTATCTGAGAAAATCGGATACTGGAGGTATATCACTATTTACAGACACTTAAAGGAAAACCCTCAACACCAAGTCTACCCCATTTTCAAGTATTTCGAGAACTGGTGCCAGGATGAGAACAGACATGGCGATTTCTTCTCTGCTTTGTTGAAAGCTCAGCCTCAGTTCCTGAATGATTGGAAGGCCAAGTTGTGGGCTCGCTTCTTCTGCCTTTCGGTAATTCCCACCTGATTTCTTGTCAATCTTAATTCAAGAAACTGAAAATGATCACCTGAAGACGGATATCCTTTCCTACACTTTCTTGCTGTTTCATGGCTAACCTTTTACATGCTTGCAGGTTTATGTGACAATGTATCTCAATGACTGCCAGCGTACTGCTTTCTATGAAGGAATTGGTCTTGACACAAAGGAGTTTGACATGCATGTCATAATTGAGGTCAGTACTAGTATATGTTTGTGGCATTACTACCAATCAAAAATTCAAAATTGGTCTGCGCAACATATTTCATCTGCAAGTTCAACTAGCTAATGCTCAAGTGATCCTTTTGCAGACCAACCGCACAACAGCTAGAATTTTCCCAGCTGTTCTGGATGTTGAGAACCCTGAGTTCAAGAGGAAGTTGGACAGGATGGTTGAGATTAACAAGAAATTGATTGCTGTTGGGGAGGCCAATGACATGCCGCTTGTGAAAATTTTGAAAAGAATCCCACTGATTGCAGCTTTGGCCTCGGAGCTTTTGGCTGCCTATCTAATGCCTCCTGTTGAATCTGGTTCTGTCGATTTTGCAGAATTCGAGCCCCAGCTAGTCTACTGATTTAGAAAACATAGTAATATTATTTATCCAACTACAGCATTCGTTGACAGCTAGCCTTGATCAAGGATCTGCATGAACCTGAAGGAGGCATTAACTTGTATGATAGTACTTTGTTGTTGTAAAGTAATACTAGTTCTTTTGTTTTCACGAAGCTGTTACTTGTCAGAGTGTTTACTGGTTTCTTGAGTCATAACATTTTATTAAAAAAAAATTGAATAGTAATAAAGGTTTTAAAACTGCGTAAGGTTGTTTGATGACTTTCTGATCTACATTTCCTTCTCATCCTCTCATAATGCAAATGCAAACTTCTTTATTAATTCTTTTTGCAATCAATCATCGACAATGTTAAAAATATTGCATTGCTGATGTATTGGAAACCGATTTGTGGATTGGAACTATGGGCATGTTTACCTAGCGTTAGACTTATTTTTTAAAAATAAGTTTAATTTAAATTTTAAAAAATGAAATTTTTAGTGGAAAACTAATTTAAATTTTTTGTTTACTTTTTTTGGAAGTGAATTTTTATTTTAGAAGGTGAGTTTTATATAGCAAGTATTATGCTAGCATTGTTATCATGATTTAACTTATGAATAATATATTTACCTGTTCCTTTATATAGTTTTGTGCATTGACGCCGGCATGCTTGGCATGTTCTTAGAAAATATTAATGATGTAATGATAATCTTAAGTCTTCGCTAACCTCCTAAAATAAATCGGTTATATCTAAAGTCTTATTTTACTTAACGTCCTATTACATCAACAAAATAGTCTAAGTCTTATTCCACTGCTGTCTACAGTTACCTTAAACTATGGATTGCTTTCAGAATGTGGATTGCTTACCCAGAAGGAGAGGACAGTGGAACCTCCACCACCGACCATGGCCAACTTCCCTTGAGACCTCAAGAGTCCGACCAATGGGCCTACCGTGTGAGGCCCTGAAGCTGTATCAATGGTTGCGTCCATGCTATCAGCAGCTGCCCTCATTTGTGGTTCATCACAGCTGACCAAGAAAGCATCAGCACAAGGCTCTCAGTCACCTCTTTCTCCTTGCTAGGCTACTGCTGAAGAATGTGGCATGCACATTGAGTACCTTGGTGCACTTGAGTGCACGTACCCTAGCCCTCTATGCCTAAGTTGATGTCTGGTTTGTCGAGGCCCAAGTATCTCATAATTCTGTAGACCTAAGTCCTGCATGTAGCAAAGGGGTTGCACCAGCAAGAGGGAATCTTTTCAGGCGTACAAATGGCATAATGCTCATCAATGACAATGATATCAAAGTAGCCACCTGCCTAATAGAGCCATCCTGGTCAGTGCTACTGTAGGTCATTATTAAGACTGAGCAGTAAACCTCCAAGTTGTTCGTGCACTTGTCACAGGTGTGGCAACTGTCAGAAAAAGGGCCGATGCCTGCTTTGTCTCAGGTCTGAACTTCTTCTCCTTAGCTCCAGTTCGAATAACTTCTCCAACGATTTCATGCCTGGATTAATCATTAGATGCAAGAACTTATATGTTTAGATTTACAAGAAGATTTGAGAAAGGGTGATTTGTAGCGTGGATGATATATATCCTGGAACCATGGGATAGTGGAGAGACCATGACCGTTCTTGATGAAGTGAACATCTGAGTTGCATATTCTGCAGTAGTGAATCCCGAGTGATATCTATTTCTCCATTAGCTCTGAAGCAAACAGAATATTTGTAACTTCAATCTATGAAATGAACTTACTGAAGTTTATAGCAAGCAAAATTTGTGATAATATAGGTACCTTCTAAGAAAGTTGAATGGAGAGAGAGCAGCAGATGAATCTCTTGCCGCCCAACCGAAGTTTTTTGCTCCTGTGTCATTTCCATGCATAGTTCGAGAAATATATCTGTGTTGCTACTGAATGAATGCAGCTGTGTGCTGCTATGTTGCTCCTATATGTAGTTGTATCTAGGCACTGTTATGCGGAGCAATTCGACCAGGTGAGGTAACTAGTAACCTATTTGTTTAGAAATTAGTGAACTAAGAAGCAAAAAAGAAATTTTCCTTCATCAGTTTCTTTGACAAGCATCACTAGTTTCTTTGGTTTCAGCACAAGGTCTATATTTTGTAGTTAAAAATTCATCAATCCTGATTCTTTACCAGTAACAAAAACTTACAATAATCAGAGCGTTTTTTCATCAAAAGTAACATCTCGGTAGGATCATGTCAATTTCTGAAACTTGAAATAATGCATATCAATTGTCTTTGTAGAATGACAATGTCTAACAATTGATGATTTGAAACTGAATACATGGGTACAACTTGCATTATTGCTCTGCACGGTACTTTCACATACTGCAATTAATTCGTGTGTTCTCTTATGCAGGAACTTCTTCCAACTCACAATATTTACCATCTTCCAAAGCTTTCGCTTCACCGATTTCTTTGATCTCTGAATTGTTAATCCCACTCACCAAAGCTTCCACAACTGTAGCTTGACCATCTTCTATAATCTTTGCATCATTATTATTTATGTCCATACTTCCTGATACATGCATGCCTTCACTCAGACTTGTCTGGATGATGCTCCTAGTCCACTCACTTAACTGTTTCACTGATCCTTGATCTGCCATTGGCGAAAAACAAATGTTATTCTAGAAGCACATTACTGCAGCTTCTTATTTGTTGCATGCAAGAAGCATAACATGTTAACAAATCACCTAGCCTAGGAACTGTATGTCCTTGAGGGTGCCTTATGAGCATTGGATCCTGGAATGCAGTTGCTAGGTCCTCAGATGGAAGTTTCAACCAATCCTTGTCTCCAATGAAGTGCACAGATTTCACGTTGATAGGATCCTTGTAAGCCACATTGCAGATGCTCGGATCTCTGAACTTACTGCCAGAAATCGAAATAAAAAATTTCACTGGAGGATGGTCGTGGAGTATCTTCCCCTGGCCATCAGAAATAAACAAGTGAATTGTGCATTAGAGTTTTGTATATAGCTTTTAAAGTCGTAGTTTATGAACCTTCCACTGACTGTAGGTTACACGCTCATTTCTTCATGCTTTACCTGAGCTTGATATCCTAGTAGAAGAGCTGATAGGGATGCACCCTGGAAACAGAAAGAAAATGAATTTTGAAGTCCATAGAGATTGGCATCTCAGTTGCAAAACCTTTGCACATGAATACAGAGCCATGCAACTTATAATTGACGCTCCTTTTGCTGATATTTGGTTATTGAATAAGTACAAGATATCGTGTTCTAACAACAGAACAAACACATTCCAATATATTGCCCAGTGTATTAGGTCGTTGGAGCATGGAGTACCTGGGAGAAGCCAAGCAATCCGTCAAAGGGACCCGTCTGCACCATAAAATCACATAGGAGAGAAATGCACTCATCCAAGTTGGTGTACACTGTAAAATCCTGTCCAAAAAAATTCATTTAGTAAGTTGTTTATGGAATGGCGATGAGGTGATAAATCTTAGGTTTGGATATACTCCGCTGAAGTACCTTGTCAAACTGAAACCATTCGAAGTAGGGTGGTGGAAATATACCCTCGATTTCAGACTTGCCACCACTGGGAAAAATCCCATCTGGGAAAACCTGTACCCATTACGACTTTTACAGATAAGTTCTTTGATCCAAATGACATAGAACTCTTAAGCCAGAAAGAGGAAGGATTCAATTTGAATCAATTGCTCATTGTATTTGCTTAACTTAAGAGATACCCTCAGTCTCATCAGAACGGAAAAATTCGCATATTATGTTGGGAATGTACACTAATCTACTAAGAAGCATGATCAGGTTCGATATACGTAGCTGAATCCTGCACAACGCCTAGAATTTTACCATTTCATTTTCCACGAAGAAACTAGTAGTTTGAAATACAGCATGGGAGAGTTAAAGAGAGCACTCAGAGTAGACCAGTTCAAAGTCTTGAAAGATGGAGGGATCCCACTTGCTAAGTTGTTTGCGCAAGAAACTGCCGCTGGTTCTGAATCCATGGAGGCAGAGCAATTTCATCTTCTTCTCCGGAACATGTTCCATTCTCCTCTGCAGCAAAAATCTCTAGTATAGGAGCATCTGCAAACCAGTATCAGGACTCTTGCCATGCTCTTGGATCTTAAATAGTGTCGAGTCGAAGTTGGTTGGTTGTACCTACTTCACAAATGCCACTCCTTCCAGCTACCACAGCACAACTCTAGTAATCAAATTGGGACAATGACGCCTGCGGTACCAGGAGTAATAATGTAGGTTAAACTGTCCACCACGAGAAGCCTCAGTTAAAATCCTCCAGAGCTACATAAGAAAGCTTCACAACACCCCCAAAAAAATCACTCGAACAACTCTCCTCCAACGTTGTGATGAACCTAATATGCAGAATCTATAACCGCATAGATATGAAAGGCTGTACAACATAAAGGTCTAATACTTGACGACTCTAGACTTTGATTGATCACAGTGGTCCTACTAGAAACAATCTGCTCAGTCACTTGCTATTGCCGAAGGAGCTTCTGGGGAGCAACTAAATGATCACTAGAATAAGAACCTGCCTGGCAAAGCCATAGTGTAGTATGCAACTACCAACCAGCATAAATACAAGATCCGTTCATACTACTTAGCCAAGAAATATAAATTATAGAGAAGCAACAATTCACATAAACCAATTGTTAGTGTTGAAAACAACAACATCCCCCGAGTAAAAGTGCAATAAAACAAACAAAATAATACTTCTGGATACAAGTGTTTCAAAAACTACAGCTAACCAAATAACAAGATCAAAACATGAATAAGAATCCCATGCACTAGTTTATATTTGCCATGTAAATAAGTTGGCCTTCAATATGCAAATCAGGGAGCTCCTCACTTGGCCATCATGACTTTGACAAATTCCTCATAGTTGATCTGACCATCGCCATCAACATCAGCCTCACGGATCATCTCATCAACCTCCTCATCAGTCAGCTTCTCACCAAGATTAGTCATGACATGACGAAGCTCAGCAGCTGAGATGAATCCATTCTGATCTTTGTCGAAGACACGGAAAGCCTCCTTGAGCTCTTCCTCGGAATCAGTGTCCTTCATCTTGCGAGCCATCAGGTTGAGGAACTCAGGGAAGTCAATGGTTCCATTACCATCAGCATCAACCTCATTGATCATGTCTTGCAGCTCAGCCTCTGTAGGATTCTGGCCCAGCGAACGCATCACAGTTCCCAGCTCCTTGGTTGTTATGCAACCTGCCAAAGAACAAATAGAAAAAAAATTCATTTTTCTTAAAATTTACAAATGACGTCAAAGGAAGAATAATGAACAAAATCAATTTTCATATAATCAAAATGAAAAGTTGGGCACATTTGTTACTTCAAAGTAACACCACAGAGCCCAAATGACCATATAACATCATGTACTATGGAGTAATCATCAAAATTTTGAGTTTGATAAAACTAGGAGAATGATCACCTAGCTATCATTTAACTCAGAGTCACCATAATAAAAATGGTCTACATAGGTCGTCCAAGCTAAAAGCAAATTCTAAATGGCATCCACTGATATACAGCTTATCATGTATATTTTCCCAGATTAGGTATGAAACACACCAAGATAAAGGTTTATTATGATGCATATCTTGGAGGAAAGACCATCAAATTTTTATATGAAATGATAACAGGAAAGGTCACAAAACTAAAAATCTTAAAAAAACGAGATTAGGCAGTATACCTCAAAGAAATTACATTTCTACATGAGACACTCACAGTGGATGGTCCGACTGTATTGCATGCAATCACAATCTCAAAACATCAGCAAGAAGTGAGTAAGAACCTAGGCTCACATTTTCCACCCACATCTTCTAAGTATACAAGAAATCTAGAAATCACTTAACAGCAGTTTGGTTCTCTTGAGGATTAATAGGAATGGGAAACACATTTACCAACTGTACCACCTCAATATTTGACAAATCTGAAACAAGTGAGCTGAAAAAAGTGAACCATTTAACCCAATACCTCCAGAGTCTAACTTTAGAGATGCAAACACCGAAGGAACACAAATGGCATGTTGTAAACGATGTAACTTTATTACTTGCTAGATATGATACCAATTGAATCATAACTTACACTAAATACAGTATTCAATACAGAGGCAATTGCCATTCCAAAGCAGCTCAATAAGGAAAGTTTTGCCAAAAACTGTTGATGAAAATGGTTATCACTGCTACGTAAAAAGAGATATGCTACTTGGAAACAAAGGGAACTTCGATCATGCTTCAGAAATCTGCTCTGCTACAAGGTCCTTAAGCAATACTAGCTTCCTAAGCTCCTAATAAAAAAACAAAATATGCCAAATCAAAAGGCAGGCAGCTAAATTATGTCCACCCAAAAAAACCATACGAATACATTACAAAATAATAAATTCATAGCAGCACAAAGTGAGATAACATATGATGTTCAAATCATTTCATATCAGTTATCAGCAAGCTGTTTAACAAGAACCACTATCAAAATGAACCTACAAACAGAAAAATGACTACATCAATGTGAGGAAATACTACGCATCAGAGATTCAGAATCACAGAATTCAATCAGATTACAGCATGCTACAATCCAAACATTGCCAATCCAGATCACGTGTGGAACATTTAATGCAAATTAAGATGATTCATGACCTAATCTAATCACGATTATTAATATCCAAGTCTAAAATACAACAAACGCCCAACAAATCAACTGAATAAAAAACCTGCTACAGATCTGAGTGATCTGACTAAGCCTCAAACCATTGAACCGTTGATTCGTTCTCCTGATTGATTACCACATCCTCCGTCGTTCTTTATAATTAGTTTAAGAATCTAATCAACATGTAGCAAATAACTTCCAGGTAGAGAAATCTTATGTTATCATTCGAAATAAACCTTAGCAATAGCAAACGACCGATGATACTCTAAATCATTCGAAATATGAAAGCAAGGAATCAACAGCGTATCGAAGAAATAGAAGCAATCGAAAAGAGATCACATAAAGATTTGAGAACGAAAATAAAAACAAACCATCGCCGTCCTTGTCGAAGAGGCTGAAAGCTTCCTTGAACTCAGAGATCTGATCATCAGTGAGCTGGTCAGCCATTGGAGATCGTTGATTTAACAAGGAATCAACAACAGCAACAGCAACAGAGGTCGAGAGAGATAGAGTGAGAGAGAAATGGGGGGAAGAGAATGAAGAGAGCGATCTGAATCTGAGAAACGTGAAGTCTTCGTTCTTCTTCTAGAGTCTGGCTGAGGTTGAGGTTGGGGTTGAGATTGGTATTTATAAAGCCACGGGACCCGCGGCTGATTGCCAGCTCGCTCGCTTCGCTCTCTCGCACACTGTGCGGACGTAACTCGTCGATCAAATTATAAGGTAATTTTAGAACAATTTACAGAAACCACCTTGGCATATTCCTTTTTCTTACTTGCTACAATTATTCATCAGAACTTTTTTTTTTCTGAATTTTGAAGCAATATTATAAAGTTAAATTATAGTAAAAAAATTTTCTACAATTTACAGAAACCACCTTGGAATATTCCTTTTTCTTACTTGCTACATTTATTCATCAAAATTATTTTTTTCTGAATTTTGAAGCAATATTATAGAAATAAATTATAGTAAAAAATTATAGCGAACAATTACTAGTAAATTGTTGAGAAACAATGACTATATAGGGCCAATTTACTTTGTTTAAAAATAGAGTTTTTATAAATGAGTTATTTTAAAAGTGATCGGTAAAATGATTTTAACTTTTGTAATTATTTTTATTAATTAAGAAATAGATTTTTGTAGTTCTAAAATATAGTTGTTAGAATTGAAATTTGTTGGCAAGTAATATTGGATTCAGGTTTTGTATTTCTATTGAAATTAAGCTTGAAGTAAATGTTATTTATGAGAAAAATTAAATTAAGGAGTGTTTGAAAGTTATTTTTTATTTTCTAATAAGTTTATATTTTTCTTAAATTTAAAAATTACAGAATAATTTTATATCATAAAATTTTATTATTTATTTTTATTATTTAAAATAAAATAGAGTTTATTTTAAAAAAATTAAAATACTTTTTATTATAAAAAAATTTTTTAAACTCTCTGAAGCATTCTAATAGAGTATATATAAATATGCGCATAGTCAGGACAGTTGTTCAAAAACAAATAGAATGCAGCTAGGAACTGGTCGAGATATGTTATATAGTTGACACCGAAATTCAGCCAAGACCAAGACGACAGCGTTTGAAATTACATTTCAAAAAAAAGTAATTAATTAATTAATTAATTAATATTTTTATAAATATTTAAAAATTTAGAAAATATAAAAAATTTTAGATAATAAAAAATTTTTATTGCTGATTTTATTATTTTGTTTAAATAAAAAATATAATTCATTTTTTTTAAAAAATAAAAATATATTTTATTTTAAAATTATTCTCAAACATTTTCTAAATTATACGATCATCACCAGCAGCACATACACATATCAGTCCACAACCTGGCTACTCTTGTTAATCAGTTAATGAGATGGATTCAAAATCAGCTCCTCATGTTTATCATAAATTAAATTATTTATGTGAAGAACAGAACTGTTTCGTTCAAAACATTTCGTTCGGTGCATTTGTGGCCAATGAAATGAAAGGGTGATATTATATTGGAGACGGTCAAAAGGAAAAGATATAAAAGAAATAAAAGTAGACAAGAGGTCGAGGTGCACCCAATTTACGCCTTCGCTAATTAACTTTACATTATTGGGATTACGCAACTTTTTTTAGAGACCGTTGGCGTTTCATTTTTCAAAAATATTTTAAAAAATTTTCAATTCATGTTTTTTAAATTTTTTTATAATTTTACAGAATTTATTTAAAATATAAAAAAATTCTACATAATAAATCTTTATTATTATTTATTTTTTTAGATTAAAAAAATAAAATTTGTTTCTTAATATATTATACAAATATTATCTATTTTAGAAATACACTTTTAAAATGTACTTCCAAACTTCCACACGCCCCAATATTTCTCTTCCAAAACCCAAAGTGATAAACATACCAACAAGCTTTCACTCATCCTACGAAAATTTTTTATCAATTTTTTTTATATTTTTAATAATGTTTTATAAAAATTTAAAAATAAAAAATTTAAAATATATAAAAAAATTTTATACCGTAAAATTTTATTATTATTTATTATTATTTTTTTTATCAAAATAAATGAGCTATTTATCGAAGCCTCTTCATTTTTATGTTCTCGTTTAGGTATAGTTTTGCATTATGTTTCAGTTTCACAGAGCTTTTTATTTCATTTAAGCTCTTATTTGATAAATTCTCAAAATTAAAAATAAAAATAAAAATTAGAAAGTATAAATAATATATAATAAAATTTTACATTTATAACTTTCATCTTTTTAATAAAAATTAAATTTATTTACTAAAAGCTTCAAAATATTTATTTTCAAAAAAGCTCTTTAGTTTAAGCATTCCAAAAGTATTGACATTCTCAATAATAAATTCGTAAAAACATAAATATTTTAAGAAGTAAATTTGAGAAATAAATTAAATTTAATATTTGAATATGTATGAAAGTGAATTTTTAATATTTAGTTGTATTTATAAATAAATTTGAAAGTAAATTTTTAGTTAAGAAAAAATAAGTTAGAGAGAACTGATACCTACCCTTGTAAATTTGACATTTATGTATGAGAAGAGAAAGAATGAACAAGAGATCACCAAGAACAATATGAAAAAGAAGATATCCATCACATTCACACTAGATAATAGATATCTACATAAAAACATTTCACACTAATCTTAATCTGCAAACAGTTTCACATTTAACTAGTTAATTAAAACAACAATCTCTTCCTGCATGTAGTAGTAAGCTTGTGGCAACATCTACCAATCAACTCAGTAACCAATTCTTCCAACAGAAACTGTAGCAGAGCATCTTCTAAACCCAAATATATTCTGCTTGCCAACCACTTTTGTTCCCACAACCCTTCTTCCAACACTTCAACTACATTCTCCACCATTGCTTTGCTACTTGTTTCCAGTTCGGATTTCAATCTTCTGCCAAATACAAGTTTATCAAGAAGCTTGCCTTTCTTACATGGCAGTAGATGTTCATCAATAAGAGTTCTTCGGCGCAACGAAGTTTTGTCGTCAACACTAATACCGATCAGCCTTGGTCTTTTAGCATATTGATCTCCGCCTGCGTTTCATGCATGTATCAGTTTCATATAAATTCAACATTGAAAGTGGTTTTAGTTCAAGGTTGAAACCAATGCAAACCTTTATCGAATTTTGGTGGCTTGTATCGAGGAGAAGATATGGCTTCAAGAACTGAAACAGGGCTCTGCTGAAGCTGATGATCGGAAGTACTGATCGTTACTAGTTCAAAGCATTTCTTCTTTTCTACAACTTTCTCTTGCACAATGCAAGATTTAACAACATCAATCTCTTTGTCAATAGGAAGCAATCCTTTTTGTGTCTCAGCTTCCCGGACGGCATCAATGATCCGTTTGATCGTTCGAAGATCTTCGTCACACTGCTCCAATGCACCTAGAAGCCTTCGCCGTTTCTCTGACGCAGTGTACGGCGATCTCTCCTTGGTTGGAGTTGCTGGAACATTTTCTTCCAAACCCATGAGTTTCGCAATGATTGCGGGCGGGCAACGTGGACTACTGTTAACTTCCGTTGATGAACCCACCGAGAGCGTCGTTCGCCGTATATCTGATGTGATTGTTGGGCTTCGCGGAGCGTCTTCACATGAGCGTCGTTGACGGAGCTCGTTCTTTAGTGTGGTCTTCGTCAGCGCAGTACCGGTGATCATCATCAGTTCTTTATTTTCTACGCTTTTCGCTTCAAGATCAAAGCTTAGAGGTTTCGTCTCCAGTAATGGCGCTTGTTTTTCTGAAGAATTCAAGTTCTTCCCTTTGTTTGCACCTATACGTAAATTAATTGAAGAAATAATATGATCAGCTCCAAATCATGAAAAAATGATAGAAGAGAGTGGACTGAGTAATTATTGTGTTACCGGAGGCAAGACGCTTGCGAGAACGACCGGTGTGATGATACTGGAAGAACTGGAAAAGACCAGACATGCAACCGGTACTGGCTCTGGTAATACTCTTTACAGATGATGAACTCTTCTTCTCCGGCAGCTTTCGATCTCGTCGCGAAAAAGAAGAAGATCGCTTCAACATTGTTTTGTAAAACTTATCAAAGATTATTGATTCTGCTAGCTACCTTCACCTCATTCAACCCAGCTCTTCTGTTCAGTTGCTGAAGAAAAAGACATGAGTGAGATTTTCTTTGTTGTATTTCTTTCTTTACACATGGTGTGGGGGCATTTGTGCCTACAGTTGAGGGAGCTTTTTGTCAGTTAGCACGAGGAAACATGGTTTGGTGGGTGACCAAAGTGGGTCAGGACTATCATGCGATCATGCTCGAATCCAAAGCAAAAATCAACCAACTCAATTATGATTCATGAATGTGTCTCATATTCAATCATGAACTCGTCGCCCCTCTACCGATCACGTCATTGAGTTGAGCTGGTCCAATAACTTGATATGGGCCTTAGCAAATAATACCCAACTTACAAGTCAGCTATTCTTCGTTGGAATCGTTCATTAGCGTTTGCTTCTGAACCGATGCCAGTTGACAGATATTTGAAATTATTTTTAAAAAATATTTTTTTAAATAGAAATATTCTTACTTTATTCAGTAAATAAATTTAATTTCACTTTCAAAAAGTTAATATAATAAATAACAATATAATTTTATATATATTTTTTTTAAATAAATTATATAAAATTAAAAAAATTATTAAAAATATAAAGTAGAATTTTTTTTGGAAAACTCACCGCCAATCGCACCCTTCAGACTGAATTCTTAAAATAAATTATTTTAAAATTGAAGTTCGAAACTAAATTTGAAAGTGAATTTCGAACTAAATGTTTAGAAGTGAAACAATGAAACGGTGAGTATATTTAGAGCTTATTTTAAATATTCATAATTTTTTATTTAGATATTTTTTAATATAATTATATTTTTTAATTTTTAATATATTTTTAAAAATTATTAATATATAAATATTAAATTTTATTTTTACTTTAGTTTTCAAAAAGTTTTATTGTTTATTTTATGAAATTTAATTACAAATATTTAAAATATATTTTCGAATGTCTGGCATGAAATTTATATCTTCATCTTCGGATACAATAATCATCTTGTACTGATAATTTGACGGGAATGCAGCACTCAAATTAAAGGAAATCCAAGTTTCAAAAATATAATTATCGTAGTAATATTGCAAGGCGAGCATCTCCATGAAGCCTGCGACGTAGATCGGCGCCACAAACTCTTTGCGTTGATTTTGTTTGCCTGAACTGTTCAGTTACCGACCTGTCGATTTTCTGAACTTCATTCGTCTGACTCACCCTATTTCAATAGAATAGCTACTCATTGATAAGTTATTTGTTTTTTTTATTTAAATAATACGTATACATGTTATAGTAAACAGAGACCTGTGATGTCAAATCGAGGGGCAGCTGTTTGTGATTTTGTAGGAGGTGTAATCTTTTTAACTTTGTTTTGCAAGATCAGACCCGTAAATGTAATTTATCGGCATTGTCAGCTCCTATTAGTAAGATTTATAATTTTTGAACCTAGTCACTGCTGACTGTGAAATATATTTTTCTGAACGAAAATTATTTTTATCATACTCAATAAACAATCTGATCTCAATAAAAATAAAAATAAAAATTTTATTACGTAAAATTTTTATATTTTTTAAATTTTAATAAATTTTATAAAGTTATAAAGATTTATAAAAATTAAAAAATTAAAAAATTAAAATTTTAATTTATGCGTTGCCAAATGGACGAAGAACCCCTCTGATTTTCACAAAATAAATCAAGTTTGAGGCAAGCAAGGGAATTGATACACTAAAATTGTGGAAAGGCTACTCACTCAACGGAGCCAATAATAATGCAAAGACGGAAGTTGACTAAGGTGAAAGATACATAAACTGAATATCTACCATAATTTCTGCGAACGACATTGAAAGTACGGTAACTATTACATTATTGATCTGTACACATAAACGCAAGTTTCTCTAGCCTCTGGTTACTATGTTACCATCTCATCGGTTTATACAGAACAACGGTCACGTACTTTGACTGGAATCGGTGAGTTAGACCAAGAGCAACCAACGACTGAGATCCCCATCCCTTTTCAATGAAGAGGTGGTTGAGAACAACATGCTGTGGCTTTGAGGCAGCTTCTTCAGGGTTCTGCATCCCAAGGACGGTGAGGTGAAGCTGTGGTGGTACAGCTGGTGGCTCCTTTGCAAAATCCTCACCCACTGGGAAAGGTCGGCTGTAGCTAGACTCAGGTGATGATGGAGACTCGAATTCTGAAATGCCCTCCAAATTTTCAGGAACATAATCCTGAAATAACAAACAGCTGAAGTTAGACAAGACATCTTTGTGCTGCACCTTGATTCTCAAAACAATAATCCACTTATTGATTCAGAAGAAAACAATCTTATGCCCTAAATGCTATTGTTTACTAAAAGTATATGCCTTACGTGCACATCAAGAATGTTAGCAGTGTTCCCCAACTCGTCAGCTACATAGGGAAGATCAGTAATGTATCTCCTTTCCCCATCTACAACTAATCTGTAATGATAGACTCCTAACGGGAGGATGAGTAAAATAGTATGATCTTTGCCTGACCTCTGGAGAGTTTTCCTGGGCACATGCAGAGAAGTAGATTTCAATGGCATTTCTGTATATAAGTTTTTTATTCAACAGAAGCCATTTCAGAATGTTTTAGATATTATGATATCTTAGAGACCTTGTAGTCCAGTTATCCCAGGACCCTTCAACTGAAACATCATTTCCACCACGGTTCCATGTAATCAATGTTGGGATACCCTTTTCTGGAGGTGCAGTGAGCTGTTCATGCGATTCTGTCATCCATGTTTGACTAATAAATGAGGAGACATCGGTTCCCCTCAGCAAAGGTGCAATAGGCACCTGGAAGAGAAACATACAAAGCTTAGAATGTAATTTCCAAGTTACAAAATGGGGCTCCTTAATAGCAGCATATAAATAGGACCATTCAACAAATTCAACTTCCCCACAATTAGAAGATGCGTACATAACTCCCTTTTATATTACAATTTAATCAACATCTTGCACATCAGGAAAACTTTATACATAAAGAACATTCCAGATGTAACAAGTACGCGCAGATTGTTGCTACAAAATTCGGCCTTCTAAAATTGTTAAATAAAACACAAAAAAAGTAGGTACTTGCCAGAATTGCAGTATAAAGTTGGCAACTAATTTTCAAATCCATAAAGAAAAACCATGGAGGCACCTGGACACACACACACAAACAAAGCACATATTTTACACGCATGAGCGTGGGCTTTCCAACATAAGGATGATAGCATAGTCACATGTTGCAACATACATGCAAATGTGTTGACAAAAAGTATGCAAAGGCCAGTCTTGGAGTCTAGATACTACTTCATGAGGGAAAAGAAATGCACATCACAGTAACATGATCATTAAGGTTACTTCCTACATTGGAGGAAAAAGTCCTACCAAATCACAAAGATGGATAGAAGGTTTCTTCCTATATACAATATAAAACATTGGAGTAGTGAGCTGTCTTCATCTATATTTTATATTTATAGATGTATTGTACTATCGAATCATTGGATGTGGATCAGACTCCTTATATCATACTTCTAAACTAAATGCTAACAATTAAGGCATCTTAATTCGTACCAGTTAGTTACTTTCTAGGGAGACAAGTTACCATAAGCAACAACAGAGCACATGAAATGCAAAATTTACTTCTAGTCACATATAGCTGTCACATGCATAAAATTAAGAGCATGTTTACTTGCTTAGAAGTGAACATCTGGAAAGTGCGTTCTGGGAAGCGAGTAGGAATTGAATTGTTAAGAAGTAACTTCGTGATAGTAAACTTGTGAAAGTAAACATAGGAAATCACTGGAAATTAATTTTTGGCCGGAGAAAGTCACTTTCGGGGTCACTTAAGGTGAAGTAAACAAGCCTAAATGATAAAAAGATTCACAAAAAGAACATATCTCAAAAGCCACAGAGAACAATTGTCAAATGTGAACAACCTTTCCAAAGGTTCAAGAGAATATATTATTCCGTAAGAGGAACCTGCTCACTATACTAAAGACTTCCTTAACTATTGCAATTAACTAAAATAACCTAGGTCCCTCAAACACATTCCACATTAAATGCCATCAGTAATTGCTATCTATACACCATCACTTCAACAGTCCACCAAGACAAGCCATGTTGATGACTTCTAAACCACAACAATATCGCCAACTAGCCACTTTTGATGGCAGGGCATATCTTCCCGGAAGACTAGCAGCAAACCAGTTACACTATGACACGTAGAAGATGCACTGCTATAATCACATTCGACCAGCTTTTTCATTTATACACTATGGAGTACATTCTTCGAATATATAACGACAAAATCCAATTTGCTTTAACTACATACCCCTTTCATTATAACCGAATTGGAAGTATATACATCAACAAGCTATCATGCATGGCACACTAAAAGACACAGATAATCAACCACTTTTATTTAACGCGTCAGACATATCTTCTAGGAATGCTAGCAGCCAACCACGATGGCAAGAATGTACAAGGATGAATTCTGTGAACCACATTCTACTAGCTCTTATATTCCTAGGCAGTGAAGTAAATACCATGACAAGATAACA
The DNA here is from genome assembly GCA_019914995.1 of Acanthochlamys bracteata. NCBI lineage: Eukaryota > Viridiplantae > Streptophyta > Magnoliopsida > Pandanales > Velloziaceae > Acanthochlamys > Acanthochlamys bracteata. The sequence goes on from CM034133.1 coordinate 3,192,273, forward strand.
ACAAAAATCAAGCTCTGCATCTCCATGCAGCATACCCCTTCTAATAGTAAATAAATATCTCTAGAAATGCTTCGCATAGAGAACATTTCAAAAGTTCAATTCATAAAGAGTTCGACAATACTGCCACGTAATGCTACGTCTTCGGGTACAGCTCAATGAAAGTTTAACTCATTAAATTTACTTCAATCAGGTAAGCAACCTTACTAACATGACCATTTAATGCAGTAGGATCATAGCATCCTTTTAGATACAATTTTTCCCTATTTCCACCACTACATACTACACATTAGCACACCCCACTACTCCAAACACTTCGCCTCATACTTAATAGCTCTGATCATGCATTAATAAAAAGAAACACCTCGATAGGGTAACAATCAATCACAAACACAACAATAGAACAACTCTTTCCTCTACAGTGTTAGTGATGTCTGGCGATTACAACAACAAACAAGATCAAAGTTCAACAGTGTAGTAGTTAGATCACCTGAGGGCTACAGAGAACCGGAGTACGAGACCTTCCAGGGCTATCGGGCGGCGACTCGGCCATTGCCGTCGACCGATCTCGACGGAAGTGATTCGAGATCGCTGCTGGTAACCCTTCTCTACCGTCCGATCTAACCGAAGACTCATCACCGCTGTTCTCCGCCATATCTCTCCCGCTCGCATTCCCCATCAGATCTACTACAAATATCTAACGCTTGCTTTACCAGAATGGTAACACCGGCGATCGCCGGAGAGTAAGAAAGAAAGAAAGAGCAGGAGAAATTAGAAGGTTAGGTTATTGTCTGTTTATATAGAAGAAGAGAACGATGGAGTGGCAAAAGAACACGTGGACGATGGCGAGAATGGGACCCAGCGTGGAGTTTGGGTCGTGCGTGTGCCTGAGGGTGAGGGGTGAGTGTGGATAAGAACCGGCGGTGCTGCGCACGTGTCATTGCTCACATATATAGAAAAAAATAATCCTAAAATATAAATTTAAATAAAAATTACTCAATTAAATATTAATATCTTGAATTATGTTGGGAAACTTAATATGTATTTTGAAAAGTTATATTAAAATTTGTTAGTTTGAAATTGAATTAAATCAACTCAATCGGTTATATCAAGGATTGTGAAATCTCGCCTAAAATTAGGGTGTATTTGAAATTACTTATATAATAGAATTTTTATAAAATAAAAAATATTTTTATATTTTTTTTAAAATAAGTTTTATTTTTTTATTTTAAAAAAATAATAAAAATATATAATAAAAAATTTATTATTAAATTTTTTTATATTTTTTAATTTGTAAATAAATTTTTTTAATATATAATTAAATATTAAAAAAATTTATTAAAAAAATAGAAAGTCAAACGCACCCTAATTAACCCGGTTAGTGAATTCAAGTTTATAAGAGGTCTACCTACATGGGGGATCAATAGTAATAAATTGCTCAATTATATATGTGACTCTAGCAGTAGCAATTGATTACTATATTAAATAATATTAAATAATAACGTTGTTATGTCAATTACGATAAGAAGAACCAAGTTATCAAATTCTAAAATATGCCACAATCCTTATCCATGCAAATGAACGGATAAACATCTATCAATTCAATCATTCACTTTTCCCAAAGGGAGAAAGAGTTCTTTTTCTCTTATGTCTGACATTATTGAACGTGACCGAACTGAACGATATACATACAGATATTATTGATAATATTAAAAATAAGTTAAATGTAATTTTATAATTTATTTTTTATAAAAAAAATAGTTATAAGATGGAAAAAGCACGCCTTAGTTCATCTTCTTCTTCAGTCACTGTCATCATCATCCATGGAGGAAGAGAAAACGAAAAGTGAGCAAAGGCAAGTTGCGTGATGGACAACTGTTAACTATGAGACTGATGAATTTCTAACGAAGCTTTACTTTAATCAGACTCAACAAAACTGTTGGATACATACATCAGTCTCTTTCAAGAGGTCCCCCAGCAGAAAATAATTTCAGCAGCGTTCCTTCTCAACAATGTCTCGTTCGGCATTTTGCTGATTCAAAATAAAATAGATACAAGCATCAAAGGAGAGGTTTTTAATAATTTTATTCGACATCTTATAAAGAAAAAACAAAATTTGTAATTACTTCTGATTCTGACATCATACAAAGTAAACATTATCTTAATTCACTAATACTATGAGCATTAATTTCGACCAAAGCTTTCTTCATGACTGAAATTTTGAAATGCATGTCTGCAATATTTGCTGGACGGTTGAAGAATTTCCGCTAATCATAATCTAGGAGACGCTTGTTTTCCTTCGTTGCACCAAAAAGGGTTTGAAGGTTGATAGAACTGCTATTAACCCGATCACGTTTGAGATGAAGAAAACCATCTGATCCCACCTGCATGAGAGAAGCATTCTATAGTATGCGATATTACTGATCATATAAAAAGATCCAGAAATGCTTAGATGCACCTTTATGTGCTTGCACTGACGCCTGATTTTTTTGTTCCAGGTTAATAAAAGATTTTAACAGAGAATCAACTTCTCGAAATTTTTTCTATTTTTGTTCTGGATTTTTTTTCTGGTGAATTAATATAGAATCGAAACTTTGAACAGTTTTCCAGAAACTGTTAGTCTTGTATAACATGAAGGAGTTCAGAACAAAGTTTTCCAGAAACTTTGAACAGTTTAAATAAAAAGTTTCATGCAAGTGGGGAATTGGGCAAGTTAACTTGTGCCACTTTATTGTTTATTAATAGCATTAACAATTCGGAGACCATGAATCTAAGAACAAGCAATTAATGAAACAATTGCTTAATCAACATTCAAACACTGATTTTAGTGATTAAAATCCCTAATTACAAGACAATCTAAAATCTAAACCTTTGGGACCTATCAGGATCTTGAAATAGGCCACGAAAACGTACACGTGTTAGATTGCATTGAGACGGAGAGTTCGTCGCCAGGAGATTTGTTTTGCTTCTTCATGAGACGTGTTTAGAATATGAAGCGATGAAGATAGACAGATAGGTTTCTTCATTAAAGAAAAAGTTTGAAGTGAAAATGAGAGAAGCAAATTTGACTTCAGGAGAGTGATGACAAAGAAATTCCATTTCATTACAGAAGTCAATTGAGGCATTTGCTTTATTAAATCAAATGAAAAGATTAGAAGAAGTAACGAGCACAGTTTCTCGGAAGATGCAGGTGAGATCTGGTCGGTGCCGCATGCATGCTATTTTCAATCAACAAAACTGACGACGAAAAGTATTTGATGAAATGTTTATGAGAATAAACTGCAGTCCACGGTCTCTCTATCACCAATTATAACCAACTAAATTTAAAAAAATTTCTCGTCTTCGAATCAAAGCATTGGCAGAATTTTTGCAGGTAGTATATTTAGTCGAAGTGACGATTATACTCGAAGTGACGAATGGCAGAGAAGCATTAAGAGTACATAGTTCAAAATCAGTAACAAAGAGAAGAAAGCAATAGTAAGATGCAATAAGTACATCCAGTTACTTGGTACCAGTTGGTACCTTGAGTTATCTGGTTCATTTGAACTTTGTGTCGGAAGATCTTGTTTAGCAAGCACCTGAAGTCTACGGCTGACCTACTTTAATGACAAAGCACCAGGAGCCTTGCATTGTTTAGTTGCATATATTTAAAGGGGTAGTATTCTTTATGCTCAAACACAATCAATTACATAACAGTAGATTTACATCATGGCGATATTTGATAGATAACCTAGTATAACACATACACCAACTTCAGTACACGGTAGATTACACATGCACTGAGATGCATTTGCTTCACTAGTCATCAGAAGGTATCACCTAACAATTGGTATCATACACTGCAAGCCCCTGCAGTTCAGGGCCCTCCAAGCGAGGATTGTTCTCAAAGCTGGAGATCAGAACAGGAATGAGTTACACTATATAAGTACTGACAAACATTTCTGTAATATAATATAGACATGATATTGAAGGGTGCAACAGTGTTCAAGTTGTTAGAACCAATAGGAAGGATTAGTAAGATCAGTCCGGACCATATACATTCGAATAGGAGTAGCATGTCAAGTTTTGAGTCTTCTCAGATTCCATGACAACATGCACTATTTCAAATTCTAGGCAAAAGAATTTTTAGCTAACTACCAGTTTTGCAAAGAAAGGGCATTTGCTACAGTATTTCTGCCATGCATCTACCTACTTCATATAATCCAACAGCGTGTTGGTTTTGTGAGGTTATTCCTAATATAAAAGTTAACACCTCCAATTTGAAGGGATACAAATGGTTTTTTATAACAAGTTGCAACAGGCCAACAGCTATTTTTTAAATGTTCTTACATTTGAAACCTCCAGAAACACTGAATATGGTATTATTTACAACAAATCTATATGAAGTAGTGTCACATCATATGCTTATATAACATCCTACATGAAACATGGAAATCCTCAATCCTTAACCAAATCACAACTAATATTCTCCTACCTTTTGCTTAATGTTTAAAAAACCATTGCAACTTGTAATAAAAACAAACAAGACTTTATTTTCAAATTTCTGAGAACATGACTCAATATAAAAAGACTACGCATCGTACATTACATTATTAAAAAAAACACATCAATAGAAGTCCTTATGATTATATAGATCGTAAAAAACACAGAAAGGAATGAATAACTTACTTGCTTAAAGGTATGTGTTCAAATGGACCTGTAGTTGGTATTGTCCCACACAGATTGTTGCTTGATACATCACTAGAAGGATGAACATAAGAATGAGGTTGCACAAATTCAGGCCAGTAGCATCCTAATGTGAGAAGGCAGTAAGAAATGTAGACTTACACAACTTTGAGAGAAGAAATTTCAGCAAGCTCTTTCGGGATTTGCCCAGTTAGCTTGTTATCATTAAGTCGCCTAAACCATGCAAATAAATAAATTTTAGCCAAGAAATCAACCAGGAACCTGCCATATACCAAAATCTCTAGAACAAGTCTGATGTCTAGTTCTACTAAGAGATGCACGAATGTTCTACGCACTATTATTATCTAGTAACATAAAATGCTTTGGAAGAAAGCTTCTGCATCCAATAAGCCTTCATTAGAAAAGTGCTACTATACAAGCAAACTGTTCTCATATTGCACATGCTTTCTGGTGAGGAAGATTAACTTACAGAAAAACCATAGACTTCAGCTTCCCTAAAGTCGGAGGAATAATTCCCGATATGTTGTTATTGTATAAATCCAAGCTAATCAGACTCCTCAAGTTACCAAGCTCTGAAGGGATAGGTCCTTGAATATTGTTTTTGTAAAGTTCTCTGAGCATTGGTGGCAGAAAAGTGGAGATTAAATCTTACAAGTGGATCAGGCAAGATAAACTCTAGTTCATCTCAATCACGTCATAGAAAAATACCAATATTTCCAAATTGTTTAAAGGGGGAAAAGAAGCTTACAGATACTGCAAATGCTCAAGCTTTCCGAGTTCAGGAACCAGATGACCAGATAGATTTGAATTTCCCAAATCCCTGGAATATCATTGTATAGGAACGTAGTTAGAATACCTGTCATGTACGAAATGAAGAATACCGTGGACTATTTACCAGAAAGTCACTGCTAATAACAACAGTTAAGAGGGCATGAGTTAACCATAAATTGCTAAGACCTGTCCAAATTCTATCCTACTAACTAAAAAAAAACAGCTTGGTGGAACTGCAATGCAGTCTACTCTCCTTCCAGAATCTGCCATTTCATTTTTTCTTAGCCATCAAATACCATATTCTCTCTAGATAAAGAGACCAGCAAATCATAGTTCCAAATGCATCACAAAACTAGTGAAATTCATGACCATAATGAACTGCATAGCTTCTCGCACACTCTTTGCATACACCCTACATTCCTCCACTGAAGTATTACCAAAGCAGAAGGTAGAGCTAATCGAAAGCGCAAGAACAGAGGAAATATTTAACACAAAACCATTAATAATGAGCTGCGATCAATAAAAACACCCACGGATGCAATCAAACAAACCTTAAATCCACCCTTAAGCAACTATGTCCTTCAAAATCAATTCAAAACTAACAAAAATACTTTTTGACTTCTGCAAACGTAGTAAATATTTTTAACAGATGCTAACATACACAAGCATTTAAGAACTAAAACTCAGCTTAGTAGAAACAAAAAGATTCTCACAACCTCAACTACAAACAGACAAAAAAGTTTTCAATTTTTTTTCCATTTTCGTCAAACAAAACATACCGAGAACCCAATCCGGACAATCAGTTCAGAAATTCAATTTTCCAGAACACAATATCAATAAACAGCAAGCCTACCTCAAAAGTATCAATTTTTTTCCACACAAAACCAATCAAAGACTAAAAAGACCAAGGGAAAAGAAACTCACACTCGAGTAACCTGGTTATCCTGGTTACAAGTGATATGAAACCAAGTGCAAGGGTTGACTAGTGTCGGATCCCAGCTCTGAAGCACGTTATCAGGGTCCGTAAGTGCTCGTCGAAAAGCGAACAGCGCGTCTCCCTCAGTGTTCCCCAAAGCACCACCAACGAGCAACACCACAGCGGCAAAGATGGAGAACACTGAAGCGGCGGTGGCCATTGCTGCAGGCGAATTAGGGTTGGAGGTTGAATTGGAATTCGGAATCGATTTGGGGAAAACGGAACCGATTGAAAAAGAAAGAGAGTCGAAAGAAGAAGAAGAGAAAAAACAGGTGATGTTTGGTCTTGTTGGTAGTGACGCCGGTGGGGACACAAAAAGATAGACCGGCGGTAAAAGATTTCTATTTGCACAGTAAGTCCATTCTAAGGTTATTAGACATATAAGGTCTTTCTTCTCAGAAATTTATCTTCTGTTTTTGCGTAATAGTTCTTATAATTTGTATTTTGTAAAATAATAATGTTTATATTGAATTTACACGTAATTTTAAAAGAACGTTTTTCTCCAACAAGATTCTGTTGATTTTTTTATAAATTTGATAATGTTCGGAATATAAATTCTATCTGCTAAGAATTAAGAAAAATATCGAATCTAAACTCTAATTCTCTAAATAGTAATAATTTAGTAGATATTTGAGAATGTGTATTCAAAGCCTTTTATCGTTAAATAAAATTTTGATTATATTTTTATTTTCTAAGTTTAAATCATACAAATAAATTATCATTATAAAATTTAATATATATAATATTTATTATTGTTTTTAGTTGAAAAGACACATTTATGAATTTAAAAACTTCAAAATAAAATTTTAAAGCTTTTTATTTTAATTACTTTCAAACGTATCGCTGACTTTCAAAGTTTTGATTCTCATTGCAAATCCTGATTCTTAACAGTTCTATTTTCTGTTACATAAAAAGAGAACCAAATACTAATTTATTTGCTATTCATCTCTGATTTATGTATATTTAGCAGAATATATGATAAAATGTGTTTATTTCGAAATAAACTTTTTTTAAAAATAAATTTGAAAAATTAAATTAAAAATTAAAAATATTTAATAAAAAATAATTTTTTAAATAAATTTTATTAATAGTAAATTTTTTAAATAAATATTAAAAAAAATTTTATAAAAAATATTTATTAGTTTTATATTAAAAATAAACTTAAAAAAATAGAGTTTAAAAAATTGGTAAACAGGTCCTGCAGCGCTCAACAAAACACATGTTGATAACTTCCAAGGAGTTAAGTAGAATGATGTGGAATAAGAGACAGTTTACAGAAATTTAAAGACTTCATAAAACAATTACCATAAACAATGTGCGACACCCTGCTAGTTAAGAAGAACACAATCCACGTGAGCTAGTGTGCTGTTTCTTCTCTGTCCCCAGATAAAACCTGTGTGAGTTTGAACCGTTGCATTCATCAAAGGATGCTAATTATATATGTTAATGAGATTCATATACAATAATAATCTGAAGGCATGAACGAATCAGAACTACCAGCTCTACTCCACTCGGTTATTTTAAAGGAAGATAAAGAAATACAATGTCCATGCTCGTGGGCTGTGTAGTTGATGCTGTTGGAAAGGGTGCCAGTGTTATATTATTGTTTTTCTTGCCTTATGTTACGACACAAACATATATTCTCTTCACCACTTTCTAAAATGGCAGTAACATATAAACAAAGGCTTAAATCTACAAGCCGATATGAAAAATGCCAGAAGAACAAATTTCTGTTGGTGCGACTCTCATGATCAAATTGCTTGCATAAGCAGGAACATGTGAAACTGTGATGTTATACAGGTCGCATACATTATTACCTACACAGAGTGATGACAATGATTTTTTGTATACATTTACAAATTGACAATTGGTTGTACAAGTTATAACAATCAGCGTTTGCAACAATGTCCTACAAGATGACCTACTTTTGATTTACGAACTAGGTCTACGCTTCTCTGAAAATCTGACAAAAACTCACCAGCACCTTATACTCTCACTGTATAGAACTGATTCTAGTCTGGAACAACAGAAGTTGCCTTCAGTTCAGACTGCAGTCCTGCAATGTTAAATTCAGGTGAGGGATCTCCCAACTTCGGTCTCTTATGAGGAGAGTTGATCTCAAATGACGTCAGAGGCTGAACCAGTCCTGGATCTTTTTCATCTTCTAAAAGTGAATTAGATGATTTGAGGGCACTGCTAAGCTTCTGCTGCTCCTCAATTATCCTCTCCAAGTATTTCCCTTGTGCTTCGATTCTAAGCTGCAACTGTCTTTGCACCTACCAGCAAAATTAGGAGAGCATTCATAGAACTGGCTTCATCAGTATGGTTACATACAGTGATAACATAAATTGAATAAGGTTAATAACATTTAATGCATAAAAGGACTCAAAGAAAATAACAAGTATTAACCAGATAAACCTCAAGTTGCTCTTGAAGCCGCCTTTGAACCTCCATCTGCATTCTAAGAGCTTCACTCATCTGCACACCTCTGGAATACAATTATGCCAGTGTTATTAAGCAGGCTCATGACAAATAATTAAGCATAAATAGCTTTGCATTCACTAGTCATGCGTTAATTAGAAACAATTGTAGATCTGTGCATAAAAATACATAAGCATTTGTTTGAGCCTGGTATATGTATTGTAAGGTGACAGTAAACTTCTCTAGTCAAATTCAGCTCGTGAAGTATCATGATGACAGATTCTTTTAATATACAGATATTCTCGTGATGATCATCATCATGCACGAGTAGATACATACAACACACATCTGTGTGTGAGCATGACGAGTTTGGCTTGCTATTTTGAGTACGAGTGCATATCAGCTCATTCTCAGTTAGAAGCTTTATCTCAATTTTTTCTGAATAATGTGGATTCAATGATTTCTTACCCATCAAGGAGATTAATGAAAGGACATACAAGGCACTTGAAAATTAAAACAACTGTACAAAAAGTAATAATCCTTAATAAGATCAAGCAAACTTACTGCCCAGATTCCACATTTGTGATGTTATCATTCAAATCCTTCTTATCAATTAGCGAATCTACAATCATATAGGCAATAAAAAATTAGCTAGTACACTATGCCATCTACCTCAAAATGATTGGCAAGTTAACTGAAACATGTACGAAGGGTTTACATGTGACAGAGTGCTGGCTTTCCAGTACCTTGAAAATTTCATTAACATGATACATGTTCTAGATATCAATATTTTATTTCTATATCTGTAGTACTACCCATACTATCACGGTATCACCTATAGCTCTCTCAGGCATCACCTATAGAAGACCGTATATTTTTCTAGAGAGCATTATTGGGTGCTGCAACTTTCGTTACTGGTAAGCTGTACCAACCAACGGCAACAGCAGTAAGCCAAATAAGCCACAGACAAGGTTCTCTACATGGGAAGTGTTCCCTATTAATTATTGACACCTCCAAAATGCACAAATTTCTCGATACAGTCTAACAAAGAGGTGTGATTTACCGTCACCAGATGACTCGGGCAGGCATTTAGCTAGGCGGTATTTCTATAAAAAAAAAAAAAAGATTAATTCTTCCATAAAAGGAATCATTTCAACAACTTTTAGGAAAGGGAAAGGAGAGAAGCTACTACTTGCAAATGACTTTTCACATGGTAAATTGTGAGTCCTGGGACACCCATTAGTCTTAGAACGCCTTTTGGTGTAGCTCCTGAAATCATAAAGAGAGAACATCAAGCTAGCAGGAATAAAAATGAATGGAAGTTTTGAAACAGAACATTCCTAAATGCCTATCAATATGAGTGAAGAAACTGTTGAACGTCCCCATATATTTTTTGTTATCTTTGATCAGTTTGGAGATTACAAAGAAATAGAAACCCTTCAAAGACCATGAAATCATACAAAAACCTTTGTATAAATGAAATCAAGAGAAACTTGCATGTTCTTCCCTACAACATGTGTAATTCCATTTTGATTTTATATTAGAAGTCTAATTAATATTGAGCTGTAAGAATCAACTGTATAGTCATCTTCCTAAACAGTCAAGTAAGTATTTCCCTAACATGGAAATCCTGGCTGGCAATGCTAGTAACAGGCAAACCGCAGAGACTTCATATTTTTTAGATTCAAACCATATCTTGCAGTCTGCGATGACTTGCGCTCTTTCTTACAGGGCATGCTCAGCAAGTTTGTTTCACTTGAAAGAATGAGCAATCAGCAAAAAATTTTTGCATGCCATGGCTGTAAGTCAAGAATTCCATGGTAATAATATTTATCTCAGGAAATTAATTGGGAAAAAATATTACTATATTAGACCAACAAGCTGCATAATATTCTTTTAAGAAACTCAAGCAATCTACTACCAATGTGAGAAGGAAAACCCACTATCTGGTCCACCAAGCTGAGTGATGGCATCAACAAAGCGACCATGCAGATCAGCAGTCCAACGCAACCTTTGCTTACCCCCTCCACCAGAATTAGATGGGTCTTCTACAGTGTGCTCTCCAGAAATTGCACGATCAACAAGCTGCTCTGTGCCCTGGACTTTATGGGGAACTAAAGAAGTAGTTGAGATTTTCTTGGCATGGTACATGTTTAACACACTGCAAGAAAATGACCAATGCCCAACACATAATAAGAGATATAAATGACTGATGACACTGAAAACTAAGAAAGAGCTCAATGTTGTTGCGGGTCGGTTAATCGGCTCACTAGTTTTTGTTAACAAGTTTCAAGTGGACAATAACAACCACCTCCAAACAATCGCCGTTCTAAAACTTTGTCGCATACAACAGCATTCATTGTCCCGAAACATCATGACGAAGTCTACATATTGAAAATGCAACTTCCATTTCTGTTACTAATCAAGCTAAGTTTTGTCTCATTGCGCTAAAATCCAACAATTAAAGTCGTTAAACTCCTTATTCGCACAAAATAACTAAATCCCACAAACTGATTCATACAGACCCTTTAAACAGCTAAAATCCAAATAAGTATCCTTAAAAAATGCGTAATGATATGAGCTCATAAGGTATCAAGTGCTGTTACAAGTTAGCCATTCATAGGATCACACTCAAACCATGGAATAACAATGCAAAAGAAGTACGAATACACAACATACAAACAGCCCAAGGTTTTCCATACGGCAGCCTGGATTTGATTGGATATCAGGAAGAGCAAGATAACCGCCAGAAACAACAAAATTCATTTAACAAAAACATTCGATAAACAAGACAAACATCTTCGGATTAGACGAAACAGCTGAAAACAGGCGAAGATACAACTTTTGGATCATTCGTGAATTGACAATCAACAAAAAACCCAAAACAAAAATCAAGATATAAAAACTGAGAATTCGATTAAGATCTACCTCGCCAAAACGGTAAAAATCTGAGCTCTCGCTCCAATTTCCTTAAATTTGATTCTCGTTTGACAACAATTACGAATCAGAAAAGAGATTGGGAAGGAATTCTGATTGCTTAGTGGAGATTGGCAATTTGTCGGAAAGTTTTTGTTTGGTGAGAGAGAGGACTTTTAGTAGAAACTTATTTTATTATTTTTTTTTTAATGAAGAACGAAAACTCAACGGAGAGGGTGATTACTTAAAAGAAATGTTTCGTGAAGAGACAGAAGCTTTGTTCATGCTGTTGTATAGAACAAAAAATGTGGAATTATGAAAAAAACCTATCGCTAGAGGAAGGGCTTGAACCTTCGACCTTGTGGTTAACAGCCACACGCTCTAACCAACTGAGCTACTCCAGCTTGTTGTGAAGCATCAGCATAATACTTTGCTGCTAATGCAAATCAAGATGTTTACATGATATGACACTTCACAAGATTGGAAGTTTTTTGAAAGAGAAACCATTCATTAATTTCATGTTTTAGGTGGTGTTAATCCTGCCAAGTCTCACTCCTGCAGAGTGCCAAATAGGCACTTTGCACCATGATCTCTGCCGCAACTCTGGTGCATGCACATGTGGGAGTCCAGCATTAGGGCAAAACTTTGCATCTGCTGTCTGTGCTCGAATTTTCGATTCTAGCTTGTTTCACAAGCTCTAGAAGACCTATGCGATCGATGATTGTTAAGAGTTGTTTGACTCAGTTGGGATTCCAAATTTGACTAAATGTCGATTACCTGGTGCGCCACCGGTTCGCACTTGGACAATTTAGGAAATATAGATTCCAGGTGGCAGATCTTAAGTTTTTCACCTTCGCATTTGTCCCTGCTTGAAACTCTTTCTCTCGCCATTATCAGCACACAACATATGTTTTGGTCAATGAATAACAATATATATTTATGATGCATAGCCATTTTGTCTCAAAAAATAGTTCACATTAGAAATAAGATATTTACTGACTGACAAAATTAGTCGCATGTGTAACAAATCCGTTGCTAAAGACAACAAATCAATCACATTTGGTGCAATTGCGATAACAAATGAATTAGCTTACCCGTTAGAAAACAAACGAAGAATTATTTTCTTATCGACTAGCAAGGAGCAGTAGATGCAAATGTCAACTAAGACGATAACAGTCGACAAGTGAACCAGCTTTAGTCCTATTAGGAGAAAAACCTAAGAAAATCAGCGCGATTTGGATCCAATTTAGCTTTTACCGACTCATGTCATTGGGTCAGTATGTTTTACAAATTAATATAACGATTGAAAATTTGTTGAAATCTCTAGTTAGCCAATTTAGTGACCAAGTCTATCTATTAGTCGGCATTTTAGAAAAATTTATCAAGTAGTTTATTTTCAGTAACTAACGTTAACATTTACCGTCGATAAAAATTTAGTTAGTGATCGTCTCAGATATAGTATACTTAGTGTCATTGCTGGAGATGCATGAAATTTTTAGCATACATGTATGCATTTGTAGCTAGAGCCTATGTAAGCCTGAATGAAATTAACTACATTGTACCTTTAACAACATACTCAAAGTTGATGATATTTCTCGGATCAAATATTCTTGCTAACAAAATACTTTAGCCAGGCGAAGCTAGCACTAGTACTAGCGGTCGTTTCGAATTGCTTATAACAAAGTCATTTTTTAATTTAAAATTTTATGCTTATAATAATTTTATAAAATATAAATTCATTTATACTATTAATTTCTATTTTAAAAATTTTTATAATACTGTAGAAACCTTTAGTAAACCAAAAGTTAAAATGAAATGAGATAGATCGGTGTATAAACAATGCCAAATATCTATTTAGGGCGTGTTTCAAACGCTCATAATTTTATTTTTTTTATCAGATTTTGAGTTTCGAATAATTCATATATTTTGATTATACAAAAAATTCTGAAATTTATTTTTATATATAAAATTTTAGTTTTAATTTTTATATTTGTACACTCCTCAATATAATTATATTTTTTATTTTTTATTTTTTAATTTTATGAAATTTAATTATGAATATTTGAAACACTAGAACGGTATGACCAAGAGCTAGCGACTGAAAAGAGGAGAGCTCCCACAGGTGTTATATATTGACTTTTCCAACTAAAGCGAACGGCTTCAATCAGAAGAACTGCACTCAGTACTACGGCATCCAGCTGCAAAGTGTTCACGATCAAGATCGATTAATTCTAGATGGTTACAACGTTTTTAGCTCTCCCTTTTTTTCAAGATATCAATAACTTCGATATCACAACGCAATAACTGCAGAAGATTATAACTACTGAAAAATAGCCTAGGAGAGTAAGTAACTAAACATATAAGGTATCCATTACCAAATGCACACTAGAGCAATGGCATTACAACAAAGAGATTTAAAGGACATTAATATATATAGAGCTCCCGGGTATTTCTCGAAACAACAAAACAGTAGTACTCATAGTATTGCAAGCTTGGGATTCATTCAACATATATACACAGACCATATTGCATTGATATAAGCTAACAATGCATGAGAAGTTTATATGTGTGTAATATGCAGAAAGAGCAAAAACCCATCTTTGTTTCTAAATATTTTCCATGCAATACAGAAAAGTTCCAGCTAGTATAAGTTCGAAGAGATAACACAACTATTTGTGTAATACATTGATCTTTCCCCTTGCTTATCCCTAGAACAATAACCCTGCATATAGATAGTAACTTCATATGTAATTAACTTGTTGATGTTATATATAAATCTTTTTCCTTGTTCTCGACTGGAAAGAGAAAAGAGAGCCAATTACCAAGCATTTAAAGTTTACAATATCCGGCAAATTGTACCCCGATCATTAACACTTCAACGAGAGAAAAGCAACATGCTACCCAACACCTGCACCAAATTTCCTGAAATTCCCAAAAGAAAATTTACCATATATTTCCTAGCTAATTACAAAGAAAATTCGTCATGTTAGTTAATATATATAGAGATCACCCTTAATATATAAATCACGTACATTAACCAGCAGATGAGATAAAACTTGTACTGAAGTTTAGAACAGACATGCGCAAGAACTTAGTTGCATTGATCAGTAGTACTGTCTCATTACAAGAGAACTCAATATATGACACAGTAATCAAGCTGTACTCTTACATCTAGGTACAATATTGAAAACAAAGATCAAAACGAAGATATATAACCTAATTTCATCATCAGGACAATAAATGAACATTCATTCCATACCTTACATCAACTAATCTGATCGAAGATCGACGATGAATTAACGCAGTAGCCTTGCTCTTGCCCATGTGTGCACGAGTAATGATAGGAGATAGCTGATTTGGCACTTAATCTTTACCAACTCCAAGCTAAGGTTCATGGTGACCAAACGGATTTCCGTAGTGAGGCATTGTATCGTAAGAATAAAACCCACCGGTACCATAGCCATCCATCATTGCCGGAGCATTAAACGGATCATAATGATCAAAACCACCAAACCAGTTTTGTGTTCCCATCCGGCCGTGATACTGATCTCCACGGATACCAACAGTACTGTTATAAGCACTCATCGTATCAGCTCGCAATGATTCAGAATTTTCCTTGCGAGATGTTTCGGCAACATACGGAATATTAACAGATTGATGATACTGATCAGGAAACTCAGCAAGGTCAGCAACATCAGAATCTTGGCCGGTGAGTTTCTGCACAAGAGATCTAAAGCCTTCAGCGCTCGTTTCAACTCTCTTCGGGTTAGATATGTATACTACTTTCATCGGTTTCTTTCCTTTCTCCACAGCCGTCGTCGTCGTCGTCTCCTTGTTCTGGACTTGTTTTCCTGATCTCTTATGAAACCTCTCCATAGAACAACAATCGACAAACTAACTAATGACAAGTTAAACGAAGAGAGGAACAAGTTAGCTAATTAACGACCTAGCTAGCACACTACATATGTATCTGAAGAAGAACTAATCAGAGATTGAATTTATAGAGTTCGGCGGTGAGGGTGATTCGAGGAAGGAGAAGAAACTGTGGAAAAAATCTCTCTCTCTTTTTTTTTTTTTTTTTTGCGGCTGACAAAAAAAATGAAAGAATTTACATAAAGGAGAGTGATCAGAAGGTTCCCAAAAAGAGAGGAAAATGAAAGAAGAGATTGCGGTAGTTGTGTCGTGTCTGAAAATGAAGAAGAGAGGAAGAACGGTAGAGATTTAAACGAATTGATCCCTTCATATATTCGACGGCGGAGATTTATGGAATCGAGCAGTAAGTGCGAATTATATGTCGTAGGTTACAGTCAGCAGCATGAAGTATGGTGGGAGAGAGAAACTGTTGCATTCGCACGTGTGGTGAAGAAGTGTTTGAAAGTTTCTTTTCTTTTTTTCCCTTTTCGTGTTTTTGTGAAGATATTGTAGTCGCTACTCATGGTCATGGACTATCTGTTGACTCTACTGTTTCAAATTAATATATGTGATCAATTAGGAAGAGTATATTATTATGATATAGAGGGTGTTTGGTAGTGTTTATGAAATGGAGTTTTTTTAGAATAAAAAATATTTTTTTTTTTAAAAATGAGCTATATTTTTTTTACTTTCAAAAAATAATAAAAATATTTAATAAAAAAATCTCACTTCGTAGAATTTTTAATATTTTTTAAATTTTTAAATAAATTTTTTATATATTTATAAAATATATATTAAAAAATATGAAATAAAAAATTGAAAAAAAATATTGAAGAAAAGTAATCCCAAACACCTCCATAAATTGCAGAAGAAATCAACAAAATTAAGTTAGAGTTTAATTTTTTTTTTTTCTATATTTGTGGAAGCTAGACTAGCATTTAAAACACATCAGTTTTCTCCAAATTTATTTATTTTTTCTTAAGAAAAATTTTATGTCACTTTTAATTATAAATAAATATTAAAAATTTAACTAGATTTTATATACAAACTAATCATCTATATTCTTCAGGACGACATCCCGCCTTTTGAACAAGGTAATTTGATTTCCAGCTCTTTTAATAATTTTTTGGAATTTTTTAATTTGAAAAAAAATAATTATGTACTGACTTTTACATCTTTGAAAAACGATAAAAACTGATATTAACCTATTCAAAATAGCTTTTTAAAAAATATTATTTAAAAATAAATTTATGACTATAATAATCCCATAAAATTATATTTTTTTGTATTTCTAAATGTTTCAAATTTTTTTATAAATACTATATGGAGTTCTTAGATTTTAAAATTTTAAGAATATTTCTGAAATGAGATACATTAGGTCCATCAAGTTGCAGGTGCTGTCCATTGCCATCGTTATCTTACTGTTTTCTGAAAACCATATTCAGTTTGCTATTATATCAACTAATGGTACGACTCCTAAACTAGAATGGGCAACTTAATTATATAATACAATAATGTCCAAAATATGCAACGTAACACTTTAGTTTTGACTATAAAACATTAAAACTTGTCCTTTTATGTGATATAAAAGTATATTTTGTCGGCTGTCATGGTTGATATCAATATGTATAGATGTTAACTAAAATAAAATTAAAAAAGAGTTAAAAAAAGAATGAATTAAAAGTAAATTTTCGTTACATTTGAAAGTTAAATTTAAAATAGAGTTTAGAATTTAAAGTATAGTTCATATTTAGAAAAATAATTTGGTATAGTACTTCAAAGCCAGCAACAAAATTGAATTTGAACCATAAAATCGCTCGATCATGCTAGCTAATGGTTCCCCAATCATTTTCTTTTGAGCTATATATATAATGAATATATATGTACATCATCTTTTACATATATATCAGATTCTATCAGTATAAAATTCTAAATTTGTTATGTATTATTGAAATATAAAAAACTATTAGATAATAACATACAGGCTTAAGAGTTATCAATTTGATCAAGATATCAAAATAATAATAATATATTTATTTTAGAGTTTTTTTATTTGATCAAGAATTCGAATGAATAATTATTTGTATTTCGATTGAGTTTAAATTTTTTCAATATTTTTAAATTTATAGTTCTTCATTTGTAATAGTATAGATCAAATTTAAAATTTTATGCTGGAGGGTTCATGCTGATGTGCTTAATGTGTATTTAAATAGGCAATACTAACAGTGTACTGTGATGGTCATTTTGTTTCTTTGTCCTTTTTCTCTTTCTGTGCATTGCAATGCTTTAAATAAATGAGCTTATAAGCTATGTGGTTATTGTGGTCCACTGCGGCCGCCACCGCATCTAATTGATTCAGAGAACTAGCATGATCTATATATATTTTTAATAAATATTTATTCTCATATTATTTATTAGTAGTTTTGAAATAATATTAATAAAAATTTAAGCTTATTTTTTTATCGTCAATTGATTTTTGATGAAAATTTTAAATTCGTCACATAATATAAAAAAAATTGAACCAATTAGTCAGAATGTGAGCTATATCTAATTTTAATATTCATATTATCTATGGCACTCATGTTTTAGTTTAGTCTAGGACAAATAGCTCGTTTTATTTTAAAATAAATAATTCGTTTTATTCAAATATAATTGTTTACTAGGTTTTAGAATAACTAATCCACTTTATTTTAGAAAAAGTAAACTGCTTCATTTTTTATCCAAGTTCATTACATGAGAAGTAACGCACATCAGTTCAATTAAATAAAAAAGTTGCTCTGATGGAGAACATGTGTTAAAAAGGATTTAGTTTCGCATTACTTATCAATAGTTTTAAAATAATATTTATAAAGATTTGACTTACTTCTTTCATCATCCACTGGTCTTGAAAAAAACTCTAAGTTCGTCACATATATACTATGTAATCCTAAGTTTTATTCAAAATTAGTTTTGACAATTAAATATTTTCTTTGCTGAACAACTTAGGACATATTTTGACACCACCAAATTCTACTTTTTTTCCAAATTTTGAATTCGTATTACTTCACGTATTTTAATTATTACTTAAAACTCTACATTTATTTTCAAGCAAAACTTCACTTTTACAAAATTTTTACTTTAAATATTATTTTACTTATTTTAATTACTATCTTAAATTTAATTTTGCGAAACTCTACTCTCACCGAACTCTACCTTCAAAAAGTTATTTTCGAAAAACTCACTTTCATATAACTAATACATACTCTTTGCATAAGAGCAAGCAACACCCAAAATTTAGAACAATGAATGGTCTGAAGCTTGTTGACTTGTTCTGATTTAATTTGAATCATTCAACTTATTGTGTGAGTTTAATTTCGAATATATACGATTGCACAGGTTTTATTCTTTGAGTTTATAAAAAAACTTTATCGAAATTTTTTAGAAATTCACCATGAGTTAGACGTACTAAAATCGTGTTTATTTTGAAATAATTAATTTTTTTAAATTTTAGTTTGAAAAAAATTAATCAAAAAAATTTATATTTATTATTTATTAAAAATGAATTTTAAAATTAAATATATTAAATTAAATTTTAATAAAAAATAATGAAATTTTTATTTATTATTTTATATAAAAATTAAATTTATTTTCTAAAAGTTTTTAATATTAATTTTATTTAAAAAGTTTTTTATTTTAAACACTTTAAAACGTTCACTTCATTATTCACATTGGCGGCCGTGAGATTTGGTTTGCAATAAGTATGCTTGGAATTTTATGCCTTGATGATGATAGCACAAGTTGTCCCAATTGTATTATCTGCAATCAAATTATTAATTAGCCTTACGGACTCGCTGGTTTTGATTTTGCTTGTTTATGTATAACCATTATGGACTGTGTAAAAGTTTATCTTCCATCTAATTTTTAAAAAAATTTATTTTTAATATAAAATAAATTAGAAATTTAAAATACAAATTATATAAAAATTTATTTTTTATTAAATATTTTTATTTTTAATCTATTTTCTTAATTCATTTTAAAAAAATAAATTTATATCGAAATAAACACACCCTATATATATCTAATTGGAATTTCATCGTGCGGTTTATTTGGTTATTTTTAATTAGTTTTTTAGATCTAACTGGGAAGAAGGATAACTTTTATTTTGTTACATGACAGAATTTGACTATGAAAGTAAACGTTCAAAGTCTAACGTAAGTTGATCGCGAACGCCGTCAATGCAATCCAGTCAAACACATTTCATATAACCCCTATCAGGAAGAGGGTTATAATAAGAACTAAAAAAAATATTTTAAAAAGTTTAGAAAGACAAATTTGATATTTTTATTAAAAATATAAGAAATCTTTTTCCCACGCATGATTTCTCGTCAATCACTATAGCTTTTTAAGAAAATTTTTATAATTTTTTAAAAATAAATATATATTTATTTCATGACATATTTTTTTGTTATATTTTAAATTTTTTTAAAAAATATTTAATAGTTTTTAGGATTGAAAAATTCAAAGTTACTCCCAAAAGCCATATCGAATATTTTTTAAATCTAATTGATCTAATATTGCAACAACACTGTAATGTATTTGTTTCTATCAGTCACAGATATATAAGGTGAGAAATAAAGCACATCTACATAAAATATATTCATGTTAAATCAAATTCTAATTATAAGATCGCAAACAGGCAAGATTTCTAATTGAAACTTGAAAGTCAGATCGATTATGTCAGGATACTCTCGTGCACCCTCTTAGTTCAACTGTTCAATCAAAAGATTGAATGATTGTGCTTTTAATAAAGCAATCATAGGGACTTTTTTTTTTTATAAATACAGAGCGAATCATGACAGTCTATGAGCGTGTTTATCTTGATAAAAAAGTGAATAAAATAAATTTTTTAGAAGCGAATTTTAAAAATTAAATTAAAAATTAAAATTATATATTAATATAATATTTATAGTAAGCTTTAAAAATAAATTTTTAAAAAAAATTTTATTAATAAAAAAATTTCATATTAACTTTTGTATGTATTTTATATTAAAAACGAATTTAAAAAAAAAAGTAAATTTAGAATGTTAGTAAACACATTGTAAGACGATGTTTGATAGTGAAGCTTCTTTTAAATAAAAAATTTTATTATTTTGAAAAATAAATTTTATTTTTTATTTTAAAAAATAATAAAAATTTTATTAGATAGAACTTTTTATAATTTTTAAATTTTTAGATAAAATTTTTAAATATTTATAAATATATATGAAATAAAAAATAAAAAATAATGTTTAAAAAAGAAACGTTAAGCTAAACAAAAATTTTTCTTAAAAACTAATTTTTATTTTTTATTAAAGAATTATTTAAAAATTTAAAAATATAAATAAATTCTATATATAACGTAATTTTATTATTATTTATTTTTTTTAAAATAAAAAATAAATTAAAATATTTTTATTTTAAAAAATTTATTTTATAAATACTTTTAAACATTATCTATAAGCGTTCGGAAGTATAGAAAACATATGGCCATTTGTCTATATGATTAATTATATTTTTTAGTACAAAGTTCAAACCAATACTAGCTAGGGTTTCTGATATCAAGTGCTTGCTAAGCTAGCAAGCAATCATTTACTCAAATTAAATGACGCTTAAAATAGTTGCAAAAACATATACGCCAAGAAAAAGTTGCAAAAACACAGCAGCACACACTGCTCCCTAAAGAAAAAGACTCGGATGATTTTTCCACACTTAGGGGGTGTTTGGCTTTGCTTTCCTCCAACTCAACTTTTCAATTCTTCATTTCATATTTTTTAATACATATTTTATAAATATATAAAAAATTTATTTAAAAATTTAGAAAGTGTAGAAAAATTCTACAGAGTGAGATCTTTTTATTGCATATTTTTATTATTTTTTTAAAAATAAAAAAATAGAGTTTATTTTTTAAAAAAGATAAAAATACCTTTCATTTTATAAAAGCTCCATTTCATAAGCAATCCCAAACGTCCCTTAGTCAAGTGATATAATCGATACAGAGCTCCTGCTATGTTGCTTCTTCATTTGGCATTTTATTTATTTTAAAAACTTTATGTTATTGTTATTTGTAGCCTTCGTAGAAACTACGTACTTCTTTTTTTTTATAATAGTTTTACCGTAGTTCGAGGTCTTTTCTTTTACCTTGTTCAATTTTGTTGTGTAGTGAACAAAAAATCAAACTCCACAAATCTTTTCATCTCTTATTATAAGTTTATTATTGTTGTTGTTTATGTGACTATGTCAAGTAATTGATAGTGCGATGATTTTAAAGGAAGTTGGAAGTCAAAACTTTGGAAAAGAGAAAAAAATATATTACTTCAGAAAATAGCTCACGTTTGAGTTATGGGGAAAAACTCATGTGAGAAAATTCATCACGATATTGTCTAATAAGTTCTTATCTATCTACTTATTTGAAAAAGGAGTGTTAAATTACGGTTGCATTTTTTTTTCCCCTTGAATTAGTCAATATTTTAATAACGAATATTCCACTATTCTTTATTTTTATAAAAAAGAAAAGTAAACATGTTTTGTCTGGTTAAAGGTGTGTTTATTAACTTTAAATTAACTTTTTTTTTATAAAAGTAAATTTATATAATCATTTAATTAAAAATAAAATTTATATTTATTTATATTATATATTATAAGTGAATTTAAATTTAAATTTTAAAAAATAAATTTTGAAAAAATTGAATTTAAGTTTTATGTTTATTTTATTTAAAAGTGAATTGAAAGTAAAATTTTATAAAAAAATTTAATTTATAATAAGCACAATGGGCTAAATATTCTGGCCCGTTGAGATCTTCTATTGCTATGTGAATTAACCAGCCCGTTAGATTTGGGCTTTGCCTTTTGCATATGTTTATTCTGAAACAGGATCATCCCTTCGGAAGAACCGAGTAGAGAAGAGAGAGAGAGATAATAATCAGAATGTTGAGAACTTCATTCCTCTCGATCTCTTCTTCTTCCACAAATTCAGTTGCAATCAATTTTAAAATTCCTAAGTTCTTATCTTCTTCGCCTTCATCATTGAGACAATTTCACTGTTCATTCACTCACCACGCAACTCTTTTATCAAGGTTAACTGCTCCATTTAATCATCAACCTTCGTCTTCTTACCCTTCTTCAACAATTAGGTGGAGTCCAGCCATGCTTTCAGTTTCTAATTCAAATCCAAAAGGAAAAGGTTATTCATTGATTTCACAGTGACGTAATAAGCTTGGAGTCATTTTTTTCCCCTCAATTTTCGTGATTTTGGTCCGATAACTGTGGTGAATGTGAAAAAAACATGGGAGTTTACTGTTATTGGCATCACACTCAAGATTGGTGTAGTACTGAAGAGTGATGGTTTAGGTTTCATGAGTTTTTCTTAAACAAATTTTGGTTTATACTTGCTGAACGCTTTATTAGAATTAATCGGGAGTTGTGATTTAGAGTAGTTTCTGAGTGTTTGATTTTTCGTTTTTCACTGGTTGGCAGTACACTTTAGTACTGGAAACGCAGAAAGGGAGAAGAAAGAATTGTTGGTTCAGCATTTGCTTGTTGGTGAAAACGACCTTAACTTGCTGATGGAACTTCAGAAAAAGATTGCTGAAGGTATCCTATCTGTTGGCCTCTTACTAGTTTGTGATAGCTATCCAGCTATAACTCATCATCAATCTCATTAGCTATAAGCGGATATAGAGTGTCACTTCATTTTTCGACGGGATGCAGGAAGAGACACTGATTAGCTGTTAGTAAAATCTGTAAGAACATGGCGTATAGGCAATGATGTTAGTACATGCTTGCTGCCACTATTCTAACTAGTGGATGTATTCCCTAAAAGATTCATTACAGAGTAATTGTGAAGCCTAGTTCCTTCTGAAAAGGACTTAAAATGTAGCTCATATTGTGGAGGATTTTGATGCATCTCTTATACATCACATATTGCAATCTTGGCTTCATGTGATCGTCATGGCAGATAGAGTTGTTTTCTACTGATAAGCAGCCTTTATTTTGCTTTCATTGTTTCTTTCAGGTATGGATCTAAGTGACTTGGCTGTAGAGCACTCACTTTGCCCTTCAAAAGAAAGTGGAGGAATGCTGGGATGGATTAGGATGGGTCAAATGGTATGTCATGCTAATGGAGTACAATTAAAGAATCCTGATTGTCGCATAATCTTAATAGTTTAGAGAAGAACCCTTGCTCTTTATGAGTTTGAGCTGTATTCAACTGTAGAATTGTGTTAACGTAGTACCAGTAAGAAGAAAAGATACCTGGACTTCTAAACTTCTAATCAGCTCTCAGAAATGGTTAGTTAGATAACAAAAGAGAACATGAAGATGAAGGTAGGAAAGAAACTCAGAATTTAAGATAATTCAAAATTCAAAATTTGTCCTTAACCCCGAAGACATCTTTCCTGAATAGTGATGGGCCTCCCTGATGACACTGTACCCTTGGCTGAAACCATTGACTTTAAGGCCCTATAATGAGTCTATACGAAACAAACGCATTTGTAAAAGCATTGACTTTGTAGAAGCACTTTAGATTGGAACACTCTTGGTTAGGTCAATTGGCTGTGCCTAGGATGTTGTGCACAGGCATGATTCATCATAAAATACCTGCATCCTTCATGCTACTTGGCTATAATTATTTCTAGATATTTGTTGAATTCGATTTGAGATGAGAGGATATACAGAAATCTTTTTTTTGTTTTGATGGCACTAATCATGCAAATGTCTATGTCAAAGAACAACTATTGTAGCTGCATGTAGGATCTTTTGAACCTTGTTCAAAAGCTAAGCTGGAGAAACATTTTGCTAAGGATTCTATAAAAATGTTGGAGAAAAATAATCGGCATTTGAGCAGCTATTTATGTATAATTTGAAGATTTTAGCTGTTGTTCTTGGAAAGAAATTATCTGTATAAAGTTGTGGTGTAATTTTAATTATGTTTGTTGGATGTTATACATGATTAAGTGGATTTGATTTTATGATCAGTACTTTTGATTCTCTTTGAACAGGTTCCTGAGTTTGAGGAAGCCGCATTTAGTGCCCCATTGAACAAAGTTGTTCGATGTAAGACTAAATTTGGATGGCACCTCCTGCAAGTTCTTTCTGAGAGGTTACGAGTAAAAATTGATTCAGTAGTATGATTTTTGTTGGAGGAATATGTTGATTATAATCTAATTTTCCATATAATTTCTTACCAGGGAAGAAAGTGTATTTGAAGATATTCAGCCAGAAGAGCTTCATCTGAAAATGCAAGATCCAGTTTTTCTTGATGAAGCTCAGTTGATAGATGTCCGAGAACCTGATGAAGTGTATGTCCTTTCTTGATACTTCTTCCTGTGAACTTTTTTTTAATGTTTGTGTTTAAATATAATGCATATTCATGTTGTGACATTGGAAATTAGTATCATGAATTTCTCTAAGATTTCATACTATAGAATTCTAGGGCTAGTTTGTAGCTCAACTCTGGTTTAGTTTTCTAATTGTATCCTTCCTTGTTGTTAGAAGGGTTAGAACAACTCAGCAATAATAGCTCGTCTATGTGGATAGTTCTGTAAGGATGCGAGGTCCTGATCTGTGCATTCAAAATTTCTCTTTGTTGTCACTGCCTTGAAGCTTAGGATCTTACATTTATCTCTAATGCCAATATCCTGAGTGTTAGCCTTTTTCCCACTTGTACTCTGTTATAATTTTATACATTGCAAATATGTGTATAAAGACACTAACAGTCTCAGTTACTTGTTCTTTATTAGTCTTGGTACTAGTATCTATATCATTAAGTTCTTCTCCTTCATTTGCAGTGAACAGGCTTGTCTTCCAGGTTTCAAGGTACTTCCCCTCGGGCAGTTTGGAACCTGGGGAGCAGTAATATCTAATGAGTTTGACCCTGAAAAGGATACTTATGTTCTGGTTAGTTAAGAGTTTTCAAATTATTTCTCCATAGTTTGCAATTGAGTTTGGCTTTTGAAAGCATTGTTTTAGATTTTTGTTGTATGTTATGCATAATTTCTTATGTATCCATTTTAATCAATTGGTTGAAATCCTCCTTTCTAAGTAACTCTTCTATACATTTATACCAAGTCCTTTTGGGTTGGTTCTACTAGTTTGCAGCATCACCTGAGTAAAATTACAAAACGAAGTGGACAAGCTGCAAACAATTCTCCTGTCTAGTTAGCTCATTGTGTATGTATATCATCACCTCGTTGAGTGCTGTCAGGTTATTTGAGTAATCCGCCTATTATATTAACAGTAAATTTAGAAAATGAAGTGGTCAAGTTTTATATGTTGGTGACCTAAACAACGATGTAAGATGCTTACAGCCTTTTAACTTAGAAGGTACTGGTTCTGTTTCAAGCTTGGTGTAAGGAAGTGTAAATACTAAATAAAGCCATAAGTTGTTACTGTAACTGAGAACTTTTGTGTGTGTTTAGTTCTTTTTGTTCTTCTAGTAACTGAATTCTTCTTAAACTTGCCTAAATTGCAGTGTCATCATGGTGTGAGGTCCCTACAGGTTGCAAGGTGGTTGCAATCACAGGTATGACATACTTACATACGATACAAGGATTGGATTTCTTGGGATTTCTTTTACCTTTTAGTAACCAGTCCTCTTTCCCTTTCAAATTGTTGCTGAGGTATTGTACTGCATTTAAGCCATTGAGTCTAGGAATAGGATTCTAACTGGGTGTTTTATTTGATTTTGCATTGTACTTACCTGAGTTTATTGCATAGACGTTTTTCAAAGCACTCTTCTTTTCTTGCAGGGATTCAAAAGAGTCTTCAATGTGGCTGGCGGAATTCATGCATATGCCACCAAAGCCGATCCATCTATACCTACATATTAAAAAATTTTGTTTCACTCACATTAGTCCATGGTATTTATCTGTGCTAACAAAATAATTTAGCCAAAGTTTTGCAGTTTTCTAGTAACTTATTTTGCTCTCAGACTGAAATGATGTTTGATGCCGCTTCTGAGTTTTGACAGCTTACCTTAGTTTCGTGAAAAGGAGCTTACTCAACTTAGTTCCTCCTCATCAGGGATATTGGATGTCTGAGAATATTGGGTGTCTTTTTGCTAAACAGACACATAACAGAAGCTGGAGGATGGACTGCAGCTGAAGGATACTTATAGAGCTTTGTGGATTCCACCTCATTTGTTAGCGTAGTTGCACCGGCTTATCTGTACCCAATGCCATCCAAGTTGATCAAGCTCTATTGACGACTCTACTATCTCTGCATTTTTCAACAACCAGCTACGCAGATAGCTCGCACGTTCTGCACTTCTTTTCTGAGGCTAACTGAAGGCGTAGTTTTCTATGGTACGGTGTCATGATTATCATGAGATGATTATATCAATCGAGATATCGCAGAATCCGTAACATCTGAAACTTCTGCAAAAGAGAAAAAGAAAATATTCGTTAGAAAATTTGGAATACCTCAAACTAATTATATTGTTCTTCTTTTTTTTCTTTGGATTCCTTAGGCCAAGAAAAGCATATGATTAATGTATTGCAACAGGGCAACTAAGAATAAAATAATTAAGGAAAAGATGGAGGTGCGGGGAATCGAACCCCGTGCCTCTCGCATGCGAAGCGAGCGCTCTACCATATGAGCTACACCCCCTCTTTCGTCTTTTGCAAATGCTTTCAGTCTATAAATCAGGTCACCTTTTCTGGACGGCAATTGTAAACAATGAAGAACAACATCTTTGAGAGCTCCTCAACCATAGGCCATGAGCTCCATAATTTCGGTCGTGTTTGCAATTTCTTGCTTTTTAATAAATTTTTATCGTGTTTAAAAAATTTTCAAATGCAAATAAATTTTATGTTATAAAATTATGTATGTATATAATTATTATTATTTTTTAAATTTAAAACAAATTCAATTTAAAATTTAAATTTTTATAAAATATTTTTTTATTTAAAGCACTCCTAAATAATCTCTTTTTTTCCATCATACATTATTCTACAATTTCCTAACCAAATACAAGAAGAGAAGTCATAAAAATATCCACAAAACATTATACTTCGCATCACAAACAATAACAACTCAGTACAGTACTCTGCATGAAACCATGCCGTTGGTTCCCGCCATTCCCTCCCTTCCCCTAAACATAACAATAATAAAAAAGAAATAAACTAAAAGAAAAAACAACTCACCAGTTCCTTCATTCCCTCCCTCTCCATTCTCTCTCTTCCAACCTGTTCATTTCCATTTCTTTTCGTTCTCTTCGTTTCCTACATCAACATATTATTTAAAAATTAACTTCTCTTTTCTTTCCAACTTTTTCAGCATTAATTTAATCTTGTTTGTTTCTCCTCGTTTGCAAGATCACCATGGGCAATTGCTGTTCTCATGGTGACAAGGCTAAGAAAACGAACGATTCCGCCGCGGTCGCTAACGGCGACACTGCGGTGTCACAGAACGGTAATCAGAGCAATCACACACCACCCAAGTCGCCTACACCGGCAACGAAACCTGCGGGAAAACCGGCACAGATTGGTCCTGTACTTGGCCGTCTGATGGAAGATATTCGCGCTACTTACTCCATCGGAAAAGAATTAGGCCGTGGTCAGTTCGGTGTTACGCATTTGTGCACACATAAGACGACAGGTCAACAGTTTGCTTGCAAGACGATTGCGAAACGGAAACTTGTTAATAAGGAAGATATCGAAGATGTTCGGCGAGAGGTACAGATAATGTACCATCTTACTGGACAGCCTAACATTGTGGAGCTCAAAGGTGCTTACGAAGACAAACAATCTGTGCATTTGGTTATGGAGCTCTGTGCCGGAGGGGAACTGTTTGATAGGATTATTGCAAGAGGGCATTACACGGAACGCGCGGCCGCTTCGTTGTTGAGAACAATTGTCCAGATTGTTCATACGTGTCATTCGATGGGGGTTGTTCATAGGGACCTCAAGCCGGAGAATTTCTTGCTGTTGAGCAAAGATGAAGATGCTCCATTGAAAGCTACGGATTTCGGGCTCTCCGTTTTCTACAAGCAAGGTTTGTGTTTGAGGAAATGACTCTGTGAATATTGTTTTAAGTTACTGAGTTGAAGCGGTAGTCTAGTTAAATGATGAACTGAAGAGTTCTATGCTGCATTGATGAATAGGCGAGGTGCTTCGAGACATTGTTGGTAGTGCTTACTACATTGCTCCAGAAGTCCTGAAAAGAAAATATGGGCCGGAAGCTGATATTTGGAGCACTGGGGTCATGCTTTACATTCTTCTTTCTGGTGTTCCTCCATTCTGGGCGGGTAATTTCACTCCCTTTTTCAATGATTTTCTACTTGGTTCTATGTGATCTTCTCGCCTAAACTGTTCATGTTGTTTGAAATTGTTGTATAGAAACTGAGCAAGGAATTTTCAATGCAATTTTGAGTGGGCCGATGGATTTTACAAGCGATCCATGGCCAAATATTTCAACCGGAGCAAAGGACTTGGTCAGGAAGATGCTCAACCGAGACCCTAAGCAAAGGTTAACAGCACATGAAGTTCTCAGTAAGTAATTGCTTACTTTGCATTGAAAACGCTGATTAACTCCTGCATTAACATTCCTGAATGATTTGGTGATCAGTCGTTTAGGGTGTAGTTTAATTTCATAACTGAAATGTGTGTTATGTTTTTTTGGCAGATCATCCATGGATCAAAGAAGATGGTGAAGCACCTGATACACCACTTGACAATGCGGTGCTCAACAGGTTGAAACAATTCACGGCAATGAACCAGTTCAAGAAAGCCGCTTTGAGGGTAATCTTTCCTACCTTTGTTTAATCCATTGTCCTGAAATGATTCTTCAAATTTATGCCTAATTCCATGATCAGTAACTTGTTCATTATGTCATAATGATACAGGTAATAGCAGGTTGCTTATCAGAAGAAGAAATAAGAGGGTTGAAGGAGATGTTCAAGAACATGGATGCTGATAACAGCGGTAGCATAACACTAGAAGAATTGAAACAAGGGCTGGCTATGCAAGGAACAAAGCTAACTGAAAATGAACTCAAGCAACTAATGGAAGCTGTAAGTGTTGCATAGAAAGTTGGAATAGACCTTTTATCAACCTTGCACCAAAAAATAGACTAGTAATGTGAGTGCGTAGTGCAGGCTGATGCAGATGGTAATGGCACTATTGACTATGAAGAGTTCATCACAGCTACAATGCGCATTAACAGAATGGACAGAGACGAACATCTTTACACTGCTTTCCAGTACTTTGACAAGGACAACAGCAGGTATGTATGGCCAATTTAGTATGCAAATTGAATCATTTTGCTTGAGATGCTTCCTTAAACATGACAAATCATTGGATTTGTGGCATCCTTGACCATTTGTTCATGATGGATGCTTCAGTTTTGTCACCATAGAGGAGCTAGAGCAAGCTCTGAAAGATCAAGGCATGTATGATGGCAAGGACATCAGGGACATCATAGTTGATGCAGACGCTGATAATGTATGGACACTATTGAAGTACAATTTATGTTCAGGGTTCATAAATAAGTGCGGAAACATTTTATTCGATATATATAGTTGCTGACTATGTGATCGACTTTTGATTGATGATAACAGGATGGAAGGATCAACTACGATGAGTTTGTTGAGATGATGAGGAAAGGCAATCCAGAACCACCAAACCCAAAGAAACGCAGAGACGGTGTGTTCGTCTAGGGTTGTGTTAATAGTAGAAAGAATACAAAGGTTGTCCAAGTAAGTGTTCTGGAAAGCTTCAATGTGTTATCAACAATGGCAATGGAACAGTTGATCAAGATAGTGCTGAAGAGACAATCATGTCGTTCTTGATCAGAGCTGATTGTGAGGAGATTGCACTATTCAGAAACAAAATTCATTCATCTTTTAGTAGCTCAAAAGAAAGCAGAAAATTTCATGGAAGTCATGTACATTATTTCTCCAGAGTTACCGGGGAAGAGGTAAATATGTAGTTTCTGAGATTTTGAGAAGAAGGATTTGATTCGTCGAATTCATTTTGACCAAAGGCTTTTATTTATATGTTTGTGCACAGCAGGTGATTGCTGTCCAATTATGGCAACGGTAAAGGTGTTCCTTTTCTTGAATACTTTAGGTGACGTTTGGAAAAACTTTTTCAAAAGATTCTTTTTTATTTATTTTTTTATATTTTAAATATATTTTTTATAAGTATATAAAGAATTTATTTAAAAATTTAAAAAATATAAAAAAAATTTATGTAAGATTTTTACTTATTTTTATTTTTTAAAATTAAAAAACAAAGATCATTTCTCAAAATATAAAATTATTTTTTTATTTTATAGAAGTTACGTTTCAAAAGTATTCCCAAATATTTGAGTACGAAGGACATTAAGAATTATTTGTGATACAAAATTTTTTTATAATAAAATCAAATTTAAATTTTTTGAATTTAAAACTAAAAAATATATAAAGTAAAATTTTTATATGTAAAATATAATTTTTTTTTTTTAAGTAAAAAAATTAAACTTGTTTTTCTAAAACTTTTTAAATAGTTTTTATTAAAAAAACTTTATTTAATAAGTACTTCTAAAAAATTCTATTCTTTCATACTAAAAATAAATGTTACATAAAAATTATGTACAAGAAGTTACTTGAGATTGAACTAAACTTTTTTTTTAAATAAAAAATATTTTTATCATATTTCAATAAACAAGCTATATTAGTTTTGGTTTAAAAAAATAAAATAATAAATAATAAAAAAAATTTACTAAATGAAAATAAAAAATAAAAAGACTTACTAATATAACTTTTTATATTTCTAAAATTTTAAATAAATTTTATAAAATATTATAAAAAACTTATTAATAATATAAAATAAAAAATTAATAACAAATTTTTATAAAATGGAATACCAAATAATTCCAAAATCAATGCTGTTTTACAGAGATAAGTATGAACTTAGTTTTGAGCTCAATCGAGGTTACTACCACTTGTATCTTCACGTGTTTACTTTATTATAAAAATGAATTTTCAGTAAAATATCACTTTCAAATAATATTTATATTTATTTTTCTAAATTTAATTTTAATAACTTAAGTTATAAAATTTATTTTTTTAAAATTTATTATTAAATCACTTCCGAGCAAGTAAAG
Source organism: Acanthochlamys bracteata (assembly GCA_019914995.1). NCBI lineage: Eukaryota > Viridiplantae > Streptophyta > Magnoliopsida > Pandanales > Velloziaceae > Acanthochlamys > Acanthochlamys bracteata. The sequence continues at coordinate 3,224,053 of CM034133.1, forward strand.
TAAACGTACTTTCAAATTTGAGATCCATCTTTCTTTGTGATAAATATTGCGTTGCTTGTCCTACAAAAGTTTTTTATCGAACTCCCGACCTTTATCTTATCCGATCTCAACGTAGATAGGTTGGGTTTAGATAAAATTTTTGCTCACCTGTTTCATAAAAAATGTCTGAAATTTGTATTCAAGCTATATTTATGAACGAATGCTTTTCAATGGGGTTCCAAAAAAATATTATTCGTCACAACGTAGGTTGCAAAATCAATGACTTAGGTTTTGTACTGAAAACTAGTTCATTCACAAAATTAGGATATATTTTGTTCACGTGTAAGTAACATGTTGTAAAGTAATTTTTTAAAGAATAAGTTTTGAAAAAGATAAATTGGTTAATAGAAAAGAAAATTATATTTAAAATGAAGAAAATCCAATTTTATGATTTTTTGGCTTAGCCTGATCCAGAATGTAATCCAAAATTTCGGATCCCTAAGGATTTGAAACCGAAGCCCTTTAGGATTTCTGAACTCATCAAAATTCCGCTGCATACTTTACAGACCTTAACACAATCCTACGTAAATAAAAATACGCCACGTGTCGTTACGTAATGCACAAGCAACATCTCAACTAATAAAATGATCGCACAAACTCGCTCGTTCTCTCTCTTCTCCCTTTTCTCTGGAGTCGCGCACATGTAAGCAAACAGAAACTTCTCACAGAAAAAGAAAAGAAAAAATTCATCTCAATTTTTAATTGAATTGAATTGAACACATGAGAATTTTTTGTTTTGTTTTCTAATTTTAAGTGTGATTTGAGATTACAATTCTTTGTTTTTTTTTTAATATTCTGAAATTTTCTGTTGTTATTTTAATTCGTTTGGATCACTTTGGTTGCTGATGTTTAGGTGGAGCAATGGGGATGAGTGGTATCTGATCTCGATACGCTGCTTCAACTACATATCATGGTCGATCAGGACGAGAACGGTACGGTGTCTTTCTTCTCTTCTCCACGATCGTAGCTCCTTTTTTTATTTTTCGTTTATTTCGGAAATTTTGTGCCGGTTGTAATTGTGGATCTCGATGATATGCTTGAGTTTCTACTGTAATTTGTCTTCGTGTTGATTTCAATCAGTCAGATCGTGTTTTGTGGAAACTTTGATCTGTGGCAGTTGGTTTAGTTTGGAGATGGCAATTTTGTCCACCTAGGGTGTAGAAATCTTTCCCTTTTTTCTGGTTAGATTTTATTTATTTATTTATTTATTTATTTTTGAATACCTTTTTTGGGTTGGTTGGGCATCAGGACTGCAGATTGTGCCCTTTTGCAATATCAGCTGTTTAGTTGTTGATTTTTGGGTTACTTAAAGCAGATTTCAATGTGCAGTTGCTGGTTTTGGTAGCTTAAAGTAGATTTCAATTTGCACTTGGTGGTGTTGATCTAGTAAATTTACATATACGTTTTTAAATTTCAGTAATTTTCCTAAGATCTGGCTGGATAAACTTAAAAATAAGGGAAGATGGCTATGTTCTTATAGTATTGCTACCCTTGCATGTTCAGTCTTTTCTAGAAGATAACAAAGATGGCTTAAGTGGGGAACAAGTGAGCTATTCATGGCCTCAGGCTGGAATGCGAGTCATTTTAGGAATAGGAGGCAAAATTTATGAAGGAATTGAGATGGAGAGGTATCGGATTATTGCCTGTTAGATTGGGAAAGGCCTCACAGTGATGCCCTGATGTGAATATTTTCTCAAAACATCAGTGTTTATGTTCCATGCATTTTTCTGTCGAAGTATGGGATGCTATTTTAAGATCATATGTCACATAGGTGAAATGCAGTACTGGAACATCCCAATTTGTAGCCGGTTCTGATTATACTGTAGCTTTTGTGATGATCTTTTAGTTAATTGAAAAAGAGAAAATGCATGGAGAATGAGTCTTTCGTAACCTTTGAGTATTAGGCTTTGAGCAATGTATAACAATGTTTTAACTCTTGGGTAATATGTCATTTGAGTTGTTAAAGGTTTTTGTGTGTGTGTGTGTGTGTGTGTTTATTGGGGGAGGATAATTTTATTGTACTTTTACCATCTATCCTGCTTCCTGCAATATACTGATAAGCTGGTTTGGGTATTATTCAGTGCTAGAATGACCTAAATTCGCTGAAAGTCTATATTCATGTGAGAAACAATATGCCCCTTTTGACTTAGAGTTTGATGCAATTTAGGACGGGGAAACTGTTTCGTGGTCTCTTACAATTCTTTCTTACAGTCATTATCTTTTTAATAGGATTCACTGGGACTGTGAATCCTACTAAGGAGGTAGAAATAAAAGCAGCCTCATGTTTTCTTTCAGTCAATTAGGCTCAGTCAGTGTGCAATACTAATCTACACAATGATTGAAATTAATGTTTCTGCAAACTGTTTGGCTTTTAACTTTTCACTGCTTAATTATATTAGATGATTCAAGAGAAATTTCTAGGAATGTCCAAATTGCTCACATTTTGGCAAAGATGTTTGTAGGAGGGGTTCATGGAAAGTCTTTCAGACGCATACTGATACCCGCTGAACTTTATTTGCTTAGAAGTAAACTATATTTAGCACAATTCCACATATTTTATGGGAATGGGTTTTGCGATGATTATGAATGTAGGTAGGTAATGCTATTTGTTGCTGCCATTTTGCTGGTGATCCATAGTATAGCTTAACATGCTAGTAGATTCAAATAAATACTTCCCAGAAGTTTGAGTTTCTTTCATTATGTTCAACTCAATCCTCAAGGAGTCGCTGCATTAATTATGTGATGATCTGCAATATATCTTTCCTCTTCATACCTTATATATAGTGTGTGGTGGAACGTAATCAAGAGTACCTGCTATATGAGATCTAATATTACTTTTGGCTAAATGCCAAATTCTACATTCTTTCCCTAAATGAATTGAGAGAGTTTATTCTTGTTAGCCATCAGCATCAACATTGTAATATTGCAGTACGTTCATTATGGTATGGCCTTTGCAACTTGTTTTTAATTTAGGGGCATATGTTTTTATCAAGAAGTTCTTCATCTGAAGTATAGCCCCATTTGCTATCACCACTATTATGGTGTATATATCTGATGCTATGTTTTTGGTAGCTATTTAATTAGAAATACGATAGCTATGTTTTGATAGCTCTTTAATTAGAGGCTATGCTCTGTTTGAGCATATAATCTTCGTAGGGCCATACTTTTAGTTGCTAACACAGCAAATAATTTTCGTAAGGCCTGTGATGGAAAATCTCCTTTGCTAAAGATGATCTTACTTTGTGTGCATGTCTTTGTGAGAAAGATAAATATTGCACATAAAGCGTGACTAATTTGTTAATGCAGGGTACCTTGCAAATCATGGCAAGTCCATTAGTAGTTCACTGATATACTTAATTGCAGCCTATGGTAAGTAAGGTACCCGACATAGTGTGATGAGGCTTAATTGTTGTTGTTGCGGAAAGTAAGGCATCTTAAGCATCCTGCTTATTCAAAGAAATAGTACTAAGTCTTAATGTCAAGTGAGCTCTACCTTTATCCTTGTAACTTCTTCTCTTCTGTGATGTTACATTGTTATTTGGAACTTTTTGTGTCTTCCCTTTATTTTTGAACTTATATGATGTCTTCGTATTAGTATTATTAGTCCAAGCCTACTCATTTAGTTGAAACTGGATGATCAGCCTATATCGTAGATATTTTTTTCATGTTTCATCTTTGTTCCACTAGTTGCCTGACATGAGATACGGCCATCTAATTATTGCTGATTCCCTCTCTTTTTGCAGACATTATGCAAATCAACAATGAGGTATCGGCAGGATGGCCGAAGCCTCTGACAGCTCACTATAACACTCGGAGTAGTGGGAATGCCAGTGAAGGGCTAACTGAGCTTAAAGAACAAGAAGATGTGCATTCTGCTCCTGTTGAACAAGATAATCTGCTTAGTAAGGATGTTTTACCTCCAAATCATGGTTACAATAACCCATTCAATCAGCAGGAATTTTTCACATTGCCAAACTATTCTCCTGATATTCAAAAACTTAGGCAAAGTCAGACGGAAAATTTTGAGAGCCATTTCTATTTAGTAAACAGGGACTACCCTTATATTGAAAATAGAATTCATTATCTCCCATTCAGAATGTTCTGTCAAGGATATCAACATGGCAGACAGTATCAAGAATTTCAGTACTTTGTGGTTATTGACTTTGAAGCAACTTGTGACAAGGAAACAAAACCGCATCCCCAGGAGATTATTGAATTTCCGTCTGTTTTAGTTAATAGTATGACTGGACAGCTGGAGGCTTCTTTTCAAACTTATGTTCGCCCTGTTTATCATCAACATTTGACTGATTTCTGCAAGGAGCTTACTGGTATTCAGCAAATTCAGGTATTTAAGCCTATTTGAAATTTCTTTTTAATGTCAATTGCTACCATCATTACTATTACCTTAAACTATGTATAGTATAGGTTGAATATCTATAAGCTGTTCGATCTGCACAAGCTTGTAATAATGACATTTGCACTATCTTGTGAACACTTTCCCCTTTGTTGCTTGCCTATGATGGTAAGCTATGAAGTCATAATCACTTGTAAGCAAATAGACTAATGTTGCGTACTTATAATCTCAATGTTGCTGGCAAAATAAGTCAGACAAGTTTCTTTTTTTTTAAGAGTGTTGAACCAGTACATTTTGCATTTGGAAATTGGGATGACCTTCCTATCTAGAAGGGATGGAGAAGATTCCAGAATGGTGGTTAATTTTTCTGATGATTGTTCTGAAGTATCACAAATAGTCTGGCTTTGTTCTTGTGTTACATATTTTTGGCTTCGAATTTCATTTTATTTAGGAGCACCTTTGTAGCAAGACAGAGTAGAGATTTCTGATTGCTTGTTAATTTTGGCATAAATTACAATGTGAACTCCTGTTGTTTATGTCCTCCATTGCTTTATTAGCGCTTGTAGGATAATTTTGGTTCGATGGCAAGGTCTTGATTTTGAACACTGTATCCTGTCTAGGTGGACCGAGGTGTTCCACTAAGTGAAGCTTTACTCATGCATGACAAGTGGCTGGAGGACAAAGGGATCAAGCACAAAAACTTTGCTGTTGTCACATGGGGTGATTGGGATTGTCGTGTGATGTTGGAATCTGAATGCAGAGTTAAAAGGATCAGGAAACCACCCTACTTCAATAGGTAGGTTTGGAAAGTTATTGTCACATGAGGAATCCTCTTACCCTGTTGGTGCTTCAATTGACTATAATTGCGCTTTCTTTGTTTCCTCTCTAATATGGTTGTAAATCTTTGCAATATGGGCAGGTGGATCAACTTAAAGGTTCCATTTCAAGACATGTTTGGTGGTGTCCGCTGCAACTTAAAGGAGGCAGTAGAGCTGGCCGGCCTTGCCTGGGAAGGGCGCCCTCATTCTGGCCTAGATGATGCCCGAAACACTGCTCATCTTCTTACCCTCCTCATGCATCGTGGCTTTAGATTGTCCATTACTAATTCTCTGGTGTGGCAAGACCCCCCTCTAGCTAGTCAGCAATTTCTTGGCTGCCCAGCTGGTCCTGTTACACATCCTCAGAAGCCAAAAGACCTTACAGTTACATCCATCCCATACCATCCATTTATCGACCCCAATGGAAGGGAGAGATGCACTTACTGTTTTTGTGGGGTGTTAAGCAGTAAATGTGTGATTCGCAAGCCAGGTCCGACACAAGGCAGATGCTTCTTCGGATGTGGTAATTGGACGGCATCGAGGCGTGCTGTCTGTAACTACTTTGCGTGGGCTTCTCCCTGAGTCAGACAACATCTAGTCTTCTTCTATCTATTATCAGAGACCTTGCCTCTGTGAAAGAAAATGCCTGAGGGACAGGGTGGTGCCAGAAATTGGAGTGGCAATTCGGTACCAGCTTGGCAGGTGTTCCTTGATATATATATATAGAGAGAGAGAGAGAGAGATTTTCTGCTTGTGTTGCAGTAGTCTCATATTGAGTGTCTGACCTGTGAAACTAACTTCTGATTGATGGAAGAGAAGGGGAAAGAGATGCTGTTTAGGAAGCTTCACATGCTTGACTACCTTAAATTAAATAAACTTTAATATGTGGAACTTTTTTTTCCCTTTTTTTTCCCGTATGTTTTATAATGAAGATGTGGCATTGTGGTTGTGTCGTGCTCGCATGTCTATCCTTGTCTTGGACTAATGGCTGTGCAAGTAATTTAACCATTAGTACTGCACGGTGTTTGCCTTGAAGTTTATCTTTGGGAGGGTGTTTGCAACTACTTATTTACGGTATGTCTTTTACTTAAATATTTTTGTATATTATTTTTAATAAAAATTTTAGAATATTTTAAATTTTTAAAATTTAATATAGGTTAAAAATTTTAAATTCATTTATTGAAGTTTTAAAATTTTTTTTTTAGTTTAAGCATTGTCAAAAGTTACTCTGAGTGTTTAATATCTAGACTTCTAGAGCAAAGTGAGATTTACAGATTTCTCTCAAAATCTTATTATTCCTCGGGTTATGGAATGTAGGATTTCCTATTTCATGTTTATATGCTATATACCAAACGGAAGATCAGAGTTCCAGACGTTACCATTTAGAGGGCGTTTGGAAAAATATTTTTAAAAATATTTTTGATTTTTTAAATATATTTGTTATAAATATATAAAAATTTTACTTAAAACTTTTAAAAATACAAAAAATTTTATCTTTTTATTACTTATTTTTTTTAAATAAAAAAATAAATTTTGTTTTAAAAAAAATAAAATTCTACAAAGTTTTCCTCCGACTGAGCAGAGCGCGTGTTGCTTTTCAGAAATTTCTCGCATCTCCAACACATCTCTGCCAGCCGTCTACTTGATTTCTCCAATTCCTCCGGCAATCCCTATCAATTTCAATCTTGATTTTTGTATAATGGCGGCGCTGAGCCTTCGCAAGGCTAACACTCGCCTTCCACCGGAGGTGAACCGTGTTCTCTACGTTCGCAATCTTCCGTTCAATATCTCAAGCGAGGAGATGTACGACATCTTCGGAAAGTACGGCGCAATTCGTCAAATCAGAATCGGAACTTCGAAGGACACCCGCGGCACGGCGTTCGTTGTCTACGAGGATATCTACGATGCGAAGACCGCTGTAGATCATCTCTCTGGATTCAATGTTGCTAATCGGTACTTGATCGTTTTGTATTATCAGCAGGCAAAGATGTCGAAGAAGGTTGATCAGAAGAAGAAGGAGGATGAGATTCAGAAGATGCAGGAAAAGTACGGGATTTCATCGAAAGATAAGTAGAATTTTGAATTGCATTGCATGTATTCTTGAACTCATTTTAGTAGGTGGCGTTCTGGTCTGTATCTGAAGTTGAAACTCCAGTATGTATAATGTGTTGTGTTCTGAATGGAAGCTTTGTAATGTTTTCACCAGATAGTTCTAGTTATGAATTAGCAATGTGCGTTTGCAGTTGATTGTACATTAGTATGTAACTTTGTATATGTGCGTTTTGCTAGTAGATTACTAAATGAAGGGTTCCTCACTACTAATATGGTGTTGTTGGACTAATATTTGACTTGTTAGCATTTTTTCCTAAATGCATGGCTTCCAAGTAATATGCATGTTTGAGGATCGTATATAAGGGTCATTTATTACAATAATCACATTTGCTTAGATTGTACAGGTGATTGTTATATTGATTCTATGTCATACATCTGGATGACGGACATCTTAGACTAGGTTCTGCTGTTAACATCTTATTTTTAGTTTTTGGTAGCTTTTTGCCTCTATGGTAGTGTTTTGTTGTGTTCAATCAAACTCTTATGTGCTTGTTGGTGACTAAGGTTCTAGTTCTAGCCTACTTTTTATGATATTAATAATTGGCTTATTTGGTGTTACCATTTGCTTTCGTTGTCAGTTGGATGCTAAACGATCCATCATCGCTTATCATAGGTGTTATTGTGTATGAGGTTATGGTGCTCTTCGTGAGCTTTGAGTGCGGGATGAGAGGTGATCAACGAAAACATTAGGGCTAAATGTTACTCTGTTAAATTGTTTTGCCATATCATTAATCTGTTACTGAATTGCTTTCGTCATGTGGATGGGGTAGATGAATTTTTGGTTTGTTGTTACTGTATACTGCATTTGAACCATAACATCTGTTATAACAGTTGTTTGGAATTGCTGCTGAAAGTTTTTGTTTCTTCTATGTTTCTAGATATTTCTGTGTATCCTGTCCATTTTTAGCTTGCTCAAGACATTACACACTTCACTTCTGTTCTTATTCCTAGTTCTTTCAAGACGCCTTTGTTTTCTGTTATTACAATCAATTTGTGGTAATTGATTGATAAAAGCTTGATGTGTAACATCAGTACTCCTTGACCTTGATAACAGCCTGAATCCGAACTAGAACTTGAAGTCATCTAATACTTTATTTGTCCTGCACTTCTCAATAGTATTTGAATTAAAGTATAGTGTACACCATCAATTAACGGAATTTCCTTTACACAACATTGAATCTGAATGAACCCAATCAAAATGAGCATTTCGGTGTCATGCAATGAGGGTTAGTTTAGCTACTCTCTGGTATTGATGTGATGGAAAGTGATATTTTTTTCCTCCTTCCTTTTTTCTTTTTTAACAAGCTACAAACAAGTTGCTGGGTAGATTCAACATGGTTTGGTGCTTGCTTGAGGCCACTGATTGCTTTTGCCACCAGAACCAGAGTACTCTTTGCTGTTAATGCCAGCATAAGAGGTTCTACTATAAGTTGATTGCTTTATGAAGAAGTCATTCGAGCCACTGGTGTGAACTGGCAATTTCAAGTCCTTAAGTTCTGCTAGTTCTAGCCTTATAAATGAGTTCTTAGATTACACTTGGAGTGACCTCTGAACTAGTAAACCTGTACACCATCTGGCTTACAATCTATATGTTTGTTTCTTATCTCTAACAAAGATGATGGCATTTCTCTTTTGAGCTTAGGGAATGTTGAATGGTTCCTGAATCTGGAACTACTTCTGTTATGTTTTTCTGGTCAGTCTTTGGTGATTGGCGTAAAGCATAGCAGGAGGGGATATGACTCTGATCTCATTTCAGAGTTGGTTTAGAGCTCTTTGATTAAGGTGAAAGTCATTTTCTGTGGCCACATTTGTGTAATAGTATAGCAGTACAAATAAACAACAGGGCTCTTGTATTAACATGGTTATCAGCATTGGCTTTTGCAAAGTGGATTATTATATGATGCAACATCTGCCAGGTGCCAATTTGGGAGATCGTGTAGAGTGTGACAATTAGTTAGATGTGTCCTTTTTCATAGAAGGACTGTTTCCAAGTTTTGATTTTGTGTTTCTGTGTTATGAGTCTCTAGGGAAATATCCTGAATACTTAATTACGTGCATATATGCTTATTTTCTTTTAGTTAGATATAGAGTACAACTGTTAGGCAGAGAGAATGCAGGCAAGCTAGTCTAGTAGTCAACTTGTGTACAGGAATTAAATATATTAAGTTTGTGATGGAGTAAAAAATAGATTTCTATGGGGTTGATCCTCATAAGGATAAAGAAAATTCATTAATTTAAATGTTTTGATTAGTCTCTATTTAAGTAGAGTTTGGGATGAGTTGTCCAATAAGATAATCTGAAGAAGGTGACGAAATTACTACTCCTAAATATTACAGTATGTCATGAAAGATCGTAGTTCTAATTATGTGGATGTTGTAGTATATCATATTCTTTTTGTGTGTTAAATTGGTATGTCGATTTCAATTGTAATATATTGTGGGTGATGTAGTATATTATGTTCTTTTCTTGTGTTAGATTGTAGTACATTATGTTCTGAAATGTCAAATGCTGCTCTCCTGCTGTTATGTGGTTAACAGTTCTGCAGATTCTGGAGTCGTATGTCTTTCTGGAGAACATTTAACCGTTGCATTTAACCTCTACGGCTACGGCTAGCAGAACTGAAAGCCAGGTGATATCTCTTTTGTCATTTTTATTCGTTACCTTTAGATGGTAATAAATTAGAAGGCATCCTTATTCTGTGAGTGGACAAACAATACGAATTTATGGTGAAGATCCTAAGGATGTCAACCGGAGCAATGATTTGCTCGACCTTGACTTTACTTCCGTGAACGTAGTATAAACTAAAGCCAAGATGAATCAAAGTATGTACATATATACATACACACAGCCTCTTCTCACTGCAGCATATGTACATACAACATAAACAGAACCTTCACCTCCAACTAACTCAATATGGATAAAAAAAAATTTCCATGCACTTAGCAATGGCTGTAACAGCAGTCTTCTTCTTTGTTCTTCGCTTAGTTCTCCAGCGACTAACCGAACGTCAGAGGTCAACCCTCCCTCTCCTCCTGTTCCACGATATATCTATCCCGTTTCTCGGCGCACTCCCGCACATCGGCCCTGCTCCACCATCATGTACTTGAAGATGGAAGCACGTAACGGTTGTTGTTTCTTCACCATCAGCTACCGTGTGTTTCACAAAACTCTCGATTGACAGTTTACCAACCCGCCGGAACATATCTCGCCCCGTCAGCTCACCTACAACCGTGAAACACTAGTTTTGTTCTGACCGCACACCTTGGTGCACGTGCGGCAACACATTTGATGCTGTCCATGGATGGCTGCTGTGAACGAAAAACGAAAGCCAGTCGTGGTGCCGGAGATGATAGTATGCACTTGATACTATCATTGATGAAAACATCCAGGGACACTCATCTTGTAAGTTTCAGGAGTTCTCCATTTCCTAATTGTTGTAAAGCTTCAACAGTTCATATATATTGTAGCGGGAACTACCGTGATGTAATGCAGGACTTGTTCACTGCCGGCACGGACACAGAATGGGCATTAGCCGAGATCCTGCGATTATGAAACGTGCACAACAAGAGCTCGGCGAGATCGTTGGTCGTGACCGCCATCTCGAAGAAACCGGCATTCCCGAGCTTCTCTACCTTCAAGCTATCGTCAAAGAAGCTATGCGAAAACTCCCTTCGTCTCCGCTTACTCTCCCTCGCTACTCCTTCGAGCCTTGCGACGTAGATGGTACGACATTCACGGCGAAACTCGGTTTTTGATCAACATCGGGCGATTGGCGAAGACCCTGACGTGTGGAAAGATCCATTAAGCTTCGATCCGAAGAGGTTTCTTACTGGCAGACGACAGCAATAGAGCTCAACGGCAACGATTTTGACCGAGCTGATTCTGTTCGGTTCAGGGCGGAGGAGGATCTGCCAGGGGAAGCAAGCAGGAATTGTCATCGTTCAGTATTTCCTAGGAACGCCTGTGCATGCGTTTCATTGGTTTATGCCGAACGCTGAGAAATATGAACATGGATGAAACGCCCGGTCTGGCGTTGCCGAAGACCATCCCCATCACGGCTAGCGTCACACCAAGGCTGGCACCCAGCTTGTATATGTGAAGAAATGAAAATTTCTGATTTGTTCTATTGAATTATTGCTGGTGATTCAAGTTTGCATAGATGCTGTATATGCAGATCCCAGTATGAAATCACATACCCTTTTAAACATCAGTTTACTAAAAATCATGAAAGAGATAATTTTACAACACCTAAAATGTTACATAGCGAGTCCCTTAGCAACTATCTCTAGCTACTTTTGTACATTATGATTCTAGACAACAGACTTGTATTTGACAATTTCAGCCAATTACAGGTAGAATGAATCAAAATAATACGTTAATAGAGGTAATAATAACTTAATGACAGGTTACAATTAGAATGCTACAGAGATAAATAAATCAGACTTCTACAACAAATACTTTACTCGCGAGGACGAGCAAGCCAAAGAGCACTCAGAGCTCGGAGGCGAGAGAAATAATCACTTATTGCTAGGAAAGCCCTAGCTGCCTGTCTGGTTGTTAATATGCGATGCAATTGTTGCAGAGTTTGTAGCCTCAGATTATCGGCCTGAAATTGTAAATTCAGGCGTGTTAACCAACAAATGTACTTGGCAGTTTTGACGTATATCAACTTCGGAAGTACCCTATAACTTACGTGAAAGGCATAAGTTGTATGGCGTATACCTGTCGAATGAAGTTCTCAAGGGTGCCAAGTTTGCCCATAGCCATTGCCATCTGGCCCATATAGTTTGCAACATTTCCAGAAGGAACTGAAGGACCTAGTGAACCAGCCAGAGTTTCTGCTAAAGATTGTTGCAAAGCTTCCATTCCCTGAGAGAGTGCATCTTCAGCTTGCTGGGAGGACTGCTGAAGGCTACCTATTCCCGTAGCCTGCTGCTCTGTCAAAGGTTCCAATTGGCTTGAAAGTAACTGCAGCATTGTAGGAATGAGGAGTTCAGTGCACACTAACCCCATGTCGTAAGTTATTGCTGAAATACATCCAAGTTTAAATCTTATGAAATAATTAAATAATTAACGAAACACATCAAGAACAGCTTTACACAGAAAAATAGCTATAAAGTTTCCACCAGAATAGGGCCTGGTCCCACAGAGAAACAAACTTTGACAGCTACAGAAGCCATGTTGGCATAGGCAAGGTAAATAGCCAAGGAGACCATTATTTCACTCTTTCTACTTTTAATGGATGTTCTCATTCTTTTGTTTACGTTTTAACTACTCAGTCGTCACCAAAATCAACACAAACTACAAAAACATTATGTATTTATAAAGGAGTAACTTAACTTTCTTACATACCTAACAGACTGATAGTTTACATTAGCATCTTGGCAATGACAAAAGAGGATTACAGAATGCAAATTCCATAAAGAATATTGAAATCTACAAATTAAGTTACATGAATAACATTGCAAGTATGCTATTTAAAGTTATCGCAATGCTACTGTTAGCATGTCGACAAACAATACTTCACAACAGTTTCAAAGCTAAAAAGACTCAAGGTAGCTGTACAGCATACATCCACTAGACTAATTTCACATACTACTTATCAGTTCATTTGCATCCAGTAGCGAGTGATAACAACGACAACCAAACATTACGTATATCCAAAAAATTACTTAAAATCAAAAGACAATACTCTCACTCCAACAAGGAAAATGTGCACACCTTGAGCAGTTCTGATGACCTGAAGCCACCTAGCCAAAGAAAACACCTCTCTGCAGGTGTCTTCCACATACCTGATAGCAGGTGAAAGACATCTGCCTTAGCAGCAGAACTTTTCAGCTTAAATATCTCTTCATAGTGTGCCATAACCCCGTCAACAATAGAGCGCAAGTCGCTGTCATTAGCATGTGAATTGACTGCTGCTCTTAGCTCAGTAATCTGACGGTTATGATCTTCCAACCATCGTGAATATTCTATGTTAAATGTCAATGCCCCTGCATAGTTAAACAATGAGTACCGCCTCCATATGAAAACAAATGCTACTAGAATATGAAAAAAAAAAGCATTTTAATTCATATATCAAAATTTCTACACTTTGCCCTCATCTCAAAAACATAGAATCAACTAATATACAGGTAATTTTAAATGATAATGTGAAATTTTAAAACTAATAATGCAATAATATATGTAATGATCAAAGATTGAACAGTATCTATTAATAAAATTTTTTAAGGGTAATTAATGCATCGGAGAATGATATGGATGATCATTGCTTCTCCAGAGGATAAATTATGTTTCATTTAGATTAATGATCACAAGGATAATAAATGAAGGCTGAACTGGAGTCTACCATTCCCACCAGTAGAATGGGATTGATCGCCTGAGCTTGATATAAAAATGCCCTGAGTTGGAGAAGATTAAATCAGGTTATCAATATTAAATGTGTTCAATGTAACAGCTTACTATAATTCATACAATCTGGACTATACCTGCTGACGAGCTCTTTGAAGCTCTTGCTCAAGTTGCGTAAGCTTCAGCCTGCTGCTTTCCAGTTGTTGAACGTACGCCTTGACAGAGGTAAAGATATCATGGTTTAACAGTTCTTAAGAGAAATAGAGAGAAGATAGCAGGACATGAGATGATGAGAACATGAAAACATGTTCCCTATGAGCAGAAGGCTAAACATTGGTGCTTATATACTTATTGCACAAAAATGGAATAAGTCTAAACCACTTTGAGTAGCATCCAACTCTAAATCTGCTTCTTGGTCTCAGCAGCACTCCTACTTTATGGCAGCTAGATGCAGGGTTAATTTGAAGATAACCTTTACACAACTGTTGCATGTAATAAATCTGATAAGCTAATTTGGTCGAATCACTGTACTTGTGAGATAATATCACTAAATGGCATTTTCTTGGATGCTTAGTCTTGTATTCCAAGTTTTGTCAAATGTTGATGATAGAATTTTCTGTTAGAATATATCACGCATACGATTTATACATATTCTCATCTAAAATTAGCGCCATGATATGGATGAAACCATGTGCATTAGCTAAACTTAACCTTTTGGTTGGGGTTTATGCATTCTCATACTCCCAAACAAGGTAAATTTCATCCTATCCAAATGGTCAGTGCGACGCATTTTTGAGCTGCTAAAATTCTGATGTTACAAGAATCTAGGAACTATGGAAGGTTTTCACAATAAACGATTATGGAAGGTAATATACAGATGATCCGAATAAGAAATAACTATAAACACTGAAAACCCGAGCTCACCCTAACTGCCAGCGGAGAAGGTTCAAAACATCACCTTAAACAAAAATATACCAATAAAAAGTACATAAGGACTAAGTGCAGTTGCCCTTCCTTGTACCACTCAAGAGACATAAAAACGTAAGCTTCTTAGACAATTAGATCAGAAGTAATTTTTTAACAATTTAGAATAACAAAGGCCATTGCATGTAGAACGGTATGCATCATATCCATATCTTACATAAAGTTCTTACATACGCTTCAGCAGCCTGTCAGCAGAACCACATCTATAACTAAACCTATTTCCAATGCATAACTAAGAAAATAAGTTTAAAATCATGTTCTCATCTCAGAATATCCAATTTCTGGATATAAAGCCTATCATAAGCTAAGAAACAATTGAATAACATGCTAAAAGTTAGGATGATGTTTCTTTTATTCCCAATTCAATGAATCATCCTGATGAAGTTAAAGAAACAAGACTACCTTTTTCCTAAGCCGGCTCTTTCTTGCAGCTTCACGATTTTGGGCAAGCCGACGAAGTGTCTGAGAGAAAACAAATCCAACTGGCAGGTTAACTTACATTCATTCTTGATGTTAAAAAGAGAATTACTTGTCTAAGGAAAGCTCATTACCTTCTGATCCCCTGGTTTCTCCTTTGATCTATCACTTGAATCATAACAGACAATAGCTGTATTTCGCCCTTGCTCAAACTGCGATACATCACGTAGTGCATATACTAAGAGTGTTAGAAATGCCAAAGTTACTAATATGCTGTGAAACGCGATTCTAGGAATAAAGGCCCATCTAGAAAGGAAGGCAAAAAAGAATTGAGACATGAATTTTGCCTTCTAAGTTAGTACCTTTCGCATTTTGACCTCACCGTCAACATCTGTTGAGGTATCCGTCAGAGGACTCATATCTGCCATTTGGACTCTCCCCAGTTTTCAAATTCTCTGCTAGTGGCGGTACCAGATTAGGTTGATGTCTGCCTTTCTGGGGCACTATAAAGAGGATACTCTCGAGTAGAGTAATGTCAATTGCCAAGAGAGGCTGCCATCAAATAATACAAGATCACAACGTCAATGTGTATAATGGCCAGGGGCCCAGGCTATTCCGATGTTCCAGAATCCTACCATCCCAGTCACACTGATTTTACATCTTGATCATAATGTTGTTGAACTATCTTATATCCTTGTAGAGCATGGGATTGATTTTAGGCAATGCCTATTCCCTTTGGCTTTTTTCGTTCTATTGATATGCTCCTTTTCAAGTTTCAACAAAGGGAATATACATCCAAAAAAAGTCAATACATATCTCCAATCAATGTAATAAGATTGGACGCGTGAGTTCTGCACAAACTTCATGTCTTCGAATTTAAGAAATTTTGAAGTACAATCATTTACTTTTATTCAAATCAATCCTCAAGATCATATCAGATTTGTGAATGAAAATACAATTTCTCTTAAGACAAAGAATCACAAAATGAAGAGAGAGCAGCTTATATGATCTTAAATCAAGCATAAGACTCCCAAGGCTTGTTGTAGTATAGTTTAAAATGGAAAAGATAATTTCTTAAAATGCTTTCAAAGTTTCAGTTTGGATGACATTAACTGCATACTTCCAAATACAAGTTACATAGGAAAGTCCCAGTCACAATTAGAAACATCAATGGGTATGGTGAAACTTGACAATGTTATTCTAGGAACTATCTCTAACTGTTTAAACTGTGAGTGTAGCTATGTAATGCAAACATCTTTACTTAGTTTAGTAATTGAAGGATCTGATGCAGCCTGGCTACTTTGGTTTGGATTAAGAACAGAATCTGCAAGGAAGATGGTTTCTACGACTATATCAGACAATTGTAATGTTCGTATTAAAGGAATAATTAAGAAGTACCACTAATGTGTTAGGTAAACATATGGGAAAATTGAAGTATAACTTAGGAAAATGCGCCATACAACACGAATTAACTCATCAAGTAAAATTCCATACACAGGGCTAACAGCTTTTGACCAAATCTTTAGGCTATATATATGAGTTATATATGTTATAAACAAGAGCTTTCGTCACAGAAATTCGATGAGCAAGATGTAGCATGTGAACCCTCAAGTATGAATGCACGTGCTAAACTCAATTATCTTTTCAGCATATAAACTTGCCATATGACCATGGGAAGAGTAGCGTACTTTGACTGCGGTCAGTGGTATTTACTGCTCAAAGACCATTGGATTGCTGAACTGCCCCCAACAAAACCCTTGATCTGTGGATGTTGATTCCTTCCATGCAACTAGAAACGATAACAATAGAAGCATTTTAGAAAAGAAATGGCTAAACGAATTTATCATTGATACCCCCAAGGACAAAATAGAGGTTGTGCATTCTAATGGAACCAGCAAGTGTACAATGAGAAAGTTTTTAGGAAACCCAACAGTTTTGTATATGAAGTAGTTTTGTAGATTTTTATGGCAACGCCCAAAAACTTCTACCATATTCTTGAAGGAGAAATCCAACTTATTAAACATAAGTTTATGGTATCTGAAGAAAAAATCTTCAAGAAAGGTGTATAGCTCTGAGGAGACTAATCATATTGACTGAACAATAATCTTTAGTATATTGGCCATCATGCCTGTAAAGTTCCTAGCAGAAAACAGACAAATATAACACGCAGATTACATCACCTTCTCTTCAAAGTTTGTAACCCCATTCTAATTACGATCACTCAATGATGTCACAACATTCTAAACTAAACAACTTGATAACAGTCAAAGAACTAAAACTCAAATGTAACCATTTTACCCACATAGAACTTAAACTCAAATACCATTTGCGCTTGCCTATATGCAGTTAAATGCATAAAGAGAAAATAAGGCAAAGGCGAACGTTCTAATCAGTGAAAGTAAAAATAAACTAGTACGACATGCTTAACCTATCAATGTGACAAAATTGAGCTCCCTAACACAACGAAACTCTCAGAACATGAACAGAGCAGGAAACAATCTAACTGAACAAATCAATCGCAAAAACATAAAGAAAGAAGAATTTTAACTTAGAAAAAATACCGAGTGCGAGAAGAATTGTGAACAGAATTGACGAAGCTCGGCAACCCGATGGTAACATCTTCAACTGTTCCGTTCACACTTCTTATTCACCAACCCTATCATCCCCTTTCCAAGCAATCTTCTTTCCTTTTAGAAAACAAAAAAAAATCATCTTTAGGCAAAGAAAAAGAAGATTTTCAGAAAAGAATCAAACTTTTTGAAACCGTACTCGTGAAGCAAAGGAACTGGTGCAGCACCAGCAACAACAATAAGCACACTATACCAGAGAGAGAAATATTCCAAGGATCAAGAATTGCAGAAAGCTTTAATTTGAGGGAAATTATTGAAAATTATTGGGGCTTTTGTAATTTAAAATTCCGGCGGCTGAGCTCCGGCGGATGGGTAGGAAGGGCGCGGTCCTCTTTACTCTCTGTTCTACTGCTGAGTGCTGACAGTGGCTTTCACTTATTAGTCACCAATCTTTTTCTTTTTGTCTTTATAATTTTATTTTGCAAAAAGAGACATTAATAAAGAAAATATAGAACTGTAACTTAGTTAATTTACTTTTTCTGATTATTTTTATATAAACGTACCCCATATACTGTACATATGAGGAACAAGTAAATTACAATAACGGACGCAATGTCATTTTAATATGCAAAAGTAAGTCCCTCACTTTATTATCTCAACTGTTTTTCCGTTGCTGGGCCTTTAACTGAATCGAAAACGGGGCGGCAAAATTTTCTGAGGGAAAACGCTAAGTTTGGGATACTTTTAAAATAAAAATTTTCTAAAACAAAATATATTTTTATTTTTTTAAATAAGTTTTATTTTTTTATTTTAAAAAAATTATAAAAATATTATGTAGAATTAAAGATAAATATTTATAAAAAGTATATTAAACAATATATAATTAAAAATTAAAAAATTGTTTTGAAAAAAATAATATCAAACGCTCTCTATTTGTTCTGACTTTGAGCATATGTAAATGGGATAGAAGGAGAATTTCGAAGACAATTCCTGTAGTCTTCAATGCACATAAGCAAAGGTCAAGCAAATAGTTATTATAAGCTATAGCTTTGGTAAAAGATCATTAATGACAAATTTTCATGCATTTAATAAGTTTGATTTTTCAGGACCAGCAATATTTTCGTAATTACTACGTGTTTTAATTACATAAAAGTAAATTTTGTAAAATTAAGTTTCATAAAAATAAAATTCAATCGGAAGTAGACTTGGGTAAAGTAAAATTCAAAGTAATAATGGAAAAATATAAGTAAAATTTGAATAAAAGTTTTAGTGAAAATAAATGTAGTATGAAAGTTAAAGTAAATTTTGAAATAGTAATTAAAATACGTAAAGTTTCAAACTCAAGATCTTAAAAATAATATAGAGTTTTGTAGTAATTAAAACTCTTAGTTAGAATTTCCAAAACTTCCTATTTTCGACGAATGGTACATATCGATGCATTTGAAAGTACTTATTAATAGAAGCTATTTTAAATAAAAGTATTTTTTTAAAGAAAAAGTAAGCTTTATTTTTTTCACATAAAAAATAATGAAAATTATATATTATATGACATATATTTATCTATATTTTTCAAATTATAAAAAAATATAAATATTATAAAAAATTTATTAAAAAATATAAAAATATTTGATGAATACAAAGTAATGCTATGAATACTACCAAATATCCTCATATATTTGGGGGTATTTGAGAATGTCTTTAAAATAGAGTTTTTTTTGAAATACAGATTATTTTTGTTTTTTTAAAACAAATTTTTTTATTTATTTTTAAAAAAATAATAAAAATATGTATAAAAAAATCTCATTATCTAAATTTTTATACATTTTCTA
Organism: Acanthochlamys bracteata; assembly: GCA_019914995.1. Taxonomy (NCBI): domain Eukaryota; kingdom Viridiplantae; phylum Streptophyta; class Magnoliopsida; order Pandanales; family Velloziaceae; genus Acanthochlamys; species Acanthochlamys bracteata. Next base: position 3,243,527 of record CM034133.1, read on the forward strand.
AATTTTTTAATAAATTTTTTAAATACTTATAAAATATATATTAAAAAATATAAAATTAAAAATTAAAACAAATTTATTTGGAAAACGCAATCCCAAAGGCGTACCATACCGCCAACACCCCTACTCAAAAGAAGCCTGCATATACAAGATCTCAGGCTATTTCTACTGGGCCTTATCTTCATTGTAAATGGGCCTCCAACGCCTTCAATAGGGAGGGGAGAGAAAAGGCCTGCTTTCTGGGTTTCGGACTCAAAAAGGTGTCTGACAAAATATTTTATTGGTTCCTACTATAGGTTCCTGATCCTCTTCCATTGCAAATAATTATGAATATCTCCAGTATATTTTGAAAAGCCGTGATGATATTTTTAAAATTTAAATTTAAAAATAAATTTTTGTTGAGAAAATTGAATTTAATTTTCATATTTATTTTATTTTAAAGTGACTTAAAAATTAAAACTGAGTTTTAAAAAAAAAATTTTAAAAATTAATAAACGCACCCTAAAGTCTATAAAAAGTTACAAAAAAGGGTACGTCGTCTAGTGTTTATACGTAATAAAAACTTCTCCCAAACAACAAAGTGAAGATAAAACAAGGAGAAAAGAGAAATTTCATTACCCACTGTTTCTAACACAAGAAAATGAGATCGTTTGGGAATATGCTCAGAGTAGTAAATTGTTTTAGTAAAATTTATTTTATTTTTTCAAAAAAGGATTTGATTCTTTTTAACTATAAAAATAAATTTTTTACATAAAATTTTATAACGTATATTATATATATATATATATATATATATATATATATATTTTCAAATATTTAATAAAAAATTTTAAAATAACATAAATAATTTAGTAAAAGTGAAAAGTTGAAATGAAATAATAAATTAATGCCAAAAGGATTCCATATAAGAGAAAAGAAGCCCAGTCCAGTCCAGTGAACGCCTCCACTGTATTATCGCCTCCAAAAGAAAAAATTTTGAACGCCGTCGGAACACTCGGGAGCGAAGTTTTTCATTCCTTCGTTCATTCTGGAGGCGGCAGGGAACATGGCTCTCGCACGGCCGCCTCCGCCACTGCAGCTCCGCTTTATACTCCGCCGCTTCTTTTTCTCTTCGTCATCGCCGCCCGCTCTCCGCTGTTGCTCTCCCTCCTCTCTATTTCCCTCCCCTTTCCTTCGCTCCCGTCTCTCCTTCTCTACCAGGTCTCTTTCGTTACAATTTTTTTCTATTTCTTTCTTTTTTGTTTAACCAAGCTAGCTTTAAACCTGATTGATGTTTGCTTTTTTATAAGAAATAAGCTGCTTTTGGAGGAGGTTGTCGTGAACATTAAGGCTGATGTTGGATTATCTAGAAATTTCTTAAAGTTTTGATCATGTTGTTGGCTTCAGTAGTTTACCAATTGACATTGGCGTGATAGACCATTTTTTGCTTTTTCTTTTTGTGTATTTCGTCCAATATTTAAATGAAAAATTGTTAGCTTACTAGGACGTTTGTGATTGAATGTATAAGCTCGATGTTCCAAATATTTATAAGTACCCAAGTAGTTTCAGTATAAACTTTAAGCTTGATGTTGCTTCATAATATGGGCGATTTTCTGAGAAATAATCAACTTTGGACGAGTTTGTAATTGAATGTGAATCTTTGTGTTTGGAATATTTGTAGGTACCCAGGTAGTTGCCCAGTGAGAAATGGGTCTGGCAGCATAAGGGCATTCGTTGCTTCTGGTGCTGTCTCTGAAGCTGTACATGAGAGAACGACAGGATCACATACCTATGGCTCTGAACAGATTCAGGTTTTCTTTGTTTCCTATCTCTTTTCTGAAGGTGCATCTGTTTCTTGAATGGTTACAACACTTTGTTTGTATTTGAGCTTAGAAGTTGCTCTCAAAAGTCTAGGGGAATTTCGTGCAATCCATATTTTGTTGTAGCAATCTATCCATAATTTGTTGTAAACAATTTTCGGAACACAGTGCCATCACAATAGCTTAGGTCTACATATGCAGAAGCTAGCAGATGATAACTGAACTGCTAAGAGTAGATATTTTCTTCAACTGTCTTTTCTCATTTTTATCTTTACAATAGTTAGTTATTTTGGTTCCGGTATTTCATTTTATTGATTATAGCAAACTCCTCCTTTCAGGTCTTGGAAGGTCTGGATCCAGTAAGGAAGAGACCTGGAATGTATATCGGGAGCACTGGTCCACGTGGCTTGCACCACCTGGTATCTTTCTTTTGATAATTTTTCTTATAATGGACCATTCACTGCAAGTTGTTGTCATTTAATATTTCGGCTTTTCAACTGGTTGACTGCTTTCTCTGTCGTGTAGGTGTACGAAATATTGGATAATGCTGTTGATGAGGCACAAGCAGGGTATGCCTCAAAGATTGATGTTGTCTTGCTGGAGGATAATTCTGTTAGCATCACAGATAATGGACGAGGAGTAAGAACCTTTGTTATGAGATATTCTTATTATCTCATTTTGTCAACTAACAGATTCTGTCTAGAAAGTTTGTCTGGTTGACTGATGGCTTTGAAGTAACTGTCTCTGCAATCTATTGATGCCATTCATTCTATGCAGATTCCCACCGATTTACACCCTGTTACAAAGAAATCCTCCTTGGAGACTGTTCTCACTGTAAGTCTTCTCAGACGAGTAGTTGTGGCATGTCTATGGCTTGATGAATTTGGATTGTTCATATCTTGCTCAAAATCTGTAGTTACTAAACATAATCTGACTAAAGCGTCTTTACCTCTTGTGGTAAAGCTATGTCCCCCTACATCTGCATGAAACGTATAACCATTACAAGAAAATAGACTTAGAAGTTCTTGTCTTCTATGAAACTATAACATACTGAAATAAATAGAGCCCACATATGTTAGCGGTGAAGTGATAAAAATCAAATAAACATATTTATGCTTTTCATTTTGGAATTTTGTATGTTCCTGCATTATCTTTTGTTTTTTTTTTAATTTTCATATTTAGTCACGTGTGACATGAATGTCTCTTCTGTGCATCATACTTTCTACACCATTCAGGTAGAATTCAGAACTTTAACCTTGCATGAAGAAGACTTGATTTTTACAAATTCTCTGAACTTGCATTGAAAGGAGATTATGATTCTTATTAACATGGTATATTATTTCAGCTTGTATTATTTCTTTCCATGGTGTTAGTGGCTAGTAGTTTTATGAAGCATATCTTCAGATATACCTACAGCTGCCAGATTTTTGTAGGTCCTACATGCAGGAGGCAAATTCGGTGGTTCAAGCAGTGGCTACAGCGTTTCTGGTGGCTTGCATGGTGTGGGCTTGTCTGTTGTTAATGCCTTATCTGAGGTATTTCTCCTTTATATATTCTCTATATCACATCCTATACGCGTCACTGAAATTTATGGTCTCCTTGATCTGGTTTTCTTTCTAATAATTTAATAAGGAAATTCGGAAGTAGTTATTCACAGCAGATACAAGATGTCAATATAATATTGATGTATAGACGTATGTGCTTCTTACTAATGTCTGTGTGATATGAGCTTTGCGAGAAAAGTCCAGTTACATATAAAGTCTCGATTGATTCCTAGTGTAGTATCAGTTCACTGTGAAGAAATAGCAGCTTGAAGAAAAAGAGACATCACACGAGGGACAGCTTCATTTTTTCGTTTAACAGAAATGTTGAGTTACCTACTTTTAGCCATTTAAAATTTTTTTTTTCTGGTCAGCAACATTAAAGTGTCATCTGGTAAGGAGATACTAACAGTGACAAATAAATATGGTGCAGGCGTTGGAAGTAACTGTGTGGCGGGACGGAAAAGAGTACAAGCAAAATTACTCTCGTGGAAAGCCAGTGACAAAATTATCCCACCATATTTTGCCTGGTGAATCAAAAAGTCGTCAGGGTACATGCATCAGATTTTGGCCTGATAAGGAAGGTAGGTTTCTGGCATTTGGCTCATTGTGAGAAACATCTATCAAGCTCAACTCTTTTTGTATTTAAGAGATTATTTCTTTTAATATAGTAGATAATTTATCTACTTTCCATTTTAGTATTTACTGCAGGCACTGAGTTTGACTTCAACACTATATCTGGGCGTATCAGGGAGCTTGCCTTTCTGAATCCTAAGGTATGAGCTCTTACTATTCTGACTGCTATCATGTTGATACCAGTAGAGATTCGTCATCCCATGACTTATAGCCAGGTTTATACATGAACTGGAGCATCATTTTTCTAAGTGATTGAATTTCATTTGCTAGAGTTTTTTTATCTATGTATACCGCCCAAACCTAGTAGCACCTACTTTACCGGTGATGTAAGCCTTCCTATTTTATTTATACAATACCAGTAGAGATTCATCATCCCATGACTTATAGCCATGTTCATACATGAAAAGTGGAGCATCATTTTTCTATGTGATTGAATTTCATTTGCTAGAGTTTTTTTTTAATCTATGTATACCACCCAAACCTAATAACACCTACTTCACGGTGATGTAACCCTTTCTGTTTTTATTTATACAATTGATAATTTGAATATCATAATCTCTCAGCAATCCTTTTAATTTTGTTTGAGGTGGATTGGATGTGTTATAAGTGCCTTTAGCTTTCCATTGAGATGTATTAAATTCTTTAACATAATTTTTATAGTTTATAATATATGTTTGCAGCTGGTTGTTGATAAATGTTATCGGTTTCATCATGGTCAGTACAGCTGATGAACAAAATTTTCTGAATTGGACCATTACTATCTTGATGTGTTAAAATTCTTGTTTGCACTCTTCCAGTAATTTTTCTTGGTGGCAGATAAAATTTTGATTCCTTGAATTTATTTCCAGCTTACAATCACTTTAAAGAAAGAGGGAGGACACTCAGGAATTCAATATAGTGAACATTGTTATGCTGGTGGGTTGGTGGAGTACGTGAACTGGTTGAATACAGATAAGGTGCATGGCTCTTACACCTCTGAAGGTTTCAATAAGAACTGTTTTTCCTTAAAAATAGTCAATGAAAGACTTCTATATGCATATCGCTCTCTTTATGCACATTTTCTTCTAGAATGGTAACCTGATTCTATTTTGTTCTACAAGATATTAGTTGTAGACATTTTTGTTGGATACTCAAAGCTTTTGGATTCTAGGTAAAGTTTTTGTTTGCCAGATCCATTTACAATTGGGGAGGCAACCATTATTTTTTACTATGTGTGTACTTTCTACTGCTTGTGAACCAAACCATAAGCGGTTTAAGCCTATTTGTGAACTAAAATTCTATCCTAGGTTTGAATGACTTTTATAGGGGCCTGGGTTGTAGCCTATGATTATTGATGATGTTGAATTCTTTCCTTGTTCAGAAACCACTTCATGACACTGTAGCTTTTAGAAAGGAAGCTGACGGAATGATAGTTGATATAGCACTGCAATGGTGAGTTCCTCTACCATTTGATCCTCATCATGACCAAGGTGTATGTCCTCATTGTCATCTTTTCTTTTCTAATGGTAGTGTGAAAACTTTTTGCTTTTTATGGAAATTTTAAAGTTGTTTGGCTCATCATGCCCACACGTTATGCAAGTCAGAAGTAACCATTTCTAGCACTTCGTAGCATCGTAGTTGACTATAAACTTGAGTGTTATTCAGACATTGTAATTTCTAACATTTCTTCAGGTGCTCAGATGCGTACTCAGATACAATGCTAGGGTATGCTAACAGTATTCGAACAGTTGATGGTGGTACTCATATTGAAGGGATGAAAGCTTCACTAACCAGAACCATTAACAATCTTGGAAAAAAATCCAAATTTATCAAGGTTCGTGAAAATATCCCTTGATGAATGTTTTATAGTAGTGTTCTCTAACAGAAAATCCTGCTTCTTTTGCCTTACAAATTAACTGTTTCGAAATCCTTATGATTTTGTAAGCAAATCTGAGATCTAATGATCTAAAAAAGTGCGAACAACTTTAGATGGATCATGTGTGGTTTCTTGAATCTGTCTTTTCTCACTCTGAAATCTTTACCTCATAGGAGAAGGACATAAACTTGAGTGGTGAACATGTAAGAGAAGGGTTGACGTGTATAGTATCTGTCAAGGTTTCAAACCCGGAATTCGAAGGACAAACAAAGGTGATGGCAACTTTTTTTAATGCATGATATGTGCATTGAAGGATTGGTTTAAATAAATCATTGGTTGGCTGGTTTTATTTAAAATAGGGATGAATGTTGTATATAATATTTGGTTCTTATTTGACAGACAAGACTGGGAAATCCAGAGATGCGTAGAGTAGTCGAACAATGTGTCCAAGAGCATCTTACTGAGTACTTGGAGCTGCACCCTGATACATTAGATTTGATTCTTTCCAAGTCACTTAATGCACTGAAGGTTTGCCTTCTTTTACCCCTCTTCTTTTTATCCTCAGCCACACAACACTTCTCCCATAGAGCATTTCTTTCTAAGTACTATAGAATGTTGCTTAGTGAATTGGGGTGTGGTTGTTTCCTGGCATGTGCTATAAGATTCTGTTTTGCATGCGATAGCAATTGAATAATATCTTTGAGAAAATGGTCAAATGACATGGGAATGTGTCCTGACATGTGCTATATGATTCCATTTTAGGCAGCTATGGCAGCAAAACGTGCACGGGAGTTGGTGAGAACAAAAAGTGTGCTGAGATCCTCATCTCTTCCAGGGAAGCTAGCTGATTGCTCTTCTAGTGATCCTGAAGAATCTGGTATTTATAAGTACTTGAGTTATCTTACTTCTCCTTGCTAAACTTTGAAACCTTGGAAAGATCTGTAGCTTGAATGTCTGTAGTTTATTCTCTGTGCAATTGTCATTTGCATGTGAGAAGTAGGCAAACGTTGAGCTTGATGTTCGGAGAATGCATAGAACTAAGAAATATTTGTAATTTATCCTGCTTTCATCCACAACTGTCTAATTTGTAATCACAGGATATCAATCATAGCATGGCAATATAACGAGGCCTTTAGGATCTAGAACTGTGTTGGATGAAGGGGCGTCTCTGAAGTTGCTCCTACTAATCAATTAGACATTGATTAAATATCAAGAATTAAAGTAAATTCTTGATTTTGAGGGAAAAGATGAACATATTCATCACTTAGGAGAAGATGGAGTGGAAGTCCTTTGAATGTGTCACATTAGGCTTTGGAGTAGATCTGGTTGCACAGATCATCCCGTATTAACCATTGGAACAAACTGATGTAGATTCCACATCATAAATAAGGGTTTGGACATAACACATGCTAACCTTCTTGACCTGTAGATATTCCAAACATATTGGTTCCACTTTATCAACTCTAACGGAAGAGAAAGATACTTTCAATTTGCCTGTATGTGTTACTGCTTATGTCAATTCCTTTAACATCTGCATTTTGCCGGTCTTATACTATTCTCCTAAAGTATTCTTTCTGGAATGTTCAGAAATTTTCATTGTTGAGGGTGATTCGGCAGGCGGCAGTGCGAAGCAAGGTCGAGACAGAAAATTTCAGGTGAAAAACCTTAAACCTCAAAAATGGTGTCAAAGATCTTGGGAATGGCATCTATTAGATTGGAACCAATATCTTCAACATTTAGTGGTTGTACTTTGCATTTTGATTAGGGAGTCTCCACCAATAATCATATCCTAGTGATGAGTTGGATTCTGATGGAGTTTCTCTGGAATAGTAATTTAGTTTTATTCTATGTTATTATTTATTTATTTTTTTTTAAATTCTTCAACTTCTCGGTGCAGGCTGTACTGCCTTTAAGGGGAAAGATCTTGAATATTGAAAGAAGGGATGAAGCGGCCATGTACAAAAATGAAGAAATTCAGAATCTTATACTTGCGCTTGGACTTGGGGTGAAGGTTTGGACAATGTCCTCTATATGGAATGTCTGGGACTCCTTCTATTTAGAGTTTTTATACGTTTTTCTTTTCCAGGGGGAGGATTTTAAAAAGGAAAACCTTCGGTACCACAAAATTATCATTCTTACGGATGCAGATGTTGATGGTGCTCATATCCGAACCCTCCTTCTGACATTCTTCTTTAGATACCAGGTTATTGTCAGTGTATTCTACATCTCTAAGTCCGAGTACTCTACTTATAAGATCTTTTTGAAAAAGGCATAGTCTTGTTTCTGATTAAATATTGAACCTTTTATATCCTCAGAAAACTTTATTTGATGAAGGCTGCATATATGTAGGTGTTCCTCCTCTCTATAAGGTTTGCTTCCTACCATTTCCTGTTCTTTGTAGTTTCGGGAATTTCCCTGTGTATTATATAGTTAACTCTTGATTTTCATGCTTTCTTCCACTTCAGGTTGAGCGAGGTAAACACATATACTATTGCTATGATGAGACAGAGCTAAAGCTACTCCAAAACACGTTCCCTTCAAATGCTTCCTACAATATCCAGAGGTTCAAAGGTATGTGCATGATCCTGCTTGCATAAAAGTAATAGCCATGATCAGTACACTAGTCTGTAACATTCTCATATTACAAAGTTCTGTAATGAAATCACCGCACAAGCTATAAAGTCATGATTATTAAGCACACTGGACGTTAATACCTACTGTTAAATATAGGATTGGGAGAAATGATGCCAGCACAATTATGGGAAACTACGCTCAATCCAGAGAGCAGACTGCTAAAGCAGTTGGTTGTTGAAGATGCTGCTGAAGCTAATGTTGTTTTCTCCTCACTTATGGGCACACGGGTAAGTAGAAAACCTACACTCATTTTCTTTCTCTTGGGACTATATGTTCATGATTCATTGATTCCTGATGTTTCCAGGTTGATGTCAGAAAGGAACTGATTCAAAATTCTGCAAGCAAGATCAATCTCGAGCAACTTGACATTTAATGGTTAGTTGATGTTTAATGGCAACAAAATCCTTTAAAGAGATATGAAATACACTTCATCATGGTAACAATTTTGTCTATAGGAAGTGGTATATGAAGTATTTGAGTTCCAATCTTGGTAGGCTTCTACGAAATAATAGCTCTATCATCTAGCCATCCACTTAACCATCAAGGATAATTTTGCAAGAATTTGAGAATTGACTCTATCATGCTTCTAAAATCTGGTGAAATTATATCCTCAAGATATCCACCTCTAGGTATGCTGAATGTCGATTCAACTCAGCATGTAAGAGTTAGGGAGAGACTTAAGTCTCTTGAATAGCAAGTCGGATACTCGCAAAAGCCTCCTTCTCTACCTTCTGAATTTCAAGTTCTGGAAACTTGATTGATTGTGTCACATTGAAATGTCAATGCTAGTGATTCACAGCTAACAATATGTCTGATATTTTCAAGTATTTGATGAATGTGTCTCCTTCAGGTGAGCCATGTTTTACAAACCCAGCAGGGTAACCAATAGTAGCATGAATGCTTTCTTCAAATCCTTGCTTGTAGTTGTCTCTGTAATGGGAGCTGCTACTGAATATTTCACCCTTCCATAATATGTTGCCATGAAGTTCCAGATCCTGGGAAATATACTTTAGATTCTCGTTGGCCTTTATCTTAAACAGGTGCAGCTAGAGGAAGTCTCTGAACCGACCAAATATGCTGGTAACTCCCAACAATAGGAAGTCCTTTCTCAGAAGCTTCCTGTTGATATACGAATTTATAGTAATGAACAGAAGAGGAAGGTTTTTTTAGGTTTCAATAGGGAATGTAGAGGAGGTATTACCTTCATCAGCTGAATTCTGCAGAATTTCCAAGCCTTGAAACCTTTGCGAAGCCAGAAAAATGATATTGTTCAAATATAAAGAACTACCTTCTGGAATTTGAACTTCTCATCTCTCGTTTATGTTCCACTTCCATTTGTTTACTGAATTCCGTAACTAATTCATAATCTGTATAGCAATTGAACATGAAAAGAAATTTCAATCCTCTGGCGGCGAATCTAAAAGTTGGACATACGGTTTCATTTGGAATACAACTTAGCGGTAAATGTTGGATTATACCTCTGTATAATTTCCCTCACAATACTTTGCTGGACAAAGCACTTTTAGATGAATGAATTCTAAATTGAAGCAAGCAGAACACTTTCTAAAGTGAAAGAGCCAAATATTATGATGACTTGAATAGTTTTAGTGCCTAAGCCAACAAGAACATAACGAAATTATTAAACTTCCACGCTTTAGAATCAAACAAGAGAAATATGAAGGGCAATCAGATAACAGCTTTTATTCTACATTTCGCTGAATCTAAATTGTCAATAAAGAAGCAGGTTCGGGGTCTAGGTTAGAACTGAAAAATATAATAAACTCATAAAGCCACATATATTCACGTTGGGACTAGACTTGAAACGGGATCGTAGCCTAACCATGCACCTTCCAGCTCTTTGTTACTTTGCCTGCCACATACATTGTGGATAAGATCCAAAAACCGTTTTCAGTCGAGCAGTGCTGAGATCAGGGTCTTCCTAAATGCATCAGCTGCTGCCAGCTGTGCTGCCATACCCTTGTTTGGGAATATGTTGTCTGCCTTCAACCTCTCTCTGAACCCATAAGCAGGAGCTTTTGCATTGATGTATGTCTGCAGCAATGCCTGATACTGCTTCATTCTCCCTGTATACCCTATCTGCCTCAGACGATGAAATATCTTCTCTGCGTTATGGATGTCACCTCTCTTTGAGTACTGTTCAAGTACAGACATGTATGAGCTGTAGAGTGGCCTGATCTGGTTCTGCTGTGCTGCCTTCTGCAATACGGAATCTGCCTTTTCAACTTCACCTGCTTCTGCATAGAGCTTAACGAGCGCATCCCATGTCAGAGGGCCGATCCTGCAGCCATTATCTGACATCCTCTTAGCCAGCTCCTTACCCTTTGACAAGAGCTTGTAGTCTGCATACACCTTGAGTAAAACATTATAGTGTCTTGAAGAAGGCTTCTTCCATGTCTTCAGCATGTCCTCAAAGGCTTTTTCAGCATTCTCCACATGACCTAACTTACCCCAAGCCTCAATGGCAGCTGAGTACTCCTCCAAATGTGGATTAGCCTCACACACTTTCCAGATCCTTGCTACATCATCTGCTTTGCCAAGTGTAGCATAAAGAGGAAGAAGAACCTTGCAAACATGACGGTTCTCCTTAACATCGTCGCCTTCAATCTCTTTTAAGGCTGCTTCAGCTTTCTCATTGAGCCCTGCAAAAATATAGAAACTTGCAGCACTAGCCTGGATGTGTATGTCAGGCTCAATACCATCTGCCTTCATTGTCTCCAGAATCTGTTCCATTCCAGCTATATCATTGGAACGGCCTTTAGTATCTAGCAATAGCTTGTATGTGAAAAGAGATGGTTTCACATTTTCCTTTTCCATCAATAGGAGCACATCAGCTATTTTCTTCCAGTCATCCCTCTTATAAAGCAATAACATTTGATTACAGGCGAAGGTTGAGATAGGGAAGCCAAGATCTCTAATCTTGTTGAACACTTCCTCTGCTTTCTTTACATTGGCAGCTGAAACACAGTTAGCTAGTAGTGTTCTGTATACAACTTCTCCCCTCAAGGATGATGGTATTTTCTCGATGAATTTTTCTGCCTTCTGTAAGCCGGATACTTTGGCAACCAGATAAAGATGAGATGCACAATCATGCTCTACAAAGTCAAATTTTTTGTTTGCTTCTAACCATTCCACAAACTGCAAATTTCAGAACATATCACTTGCAGAATGCAATAAATTGACATACTATAAAGCATAAATTAATAGACAAAAAGAAAATAGACAATACAGTAACACTATAAAACTGAGTGTGATCATTACAACTTTTCCTTAGAATTGAATTTGTGATTTCTAGTCAAGAAAATGCTTCGAAGAATATGCTAAATTTTGGAAAAATTTATCACCTGAAAAGCCTTTCCGTACATCTTTCTCTTCCGAAGATTGAGCATAGCGGCGCTGATTTCACTTCGGCCCATTGGTTTACCTTCTTCTACCCATTCCTCAAGAACCTTGTTAATATTATGACGAGGGGCTTGCAGTATGACCATAAAAAGTGGAGATGACAAGCTTTTTTCCCCGGGCGCTCTTGACTCAGTTGCATCTGTTTCAGCATCGAACAAACCCAGAGAATCATTAGCACCCTCAGCGCAGTCATCCTCATTGCCTTCAGAAACATAGTCCACATCATTTTCTTGGTCTACATTATCAGCTTTCCAGTATCTGAGGCTGCCTCAGAGCTCTAAAAACCCCTCTTCTAGATCATTTTCATTATCACTATATCTTTTCCCTGCCTGAGATGAAAGGTTTCTGCTGCTTATCAAAGAACTTCCAGAACAAGAATGCCCAGGAAAATATGCATTCCGAAAAACACTGCAACCTGGCTTCTGAGATTCTCTCCTAAGATATCCTTCACCAGGCTCTATATCAGTAATAGGAATTTCTATCTTAGAGAAGTATGCACAACTCACCATGACATGGTAACTTTGACTCCTAGAAGGAATAAGAATTTCAACAAGAAGTCTTAAGCGTAATAGGACATAGATGGATGAGTTGAGACTGCAATTAATTTATTGACCAACCATAGATGTATACAATACAAAGCAGACTATCATCGTCATAAATTGAGAATGTAAGACCTTCAAATTATGTCAACATCATCAGTGAACAATCAATAACAACATGTGGATGTCTTTCGCTGGTAGAACCTAACAAACACTTGCAAAATCAGATATGTAGTTCAGAGTAGAGGCAATCATGTGAGGCACTTTTTTATTTTTAAAAAAAGAAAATTCTTACTTGGTTCTACAGATTCTAAAGCACTTGCAGCGACAATAGACTAATAAAAGGAAAGACTCTTCTGAATCACAGAATATTGAATCCATGAAGATTCAGAATGAAGACGAGCACAAATGGTGACCCACCGACATTTCTCCAATCTGAAATGAGGATATTAAAAAAGAACAAAACTTTAACATAGACATTAACATTCACAACTATGAGAAATCAAATTTACTTAACTCCACAACCAAACTAAATTTGCCAGACTAGAACATGAAATTAAACCTTACCAGCCATTTAGAATTCCTTGTTTATTAATAACATTTACGAAACTAAATATCCAACAAGCATAAGAAAAAATATAAATTAAAACAATAACGAAATAAACAACAAGGAAGTACAAACGATTGAAATCGAAAACAATCCAGAAAATTAACAACAAAACGTTTCTGATTACCTCAAGGACTTCGAAGCCCTTCGGAGAGCCCACATGGTGTTCGATCAATTGAAAATTTGAAATCTTGACAACAACAAACACAGGTCTTCTGAAAGTTGTTGGGCGAGGTAGGAGGAAAAACCCTATCCTTCTCCCCTGCACTGAGCTCTTGCTCTCCTTACCAGTTACCTCTGCTTAAACCCTACTAAACACAAAGGCTGTGTTTAACTTGAGTATCACTTTTTTGAAAATAAATTAAAATATTAAATTAAAATATTTAATAAAATATAATTTTGTATATTATGAATTTATATTAAAAATAAATTTACATTACTTTTAATAAAAATATTTATTTTAAAATATTTATTTATTTTATATTAAAATTAAGTTTAAAAAATAAAATTTAATGGATTGATAAACACGACAAAATGAAATAAATCTTAAAAACGAGGTCCTCCGAAATATAAATTTACGATTTCGAGCTTCTTTGGTGATGCTAATAATAGGGAATGGGCAAGGCTACACGGTCTATCAACCTATTACTTGGGCTCTTTTAATGGCCCATTAAGAGAAATGGGATGGTCATGAATTTAAACTTAGCCCATGGATTATAAGTAATTTGAACAGAGAGTAGCTTTCTTTCTTTTTTATGTTTTGTGAATTTTCGTAAAAATCAGGATAATTTAATAATGAAAGTAAATGGTATCATAAACATATGCTTGACTAGGAAAGAAAAAAAACAAAATTTTGGGTAAATTTTTATGTAAGGACTGTCTGGCAAATGGTATCTAAGTAAACACGTTAAGAACGCCAACATGATAACAATTCTTTTCGTTTAACCTAATATTCTACTAAATATTTCATTCGTCTTTTGGTTGATATTGATACAATATGTTTTTTTAAATAATATGGCATTTGTATTATATAAAGAATTTTTTTCATAAAATCATAAAATATGATAAGGAACACAAAAGATGTATTTCTTCCATATTTTAATTATAAGGAACTTTACTTTTGTTTTTCAAAATTTGTGATCTGCTATTTAATATATTTTAATTATTATTTTAAATTTTATTTTTGCTTCTACACCAAATTCCAATTCATCTAAATTTAATTTAAAATTTTTACTTTTTATTACTATTTCAAACTCTATTTTTATTGAACTTTAATTTTTTTTCCGTATAACTCGTTTTCATATAATTAAAACACTTCAAGTTCTACTCGAGAGTCAATTTAACACGGATGACCTCTGAGATGGTAGCATTGCCGACACATGAAAAGCAGCACCCTTCATTTTCTTTCCCATAGATGGCTGTCATGATACTTCATGTTTTAAGGTAGGGGAGTTGAAACATTTTAGTGTATGTTTTTGCATTCAAAAATAATTCTTTCAGCAAAAAAAAATTTCAGATAATTATTATATTATTTTATACTAATTTATTCTCTATAACTAAAATTATTTTTTTGAAAAAGTTGTTTTTTTAGAAATTCCGTACGTAGAATACAGATGAAATCTATAGTCCAAAATTCTTTTGATTACGTTGACGAATATGGTCCTAGCTTGGTAAAGTATACACTTACAGCTTTTTAACTTTGTTGTATCTCTTTCTCCAATAACAAAGCTGAGTTACATATATAAGTAGAAATTCTTTTCCTTTTTGAAGCAAATGGAAAGCAAAGCAAATGTTAGACCCCGAGAAAAAGCTTGCAAAAGTAAACCGTGGACCTTCAGGAACTCATCGTGCTCTTTCAAACACTCTCCAACCGATAAAGCAAAGCAAAGTTTCCAACTTTTTTTTCACCTTTCCATTTTTTCTATGAATACATTATATATTATTTTCAGAAAAGATCTTTCAACTTATTTTCTTTTAACTCTGACAAACAAAGAAAGCACGAACCCTCTGACTTGAATACAGGGTCTTCTCTTCTAATGATTCATTTGCTTTGCTTTTCTTTTCTTTTCCGTTCTTTTCTTTCTATCAATGAATGTGCAATCAGTGGGAATCTTCAGCCATCTTTGTTTACAACAAATCAATCATCTAACATATACAAATCATTGTGCTTCAAAATTTTAACGTTGATATTTCGAACGAAATAAATTTTCACGAAATCTATATTATAATTTTTGTTCTAGGGAGTAATAAACAGAAGGCAAAAATAAAAGAGGTATCTCTATGGTACTGTGTTTCTTCTGCTATTCGTGTGACTTTCACATGAGGTATCCAGTTTAAACAGTTCGCAGTTGTTACCCTGCCCTGTGATATAATATTCAACCTTTCATCTTTATTTGCAGCAGCAGCAGCAGCAGATCATGCAAGCAGTAGCAGAGATCTTGGTGTTTTCTTTGTCTTTAATTTGGAACCTTCACTCTCATTTAACATGAGCATGCACGGATGAGTTGATAAAAAACCCTGACGAAAAATTCAATCTTTGTAGGCCACACTCATTAATGTGTATGCAAACATGAAGATATTACACCATATGGCATCTTGGCAAATGCTTCATGACCACAGATGTATGTTAAATGCCTGCCTTCTGCCTTTTAATTTGTGTATGTGTTTATGCGAGTGTGAGCCACTGAGATATGTGAAGGTTTGTTCCATTAATTTAAGTAGAAAACAACAAGTTAATGGACCCTTTCTGTCATCTGTTACTGTACATATATGTGTTTATTAGATAGAAGTAAAAAAAAAAGTTATGGTTAAAATTGAAGTGCTTGTACCCTTTTCTGTTTTCATCTTCTTTTATGTGCGCAGACTTTAATCAGTCGTTTCTTTTGCTTGGAAGAAAAAGAAGGTAAATGTTCTCTGTAAAGCTTCCTTTGTCTAGCAGTAAGGTTCAGCTTTGAAGAGTCCTTTCTTTGCTTTCTTTCTTCTTTATTCAAAAGCTGTAATTACTGATGAGAATGCAGAAAGAAAGATTGGTCATTTATATCCTAATCTTTTTTTTCTTTAGGGACAAAGGCAGGTGGAGTTTTTGAATATACCAATGAAATGAATGAATGTTAAAGGACCCACATAATACATTGCTATGCCAATATGGAAGATAAAGATAACTACAGCTAATAGCTAGAAGCCTGCAAGCAAAGATTAAGCTAAGCTTAGCTTAGACTGAGCTTTAACTTAGCTTAATGTGGTATGTGATTTCATGGGCCAACTCTGTTTTCTTCTATAGATGCAAAGATGCTAACTTCCAAGAAAACATATATCCTCTTCATTGGATTGGATCCTATGCAGCACATAAGCAGCTATGTATAAAGGAGACAAAAGCAATGCAATGCAAAAGCTAAGCATAGATATATATAGCTATATCATGCACCACATGGGCCTTTGATTATATATATGATAATTTTGTGACACATATACTAGATAGGTAATGTCTGCAAATGACAAGCATATGTGTAGCATATTGTTGTTGCTATCTTTTTCTTTCTTTTAAAAAACTTTGGGATAAATTGGAAGTCACATGAATGCATCTAGATTTGTGCAAATGTTAGAAAGAAAGTAGATAACAAAGAAGACAGAAGCATATAGAGAAGGGGGTGGGCCTGAAACAAGACAAGATGAAGAAAGAAACCTGTTAATATAGCTCACTGCATCATGATCCCTTTCTTTTCTTCTTCTTGTGTTTTCTTCCATTCGTTCAATACTATTCTTTTCAGTCAAAGAGAGATCCACCAGACGCCTGCATGCTTTTGCAGTGGGTCACATGTGGATAGAAGCAAAAATATTTTTTTTAAAAAAAAAAAAAGGTACATGTGTGATCGTGTAATATTAATAGTTTGTGTAATATAAATTTACAGATTTATCACCAAAGCAAGTTGTCACACAAGTGGAATAGAATCTTCTACTATATTCAACATCTTTTGAAAATTGTTGTTTTGAATTGAACATGCTAGTTAAGTTGTTGCCCCGCGCTTTGCAGCGGCCTGTAACCGTGTTATGTTGCTTAGAATAAATTTTAAAATAATTATTCAAAATAATTATTTGTACATTTTAAAAGAAATTTATAAAATAGATCCATATTATTATAATTTGCAATAGAGGACCCTAAATTTTAAATCCTAAACCGTAAACTAGGCTCTATAGTTTATTTATCTTTCTGTCTAATGAATCTTGATCTGATAAATATAATGATGCGCAAAATAACCTAAAGAGGAGTATTATAATATTTGCATATTTTGGTAACTGAGCAGAGCATGTTAATAAAAACCTTACAAGAGTGATTCGTGACAGAAACCCTAAATTGGATGTACATTTGTTGTTTAGTTTTGACCGGAATATTAACTGCTGTGCTCTGCTTGGAAGATGACAGATAAAAAAGTTTGCAGCTAACAATGAAAAGAACTTTAACCTGACATACACACTTTTTTTTTTCTTTGGCTCCTATTTTATGATAACTAAAAGTTTTGCTTCTACATATTTCAGTTTCATCTAACTTTATTTTTTTTAATTATAAGTATAATTTATTTACATATTTTAATTATCAATTTTATTCTCATCAAAATTTTACTTTAAATTTTTTAATTTGAGTTTAATTTATTTTATAGTTTTATTTTAAATTTCACTTTCATTAAGAGCTTATTCTAAACTATTTTACTTAATATTTTAAACTATATTTTTATCAAATTCTACTTTTTAATCAAAATATACTTTTATAAAATTCATGTTTAAAAAACTCATTTTAGAGAAGATTGAAACGCATCATCCTCCAGAGAAATTATGGGTCAAAAGCAAAAGTTTTGAAAAGTAAATCTTCTTTGCAATAGAAAAATATTCTGACTCAGATCTCTAGAAATAAGAACAATGTATATATATGGATATGCTATTAATTTCTACGAGAAGCTTTAACACAAGTGTACAATAAGATACTTCATGGTTTTCCATGCGGATAGAAAGTTAGGAATGTTTGTTTTATTGCTTGGTAGCTTTCTTCATAGTTTATGGAAGCAGCAGCAGCTTTCAATACAACCATGCAGGCCAATAACTGGAATTGGTAAATAGATAGAGATGTTACACCAATTTTTGCTTCAGAGTTATATTCTCTCTCTCCATTCAAGTCACGGGCATGCCTTGAAACTTGCAAAACTTTATAAGATCACCAGACCTTGTTGATCTCTCTCCTTCATTATCTTAACCATAGATTCTCTTTAGCTTACAAGAACATTCAGCTTCTAGGAAGAATAGAATACTTCCACTCAGTTCAAAATTTTTTTTCTTATCTGCTCCCTCTTCTGTTCCGTCTTGATCTAATGCAGGTCTTAATTGTAGTTAGCAAAATCTTGAAATTTAACAGCAAAGCAAGGGAAAAGAAACTTTGAAAGAATCTGTTTTTGCCTTTTTGTGTCAAACACACAACACACACGTATGAAATTGTAAAGCGAATTGCAAAGCAATGTAGCATACCCGTTGTATATCATAGTTTTGATAGTACATGGTACACAAAAACCTAAGCACATAAACAATCATGAGACAAAGAAAGAGAGAGAAGTTGCTTCTCTACATAAGGGCATCTTTCATCTTCTCTTGTTTTGCTGAGAGAGCTTTAGTTTAGTTATAGCTTTTATTTCTTTGTCTGTTCATGGCTTTCTTGGTAGAGAGACGTGGAGAGATGGTGGTAGCAATGGATCAGTCCCATAAACCAGTGCCGGCACCGTTCTTGACAAAAACTTACCAGCTTGTTGATGATCCTGCAACAAACCACATTGTCTCTTGGGGTGAAGATGATACAACTTTTGTTGTTTGGAGACCTCCTGAGTTTGCTAGAGATCTCTTGCCTAACTACTTCAAGCACAACAATTTCTCCAGCTTCGTTCGTCAACTCAACACTTACGTATGTTACTGTTCTCAGCAGTTTCTCTTCTTTCTTGTTTGTTTGGGATCTTGCTTTTTTTATATATAGATATTCTTTTTTTTAATTTTTTTTTATAATCTGTTACGTGTATGCTTGTTTGTTACTGTGTATTCATTCATGAAAATCTTCATCTTCTTCCTTAAATACTCAATGTTTGAGCTTCATCACAGTCTTCCTTCATCTACATGTTTGCAATTAATACATTTTACTTTGTTTCTGTGTTGTTGTGAAATAAAAATATACATGTTATGAGTGAATGAATTTGAATTGAATAACTTTGGATTAACTAATGTGTTGTTTGTTGTTTCAGGGGTTCAGAAAGATAGTTGCAGATAGATGGGAGTTTGCAAATGAATACTTCAGAAGAGGAGAGAAGCATTTACTGTCCGAAATCCACAGAAGAAAAACACCACAACTTCTTCCATCACCACAACAATTCTACCATGATCATCATCATCATCACTCACTAGTATCTCCTCCATCACCAATATTCCATTACTCACCTGACAATCATCATCATCATCATCAAGATCTTCATCACAGCAGCAGCAGCAGCAACTCATCATGGATAGACAACACTCCGTTACCACTCCATCCAACTGACCCTGACTTCCTCTCCGCACTCACTGAAGACAACCAACGTTTGAGAAGAAAGAACTCTTTACTTCTCTCAGAACTCACTCACATGAAGAAGCTTTACAATGACATTGTCTACTTTCTACAGAACCATGTTGAACCTGTACCTCCTACGATGACAACGACGACGACGAAGACAAGTTGCAGACTTGTAGAGATGGATTCGTCTGCTTCACAGCCAGTGATTAATGATGGTGATGGCTTTAAGTTGTTTGGTGTCCCACTTCACGGCAAGAAGAGATCTCTTGAGTAGTAGTAGTAGACTGGTAGTATTGATGCAGTAGGACTAATGATTTAGTTTAGCTATTAGTGTTTAGTCATTGTAGGAAGGTAAAGCGAAATCTTGTAGTTGTTTAACTTAACTAATGAAGAGATTGATCATTTTTGTTCTTAACTTAGTTGAATGGTTCTTTCTCCGAAAAAAGTTTGAAAGTTTTGAATGTTTAGTTAGTGGACCTTGTACCTTGGGAAAACTTCTAGTCTTTGATCAATGATTTTAGGCATTAAGTCGTAAAAAAGTGAAGAAACAATTTTTGTGGAGATATATGAATGATAAGAGTTTCATATGTAACGTGATAGCTAGAAAGATACATAGTGGGTAACTTTAAAATTGGAATCAATTGCAACTATTTGATATACAGTTGAGGTTGTTTGTTTCAAATCAACATAACTAAAATTGTTCTTGGACTCGAGAGAAAACATGTTGTGAACTTGTAGTACACTGTCCACATGCATGATAAGGATAACATGACAACGAAGCTTTTGTTCTATTCTGGCTCAGTTTCAGTCAATGTTCCTGCTATCTAGGGTTTACCACAACTTTATATTTCAATATTTTATTCTTCAACATAAGTTAAAAATTAAAAAAAAAACAATAGAAATGCACCAAGTGAAATGCACAAACTACTTAAGTAATGTGGCTAGCTAGCTTTCTTAAAGCTTCTAAGGAAGAAGGGTTCTTGAGAGACATGAATCAGAAAAGAAAAAGAAAAGAAACAATCAAACAAACTTCATTTGAAAGCACAGCTAGCTTCGACTAGAATCTTGTAGACAAATATCACTGTTTGCAACTATTTGAGTGCCAGTAAAGAATCATCCACCAATAGTTCACTTGTACTCTTTTCTCTTTTTGCTTTTTCTCAGATACATATAAAATTTTGATATTCATTCAATGCGAACCATATAATTTGGAATACTATATGTGAATCTCGCATCACAAGAAAAAATGCAAGCATAATAATTTAAACAATTCAACCCTTAAAATTTTCAAACTTTTATATTCACATCAAAAGTAATCAGAACGAATAATCTACTTTCATAAAAGATTCCAGAAACACGAGCAAACTCTAATCAATTTAACTGGCTAGCTAGTAGTCTATAACCTAATGAAGAAAATAGTCAGCTCAGTAGAAGAGTTGTTATCAGGATTAAGCATATAAAACGTCTCTGAATCCTTCGACCCAATTACATGATCGAAGTGCGCTCTCATATACGTCAACTCACCGTCATTCGGATCGGTCATGTCCGCCGGCAAAACTCCGGCGCCCATGGAAACAGCATGCAACAATTTCATCACTGCCAAATCTTCCTCGGTGGCTTCTCTTCTAGTTGCATACCCGACACTTCTTCCGTTTACAAAAGCTGTCCACGTCGGTTCTTCAAGCAACCTCGGTACGGCTCTGGGCCGTTTTTCGCATTCCAAAGCTACGCGTACTAATCCAGATGTTCCTAATTCCTGCATGAATTTCCCAGTAGGTACGGCGATCTCGATTACGAGAGTCGGTAAACTACGTGGAGTATCTTGAAAAGCGAGAGAGACACGAGCTTTTCGATGCCCGAAAAGGGTTCCGGTAGCGCGTGTTGCACCGTGAGTATGACCATCAGAATGAGATGTATGTAATGCGGAAAGATTTAACCCCGGAGGAAGACGGCAAACGCCGACGGGTGTTAGTATCGGAAGCGAACGGAATGCCGATTTAAACGCGCGGTAAATACGAGTTGATCGAGCGCCACTACTGCGTTTGCGTTGAGATGGTTGCAGAAGGGTTACGGCGGGTGTTGCAGAAGCGGCGGCGGTGGAGGTCTCCGGTGGTGGTGATGGTGGAGGTGGAGGCGGTTCTGGTGGTTGTGGCCGGGCGTCCGGCATTGGTTGTTTCCTAACTGCACACAATGCATGCATGCAACGAAGGAATAGCAATTCGATCAAAGTTTCAGAAACAAAGAAGAAAATAGGAATCAAATCAATCTCTGTTCTTTTTCCTTTGGCTATATTTGGGAATGACAGTTTCACGAGTTTCTATTGAAGATGAAGATTATTATAACGGATTGGAATGAATGGATGATGATGGTGAACGTTGGAGAGAGTAATAAGGGCGTTGCTTATTTTCAGGCAGTTTCAGGAATAGCTGTTTCTTATTGTTAATATTTAAAACACCAGCTGTTTGTTTTAATGCCCCAATGAAAAACCAACCGGCAACACTTTTCCCAAACAAGTAGTTAGCATGGATTACATACAACAGATTTAACATTAATCTCGTAATACAAAGAGTTTGAAACCTTTTGGTAGAAACAGAGATGGTAAATAGAATCCTTTCGAGTTGAAGAACTAATTCCCCGTGTTAGTTTCACTATAAACTCGAATTACATAATACGCTAACTTTGAACATAAAATTGATCCGAATATCATCATTCACATGAATACATACAAGTGAAAAAATAGCCTATCCAACGAAACGTCCGATGGATTATGTCAAAATTTAACTTATACGTAGTCCACCATAGACATTTATGATGGAGCACCTAAGTAGGAAGCTAACCTTAGAATGTCGCTGAAAACTCCCCCAGCAGTAACTTCTGCTCCAGCTCCTGGTCCACGGACGATTAGGGGTTGTTTGTTGTACCTCGTTGTTGTAAAAGCTATGATGTTATCTGAGCCCGAAAGTTGAGCAAATGGATGGTCTTTCTTGTACCGCTCGAGCTTCACCGAGCCTTCCTCCTTCACAACATCGACGACTCCCACATACCTTAAAACCTTATTTAAAATGAACAGGGATATGGATACAAATGCTTTAGACAAGAAAGTCTTATAGATAGTAGAAGCCTATCACTGTTAAGCCTGACTGTCTAGTTTATAAGACTAGTCAAGTGAAAGTGTTTACCTCTCCTGAAGCATCTGCATCATCACGTTTCTTAGAAAGCTCCTCATCAAAGCTTGGAAGCTGCTGCATGAACTCATTAGCAGAAGAACATTCCTGTACATCCAACAAACAGTTAAAAAAGCCCACTTGATGGAGTCACCCTCCAACAAGCCCTTAGCTTAACATGTTCTTACCCTTAACGGCCTGGGGACAAGGTTTTCAAGTTGGATATCAGAAAGCTCAAGCTTCAAACCTGACTCCCTTGCAAGGATAATGACCTGTAGGTATAAATGTATTTAAAATATCTTCTAAACTCTAAAAAGAACGAAAGTGAAATGTACTCTGATATAAGAAAAATATTATAGCAAACCAAATACTTCTGTAAGCTAGCTCCAGAAAACAAAGTAAATGAAGTACCCTAGGAATTAAAGTATACCAAACACATTAACTTGTTTCGTCTTTCTTTCAATATAATTCAGGAAAATTTCGTTTGTCATAAGCAGCGATCCAAGAAGCTAATATGTCAAGAAGAGGAGTCAGGATTTTCCCCAAACCTTTCTAGCAACATCTGTTCCAGACAGATCATCTCTTGGGTCAGGCTCTGTATATCCAGCCTCTTTTGCTTCAGCTACGACTTCACTGAAAGATCGAGTTCCAACAAAATTGTTGAAGATGTAGCTCAGAGTTCCGCTGCAAATTCAGAAGGGAGCATAAAGCATAATTAGAACTGAAAATGGTTTCAAATAGATGCAGACAACATATTGTATCTTATGAACAATGCATTGAAGACTCTGAACATAATTGATACATGATTCATGAACAGTTCGCATTTACTTTTGAAAAATTAAAAAGAATGGCTCAATAGGTAAGGTACCTGAAAATGCCCTCAATACGCAAAATTTTATCTCCAGTTTCAAGAAGTCCCTGTAGTGTGCTGATTATGGGGAGACCAGCTCCAACAGTTGCCTCATAGAAATAATGAGTATAAGATTTCCGCTGTAGTGTCCTCAATTTCAAATACTATGCACAACGAGAAATTGAAATGAGGTCCTATAAGTGGGAATACTACTTCAAAAAGAATACTGATACCACTTGTAAGGAATCTCTAATAGCATATATCGACTTTGATGAGTACAATATTCTTCCTATAGTCCATTAGGCTAGCAATCATACTTGCTTATAACAACTAGTTAATGTGATTGCTTATCATTCACTGCAACATATTCTCATCTTTCTGCTAAAGAAGCTTTCAAGTAATAGATCTGTGAGACTCATGCGCAAATGTTTAGATTACCAGACTATAGCTCTCTTAAAAATAGTGCTCTCAAAATAAAGTCCTAGTACTCAATATTTAACTACACCAGTCTAGAAGGCTATGCCTATTCATCCTCTTACGACTTGATATTGTAAGCTTTCATAGTTACAAGCAAGCAAAAGTTTAATCAAGTATACAGTTCCTTAAGGAGATAAGTGAAAGTAAGATCTCTGTGTTCTCTGTGGCACTTATCCATGTCTTTCACCCAACGTAAAGAAAAAAAGGGAGCTACATGCTGATGTAAAGATCATGCTAATGTATAGATCAGATGAAAGATGAGAAATTCTTTAATTTATATAGACTTTAGTCCTAGATCCAAAATCTGTTGTACACTGTCCACTAGGATGTAGTAACAACTATTGTATTGCAGAATAAGTGAGATGCCAAGAAAATAAGTCCATCGAATAAGATTGAAAGCTCATTCTTTTTGCATAGAAACGAATTTCAAGTATACGGCAATTCCAAAAGAGTTAGATGTATACCCTATCAAGCGGTCCTGAGTTGGCTTTTTTATTTGGTGTTACAATGTGAATTCCTTTCCGCAACCAGTCATAATATTTGTCTGCAACTCTTGAATCTGCTGTGCAATCAACCAGCACTGTATTAGGGAAGGAATGATTTTCAAGAACATGTCTGGTGAACTTCTCCAGATCTGTTGGTTCTGCATTTTCTTTCCGGAGTTCCCTCCATCTGCTCAAGTCTATACCACTGCAATGTTAATCAGAAAGCTAAGATCATTGGCATTCCTTGTCAGGACAATCAAGTATAAGGGACAAAGATCACACAAGTTACAAGACACATTAGCATGATCCCTTGCAAATGTTTTAATGAAAGTGGAGATAGACAGTACTATCATTAAGAACGATGTACACATAATTCTTCACATAGTAAGAAAGCAATAAAGCAACAATAATGAATCATTTGTACAAGAACTTTAAATATTACAGCACAAAATTATAACCAATGTCAAACCCACGGTAAACCCAGCGTGCAGGATTTGCTACTAGCATGATCCACTTTGAACCTGATCTTCCATCAGGTGGCACACTTTTTATTCAGCTCACCACAAGTCTCAGACTGAAGTGTGAGGCATTTCATCATGCATTAAGAATAATACAACAATGCGATAACTCAATTATTTGACATTAAAAGCACAGACCAACTACACATGGTGATCCTAGTTTAAGGGTAACAAAATTATACCAATTTAACAGTTTGCATATCGTCCGGTAACATGACAAATAGTCAAAAACCCAACTTGAGAAGCTCATCCACAGTTCGATATCCATCACAGTTACACAAAGGAAATAACATTTACACACTAGCAGTTGTAAATGCCTGGGAGGGAATATATTTTCAGAGGAACGCAAACTAATAGTGGAACATCAGAACTAGCATAGCACTGACACATTTGAACAAAGTCAGCTTCAAAACCAGCTGCCAGCAGAATGCACATATAAATGACTTAGGAGTACCTTCAATATTGAGAACCGAAGTGTAATAAATTTGATCCTCACAACAAGCTAGAAGAAGAGTTTCTTACAAATTGCTCAAAGTCATTTTACTGGAGCCAGTAATTCCCATGACGCGCAAATCAATGTTAAATCTTTCCTTCAGAACTGATGCCTGCAAGAAGTATGGTGGGAGTAACTTCCAAATTGCACTGCACCTAAAGAAGTGTGGAATTCTTTTATCTGAAAATTGTGGTGTGGAAGGATTACCATCCCGATTAAGTACTAGAGATGATCTAGTCCACTCATGATAACAAAACAAATAATGACCATCAATTGTAGTATCAAACTACAATAGCACTAAATGTGTTCAAGACAGTATTTGATGATAAAGTATGCTGGGCTATATACAAATATAGGATTTCATGAAATGTTTCCACAGTTGTAATTCAATTTTAACTATTTTCAAAGCAATATAGTTGCTGAAGCAGATAATTTAGCGTTAATAATATACCAAAAGCAAAGAATTTCTAGCTACCTGATCCTTAAGCTGGTCAAGCAGAGTAGCGCCAATTAAGCCAGGGCCTATAATTCCAACCGCTAGTGTAGTTTTGGATAGATAGAATCTTGAATGAACTGCTCTTAGAGCCCTCACACAATCTTCTTCCTTCAAGACTACAGTGATGTTGTACTCACTGCAGCCTTGAGCTATGGCTCGTATATTGATGTTAGCCTGAAAATAAATCATGAATCAAGTTAGACCTTTGCATCAACATAACTCAGTTAAGCAGTCCTTAGAAGTGAACTTGTAGATCACCTTCGCTAGAGCATCAAAAAGAGTAGCACTAACTCCAGGAGTGCTAGCCATTCTCTGACCAACAGCAGCTAGTATACTGCAATTTGGGATGACTTGAACCTAAAATAATAATAATAATAATAATAATAATAATAATAATAATAATAATAATAATAAGATAAAAATAAAAAAACCACCTATACAGTCAAATATTTCCTAATGAACTTTTAAGTAATTTCACCATTTAAACAGGAAAAAACTTAAGACCCTTATATTGTGGTCCTCATCTTGTGATGGGACAACGTGCAAGCCATGCCATAAGGAGAAAAAGTTCAGAGTGACATAGTATTTCCTTTAAGTAGCCTCTGAAGAAGGGCGTAATCTTTTTGATAAAGAAAGGGCGCTTAAAACCCTCATTAGGGCTGTGCAACTTTATTTATTGCCTCCGACGCTCAAAGCATGGACTTGGGCCAAATTTCCAAATGTGCTTGCCAGTGAAACACAGAATGGTGTAGTAAAAATGAACTAGCCTTACCTGGGAGAGTCTTCCAGCATCCAGGGCCTGGCGAAATCGAGACTCCAAGGAATCTTGAACTGCTTTGACTTCTTTTTCAGGAACAGCGAAGCATATTGAATGCTCACTACTTGCCTGCATCCGATACCATATGTAGAATAAATTTCATGAAGATATCATAATGGAAAATACCCGAAAAGTAGACAAATGAAAAGGAAAAAGAAAAACCTGAGATATCATGATGACATTAGCTCCCACATCTTTAACAGCACCAAATATGTCACTTGCTGTGCCAGGAACACCAGCCATTCCAGTTCTACAAGTAAAAAGTTCAGAAGATACCTTAATCGACAAGAACACAGTTTGACAACATGCCTTATTCTCCAACTGAAGAGTTCAAAATTGTAAGCTGATAAGAAAATTACACGCTTACCCTTCAACGTTAACTAATGCCAGATTATCTATGGTAGCAAATGCTTTCACGACAGAATCTAAACTTTGTTGATCTCTACTTTCTGCAACAGGCTGCTGGCATATAGTTGTACCACCAGCAGACAGATTAAAAGCGTTTTTGATTCTGATGGGAATTTGGTCCTTCATGACAGGAATTATGGTGCGAGGGTGCAGAACATTTGCTCCAAAGTAAGACTACACCAAAAATAATACCCAGTAATGACCCAATAGCTAGACGTCTAGAACGCAAAATCAAAATTTGAAGGAAAAAAAAAAGAAGAAAAAGTACAAACTAAAGTCTTACCATTTCCCAAGCCTCTTGATAAGACAGTGAGCTCAATATTACAGCCTCATTAACTGAAATACATAAGAAAATAATAAACATCTCATACGTTTTGCAATTCATACATGATCACCATATTACGTTTGAAGATTCAAAGTGGCATCCTGAGGTAATATACCAAGTATATAAGATAAAACCTGAGACAATAGACTATAAGATCTGCCTCTTATAAGGAAAGAGAGTAGGTAAAGATGATAAGACCTGAGACAACAGATTTTAACATCTACCTCTTTTAAGGAAAAGAGAGTAGGTAAAGATGTAAGACAAGGATCCAACATAGAGCCATCAGTCATGAAAGAGAGAAAAGCAAAGACATATTTTCATAGAAAAAGTGACAATTTGGATCACTATACAAACAATGTTCTAAGAACACCAGTACTGACCAAAGCAACACAATGAGTATCAAATGATCACAAATTAATAATGCTTAGTTTCACTATGAAAATTAACAGAGCCAAATATCTACACTCCAGAAAAAACTGACGAAAAGATTTTTTAGACTTATGTAAAATGAATCTTAATGTGTGAAAAAATCTAAAGAGTCTTCTGAAAGAATAGTTTAACCATGAGAATTATAATGCCTAAACAAGATTACCACTAAAAGGCTGCAACAGGGGGTAGAGTCCAAGTACCTAACCAGCATTACACACAAAATTGGAAATAAAATTAAAAAACAACCAAAGAAAAAACCTTTTCTAGGATCTGCACTGTATACACCGTCCACATCTGTCCAAATGGTAACTTGACGAGCCTTAACAAGAGCACCAAGAATGGCTGCAGAGAAGTCACTTCCATCCCTTTTTAAAGTTGTTGGGATCTTTTGTGGTGTACTAGCAATGAACCCAGTAGCAATTATTGTATCTGCTCTACTTTGGCTAAACCATTTCTCTAGCCTTCTCTCAGATTCGACATAATCTGGATCAACTTGGTTGGAACTGACAGGATTTACAATAAGAACTTCTCTTGTGTCCATCCAACTGCATGGTGTCCCGCTCTAAACATGCATAGATGCTATCAGAAAACAAATGTCTTTTAAAAGGAAATAAAATAGAATCCAAGTTCAATGCTTACAACCATACCTTTATAATAAAATATGCTAATATTTGAGCAGACCATAATTCTCCATGTCCTACAACAAAATCTGAAAAGTTCTCTGTAGCATGACCAGCTGTCCATAAAACATAGATGCATCAGAACAGAAAAGGAAAAATCAGCTTAATAAAAAAATGAGCATGCATTTAAATAAAAAAAGGACACGTGCTTGTCAAATCAGATTAAAGATAAAACCACAATTGAAAGGCCAGAAAGTTTGCATCTAGGAAATGGTGAAAGAAAGAATATGTAGTGATCTAAGGTTCTTGCACTACTACACAAAAATGTGTCATTAACGGATCAGATACAAGAGCTTTACAGCAGATTATAACTGAAAGAACCATGTCGTAATTCTTTAAAAAGATTCCTTCCCCATGACACTGTTTACAATGTACGAACAAACTGTAATGACCTAGAAACACCTCCAGGATACCTTAACTCTGTTAAAATTACCAAAAAGGATCTCAAGAGCATTGGATTCTACCCTGTTAAAAACATGGCACTACAAAAACTAACTCATGCAATTCTGACAAAGTTAGACATCATAAGCTAAGATGTTTCATTCTGCAGGACTATGTAATCCATGGATGCAAGCAAAGTATTTCAAAGTCAACCAAAGAGAAGATCATGGCAGTATGCAATAACTCAATGCAAATAACTCAATACTAAGTTTGAGAAAAGAAACATGTAAATCAGAGAAGATGACTCCAAACCTATAAAAATAGCACGAAGCATCACTTTGAGATTGGCAATATCATTGTTTAATTGAGCTAAGAATTCCGCAAGATCGTCTCCAGAAAGAAGTTCCTCAGCTGTAAGCCTATGCTTCTCAAAAACATCATTAAGAGCTGCGACATAAGACTCGTCCCTTGACTGAGCCTTCTGGACAAGGTTGTACAACATGTCGGTCACCTTAGACATTGCTGATACAACTACTAGTTTTTTCTCGGATTCGTCGCTCATTGTAATTTCTGCAACATTCTTTATTCTATTCGCGGTGCCCATACATGTTCCTCCAAACTTATGGACAGACCATACGTCACCTTTTATAAGATTTGTTTTAGCATCCGTTTCGACAAAAGCACCTGAAAATATTTAATAAATCATGAATATGTTTGTGAAAAACAAGGCTAAAGAGAAAAAAGTTATTTGATGTGGTTTGACAAGGTTTAATATCAAAACATAGAATACTAAGAATAGTGAATACATCCTATGAGGTGAAAATAATCATTACCTGTGACCGAAGCGAACGTATGGTTATTAGATATGTCCTTCAATGTGCACCCAATTCTAAACCATCAATTAAAAGTCCACAATTAATACGGAATGCAAGCAAAAATGAATACTTGCTTAAAGCAACAAATACATGTACGGTTGAGTATCTATAAAAACAACAAAAAATAGTCAATTCACCTTAGAGATCCATCACATGGTTTTGCTTGCCTTCTCCTGAGACTACAAGCAGCTCGTCTCTTCACTATATTTCGGCTGCAATAAGAAATCGTTAAAAAAACTTAGAAAATAAACAATGCAGCAGTACTCCATGAATCCGATTCAACAGCTAGGAGGAAGAAAAGCATGCTCTTCTTGAAATTGTACCCAGAAAAAAAAGGTAACACTTAGCAACACTATGAAGAATAAAACATGAATTATCCGAAAGAGTGCAGACCTGAAAGAGAGGAGAGGGAGAGAAGAAGAAGAAGAAGCAGACGTATCTTCGATAGAGCGGCGGACGGCGGCATCGGGAGCGACGGAGACGGCAGCGGCGGCGGAGAGAGTTCCCATTTCGGTGACCGATAAAGTAGAAAGCAGCGAGTGATTAGTGTTTTCTGCCTAATACAGTCGCTCAGATTACATAAACAATAAAACACCGGAGTAGAGTCTCGATTCTAAATTGCGGTTCGGTCGCTTTCATAGCAACCAGTGATATGCAACTAGTTGCTTTGTGAGTCCCCCTACATATATATTTTTAACAGCAGCAGTACAGTAGTGTTTAGTATGTTAAATAAAAAGACCAGACAAATGACAGTTTCCCTATATATGATATCATCATCCAAAATCGATCTATTTAATCAGAATTAGAGTTAAAAAATTTGATCCATATAAATATATGAGTTGGATTAAGTTGAACGAATTTGATCCGGTTATTAAATAGATCGATCTGAGTTAATTCGAAATTGATAAACCATTCCGAATTATCATATTGTGAAAAAATAATATTTAATTTTTTATTTTTATATATTAAAATATTGGCAATAAAAATAATCGATAATAGTAATTTATAAATTATTAAATTATGTGATATTTTTAATTAATTATTATTTTTATAATTTAGTAAAATAGTATAAGATGAGAATTATAATATTATCGAAAGTATTACTATATAGGTATTTCTGTAATAACGAACTTGAATTTCGTATAAAAATTTTTAACAAAATTTTGTTAGATAGCTATGTTTATCAAAAATTTTATCAAAATTATTAGTATATTTATAATCATAAATTTCAGTTGTCACCACATATTTTCAAAAAATAAAAATAAAAATAAATTTTTTTGGATATTTTAAGGACAGATAAAGATACTAAAGAATGCACATTTAGACGAGTATTCACTATATGTCATCACTAAAAATATCGTGCACTTTCATTATAATTAATTTTATAACTTCGCTGAATTTTAAAATTATAAAATTAATAATTAATAATTTTAATTATTAAATAGGTCGATTTAAATTTGATCCGTTTATTAAATAGGTCGATCCGAAATCGATCTACGAATCCAAATTGCCACTCCTAAGTTTCCCTTCAATTGGGCCTATGATTATTGTAGGCTTAAAAAAAAAGATATTCTAAATTTCTTAAAATAAGTATATATTTTAGCTTAAAAAATAATTATATTTATAATGTATAATTTATTTATATTTTAAATTCTTTAAACTTTTTTATAATACCATAGAAGAAAATTTTTATCAACAAGAAGTTGACCGGAAGATTAAGTGGATGTTTAAAATTTTATTATTTTCTTTTTATTCAAACTTTATTTAGTATTTTTTAATAAAATTTCTAAAATATTTATAAAACTTTAAAAAATTTAGAAGTATAGAATAATTTTACGTCGTCGAATTTTATTATTAAAAATTTCATTATTCTTTTGATAAAAAAATATGACTCATATTTTAAAAAATTTTAAACTATTCTCTTTTTTAAAAAATCATTTTAGTAATTACTTTCAAATATTCTCCATGAAGCATTACCGAACATACGTTCATCTATTGTGATATGCTTCATACTAAATTAAAAATTATTTTGTATGTATAGTAGGATAATAGATGAGATGGTAATATTATTACTGCGAAGTGTTTGGTTACTGCTAGGACAAGGTATAGTAGGACAATTAGTTTGGTTATTAGCTTGAGAAGTGTTTTGTTGCCCTTTGATATTTGCAGCTTTGAAATAGTAGTTTTTCTTAATTTTTTCGTAAGAAAAAGATTCTTCATAACGCTTACTGCTATAAAACTTTTTATAGCCTTTAGAAAAATAGTTGAAATATACTGAAAGTGGAAACTTATGAAGCTCTTATCTTTTTATTTTATCAAACAAGTGTAAAGTTGCATTTGGCATAGCGTTTCAAACGCGGCTTATTCATTTTTTTTTATTTTATATTTTTTAATATATATTTTATAAATATATAAAAAATTTATTTAAAAATTTAGAAAATGTAGAAAAATTATACGGAGTGAAAATCTTTTTATTGCATATTTTTATTATTATTTTTTAAGTAAAAGAATAGAACTCGTTTTTTAAAAAAGATAAAAATATTTTTTATTTTAGAAAAGTTTTATTTTATAAGCACTTCCGAACACACCCTTGGTGTGAAAATGCAACAAATTTTGTTTTAATTCAGATGGTCACTGAAACTAAACCCACAAAAGAATGTAAAAAAAAAAAAACAAACAAACAAACAATGTATACATGGAAAACTTACAAACACGCTGAGAGTGCATTTGAAAAAGCGTTTCTCAAACGCTAATTTTTATTTTTATATTTCATATTTTTTAATATATTTTTTATAAATATATAAAAATTTATTTAAAAATTTTTAAAATATAAAAAATTTCTATCGTAGTAAGATCTTTTTATTACTTATTTTTATTATTTTTTTAAATAAAACGAATAAAGCTTATTTTTTAAAAAAATAAAAATATTTTCTATTTTAAAAAAGTTCTACTTCATAAGTATTCTCAAACGCTCTCTTATTGCTTTTATGGAAGCCTTAAGCGTTTGACGAAGCATTTCTAAAAATAATTTTTTAATTTTAATTATATATTTTTTAATAAATATTTAGAGAATCATTTAAAAATTTAAAAAATATAAAAAAATTTTATATTATAAGATTTTTTATATCTTTTTTTTTAAATAAAAAAATATAACTTATTTTTAAAAAAAATAAAAATATTTTTTATTTTAAAAACGCTTCTAAATATTTCTAAATAGAAAAATTCAAAGGGAGGAGGAAATCAATATGTGGAAAAGGCTATGGCCAACTTATGCCCTTTGAGTAAACACAACTCCCAGCTTGAGGAAGCTTACATTTACTCACTTTTGTTCTCACGGCGCTATCATCACTCTTCTTACAATCAGTTGGATTAGGTGCTTAGAAACAGGGGAAAATGATTGAATTTACCTGATTTCATGGACATGCCAAACTTTGCTTTCATTCGGGTTATGTAAATTTCATAGCAGATTTTTGCAAGTCCAGCTTTAGATATGGGTTAGTATTAGATTAAAACAGCTCAAATGTACATTATGTATTTACAGAATCTATATGCAGGTCCAGATATACGATTATATAGATTTCTCAGGAAACTCCATTGTTACACTGAAAATCTTTTTGTTCTTCTTTTAATATATGAAGGCTTTAGAGAAACGGACTACTGATAATTTGTTTGTATCAGATATAGGTATTTTTAGTATGGATAATAGCTTTGTGTTGGAACTCTTAAAAGTTGATTTTGATGATAACAATACATTAAGAATTATGATTTGTATTTTAGGATAGACTGAAAACTTGAAATCAAGTTATGCAGAAACAGATCTATTATATATTAAATAAAGAACAAGCAAGTTAGGACAAAATAAAATTGACAGAGTCAACAAACAACTAACTGTTCAACTACTAATTATATGAGATATTTTCTCATAAAATAGATGATCAAATTCTGCTTGAGAAAGTTCCTGCTTAAGCTTCAATTTCAAAATACTAAAATTATATACACCACTGAAGCAAATCACACTGCATAAGATCTACTTAGCCAAGAATTATTTTCATTCACAAGAAGAATCAAGTTCAATTTTTAACAAAAAAAGAAATGTAGCAGACCCATTATACTAAGCAGAAAGCTACTAAGCAAAGTCGAGCATTTTGAAATCCAGCTCGTTTAGAGCAGTCAACCCAGCAAATTTTATCAAATCAAGAGAAGCCAACTCAGCCGAAGATAACTTAAAAAAGAAAACTCAGCTGGACTCATCAATTGTCGCGGACGGGAGATTCAAATTGCCTTCATCGATGCATTTAGTGCCGTTGGAAGACCTGCACTAGAATAGCAAAAACAAATCCTAGAGTAGCTGACTGATCACTGAAAAAATCTCATCTCTGTCTTTAATGATTTGCCGCTGCTCAGAGACATCAACGGATTAAGAGAATGTTTGGAAGTGCTTATTAGAAAGGAGCTTTTCGAAAAAGAGAGCTATTTTGAAATTTTTTTAAAAACGAGCTTTATTTTTTTACTTAAAAAATTAATAAAAATAACTAATAAGAAGATTTTACAATGTAGAATTTTTTTGTACTATTAAAATTTTTTTTAAATTTTATAAAATATTCTAGAAGCTTTATTTCGAAGAGTGAAATGAAAAATTAGGAGAGAAAAGCTTCCCCAATAGCCTAATCCTCCAACGAGAAGAACCAGCCACCTAAGAAAGAAAGCATTATAAAAAACAAAGAGGTTGCAGAACAAAGAGTAAAATATTGAGCAGGAATTTTAAATTCAAATCTGCCGCATATTAGCCAAAACCTCTCAAATTCATATTGGTGTCGATCATTACTGAATATCATTTTCAGCAATATATTTGATCATCTTAACTGAAACTCTTACTCATTTAAATTGAGATAGATCTTGTGCTTACATCTGCTTTTATTGAGTCACCTGTATACGCGTGTTCAACTGCTGGATGCATTTGGTAAAGAAGCTCGGTTGGAGTTTGGAGACAGCTTTTAGACTTTATAATAAGGTTAGGTTGTCAGTCAGAAGATTATAATGTCCAGTAGGCTGAAAAGAATTATTTTGATGAAAATTTTTTGACAATAAATGTGTTTGGTGAAGCACTTTGCTCTTAGTTTGTGTAGTTTATTAAAAGTCTAGTAAAGCTTTGGCTCTTGTGATAGAGCAGCTCATGGATGTAGACAAAAAAATTACCGAACCACGTAAAATCTTCTTTTATATTTAATCTAATATAGATAGCCATAATAACTTATATATAATGCTTATTGTTTGTAGAGTATAAATCTACTCACAGTTAGCTGACAATTTACTGTGTATAGAATTATAATTACGAAAATTTTTATTTATCAATTCAATTCACTCCTCCTTTTTTTAAGTTGATTTTGCTGGAACATCAACACTTTGTTTTTACATTTAAAGATTGTCATTCATTGTTATAGATGGCTAGGTAAGTGCATTAAGGGGTCTTTTAAGATTGTTTAAAAAAGAGCTTTTAAAGCAAAAAAGATTTTGTCATTTTTTGGCACCTAAAAAATAATTATACATATAAAAAAATAAAAAATATAAAATATATAGAAGATTTTTTCTTTAAAAATAAAAATATGAAAAGGAGATGGAATAAAGAGCTTTAAGCCATTTAAAATATTCAAGGTTTTTCAGAATAAAGTCAATAAATTCTCTGGTTATAATAAAATAAGTTCTAAAAAATAAATTTTTTCAAAAGTAAATTTGTAAGTGAGTTGAATTTTATATTTGATTGTACTTATAAATGAAATCTGAAGTTTCAGATTTCATTTATAAATACAATCAAATATAAAATTCACTTGTAAGTAAGTTGAGTTTTTGGAGAGACATGTAAGTTGGGGAAGAATGGAAATATGCCATAAGTGACAATTGTTATGTACGTTCAGTGTAGTGTACAGCAATTCACTTGCTCTTCATTTGCAAACAATCTTCTTCTTCTTCTACCATAAAGAGCAGTACTTGTTTTTTGTTGTATCAATGATCTGTGAAGTTGTTTTAACTCATGTACAATGAAAACACATTTTCAGAAGAAGGGAACTAGTTCATTGCTGATTATGAATTATTTCGTTTTCATTAAAGTCAACTTCAGAGTCTTCAACTACAGAACCAACAATTCTTTTTCAAATCATTAAAGTACTTTTAGATCGTGTTATAAATATTCGAAAGTAAGTTCTGCAAATATAAATTTTATATAAATATTTTTTTAAAAATGAGTTAGAAATGAATTAAATTTTTATATTTTGAAAATATGTTGAAAGTGAGAAAAATGGTGTTGTAAAAATTAGAAGATAAGTTTCTAAATAATAAAATAAAAATAAAATTTTTAATGAATAACTGAAACACAAATTTTTAAAAAATTTCAAATTTAACAGAAAAAACTAAAATTTTCGAAATTTTGAAACACTAGCATCTCTTACAACTAATTCTTGCTATCGATAGTTGCTAGCTATATGCAAATAAGTAGGGTTTATTGTCTGGAAGTGATTTGTGAGAACTGAATTTCAAAAAATTGAAAAATAAACTTTTAAAAGTAAATTTATAATAGTAAATATAAGAAGTAAACGAAGGAAATTTTTTGATGTGATGGAATCGTTACAAGTCCTTTAAACTAACTTTTTAACAAATAGAAGCCCATGAAAGAGCATTTCCTGCGGACACATACACAGAAAGCCCAAACGGTTAATTATTGGGCTTTATTTATAAAGCCCAGCTCATTAAGAGCGTTCGAGGAAATATTCCGAACATATTGCTTCCTGGCGAACTGTACTTCATCAGATTTTTTATTTTTATTTGATTTTATTTTGTTTCTTGTTGTTGAATTGTACTGGAAGAGCTCGTGCTATTAATTTGTTCTTCTAGAAGAATAAACATAGAAATTTAGGCTGACTTGACTCTGTTCAATTCAATTCTCTCTGTCTCGGAGAAATTTCTTCCATTGCTGCTAAACATGAACGGCAGCCCGTCCGGTTTTCGTAAGACTGTTTATCAATTGATTGATCTATGAAAATTTGTGTGTATTAGTTTGCGCTTGGTGGAAACTTGATGAATTTGGTGGTTTTGTGGTTGGTTGTTGGATTTTTATTGTTTTGTTTGGGTTTTAGAGAATGCGCCGGTGACGAGAGCGTTCATCATCGCAAGCGCGTTGATGACTGTTGTGTTTGGTGTCCAAGGCAGGTCTATGAAGCTTGGATTGTCTTACCAGGTTCGAAGTTTGAGCTCAAAGTTTCGATCTTGTATTTTGTTTTTTCTTCTTTTGCTTTTTTAGGTCTTTGATTCAATTTTGTGATTGCGTTTAGTTCCTGAATTTATTCAATTTGTGATACTATTATTCTAAAGAAGTATGGATTTTGACGATCTGTCAGAATGTTGTACATTGAGATTGACGAGATATGGATTTAATGTCAAAAAAAGCAATCTTGCATCCACTCTGTAAACTTTCAACAACATTGGTACCAAGCAATTAGCTAATTTTCATACTGTCGACTCAATTGGAAGTTAGCATTCACATTGTGTTAATTCGTTATTGATATAAACAATGCTACATGTTACTTTGTAGTGTAGATATTATTCATCTTAAGAGCAGCGGAATTGAGTGCATAAATTCATCGTGTAGTGAAGTATATCATAGAAACTGTGGTACTCATACACCTCCCTGTGAAAATAGCTTCTAAATTGTAGTTAGAAATTACAAATGCATCTTCCCACTATATTTCTTGCTCCACTCATCTGCACCAGGACAACAATACCAAAATCCTTAAGAATTTTCTATGGACATGCACAGCTGTAATTTGTCCGATTTAAGCTCTTTTTGATGAACTCTTTGTGTAGTCAACTAGTTCACCTCACACATTTATTTTCTCTTTTTAGATATTTCAAGATTGAATTGGAGCCAAACACTCTTAGCTAAAGTGATCATCATTTTGCAGGACATTTATGAGAACTTTCATGTTTGGAGGATTTTCACTTCTAACTTTGCCTTCTCATCTACACCACAGTTGATGTTTGGCCTGTATCTTCTTTATTACTTCAGAGTATTTGAGAGACAATTGGGCTCTAATAAACACTCAGTGAGTAATCCCATCTTGTAGCTATGCTATTTTTGGTTGTGTACATTTAGTAGTTTGTACGGGATTTCTTCTAACCAGTAAGCTACCAAGTCCGTCCTTACTTCAACGGAAGTGATTAATTTATCTAGTGATAATGAATTCATCGACCGTTATTAATACTTTTAAACTCGTAAGGGTACAGCTTAGAGAGAAAGAGCAAGGCATATATATGGTTTTTATAGATTTAGAAAAAGCTAAAGATAGGTTATCTAGAGAAGTGTTATGGCGGGTGTTAGAAAAAAATGTATACCTAATACATATATAAAGATCATTAATGATATGTGATATAGTCGTTGCTAGAGTATACTGTAATAGTGATATTAGTAAAGAGTCTTATTACTAGAGGATTACATCAAGATTCAGCTTTATGTCTTTAGTTATTTGTCTTAATAATGGATGACTCACTCAATATATTGAAGATGAAGTATCGTGGTGTATGTTAGTCACCGATGACATAGATTTAATTGATGAGATAATAAAGAGATTAAGCTATAAATTAGATGTCGAAGGAGTACATTAGAATCTAAAGGTGTTGTAGTTTATAAGAGTGATGCGATATCATCATCACAATTTAGGAGAAAAAAGGGGTAGACCAAAATTAACTTAGCTTAGGGTGGTGGCGAAGGATTTAAAGGAATTGGATCTTTCGTTTAGTTTATAATCGAATGGACTGAAGAAACATGTTCATTTAGCCGACCCCACTCAAGTAGGATAAAGACTTAGTCTTGTTTTATTGTTGTTGTTGTTGAGGGTACAACTTAGTTGGAAGTTTCAACTTAAGTTAATTTGCTCACATCTTTTATCGTTTCGTGCAGGTTTTTGTCTTATTTTCCGTTGTTACATCATCTTTGCTTGAGGTCTTGGCGTTGTTTTTCCTCAGAGGTAGGTCCATTTAGACTTGTGCCAAGTCCTGCTGAGCTGAGACATTTCAAACCATATTATGTAGCAATTAACTCCATTAGTTGTATAATGTTATCATTTTCATCCTGTTTTCCCAGAAGTTTCTAAAAGTACTTCAGATTTTTATCTTGTTTCCTCAGTGATGTTTGCCACTTTAAAATATCCTCTCTATCCTGATGAAGACTTCACATCTAGATTCTATAATATCTGCATCAAAATTGGATGCCACTTGTATAAACATAGAATTGTTTTAATTTCATACACGTACTAACAAAGAATCTGCTATCTTTAAGTTTATAGAGTACTGGCATTTGACCATGTCAGTGGCCTGTTGAGGTTATATCCAGGTTTTTCGTTGGTCTACCAGTGGTGAAGAGTGGTCTGTAGAGAGAGAACATTTTTATTCTGGTTATAAACATGAGAAACTCTGCACTGAAATTGGTGGCATTTCTAACTCAATGAAAATCACAATCTCTGGCAACGCGAGTTGGCAGGAAAAATCTGATTGTTTGACTTATATCTGAAATCATATCGAATTCCTAGGTATTAGCTTTTTAGGCAACTAACAGCATAGTGCCTTATGTCTGCTGAAATTGGCTATGGACCTTTGCTTTTGGTTACCATATACTCTAGACAACTGATGCCTATGAAGGTGCTGTGTAGAATCTAAAATTATATCCTGCTTCATCTTTATTTGTACCAAAGTGACATAATCATTTTTCATAAGACTTGTGTTTGCTGAAAATTACTTCTCTTCTTTGCTTTGTTGATGTTTTCATGCATGCTTTTTATCAACGCCATGGAGTTATATACTAATATATCATGATGTCATTTCTTACTTAACAGAGAGATCTAATACTTGTAGTGTTTTTCCAGAATCTATTCTAGGAACACCGGCATCTGGACCTTATGGTCTTATATTTGCTTCCTTTGTTCCCTTCTACTTTGATATCCCTGTTTCATCACGGTTCCATGTATTCAGCTTAAAGTTCAGCGACAAGACTTTTATATATTTAGCAGGCCTTCAGGTTGGAACCACTTCTAAGTCGATATGAATTTCCATTAATTCCTAGTATTACTACGTGTTAGTATCATGTAACCTGATTGTATCTTGTTTACCAGCTACTTTTGTCAGCTTGGAAATGCTCTATTGTTCCTGGCATTTGTGGCTTAATGGCTGGTGCGCTTTATCGTCTTAACATATTTGGAATTCGCAGGATGAAGGTGAGGCTTTCTCAAAATTTCAAGTTTGATCTCCATTGCTTAGGTCCCAAAGAAGATGAGAATTTTGCTTTTTAAATTATACAAGTCCATAATGTTTTCTTCGATTTGCATTAAGCCTTTGTTTTCCGTGAAGCTTTGTTTAATATAGTTTTGATTGATAAGTAAACTATTTCATGGTTCTCCTTTTGTTATGATATAACACATGTGAAAGTCTATTTGAGACCAGAGGGATGCATGATGCTTAACGCATGAATTCCATCTGTCAACCATGCCCATAGATTTTTTCTGGCCATAATCTTGTGAATCTCTTTACTGTTCCTTAGCATTGGTAGGGGGTGTTCAGACTCCTTTATGATTCTAAATAGGGCAACTAGAAAGCACCTAACGAGTGTCTTCTTTGTTTAATGATATGCTATGCGGAAGGGATTCCACCAAACCCTTTGCAGACAGAACTGGAATAGAGAATATCTATTATTATTTTTTATCATCTTGTCAATGAGGTGAAAAAAGTTTAACTAGAATTTATAGGAATTTATGATTTAGGCTTTTGAATAACAATATGAATTTGTTACTAGTATATATTCAAGTGTGAAAATACAGGCTTTGAAGAATTAGTGAAGTACAACTCTAGCAGTTAGGGTAAATAAAAACTCCTTGAAATGCTGGTCATGGTGTTGAAGCTTGAGAGGATGACAAGGCCCTATTCCAGTATAAAGTTCATAAAACCAAGGCATCATTGCCAAGTAGTAAGGCCCTGTTTTGTTGGTTGCACATTTGTAACTTATTTATGAAAGCCATACCTGTTGGTCTTATACATTGTGAGGTCATACCTGTTGGTCTTATACGTCGTGAGTTTTTTTTACATATAGTAATATTGCTACTCTTTAACTTGGATACAGATTCCAAAAAAGATTGCATCATTTTTCTCAAAATTATTCTCATCAACTTCTGGAAGTCCATCAAATAGGATGTCACATGGGAATGTTATTCGCAATGTTCCTTCCTATGCTGGCCGTCATATGCAGGCAAGTCATCTTTTCTTTTTGGTTTGCGTTTGGCTATAAGCATGTCTTCAATTGAAATCACCATATGTAACTGCATGCTAGCAGTATTAGATAAGTTGTTTTTCAGTGAGAGACTGCTTTCTTAGACAAATGAACTGAGTTGCTTGGCTTCTAATGCAGGGTGATTATCCTGCAACTGTACGTGCAGCTGTGTTGGAACCTCCTGAATCGTCTGTTGCCACCTTAGTATCTATGGGTTTTGACAGTAACTCTGCCAGACGAGCTCTCATGCAGGCTAGAAATGACATCAATGCTGCGACAAACATTCTTCTGGAAGCACAGTCTCGTTGACATCAAAGATTTGTTGCTTCTGCTGGGATACTGAGACAGTTGAATAGGAAGATTATACAGCCAGTGATGTCAGTTATCCTGGATTGTTGGTCGACATATCAATTTTCTAGCAATGGCTTTTCATGTTCAAGTGTACACGGTCATCTCATAACAGCTAGAAGACCTGATAACTTGACCAAGATGCTCAAACATGCAAGACACTGACTTGTCATATCCCTTTGTTACAATGTAATCTTAAGTTACTAGATAAAACGATCCTAATGTAAATTTTTTTTCTGAAATTTAGATACAATGCACAGTTGCGTACTCATTATGCTCTTTTTCAAATCATCTGCAAACTCCCCGCATTTGTAAATTGGTGTGGTTTGTGTTAAGGCTTCTCTCTATCTGGTGATTTAATTGTAGATTCATTTAGTTATTGTATGTTTCAATGTTAATGATTTTACCAATTGAGAAGGAAATATTGATCTTTTGATATTTTCAATTGTAAAAGCATATGCATGATTGGTTCAGAAATTCATTTCTGAACAACTACTGCAGATCTTACATTGGATTGCTATCAGTTTATGACTTGGGAAATTTTCTTTTTATACACAGCTTCAACTTTAAATGCCACAGATTTCCAATTACCTGTATCTGCTATACTGAAAACCTGGACAACTGAAGCTTTTCAGCAAATCAATCTAGTAATAAGCAGATGATGTCCTTAAAGAACCACATTGTGAACAGAGTGGGAGACTTTCACTTACCTTTTCTCCTTCAGAGATCGATACATAGCTTTTATTGCAGAATACACACACTTCTTAATGCATCTCCTTGTCATCCATAGAACTACATGCACATTATAATGACAAATTTGCAGGTTATATTGCATTCAAAGTAGATGTCAAATTTATTCTCTGTCATAATTGTGATTCATGTCTTCTTTCGGCTCAGATTGATGAAATTGTCGAAAACAGCTGTACTTGTTGCTACTTCACCTCCCAAAGACCTACGTGCAAGTTGATTGTGGTCGCTGTTTGCTTTGCTGAGATGTATGATCTGACCATATGGAGAAGATGTCGACTGACCATTGGAATTATGTGCTATGTTTTCCTATAGTTGGAACTCATACTGCTATATAAGAAAATGGTTGAGGCTTGCAACATGGTTTTGCAAGCATAAAATTTGCAGATCTGAAATGTAGTTTGAACTTTGAATCCTGAAAATGTGAATGATCGAAGTTGGACACCAGAGACTAACTCAATAATCTGAGATGAGAAGAACAGCAGATATGTCAGGAGTAGTGCCTCTAAGCTTCTAGTTTAAAATTACACCTGGAGTACACTACTGAAACTTGACATCGTTTGGAAGCCACTACTACCAAAGAATTATCACAACATGAATTTATAACAATTTAGGATGGCTGTCTCTATCGAGGGGAGAAAGCAAGAGCAACAGTTTTTAACCTGCTTTCATGCACTTAGTTTAGGCGA
Organism: Acanthochlamys bracteata; assembly: GCA_019914995.1. NCBI lineage: Eukaryota > Viridiplantae > Streptophyta > Magnoliopsida > Pandanales > Velloziaceae > Acanthochlamys > Acanthochlamys bracteata. The sequence goes on from CM034133.1 coordinate 3,286,613, forward strand.
GGCCATTAATTTAACATTTGCAGCCCAAAGTTGAGTCTGCAAAAAGCTTAAACGTGTAATATTAAAGAAGAGATATAAAAGTATTATGCAAAGTGCTTCTCCCCGATCTCTGCATAAGAGCAAATCTTTGCACGGCACAACTTCAGTTAAAGAATCGAAGTAACCCTAGAAGCAAAACTCCAACTTTCTTGTTGTCTTAAGTTTGAAGAAGAAACAGAGAAAGAAAGAACATTCAACTCATTCACTAGTTGAGCATGTAGCGGCAGTAGCATAAAACTGAAATACTTTTGTTTTTCTGAACAGTAGGCAGTTTTAGTGATTATTGTAGCAGAGAAAGAAAGTTTTTTGTTGGTTCATCAGAGAAACACAGTAAGAGAATGAATGCTAAGGTGAGTCGAAATTACATTAACAGAAACATCCATCATAGAAACATTAAAACAGGTGATTTTAAACACCGTCAAACCAATGAGTTAAACGAGATCATGTGATTGCCAACTGTCATGCTTGTAAATGTTTCCCTACCTTTAAATAACAACACTCAAGTGTCGCATCAGTGATTCATCAATTAAGCACGATTCAAAAACAGTACTTAGATCCCACGGTATAGTAAGAGAACAAGGAGAGATGTTATTATGCGGGTAGCTACTACATGCAACTAACTATCTCATGGAAAAAGCACAGTGCTTGAATTCCTGCACTTTCGATTTGAAACATTTTAACTATTCTCATCTGTACATTCATTCATTCCAACAGCTCTCAACATATAATCACTGGTACCAGGTGAAAAAAGAAAAAGAATCTTACGACAGGAGGCCGTTGGAAGGTATTGCGCTCCTAATCTTCTATGACAACTTCCGCTGACCCATCCCAGTTCCTAGTCTAGGGCTGGTATGGATTGAAGTTGCATGGCTCTAATTTGCCACAGAAGTTAGATGGAGAGTTTAACGCTTCTGTTTCAATCAATTTCGTGGAAGTAATCGGATAAAGCTTTCATTATGTGCTAAACCTTCTGTAAGCGAGGTGCCACCCCATGTAGAAGTTTGAGAAATCCCAAGAAACTAAGTTTTCCGTCAGAAGGTCTTATCCAGTCTTGAAGCACAACATGAAGTGGAACTGATGGTGCGAGCCCAAGTTCCTAACATTTGAATAACTCAATAGGTAAGTATTTAAAACAAAAGACAAAGTAAACACTAGCATAGCAAGGTCTGAACATATGTATTCATACCGATGCAAGCTCCTCAATCATAATAGCCCTGTTCCCCTCTTTCTCAAAGAACTCATATCCACGACGAGCATGCTGCTCCCAACTGCTCAGACCTTCCAGCTGATGAATGCTTATGGCAGCAGCAGCAAATTCTTCAAAATCTAATTTCCTATGTTGAAGAGAACTCACCTATTTCAAAAGAACAAAAACATCAAATTGCCATTTCTATCTAATGGAGGAAGCACTTAAGTGAACAATATGCTCAAAGATGACACAAGGGGCCTACCACATGCACAAATTCAAGAACCTTTGAGTCCTTCATGGCTTCAGTTGAGTGCTTCATCAAGGCCTGCAAATGACAATGCAATCTTAGGCTCAAGTTTCATCATCAGTTTATGACATTGATATTAAGAAAAGCAGCTCCCCCAAGAATGAATCTCGTAAAACTGAGAGGGTGCAGAGAGTACCGTCTTGAGGTTCTGCATGGAGATATAACCATTCTTGTTTGGACCCAGCAAGGTAAACTGTTCTTGCAGATAAGAAAGCTGAGGAACTGTTAAAGTCATGGCCAGCGCCTGCAGTATTAAGGAAATATTAAGAGATTTCGCTCCAAGATCCTTTCACATTGAAGTCAGTAGTTCAAAGACAATATATCAGATAATTAGAAAGACATAATCTATATTTGATGGCCTCGATATTCCACGCAATGGCTAACTAGGACAGGTGCTAGAAAGAGGATAAAACAGACCCTCTTAAGACCAAAAAGACCATAATGCATTTTCAGTTCCTCTGGTGGTATGAAATTAAACTCGAAACAGATGTTATTTGGCCATCAAAACAAGAAATTGTATCGACGAGATTGATATCTCTATCCCATTCATAATAGTACAGATCCTCCCGTCAGGTCATTTTCTTTTAAAACATTATTGCTGCATCCTCTCTACTTCAGTCAATGACATACAGCAGTGTGTAAACCTTAATTCTCACAAGCATCTGCTACTTAATGGCCCCATTCATAAGGAGGGTCTGCATGCAAACTAAGACAAGTGCCAATGCAAACTAAAAAACCTCTACCTTACAGCGTACCGATCACAAATTGGTGATACAAATGCGTGCTTTTTGAAGACTAGCTGAATCTTTGCAGGCTTCCAACCTGCACTAAACACCACTGGGACTTCCACAGTGCAGGTAATCCTATAGATAATAGGCCCAATTTGGATGATTACTCAACCTAGCTGCTCAAATGGATTGCTTGGGAACGAAAGCAGCTTATCTATGTGAAAATAATAGGGAAGTATACACTATCTGAGATACTACGAGACGAGCAAAGCAATCCAAACTGGAGTAAAGTATATACTATTGAAAAGTATATACTATTTAGAGTTTCAATGTCCTGTCCAAACACTTCTCTAATGCTTGCTTAGTCCCAATTATCAGTCTAGAGTGGCTGAAAGTGATATTCAATCTAGTTGGTATAACAAACTTTTGGGTGAATTTTAAATAACATCCACTAGCTTATATGTACCTACCTTAAGAGCTGACTTCCTCAGAGATGAGGAGCAGATATAAGCTTTTAAGAGCTTATACACTAAAATATCCAAAGGAACTTTAACTTCCTGATGCCCTCGAATCCAGGGATGACCTGTGCACCACAATCAAAAGTCAACAGAATTTTTTATGTCAACTAGTGAGTACTACACATAACAAGGTCAAGGCAAAAGATTGCTTCCTGAGGTGGTTATCTTACATAGAGCCTGCACGGCAGTCATTCTCTTACGGTAATCCTTATTTAGTAACCTCTTGACAAAATCCTTAGCTTCAGCAGATAGAGAAGGCCAAGGTCCTTCTTCAAAGTTTGGCTCTGCCTTCAAGACAGCCCGAAATATGCCTGATTCTGTGCGAGCCCAGAAAGGGCGGCTTCCACACAGCAGAATGTAAGCAATCACACCAATACTCCACATGTCTGCCTCTGTACCATAAGATCTATGCAGAACTTCAGGGGCAACATAGTATGCACTTCCTACTATATCATTGAGCCTTTCATCTGCACCGAATTAGAATATATGAGTATGTAAAACAGACAAATAAACAACAGCGTCAAACTCATTCTTTGCCCCTAGCCTCACTCTCAACGTGCAATGTAATCCACATATACAATTAGGAATTTGTAGCTGCACTCCAGAAGGATTGATTTTGGACCATCTCAGATTCGTATCTAGAATTAATTTCACTGATGAAAGTTGCTTTCACCATGAGAGAACTAGCATTAAGAGATGTGAAAAACAGTTAATGCTATAATTGTCTCTTTTGGAAGGAGTAAATTTGACAGCAATTTCAGCAATACAAGGCTACTACCATAAATTGTCAGCAAACTGAATCAGTGACCAACCAATTTTGCTCACAGCACCACTACTCTTCATGAACATTTTAATTGGAACTCAAGCATCATGTTGTATAATTATAAGAGGAATGGTTAGTGTGACAGGCACAAAATCATTAATGCAACATCCAACTACATTGAAATTCAAGATAGTAACTTCTTCTCATATATAGCATCACCATTAAGTTGCAGATGACCAAAATTTGTCATCACATGAATGAAATCTCAATATAATAGAAATTAAGGTTAGCATCTATTTGCTACCAAGCGAGAGGGCACTGAATTGTGTTAGCATGGTAAAATCTATACAGGTGTTTACAACTTTTTAGAATATCAATTAATTATAAACCAACTCATACTGCCACCTAGTTGATAGTGCATAGATGCTGTAGCTAAAAGCTCTTTCTTGAGGTGGCCCCGCTTTGATTGGATGCCTAGAAATCTAATACATGAAGCTAACAAGGTTAAAGGAAGACTTGATTCCCAAAGATAAGGTGTACATTACACAGTTGGTAAGTGTAGGGATCAAAAAACGGCTACTGACTAATAAAGAGTTTGACAAAGTAGCACTTTCGACTTAGTTGACTTACTTGGCTTCACGTAGTCTGACAAACCAAAATCTATCACTTTCAATGCGGAGTTCTCATCCTTGGAACTGAAAAGAAAATTCTGAAGGCAAAGAAACATAAGAAAACGTTGTTAGAGGACAACTGCAGTACACAAAAATGCTCTACAAGCATAGTAATGAAATTTCTGCTGCCTAAAGGAGAACAAGATATGAAACTCCCATATGTAACATCCCTTCAGGAGGAAATGAATTTCAGTTAGTGATGATTTTACCTCTGGCTTTAGATCACGGTGAACAACACCTTGGAGATGACAGAAGGCAGCAACACTTAATATCTGGATCATGACATCCTTTGCATCTTCCTCAATGTACTTACCACCTCTGAAGAAAGAAAACATTAGATATCACTAGAACATAGGAATTTAATCACAGTGTCACAGAATAGCTAGACCAAAAAATCTTCGGCTTCAGAAAAAAATAAAGGAGTGTGATCTGGAGAGTACCTCAAGAGTATCCTATCTAATAATTCCCCTCCTTTACATAACCTGCAAACCACAAGAAGCATCAAGTTTATCTCTGGAAGAAGCCGTTAATCCTGCCAACGGCATGAATAAAGCATTACACTTATAACTACCGGCTAATAGTTTAAACCAATGAAAGAGAACCAACAATAGTTCCAAACCCACATAATTGTCGAATGAATATCTGTAAATGGTAGCTTAATGCTGCATCTAGGATGCTAATAGAACTAAATTTCTATAATTAATTAATTTGAGATAAAGACAAATCTACTATTGAGGTCTTGTGGACCTCTACGAATATAGAGCATGCCCATGTGTAAGCAGATTAAGGATCTGGGTCCAACTCTGATGGCAGAAAAAAATACCAAGATATGCACACATTAGCAGATTGATGTACCACAATAATAACACACGAAGGAGCTCATTCAGTCATCTGAAGGATTAGAGGTTTAGGAGACCTAAATAAACACGCTGATTAAACTGCACTACAAAAGAGAGATTAATTCTGAACTTACTCCATTACTATATATACATTGTCATTGTCCTCAAAAGCATCATAAAATTGCACGAGATTATTGTGCCCACCAATAGTGCTCAAAATTCTCACTTCTCTTCTCACATCTTCGATTGCAATCGATGTAGTCATCTGCAAAAGCATTACGATCATGAAACAAGAAAATGTATACACATTTAAAGAGGCAACAAGTTTAAATACCCATGATTCACATGCTAGAATGATTTATAGAGAACAAGTCTCAACCATAATGGAAATGAATTCTAAGGTATGTCTAAGGTAAAATAGACAAGCAACATCAATACTTCACAACCCTAGAGCAATGACATATGAAAATCATTCACAAAAAGAACACTTCTTCCCACAATGGATTGCTTTCCTAAATTCCTAGTATGAATAAAATTCAGAAATCACTACCTAAAGAGCTAAAAGAATTATGAATTAGCATACTGAGCAAGCAGGGTTTGACGGAAACTAGGCAGCCAATCTTACAAGACTAAAGGAAAAAGAACACAGTCCTAACAATCATTAGTTATAGACAGTCAACTAACCATCTTAGATTCACGTCTTAGGCATGCTAGACGCAGATTTCAGCTCAAGCAAATAGATCGGTTACACCTTTCTGATAGGGTTGACAAATATAGAATACTTCCACAAAATAACACTACGAGAGTGCCAACAATGTCATAGATCTTGATCCAGATCCACATTACCTTTGCTTTGGGTATAACTTTCACTGCTACCTCCTCGCCCTTATGCTCCCCCTTCTTCACCCTGGCCTTGCAGGTATACCCAAAATGCCCCCGTCCAACTTCCTCGCCAATCTCATACTTTGCCTCAAACTGCTTCGAAAAACCAAAGCTTTTATCAAGCCCTGGCTCCACCTCACTGCCCTCGGGGATAGAAGCTTCATTAGGCTTCACAGAACCATGGCGCCGGGCAAGTAAAGCTTTAATGTGCTTTGCAGGAGAAGGAGGCGGGAATGGACGTTTGAACAAACGCATGGGAGTCGAATTCACACTTCCTGGAGCTGGTGAGTTCTTCGGGCTCGGGCTCCACAATGAGAACTTGGACCATTTCGGTGTTCCCGGTGCTGTTCCTGATCCTGTGCTTCCCTGCGGACGTGGTGGTCGCTGATTGGCTGAAGCTGCCAGTGGCGGGAGTTCTTTTACCGGCGTTCCAGGTGGCAGCTGTTCATTGGCTTGATTGCTCGCCAGCGGAGGCAGCGGCGTCGTTCCGTTCGTTGTAGCCGGCGCTGTTGGGACCCGCACTTCATCGGCTGTCGCTGGAGGAGAAGCTACAATAATTTCCGGCGGTTGGATTTGTTTTCCATGGCAGAGACCCATGGAAACGAAATTAAAAAATCAATTTCTTTTTTTTTTCAAACAGAGATCAAGAAAACTGGCTTCAATTCTCAGAGAAACAGTTTGAAATGTTGAAAACCCAATTGGCTACAAACCCATAGCGATTCTTCAACTCAATTCTCAGACTACCAAAAGAAAGAAGGAAAGAACAAAAATTGCAAATCTTGAATTCCCAACTGAAGCAACCTACTAATTCATGTGAGACCAAAAAAGGAAAGAAACCAAAACAAGCAAAGAGCACAACTAAGTATCAGTTACCCAGATAAAAAAACAGCACCAGAAACAAGAATTTGAGATCAGAATCGTTGAAATTGGTGGGAAAAGTTGCAACTTTGGAGAACCCAACAAAGAAAAAGAATCAAAGTTTAGGTTCTTGATGTGGGTTATATCCTATAATACTAACAGAGCTATAGCATTTCCTAGAAATGTGAGACTTGAAACCAAAAGCATCATACAAACACACACTCTCTCACTCTCGTCTCTCTTCGCTTGTTCTGGTAGAAAATGGTGTATGGAAGAAAAAGGAGAAGAAGTGAAGAAGAGAGAGAGAGAGAATTGAAGAGGGCAGAGAGGCAAGGAGAGAGAGAGAGAGAGAGAGACGAAGGTGGGGGAGAGAGTAAAGAAGGGAGCTTTTGCTTTTTCAGCACTGCTTTGGGGAAGTAGTTTAGAGGTGGAATCAATTCTTTTTTTATCAACTCAGGCAACAAAAAAAAAACACAAAAAAATTCTTCAAACACTCGCAGTGTTCTATACCTTAATGAGAATTTTACAACTGCATAAAAATGATTTAAAAGGACTTAAACCAAAAGATTATTAAAATTTATTTAATCTAATATTAGTCTAACTGATATTTAGAATTGAAATAAACTATAATGAAATGAAAATTTTTTGTGTCTTTTCTTGGTGCGTTTATTTTATGGCAGTTGACTAGATCAGTGGGCTTGCACCTTCTTTTTGCTTTAATTTTTATGCATTCATCACTTTGTCCAATGGTGTTTAATAATTATATTACAAAATTTTTTTCTTTTCCATTTTTTCTAAACCGTTTCACTTCATCGGTTATTCTAATTAAAAATCGGTTTTAAAGAAAATCGATAAACAGAACTAATGAAAATTAATGACTATATAGAAAATTCTTTTTTTTTGTGTCTTTGTTTCAAGATTATCATTTGGGTTTATGTTTTCTTAATTATGTTTTATCTTAAGATTAAAGTTAACAGCATTACTATTACGTATTTTGCGATGGTTTCTGCTATGTTTAAGTTATGTAACAAATTCGTTCTCTAAAAATTTATCAATAATTATTTTTAAAAAATATTTATTTAAATAACTCTAAATTATCTCTTTATTTATATGGATACCAATTTATAACCAAAAAAATTTAAAAAAAATGCATTAGAGGGCGTTTAAAATACTTATAAAATAAATTTTTTTTAAATAAATAATATTTTTATTTTAAAAAAAATTAAATTAATTTTTATATATTTTTTAAATTTTTAAATAAATTTTCTAAAATTTATAAAATATATATTAAAAATATATAATTAAAAATTAAATAAATGTTTAAAAAATGTAGTCCTAAACGTCTTCTTAATCTTTCTATTTTGTTTAGTTAATGATTAAGTGGTTACATAAGAAATTAACAAGATTGGTTAGTGTGTAGTTAGTAGTTGATAATTATACTTAAGTGTTATATAAGTAGCAGCTGCAGCAGTAAGAGAGGGAGAGCAGTTGGTGTGAAGTCATTAATACAAACAGTAGTAAAAGATTAAGTTAATTAAAAAACACATAAGCAAGGGAGGAAGGTTTCTATCAACTATTATTGAGACATCACACCAGAAACAAGCATTAAATGCATTTTGAGAGATTTATATTAAATGTTCAATCCACTTCAATACTGTTTGTACTTTGATCCATGGAGAATGTATCAGGCCAAACAAAAATACTATATATATTAATTCTTTGTAATTTTATTTTTCATCAAAAATTTATGTTTAAATTTATTTTTAAAGATTTAATCTTAAAAAATTTATTTTTTAAGCTTACTTTACGGTAATCAAACTAGCTTTTATAACTAAATTTTTGCGTGAATGAAAAATAAAATATAAATTTTTTAAAATAAATTGAAAATAAAACTTAGCTTTTATTTTTTAATTATTTTTTAAATAAGTTAAATTAAAAAATAAAATTATATTAAAAAGTGTGTAATTAACAAAATTCAAATTTAAATTTTATGTGTAAAATTAAAATTTTAAATTTTTTGTGCAAAAAAAAATTTAAAATTTTCAATTTAACAAAAGAAATTAAAATTTTGGACGATTGAAATATATCCAAAACATAACCATATCAAAGAGAAAAAAAACACATCTTTCTTTATTTCTCCAGTTGAATATGTTCATGAAAATGAGAAAATACTATTTCAACATTTTATATCTTAAATGAAATTCAAATAAATAAGCATATAAATGATTTCAAAACAAGTCCACCAATATCAAGGAATCCAAAAGTTTGAGATGAAAGAAAAAGAAAAATTGAGAAGGTAGTGGTTGCAAGATAGTGAAGTCTTGGCTTTTGATCACAGTAGCTCCATCCACTTAAAGTTAAGAAAATCCACTTGTTCTTCATTCAGTCATTCACGGCCATTTATTTATTTTTAAATTTTTTGAAGTTCAGTTTCAAAAATTGGTAGCTAATAAAGACAAGGGAACCAAAACCAATCCATATAATAAAAGCTTCAGCTAGAGTTATATAACAATTGAATAGAATACAAAGGAAATAGAATTGCATTAAAGGAAACAAACACTCCGTTCTCATGAAACCAAACATCATAAGAGTTGAAACTTATTTTTTTAATCAATTAAAATTAGTGATAAAATTGAACCTTTCAATCTTTCATGATCATGAATTGGAGTGAAATTATTGTACAAGAATAGTTGGCTGATTCATTGAACATGGAGTAACATGGATTACAGGTTAGCTTTCATTCAATCAATTTGAAGAAATTCAATGGAAAGTTCCTTAATTTTGAGTTCAAGAGAGATCAACTACTTGCATAAGACTACAAGTTAAAATAAATTATATGATTATTTTTATATTATATGCTTTTGACTTCATCATTATGAAATCTAGCGGCGGAAATTTTCTTATCATATAATAGTTTTTATTTTACAATTCTATGATATAACCATTTCTATTTTTCATTTTAAACAAATACTTTGATAACATAGTTTGCTCGCAATGTCTGTTACCAACTCTGTCACGGCAGAAAATTATTAACGCGATAAAAATAATAAAGTTTCTAAAATGGTAATCAATCTTGATCTCAATGAAATAACTTGATGTAATCTTAGTGAACACTCTATTTAAATGAAGCATCATAAGTAGGTTCTCATAACTACAACTTTGTGAACTTATGATAAGAATAAATAAATAAATAAATCAACCTTACTCCACAAGTTTTAACTTTCTTTGTTAATCAACTTTTATTTATCTTAAAAATTAAGAACACTAAGCACTCGCAATCAATCAAGACTAAAAAACATGAAAAGAATATATGTAAGTTTTGTTTCAGCTATGATATTCTTCAAAATTTGTGTATCAAGGTTTATGATTTTGATTCACTTACCAAGAGTAATCCAATTGATAGTACATAAACTGATTCCAAAACAATCAGAAAAACAGTGATTGAAGATATGTCACTACACTCTGAATCCAATAAAGCTTCCAAACTTGTTACCTTTGAGTTGCAGCAAAAACGCCACAAGACTTTAAACCCCTTTCACTCTTTTCTCCCTTCTGTAAAATTTGTCTTTCACCATCTATGTTTCTCTCTTCTTTTTTTTTTCCTCACTTTCGTGGCACAACTTTTGACCCCAGCAGTAATCTCTAGTTCTACACAACAATAATAATCTGATTGCTATTTTTTGTCGATGATGATTTACCTATGCTACAAGATCCAATATTTGATTAAACAAGACTTCCCATACAACAGATAAGGAGTAACAAATTTGAGATATTTCCGCTTTGTGGGTTCTGTTACAAGTCTTCTTGAGTGTAGAAATGTTTGCTAATGACTTATCTCAAATATTGTTCCCTCTAGATTCGAGACAGTGGTTCTTGTTCCGCTCAGTTCAGTCATCTTCATGCCATGCTCAGCAGCTTCTTTGAAAAGCATTTCATCCATACTGCAGGTCAAAGAAAAATGGAGGCATATTAGTGACAGTTGACGTGCTTCAAAGGTAATATGGCTTATGAAATCTACATAATCACAAGCTTCAACTTGTAGAAACTGGTAACGACAAACAAATTCATTTCTGATGATGTATTAGTACTACAACAATAACAACAAACTAAACATTTATCTCACTTGAATAGGATCGGTTACATGAATCTCTTTTTTTTTTTCTGTTCGATTATACACAAGATTCAGCAAAATGATGATGTATTAGTAACTGAAAATAATTTAATGTAGAAAGAGAAGTACCTATATTTCTATACTTCAAACAATTATTATATCACACAAGAAAGTAGATTGGTCTGGTAATGAAACACTAATTCCCATAAAGCATTCACCGAGAACTATAGCAAAACAGTTACAAGTGTTTACTGCAAAGTATATATTCAAAACTGGATAAAGTGCTAGTGCAGTTTGACCCAAATCTTCATAACAAGAACCGGCGCATTATAAACAAAAGTCTTGTCTGTGAGGATTCAGTTTATCCTTGATGTTAAGGTGCCTTTGTATGCCCATCACCTGACAAAAACAGACAAAAAGGAGTGCCAAAATAAAATACTCACATCTTAGCTCGAGATACATAGGCCAGGATGAATCTGCATTGCGTTCCCCCAAAATCAAAGAGCTTTTTAACAGTTTTGAAGAGTGGAGGGATACTGGATTGCTGGAAGCGTACAGATTGTCAAGGTATACAATTTGCACTAAGCAGGGACAAAAGGGACAAATAACAAACCAAAGAGAAAGGGAGGATATAGATATCAGCTCCTAGAATGAGATCAAATCCTTTTTGGTGTTTGTTTAAGATATTATACAACTGATCATCATTGCCCCACTCAAGTTTCTCTGCTGCTAGTACTGCACAGGAAGAGGCAAGTAGGCCACGAAATGTGCAAGAACCGACAAACTTATTGAACTGCTTGCTGAATAAAGCTTTCTAGTCGCATCAGCAAGTAGACCTCTCCTTGTAACAGACAAGTAAATAACTATGCCAGTGATACATCTTTGAATATCACTTACCCTGAGAGTTTGGATTACCAGATGAAGATTGCAGTTCTATATTCCTCTTCAGGATCTATGTTAAACAAATGAACATATGAGAAAATAACTCATGAAAACTACAGATAAATATTACAAGGATAAACACGAGTTTAAAACCCAAAAACCACACAAGTCACTAAGATGCCTTTATGACATATCCAGAAAGTAACTTAGATTAGATGTTGCAGCACTTAATTTAAATGACAGCGTTTGCCTACTTTGACCTTGAAGAAAAAAGTTCGCCTATCAGTCTGTAACTTATTGTGTTATCGATTGTCATCAACTAAGTTCCTACTTCCAATTTATCAATCCACAAGTAGTTATTCAGTTAATGAGATGGAATCAAATGAGTCAAAGTCAAATCATGTATAATGCACATCAAACAAGCATTTCTCTCCAAGACTTCCAGATAAATTTTCATGTTCACACGATGACACTAGCACTCAGTATAATTGTCTCATTGTGAATTAACATTGACAGTCCCTACACTTCGAAGAGATTAAGAGTTTGCTCACTTGCGCATGACGCAGTCCGAATTGAGGTTTTAAGAACTAAGTAAAGTGAATTATATTGTTTACTTGTCTGAAATCAGTTTTGAGTTCTTAAGTGGTTTCATAGGAAGCGATAAATAACTCAATTAGATTAAAATGACTTTGAAGCTTTTTGAGCGAGGTTTTTTCTGTGTAATGAGAAGTCAATTAAAATATTATATATTTTAAATGATTTTGTATGATTTTCAAAATAAATATGGTAACTTTAAAAACTTGCGCCTCAAATGAACACTAGTATTATTTTTTTTCGCACTTCTAAAACTCACTTTCTCAACGCTTTCAAAAAATCACTTTCCAACAGTTTTACCATTTAGGTGCAAGTGAACAGCTCCTAATTCTTACACTCTAAAATGGGCAAAGAAATTGCTTACCCTTGGCATAGGTGTTGCTTATTGGAGTCCAAAATGACACATCTCCATTATTAACACTCCTTCTTTGGTTCACCATATTCAAGGAACTTTATTCTAGTGTCACTATGTTGGCCAAAAACATATGCAAACAAAAAAAACAAAAAAAAAAAAAAGAAAAAAGAAAAAAGAAACATCTTCTTTCTAGTCAGCTGTATGTGCTAGCACCTATGGTGTATTTAAGTGTTCACCGGATATAAAAAGCTATTCAGCAGAAATTAATAAAGGTGGTTGAGCAGAAATGTTGTGCTTAAACCTTGCCTCAAGAACTTCATCATTGTGATCCGTCAATACCACCTCCTGACAGAATCTACTGCATAGTATACCAGTTATCCCTGCAGGCAAATCACATCAACGAAACTCACCACTAAGGGATAAGAAGATCCTCCACGTATAATCAAGTATAACTTACCAACTCCAGATCCTAACTCAAGAATTGAACATCCTTCCAATAAGTTGCTATTCCTAGAGAGGTAATTGTTTAACAATACTGCACCTGGCCATACTAGCTGACCAGTAAGATCATAATCAGCTGCCACACAATTGTTTAACCAAAATGTCAGCACAAAGAGTTCCACAAACAATCAACATGCTACAACAAGGCACAAAAGTTCACCAATGAGAGATGTAAACCTCCGATTATCTGCTATCCTCTAATTGTATGCGCATCACTAACCAAATATAATTTTTTCCTGATAATTTGAAATTTAGATAGTAAACTCTAGGCACTCATCTTGACAAGGTACTATAATCTTCAGAATGAAGATACCTGATTGCAAAAATTTCAATAAGAAAGGAAAAATAAGGCAAAGAAGATTGTAATTGTACAACTAAAATGCTTAAGGATGAGAACAACGAATACGGAAGTTTCAACTCAAGATCTCAATCAAAACACTTCAGAAGTGTATCTATTTGCATTATGAAAGATCTCAAATACTACGAATCATTGACAATGAAATCACAGTGTTAGATAAAGAAGCTTTCTTTTAGCAATAACTCACAGTCTAATAACATTCCCCTTCTAGAAAATCAAACAAATTCCAAAAATGAATATTATACTACTAAAAATTTTCCCAGAAAGAAATTCCCAAAGTTTGGAATTTTCACTATCCAATACAGTTATTCAAACTATCAGAGGATGAAAAAATAACCGTAAAAAAAAGCAAAAAAGTGATCAAGAGTCATAACTGGAAGCAGACTGAAGGCAATATAGATTGATCTGATGTTCCCCGAAAGTGAACGTACTCAGCTCATAACTGAACACAGAAATATATTTTTTTTAAAATCATCACAAAAAAAACACTGAATATTCCGAACAAGTTTCATAAAACTAAAATTCAAAAGATAAATGTTCTGTTTTTGTACTTTCGATTGACGAAGAACTCGTCGAGGCACACTGTGTCGTCGCCGTGATCTCCCCTTTCCATTTTCTCTCTTTCTGTTCTTTTCTTTGTTTTCTTTTCTGTGGTTTCTTTTAATTTTGAGAAGAACAAGACAATTGATAATGGGCTCGCTGGGCTATAGCCATGTAAGGCGCAAATAACTCATGGAATTTGACTAGTCAAAATGTTAATTTGAAATCGAGTCAACTTTGACTTCGTTTGTTCTCCTACGTACGTATAGATAGGTTTGAGTTCGACACACGAACAAAGCTTCTTTGTTATTCTTGTTCTTCTCCTTCGGTTCCTTCGTTGTGTGGTTTCCACATTTAGACCATGAACAGGTTCAGAAACTTCAAGCAAGCTGTGATAGATTTTCATGGAAGAAGATTTGATAGATTGATATAGATACATGTATACATAGCGCGGGTGTCCATGCATGAAGTAAAGAAGGAGGAGAAGACAAGTTAGCTATAGCGTTAATTACAGCAAACTGCAGAGAGACAGAGATATGTATAGTTTTTGCATTAACTACTAGTAATACTGCAGTTGTCAGCAGCCAAGCCATGCCATGCCATGCCATTGCCTGCAGGCTGCAGCCGACTAGGACCTGGCTTTTGGGTACCTTGTCTGCGGGCTTTTTCAATCCTCTCTGACCCTCTTTACTTTCTTTCTTTTCATTATATAAAAGATATAAAGCAAAAGACAGAAAACTTCAACCAAATTCTTAACTAGATTGTGTACAAACTACGAACAAAAGGTTTTCTTTCAGGTGATCATATATATATTGGAAACATATATATATGATATTTATGATCTTCTTCTTCAGCTAGTTGGTTTGATGCGATCTCTGTGAATGTTAATGAATGAAGGACAGAGAAAGGTATCATTCATTTATACCTACTTATGTTTTATATATGTATGCTAGTGTGTATAGGTAGATCCTGCATGCAGTTCTTTTCCTGTGATCCACATACATAGCTAGATAGATCTTTAAGTCATAGGTATGTATTGTTTCATCAATTTTGTTACTTACGAGGTTTAGCTTCCTGCCAAAAACATGCAGTTGCTGTTTGTCTTTCTTAATTTATTTCTCTTCTTCATCTATTTTTTGTTTTTCTTATCTTTTCTTTGGTTAGTAGTATTTATATGCACATACATATGCATACAAAGTAAAACAGAGCTCCTGGTGTTGCTCTCCATGCTGAACGTGTCTTCAAGTGAACGTCTGCTTATGTATTAATGCTTAACAGATTTGGGATCTATATATAAATTTTCATGACAGAGAAGACCAGCACTGTTGTCGGTTGTTGAACATCAATCAAATATGTATTACCTAAGCAAAGTTTAATCAATTTATTCATTCATAAGTTTGTTACTTAAAACTTACACCTGATGCATTTCATGGTTTGCTGATTTAATTCTTGCATCTAGTCAGGTTTAAAAATCAACATTGTAAAAAGGTAGAAATTGTGAAAAATGAAGGATTCAGCATTTGTAGAGCCACTTCAAGAACATGGAATTGATCAATGAAACTAATGCATGATAATGACAATGAATATAACAGAGTCACTGCATATTCCAAAAGTGAAGAAGCACCTGATCCGTACAAAGAGAGTGAGTTGGAGTTGCTAAAGATTATCCAGAAGAGGAAATGGCACTAGAATCTTGAGATTGAATGCTAGCAGATGTTCTAATTTGTTAGAAGTATTGCGGAAACAAAATCAAAAAACATACATGAAGCAGCAGGAAGCATTTTGCAAGATCATGGCTTGCTTCATGTTATATGCTGGAATTGAGAATAACAAGAAGAAAATCCCACGAACAGCAGTAAGAGTGTCTCATGTAGGTATTCTTCTTCAAAAGATAAACAAAATTTTTTCTCCATTTACATAAATTTTCAAAGCTCAAAATGTCACGGATTAAACCCAAAAAGAATACTGATTAAACTACAAAGAAAGAAAATAATCGTGCGATACTTGATCATCATCTGTTGTGTAGAGGATTTGGACCAGTGTAGATTCTTCTTTTATCATCCCCAAACACTCCATTTGTATCTTCTCCAACGCTTGCAGTAGGAGATATTGAAGGGCTTATCATGTTGAAGCTAAGACCAAAACCGCCTCTCAACTTTCCAAATTTCTCAGAAGAAAAAGTTCCATCTTCGTGCTCACCGTTGTTGCAGCTGCAGAGCTCAAGCTGATGAAGCAACACTAACACTAGAACACAGAAAACAACAATCTCTTTCCTGAATCCCATATGATCTTCACAGATAACCATTTCAGTGTTATGAAGTTGATATTTGTTGAGGAAGAAAAAACAGGGGGAAAGGTTTTGGTTTGACCGAAGAGACTATGTAGCTTGTATGAGAAACAAAGATGAAGAACTATAAAATGTTTGTTAGGTCTTGTTTTTGGGGGTCTGGAAAACATAGGAGTCTGAAAAACTTAGGAAGAGCTCTGAGGTCAAAGTAAGAAAGAATGCATAGGTACCGATGCTTCTGCAACAAAGAGAGTCTGATTAAAAAAATTTGTTTCAGAAACTTCTTGTGTTTTGAATGAATAGCGAAATGAAAAGATGAACAAATATTGAGTAATGAGAACTCAATCATGTTTAGATTGACCGTCTTTTTTTTTTTATATGGGAAGTGTTTGGGGGAGAGTGCTAGCAATTAATAAGGGGAAGCAAAGAGAAAGCAGGGACATTGCATTAAATTCACCTAAGTTGTTTTTTTTTGTGCGCCATTTTCACTAGACTTCTAGCTATAGCTATAATTGCGGATGATTTTCTGGTGAAAAATGCATCAACAGACAAGCAAGCATAGCCTTGCATAACGGCATTTTTTACTTTGTTTGAAAAGGAAGATCCGGTGAAGTGAATTTTATAAAATAAATTATTTAAAAATAATTTATAAAAATGAGTTTAACTTTTATATTATCTTTTATTGAAAATGATTTTTTAAGTTATACATTCGATCCAATCTGAACCATTTCTGATCGGTGACCAAGTTGGATCGAAAATCGGTGACTCACTTATCGTTTCTGATCGAATCAGTTGATCAGTGATTTATACAAACCAATACTTGATATCGTTTTTAGTTCACTTGCACTTTGAACTTATCTTTACTCCTGAGCTTGCACCGTCCCCATCACTCGTTCAGATTTGTGCAATATGCTAATCTGCACGGCGAGATCTTCCCCGCGGTTGTGCCGGAGCTATCCGATCATCTTTGTAGCTATTTGGATAGCCTCGCGCGAGCATCTCCGCACTGCCCACACTCTTTTACCGTTGCGTATACGATCGCCTCTTAGATAATGTGCTCCTAGCCGTGCATAATTCCACCCCACCCTCAAAACAATTAGTCCTCCAATCGATAGATCTGACTCTAATTACTACCTGTCTGGATAGCCTCGCGCGAGCATCTCCGCACTGCCCATACTCTTTTGCCGTTGCGCATATGATCGCCTCTTAGATAAGGCGCTCGTAGCTGTGCCCAATTCCACCCCAACTTCAAAACAATTAGTCCTCTAATCGACAAATCTGACTCTAATTACTAATAGATTATCAGACTGTGCCGATAGTTGTCTTCCGTGGCATCTTCATGCCATTTTTTTGACATAAGTGTTTTTTGATACTAGTGAGATCACCAAATGCACGGGAAGGACTATAGTGTACACGACTTTGCTTCCACGCAAACGTATACGCCCTTTCTCAACTCCTCTATCAAAGTCCCCCTGGAAAATTGTATCTTCTTCGGTTAAATTGAAGGTTCTAGCCCTCACTGAAATCCTTCGTTGGATATCTCACAGACGAACCTACTCATCATTAGTAATGTCTTAAGCAACAGGAGTTATCCTCTCTGTATCCGAATCTATAGGATCGATCAAAATAATGATTAAAATTTTAATCAAGAAAACTCCATTCTAAACTTTAATTGTTCATAGTAAATCATGATTGATTGAAGAATTAAGACATGGCAAGTTCGGTACATTTTGCTCTTTCTTAACAGTGAGAGCTGCTGAAGCTTGATGCTGTGGTGGCGACTGAGCCGAATTTATTGATCCGAAAAAGAGATGCTAGCTTCACTAGAGGCAGAGTTAGCTAAAGTCATTGCCGACGAGCTCTCATTCAAATAGCGATCTTTCTACGGCATCAATGACGAGTGTTTGTTCCATGCTAACGATTATGATTTGCTGACTAGGCCGATTCAACCGTATCTGATTCATTAAACTCGACCATATTGACTTTAATCACGGTACTATCACTGATTACGTGATGTCACCGGCCATCTTCTCTGCGATGATCTTACAAAGGTTTAAACTTTTGTTTCTTTTTTGACCCAATAGGTTGACCTATTGGGTAAACTAGTGACCTAATGACCTGACATTCTTTTCGGATTGATGCTTAAATAGGGTCTAACTTCTATATTTAAAAGTAGCGTTTTTAGTTTTAAAATATAATTATTAAAGATAAAGTTTAGAGGTGAGCATAGTTTTTATATTTACTTTTATTGAAAATGAGTTTATATTTTTATGAGAAAAATTGAGTTTAAAGAATAAATGAATTTGTAAGAAATTTTGTGAAAGCATTCTATTCAAGATGTTATAGGCAACTCTGAAATTACACTTCTTAATGGCACTCTAATTGTGAGAATATAACTTTCTAAAAAAATATTATTTTAGAAAGTATTAAATAAATTATTTTAAAATAATATAAAATAATTTTTAAAAATAATTTTTTAAATAGAATTTTTATAAAACGAATGATATTTTAGAGATATTACGAAAAACAAGTATTTTTTTACTTCCAAAAAAACAGAAATCAGCAATAATAAGATCCAAATTCTTATATATTTTTCTAATTTTTAATAAATTTTATAAAATATAATTAAACTTTCTTATAAAAAATGCAAAATATGAAATTATAAAAAAATGAAATCCAAAGGCATTACCAAGCGGTACCTACATATGAGGTTTTCTGTTTTGGGCCAAAATTGTTCCATGTTAATAGCTCCAATCTACAATACGCCTCAGCAATTATTCCGGCCCATTTATTCCAAATCAGCCCATAAAATCATCTATTCGCTTCAAGAAGCGTCCAGAATCATCACAAAACCACTAGCTCCTAACACAATACCACTAATTACCAAATATACCCTTATTCCAAATCCTGCCCACCCATTTTGAGGAAAAAAATAAGGGGTACAACAGGCAATGAATTATAACATTCTAAGAACCCATGATAAACCCTACCACTCGCGCACTAGAACCCTCCGCTTGCTTCATTTCGTTTTACAGATTTTCATCGATTGATCGGTCCACCGTTGCAGCAATGGCGAAGCGTTTGATTCCTGCACTCAATCGGGTTCTCGTTGAGAAGATTGTCCCGCCGGCGAAGACCAATGCCGGGATTCTTCTTCCGGAGAAGACCAACAGAGTCTGTTTCCAACTTTCTTTGTTCACAAATTGTTGGTTACTTGTTTCCCTTTTGTGTGGGAATATTTCATTCTGTTGCTGAGATTGTGTCGCGTGCTGTCTAGATATTTGTTTTTTAAGATAAGTTCTGATTGTGGGTTTTGGTTAGAGATGGGATTGGTGGTTCTAGGAATGTTAAAACTTCTTTTGTAGCTATTCTTATCTGTAGAATGTTGTCATTGTTGTGTATGTTTGATTACTTAATGATTCTGTTGGATTGTGTGTTTTTGAATTGCATAATTGGAGATGGTGGTTGATATCAAAGTTGTAGCTCTAAAGTTTGATTTGTGAAAGGCTGTGTTTGATTTAGTTTTTGTAGTTGTTAATGTTGAGATCAAAATTTCCTGTTCTATTTATTATCTCTTTGCAAGTGGTGAGGTTGCTTTGAACTCCTTGTTTTATAGATTATTGTTCATGTGGTTTGTAAACAGTAGTACTTAAAGCAATTTCTCTACAGTAGTACGCATTTCAGTGCTGATAGAGTTATATGAAGACTGGAAGAACATCTCTTAGTTATTTGCAGGACATCTAAGCCGATTAGCTAAGAGTTAAGATATAACTTGCACTGGCGTTAGTGTATGTAGAATCTAGGCTCAATCAACTGCGTAAATTACAAGAAGGCTTATCCCCTTATGTACTATAATATGTAACTATCTATGTGCTTGCACTTTACAGCGGGTATCATTTACCTTTGGGATGTGCATATTAATCTTGCTGCTTGCTCTTATCAGTACTTGAACTTCAGCTACTTCCTGTCATAGAATTTTACCTATCAGTTACTTTGTCATGTAATTAGTTTTAAGCATGTTAGTTTTTAATTGTATTTTCTTTATTGTCTTTTTACTCTTATGAATATCGATGGTGCCAACTCTTTACTGTACAGATGAATTCTGCGAAAGTTGTTGCTGTGGGTCCTGGTGCACGTGATAGAAATGGAAATACTATTCCTGTTTGTTTCAAGGAGGGTGATCTTGTTCTTCTGCCTGAGTATGGAGGAACTGAAGTCAAGCTTGGAGACAAAGAGTATGGAGTCTTTCTAAAGAATATCTATGGTGTCTGTTTTATGTTTACATCTACCAAGCTTTCTTTATATAATCCATTTCAATTCTACTGCAGTCATTTTTTGTGTATCCTTTGAGGAGTGGACCATGCTCATCTTTTTCCTTCGTATTCTTTATTATTTGCATTTTATTTGGGGGAATACTGGATGTAGAGTTCTTTATATTGAGTTGGTTCCATAGTTATGCTGGGGAGCAAGGAGGCCAGGAGGATCTTTTAGTTTGTATAAGTAAATATTGTTCTCTGAATTCACATGATTTTAGTCTGGAAAGGAAACTGTCATTATTTGTCGATGTGGTTTGCTATACTGATTTGCATATTGATCGGGATAGCTGTATGTGACACAATGTTGACATTGTAAGTATCTTTTACTCTATAAACATATTAGTCGTTTACCTCTACCACAAGGGATTACTTGTGTGGGTCCAATAGGTAGCTAAAGCTGAGTTGTTATGTTGCTGTGAGTATCATTAATTTATGAACCAAGTATAAAAGGATTGAATTCTTGTCACCATGGCATTTATGGCATCTCTTGCTCTTTCCCATATGTTCTTGGATGACTAGCATAAAAATAAAAAGGGTTAGCTTAATGATCAGAAATCATTTGTGCTCTTGTTTTATGCTAGCTCAATCTGGCTGTTTCTGAGAGACTTGGTATATTTTTTAGTTAAGAGTTTGAACCATAGATGCTGTTAGAATGGGGTATCCTGTAAGATACTGATTTGGATTTCAGAGTGCTAATAGTCTGAGATAGTACTTCTGGCTAGGAAGGTCGCATTTATGATGTTTAATTTCTAATTTCAATCTCTACTTATACAATCAGGCTAGGTTCAATTTTAAGTCTAAATTTTGCAACTCTGCTAGAAAGCTAGTAATTGTAGTGTATGTAACCTCCGCCTAATTGAAGCTTCTGATTGTTTGAACATTTTCTACTTCTTAGGTCCACCCATATTTATCTCAGCAAGTATTGATTTGCCATATTTTGTAACCATGTTTATGGTATGTGGCAGCAACAAGATTTACTTGATGCAGTTAGATTTGCAGCTTGGGATATTCGTTCACAAACTGAAGTATGCTTGTTGTTTTGGTTTGTTTTGTTGAATTTTCAGGTACCATCTCTTCAGGGATGATGACATTCTAGGAACACTTCTTGAGTGAAGCACAGCGCATGAGTTGATCATGCTACCTACTAGAAGAGAATCACGACATCAGATGTATTAAAAGAGTTATTTGGTCGTAGTGGTGAATTTATTATGTTGAACCAAAGCAGATGGCATGCTGTTGTTTGGCTTCAAAATTTCCTACTGTTGTTTGAAATGAGCTCATTAAATTTCCACTTCTGTTCTAGCAATTTGTTTGTCAATGATGGTTTGGGTAGATTTTCGTTTTCGCAGTAGACTGTAGTTCGATGCGGTCGCGCCTTGAAAGGTCCTTTTTTTTTAATTTAATTCTTGTTGGTGCTTTTGACAAGCTTTTGACAATGGAAGTTGTCAAACGTAATTTTTTTTTAGTTTATATTTTTTAATATATATTTTATAAGTATTTAAAATTTTATTAAAAAATCTAGATAGTATAAAAAATTTACATAAAAAAATTTTTATATTATATATTTTATTATTTTTTTAAAAATAAAAAATAAAATTTCGTTTTTTAAAAATAATAAAGTATTTTTTATTTTATTATTTTATAAGTGATTCTAAACGGACTCTTAATATAGCTTTGGATTTGATTTGCTTTTATAAATATTTTTTTTAAAAATATTTATTTTAACAAATAAATTTTTAATTATAAAATTAATAATAATTAATTAATTAAATTTTATTATGTTAAATATATTTTATATTTTTTGAATAAATTTTGTAAGAAAAATTATTAAAATATGAATTTTAAATTAAAAATTGTACTTTTTGAATGCAACGCCAAATAGTCTTTTAATTTATTTTATTATTTTTTGTTTACTAAATTCTTATAATACTTTTAAATATTTAAAAGTTTTATTTCTACGAACTTAAAAATATATATTTTATTATTATTTATTAAGTTAAAAACTAAATATAATTTAAAAATTTTATTACAAAAATTTAATTTTAACTATAAACAATATTTAACTTGAAAAACGTTTAGAAATTATAGTGACAAATTTGCAAACATTGATGATATCAACAGGTAGTATTATACTTATATCACTTGAATTTACACATAAAATATGTGAAACTGCAGTCACTTATCTCCCAGATCTAAAACAAATAAATATTCTCTCTCGAAATATATTAACATACTCACCAAAATAAGATAAAAAACAGTAAAACAACTCTATAGAAACTAACAACTTTAACCAAGAATCCCAACAATAAACACCAAGCCAATGCTCAACGTCCTACACAGACCTCCTGCAACGGCATCAGAAGTCGGCTTGACTACATCGTCACCAGGATCGTTAGGGTGATCAAAGTTCGACGGAACAACAGTGTCTGGCACACTGCCACCACCATCAGGACTCACTGTGGGTGCCTGTGAAGAAGAGTCATCCCCCTTCAAGCTATCAGGTAAACCCTGTCCATGTGTAACGTTGATCGTGAACTTCTGGCCATGACGGCATTGCTCTCCCTCGTAGAGACCGGAGAAGAAATAGTTCGTGCCTTCCTTAAGCAAGGGAACGGGTATGCTGACAGATTCTTTGTTGTACGAAGGCTCGCCGGCAGTCCAGTCAGTAGTATCGTCTTCCTCGGCTTCGACGTAGTTGCAACGTTTGTACGTCGTTGAGTTGTATGTTTGTACTACTGAATGGTTCTTGTCTGTGTTGAATACTGCAAATTTATAGAAAAGGCTTGTTATGCTCTGTTTTCTCATGCGCAGATAAAGAAAAGATGTTTCTGATTCTTTTTATAGATAAAGATTATTGAAACAAACATGGATTTTTCCTGTAATCATTGATCATCTTTTTTCTGAAAAAAATCATCGAGTTTAATGTGTTTAAAAGAGATTGTTTCTATAACAGGTTCATACACATCTGAAACAGAAAACCTTGTTTATGCGGCAACAAAATAGAAAGACAAAATTCGTTCATAAACCATTCATTTGTTGCTTTGAAAAAAAATTTTAAAAAGAAATCATGTTTTATGAGAGTAACTCACTTAGAAAATCTCCCAAACTGAAGTGTTTTCCAGCAGCCCATTTTTGGTAATTCACTTTCGGTTCTTCGAGATCATCGTACCAACCTAACGAATCTCCAACTGTAAAGTTCTCATAACCATTTACTCCATGGAAACTATTAAGTAGTACAAGAACATAACTGAAGAAGAAGAAGAAGAAGAAAGAAGCAGAGGTCGGAGACTGAAAAACAAGGCCTCTGCAAGCCATTAATTCTTTCTAGCTACTTGTTGAGATCACATGAGTTGAACGGATTGCAGAATTAGAAGTTATCAAGAAGGAAGAAGCAGTTTGTTGAGCGGTGAATGAAGTGGGGAAGAGTGCGTCGGTGGAAAGAGTGCATGGGATCATGTGATCATAGCTGGATTGATTGAAGCCTTTTGCTGCTTTATCACTTATCATTTACCTCATTTTTTTATTTAATTTAGAACATATTTAAAATTTATTTTTTTGGTCAAATTTTATATAAAGCATATTTTATATATTTAATTATTATTTTTATTTTATATTTTTTATTAAAATTAATTTTTATTTTTACAAAACTCAACTTTACTGACTTTTATGAAATTAATTTAATCGCTTAACTTCATAATAAATAACAAACATGTAAATTGTCAGTCTTAAAAATAAAACAAATCAATAGCGGGCCATAGAATATCTGTATCTTATATTAAGTGCGTATTTAAAAAATCCGTAAATCTATTTTTTTTACCAAATTTTAAATTTTGAAACGTCCGTACGTTTTTAATTATATAAAAAATTTAGAACTCTATTTCATGTGAAATTTTAATTCTAATTTTTTTATTTATATATTTTTTAATATAATTATATATTTTAATTTTAATATATTTTTAAAAATTATTAAAATATAAATATTGAACTTTAATTCTATTTTATTTTTTAAAAATTTTTATTTTTATTTTTACGAAACTCAATTATGTGTATTTAAAATAAGCCCTAATCCTTTTCTTTTTTTTCATGTAAGATAAAAAGTCTTTTTATTATTATTAAGAAACAAAGACAAATGTGGGGTTTGTAAAGAAACATTTTCACATGTCAACCATGTTAAATGTTTCTTTAATTGCCGACATAGTTGGGCCGGCCCTAAAACCCAAACCATTGGGCAAGTTGGCGTTTCACACAGGCCCATGTGAGCCCATTCCAATCACTCCCACCTCCACGCGTCTCTTTTTTAACCGTCTTCCGTAGCGGTGCGAGATTATCAAAAACAATTTCAGAAGTTCTGCACAAAACTTTATTTATCTTTACTACGTCCGCGTAACCCCGAGATGGTAAATATACTACCAATGAAAAATAACCATGTCCTTTCTCGCAAATATGATTATTTCTTCTTCACCGTCATCGATTAACCTGGAATTTAAAAAACTCTCAAAACTTCATCTCCCTCGCACCACTCCTCAAATTCTCTCTTAAAAGACTGTTTTGTTCGATCGATCGATCGACGCACCAATGCTTGTAGAGCCCGATCTCCATCTCTCTTACCTCTACCACAACAACGAATCCGAAGAACAACATGGAGAAGAAGAAATCGATCATTATTCACAGTTCGTCGATGGCGATGCCAGCGGCGGGGACGGAGACGAGCTGTACCTACTTGGTTTCGTCTATGTTAGGATTGTTGGGTTAAGGTACTACGCTGGAACAGTTCGAGGAAGGGAAATGGTTGGATTGGTTAGGGAACCATTGAATCCGTATGATTCGAACGCGATCAAGGTCTTAAATGCACGTGGTGCACAGGTTGGGCATATCGAACGCAACGCTGCTGCGGAGCTTGCTCCTTTGATCGATTCTAAGGTTGCGGCGCTTGAAGGGATTGTTCCTGAAGCTCCTAATGCACGACAACCCTATATCTTACGCTGCCAGGTTTAGTATCTTTGTTCTAGTATTAGTATTGAATTCTGGATCTTGGTGACGTTTGTTGGTGATTTTGGGCATCTTTTTATCATAAAGCCGGTTGCTTTTCTGTTGCTGTTGTTGTTTCTGATGTAGTGTTGTTGTTCTGCGGATGCTATTTCTACAATTGATGGAGTAATGTGGTGGGAATGGTGGTGAGCCTGGTGTTTCATTTGTTGAAATCAGTTCTCTTTTTCCAACATTGTGGAGTTCAGGACGATGACATTAATTTTGTGTTTTGTAACTGCTTCTGATGTTGGTGGTGTTGATTCTATGGTGATATTTGTGGTTCTTCCTTGTTTTCTCCTTAAGTGCTCATGATGATGGTGAGGGTGTTTTTTGTTAGCTTAATCTTGTGTCTTTGTTAATTTTTCATAGTGGTGAGGTGGTGGTTGAGTCGTTCTTGGGCAAAAATTAGTCCATGTTCTTTATATGATATAATCATGTGGAATGTTGTAGGTGCATGTCTTCGCCCGGCCGGCAGCAGCTGATGCTGTTCGTGATGTACTTGCTGCATCTGAACTCACTTATATTCCACACAATGATGCGGGATTTGCACTCTCCGAGTCTGCTGCTGTCAGGGAGAAGAATGCTGCCAAGGGATATGGCCGAGGTATTGATGAGATTTTTGCTCTTGTCAGTAAAGATGCTCAGGAGATTGAAGCTGCTGAGCCACCGAAAGATGTTGTGGTTTCAGAATTGTTTGAGCATCAGAAGGAGGCACTTGGATGGATGGTTAAGAGGGAAAATTCTGGAGATCTGCCCCCATTCTGGGAGATGAAGGATGGTGCTTTTTTGAATATTCTGACTAATCATGAGACTTGGGAGCGGCCTGAGCCGCTGAAAGGTGGCATCTTGGCGGACGACATGGGCCTTGGGAAGACACTGTCTCTGCTTTCTTTGATCGCATTGAATCGGCCCACTGCTCAAGAAAGTACGCGAAAGAGTTGTAGGGGCAGGAACAGGGGTGCTAGGAAGAAGAGGAGAATTGAAGATGGATCCATTGCGAATGAGATCTCACGTCCAAAGGCAACATTGGTTGTCAGCCCAAAATCCGTGCTTGCTACTTGGATCGGGCAGTTGGAGGAGCATACTCGGTCAGGGAGCCTAAAAGTGTACCTGTATTACCAAGAAAATAGAACCAGGTGTCCTGAGGCTCTTGCTATGCATGATATTGTTTTGACTACTTACAACACTCTAGCTTCGGAATTTCATGATGGGGAATCCCCGCTGGAGAAGGTGGAGTGGCTGAGGGTGATTTTGGATGAAGCACATGTTATCAAGAACTATGCAGCAAAGCAGACTAAAGCTGTTATTGCTTTGAAGGCAGAGAGAAGGTGGGTGGTCACTGGGACACCAATCCAAAACAGTTCCTTTGATTTGTTCCCACTCATGGCATTCTTGAAATTTCAGCCATTCTCCATTAAGAGCTATTGGCAGAGCTTGGTGCAGAGGCCGCTGGATCAAGGCCGCAAGAATGGGTTGTCCCGCTTGCAGGTTAGGTGCTTGTATTTTTTAAAAGATATTTTTTGTAGTCACTTTTTTGTGTTAGAAAAGAAGAAAAAGGAACTCTTGGCTCATCAATATATGGATTTAGATTTGTGCAGATGAAAGGTTATCCATACCTTAATCTCCTTTCGTCATACTTACATTGTCGTGGTTTTTTCTAGCGTTGTCTTTGGTATCAGAATTGAAATTAGGAACCTATATCGAGATGTAGTTGAATTTTGCACAAAAGTTTTAGGTATAATCAGAAGTCTACATTTGAATTTGGTGCTTTCATGTGGTTTATTAATAATAGTCAATGTTTTGTCTCATTCAAACTTCTCGAAGGCATTCTTTCTTGTTGGAAAGAGATGGCGGAGAATGTGGAAGTCCGGGGTGCTTGTTCCATTGTAACAGCAGCTGTTCACAGTACTTTCTTTAAACTGATTAAGCTGTGCTTTAAATTTTTAAAATGAGATAATCAGAAGTAGAGATGTAAGTGCATGTGCATATGTTTTGCTTATTGTATTGAGTACACAGTAACCTGTGCAATTGATGGCATGTATATCAACGCAAACTAGTGATTTTTTTCTTCCTCAAAATCCTCAATTGCAATGCCACCTAGGAGTTAGGCCTGAGATTTTTTCAAATTTCAGGCACTGATGGGCACAATTTCTTTAAGAAGGACAAAGGAGTCCCAAGGTGGTGATAGGAAGCTGGTTGAGCTGCCATCTAAAACCGTTGAGACTTGTTTAGTTGAGTTTTCTTCTGAAGAACGTGAACAATATGATCACTTGGAATCAGAAGCGCAAAAGACACTGAAGGAGTTTATTGCTTCAGATACTGTTTTGCGCAATTATTCTACTGTACTTCACATTTTATTACGGCTTCGTCAAATGTGTAATGATGTGGCATTGTGTCCTGCAGACCTCAAAATCTTCCTATCTTCAAACACTATTGAAGGTGTGATACTCTTTCCAGTTTATATACTTGATGCATCTCTGCTTTAGGTCATGATAAGCAATCTGCAAATATGTACTTATTCTTTTTAATATTTGGGAACTTAAGTTGCTTTGCTTAATTTACTTTAATTTGTATAAGTTAGTTTCACATAGTGCATCTTTAGTAGAGAGTGTGCTTACCTGTGGCTTCTTCCTGTATTTTGGAATATATGAAAATGATATGTGGCTCTGACAAGCTGATGTGTGATTTTAGGTGAATGTGCATCTCATGGGAATCGCTTAGGTTGGCTGCATGCAGGCATTTATTGAGTTTTTAATCCATGATAGTTACTTTGTGTCGGTTAGTAATTAAAATTTGAAAAGATCTCAGTTATTTCTATGCATGAGGCCCATTGGCAAAGTAGTTGTATTATGTTTATGAAATATGCGTATTCTTCGACCAAAATAAGCATTGTGTTCCTTTTAGGATTCAAGAAGGATAGATCAACATGAGTTCCAAATTTGCTTTAAATAATGTATGATTTGTAGGGGAGAGACAATGCAGTGCTAGAAGTTTCTTTTCATGCTTATTCCTTCACATAAGATAAGAGGTGCATCTCTAACATAGCCAAGCTTTTACGCAGATGTCTCAAAGAACCCCGAGTTGCTCATTAAGTTGGCTTCTATAGTTGAAGATGGAGATGATTTTGACTGCCCTGTATGCCTTTCACCACCTACCAAGACAGTGATAACTTCTTGCACCCACATTTTCTGCGAGGCTTGCATAGTGAAAATTCTCGAGCTCAAGGCACAATGCCCCCTCTGCCGCAGACCAGTTTCAAAGTCAGACCTCTATCTTGCTCCCAAAAAGAAAGGCCCTAATGATGATTCTGGTGCAGAATCTTCGAATAGAACACTGTCTTCTAAAGTCATAACACTACTGAAACTTCTTGAGGTGTCTAAGAAGGAAAACCCTTGTACAAAGTCTGTGGTCTTTTCTCAGTTCAGGAAGATGCTAATTTTGCTTGAGGAACCACTGAAGGATGCTGGGTTCGGTGTCTTAAGACTTGATGGCTCTATGAGCATGAAGAAGAGGACTGAAGTGATGAAAGTGTTTGCCAAGGAGGGCCATAATGCACCAACAATTCTTCTGGCCAGCATTAAGGTTGCTGGTACAGGGGTCAACCTGACAGCTGCATCAAGAGTATACCTGCTCGAGCCATGGTGGAATCCTGCTGTTGAAGAGCAGGCTATGGACAGAGTGCACCGAATTGGACAGAAGGAAGAAGTAAGGGTAGTGAGGCTGATTGTGAAGGGCAGCATTGAGGAGAGAGTGCTGGAGTTGCAGGAGAAGAAGAAGAAGCTTGCAAGTGGTGTTTTTGGAAAGAAAGCTGCAAAGGAGCTTGCACAAATGCGAGTAGAAGACATTCGCAAAATGGTGCGTCTGTGACTCTCAAACTTCTTTCTAACTAAATGCTAGGTTTTTATACCTAACTTCTACTTGTAAGGAATACCATTGCTGATATCCTTTTGGTGATAGATTTTGTTCTGACTTGTATATATATGCACATTTATGTGCTGGTAGCAGCAATGGGGGTAGGCTCTCCTTGAACTATGTCTCTGTACATTGTAATTATTCACATGCCTTTTCTTCCTAACTGAACTTTGCATCATCAAGAGATAAATGGTTCACGAAAAATGGTGCTGGGTAATGTAGTTTGGATATTGTAGATACAGAATTGGTGTAGCCAGCTAGTCGGCAAGCCAAACTTCTGTTTCTGTTTAAATTATTTTCAAGGATGAACTATGAGTATGTTAGTGCAAATACACATTATGGGTTTATTAATGCAAACACTATATAATACATGTTGAGTGGAAAGAGCCCTCACGCAAATAGTGTCCCTTGGCACCCTGTGGAATATCAGTAGCGTGCCCATGAATTTGACTTACAAGTTGACAATTTTAATGCAGGATTTAGGATCATTGACCAAACCTCTGCCTCTTATTTTCGTAGTTTATAATTTGGAATTCTTCATTTGACAGTCATTTTGTTAGTCTTTCGGGAAATCTATTTACTCACAGCGTGTTATTTATGGATAGGATAAAAGATAAGGTTGTTTGCCACTTTGCCTTAATAGTCACATGGTGTTTCAACCAAGAGTAGGCTAGAGACCCCATCTTTGGATTATAAGTGTAGGTTTAAACAATTGGATTGCATATTGTTGGGACCAAGCAATTGAATAATCTCATATGCGCTAGACTGAACATTTCTCCCTGAGTTCGGCTAATAAGATTGTACTCATAGGGTTCAGGATTCCGGATGGGACCCAAAGGAATTTGTGCATAGCTTAGATTACTTTCCTATGAAATCTCCGGTAAATATGTAATGTAAAATTTGACATATTCTGCATTCTCTGCCAAGTCTATAGTATAAAATTTCTATATAAGACTAGGACCACAAGATTATTGGTTATTTTGGAAAAAAGCTGGAGGTTGTTAGCCGCATAGAAATTTCATTTATATTTTATGTGATGTATAGATAGACATTTAGATTTTGGTTTGCCTTCTAAGGGAGATAAGAAAGACACATAGGATACAAATTGGTAAGTTGGTAGCTTCTGTTGGTCGAGAATAGAAATGGATGAACTGACAGTCTGAGTTTTTTTTTTTGCTGTCTGTTACCTGTGATGGTTGTCCCAACAATGGCAACTAGCTATTAGTGAGTTGGAGGAAAATATCATGGCTTTTGTTTTTCGTGTGATAAAAGGAGCGGTTCTATATGATTGTAAGGTCTGTATCAGATTTTTGGAAGAACTGGTGACTCTTATTCTGTGGTCTAATTCGTTCTTCTTGTAAACAAGAAAGTTTTAAAGTTGAATGAATTTATGATGGTGTTCCAAGAAACCTGTACAGCTTGGTTAGTTGGTTATCTACAGAAATATCGATGCAGAAATAACTTAGTTCTAAAGATTTTTATTTTTTGAAAAGAATTTAAGTCACCTTTTAATTCTGTGACACATCAAAGTTAGGTGAGTCTTGAATTAGTTATGTTTTCTGTCAACCTGTTCGAAGTTTTACGGTAGTTGTGGTGTCACCCTTTTCCACCATTTCTAGACCCTCTGCTGTGTTCTGGGTGTTATTTTTAGTTATTCGTAATTTTTCTTCTGAACATTACAGAATCTTCTTTGCTGTATTTGTAGTTGATGAAATAAGATAATATCTGTTATTTTTTTTTTCTCTTAGAAGTCGTTTGAAGGTTTAAAGTTCTGGATCTTTTTCTTTAGTCCTCCGTGGATGACTTGATATTAGCTATAAGGTACTACATTACCATGTTGAACCGTAGTTTATTTCTATGAATAGCATTTCTCATAGACTAAATTTACTCTGAAACGAAATGAGGTACAGTGTTTATGCAGCTGATTTTATCTTAGTAATTTTAACAAGTGAGATATAAAAATTTATATTTTAAATAATTTAAGATACTAAAAAATAAATTAAATATTGAGTTATAATAGTTCATCAAAACACATGCCAAATGTGGTTTTGCTTTATGGGGAGTGGGTCCTTAGAAAAAAATATTTAAAAAGTATTTTAAAATAATATCTTTTTAAATAAAAAATATTTTTTGAAAAATAAATTTTATTTTTTAATTTTAAAATAATAAACATATATAATAAATAAAATTTTTTAAAATATTTATAAAAATATAAAAATATAAAATAAAAATAAATAATTCTTTTTGTGATAATTAATGCCAAACGTTCGTTTGGTATTACATTTGTTCTATTTTAATGGCTTTTTAATAAAAAAAATTTATAATTTTTTATATATTTTATTACAAACTTAGAAATTAAAAAAATTATATTATACAATTATATTATTATTTATTAAATTTTATAAGTTTAAAAATTAATTTTTGAAATAAATAAAATATTTTCTTAAAAATTTTTAAGTTTATAAGAATTGGCAAACTCGTCGAAAGGATGAGTTTAGATAAGATCATTCATGATGCTTTGTCCACGTTACAGCAATGACCAACCTGAAAACCATGTCTGAAAAATTATATCACTTTCTATTTGTTTGTAGCATTACAAACAAAAACCTAAATCCCAAAATTGAACGGACGATGAAATATAGAATGTATTCAACTCATTATGAAGTAATTCCTACGTAAACTTTTTACAAATAAGTTTTAAGAATGAGTTTATATTATAAAATAAATATAAATATTTTTGTATTAAAAATTTTTTGTGAATATTTAAGTGATTGAAAATGTGGAAAAAACATAAATCTTTAAAAGAAGCGGAACCGGCACGTGCGGTTGGCGCCAAATTTCCAACTTCACCCTTCCCGCGAAAAAGTTAAAAAGTAAGAGAAAAAATTAAAAGACGGACCACAGATTTTTCAGTAATTTATTATTTTTGCAACGGCCATGGATAATTTTAATGAACATCTAGCTTTGCTTTTTAATTATTATTATTATTTTAAGTTTTAAATTATATGTTTAATAAATTATTAAAAATTTATATTATTGAAAGTGAATCTGAACTTTCAAGTTGAAGACAGACGGTAGCATCAATTTTTTGAAAAAATAATTAAAAAACAAGGGTGTTTTAAAAAAAAAAAGATTTTATTTTTAAAGAAATAAGTTCTTAAAAATTTAATATAGAAGATTTAATTCATTGCAAAAATAAAAACATAACTTTGAATGTTAAAAAACATACAGTGAATAAAAGCAGTGGTTTTTTATTTGATCGGAATATAGGATATGATGACAAGGCATTGAAAACGTGACGAACCAAAACACGGCCAAACAAAAAACCGGTCGCCGCGCTGA
Organism: Acanthochlamys bracteata; assembly: GCA_019914995.1. NCBI lineage: Eukaryota > Viridiplantae > Streptophyta > Magnoliopsida > Pandanales > Velloziaceae > Acanthochlamys > Acanthochlamys bracteata. The sequence continues at coordinate 3,319,633 of CM034133.1, forward strand.
GCTTCGTCAGCCTCTTCCCCACACGTTTTAATAAACCAAAATTTATAATTCTAATTTCTTTACAATTCTGATAATTGATTTTAAACTAATCTTAGCCGTCCATATCAAAATCACTACAATCTAATTACAAATCCTCACGGTATAGAATTAGATCCGGTCAACCTAGTCAAGCTTTTCTTTTTCTCCCTTTGCAGTGTGGTCAACTATTCAATTAAAACCAGCGTTCTGACGCCATTTATATTTAGAACCCTAACAATTTAATGTGTAATCTTTTCGCAAAATAATGCTTTGAGTTTCAGAAATTTTATTGCAATGAAGAAGAAACACTGGCACGGTCAATTTTCAATGTTCAAACACGAAGACGCGACGCTGATAAAAATTTCTCTATTCAACGTTTTTCCACGCTGATAAAAACTATTTTCTCTTCTATTCTTTATTATTTTATTTAATAATAATTTGAAGGTTAAAAAAATAGTTACTTAGTAATTAACTAAAGAGGGCTCTTGTTTACAAGAGAATAAATGTAATAATAATTATTATTTTAGAAAGAAAGGAAAAAAGAGAATAATAATAGTTGATGCTGTTATTGTGCTGAATCTTTTTTTTCTTTCTTCAAAAGCTAGAAGCTTTTGGGTTCCAACCAAAACAAGCCACAGCACAGACAAAACAAATTAAGAAAAAAAAGAAAACTTCAGCACACCCCTCCTCAATGCAACACAGCACACGCAGAAAGAAATAATAGAAGAAACTACACCAACAACACCGAGAAGAGGAGAAAGAAAAACAACATCAGAGACTTTTGTTTTCCTCTTCCAAATTTTCTTTCTCGGATTTCTTTTTCGTTTTTCTTTCTTACAATCTTGATTTTTTCCCTTATCTGATATTTCCCCTTTCTTCTCTTTGATTCTATCTTTTTTGATTGATTTTTTTTTCTGAAACAACAATCAAGAGTTAATAGAGAGAGAGAGAGAGAGAGAGAGCAAAATTTCTTTTTTGGTTTTATCTTGTGTTGATTATTAATTCTAATAAAGAAAAGAAAAAACGTTCTCGATCATTGAATACTCGATTACACATCGGAGATTTGTAATCGTAGAACAAGAATTTCGATTCAGAATTCGATCTTTTTATTTGTGATCGGTAGAACCGAACAATCGCCGATGGTTAGCGATTCCGGGCCGTCGCTAGACCACTGGCAGCGGTTTTTCCGGGGCGCGCCGGCGAAAGCTGACATCTTTGCTGTGTTGGAACGAGCGATCGCTATCGCTGCAACAGATTTCCCTGAAAGCTTCCGTTCAAGGCGTGACCGGATCGCTGAACTCCTCTTCACTGCAACAATTACCAATCCTGCAAAATCAAGCGATCAAGGGACTCGAATTTCGGGAAGCGAAGTAGTTGAACAGGAGGAAGGTGCAGAACGAGAAGAAGAAGGGGAAGGAGAGAGGGATGGGAGCGTTAGAGAAAAGGAGAGCAAGGCGGGGAGCTGTGATACTGCTGTTGTTGAGCCAGAGATGAACGATCGGATTGTGAGCAACTACAGCTATGATGAAGCTGAAGCGCTGACCGAGGAGATCGAAGAGGAGAAGGAGTTGGTTGGTGAAGTTCTCAGGATTAAAAGTGTGCTATTGAACAAGAATGATGAGGTCTGTTGATTCAGTTTGATCACTGAATAGGGTAGCTGTTGATTCTTAGATTGACCACAATTTTCTTGTTATTCGAGTGTTAGGGTTCAATATTGGTTTCTATCGTAACTGATTACTTCTGATTTTGATTAATTCGCAGTCGGACAGTGTGTTGTTTGATGCTCTCAGGCGGTTGCAGTTAATGCCTCTAACTCTTCAAACTCTGAAGGTAAGCATTGCTCTTTTTGTATAACTAGCTGTTTATCCTTATTGCAGCGGATAGAGGTAGATATGGTATAATAAAAGCTTCTAGCTAGTTAGGAAAGTATTCCTTCTGCCTTGTTTAATTCAGGTTCTGCATGTATTCTTAGGCGACCGAAATAGGTATTGCTGTGGCTGGGCTGAAGAAACACAACTCAAAGCAGGTTCGCCGTCTTGTGCGGATGCTCATCGAGTAAGTTTCTTCATTAGTCTTTGCTTACTCGCAAAATGGCAAATACTTCAAACATTATGCTGTTCTGCGGAGAGTTTTAACTATGTTTGGTCACTCTGAGATGCTTCAAGGATTACGTTTAGTTATCTCATGTATGGTGGTGTCGAGCTAGCTGCTTGCAATCAAAGATTGAGGGAAATGGTTTTGTTCTTCACATCTCTGACTGTTATTATGTCACGTAACGTTATGTAGTTATACATACGTCATTTTACTAAATTCGGTGTTTATCTTGTCTGTATACTGCATTTAACAAAATCGCAATTTTGCCAAACTGAGTTATGAACATCATTCAATGCTTTCTGTTTTGTTCCCTTGGCTTACTTGACTTTGCATTGAACATCATTTCTAAATCTGTAGCTGTTTCGCACATCATTAGATGATTTAGAAATTTGCATATTTAAACTATCATAGCTCTAATGCTTATCTAGTTCTATCAGGAAGTCAATCTTTAGTTCAACAGTTGGTAGAGATCTTGGTTTCATAATGTGATATTGATGAGCTTGAGTTTCTGTCATGTTTCAGTGGCTGGAAGGTTTTGGTTGACCAGTGGGTAAGCACCACTGAAGCTATTGCTGTCAAGCAACAAGCAACCGGTAACTCCCCGGACTCTGTCAATCCGCCCTCTACATTGGATGAAGAAGAAGGGCTACTTCCATCCCCTCCGATGGATGAAGGTGCTTTCCTAACCACGCAGACTGCCTGCATGCAGCTTTCTGATGAGGTATAAACCATGTTCAAAGTGCTTAATGCAAGAAAATAAGAGAGAATTATCCCTTTTGGCTAGAGCTTATTGGTTTCTCTTTTTTGTTGATATGCGATTGTTTGATCGTGAAGTTCTTCGCCGAGATGGATGATGACGGAAGTAAGCTTACTTGAAAAGTTTCCTTCTTTACGCGCTCTTTCTTTCTTGCATGTCGTTTTTTAAATTTACTTTGCGTTGTTGTCTTTTAGACCTTAGATCCGCAATGGAGCCTGAGAAGCTTCAAGAGACTCACAGGAGACAGGTTGTTAATAATACCTTAGTAAGGAACCAACAGTGTCCTTGCCATTCAAACATACATGATGATGCACAAAAAATCAGGAGGAAGGTAAATATAGATCATTCAGTTGATCCACAAGATGAAGTTCAGGTGCTTAGAAGAGAAAATGTCGTTTATCATAAGATTCCTGGAGATAATGGGCAAATTCGAGGGGGTCAACATGTGGCTCATTCAGTGAGTGCTGAAACTACTCGGCATATTACGGGGCAAGAGCAATCCAATAGGCAGGCACTTCAACAAGGAGCTGCAAGAGCACAAGTGAAGCCTGAAGTCACGAAAAGCAAGCATGACAAGCCTTCTGGAACCGACTTTAGGCTTGGCAGACTGCCTAAGCCAGCTTCTGAGCAGAGGCCAAGCAGTGAGCTGCAATCTAGTCAGCATAAGCAGGTTCTTGCTTTGCAAAGAAGGCCTGGTACCACTCTTCCAGACGTAAGTATGTTTGGATGCTTTGGAGTCAAAGCAACATGAACAAGTATTTACTTTCTTCTCTTTTCTGTTTCTGCAGAAATCAGATGGTGATGATGATGATGATGTAAAGGCAAGGTTGGAGGTGGCAAAGAGGAAACTGCATGCAAGATACCAGGAGCAGAATGACAGTACGTGTTGTTTTTTACTTAATACAAATTAGTTGCATGTATTTATTGCTCAGGTGCAGGATGTAAATGGTAAGTGCATCTTTTAAATTTTCCTTTTTTACAGAAAAGAAACAGAAGGTAATACAAGTTCTGGAAATCAAAGATGCACCAAAACAAAAGAAAGTGATGCCAAATCTACATAGGCAGCAAAATGCAAAGCCTAAGAGCCAGCTAAGGAACTGGTTAGCTGGGCGGCGGTAGTTTGACCAAAGACATTGATGAGATAGAGAGGTGGGCTTCGTGTTTTTCAGTTAGCCAAAGAAGAACCCTGGCAACTTTACAACGGGCAAAGGTCCTTGTTCAACCGTTTTAGTTATTGACGACTCGAGGTATACTTTTAATTGAAGGATTCAAGAAGTGAACCCCAAAGTTCACAGAAGCAAAGGAGCTTGAAGAAATAAAGCTTCAATTCTACAGAGATATTTACTTTTGCGATGAACTTTTAATCTGAAACTTATTGTAAACTATTTCATCCATAAACTATTCTCTTTTATCGCTGAGACAAGAAATAGATAAACAGTATGAGATATAAAGATAACATGGTTTAACTGTAGATTTTTGTAAAGAGTTCAACTTCATGATGAAAAAAATCTTTTTTGGACAATCAAACTCTTATAACTTTCTTAATAATCTGAGTAAATACTTTTTTGAATTGCCTCTTTGATTTGCTGCAATTAAGAGTATGAACACGGGTGAAGTGACGTGATTGTGTTTTTGTTTGCTTGGATATTCTGAAACCTGAAGCTTGGTGGGGGGAGTTGAGACCTAACAAACATGAAGTAATTGGTTTTGTTGGGGACTTCGATAGGTGTGGCGTGGAATGAGATTGGATAATAAGTAGTAGGTAAGGTGGTAAAGGATGCAATTGGTCAAATGCTCATTCATGCCTTAGCTAGTGGAACAAGTCCATTCTTTTGACTGCGGCAGTTTTTGGCATTATAGTAATCTTTCAATAATTTTTTGTTCAAATATTCTTTTTAAAATTTTGAATAAAATTTTTTTATTCTAAGTAATTTTAAAGGAGTAGTAAACTAATCATCTTATCGAAGGGGTTCTTTCTCGTATAAGGTAAGTTTTTAGATTACCAATTTAGGTACGTTATTTTCCGAGTTAATTAAGTTACGAGAAAAAAATGGAGATAGTTGGAGGTCCTTGGTAAGTCACTTGCTTTGCATTTTCTTAAATGCTCAGTTGCTACTTTTTCCAATTTCATATCAATTCATATTTGACTTTCTGTGCGTGTGCGGTGAAATATTTGAAACGTTTGAAAGTATTTATGAAATAAAAATTTTTTAAAATAAAAAAAAAAATTTTTTTAGAAACGAATTTTTTATTTTAAAAATATATAATATAAAAATTTTATTGCGTCAAATTTTTTTAATTTTTTTAATTTTTAAATAAATTTTTATATATTTATAAAATATATATTAAAAAATATAAAAATTAAAAATCAGTTTTCAAAAAGCTAATCCAAACGTGCTCTTGACATTGTTTGCGTTACTTTCCAATCTCTTCTTCATTCTACTCTCAATGTTTTCAAAAGCACTTCCATTAGTCATACTCACAGGACATTTTTAAATAATTAATATGTTAAAACTCTTTCAATAAACTTAAATTTTTTTTATTTTTGAAAAACGATATTTTATATTTTTTAGTTAAATAATATTTTAGTACAACAAAGACCCTAGAATTTTTAAATGTAATTTTAATGTAGTTGATCTTATTTTTCAGAAATATTTTCTATAAAATAAAAAGGTATTTTAGACACTTTATCGAATAAATCTTTTTACAATAAATTTTTTTCCCTATTTTGTTTTAAAAAATAATAAAAATAAATACTTAAAAAATCTTACCAGATAAAAGTTTTTATATTTTAAATAAATTTATATAATATTTAAAATTTATTAAAAAATATATAATTAAAAGTGATAAATTATTTTCTAGATAAGTGGTGATAAATTCCGTAGTGTGGTTGGAGTTTTCCGGAAGCAGTTGATACGGTGGATATGGAATATAAGATGAGATAATATGCTATGCTATTGAAGAATAATAATTTTTTTTCATGTCGGCAAATACTGGAAAAAATAATCAATGATTCTTCATGAAATATATATAAAATAATAATTATTAGATTGCTTTAAACATCACCATCTCAAATCTATAATGGAGCATTTAGCATTTAACAAGCACCTTCCAGATTTCTAAATAACTTTTTCCTTATATTTGTTGAGATCATGTTACGATTTTTTTATATGAACCGAAGAATATTTAGGTTTAAAAATATGAAATAAATTATATCTTCTGTATATAATCATTTAGTTCAGTAAAATCATCTTAGGACCACTATTATTATTTTATTAGTATGGTTAAAATTATCAGTGACAAATGAAAGAATAACACATTTTTTTTCTTTAAATTCTTAAAATTCCAGCTTACAAAATGGCAGTAGTCTAAATTTCTTAATTAATTTTTTAGGTGCTAACTTCTTCCAGTTCATTATCAATTAATAATCTTCGCTAAATCTGATGATAAACGATCCACAGTCAAGTCATACCAGGACCAAGCTGTCTGATAACAACTTCTAGGTAATGTTTGATAATTCTTATTGAAAATAATTTTTATTAAACAAAAATTATTTTTAAAAATTTTCTAAAATAAATTTTTTTTTTTAATTTAAAAAAATAATAAATTCTAATGATGTAATTTTTTATATTTTTATATTAAAAAAATATTATAAAATATTCTTAAAATTTACAAAATATATAATAAAAAATAAGAAAATAATAAGCACTCTCAATTATATTGAAAATTAAATTATTTTCTAAAACTTATTTGAAAATTTCATATCAGAAAACTCCAATTTCAAAGGTCTAAGACTTGTGCATGCACGGAGATGTTGTAAAAAATGGATACAAAATTTCCGTGGAGAGATGTTATACTTTGCTTGCACTTCAATACTTCATGTTCTTGGTCAAGGAAAAACATATATAATGATTCTTAGCATTGTCAAAAACTGATGCTACATGATTTACTCAAAACTAGCATCCATTCAAATTTAATCAACATGAAAGCGAGAAATTACGACGTAGGAAATAGACTGACCTCGTAATATCATAGTAGATTACTGTATAGAAATACGTATAAACAACTTCACGCAAACTTTCCAAAGAAGATGCATAAGCATGAAAGAATGAAACAAAATCTCAAAAAATAAAGTTATATATTATAATTATGTAGAATTCATTTTTTTAATATTAGATATTTAATTCGAAATTAATTTTTATATTTTAATTTATTCTGAACTCATCAAACTTATCTGTAATTTATTTTTTATCAAATTCAGTTTCATTCAATTTTGTTTTATAAAACTCATTTTACTAATTAAGATACGCTTTAAATATCAAAGTCACGCTAGCAAAATCAATTATTGCTCCAGATTCCATATACACAATAACCACAGGCATCATTTATATATATATATATATATAAAAGCATAACGTCATCATCGAATAGATATAGTAAATTAGTAATCATACACCGAACTCATAAATAACAAAATATAAGAGACAGTGACAAGCCCGAACCACATGACATGGGCTTCTAATGGGGTTGACAAGCCCAACCAGTGCATATGGAGAGAAGGCGAGAAAGGGTTAATTAAACCTAAATTTAATACATCTCAAAATTTATGCCAAGTAGTAAGTTTTATAAACTTTACCAACAAAGATAACAGTGCGCCTGATTACGTTTATCTTCTTAAATCTGACATATAAATACCATTTCAAGAAGCTAGTACAGTAGATCACAAGTAGATAAAGAATGCTGAATCAAAATCACCATGTAATATAGCGTTCACACAAATTGCAGCAGATATGCTTCGTAGTACTACTGCTCAAACCTCTCACATTTCATGCTGCAGCTCCTGTTCTTCCTCATCTTCGTACTCTCCCTCCTCATCAGCAGTTGCATCCTGGTATTGCTGGTACTCGGAAACCAAGTCATTCATGTTGCTCTCAGCTTCAGTGAACTCCATCTCGTCCATACCCTCACCAGTGTACCAGTGCAAGAAAGCCTTCCTCCTGAACATAGCGGTGAACTGTTCACTCACTCTCCTGAACATCTCCTGAATTGATGTGGAGTTGCCAATGAAGGTAGATGCCATGGACAGGCCTCTCGGTGGAATATCACAGACACTCGATTTCACATTGTTGGGGATCCATTCCACAAAGTAAGAAGAGTTCTTATTCTGGACATTGATCATTTGCTCATCAACCTCCTTTGTGCTCATCTTGCCTCGGAACATAGCAGAAGCAGTGAGGTAGCGACCATGGCGAGGATCTGCTGCACACATCATGTTCTTCGCATCCCACATTTGCTGGGTGAGCTCAGGGACAGTGAGGGCACGGTACTGCTGGGATCCGCGAGAGGTAAGTGGAGCAAAGCCCACCATGAAGAAGTGGAGGCGAGGGAATGGGATCAAATTCACTGCCAGCTTACGAAGGTCAGAGTTAAGCTGGCCAGGGAAACGGAGGCAGCAGGTAACTCCACTCATGGTAGCAGAGATCAAGTGGTTTAAATCTCCAACTGACAAACGGAGAAAGAAGAGTGAGAAAATACTCCAAAAGATCAGTACCATTATACATAACATTATACATCCAAAATTATGAACACTACAAATGCCAACGCTAATGATTCCCCTAAAGTTACAGAACGTCAGCATTTCCATGAAATAAGAAGGGGAATCAATCTTTAGTTAGTAGCCCAATGCAGTAAAGAGAAATTGATTTTATTACAGTTTAGCAATAACACTACATCAATCAGTTAATGTTTAAGGCAGGATTTACTACTTGCAAGGATATACTATTAACATCACCTGTAAATATTAGCAGAATATATGCAATTGTTTATTAGACAAGTTTTGAACCTGCTTATGGATAAGAAGATCAAGACAAGTGGATCGGGTATATTTAAACATCAAGAAGATTTTAAATGCACACAGCTCGCATTCATTAAAGGAGTTGTGATATCATATCAATTCAGTGCAATTGGTTACTTCCTCATTTCCCCAATCATGAAAAAGGCGATAAAGCTAAATTACAAAAGCTTCCTACAGATTATCTGTGACCCTTAAAATATTACATGCTTAGATATAAGCCATCTTAGGACACAGCCATTCTACCAACTATAAATCAACTAAAGCTTTGTGGTGTCAATTAAATATTTCCACCACAGATGCAACCAAATAAATTGTAGCTGTTGGGACAGTGCAAAAGATTGATAGAAAAGACAAGATATGGTATAGAGATGCAACTACATGGTAGGCCCACAGCTATAATATCAAGCAAATTGGCAGCTGTCAGAGATCATTAAATGATATACTATAACGAGCAAATTTAATGCAAAAGAAAAAACTATAACCGGATGCACTGCAACTTAATGTACAAATATAAGGAGAAGAAGGTTGCCCTTTCCCTTACAGCTAGGAGTTGTCAGCTTGAGAGTGCGGAAGCAAATATCATATAGCGCCTCATTGTCCAGCACCATACATTCATCTGCATTCTCTACGAGCTGATGGACAGAAAGTGTAGCATTGTAGGGCTCAACCACTGTATCAGACACCTTGGGAGATGGGAAGACTGAGAAAGTCAGCATCATCCTGTCAGGGTATTCTTCCCTGATCTTAGAAATTAGCAGTGTTCCCATTCCTGAGCCGGTACCACCACCGAGAGAGTGGCATACTTGGAAACCTGGTTATGAGCATTAAGTAATGGTGAGAAAGAAAATTTGAGTACTACCAAATGACTGGATTTTAAACAAATAATGGATCTAGAAAGTGAGTTACAACAGTAAAAAAATTAAACATTTGCAAGGCTGCTTGTGGAATCAATACTTCGAACTCGCATTGCAGCCAAATTCTCCAAATTATATATATCCTTGTATATACAAATCAACAATATTATAAGGAACCACTGAAGGAAACATGTACCAAATTAGCTTATTAAAAGAACGAAAGTAGAGAACAGAGGTACTACGACTACAGTATAGTCCAATTATGCAAGTGTTATCCCTATCTGATGTAGAATAACCTGAAACTAACACTGTCTCTTGTATCCTCAACAACTGCCAATCCAGAATATCCAATGTCAGTTACAATTCCTGGTCGTACTGTTTCTAGCAAAGGAGTTCTAGCAAGAAAATTACCAACAAAAACGAGCGCAAGAATCTTAACATTCACCTTGTAGGCAGTCACAATTCTCAGCTTCCTTCCTCACAACATCAAGAACTGCATCGATCAATTCAGCACCCTCCGTATAGTGTCCCTTGGCCCAGTTGTTTCCTGCTCCCGACTGACCAAAGACAAAATTGTCAGGACGAAAGATCTGGCCATAGGGACCAGTGCGGACAGCATCCATGGTACCAGGCTCAAGGTCCATGAGCACAGCACGAGGAACAAATCGCCCACATGTGGCCTCATTATAGTAAACATTCACTCTTTCAAGCTGGAGTTCTGAGGAGCCCGTGTAGCGGCCAGTGGGATCGATGCCGTGCTCATCGCAAACCACTTCCCAGAACTTAGAACCAATCTGGTTTCCACATTGCCCACCCTGGACGTGAAGGATCTCTCTCATTTTCGCCTGCCACAAAAAAAAAAAAAAAAGCAGCTATCAGTTTGGTGCATCTATTCAAAATCATTCGGTCACGTAAAAAGAAAAACTAAACAAAGGTGCTGAACGACTTGCTCGATTAACATTATAATCTCACCAAAATAAACCAAAACTTTGGAGAATGTGAAATCTATAGATCTCTGGTTCGAGGAATATAAACAACAGATGCTTAAACTCAGTCATGGATAGATCTCCATAAAAGTTAACTAAAATGCCAAAAATATCACGAAATATACAAAGCTGCAAAGATCATAAGAAGTGAACAAACACAGGTCAGCAACGATCTCCACATAAAATCGATCACACGTGCTTCGTACTCAAAAATTGATCATAAACTCGATCTAACTTAATCAAAACTAAACATCAAACAAACATGTACAACAAATTAATGCTCCAAAACAAAAGAACACATCAACATATAACATAATTCTACTCTAAATCTAAGAAAAAAACTAGAAAATGGATTGAAAAATCCGACCAAGTACCACTCATCGATGACATTTTTTCCTTACCGAAGGAGGAAGAGAGATTTTGAACACGATCGGTTGAGATAGGGAGTGGGAGAGTGGCGCTCAACTGAGAATGCATAATGTTGGGAAGGTTTATATAATGCGGAGGGTAAAGAACCGACGGCTAGTATTTTTTTCCTCTTTTTTAACTTTAAGCGCAAGCTGCCTACCGTCCGATGAATTGATCGAACGGTTTATGATAAGGTGCCACCGTCTACGACCCGCTTTTTTTTTTGGGAATTGGATGGGAGAGAGAAGGTAATTAACGACGTTTTTGTCCCTCCGTAATTTCAGGAGCTGTAATTTTAAGATTTTGTAAAGAAATGTTTCTCGTTTATGTTTGATATTTCTTGACTTTGACTCAACGTTGTCTATGTAATAACACCACAGCAACTTGTGGAGTTGTTTCAATAAATTTTTTAAATATTAAAATTTTTTATATATAACTGTGTTTATTCAATAAAATAAATATACAGATATAACTGATGTATCATGCAATCATGTTTTAAAATTTACAATTTTTTTAAACATACTGTCAAAATATTAAAATAACAAAAAATAAAATAAAATATAAAAATAAGTGAGAACGTAGTACCGAATATCCACCTAATTCTACGAGTCATGTCGTTTGGTACCTTTGTTTATTCACGAAATTAGATTTGATAATATAAAAATTTAGTGAGATAATATGGCCATGTTTGATTAAATTTTAAATTAAATTTTTTTCATCAAAAGTTTATTTATATTTTTGCAAAAAAATAACTATTGAACTTTTAATTAAAAATTTATTATTTTATTTGAATAAATTTTACTATTTAATTTTTTTAAAAATAAAAATATATTTAACTAAATTATATTTAATAAATAAAATATATAATAATTAGAATGTACTAATAAATAATGTAGCAGAGTGAAAGAAGCACAAGCGTCTTTCGGCAGATTGTCTATGTAATAACACTTGCATTAAAAATATATTTTTTTCACTTTTATAATTTATGTTTTTTATAAAAAATTATTTAGATTCACTTTTGACTACAAAAAATAATCACTTTAAATTTATTTTTTTATAAAAAATATAAAACTATAAATTAATTTAATAATAATATTTCTTTTAACTTATTTTATAATAATTTATTGTTAATAATTTACTGTCGGTTCAAAAATATATCCTAATTCTGTTGCTCATTGTGGAAACTCACATCTCATACCCATATACTGACGCTAGTTTTAGAATTAATATAGCGCATAAGATATTGTTACTTGTTATAGTTGTATTATTCGGTTGTTAGGTCTACATCTTCATAGAGATTTCACAACCAACTACTGATTACTCGATAAGAATTACATTTCTTTTCTATTTTTTTAGTTATAAGATACCTCTGACGAAATATGATCAATCAAGTTTGAAACAAGTACGTATTATAAAAATACAAAATGTTCTTATATCATTCAAAAGTAACACCTTCAATTATTGCAACAAACATCAATTGCAATTAAGAGAGGGTTAAGAAAAGGATTAAGGAGGGTAGAAAGGTCAATTTGGATCGATTATTCCGAAGCGAATGGAGAGCAAATCACGTGAGACATTTTTTGGTTGCGTTTGTGTTGGAGTCGCGTGTTATAAGCAAAAGCTGCATAAAAAAAAATTTAAAAAAAGGAACAAGGCATGCACGCAAATTGCAAAACAACAAAAGAGTTCAGCGGCAGCTTCACATGTGATAACAAGTCACTCCCATGTGATGTGCCATTGCTCACCATCTTCAACCTTACTCTTTTAAACTCAAACAATAAACACAAACACAAAAACTTTGCATTAAGTGTTCAAGATCCAAAGTACGTATATCTATTATTAAGAGATCGACTTTAATTTTCTTTTCTGTTTTTGTTTTGGTTCTGATGAATCTGAAAGCCCGTCTTTGTTGGGTATCTCTTTAGAAAAATCCTTTGCTTGATATATAATCTAAGCATCAGGCATTCATTTGATTATTAATTATTTGATATAAGTTTCAGTAACAAATAATAATAATAATAATAATAATAATACAAATACAAGCCATTTGTCTCATTCTTGAATGAGATGATCTGTCAATGGGCAGCTGAACATGAATAAATGAACTGGGGCATGTTGTGTTTAAGCAACAAGAACATATGAATAATATGATATGGTTGGGATTTTTTTCTGTATAATGCAGTGTTATGTAGGATCAGAAACCCATAATTCACTGATAAATTACGTACAGCACAAATCACACTGAGAACTGATCACCTGCTTGTTATTATTATAATACTTGCATGAAGATTAAGTTATTAAAAGCACGCAAGGGAAGAATAATGGAATATTACTATATTTATTACCTGCCGTAGAGTGCAGAAAGAGAAGAGATAGCATGGTTTGGGTTCTCTTGTAGTCAATTAATCGCAGGGTATTTTTGGCAAGGAAGGCATGGTTTTTAATGGCATGGATGTATCAGGGGAACATTGTTCGAGGTCTGCATTACCTCCATGTGTACCTGCAATTATTATGGAGAAGAAAACTAGATAGAAGTGAACGAATACTTTCATTAACCATGAAAATTCCAAAAAAACTTATGGGTACCGTATTGTGAAAAAACAAGACATAATTCAATTTTAAAATGAATCATACGTAAATCAATAAAAAAGGTCCTGAACTTGGGTTTTAGTAGGCCTGTTCATCAACAGCCCATTATAGATTAGTTGGTACTTAAAGATATGAAATTCTAAGAACTGTTTCAAAGATCAGCCCATGTAGCGAAAGTTATTTAACCCCGGTAACAGCGGCCTAACAAAATACCGCTTAGCTAATGCATGATTATATTTGGGTGCGATTTAGAATTACTTATAAAATAAATTTTTTTTAAATAAAAAAAAAGCTATATTTTTTTATTTTTAAAAATATAATAAAAATATATAATAAAAAAATTTTATTACGTAGAATTTTTTTATACTTTCTAAATTTTAAATAAATTTTTTATATATTTATAAAATATATTTTAAAAAATATAAAATTAAAAATTAAAAAAAAATGTCGGATAAACACTCAACCAAACGCCCCTTTGTACCTTTTGAACTCGCGACCGACGGCGAGACTAGTGGATACTTTGGAGCTTCTTCTAAAATTTTTTACAAAAAATAAACTGACCTTTTATTAAAAATAATAAAATTATTTATATAAATATTTTTTATAATAATTTATATGTATTTGTAAATTCTTAGAAGCTTTTTAGAATACTTATAAAAAACAAAAATTTTAAAATAATATATTAAATAAACACCCTCAAATATGTTCAAAATACTGCAGCTCAAGATGTAAACGGAAAAGCTAGCTTTTGGAAATATAACTTTAAAAATACGTTAAAAATTGAATAAAACTTATGTATTTCCAAAAATTTAATAGAACCTAATGGATAAATTCTAAAACATTGTACTTCTCCACATGCTTCTTTCTATACGTAACTCTTATTAGTGGCCATCTACACTACTAACTACTAATAATTGTTTTCTTTCGTTTTTTTGCATATTTTAAATATTTATAACTGAATTTTGTAAAAAAAAAATAAAAACTAAAATTTTTTGAAAAATAAAATAGAAGTAAACTTCAGTATTTATCTTTCAGTAAATTTTAAAAGTATATTAAAAATTAAAATATATAGTTATATTAAAAAGTATGTAAATAAAAAAATTGTAACTAGAATTTCGTATGTGAAAATAAAATTTTAAATTTTTTGTGTAATTAAAATATATGAACTGTTTGGAATTTAAAATCTGATTTAAAAAAATAGAATTACTGAGATTTAAAACACGTCTTTTATTTTTAAGAATAACACGTGTACATAAACTTATAATTTTTTATATTTCTAAAAACTATAAATTTTATAAAACTATTATTAAAAATATAAATATTTAGTTAAAATGATAAGTATTTGAGGGTAACGACAAACGTGCCAGATGTCAAACATCTTCGTAAGCTTATCAGCTGCTTATTGATTTCAAACTGTGGATTAAATATTTTAGATATATTTTAGGTTAACTTATTCAATTAAATAAAACGAGTTGATGGCAGTTGGAATCCTTTCAGAGGTTTCTCTAGTCAAGTGATAATAATAGTAACTTATCTCTTCCATAGATAAGTCATACGAATTAGATGTTTGAAATTATTTAGAATTTCAAATTCTTTAGAAATTATTTTTTTATATAAAATATATTAACATTTACGCATCCAAATTTTTTATAACTTATAATTTGAATATGTAGCGTCAGATATTTAAAACGTACTTCTAAACAACTTCGAAGACAAAGGATAAATTATACATACAGCATCATTAGTTATATACTTTCTAATGTTTGGTTTTCGTTTTGAGGCCGGTTTCTTAGAAATTTAAATAATTGATCACATCTTGTTCAGAACTTACTTTGAATATATCGAACTTTAAATTTTTTTTTTTAAATTTTGAGTTGTATTTTAATTATCATTATGGATTCTAATTTTATTTTCATACCGAATTTTATATCTATCAAAATTAACTTTAAATTTAATATCACTTGTTTTAAATATTATTTTAAATTTTTATTTTTATCGAATTTTATTTCTCACCGAATTTTATTTTCGTAAAATTTGATTTCGCAAAATTCAATTACGTTCATTTGATATACAAACTTAAAGAATACAAAAACATTGTAACGATATTAGGCTAGAAAACTACATGATATATACTCACTCTGTATAAGCTAAGTGTTGATTTATTTCATGCGAACCGCAATCTCTCAGTATTTTTCTTTTTTTTTTTCTAATTGGATTTGTTGGTTTTATGTACTTTCACGTACATGTTAAAACTTATAAAATTTCCATAAATTAAAAGGAAAATTAATTATTTCGCAACGGTTATGTATAACGTGACCGACGAAAACATGGTAGTCGAAGATTCCGACATTCAAATTTGTAAGTTTCAAACTAATCCGGCCGGTTTTCAAACCGAACCGGAAAGACCGGTCCAAGTGTACTTACGTAATTTTAAAGAAGTAAAAGGGTTTATATTTTATAATACCGCGCTGGGAAGAAGGAGAATGTGGGGGACCACAGTATCCCACACTTATTAAAGAAAAAGTTTACTTAATTCAGAGAAAGAATTTAATAACTAGAAAGAATTCGAGGTGAAGAAGGTTTTTAATTCCGAAACCGAACGGAGTCATACGCTTCAGAGATTCATTCCAGAAAATAAAGAGAACATCAAATTTTCTTCTTTTTTTTCCTTTTATGTTCCTTCCTTTTCTATACTTATAACTAGGATAGTTTAAGAGTATTTGGTTGATCTTAGTTCGGTTAATGAAGAATTGAAGGACAGTGATCAGAGAAAGAAGCAAAGTGATCAGAGTCTTTGGAGCTTGATCGGTGAGAGTTTGATGATTAGTTGTTTTGTTTTTCGGTTCGATTTGTTTGGGTGTTTGACTGTGTCTTGTATATCAAGTTGGTTTATTTGTGTTTTTCTGAAGTGGGTTGAGTTCAATAGTAAGTTGTTTTTGGACGATTCATTTACGTTGTTGTTTATTCATTTGCATTGCAGTTTCTCCGATTGTCATATCCTTATATCTTTTGAACAAAGTTTAACTGAATTCCAGTTTAAAGTTTCAAACTTTAGTGTTTTCATTTGAATTTGTGCAGAAAGTTCAAATCATTTTAGTTAAAAATGGGGAAAAGGTCCAAATTTTACTGTATATATTGTTTTTTAGCAGATTAATATTGTTCTTCTCATGAAATCTTGTCTGAATATACTCATTTACATGATGCTATAGTGCTAATGGTGTTTACAAACTTGCGCTTGTACTGGTTGTTCACAGTGTACGCTCGATTGTGCTGATGACAAGGGTCACTCGAGACTACAGAGTTGTGATGCAGGATGATGCAGTTTCATCAGTTTCTGCTGATGCAAATTTTACCTCGAATCGTTTCCCTGAATATAAACTAGGAACAAATAACATGATTATTGATCCTGAGGAAAATATTGGACCAGAAGCGCCTTCCTTGAAAGAAATTATAGCAAAGGAGACTGCACAGCTGCTGGAGCAGCAAGAGCGTCTGTCAGTACAAGACCTTGCAAAGAAGTTTGAGAGTGGTTTGGCAGCTACGGAGCAGTTCTCTGGAGAGGTCTTGCTACCTTTTAGTTCAGCAATGTGTACATCATACTTATTAACTCTTGAGTTGAGTTTATGACTTTGGTTGGTTGTTGATGGTAGCTTGTTCACCACGTAATTAGTGAACCTTTAGTCATCCAAGCTGACACACACATGTTTAGCTTCAATTATTAGCTTACCATATTGATTTTTTTTTTTATGTCAAGTGTATGCAACTGACTCATTTATGCATGTCTTCGCTGAGCTTCAGAGTAGCAAAGTAATTCAATTATAGACAGTTATTATTCAACTCTGATCCCAGTTAAGCTTTTTCAAACCAATATCTTTTGCGCCGCTCCTTGTCCACTTGAATTTTGGTTGTATTATTCCATCTTTCCTTCTTATAAACGTTACATAGAAAGGACAAATAAGTTTGAATATGAATGCCCTACATACGTCACAAACCCCTTGCGTACTTCTTGAACCCCTTACATACTTCTTCAACTCTTAGCTACTTCATGAACTAGACATCTGTAGTTATAAGAGAAAACATATGCAGAACTGTTAGTGGCCATGGGAAAAGTTGGCAAGATTGATTGTGATGTAGCACAATTTTTCAAGCGGCCTTTCAAATCGAATTTAGGTTTTTTGTTGTTCTTGGGTAGAGCTTTGTGCTGATAATTCTTTCATCATGCTGGGCAACATCTCATTTTGGTGATTTTAGGAAAAATGGAGGAAGATAGCTTCTTTAGACAGGCATGTCCTTCTGAAGAAACTCAGAGATGTACTTGAATCACTTCGAGGCCGTGTGGCTGGGCGAAATAAGGATGACGCTGAGGAGGCCATTTCCATGGTAGGTGTAATTGTACTTTGTAGACTTCTCTATATGACTTCCATTCAGCAACCTAATAAGAGCTTCTGTTGGATACTTCTTATAAGTTCTTGTAAGAATTGTTAGTGGTGCATTACCATTTGTTGGAGACAGTAAATGGGACCAATACTTACAGGTGCATGACGTGTGGAAGCATCTCATCAAAGTGGTTTTCTATATTTCGATCAGTTGTACATAAAACCATGTTAAAAACTAATTACTTGTAGGTGGAGGCTTTAGCAGTTCAACTTACTCAAAGAGAAGGAGAGCTGCTTCATGAGAAGGAAGAACTCAAAAAGCTTGCAAATTTCATTAAGCAGGTAATAAATATGATTCAGTTCTTTTAGCATTTTATTAGCTAATTACGAAATGGCAAGCTATATCTTCCGCAATGCAAATTTAGTAGGCAATTCTTTCAGCTATTGCTGGAAGTTAATCAGAAACCAAGGTTTTAGGTTTGTCTTCATTTAGTATTACTACTGAAGTATAATATCAGGATATGATCATCTGTCTTTAAGTTTCTTTAAGGGCGATTGCCACCTACGTGGAAAGAGAGATCAGTGATAAAGAAACTAAATTAGTGATAAAGTAACTAAACTCAGGGCATTATATTCCTTATTCAGAACTCAATAGGGTTGCCTATTTAGGTATAAACAAATAAAAAGCGAATACTGAAATATCTTCTCAACTTCTGATGACTTGTGTTTGTTATGTTGATTACTTTAGAACTCTATAAAACATACTTACATACCACATTTCTTTCCTAGGCTTCAGAAGATGCCAAAAGAATAGTCGAACAAGAAAGGGCTTCTGCTCGTGCTGAAATAGAAAGTGCTAAAGCAGCTGTACAGAGGGTGGAGCAAGCTCTCTACGAACAGGAAAAGACATCTATGAGTGAACAAAAGCAGGTGAAAACAATTTCTTATTAAGTTTATTCTTTCCATACTGGATACTTTTAAGTCATTAAGTCGATTTTATACTGAACAAATTAGTTGTTGGGTCTTGGCCTTGCAATAAGAATTCTCAATTCACTCTCATATATTGGCTTTGCGACATATGATGTTCATTTTCTGTAGATGGATGGGTTTATTTCCCTATGTCTCAATGAACTTTACATTGTGTTCTTCTAAATTGAAGGATATTGACGAGTTGATGAGAGAGGTTCAAGAAGCTAGAAGAATAAAAATGCTGCATCAACCAAGTAGGGTAAGTTAAGTGGTGCCAAGCTCGTCTCAATTTGTGTCCTATATTCGTTGGTGTACCATTTCTCAACAAAGTTAACTTTTCGTAATAATGCTATAATGTATGTTCTGTATAGGGACTTCAATTGGTTGAGAAACTTCCTTTGGTTGCTGGATTTTATACTGTTTTCTCATTCTTAGACTGAATCAATTGACGTTTACATCTTTCTATCTATATGCTAAATTAATTTAAATTTTACTACAGGTGATGGATATGGAACATGAACTACAAGCATTGCGTATTCAGCTTGGAGAGAAGTGCAGCTATATCACTCAGCTCAGGAAAGAGGTCATATCTTGAAGCATTTCAACTTTTGCTTGCTACACTTTTTGCTGCTGCCACCTCATTTGTAATCTGTTTCTTATGAATATATGAGTACCAAATGTTGCTAAAATGCAACAGTTCTTGGAAATAGCAAAATAAACTTTGTGGCTCCATATATCTGCAATAGAAAATCAAAAGCTTGCCTCCCTTGATCTCATTAGCTGTTTTGTTTCTCCAGCTGTCAATGTGCCAAAAACTTGAAGAGAAAGAATTAAAATTGTTTGACTTGGAGGGTCTTGAGATTCTAGGCTCATTTTTGCGAGTTATTCCTATAGGAGAAACTGCTTCAAACTTTTCCAGTTGTTCTATTGAATGGTATCGCATACTTCCTGAACAAAACAAGAAAGAGCTGATTGCAGGTATGTAAACGTCATCTATGTCTAAACATTGAGTGGTTGTATCTGTAAGCTCAAGCTTTTCATTTTATTCTCCTGTTTGAAAACAAATTGCTGGTAATTGTTGAAATTAACTTTTATATTGTTCATAATATCGGCTTTCACAGGTGCTACAAAATCTATTTATGCTCCAGAGCCTTTCGATGTTGGACGAATCTTGCAAGCTGAGGTTTTGTCTAATGGCAGAACAATATTGCTCCCCACAAGTGGTCCAATAGATCAAGGTTTGTTTTACAATATGCCATTTAAGTTTTTTGAATGTTGTGGTGTGAGTATAAGCATTCTCACAAAAGCTATGTAATGTTCAATTGCATAGTATTACCTTGAAATGCAGTGTGACTTTTATAAGTTTGTCACTGGCTCTAGCTTTTTGCAACAATAAAGAGGAATGGAGTTGTTCAATTTAGGTAAAATATGATTGTAGGTTAATGCCCTTCGAAGTTCCTTAGAAGCTACTTCAATATATTACATGCTCATGTCAATGCATTTTTGCTTCAAAATGTATATACATCTTTGACATAAGTGGCAGATTCAACATTTGCATTACTTTTTGGGAGAATAAATTTTTCAACAATGTCCTTTCACAAAAGAGTACTTTCATGAAGCCACTGCATCACATTTGTGAAAAGAATCATCTTGATGGATGTCATTAAGAAATTTAGCTTAATCAAACAATTTTGTTCCATTTGGTATGAATTAAACAACCTTAATACTGTCGTCATGAAAGTCGGTCCCTTTTTGCCAAAAAAGATCATGATAAAATGGTTTTTGATGTTGTTTCATGTTTTATATCTTCCTTTACTCATGTGATAATTGATAGTAGTAATTTTAGTAGCTGACGTTTAGTTCTCACTTTTTAATTTTGCTGACTATGATGTCTTGAACAGCTGCTGGGCTTGGAAGCTATGTAGAGGCACTAATGAGAAAACCTGATTCTGAATTTAATGTAAGCTTTTAGATTCCTTTTGTTTATGACAAATTCATTCTAGTATTTTACTGAAAACGATATGCTAACTCAATTGGATGTAGCATCTTAGATACAGGTTCTTTTTTTGTTCAAATTGATACATTTGTAAATACTATCCCCTACTAAATAATTGAATAGAAAATCTCTATCCCATAACTGTCTCATGTTTTGTCCCACTCGTAGGGTTTTTGGCACATTATCTAATTCAAGATCGTCAGATTAAAACAGAAAATCTAAAAAGAAAAACTGTTTGTAGGATCTATAATTATACATGACAAGATCCTACAACAAGCAAAAGATAGTTGTAGGATGGGGGCTTTCATTTCTACGTAGCCCATCATGTAGATAGTCATCATATGATTTTTGTGCTTGTTGTGTTCTACTTTGATCAGTCTGTGCATTATTTTGTTCAGTTTTACATTGTTGAAAAATTGGGACTTGCTATAATGTTTAGTAAGGATGTTTAAATACGCTATAGTCCAAGCTGGTCATTTGTAAAAGAATCAGGCAGTTGTTGTGATGACATGATACTTTGATTTTGTTTATGACTCTTATAATATGCTAATGGTGGTTTCCTTTTTTATTTTAGTACTGAATCAAGCATATACATTGACACTAAATTGTGTGATCTTATGATCATTAAGGTGGTTGTTGTTCAGATGAATGGGCATGATTTTCCTTCAAATGCAATCCATGTATTTCATGTGGGAAAGATGAGATTAAAACTTCGGAAAGGGAAGTCCACAAAGGCCAAGGAAACATATTCTACGTCAATGCAGGTAGGTAAAGTATAGTCATCTTTGTAACCATTAGAACAGTTTAATGAAAGAAAAGCTGGAGGTTATATAATTCTTTAGGTTCTGAGAATTCTAAATTGACGTTGTTTCTAGGTCCTGCTTTACCTCAATTACTTAATTCTACATAGCATGTCTTTTCTCAATTAGAAACTGAAGAAAAATGTGTTGATGTAACCATGCATCCCAAATAGTATAGGAAAGCTGGTAAGCATATGAATTCTCCTATTGCCAAAGAAATAATAGGTTGATAAGAAACAATGCACTGATAGGGAGACACAAGTTGATCGATGATTGTCGCAGATGACAGTAAGACCAGAATTAGTGAGAATTTGCTATGTTAGTTGCCATTCTTTATGTACATCCTTAAACTGTAGGATTGATAATCATTTATGAGATATAATATTATGGATTTTGAGTAAATTAACAAATGAAATTCTGTATTTTATGGATAAGTTCCTTAGTTAAGGTTCTAAATGTGGTTGGTTGTCATTGCATGTACTCTTTCACGCTAGAAGGAGAAAGTATAAGTGTATAGAAAATATGTCTAATTGGTACATCTTTTTACTAATGTCCAGCTATGTGGAATTCGTGGTGGAGGCAATGCAGCAGCAAAGTCTCTCTTCTGGCAAACGAGGAGAGGACATTCATTCACTTTAGCATTCGAAACAGAGAGAGAAAGAAATGCAGCAATCATGCTTGCACGAAGATTTGCCTTTGACTGCAATGTAAGTTCTGATTAGTTTCATTTTCTATATACATGTGAATGGAACAAAAAATCTTTGCTCAAATACGGCAATCAGGTTGGTTCTGATTTAACTGCATTTTATGCACCTGTAATTCGTTAGTTACTTATCATGCTAGACGGACGGCCAAGAATCTAGTCACAGATCACAATTTTGCTGATGTTATCTGTGTAACAAGGGAGTGTATGTTTTTACAAGAAACTAGATTCTCATTTGAACAACTAGCAGACAACCAAGAACGAAACTGATGTTTCTGAAAACTCGTCAACACTGCCTACTGTTTTCTTCCATAAAGCCTTACAGTTTTTATCTGCTAAAATCTGTTTATGAACTTCAGATCATACTTGCTGGACCGGGTGATAGGTCGCCTGTGGGAACATGATCGTGAGTCGTAATGGTAGCAATGTGTACATGATTCGTGGGGAGTGTATAATGTATGTGGTTCATTGCTTCAGGTTAGAGTAGATAGTATGACAGCAGAGACTACCATGAGTAGTGTTATAGACAAGTGTAAGGCATTCTTTTTCTTTGCCTTATACTGTATTGAACCTTTCCATCTGGCTCGATGTGGAACATATATGGATGAACAATGAAAATCTATATGCTTTTTGCTGCTTCAGGGTGTTAGTTTGTATACTGAAGCTGTTTGCATTGTTGACATGGTTAAAACACATCGCCTTATAAGAAAATGCTTAAATACCAAATATTTGAATGGTACGAAAGCGACAATGAGTGAACTTCTGCAAATGGAACAAAGCTTCAGCCACAACATTCACTTGCAAGTCTTTCACGAGCTAATACCATCTTTGATTATTTGCTCGTGGTATGAACGCTGCATAAATAGACAAACTATGAGTATCTGATGTCGCTGGAAAATAATGAAAACATTTTCAACAGCATGTGAATCTCTAGCAGCTAAATATAAGGGTTGAGCGCGAAGTTATCGCTTGATAACAAAATTATTCAGAAAGTAAATGGAAACTACGATGATCTGAACAACTCCTTTTGAACAGATTCACCTCATACACCTGCAAATCAGGCTGATGGCATCACCTCACTAGTAGGAACTCATTGGGAAGGTTTAATAGCTTTGTCAGGCATTATATTGTTAGGAAGGGTCAGCTCTGGTGGGACTTCTCGGACGACTCCAAGCAGTGAATCGTAGTCCTCATCTCGCCGAGCAAACTTCTTGCGGAGAACCTTCTCGAACTCAATCTCATCAAACGACTTTGCATTTTCTGCAGCATGCACTTGAGCTAAATTGTAGTAATTGATAGCTGACTGAGAAATGAATGCTATTTCTTCATCTGTCAGTTTCCTCAGAAACTTCGCTGGATTACCTGCCCAAACCTGTTGATTTAATTACAATAAAAGACAAAAATATCAAACACCACCAACTTAAATTCTACACCTGCTGCAGATGCCAAGCTTGGGATAGCTGGAAAACTAATAGAGCTTTTTGAAAAAAGGAGCTTTCAGGAAATTTTTAGTAGACTTTTTGAAAAAAAGAGCATGTACATACAATTATCCCATGACGTACAATTTACTCACACCCCCCAAATTTTGGACAAAACTTTCTACAACACTGTGCATGGTATATTTGGGCTTAAAAAGCCTAAAAGCCCAAAACCCATGCCAAACATGGCTGTATACAAAAAGAACAAAATAAAATGAACATACAAGATTAAAGAGGCAACAGCATGGGAAAGGTTCTCTGATGCATTGAACCAAAAAGCAGATCACAAGTTTAATCCTACTAGCAGTCAAGAAAGAGAAGGAATAAGAAAAACCTAGATGCTTTTGTGTGGGCATATCACTTGTCAATCAGTCAGGAAAGCATCATTTGATAGATATATAAACAGTAATAAGGATATCACTATTTTAGTATATAGGGAATTACTTCAACAAAGCAGGGAAATAGAAATCATGACTTCATTGAAATAACCTAAAACTGTTGAATATGTAATAAATGCAAGGATTCATAAATCTAGGGTCGAGGAACACCTCTCCACATGGAATCCTTGTATTCTGTCTCACTAGGGCACCTGCAGCAACCATACCATGCTTTTCAACAACCACTCCATCAAGCAGCACGGCACCCATACCCACAAAGGACTCATCCTCGACAGTGCAACCATGCAGGACAGCACTATGACCTGTCAATGAAATTTTCAAAATGCAAATCAGGTACTTGATCATGGAAAACAAAATCCACGGACGTCCAGAAGATGTAGGTAGTTTATCCTTTCAATAAACTGCAGATTGATGAGAAACGACATTCGATGTATATTGAGCTTACCAACAGTAACATTATCTCCAATAATTGTGGGGAAGACTTTCCCACTCAAATTCGACTTTGCCACATGCACAAGGGAATTATCTTGAATGTTGGTCTTGGATCCAACATGGATGCCATTCACATCACCTGGACAACACAACACAGCTAGCAGTCAACAATGTAGCTACTGAGGTAAGAAAAAGTCCCCAATTCTTATTAACAGAACTAACAGAACATGCTGCAGGGAATCAGTATGAACCATACAATATATGCTAGTGTACAACATTTGAGCTCGATTTGTACTGTTCGATTGTCTTTTTTATCATGCATAAGTGGACAAACTTACATGTCAAATGGCCAATGGCATAACTCTTCTGAAGCTCACAAAACAGATACAACAAGCTTTCGTAAGTCTCAAAGTTCAAATAAATATTCATCAAGAAATATCTAAAAATTATGAAATAAGCATATGCAAGTGCCTAGTTTGTGTACTAACTACCGGAATTGAAAATGTTTGTTATACTTAATTTCCCTTCTATTAATTGAAGAAAGGAATGGAATTTCATGTAAAGAAAAATAAGATGACATACTAAAGTTGAAAAGAATACTGTAAGCGAACAAAATAAATGGTAAGCGATAAGTTAAAGAATTCAAACCATTGAGGAACACTCAAGAGTTACCTCTTAACACACATCCATACCAAATTGATGATCCTTCTCCAACTTCAACATCCCCAATCACAGATGCACTTGGTGCGACAAATGCATCCTTGCGGACATTGGGTGTCTTGTTGAAAACATTCATAAGGGTACGGTGCCTAGATACTGAAAATTATATGCAATCCATCAAAAGCTAGAAGATAAAAATAGAGTTTTGTAAAAATCATGCACAGGAAATTGTACAGAAATTTCTGTAACTGCAGTTTAAAGAACGTTAAATTATCTTCACAATTTCACTCCTTGCAATGCTATGGTTTTAACTAAATACATTTAAGAAAATTCCTTGATTCATTTATCAAAACAAGCTCTGCTACATAGAAACTGATTAAAGTATTACTGTTAGTAGGAACTAACTATGATATTAGTAGAATGCCACGTAATGACACATATGGATGCTATAAAACTAGGATACAAGGTGCTCAGTGTTCTAAATATCTAACAGCTACAATAAATAACATCATTGTAAAGTTGCGTGAAGTCTCAGTGTAGTACAGAGAAAACCTCTAGAAAGGCCTCAATCAAAAACTGGCTTAGTAATGGTTCAAGCGGAGCTCATATTTTCATCAGATGTGGGCAATGAAGCTAGTGAAACCATATCCAAGTTAAATTAAGCAACCGGCCATGACAAAATGAAGGCCATCAGATCATGATTAATAACATTATTGTTTTAGAAAGATAATGCAACAGCTTTATCAGGATGAAAGAGCTGATAAACTCCATTACTTAATAGGATCTATAAATCTTTGTAATCAAGTATATGAAGTCATTCTTACAAGTTGTAGCACGTGGCAAACAAAAACTGTATGCATGATATTTACATTAGACACAAACACAGGATATTTATCACATTCAAGCACTGGAGAAAATTTCTAACAAGGTGGTACTGTTGGACATGTAGGTGAATTGAACACAGAAGATCCAACCAAAATTTTCGACATCTAAACCATCAGAAGTTCAAACTTCTACCAGCAGATTAAAATGTAAGGTCATTGAAAACATAATGTGCACTTGCTTGACTGAAAACACTAGCCACAATATGTTCAGATGAAAAATCTACACCAAAACAAAAAAAAATTTGAAAGAAAATGATCAATTTACAAGATTGCTTACACGTTTCAATAAAACATTAATAATCAGTAAACCTACAATTTCTCACCAAAGCACTTCTTCGTGCATTCTTCAAAATCGAAACTTTATCACTCAATCTGACGAAAACCCAAAAAGATTGTAAATATGTCTAAAAAATGCCACATTTAACGCAAATAATCAACCACCAATCAATAAATAAACGAATTATTCAACAATATGAGATGTTTAAGATCAGTAATTACACTGCTCCTGAAAGTAGTAGTGACCCTGAAGACGGGAGCCGAGACGATCAATAGCCTGACCGGTTTCACGGATCCAGAAACCAACGGTGTAGATCGCACGCCCTAGAGTACCCATCTCAGATTCCCCTTGATCAACAAAATACAGCGGTCCGTTTATCCCCGGAGAGCAAGATAAATGAAGAAGCGGAGAGCAGCAGCGAAGGTAGACGGAACAAAAGAAGAAACAAGAGATCCTTCGACGGTGACGTGAATTTGGGTTTTCGGTAAATCCAATTACTGTATTACCTCTGGAGCACGTGCTCAACTCCAAATTAAAGTTTATAGCTGGCTAAGATGGACCATATGAAACTTTCAAGAAGCCAATTACAGGCCTAATAGCTTAGTAGGGCATCGTAGAATCCTTGTTTTTGAACTCTTTAGACGTTGCTTATAGTCACCCTTTCATTCCTAACTTTTCGGCTTATACTTTCCAATAAATTTTATATTATACTTTATAATTTTTTAAAATTTAAAAAATATAAAAAATTTTATGTTTTGTTATTACATGTTTTTTTAATTTTGAGTTAAAAAATAAAATTTGTTAAAATTTTTTTTTAAAATAGCTTTGTTTAAAAAAATTTTATTTTAAAAAATCACTCTCAAATATTTTATTTTCTTTGAAGAAGAATAGCAGCCACTAACCATCGCTGGTGACTGCCCCTGAACTTTTCTTTCTATCTCTTAATTTTTGTTTATTTTTTCAATGAATCTTCTTGTACGAAATAAATCAAGTTTAGTACCTCTAGACACAAACCCACGTACACATGCACACACAAAAGAAAGAAGTTAATTAATAGTTTGTCATGAAAGGTACAGAAATGTTGCTCACTACATGGGTGTTTTGGTTCAGCTTTTTTTTAATATTTTTTTAATTTTTAATTTTATATTTTTTAATATATATTTTATAAGTATTTAGAAAATTTATTTAAAAATTTAAAAAATATAAAAAATTTTTACATCTTTTTATTGCATATTTTTATTTTTTTTTAGAAATAAAAAAAATAAAACTTATTTTTCCAAAAAAATAATAATATTTTTTATTTTAAAAAAAATTTATTTCATAAGCAAACGCATTAGCCAAACCAACGAGTGCTGCGTTTGTGAAATGTGAAAGTTTAATTTTTAGAGTCATTCGGGAATGAGTTTTGCACGTTGAGATTGTGACAGAGCTATTGCGCAGTAATAACTGCTAACGTGCCTCTTTATCTTTGACTTAGGCAATATGTCGGAATCTTTATTCTTGCCGAGTTAATAGTGGGTATATTAATTTTATATTAAATAAAAAAATAAGGTTAATATATTAGAGAATTCTATTATCTATTAGTTTAAATTATTTTATTAAATTGAGCTTTATAGGGTATAGATAAAACTCTTATCTTGTTTACTTTTGATATCTTAGTTAATTTTTACGGTGTTATATATCTTTTCAATAGTAATTTTAGAGCCGATAGCTTATCGAAAAGTCTGATGCATGTAATAACTCTATCTGACACTAGATGAGCAAGTTAAGAATAGTGTGATTTATGAGCTTTCGCAAGGTATGTGTAACAATTCTGAGCAAGTTCGAATCTGATAGCTGGCTCTTTGTTGCGTATGAACGGTATGCAAATTAGGTGACATGCACTTATTATATCTTTAACTAAAAGTGCGATGAATAGGTTAGAGTAGTGTGATTTACATAAACTTTTATAAGGTGCAAGTGAGGATTCGAAACAAGCTGTGCTCTGATGGCTGGCCTTTGATTGCGTATTGCGCAGGTGAGGCGATTCGCGCATGTTATACCTCTAACTATAAATGTAATGAGTATGTTAAGAGCAGTGTGATTCATATAAATTTCTACAAAATATGAGTAAAAATTCGGAACAAATTGAATTCTGTTAGCTTGCTCTTATTATACAGTAACTGTGCTAGGAGCGAAGTGGTTAGGATTATGAGTGATCAACATACTTGGTGCACGATAGAGTGATCGGAAGAGAAAAAATATAGATGAATCACTATTGAGAGAGAGATTATTGGTTCAAAAAATGAGTAGATTAATCTCATATTGAATAAAAATAAGATAATAAAAAAATTGATATATTAAAGAGTTATATAATCTATTGGTTTATATTTTTGTATTAAATTGAGCTTTATAATGTTTAGATCGGACTCTTCAGATTCTTTATTTCGGTTAATTTTTTCGGTATTGTATATCTCAACAACAACTCTCTGCCAGTGCACTAGTCATTCAATAGCAGCCCTTGCACGGAGAATGAAAAAAAATGACAATTTCTTCAGGAAATTGCTTCTCAAGATGCGCGTGGCATACAAGTAATACGCTAGTACTACATGATGATGTTACTTTATAGACACTCAACAGAGTTACACGCGCTACAGAAACTTATTAAGTTTCATATTATAAGAGATTCAAGCAAACCTGACCGTGTTCTCTTCTGGATGCAATGATTCTTGCTCATAGATTCAAACGTGCCATCTTGTATTCAGTATTATTGTCAATATCTAAGTAAGTTGCAGATGAATATGAAACTAGATCTGGTTTGTTTTGGAGCTTCCTTTAGTGTCGTAGGAGCGATTTCAGAGCTCCAACAGTTTGGTGAAATCTGCAAAAAAGTTCTTTTCAAGACATTCGAGTTGGAGGATTGGTGTAAAGATGATGCAGTCTCACCTCATATGCCTCCTCCGTTTATCCTGTATATGAGTTGTGCGAAATTGAGGAATGCTTACTCCAAGATTGTCATCAATTCTGTCTTGGTCAAGGAAATGGGAAAGCTTCCTTTAGGCAAACATAACATTTATCATCTTGTAAGTTGAATTTAGAACTTCATGATGGTGAAGTTGTTGATTTTACTCATCCAGTACAATAGAGTGTTGTGCCTGGCTATCAAGTATCAGGAATGCCTTTGACCTCCCTCCTTTCGGTTGGTTCATTTCGCAAAGTTTGTCCTCGGTGATGAGCAGTTCAGCTAGTTGGAGTCCTTCATGGCCTAGAGCACAAGCAGTTTGGTCTTTCGTATTTATGGATGCTGAAGCTACTTGTTGTTGGGTACAATGGTAACTTAAAAAGTCCTACATAAAACAAAGATAGGATTAGAATGTGGTATAGTGAAAAGTTTCTAAAACCGCCCATTTGCTAAGTTTTTAATTTGATTTGGAAGTTTTAGTATATAAGCCGGACTTAGAATGAAATGTTTCTCCTCATCTGATGTAACGGTTGGGGAGATAAAAAACTGAAGGAGTTAACCAAGATAAGATAACTAAAAAATCCGATCCATATACTAAAAAGTCCAATCCAACCCAAAAGCTTTAAGTCAATAGATTATAGAACTCTCTAGTATATTAATCCTCCTTCTTATCTTATCTTTATTCAATGTAGGACTAATCTATTCACTCTTAATTCAACAATCTCTCCTTCAAAAGTAAATCACCCATATTTTCTCCTCATCCAAGCATTCTATCGCGCACCAAATACGTCGATCGCTCAGAAACCCAGCCACTTGGCCTTGAGCAACGTTATCGCACATCAAGAGCCATCCATCAAAGCCCAGCTTGCTCCGAATTTTTACTCACACCTTGTGGAAGCCCATGTGTTCTCTAACTCTCATTCAAAGTCTAGATATTTTATTTGGCATAATGTTCTCAATATTTTTTATTCAAAATTTTATTATATTTCAGAAAAATTTATTTAAAAATATAAACATATAAAAAAAAATATATAAAATTTTTAAAAAAATTTTATTTAAATAAATAATTCAAACATTTTGTATCAGTAATAAACTTTTACCCCAGATTTTAACCATGGTAAACTACTTGATAATGGTACTTGAAAAATAAAAATAGTCAATCCTAAAATTTTGAATGAAAAATAAGAGTTCAATATAATTGAAATATAACTTTAACTTTTTTATTTTTATATGACTCAAACTTCAAAATTAAAACCTAATATTACTAAAATTGATGCACTGAGTGTGATAGTCAATATGTTAATACCGAATAAGTTTTTTAAAATATAATTAATATTATATCAATTTTATATAGAACTTATTTTAAATATTCGTAACTAAATTTAATAAAAAATAAAAAATAAAATCTTTTAAAAAATAAATTAATTATAGAGTTTAATATTTAAATTTTAATAATTTTTAAAAATATATTAAAAATTAAAAAATATAATAATATTAAAAAATATATAAACAAAAAATTTAAAATTAAATAAAAATGTAAATATAAATTACTTATATAATTAAAATATATAATTTGTTCAAATTTTTAATTAAAAAAATAAATTTACGGACGTTGATCGATTTCAAACAGTATAGCTAAACAATTGTTAGCAAAAAAAGAAAGCACCATACTGTTATGTTGATACGGGTGGTTGGTGGGCAGAGTAGTTCGACGGTATAGCTGATTGCGTAAAGACCGCTGACGCCGGAATATTCGTCTTTTGGCTGACCGATGTCTTCAATCCACGGTAAGAACGAGTCGGCGATGATGAAATCATTGGAAGGATTGAGCTTGCAAAGGAATTCTTCAGCGGGTTCGTCCATGCGAGTGAGTACAGCTTCAACGAAGCCAAAGGAATCGAAGCCCCAGTCTTGTTCGAGAGGAAGGATATTGAAAACAGTTGTGGAAACAAATATCATAAGAAGAAAAGAGAAGGATGGATTTCCATTCTGCCCTGACGACGACAGTGATGATGACGTGTCGGCGGAGACGGTCGGATGTTGCCTCTGCCGGGATAAGAATTAAGAAATGACTGTTGCCGTGGGACCCATATTCAAGGAAAGGGGATTGGCTGGTTAGTCCAATACATGAGCGTTACCTCAGTTTAAAATGTTGAATGGGCCTTCACATGTAGTGGGCTTTCTAAATAGATCCTTCTATTGCGCTGTTGGGTAGTCTGCTAAGACATTGATAACGAATTAAAGACTATGAGAAAAAGATAAAAAGTACAAAAAAATCAAAGCCTGTAAAAAGAAAACAAGTTTGTTGATTGCTTATGGTTGTAAGCAAGCAAGAAAGAAGAACATGATTGCATGCGTAGTTGTATATTAGAACGGAGCAAGTCAAATCGAATCGATACCACTGTTGATGATTTTTTCTTTTTTGGTGTGTGTATTGACAGCAGTAGCAGCTATTAGTAGTGAAATGGTGAGCAGTATAGATGCAAAAATGGACGAGCCGGGCTGGCTCTGTCCGGTAAAGCAACCAGCTCGGACCAGTCCAGCCTATTTACTCAGTATATATTTAAAATTTATATAAAAAATAAAAATTAAAAAAATTTTGAAATAAAATAAAAAATAAATATTTTTTATTTCCTAAAATTTATTTTTTAGTAATATAAAAATATTTTTTATTAAAAATTGATCTGATTAACAATCAATTTTGATCAGGTCAACGGTTCATATTGACCGATCAACGTTAATCGATCAATATGAACAGTAATCGGACGGACGAGCCACCCGGCAGGTCAATATAATCGACCCATCCTGTCTGTAGAACCAGACCAAATCGATCCGATCATATTACTGTTTATCGGATCAGACGGGCCGATAGCCGGACTAACAAATCGGGTCAGAAGCTGACCCGTTTGGCCCGGCCGATATTTACATCTCTAGTGAGCAGTGATGTGGTTAAAAAAAGGTTTTACGCGGGGTTTGATTGTTCTTCTTTATACGTTCATTTTCACCACCAGTGAAATGTCTTTCATCATTTCATTCATGTCGATTCCATCCATGCACACGAACCCACACGCTCTCCTGTCATTTCATGTAATGCCATTTTTTTTTTTTGTTAATGAATAGCTAGCTAGCTAGCTATCCTGAAACTCTTGTGAACATGAGGTTGATGTATGCATGTCTTTCTACGCTTTATTGGATTTTGCCCTAAATATTCGTTCTTTTCATATTTGTAGTTTACTTTTTTATTCAAAATTAATTTGTTTTGTACATCAAAATTAATTAAATTATAATAAGTCATTTTAAAGTTATTTTTTAATAAAAAACATAGGTAGATTTTATTTATAATATTATACTTTATTTTAATAATTTAGTTTTTAGGATAAAAGAATGTGTTTGTTTTGCAATTCTTTTATTCTAACTTACTATTTTGTGCTTTTAATAAATTTACAAAATATTTTATAAAATTTTTATAAAATTTTAAAACTATCACAAGTTTATATTAAATTTTATTACAAATATATTATTTTTCTAATAAAATTTTATTTAAAAAATATTTTGAAATATATTTTATTTTGAAAAAAAATCTTTTTCTAAAAATCACTACTACAACCATCTTTCGCTACAACCTGAGCATGTGGTGTTTCTCTATAACTCCAGTCCAAAAAATCCAATGAGAGCATATTAATTGACCAGAGCAAAAATAATAATATTATTATTATTATTAAAATAATAAAAAAATATTATATAGAGTTATATATCACCCACAATAAATAAATTTTAAAATAAACTATTAAGTATAGGTCTAAAAATAAGTAAAATTTATATTTAATTATAGTTAAAAATGAATGGAAAATAATTCACTGATAGTTATAAATAAATTTAAAAGTGACTTTTTAATTTAAAATTTAATTTTGACAAAATTAAAACATTTCCAGAGTCAAAAAGTGTTGGATAAAATATTAATTAGGACCCCGCCACCATGTATATATTTAATGTACAGGTTGCTAACTAGCTCAAATGGTCATACATGTAAATTAATATCTGATTTCTTTTGTTTTGACTTTCTTTTTTATATACCTTTTAAAGTATTTTCGAGTTTTTTTTAGAGAATGATGACGATATCCCTCCGGTCATCTCCAACGAATATTATATTTTATAACTTTTTCTATTAGAAACTATATTATTAAAAAGTTTACGGAAAATTCTTTTTATCAAAAAATATTATACAAAATTTTATATTTCTATAATTTTTATATAATGAGCTGTGCCTCCTGTTACATATTGGACTGATCAATATTTTTTTTGCAGCTTATTTTAAAGTTGGTATGTTAAGGGCATCAAACCTATTTATAAATGTACTAGTCCTAAACTCCTAGTATAATATTAAGATATTGTTAGGGTTGGGTCAAGATTTTTCTGTGTTATCGAAGAAGAATCAAATCAAATCAAAACAGAAAGAAAGAAAATTAAAAACTCAAAAAAAGAATCTTCAAACTTAAAATTAAAAAAAAAAAAACTTAACTAAAACATTGATCATCAATATTAGTCATCCAACATTAGTCATACAACGTAGACTTAATTAAACACTCAAATATGAAATTAAACAACCTTACTGGAAGGAGTCTGGTAATATTTATGAAATAAAATTTTTTTAAAATAAAAAATATTTTTATTTTTTTTAAAAATAGGTTTTATATTTTTATTTTTTTAAAAAAATAAAAATATGTAATAAAAAAATTTTATTTTATAAAATTTTTTTATATTTTTTAAATTTTTAAATAAATTTTTTATATATTTATAAAATATATATTAAAAAATATAAAATAAAAAAAAATTAATAAACAGTTTACCGCAAACGGGCTCTAGATATGAAACTACCATATAATTAAAAACCCTTCTAATGATCACATGATAACTCTGACCATCTCTGAACTTGATACACAAATCTCCAAGCACTTAAATTAACTAATTAACTACTTCCCACCATTAACCTCCACTGCCGGTGCAGGAGCAGTTGCAGGAGCAGTTGCAGTAGCAACACGTTCTTGACCAGGATCAGCAGCATAAGCAACGTTTGCAACGTTCAGAAGCATGTGACGGACACATTTCGCGTACTCGAGCAACTTGTCGGTTGCCGGGATGATCTCTTTGACCTCCGGCTGAGATTCAAAATCGCGAAGCCATGAGTAAAACAACGGGAACTTGTCAGCATCGACGAGCTTCACTGAAGCAACGTCTTCGAATACGGCGAGCCAGTACGAACCGCAACCAAGAACGATATCAAGAAGACCGATCTTATCGCCGCCGAAGAATCTCTTACCCTTGAACTGTCCTTCTCTGAGCTCTTTCTCAAGAACCATCAGGTTTTCATGCACCTGATCCACAGCAGCCTTCTGTTCTTCACCTGTTGAAGAAAACACCAACCCCACTGCTGGGCCAAGCTGCATGAAAGATTTAAAATATTATACATGCTACATATTCAGCTCCGATCTATCAGCTTAATTAAGCTTGGGTAATGCATTACCTTGTCGTCGACAAAGTGGGACCAAAAACGGATGACGGCACGATCGTAAGGATCGGAAGGCACGATCGAAGAGTTAGGCCAGAGTTCATCAAGGTACTGAAGAATGATTAAGGACTCTGCAATCGGGCGGTCACCGTGAAGCAGAACGGGAACTTTCTTGTAGACAGGGTTGTACAGAAGAAGAGAAGGGCTCTTGTTGGATAGGTCTTCCTCAACGTAGTCAAACTGTAGACCTTTGAGCTTGAGAGCAAGCTGGACACGATGAGTGAACGAGCTCGCCCATGAACCGTAGAGCTTTAGAGGAATTGGAGCTGCTTCTTCCTCGGTTGCCATGAAGTTTCTTCTTTCTTACTTCACTCTTGCAGACTTGCGGTTTTGGAAGATTGGAAGGGTTGGAAAGGTTCTTATAGAGTGGAAGATGCTCGTTAGGTCCCACACTTAGTAATGGAACCCTATGCTGATGGACACCATAGGCTTGTTAGCCATGTAGACTTTGATTATGAAATATTGCTAATGGTACGAATAAATTATATTATTAAATATATATATATAGATACATATATAATTTTATTTTTAAATTACAAAATTAAATTTAAAATTTTGATTTTTATAATATGGCGTGTTTTAAATATCTATAACTAAATTTTGTGACAATAAAAAATTAAAATTAAAATTTTTTGAAAAATAAAGTAAAAATAAAGTTCAATCTTGATGTTTCAATAATTTTTAAAAATATATTAAAAATTAAAAAATATAATTATATTGAAAAATATGTAAATAAAAAAATTAGAACTGAAATTTTGCATGTAAAAAATGAAATTCTGAATTTTTTATATAATTGATATGAACTATTTAAAATTTAAAATTTGATAAAAAAAATAAAATTATGTACGCTTGAAATACAGCATATTGTTTAAAACGACTGTGAAGAAAAAATCCAAAAGCATCCGTGAGAAGTCTTTAGAAGCAACTCCAAACAAGTCTCCAAGCTGTCTGAGCTACTGTTTGACAGTATTTTGTAATATATTTTTATTTTTATTTTATATTTTTAAATAATTTTAAATAATATTTAATAAATATGTTTAAATTTATTATTTTTAAATAATAAATTAAAATATTTTGTTTAAAATTTTTTTATTGTATAAGTAATTTTCCCGGAAAGGGAAATGAACAGAACAAGCAGTAAAAAAATCTGCCCAGCGACGTCTTCATTCCCATTCCTTTCAAGATGAATGCGTAAAGCTCCTGTACTGTTCTAACAACGACTGCTGCTTTAAATGTACATATCCCTTCCTTCTTCACAAACATACGAGCGTATGCTACTACACCATAACCCTCACGCTTCCCCTGTTTCTTTCATTGTCCTATCGGCTATCTCCCATAAAAAAGAACACTTCTCTGAAGTGCTGTACTTCTTCTTTTGCCCAAATACGTTTAATAGAAACTGAAACTGAAGTGACATTGAAGAGTGCGTAGGACACATTGCCCCCCACGTCCACGTTGCAGCAGTAACCAACCAAGTTGCAATGCATAAACCAGATCCAAACAAGAAACCTGGGTAAGTTTTACGACCCCATGCATTACGTGTTCTCTGCTATAATACATGCGTGATCTGATCTGACCCAATTTAATGGTTTGCCTAGACGAGACAATAGTTTCCTTTCCCTGCGAAGGATAGCAGTAATGGGTTCACCGTTCACGGAATTTCTTTGAAGAAACTATTTATGTCAAATTGCTACGTGTGAATTTTCTTCCGTTAAGAATTTAATAGGTTGTGGTTCCCGGATCTGTCTATCTCCTATCAACGAACAAAGTATATTTTTTTAAAAATAAAATTATAAATATAAAACTTTAATAATATAAACGTCTGTATCTTTTACCAAACAACACCTTCAACTTCGCAAAATTGAAATGAAGAACAGACTATTAGATTTTTAATCAGATGGTTCACATGCAAACGTACCAACCCCGAGCCACCGTCTAGCTAGGACATGGTACCATTGCGCTAAAGAAAAAGCATGCCACGGCCTAGCGGAATAACAAACAGAGAGAAATTGATGTACATTTGACTTACACAGGGAATCCATGTAGAATTTTCAGAAAAAATAAATGAAGAGGTCTAGACCCAAACGTTGATCCTTTACTGCTAACACTGAAATTGAAACAGGTATGAATTTTAGACAAACACGGGGCATGAAAAGAAGTGCCTGATGACCATGGTGAACTTGACCAAGAAACAGGGACCGCTAGTGACATATGAATAAAAGGTCTCGTAGTTCCTGAGCAAACAAACGATTTAAAGAGGAAACACCACTAGAGCAAGGTTTCTTCTGACAGCATCTCCAATTTAAGACGCGTTTTGAATCACATGAAATTCAATTTCGTAAACTAAATTTCAATAAAAATATACGATTTGGTGAGTAAATTTTAGAGTAATAATTAAAATCTATTAAAAAACAATTCAGATTAAATTTTTATAAAAATGAAATACGATATAATAAAAATAAAATTCAAAATAATAGCTGAAATATGTAAAATAATTAAACTCAATACTTACAAAAAAGTAAACTTTAGAGCGTGTTTCAATCGCCCGTAACTCCACTTCTTTCGTCAGATTTTGAGTTCCAAACCGTTCATATATTTCAATTATACTAAGAACTCCGAACTCACTTCTACATGCGAAACTCTAGTTCTAATTTTTTTATTGGCACACTTTCTGATATAACTATATTTTTTAATTTTCAACACACTTCTAAAAATTATTAAAACACAAATACTGAATTTCACATTCACTTCATTTTTCAAAAAACTTTACTTTCTACTTTTCACTTTCACGAAACTCAATTACGGACATTTTGAACACGCCCTTAATGTAATTGAAACACTCTTAGTTAGGAAGCTCTTTAACGACAAGTAGTATCCAAGCGCATCAAATACTTTGGTGCGTTTGATATTTATTTCTCTAAAATTTTATTTTAATTTCAGTTAATATTTTTTAATATATTTTTAATAAATATTTAAAAATTTATTTAAAAATAAAAAAATAAAGTTTATTTTTTAAAAAAATAAAAATTGTCTCACTGTAGTACTTGGCTGACAAGCTATATAGTGAAAGGAGTGTTGAAGATATTTGATGAGAGCTAAATCAAATATCTTCCATATATGGAAGTGTATGGCTGAATGAAGAACTGTTTGATTAGGGGTGAGAATATGGATTGGTGGATCGATTACGGATCAACCCATTTAATAATCGGGTCAAATTTGTTCAATCCTAACTCAACCTATGAATTTATACAGGTCAAAATTATCAACCCTAACCCAACCTACTAATAACCGGATCAAATTCGAATCGACCCATTTAATAATTAAAATTATTAATTATTAATTTTATATTTTTAAACTTCAGCGAAATTATAAGATCAGCTCTAATGAAAGTGCACAAAATTTTTACTGACGAGATATAATTATGTCCGACAGAATATGCATTCCTTAACGTCTTCATCGGTCCTTAAAATATCCAAAAAAAGTTATTATTTTTATTTTTTAAAAATATATGATAACAACTAAAATTTATGATTATAAATATATATTAATTTCGATAAAAATTTTGATAAACATATCTATCTAACAAAATTTTCATAAAAATCTTTATAGGAACTCTAAATTCGTCATTAAAAGTACATATATAGTAATACTTTCGATAATATTATAATTTTCATCTTACACTATTTTACTAAAATATAAAAATAAAAAATTAATTATAATATAATATAATTTAATAGTTAGTAAATAACTATTATCGATTATTTTTATTTTCAATATTTTATTATACAGTAAGAAAAAATTAAAAGTTGTTCTTTCAAAAAATAACATTTTGAATTGATGAGTCAATTTCGGGTTAACCCGGATCGACCCATTTAATAACCGGATCAAATTCGTTCAACCCTAACCCAACCCATATATTTATACGGATCAAATTTTTTAACCCTAACCCTGATTAAACAGGTCGATTTCGGATTGAATTTTCAGATCGAATTATATATTGCCACCCCTATGTTTGATATTGTTTGTACCTTTCCATTTCAAAATCGTTTTAGCTTTTCAATTCTCAAAAATCTTTTTACAATATCTCAATTTTAAAAAAGAGTTTAAAAAGCATGAATAATTGTACATCATGGAATCCATATATATAACTTTTTATTTTTATAAGTTAAACAAGACCAGCTTATTTTTAAAAGTTTTTATCAAAAAAAATTATCGATGTGCCTAAACACCAAATATTACCTGAACAAACACAAGATTTTGTGTCAAACTAAAAGTCCAATCACCGTGAAACAAACTGCACATAAGCAGTTTTTTATACAATAAAAAAAAACTAAATCTTATACCGGAGTTTGAGTTTAAACTATCAATACAAAGTATGTACAGCTGAATGCAATGACATGTTGGAAAAGAAATAAATCTGGATCAGTACAAAGCAAAAGAAATACAAGACTCTTAACTGATGCCTGTAGGGTTTCAATTTGAAAATATATTTATCAGCTGAGGCATGAATAGATAACAGTCATCTAATCCTACGAAAGCATGCTTGTCCTACAATGGCCACCACTTTGACTGCTAGAAAACCCTAACTGCTTAATTTTCACCATTTGACATGCTCGCTCCAAAGTTATTCCCAGATTGATTTGCTTGAGCTGCATCTCAGAATGCCTTCAATTATTTTGGAGGTAGTCCGCTAAAAGACTAAATGAATGTTACATCTATTAAGTTAGCAACATATCTTAACTGTAATCATGTCACAACTTGTGCAACAGGTTAACAACCCAGCTCACGAGCACAGGGCTTCCAGCCCACTCGTCCCGTACCTAAATTGCCAACCCGGCGGTGCTTTACCTCAAAACTAATTGGCAGTGGAGTTGGCCAATAGGTTATAAACACACACGAATCAGTCTCATACATAATCTGGGATTACATTTGGGATCATAAGTTCATAAGAAATTGCTACTGAACCATCAAAAGATTTCTGTTATACACCACGCAGATCACTGACTTCTAAAACAAGTCATTACTATGAACATACTTAGTAATTTTCAACCATACCTCAACCTTCTCATCTAACCTCTTCCTTCTAAATCTGTGTAAGAGCAAGAAAAACAGCAGCAGATGATATCTGAACCTGGAGATCTGCAATATCAACATCATGACCGCCTTCAACTAGGCCCCATCGATCAACCTGAAAGAACAGACGAAAGCTTGCTATAACATCAAGAATACAGAAATCATATATACTAATAGTTTTCAGAACTTAAAGATGAATAACATCAAAACCTGTAAATCTTCTTCAAGCCTTATTAATTCAACAGCCTCCTCAATGCTTATTCTGCCACGAACTATTCCAAGAGGAATAACCAAAGAATGTGCAGCTGCAGCTAGCGCATCAATTGCTGCTAATTCAAAGTCATTTGCTTCCTTCAAAACATCTTCAATAACTTTTACAAGGCCCTCCTGTTGCTTGCCACCAAAAAAACTAGTGTATACTACTGGTTTAAAGCCAAACTCTGACTCTACCCACTTAAGTATAGGATCAATCTTCTCAATTTGTTTCTCTGCAAAATTCATAACCTATTAGATAAAATCCAAAAGACAATATAATATGAATAAAATGCAAATAACATCAGTTCATGAATAGTAGCATTAAATATTCTTGACTACTAGGAATCCACAGATTTTATGACTTTTGCTTGAAACTGTGAAACACTTCACATCATAAAGCCAATCATGTCCTCTCTCTACCCTAGAAAACTAGTTCAACATGGTATTGCAATGCATAATTGACTCCTAAACAGGACAGGATATCCCAGTTTTGCACCAGAAGCAGAACGTAAACAGAGCATCCATATCATTAACTTTGAAGGTACAAAAGAAATTAAATTTAGAAGTACAAGGAAGCTTGGGGCTCTGTTCAGAGCAACCAGAATCCTTTGTGACATTTAATTGGAATTATGGTGAGCTTGCAGATGTATTAACAAATTTGTTGAAAACTTGCACTGTTGCACAAGGTGAACTGATGTCTGAAACAAGAATTGTTAAGAAGGTAAGGGCATGACGTACCAAGAAAACCTTTTGTCAAATCACTATCTCCTGGGGAACGGCAAAAAATTAAATCTTGGTGAAACTTTGTCATAAGGTTCTGAATAATCTTGGCACGTGTCAATGGAACTCTTTCTAGAGCAGTGCATGCGAGCTTCATTAGAGGCATCGTGAAGGGCCTGATTCCATCGGTTTTCTGTAGCGTTTTGAAATTTAACATTAGTGTTATGAAAATGATGATACAACAGACATGAGAAGCATGAAGCACAGTTACCCATTCAAAATGCCATTATACAACAACATAATAACAACAACCAAGCCTTATCCTGTTAAGTGGGGTTGACCAAAATCAAAATGCCAATATGACCTTGTATACATGTTCACAATCATCTCACTTCTGCAAAAGGTGAAGTTTTTCACAATCTAGATATCATACATTGTTTTTGCTCTAGCACAAAATCTAACTCATATTTTACTGAAGATAAGCGATCAAAGTTGCAAATCATTAATATTTTAGAAGTGTGTGTAAAACTATTATCTTAAGCACCTAATTCCATTCTTAAAAGACTCCACCTAGTGAGGTAATGCTTAGTTGTAGTTGTTATCTTAAGTGAGATCTCTTCTAAGAGCTACTAAAACTGCAGATGGAAAAGGGCAGGTATCAACAACATGAGCTTTTGTAACTTAAACATGACTAAGGATGATTATGTAGTAAAATGACTTCTAAAATAAGAAACTCTACACCCTTTCTTTTTTTCTTTTTCCTTTATCAGCCAAAGATGCAGTGCGGATAATCAAGCTATCGCCAAACAAGACTAACTTTATTTGATAAGTAAAAGCTTCTAACCAATCAACCAATCAATCCACCACCAACCATACACTTAATATGGACGATTCAATCTTTTTGAATGAAATTGCATGAAAGAAATGAAATATTCGATAAACTAGTTAACTTGCAGCAGAAACACTAACCTTTCATGAAAGCAATGAAATATTCAATAAATTAGTTAAATTGCATGAAAGCAATGAAATATTCGATAAATTAGTTAACTTGCAGTAGGAACACTAACCTTCATGAAAGCAATGAAATATTCAATAAATTAGTTAAATTGCATGAAAGCAATGAAATATTCGATAAATTAGTTAACTTGCAGTAGGAACACTAACCTTCATGAAAGCAATGAAATATTCAATAGATTAGTTAAATTGCAGCAGAAACGCTAACCTTTCATGAAAGCAATGAAATATTCGATAAATTAGTTAAATTGCATGGAAAGCAATGAAATATTCGATAAATTAGTTAAATTGCATGAAAGCAATGAAATATTCGATAAATTAGTTAACTTGCAGCAGAAACACTAACCTTTCATCTACGGTGCTTGAACTTAAAGCTCATAATCTATCACACAACTAAAAAAACACCAAATTGATCAGCGGGGAGTAAAGCACCTGGTAATCCCACTCCGCCGCAATTGCGTTCGCAAGAGCTAGCGAGTGAAGCTTCAGGGGG
Organism: Acanthochlamys bracteata; assembly: GCA_019914995.1. Taxonomy (NCBI): domain Eukaryota; kingdom Viridiplantae; phylum Streptophyta; class Magnoliopsida; order Pandanales; family Velloziaceae; genus Acanthochlamys; species Acanthochlamys bracteata. The sequence goes on from CM034133.1 coordinate 3,362,228, forward strand.
CGCTTAGACGGAGTCTTTAGGGTTCGGTAATCAAGCATGACAGTCCATCCATTACCATCGTCGGCCGGACGGGTTGTCACCTGATTATAGAACCGCTTTCCAACAACCGAACCAGTCATGAACGACAACGGCATCGTCACCGATGTTGAATCCCTCGTCGCCGTTGTTGATGCCGGACCCTTTAAGTAGATCTTGTCTTCATCATTATCAGTGTTGTTATTGTTGTTGTTTACTGATGATGGTGAAGGAGAAGGAGACGGAGAAGAGTGGGACGCGGCAGCGGCGGAGGAAGTGGAGAAGTAAGCGGCAGAGCGCCGGCCGGGGAAGAAACGAACGGCTGAAGAAGAAGACTGTTTGAGGATTCGAAGCAGAGGAGAAGACATTTTTTATTTTGTTTTGGTCTTTTTCTCCGATCCGCTCAGGAAAAGATTTGGCGAGCGAAGGTATGAATACATATTATATGTATAAAGGGAGAGAGAGAGAGAGAGAGAGACGTATAGCTACTTGGATCTACATTTTTTAGCTTTTACCTTGTTTGAAAATAAATATAAGAAGCTGAAAAAATCGTAGGTTCGTAAGCTGAAAGTTCAAAAATATACTGAACACATTTGACATATAGCTTATTGGAAGCTCTTTTCAACCAAAGAAGTGGAAACAGGGTCCTGCCTATTCATTGAGTCAACCATTTGAGTGAAATCTGTAAGGACTACAATGTCTGTACATCAGGTTCTCAAGAGTATATAAGACTTTGGCAAAGAATGACTGTACATCCTATGTCTTCCTCAATCACACAAGGAAATCGGGAAAAGAGGAACGCCATCATCAATCCGTAGAAAGAAGCACTTGAGCAGGATAGTCAATATCAGTGCCTGTAATTTGCTCTCTGACCCAATGCAAAGCTTTGGTATATGTCACTATGGCACAACTGGAAGGACAATGCAATTGGAGCAGTAGTATTTGCAAGCACAGTAACCAACAAGGAAGATGGGGATTAGAATAATGTATAGGTATGTTAACCTGTTCCATGTCCATAAATATTCTGCCAATTCCCAGAAATGCCATTCTTCCAAAGCCCTCAGTGAAGACTTTTCATAATCAAGAATGCCTGGGGCTGGTTATTCAATGGTTGAACAAAGGCATAGCAGGACCAAAAACATTGCCCCAAATCTGAGCAGTCACAAAATTAACAATGTACATGAAGGTGAGGTGAAAACATAAGTTATCATCCCTGCCTTCAGCATCCTCCATTCACCATCTTTAGCACATGAGTGTGGAGAACCAGCAATCACGTACACAGCAAATGGTACAGAGACGGAACAGCCAAGACGGCATGCTCTCAGAGGAGCTTATGTGCAAGCACTGAGATATAAATAAGGCAACAGTGCCACCACAACAGCCCAAAGATGAACCAGAAAATCTACTCCTGCAGCACAAAGCCATCTCCGTGATTCACCTACATCTGCCTCCACAGCCTTAGTTGTGCAGGAGTCCAGCTTGGATGGATCTATTAATTCACTTTGTGTACTACCAATAGAACAGACAGAAACAGCAATAGTGGGCAATGGAGATATAAGCGATGCAAATCCAATCATATAGACTCCAGCTGCCACGAATTTGTGGTAGTCCTTAAACCATGCAGCAACTGAAGTACATTCCCCAAAATTGCGAGTCAGCAGCTAGCCAAACTATATCTTGCAAGCCATGTTACTCTGCTGATATGAAAAAAGACTGAGAAGGCCAGACCCAGAGATAGGGCCCAACTTTCTTGAATTATAAATTGTCACCAAAACAATAGCTTCTTTTGCCATCAGCCCTTGGAGCTTGTATCATACCACAGAATTGACACCAATGGTGCACAGCTGATGTTCTATTTAAGCATTCTCTTATTTGGGGTCGACAAGAAGAAATATACAGGGTGAAACTGCTTGCTTGAAGTCTGAAACTTGTGGTAGTAACCTTCAGCACCAGCATCTTCCACATACAGCGCAATCACCTCAAATTTTCACTGTTGCAGCAAGATCAGCACCCATCAATATGTGAAATTCTCAAGCACAACCTTCACAAACGTATAAAGAATTAAAGTATAAGGGTTAAGAAAGGGGCAGCATAACTATCATGAATGACAAAGACAGCCCCACTGGATAACTGTATTGCTCAATGTTCAAGTAGAATGAAAGTAGTACTGCCAAACAGTATACAATTGGCAAGAAAATTTAGGTAGGGAATAGAGATTTACCACGGGTTAGAAAAAGAACGCATAATCAACATGCATTACCTTTTTATATCTAGGTAGACTTATTACTTGCTAGATTTTTTTAGAATTAACATTACATATAGTTAATAACTCGAAATCATTCTTAGATGACCGTTAACAAGCTGCTCTAAATGATGTACAACACGATCATTTTTCAGATTAGCATTATGTATATGTATGTCAATAGGTAACCACGTCTATCTATAGTCAGAACATAAGAGGATTATATACTTCTATGAAATATCCCTGACTTCTTCGACAGCGGCATTGACAGATTTTCATATCATAAGAAAGTTATATCATAAACTTAAGGGCAAGATAAATGTTTAAGGGAAACCTCTGAGAGAAAAAGATTGAAGAATACACAAATAAGTATGCAACTAGTACCTTCTTTCACTTGCTCCAGTTGTTTTGGCAAATATAACTCAGAATAAATCTATTTGCTTCTGAGACATCTTGACTAGAGAACATTCAGTTGGTAAAAACTTTGTTGAAAGGTCCCCCTGGTCAGTAACAAAATAAAAAGAAATTCGAGCAAATTGACAAAAGGCAACTAGCATTCAAGAAAAAGTCAGCTAGGAACACCACAAAGGGATGATTCTCATTTGAAAGAAAGAAAAAATCCGTTATACAAAAGAAAGCAATTAATTTGTTCCATAGGTGACGAAAGAGAAGGAAACTAAAGCAAAAATAAGGGGACTAACCAGCTAAATTAATAAGAAAGAAGCCAAAGAAGACTCAGAATGTCACATAGATAGAGTATCACATACAGTTCAATATTTGTCTACGAAATTTTTCATCTCTGGAAACTAAGGTTACTCTCCATAGATGACAAATGGATGAGATGTCAATCTTCTACATAATATATCCAAATTTCTTTACAGCTAGTGGCAAAATTTTCATTGCACATGTCAACAAGCTTCAAGTTATTCTGAAAGTGCTGGATTCACAAGTACTAAAGCAACTACACATGATAATAAGTACCCTACTGCCTCCGTATAGTTACACATGATTCCTTCCAAGCAGTATAATAGCAAAAAGTACAGTATAATAAGTTGAACATAGTTTCTCCAGCCTAAGAGAAAAAGAACAAATAACCTCCAAAAGTCGCAGCAATGCTTCAAGCAAGAAAGCTTGTATAGCTACTCACGGCAATAGTACCTTAATATCATTAAATCTTGTGAAAGCAAGTAGAAATCTCTCATTTCATACACATCTCTTAAATGTCAGGCCACAAAAAAATACCTCTCATGCATAAGGGCGAGTTTATAGTACACATTTGTATTGATATCTACAGCACATAAAGGAACCAAATCAGATTGAACAGAAATAACTTCAACCAACTTAAAATTTAACGAAACACAAGAAGAACATTCCGAGAAAGAGCGTGAGCCTAGCATGCGAGCATTTTCAGAAATGTAAGTGGTCTTGGCGAGTGCTGGCAGCAGCAGCAACGCCACGATCCCAGCAGTACAGCAAAAAACGCTGCAATCCAACAAGTTATTCCACTCACCAGAGATCCTAACAGAAATTTGAAGCTGAGAGATTTAGGGTGAAGATTGATCTGGAATTTCTCCTGACGAGAACGCTGTGAGCAACGAGTAGTGATCCAAGGCGAACAATTAAGCGGAACCTCTCACGTCTCCGCTTCCGGTCCCGCCATCGCTGTGATTTAAAGGCCGGAGAATGGTTCAGCTGCCGACTTGCTTTGATTCAGCTCCGGATATTGGGAGTGCTGTCTAAAGAGAGAATTTATTGGGCCTTTTTATGTGGACAATTTAGTCGCTTGGTTCTCAATTTCAATTTTTATCAATTTTTTTTAATTTTTCTTCAATTTTATATTTTTTAATATATATTTTATAAATATATAAAAAATTTATTTAAAAATTTAAAAAATATAGAGAAATTTTACGAAATAAGATTTTTTTATTACATATTTTTATTTATTTTTTTGAAGTAAAAAAAATATAACTCATATTTAAAAAAAATAAAAATATTTTTAATTTTATAAACAATTTCAAAACGTTCCCTTAATATTGAAGTCGTGTGTTTTCTATTTGATTTTTATTTGAACAATGGGCCGGGCTTTTCTGATAATACCTGATGTTGTGAAATATTCTGGCACTTTTCGTTTGGGCCTTTGAAATCATGGCAAAACTATAATCAATCTTTTGGTTTCACAAGCATTCATTAACTTTTTGGTGAATAGGAAATTTTCAAAGTGGAAATTGATCGTGCTCAGAAAAATAGAGATTGCGAAGCTTGCTTGTTTTAGTATAATAGCTACTAAATCTGATAAAGAAGTTTGGAAATTTTAGCTTATATTACACGGGACAAATATTCAAACGTTATGAAAATTTTCTTGGCTTCCGCATTAGTCTCTTGGATAACGTTAAAGATAATCTTACAAGTCTTAAATTTTCTTGGAATATTAGATCTTAAGTCTTAAATTCCAAATTTTATATCAAACTTTATATTATTTACGTTTGTTTTGAACCTTCATGGTTTGTTAAGATTGATATATATATGATTTATTTATATACTAAATTATATAATCGGTTTTAATTTTGAGAGGTTGTTTTGGAATTGCTCAAGTAAAAAGACTTTAGGTGAAAAAATATTTTTGTAGATTATTTTAGAAAATCAGCTTCTATCTTTTAGCTTTAAAAAATTATATACATAATAGTTATATTACATACAATTTATCTGTATTTTAAAAATTTTTAACTTACACTGAACAAGTCTAAGAAGATATTTAAAAACACTTGTGAAAAAAATATTCTCAAAATTATATTTTAAGAATTTTTACAAAATAAATTCTAATTATTATCTAAAAAATAATAATGATAACTGATAATATTTTTTTTACTTTTAAAATATAAATTTTTATAATAAGTAATAATATTTCATTAAAATTATGAAATAAAAATTAATGTAAAGAAATTAAAAAATATTTTCAAATATCAACTCATGAAGCCAACCAATACTTCAAACTATGCAATCATAAATATTGGACGCTTTGGCGAATGGAAGGATAAAGGATTTGGGTTCCTAATATCGATGTCACATCCTTGTATCAACCTTGAACAAGATTTCTCAAAGCAAGATGTTATTGAGTCTCACCAACCAAATTCCAAACAATATGAGGAATTATTTACTAACACATTAAACTCAATTTATATCAATTTCTTTTTTAATTAAAACAAATATAAATTTTAAAATAAATTCTTTTGGTCAAAATTTATTTTAAAATTTAATCTTAAAATTCAGTTTTAATGCAAAATAAATTTTATTCTCTATTTTTACTAGTATATTTAACTTTTTAATAAATTTATATTTAAAATATGAATTTAACACTAAGTAAATATATTAAGGGCGTGTTTTAAATATTTATAATTAAGTTTCGTGAAAGTAAAAAATAAAAAATAAAATTTTTTAAAAAATAAAATAGAAGTGAAGTTCAATATTTATATTTCAATACTTTTTAATAGTGTATTAAAAATTAAAAAATATATTTGTATTGGAAAGTGAACATATAAAAAAGTTAAAATTAAAATTCCGTATATAAAATTAGAGTGTTGAATTTCTTATATAATAAAATATATAAATTATTTAAAATTTAAAATACGATGAAAAAAATAAAATTACAGCGTTTGAAACACGCATTAAGTACAACATAGTTGTCTTCACTACCGGTTCTCTAGTTCTATATAGAGTTTAGAAACTTAACACGTGGATCTTGTAGGAAACTGAGCGGTATCTTCATATCAGGTTCAGTATCATAAAAAAAATAAAAAAAATTGAGACAATAGTATAGTGCTTAACTTTAATGATGCAGAGTTTATAAATTTTCTCTGCATTTAAAAAGAGAGATATATTTGATGTTAAAACTTAATCAAGTATCATTTCGCAAGTTCGAAAATTAACAAATCAAATCTTTGCAAAAATATAAAAACAGATGTGCATATTTTACTTTAATTGTAACTCATTTTTTAAATAAAAAATAACTTTTAGATAGCTTTTTATATTTATTTTTATAAATTTATTTTTGTAAAATTGATTTTTCAATAATTGATTTTCTAAAACCTTATTTATGGATAATTTTTGACAAATAAATAAATTTATTATAGAATTAGATTTTAAAATTAATGATAAACTAATCACTTATAGATAATCATTTTTTATTTATAAGTATATTTATTGTCTATAGGATTAATTAAGAGATATTTATTGTGAAGTTCACCGAGTTATGCTCCAATTTGAGCCAATTTGAAGTGACTTGCTAAGTCATCTTCAAATTAGCTAATTTATTTTTATTTGGCACTATCATACTCTCTATTCTATTAGTTCGGATCTAATTCATTTTAATTAAATTATTTTTTACTTGGACCTACTCGGCTTGTGCTGAGGAAAAAATTGTTTGGCGTCAAAAATTTTTTTTATCACAGCATATACATTTTAGATATATATGCCGAATACTTTTATCTTACCGAACTCTACTACTAACTATAAATCGGATCTCTAAAATAAATTAATTGGCCGACCTTTTAGATTAACGTATTTTATATATAAGCATATTTTTTTACAGCACCAAACAAGTGAGTGCCTAACTTGCCAGCTCAATGTGTTGGTAAACCTTCGATTAGACAGCCCGTCTTTATTTAGACACTATATCAGACCTTTATGCTATTACGAACCTAATCTGCAAGCTATTTTATCTTTTATTCGGGCTTACTAAGTCTTTGAGCTACTAACTTAATCTAACTCGGAAGCACAATACTAAGGAAACGTTTCGGGAATACTGTACTTTTCTAAAATAAAAATATTTTTATTTTTTTATATTTTTGAAAAAGTAATAAAAATATGTAATAAAAAAAATTTTATTACGTAAATTTTTTTTATATTTTCTAAAATTTTAAATAAAATTTTTAAATATTTATAAAATATATATTAAAAAATATATAATTAAAAATTAAAAACTATTTTTTTAATAATTTAATTCAAACCGCCCCTAAAATACCCCGACGGTTTTCTCTTTCTTGAGATGCTCGTACTTGACAAGATTATTATGACCTTCCTCTCTCATGTGTATGTGTAAGGATAGGATTATTTTCCTTAATCTCTCAGAGAATATTCAGCATAGTAGAGAGTAACATTCCAAAAATTATCAAGTAGAGTTGCATGGCATCTGTTGGAAAAACTTTATCCTGAGAAGACTACAAAATTACTTGGATGATTTACTTAAAGCTCGTTACTTGTCATGAACCGACATAAAGTAAATTTTTTGATATAAGTCTTTAAAAAATAAGTTATTAAAAAGTAATTTTATAAAAAATAAATATAAAAAATCAGTCAAAAATAAATTTTGGAAGAAAACCACTTTAGAAATCGCTTGATAGATAACCAAGCCTTTAGTCTAGGACGAAATTTACAATAAAGAAAGTGATGAGAACCTTACACGACCAGTTTTATAATCTCAAACGAAAAAGAAGGATAGCTGAAGATAGTGATGAGAACCTTCAAAAATTTGAAACTGCACTCACTTTTTTTATAAGAATTTCACTTTTAATTTAGTTTTAAAACAAACTTAACATAAATATTAAATTTAATTTTTTTATGAAAAACTTCACTTTGAAATTCAAATTTTATAACTAAAAATTTTACTTCCAAAACACACATTTGAATAAACAAATAAATAAATTTTAAATTCATTTTTAAACTTTTATTTAAAAAATTTAATATTAAAGATTTATTTTTGAAAATTTAATTCATAGCATAATAAACACGTCCTAAATATCAAAGGAATGGTGATCGTTGAGTGCTCGTTTCCGTCCGAACAACTACAAAGTTGTTCATATAAGACACGTTCAAAAGTTTTTCGGCTAAAGTGGTATTATCGATTGCTCCGAGCTTACTCTTTTTCGATTGACTCATTTTTCAAATCCAATTCAAACTAATTTTCAAGTCTACTCTCACTCACAAAAAAAAAAAAAAAAAAAAAAAAAAAAAAAAAAAAAAACACTTTGAGATCATTTTTAAATACAATTAATATATAAAAATTGAAGTCATTTTTCAAACCCATCTTTTATAAAACTTATTTTTTATAATTTAGTTTCTAGAAAACTTGCTTCCGAACAATAAGTATGCCAAGTATGATAAGGAATGTTTGGGATCTGTAAATTTTATATAAAAAAAACCTATCATGTGACATGCATCTTAGGCAACCCCTTAGTTAGAGCAAGAGTCATTGTTCGGAAGATCTGAAGGACACTACGAGAATATCTGCAGGCAAGAAAACATCTAAAATAAGTATAGCAAGAGACTGCTGAGTTATCTATTCAGGGGTTGTTTGAAATTATTTTCTTTCAACAAAATTTTTTAATTTTTAATTTTATATTTTTTAATATATATTTTATAAGTATTTAAAAATTTAGAAAGTGTAAAAAAATTTTACGTAATAAAATCTTTTTATTGTATATTTTTATTATGTTTTTAGAAGTAAAAAAATAAAATTTATTTTTAAAAAAAAACAAAAATATTTTCTATTTTAAAAAAATTTTATTTCATAAATACTTTCAAACGTCCAACGGTGTTAGAAATTCACGTACAGAATATAAATATTGGTGAAACACTAATTACACACACCTTAATGAACCTTTATTTATATCGGTTGAATTGGCCTACATTCTTTAACAAGTTAGATGGCTATTTATATGATTTTGGATACTTTTATCAAGAAATCTCATGAGCTTGACTTTTAGGATTGAGTTTTACGTTAGGCAATCTAACAACGTCAATCTATTGGAGTTAACAGATAAATGGATAAGAACAACAATTATAAGATTGTTTCCTACTTTTCTCTTTTAGTATTAACTATCACAAGCAAAGCTAATGAACTATGGAGATTGCATAAATCAGAAGCGTAACGGCAATGAAAACGCCAACTATAGGGAAATTTCTCGACGAGAACGACTGGTTTTAGCTTATTCCTATTTCAAGAACACTTGCAACATTTCAGAAATTTCAGCAGAATACCAGTTCTGAAATAATCACCTAATCAGTTCTTGGACAATGATATACTGCTGAACATAATGACTAGGGAACAATTCCAAACAGCAATGAAAATACCATGAAGGAAGATTGATAGTAGATATCTATGATGATGAAACTCAAACGAACACTTGAGATCCTTACAAAGTTGTACTCTCATCAGCAAATTCTACCCGAATTAATCCAACTATAACCATTTTTTTCTCAGTGAAACACAGAAATTAATTGAAATTTACCCGTTTTTTGTTTTTTGCGGAATTCAATCGCTTCCTGTTGGAAACAGAGTAAGCTCTCTCCTTCCCCCTACCGCTGCTGCTGCTCCACCTCCTCGACCATTCATCATCTCCAATTCATCTATATATGAAGATGGCGGCACCGGTTGGACTACGCCTACTGCGGCTTGCCCCGCCATCCGGTGATGATGTTGCATCTGAGGAACACGAGAAAGAAAATTCCTTTGATCCATTAATCCTCCGGTGGCGGCAGTCATCTGTCTTTGCTGTTGCAAGTACTGCTGTTGTTGTTGCTGCAGGGCTGCTACCATGTGCTGCTGCTGTTGTTGATGGTGCTGTAGAGGCACCTGCAAGAAGTGGTGTGGCACGGGCGCGCTAGCAAACAGCTGGTGCTCAGCAGCTTCCGCCGGCGACAACATCGGCACCACAGTAGACGATGGTCCACCGGTTGCTGATGAGTTGTTGGCCGCAGCGAGACCCTGCATGCGCTTGAGATAAAGCCTGTACTTCTGGAGATGGCTAGCGACGTTCTCGCGTGTCAGTCCGTCAACGCTCATGAGCTGCATTATAGTCTTAGGCACTGCGTTCTTTATCCCCAGATGAGCTACTGCATCTACAAACCGTTTATGGAGCTGCGGAGTCCACACAAGCCTCGGTCTCTTTAGAGTTCTAGCTGGTTCATCTCCTCCTCCTCCGCCGCCGCCATTACCGTTACCTTCTCCTTCTTGCTGCTCTTGTATTGGTGGAGGGCGTTGAATATTCGGCTGCCGAGCGGAAGAAGAAGAAGGTGGTTGTGGTGGTGTGGTGTTGCGAATGTCAAAAGCAAGAGCGAGGTCTGTAGTGATGAGCGGTTGTGAGAGAGGTATCAACTCTTCCGGCCGAGGTAGTTGTTCTTCCCACCGTGAAAGCCACTTCACTTCCTCTTCAACTTCCCTCATCTCTAATAACCTTCTTCAGTTTTTTTTCCTTCAACTAGATATGGGGAGCTTCGAGGTAGATCTCTTTATTCTCTTTCTTCCTCTTATAAGTTATAATTTCTCTTCCAACCAAAGAAACGAACAGACAAGAAAAACAGTGTTCTTGTTCCTCTTTGCTATGCTCCACCACAGCAGTTCTTTGGATGGATTCTATTGTAAAGTTTTTAAATAACCAAAAAATAATTGTATTTACATAGAGAGTCATTGGATGTTTCCATTTTCATTCCTTTGGCAGGTTCTAAGTTTTCTTCATTTGTGTTCTGATCTGAACTAGCTATTAATATTCCCGTTTTTGGGGGCGCTGGGGACACCACACTGGATTCTTGGCTGGATCAATACACTATTACTAGTGGTGGTGGTTGTTTTTAATATTGCTGTTAAGTTTGTTTTTAATGAAACTAGAAACTATTTTGTAATTAATTACTAATATAGAATTCGAGATCTGGATTCTAATTGGATTTCAGAATAGAAAAACCTAAAGCGATTGTGATCGTTGTGCTGTTGTTACTTGTTAGGCTTAGATACACTAGTTGACTTTAATGAAACAAAAGAAATTTTACATTAAATATTACATGAGTGGCATAAATGTAGATATAAAAAAGTAATAAGGGTAGAAAAAGGAAAACTGCTAGGTAGACAGCACATTCTTCCTCCCCGGGAATCTTTGAAGGGTCAGCGAGAATTGGCTGTGAGATCAAACCTAAAACACATCCTTCCGGTTCTCGGAAGCGGCTGCTCCGAGAAAAACTTGACTAACAGAAAAGACCGTTAGTCTTATTAAGTGGGATTGCTTTATTTAAAATTTTCAACCTCGTTTTAAAATTTTAACCAAAATTTTTTATAGTATTTGTAAAGTTTTTTTCAAATTAAAAAATAGAAAAAGTTGTTTTAAATTTTTTTTAAAATTTACTTTTTTATTCATTCTTTGTAACCAAGCAGGTGAATTATTAAAGCTGGCACCATATACTTGACAGGATTAACCACATTTTTCATATTTCAGAAAGTAAATTTAGTAAAATAAATTTTGCAGAAATATAATTAGACATGAAAATTAAAATACGTAAATAAAATTAGAATATAGTTTTCATAGAAATAAAATTTAATACGTAAATAAAAATAAATATGCAGTGATAATTAATATATATTAAGTCATTTGAATTCAAAGTTTAAAATAAGAAGTAGAATTATAAGAAATTTGCTCTAAACCCAACGGCAGAATTGCAGCACATAGAAAACTTGTGACATTAAATCTACACTTGGAAGCATATAGGAAAGAACCAAACGGTGCAAAACACGTGTGCTTTTGGTTAAGAATATATACCCTTCTTAAAGACGATATCAAGCAGATATATTTATAGAATATATTTCATGATAAATGTAGCTTTCCCCTACCTAACGAGAAATCACCTGAAAACAGCTACCAAAACAAAATTCACATACAATCTTGATATCCTTAAACAGCTCTGGACTCCTTTTGTATCTCATGTTTCGACAAAAATAGTTACAGTAGAACTAAATCGACAGATTTCTTCATCCAGAAGATTTCTTGTTGAGATATTTCTCTGCGGAATAATCTAAATCCATCTCGGAGATAAACAATCGAATGCACAAAAATTTATGGTTTCCGCTGATTCGTAATTCGATCCCGTAACACTTGAAAATTCCAATATGAGAATTCAACAAGAAGCAGTAGTAGACCTGAAAGATAGGGCGTGCATAATACGACAAGTAAACAAATAGATGAGAGCGACCATGTTAAATCTTTGTGAGCGTCTTTTTCATTGGACATATAGCAGTTCTATATAATTGGTTCACAGAAGAATCAACTGCTATAAGTTGAGGTCATGGTTTTCATAACTGATAATGCATGGTGACAACATGCTTGATTTGATCTGCAGAACTGCTGCCAATCAAAGTGGGTTTCCTTTTGTTATCCAGCTATCTGAGAACAAGTATGTCCACGTTTGAGTAGCTAAATAAAGACAACATTTCAAAGTAATTTTTTTTAAAATAAAAATATTTTTATTATATTAAAAATTAAATTAATTTTTTAATTTAAATTTTTTAAAATTATTTAATAATAAAATATTATTATATATTTTATTTTTTAAATTTTAAATAAATTTTATATAATGTTAAAAAATATAACATAAAAAATATTTTTCAAAATGTAGGAAAAGTAATCCAAACGCTCTCTGAGTGGACTCATTGCTGTATTTACATTTTTTTTTTTTTTAAACTGATGTGGACAGAATCTGATAGAGATGAGATTGGCACTGTCTAGACAAAAATTATCAAGAGACTGCTGCACATATTATAAAATATTTACAGTGCTTATAATGTTATCTTTTATTTTTAAAAATTCCATACTTTTGAAAATTTATTAAAACTTTAAAACTTTAAATAAATTATATACTATTATTTTTAAATAAAAATAAATACAATATCTATATTATTTTATTATAAACAATTATAGACATTCTTTAAGAGTCCGTTTTGGTACAGTTTATGATAAATTATTTATCAATTTTTTTTCATTTTATGTTTATCAATATATATTTTATAAATATATAAAAAATTTATTTAAAAATTTAAAAAATATAGAAAAATTTTATAAAATATGATCTTTTTATTACATATTTTTATTATTTTTATAAAAATAAAAAAAATAAAACTTATTTTAAAAAAAAAAAAAATTTTTTTTATTTAAAAAAAACTTTATTTTATAAATACTACTTAAACGCTCACTAAATTACCAGTAGCCACTTCTCTCTCGGTAACGTTAATATCCTACAGCACAGAGTTTACGGTGGACATATGCCAAAAAAAAATAAAATTAATTGAGCACTCACAGAGTACCTGATTCTCTCCTACCAAGATAAGTGTGTTTTCTAATTTAAATATTTATATAAAATATAAAATAATAAATTTAAATGAAAAGAAATAAAAAAGCAAAGCTAAATCAAGCTCCAAAATAGTGGAAGAAAGGCTAAATTTCTGACACCATACCTTGACATGTGTTGGGGTAAGTACATGCTAAACTTTCAGCTAGATGATCATCAAGTATGGATTAAATTGGCGTATTTTTATATGTTTTGTCTCAAATAGTTAACTTGGAGCACTTGTATGAATTCGAGCTATTATCGTTACTCACAGAATTTCCCCCATCCCCGCACCCCACCCAAATGAGCAAGCGCTCTTGTAACTTTTTGCACAGAAACAACTTAAAAGGAAAAAACATGTTTAAGGGACCATGTATTTAGAAAGTGGCATCTCTATGATGTTTATTTTGTTATATAGATCTCATAGCAAATAATTCGTCAAGGATTGTAGGGTTAAGTCCATTAAGGCAATGTTAAATTTGATCTAATTCAACACGAGTTACTAGCCACATTAATTTGACTAATTTATTTTTTTAATCGAACACCACACTAGCTCTTTCACTAATAATTATGATCTAGTTCTATTTGGATGCCAATAGTTTAGTGATAAAACGAGTAGCTTCATCCTACCAGACTTTGATGTTATATTAAAATCAAATTTACATACTAAATAATTGGACAATCATTTGAGATTAGCATTTTTCATATATAAAAATATGCTTTTTCTAATATTAAGTTAATGCTAGATTATTAAAAAGTATTTGTTGTTAAGTCATTACGGTAACATTTAATTTGCCTCAACTTAAAATAAGTTGCTAGTTTATCTATCAAATTAACTAGTCATTACGCTAACACTCTTTCGTTATTTATCCGAGCCAAATTTAACTTGAAAGCCTAATATATTTTTATAGACATCATAAGGCCATTGCATATTAGAAAATGTTATTGTCTTCGGTCCTCATTAATAAGATTATGCAATTAGTAGAGACTAGGCGTGCCTCATGGTCTAGATAATTCTATTGTTTGTAATATGATTATCCAAAAAAGAAGATCATAGTACGCGACCGTTGATTATGATAAAATTGTTTTTTTTTCCTCATTTGTAGTTTGCTAGGAGATTGGAATCCATTGATCTGGGCTGGATTTAGTGTTATGCATTAGTTGACATGAATTTGTTAACTTCTGTTGGTTTTGATGAGTCTGCTATGTTACTAAACTTGCATGCTAATCTTCTTTTCAGTATGACGGCGGACCTTAGTTTTATGGTTTGCTAACCTTTCTGTCCCTAGAATCAATATAATAAATCTAATCAGAGAGTTTGCACATGTCAGTAATTTAAGAGTCCTTGTTGTTTGTTGATAGTAGTTTCCCGTAGTAGTTGCACTATGACTTGGCCAATCTTAGTATAAAAGAATACATCTCTAACAATGTGGAAAAGGATAAACAAACTCGACTACCTTTATACTGATGGACATGATTTTTTATCTGTAAATTACTCTTTAGTGCCAATTCTAGTGACAAGACATTGGCTTTCGTGAGTTAGGCTGTTTTAGTGTTTCTATAGCAGTTGAATCTTGATGGTAGATTGCTCTGGCAGGTGCCACTAGTTTAGGTAGTGTGTGGAAGTTAGCATAGTTTGTAGTGAGCTTCTTGATGTCTTCATGATTATATGGAGTTTCTATAGGCATGTTATCATTTGCATATGGTGCGCCCATGTACATGTACTTTAAAATGGCATGAGTAGACCCATAAACTTGTTTGTAAGATTGCCATCGTCTTCCGCCTACTTTATTGATTCTGTATCTGTTTCTATTTTCTTCTTTCCACTGCTTTTGTCATGTGCTGAGCAGTAGTGAGCCTTTCCTTGTGAAGTTACCAAAGCACCGAAGTTATGGGGGTCGAAAGTGGGAAAAGGGGACTACGTTAGCATAGTAATAGAAGCTTTGTGGAGTCATCTACATAATTTAAATGTCTAGAAGTTTCTATTTATAACAAAATTTTGCTCCCTGTAGGAATAGTAAAGGCTCGCTTTCAGCAGTGACTTGAGAGGTAAGCTATTGTTCAATTTCTCTGATAGTTATCTTGTTGAAACCAATGACAGTGATTCCTAGTATTTCACTTGATCTTGACACCAGCCTTGGCTGTAGGCATGTTTTTGGTACGTACCATAATTGACTTTTACAGCGGTAAAATCGTTGTCATTAGTCATCACAGAGATATACAATCAGGGTTGTTACTAGTTGGGTTTCAAGGCCTAGCCGTCGATGACATGCTAGTTTTGGAATATTAACTATGACATTGTATTATGTCATGAAAGCTTAAACACATCTAAAGGATCTTGCAATGCTGTCTCCCTTTTTGTGTAGTACATGTGTAAGTTCTTATTTTGAGTTTAAATATTCTCTGTTCTTTCCAGGACCAATTTTGAGCTCAGGGATGTGCACTGAAGTTTTCCAGTTCGATATATCACCAACCTCAGCAAGTCCAAGTGGCATCATTCCTGGTCACTCCATTAGCAATTCTACTACAGTTAACACACAGGTAGCAACCTTCCTCGTCGATTGAAGAAAAAGAACAGAAGAATTTAATATTCCCAACCAAGTACACTATCTCAATCTACTCTGAATGACACAGAGCATTTCAGCAACTCTTCTGAGAGTAGCAAGATCCGTGAAGACAACCCCACATCCTCGATGGTTGTCTCCATATTGGCTGATCCTCGAGAAGCTGGGGATGGTGATAATGATGGGGTGATGGCCTCTCAAAGATCTCTCTCCTGCATCTTTGTTGTAGTTCTTCTTGACAGCGTCAAGTATATCACTTACTCTTTGTGGCCTGCCTATGAAAAGCCAGAGCCTTCATCTAGTGAACTAATTATATACTTTGTAAACTAACTTTCTGTAGTAGAAGAGAATTACCTTATATGAGTATTTTTGCTGTAAATTTCTTTCCCCTTTCTTTGGGGCGTTTGCTTTCAGCAGCAATGTTTTCTAACCATTAATGGTTCTCTGAAGCAAACACATGAGGATATGCATGACCAAAAGTTGCTTGTTGCGCGTTAAAAATATTACGCAGTTACTTGAAATGCTTCCAACAATTGGAGCTTTCCAGGAACTTGCATTTCCTTTGTGGTCTCAATTGCTCATTAGAACCCAGGTACAGGTTTCAACTCTGATATCTGTCATTAAGAAAAGTTCTTCAGGCTTCAACTTTGCAGAAGCCAAACACAATACCTCCTTACATGCCCCGTCCTTCTTTTTATCTGTTTCTCATTTTTCCGAAAGAGGAACCCCACCAAACGAGTCTTCCATTCCCAAACTCACGTACAAGCATGAAACACAACTCTGTTGCATCTCTTGGTCACTCACCCACACCTTAGATGTCTATTTCATTCACCGTACTGTAACCAGCATTGCACATGGCTATGACTAATGACCTAGATCACATGCTCTAGTCTGGTTTGTTTTGTCCAATATGGTCCAAACCACACTCCATATGAAGGCACCCACTACAGGCTATAGGTATCTGGTCCTTGGAACATTGATATAAATTGAACAGAAAAAAAGCATGATTCAAAGTTTTGGAAGTCTTATAAGATGTTGCCGTAACATTAGAATCTTTCCAACGTTCATCCATCCATAGCTACAAAACAGTAGGACACGCACCATCCTACAGCTAGACGCAACGAGAGAATGCAACCATGTGGAAAGGGTTTGTACCACCACCGTGTATATATAGCAAATATTTTTTTCTCTTCCATTCATTTCAATTCGAGGCAAACCACAATGAATAGGCACTTTTTTTCAGGACATCATTGGTTGTTCACTGTGTTTGATGTACACGATGGCGATCTAAAGCTGAAACCCTTTCTAGATCATGCTATTTCCTAAGGACAAAAGTGGAGTTGCAAAGTTGCTTTTAGCTTTTCCTATGTTAAGAAAAATTTGTTACTTCAGAATAACTTGCTCTAATACTTGAATCATTGGTGAAAAGAAAATCTTCTTTCACTTCTCTTGCTCAGACTCTAACCAGAAACACTAACAATGACCTATCTTCTTGTTCATCTTCTCAAGTGCAGTCTTTGATTAATTGTTCTTGTGCGTGCATGTACGGAGAAAAGCCATGAAAGAAAAAATGAAATCTCAATTAATTTTCGCCTTTTCTGTCCGTCCATCCACGGCGGTATCTGGAGCTCGAAAGATTTGTTTTATCTTTTTTGCTTTTTGTTGGTAGGGAAGATTGCAATCCTATCTTGTCAATCAACAGTTGTTATCCATGTTCCAAACAAAAAATAATTTAACTTTCTTGCGCTTGCAAATATAATATAACATTTCTCTCCATGCCTTCCAAAATGAGAGAATCAATTGGCCTAAACAGGTACAATCTTTTAGAGTAGCACTACCTTGAATCAAAACAAAAGTTGCCGAAATCAATAATCCACTTTCACATATAGATTATTCCTCATAGAAAGATCAAAATGTAATTGTATAATTATTGATACCACTGTTAGATAGGGATCTTATATCAAAATAAATTGTCAATTATTTATGGGTTAGCATCTTTCACATAAAAATAAATGTCTTTTTTAAGTATTCAATAAATGTGAAACTACTAAGGATTTCTCTACTAAGTTGGACCTAATCTAACCAAATAATTGTTTCCATAGCAACACACCGAATTTTTATACCATTTGTTAGAAATATAGCAGTGTGATCCACGAGTTTCCAATTTTATCCTACAGATGAAATTACAAAGTCATCTTGGTAAATTTCTGAAATTAACTTGTAACAGAACAGGGCAGAAGACAAAGTCTTAGTTGCCTGTGGACCATTACACTGAAACAATGAAGGCTAAATTATTAATGACCTCATGGACATGCAAACAAAGGTTTATAAATACAAACATATGTACCATAACTAAGGTACCCACAAATTCACATGCAAAGGTAGAGCCTACAAGGCCTTGTCATTCACTTGCACGCACTGCCAGTGTTCATCCACTGCATTCTAAAGAAAGACCAAAAGTCATGGCTGAGCTTGAGCAACAAGAACAGAATGTGAAGATGAAGAAGAAGAAGCAGGGAGGTTTCAGAACTATTCCCTTCATACTAGGTGAGGCCATTTTATACATGCACTATCTATGCTAGCTTCTTCATGTTCTTCTTGAGGATTTCTTTCTGTTTCTTTGTTTTTGGTAGAAAACTGAGAATGAGTTGCTTGAGGAACCAGCTAAAAGAAAATGCATGTTTGTTATCTTAAAGCTTATAACTTCATTAGCTTCAGCTTTAATACATAAGGAAGTTCTTAAGCTTTTTTCTCCTAGAAGAACTTGCTTCATGATCATAAAAAATCATGAACTTTGCCTACAAAATGCAACAGAATCAACACGTCCTCTCTGTAGATGATCAAACTTTTCCTACAAAAAAGAAAAGAAGAAGAAGAAAAGAAAAGAACCAATCCAAAACAAAGCAATTGAATTGTCATCATAGACGTCCGCATTCGGCTAAGCAAACAGAGAGCAAGCTCTTCGTAACTTCTTTCCCATTAATGCAACAACAGAACAACAATAGCTTACCTCAAAACAACCACAAAGAAAACAAGTAAAAGAACAGGTGTGCAACTCAGAATCCACTCTTATCCATGCCCATGTCTATCCATATATTTGCCGTCAATCTTCAAGTTCATACTGTATTTAGTGGATATGGCAATTCAGACTGTTCACATAGTTGATTATTTCTTCTAACAATTTGGATTCATGAATACATTTGCAGCAAATGAAATCTGTGACAGGTTTGCTGCAATTGGTTTCAATGCAAACATTATAACTTACCTCACACAGCAGCTGCACATGCCCATGGTTCAGGCATCCAACACCCTCACAAACTTTGGTGGAACGGTGAGCTTAACGCCTATTGTCGGCGCTCTGGTAGCCGCCTTTGCCGGCCGGTTCTGGACAATTCACTGTTGGCTCCATCATCTACCTACTAGTAATAATCTCTTCACTACATACTCTAAAGTAGTTGTGACATAATCAAGCTATTCATTATTATACAGACAAACGTTAACTATTGTACTAAACAAATTTAACAATCTCCAATTATTAATGGCTGTGGCCGATAGGTGATCTGAGAGTGCTTTTAAATTTTTATTTTAAATTTTTATTCATATTATTTAATAAATATTTTATAATATTTTTACATAAAATTTTTAATAATTTAGAAATTAAAATATTTTTTTTTGAGATAAAACAAAAACTTATTTTAAAAAAATTTAAAATATATTTCGTTCAATAAAAATAGCTCGGTTTCATGATCAGACAAATTTGTTATTTCATTTGTATTTATAATCAATGAATGTGATTAACTAACGTGAACAATGTTGCAGGGCATGATCAGCCTAACAGTGTCAGCCACCTTGCCGGCTCTCCGGCCACCTCCGTGCAGCAGCACGGGATAAAACAAACACTGCTCTCCCGCATCTCCACGGCAACTCTTCGTCCTCTACGCTTCCTTCCTCTTCACGGCGATTGGTTCCGGCGGAATCCGACCATGCGTTGTCGCGTTCGGCGCCGACCAGTTCGACTTCCACCCATAGCTAAACCCTAATAAAAAATCTCCTAGTCGTCGAGCTTCTTCAACCTCTACTTCTTCAGTATGGGATTAACAGCACTGCTTGCGCTCACCGTCGTTGTCTACGTTCAAGACAATGTAGGCTGGGGTTGGGGTTTAGGAGTTCCGACAATAGCCATGTTCGTTTCTTTGATTGCTTTCGTGATTGGTTATCGACTCTATGTTAAAATGAAACCAGGCGGCAGCCCGTTGACGAGGCTAACGCAGGTTGTTGTTGCGGCAGTGAAGAAGAGAAAAGCGGTGATGCCGGTAGACCCTGGGCTATTGTATCAAGACAAAGAGCTCGATGCAGTTATCTGCACCGCCGGCAAGCTTCTTCGCACTAACCAGCTCACGTAAGTAATTGACTAAATGTTTTTGTTAGCATCGAAAACTTTACGAAAGTATTTATGTATGCAATATGTTGAAGTTTTTTAGACCGGGATGCAATCGTGACTGACGGCGACATAACGGAATTCGGGCAACCAAAGTTACGGAGACTAGCAACAGTCCACCGCATCGAAGAGCTCAAATCAATCCTCCGCATGATCCCGATTTGGGCCGTCGGTATCATGATCATCGGCTCTGCGTCCCCCAATCACACCTTCGCCGTACAGCAGGCGCGTTCAATGGATCGACATCTTTCCAAACACGTCCAAATTCCTGCAGCTTCCTTGTCCATCTTCTCTGTCATCGCAATGCTTCTCAGCCTTGGCTTCTACGACCGTGTCTTCGTTCCTATTGCCCGTAGATTCACAAACAAGCCCTCAGGCATCACATACATGCAGCGTATGGGAATCGGCCTCGCAATCTCGGTACTCGCTAATGTTGCAGCAGCTTTAGTAAAAAAGAAACGTAAAACTGCAGCAGCAGAGCACGGTTTGCTGAACAGCCCGTCCACAACCGCACCCTTCAGCGTGTTCTGGCTCGTGCCGCAGTACGCTATACATGGATTAGCCGAAGCGTTCTCTTCAGTAGGACACATGGAGTTCATGAACGATCAGGCACCGGAGAGCATGCGGAGCATCGCAACGGCTCTGTTCTGGCTCGCCGGATCTATCGGAAACTATTTGGGAACGTTGCTAGTTACCTTTGTTAGCAACTACACGAAGCATAAGGGTAACAGGCTTCAAGACAACATGAACAGAGGGAAGCTGGATTACTACTACTGGCTTGTGACTGTTTTCCAGGTTCTCAACTTTGTGTATTACGTTATATGTGCCAGATTCTACACTCCTAAGCTCTTGGAGATAACAAGACCTGATCAGAACTCTCTCAAGATTGCCGACCAGGAAAACGGCGATCTGGAATTAGTTGTTGCAAAGGACAAATCTGAACTTGAAATTAACGAGCACTAATTGATTCAGGGAAAGTAGAACGAAGACAAAGCTCATTTGCTTAGTGAGCTTATAAGCAAATCTCAGTTTAGATGAAAAAGATCGTAGCAGTGAGAACTAAGGAAAATTTCTACAGCACCAACCATGTTAGGGGGCGTTTGGAATTGCTTATGAAATGGAGCTTTTGTGAAATAAATGATATTTTTATCCTTTTTGAAAAACGAATTTTATTTTTTTTACTTCTAAAAAAATAATAAAAATATGTAATAAAAAGATCTCACTCAGTAAAATTTTTCTACACTTTCTAAATTTTTAAATAAATTTTTTATATGCTTATAAAATATGTATTGAAAAATGTGAAATGGAGAATTGAAAAGTAGGGTTGGAGATAAGCTGAACCAAACAGCCCCTTAATCGATGCTGGATTAGTCTGTAAATTTCTTTTTTTTTTTCAATTTGGTTGCTGCGTAACTAATGGATATAGCAAGTTGTTGATTCTTAAGAAAGAGTATAATTGATATTTAAGGAAAACGAAAGACTGCAATCCAGTGGGGTTCATGCATTATATGATTTGAAGTGTTGAATCTCTTATGAGACGGAAAAAACAGATACAATCCTCAAACATGTGTTAAATGGGCTGAGGCACTTCCTTCTGCCCAATCCACCAGGTGGTGCAGAAGTGCGTATTTTTAAAATAATTTTGAAATAATTTTTTTTAAATAAATAATATTTTTATTTTTTTAAATAAGTTTTATTTTTTAATTTGAAATAATAAAAAATTTTAATATGTAGAATCTTTTATATTCTATAATATTTTAAATAAATTTTATAAAATTTATTTAAAAAATATATTAAAAATTTAAAATAAAAAATTTAAAATTATTTTTTGGAAAAGATCATGTAAAACGCTCAGTAATGTGAAAAGCATCCTGTCAGGCTATTTGTTGTTCTCTGTACTCCGACTCTCCGAGTCAGACGAATAAATTCACTACTTTCAAAAGCACTTATAAATTTTTTTAAAAATAGATAATGTTTTTATTTATTTTGATAAATAAAATTTATTATTTTATATAATAAAAATAAATAGTAAACTAATTTTATCATGTAAAGTTTTTATAGTTAAAATTCTTTTAATAAAATCTATAGAAAAATAAAAGATATATAATTTTTCTAAAATGAGAAGCCGAACAGCTCTGGAATGTGAAGGCTGAGTTCATAACTATGAAGCACTTACATGTATCCAAGGAAAACTCAAAAGTATTCGGAATTATTTGGGATTGTTTATCAAATAAAATTTTTTTGAAATAAAAAGTATTTTTTTTATTTATAAAAATGAGTTATATTTTTTTATTTTAAAAAATAAAATATATAATAAAAGAATTTTAATTATATAAAATTTTTCTATATTATCTAAATTTTTAAATAAATTTTATAAATATTTATATAATATATATTAAAAAATATGAAATAAAAAAAATTAAAAAATTATTTTTAATATGCACTACCAAACGTAGCCTAAACCTTATCAAAGCATATTCTTTCTTGAGAAAACGTATGCAGTCTGGACGGATAGTGTTAGAGCATCATGACCCACCGATCTTGACATAGAAAACAAAGATAACCTTGAAATTAAAAAAGAGGAGCAAATAATGTTGCGAAAAATTAAAACACATAACTGGAGATGCAGGGGATCGAACCCTGTACCTCCCGCATGCAAAGCGGGCGCTCTACCATTTGAGCTACATTCCCGTTGGTTAAAAGTCAATTTTAACTAAGACTCTTGTAAAACCAAGCTATCTTCTTCATCTTTATTTTAATTTCGACCTTTTTATTTATTTTAATTATTATTTTGAATTCTACCTTTTAGTTTCACATTAAATTTATTTCTATTAAAATTTAACTTTATTTCACAAATTTCACAATTCGAATTTTACTTGCATAAAATTTAACTTTTACGAAATCAAATTTCGCAAAATTCAATTATCTGCAATTTGAAATACCACGTTATCTAGCAAGCCCAACACTTCGGAGCCCGAAGCCCAAATCACTACAAAGTACATCCATCAAGCTGTAACCATATTGTTCGTTGCGCGCTCTCTGACGCGCACCGGCATCCCGTTCTTCATTCGCAGCGTGAGCGAAAGCATCTGCTGCGGCGGGTTGCTAACATCTCCGGCGAATTCTAAAACATACCTCTCCACCACACTCGCAACAATTGACTTCATCTGTACGTAAGCCATCTCTTTACCCAAGCACATTCTCGGCCCAGCATGAAACGCCGGGAACTTGAACGGACTCTCCTGCTTAAACATTCCTGTATCTTCTTCTAACCATCTCTCTGGTTTGAATTCTAAACAATCTTTTCCCCAAATTTGTTCCATTCTTCCCATCGCGTATGGGTTGTAAGAAATGAACCAGTCCTTCTTAATCTGGATTCCCTCCGGCAACACTTCGTCTCTTTGGCAAGTCAATCTGTTGGCTGGAACCGGCGGGTATAGACGCATCGATTCTGTGATTGCGGCTTGTAGGTATTGCATATCTCGCAACTCATCAAAACTGAAGCACTCTGTTTTATTGCTGTCGCTGCTCCGGTGATTTCTTACTGCTTTTATTTCTTCGAGAATCTTCGATTCGACATAGGGTCTTGATGAGAGTATCCAGAAGAACCACGTTAGGGCCGATGATGTTGTTTCACGACCGGCTAGGATGAAGCTTATCACCACATCTCTTAGGAACTCGTCGGACCCTTCACCTCCTGTCGCGATGAATCGCGAGAGCAGATCGTCAGTGCCGAGCTGCTCCTGTGACGACGATGATTCGATTTCTCTCTTTCTTGATCGAATTATCCGCAAAGCGAAATCATGCACGATTTGAATCGATTCTTTGAGCCGCCGCTCAGACCCGAAGTTGAGCAACCTCTTGATCATCCAAACCCATGTGATTGCGTAGCGGAACCGTCCGGCGCTGAAGTTTGCAGCATCGCGGAATGCCTCGGCAAAGCCCGCCGCCAACTTGGTGTTTCCCTCCTCTTTTTCTCCCGCGAGACAAGCTGGATCGACGCCAAAGGAAACTCTGCAAACATTGTCAAAGGCGAATCGCTCGAGCACGTCTTGGAGATCGATTGTTTTTCTGATTGCGGAAGCTTTCGCGATGAGAGGGAGAAGGCGGTCGGTAATCTCGTGCTGCACCGTGTGCACGACGAAGTTTCTGAGAGATTTTGTATTAAACTCAAAGCTTGCAGTCTTACGCTGCAAACGCCATAGCTCTCCGTCAGAGTTGAAGATTCCCTGTCCGAGAAAATCTTCTAAAATATTGATAAATTGAGGACCCTTGATGTAGTTGTCGACGTGGGTTTTGAGCATGTGCTCAACTACGGCAGGGTTGGCCGTGATAATACCACGGATGTTTCCAAGCCGTCGGAAAACAATTGTATTCGTTGGGGAAGCAGCAAGGGCGTCTGTGATCCGGTCGTTAATCCGATCACGGTTTCGGAGGAAACTAGGAAGGTGTCCAACAATTGGGTATGCCCGGAGGAAACCGTTGGTACTGGGATCATCAGCTTGGTCACGTTCACGCTTGGGTTTCAACAAGTAGTAAAGTGGAATGCTGATGATGATTGCCAACAACAAGAGAGACATGGTCGATTCAAGATGCTACGAACTTCTTGTGGTTTATGGTATTAACAAGCCTGTTTCTATTGCTAAAAGATAGCGAATCTTTAACAAGACTTGACAAAACAAGTGCTTAACTTATGCATGATTTCAAGATCCTTCAAAGCTGAAACAGAGCTACTTTTCTTTCGTATATCTTATAGTTGTGGAAGTTACCTACCATCTTCGCATGGAGGAATTCTAAGCCAGTACACGTGTTCTCATTCTTCATCAGAAAGTTAGGAGATAAGACATCTTACCAGAGCTGGTCTGGGCCTAAAAGACAGTTAGCAGAGCTCTATTCTATTTGTTGGGCACAGTTCTTGGGCTTCCTACTAATTGTTTAAAATGAATGGAGTTTTCAGATAGCTGTGTAATCCTAGAGCAAACAAATGACTAGATGCACTTGACTGAATTTTATAATTGCATAAAATTTCATGTTCACTCAAGACTTGCAACAAAACAAATAGACGCATGCTGAACTTTGTACAAGACTCCTATCTTCGTACCCATGGAGGAAGACGTCCAGCTATTTCCACAAAAGGCTTCGGAAGGTTACAGAAACTCTTCCACACCCCTTCTATGTACACCAGTCCTCTAACCCAGGTTATTATACAAAACAACATTCAAAAAGGTATACTAGAACTCAAGCTTCGAGCAAACATTTAGTTGATTATATACCTTCAAGATGGTTATTGATCAGGACATGAAGGGTAAGAAGTTGTTGAGGAGGTATCCTGATGGCTTCGTGTCTATGAAGATGGTTCTAAGTACACATTGTTTCTGGAGATTCTATACCTACACCTTAGAAATTGTCATAGGAAAGATGCAACCTGGAGCGTTGTCAGTTATTTCTATCCTCTTTGTGGAACATGGTGAGAATGGATATGCTTCTTTATAATATACTTGCTACCATGAATTAAAATGCTTCATCTAAGTTGAAAGTAAATTATATCTCCTCAACTAAAACATCATATAGCATTTGAGGATGGAGTTAGACATATGAATATTGAGCTATAAAACATCTAGAACTTTATTGCATTACTTTTATTTTTGTGCTTGATGGACTTCATTTCCTAACACATTTTCATATTTCATGACTATTTCACATATTTGTCTGCTAATTGTGTTTAGCATTTCCAGATACTTATCTAACACAAAATGTACAATGGTCTTATCTTCTGCCTATCCTTTCTATTGATAATTCACTTCTCTTATTTACAGGACCTTATGGATTATCGAAGCGATATACTTGATTCGTTTTAAACTGAACTGTGTCTCTGTTGTATTCCTCTTTAGGTGAAATCCAGGCTGATCTCAATGCTGGCCAATAAATTATGATAGATATGTGAAGCTTCTGGAATGGACACACAAGTATCCTTTTTATGTCATATGCTTAAAATTAACATGATTCATTGTTGTAATTTAAGGAACTGGTGTTAACTTTTCAAATGTTTAAAAAAAAAAATCAAGTTTATCATTCAGTTGCACCCCACTAGGCCTTGTTAATTGTGGTTGTTCTTCTGACATTTTCTGGTCGTTTTATGTCTGATTTTTCTTATCAATCTTGTCGTTGACATACTGGTTGATGCACTAAAGTAGCAAAAGTGAACGTTTGAGCAGACTTGAGGGCACTTCGTGCAGATTCAAGAAACGGAGTAAGAAACTTTGTGCAAAGAATGAAATGATAAAATTTTTATTTGTAAGAGATTCCTGAAAGCAATGAAGAGATATTGCTCTACAAGACCTTAGAATTTATTAACAGAAACCCTGGTGAATAACCACTGTTGCTTGTTTTTCCCTAGAACCAACTGCATTGCATGATGATTTGGTTATGATCTACACGTATAATAATGGTGTCTGGGAAAGATAATGTTGAGTTCGTAGTTGTTTTTGTGTACAAGAATAATCTTCTTTTCCCTTTGAATTGAAGCACATTGTCTAATGGATTCCGTTATTGCTGGCAGCCCTGCACTGATAAAGAAGCTTAAGGGGATATGGTATTGAATAGAGCATTCAGAAGGTTCACTATCTCAAGTTATAGGAGAGGAGGCAGAGTCTCTTCAATCCGCTCATAGGCTGCTACAAAAATAAAGTTTGGCTACGTTGAGCAATATATTGTAACTAAAGTTAATGAAACGTTCCATCTTATAATACATAGTCATTTGTAAACATTGAAATCCGAAACAATAACCTCATGTAAATGTAAAGATTATCATAATAAAGTGCTCTTGGCTGCAGTGAAATGAGTTTTTAATAAGTGATGAAATTTTTTTTTTTTGAGAATTGGGTTTGAGAAATGAGTTGAGCTTTGTATTTGATTGTATTTAGAAGTGAGTCTGGAAATATTTTCATCATATTTTAAAGCTGAGTGTGGGAGTAAATTTTTAGCCCAAAGAACTAAAAATTATGCCCTAAACCAATTGCACTTTACCTAACGCCTAGCTGGACTTTGTTTGGACCAACACAGGAAACCAATTGTGACAACCAACCAGTGTTAAAGTGTTTGACGGAAAAACAACTTGCAATGTTTAATGGGCTCCATCTCAGCCAACTTATTAATATCCATGCCTATCTCCTTTCACTTCAGGCAACTATCTGCCATAAAACTTTGCAACGAACTTCTTCGAACAACATACTCATGATCATACTGTATCTTAGCTCTTTGTGAGCAGCAAACCAATCAACAACGTTCTTCCTCAACTGAACGTCCTAAGGTCTGTCGGCATCGGTTGGAGAGGTACACCAGTGACTGACGCTCTTTTGACGGAGAAATTTTCCGCGCCATATCATTGTCGTTCTAGTGCTGCACTGAGCAGAAAGGCTTGCTTTGGACTTGGAGTACACTTGAATCATTCACGCAAATGTACATTCTTGGAATACTCTGAAATTGGGTGATCACTGCTGTTTAATTACCTTTATTTTGTGCAATTCAAATGGTTGCAGATATTTCCCTACTAAGCATTACTGACCAGAGATCCATCATTGAGTACGGAAATGAATCCATGGAACAGAGCGGATGCAATAATTTTCCTTAGACTGCGACTAATCTCATGATATGTGATCATAATTATGGAGATTGTGAACAAAAATTAAAGCAATACTATCTTTTCTTGATATAGTTATACACATCAAAATTACAACTCAGTGATGAACTCTCTTTTTAAGAAAAAGCATTATAGCTCTTTTAAAGTTTTCTAATATTAATTTTGTGTTTGGCAAGTAAAAATCTTCAATTAGTAAGCGGAAAAACGAAACGTGTAAAGCTTTTACCTCAAAATGGAATCAATTATTTAGAAATCCAAGAATCCACTAAGCTTTGCTTCTTCAGAACCATAACAATACAGCTATAATGTTCATCATCAGAAATTAAAATCTAAAAATCTCCAGATTTTTTTTTGTATATGTTAATCAAACAGAATCAATTCAGGAGCAGATGGCTTATTGCTGATTGACATCACTAGCTAATAAGAGAACCCACTTTGAACTGGAATATATATACATACTAGCTAGTGGATCCTTAAAAGAAAAAGCTGCAGGATTTGTTAAGATTCTAATCCAAAAAAACTGTCAGCTTAACAAAAGTGACCTAACTTATATTCTGCAATTAATAACTGGATGTCAGCCTTGCTTAGGTTGTATAAAGCCATCCATATATACTTGGAATCGTAACAACGATCGATACCGTTGACGTCAGTCTTCAGTCTGATCAGAATCCGGCAAGCAAGTTGCATTATTACATCGATCATTTTCAGAATTATGCATCTTAATGATTCATATAGTAGAGAACATTTCTTCAAGAATTGTGGTCAGGCAACAGGCCAGCAGAACCTAAGAATCCAAAGCATTTGATTCTAATACAAAGCATTAATTTTCTGGAGAGAATTTTAAGTCATAATCTGGACTCTGGACAGCAACAGCAGTTGAACATAGGCAATATTTCCAAATTTCTGGTCCTCCCCATAATCTGGATTGCTGTTAATAAATTTTCAAACCAACAACAAAATTGAACAAGTTCAAACGCAAGTTTTTCACACCTTCGATTTAATTTCTTGCATACAAGCGAGGTCTATGTACAACCACTTTAATCATTCATTCATTGATTATATATATTATCATTTTTCACTTAAAGTTGGCATTAACACTTCAAGATAAACTGGGATTTCCATTCTTTTATTATACACAATTTCGCACGTAAAGTAGCTTTTTTTATTTTAAATAGAGAGAGAAGGATGCCATTTCCATAGGGGTGGCAATATGGGTTCATAAATCGGTTCCGGATCGACCCATATAATAACCGGATAAAAAAATATTCAATCCTAATCCGATCTATTTATTTATATGGGTCAAAATTATCAACCCTAATCCAACATATTTATAACCGGGTCAAACTCGGATAGACCCATTTAATAATTAAATTATTAAATAAAAATTATAAATATTAATTTTTAATAATGAAATATCAAAATTATTAATTATGATATATTTAAAAAGAAAAAATATTAATTTTGACAAATTTATAAATTAAATAAAAATTAGTTAAAATTAAGATAAATTAAAAAATATATATACAAATTAAATTCAAATTTTTTGCTATTTTTTTCTAATTATTAAGTAATATATACTATATAAATAGTTAAACGGGTTAAATGGATCATTTTCGGATCAATCCGAACCCGTTTAAATTTTCGGGTCGACCCAAATTGACCCAAAACTTGCCTAAGGCTTGATCCGAACCCGATCTTTTTGGATCGATTTTGGGTCGGGTCGAAATTTGCCAACCCTAAATTTCCATTACTCCATCTTCTTCTTTAATCTACACTGCCATGTTCTCCACGTACATGCAAACCTAATTTATAGATAATCATTCCAGCGTCGGTTCCCAACATCTGCCGAGCTCTGAAAATACTAGTCCTCGCCGGAGGAGAACCTCCGATGCATCTTCGGAATTAAGCCAAACACATGCTCACTCACACCTGTGAATTACTGTACTAAACATACCTCTACCATGCATCAGCATGCAACCACTTGCACAACATTGGTAAAGCTCCCTGTGTCACTACCCACTAACAAGCACAAAACCTTGCTTTACTATTTGCAGACGCGTTGGAAATCAACCCATACCCAAGCCAATTTGGATAATTTGGGTTTTGGGTTAATTGCGTCCTGAATATGCACCCAGATTCCCTCATAGCATTTTAACTCGTACAAATAAATTTACTGCAGATTGCGTTCTGATTCCTCTATAAGCTTGCGTCATACTTAACTCTTAGCACCCAGACGAGTATAAATACGCTGCCAAGGTTTAGCAGTTTTTGCGTAGGAAAGAGCTGGTAGAGCATTTAGTGTACTCTCACAGGATCTCTTCAGTTTTCATCTTCATCGGAGTTTTACCTAGAGAGAAAACAAAGAGTATCGATCTAATTAAGTTGAAGATGGAAGGAGAAGGATGTTTCGGGAGTTTCTTACACAGATTCAAACCATACATAGCCATGATATGTCTGCAGTTTGGTTATGCAGGAATGAATATCATCACGAAGGTTTCACTCAACCGTGGCATGAGTCACTACGTCCTCGTTGTTTACCGCCATGCTTTTGCAACTCTTTCGATTGCGCCCTTTGCTCTTGTCCTTGAGAGGTAACTAATATGATAATCGCCGACCATCCAATGATCGATGCTCAGATTGAGTTGGTAACTGATACTATATGTAATTGATGTTTTTTTATTCACAGGAAAACAAGGCCTAAGCTCACATTTTCCCTATTTATGCAAATATTTATACTCGGCCTGCTCGGGTTAGTATACTACTTCTTCATGAAGGCTTTCATGTCTAACATGTAGCGTTACATCGAAAACCAACTGAAGTATATACACTTCATCTTGCTGCAGGCCTGTGATAGACCAGAACTTCTACTACATGGGACTGAAGTACACTTCGCCGACCTTCTCCTGTGCCATGAGCAACATCTTGCCTGCCATGACTTTCGTCATGGCCGTACTTTGCAGGATGGAGAAGGTACACATCAAGAAAGTGAGATGTCAGGCTAAAGTTGTCGGAACAGTTGTGACTGTGGCTGGTGCCATGCTGATGACCTTGTACAAGGGACCTATTGTTGAAATGCTATGGACAAAACATGCCCACCCTCATGGACCTCATGCACCGGCTCCTGCTGCAAATGAGCCAACTGAGAAAGACTGGCTTAAGGGTTCTATCTTCCTTATCATAGCTACTGGTGCTTGGGCTTCACTTTTCATCCTTCAGGTAAAACACGAAGTTTCATTTTTCCTACATGATTTTACACAAAAGAGATCGAATAAAAGTTAACCACTTTTGGATTTTGACGCGTTTCCGAACTACAGGCAGCAACACTAAAGAGATACTCTTCACAGCTATCATTGACATCACTGATATGCTTTATCGGCACCTTGCAAGCTATTGCTGTGACCTTTGTAATGGAGCACAAACCTTCCGTATGGAAGATTGGATTTGACATTAACCTACTTGCTGCTGCTTATGCTGTAAGTCCAATAGCTCTCCAAGTGCTTCATATACCCTTCTTTGTTAACATGGTATGGAAACTAATAACACTATCGGTATGTATGCAGGGTATTGTAACATCTAGTATTGCATACTATGTACAAGGACTAGTGATACAGAAGAAAGGTCCTGTTTTTGCTTCGGCCTTTAGTCCTCTGATGATGATTATAGTCGCCATCATGGGATCCTTCATTCTTGCTGAAAAAATCTTTTTGGGAGGGTAAGCTTAAAGATTTCATCCACAAACAAAAGTTCTGAAAGTTCGAAAACCCTGCTTATAATAGAGTACTAATTAGAGTATATACTTTTGGGTGCAGGATCCTTGGTGGACTATTGATAGTTGCGGGACTCTACGCTGTTCTTTGGGGCAAGTACAAAGAAGGCAAAGAGCACAAAGAAAATGAAGCAATGACGCTTCCAACAGCCATCAAAGGAAGTGAAACAAACGGCTTGCAGATTGTTGATATCGCACAAGTAGCAGATGATCAAGTTGAACTACAGAAGGTGAAAGGCAGCACCATGGCGATGTCATCTACTAACCAACAGACCGTAGTAGCGGTCAGTCTTAGTGCTCCTGAGACTACCATGATAGCCAAGAAAGCACCGAAGGCGTGAAGGTCTTAGTGCTAGAATAAAACAAAGCGGGCGTGAGAGAGAGCAAGAACTTAGCGGGATGAGTTGGTACAGAGGCTAAGAAGAAGTTATCTTTTTTGTTTTTCATCTTCTTACCTTCGATTTTTCTCTTTCTTGCCTTTGTTCTGAGTTTGTGTTGTTCTCCGTTTCTAATATGGTGAGGTTGCCTTCTTATGTACGAAAAACCGTTTACTTTGGAAATTTGAAGAAACAGAAGCAGAGCTCAACCTTTTCCTGCTAATGATAAATGTTTCCCTTTTTGCTTCATATAACTAGAGATGCCTATTTGAAATAATTTGAACCCCATACGATGAAACATATCATCTCTAAATCTATCAATGAGATTGATATGAAGACTTAAAACTGTATTTCTCATTCTTGATCGATATGAAAACTTGAACCTATAAGGCATATGGCATTCTTCTACAGCAACAGAGCTAAAGCGAGAAGAAACTCTTCAAAGGCTGAATCTACGACTCAGCCCTTGGACCGTTGCATCAACTTTTATTTTGCAATCTCGTAAAATGACACAGAAATAAGAGCCAGTAGAAACTGAAATGAATCATTATAAAGAATTCTTGACCAAAACGCTACTTAAGTAATGTTGAATTATACCACACTATTTGTTTGTCAATCTGAAAGGCTGTTTATATAGATTTGAGCATTCTCACTTTATGAGCTAGTTTTGGGGTTAAGTTCTATGGGAGACCCATTGCTCCGAAAGCCTGATCAGAGTAGGCTTCATACCAGAAGGATATCATATTACTCACGTGAATCGTTTTGAAAATCCTGATGACTGAAAAACCTGTCTGCAATGGCATCGAGGAAAGACGATGACATGTGCAAGCTTAAGGGACCAATAAAATCTCAACAGGACAGAGACGACATGAGCGGCATACACATGAATATGAAAAGGAATCATTGGAGGGACAAACTGGTGGAAAGCACCAGGTCCAAGGATCAATTCCATGCAAACTTGCTGCTAGATCAATTCCATGAAATTGCATCTGGAGATTTGTTTTCAAGGTAGCAGACATCTTTAACTATAACACCAAAAAAAAAGAAAGAATTTGATTCTGTGGTTCCTTCTCCGCATAAACCTTAGTGGGCAAGTTGCTGATCGATGTTTTTTTTTATTTGGCAAAAACGAATTTTACTCACTTGATTTAAACATTGTACTTTCTCTTCACTCTGAAACAAAATCTTGTTAAGTCTAAAAGGTATCAACTTTGTTGTCCTATATGAAGGACACTTGATCATGAGATATATCCGTATCAACATACTTCGCTTTTCAACAATGTTATGGATTAAGGCATATTTATTCTTAAAGAAAAGTTTAGTCTCACGTTGCTTATCAATGATCCTGAGATAATATTCATAAGACTTGGATTTATTCTTCTCATTGTCAATTGATTTTGAGAAAAATTCTAAATTAATCACATAGTATCAGAGAGAGTTGAGCCGAATCGGTTCAAGATATGGGCTAAATCTACTTTATTATCCATATCTATTTAGGGCCTTTATGATCCGTTTTATTTCAGGACAAAATTAGCCCGCTTTATTTCAGGACAGATAGTCCATTTAATTCAAAAGACAGTTGTTCGTTATATTGGAGGGCAAATAGTTCATTTTATTTCAGAGCAGGTTGCACGCTTCATCCAATTCATTACAAGACACGTAGTCCGTATCAGTTCAATTTACAAAAAAATAAATAAAAAACGCTCCACTGGAGAACATGTGTTAAAGAAATATTTAATCTCACATTATTTATCAATGATCCTGAGATAATATTCATAAAGACTTGTGCTTACTCTTTTCATTGTCAATTGGTTTTAAAAAAAATTCTAATTTCGTCACTTGGTATCAGAGAGGGTTGGGCCGGATCGGTTTAAGATATGAGCTAAATCTAACTGTATTATCCATATCTATTCAGAGCCTTTATGGTATGCTTTATTTCAGAACAAAATTAGCCCGCTTTATTTTAGGACAGATAGTCCGTTTAATTCAAAAGACAGTTGTTTGCTATATTATAGGGCAATAGTTCATTTCATTTCAGGACAGATCGCCCGCTTTATTCAATTCATTATAAAACACGCAGTCTGTATCAGTTCAATTTACCAAAAAAAAGAAAAGAAAAATGCTTCGCTGGAGGGCAGATGTTAAAGAAAAATTTAGTCCTATATTGCTTATCAATGGTCCTGAACTGATATTCATAAAAACTTTACTTACTTTTTTCATTGTCAATTGGCTTTGAGAAAAATTCTAAATTCGTGACATTTATGATTGAGATTGAAGATACGTACTGTAGGTAATTCTAAGAAAAGCTTTGTTTTTACTATCTATTGCCTTGCAAACCTTCTGACAGATTACTTACCACCATATTACATTCCCAAATGAACCGACCGTTTGTATAGGTAACACGCAGACCTACTTTTTTCCTCCTTTTTCTAATTTCGTCACATTGAAGTGTACGATTTTTTGAAGTGGGCATTAGTCAGATATGAATTTCTTTTTGGAGCTTTCATGAAAAAGATAACTATCATCCTAACAGAATTGGTAAAAGAACATGGACCCTTAGATTTTGAGGAAATTCTCTGGCAAAGCTTTCGATACCCAACCACTTATGTTGTGCATAGTGAATAAGAAAAAAAACAAGAAAATTTACTTATTCAGATTGACAGTATTTACCTCAGAGTTGAAGTATGGAAATCTCAATACTAGAACAGAAAAGGGTGGAAGAAGCATAGATAATGGTGCCTTTAGAACTCATCAATGGATAAAATCATCTTAATTCGGAAAATGACTTCACTTGGAACAGCACCAAACTGGAAAACAACAAAACATGAACAAGCATGCATGGAAGTCACTAAGTTCAAAAAGCTCTCGAAGCACTCAACATTATTACCTCCGCAGCGATTCTCCGCGTATCTTTTCCCTTTTTTTAATTAAAAGAAACGATCTTTTGCTTAATTGGATTCATCATCACCAAGCTCCAACAACTTTGTCCCTCTTGATGTATGAGAAATCAAATCTATATAATAATCACTTGCTTTGTATAATATCTGTTCCACGTAAAATTTCTTGACGTATATTGCCTGAATGTTTTTGACATACTCGAATGAAGAAATTATGCAGTTAAATAATAAAATCATGAAAGAAGAAACTAGTCAGGACATTGACTAGATGACTATATAATAAAATCGAAATCAGGTCCTAAAGAAACTGGAAACTAGTCTGACTTGAAAGCAAAGGAAAATCTACCGGATTCCATAAAAGAAGAACTGCTTCATGTTTTGGAGACAATGACAAGTTTCAAAACATGCAAGTCAAATATGGAAGCTTCTTCATTAAGGGAGCATAAAGCATATTTACTTTGGTATGAGATCACAAAATCTCTTGCATTGAGCTATCAGAGAGGGGTTTAAAATTATAGTAACGAACAGATTCATTGCTATCTGTGTCAGATTAGCAACATCCATGCGCACTCTGTAAAGGGAACACGAAGAAGAAAACCAGCACTTGCAAAACATCAGTTTATTACTAAGCATAAACACTAATTGATATGATTAAGACTCACTGAGGTCACCTCTAATGGCACCAGCACATTTAAAGAAGTGCAAGAACCAACTAAATGTTGAAACCTTAATGACTTTAAAAATAGGTTCCTTTGTGATAAATAATCTAGAACTCACATATTATGATGTATAGAAGAAAGGTAGTTGTACTATAAGTTATTAGGGCATAATCATACCCATTGATTTATCTGGCTGTCTAACTGAAGTAGATCCCGATGTTTCATCTATAAAGATCAAGCTTCACTGTTTATGTTAAAAGGCATGTTAGAATCTTTTGATTATGTTTCAGGACAACATGTAATAAGATTACCACATAGGTATAGATCTTTTAAGCCTTGAATAACTTCGACGTGTCACTAGAGAAAGAAGCATACTGGAACACTCCATCATATCCATGGGAACATACAGATTATGACTCAAGCAGAAAAAGACTAGTGCCCTTTCAATGTTAAAGAACTTAAAATTTGGTGGGCAGTCCACTTGTATTGCCCTTTCAGTGTTACCTAGCAATACCCAACATGACGACAATAAGCATCAAGTCTAAGAATTCGTTCCTCATGATAAAGACAAAGCCTAAACAAACCCCTGACAAGCAGCTCATCACTTTGTTCTAGAGTTTTCGTTGTAAGAGCACCTCAATTTCATATAAAGTGACAGACAATTTGCAACTATATGGGTGTCAACCAAATGATCCAGTCACTGATTGTGTCATCCTACTCTGCTTGCACTGTGGTATGTCCAACGATCAGTTCTACAGTATCATCAGACAACCTTGCTGCATAACAATGCAGAAATCCCACTACGATATGTCCCAGAAAATGATTGGGACTATTCACATCTTTCCCTAGCCATACAAGATCTAACTGGAATTGGTTTCACCAATTCCTAAAATATTTTTCAGGTTTGTTCCAAGAATGGTCATGCATGTGTATTTGCAGTAAACATACGATGGTGCCTTTCAGTCTGAAGTCTAAATGGATTGGAACCGCACAGCACTTGGCATGCTACCTAGCAAACATTTGACTGTAAAAAGTTCATACTTTCGGAAGGCCGGGAACTTAGTATGCACATTAGCATGGAGGACTGGAGAACTTAGTATGTAGATATTCATGGAGACCTGAAGTGAAAGAACTTCGCATGGAGATATTTATGGAGAAATGCCGATCAAGAGAATGCTCACAGAAGTTATGAAATGCTAAGATTGACCATCAACACCAAGGAAGTTAAAAGTTTGGAACAGGTTTGCAACCACAGAAAAGCTAAACATGAATGGTCAGGCTTAATTTTTATAGTGAAAATAATTGCCGCCGAACATTAATTAAGTCTGCCACACCCTAACCATAAGGGCCCAAACTCCATTCAGAATTGATCATGGTGTCCATCAGTAACATATGGCTCCCCAAGGAATTAAGATAATTAACTAGGATGGCGTTTGACATTACTTTCTCATAAAATAATTTTTTATTTATTTATGTTTTTTAATATATTTTTATAAATATTTTAAAAATTTTATTTAAAATTTTAAAAATATAAAAAATTCTACATAGTAAAATTTTTTTATTATTTATTTATATTATTTTTTTTTAAATAAAAAAAATTTGTTTTTAAGAAAAAAACAAACATATCCTCCTTACGGAATACTTCAGTCATCTTGCCCTTTCCAAAGGAATTTAATAACATCGATTAAGAAGTTTCAACCGACTCGGCTAGAGATTATAAAGCCAATTGGAAAAACATACACGTAACCACTATGGCATGGGTACCTACCAACTGGAATCCTGTTTTCATTTCCATAAGATCATTACAAAAAAGACTTGAAAGATCCATATATTTATATTTCCTTTTTTTTTTCCTTTGATAGCGCTTATAACCAAACGGTAGCACTTAATTTGGAGGATGGAATTTGTTACATGGTGAATGATATCCAACAGCATGTTGCAAAGTCATTTGAGCCGCAGCAATCTTAAACTGAAGCTTTATAAGCAATTATGTCATTGAAATCTGGCCTAAGGTGACAATGCTCCAGGGGTACCTTGTGGTAAAGAATCATTCTTTGCTAGAGCAACATAATTGGCAGGTATGGCTGCACTCCCTTCCTTTCGGTCCTTGCCAATTGATGAGATTCCATGGCGTCCAATTGGGGTTGAAACACGACGAGCTGCAGGTGTTCCCAAAATTGTGTTAGCACTTGAGCTGTGACCCAATGGCTTTTTTGCCGACAGCTGCCTCATTGGGCTTGGTTTTGAGCCAAACATAGCATGCTGCTCTGCAGCAAATTGATCTTGCAGCTTCTTTTGCTCCTAAAAATGTAGTTCGAACAGTCAGATTTTGAACACTTCAAGTAAATACAAGGATGAACACATAAAATGAAGTACAAGTTATAAGCACCATATGCTCCTCAGAAGTCAAAGTTACAGCTGGTAGAGTTGTAGCAACTGCTATTTTAATTTTTAGAACTTCTAAAGGATGAAACCATCACAAAACTAACATTCACTAGTGTATAAGAATAACGAAACTGCCTTGCTTCTGCCTACAACATTTTAGAAAGTAGAAAAGGAAAGAAGGCTCCTTTGTACAATTTGCTTCCTCATGTCACTGCAATTTTTTTCATTCCTATTGATTATTGATACATTTGACCTAATCCAAACTGCAAAGAAAATATACCAACCAAGAACAACTATATATATAAAAAAGAAATAATTGAACTTACCCAAAATCTCCGTTTCTCCTCTTCTTTCTGCTGTCTGACAGTGCAATAGTCCTCAAGTGATATCAGCAGGCGTATCTAAATAAAAGAAAACAAGATTTAGGACTATTCATGAGCACAACATAGGTGATAAGGACTTTCACATTCTAAAACCTTACCTTATCATAAAAGAATAGTGTTCCCTTTTCTTCCTCCCATGCTCTAATTTTGGAAGTCAGGATTTCTACCAAAGCTGAATGGATAAAACTATTTTAGTCAATCAGTTAAATAATAGAAAACAATGAGCAAATAGGAACAAGGTGTTACAGACTACTTGAATCCAGAATAATCAAGAGGAAAAAGAGTTTTGAATATAGAAAACCAATTAGCAATAAAATCCAGTAGGTATATTTCTTTAAGAAGCTGTTTAGAGATATATTCTATCAAAATTCAAAGTGCTCAGGAGGCTCAAAAGAGAATGGTTACTAAGACACTATTCAGATTTCTATATAAAGAAGATAATTTAGATACAGAGAGCAAAAACTAACTTAGTATGATATCAGTGTGACAAGAAAATGTGTTCTTAGTCAACAACAACCTGCCAGAAAGTTACCGGTAAATAAGTCTTTATTCTCAAATCTTACTACATCAACAAGCCATCTACTTAAGATCTAGACTGAAAATGTTATAACATGTTGACTGTAAATTTCCATATAGCATGTTGACAATGATCCAGCACTGGGCCCGAGAAGATGATTTTAAGAAATTGCAAAGATTAATTTGCTGCAAAATCATCGTTACTGCCATCAAAATCTGTTACAGCTTAGAGCAAATCCAATTGTTATTTTATATGAGCCAGTTCTGATGTTTGATAAATAAGTTGCAGATCTCTTTCACCGTCCAATAACCCTCCCCCTATATATGTATGTATGTATGTATGTATGTATGTATGTATGTGTGTGTGTGTGTGTGTGTGTGTGTAGATGAAAATATGAATCACTTGAATTACCTTACAAAAATATGCAACTTATTGATATTTCTAAAAAGAACCTAATATGAAAACTTGTGAAAAAAGATGTATGAAGATCACATGGAATTTTGCTGATCAGAGCCCGAGCTTTTTCAGCACGTTTTAAATTCTTGTGCGCTCCTCGACCAGCATTATAACGATTCTGATCCTGAAAAAACATTCAAGGAAATCAAACTTACATAACACTTGTTTTATTAATAACTAAAATGGGGAGATATGATGCAACATGATCTTTTAATAGAAAAGGAAGCACGATTCAACACAATAACCTGCACTTTCACTTCACAAATTGCGCATGCACTACAAGATTCAGTAGCATGAAGGCCTTAGTGCTTGTCTATGAGAAACAACACTTCCTAATGATGCAATTACCATACAACAACTAAACCTCACTCCACTAGACGGAGTGGGGTCAGCTAACGCAATTACCATAACCAATCAAAATACAACAAAAGATCTCCCTTTTACGAACTACTAATTAAATAAAATAACTGCTGTTTAGCTCACCCTTTCATAGTCCTCTAGCCAACTCTCTTCCTCACATGCAAATCTCCATTTTTCTACCTTGTCTAAGATGTCCTTCCTACTGAAAGCATGGTCCTTGGCTTTAGCAATCTCACTGTCCATTCCTGAAAGTAATTCAGATAAATCGACCTTCCCTGCAAGCCATTCACAATTCAGAAATCAATTGTCACCATTCATTGTTATGCCTGAGATAAACCCTGGTCAAAGCATCTCCATATCAGCTGTAAGGTTGAAACTTACAATGCTATATAAAATAATAGGCATCAAATGTTGAATGTGTATCTAAAAAGTTCTGTTCTTACAAATTCAAGAGCATGTACAAACTACAGACACAGGAATCCATGTAGGTGAAAAACATCAAGAAAATAGCCAACTTAACAAAGCTTAATGCATAAACATAAAAACTTATTTGGTTACTCAAGTGTAAAATGGTGGAAAAAAGGTTAAAAATAAAAACCTGAATCAATAAGGTCACCAAGCATCTGTCTAGCTTCAGCAGTATCAACGTCCATATGAACACTTCTATAGATATCCTCAAGTTCAGTTTGCTTTTTCAAAAGAAGCTCTTTCATCTTACTGGCTTTCAAGATATTTAGTCTCGTGACTTCAAGCTCAGCCTAACACAAGAAGCATTAAAAACAAGAAGGTCAATGTAAATAGTTACTGGCATTTCCACAGCAAAAACCTTTTTTTTGGCCAATAACTACAAAACAACAAACAATGGATACCTGTTCAATGACATCAAGAGCAAGACATCCTTGTCCATTTACTTCATCATCAGCCGTTGGGATCAAGCAGGTTACATGGCAAAACCTCTTTTGTTCGTCAAGAGAGCTGTCCAACAGATTCCACAATTCCATTAATGTGGAACCCAGGTCTTGGAGCTACAAGTAAAACATTTTAATGCAACTTTCAGCAAATAATTCTCTATATTTCTCAAACTACTAAGCAGTGACTCCATTTAGCAGTCTCTAAAAGAAAATGAAAAAAAAAAAACAATAATAAAATATGAGGAGCATCAAAGACATGCATCATACCAATCAATTACAATATTTGAAGTTTTGGACAATCAGCTTTATAGTCCAACAGTTAATCCATCAAAATCATGAACAAGACGGGAAAAAATAATCAAGAGTTTCACCATGATTTAACTTGTTGTGATAGTAGATCTTCATTATATTGACAATAGTATCAGTTAACTCCAGCCTCAATCATATGGAAACAATGAGGCTGAGTCATGCTCTAAGCTATGTACCACAGGGTCCATGAATTTTCTTTTCCCCAAAACATGGAAGAAAGTTCTGAACAGACAGACTCAAGTTGTAACAGTTCTCCTTATGATCTTCAAATTTTCGATAGCAACTCAAATAGTTTTGTAATTAGCTAGTCAACACAATATACGGATTTATAATTTCACATTGGATCAAGCAATGTCTTA
Source organism: Acanthochlamys bracteata (assembly GCA_019914995.1). Lineage (NCBI taxonomy): Eukaryota > Viridiplantae > Streptophyta > Magnoliopsida > Pandanales > Velloziaceae > Acanthochlamys > Acanthochlamys bracteata. The sequence goes on from CM034133.1 coordinate 3,403,644, forward strand.
ACATATGGGAAGGGCAAAAGACCTGCAAATTGTTAACATTGAGCAAATTACACCAATGAAATGAACTTCAACAGACTATACCACCTTTCCAGTTTGATATCAAAAGCTTCAAATCAACGTCAGAAATTATTCTAACCTTCCGTAACCTTTGTCTTTTCTCCTGGCTCAGTGAGTGAACAACTCCAGCCAGTCCAGCAAGGGTATCATTGCTAATACTCTTCGGCTGGCTATGTGTGGAATCACCAAAACTTGGATGCACCTCAGAAATCATCTTATGAAAATCAAGGGACATCAAAGTTGACAGCTCATGGATGGACTTTAAGTGCATGTTGACCTTCTGAAGTCGTAAATTCTGTAAAAGGAGGAACATTGGTAATCTGAGAATCATTCAAAACAAAAGGAAAATTGCAAAAAACATGTAAAATTCTTATAAAGGAACCTTGTCATTCTGAAGCTCCTGAAGGTGAGACTTCAACTCTCCTAACCTCTTTAGAGTCAAATCTCGCTCATCTACCAGTGAAGAAGCAGAACCACCTTCATAAGTTTTTCCTGCAACTTCCGCACATATGCGGAAAATCTGATGTTGAACATCCTTAAAATCTTTTAGCCTCTCTTCTTTTTTCATCCTCAGTTCTGCCAATGTAGGCTTTATAGTATCGACCTGCTGTTTAAGTGTGCCTTTCTGTTTATCAAACTGAAAATACAAAAAAGAAACTTATACTAAAATGTGACATATTTATATCAATTGAAACTTCAGAATATGTGACATAAATATCGATGTAAGGGTAACTAGAATAAAAACTAACTTGAGCAAAATGTTCACGTTCTCCTAGGGTGGAAATAAGGTTGGATATTTCAGCTTCACCCTTGGCTAAGGTCTGATGCAGATCTGCCTTGTATTTTCTAGTTTGGTCAACTTTCCTCCTGTAAACATTGAGGCATTCTTGCTCAAGGAGCAGTATCATCTTATCCCTTTCATTGTCATCCTCCCCTATTTCATCCCATAAACCCTGGCTCCAGCATGACAATCGTCAAACAAGCGTAACAAAATAAGAAGGAATCTCTGCTATATGCAGTGTATTCATATTTTCCAGGCAAATGATTTCAATATATGGTAACTTCCATGTAAAAAAGAGAGTAATAAGCATATAACCACCAAATTTGCAATGATAAAGTAGGCACAGGTTTAATCTTGGAAAGCACTCCTACTAAGTGGCAAGTGCATAACTGTATTCCAAAGAGGATATATATATCATGTTCTGAAAGGCAGTAGGTTCAAACGCAATTATAAACTTGAAACCCCCAATGCTTAAGCGGACTTAGCCAATATGATAATTAGTGTAACTTTGACCTATTAAATAAATAAAAAAAGAATTGTAAACAAACCACAGTACTTGATTGCTACCAAGGCCTATTCTTCTTTTCTAATTCTCAAAAAAACAAGCTATGAAGCAAAGGGCTCTAAGAACCAAATAGCAGGTCCAAGAACAGTATCAAACAAAACTCTAAACTATTGAAATCTTACTCGATTTCAATCAGTCAAATAATGCATAACCATGTCATTCATATTTCTAGACCTAATTTACCAACATGAACTTAACATACCAAAATTCGCGTAACCTAGACACATATTCCTGCAACTCAAGTAAATAACATCATCTAGAGATCTCCTACATTCCTACACAAAGAACCGTAACAAAACAAGAAAAGCAACCACATAGATTCAGAACTAGAGGAAAACAAACCCTCAATTTACTTCAGAATTGACGATAGAATCCCAAACAAACAATCTTGAATACCTTTAGAAAACCACGAGAATTTTCATTTCTACAAGTTCTTCAAAAAAAATTTAACGATTTCACAAATCAGAACTAACCCAAAAAAAAATAAAAGAATAAATCAGAAACAACTAATACTAAATGACTACCTGCAATTCTTTGAGAAGAGAACCGCAAGACGTGAGCTTTTCGGGTGCGGGCGACTGAAGAACAACACTTCGAGACATCTTCGATCAACCCAACGATCGAGAAACAGAAATCGAGAGTAAATATTCGAAAGAAAGTTTCTGTAGATTTTTGGAAATTTATATACAGAGAAATGGAAAGGAAAAGATTTGCTTTTCTTGTTGGAAGGGAGAGAGGAAACGGAACCAGAATTCGAGCGAGTTTGAAGATATACGGGCGCCAAAACAAATGTCGACGCAATTTCTTTTGTTCTTTTGTCCAAATTGATGAGTCATCGATTTCATTTGGGCCTAATTTAGCACAAAATGAATTTGAATACGGCCCAATGTTGCAGTTATGGGCTTCATCAGCTGATCTTTCTCTTAAACCATTGAGTAATACTTTTTTGTCCGAGCATTGCTTTTAATACATTCATTGTCATTTGAAATTTACGGGAATATTTGAGATTACATATAAAATAGAGTATTTTGAACAAAAAATACTTTAACAGTTTTTTAGAATATTAGTTTGACTCTTACAAAATAATTATATATATAATTTAATGGCATACAGTTTTATTATATTCTTAAATTTTTTCAACAAAATTTCATATACTTTTAAAATCTTAATCAAGAGATATGAATTATCTATTTGAAATGATAAGCAAGCTCAATTAGACATCTCCAAATTTGAAACAATTGATCATATCAATACATTTGATGTTGAAAATACCTCAAAACTTGGTTGCTTCCCTCTTTTAAGGCTCATTTGGTTGTAGTATATTATTACAAAATAGGTTTTAAAAAGTAATTTTAAATTTTGTTTGATCTAATTTAAGAAGTAAATTTGAAAATACATTTTTTATGTTTGACTACATTTAAAAGTAATTTGAAGTTAATTTCTCGTTAAGAAAGGAGATCATTTTTAAAAGCTCTAAATTGAATTATTATATCACTAGCCACACTAATTAATTAAATAAATATAATTGCATATTTTATGTTTTTTTTTTTCTTTTTTCATTTTTGGTGTATCAACAACTAATATCATATAGTTGAGCTACAATATGATCCACTATAATCTTGTTTCTTTTGCTCTGAACTGAATTTTTAGAGCTGAGTTTTTGTTCAATTGAGTTACTTAAAAAGTAAAGGTTGAAAGAGAATTTTATTTTTATATTTATTTGTTTAAAGTGAGTTTGAAATTAATATTTTTTTAAATTTTAAATTTTAGAAGAGAGTTGCCAAAAGCTGAATTTAATTTTGGTATTTATTTTAATTTGAGAGAATTAGAAATTGAGTTTTCAGAAAAATATTAGTTAAAAATGTCTGCAAATATTCCTTATCTACAAATTGACAATATTCTCTTCACATGTTCTTAGTAAGACTTGCTGAGAATATCTTTCACACATTTAAAAACTTTTTGATAGTTAATTTTAAAATAAAAATTTCTCAGTGTGCATTATGTAAAATTTCTAAAATAAAATTCTATTTTCTAGTTCTTTCATAACTAACAGAGATATTGATCATATCTTAATTTGCTGATTGTAATGTTGAGTATAAAAAATGAGTTAGATTAATATCAAGTGGAAAAAAGATAAGATTAAAGATGGTTCATATACTAGATTGATTCTAAATCCATTAGTTAAGTTTTTACATTGCATTGGACTTTATAATAACGGACCAGATCATGAATGAAATTCTTATCTTAGACTGACTATTCAGATATTATATCTCCAACAAGTGATATCAGAGTTAATAGTCCTGTTGAACGTATTTATATTTTGCCAACAAATAGTATCATAGTCAACGGTGCGGTTGGACTCCTAAGCGATCGACACTAAATTGCAGTTCTCATTAGTAGCGTGATGAGGTAATTAAGAGCAGCGTGACTCGCATGAGCTCTGCATGGTGATGAGTGGTGATTCAAAATAAGTTGAGCTCTAAAGGCTCTTATTCATGACACTGGTGTCGATAAAAAATATGTGGGTAACTTATTTTTAAGAAGAAGACTATTGAGTATAAATAATAAGTTAGATTAGTCCCACATAGAGAAAAAGATAAATAAAAGATGGTTTATAGAGTAGGTTGTTTGTAGATTCATTAATATAAGCTTTTAGGTTGCATTAGATTTTAAAATATATGAGCCTACTTATATAACAAAAGATTTTTTGTGAAAAATCCATATTCGAAATTATAATCTCACTAATGAATTGTTTGGAAATGAGATTAACAAGTAAGATAAAAATGAAAGTGAAAGTAAAGATGAAGATAAAATAACAGAAGAGTAATCATTTAATCTTATTATTAATCTTACCGTGTTTGGATATACTAGTAAGATTAAATATTTCATTTGGTTTGGATAGAAAAAGAAATGAGTAAACAATAGAAGTAAACTTATGATAAAAAACTAAAATATTTTTTTTATTTATATCAATATAATCTTAAATGGCTTATTTGCTTAACATTTTTTTCACTAACTTTTTATTTAAGTTTTCTAATAAAACTTCTAAATTATTCTACAGAATTATTTTCTAATTTAGAAAGTACAAAAAGTTTCTATGTCGTGAGATCTTATTATTTTTTAATTTTTTTGACTTAAAAAAGTAAGGCTTATTTTAAAAAAAAATTTCAAAATACATTCTTTTTCTGAAAAACTTTTTTTCAATAAGTACTTTCAGATATTTCTTTAATCTTACCGTATTTGAATATATTAATAAGATTAAATATTTACTTCTGTTTGGATATAAGATGAAATGAGCAAGCAATAGAGTTAAACTTTTAATAAAAAACTGAAATATCATTTTTGTTTATATGAATCTATCTTAAATGGCTAATTTACTTGACATTCAATTTCCCCTTTGTTGGCGCCGTCTCACTGGAAAAACACGCTGATGAAACCATGCAGAGCTCTCACTTTGACAAAGTTCGTCGGCTGCCGATTTCACCATCTCCAACGCTGTCCTCATAAAAGGTATGTCACTCATTGTTGCACATGTCATTGCGGTCGTTCACCAACCTGCGTCAATCGTCTCATTTGACTAAGCTAGCGCTTTGTGCATAGTTGATTGTTGCGCAAATGGGTCACCGATAATGCCGATCGACTTAGCGGTGGCTTCGGCACTTCATCACACCAGCAAACACATAATGTTGCAGACTTACAAGCAGAACCAATTTGATTCTTGAATGCCGGTGTGATCGCAAACGACTCCGAAGACATTCTTCCTGCGAAGTTCGCCAAGACGGCGGTGCTTGTACATGCGTACACACTCATGCAAGATACTCCGGCGTCTGGTGGGAGATCCTTGAAGCCATGACCAAACTCATAAACATTAACTTGCCCAAGAATGCCACTTCGGGGAACGATAAAGGCGTCAAGTGATATGATTCCGTTGTCATACATCGCCGGAGTGTTGATCGCTAGTGATAATGCACTCGTTAGCATATCGGAAGGTGGGGAAATAACTTGTTGAGCAAGAATGGAGAACGAGATTGACCTCCGACGGGATGAAGCCGGGAGCAGCGATCAACTTGCTTGGCAACGAGCTTCACCGTGCGAGTGAGGAAGAATAAAAAAAGAACAACTGTTAAAACATAAACTTGTTACCTGTAAATGCATGTGTTTACTTTATCTCGCGTATCCACCGATTCGGCGGGTACGTGTTTGATCTTACAAAAGATTAAAAGTGATGTAATTTTAATTTTCTTTTATCTTACACAAATTTTGTCAAATAAGATGTAGGGTGCATTTGACTTAGCTAGCCAGGAAAATAATTTTTTAATTTTTAATTTTTCATTTTTTAATATATAATTTATAAATATTTAAAACATTTATTTAAAAATTTAAAAATATAAAAAAAATTTTATCGTATGAAATTTTTATTATATATTTTTATTATTTTTTAAAAATAAAAAATAAAATTATTTAAAAAAATATTTTTATTTAAAACAATTTTATTTCAAAAATACTTTGAAACGCTCCTAAAGAGATGGATTGGTTAACTTTATCTCAACTCATCTCAATTTTACGCCCCTAAAGAGATGAATGGGTTAGCTTTATCTCAACTCATCTCAATTTTACTCCGTCCAAACACTGTGTAAGGCACCGTTTTGCCATTGCGTTTAGAGAATATTTTATTTTATTTTTTTTATGTATAATTTTAATAAATTTCTTATAATATTTTAAAATTTATTTAAAAATCTAAATAATATAAATATTATAGATTATATAATTATATTTTTATTTATTTTTATTATTTAAAAAATTTAAAAATTTATTCCTTAAAATATCTTCAAATTTATTATTTTAAAAAATTTTAATTTTATAAGTACATTCAAATTGTGTTTGGTACCGCATGAGCGTTTTTAGAATTTTTAACCAAATAAATTATATATAGAGATGTTTGAAAGTACATAAGATAAAAAAAATTTAAATGAAAATATTTTCAAATTTATTAAAACTAAATTTAATTTTTTCATCCTAAAAATAATTATAATAATAATTCATTTTATCTTTAAAATTTAAAAAATTTATAAAATACTTAAAAAAATTATTAGGAAAAAAATAGGGAATGAAAATAATGCAAAAGCATTATCAAATATTCTTATAGTGTTGTAAAAGAAAATTTAAAAAATATATAAAAAAATACGCGTACATATTTTTTAAAAGTGCTATAATTGAAGATATCTCGGTCTATAATTAAATATGCCTTTGTCATACAATCACTCACGTAATCCCACCAAAATCAATCTTTTTTTGCCAACACATCCCAAGTCCTCCGTTCCCTTCTCCACCTACACCTCTTCCCAACTTCTGCCACTATCTACCAATACATATTATTCTACACAACTCTCCTTCGTCTACCTTTCACCACCAACTCCCACCAACCAAAACAAACAACCAACAATAAACCTAAGACAGTAGAAGATCTATATGGAGCTTGCTCTAGCTCCGGTAGCTATAGCTTTTGCAGCAATACTGCTATCTCTGTTGCTCTACCGAAAGCTGAGATGGAAACTTCCACCAGGTCCGATGCCACTTCCAGTAGTTGGCAATCTCTACGACATCAAACCAGTTCGGTTCCGTTGTTTCTGGGAATGGTCACAGAAATACGGACCAATAATGTCAGTATGGTTTGGTACAACACTCAACGTTGTTGTTTCTAGTTCTGAGTTAGCTAGAGAAGTACTCAAAGAGCAAGACCAGTTGTTAGCTGATCGGTCACGTAGCCGGTCGGCGGCGAGGTTTAGTAGGAATGGACAAGATATGATATGGGCTGATTACGGGCCGCACTATGTGAAGGTTCGGAAGCTTTGCACGCTGGAGTTGTTCACTCCTAAACGGCTTGAATCGCTCAGGCCTATTCGTGAAGATGAAGTCACCGCTATGGTTGAATCTGTCTTCCGTGATGCCACATCTCCAGGTACCAACTTTTTTAATTCTTTGTTTTTGATAAATCAATTGAGATCTGGGTAGTTTGTAGTTTTGATGAATTCGATCGAGTTTGTTCTCTGTAGCTTAAGCTTATGTACTGGAGATCTCGGTATCGCTATTTTGTCTTGGCACTTATAGCATCTTGGTAATTTTCTGTTTTTCTCTCTATTTGTTTAGCTCAACCCATAGTATGTGGGAGTAGCTTCAGCTTAAGGTCTATAGGAGTTTCTATAGGATTGCTTTCATTGAAAGGAGATCTGGGTAGTTCTTACATCCTTCTTCGCCCTCTTCTTTGGTCAACTGGTCTTACAGCTGGTTGTCTAGGTAACTAAAAATAGAATAATATATATATGTATATATATATATATATATATTTGTCTTGTAGAAAATTTGTTGCTGACCTTGTGTGCAGCTGATAAATACCTAGCATATGGCATTTTTTTTTGTGTTTGAAGTAACTTAGGACGCTTTTGTACACAAAAGAAGAGCTAGTGTAGTGAACCCGGAATGTCCTAAGTGCAATTTGCTTGTTTGTTTGATCTATAGGCAGTGCCTGATCTAGCTATAACTGTGTTGTGGCTGCCTCTATTGAGCCTGGAACCAAAGCCTGAATATAGCGTTGCCTCATGCCCTTTAATCAATTATTCTTTCCTCGTAAAGCAAGTTTAAATGAAAGAACACTTCTAAATATGCATTCACTATTGATACTTGGTTTAGCTTGTTTGGATGAGGAACTCGTAATATTCTCCTTATGGGAGATGAAAGCTCAAAGATTTCTAAAATAATGAAAGTTATTAGGAACTCGACCGCTCCATACCTTTGAAAGAAAGGTTGATATAGTTTAATTTTGTCTTTCGATGAGTGGATATTGTCATTAGGGGATGCTGCTTTGTAGATACTAATATCTTCTGCTACATGTTTAACAGACAAAGTTGAGAAGAGCCTGGTTGTCAGGGAGCACATTGAAGGAGTAGCCTTTAACAATATAACAAGGCTTGTATTTGGTAAACGCTTTGTTAACCCAGAAGGCATAACTGATGAACAAGGAATGGAATTCAAAGCAATCACCACCAATGCTGTAAAGATGAGTGCATCGCTTGCCCTTCCTGAACATGTCCGCTGGCTAAGGTGGTTTTTCCCCTTTGATGAGGAAGCTTATTCCAAGCACCACGATCGTAGGGATCGCCTCAGCAGAGCTATAATGGAGGAGCATAGAGAGGTTCGCAAAAAGTATGGTGTAAAACAGCATTTTGTTGATGCACTACTGACTCTACAAGATAAATACGAACTCAGCGAAGACACCATTATTGGACTTCTTTGGGTATGCATTTTATTTTCAATTTTCTGGTACTCTTTTGTGTTGCAAGAGAAATGATATTGTCTGATCTTTAAATCCTTCCTGAAATAATGCTGTTAGGCTCCTTCCTCTTGGTACTTTGTTGTTGAAAAACTTACCTCTTGGGGTTGCTGTTGTTCCTTTCTCCCACTTTTAGGTTTTGGTGCTTATTACTTAACAGTTATCAACTCAAGTACAGCACAACTGTTTTATGTTTTATGTTTTTTTTTTTTTTTTTTTTTTTGAAATTTTTTTTTTTAACGTTTTGTTTTTCCCCCCTTTAGTTCACCTCTTACAGAGGTTTACTTAGCCATTTTGATTTTGTTACTCAGCACTTCCCTTCTATGTAATCAGTAGCTTCTCCAAAGTAACTTACGGTCTACAGCCCTTTTTCTGTTGTTCAAATGTAGAGGAAGTTTTCCTTGAAATTTACTGAGGTTTTTTACAGTTGATATATTTCCTAGGCCTTTTATTTCTTTGTCATGTACACTGTTCAAATGAACTTAGAGGATTGACTAAGTATATAACTAGAATCAAACTGACTGCATTTAAGATTAGCGGTAAGAGATGCAAATATATATATTTCTAAGGGAGTGGATATATACACTTTCCCTTTTATACACACTCCTCGTTTTCCCTCTGACACTGTCCGGTGATCCGGCGGATAAGATCATTCCATACCTTGTAGTAGTAAAATGACTAGTTTGTCTTTTGCATCTGCGATTTTTTATTGAATCCAAACCGTCCAATTGCTTGATGGCACAGCTGCCAGAGGGTGTTCGGGGAGTGTGTATAAGGGGAGTGTGTATATAGATAGATAGATAGATACATACGCGAGCTTCAATTAACATACTTGTTAAAGTTTGTGTTTTCAAATGGTGAATGATCTGTTGTAGCTTTTACCTGAGCTTGTTTTCATGTTTCTTTATGTTAGTCTAATGCAACTGATCTAATAAACTGGAACATTGTAATGTTCCCATCGAGTGTTATTGTCCAATGTTAAGTGTAAGGAAAAAGCTAATAAAATTTGTGCATTCCTTTCCCTTTCCCTCCCTCAGAATTAAACTAGAAATGCAAATCCTTTTCAGGATATGATTTCAGCAGGAATGGACACGACTGTCATCTCTGTGGAATGGATGATGGCAGAGCTTGTCAGGAACCCCAAAGTGCAGCAGAAGGTACAGGAAGAGATGGACCGTGTAATTGGCACAGACCGCATTATGACTGAGGAAGACTTTCCCAATCTGCCCTACCTAAATGCTGTTGTAAAGGAGGGACTCCGTCTTCACACACCAACTCCACTCATGCTCCCTCACCGGGCTACTACAAATGTCAAGATTGGTGGCTATGACATTCCGAAAGGCTCTGTTATCCATGTGAACGTGTGGGCGATTGGCCGTGACCCTAAGGTGTGGAAAGATCCACTCACATTCAGGCCAGAGAGATTCTTGGAAGAAAACATCGACATAAAAGGTAGTGACTTCAGGGTTCTGCCATTTGGTGCAGGGCGTAGGGTGTGCCCTGGAGCGCAGTTGGGGATTAACCTAGTGATGTCCATGCTCGGCCACCTCGTGCACCACTTTAACTGGTCTTTACCTGATGGAATGAAACCAGACGATGTGGACATGAGTGAGAATCCAGGGATCATTACCTTCATGCACACACCGCTGAGGGCTGTAGCAACGCCTAGACTAGCTGCACATCTCTACAAACGTGTTCCTGTCGATATGTGAGTTCCATGCATATTGCTCATGTGGTCGTGGCTGATATCTGAGATTTAAGAGACTTCACCCGCGGCGATGTGGGTACCTCATGAGCGTTTTTAGAATTTTTAACCAAATAAATTATATATAGAGATTTTGGAAGTACACAAGATAAAAAATTTTTAAATACTTAAAAAATTTATTAGCAAAAAATTTTGGGAATGAAAAATAATGCAAAAGTAATATCAAATATTCTCATAGTGTTGTAAAAAAATTTTAGAAAAATATAGAAAATAATACGCGTACATATTTTTTAAAAGTGCTATAATTGAAGATATCTCGGTCTATAATTAAATATGCCTTTGTCATACAATCACTCACGTAATCCCACCAAAATCAATCTTTTTTTGCCAACACATCCCAAGTCCTCCGTTCCCTTCTCCACCTACCACCTCTTCCCAACTTCTGCCACTATCTACCAATACATATTATTCTACACAACTCCCCTTCTTCTACCTTTCCCCAACAACTCCATCAACCAAAACAAACAACCAAGAATTAACCTAAGAGCGTAGAAGATCTATATGGAGCTTGCTCTAGCTCCGGTAGCTATAGCTTTTGCAGCAATACTGCTATCTCTGTTGCTCTACCGAAAGCTGAGATGGAAACTTCCACCAGGTCCGATGCCACTTCCAGTAGTTGGCAATCTCTACGACATCAAACCAGTTCGGTTCCGTTGTTTTTGGGAATGGTCACAGAAATACGGACCAATAATGTCAGTATGGTTTGGTACAACACTCAACGTTGTTGTTTCTAGTTCTGAATTAGCTAGAGAAGTACTCAAAGAGCGAGATCAGTTGTTAGCTGATCGGTCACGAAGCCGGTCGGCGGCGAGGTTTAGTAGGAATGGACAAGATATGATCTGGGCTGATTACGGGCCGCACTATGTGAAGGTTCGGAAGCTTTGCACGCTGGAGTTGTTCACTCCTAAACGGCTTGAATCGCTCAGGCCTATTCGTGAAGATGAAGTCACCGCTATGGTTGAATCTGTCTTCCGTGATGCCACATCTCCAGGTACCAATTTTTTTAATTCTTTGTTTTTGATAAATCAATTGAGATCTGGGTAGTTTGTAGTTTTGATGAATTCGATCGAGTTTGTTCTCTGTAGCTTAAGCTTATGTACTGGAGATCTCGGTATCGCTATTTTGTCTTGGCACTTATGTTACGATTCGTGATCGCACGAATCATAGAATAACTCTATGATCTAACTACAAGCTGAAAAATAATGAAATGAAAAACAAACCAATTCTCCCTGTCCTCCAAATGTTACAAGAACACTTATTTATAGACTCTTCCCACCTACATCTGGTTAGAGTCACAATCTCACTAAATCTAGAAGAATCTCTACAAACTTGGTAACTAAATATTTATTTCCTTATGAAAGTAAATAGCATATAATTTTATATGTTTCTAGATTACTCTAGCTGATTCGCTGCCGATTGATGCTCCCCACAACCTATGCATCCCTTTGAATGCTTCCTTGCCTTGTAGCCTCTGGTTCGCATCCCTTGTCTTGTTGATGTTGCCGTTGCATCTGTGACAGCTTATAGCATCTTGGTAATTTTCTGTTTGTCTCTCTATTTGTTTAGCTCAACCGATGGTATGTGGGAATAGCTACAGCTTTAGGTCTATGTCTTGGTTCGGAATGATGGAGTTTTGATAGGATTGCTTTCATTGAAAGGAGATCTGGGTAGTTCTTACATCCTTCTTCGCCCTCTTCTTTGATCAACTGGTCTAGGTTACCAAAAATAGAATAATATATATATTGTTTTGTGTTGTAGAAAATTAGTTGCTGACCTTGTGTGCAGCTGATAAATTGTACCTAGCATATGGCTACTATTTTTTTTGTTGTGTTTGAAGTAACTTAGGACGCTTTTGTACCCAAAACAAGAGCTAGTGTAGTGAACCCGGAATGTCCAAAGTGCATTTGCTTGTTTGTTTGAATCTATAGGCAGTGCCTGATCTAGCTATAACTGTGTTGTGGCTGCCTCTATTGAGTCTGGAACCAAAGCCTGAATATAGCGTTGCCTCATGCCCTTTAATCAATTATTATTTCCTCGTAAAGAAAGTTTAAATGAAAGAACACTTCTAAATATGCATTCAATATTGATACTTGGTTTAGCTTGTTTGGATGAATAACTCGTAATTTTCTCCTTATGGGAGAAGAAAGCTCAAAGATTTCTAAAATAATGAAAGTTATTAGGAACTCGACGGCTCCATACCTTTGAAAGAAAGGTTGATATAGTTTAATTTTGTCTTTCGATGAGTGGATATTGTCAATATGGGATGCCGCTTTGTAGATACTAATATCTTCTGCTACATGTTTAACAGACAAAGTTGAGAAGAGCCTGGTTGTCAGGGAGCACATTGAAGGAGTAGCCTTTAACAATATAACAAGGCTTGCATTTGGTAAACGCTTTGTTAACCCAGAAGGCATAACTGATGAACAAGGAATGGAATTCAAAGCAATCACCACCAATGGTGTAAAGATGAGTGCATCGCTTGCCCTTCCTGAATATGTCCGCTGGCTAAGGTGGTTTTTCCCCTTTGATGAGGAAGCTTATTCCAAGCACCAAGATCGTAGGGATCGCCTCAGCAGAGCTATAATGGAGGAGCATACAGAGGCTCGCAAAAAGTATGGTGTGAAACAGCATTTTGTTGATGCACTACTGACTCTACAAGATAAATACGAACTCAGCGAAGACACCATTATTGGACTTCTTTGGGTATGCATTTTATTTTCAATTTTCTGGTACTCTTTTGTGTTGCAAGAGAAATGATATTTTCTGATCTTTAAATCCTTCCTGAAATAATGCTGTTAGGCTCCTTCCTCTTGGTACTTTGTTGTTGAAGAACTTACCTCTTGGGGTTGCTCTTGTTCCTTTCTCCCACTTTTAGATTTTGGTGGTTATTACTTAACAGTTATCAACTCAAGTAACGCACAACTGTTTTATGTTTGTTATTTATTTATTTATTTATTTATTTTTTAACGTTTTGTTTTTCCCCCCTTTAGTTCACCTCTTACAGAGGTTTACTTAGCCATTTTGATTTTGTTACTCAGCACTTCCCTTCTATGTAATCAGTAGCTTCTCCAAAGTAACTTACGGTCTACAGCCCTTTTTCTGTTGTTCAAATGTAGAGGAAGTTTTCCTTGAAATTTACTGAGGTTTTTTACAGTTGATATATTTCCTAGGCCTTTTATTTCTTTGTCATGTACACTGTTCAAATGAACTTAGAGGATTGACTAAGTATATAACTAGAATCAAACTGACTGCATTTAAGATTAGCGGTAAGAGATGCAAATATATATATTTCTAAGGGAGTGGATATATACACTTTCCCTTTTATACACACTCCTTGTACTCCCTCTGACACTGTCCGGTCATGGGATCCAGCTGATAAGATTCATTCCATACCTTGTAGGAGTAAAATGACTAGTTTGTCTTTTGCATCTGCGATTTTTTATTGAATCCAAACCATCCAATTGCTTGATTGCACAGCTGCCAGAGGGTGTACAGGGAGTGTGTATAAGGGGAGTGTGTATATCTATAGATAGATAGATAGATAGATAGATAGATGCGCGAGCTTCAATTAACATACTTGTTAAAGTTTGTGTTTTCAAATGGTGAATGATCTGTTGTAGCTTTTACCTGAGCTTGTTTTCATGTTTCTTTATGTTAGTCTAATGCAACTGATCTAATAAACTGGAACACTGTAATGTTCCCATCGAGTGTTATTGTCCAATGTTAAGTGTAAGGAAAAAGCTAATAAAATTTGTGCATTCCTTTCCCTTTCCCTCCCTCAGAATTAAACTAGAAATGCAAATCCTTTTCAGGATATGATTACAGCAGGAATGGACACGACTGTCATCTCTGTGGAATGGACGATGGCAGAGCTTGTCAGGAACCCCAAAGTGCAGCAGAAGGTACAGGAAGAGATGGACCGTGTAATTGGCACTGACCGCATTGTGACTGAGGAAGACTTTCCCAATCTGCCCTACCTAAATGCTGTTGTAAAGGAGGGACTCCGTCTTCACCCACCAACTCCACTCATGCTCCCTCACCGGGCTACTACAAATGTCAAGATTGGTGGCTATGACATTCCGAAAGGCTCTGTTATCCATGTGAACGTGTGGGCGATTGGCCGTGACCCTAAGGTGTGGAAAGATCCACTCACATTCAGGCCAGAGAGATTCTTGGAAGAAAACATCGACATAAAAGGTAGTGACTTCAGGGTTCTGCCATTTGGTGCAGGGCGTAGGGTGTGCCCTGGAGCGCAGTTGGGGATTAACCTAGTGATGTCCATGCTCGGCCACCTCGTGCACCACTTTAACTGGTCTTTACCTGATGGAATGAAACCAGACGATGTGGACATGAGTGAGAATCCAGGGATCATTACCTTCATGCACACACCGCTGAGGGCTGTAGCAACGCCTAGACTAGCTGCACATCTCTACAAACGTGTTCCTGTCGATATGTGAGTTCCATGCATATTGCTCATGTGGTCGTGGCTGATATCTGAGATTTAAGAGACTTCACTCGCGGCAATGTACCCAGAAGCAGTCTTAATCCAATGTTCCCCCCAAGTGATACACTGAAAGAACCTTATCTTGTCAGACTATTTTTGGACTCCACTATTCGCTAATACGTCATAATCAGATACAGTTTGTTATCGTGTTATAATTTGTGGATGCTCATAATTTGTTGTCAAAGCTTTGCATCATGTAAGACTTTAAGAACAAATTGCTTGCTTTTCATTTTCTCGTACCTCGTAATAAGAAGAGTCATTTTTTTGGGCAACAGTTATGTTCTGATGGTTATGACGAATCAAACGTGTAAACTTCTTTTGCATATTCGAAGTGTTCGTATGATGTATATTATCTGATACATTTCCAAACATCTATCAAGTCTCGCTCTCTTATTTTTAGGAGACGTTTGGAGCGTTCTAATTCTATTTTATTTCAAATAAATATTTCACATTATTATAGTATTTTATAATTTTTTAAAACTTTAAATATAGAAAAATTATATGTAATAAAAAATATATTTAACAAAAAAATTAAATTTATTTTTTTAATATTTTTAGTTTTAAAAAATATTAATTTATATGTGTCTAAACGTCACCCAATCTTTTTAGATCGTTAATAATCCGAAAGTACTTTATTTTGACATTTTGCTTACGTTCTATTTTGATGTACTTACTAATGGAAAGAGTTGTCTTTTGTAAACAACATGGAGCCAGTGTTGTGAAACCCAACCCGGTCATTGACCCGGAAAAATTATTGGGTCACCGGTTAAACCAGCGGGTCACTGGATTAACCCACTGGATCAAATCGGATTTATAAAAATAAATATTGATATATAAAAGTTTAGATAGTATGTCTTACATATTTTCTACTGTATTATAGATAAAATTCAAAATTTCATGAAGTTCAAATATTGAATATATTTATCGATGAAGTATATGCTATGTTATAAATTACAAATGAAATTCCTTGCATTTGAAGTTCCTTCAACTATCTGTTGAACTTGCAAAGTCTTCATATGCATGCTTCTAAGCTACTGAAGTTGCATCTTTCCTCCATACATATCAGCAAGTGAAGCTTGCTATAAAAGAACTCTACAAAAATTCAAGATATACTAGTCAAACACAGATGGCATTATTCTCAGCAAATGTATACAAAAACAGTCAACAAAACATACAGCAGATGCATACTCATAATTATAAAGTATCCAGGAAACTTACGGAACACTGACCTATATTAACTTAACCAATGCAATGGAAACTTACCTGCTTCTTAAGACCACCAATGTCGTTGTAATCCTCTGTTGGCTTCTCATCTACTTCTATAGCCTTCACTCTTGAGTCATATTCAGATGGAAGAGTATCTAATATTAAGTAGCTATTCTTGTTTACACCAACAAGATAAATATGGAAGATGGCAAATAAAAAGCTAACAGCATACCTGACTAGAATATTAAGTAGCTATCTTTGATTCCAGAATGGATGACAATGCCTAGCAATGAACTAAACAGCATACCTGACTAGAATAGAGTCAATAGACATATGATTGAATACTATTCTAAAATACTTCCAGAACCAAGCAGTAAGCAAACAACTACAACAGCAACTCCCAATTGATTTAACATTGACTGAATTTAAAACAAAAAGCAACAAGCAAGCAAAGTAAACACACAGCAACAAGAAAACAACTACAATTACAACTACAACAGCAAGCAAATTACAAATGACAATACCAAGCAAGCAAATTACAAATTGTAAATTACTGGCAGCAACAGCAACTACATCAATTCATTGGCAGCAACAACAACTACATAAGCACGCAGAATTAATAGTCTAAGTCATACAGAAAGCAAGCATTCCCATCTTTGTAAATTACTACAACTATAACAGCAAGCAAATTACAAATGATAATTCCAAGCAATCAAATTACAAATTGTAAATTACTGGCAGCAACAGCAACTACATCAATTCACTGGCAACAACAGCAACTACATGAGCACGCAGAATTAACACTCCAAGTCATACAGAAAGCAAGCATTCCCATCTTTGAAAATTGAAACTATCCAAAATAAATCACATATTCTACATTATAAGGAACATCATAAGTAAGAAGATTTAACACTGACTGAAGTTAATTCACAATGTTTTTGAACTATTGTCCAAGCTTTCCAAGAAGATCAAGTCTTACCTGTAATTGCCGTAATCTGAAACCTCCAATGATCTGCAACAGGAGTACTTATAATCGCAGAAAGCAAGCAGACATCTACAAGTCTACAACAACAAGCAGTCCTAAAGCATGCATATCCTGCATAATACAAAAACAGCAAGCAGACCCAAAGCTTACACATCCTGCATAATGCAAAAATAATAAGCAGTTCCAAAAAGCACTCCAACCCCTCCAACAAAACAGATGATTCAAAACCACATACTTACCAGTCATAATTTGAATCTCCTACAAGTCCATCATTTGAATTTGAATCCCCATACAAATGCTGATCTCTACAGCAAATTTAAATACCATTTCACCAAATTCAAAAGAACCAAACAAATCAAACCATTAAATGATACAAACCATACATTCTTGTCGGGATTGGAAGGTTCAGTAGGAGCAGAATTCATGTCGGAGCAAAGAAGCTGGAGCATTGAGAAACAGCGACAAGATGGCCGGAGAAGAACAGCAGAAAAAATCACCGACAGGAACTCCGATCGACTATGAAGAACAGAAAATACGTCGATTCGTCTATGAAGAGGAAGAGGAAGATTTATTGGCATAACAGCAATGATAACTGGAAGGAAGGAAGACAATGGTGTCGGAGAGAAGACGGTGCCGGAGATCGACGAGAAGGAACAGTGCAGTGCGCCGGAGCCGAGCCAGGAAATAAAAATGGTTCGTTCTGATCGAGCTCAGGGAAGTAGCGAACGAGCATCTGGGTCACCGGTATGATCCGGAAATCGGACGGATCGATCTGGTTCTTATTGGATTTATTATATATTAGGTTCTGCTATTCGTCCAATTCAAAATCGATACTGAATCGCTGAGTTTCGGATCGATTCGATCGGTTCAGGTTGAGTTTTAAAACACTGCATGGAGCTGTTCTGATGGTTTTAACAGATTGTTAAGGCGCGTTTCGTATTACGTTTCTTATTTTTATTTTGTGAATTTTTTTACAATATTTTAAATTTTTCAAATTTAAAAAATATAAATAAATATAGTCATCAAATTATTATATATAAATTTTTAATTTTTAAAATTAAAAAATCAGTTTATTTTTCAAAAACTCATAAGAATATTAGTTAGCAGAATGGGTGTTTGACTTTTTACTTTTTACTTTTTATCTTTTTTCACTTGTGAATTTCAGTTAAATTAAGAATAACAAAAAGAGATTTCAGTTAAATTTATATAAACCCAATTATTACAAATCGAGTAGTTGTCCCCACCATCCCGTTGCAGTCGGTTGCCACAAATTTTCTGTTTATTTATTTATTTATTTTGGTTAGTTATAAAAATGTTTCTGTGAACAATCACCATCTAATTTCCAACATTCAATCGCATTTAATCCCGACATCACGCACGACGACGTGGACGACGAAGCTCCCTCTCTCACCCCAAATCTCCAATCTCAGAAAGAACCCTAATCCCGATCTCTCCCTTCTTCTCCAGGTTCGTTAATTGTGCTCTCTCGATTTCAATCTCCTTGTTTTGTTTTTGTTTGATATCATCCTGATTCTCTGCTTTGAATTTATCCATGGAGGTTTTAAGTGATGAATCGATTAGTTTGGAGCCGGTGGGGGTGATTTTTGTGAGATTTGAAAAGTCGGCTGGTGTAGCGATGGATGATTCAGGGTCAATGAAGGAAATTTTGATCTAAAATTCAGAGTTATTAGCTGCAGTAGATGGAGAATTGTTTTGTTTGTTATTCTTATATATCTTCATGGACAAAAGAAAATTGATTTGTGTGAGCTGATTTGTAATTGGATCTGTTTAAGATTTGAGCTGATTGCAGTTTGCAAATTTGTATGTTTTGGATTTCTTGGATAGGATTTGCGTCGTCTCATTCAAATGTTGTTGCTAACTAAAATTTGCTTGTCGGAAGGATAGTTTCACAGTTTCTTTGGGGCATATTAGAATATGTGGATGGATAAAGTTGGGGTTAATGTTGAAGTGATAACTGGCGGAGTAGGAATTATTACTTGGAATTAGACTTTGCGAGTTGGTTCTGATTGTTGCATTAATGTTGAATTATGAAGTTGTTTTGGGTTTGCTTTATTATTTATGGTATCTTGCATCCTGGAAGCATTGGTTCCTTGAAATCCATTTTCCAAGGTAGAATCTCCTTATCTGGTTTTATGTGATCATCAGTCACTTGTTTTCTGTTATATTAGTGGCAGGTGCATATTAAGTTAATGTTATGGTGATCACAAGAAGGCCAACTTTTGTTTTCTTCATGGAAAGTGAATGTTGGGTTAGCTTGAATTCCATGGAAATGTCTTTCGGTGGTAAAAGTGTTTGCACTCTAAAAGGTTCTTGGGAAATTGGGAGAATTGTTTCTAGTTGCTAATCTTTCCTGTTACAATAGACCACATTCAAGGGATTACCTTCTTTATGTTGGGCTCTATGCTATATGTAATCATACTAGTGAGTTTGAATCCTTTTTGACTATTATGTGAGACAGGTGGAAACAAAGAATTCATGTTGTTGCATTCGGTTTTGTGTCTAAATTTCTGTGTTATTAATGATTTGCATGATTTATACTTATGCTCTTGGTTATGAAACAGTTGTGTTTTTAAATTTCAGCTACTGTTCATAGAGAAAATGTCTCCGGCATCAAAATCAAAGTCTAAATCAGCTTCGAGAGTCGTGAAGGATCAGCCCCAGGTTTCTTTGAACTCATCTCCTTTACCAGGGGAGGACAATCTGCAGAGTGCATATATTCCGCTTTTAGGAACATTTCATACCTTTGAGAAATCACCATCTTTCAGTGCAGCAGTACATGATAATGGGAAGTTCAAAGGTTTGGATGATGGGGACGATCAATCTGGAAGTTCCTACGATTCCATGTCCAACAATGGTAGCTGCTCTGGTGAGTCAGAGGACCATAAGGAGAAGATTGTAACTAGCCCGATACGTCAAACAGCTCCTGCCACTAGTACAGACAAACGTGACAAGATCCGCCAGAAGAATGAGAAGAAGCACCAACGACAGAAGGAGAAGCGGGCACAAGAGTTGCATGAGCGCTGCAGTAGTTATCTCATGTCCAGGAAACTAGAGTTGCTCTCTCAGAAGCTGGTGGCTATGGGTTTCTCCTCGGAAAGAGCAATAACAGCGCTGTTGGTAAATGAAGGCCGGCTTGAGGAATCTGTTACATGGCTGTTAGCGAATGAGAGCAAGCAGGAAGGAGGAGATGAGAGCAAGCAGGAGGCTCTATCAAATCTTGATGGTGTTACCTTGAAAATTGATATTGCCGATGAACTTGTAAGGATCTCGGAGATGGAGGTGAGGTTTAAGTGCACAAAACAGGAAGTTGAACGAGCTGTTGTTTCTTGTGAGGGGGATTTGCAGAAGGCCGAAGAAGCTTTTCAAGCACAGAAGCAAGTCACAGTCACTACTTCGGAAAAAGTGGTGGGAAATCCTAGTGGTTCCATATTAGCTAATGACCTGAACAAAAAGTTGAGTGTATCAGGTGGGGACGTAGTCAAAGCTCAACTTCATGGAACTCTTCCAGTACCCGTTCAGCAAAAGCTGATGGATAATAATTCTGGTTACATGAGACCAGGTGTCGCAGGTGTGGGATCACAGAACTTTGTTTTAAGTAGGAACTCGCAGTTGCAACAATCTTCAAGGATTCAACAATCTGGACAAGAGCATACATTGACTCAAGAATTATCTTCCATGGAGAAGCAATGGCCAAGCACTAATTATAGTTTACCAGTGTCATACTCAACACCGCCTTCTGTTGCTGTGGCACAGCCAGTAAGGTTGGAATCTCAGTTTGTTTTGTTGGATAGTGAATCACAGTTCAACATGCATGCAGGGATGCCAAGACAGCCTATTATCTTGATGCGGTCCCAGTCTCTTAACGGCAAACAAAATAAGGCAGCTACTAGCGTCAATGGTTTTGGTTCACCACCATCATCATCTACAGCATGGTATTCAAATGGCGCGCAGAACATGGATGTGAAGCAGGCAATGAATGGATTTCTTGGGCAGAAGCCGCAGAACTCACCTGGTTTGTCTTTCTGTGGTTCGATTCATCAGTATCACCAAAATCAATTCAACCAATTTCCACCGAGTCCTACGGAGTCTGACAAGACGGGTAGATTAGGTCTGGGCAGAGCCATGGGGCCTTCACCAACATCATCATCACTACTTCGAACACCGTCTTCATTAGGCTTATTTTCAAATCCAAGCTGTGGCAGATCATCTGACTTTTTGTCAGCGGTTGACTGGAGCACTGGTGGATTGACACCCTCTATAGATAACACCTCTGTGGATTGGAGCCTGCAGTCGACATCTTTAAGGAACGGTTGGTCTTCGTCCCATACGAGGCCTGCAACAACAATCATGGGTGTTGGATCTCCAGAAACATTGAGGAAGAGTAGGGATAATATTGTGACAGGTTCTGCGCCACCCTCCAGTGGGTTATCTGAGTGGTCTAACCCTTTCGAGGGTAGGGACCTATTCAGGGACCCTAGACAGTATGTTTCATTTCCATATCTGTAGTTGACACGCGTATGAACAATGACATTGAACAATGAAATTAAATGAAATGAAATAAAAGGTTTGGTAAATCATTGGCCTCCTGTCATACCCTAAAAGTGCCTTCGCTTTGATTTCCGATCAGCTATCAGTTCAATTGTGCATGCACAAGGTCACGTTAAGATGTGTGTTTCAATAGTACACTTTATTTGTTCTTTTTTGCCTGATTTTAAGTTCGAATTTATTTTATATATTAAGTTTATTTAGAACTCATTAAATTTATCTCTAATTTATTTTGTACTGATTTTTAAGTACAGTTTTGCAAAACTTATTTCTTACTAATTAAAACACATTTTAATTGTTTCCAAAATCTATATCGGGATTGTTTGGGATTGATTTTCTCCAACAAAATTTTTTAATTTTTTATTTTACGTTTTTCAATACATATTTTATAAGTATTTAAAAATTTAGAAAGTGTAGAAAAATTTTACGTAATGAAATTTTTTTATTGCATATTATTATTATTTTTTTGAAAGTAAAAAAAAAAAGCTCGTTTTTTTAAAAAGATAAAAATATTTTTAATTTCAGAAAAGCTCTATTTCATAAGCACTTCCAAACGTCTCCATCGTCGGGTGTCTCATCTAGAGAGTACTAATATTGAAATGAAATGTCAAACTTGTTTTTAAAAAATAATTTTTTTTGATTGGGTGCGTTTGAAATTACTTATGAAATAGAATTTTTTTTAAAAAGAAGATATTTTTATTTTTTTTAATTCTAAAAAAATAAAAATATGTAATAAAAAGATTTTATTACGTAAATTTTTTTTATACTATCTAAATTTTTAAATAAAATTTTTAAATATTTATAAATATGTATTAAAAAATATAAAATAAAGAAAAATTAAAAGATTATTTTTGGTATGCAATACTAAACGCAAAGCCAATTTTCCGGTAACTTCAAACGAGTTTTTAGAATTGTCATAAACGGACCGTTATTTGAAACATGTTAGAGGGTCCTGGAGTCCTGGACTCTACGCGTAGGATGTTTTTGGAATTATTTATAAAATAAAGTTTTTTTAAAAAAAATATTTTTATATTTTTTGGAAAATAAATTTTATTGTTTTATTTTTAAAAATAATAAAAAGTATATAATAAAAAATTTTATTACGTAAAATTTTTTATATTTAAAAAAATTTTTAAATAAATATTTAAATATTTATAAGATATATATTAAAAAATATAATTAAAAAAATATTGTGAAAAAGGTTAACCAAATATCCCGTAATCATTTAGGCGTTGTTTGGATTGGCTTTTTCAACTTATAAGTTGAAAAAAATTTTAAACAGTAATTAATGAGTGTTTGGATGAATAATTTTTAAATTACTTCGTTAATTTATAAGTTGAAAAAAAAAAAGTTAATGTGAGTAACTTTACTGGAAAAGTCGTGCCCGACTTTTTTCTCTGTGTATAAGAATGTCAATTTGACCTTGCTAAGTTAACGAAATTACGCACGTTTATATATTGTTATCCAGCTATTCTCATTTCTCTCTGGCAGACCCGATTACTAGGGATTTCTTCTCCGCTCGGCATGTTTCTTGTTCGGCGATCCCTTGTTCCGACGAGTGACTTTCTTCTCCGACGCCGATCTTCGCTTCCTCATCTTCTTCTCTTCACCACTGCTAACCTGTAGCCACTGCAGCGCCAATCGAGCTCGCGAGCGCGGAGACGGCTGCGTAAAAGTGATTAAATTCTTCTTCTTCTTCTTTCAAAAACCAATTGAATAGGTTTTCTTTTTGCTTTCTATTTTATGTGTGTTCTCTGATTTGTGCTGTGATGAAGTTTGATAGAGAGCTTGGATTTTAGGTAGTTGTCTGTGGAGGTTTTATTACTGTGTTATTATAAAGAAGTACGATAAGAGCTCAAGATCCGGGTGAAGATGAGGAATTTCAACTATAAATTTAGTAGATATGTACCTTTGGAAGTTATTTATATTTACAGCACCTTTTTTTCTTACATGCTGACATTTTATAAAGGTTTCAGCTTATTAATCTTTCATTTCAATCGGTGAAGGAAGCAACGCTTGGTATGAACATACTTGGTTTTATATTTTTGCAACCAATAGAACATTAGAAGACTACCGACATTACAGTTTTTTATAAATTGTTGTTTCAAAAGCCAAATGACTTATTACAAGAAATAAAATTGTAGTTATATATTTGAAGTGCGTTTGTTTAATTTCTTTTTCAAATTGTGCTGACTTACTATTAACCACTCATTTGATTTTTTGATGTGGAGAATGGCCATAAGCATTTGGAATGATTTTATGGGTGAGTAGAAACTGTTATGCACTAAAGGTGTTCGATAAATTTTCTCAAAGAGTTGCTTCAGTTTGTTTAGATAGTGTGCCTGTAACCTATAGCTTTGTATATCTTTGTGTGTCATAGTTTTGGTTGTGGCCAGATAAATAAAGTTGAACTTGAATTAGGTAAATCATTGACGTCTTGTTTTAGTTGATCAGCTATTAACGGTAGTTGGAAGAACATAAATTATCCCCTAGTAGGTCCTCTAGTAAGGGACTGTGGGTGGTTTTTTTTTTGCAAGTTAATTGAAATACTATCTAAAGAATTTTTGATGTCCTAACTTGAGCACCTAGATGGACGCATCTTCCTAGTTTACTTAAAGATATGGGAAGCTTAAGATGATAAGATAGGCCATATAGATACTGTTTTGGAAGTATAAAAGTATTAGTTTAGGCCTTTGTTAGCATAAGTTGATTGTATTTATGAAAATGCACTCTAGAAGTTTGAGTACAGGGGATGGAGGGACACATATCCGTCCTATATATTTGGAAGTGTTCAAGATTTCTTGTTGCTAACCCAGTATATACTATAATCTGCATATTTTTCTTAGAAGACTGTCTAAGTTTTTCGTATATTACAACATTTTCGTAAGTTTTTCGCATAAGAACAGTGCTTGAAAAACAAATGGGATTCGATGAAAGAGGAGGTGCTACCATGTAGTACATCTGGTTCTATTGGCTTGCTGTGTGGTACATAGATCTTGTGTTAAAGAGGGGGTGATTTAAAGCAGTTTCAGAAGACAGTGATTTAAAGAGTAGATTTCAGTACTTGTCATTGCTATAAAGATTATGATAGGGTAATATACTAGAGAGTGTACTTTCCTATTAGCTAAGATAGGTATGGTAAGCTACTGAATGCTGCTAATCATCTTGGGTTCAAACTCCCTTACAGTTTTTCTGACACAGTAGATTTTAAGCTAGAATAAGTATCTCATTTGAATGTGCAGAAAGTTTTCTTTGTAATATACATGTTTCAAGATTAAGAGGAACTTCCAGGAGCTTTATCTCATCCCTGACAAAATGAAGGAACTTTGTGGAGCAGTTTTTTCTCAAAGTTATTATCTCTGAACTCCAATCATCCAGTTATATTTTTTTTTATAGAAGAACTGCCTACCTAATATTAGTATTTTGTTTAATTGTTGTATTGCGGTAGAATCGTAGGAAAGAATACCTTCTTGAAACTGACAAGCACTGTTCTCTTCAAGCAGGCGAGGGATGCAGCTTGAGGAGCCAGCTCATGCAGCTAAGACGGAACGATCCATCGTGAGATTTTACTACGGATGTGGCACTTGGGAGTCCGAACGTTCTGAATGCAATACTTGAAGTGTTCATATCTCAAGCCATACAAGAGCTGATGGATAATAGGTTTCATCTACTGTGATTAACCAAAGAAGAAATCTAAGCTGATGTTATCTGTAAATTTATTCGTTCATTCTCTTGTAAGCTGTTTCTTCTTAGAAACATGTTGGCAATAAAATTCATTCATACAAATTATTGGAAAAGACATTCTTAATAATATTTCATATTCAAGCACATTTATATACTCAATTTTTTACATTCCCAGTTATGTCCTTACTATTTCTCAATTTTCCGGAACTATTTGCAGTATATCTTGTGCAATTATTTGTGATTTTACTGCGTTATAGAACTATACAATGTGTATGTGAGAAATTAAATTATTAATCACTTTCTTAAGCACCAAACCCACTGGGCCTTTTGATAAAATGGTATATGGATGCTTCCTTTGCCTTTGCTTTTACCTCTTTGTTAAAAAGAGAGTTCTTTCTAATCCTATTTTCTTAAAATTTAAAATTTTGATAAAGTTTATGTTATAAACTTAATAATTTTTTCTCTAAAATCAATCTCATATTTTAAAAAAAGGCTTCTTCTTTCTACAAAATATTTTGGGATGTTTGGCATTACTTTTAAATGCGTATAATTCTAAATAAATATTTTATATTTTTCAATAAACCTTCTACAGTATTTTATAAAATTTTATAAAATTTTAGAAAGTACAGAAAAATTTATGTCGTAAAATCTTTATATGTATAATCTTTATAATTTTTTAGGTCAAAAAAATTAAACTTATTTTAAAAAATTAAAATACTCATTGTTTTATAAAATTTTATTTTATATGCACTTTATAATATATTGTTGTTGTTATTAGAGCAGTCCATTTTATAATGAAATTGTAGCATATTTATAATTTATACTTATAGTGTTATTGTAAATAAGGCTTTTTGTAATATGATGCACACAATGATAATTACATATACAAATAATAATATATTTCTATATTTAAAATTAACTTAAAAAATATTTTTATAAACTAATTATTAATTATAATATAATATTTGAAAATATTTATAGAGTTAATATTAGTATTATAAATAAAATGTAAGTAAAAAATAAATAATATATAAAAAATATTCATAAATCATATCTATATTAACTATTATATTATAAAAGATATTTTAGTTTTTTTATATTTTTTTCAAGCTTTTCAAATTTTTTTACTAAACATTTTTTTCAACTTTTTTCCAAAAAAAATTAATTTTATCCGAACACACAATTCTTTTTTTACAAAAAGTTCACCGCTATTTTTTTTTTTTAAAAGTAAAAAAAAAATTTTTTTTATAAAAGTTAGAAATAGCCAAGAGGCCTTTCAATTGCGTTTTCCAATCCACGTTGGCCGTTTTCTTTCTTCTACTTTCTTTTAAAATATTGCTTACATCCTAAGCCTTCGCCCTCGGCCGTTGGATTTTTCAACGAAGAGTCGCATGTGGCAGACGCACACATGTTCCACGCAGAACCAGGTTAAGCAAAGTAACGCCGAAGGCCGAAACTAGAAAGACGCATAGGGTCAAAGAGTGAGAGAGCGAGAGGAAGCATTAAAAGAGGACAAAACTTGTGATGAGTTCAACAATCTCTCTGAAGATTAACATTAGCGCTCTGTTGTTCTTCGTGCTGCTACTGGTTTTGGTGTCTGTTGAGTTCGCGATGGCGACTGTAGGTGGAATCAGAGACGTCGGTGAGGGCGCTACGAATAGTGTGGAGGTTGAAGAGCTTGCGCGATTCGCTGTCGAAGAGCATAACAAGAAGGAGGTCTCTCAGTTTCGATTCCCTTTAGTTTCGTTTGTGCTGTTATTTTTTGGCGTTTTTCATTATATCTGGGGAAGTTTGAGGTTCTATAGTTTTGTAGATTCTTTTGATCTTGTTTTGACTTTGTGGAATGGGTTCGGGGTTTTTCGTAGTGTATTTTAGACGGATTTAGGATTTTTTATTTACTTGATTCATATTATTTGCAGATGCATACACTTGATCTGGTGTTTCTAATATTTGTATGGGTCAATTTCAGTTGTTTGTTTAGAATAAGAATACGGTTGCTGTTGATTTATTATTATTATTATTATTATTTTCTTTCAGCATTTTCTGGTTATGCCATTTTTTTCTAATTTGGATGATATGTTGCTTGGTTTTGTTGTTTTTAAAATTTTAAATTTAATATAATTTTATTTTATATTTAATTTTATGCTTTCTCCTGTGATCATAATAGACTTGTATTGCATGTGGATCAGCGATGTCGATCTTCCTCAGGGCAGTTTGGGTATCCACTACATCGTTCAGCAATAGGGATTTTTCTGTTGATTTTCATTTACCCCTTTATGGTTCATTCTTTTTGCTCCCTCAAATTGCTATGGTATTAGAAGAAGTACTTGATGTAATGTTGTTGATTGTGGTCTCAATTGCCACCTAATGCAGAATGCATTGTTGGAATTTGCGCGTGTTGTTGAAGCGAAGGAGCAGGTGGTTGCTGGCACCCTGCACCACCTTACTCTGGAAGCAATTGATGCTGGGAAGAAGAAGCTGTATAAGGCCAAGGTGTGGGTCAAGCCATGGCTTAACTACAAGGAGCTTCAGGAGTTCAATCATGCTGGTGATTCTGAATCATCAACTATTACTCCGCAAGACCTAGGTGTCAAGAGAGGTAGCCATGAGCAACTGAAAACCTTGTCGGTTTTTATTATCATAAACAATTTAGCTTGTTTTGATTGGCCTAGTCACACTACAGCGATAAAATGTAAAATGATCATTCCAATGTGCATCTTGAGCTATGCTGTCAAATCTCAAATTCCATAACATACATATGTAAGGTGACACTCATGATTTTCCTGGAGCTGCATGTGGGTTGTGCTTTGATATTTATGTTTCCTTAGTTTATGGGAGTGGGAATTTCTAGTTCCTAAAGATAGTGATGGAGATTCTTTTTATATGAATTTGTACACTATGATATGAGCAGGCAGATCGTATGACCTCTCATGTGTTCTAAGATGCATAGACGTTTCAATATTAGGATGGTCTGGTGCTAAATTGTAGTTAAACATTTTTTCTCCATCCAGTGTTGTAGTTTGCCCATCAAGTGAATATTGAGATAGTCCACTTGATTTAACCTAGACCTAGATTTGATATAGGAGGGTAGGGACTCCAACTGCATAGGTTACTGCCTTGTAATTGAGTAGTCATTATGCCATATATATCTAGGGCATCTTCTTTAGAAACCAGTAAGTCTTCATGATATATGCATTGTCATTTGGAAGAATCTGGTATGTTCATTCTAGTTGTGCTAGTAAACTTTCTCATATTAGGCCATTTGCAGGTTGTCTTGACAGTTGAGACCTTGAGGTATGCACTATGTATTCCTCTGTGAAGGGGAAGTTCTCACACGAGTCTTCTTATTTGTTTTCTTAAGTTGAACCACGTACAGCTAGGAATAAGGTGCTGATTACAACCGACCACCTGGTTGCATTTTGCTAAACTTTTCATAGCGACATTTATAGTAAATCATCTGATGGCGGTTAATGTGGAAGTGATTCAAAGTTCGTGCAGTTAATGTGTCATCTAGGTAAACTTAAATGAATTGTCAATCAAATTAATGCAACATGAAAGTGGTTCTGGTGTAGTGTTCCTAAATTTTTAACAATGTTGTCAAAGGTTACTATGTAATATCATGATATGTGTAAAATTGCCCTCTTTCACTAATGTCGGCAACTTCTATGCTGGTGCTTCTGTATGAAATTCTGAATAGAAGTCTATTGATAAATCTACAAGGACATCTCTCATAAGTCTTAGGTGAATTTTTGCTATGCTGTTTTGACAAAGTTGAGAGCTTGGACAGCCGGTGGAGTTGTGATTAACTCTAGTGAAATTTTGGTAGATTTGAGAACTTAGTACTATTGCCAGACTTGAATATTGGTTTACATGTGGTTGTTGTCGTGTACTTGCCATGTTGCTTTTGAAATGGCCAAGTTCTGCTTGATCAGAAAGCTTCTCTTGCTCCAGGTGGACATCAAGCTGGATGGAAGGAGGTTCCAGCACATGATCCTGCAGTCCAAGATGCAGCTAAACATGCAGTACAGACTATCCAGCAGCGATCTAACTCCTTAGCTCCGTATGAATTGGCTGAGGTTGTTCTTGCCAAAGCTGAGGTTGGTTCATAGTGCCAAAATGTGTATTTAGAGAGAGCTCTTTAAGGAGCTCAGTTCTGGTCATGTATATTCATTTTTGTTGGTAACATATAACTGTCTGGAATTTTCAGATGGCCGACGAAGTCGCAAGGTTTGATATGCTTCTGAAGGTGAAGAGAGGAACCAAAGAAGAGAAGTATAAGGTCGAAATGCACAAAAATTTGGAAGGCAACTACCATCTGAACCATGTCCAGCAGGAACACTCAGAGAGCAGCAACCAGTAAACAGCTTTGACGATATGTCCACAAAGTAAAAGCTATTGAAGTTTGTCTAAATATGGTATATTGTATCCCGTAACTTCAATAGTGTATATGACTATCGTAGCTAGTATCTTCTACTGTGTGGAAGCACAACCTGCTCTTACAAATAAAATTATACTATTATCTTGTATTACATCTGTTTTCTTTTAGAACTGCTTTAGGCAATGCGTCGGATAGATAAAGGAGTCATTTGGGAGTGCTTTAAATAAGAAATTTTTCTGAAAAGAAATGTTTTGAAGGCTTTTATAAAATCGATTTTGAGTGTTTTTAATTTTTTAGAAAAATAATTTATACATAAAAATTTATGGCAAATAATTTATATATATATTAAACTATTTTAAAAATTTTTTAAAAATCATAGAAAATTTTATTAAAAATAAGAAGTTGAAATAAAATGATAAATGAAATGAAATAAAGTGTCAAAGGTGTCTAAAATAGCTGGGGATAGTTGGAATGAAGTTTTTATTTAAATAGAGCTTATCAAGATATTTTTAATAATTTGAAATAAAAGTTATATGTATATATTTCAAAAATAGTATAATATATGAGTTATTTATGTTTCTTAAACTTAATAAAATATTGATGTAATAACTCAACATTTTCTTTAACAGGATTATACAAAAATATCAACGATTTTCAAATCAAACCTTCAATTCATTCAGTTATAACTCCCAACTAGTTTCATGAAATGCTTAAGTTTTGAAATATTTTAATCTCACCGGTGACGTATCAATGGATAGAAAACACTAAGCTTGCATTAGCGGTGGCAATTTGGATAGATAGATTGGTTTCAAATTTATTTATTTAATAATTAAATTAAATTCGTTTAATTTTAATCTAATTTATAAATTTATATGGATAAAAAACTATCAATTTTAACTCAATCTATTAATAATCGGATAAAATTTGGATCGATCAGTTTAATAATTAAAATTATTAATTATTAATTTTATATTTTTAAGTTTCAGCGAATTTATAATATCAGTTGTAATAAAAGTGCATGATATTTTTAGTGATGAGATGTACTGAATACCCGTTAAAATATGCTTTATTAGTATCTTTATCGGTCCTTAAAATATTCAAAAAAAATTTATTTTTATTTTTTTAAAAATATGTGGTGACAGCTGAAATTTTATGATTATAAATATATACTAATAATTTTGATAAAATTTTTTGATAAACATAGCTATCTAATAAATTTTTGATAAAATTTTTTATATCCAAATTCGTCATTACAGAAACACCTATAGTAATACTTTCGATAATATTATAATTTTTATTTTACACTATTTTCTCAAAAATATAAAAATAATAAATAATTATAAATATTATATAATTTAATAATTTATAAATTATTATTATTGCTAATATTTTAATAAATAGAAAGAAAAAATCAAATATTATTTCTTCATAAAATAGCAATTTGGGTTGGTGGATTAATTTCGGGTTAATCCGAATCGATCCATTTAATAATCGAATTAAATTCGCCAATTTATATATTTATACGGGTCAAAATTTTTAACTCTAACCTTAACTAAATAAGTCTGTTTCGGATTATTTTTTCGGATCAGGTCATATATTGCCACCCTTAGCCTTGCTCTGTTAAATATTTCCTTCAGAAAGTGTTTTCAAATACTTATAAAATAAATTTTTTTTAGAATATAAAATATCTTTGTTCTATTTATAAATAAAATTTATTTTTTTAATAGATAATAATAAAATTATAATATATACTTTTTTATATTTTTTAAATTTAAATAAATTGTATAAAATATTATATAAATTTTATTTAAAATGTGAATATTTAGTGAAATAAAAATCGAGCAAAAACTCTCCAAAAAAGCGCCTCATATCAGTTATAAGGTTGTGTTCCTCCGACGCTTAGGGTGCGTTCTTTAACTTTAAAAGTAAATTTTTTAGAAGTGAGGTTTTAGAAATGAGTTGTTAAAAATAGTATTGTTGAAATTAAGTTGAATTTTTATATTTTTTTAATTAAAAGTGAGTTAGAATTGAATTTTTATATTTTTTTATTTAAAAGTAAGAATATTAAAAATAAAAGAAAGTCAATTTTTTGGGAAAAAAGAACACAACCTTATGTCCCGTGCGCCAGCATTGTTCCCCGAAAGAAACCCAGGCATTTGTGTTTACCAAATATGTGCAATGCAGTAAAGTTTTAGATAAATGTTATACTAATCTTATTGTTTACCAAATATTTTTTGTTTTACTTTTTTGAATAAATCTTATCTAATATTTATAAAATTTTTAAAATTTTAAAAAATAAATTTTTTTATCGTTATAAAATTTTATTATTATTTATTTTTATTTTTAAGATACAAAAATTTGTATTAAAAAAATTTAAAATATGTTCTGTTAAAAGTAAATCATTCTTGTATGTTTGGATATTTAGTTAAAAAATAAGAGTAAGAAGATAGATTGAGAAAATAATAAGAGTACGGATAGGAAAGAATAACTATTTAACTTTACAATGTTTGGATATATAGTAAGGGTAATAAATTATTTATGTTTGAATAGATAGGTAAATGAATGAGTAACGAAAATAAATTTTTTATAAAAGATTCAAATGCTCTTTTTATTTATATTAATCTAATTTTTGTTAATATAACTTTAAACTAATTTAATTAATATAACTTAAATTAATTTTATTAATATAACTTTTAGATTAAATTTTTATATTAATTTAATTTTTTTATTAATGTTTGATATAATTTAACAAAATTAAATAAAATTTTAGATTAAAAATTTGATCATATAGTTCTATTATTTTTTCTATCAGCTAAAATTAATTAAACTTAAATAATTATAAAAATTATAAATTTATTATAATAAAAATAACACATATTAATTAAAATAAATATTAAGTAAAAAATATTTAATTAAAAAATATTAATTAATTTAAAAAATAAAATTATAAACGGACAAAAGAGAAAACAAATTTGTTTTACTTTCTGTGACCATATGTACATATTAATTTGGTGGGTATATATTTCATTATAAAATATGGTGAGAGATGAGAAGAATAATTCTTTTTCTCTTTCATTAATAAAATCAAAACAAATATGATTAATATGGTGAAATGTTTCACTATCACTGCTATTCATCATAAATAATCACAATCCAAACGTACTCTTAAAGATATTTCTAAACATCTCTTTTTAAAAAATTTTGACTGGATCGGTCCGTTGGACCTGGAGGTCCTCGTAATCTTGGATCCCGCAGATTCAAATTTCGCATCAATGAGTAAACCGATTTTGAAAGCACGCGTCTGGATTTCAGTTCAAATTCAAACAAACTTGAAACGAGAAAACGAATCTAAAAATTTTCTCATATGCCCGCTTAAACCTGTGTGGGGCCAATCCTTGAAATGTCCCATTTTTATACGGACTTCCAGATTCTTTTCCTTCACACTCAACGCCGCCGTTCGTGCTCTCACTTTCTCTCAAGTCTCAACCACCAATTTGGTGTTTCTCAACTGCAATGTAAGTTCACAATCGGGTCGATGTTTTTGTTTCCAGTTTCATCAACACCAAATTTCTGAAGAAACTTTGAAATCGAAATCACCAATAAGAGTTTCTTTTTCTTTTTTGTTGTATTTTTTGTGGGCTAATTTATTGTGCTTGTTTTTAGTTACTTGCAGAGCTGGTGATCAGAGTTGTTCGTTGGTGAACGATGATGAACGAATTCCCGGACGCCATCGTGCAGCACATTCTCTCTCAGGCGAGCAACGCACGAGACATAGCGTCGTTCGCTTGTGTTGCGAAGACATGGCGTGATTCAGTCCCCTTCGTACCTTCCCTCTTCTTCCCTCGCAACGCATTCGATTCTGTTCCTCGTCATGCAGCTAATGAAGCGATGGATCGAATGATCACTTCGTCGCATGGCCTAGAGGAATTAATTGTTTATTGTTCGTTTCCTGTAACAGCCCTGTCTTCATGGTTATCTCTCCGAAATAGAACTCTCCGAAGGCTTGAGCTCCGTATGGATAGCGCTGCGGCAGACAAGGCCTCCACTGAAATACATGCTGATAAGTTAGGCTGCATTGGCGTGGCAAAAAGTTTGGAAGAACTCAAGCTATGGGGAGTAAGCATGGTGAAATCGCCAGGATGGAAATTGCTTGGTAATCTCCGGTGTTTGGAGATCGTTGGAGCAACTATTAGGGGCAATGCGCTAAACGATGCAATCCAGTCGTGCCCGAATTTGACGGATTTGGTGTTGCTTGGGTGTGAGGGGGTTAGTTCTCTATCCATTGAACTGGACTTGTTAGAGAGATGCAGGCTGGATTTTTTGGGACCTATAGACTGCTCTCTGTCGATCTGCTCGCCGAGGGTGAAGGCGCTGGAGATTCAGGGATTCACCTCGATTGCTGTTCGATCAGGGCAACTTCTACAGAGCATCTCCATTGCTAAAAATTCAGGTGAGCTGCAGGTTGTTCTAGATACATTCTACAATTGAAATTTCCTACGTACTATTCCTTCAGATTTATTGGATTCACTGTTTTATTTTGAGTCCCCTATTGGTTTGATAGTTGTAGTAATTACTTACGAGCGTTAGAAATCTTAAGGTAAAACAACTCAAATCCCCACCCCGTCTTCAACAAACAAACGTTTGATGTGAGGAGTTCATTCTTTCTGATGCAGTTGAGGGCTAGTTTTTGTATGATATTAATGTGTTCGTATGGGTAACATCTTCAATATTCTTGTAATATGAATTGACGATATTCGGGATGCTAATGCTGTCTTCAGTTTTCCAGGTACTGTTTATAAGGTTGATCTAGGAAAGTTGCCAGACCTGGAATACATGTCCCTTAGAGGTGTACAATGGAGTTGGAATTCGATAAACTCAGTTCTTGAAAGTGCTAGGGAAGTGAAGCATCTTGTTATAAAGATTGAATTTACTGGGGATTTTGATGCACTTTTACCTTTTCCAGAGTTTGATTTGGTAGAGTTTTTCAATAGTCATCCTAAGCTGAAGAAGTTTGAGATCCATGGGGCGATGTTTGCAGCCCTTTGTCAAAAAAACAGCCTTAAGAATGTGAGTTCCCCTACAATCTCTTAACACTGCTCACACATTATTTTCTGTGTGGATCTTCAAACTTACATGTGTTGTTCTTTGTGCAGCTTGATCACAAATTTGTTATACCTTGTTTGGAAGAAGTTCTGATAACAGTGAGATCAGCGTTCAATGCAGATGAGAAGCTCAGCACCCTTAAAGCACTGCTCCAATGCTCTGTCAAGCTACTAAGGATGAACATCAGGATTTCTCAGATGAGAAACTGGGGTGATGCAGATGGTTTCTTCAAAGAGATATGCAAATTCCACCATCTGAACAATAATGTGGTGCAGATAGAATAACTGAGTAGCTATATATGCAAGCAAAATTGAAGGTTCATTTGACAAGGAACTCTGCATGGAGGTTTTATGTATTCTTCTCACCTTACTGATTTTTGTTTCATTCTTGATTTTGCCATCAAGTTTGAAGCTATCAATTATGCTTATTTGACTGGAATGAAAATCATCGTTTGATAAGAACTTCTCAGTACATGTTGCCAAACTGACATCCATTGCATTTGAAGGTCCTGTAAGCCTGACTCATAATTCAACGACATTGCAGCTCTAGAAATGTTGGAAATTTTAATCTTAGCTTGTCTGCTGGTTAAAATATTCAATATTTTTGGCTATAAGAAACATGTTTTTAATCCAACAAGGTTTTCTCTCCTACTTTTTTCTTCTGTTAGTTGGCTACTGAAATCACACTCAGACCAACTCACCGCAACCAAAACGTTTTGCGCTATAGCAAGGGCAAATTCGTCCATTAAATTCCAATCTTTCTCCCTTCCTTTCACAGTTTCATTCCTTCTTGCTTCGATCACTCTTCGGTTCTATCTCCTGCTTTCCCTCTTCCTTCTTCCATTCTGCTAATTCGCCATGGCAGCTGAAGCGAATGAGGTCCATCATATTTCTCTCGACCCTTCTCTTTACGACGAAATGTTTCCTTCTTCACACATCGATCCAACTGCTGAGATTTTAATAGACGTTTGGCTGAACTTTTCAAAAAATAATTATTTAATATATATTTATAAATATTTATTTAAAATTTAAAATTATTAAATTTAATATAATAATTTTTTTATTATTTTTTAAATAAAAAATAAACTTCGTTTTTAAAAAATAAAATATTTTTATATTAAAAAATATATTTCAAAATTTTTTTGAAATATATTTTAAAAGATTTATCGTTTTTCATTGTTTTTCAGAATTTTTTGAATTTTCAACTTCATGTTTTAATAAATTACAATATTATACAAATTTTATTTAAAATTTAAAAATATAAAAAACTACGACAAAAAATTTATTATTAGTTATTATTATTAGTTTTTTAATAAAAACTAAAATTCATACTGAAATAGAATAAAGTTTTGTAATAATTACTTTCAAACAGTCCGATGCTTATAATTAGAAATAAACTGATTAATTGTTACTATTGTAAGATGTCGGTATATTATCGGTAAAACCCGACCCGTTAAAACCCCCTGCCGTCTCGCCAACTACCTTCTATATATACACGTTGCCGCAACGTTTATTGATTTCTCGCCTAAAATTTCCATTTCGATTCGACCGCTGTCTTCGATCAACAGTCGAGCGGACTTCCCAAATCTCTCTCACAAACCCTAATCCCCTTTAATTCCAATTCCAATTCCAATTCAATCTCAATTTCTACAGGTTTGAGTTTCTTTCATTCTTTCTATCGATTTTTCAATTCCTTGATCCCTCTTCGTTTTGTTTAGATTAGTTTCGTGATTTTTCTGATGCTGATTTTGCCGCAGCGACTGATTGAAAAGCTGAAGGATTTCGATTTGGTTTGCAGTTCATTCTTTTGGTTGTCGATCTAGTTTTCGTTATAATATGTCCGGAGGTTTTTAATATGGTATGAGATTTGATTGTCGAGCTCAACTTATTTATTTAACGAGCTGATTTGATTGGATAGATGGAGAATTGCGTGCATTTTCTGATTCTTCATCCGAATCCTAGTGAGACCCCGGCGGCGGTTGATTTGCCACCAGCTGTGTTTCTTTACCAGATCTGTTGATCATTCTAATTATATTTCGAGCTGTGGAATTTTCTTTGGGATAAGTTTCTTGATTAGGAATTATTTGGTGATGGTGGTGAATGGTGAAGATTTACTTTCTTACTGGAATTTTGTAGATCTTTAATTTGGTTTTTATGTCTGCCTACTGATGGTCAAAACTTTTACCTATTTTTTGGCTGTCTAGGAATAAGTGAACAATTATACTTAATTTCATGGACTCTAGTATACTTTGGGTAAATCTTAGTTTCCAATTTTCATGAGGCCTCAATAAGTATTTATTCAGCAGCTGAGCTCAAAGGGACGTCTGAGCTCTAATCATATGGAGAAGCAGTGTGAATATGGTAGGTACTAATAAGCGCCCTCATTGAAGTTCATAGCTTTATTGCTTTGAGGTGGCTATTGTTTTCTAGGTGATAGACTTGAAAGTTGGTGGTGATAAGATTACAAGAAAAGGGTACTTTAGAGCTTAAGTAATTCTTATCTCTGCATGAGAACTTTATTAGGTCTATGGACTTGTTGTTTTATTTGAGTATGCTATTAGTTTCTCTCCATTTTGGGAGGTATAAAATTGATTACTCAATGACAAGACATAATTTATCATCTCAAGAAAGCAATGAGAAGACATGATTTGTTTTCATGCATGGAGGAGAAGAACATGGGCTGAATTCTAGAATGGAATCTGCAAGGTTACAGTTGTGCTGTTCTAATGTAAGGGATTATGCCACAGTATTACCGGAGTAGAGCTGTCAAGCAGAAGAAAGTGCCCATATTTGATAACATTGGATCAAATCTCACCCTAAAAGCATTGAGTTTGACAAACATGAAAGCCAAGTTGTTGTGCTGTATGATTCAATTTTTCCTTTGCTTTCAGAAGCCTTGTGGATCTCTGTGTAGAATTTAGGTGACCTCACAATTGCTGGATCTTTGAGATTATTTTGTTAGAGTAGAAGGATTTCTCCTTTTTAGGAGAATTTTTATTTGAATTAATCTTGTATGGTGGCTGGTTCTGCATTTTAAATTTCACTTCTGAAGTGCTTGTGTTGAGAGTTTGATTCCTTTCTTTCCCCATTTACTCCCAGTGTTGTTGCATGTGTTCTGCACATCACTTTCTTTAAGTACTAATTCACCCTTTCTCATTAAATGTGCAGTATTATACTTACTTTTAATAAGAAAATGCCATCAGCTTCAAAATCCAAGTCGAGATCTGCTTTGAGAACCAAGAAGGAACAGCCTAAGTCTTCTTTAAAGCCATCTACTTCGCCTACCGGTATGGGAATCGGGGTTTCATTGAGTGATTATAATCCTGTTCTAGGCATGCTCCATTCCTTTGAGAAGGCTCCATCATCCAATGCAGAAACACAAGATACTGGGAGGTTTCAAGGTTTGGATGATGAAGATAATCATTCAGGGACTTCTTTTGACTCCATGTCAAACACCCTTAGCTGCTCTGGTGAGTCAGAAGATCCTAATGAGAAGGCTGCTACTAGCCCGACAAGGCGGACAGAACCAGTTCCAGGGTCTAACAGTGATAAGCGTGAGAAGATCCGGCAGAGGAATGAGAAGAAGCACCAGCGACAAAGGGAGAAACGTGCCCAGGAGTTACATGAGCGCTGTTGTAGTTACCTCATGTCCAGGAAACTAGAAATTCTTTCTCAGACTCTGGTGGCGATGGGCTTCTCCTTGGAACAAGCAAGAGCAGCTCTTTTGGTAAACAATGGTCAGGCAGAGCAGTCTGTTGCTTGGTTAACCGAGGAAGGGGAGGACAAAAAACAAGAGGTTGTGGCAAATCTGGATGGTATTGACTTGAAAATTGATATTAGTGAAGAGCTCGCAAGGATATCTGCTATGGAGGTTAGGTTCAAGCGCACAACACAGGAGGTGGAAAGGGCTGTTGTAGCTTCTGAGGGTGATTTAGATAAGGCCACGGATAATTTGAAAGTGCAGGAGGTATCAAGCGCTACCTCTGAGAAATTGGGTGATGCTAGTAATTGCTCGTCTTCAAAGGACTTTACCAGCAAGCCAGCGGTATCAGGTGCGAATAGTTTTGTAAGAACCCAAGTGAATGGAGCTGCTGCAATTTCTATTCAGAAAAGGCATACGGATAGCATTAATAGTTACACAAGACCAGGGGTCATCGGAGCGGCTGCACAGAACCTAGTCATCAACAAAAATATGCAGTCACTTCAATCTTTAAGGATTCAACAGCCAGAATCTGAACATCCAGTGTCTCAAGAAGCGCCCCTGAAAGAGAAACGTTCCTCGAGTACAAGCTCCAGTTTACCAGTGTCATACACAGCACCAACTATGTCAGTTTCAGCTCAGATAATGAGGCCAGAAGCTCAGTTGACTATGTTGGACTCTGAAATCAAGTTGGGCAGTTCGGCTGGGATGCTAAGAGAGCCGGTAATTCTGATGCAGCGTCCTCAGTCTGTTAATGGCAAGCAAAATGTTCCAGCCATTGACATCAATGGTTTGGCAATTTCTTCAACATCAACAGGATGGTATCAGAATGGATTGTCAAACATGGATGTGATGCAGATGATGAATGGATCTTTTCGACAAGTCGCTCCTAGTTTGCACTTTGGTTCAAGACCTCAGGTTTTGCATAACCGGTTCCAACAATTTACACCAAACGCTGCAGAGTCAAATAGGATTGGACAAGTTGGCCTCGGGAGCATTGCCAGGTCTACCTCCTCGTCGTCACTTGGCACGCCATCTTCGTTAGGGCTTTTTTCTAATCCCAGCTCAAGAGGGTCATTTGGTTCTTTATCTGCTATTGACTGGAGTACAATTCATGGATCAATGCCCCCAATTGACTATTGCTCTATAGATTGGAGCTTAGATTCCACACACTTGAGCAATGACTGGCAATCAGATAGGACTGCCAGATCGGCAGGGTTTGGAGCTAAAAAAGAATTGAAGAGTATGAATAACGTTATTGGGGATTTGCATCCGCAGTTGGCCTGTCAGAATGGATCTCCCTTTGCGAGGGGAAAGATCCTAGGCAGTATGTAGCATCTCCATCACTATAATGAGTACTCTGCAAAAATTGAATGAAAAGTACTGTTTGGCTTGGGTATGGTTATTTTTCTTATGGAATAAATCTTGTCTTTTATAGGAATCACATCTTGGCTTTTATAGGCCATGGTCTATAGTCTTAGTTCATGCAAATTTGATTGCAAAATTCTGGAATGTCCAGGCTCAAAAAACATTGGGGACCCAAACAGCTGCATAGTCTGTGCATCAACAAGGTCAGGGATCTTTAAATAATGTGGTGTACATACTGAACTTCGTCTAGAAGATATATGACATCGAACTTTGTATAAAAAATATGTATGACGTCAGACATTGTTCAAGACAACTATGATATGGTAAAACATAAGCAAGTCAAGCCATTGATTCTACTTCCTTGCTAATAGAACTCGTTGAGAAGGGCTCGTTATACCATTGGTTCTCTTCGCGGGTGAGGAAGTTGGCATCTGCAGCCAAAATATAGAGATTGTGATCAAGTATGTAGCCTGATCATCACAATAAAGACGAGCAATGCTGAAATATAGGCCTTTCTCAATAATAGTAGAGCTTTAGGGAAAGTCTGAAGTGAGTGACCAATTCTTATAAAAATTATCAAGAAATGTTCAAATATACCTGCGACAAACACATCCTTGTAATCGTCATCATCATAGATGAACTGCGGTGGATCTGGTGAACCAACTCCGACAATAGTGCTCCCACTGTGTAAAACATTTCAAGATTTTCAATTATTAGTTTGAGCTAATAATTGTAACCAATTTCCATACAAGGGTCTGGGGAGCTAAGGCTGGAGCAAGCAATTTCCACAGGTCCATGTACTAACTACCTTTTCTCTTTAATCAGATTCTTAGACATGTTAAACAAAGCGCTATAATAGATACTATACCTTCCTGACATGAAAACAGCACTATATT
This sequence comes from Acanthochlamys bracteata, assembly GCA_019914995.1. Classification (NCBI taxonomy): domain Eukaryota; kingdom Viridiplantae; phylum Streptophyta; class Magnoliopsida; order Pandanales; family Velloziaceae; genus Acanthochlamys; species Acanthochlamys bracteata. Next base: position 3,444,528 of record CM034133.1, read on the forward strand.
GTCCACGGCCAGCTGAAAGAATACGTTGTTTTAATCTTTTCAAAGAAGGGAGGACTTCAAAAGCAGGGAGCTCTGTTAAGTAATAGACACAAGTTGATGGGAATTTCTTGGAAGTAACAGTGGAAGTGAGATTTTCAAAAGTACTCCCCCTATACCTAGATCATTTATGCAAACATCTTGTGAGATACCATTCTGACATGCCTTGTCAAGCAAGATCAATGGATCAATTGGGCTAGTTTTGTCGAGTTGAAGCCTCTGCAAGTTCATCATGTAAACAGTTGTGATAAATTTCTTAGAAATGCAGGACTGAAAGCTGACAGCATTAGAAACTCATACCTTGTAAACTTCTGCGGTTGAGCATTCTTCTTTAGGTTTAATGAGAACCATTGGCAGATCGAAAGGAATAAGATTAGGGATATCTTGGACAACCTAAAAGAGAAAGAACAAATGCTAAGTTAATATGTAGACTTATGTTCAATAAAATTCAAAAGGTTGCGCACAAGATGTGAATCTGAAACATGAAAGATACTAGTAGATAAACATTAATTGCAAAAATTTGGATAAAATAATTCAAGTCACTGTAGTTTGCTTCTGAGAGAACATTATTCTCTCTGGCTTTGTGAACCTTAACTTCTTAAAGTGCTTCATCTACACCTACATTAAGGATCTCCGAATCCACAAACCGGTATTGCATCAGAGGCCTCATAGGATGTCATAGGTCTTCCAAACGGTGGTTGCAGAATTAGCTTATCATAGAAAGGTTGTTGCCTTAGTTTCGAACTTAAAATTAGCAGACAATTTTAAGAGAAAACACAAAAACATCAACAGCTTTATCACCTTTATCTTAAACATACAAGAATAATAATCTTTCGAATAAAAGAAATTCAGTTTTCTCCCCAAAATGGAAATTAAACTCTTCTTCTATATGCTCTAAGTCACAAGAATATAAGTGCACAATCAAGCTGTTTTCGAATTGAAAGAGACCTGCTAGAAATGGTTGGGGAATTATCTGCGTAAGTGGGGAAATATATGGCAAAGGCAATCTAATACTTTCATATTACTCATACTATGAAACATGACAAAATAAAAAATTGCTATGATCTAGGACTAGTTTGCTGACATAAGATTTTGGATGTGCCTACTTGATGATGAAATTATATATTAAGGCAATCATACCTCTCCCCTTCCTGTACAATATGCTGCTCCATGGGAGAAAAAGAAGGGAATGTCTGATCCTATTTCAGCAGACCATTCCTGAAGCTCCTTTTCTGTAACAAGATTACCGCTAAACTGATTGGCAGCCCATAATGCAGTAGCAGCATTGCTGCTTCCACCACCTAGCCCTGCCCCAGTTGGGACATTCTTGTCAAGATGAATCTGCAGACATCAGACACTTAATGCCATATTCTCAGCAATAATAGCTCTGACCTTTTGATGTTGAAGCTTAAGCAAGATAAGTTGGAAGCTTACCCAGAAGAAGTTGTCACTGCCAGTTTTTTTCCTGTACAGATTAAGTGCTTTGAGAATCTGCGAGGAGTAGAAATAACCATCACTTGCAAGAGGAACAATCTGCTTAAGAGTACTAAAGGTAATGATGTACCCGAGATCTAAAAGCTAATCTGAATAGATGCACATTGATTAAGAGCATTTATCCTAGAAAGATGGAAAATGGATTCTGACGCCTCACCAAATTTCTGTCATCAAGTGGGACTCCTGGAACATTAGTTGATAAGCGATCTTTGGTCTTTGAGGGAGACAAAGAGAACTTAATGGTATCGCCAAGGCTAATTACCTGTATATGAGATATTTAAAGCAGTCAGCACAAGCATCAATTTGGTAATAATTGACTAGAGCAATAGCTAAAGAAGAGAAGAATAGCACAGAAGCATCAATTTGGTAATACTAGGTTGTGTTCAGTCTTTTAAACCAAGCTATATTAGCATAAGAATAAACTACAATCCTGATAACACTTCTCTGACCCTTGTTCAGTTGGTTAAGAATTACAGTAGCAGTGCAGAACAGGAATCATGAATAAACGTAGATCTATTTCCAGAAAAAACATATCTTTACCTAACTAATCACCAAGCTTACATGGAAAAGGGAAGCCAAATCATGATACCCATCTTCCCTCTTGCCAGTAATCCTTAAGAACACATTAACCTGCATTACAAACAAGCAAAAGATCCGTTAAACAACAACCAGATTGTAACGACAGCGAAGAGAGAACTCATAAAATTTTATCCACCTTACAAGGAGAAAATAGAGTCAATCTAGATAGCCCAGCGTTCTTATCCACCTCATCAGCCAACCTATTCATCTTCTCATCTGGGTCATAGACTATCTGACAACACACCAAACAAAACCATTTATAACAAAACCGCTAAGTATTTAAACAACATCAAGTAACTCTAACAACAAAATTACAACTTCACAAGATTACTAATCATTGGAAAGACTTTCAGTAAACAAAGCATTACCTCCACTTGTTTCCTTCCAGGTGGAGACCCAGAAGCCATGATCCTACCACATGAGCTCTTCTTTAATCTAGTTCTTGGATCAGGAAATGAAGGGCAAGAACCTTTCTTTGAAGATATGAGGAAGTTATGCTTATGTGAGTGAAAATTCGATGAAGGGTAGATGTGGAGGCAGCAAGCCATCATCAATCAATGGTGGCTTGTGTGTAAACTACAAAGCTACAAATGCTATCTTGGTTTCTTTCACTAGCACTGAGAGAAGAAACAAGCGCAGAATTTTTGCTTATTTGAGGCAAAGGTAAACAACTAATCACAGTTCTCGCACCCAACCCACTGCTGTTCCTGGTCTTTTGCTTTGTTCATCTCTTTCTTTAGTCTTTGTTCCATCTAGGTAGGGTTCATAAGGTCCATTATAGGCCCAATTTTATTGGTTTTTAATTTTGACCAGCGTTTATTTGTGCAATTTTCAAATCTACTGTGTTTAGTCAAGATATTTGGAAGGTTTGAAAATATTTTGAAATAAAATTATTTTAAAGTAAAAAATAATTTTCTTTTTAAAAAATAAGTTTTAGTTTTTTAATTTAAAAAATAATAAAGTTATTTCATAAACTTTTTATATTTTGTAAATTTTAAATAATTTTTTTAATATTTATAAATAATATGTTAAAGAATATAAACTAAAAAATTAAAAAAATATTTTTTTGGAACGATTTGTCAAACTCATCCTTGATTATTCAACATCATCAATCTTTGAAAAATGTCAAGAAGAAAATTTTCCATTTTCCTTATATATATATACAACAAGAACTACACCGGTGATACTATAACGCCAAGATTTCAAGATTTCTACAAAGACTTGAAGACTTCCATGAAGACAAAAAAGAAGATTATCATACATGACTACGGATAGTTTTGAGATTGGTTATGAAAAGATATTTTTGTTGAAAAAGTTTTTTGATAGAGTTTTTTTAAAAGCTTAAAATTAACAAAATTTATAATGATCTTATAATATACTAAAATTTTTATTAAAAAAATTAAACTACTGTAGAAGGTTTTTAAGAAACGAGCTGAAAAGAAAAATCAAACAACAAATCGTAAGCAATGTCAAACAGTAACCAAATCAATAATAAGATATAGACCAATGGTCATTGATGAGATTCAACAATGTTTGCTATACAAATGATCAAATCTTGCAAATCAAAGGTTAGAAAGAGCATTTTCAGCAGCTCTGAAACAGCATGGAGTAATTAACACTAATCAATCCAGTGACGGAACCAATACATACACAATACATACAATCTTCAATCTTCTTTCATATCTACACCTCTCTGAAAAACATGGACCAATATTAAAACACATACATACTATCACCTATATATATATATATATATATAGATATATAATGTTCTCTAATTGATCGTTTTCTTCTTGTAATTATCTTGTTGATCAAAAGGAGAGCAACACACAGCTCTCTCTTTTTGATCATGATTTGAATTGAATGTAATTGTTAACTAGAATGAAGTCCCCAACCTCTGCTTCAGCACTACTGATTTCTTCCTCTCTTCCATTGCCTCTGGCAACAACTGCTCAAATCTTTCCAAGAACATAATCCATTCTTCTTCGTTCAATCCTTTGAATGTTATGCAACTCTGCCGATCTTCGGCTTCCAAGTTGAGCTCTGCCGCTGAGAAGCTCACGCTCTTAATGATCATTCCGCCTATATTCGGTTCACTGCGGTCATCGTCACTGTTATTGCTGCCTTCTTGTCCTTCTTCTTCTTCTTCTTCTTGAAAAGGCAGTAGAACTTCATGCTGATGCTCGTCTGCAATGTCTTGCTTACCTCGAAGAAGCAACGGAATGTCGAGCACGTTCTGGACCATTGCTGCTGAGAGCTGTTCACCGTCGTTGCAATCCATTCCGAACTGGAATGCTTCTTCAGGTTGTTGTTCATCTTGAATATAAAATACTTCATCATCATATTCATCGATGATATTATCTTCAGCACTCAAGCTGTTTACTACGTTCATTGAATTCTCCACCTGCTTGCAGAGAGCATCCAGCGCGCTCGGTTCATCTTCAAGCGCGCCAAACTCTCTGGTCATCATCTTGCCTATTTCAGCAAGGCAGAGGCCAGCTGCGACCGCACATTTCAAGAATTTGGTGCAGAGAATCATGATTCTGATAGAAGATTCTCTCAATGAAGGCAGCTCGGAGCGAAGGAGCTCGGCGTCCTTGAGAGGCTCAAGGGAAGCGATGAATTCAGCTTCAGTATCAGAGAATGGCACAGCAGCTTGCGGCCAATGCAACCATTCAAAGTAAGGGTCTTCAAGCTGCTCTGGCAGGCAAAGTCCGTGATCTATAGGCACCAGCTCAGCAGCTGCATCACCGGAAGCGTGATCGTATTGATGGTTTTGCCTGACAAGAATGTTGCCAGCATGCCGGTCCACGTTGAGTAGCCGAATATCAAGTATGCCTATTCGGTGCACTGACGAGATGGAGAACCGGGACGGCCCAAGATCACCAGCGTCGAAATGATGGGGCACGAACCGTTGGATAGATGCAACCTTCCCTCGATGATACCGATCGGGAAGCTGATTACCAGTATTGTCGAGCGATGGGTGAGAGATCCTGAGGAGTGCAGTCGGTGGAACGCCAGAAAAACCACCATGGTCAAGAAGGTAAGCAGCTGCCTCTCGCACGCGTGTTTCCCCAGCAAAACGCCAAGGCGCCGGCAAGCCAAAAACTCCTACAGTGGAATCTTCATGATCAGCATGTTTCACGACTGCGCAATTACTGCCGTCTCGGTTGCATAGAATGTAAGCACCACCAAGACCACTAGAGGCAGGTACAAGCCTTGCACCAGACACCATTGCGATAGCGACTTCGACGACAAGCGCATGGACACCTCTAGCACGTCTACCCGCGATAATCTCCACTCGAGCAATGTTACTATTTGCCGCGGCGGATTCGTCAGCGGTGGTGGAAGGAGGGAAGGAAGAAAGACATGGTGTGGAGAAGCTGCGGTGGAAAGAAGGAGAAGAAGGGGAAGTGGAGAGGGATGAGAGGTCGAGGAGGTTAGGGTCAGGGTGAGGGAAGGAGCGAAGACGGCAGCGGCGGTTCCATGTTGGAGATTTAAGACCGCCAGCGGTGAAGCAGTGATCGACGGCGACGGCCATCGACGATGTTGGTTTGAGATGGTTGGGGCTGGTAGGCATGCATGTGCTCCCTGCTACAGGCCAGGGCTTGCTTGCTTTGATCAAGTTTGTTTCTTTTCTTGATTTCCTTTGGTTCTGCTTTTGTGTTTTGCTCTTGTTTTAGGTTAGATGCCTTGGAGAGAAATGCAAGACCTGCTGAACAACCAAAACAAACAATTATTCCTGAAAACACAAAGAGAGAGCGAGCGAGAGAGAGAGAGAGACAGAAGATGAAATAGAATTTTGGTTGATTAAAACCTGGGATTTCATTATTGTTATCCTACATGAATCTGTTAGATGTCCAACCTGCAAGGAGCACTTATCTATAATCAGAAAATATATATTTGAATAACAAACAAATCAAGAATGGTGATTCTTAGATGGGAATGAAAAATTGAAACGAAGGGAATACGGACATGTAGGAGATGTGAGAATATTAAAATACTTTGTCCCTGTCTCCTTGTTCTCCACTGCTCAGCTGCGTCGCTGGAAATTTTACAAGAAGAGAAGTAGGAGAAGTAGCAGCGAAGGCGAACGGCATATCTCGATTCCGGCGTTGTTAAAAGTAAACCAAACGGAATGATCGATCAGGAAGAAGGACGAGAGCAACAGCAGCGGCAAGCGATTGGGACCAGAGAGATAGAGATAGAGAGAGAGGTTTTTTTATTAGCGGTGAACTTTCTCTAGCCCCGAACCCTTCTTCCAAGGGGCCAGTTCTGTGTTTTTTCTTCGTCTTCAAGATCCGGTCACCAACCCCCTTGATCTCTCTTCTTCCTCTTCTCTTTATTCTTATTGATTGATAGATCAAGAAGAGAGGAGAAAAGAAAACGAAAGGAAAGAAATTATCTCAATCTCTTTTTTTCTTATTTTAGTTAATGGATGAGAAAGTTGGTCGTGAAGTCCGCCGCCTTCTTCGCCCCGTCGCCGACCACCTTCACTTCTCTCTCTGTCTCTCTCTCCTTCTATAATTACCTTCTTCTTCTACTTCTATCTATTATCGGAAAACAAAATATAGATAGATGTGATTTGATTGATAGTTATGATTTCTTTCATTTTCGTCATATCAATCAATGGAAAAATTTATGTTTTTAAGTTTTCTTGTTCTTTACCTCGTGGTTCCGTTATTTGCCGTTATTCACTCTGAAGAAGCCCGACTGCCTGCCATTCATCGGAACTCTGATTATAGGCCCACATAGTTGAAGCCCATTTCGAAAACCTGGACAATTTTGCCCTTGAACTGTACCATTTTGAAGTGGCTTATGACCGAAACCGACACAAAACTGGTTCTCTTTTTCAACCGGAAAGAATGCAACTGTAATTTGGTAGCCTTTACTTGAATCTGCCTACTGAAACTTGCCCATGCATAGGAACAACAGTAATATGTAGTTACAGGTTTTTATTCAAGTCCACAGATGCACAAAGACATACCAGCTACTTCGAAAGATGGCTATCAATCACATCATATATATTATCAACATCTTTACAACCAATTTTTGCCACTAGACTCGTTGATTTATATGTTCTCATGTCTCTAATTCATATGCTTAATAGTGCAAGGCGGGAAAAAGAACAAATTCGCTCGTAGAGTTTTATTTTTGACAACTTGTTTGGAAGGATGGGATCCTCCAGAAAAGAAGAGGTACACATATCCTTCTTCTATAGATTACCATTTAGTTGAATATTTGCAGATTGCTGCTGCTTGACATCTCGCGATATGATCTTAGCTACAGTGGTCTGAACATCCACACCTTCAGCGTATGGATATGATCTTCCACTGGATGTTACAAGATCTTTTAGAATCGTTTTCAGATCTGTATCTTCCAACAAGCTCTCTAATGTCACATCCATACCTGAATATCCAGTTGAAAAAAGAGGTTAACCTTAAAAAGCTCAACGATGCATCTTTGTGCATTACCACAGAGATGGATGGGAAGCGATTGAAATTCAACAAATCTAGCTTATATGGCTTACGGTATCTCCAGTAGTGTTTTGGGTTTGTGGGGTCATTTATTGTCTCCTCAGCCGCTGGTCGAGTTGTGTATTCTTCTTTTAGGGCAAGTAAGTCCTGTTTTGATGATCAAAGACAACAAGAACATTAAAGTATACTTAACCTCATGTAACATGCGCCCTATGATTCATTTACACGAGCGAAGGTGATAAACAATTACGAGCAAATGACAAACAAAATGAACGTGTATCCCTACCTGAAGAGGAAAGACGGCCCACATCGAAGGGGCTTGGAAGTGTTGCTGAAGAATAAAGAGGGCTATATCTGGTGTGCAATGGCAAGGGGGCAGATCCTCACATCCAACAATAGATTCATAGTATCGCCGCCTTCTCTCTTCATCCTCTTCCCACCACGCACGCATCGTGGAGCAGTCATGACATGAGGGCGCACCGACCTGCAATGGTGTGTAAAAGAAAGAGAATTACGGAAATTATAAACACATTCCAGCCCACAATCCAACCTAGTTACACTTGAAATCAGCAGAGAACACGCTAATCTCAGACCTTTTCATGTAACTACTTTAACTTCTGCATTTCTTTGATTATTATTATTTATTTTATGCTTACACAAATAAATTTTTTAAAAAATTTGCTATCATCTTTCTACCTCAAGTAACAACATTTACTGTCGTTTAAACTTGCATGCTATGTATGGAGATGGCTGTGTTTCTCAGACAAGATAACCAGTGTATCAAAAGTCTAAATGCTAAACATGTGATCAATCCGTGAATTACTTGACATAGTATTCTGAATTACTTAGATCACATAATAGAAATAGAATGACTTCACATAGTATTAATTAATATCGAGGAAAATCAGTCTGGAGCATAATGAGAGCTTCAACTCTAAAGGAAGTAAAATATTATATTAAACATGGAGGAGGCATACTGTCATGTAGCTGTACTGTGAAGGGATGCCAAACTCAAGACCTGGCTCATTTGGCATCCTTTGAATGCGGAGGCCTATTAAACCCAGCTCTTGCATGACCTGGATGCAGAATTTGTATGAGATCTCCATTGTCCTTAAGTGAAACAGTTGTAAAAGGTTGCCTGTAGATCACCACATGCTAGCATATCAGATGAGTTCAATAGGACAGGTAGAGTTTTCAAAGCATTTTGACGCCAGAGACTTTCTTGTCGGCAGAAGTAGTAATCATAGTAAAGCCTTCTTAGAACATTCTTACTAGACAAAGGAAACCACAAGTCATACACATGCTACTTAATAATTAAATAGAGTAAGCATATCTTATGAAAAATATCCTCTTTATTTTCAAACAGATGAAAGAAGTGACACTGGAAGCAGAATAAAGCATACATTTGCAGTTATAAACTTCAATTTGCTCCAGCAATGTCAAGTATTAAGTGAAGAGAATACAGTCTGGCTTAATTGTATTATTCCAAGCATAACTTTAGGAGGATTAAAGAGCAAGTTAGCATACCTATGTTCATCTAAATCTTTGAAACTTGTTGTATCTTCAAGATTGAAGCGAGGATAGAATTTTCTAGGATCTTCTGGATCCCTGATAAGAACTATATTCTGCATAGCAGAAGCAAATTTTTAGAAGCGAACTTTATGATGGCCCATACGGAGAGCTCAACTATATGATGCTGAATATCCTAATTAAAGACAAGTCAATTATTGCTGTTACTGAATTATGCACGTGACCATTAAACCTTCACAAGATCAAAGAGGTCTTTCCGGATCTTCTCCTCTTTATCCATCCATAATGAGCTTTCAGGAGCAAACTTTAGCTTAGCAAGGATCTTCTTCTCTGTGTTGCATTCCTCCTTGAACTGGAAAGGTACTGCCAAATAAATAATAGTAGCTAGAAAGAAACACAATTAATTCAGTATAGATAACATTACGTGATACACCAAATTTTGGAGGCCCGTTCTTATGAATTGCACTTAAAGCGAGCATGGTCGTACACATATACAAACTTCGTCAGATCAGAGCAGTAGGTGCTGATTAATAAAAGCTATATCATATTTCCTGACTAAAAATTTGCATATTTAATAAGAGTGCCTTGTTTAGAAGAAAAGTGATAGTTGTTGTCAAGTACATGTCTTAACGAGGAGCCAAAAGTTTAAGCAAGTACAATGAAGCTCCATGATGGTTACCTCATAGCAAAGCTTCTCGTATTCGTTCAAAAAAGTTTGAAGCAATAACAGGCCAGAAAGTTCCATACATCTCCTGGAAAGGAAAATCATATTCCATAAGAAAATATCCTAGTAAAAAAAAAATGTAACAGTAATAGTCAATGATGTATGAGGATTCCCTCATCAACTAAGCAAGTGTTTCACCTGTAACATTTCTTGGCGAATATAAAGGCGACTTAAGCGATCAAAGTCCCATATACCTTCCTTTTCTAGTTCTTCCTATTTTTAAAAAGCACAACACCTTTGTAAAGAATAGAGAAACTCACTGCACAAGACCTACTAATGACTTCTAATGCAACAATATTTAAACTAATGAGTACGATATGTCCAGAACATTATGCACCTACCTGGCTCAAAGCAATAGATGGACGAAATTTTCCAAGTAAACCAGTAACAGCATGATCAGGAAGCTCCCAGATTCTAAAGAATCCCAGGATATGGTCTATTCTGTAAGCTGTGAAGTACTGGCCCATCTGTAAGCCAGGCACAAGAGGAAGTTAATTTACTGGTAAAAGCACACACTAAAAGAGGTATAAGTCGTTAATAACCTGGGTTAAACGAGCTCGCCACCATGCGTAGTTGTCCCTTGACATCTCCTCCCAGTTATAGGTAGGGAATCCCCAGTTTTGTCCATTCTTGTCAAAATAATCTGGAGGTGCTCCAGTAGATGTATTCATACGGAAAAGATTAGGATAAACCCAAGTGTCAACACTGTTCCTGTCCACCCCTATAGGTAGATCTCCTTTTAATACCACCTTTTGCTTTCTTGCATAAGCAGCAGACTCAGACAACTGAAAAGGGGCAAAATGTAGAGTATAATTTTCCGGAGAGTTTGATTTCAAAGAAAATTTTAAGATTTCCAACTTATACTCACTTGTAGAAATAAATGGTACTGAATATAATAGTGAAAGCAAATGGCTTCATAGTGCAAACTTTCCTCTGAGACAAGTTTTTCAAGCTGAGAAGAAAGGTAACAAAGTGAGTAGCATGTTGCTAGTTCTTAGAAAAAGGCACTTTGAAAAGGAATATCTTCCCATACAGCTTCAATTACGGGGCAAGGGAATGCAGGGATGTAGGCAGAGAGAATAACCATACTAAAGCATTCAGTTCCCTGGATTCTATGCAGTAAAAGACAATCATCATACTGATCCATGTTACCTTTTCCTTCGAAAATTGAGAATACGTCCCCCATTGGGAATGATCTGATGTCTCAAAAAAGTCTCTCAGGTAACAGAATGCTGCATATGGTTTTAACCAGTCCTATGTAATGAAAGCTTATCAGTGGTAAAGCGGCGGATGAGGTTTACTTGTTCAGATGTCATGACCAAGACAGTTGAACAACAGCCAGTAATATAGCATGCACGTTACCTACTTACATGCAATGAATGTAACAGGAATTTCAATAAGCTAGTAGTTAGATACCTCATTCTCCAAAAAGAATTTCTTGAAAGAACTAGAATTAAGCACTGCATTCTTCGCCAATTTGAACACCTTCCTAGCTAGTGACATTTTGGCAGCCATAGTACCTTCATAGTCAACATGCTGTTCTAAAAACAAATATTAGAAATAGACCAAGAAAAGCTAATGCATAATTTGAGGTGAAGAAAATTATTAAATCGCTTGCTTGATCAATCATAGTGTAGGATCATCAGCTTCAGTAGAATGGCACAGCAAAATTATTGAAGCTCTACTACAATTTAAGTGAATACACAGAAACAAGCACATCTAAATTGCCTTTCCGAATGTTGAAAATTACTCTCTCAATAAAAGTAATACCTTTCTGTCAAGACGTACTTTCTCCCTTGCGATCTCTTCCTGAAATTATATCATGATGTAAGGTTCTAAAGTAAAATAGAGTGGTGACAACATTGTTCACACAGAAAAGAGAGGCAACCTTGATATCTTCTGGCATGCTTTCTGAAAGGGACTGCACTCTCAAGTACAAAGGATGTAGCGCGAATACAGATAATGAACTGCCAATGGAAATCAACGGTCGTTATTAGGAAAGCAGGTTATTTCTTAAGAAGTATTAAAGATGAAAATGCCAGAATCAATAACTGTGTTAGCAGCTCATCCAAAGAGAAACTCTGCAGTAAAATCACCACTGCATGATAAAACCAAAAGGAAACTTGAATCGGGTCATGAGGTCCTTAAACTTGAGGTAATCTGCACTGCACATATCCACCTACTCTTTGGATTTTGGGCATACAGGTTTCTTCACTTAAAATGATCTGATAATGTATAAAAATCAATCTTATATTGTTGAACTCATATCTATTGTTTGCTTGATTCCAAGTTTCCACAGAGAGAGAGAGAGAGAGAGAGGGTAATAGACAAATAATAGGACATATAGTAAATACAGAGTGAAAGCGATGGCCAAAGAGTAGTCATGGTGCCAGTTATACGTATGCTCAGAAATCACAAAATGCACTCTAAAAACAAAAAATTATCACGAAATTGCCTTATACAGCGATAGCGTATTTGAAGTACCTGTAAGGATATGAGTCCCACCACATCTTGTGAACTGATGTATCATTAACTGGTAAAAGCTGAACTAGATGAAGGCCAGATTCTACTGCCCAGTTAACAAGTAACTTCAGATCAAGAAACTCTCCAACTCCTAGGTCCTCATCGGATCTAACAGAAAACATCGGTATAGCAACGCCAGCACCCCTCCACGGAACTTCCTGGCACAGATAGCTTTGACTTAGATAGAAAATTTTGAAATAACCGAGTAATAAGGTACATAATCATATCATCTTCCCGAGTCAAGCTTTGTTAGTATATAAATTCTTGTCAATACTTTACCCTGAAGGTACCATCAGATAGAAGGATGCAATTTGGTGATTGGCCTGTTCTTAAATCAACAGCTAACTCCCTACTTGGGGCGAATTCTGAGGATATGCTGTTTTGCTTCCTCATTTTGCAATACTTGTATGTTTGATTCTTGTTAAGGACATCGCTAGCAACTGAAAAATCAACATAGTTCCACAGAAAACTGAAAGCTTATACAACTGGTAAAGTTATACAAACTAGATTCTAAAATCAAAGCTCATATGGCAAAGAATATTTTATCGGAAAATCAATTTTCTGAACAACACAGCTTCCTTTCCAAAGATGGTCTCCAGCATATTGCAGTTGCAGACCATTTTCAACCTTCCATTCACCCAGCTGAGTGGCATTACCAGTCACGTACAACTGCAATGCAAATTGTAGATATCAGATAAATGTCTGAAACTTCACATACAGGTCTGTAATCATGACCCTGAGCAGGGATGAATAATGAGCTAATGTTATACTGTAGGATCACAGAAAATCCATGATAACTTTATGAGGAACCATAAAATGGAAGGGCCAAATGTAGCAGACACAAACCATCTTCCACTTGGAACTTAGATTCCAAATGTAAAATAAATGGAAGAGTCAGCTTGACACCAGAGATTAAAAGACTGTGGATCTAGCATATGTTCTAACCTTTTACCTGGTAGCATATCCAAAATTTCAGGGTAGTGCTGAAGCTTTGGGATATCCGGACTTCAATGCACTAACTAAAATTCCATCAATATTGTTTAGCTGGAATGATGTTGATATCTTAATACTGTATGAGAATTATTAAGTAGAATCTTGTAAATATAAACGATGGACTTGAAAGGGCTCACGTGTGTTCCCTCTCCGATTCTGGGACACGAAATTTGAAATTGTATGATAAGACCTGCCGAAGAGTAATTTTAAGCAGAATCTCTTCAAGAGACAGTATAATAAGGTACCCTCATGCTACCTTTGTGAAAAATAATGTTTGGAAGACAAACCTTGATGCTCTGGATTTATCTCAAGAGATCCAGTAGGTGCTTCAGCTTCCAATGTTTGCCACCACCGAAAATGACATCTTTGAATGCACTTCTGAGGAAGATGAAATCTGAAGCATTCTAATTCAAAGGAAAAAAAATACAGAAAGTGAATATGTAGATGAGGAATTAAAAGATTGAAGATACTTTATAAAATTTTAAATATGAAAATGATACGTAGCGATGAATTGTATGAAGCCATTTTTAGTTGTTTGAACGTATACAGGTTTCCAACACAAAAAATAAAAAAAAGTCTTGAAACCTATAGCCATCATTATAGTACAAGCCATTTTTAGTTGTTTCAAGAACATTTGAAGATGCCCTTAGTTTACGAAGCTTCTAATTTAGTAGACAGTACTCCTGCAGGTGAGTTTTGGACCAAGGAAATTTTGGTCTTAATATTTACAAAAAACTACTCAGGTTGTACTATAAAATATCTGCGAGAAGTTGGAATTTGAAGAGTGCTGATGCTCCTTGCTAGCAAATAAGAAAAATTGCATTAAACTGTGATTCTCATGTGGTATAGACATACATCAGATAGGAGATAACCATGAAAACTATATTGAGGCTTCTTACTAGCTTGGATTCAGATTCAACAGATGCCTATCCGTCATTGCTATCTTTTCGGACTTGCCTTTAGTTATACATGCTGGGTCCTCTTTGACCAAGAATTATACAAAATTTCGACCAAGACAATCCTATCAGAGATCAATTTGGCATTTCCCTTTCAAATTTCAGAATTGAAGGCTCTACATTTAACTTGAAAAACTTAAGCATCAAGTAAGCAGCTTACGAAAAATACATTAGCAAATAAACAGGTTGCAATTGTTGACGTGTAGAGTTTTTCCTCCGTAGGCTTGAATATTTAATGAAGAGCATTCGCTAAGTTAAAAAAACCTTATATGACAAGTATAAATAATTGTAGGCAGATGCATACCTGCCAAAGATCATGAACTTGTACTACTCCTCCTGCCTGACATTCTTTTGGCAAAATAAATTTCCTCTTCTTTCCAGCTTCCCATCTCAGTATATTTCTATCATCATCCACCAGATAGTAACTATACTCGCATTTGAACCCCACTGTGACAGGAATCTTTCCATACCACACGATTTCTTCTCCCTCATGTACAGGACTCAAAGCCAAGCCTCGCTTGACATTCCAAGATCCAAGGACTGGCTCAGAACCCGAGATAAGCAAGCTCTGCCCCCATTCAGTATAATATGGTATTCTAAAAATCAATGTTACAGTGTTCAAGGACTTTGTCCCAGGTTTTACACCCATGTTTACCATTACTGAAGAAATGCCTCGTACAATCTCGGACCTAAAGCAAAATGAAATATTTACTTCCTCACCGCTTTGTTATATGTGCAACTATCAGTCCCAAACAGAACTACAGAATTTAGCACTCCAATCATTTATTATAGAGAAGTGGAGTTTAAACTCCCTTTCAAACAACACATTTCAACAAAGACCAATTGAATAATCACATGAAATCAAAATAATTGCTCTAGGTGAACATGAGTATACAGATTAGTCGTCCCAAGCCAATTACAGTTCTTAAGTAAATGCTATTAACAAAACAATGAATGAAATCCCTATTAATGGAATCGAAACATGCCCTATTACTTCAACCTACAACAACTATCATTTGCATCAAGATCACAGAACCATGTGTATAGATGAAATACTTCAAAACAAAACAAACTAAACCCCCATTATTAACTGAATCAGCATTAACAGCTTATCAGAAGAAAAAATTCCAAAAAGGAAACAAACTAAAAGCATGCCGAAAGACATAGAACAAACAACGATCAGATTAGAAATGATTCGATTGAAAACAAAATTGAAACCTATAAATCACAGATTCAGCTAAAAGAACAAGTTTCAAGCAGCTCAAAGAACAGTGAGTAGACAGATTGTAATTACCAAAGCTGTGTGCTGGTGGAAAGAGCAAGCGACGGGTGGCTTTGCTCAATTAAAAAGAAAATTTTCACTAGATAACAAATGCTCGCTGGTTGAATTAAAAACAAAAAACAAATTTCTTTCAACGAGAAAGATTGCGAAAGAGAAGAGAACCCAGTGAGAGCACCGAGAGGCGGTTGAGACTTGCGCGAGTTTTGTTCCGGAATCACGTGAATATAATAAAAGAATTTTGAAAAAATTAATATCGAATATTCAGTGAACTTCTTTTAACATGCAGTTCCTCGTGTTTTTGAATATCCTATTATTGATTCGCTTTAGAACGACACGTGTCTGTGCTCTAGCTGTCACGTGTGCGGTCCTGCTTTTTCAGGTGTTATTAAAGTATTAACATGGCCCAGCCCGACCATTCGCACACGTAACCTGAAACTTTACTGAAAAGTGAAAACAATTTGCGATTTGTAGCGGACGAGAGAGAGCAAAGCAAGAGGTTCTCCATTGCGATGGCTACTAGCTCTCTAACTTCTTCGCTGCTTCTGTGTATCAACTCAAGAAAAGCTCCAGCAACATTATGGAGTGAGAATTCGCAAGAGATCGAATTACATTGTTGTGTTCCTACGCTGCAACACAATCTTCGGAGACCGACGGAGGAGTTCTAGAGGCTTTTTTATAACCTAAATCAGGCTATGATTAGGCACGAGCCTGGTGATTACCAAATCAAAAGAGCATTGCTAATTTGAAACGTCAAAAATTGGTTTGATTGCTTGTGTTTTGCCTGATTGAATTGGAAATTTAAGGTAGCGTTATCGGCATTTTGCTGCTTGTCGTTGGAACTACCATAAGGGTTGCTTGTGTTTCTTTTTCTTAGTCCCGGCTTGAATTTTTGCGTTTTAGAGAGTTGTGCTTTGCTCTACGATGGTAATGTATAATGTGGCTTTAAAGATAATAGACCTCATCGTTGGCTTCTTTCAAAGTTAACTTGGCCACTTATAGCATGACTTTTTGGGATGATTTTAAAATTTTAAGTTTAGAGAAGTCATGCACAATGTCGTAGTAAAATTTTTTAAAATTTTATTAAATATAATTAATTATATGTTATAAAATAACTATACATAAACCAATTTTTAAAGAATTATAAAAAGATTTTAAAATGTTTTTTCTAGTTTTATTTTGTTACTTACTCTAAGCATGGTCTTAGTTTTGAATTTTAAGTGAATTATGTTCTTTTAAACCAAATGGGCAATTGCATTGGCTTGTTCCGAGTAAATTTCTTCGTTTTTGTCAAATTCTGTATAGGGTGCAGGAATTCTTCCTATACCTACAATCCTTGCATTAGCTTGATTTTTTTTTCATTACGTAAGAACAATTTAGGGCTTGTTTTAAATATATTGAATTTTATTTTTTTCTTTAGATTTTGAATTCGGTCAATTCATGTGCTTCAATTGTCACTCCAAATTCCAATTCTATTTTTACACTGAACTTTATTTCTATCAAAATTTAATTTTAAATTTAATTTTATTTGTTTCAATCGTCATTCCGAACTCTACTTTTTATCAAAATTTCACTTTTATAAAATTCAGTTTAGCAAAATTTAGTTATATATATTTAAAACATGCAGTTACCAACACCAGGTTTCAGTGGGTATGGAGATCTAAATAGTCCTCACACAGTCAGACTAACACAAAACAAAAAAGTCCAGAGCAAATGTAGATCGTGCTGTTTGTGGTTCTACGCTGAACATTTCCATGTACTATATAAAGCATATTCTCAAACAAGCTCTACCTTCGGAAGCAGTTAACAAGAATACACGAGCATAAACAGATTTGCTGTTGTCAATCCGTCCGCAGGTGTTGTCTCTACTTAACCGAGTTAAGAGATCTGGACCTTTTAACTAGCCTTACTGGAAGATGGTGAAAGGTCCTTGCAAGCTTCTTAACGAATTTCTACATTTAAAACAAACAAAGCTAGTCACTCAGGGTCACGAGAACAGCCCAACAATGTCAAACTTGTTGCCAAGTTAACCTTAGAAAATACAATAAGCTCTAGGTACAAGAATGATAATCATGCTGTTTCAGCTCTGCATAGAGTATATTAGGAATAAACCAATCAAACAGAGATGGAGACTTCAAGAAAAGAAATCATTTTTGGAGTAAACCAATCAAGGCACTTCCCAATCTCCAGGAGAGGCTCACTGCAAAGGCATGTCCAAGATGAAATTAAAAATCAATTTACTTCGGAAAAATAAAATCAAGCAGTTGAAGGATCGCAAAAGCTTATCGATTATAAGACCTCAAAGATGAAATATGTCCCCTTTTGGAACAAATACCCCCTTGTTTGGGGGGATTGATTTCTACAAAATAATAATACAACACAGCAAGAAGAACACATGTTAATACGGGCCTGCCACCTCTGCGGCTTTGACCTCAAAACACATTTGCCGTTACATTTTATACTAATATGTACAGAAAAATTACCGCTCCCGCAGGATATATGATTGATTTGCCAGCATGATTATGCCATCTTCTTAGGTATAATTGCTCATTGAAACTCCAGTTACAGTTTGCCGCCAACCAGACATGAAATGATTTTCTTGAACAGAACTTAAACTCCTTTTGCTACAAATAGACTGACAAGTATAGTAGCAGCATGAATATCCAGCAGATGGATGAGCAGCCAGCAACCGAAGAAACTGCAGAAGGGCAAGGTAAGACAATCAGAACCCTTAGGATGCAACTAAGATCAAAATTAAGGCATATTCTGAACAACTCTAAACTTATAATTACTGTAATTTACGTAAACACAATGCAACCTAAGAATTGCAACTGAAATCAATAAAAGAATTTTGCTTTGTTCATATGAAGTTAGGAAACCACCAATCAATGTTGCTAACTAAAAAGCTTATCAAACTTAGATCTTCTACAAGCCTCTTTGAGTTCTGGCATGAAAAGAAGTATATCCAGTGCCCCCTCACCAAAAGTACTTAAACAAATTTATACTTGAGAACTCAATGCAATTTGATTGGAATTCATACAGCTTTCATACAAGTAACAACCAACACAACCTGGCCTTCATCCACTATATGTGCATACCTACAGGCAATTCTACTCCATTGGAAACCAATTCAGATTTCATATAGCTTAATTGCATAGAATATGGAGAAATATTTTGATGTTTAAACATGCCAAGGAAAATGATTAGGAACATTAAAATATATATAGATCTAAAGTGACTATGATACTATGACCTACATGTAATTCTAGTTCTTCAACGACTCATTCGAAGTTACAATTTTTTTCACAAACTTAATACATCTCCAGCACATCTCAAGATTTCCGGAGTTAAATAATACATCTCCAGCACATCTCAAGATTTCCAGAGTTAAATAATACATCTCCAGCACCTCTCAAGATTTCCGGAGTTAAAATAGGTTATAAAGGGTCAAAAAAGTCGGTGTATAACCTTTTCCTTTTCTAATTTTTAACCAACAAATTTACACCTACCATCCTCCAGGCAGTGTCTTGGTTAAATTAAGTGCTCAGTCTTAACTCTATTCCTCCTGGCAAGGTCTTGATTATGCACAGTCTTAATTAAATAACAAAAATCGAGGCAAATAGTAATCAATCAAGCAAAAGAGAAAAAAGAGAGAAAAAGAAAGAAGTAGAGGACATAAAGACAACAGAAAAGTATTACCTGAGTACAGAAACACCAAGCAACTTTCACTTACATTGTTATTGAGAATAACACT
Source organism: Acanthochlamys bracteata (assembly GCA_019914995.1). NCBI lineage: Eukaryota > Viridiplantae > Streptophyta > Magnoliopsida > Pandanales > Velloziaceae > Acanthochlamys > Acanthochlamys bracteata. The sequence continues at coordinate 3,463,873 of CM034133.1, forward strand.
TTGTTACACATTGGTCGTATAAGTATTACTTTCTTAACTTTGTTATTACATAGCATCAGTTATTACATAGCATCAGCACTGCTCTAGCTTCTTTCAAAAAATTACTAATGACTCTTTTAACTATATATAAGATCTTCCATGTATGTTTCATTTCAAAATTTAAAAGATTTTCAATTCTAACTAAGTTTTCAATCAATTCAGGTAGAGAACTTGTTTGTTACTGACTCGAACTATCAAATGTTTTAAAATATTTAAAATGCTATTGTTACTAAATTCTATATTGATAATCTCATAACAAATTTTCACATAGCAACAACAGTTCGTGAAAACAAAAGAAAGACATGTGTTGTTATTACTAATGCTGCGAATGAGAAATCAGGTCTAAATTCTGCTCAACAAATTACTGTGCTCTTGATAACAATAAACCTTTTTACACATGAACATGTCAAAGCAATATTTTGATGCAATAAAGAGGTCTCAACATGCATAAAGAACTTACACTCAGATGGTGAGGGTGAAATTGATGGACTTTTGACTGGAGGCTTTGAATTTGTTGCACTCACACTTGGAGGCTGTGAATGAGCTAAATAGACAACCGGAAGAGGAGATAATTTATGAACTCTTGGTGAAGGAGGTGATGGATCTCCATCCTTCCTTGTGGAAGACCTACGTGGAGGAACAGTACGCGCTGCTGCTGGAGATAGACGGTGCTTGTATTTATACTGACCTGAAGATCTGAACCGACAATGAGAACTAGGAGCAGGAGCAGAAGCCGGAGAGCTATGTGCAAGGGCTGGGAAAGGAGATTGATGAATTTCTGAGTGATGGTGGTGATGGTGATGATGGTGGTGATGGTGATGATGCCTGTGAGGATGAGGTTGGGGAGATGGAATAGGAGACCAAGATGTGCCGTTGTTGCTCAGAGAATGCTGCAGAAAGGAGGTGAGCCTAATCTGCTTCACTCTACCAAATACAGTATGATTTAACCCAAGATTCCCATCTGATGAGTTTTTAATATTTTGGGCCAGTTGCTTCAATCTTGGTAAAGATGGTTGCCCAACGGCACTAACGACAGCCGTCTCGACAACTGTTGGAGGAGTAACTGTGGAACCTTCCATGTTGCTCAAACGAACATAGATATTCTGCATTTTGCAAAAGATGACATTCTTTACATCTAAACAAGGAGCTCACGTTATCGGAACAAAATGAACTTGAGAAAAAATGCATACATGCTATTGAAAAGGAGTCACCCATCCATGCAGTATATTTTAATCTTTTTTCTGTTTTTACTATTACAACAAGTGTTATCAGACAAACAGCAAAGTAACATCTTAGGTAGTAAGAATGAGAAAATTACAATTGATGTGAGAGAGGGAGCCTCCTACAACGCCCACCACGATTGCTCAAGCAACTTGGTCTTATGTACTACAATTTATTGCTAACAACCAAACTTGTCAAGATCGGAATTTTATGTAGGATTATTTTGCTTACATAGGATCGTAAAATCGAAATTTTAAATAAGATCTTATTGGTAATTTTTTTAATAACATTATTTAACGCTTTTAAATTTTTAAATAGTACTTATTAAAATTGCTAAAAATTCAAAACATAATTTTTTTATATTTCATTTTATTGTAATAAATTAATAATGTTCATATTTGTGGTTCAGATTAACTATACCATTAACACTTTCTTATATTTCATTTAGCTCATTATCATAACTTCTTTACATACTATACTATTATTTTAAATACTCACTTATATCGTTATACTCATATCTAGAAATATTATGTAATTAATCAATTAGACAACAAGCAATCGTCTTTATCGCCTCAAATAAAGAGAAAAAAATAATCCAAAACACCACGCACAAAATAATTTCTTACTATCATAACAAACTCCTCATAGAATAAATCAAACACCACCGCACCCGTTACAAATGAACGACGGATTCTCTCTAACTATTCCAACTTCGCTCAAAATTCTCGAAAGCTCTCATGATTCATCAAGAGTTCTTATAGGATGAAATCGTAAGATCGCAAATAAAATCGGAATTTTAAAAATTTTAGAATTAAGATTGAAATTTTAAAAATTGGAAGTAAGATCGGAATCTTGTGTCAAGTAGGATCGTTTAGTTGATGTAAAATCGTAAAATTGTAAGATTTTAAAATTTAAATCGGGATTTAACAACCATGCTAACAACTCAACATAGATAACTACAGTGTTTGCTGTCAAGTGGAAACATGAAATATCATTGATTGAGACTACAACTAAAACTTTATAACTTTGAGGAGAACATCCTAAACCATTTAGCCCTATACTACTCTAGCGAAGTATCACAATCCATGCAGTTCAACTATAATTAGTTGGAGCGCAACGCAATCTTCAAAACAGAGTAACAAATTGACAAGATAATTTAGTACGTGGAATTTTTCGTAGATGAACATTTACAGTCATGTCCTTGTCAAATGAGCATATATCCATTGAAATAAAAAAAAAATAGAAGTCAAACCTCAAGAGAATTAAGAAGCAACCCTGACTTCATCTGCTCCTTCAGTTGAATTGTTTTCTGTTCAACTTCAACAATTGGGAAATTTAAGGTGAAGTTGAAAAGCCAACGCACTTTCTGCAAGAGAAATACATTTTGTGGAGGAATAATTGTAATCCCACCAGGAAACTTGAGCACTTGAAAGAAGGATGAATTCCCAAACAATGACTTAGTCAACCCGAGGGTTGATTGTCCTACAGCTAAGGCCATAAAGGAGGACCGGAGTAAGCTTAACCCAGTAGAAGGTATAGTGGAGTTTCCAGGGTAGGGCCAGACTCCAAAGACAACCATTGTCCAGCTTGATCCAGGCACCGTAGCTAAATTTAGGACTGAAACCTGCTCAACAAAACCATCAGTAAGCATATTTATAAAGCATTACAAAAACCATTTTCTTTGTGGAAGATGACAGACACAAGAGCCTTTGATAGAAAAGGTAAAAGAAAAGAAAAAGTTACCATTGAATTTTGGACACCAATTTCGTCATATATGTCATTCTCGAGCTTTCTAATGTTCGAATTCAAGAAACCAACTGGTTTTTGTAGCTTAAAGCTGGCTACTATATCAACTGCCAAAAATATGAAAATGAATCAAATAAATCATGAATTGTTAATTCCTTGCAGTAACGTGTCGGGTGCCAACATCCACTAGTAATTACCAATCGCAGCTTGCTAGTACAATTGTTTAAGCAAAATATGCATGCAAGAGAATATTATAAGATAATTTAATCTAGTATATCATTAATCATCAAAGAAATATATAAGCAACAAAGAGGTACAGCCATTTTCTTAAGCTCATAAACCTCGCAATGTATCCTATTTGAAATTAAACCACACCTAATTGACAACTGTTATCAGTCTACTGCATTGCCCTCCTTCCATATTTTCATGGTATTTTATCGTGTTATGAAAAACTTAAACGTCACCTACTGCTCTTTCTCTGTAAGATTAAAAAGCACTCTATTCACATAATCTGACATCTTTCTATACAAAAACAGCATGACTTGATAACCTAATTGCCTCAGTGATATTAAACCTCAATGTTATTTTTACACATAATTCCTAACTCTACTTCCTACTACATTAAATACCGCTCTAGCATAGACTAAATTCATAACGCAGAACCAAACTGAAATAATGTCGCATCATCAACAATTTGATGACTGATCAAATTGATCTTACTACAGCTGAAGATTAATTTCCTGATGAACCTGTGTTGACAAGTGAAGGCAAGTCCTACTCCTAAGCCCCAAAATTAAACATCCTAATAGATGTCAGGAGCTACCTGCTGACTACTGTGCCATCAAAGAGCTAGGCTCAGCTACCAAAGCAGATATCACGGACCAAGTAAACCCAATGTTACAGAACCATCCTCATGCAATTTTAGGTCGCAAACATAGAAGTCCGCCTAAAAGAGATCAGCAACGAATAGAAAAAGCAGCTACCTCAACTACCAAGACATACAGAAGTTAAACTAAAATCAAAGCCTTCTCAAATTACGCTCAACAACCAAAATTCAGCACCCAATGTGGTCAATAATTACCTAACAAGTTCATCTAAGAGCAAAATTAACAAATAAATAAATAAATAAATAAAACCTAACCAAACCAAGAAAAAAGAAAAAAGAGAAGACAGTTCAATCCGAGACAAAAACCAGATCCAAACACCAGAACACAATGCCGACAACCAACTAAACAATCACCGCAAAATCAAACTCACCACCAAAGCTTCCATTATCACTTCGATCACTGCGTCTACGAAAGAAAGGAGGTAACCAAAAGATAGCAGATAAAAGGATAGCGAATCCAAGCAGCAGCGCAGTAATACATTGCGGCCGCACGATGCGTCCGATCGAACGGCACCGAGCACATGGCGAAGGTCCGCTGACATTCCTCTCTCCGGCTCTCGCAGAGTTCAATCCATCCCCGCCGCCACCACCGCTGGGAATCGATTGATCATCTTCAGTTTTCCCCATCACCCACCGACAGTACCAGAATCTTCAATCAGCTTCATCTCCGCAACCGCATTCTTTCACCATTGCTTCGCTCACTAGCCGGTGAGAATGATTAACTAGGGCTAGGGCATGAAGTTGAAATCATAGAGAAGAACAGATCGGGTTTTCTGATTTTGTTTTCTGAGAGAAGAGAAAAGAAAAAAAAGAATTAACAATGAAACTGAAGGAGTTAAAAAGTTCTTTCATTTTGTTTTGGGGGTTTTATGTTCTACTACTACTGTAAGAAAATGGTAGTGTGGAGTGTGGTTTATTTTCGTTTTGCTTTCTTTTGTTTCTTTGAGTTTCTAGAAAAGATAAAAAGGAGCGCGAAACTAGTTTGACACCGTAACAATTCTTTTGGGGAAGAGGGAAACGTTTCGCGGATTTGGTATTGGTTAGAGTGGTGTTGATTTGTGGTCTACTACCGTGGACCCTTGATGGACTTGGAAGACCAGACGCTTTCGCGGATGTTTCGCGTTATTTATAAATTATTTTTATTTTATTTTATATTTAAAAAAATTGTTTAAAATTGAAATATATAAAAATTTATGTTATAAATATTATAATTATTTATAATTATTATTATTTAAGATTAAAAATAAAAATTTATGTTTTTAACTTTTAAAATTTTTTTATTTATGAAATTTTTTTAAAAGCACTTCAAATATCTCTTAAATTAGAGAATTTTTATCGAGAAAGTAGAATTATGTTTATCAAGTATGGATAAGGTTATTCAAGTAGTGCTTTAAATCAAACTTGGTAGTATACGTATATGTTTAATAGTTTGTATCAATATATAGTATCAGATTCAAATAAAAGAAAAAAGTAATAAAGTTATAGACATTGATTAGTCATTTTGCGTACGAATATTTTTGATAAATATGTCCAGTAACTTTATAAGTATTAATTGTGTATAAAATGTTAGAAAGAAAATTATATTTAAAAATAATTTGAAAATTATCACTGAATTGTAAGTTACAAAGTTTTAAAAATAACTTTCTCACATAATTAGGTTATGAAATTAAAAAGCAACAATAATGCTACAAATCTAAATCAAATATATTATTCAAAAGTCTACCAATTAAATACTTGAATTTGTGCATTTTAAATTATTTATTTTAAAAAATGGAGAAATAATCTTCTTATAATGCGAGGCTAACGATGTCAAAAATTTATTTTACAAAATAAAGTAAAAATATTTTTTGTTTTATAAAAATATTTTTAAAAGCTCTTCCAAAAATTCCGTACCTTTAGTCATGTGTTTCAATAATTTTTTATTTTAATTTTTTATATTTATTTTTAATAATTTTTTATAATATTTGAAATTCCTTTATAAAATGTAACAAAAACAGATATTTACTTTATATAATTACTTTATTTCTATTATTGAATAAAAAAACTTATCTTAAAAATTTTAATATTTTTTATTTTAAAAACTCCGTACTTCTAACATCCCTAATAATAGGTGATGTGGCGAAAACAAACGATCAAAATTGAATTCATCGATCCTGCGAGTGACAGGAAGAGCGTTTGGAATAGCTTTTCAACAATTATTTTTTAATTTTTTTTTATTTTATAATTTTTAATAAATATTTTATTTAAAAATTTAAAAAATATAAAAATTTTACAAAATGAGACTTTGTTATTATATATTTTAATTTTTTTTAGAAAGAAAAAATAAAATTCGTTTCTAAAAAAATAAAAATATTTTTTATTTTAAAAAAGTTTTATTTTATAAGTATTTTCAAATACCACTTCAAATATTTTTTCATGACCCATCGGCACTCATCCCTCAACGGGGGACGTTTCACATGAGAACCAAGAATAACGCGTTTCCCAATTAGTTGGGGTGGCTTATCTGTTTAAGAATAATGTATTCTAAAAATTATAAAGTAAATGAAAAAGATGGCCGGAAGTGAACGTGACCTCGTGAAGTTTGAATTTTGTAAGGCTTTTTTTTATCACGGTTTTTGCTTTTCTGTGAAGGAGACGGCAACAATCTGCAAGTACGAGGAAAATAAATATCTACTAATTTCAAACATATTTCAAACTATGAGAGGCGAAGACACAGGTACCGACAGTTCATTAATCAACTGAAATTCATACTTAACCTCAATTTTCAAATTAAGTTAATCGATAATCTTACCTTACTTCAGAAAACAATCTAATTTAATAGTACTTCAAAGTAACTGTAATTATTTTTAACGATTCGGATGAGATTTTGTGCGTTAATATCGTATGATTAACCCTATCAAGAAACTATTTATAAGTCTACTCCAGGAAAAATAATGTATAATTAAGATCATAAACTGCGTTAGTTGAGGAGAAAAATAACAACTGATTTAGTGCTGTGTCTGCCTCTGAGTCTGATAGCAATTCATTGTCTTAACAACAAAATAAGATCCTTGGCGAAACCATGTCCTTGCTTTAACTAATCATTTTACATGCACTTTTCATTACTACAGATATAATACTAACCTAACTCGAACAAAGCATTAATATTAGCGGGGAAATTTTCCTAACTACAGTTACCTTACAAGCAAAAGTTGTTGGTTGAGACTATCTCAATTAACAGATAATGATGAGCTTTTTAAGGTACAGAAATTTCGGAGCTGTTACTCAATTGTTGAATGGAAAAATCAAGATGGACATATTTGAGAATGTTTGAAAATATTTATAAAAAAAAGTTTTTCTAAATTAAATTACGTGTAAATTTTCTTTTAAAATAAGTTTTATTTAAAAAAATTTAACCACGTGCATGGGAGTAAAAAACCACATGAAAGAAACCTGGATGAATAATAGTTTCGATCGAATAACACGAGCATGGAAGTAGGCTTGCGGTAATGGTACACTACATACATTTACAGTAATGGTTTGACACATTGTCCGTTAACAAGTTATGGTTTATACAAGGGGTTTCTTACTGTCCTTGAAACTAGGAATCTGCAAATATCTGAATACCATCACTAAAAAGAAATTGGCCTGTGGGAGACCGAAGGACAACCTTAACCTTCAAGATGTCATACTCCTGCATAGCCGTAATTCCAGTTATTCCTATCAAGTAATAAGAAGCAAGGCATAGACAAAGGAAGGGAGGCACGGTAGAAATTTCCATTATATGCACAATCTTAAATCTGTAACCTTTTGACCTGTTAGAATGCCCCCAAACTCACAAGTCCAAAGATGCGCTTCCTTTCTTTAGGTAGGCAGAAAGTTGACTGTCTGAGAGGTAAGTACTTGCTTCCGGACTCATCTGCTACTGTTTCAAGGCCACATTCAGAGCACAGTTCCTCCAGTTCATGATCCTAGTAAAGCAGAAATAATGAAAAAGGAGCAGTCTTAAGATCATATAGTTAGCCTGGTCAACTAACTTCAATGAATATTCTGGAGCATAAAGCCAAGTGCAAAAGTACCTCAATCACAAGAAGCCTGGATAAGTGGCCCAATGGATAAGGATGCAGCTTGTATCCACTGTGATTAATATAAGATATCGCCTGCATCCGGACCTATACATATATGAAGAAATTCTTGGAAATGTTACAAACATCTTTGCACAGGTAAAAAACAAGTGAGAATACTACATGATTACTTAGCAAATCTTTCAAATTATACAGCTCAAGTGAAAGCATAAGGGGTAGTATTTCAACACCAAATCAACCACATTAACAACGTGCCAACACTAGGACTACAAGCACTGCTCTCTTGAACCAGATCTTCACCAATAATTAGTCCATAGTTACAGTCCTCATAGACACATATGTCTAATTATCTTGCTAGAAAATAGTCTAATAGATTGTTGGTCCACCAATGATTTTTATTCAGATCAAATAGTTTCAATCAAAGAAAGACTAGAACCATAAGAATGGAGGATAATTCAGAAAATTATGACCATAGATCCATTGATGTTTGATAGTACAAAAAAATAATGTGAAATTATGGATTCTACAGAACATTTCAACAAAAGAAGAGAGATCAATGAAAACCTCATCTACAAAAGGTTCCAGCAAAGACAGCTGGAGATCGGACGCTTCAGCAGCTATAGTGCTAAAGAAACGCTTGTAGTTGCCTAATCGAAAATACCTGAAAGGAGAATGGGCAAAAGACCAATATTAATGATTGTATCATAGATTCCTTGACAAATTTTAGAACATAGTACCTTAATATACTCCGCGCAAACTGCACCTCCTTCGCGCAGATAATTTCAAGAGGTAGTCGACGAAACCAAAGACAGATGGAGTCCGCCTGTTATTGATAAAAGAGTCATTCATTTGACTTATTCATAAGCTTTGGTGGAATAACAAAATATGCAAAGCAGCAAGGATCTACCATTGCAGGGGCCTTAGAACCGACATGGAGAAGCAGATATAACGAATAGAATTCTGCTTCATTCTTGCTTATGGGTTCAAACCTTCGAATGGTTTCATAAATATTAAAAAGAGATAGAAGGCATTTCTTAAGCTGCTCCATGTTTAAGTAAAATAGAGATGAACTACTGGAGCTGCTGCAAGATGCTGCAAGCTTCCTGTGAGATGTCACATGGAATTTGACCTGCAAAGTAAAGATAGTTAGGTACCTAGATACCTTTTCAAACATATATCATTCAGAAAAGTAGTGATCTTCTCATATTTCACTTAACACTCTATGGATGGTTTCTCTGCACAAGCAATCTGATCATAATATGGATCACCAAAACTCTTCAAATAATTGCAGAATACTATTTTGTTTGATAGGAGGGCACTTGCAAAATTGGTTGAGCAAAGGTTATTTGATAACACTTTCAGCTTTCACCTACAGATTTTTATGTGCCACAGCACGTTTAACCTTAACTTTCGACCTTAAAATACTAGGAAAACTTCTAGAGAACAAAGAGTCATGTTTGACAGATCAGGAAACCTATAATTATTTGCTAGAGAAGAAAATGATATTGTGTTTGCTAATAAATATGACTAAAGAAGCTTTAAGTTTCACATAAGACAAAAACAATAACAGGGAAACATTTAGCTTTAGGTACCTAAGGTCCAAATGAAGCAGTACCATTTCCTCGTACATATAAATTGATTCATCATTTATAATCTTCTGAATGCTAAGATCCTGCCGAATGGACCTCATTCTATCAAAGATGAAGTCATGAACTACTTCAAATGGATGCTCTGAGGCTTCTAGTATGGCCAATAGATGCTTCAATGTTTTTAGCAAGACGGGGAGAGGACGTACATCTGACGACTGGACCATGGAAATAGATCTGCAAAACTACAAAAATCTACTATTAGCCATAATGCGTATGACTGAAAGTAACCTTATGAAAAAGTAAAAGATATAACAGAGGAAAAGCACTGCCAGTTAGGAACAGCCAATGCTACCAGGATAACATGTCTGAATCTTTGAAACTCAAGTTGGTAAGAATTAATTTAAATAGTGCGCCACCAAACTGTTTCTCTCACATGGTTTGTATATATGACATTAGATATCACGCTATCCATTACTACAAAAGCAGCAAAAGAACAAAAAAACAGAGAGAAAAGTAAATCATGTTAAAAACTTAGGCAACAGACTGCAGGGCTGTTTGGCATTCCATTCCAGAAAAGCAACTTTTCAACTTTCCAGTTCACATTTTTCAATAAACTTTTTACAATTTTCTATAGAATTTATTTAAAAGTTTAGAAAGTATAGAAAAATTCTACGTAGTAAGATCTTGTTATTGCTTATTTTTATTATATTTTTAGGTCAAAAAAATATAGCTTGTTTTTTCGAAATAGGACAAAAATATTCTCCGTTCCAGAAAAACACTTTTGAAAAGCTCTCCCAAATGTCCCTGCATGGCATTTCTGTTAGCAGCCACACAAAACAACAGGTATGAGTTAACTACTGTGATCACATGAGGCCTTTACGATTCTATCATGAATAGGTAGTGTAACTAGATGTAGCTGGTTATGGAAAGGATGTCTCAACTCTCTAAAAGTTTAAAGAACAAATTTTGTTCAGTAAGAATACTTATTGGCTTAAATGAGAGAGGAGTCTTATTCAACAAATTTTGTTTGGAAAGAATACTTATTGGCGTAAATGAGATAGGAGTCTTCTTCAAGACCTGATCTAGCACCAAACTATATTAAAATAAGAAAACCTAGAAGGTTACCTTTTTTACAGCAAGATCTGCAGAAGTCTTTCCAGGATTTCCATATAACCTTTCAAAAACAGCTAGGTCCCTAAGTCTTTCACGTTCAGTCCTCTCCTTTACTGAAAGGTGAAATGACTAGTTAACTTGATCTAAAACTAATAAACAAAGGAGGTGTTGCTGTTTTAACATAGAAAAGAAAGATATAATGGATTGACATATAAATTATCTGAAAATTAATAAACAGTGAGAAAGAAAGGTCGAATTGTGACATCCACTCAGTAGTTCCCCAGACGACAAGCCCAAATAAAATGATGCAGAAGCCAAAAACAAACTTCATCATTCAGCCCTTCCAAACTACAACTTCTATCTCCTTATACGAGTAGTCATAGTTGATTGAATGGTCCATGTAGGAACTACGTTGATTGTGGAATCAGCAAACTGAAACATGTGTTAGTATCAAACATCTAACAGGTGCATAAAATGATAATCAAACATAATAGCAAAAAATCAACAAACACGATCTAAGATGTTGACTGATTCCTCACTGACACATTTACTCGGGGTTTCTGATGTTGTGCTATTACGATAATCAATCGTAATAGCACAAAATTAGCAACACTGACCTAAGATCATAATAACACTTAATTGACTGATCCCTCACTGACGCATTTAGTTGGGGTTTTAGTTTCCCATCTCCACAATATTTCATGAACAAACTTTCATGTTCCTAATTTTCAAATGCTGCTATAATGTTAGCTCCAATTTACTAAAAGATGTCCCAAGTGTGATATATTTGGATCTGCAATTACATGACACGAGGTCCCAGCTTACTGAGGAAAAGAGAGATCATAATCTATAGGAAAGAAGTTGAGAATTTGCACTTAAACAAAAAATTCATCAAAGAAAGCATGCATCAAATCGTTACAGGATTATTCTAAATACAGAATTTCCAACAATAACAATCACTGTTACATGCGAATCATAACAATGATTCAGCACAAAATTCTCAGTTACCAAAGAGATAGAGAGAACAGCAGCTATCGAGCTAATAACAAGCATTACCCGGACACATGTTAGGACAGGTACCAATCATTGGAGCATGTTCGAGATCAGATAACCCGGCCCGAGTAGGTTCGCCGACCGAGCTCGTTTGCTGAGATTCGGCTGCAGTTCGCGTTCTGCTGAATACGGGGTTGACCGAGTACGCGGGCCTTCGATTCTCTGTATCTGAAGAAAGGAACCGTCCGCCAGAGCTCCTCCTATGCCGGCCCCTCCAGTCGTATCCTCGCCCTCTCCGTCTCTCCATTATCGCTCTCTCTCTCTTGATTCTAATCGTGCTGTTTACTTTAACGACGTTAACTTAACACTACTATGGTCACCAAAACAATCTGCATTCAGTCGTTGAGGTTGGATCCCACTCTTTGATCAACTAAAACGAACGGCCAAGATTAACTGCTTACCGTATGATTGAATTAGTTAAAAGAGGACAAATAGTTTTTGTCGTTGTAGCTTAAAAGCTGGTGAGAAAAATTTTTGGCTGGACAAGTGCAAAGTTAAAGTTGCCACGCTTTCGATTATTAACAAATTGTTGTTCTCGGAATTTTATCTTGTACCTAACACTATTATTATAACGAATTTCGCTGCTTTAATTTTCTGCTTAAATAAGTTTAATTATTTTCCCAGATCACACATCTCTATCCATTTCATGTAAATCATGTACACCAATTGGATCGTTGTTTTTCTGTTTTTATGAATAATCTCTTCTTTCTTATGGATTTGATTGTTGCCTATCTGAAGCTGCTCTGAGAAAGAATCAGACAGTGGAGCGCTGGGTTCTGGTAACTTGCTAAGAAAGATTGACAGAATTTTGGTTTGGTTTTTTGCTTCTGTGATTTGTTTCAATGGATTGCTATTGGTTGGTGAAAATGTATGCTCTTCATTTCTGGTTTTGATTACTGTATGAAACGTTCCATGTTAATCGTAGTTGTACTGTTAATGGGTTTAAGTTATTTCCTATGATATCGCGCAGAACAAGAAACTGGTGAGTTTTCATGTTTGATGATAGAAGCTTGGACTTTACAGTCGGTGTTCAGTATCTTTCATGTTGTCTGCTGTTAACTATTCTAATTTTTTCGTTTGAAGTAATTCTAAGCTAGGCTTTTACAGTTTATAAGTTTTCATTGAACGACTTGTGTTAGTATTGGATTACAGAAACTGAAAGAACAAATTGGGAGAAGAATGGTTGCTTTTTGTTCATAATGCACTGAATTCCACTGAAAATTTTACATTTCCCATTCTAGAGAGTATAACTTTTCTATTGATACAATTCTACGGTTTCTGTTCTACAGCTTTGTGATTCTCTTTCCATCTCATGACTGGATTTTTTTAACCTATAACCAGTGACTATGTTGTCCTTTGTTATGGATTTTGCAGTGTGTATTCCATGGAGCAAAAACTGAGATCAACTTCTGGTTTCATATCCTACAATGATCATGTTCGTTGGCCTTCGTATTTGAGGTAAGACCAAGAAAATGTCAGCCCGTAGAAATACTCATTGGTGCTATAGATGCAGGCAGAGAGTCCACCCTTATGGAAATCGATTGGTCTGTCCCATATGCGATGGAGGGTTCATGCAAGAGCTCAATCAGATGGAATCCGTCATGAATCCTCTTGATGTCTTAGGTCTACTAGCAGATGATCAAGACCCATTTGGAATTATAGAGAGGGTTGCTGATTTGGTCATACAGGAGCTGATCGGAAGAAATGATGATTTTACTTCCCATGGTAGAACTCGAACTGTCACAGCCACAGGCAGCGATGAAACTGGGCATGGTATAGGTCAGTTTATCTTTGATGGCCGTTTCCCTACTCAGAGTTCAGAATCAGAGAATGTCAGCAGCGAAGATTTGGCTACTGGAGTTTATGCATCTAACATAGATGACTTCACTGACAACCATGAACTGGTTGAATTAGTCCAGCAGCTAAGTCTGAATGATGAGCGTGGACTGCCACCTGCTTCTCAGTCATCAATTGAAGCCATGCCGACCATAAGAATTACTCAGAGACATCTTCATGATGATGCTCATTGCCCTGTATGCAAGGACAAGTTTGAGCTAGGAACTGATGCGCGAGAAATGCCATGCAAGCATTTGTATCACTCCGATTGCATTTTACCCTGGTTAATGCAGCATAACTCATGTCCGGTCTGTCGACAAGAACTAACATCTCAGAATAATGGAGACCATGTAATTTCAAGATCACGTGATCACTCTTCAAGAATTGTAGGCCGCAACGCTTCTGCAAGTCAGGAAGGTGGTCTGGGAAGACATGCTAGGAGCCCATTCTCCTTGCTTTCGCCTTTCCACTCCACTGATGTAAACTCCAGTTCTCATCAGAATGAGACTAATTGGGACAACTCTGCCGCAGCACGCGAAGATATTAACCAGATGAGTCACTCATGGTGGCCTTTCGATTACTGAGCTGAATATGTCCAGTTATCAGAACATACTCCTTTTAATGTTGAGTTCCATTTTTAGCTGAAGATCATGCCAATGGAAGCTCTCCTCAAGTTCTTCAAACTGCACCTTATATCAAGCAGTAATACAAAGAATAATATATGCTAGCAAAAGATTGTGTGGCTTGCAATCTCAAACTCTTTCACTGTGCTTTCTATTCAATCTCTGGCTTTCATATGTATCCCGTATCTGGATGTTTGCTTCAATTTTCTGCAACAATTTAGAATGTCAAAAGACATTAGAATTTGTGTGCATTCAAGACTTTCTAAACCGAAATGAAAATTCCAAAGAACAAAAATGCAGATCTTCTATTTGGATGCCTTTGTTCTTTCTCAAACTAAAAACAAAATATAATGTCAAAGTGTTTTGTTCATCATTCAGCATTGCACTCACGTGAGATCAATAATGAATAGATCACGACGTCCTAAATCTTCCCCGGGGTTGCCGCAGCTGAGCAGCGATCAATTAGAAGGGATCCTTATTCTATGGCCTGCAAAAACTCTCAATCTGGTTTACACTAGTCTCTAAATCATGGGTTTCTCTAATGTCTAGTTACCTCTCCCAATACCATATCAAAAGAGAAAATACCCCAGCAGCAAGTTAGGGAGTCAGTTGGTCTCTCTATAATCATAATGTTCTCGTGCGCCTTATGGCGTGCCGATGACTGAACGGTACAACTGCCCCGCGCCATGCTGCGCAGAATGCCTTTTCCTATACCATACAAAAAATATATATATATCCTAGCAGCAAATTGGGGAGTCAGTTGGTCACTAAATCATAACCTCTCGTGCGCCTTATGGCACGCCCAATACGGAACGGTACCACCTCGCAGCGCCATGCTGTGCAGAATGCCTCTTCCCATATCATAACAAAAAGGAAAATACCTCAACACCAGACTAGGAGGTCAGTTGGTCACTAAACCATAACGGTCTCGTATGCTTTATAGTGCGCGAAAGCGCGCCACAACAGAACTGTACTGCCGTGAGGCGCCATGCTGCGCGGAATGCTTATTCTTATGTCTTTGTCCATACCATACCAGTAGGAAAACACTCCATCACTAAACTGGTGGGTTAGTTGGTGTTTAAAATTATAACTCTTCGTGCGCCTTATGGTGCACAAAAGTGCCACAATGAAAATGTACCGCCGTGCAGCACTATACCGCGCGGAATGCCTTTCCTCATATCATATCGGTAGGGAAAATACTCAGCACCAAGCTGAGGATCAGTTGGTCTATAAAATAATAACGCTCTCGTGCGCCTTACGGCACGCAGAAGAGTCGCGCAACGGAATGTTACCGCCGCGCGAAATGCCTCTCCACATACCATATCAGTAGAGAAAATACCTCAACACCAAGCTGAAGTCAGTTGGTCTCTATAATCTTAACGCTCTTTATGGCCCGCAAAAACGTGCCATAACGGAACGGAACGGTAACACCGTGCGGTGCCATGCCGTGCCCATTCCATATCAGCGGAGAAAATACCACGGCACAAAATTGTGGTCAGTTGGTCTCTAGACTTATAACGCTCTCGTGCGCCGCGCAAGGGAGTGGCACTCATTCTTGATCTTCGATTCTGCTACCACCGTTCAGGATCCTCCGTTCTCATTGCCGTCTGTGTCTCGCTGCAAATCCGTTAAAGTCGAGTCCTCTAACAACGGACTAGTCCTTTGCTTTGGCTTTCAAGATTCTTCCCACTCCTCATTGGTTCGATTCATCTGCAACCGTGCTACTAAAGAATCTGTGAAGCTCTCCAGCATTCCTAGATCACCATACTTGATCCACCACCTCAGAATATGTCGCCGCAGTTGAACGGGATAAAGTGGTCGATTTTAGGCTCCATTTTTATTTCTCCGATTAGAAGAGCTTGGATTTTATCAAGAAACATTGTTCCTTCGTTGAATCTTCGATCCAATTATGGCAACTATTGTCATGGCTCTCTTTTTGCTGTAGGAAAACATTGCAAGGATCTTTGCATTACCTGATCGGACAAAACAAGTCCGCTATTGAATGCTTTTGTGCGACAGTAAGGATTCCTTAACTTGGTGCTATGCGTCGTTGTTGTCAAGCATCAATCCAATGTGTGGCGGATGAAACCTATGGACCTGAATCTACGCTGCTTTACCATGCCGATCTTGCTTAGGTCCTCAACTTCATACCTTTGATGACTCCAATTCGAAATCCAAGATCCCTCCCGCTGTTTATCGATGCATCAATGAAACATCACGATGCTCTTTCTATTGAACAGCAATAGTAGTTTGCCTTAACGATAACGGTTGTTCTATTGTTCATCTTTACTGATATGCATTATTAACCAAAATTTTCAGAGCTCTTTCTGAGTATATTAACATTTCAAGAGAAATTGGTTTTGGTTTACTCAGTGGTGCATATTGCAACAGTCGGATGAGTCTCCTCTCCTGAGGTAAGATCCCAGATGCAATTACGGATAATATCGCCATAATTCGACAGAGTATCTGCAGAGTTGCTGCAAATATATCAAAACTGTTTCTTACATTTGAGTAAAATTTTAGTAAATGAAAGCTTATGCTATTTATTCTTTCAATTGAGGTTCCTAGATAGTGATGTTCTGGTGTTGTGTTCATCCACCCTGGCCCGGATGAAAGAATTCAATCGAGATACGCCCTGCCCTTTGCTGAAGTACATTAACAAGAAACGCAAATAGACCTCCCTGCAGAGTGAACAGACAACGTATGCTCCAATAATGTAACAATCGCAAACAATAGGCTGTGAAAGCATTGTATGCTTCTAGTTCAGCAAGAGATCAGACTATATCAAACAAGAAAATGTTTAAAACCAAGCAACATCAAACGTTGGCACACATCTCGTGCAGAGAAATTTATAGAAGTTGACACATCCAGCAAGACAGTTAGAAATTGGTAACCGCAAATGCATACAATTTTGATACATAGTTCATTTATAGGATAAACATACAAGCCACAATACTACATCTAAATAAGCTATGCGATGCTAAGTAGTAAGCTCCATGATTGCTGAAACAATGTCTCCACTGGCATCTTTGAGAGCCTTGACAGCCTTTGACCTTGTAACCCCAGCTTGAGTCATTACCAGTTCAATGTCCTTGGGCTCTACCCCTGTCTCATCGACATCTTCATCTTCCTGAGCCATGGATGATGCCTCAGGTTTTGATGTCATGTGGCTCAAATCTGGAGCACGGAATTGTTCTGCTGCCTGAGTCTGCAATTGCGAACTGAGGTCCTCAATCTTGGCCTCACCAAAGATCACATAAGTGTCTGAAGTTGGGCTCTTGAAAACATCTGGTTTTGAGATGACAAATAGTATCTGAAAGACCAAAAATTTTGCGTAAGAGGCATACATAAAAATAAAAGAAAGGATCCAAATAATTGGATGTTAACCACAGTTACATTTTTGCTTTTCTTAACAGTGACACGGCTGACACCAGTAATAGGTTTCATCCCGAGCTTCAGCATGGCTTTACGACTCTTTTTCTCACTTCTGCTTTGCTTTGATCTTCCACTGGTATCACCTGCTTGTCCTGTTCAAATAACAACAATGACCTACTTAATACTAGCAAGTGAACTAAAAGGAGAAATGTAAGTCACAGCTTAGAGGAAAATATTGAAACATTGAGGATCATAAACAAGATAAATCTATACATGATGACTTTATAAGCATATATCAGATCACATCTTAATTCCAAGGCCAAATGAACTCAACAACTCTTTGGAACACTAGACTAATTGAGTACAGTTGCAAGTGGAAATAGAGAAGCTCAAGAAAGCCTTTACGCTTAAGCCCTGGGACTACACAAGTATATTTTTCCTGCCAGCAAAGACTAAACTACTTTTTATTTTTCTTATTATAATAGAGGGACAAGCCATCCAAGTCAAGTTTTGATGTAACCGTTTTGTACAATGGCATCTAACTTCTCAACTTATGCAATTTACAGCAGAATATCCTACTTCTTCCTGCAAACTGCTATAATGCATAAACTTTTGCTTAGAACTTCAACGAGAACAAAGAAGCCCTCCAAACATATCTTAAATACCAATGCAAATGCCCAGTATGTTATACAAGCGAGATCTTTTCAAGCTTAATTAAAACTATGTCATCTTTACTGTCATGTTTATTGTTCACAAGGATTTCACAATGCATTCATAAAATGCACAAACACATTACCTGCGTCGTCTTGTTACTAATGCTAGATATTTTCAGAAAACAATCTCAATTTGATGAAAAAAGGTGATAGAATCTTTGAAATTTTAAATCACGACAACTTAAACGGCAGTTACAGCTTAATGACACCAACTATAAGTACAGAAAGTGTGCTCTCAACAAAAAGCTTTCTTCTTACCCTCTGCATCCTCATCTTTCTCATCATCCTCATCATCTTCATCCTCATCATCATCATCGTCTTCGATCACTGGCTCATCAGACTGTCATATAGAGAACAATCACGTTATCAAAGCTTCTAAGCTTATCTATTAGTTCAATCTCTAATCTTAACAATTCCACAAACAGAATGCAAGGAAGTGAAATTAGGGTAAAAAGAAATAATCAACAAGATTCCTTGCATAAAGAACTTCAAACCACAACATTGCAGGTACTAAATCTTTCTACTGAACAAAAAATTAAACAATTCCAAACCATCTCTAGCTCTCAAAAAGTACACTCGTTTCATGTGACATAGTTTTTCTTAGTTCAAAGGAACATAGCTTTACCTAGCAAACAGTAATTTAGAAAGAATACTACAGAAACTACAGCCAAATATAAAGCTTAATCTGAGAAAAAGAAAGGGTAGCAGTACTAATAAAACCAAACTAAGCAGATCTTTAGAATGCAAAAAGATCTAAAGCCTTTCACTTTTGCAGCACGTAGAATCAATATAGAATCAACAAAATAGTATAGATCTATCTGGAGAAAGCACACTACGTCGATATGGAACTAGATTAAAATCAAATCAAAATCAAAACTGATTAATAAGGGAATCGAAAATACTGACCTCGATCTTCTGTTGCTCGAGGTGAGCGGCGAGTAGCTCCTCCTGCGACTGCGCCGTCATTGCCGGCTATCAAATCGATCGATACAGAAGAGGAAGAACAACAACAAACCTAATCAAACCAGAACCTTCTCTCTGCTCGAGCACGGGCTAACACAACACCGAATGAACACTAGGGCACAGGACAAGCTTGAATATAAAAATAGGTACTACGAATTACCATTTTGCCATACGTCAACGTTTCCTAGTCCTAGACCACCAACTGACGAAAGTCAAAAAAGTTTCTTGTTATCAGCCAAGTTAAAACAAATTCTGTTTAACGATTTTCAAAAACCAGAACAACAAATCAAGCACTTTAAAGATCAGAACTTGATTACATTATATAGTTCATGGTTGCAATTCATCCATGAACAGCTTAAAGCTAGCATGCATGCTGACAGCTATATACCAGAACGAAGAAGGATTGAATGGATTGCTCTGGAACATGTAAGCATTGGAGGAAGAACTCGGGACATCACTGCCGTTCATCAACATTACACGCCTCTACAGATTAAGAACTGTTTATCAAGTTGTCTGAACAGTTCTTTGAGCTCCAATGTTGCTTCGGAATAGGTAACCACTGGATGAATAACTCGGAACATCACAGCCGTTCGTCAACACTCTAGTTTTGGGTGACGATGGAAACTTGCAAATTTGTCCAACTCCGAGTTTTTTAAAATATTTATAAAATAAAATTTTTCTATAATAAAAAATATTTTTTTAAAAAATTAATTTTTTTTTTTTAAAAAAAATATGAAATAAAAAAATTTTGTAAATTTTTTTATATTTTCTAAATTTTTAAAAATATATTTATAAAATATATATTAAAAAATATAAAATTAAAAACTACCGTTAGAAAAATTCAATCCCAACTAGACTCTCTAACAAAAGGTACGGATTTATTTATGAATCTTGCGTAACGAAAAGTACCCAAAACGTTATGATTTCAACTGATTATACAATTTCATTTCCTCTAAGGAGTCGTTTACTGATTCAAATCACCGGCGCTGGTTATCGTAAAGTAAAACAAGATATCTTAATTAATTTGCTCACATCAACTGAAGTACCAGCAACAAGAAAACAACAAATTAAACACTAAAAAATCTCAATATCTCTAACGAAATCTCTAAAAATTAGAAAAGAAAGGAGAAAAGCGAAAATTTACAACCAGAACTTGTTTACAATATGAAAATTTGCAATCAGAACTTCTTTTCAATGTGCATGGTTTGTGCGTTTGAAAAACTACTTATCAATTTTTTTTAATTTTTGTCAATTTTATATTTTTTAATATATATTTTTAAAGTATATAAAAAATTTATTTAAAAATTTAAAAAATGTAAAAAAATTCTACGAAGTGAGATCTTTTTATTACATATTTTTATTATTTTTTTGAAAGTAAAAAAAATAAAGCTTATTTTTCGAAAAAAGATAAAAATACTCTCTATTTTAAAAAAAATCTATTTCATAAGCACTCCCAAACGCTCCCTTTGTCCACTCATGAATAGCTAACAGACCGCTACCTGTATCAATAAAGGTTGAACAGGATTGCTCTGGAACTGGCCATCACAAGAACTTGGCTATCATCTGACTGGTTCTTGAAAGTCCGGTATGCATACATGTCTATCCATTCAGCTCAATACATCAAGACTTTTCACTCTTATCAACTACCACAACACATTGGATCATAGATGGGCAAAAGCCATATTCATTACATGTTTAATCAATCCATCAGCAGCAATAGCATCACCATATATCCAAAATAAGTTACAGAATATTAGAAATTCAAATTTCCCTATTCATTACATGCTTTGTTAATCATTCTCAGACTTGGCCTTTTTTATCTTCTTGCTTGCACTGGCTGCATGATCATCATCAGCATCCAATGCATCATGAAGTTTCTTTTTCTTTCTAGCAGTTCCATTTTGTTCCAAGTTTACACCCTTGATGCCACCAGCTCCCTCCTCTTTCTGTTCCTCTGCCTGCTTATCCTTTTTCTTCTTTTTCTTCTGCTCTGTCACTGGCTCAGCAGAAGCAACTCCATCAGCATCAACTGCCACCTTGTCCTCATCCATAGCTTCAGTATCCTTGACATTCTTGGATTTCTTCTTTTTGCTTTGCTTCTCTGAAAATTCAACCTTTATTTCTATCTCCATTTCTCCTCCATCTGCATGAAGACGTAAGGCTGGATAACAATGTCTATTGGATTCATAGTTGTTTTGCATATTATGAAAATATCTACATTGAGTCACTATATAGACCAAACCCGTCAAAATTTACAGAGGCAATGGCAAGACTGAGGTACTGATGATAACTTTCAAGAGCCTAATATGGTGTACAGGTAGATAATACTTGACACTGATGAAAGATTTCCAAAACTATCATCTACAGCTTGAAAAAAACAAAGTAGCTAAAAAACACACAAATGTAGAAACCGAATGTTTTTTTTCCCTTAGCGTGGCAGCATATAATAACTGTCATTCAACTTTCCAGTGAAGAAATTGTTCACATCTTAAACAAAATCTTTTTTTTTGGGCAAATATATGCAGCTAAATATAATTTCACATGAATAGGAAAGAGACAGAAACAAAAAATCCCTTACCAACTCCTTCTCTACTCTCCTTCAATGCACTTTCAAGAGCAGCCTTCATGACGTCAACATTCTTATGTGGAGCTACTCCCTTGTCATAGAAGTCTAGTCTCTCCTCAACCTGTTCGCGAAGCTTTTCCCCAAAAATGTTTGTATTTGTCTCTGCAGTCATATGTTCAAGACAAAATTAGGCAGAACTAGCCACCAGAGACCTCAGTCATAGTCATGGTCCCTTAGATAAGGACAGCCAAGGACATATCTAAAAAAGAACCTATTTAACTGTACATATGAAAATTTTACTAACCTGTGTAACAATCAATACGAGATGCAATGGAACACTTGCTGGCAAGGTAGCGAGCCAGACGCCCCTTGTTACGTTGTGATGCTCGGTCAATGAATGAAGAAAGGAAAAATCAGACCATACTTAGGAGTGTTTCCTTGAGTATTAAGAGCCCTACACAATACATACATATATTCATTGAATATATACATACCCATCCAACTTTAAAGAAGTCTCCTTAAGGAATTTCAGTAAGGTGACAACATATACTTATGCAGGCCATAAAGTGAACTTGCAAAGCAGCAGTTGTAGTGATATCAAAGACAGAGATAAGAGGGAGAACCTGAAAAGTGCATTCTCAGCACCAAGTATCTGTAAAGTAGAAGAGGGGCACTTCGCCAAATTCGAAAAACCACCAGCATGTGATATCAAGCGTGCGCTAACAACCTCACCAATTAAGGATGCCAAATTCGGTGCAATGTCATTCATTTTTGTGATGAGATATTCATGCAACTTCTATACTCAGATAGGTCCATAACTCTTTGAGCAAATTTTTGCACATTAATCAAATCAACTGGAGATAAATCCTGGCCTGCAAAGAGCATATTCTGAAAATGTTGATCATGCTAAGTTAATTACAAAAGAACACCGCAGTACTACCCATAGATGCTTTAGCTGCTTCAACAATTTCGTTTGCCTTGTCTTCTTAATCACCAACTATGTCAGCTAATGCTGGGATATGCTCTGCTGACAACTCCGACTTGTTCTCGATTTGTTTTGCAAGCTTAGAGTACAGATAGTTGTCATTGACAATCTTAACCAACTCTGGGAAATGCCATGAATACCATTCCCTGTGTAAGGCAAGAAATATTAGTTATCTCCAATGTGTCAGTAAGCATACTGAAGCAAGACCAGAAGACTCAGCTGCAGCATGGACTGCATGGAAAAAGACTGATATCACAAGATCTAAACAACATCAACAATAGTCTACTCTACAACAAAAATCATGGAGGTAAGCCATTCACAGCCACACACCAAATGGATCGTAGTTAACACTGACAACTCAAATCTTACTCATATTAGTGGATATTTAAGTCTAGCGTATTGGAAGCCATGAGAAATAGGAATATCAGAGAAAGCAGACTATGAACCACTACCACTCTTTTATGAACATCAGACAAACAATCTATCCTGAACTCCAGTAGATATAACTTCCAAATATATACAACACATGCACTTACATAATATGTACAAACTATCTCTTTTACTAAATTGCAATTAGAATCTAGAATTTTCTTGGAATTACACGACAAGAAACAAAAATATTGCACCTTAACTCAAGAATGAAAACATAGAACACCATAACAATGAACAGAACTACAATATCCTCACTGAAACTTAACCAAAGATCAATCTTTTCCAGGATCATTCCCCTTACAACACACACAAATATACAAATGTACATTCAAATGAGTAGCAAGCTGCATACCAACCTGACTCTCATAGAGAAAGTATTGATATCCTTATCAAGTGTCCAACAGAAATATAGCTTGAATCACCATGTTATCAACCCTGTTGTTAAATTTAACCTTTCCCCTGCTATAGCTGTGCCCCAATCCCAACTGCGCCTTCTCCAAGTCCGTTGGCTGCATTCATTCATTCATCCCCAAATCTCAAATTCAATCAACACCAAAATAAACAACAAACCATAAACAATAGAAGCTAATACCTTTAGGTTATCGATGAATCTATCAAAGTGAAAATGGACACCGCGGAGCAACTCAAGAACAAACTCATCACTACGGCAAGGAATATTCGTCGACTCATAGATATGCGACCCAATCTTATGATCAGTAACACCAAGAGCATACTTAGCCTTCTTCGAATTTTTAACTTTAGGCAAATTCAACTCAATAAAACCTCTGAGTTCATCAGTCATGATTCCTTCAGACACAGCGTTGCATTGATTGAGCGCATCGATCGCGGAAGAGTACGGAGTGAATGCGGTGAGCTGAAAGGATTTACCAAACCGACTCAGATCTCGAACGGAATTCCGAACGGATTCTATTGATTGCCCAATCTCGTCGATCCGGAAGCTTGAAATAGAGCGTAGCCAGATGCTGATTCGAAGAGCAGGTAGAGCGCCATGGTGCACCACCGAGAGAACAAAAGAGAGAATGTAGAAAGGGTTTTGGTTCGCTTTCGAGTTTTTTTGTGCGGGACAAAACGAAAGCAGGGTTTTAGTAGCTTTCAACAGAAGCAATAAATGGGCTGGATGTTTTTGATGGGCCTGACAAAGCGCAATAAATTGTGAAGATGGCTTTAATAAAGGAAAGTAGAACAAGTTGTTTATTGGGGTTTTGATAAAATTCCTCTGCTCAGGTATCCGATAAAATTTGTCCCATACAGGAATTACAATCGAAAATGGAGAACGGTTCTAATTATTTTACCATGTTTCATATTTTTTAATATCTCTGTTGGTTCTGGTTCTAGTGAGAATTGAAGAAGGAGATCTGCAAGTCTCTGGATCTAAAGGTTAGAGTTTCTTGTTTCATGTTTTGTTTTGTATAGATAGTATTTAGTTAATTACAGAGATAATTTGTAATGTTTCGATAGATTTGTTTGAGGTGGACATGAGGTGAGAAGCTGTTTCTGAAATCAGGAAAGCAGACGTTTTTTTCAAAAGAATCAGTTAGTTGCTGCTACCTTCATAGATTTTGGTAGGGGATTGGATTGGGACTAAACGGGAACGGGCGTAGGTTATAGTGGTGGAGTAGAAGGGTACAAGATTGGAGAGTGAAGATTAGGTGTTCACTGAAATGCGTAAGCGAGAAAGTATGCAGGAAGGCGTTGACATGGATATGACAAGTGTGCGAAGGTGAGATCTAATTCATGCTCAGAACATATTTTGAAAAGGAGTCTTTAAGATATTTAGTTCGTTATGTGAATTGTTCTAACTCAATGTGCTTGCATTTTGCTTCACTTTCAGAACATATTTTGACGTAGAGGTCTTTTAGAAGAGATTTAGTTTGTTATGGATTGTTCTAACTCAATGTGCTTGCATTTTACGTTTTTATAGACTTCTTTCACTATCATTGATGCAATTGGCAATGCATTTCTTATCAAGTTACCATAGAATGTGTCTAAGTTTTTCCTATGAGCTGATGTGGAAGATTACTAGAGTTGCTGAAAATAGCAGTTGTTTCCTTCTTGATACCTCAAAGTCAACTTTGGAGATATGGCATGGTGCCCTTTATTTTGACCCAAAAGTGAGAAATGGTTCCATGATGCTTATAAGATTCTCATATTCAGATAAGGTGATGTATAGGTATTAATTTTCTCAATGATGCTAGCACCCATATGCCCTTCAGCACTTTATTATATGAAAAGTCTTTCTTTCTCTGATCTCAATTCAGAAACTTATCTTTGATATAACATACTCATGAATGTGGCACCATGCTAATTTTTAGAGCTTGAAATTAAGTATGGCTGTATCAAACAGAAGAGGTGCTCCATCATCAGGGAACCTGTTCTGGGGAATGATGTTTATGCTCTTTGGCTTGCTGTCATTTTGTAGCTTCTTCTATGCTGCTATTCTGTCGAAGCTTCTTCCACCATCCACAAATCAAATTTTGTATGCCATTCAAAAGGACAGGTATATCGGTATGAGGCCCTAATCCATTTGTGCTGACAGGTGTTTTACAGTGACATGTCTATCCATGCCAAGTGCTTTTTAAAGTTCTTCATCATCTAGTTGTATGTTGAGTTTGCTGTTTTGCCATCTGACAATAGTTTATTTGTGGGTCAAGATACATTTATCCATTAAACGAAATGATGTGTCTTTATAAAAAGTTATTTCTCAGATTCTAGTCATTGTTATTTGTTCAAGTATGTTTCACTTTTAAGAAACAAATAGATTGATGTTTAAGGATGTTATGCAGTGCAATTCTCTCTTTGTTTTTCTTGTTTTTGATATTTATCATGCACAGATACTACTGCCTCCTGGTGCCGGTCACAATGCTTGTACTTGTAGTTGCTGTATATTTTCACTGGCTTAGCATGAAGCTCTTCAAGCATGCATGAAGTAATTTCATTGACCAAGTTGGTTGCTCTTCTTTTCAGTTGATTGATGCGTGCTGCTTCCTTTGATTTATAATCCTTTTTATTCACCTGCAGAACAAAAAATGTTCATCGAGCTAGATGGTTGCCTGCCTTGCTTACCAAGTCTCCAAGGACGTCTAGTCCTGAGAGATGTTCTTTCCATCAGAAAATTCGTTACGCCTTTACTCAAATTCTGTGACTTGTTTACTGAAGCAAAGCTGCACATTAATGGCAAATTGTGTGGAACCAGTGATGTGACTGAAACTTTTATAATCAACACTAGACCTGTTTAACATGAAGCAGAAATTGAACGGCAACAACATGCTTCAAGAAAAAAAAAAACCACCATCATATATTTGCAACAAACAAAAAAGTGCTCATCAAAAGCTTTGAGGTGTTTACACTTTCCAAGTATGTACAACTGATGTTTGGTAGCAGCTAGTCATTTTGAAAAATTAGATGCAATAGATATCGAGACTGATCTGAGTTGTTAAGCTTTTCATGTACTTGTGAAATGACAGAAATTTGGTTTAATAGTTTGTTAGCAGCAGAAAACACCACCTGTTTAACAAGTGGGTAAATGGGATGCTTGCCTGCTTAGCTGCAAGTAACTGGACTAGAAAGTAGCTCAACCTGACGGTATCAATAACTTAGAAAATAAATTTATTAAATTTTTTTTTAAATAATAATAAAATTTATGATGTAAAATTTTTTATATAATCTAAAAAATTATATAATTTTATAGAATATTATAAAATTTTATTAAAAATGTCAAGTTAAAAATTTTTTTGGAAATGAATGCCAAATGCACCATTAAAAGATGGTGATCATCGAGAATTTCATGTTGTTGTTTGCAGCTTCGACACTTACCGCAAGACACTCTACATTCTATTCTATATGGTTAATGGTGGCAGCGTCTCTGTCATTCCTGATGTCTTACATGTCAAACCTTGTTAAGCAGAGCAACCATGCTACTACTAAAAACCTTTTGTCGATCTTCTGGTTATTTAAGTTAAAGCGCTTTACAGGCGATCCCATTGCTTTGCATCCAATGCAATCATAAACAGAGCAATTTCACCTGTCTTCCTGATATTAAAATTTCCTTATAAGGAACAAAAAAACTGAAACAAAAGTTTTCAACCTTCAAACTGTTTATGTAAAATTGATACAACAAATGCCATTGTACAAGCCATGAACTGAATACTGATGAAGAAAGTGACCTATTTACAACAGCAAGAAAAGCCACAAGTTACTGTATAGTGGATCATTATAACAGATTTGAGGATCTCAAAACATTTTTCAAATGATACAAACTACAAAGAAATGAAACTACTTTAAAGATGACCAGATAGAAAGTTTGTGGTCTTTTGACAGGCTCATTCAATTAATATACCATACTGAGGTTACAATTTAGTCTAAATGTCAAGTTGCTGTCGTTTCCATCGCCATTAGTCTCCGAATAGCTACTGAGATGATTGTGCAGGTCTCCTCCGTGGAAAAAGTGTACCCATATCTTCAGTGACAATATTACTCCTGTCACATCCAAGAAGTAAATTCTTAACCAAAACAATTTTAACAGAACTAGCAGTACATTGAAAATGGCAAACTAAAGCAAGGATCTCATTGTATACAAACCTTCAGATATATGATGACCACAATGGTGGCATATGACAACAAAAAGGTCAGCAGGGTTATCATAGTATCATTTGGAACATCTTAAGCAACAATTTTGTTAAAGTAAGGAATAGCACAATGTCTAGGAGATATAGAGCGACCTAATATTCACACAAGACATAATATTTTATAGTCTAGTCTAGACCACTATCACGACACAAAATCCAGATTGTTGACATCAAACGGAAAATGTCATCTCCTGTTCCAATGTAAATATCAAGTAAAACTCTTAGCATAATGTGGTTCACAGAAAGTAGTTTCCTTGGTTGGTTATTGAGGGTGTAAACTTGTCAAGTAAATTATTCATATCCAGTCAGGGAACAGTTTTTTCCTTCACTTTTCCCCCTTCATAATAATAAAGGTTGCAAGTTAAGAACACATTCTATATATAAAGATAGTTGGACTAAAAAGTAGGCTATAATACGGACCTTCCATGAAGCTGTGGAGGAAGCAATGCACCATTAGCTGCATCAGGCGTTCTCCTTGTATGTGGTAAATTTCCTCTTTGAACCTTATTTCGTGATTCAAGACTAACTGATCCATTTGATTCTCTTTTCCGTGACTCATTCTGAACCATAGTAGCAGCAACCCGAGAAGAACTAGTGCGCACAGTAAACTGATCAGATGAAAATGATGGAGAAGAAAGCAGCTGTGAAGCATCTGGAAGTATTTCTGTGGGCAAAGATGAATTGGTTACATGTGACGGTAGGTGTGATGCACTCCTGCAAATGACAAAAAACCTACGAGTTTCATACTTTACACATACCGAACAAAGTGACGTAGTAGTAGAACACCATACTTAACAAGATTGAATACACCTTCTTGAGGCCAAAGATTGAATACTTAACAAGATTGAATACACCTCTATTTGATACAAGCATGCTGCCTCAAAAACACATTTAACATTATAGGCTTCATCACAAAAACCCCTACCCCACAACTGGCTGGATCAGTGACATTTTTGAAACACAATGCAATATGAAAAAAATGATGATAGAAATAAGATTGTAAAACCACAAATCCTTTCTCTATAAGCAATGAGACTCCGATAGAATGCTTCTCTTTTCACCATATTGAAATTACTGATGTGGATAAGGCCTAGACAGAACTTCCCCATCACTCTCTCTCTCTCTGGAAAACCATATTGAGACAATTAACATTCACCAGCATGCTCCATTTTGACTTTTATGCACCAGCTATTTGGCATTTCAAAATCCAAACTATTTTGCTTTCAAATTCTAAAGTGTCTCTTGCATGTTTGCATTGCGGTTGGAGTGCTTCTCCAACTCAATTTCAACTTTTTGTTTCCCTAAACCTTACAGTATTCTACATTTTTTTTTAAAATTTTGAAAAGTATAGGTGAATTGTATGTCAAAAAATTTCATGTGTAATTTTTAATTTTTTAGTTAAAAAAAGACAAGCCCGTTTTCCGAAAAGCTCCAATGTAAGTTCCTTAAAAAAGCACCTTATTTTAAGCAACCCCAAACGACCCCTTCATACCAATGTCTACCACCACCAATTTCTTGCCAGAGGCACTAAACCAAAAGTTAACACGCATGTTCCTACAACTTATTGTTGGTTAATTTCCAGTAATCGCGCAAATCACTAAGCTCATTGCCAATTTATAGTTTCATCAATTAGATAAAAGCAAATCCCAGCAAGACTAATCATTATTAATTGTCACCAATAAGATAACAACAATTGAAACCAACATACACAAACCGGACAGCTACATAAGCACTCCAACAACCAAATCCAGTAAACTCTCTACTCTCAGTTAATTTCTTTTCCCTAGTCACTCAAATCAAAGTCAATTTTAATCCCTTCCCCCAACTTATAATCCACATAAATCAGACTACTCATTAACCCTCACACTATGAGAACACAGTTGATGGAGGCACTAACACTGTACTTCCAATCTAGGAAACAAAAATCTACAGATTCTAATCTGATGAATAGAGTAAGATTACCGGTAGGATTGACGGGCCTGAGGAAGGGGAAACTGTTCTCGATTGCTGCTGCTGTTGCTGTTATTGTTGGAAATTTGTTGTTGTTGAAAATCGTCGATTTGTTTTCCTTCTTGATCTTGTTGTCGTTGTTGATCTTCTTCTTCTTTATGGAGCTCGTGATCGAAGTCGTCGTCGGAGGAAGAAGCGTAGTCTACCAGAGACATGATTGACAATTTTCTTTTTTTTTTTTTGTCAGACGAGCGAACCCTGCTAACCGGTGACTCCATTTTATCGTGTCTCGTTTCACACCGACTGATCGCTAGTAAAAACTGAGAAACGAGTTGGGAAAAACACAAATTTCCATTCTGTTCTTTTTTCTTTGTTTTTTTAAAGAAAATATCTCAACACAGATCAATAATTAAAAATATTTGAAAGTACTTAATAAAAAAAATGTTTATTATTTTTTTATTTAAAAAATAATAAACATAATTAATAAAATTTTATGAAGTAAAATTTTTTTTACTAAAATTGCATAAAAATATTTATTAATATTTAGCAGACAACGAAACAAACCATAGAATGTGTTTAATAGTGTTTATGAAATAAAATTTTCTAAAATAAAAAAATATTTTTATTTTTTTTAAAAACGAGTTTTTTTTTATTTCAAATAAAATAATAAAAATATATAATAGAAAGATTTCATTACGTAAAATTTTTCTATAATTTCTATATTTTTAAATAAATTTTTTAAATATTTATAAAATATATATTAAAAAATATAAAATAAAAAATTAAAATAAAATGTTTGAAAAATGCAATCCCAAAAGCCTCCACAGAGTAAAACTACTTGGTCATACAGCTGCTCCACCGATCATACTTGCAGCCAAAACTTTTTTTCCAGACAAACAAGAAGCTCCATGTTTATAGCTTTTGCAAATTGCTAGAGAAACTTTCACAGAGCATAGAATTACATACAAGTATTAGGTGCTAAGATATAATTTCACCTGCATGTTATAATAACGAGAATTAAGATGAACACAATTCCTAGTTTCTGGGAAAAGGAGGAGTAAAATCCAAAACTTCACTACTGCATAACAGACGGGCACGAAATAATTCTGAGAACAAATTAGGTCGAAGTTTGTATGAGTCAAATATTTAATTGAGGATTCTGATAAGAATTTGCCTCCCACTCCAACGTTTCATGATAAAGACTTGAGGTGCAGCTCATTTTCTGCAACGATTGAAATACAATAAAGATTTATAAAAATGAACAGGTAAACAGAAGTATCTTATGCCATAAACTCACGAAAAAATAAAATAAAATGAAATAAAATAATACAAAAGTAGTAATGTAAATTAGCTGACACCAGTAAGGTGTATTATCAGGGAATTAAGCATCTTCTATATATGCCATTAACAATTCTCTCAGGAAAAGAAAAATACATTATCTAACTTCTCCAATAGTTATTAAATCTTCATAACACATTCGTTCTGATCTCTGTTAATCCCAAAATAAGATACACGAACTAACCAGGATCAAGATATTTCACCAATGACTGTGATCATAAACTCATAGACTACCATTTACATGAAGCTCACTGCTTAAGACAGTGACCTGAAAGCATCCAATAAAAAGTTGGTTCATCATAAAGCAGAAGATGATTTCACCTTTCTTTGAAGTAGAAATTCTATCAGCTTAATACCAGTGCACAACGATCTTGAGCCAGATATCTAGCAAAAGACCTTGGAGGACAACATGAAATCTTGGGAAAAAGAGAAAGAAGAAAAGAAAAATGCACGTATCTAGAAAAATTGAATTAAAATCAAGAAAAGAGAATCTCGATGTTTAGAAACTTGTTTTTACATAAGATATTCACATAAAAAATTTCCCTATTGTGTTTTCTAAAATATGGATTCATGTTATTATACTTGACTATCAAAAGTTAAGATGTCTATAAGATAAACATAGCGGAAATAAGGATGCTAAGATGGATGTGTTGTTTTATTAGAATGCTGGGTTATCAAAAGTCAACATGTTCATAAAATAAATGTAACGAAAATGAGGATGCTAAGATTGTAGTTATACTAGAATGGACAAAATATAAATAAAAATATACGCCAATAAGCAGCCGTCGCATTGGTCGAGGACAAGTTATTGAAATGTAGACTTAGGTGGTTCGGATATATCTTACGCAGACCTAAAGATATTGTAGTGCATAAGAATGATGCGTTTCTATTAGAACATTTTAGAAAAAAAATGAGTAGACTAAAATTAACTTGGTATAGGGTGGTGAAGAAAAGAGATTAGATCTTTCACTGAATATAGTTTATATTGAAAGGAAAGAAACAAAGGGATTCAAGTAGCCAACCCTATTCAAGTAGGATAAAGACTTAGTTGTTATTGTTATGCTTTCTAATATAAAAGGAGACAATTTTCAATTGTAATCAATTATTCACAAATCTTCTTACAGTAGATTCTTTGACAATTGAGGATCATGCCATATCTGTCCTTGTCCTTGATATGAATAAATATGTCAACACTCGATATAACCTCTGAATTCTAAAGTTTCATATTGTATCTACTGCAGCTCTAGCAGCAGTTTTAACTTCTCCAGAATGGAAGAAAACCATTGGTTTAACTAAGATAGGGCAAGACACAAAAAACACAAAACCAACAGGTGCTTTGACTCCTTTCTTAACAATGAGAAATCAATTTTGAATGTGGTTTATGTTTCTCCATTGATTTTGATGGGTTTGGGTACAGGCACACAACACCGCTTTAGCTTACATTCAATTCATAAGATAGGGAAACTGATTTCAAATAAAAGTTGCATTGCTAGAAACCACTTGCAGAAACCTTGCCTAAGTTTTGAACTCTGGCATCTGCTTCTTTCAATGCTCGCATTAGATGGAGTATGCGATACTGCTGCTTCATGTTTTCCACTGTCAGCTTCTGGATCTCCTTTGAAGCCTAGATATAATCAAGGCATACTATTCACATTCCATACCTACTGGAAGACGTTTCAGAAGCAATGTTGGAGAAAAGAAGAAAAATAACCTGCTCCTTTTCAGATGTAAGATCTGTAACATGAGAATGTGCAATTGCAAGCTTTGACTTAAAATCTTCTATTACAGATGACATCTCTTGATTTCCAATGTATGGAAAACCTAAAGACATTATATAGTCAGGGTTGCAAATCATAAAAATGAGAAATTGAAGTTTCTCTTTTGAAGAAATGCCTACCATCTTTCTTTTTAGCAAGCAATGCCTCCAGCTTTGCTAAACGTTCCTTCAATCAGAAAAACAGCTCAGCCTAAGCAGAACGCTTAATATAAAGAGAAACAAAGCCATCCTACAATCTAAGCAAATTAAAAGGAATATTCCCATCCAACTGTAAAGAGAAAAGACATACCAAGTACCTAGTTTGACATCGGACTGGCATAAACTTTAGCTTCAAAGATGCTGCCCGACTACATCATTTCTAAGATCACATCGACAAAGAGAATAATGCTTGCAAGAGTTGTAAATAGAAATAGATCTTCCTACTATAACTTGCAACCATTATATTTCTATATTTTCCAATAACATTATAATCTTGTTACGCACAAGTCCCTTTCTTTCAAAATATGAATCCATTGAGTGAATCGATTAGAAGGGTCTCTTTTATGACTTTTCAAATACAGCCTCATTTATTTTTGTATCCTAGTTTCAAGATATCCAGCTTTCTCCAAAACACTCCCAAAAGGAAGAAGATGCTTTCTAGATTTACAGTTAAAATTCATGCGCTGCATGCACAGAACATATCCTACATGTCTGACATTCAACTATGTGCTTCTTGAACTTGAAAGCTCTGAACCAGGTTAATACTCCTAGTGGTCAATCTACATCTGGAGTAGGTTAATACTCCTTATGCTAGAGTCCTCCATTGAGGTCTATATCAAGTTTCATTGAACTATTCTAATGATATGACAAGGCACCCATTAGATGAATATTACCTACTACTTCAGTGTGCTAGATATCAACTTCAAGACCAATGCATCTATTTGATAGAAAAATGTGACAAATGACAAACATCTCACCGCAAACCCATACAGATGCAAATTTTAATAGCCGCCTCATTCAACATTTTAAACATACGGTTGAATTTCCTTTCTTATTTGATATAGAACAATCTTCTGAAAACCTCTCCTTTATGGATCTTGGCAAGATCAAGTTACTATCCTCTATAAATCCATGTAAACTTTTTTTTTCTTGAAATCCAAAAATTCTTTGTAATTTATACATTAAACTTAGCATAAATTATAAAATTTTGTTGCAGCTATTTATTTGCTCAATCGTATGAAAGCATATTTGCGTATATACTATACAAGCTATTACAGAAACCAGAGCATATCTTATGAGGTAAAAGTCAAAAGTAAACAAGATGTTTGCAAAATGTGTATACATTCTGATCTTTACAGTAATCAGGCATTCCAAAACACCACCTTTTTTCTTCTGAATCCTAAGTATAGCGATATCCTTTGTCTATGTGAATTCAAATATTTCTTCATGTATCATAATAATTCACTTGGCATGCCAGGAACTGGAACTGCATATGCTGGTCTATGCATGCATCCCCAAAAACCAGATATTTAGATTTCAGACTTCACCGCACAATAATAAAGTAATTAACTGATAAATTTGTATTAGTACAGTAAGCCTACATAAAACGTAATCTGTAAACGGACTATGAAATTCACAATTATCACTGAGCTTGTTTCAAGGATTTTTTTTTTAAGAATTGTTTCCTAACAACCATTAACCATAACTTATCCAACTACCATTAATTAATATCCAGTTTCAGAATACTTCGAAAACCAAATCAAACAACAAACATTTCTATTCACCTCTGTCAAAAACTTCTAAACATCGACTAAACCAACAGAAAATCAACAGTTCAAAAAAGATAATAGAAATCATACTTCAGCTTCAGAAGCCCTCTTGTAGAATGGCTTCAGCACTTCGTTGATGTCCATGGCCTTGTTTGGCTTCTCGTTGAATTCGTCCCGTCTCTGAGATTGCTTAGCTCTCTCTGCTGT
Source organism: Acanthochlamys bracteata (assembly GCA_019914995.1). Classification (NCBI taxonomy): domain Eukaryota; kingdom Viridiplantae; phylum Streptophyta; class Magnoliopsida; order Pandanales; family Velloziaceae; genus Acanthochlamys; species Acanthochlamys bracteata. The sequence goes on from CM034133.1 coordinate 3,498,743, forward strand.
CAATTAAAAACCTAACAAACCTCTTAACATTCAATTTATTTTCTCACTTTATTCCTTATAGTTTCTTATAAATTTAACTTTAACCAATATCGACCTCAACTTGAATTTTCGATTTAGTCCTCATTTGTTCTAAATTTTATATAATTGATCTTAACAAGTTCAATCATCTCGAATTTTCGTCCGTTAGATTGGAACCCAACGGTGATGAGAGGTAAAGATGAAGCCGCAACACGACGAACGAGTAGTGATCAGCAAAAAAACAATCACAGACCTTGCTCTCGTCCATTCTCCTCCGCTGCTAATTCTCCTGTGGACGGGGAAGAGTCACGGGATAGATTCAGGTAAATTTTCTCGTTCATTTTCTGTTTCTATCTATTTTGGTGTTGATCTGAAGTTTTGGATCTCGTGGTTAAGTTTTCTCGTTAGCTCTGGTAGAAATAAGCTTGGAATCGAGATCTGTTCGTTGTTTGATTTTGTTTCTAATGGTTTATTGTCTTTGGATTATAAATCTGTTTAGATGTTGAATTGTTGCGATTCGTTCTAGAGCATGTTTGTGTTTTTCCAAAATAAATAAATGAATGGCATATTCTGCGCTATCGCAGATTCCTTGGAAATTTCTTTGGTAGCTTCTGTACTTGCGGAGCAGGCTTGCTTGTATAAGGCATGGATCTAAGTATTTTTCTTTATCTTATTAGTATTATTATTATTTTGTTGAGAGTTGTTTGTAGAAAATAAGCTAGAGGCTGATTAGTGTAGTAGTGGTAAATCTTTTGAAAACCTGGAGTTTTCGTTCATTACGCTTGAGGTTTGTGAATGTATGCACACAAGGAACTTAGGTGAGTGTTTGATGGTATGTAACTAGGCGTGTTTCCAATGTATTTATGATCCTTCAATGTTGCTGTAGTGTTTTGCTATTTGTATATTTTACGTATTGATCATTGGACTTGATGTGAGTAGGTCTGGTGATTTACATGTTCTTTTGTCTTGAGAGGATTATTGTCTTGTAGCTGGATATGATTGTTTTGTTGATTTTTTATCTGTGGTTAATATGTGTATGTCTAATGTGTGTTGAGAGAATATATTATCATGTTTCTGTAGATTTTTGCTTTTCCTGGATAACTTTTGGCATGGATGTATGAGTAGATTTTGCATTGTGCAGGTTGTGAGAATGGCCGATGGCCATGAGACTGACAAGAATATTGAGATATGGAAGATAAAAAAACTTATTAAGGCACTTGAATCAGCAAGGGGAAATGGTACTAGCATGATCTCACTTATCATGCCACCTCGTGATCAGATCTCTCGAGTTACAAAGATGTTGGGTGATGAGTATGGTACTGCATCTAATATCAAGAGCAGAGTTAATCGACAATCTGTGCTCGCTGCCATTACTTCTGCACAGCAGAGACTGAAGCTTTACAACAAGGTTCCTCCAAATGGTTTGGTTCTCTACACTGGAACAATTGTGACTGATGATGGAAAAGAAAAGAAAGTGACAATAGACTTTGAGCCATTCAGGCCTATCAATGCATCTCTTTATCTTTGTGACAACAAGTTCCACACTGAGGCGTTAAACGAACTCTTAGAATCTGATGACAAATTTGGTTTCATAGTTATGGATGGAAATGGGACCCTTTTTGGAACATTGAGTGGCAATACAAGAGAAGTTCTTCACAAGTTCAGTGTTGATCTCCCAAAGAAGCATGGAAGAGGAGGGCAATCGGCGTTGCGTTTTGCTCGTCTTCGTATGGAGAAGCGTCATAATTATGTTCGCAAAACTGCTGAGCTTGCTACTCAGTTCTTTATCAATCCTGCTACAAGTCAGCCAAATGTTGCAGGGTTGATTTTAGCTGGTTCAGCTGATTTCAAGACAGAGCTTAGCCAATCTGACATGTTTGATCCAAGGCTGCAGGCTAAGATACTTAATGTTGTTGATGTGTCATATGGTGGTGAGAATGGTTTTAATCAAGCTATCGAGTTATCTGCAGAGATACTGTCGAATGTGAAGTTCATACAAGAGAAAAAATTGATAGGCAAGTATTTCGAGGAAATCAGTCAAGATACTGGAAAGTATGTGTTTGGTGTGGATGACACTTTAAAAGCTCTGGAAATGGGTGCTGTGGAAACGTTAATTGTTTGGGAGAATCTGGACATCAACAGATATGTTCTGAAGAACAATTCTACCGGAGAGATTGTGATAAAGCACTTGTACAAGGAGCAGGAAAATGACCAGAGCAACTTCAGGGATCCTGCTACCTCTGCTGAACTTGAAGTACAGGAGAAAATGTCACTTCTGGAGTGGTTTGCAAATGAGTACAAGCGCTTTGGATGCACCCTTGAATTTGTCACTAACAAGTCCCAAGAGGGTTCTCAGTTTTGCAGGGGCTTTGGAGGAATTGGTGGAATCCTTCGTTATCAGCTGGACATCAGGTCTTTTGATGAACTTTCAGATGATGGTGAAACTTACGAAGATTCTGATTAGTGATCAATCATCCACTGGAGCAGTTCCAGGTGAAGCGCGCTGGCCATCCTATGCCTGGACATGCTCCATGAAAGTTATACATTTGTTAAGCGAAGTGAGTCTCAGCTTCCCTTTTTCTTGTTTAATCCATAGACTCTTTGTTTGACCCGAATGACTTAATAATTATCCATATCTCCTTATTTCTTGGTTGTTCATGGCACTGTTGTTTCATCTTTTGCAGCAAAAAGATCAAAAGCCTCAGCAGTTACAATGAAAGAAACAATTTTTGTTCGAGGAACCAAAATATAGAAGTTATCTGGCCAGCAGGACGATGCACCTTAATTACCTCGATTTACTATGAGGCTCTTTTTGGCTTACCTGGTTTAAGTGTGGGATTTTTGCTACCTTGTTGCTTAGTCATTTTACTGTGTTGTGGCTACTGCAGTAAGACATGCTCGGCCACAGTAGTCTGCTAAGTTATCATCTTAGCTAAACACCAATTTTGGTGAAATTGGATTTATGATGTGCTTTTCTTGCTCCTATATATCGACCCCATGACAGTTTTCTGCTGAGTGACTATGAAGTTTGCATTATTTCAGTTTTTAACTGTGTGAAACATGGGCATGATAATCTTTTTGTTTTTCATATCAATTTGTTTGTTTCTTGTTGATTTAAATGATTGCCAAGGGATGACATTTCCATGGAATGAAACACTATTACCTGGAATGTTTTTGAATTGCACTGTTCCTAACGTGTTCAGGTGATATGTTACCGTGTGCCTCTTCTGAGCCAAAAAATTGTATACAAAATTTTGAAGGCTTAAATTTTATGGTTTTGTTGTGTCTGAGTAAGGTCGAGGCTTGTGTCTGTGGTCACCAAGTTATTCTATTTCTATACATTCGTCTATGCTGATGGTTGTACAGATTTCCAGTTCTATCTCGTTATTTGTGCTACAAAGAAATGTTTAATTGCTGCTGCCGCAGCCTTGAACCTGAAAACTGAAGGCAAAAATATTGAACGTTCTTGCAAAAATTCGAGAAAAATGACATCTCTACTTCAAATAAAAAGTACAACTAAGTGTAACAAATCAGCTAAAATTCCCATAAATCAAAGAGATGAAAAATCAACATGGTAAACTTCAGTCATGTCAGGGTGATAGAGGCCAAAATACTGCTCTGTTCCTTCAGGCTTCAGGTTCTCATTGAACATGGCGAACAGGTAAGTTTCAATCTCCGTTCCAGGTCTCTTAGGTGTTCCATTCTTCGACCCAACATGAGCAACTACATTGCTGTTATAAATCTTCGCATTCTCCACTGTCGCTCCGGGCTCACCGCCGCCGGACGGCCATCCTGTCTCACTCACCACTATTCTAACATTAGCTCCGCCTGCCTTCTCCAGTGCTGAGTATGCTGCATCAACTATAGCATCAAACATGTTGGTGTACCCCAAATTTCCGTCGTGTACAACTACTCCTGGAGCGGTGAACAACGCGTAGTCGAGTCTTACGTCCTTCATGTCTCCGGCGTAAGTGAAGTACGGATATACATTTAGCAACAACGGTGTGTTCTTAGAAGCCAGGTACGACACGATGGGAGCCATGAACGATGAGACAGCGTTGGAAAAAGATCCCTGTGACGGGGGGTACGAAGTCCCGAGCACTGTGGTAGCTGCTGCAGTGGTCACCGGAATGTTTAACCCTGCCGCCTTCAATGCAGAATCAAGATTTTGCATTGCAGGAAGCACGTAATTTGCAAGATCACCAGGAATCACCTCATTACCGGCGGTGATGTACCGGAACTTGATGGAAGAATTGTAAGGCAATACATGTGTTCGAACCCACGTTACGGCGTAAGATCGGTCCGTGGAGAGCTGCTGGAGGTCTTGGTTGAGTGTTCCTAGCACTACTTCGATGCCGGAGTTCTGAAGAGCTTGTAATGCTGCGGTGTTCGGATCGAAGAGACGGATTCTAGCAACGTTCTTGGATTTAAAAAGAGAAACAACTTTGTCAGGCGACGGAAGGTTGTTGCCGAGCAATCCGTAGTTCACTCCAATCTTGGATTCTGCTTCTGTTGACCAAAAAAACAAAAAACACACACACACACACACGCACGCACACACATAAGCGCAATCAAGTAATAGCAAATTAAGAAAAGGTGTGAGTTTATTAATTAATAAAAACTTAAACATTCTAGAGAAGAATCGTTGCTTTTCTAATGGAGAAATTTATTAATTAAATTTGGTTTCATGTACATTTTATGAACAATGAATGAAAAGCAAATTATGAAAGGGAAAAAAGAAGGTTAGGTGCAACTTCTACTTGCAAACTTCTTCGTGGCTCTATTTAATTATGAAGATGAATAAATTAAAATAAATTTGTTATGTGAATGTGATTGATATCAAACTTCTAATGGAGATAGGTGTTTGTGTGTACGTATATGATCACTTCATTTCTTCATCATTATTATCTTCTTCTTGTTCCTTTGAATTTCAGAAAAAAGAAAAAAGAAAAAAGACATATATAATAGTGAAAAATCTCATCTTTATTGCAGTGAAGCACATTCAGTATGCAATTAGTGGTCTTTAAATTCATCAGTGTTCAAATCAAAACATGATTACATCTAGCCATTTTTGTGTTGATTCAACAGACTAGCTAAAACAATCCTTCGAATGAAATTGAAAATTTGTTTTCTGTATGAAAGAACGCAATAAGAAGTTGGAAGAATTATCATCAAGCAATATCCAGTATGATGTATATGGTAAAGAAGAAGAAAAGTTATATCAAGTTGAATGAAGATTAATGAATACCTGCAACATAAATGAAAGTTGATGCAAGAACAAGTTGAAATGCAGCAAAACAAAAAACAAGAAGCTTGCAATACTCCATTGAAGCCAAGGCTAGCTAGCTCTCAAGAATCTGTCTTTTCTCTTTCTGTGTTTGTAAATCTTGTGCTGCACTAAAGTGTGTTGTGTTTGTGTTTTCTATCCCTCTGTCTCTTATATATGTTTCTTCACAAGAATTTTTGTTGTTTCTTTTATCTCTCCTCAATCTTTGTGTTTCCTTGCAAACCATTAGCTTTTATAATATTGAAGAGCAAGTGGAGTTGCCCACCAACACCTGGTGATGAGATTGAAAGTCAAGTTTCAACCATCTTCTTTCATCTCCCAACTTTGAAAATATTGTGAATTAATTTAATGCTGTGTTCAAAATTGTAAATAATGGTTTCTTTTTATTGTGTGTTTCATTTATTGTGAGTTAATTAGCAATTTAATTACTTCCGTTTATACTAATCTACATTTAGGCTTTTTCTTTATTGAAAAAGTGAGTTTTATTGAAAAATAAATTTAAAAATGAGTTAAATTTTTTTATATTAGTTGTAATTACAAGCGAGTCAGAAAATAAATTTTCATTTATAATTATGTTTAGAAGTAATTTTGGAAATAAATTATGAAAAAAAGTGAATTTGGAGAGAACTAATACAAGCTCTTAATTTTAATTTTTTATAGGCATAGCTAGCTAGCTAGAGAGTTGTTGGGCCATAAACCTTGGCTTCTTCTTCCTTGATAATTTATTATACACAACACTATAGATTAAATAATTCAAAATCCTAGTGTGAACATTCTAAGGATGTTGAATTATTATTAGTTTGAGCAAGATTTTCTATCAAAGTTCTGCATGATAATAACTTGAACCAGAATCATATTAAATATTATTTGCTCTTACGTTATTAAAAAATTACAACTTTTTCGACTTGTAGCGACCATGAGATGATCTCATGAACATTGAACAACGATAGCGTAATTTTAAAGTGATTAGATTAATTGCGTGCTAGTTTTCATGTTATAAGTCCATATCAAGAACGTCTTGCAATTTCCAGATTTTGCAGCTACACGATTTTACTAGGTACCAACATTTAGAAACTATGCATCATTAATTTTTGACGCAATATTTCATTTTAATTATGAGTGATTAAAATTATTCGTTATCGAATAATGCTTTCGGCTAAAGTCTCCAAAACTGTAATTAATATATCTAATCTCGAATCGGATCCGAATGCTAGTTCTTATAGTTAGCTAATGTTTACAATTTTTTCTCAAAGAATGTTCACTATACTTATAGGTTATTAAGAAAAATCAAGCTTTGTAGGTTGGAAATTGTTAGATGGTTACTTTTAAGAAGATTTCTTTAGAAAGCAAATCCAATCTAAGAAAAGCAGAGAGTTGAAGAAAGGAAAGTGCGATCAAGAGAACAAGTAACCCATAAACTACACATTTTATATAATCAAATAATAGAGGGATCCATACGTTTAGGTTTACAATCTGTAAGAAAAACGCAGTAACTTTTACAACAGCCCTCACTATTAGTTACAAGCTATACAGAGCTTAAAAGAACTGCTGATTGAATATAGCACATAACCTTTGCAGCTTATCCTATATCATCAATCCCGAGCTTGAGCTGCTTTATTAGAATAGCTCATACCAACAACACCATCTCTGGCTTGTGACTGGAAGATCTTTTGTCATTTACTTTTCCAGGTTTCCCAAATAACCTACAAAATTGTTTCATAGTATTGACGTAATCCTCATCACCCACGAGTTCAGGGATCAGCGACCAGTACCCCCTCCCTGTAGCCCACTGAAGTACTATCATATGCGTACCCCTCATATTCAGGATCTAAGGCAGAACCTGATGCAGGTTCATGGTTCTCATTAACAGCTTTCCTTGACCTTTTGGGCCTGTTTGTTGGCTGCTGGTTGTTGTTCTCTTCATCATAGAACTGGTTGTCATCTGTTTCCACTAGGAATTCTTCACCTGTTCCCAGCTTTGATGAGTTCCGTGCCTTTGAAGAGCTTGGTTTGCTGGCAGTAGATTTTCTCTGAAATATGACTCTCATTGTAAGTAAACAGCACGTTGGAAATATACATGAGCACATAAAAGTGGTATTCAACATTATATGATGCGATTTTGAATCATATGAAAAGGGAAATTGTATAAGCTAGCAATAGAAAGATGATGATTAATTCTGTCTTCATGCACTGTTAGAAACAGACTACCATACACACATGGAGACGGTAGTCTGCACGGCAGACTATATGCTTATTAGTAATTGGTGATCAAGCTAGAGCTACCTTTTGAGGCTACCTGGTAGGAACCTTAATCTTCTAAATGGAATGGAGCTAACAGATAAAACCATCTTCAGATGTAGCTTACCTTCTTGCTAGAAGATTTTGCACCATCGTGCTCAGCAAGCTCATTTTCAGCACCTTCTGCTCCAAGCTCTTCAAGAGTTACACCCCCATCAGCATCAACGCGGATTGCTTTAGTAACACGTTTCTTCTTCTGTCTATCCTTTGTCTGCTATAGGGGACTGCTTTAGAATACTATGATTGCTAGAAACACGCTAAGTGCATGCAGATAGCTTCTCAAGCACTAAGATTGAGAGTGTATGCTTGAACATGAATGTGGGCAACCAAACTAAATACTACCACCACAATCGCTGTATGATTCCAAAAAAAGTAAGCGTAGGCACATTAACCTGAAGGGGTATTGATTTCAGCTTCTGTTCCAATTGTGTCTCGTCAAAAACCAATGACACAACATCCTCAGTCAATAGATCGCCCTGAACATGACCACCAGTCATGACCAACTGCTGCACTGTGTTTTTCTGACTTGCCCTTTGCAAGATTTTCTCTTCTACAGTCTCTTTGCAAATTAAGCGATACACAGTCACCTAGACAACAAGGTTCCCAAAACCAGCTCAGTAAAGTAGTAGTACCTAATGCTAGAAACATGGTTTGAAACAATAGTATATGACAATTTTTAACATCAGAAGGCAAATCATTTCTTAATAAATTTTCAACAGACCAGAAATTTAGTTTATCAAGGTGGGTTTTGTCCAGCATTTATTTCATGAGTGGCAATACTGACCATACTACCTGATCACTAGCAAAAAACAGGAATGAAGTTGCACACATATCCACATTAGGCAAGCAATTTGCATCTTGTGACACAAACAACAACTTCAATTGATTCTTTTTTTTGTCCACAACGAGCAATAAAGAGATGAGTGCGACAAGACCTAATGCCTAGAGTAGACTGACCTCCTTCGTCTGGCCTAAACGATGTGCTCTGTCCATTGCTTGTAGATCCAAGGTTGGGTTCCAGTCACTCTCATAAAAGATGACAGTATCAGCTGCCGTTAAATTGATACCAAGTCCTCCAGCTCTTGTGCTTAGCAAGAAAACAAATACGTCATTCCTGCAGCCAGTAATAAAGACAAAGCATTATTTACTGAGCCGGAAAAGAAAAGCTGGGAACTCAAAATGTAGGATATGTTGAGAAGTTAACAGAAACACACCTGCTCTGGAAGTCCCGTACCATGTCACGTCGATCCATGATGGTTGATGACCCATCAAGTCTAAAATACTTGTACTTCCTGTAATTCATATAATCCTGCAAATAATAAAAACACTAATCAACAAGAAGTGCAAATGCCAAGTAACGAGAAGACATAGAACTTTCTCCATTATTCTGTAGAACCAGTTAACTACATCATATTTATAATATGAAAGAGCTTTCTGCACACTTTGTTAAGGGAAAGGCTTGATCATTTGCAGTTATGTAACCAATGCCAACAGCAGATCAGCTTTGCAAATCACATTGTGCTAATAAGGCATAATATAATTACACATCAAAGCAATCACAAATACCTCAAGAATATTTAGCATTTTTGTCATTTGAGCAAAAAGAAGTACGCGATGATTGGCTGCTCTAAGGCGTTTCAGCAATTTATCCAACATTTGAAGTTTTCCTGAATCCTGAATATCATTAAAAAGAATTCAAATCAGAGGAAAATTTGACTTCTGATGAGCAAACTTACTCATAGCAAAGTTAGGAAGAAGAAATTAGCACTCTCATTATAAGATTTCTTTTGATAAGCAAAAAAACAACTTATAATACCGTGAGCATTTTAGCTGGGTCAAAACTTTGAACAGGTGGTGAGGAGCCAAAAATACTGTAGGTTAGCTTCAACAAAGGGTTAACCACAGGTAATTCTGAATCTACTTCTTGGATTAGATGATGAGGAGCATTAGGTTTCCTGGGTCCATTATATTCAGATGTCCGTGCAAAACCAACAAACAACCTTTTGGCCCAAGGATGGTGCAGTTCTTCAATCATTTGATATGCAAAACTTCTGTCAGGGCAATGAGCATTTATCTGCTTTAACAAAACATAAGCATAGGGAATCAGCGAAAAAGAAGGCTTGGGTCATCTGCCGGAGTAGTCATACTGCCCCCTAACAGAAACGGAAACAAACGCTTGTTTCATTGAATATGGAAAAGGACAATGATGGTAAGAAGTGATTACCGGCGGAGCTCTGGCTGCTGGAATGAATGCATAAGTAGACCGAAGAAGCTTGACATTAGAAATAAATCGATCTTCATGAGGCACGATTAATGCCTCGAATGGGGCATCAACAGGTCCAGTTGCAAGCTTTCTCCTGAGAAAAGGAGCCTCTGAGATTGATGGTAGGATCAACATCCGTGCCACAGCCCTTATCTTTCCTTTTTCCAGTTGGTCATGCTGGATTTCGTCACCCTCCAAGTCCACAAACAATTCAATCATATTATCTACAAACTGCTGGTCCCAACTTGAAATAGAATATAGTAATTTTTCTAGCAGAGAAGCTCTTGCTAAAAATGACACTTCAACAGGTGATAAATCTGTTAAGCGAGAAAAGCCAAAGGTTTCACTTTTTACAACTGAATTAGCTGATGAAGGCAAAACAGATCGATAGATGTTCTCTGGTGTAAATATGTTGAACAGCCTATCAAAGATTTCATGCTGGATCCCAGTTCCCACCACAGAACAAGGCATTTCTGAGCTGCGTGTAATTTCTTGATGGATCAGCTTTGGCACCTGAAATACAAGCAGTTCATCCCAATTGGAAGCATTAAAGAAAGGTAAAGCGTAAGCAATATATGGAGGAGATTGTTAACTAATCAGACAAGTACAGATGAGAACACCTCATATGTTATTGGATTCCATCGACCAGCATAGGGAACTTCCAACAGCCCTAATGGAGGTTGGATCACAGGATTTGGGATATCACCGAAGAAGAAATATGATCTACCTTCATTACGTTCAAACAACTCAGGATGGTTGCACACCTGCCATTTTACCGATTATCATGCTTGCAACTTTAACAAGGATAATCAACATCACTCTTGATTTGCTTTTAGTCTAGAACTAAAGGAGTAATTACCAACTTACCTTTCTTAACTGAATGACAATATTCATCAAATTTCTAATTTTGTTATCTGTCAAATTCCCATGGCGGCTGTCAAACAGCTCAGCAAGTGAGATTTTATTTTTGATAGCCTGATAAAAGGCCTGCTGCCTGGAACTTAACTTGCAGTGCACGGTCACTTCTGTCTTTGAAGTCATTTCTGATATGACGTCTTTCTTAACACGTCGCAACATGAAAGGCTTTAAAATTGCATGCTGCCAAGAGTTGAAATGAGTTAGGCACTTGTTGATACAAGAAGATGAATTCCCTATTCATTATTCAGAACAGTGACAAAATGGCATAGCAATATCATATTGAGGACCACAACAATCAAGGTTAGCACAAAAAGCAGCTCAGGCAATTTACTATAAGATAGATGATCAAGAAACAAACTGGATGGGGTATAATAGAAAATTGTATTAATCGTTAATCAGAGACACAAACCAGTATAGATAGCTTAATAGAAGAATCAAAGGTTATCAGGCAGAAGTTACTTCTGCTAAAAATACAACTGCAATGTTTAAGAAGATAGCACAATATTGGTCGAGTAAAAAGCATCAATAACCTTACCAGCCTATTAAGCTGATGCTCATTAAGTGTACCCCCATGTTCTGCATGGCTCTCAATCCTGGAAGTAATAACTGGCAAATGTAAGCTAGTGAAAGAAAGGTTAGAAAATAAAAATTGCACAATGAAGTTTGATCTTAGAGACGTACCCTTTGGAGAACCATTCATTGAACTGCTCATGGCTGTCAAATAAGGTTGGCATAATGAAATGGAGGAGAGCCCAGAGCTCTGCCATATTGTTCTGTATAGGTGTTCCAGTCAAAAGCAAGCGATTTCTACAGTTAAAACTGAGCAATGTCTTCCATCGAATGCTACAAGAATTTCAGAGTTAAGTTTCTATAAAAATGCTAAAGGCCTATTATATACTCAAGTTAACACAAGTAACTTAGATCCACGAGAATTAAACACAAGAAAATTCTATACCTGCTTGAACTTTTAATTGCTTGGGCTTCATCTAATACCATATATTGCCACTTTACACGTTTCAAAACCTTCTCATCAGCCACAAGCAACTGGTAGCTGGTTATAAGTATGTGGAATTCGGATTCTCTGATTTAAAAAGAGCACACATCAGTATCAAATCCCCCTTGGACAACATATAAGAAATTCTTGCGCTTGCACTTACTTCCTATAGAGACGCTTAGGAATGATGTATTTACGAAGAACATTCCTTTCAGCTGGACCTCCCCAGTATGGCAGTGTCTTCAAGTCAGGACAAAACCTGCTCACTTCATCAGCCCAATTGTTTAATACAGATGCAGGCGCAACCACCAAAAAAGGGCCCCATATATTTTTCTCCTAGTGTCGAGGGGTAAGAACAAAAAATAGTTACATTCCGACAATTAAAAAATAGAAGCATGCTAATTATCAAAAAAGATGAGTTACAACTATATGTTGTGTAAAAAGAGAAATCATTTGCTAACCACTTCAATTTTTTTTTTTTAAATAGTGTAGAGGACTTATACATAAGAGTCATACATGAAACTAATACAAAAAAATTAGTTCTCAATTTTAGGGAAATAAAAAAGTGGCTGACCTCAGCTAAATGAGCTAGGAATGCCATCGCCTGTATCGTCTTCCCTAGTCCCATTTCATCAGCAAGAATTCCATTCAAACCCTTCAAAAGAAAAGTAACTTTCAAAACCAAAACAGTAAATGGAAAACTCTTGAAGTCGCAATTAGAAAATGAAGTCGATTAGCTACCTGCTCATAACAATTTACAAGCCACTGCAAACCCTTTAACTGATACTCTTTGAGAGAGCCTTTAAACATTTCTGGAGTCTGCACTGATGATTTTACCGGCATTGTTGAACTGGAAAAAGAAATTAATTGTTATCAGATTTTTTTACAGCAAATTAACAAATCATTAAAGAAGTCATAGCAGCTCTGCTCAAAGCAGGATCCGGTGTGCCATTATTTTGCAAGTTGATAAGGTTGAGCATCAACTCACGGGTGTATCAGGTCAATATTAGTAGACCCCTCGATCGACACATCATTTGTTTGATCCCTAGATTCAGCACCTAGTCGCAACTTCGTACATTCAGTATCAAATGCATCTGTTATCTTCTTTTGCTGAGATACAGCAAGCTGGGCAGCTCTTATAGCTTCTCTCTTTAGTTCAGCTTCCTCTGGGTCCTCCTCTTCCCCCTCCTTCACATCAACAACGGATAATGTTTCTCCTTGATCTTGAGACTCACCGTCAGGCAAGCTTTCAGATGATTGAACAGTTGACTTATTCTGCATAAAATGGCTGTACAGTTCTGTTTGTGAGAGAAGAAAGTTGAGCCTCTGTTGTTGTCTCTTAGCTTCCCGCTGCTCCTGTTCACGCTTTAAAGCTTCAGCAGCTTCTCTTTCTTCCTTCTTCCTCAATTCTGCCTGGAAAATGAACAATTAAACTGTGACATGCAGGAACTACTTGAGGCATAGACTTTACAGAACAATAACGAACTGAAGATACATAGAGTTCAAGTCGATATTTAAAATGATAAGGATAATCACTTAGGAAAGATGCATCATAAATAACTAAAGAATGTTTAAGTATCAAATTTCTTTCTGCATTCAAAAAGAAATTTGTAACTTCAGTGAGCAAGTTTCCATCTAAGGGTAAAGGAAAAGAAAGGGCACATCTTCCCTTAAGATTATGATCTCCAAGCTCTATCGAGCAGAAGTCATATCACATATCTCCATACAGGAGAAACCTGCCAGCTTTGTTAAAGAAACAGTTGAATGGATAAAGGAGAGCAGATAACTTAACTTAAACCAGAATCTAATATCTAAGGTCCTCTTTCAAACCTGACATCTAAGCTGTATGTTGATGCCTGAGTGATACATATAAAACATCGGATAATTAATGCTTACATCATAAATATTCATTATTACTTTCAAATAGCTCGTGAAGCCTCTAAAATTCTGACGCTGAGCTCTTCCTATCATCTATGCTCACATAAGCTCTCAAATATATGTAAATGTGAGGTTTATAATGCAACTTAAACATAGGATAAGACATGAAACTTTCAAATTCCATACTGAAATGAATCTCAATAATCCACAGGGATTTTCATGGAACACGATTGATTTTGGACGATGCTTAATCTAGGACTAGCAAAAGAATAGGCATAGAAATATTGGTATAATAGGTAGAATGAAATTGTAGACACAATGTACTAGATTGACAATATTCAACAGCCTGGCTACAGTGTTAAACAATTAACTCATGAAGCCAATTGGTTGCATTGCACATACCTGCTCCTTGTCTACTCTCTTCCAGAAAAGAAGCATATCCCTTGAAAGTTTTCTAGTACGAATAGCCGCAGTTCTCATTAACTTGAGTGACCTGCTTACTTTCAGCTTCACCTGAATGCCACAAGATGCGCTTACTATAAGAACTAATATCCCAGTTTAGTTAGGCCTCAATAACCAAGGCATCAAGAAGTGTTAAGAAAACTTCTACAAACAACAAACACCTCTCTTTGGCAGATCTCAGACCAGCGCTTTGCATCTGCTAGTTGCCTCCTATGAAGATTAGTGAATGTCCTGTGGTGCCTTGGGATATCCCTTCGCACGATACTCATCCAAAGTTTCCCAATCTTCTCTATTTCCTCTCTCTCAATAACAGAAGGATCCTTCTTCACTATTTGCTTCTTTGGCAAACTGCGTTCAATAATCTGCCCCAGTGTATCAAATAAAACATATATCAAGATCTACACATTCTGTTGCAAGCTCCTGAAACTGATGTTCAGTTAAAGACAAGAACGAAAATGGAGAAACACTTTCAATAAGTTTTGTTCAGAAAAGCAAACCTCATAGGTATCTCCTTTCTCCAAGACCTTCACATAGTAAACCTGCAAGGTACCAGATTCGGACATTATAGAACGGCGAATCCTGCCAGCTGCTCCCTCTGGAATTGAGAAGGACTTCAACACCATGTCAGATACTTGCAGAGTGAATTTCTGACTTGAATTGCCAGGAGATGCTGCTTTCAACCTGGCCTGAAGAGATTGATATTGTGGTTGAGGCTCACAGAGCCCACCCCGATTACGGGTCTCAAACCGTCTATCAGCAGCAACAAATGCTGCTAAAGACCGCATATCTAAAGGCCCCTTGAGTATGTATTCATCTATCTTAATTTCCGAGTAGCTTGGCAATTTTAACATAGTGACAAGCTTGTCGTATGTTGGTGGGATATGATATTTGATGTCCTCTCCAATATCCAAATAAGCTGATTCGGGAGAGGTACCAAAACTAAAACCACCATACTCGACACCATAATCTGCTTCATAGTAATCTGACAAAGCATCTATCTCCCTCAGTCCAGGATCATCCTTAAAAGGAACAGGGGAATCACTAGTGTACTTCCCTCCTTTCGATCCATGGTTGCGTTTTGGAACAGGTATAGCCATTCTAGTTGAAGCTGGCCCTGGCAAGTGCTCTTTGTACTTTACCCCTTTCCGGTACTTCTGAACATGCTCACCAAGCATTGATCGGTAATGATCCTCAGTGATCCTACTCTCATATCCCTCATCATCCTCTGATGAATTCAAAGTAGTCGTGTCTTCATGTAAAAGCCTCTTACGATGCTTCCGCAATTCAGAACCACTTCCACTGGACCGATCCATTACAGCTCCTTGACCTGATCAGCATTTCGCAAGGAAACCTTTAATGTAATTAAATTAATGGTAAGAAATCCATTTTCTGCATTGGAGTGCCAGTAAAGTAAATGTTGCAAAAGAAATATTACTAGGCAAGCATCAAATAAAGAGTACTTGAAAATGAAAAATAGGTAACTTAAGCACATGACCAGCCAAAATAAGAGAAAATATCAAAGAAAAAACTAAAATTAGAAACCACAAATTGAGGAGGCTGACCCTGGCTACTTCTGCTTTCATCTTGACTGCTGTTTCCATAATTATTAACATCATCATCAGCTTGGGGGAGTTGGAAATTCATCAAAGGCTATCAACAAAAGCAATGAAACAAATTATCAGTAATCAGATACACACACAAAAGTATTTGCTAAGATT
The DNA here is from genome assembly GCA_019914995.1 of Acanthochlamys bracteata. Classification (NCBI taxonomy): domain Eukaryota; kingdom Viridiplantae; phylum Streptophyta; class Magnoliopsida; order Pandanales; family Velloziaceae; genus Acanthochlamys; species Acanthochlamys bracteata. Next base: position 3,514,579 of record CM034133.1, read on the forward strand.
TATTAAGAGAAAATTCTACTCCAGCAATTTCCAGTTGTCAAAAATACTCAAGAAGATCCTCATCCATCAATTAGGAACACCAACTACGCTGTAATGGAACTTGCCGTAAAGCTATATGACAATTCAAAGCCATAAAAACTGCAAGAAATGGAAATTACAAAAAATTATCCCTACACAAACGAAAACTACCCCAACACAAACGAAAAACAAAAACAGCAAATGTTGATATTACTTTAGCAGCCAATGTAAATCGGAAACACCCTTAGGCAGTAAGTTATAGCTACTACTTATCATTATTCAAGAAAACTACATTAAACAACAACCCCAAACTCTTGTGATTCCACAACATCTCTCAATCTACAAGACAATTAATCACAAAGAATAAAAACAAGCTGTAAATTTAGAGCAATTAAGTAACTTCAAAGTCCAACTCCAGAACAACCAACATCTTCATATTCAACACCAACAAATACTATCTCCAACCAACATCTTCATGTTCAACACCAACAAATACTATCTCCAACAACGCTGTAGTAAACTGAAGAGCACTACAACGTTAAAGGACAAGCTAAAAACAGATTTTTCATAGACCAAAACAGAAAACGCTACTACTTTTACCCAATAAAAAAATGAAAGAAAAGTGAAAGAAACACTCGAATTGCTCGATTAGATAATCGATCACAAGGGGAAAATCTTAACATTGCGAAGTGAAAGATAATTACCTCAAGATTGAAGAGATTGGAGTAAGACAAACGGGACGGTTTGTTACGGCGGGAATCCATCGCCGTTGTTCTATTCTAGGGTTTACGGTAGCTCGAATTAACCCAAACCTAACTCCGCCTTAATCAATACTACAGCAACGGTGGCGGCGGTGATCGGCGGTACGTGAGTGAGGCACGTGAGTTGGTGAACCTTTGAAGAAGAAACATACGAGAAGGATTTCGAATTGAGGGGAGACAAAGAAGGCATGGCAGAGAAGGGGGCGAGAGAGAAGAAAGTGAGAGCGGAAGAAGGAGGGCAAGATGTGCCGCAGGAACAATTAACGAAGGTTAAGGTGGACAGGCACAAACACGCTTTGTTTTTTCGGTCGAGAGAGGACGGAAGTTGCTGAGTGGAAGGGAACCGGGAAGAGAGTTATTAACGGGTTTCGGACTGATTTTAAGGTGCAAACTAACCCGTTAAAAATTATTATAATCAGTATTTGACTGATGATTGCAATATAATAGACATGGGCAAAAGTTTCAGGAGTATGTATTCTATTTACTTCTCGTGCCACTAAAATTTATGCTTATAATTTTCAATTATAATAGAAAAACGCGTATCAGTTTGGTGAAAACATAAATTTTGACCCAAAGTTTATTTCTAAACTCAATTTTAAATACTATCAAAATATATTTAGATGATTCGAAAATATTTTACGCAGACTAAAAAAATACTAGAATGTATATATATAATACGATTTTATTTAAGCACTTTAAGAAAAAACTAAATAAAACAAAATTAAGTTGGTCTAAAATGGGACGAAAGATTTATAAAAATTAAATATTTTGCTAAATTAGATTTATAATTCAATAGAATGAAAAAAATCAATTCTTATAGCTGACACATACAAGTGTGATAAAAGATTTAATTTGTTGTTATTGTATCCTTTCAAATCAATCACAATCTAATTTAAAATTTCATTCATTTTTTAAAATAAATTATTTTTTAAAACTCACTTAGAAACTGATACACGATGCTAAGAAAACATATGAAAACTATTTAAATGTTATAGTAAATGGTTTTCTCCATGCACACAGGCATGAGAAATAAGAAACACGATCTGAAATAAACTTCAATCAGGTATATGGACGGACGAGGTAATACTTCACTAGTGAACGCTGCTGGATATTTACTTCAATCATATAAATTTGTGTGTGGAACGTTTGAGAGTGTTTATAAAATAAAATTTTTTTAATTAAAAAATATTTTTATTTTTTTAAAAATAAATAAATTTTTTTATTTTTTTAAAAAATAAAAATATATAATAAAAAAATTTTATTATGTAAAATTTTTTTACAATATTTAAAATTTTAAATAAAATTTTTAAATATTTATAAAATATATATTAAAAAATATAAAATAAGTATTAAAAAAAAGTTTTACCAAACTTCTCCTTAGAGATCGTACCAAAATGGTCCTTGAATTTTCAGTATCACTTCAATATCCCTTGGGCTTTTACAACAGATACATAAGAACAAAAAAAAGTAATACCTAAGAAATAACCAGATCCCAGAACGTTAAACAAGGTGAACAAGCTACGATATTTCTCCAACCAACGATCCTATGAGCATCATAACATACCACACCCAAAGACTTCCTCGCTTTCCCTGCTCTAGCAAGACAAGACAATGGCAATATGGTTAGTATCATCTACCTTCACAACATCCGACTTGTCCAAAAGATGATACTAAGTTGCTGGCAACCTCCAGCAACATCAAGACCAACAGTAAGTATTGCTTGGAGGCCGAGACAAAACTCGAACCTGTAAGCTCCATTTACAAAGAACCACTGCTGATCATGTGTCTAGCTTTATGCTTCCTCTTTTCGGCATACCACAGTTACAGTAGCCAATCGACTCCAGACTGAGAAATCATGGTTGAACCTCTGCCCATCCCTGCTTGCTTCAGTCCAGGGAAAGGACGCATCTTCGAAATTGCACAAGAAAATCACACGTCTCCATACCACAGCCAGTATCCATGCAGACAAGGTTCAACTAGAAACATCAAAGGGCTCCTTGTCAAAAAGGTTCATATTGGCTTGACGGTAGTGCGAAGATTATTTTTTTTTGTTAGAAAGCACAGAAAAAAAAAAAACTAATAAAAAAACATAGAGTAGCAATGAATATATTTTTATAATAATAAATTTTCAAAGAAATTCTTTATTTTAAAATAATTTTATTATTTTTTATAATTTAACAGAATTAATAATATAAAAACTAAAAACTCACTAATAATAAATATTTATAAATAAAATATAATAAACTTATTTTGTTATTTTATTATATCCAAATACAAGATCTAATCTACATATTATTTTTCAATATAAAACTATTAATAATTATTTTGCATCAAATATATCACAAATTTAAATTTTTTTAAATTTAATTTAACCAGATTTGATCCGGATGAGCAGATCGAAACGGTTCGGAATGAGTCGAAACAGATCGGAGCTGATCGATTGCATAGACGATTTTATTATTAACTCGGATCAGTTTACGCTCCGGGTCGACGGTTTTCGAGTCGACCATGACAGACTGGTCCCGATTTTGCAACTATGGTTATAACAATCACAAAATTAAAAGTTCAGAATAATAATAACAATCACAATATCAGTAGCTATATTGCTAGCTTACTGCCTAACGGTCATATTGGCTTACTAAAGTAAGATAGTAAGAGACAATAACAATCTCATACTGGCCTACTTCAGCAAGTAGTTTTTTTAATAACAATTTCATACAGCAAAACAGAAGAAGCAATTTGTTTCTTCAATTCATTCCTCCACAAAGACAAATACTTGCTCACTTGCAGTTCTTTGACTTTTACAATCTTTTTTCACTATCTGGCTGAGATCATTCACCTACATGTTAGTGCAAGCAGCATTGTTACTCCTACAAACTATGTTACTTCTAACAAGCACTCCAACAATAGACAGTAAGTGACTAAGTGCAAGCAGGCAGCAAAGCAATTAGTAGATTCCATAACATAAAAAATTTTCACACTCTATAAGCAGACAGTCCTACGCTCTATACTAGAACATATTCCAAAATGAAACTCCTTACAGCCATATTATAACCCAAGAGATTATTGACATACAAAGCTACTCCTAGCAACAATCTAAAGTAAGCATGCAGTCATTAGGAACTTTATTCAATCATGTAAAGGGGTTCATTGCAAGTAGATGATAAGAATGAATATTGACTCATTCAACCAGATGCATGTCACAGAAAATTAAATTCCAATTTTTTTCTCTGTTAATGTAAAGAGACTTTTCAAGATAGCAAACAGTATGTCCAGTACAATCCAAGGTTAAAATACTAATGAACAGCTATATATTATTCCTACAGGCTATGCTACTCCTAACAGGCACTCTGGTCTCCAACAAGAAGTTAGTGACTCAACCTCAGAGCGAGCCACAAATAAATATGAAGAGTAAAGACTTTGCACTTTGTACAGTCAAAAACTCAAAGCTAAACACCCACTTAGTATTAAATCAACCAAAACTAAAAGCCACATCTGCCAAATAAGAAACTTTATTCAATTATGTAAAACAGTAAAGGGACTCATGCAAGTAGATGATAAGAATGAATATTGACTCATTCAACCAAATGCATCATGCATGTCATAGGAAATAAAACTTTTATTTTCTTCTCTGTTAATGTAAAGGGATTTTTGTTGGTCAGCAAAATAACAAGACACAACTAGTATGACAGTATGTCCAGTACAAACCATGGTTAATATACTAATAGACAGCGATATATATTCTAAATGTATTAAGCAAAGTAGCAAACAAGATCATCAGCATACCATGAGGCAGTCCTTTATTCTACTCTTCATCCTCATCGTCATCATCAAGATCATCAAAGTTTAATTCGATATATACAAAATAATTATATTTCAAAAGTTAGATTTCTAAATTAACAATGTAGCATCATTAATTAAAAAAAAAAAGAAACAACTACCATCAATGAGTTTCTCTTGAGTTAACCACTCTTTCAATTATTTGTAAAATGCTTCTAACTCTTCATTAGTTAAAAGTAGTTGTTTATTTATGATTATCCAATCATCGTTGTCACCTTATCTATAGGGTCGTAGTTTTGACCTTTGAAATAATTTTAATTTGTACCTGCAAATTACAATTCACAAAAAAGAGTATATAAGAGTATGCACTTATAAATAATAAAAGTTAACAATAGTTGCATACTAATTTAGCTTTTTTATTGTTGCTGTCAATTTTAGCCAGCTTACAGTGATTCCAGATAGGATCACTTTTATCTCATAAAGAACTTTGAGTTTATAGAATTGTTGAAAATTGTGTGGTGAAATAGTCAAGAAATTAGAACCAGCACCAGACATTATATGCCATGACACTAAAATTGTAAGCAGACAACAGCAAAATGGAGAGCGGAGGGAAGCAGCAGAGTGGAGAGCCGGAGAATAAAAAACACAAGTGAAGTAGAGAGCTAGAGAACTTATCGAAGAGACGAAGAACTTTTCAAGTGTAGCCGACGACTAGCTAACCGAACAGCAGAGAATGAAATCGGCATGCAAAGGGAAGCAGCGGAGTGGAGAGTCGGAGAAAAAAAACACAAGCGAAGCGGAGAGTCAGAAGAGCGAAGAGATAGAGACTTTTGTCGAGATCAGTCGGAGAACGGCTAGCTAAATTGTCGAGAAAATTGCTACTAGAGAATGGTGAGGAGAGCGAAGAAGATATTTAGTTGAGAAAGGAGATAACAACTCCCTCTAGAGAAAAAATCTCGTCAGAGAAGAAGGCCGAAAGACTCACAGATCGGAGGAGAAAAAACATAAATAGTTCATCCAATGCAATTGATAAAGTACAACTTGACTTGGTTCATAACAATTTATCTTCTTTTTAAAATTTTTTTTAACATAGCCGGGTCAACCCGTGCGGGTCGACTCAGGTCGTTAATATGATCAATTTTTTTATATTCAAAATATTATTTAAAAATAATATAAAAATAAATTTAATATTTATGTATTAATTATTAAAATATTTTTTTTAAACATAAAATAAATATACAATAATGAGTTAAAAATAAATTTATAAATAAAATTTTGTGATAAAATTGAAATATAAATAATAATTTTAACTCAATTCTATCTAGAAAGTGAGATTAAAATATTTTTAAGTACTTTAACGCATATTATGATTTATTTATAACAAAAATTATTATAATATTTTAGTATTGTATAGAATAAATTATTTCAAAATATAAATCAAACCGAAAAATATTTTAATAAAAATTTATTTTCGACGAGAAGAAATGCTTTAAATTTTTATAATAAATATTCAAAATATATGAGGTTATGGTAAAAAAATTAATTTCAAATCTAAAATCTAAAAGAACACACCTTTGTTTTAACTCTGTGAACTGTTTCTAGTAGCAACCAGTAACGCGGCCGTTGTCGTGTGCTGTTATCGAATTAACACGTGTCTCTTTTTTTTTCTTGCCTGATCAGTCGGACCAAATGCCGCAGGCTGGTGCGTCCCCTCTTCTATGTAACCGCAAAATACTGACGATCAACACCTCTGCAAACACTAGTTGGGAAGAATACAGGTAAATTCTCCCTCTTCGTAGCGGCACCTTGTCGAACAGTTTCTGTGCGCTGATAAATTTTGTTAGAATTGTTGCATTTCTTTCTTGATTGTTGCTGGCTATAGTAACTGAGTGGGTTGTTCTTGTTTTCTCTCTTTTCTATGAGATCTGATGCTTAAATTTTTTTCTAGACTTGTAATGCCAAGTAATATTCTGTGATGAATTGACACCGATAATGTTGTGCTGTCTAGTTTATGTTACATTATTATTGGGCGTGGTACTAAGAGAGGGGGCTATAATATTTGGATGATATCAGTTCCGAAAGAGTTCATAGCGTTTGGTTTTTTGGCATAAAGTTTGGTTTTTTGGCATCGACGATTAGGTCATGTGATGATTTGTCAGATCATATTCTTGCAATTGCTATCTTTTTGTTATCAGAAGTTTCGACTGTGTAGTGGTTGAAAATTTGATAATCTGCAGGTTGAATCAAAATATGTGGAATCATTTTCAGTTGTTTGGTTTGGGGTCTGGATCTGTACGTATACCATTCGTGTCAATTGTAAAAAATGTTCGATCAGCGGTTAGTTGATTTATGTTGAAAATTTTCGAAATAGGCAAGATTATTTGCACAAGTCTCAAAATGAAGAGGAGACCACAATTGGTAATTAGTTGTCCATTGAGCATGAGTTTGCTGGGTGGGAAGCAGGCAAGCAGGACAGTAAGAGCAGGCGCGTTCTTTCCATATTTCAACAATTATAGATTTTAGCTCAGCAGATCTTGAAATGACAAAACTGTAATCTAACACTAATAGGAAGGTACCTAAGAAGCAAAAGTTTGGTCATAAGTGATTTGTGTCTTTTACTAGAAGATAATACTTGGGATGTGCCTATGAGTGCAAGAAGACTCATCTGATCTCAGTTTTTTAAAGATAGGCTAACATTTCAATCCAGCAGAATCGAGCAGAGATCTTAGGTTTACATATGTACACCTTCTTATGTGGACATGTGCACATTCTTATCTTTTTTCAGTACTAATGGACTAAAGATTAGTATGTCTAAGAGTTATTTTTTTTGGAAGATAACAATTGATGAGTCGGACTATGTTGATTATGGAGATTCATTGAATGTACTAGTAATTGTAATTTCATTCACATTGTAGCATATATACATGCTTACAGAAGATCATCTACTTTTCATCGGATTCTATATAAGGTTTATTTAACTCTATCTGTACCTGCATTGAGTTGGTTGCAGCTGGGCATTTGCATCAAGCAACTGCTGCCCTTGGAAAAGTATCAGGATAAGTATAATGCATTATTACCTAATTGTTTTTAGAATTTGTTGCTTGACATTCATGCTTGCAACATGTCTTTCTTGGTGACATCTTTAGATGGACAGGAATCCAGTGACTGACCTGTGTCTCAAAATTGTTGATGGCTTACCTGATTGTTCAACTCTACTTTTGGAATCTCTGAATTTCACAAGTTGATGTACTGTTATCATCCCTAAACGTAAAGACTCATGTTTCAGGTTTATATCGAAAGATATTATGGATGTTCCTGTGGATGGAAAGAGTTATGAAGAACAAAACAAAGGTCATGCAGGAGAAGGCATAGGTTCTCTGGATGCTCAGAATGTCAGCATGGAAACACCCAAGGGAGGCGTTTTGGACCAAGGACCAAGCAATAATGGAGTCTCAGGAGAGGTGAACATGGAAGCTGCCATAACAACTGAGGATGTAATTAAAGCAGGAGGTTTTGGAGCCAAAGATGATCTAGGCAGTCTGCTGCCTGCTGCAATTGATTCTACTGATTTCGAGGAATCACTTCTTGACGCACAGGACTATGAAGAACCACAAGGAGAAAAACAGAGGCCTGGTCTCGGGTGGACTAAACCCAAGGGTGCTTAATGAATACAATCTCATGTTAAGAGTGGAATCTGTTGCTATTAGTATTGTACATTTAGTTGCAGAGTCAGAACTTTAGTCCTATTTGAAGTAAGTGCTTTTGGTGTTTTTAAGCATACTTTCATGTAAAAGTACTTCGTAAATCATATATAATCTAATATGATTAGTTCAATAAATAATGTTCCTAGTAGGCGACTAGAAAGATACATTTGTAGCTCTATTGGCTTGCACTATCTAGATTCTACGGACGTTATGGTCTCTAACTATTTACATATCATTTTCAAAATGCTATCAAAATCTAGCAATTAGTAGCCTGCTATGTGAAGCCCATTTTGATGGCATGTCTGGTGACAAACTTGGGACTTTCCATTCTGCATTGTACCTGACCTGTGCTGGATTTGCTGCAACATGTCAAAGCTCTTCTATGACAAACAGTGCCTTGGTGATTCTAGCATAGAAAAACTTCTATCTGCACTGACAGCTATCAGCTATGGGTAAAAACTGCTCTTGGAAAAATTCTTTGTCCTGGAGCAAGGACTGCCAGAGGATCATAGGAACGCTTTCTTTGGACAAAAACTTTCCATCTTGCCCCAAAGTGGCCCTTCCACTCTTCCTGTGTGGTGTAATGAGGCAAGTATTGTTTCACGTTGAGATTCTTCTTACTGCAGTAGTCCAATATTCTATCATTTAGTTGTAATGCTTGTTCTAAGCTGTCATGTTGTGAGGTTGATGGTGCTGATGAAAGAAAAGACGCCAAATAGAAAACCTCTTCATCTGGGATTACAACAGATGTTCTGTTATCCCATCTACAGAAGCAGCAGACGATTTATCAGTTACTCGGAAGATTACAGAGTATTGTTACTGCTTGTTGAAAGCGAGATGTTTATACTTACTTGGATTTGTTTACCGGGTAAATGAGTATTGGACCATTGTTACTATCTCTGAGGATACTACCGAACACACCTTTTGCAAAACTGTGAATACTGGATCTGGGAATGAGGAGGTTTAGCCAAGGGTGAGGAACTTCCCATAAGCCTTTGGACCGCAGCTTCAGCTCAGAAACATGAACTCTTTCCAGGAACTCCAGATATGTTACCTCAGTTTGGAAGAGTGTTGATCGTATATATTGGAGCTGAGACAAGAGCTCTACAACTTCCTGAGGTGAACCAATACTTGCTCAGTTTAACCCATGTGATTTTAGTATGTTGATATTGTCGGAACTTAAAGTTCGATTTGATATACCTGGTTCATGGCATCAACTTCATCGGCATTGAAAGATTTTGTCATTTCCAGGCAGTAAAGAGTCTTTCCATCAGACTCGAACTGGCTGGCTTGAACTGGGTCCTGTGGATTGAAGGAGGACCGCCAGTTGTTCAGAATTCCAGTCCGATTGATGATGACAAACCCTTCTATGTAGTCGAACGTCTTTGCAGCAGATATCAACATTTCCTGATCCTCAGTGAAGGTGGTAAAATCTGCATACAGAACCCGAATCCATTTTACCTGCATGATAACCGCCTTTTAATGAGAAATTTGGAAATTTCTCAGTATTGCTAAACTTTTGATTTTTGTCATACCATCTCGGGTGCTGGTTCCAGGGCAATATGAGCTCTGGTGATGATTCCAAACTGCCCGAGTCCGCCAAGAGCACCATAGAAAAGATCAGCATTCTCTCTGTCAGAGCAAGTTAACACGTCTCCTCTCCCTGCATACATTATTACAAGCAGTTGAGCTAACATATTAGCATAACGTTATTGCATAATACTGTACCATTAGGTTAGATCAACAGACCTGTTACTATCTCCAGCTGATTAACATTGCTGATTTGGGGACCATGTCGGAAGGCTTGCCCGCTGACCCCAGCGTTCGACAACGTCCCTCCGACGGTTAGATGGAGGTAGTCCGTCCATGACTTAGGTGCCAAGCCATACTTTAAAGTTTCTTGCAGAATATTTATCCATAGCCCCCCTCCAGAAACCTCAACGTAAGGTTGTTCCCCACTACTGGCATGCACCGTAATCTTCGTTTGCCTTAGAGCCTCCATCCTGACTATAAGACCGCCTGGGGCTTGAGACTGGCCATGCAAAGAGTGCCCGTGGCCTCTGGCAGCAACTGTGAGTCGTGAATGTCGACCAAGTTGAAAGACATGTTTGATGACATCAGCGATGTCAGTGACAGAGTCAGGGTGGAGGACGGCAGCCGGAACTGACTGGTATCGATTACCAAAGTCTTTCCCATAGAGAGAGGCATCGTCAAAGCTAAACCGCCCTTGCAGGCTGAGAGACTTGAATGAAGAAGGTAGCTCAAGGTTTGAAATATGCATTGTGGTTCTGCATAGGAATAAGATTATAATGATCTTCATCAAAGAAGAAACTCGTTTCATCTCCATGTTTAGCAGTAAGGGTTGAGATTGAAGAGCAGGATGGAGGGAGATTTAAGGGTGAAGTTTTAGTTGGGTGGATGGTGGCATGGTCAACTCAAACCTTTTTGAGCAGTAGTGAGAGACAGAAAGAGAGAGAGAGAGAAACCGTAGGAGGACTGGCTACTTGGGATTGGAGAGTTTGATTGTCTCAAAAGGAGGATTTTTTTTTTTATTGGGTACAAAAATTTAAAGCGGACATGTTTATGTTCCTATAACTTTTATTTCCATTTTTTGGCTTTTGTTTCATGAAAGAAAAAGAAAGCTTTCTGGAACACTGTTAAGAAATAATGAAATAAAAAACAACTTTGGCAAAGGTAGTAGATCAAACAGTTGATATCAGCCGATTGGAGCAATAGACGGTAAAGAGGGAGCCACATCAGCAAGTAGCTGGTCGTCATCGGAGAACGAGCGATTGCCGGACCGGCTTGGATGTGATTTCAGGTTAAGAAGAAAATCAAAATCAACATATATAGGTGCGATGGGCCCCAGATCCTAATGGGGTCAGATGTCACGTGTGCTGCACGTGAATGGGCCTGAGGACTTCGGTTTTACTTTCTTCGTCGTGGGGAACTGAGAGAGGGACCTCTTTTGGGTTTATAAAAAAGATGGTTTTAGTTTGGTAATGGTGGACACCTTTTGGTGTAAAGGGAGAGGGAAGAGTGTGAGATACAGTTTACCGGAGGAGCTACGATGAGACAAAAAGAATGCGTTGTAAACTTATCCATGGGTGAGCTGGTATAGGACACTATTCCGTATAGAGGTCACGGGGTTGAAAAATTAGATGATTTTTTTTTTTTTTTTTGTTGAGAAGAGAGTTTGAAATTAGTTTGTGGTTTAGTAATTGGGTGTTTTAAACGTATTATATTTTTTTTAATCAAATTTAAAATTTTAAATAATTTATATATTTTAATTATAAAAAAATATAAAATTTTATTTTCAAATATAAAATTTTAGTTTTAATTTTATTACTTGCACATTTTTTAATATCATTCTATCTTTCAATTTTTAAGTTATTTCAAAATATTATTGAAACACAAAAATTGAACGCTATTTTTAATTTATTTTTTATAAAATTTTAATTTTAATTTTTTATTTTTATAAAATTCAGTTATGAATATTTGAAATAAGATCTAATAAAAAGTGATTCTTATAAAATTAAATTAGATTGGCTGCTTGCTAGAGAGATAAAGACGAAGTAATGTTAGCTATGTTGCTTAAGTAAGTATAAGTTTACGTATTAAGAAAGTAGGGTGCAATTGAATTATATATTTTGGGACCAAATTGAATTTAAATTTCTTTTCAGACGATTTTTTTTTTCATTTGTGCACATTTGTTGCTGATTAGGGTGGATGCATGCTTCTTCTCTAGCTATATAAAGAAACAGTGGGAGCGACAGATAATTGATTGATGCTAAACCTTCTGAAACATTTGGCTCCGTATCTTCGAACTTAGATTTTGCATTTAAGTAGATAATAAAATAGTAACATAAGTGACTTTATTTGGTGTTTTGTGGATTATGAGAACGTTTAATAATAATATTTAAAATAACAAATTTTTGTAAAACAAATTTATTTTTAAAGTTTTCTAAAATAAATTTATTTTTTATTTTAAAAAATAAATTATTTATAAAAATTTTATTATGTTATTATTTTTATTTTATAAAATTTAATTAAATATTATAAAAATTTATTGAAAATAAAAAAATAGTGTTGAATAAGCAGTGATAAGTAATGTTCTATATGTTTTAACAAAGCCACCAAAGTACATTTTCTACTTTTATCTATGGGTACTACAACTTTGTCTCCTATAATTGCTTTTAATATAAATATTTCTCCCTAAGAACAGGGCATTGAGAAAACACAATCACTTCAATCTCTTGCTGCCTATTGGTATTTGTCTGTTTTTATCCATAATTATTGAGCAAAGGTGAACAACGTCCAATATTTTTTAGGATTAGTGTGTGATGCAGAAATGGTAATATTTATTTAATTAGGGCAGTAGTCAAGGGCTAGATAGTAGCAAAACCCAACCTAAAGGCATTATAGACCGTCAGTTGGGTCTTTTCCACTATCGCTATCCAAGCTATGGATTCCAGGTCCAAACAGAGTGCTTTTAAGATTTGGAGTTTGAATTCATGAAAAAAACAAATCAAGGTTTACATTATAAGGTGCCAATTATCATAATAGTTAATATATATTAACATTGAATGAAGATCAACAAGTGTTTACCTCTTCATGAAGTCCTTCATATATAGCATGCACTAATTAAGCTTCAGAAGAATATGATAAAATGATTATAATCTTATTTTCCTTTTGTTGTTAATATCATATGGCGTATAATTAGATCTTTCAAAATCATCATGGTTGGACCTGGAAAAGATTTGCAGCTGTTAGTATATATATATATATATATATAAAGTTGATGCTTTTACATTTTTTCTGCGTCTCATGAGGTAACCCATATATGTTTGTGTGCAAGAAACCTAAATCATTTCTATTGAATTAATGACCTACCTAATAGAGCTGTCTGGTATTGTTTAATATTTTTTAAAAACTTTTCTTAATTATAAAGGCAAGCTGATGAGATTACATATATATAAAATTCTGTACGCCTTTGAATTGTTCCCCATGCATAATGCTTAACTAGACTAGGAGAAATGTCAAAGCATCTAAAATTGATAGCATACCTTTACTGAAGTTTTTTTAGTTATATTTTGTTCTTCTTGCTAGATTCTCTAAGATTGCTGATTGCAATTTTATATTTATATATAACGGTGTTGTTTAGAGAAGAAAATTTGGCCAATGCGCACGGGTGCATGTATTTATAGGCGGTTGGGTAAGGGAGCACTTAGCCGGCAGGTCAGCTGCTTCCTGATTATTATATTAACCCTCCGAATCTTTAATCCAGACATTATTGAATAGGTATTTAACATTATTGAATTTGTACTTTTTTTATTAACAACTAAATATTGAATGAATATGGTCAAGGTTGGAGTTTTTAGTAGACCCCAGTGAACATACAAATTTATAAAATAAATTTATAAAAAATACAAATAAAGTTGTTCGAATACGATTTCTTATGAAAAGAAAATCATTGTTTTGAGGTTGTCAATATACAACAATGAAGAAGGTAACTAAGGTAAGACTTTTGTAGAATACATCTGTACATTAAAAAATTCAATTCCAAAAAAAATTAAACCAATAAGTGATAAAAAAATTTTAGTATAGTAACTCTTATTTTATTTTATTTTTATTTAATATCAGATTAATTTATTTATTTTTAATTCAAACTGACAATCTACTCATACTAGAGAGCATATTGTCAAGAATTGGATTAAGACAACTATGTTTTCTTAATTAGCTGGAAATGTTATTATATGATTGTTTTCATTTAGAGTGCAAATAGTCAAGACTTAGATTAAGATAGCTAGGTTTTCTAAATTAGCTGGAAACTGAATTGCAAGTTTAACACCGTTAGACAATTAATGCGATATTCCAATTATTGTTATCGTACTCATTAATTGTCCAGTAGTTGCTTGCTGGATGAATCAAGCAGTAGACTCTTAATTCCCGAAAAAAACCAAAAGCAGCTAGCGCGGCGATCGACTATGAAACTTTGCTTCGTTGATCGATCGAGTCGTACTACATAAAGTTGTCATTATTGATACAGTTATTTATCAACTGTCTTCAAACAGTAGTGTATCTATCTTACCATGTTACCTAACAGTTGCCACTTAATTATAGCATCAACAATTGACAAATATGGTTCTTTTGATGATGCTTGCTTTCTGATTACTGAAGTACCCGTTAACTTTTCTATTTGTACTGAAGTCATTATTGTGGTACTTTTTGTGCTTTCTGTTGTTAGATGTCAGGGTGAAAATGAAACCCTATCAACAGGAACAGAAAAGTTTGCAGAATATGGGAACAATGATGGACTTCTCTTTGTTAGAGAAACAAAACAATACATGAAGATAGAGATAAAAATGATCAGCCACAGAATGTAAAGCTCGATCAGAAAAAGCTGCATGCACTCAACTGCGCTGCGAGCAACAACATCTTCTTGTAGTTCTTGTTGCATTTCATTTCTTGTCTCAGGTGAACGTACGGACAACAATGAATGGTGCGAAAGATGGAACTGTTTCACCACAGTGTGCTCCATGACCTTATATGGACATTATAATTGTTGCCATGATCATCAATGTTCTGTGACAACCCGGTGCTAGAAATGGTAAATGGGTCCCTTCTCTTTATTTGCGTGTGCTAGGAGTTTCAATCAGATGACACAACAATTTTGGTGCATATACAAGTTTGGAATTCTTGTGGTTTTTTGGGTGAGCAGGTGTTTGGAAGGTGAAGCATGAAGTACAAGTGAAATATGTGCTGACCATTTTCGGTGCGTACATAATAATTTGAGTGTTTGATGGCAGTGCAAATCACATATACTAGAAATTGATATACTAATTCGAATGAAGCGAGAGAATCTTTATGTAGGACCAAGAGGATTCAAGATTTCAGAGTTTTGTTGACCTGTTTCTTTCAAAATTTATGTGCAGGAGTAATTCATGTTTGTCCATATGCTGCGTTTCCTAGTGCATAATATTGAACTTGCAAGTTTCAGGTACTCAAAGATGTAGAGGTTCAATTTGTATCGACTCAACTGGTGTTATATTTACGTCTTCTACTTTAATGCAATGCATCTATTCATGATCAAGCGAGAGTAGCTCATAGAATTGCCTGCAAATGCTTCCATGCATGAATCACTGACAAGCTGCTGGGAGGTGAAGTGTTGTAGGACCATGAGAGCCGTATTGTGTGGGGGGCAAAGGGGATAAGGTAGTGACTTCCTTTTTAGTTAGTGTCTCCTTGATTTGATTCTCACTAGCTACCAGTTCCCCCTACCCTTTGCGGTGCCCATTTCTCGATGCTTGTCCCCCTCTTTCATTGATTACCAAACTTTTTTAATACTGACGGGAGACCACCGTCGATCATATCTTCGCCGTTAACTGACCAAATCTTGGTAAAAATCTCTATATGATGAATGATTAAATTCGTGTCCAGAGGGTAAGGATAGCAATAACACGCCTATGGCACGAGCACATGCTATCTATCTATCTATTTATTTATATATATATATATATATATATATAAGCTATAATCTGTAGATAAATAATAAGAACGTTGGTGAGTGTTTTTGAAATAAATTTTTTTTTGAAATAAAAAATAATTTTATTTCTTTTGATAAATAAGTTTCACATTTTTTATTTTTAAAAAATAATAATAATATATAATAAAAAAATCTCACTGCATAAAATTTTTTTATATTTTTACAATATTTAAATTTATTAGATATTTATAAAATATATATTAAAAAATATAAATAAATAATTAAAAAATTATTTTTCTAATAAGCTAAGCCAAACAGCTTCACGTCGTGGCATTAACACTATAAAGTCCTATTTAGATCAGTTTTATATTATGATTAAAATATAACAACATTGTTAGAAAGTGTTTATAAAAAATAATTTTGTAAAATAAAAATTATTTTATAAAATTTTTAAAAGTAAGTTTTATTTTTTTATTTAAAAAATAATTAAAAAATTTATTATATAAAAATTTATTATATATTTTTAAATATTTGTAAAATATTATAAAAATTATTAAAAAATATAAAAAAAAATGAGTTACAAAACACTTCCGAATATCAACTAAATTTACAGAATTAATAGATTCAATCTGCTTTACTGTTGATGCATGTGAACGAGTTCATTGATTGTGCATTTTTAGTGACAGTGAAAGTTTCTAAAAGGAATCCCTAATACAAAAGAGAAAAAAAAAAAGAAAAAGAATTCAAGAACTTGAACTTTGTTGAAAAACTTAATGGTATGGTTTGATTAAAAAAGAGATTTTAACCTTTTCACCGTAGAAAGGGATTTGCACCGAATGCAAGCGTTAGTGTCTGCTTCAAAGTTTCAACGAACCAAATCAAAGAAAGGGAAAAAAGGTAATGTTTCCAGACACTAGCAATTGCCTCTTTTACTTCTAGGCCTTGAATTGTAGGCATTTTTTCTGTTCAGTTTTCTTTTCGTCTTTGACAAATCATCACATGTTTTCCTTACTACTGTCGAGTCTTTGTTGCTTCCTTGAAAGTGCTTCAATTGTCGATGTTTTTCACTCTCTCGAAAGTTATTCTACTCTAGGACCACTCCCTTAATGGTTCTAGAAAGACAAGCCAACCATTTATGTTTACTGCATATTTCAATTACTATCAAATATTATCTTTTTTCAAATTTTGAGTTCAAAATTTTACTTATTCTATTATCACTCTAAAATTTATTACTATGTATATATTAAAATTTATTTTCATCAAAATTTTATTTAAATTTGATTCTATATATTTTAATTATTTTTTATTGATTTTTATTGCTTAACGAATTCTGATTACAAAAATTCACATCAAAAGTTTTGCAATTGAAACATAACCTTAAGAAAAGAATGTGGTTTTAGGTGCCACACATGTTACCAGCTGCTATCTCCCTTAGTAGAGAAATTCAAGAATGCTTGCCTTGAATCTAGAGGTGGCAGTTTAGATTGGTGAGTCAGTTTTAGGTAGATTTATTTAATAATCGGGTCAAATTCGTTTAATTTTAATTCAATTTATAAATTTATACGGGTTAAAATTATCAACACTAACCTAATTTATTAATAATCGAATTAAATTCTGATCGAATTAAATTCTGATCGAATTAAATTCTGATCGAATTAAATTCTGATCGAATTATTTAATAATTAAAATTATTAATTATATATTTTAAACTTCAGCGAATTTATAATATCAGTTATAATAAAAATACACGATATTCTTAGATATAAAAATAATAATTAATTATAAATACCATATAATTTAATAATTTATAAATTACTATTATTGATTATTTTATTGCTAATATTTAATAAATAGAAATGAAAAAATCAAATGTTATTTTTTCAAAAAATAGCAATTCGGATTGGTAAGTTAAGTTTGGGTTAACCCGGATTGACCTATTTAATAACCGGATCAAATTAGTTCAACTCTAATCTAACCTATATATTTATACGGGTCAAATTTTTGAACTCTAATTCTAATTAAATGAGTCATTTTTGAATTGCATTTACGAATCGGATCATATATTATCATTGCTGTCTAAATCTCGTAGTCATGGTTGAGATGCCCTCCTAAGAACCACATTTTTTCCAAAAAATAAAGATTTTGAGAATGTCTAGTTCCTATCGGATGAAACACTACTTCTTAGATTTATATTTTATTCAAATATTTGGTCAAGTTCATAGGATGTTTGCCTTACTTTTTTCAGAAAACAACTTTTTAATTTTTAATTTTATATTTTTTAATACATCTTTTATAAGTATCTATAGAATCTATTTAAAAATTTAGAAAGCATATAGAAATTCTACGTAGTAAAATTTTTTTATTGCTTATTTTTATTAATTTTTAAACTTCAAAAAAAAAAATATTTTTTATTCTAGAAAAGTTTTATTTCAAAATCACTCGCAAACGTCCTCTCAATCCGATATCAATTTTATCAATATGAGCATGTATTAAAGATAAAAAGATTGTATTTTTTAATCTATACAACTCATTTTTTTATTATAAAATATAAAAAAGTATATTTAAAATTTATTTTTCTGACCACAATATAATAGTTAAATTTAGTTTTAATAATACTATTTATAATAATTTATTTTTAAAGTACTCACTTTTAACATAAAAAATATACCCAAAACTTTAAGAACAAGTAGAAATAGGAGGATTTAGGAGTGCTTTTAAAATAGAATTTTTTTTATTGAAAAGCATTTTTATTTTTGAAAACATGAGCTTTTTTTTACCTCTAAAAACTAATAAAAATAAAAAATAAAAAAATTTTATTACATAGAATTTTTTTATACATTCTAAATTTTTAAATAAATTTTTTAAATATTTATAAAAAATATATTAAAAATATAAAATTAAAAATTAAAAAGTTGATTTCGTGATAAGCAATACCACACTGCACCAGTATTAACTTTGTCTCCAATTAATCTCGTTAACAGACATAATAATGTTTCTATTCTACTTCTATCGGCTGACAACCAATTCAAAAGTAACCATATTAAAACTCCACTGATCTTTACATTTAACTTTTTATGTCTGGATGGAAAATGTTGCCATTCTGATTTATGAGTTCCAAATTAAGAAGAAATATAACTACAAATCTTCAATCTCATTTTATTCAAAACCAGAAAGAAGGTTTGGACTTTTGACTTTATTATTTTTTTGACGTGCATGAGATTTTAGCTGTATTACAGTTTCAAAACGTTCAGTGCTAACCTGTGGGATCAAGGTGAATCCGGTAGAAATTTATATATAAAATTTTTGTTATTATAGTATAGATAAAATAATTATGTTTATATTTAAAAAAATTGAAATATTTTTTATTTTGAAAAAATTATTTTATAAATATTTTTAAATATCATCTTAGTCGGTACCTAAATAGTCGGCATATCATATCATAAAAGTTTTAACAGTTTCCTACACTTGGAACGAAGAAGAACAAAATGTAGTGTATACTTTCAGAATTTTTTTCTTGAGTAGCAAATAGTTTCTTTACTTAAATAAGTGCGTTGCAGCCTGCTACTCGATATTCTTTCAACAATGCTAATATTATCAAGAGAGAAAAAAAAAGGTTGTGAAACTGAAGTTAGACTAAAGATATGAAAACTACAGTCATGAACTGTAGAACACATCACCAATCAATCTCTTTCATTTTGTTTTTTTTTTTTTTAAATTTTTTTTGTTTTGGTGTTAGCTAGTTTTTGACAAATTTATTGTTCATTCAGATATCAGGTTTTTAAAGTTTCCTCTCCGCATCTGTTCTTTTCCGTTGCTTCCAAGAAAAACCATCTACTTGTCGATCTTCCATAGGCTCTTTATGCATATAATCATATGAAGTTCCATGATCATATTAGAAGTGGCGGAAACTGTTTTCCACTTTGAAGAAATTGACATTTTGTATTTTCCGTGATTCTGTATTTAAATCTTATGGCGAAAGCTTTATGAAAATGACAACCGACTTTGATCAGTTGATGTTATGTATTTGAATGATGAATGATTTTTGTGTTGAGATGAAAATCTTTATTGATTCAGTGTGAGTTTCTTGTTTTTCTTTTTCAGTTTCTTGTCAGACGGTAGTATACTATATATGTTTTGCTTTTGAGTTCAATTTCTGATAATGAAGATATGTTTGTGCTCCATTGTATCTAAATATTTACCGGCCCAACAAAGAGTTTGCTGATAATTTCAATTGTATGAATGTAATGTAAACCAACAATGAGCAGTGTTTTACTGCTCTGATTGCTTTCTAGCTGCTGAGTCATTCAAAAGACGAGTTCTCAAGTATTGGTGCAAATTCAAAAGGTCCGGGACGACCCAGCCCGGCCAAACAATACATCGGGTGGGGGCGACTCAGTCCGATTTTATCATTTGGGTCAGATCAGCCTGGCCCGAAGCACAAATTTGTTGATTCGATCCGTTCGTTTGTCTTTTTTTATTAATAAAAAATAAAAAAATGAAAATTTAAAAAATAATTTCAAATTTTATTATTAAAATATAAAATGTTATTAGAATATGTATATAATTATATATTTTTATTTGTATTTAGAATATTTTTATTTAAAAATAATTCTGAAAATTATTTGGTTAGGTTTTTATTGTGAGTTATATTCGGCATTTTTTTGATTGTATTTCTCATTTTTTCAGATAAGTTAGCATCTCAACCATCTTACTAGTAAGTTGTATATTTCGTTCTTCAATTATTCTTTCAGCTGTACAAAATGCAGATTATGAAAATACTATTGAGATAATAATAGTTAAGATATCACGTGCTAATTAAAAAAGTACTGGATATTTTATTGATTGTGCTTTCTATCTGTTCAAAACATTAGAATTTTCTGAGTTTTATCTTCTTCGATAATGATGGTACCTCATCCAAATATTTGTTCTGAATAGAATTGCATACTGTTTGAAGTTGAAGATAGTATTGAGTTAAGCCAGGCTTGATGGAGATCAAATAGCATTTGATCTTTTTTTTCTATTACTTTGATGAATTTGTGCCGTTGTCACTTATTGTTATTAATTTCGCAAATTACCGAACCTAACTTAATAAAGATCATAAACAGCTTGTTATGAACGTTAGTTATTTATAATTGAATGTCGAAATATCCAAATACATACTAATAAATATAAGAGTATTGAAAAAATACACAAATTTAAATTTAGATTTCACATAAAGGGAAAATAATATAAAAAAATATCATATCAATATTTTCTTAATTTACTTATCATTGTTGTAACTATAGGTCGAAGTAACATGCGAATGCAAGATAGTACCCATACTAAGAATTAAACGTAAAACTAATAGAAAAATAGTATAGTAAATACCAGATAATAAAACAGTAGCATCATAAAAAATTTCTAAAAACTTCACAAATTTTTCAGCAATAGTCCAATGAGTTTCAATAAATATATTGTAATCCATTCTTATATTATAAAAATTATAAAAATATTTTTATAATCTAAAGTATTTTTTAACATTAAATAAATAGAATTCTATCTTACTGGCATATTAATGTTGAACTTTCGAGCCTTCAGATATCTGCTATGCATATCTCTTAAATTCAGTTAAACGTTAGTTTGAGCTAGATATACGACGAATAGCAATACGAATATTATTAATCTGTTCACATACCAGCTGCATAATATGATTATACGATCAAATTGATAATATGGCAAGCACAACATTGATGTAATAAAATTTTTTCCTTGTATGAGCCTAACTCAATTTCAAAAAATTGAATTACTTTGGTGTTTGCTGAAATATTATTTATTATGATGGAAATAATGCGGTTGGTTATGGCTCATTCTTTAACTACACTTATAATACGATTAGAAATATTTTAGCATTATGTGTGAAATCAATAAGTCTAAAATCAATAATTTTTTTATTGTATAATCTATTATGAATCTAAATATTTTGCAACAACACTTAAATAATCTTATTTAGCTTTACAGTTCCAAATATCAGATATTAACGCAATAAAAAATTTTAATTTTATTTATTTATATTTTAATATAGTGTGTGTTTTATTATGATAAATAACAATATCGCTTCTAATAGTTATTCTACTAATTTTTTGAAATTATGGACAATATGCTCTTCATTAAAAAATGACTCACCAAAATTAATAAATAAATATATATCACAAATCATACGGATAAGAGATTTTTTGACTACGTTACAGTCATAAGACCAAATAATTACCCAAATTTTTTCTTTGTATTGAAGGAATTTCATCTCTTCATCCATATGGACAACATCTATCTCTTCCAAATTTTAATATCTATGTCACTGTTATTCATATCAACATTAATGGCACGAATATTTAGATCCATTTGAAATAAACATTAAAATTTTTTAGAATATGAGAAATGTGAATTTAATAAATAAAGAAAAAATATTTTTATAAATTTGTAAGAGTTTGAGTATTTAATTTTTTAAAATAAAAATAAGGAATGAAAATTTATTGTGTGAAAGTTGAATTAAGATATAATATATTTATAGTGAAAATATGAAAAACTGAATAAATAAAATAATTAAAAAAACTACATAAGCAGCAAACGTTCAAAGAGAAAAAAGTCATGCTATGTCAGCATTATCGGTATTCTCTTATTTTTAAATTTTTTGATTTGATCAACAGTCAAACTTTACCAGATCAAAGTCGTTATTGATCGGTTAACATCCTCAGTAAAACAGTAACCGGACAGACGAGCTGTTCGTGAGCCGACAATATTCGCCCGGTACTGCTTGCTGGATCGGATTAAATCGGCTCGATCGTGTTACTGTTTACGGACCGGGTGGGCCAAGCGTTTGGCCGTCCTGTTTAGCCATGTCCGAATTTTCATCTCTATTTTCAAGTGCATCCATCATAAGAGAATGATACCACAAATCCTGCATTTATAATTAAAAGTGTATTTTAATTAAATGAAAAGTCTCGACTTTTATAATTATGAGTGCGTTTTTATATACGTAAAAGTTAAATTTGCAAACTAAGTTTTATGAAAATAGAATTTAATAAAAGGTAAAATCGGTGGAAGTAAAATTTGGAGTGATAATTGAATAATAAAATAAAATTTAGAGTAAAGGTTTAGTGAAATCAGAGTTCAATATAAAATAAAACCGTAGTTCAGAATGATAATTGAAAGCAATTCGAAATTAAAATCTGAAAGAAAAAAAAATAAAATTCAGTAGTAAAAAAAAATCATAAGTTTGTACCTGAAATTAGTAAGGTAATGCTAAGAACTTTCCAATCTTCGACAAAACTTTGCATGTATTATCACTGTAATTCAAAACAACAACAGGTTTTCTGTACAAAATCATTCATCTTGGAGATCTATAGAGCAGAAAAAGTTTAGGAGGAGAATGTGCAAAACTTTTTTCATGCGTGTAAGTTCAAATGCATTAGAGAAAGCTAATTAATATTGGGCCGCATCTTGGTAATATTAACTTCGAAGCAATCAACCCAATTTCTGAAAGTCCATATAAAGCATGACATTTTATGAGATATACACATACGCCTACTTTCACTATAGAATTGTTTACTTATCAAGAAGAAATTGGAAAGTAATTAAGTTAGTAAGAAATGTGTAATTACAAATAAAAATGCATAGAGAGTATAAAAAATTATTCGAAAATAATTTTTTAAAGAAAAATTTACTTCTGGAATCATTTTTTCACAAGCAAGCAAGCCTTATACAATAAAGTTAACACAAGGTGAAAGCTGTACTCCACTCGCTTTGGTCTACAAACTGTATATCACCAAGTAACTAAGGTTTCTATGCTCCAAAACTCTATCTGGGACTAATAGTTAAGAAGATCATCTCAGAGACTGCAACCAAGCAAAGTCCATCTGGAAGTATGCATACAGTTAACACAAGCTCAAAAAGAGCTGATAATGAAGTCATTTAATAAAAATGTAAAATGTGTAGAAAAAATGAACCAACTTACATCTGAAGCTCCTAAGACAAAGTTCTGCAATAAAAAATTATAAGGCAGAAATAACATCATTAAGAAATGATATCCTGCTCTGTCTCTTTTTCCTATTTCAATAAGAAAGATCTGAATCATTCTAATACCTTAAGCATAATGTTTAAAGTCAGCGTCTTGAACCATTTTAAGATCTTAGATAAAACCTTGCCTTAAGAACCGTCTTACATACATATGGATAAGCACACTTTTCTATTGACGTATAACTTGTACTTACAACTCTTAAGAATATCAACTCCATTACTTTGCTTCGTGAAATTCAAATCAGATAACGACTGCTTCAATCCACTCATGTCCTCCACCACTTCAAGGGCTGGTAACCCAACTTTCTTGCAGAAGCTTATTTCCTTGCGGACATCCATTAATGATACCCGCTGTGGGGTAGTCACTGTTATTATGCCATCGAATACCCGTTGCCTGCCAACACTGTAACATGGAGATGTGTTCATCAGATGTCCTAGGGGGTGCATCAACCACAAGATAGCCTAGCTCTCCCCAGTGGACATCTTCAAGAAACTACTTGATTAGCCCATTCTTCGTAGGACCTCTACATATGACACTTCACCAGAATGGGGAAGCATGAAACCAATTGACATCAGACTAAGGTTTGACCTCATGGTAGACACCTGACTAATCAAGGTCGCTCTGGTGAATTTCCCGCCCCTCAGGACCCATCTTCTTTGGGATGCTTGGACATATCAATATTGAGAAAGCCAATCTGGTAATCCATGTTGACAAGTGCAAAAGAGAGCTGCACAGAAACGATGACCTTGCCAACACCACCTTTGCCAGATAAGGCAAGTATATTGTGTTTAACAGTTGCCATTCTCTGAGCAATAGCAACAAGATCTTGAGTCAGGATCCTTGGGAGCTGAACCGCAATGCTTCTTTGTGATCAGCCAGCACAAGCATCTGACTTCCCGACTGACTCCGATTGAGGACCTGGGCAATGCTCATTAGCAGCTCCAATGGTACCCATTCTCTTAAGTAACTTTGAATCGATTGATCTTAAACTAAATGGATCTTGCGGTAAACTGAGTTAGAAAGATTTAGTCTCTCATGTACATATGCATTATTGTTGAACTAACTTTTAATTATTCCAAGAAGCAGTCAAAAGACATATTTCACAATAATGAGTGCAGCAGAACCTATACGCCAGAATTTTTAACCAATGCCCACAATGAGAAAACCATTACTTTTATTTAATTAGATAGGCAGTTTAAGCAAACTAGAGCAGCAAGAACTTCATCAATAGATTTTGTATGAACTAAATTAAGTATAGTCATCTTTCTTGAATACATAAAGTAAAGATACAAAACTAACACTTGCTGCAAGTATAACACGATGACCAAACTTGTGCTCTGAGCTTATCACATTCTCCACTGGTAATATTGTCAAAATTGTTTTATTCTTGAAACTAAACATTGAAAATCTCGACCTGCAATATCGAATTGCTTTTCTTCATCAAAAAGTTAACAAGTGAGCTCCTTTATGGGGCATTTTCAAGCAATATCATTTAATGATCTCTTTTACAGGAGTCGAAAAGGCCAGAAAACTATAGAACAGTTGGGCAATATATAACCATGAACTTCAAGAGCCGGTTTCATTACAACCAAGTTACAACAATAGTGCCATAGAGAACTCTGGCCTAACAAAAATATTCCTTAAAAAATGTAATATACATACTGTAAATTTGTTCTTTTTATCCAGTGGTATGGCTACAGATTGGGTCTTTTCTAGTACAAACAGGGATAGAAAAGACCAATGCCTACAAATGCAATATAGTAAACAACAATTTACAACTTTCTAGTACAAACAGTTACTCACTTAGCTTTCTAAACTCCAATTATAGCAACTAATCTTGGTTGTACTGCATACACAAAATCAAGAAAATATGAAGCATGCTAATGCGCTATTCATAAAACGTTATGCCACATTTTATTTTCTTATAAGAGATTGATGATGTGAAAACTAAGAGCAGAATTTTCAGGACATTATAACCATATAATGGAGTAGTTGTATAGGTTCCTCCCCCATGAATAGTCGCGCTCCATGGCAAGTACCTACTTAGATGCTTCTCAACTAATATCTTCAACCAACGGTCCAACTGTAACACCAACTAACAAAACTTCAGACTTCTTGCTGTTGTTTTTAACAATTTAGATGTCTCATCATCTCTATATAGAAGACTGGTATCCTTTCTTCCAACCCACTACTATAATTGAACTTCCCAAAGAATTTACTATTACTTTAAATTTACTTACTATGCCTTCAGCAATGCATACTAAATTTACTCAAGTAATTTCATCAAACTCACACAAAAGATAGCTTTCCAAATTTCTTACAAGAAAGCATTGCCAATATCTTTCTAGGTAGCGAACCTTTAAAACTCTGCACTGTTATACAAGGAACAACTCATTGTGTTGGAAAAGAGAATCTCAGCCATTAGTCTTTCCACAATCACCCACAAATCAAAATTACCTCTCTGGCATAATAAGAACACCAACTTAGTTCCAATCGGCTAAAGAAACATTTACAGTAGAATTAATCACCTATAAACTTCACAATTACAAAAACCATGATCAAGAAGCTCACCTTTTTTAATGATCAAAAACATCAACCAAAGATCTATAAACAAATAATCAATAAGAATTTCTTACCAGAGATTCAATTCTTTGACAGCCATCTCTGAAACTATTTTTAAACACACTCGTTCAAACCAATATTGGATTACGTAGTCGAGCTACAAAATTCGGATAGTTTGCACTCTTCATCTGTTCCAAGTCGGACTCAGACCCGGCATGCCATCTACGTGATCGACTCCTCATTATTTAAAAACAAATCGCCAATCCAAATCAATCTCAGCCGTTGAGTTTCTTTTTCTTACTATCTAACTTAGGGTAGGGATGGGATATAGACACATTTCATAACTATACATAGGTTTTACTATAGACACATGACACAGACACGACGGTTAATGGAGGCACTTATTAGCTTCAATGGTGCAGATGCAGCTACGTAGAATAAAACCTACCCGCGCGTTGAGGCACCTATTTACTACACTTATTCTCTAACCTCTCTACAACAGCTCGTTTTCTACTACTTGAGTGAACCGAATTCTGCGCTCTAGGTATCGGTAGGCTTTATTTGATGATGGTCTTTATTTCGGGATGTAATTAAAATTCTCTCTTGATTTCTTTTCCGGGTTTACTTCATCTTGATTTCGCGATTCCGGCCGAATCGAGTTCTCCACGGCTCAGTTCGAGATCGATTTCGCGATTGTGGTCACATTTTGAAATTTGATCAAGAATTATGCTCGATTTTGTCTCTGGCTTTGGCTCTTGTTATCGCGATTCGGTCTCCTTTCGGGTTTTGATCAGGATCTCAGCTTAATATCGTCTCCGACGTCGACTCCGGCTCTATTTCGCGATTTCGACCAAAATCGAAATTCTCTACTACTTGATTTGAACTCGATTTCTTGATCTCGACCGAAATCAAGTTCTCCTTTGCTCGATTTGGGCTCGATATGGATTTTGATCTCTCTTTCGGTTTGTGTTGAAGATTCCAACCTAATTTGTTTAATTTTCGCGGATCTGTTTTAATTTTTTATGATTTATTTTTATTTTTATTGATTTGTTTTAATTTATTTATGATGTATTGTATTTATTTTGTAGTGTATTGAATTTATTTAATGGTGTATTGGATTTATTTCATTGTGAATTAGATTTGATTTATGATATATTAATTTGATTTATGGTGCATTAGTTTGATTTATGGGGTAGTGGATAGTGGGCCGAAAATGATATATCGAATGAAATTTGTCAAAACTGAAACGACATGTTAGCTTCCTACAACAGAGCCGTTAGAGATACTGATAATACACTAGTTAGGTTGCAAAACTTTTTCTTACTCATTCTGCACTAATTTTGTAAGTACACGGCAATGCATTAAGGATGGCTACTAACAAAATCATGCAGCAATCACTGCATGTTTGATTCAGAAGACAGTGAAATGAGGGAAAGACGAAACTGGAGGTGTTTGGCATTCCAATCTAGAAAAGTAGTTTTTCTATTTACGTTTATCATTACATCTTTTATAAATATTTACAAAATTTATTTAAAATTTCAGAAAGTATAGAATAAATTTTTTATTACTTATTTTTATTATTATTTTTTAGATTAAAAAAACTCGTTTTTAGAAAAAGATAAAACTATTCTACGTTTCAGAAAAATTTTATTTTAATGACACTTCCAAACACTCCAAGTGGATGGTTTCTTATAGTCATGGAATTGATAGTATCTTTAAGTGTCAATGCCTATAGTAAAAGCATGAACTCTGAGACTTTTTCCTATCTTCCTCGCCATTGTTGTTTTTTATTGATGGAAAGAATGCTGTAAATCTATCTCCTACTATGATATATAACCGGATGTAACTTCTGTTATGGAATGTAACTCGATCATTAAAATGTATACCAGATGATGTAGTTTCTTTCTCTTTTGTAAATCTTCCTATCTTTTGAAAATATAACAAGATATTGTAGTTCTTCCTCTCATTGTAATTCTTTCTTTATTTTGAAAAGAAATCTTATCTGATTTTATCTTGAGTAATGAAATTCACTGTCAATATATAATATTATCATCAAATTTTACTAATATTAACATCATTTACCACTCAAAAAAAAATTTTGTATTGTTATTTTAATACTTAAAAGTTGTGATTAAAAATAATTAACATATCTAGCTTAAATAGGTTGTAACTAAAACTAATGAAAGCTATAGAAAATCGAATGCTTTGAATGATCCATGCTGCATTTAATCACAACTCACAACACCCATTATTTGTTGTTAGCTACAGTTGCCATCTATTTTCTCTGTATGCTGTTTCTATCCCATGTTCTATGTTTCTCTCATTATGCTTTTACGTTTCACCCGCACCCTTTATTTCTTTCTTCTTCTGTTCTTCTTTGAGTTCTTTCCATGCTCTGCTTTAAATCTTCAGTGCTACAAAAGCTTTCTTTCTCTTTTTTTCTTATTCTCCTGTGACACAAAGCAAATTCAGCAAAGCTCTTAAGGAGCTAAGCTCTTCTCCTTTTCCTCTCTATGGCTCAGCACATTGCAAATTTTGAAAAAGTAATAAATTTCTTTATAATATTATTATTTAATATTATATTACTGAATTTAAACAAGTATAACAGAATAAAAAATGAAAACTTTATTATTGTTTTAAAATTTATTATATTAAAAGTGGAACAAAAGAGAGCTGAGAAACAGAAGAACAAAAAATATCTTAAAAGAATACATCTGTGCTATGTTAAAACTTTAAATTCTTAACGCAGTTTTTTTTGTAGCTTTCGAAACAAATGAGGCCGAGTGTTGTGTTTCATCAACTCATAATGCAATAGTACAGATAAAAAAATACCATATTTAAATATAATTTTTTCAACTTTTGAAGTTATAAAATAACTTTATATATACTATGGTGGAAGAATCGGATTTAGTGCCATTATTTGAAGTACAAAATAAAAAGATTCCCATAAAGTTGCTACTTGTCTAATAATTTGTCAACATTTTAAAACTTATAGAGTTCATACCAATAAACAAACGAACGATGGGCTTCATATAAAAATTAACCAAAAGAGAAATACATTTACACTAAAACACTGATGCTTTGTAAGAATGAAATTGACAAAACAGACAACTAGATTATGAAAGTTGAGTCAGTATATTGATAAGCATAATCACAAATTTGTCAGTGCAGCGAAAAGCATATGCATGCCTATCTATAAATATATACTCACTGCAGTTAAGATGTTGATTGACTTATTTCGTAATGAGGGCACTTGTGAATAAAGTTATAGATACTTTCGACGGATCATTAATAGAGATTGTTGGAATCATTTTGGAACTTTGAAGAAGTGCAAGAAACACATCAACAAAAAATTAAAACAAATCATTGAAAATTATAACAATCATCGAAAATTAAAGAAATAATCTAATTAGAGTAGAAGCAAGAGAAGATACCTAATCATGATTTTGATCACAAGTCGAAAATAAAGCTGGAGAAGAAATCGAGCAAAAATTTTGATCAGATTCCGAAACAAGACCGAGTTCGCAAAACCGAGATAGAACCAAGCTAGAGAGAATTTAATTTCGGCCAAAATTGCAAAATTCAATCGGAGTGAAGCTAGAGATGAAAGATTGATCATAGTCAGAAATATAGACCGGAGAACTCGAGAATTCTCACAAAATTGAGAATAGAGAATTCGATTTTGCTAGAGGAGCAAAAAACGCGCTAGTGCGGAGAGAGATTAAAAATAACTATAGTTAATAGGTACCTCACATTGCGAGTATATTTTATTCTTTAAAACTTTGTCTGCACCGTTGAAGCTAATAAGTGCCTAAATCACAATTGTTGATTTAATGTCATATGTTCACAGTAAATTTATGTAAAGTGAATGACATATGTCTCTAATTACGTACTATAGTAATTATAAAATAAAAGTTTTTTAAATAAAAATATTTTGAGAATCTTTAGAGAAGCTATTTTGACTTTTATCTAAAAAAATATAAATTAAAAATTTATTATATAATTTTATTATATTTTTAAATTTAAAAGATAAAAAAATATAAAAAAATTTATTAGAAAATTTAAAACATTTATTTCCAAAAGCTCAGTTAAACGTCCCATATATCCCATTCCTTCAACCTATCCATTCCCAAAACTGAAACAAACCTCTCGTTTCTTACGTTCTTTCTGTCACTCTCTCTGTGTTCAATTGATCGGTTTCGATTCTTCGATCGATTGACCGATCGAGAGATGTCAGACAGTTATTGCCCCGACTGCAAGAAATCGACGGAGGTAGTCTTTGATCACGCCGCCGGCGACACAGTGTGTTTGGAGTGCGGCCTTGTTCTAGAAGCCCACTCTATTGATGAAACTTCTGAGTGGAGAACCTTCGCTGATGATTCAGGCGATAACGATCCTGTCCGTGTAGGTGGGCCCACTAACCCTCTCCTCTCCGATGGTGGTCTTTCTACAGTGATCGCTAAGCCTAACGGCGGTCGCGTTCATGATCGGTGTGCGAATCCTGACCGTTCGTTGCTTGCGGCTTTTAGAACTATCGCGGCTATGGCTGATCGGCTTGGTCTTGTTGCTACGATTAAGGATCGCGCTAACGAGATCTATAAAAAACTCGAAGATCTGAAATCGATTAAGGGTAGGAATCAGGACGCGATCTGTGCTGCTTGTTTGTATATTGCTTGTAGGCAGGAAGAGAAGCCAAGGACTGTAAAGGAGATCTGCTCTGTTGCTAACGGCGCGACGAAGAAGGAGATTGGGCGGGCGAAGGAGTTTATTGTGAAGCAGCTTGAGATTGAGATGGGAGAGGCGATGGAGATGCGGGCTGTTAATGCTGGTGATTTTCTGCGAAGATTTTGTTATCATCTTGGAATGGACAATACTGCAATTAAAGCTGCCCAGGAAGCTGTGCAGAAGTCTGAAGAGCTTGATATAAGGCGGAGTCCGATTTCGATAGCTGCTGCTGTGATTTATATGATAACACAATTGTCTGAAGAGAAGAAAGCTTTGAAAGATATATCCATGGCTACTGGGGTTGCGGAAGGAACCATTAGGAATTCGTACAAAGATCTCTATCCTTATGCGGCAAGAATTATCCCGTCGACATTCGTCAAAGAAGAAGATCTGAAGAATCTATGCAGTCCATAAGATCTTTAGTTACCTGAGAATTAATAATTATTATATTGCTCTATTTTCTTGGGGAATTTGTGGTTTGGTTAGGTAGAGCTTTCATGGTGGTGACATTCCATTAGAGAAGAAGACGAATGCCGTGAAAACTTTTTTGCTTCAATCTAGATGTGGGAACTGGTGATTTCAGCCATTGCATTGTTGCAGGTTTATATGAAAATTTTGTTAGGTGATATAGTTATAGTTTGTAATCCTAGAGTACGTCTTCATCTTGAATTCAACATTGGTATGTTGCAGATCTTTTAGCTGTGTGAATTTGTGGTTTGGTGAGGGCAGAGGGATTGTGGGCGGCTGTCTTTGTGGTGATAGTTCAATGGAGAAGTATACTGATACCATGAAATGTTTTTTTGCTTCAATTTGGATATGGAAACTAGTGATTGTAGCCCATGCATCGATTGCAGGTTTCTCTGAAAGTTCTCTAAGATGATTATAAATAGTAAGCTGGTAATTCTAGGAGTTTGCTTTATCTTGAAATTCAACTTTAGTGTTGCAGAGTTTCGGCCAAAATTTTTCTTTATGGTTGTGATTGTTCAACCTGTAGCTATTGTGTTCTGTCACCGGTGATGGAGTGATAATGATCTCATTTGAAGAATTCCATATGCAGTCTATAAGATCTTGAATTACTGAGTATTCAAGTTAATATTTGTCTCTTTTGTTTATGGGGAATTTTTTTGGTGAGGGTAGAGGGATTGCATACACAGTTATACAGATGATACTTATTATGCGGAGAAGAAGTAAGCTAAAGTATAATGCCTGAGATCTTCTTTTGCTTCAATTTGGGTATGGCACAAAGGAGTACTCATGCATTGTTGTAGGTTTATATGAATTATTTGTTAGAGTGTACTTTGTAGTCTGCTAATTGTAGGAAATTACTTTAGCCAACTTTGCTATGGCGGAGTTCAAGAGTGTTTTTAAAGTTGTGATAATTTCAACATGGAGTTGCCATTCTGTTCCATTATCACCACTTACAACCAGGGAATAGTTATATTATTAGCTCATTGAAGTTGCAGAGCTTTTGTTGGGATACGTAGGAGCAAGACTATGTATGGTGTGCACCTGTTTTGAATTTTTCTCATTACATGGCTAACTGCAATGCCATAAGAGCAATCTAGAAGATTGTTCTATCTAGAAAATCAGCCCTCTTGGAAGATCCGAAGAAAGCAAACACTCACATTGCCACATTGTACTTCAGAGCTTGTTCTTTTGGGATGTGGTATGGATCACTAACTCTGTAGTCTGGTAATTCTAGGCAATTACTTAACATGAAAATTTAGCATAAATCTTTCCTTGTTAGTTGTTATTGTTCGACCTGTAGCCACTATGTTCTGGCATCAACTATATATTGACAAATAGGTAGCTCATTGAAGTTGTGAATGCCTTAATGGTTTTAGGTAGAAGCAAGAGATAACACCTGCAACATAAAGATCAATCAATGTAGAAGGAAATGTGAAGACATGGTTTTTTGCTACACCTTATTTGCTTCCATGCTTGCTTAGTAGTTCATTTAAGTTTCCTTTTTTTTGTTTTTGGATAAATTATTTGAAGAGCTTTATTGTTGTTTGATTCTGTGCTGAAGCTCTTCATCAAAATGGAGTGAAAGAACTGTTAGTATGGATGTAAAACAGGTTTTTATTTTGGTGGTTTGTAGCAATGGTTTGTACAGGATTTCTCAATCTGCAAGTTGCACCAAATTGCTACAGAGGCCGACAAACAATAATGCCATGATCTTAGCGACGAGTAGCAGCCATTGGTATTCACTGAGAATGCATTTGAGTTTACTTTCTTTGATATTAATGTGAACGTTTGGAAATATTTAAAATAAAATTTATATTAAATAAAAATTATATATATATATATGGGATAGGATATAGGTATATGTGTACATATGTCGGTCAAAAATGGTCAGCAAGTTTTCCAAATCTAATCTCTACCGTTGGATATGAAGAACTATGAGTTGAAAATATGTTGATAAAATTTTAGCTCAATCGGAATACGAATCGATTTCCACCGGAACTCTTGATCAAAATAACATAAAAAATTAAATTTGACAAAAGATATATATTTTATTTTTGTGTTACTTTGATCAAGAGTTTCGATGAAGATCTGTTCGTATTCAGATTGAGCTGAAATTTTATCAGCATGTTTTTAACTCATGCTTTTTCATATCCAACAGTGGAGATTAGGTTTGGAGAGCTCGCCGGCCACTTTTGGTCGGTATATGTACACATGTATTTTTAAGATGACATGTACTTATATACTATCCTCAAATATATATATATATATATATATATATATATATTATTTTATAATATAGTAGTACATCAATCAACTGTAATGTTGTTCTTCGTCATAAATCCGCCCTGAAGCATGGCAATTTAAAAAATAAAAATAAGGAATGAGACAAAGAAATAAGTAAAGAAAGAATTTAGGGTGTATTTTTACACATTGACTTCGTTTTCTATTAATAAATTATTTTTAACTCATCTTTTATTATAAAATAAATACAAAAATTACTTTTAATTTGTTTTTTAATAAAAAATAAAATACATCACTTTTAATAACATTATTTTTAAAAATTCACTTAAAAAAAACTTACTGAGCCTGCCAGTTGAGGCCCAACTGAAGTGAGCCGTCGTCAGAAAGCCATAAGCATTGATGGAGAAAACAGACCCGTTGGTTGGGCGGGAAAAAGAAAAGCTAGCGGAAGTCGGCTAAACCCTAGACCCTCACCGGCCGTCGATTCACCTCGCCGTGCCATGAAAGGGTTTAGAAGTTTCTCTCCCTTGCGAGTGTTCTGCACGCAGACCGTTAGCGCTTGTGATCTGAAGCGTTTGTTTCTCTCCCCCGCTTGCAGAAGTGTCTATCCATACGGTGCGAGCAGATCATACTTCTCGTCTCTGGGTAAAGCTTCAAACTTTCTAATCTTTGGAATTTGAAATTATCTTTGTCATATTAGAGTTAGTAGATCTCCACAATCTCTTCTTTTGCCATTTTGTGAGTTGGACTTTTCACTTGGTTGTCGGAGCAAAAGCTAAATACTACTATCATTATTAAAATTTTAGAAGGAATTTTCATAGAGATACCTAACTTAACTACTATGTCTTCAAAATACATGCACTATGACGTAGAATTCCGTGTTGAAAATGAGATCCGATACAAGCTGCATTTCGTAATTTGGTTGTTTGATGTGATCCCGAGTCAATGCGTTGGTTGCAAGTTGTGCATTGTTTTCTTAAAAAATTATGGTGCTATGGTTTTGGAATTCTATGTTGAATAAAGTGGTTCTTGTCTGCAAACTCTATTGCTTTTGTTTATGTATGGTGTTAATATTTGTTTGCATCATCTTTTCCCTGTTCAGCAGGTTTCCCCTACACCCAGCATTTCTTAGCCGACAATAGTCTCGTCCTGTTAGAGTGTTATCAGTAGCATTAAAAAGTTGTTATCAGTAGCATTGCTATCAGTACCATTTCTTATCTTAAAGTGAGATGATTTGAAGAATGGTGATTCTCGCAACATTAGTCTTGTTCATGTTTTTTTCTGTCTCATTTAAAATGGTTACATATTTTCTGGTTATTCTTGAGCTAATATAGATTTTGCAATGTCATGTTACTTACCTGTTGGTTCTTTTGCCAAATGTTCAGCTGAAACAGTATCAGAGTATGAAAGAGACCAAACACTTGATGAAGGGAAACTCACGAAGAAAAATGTGGCACTTCATCTTGCTTTATCTCAACTTGCAGCTGATTTTGATGATGATTCTAAGTTATCATTAGGTCGTTTTTATTGTCCAAGGCCTGCTCAAGTGATCTCAACAGGTTCTCTAAAGCTTGATCAAGCCCTCTGGACTGGTGGATTGCCAAAGGTGATTGGTTAGAACTCAAATGGATGTTCTCTCATTCAATTCTGGAAATTATTAAGTCCTCTGTCTAGTTAGTTTGAATAATCTCTAGTGAAAACTTATACTGGCAATATTTTTCGGTTGATTGTCAATGCTTTCTGAAAATCTTGAAAATTGAAGTGGAATGTTGGAAGTGCGTTGTATAAATATTGAAATATTTTGCTAATATTTTGGTAACTAAAATAGTTTAATATATAGTGCAGGGGAGAATGGTGGAAATTTATGGCAAGGAATCATCTGGGAAGACTACACTTGCCCTTCATATTGTGAGAGAAGCACAGAAAGTTGGAGGCATAAATATCCTTCCTTTGTCTCTTGTTATTTTCAATTTGGTGGATGTTTTTGGCTGCTGAAAAGTTAGTTTATCAATTTGTTAGTCTTAGCATAATGTTGAAGCATTTCATGCCCATTGAACAAAGCTTCTGAAAGTATTAATGTGGATGAGACATATTTTATGCATTTCTTTTTCATATATTCACCTCTTATAGGCACCCTTTCTTCATTAAAATTTGTAATTCTTTATTCACATATCATTTGTCTTCCTGATTCCTATTAGCTTTCGGATTTATTTATTTATTTATTTATTGCAGGCTATTGTGCATATATTGATGCGGAGAATGCATTAAATGCTTCACTTGTTGAAGCAATGGGTATAAATACAAATGATCTTCTGATTGCACATCCTAATAGTGCTGAGAACACTTTGAGCATTGTGGATATTCTGACAAACAGTGGATCTGTTGATGTCATTGTTGTAGATAGTGTATGTAGTTACTGTCTTTATTTACTAGATATGAAAAGTTAACATTCTCCATGAAAATTGCTCAGGTCCCAAAAACTGTTATTCTGACTCCTGAGGTTGTATCAGTGCTTCCTATATTTTGTTTGTTTGTTCTGCTTTCTCACTTAATATATTGAAAATTTTTGACAGGTAGCTGCTTTGGTCCCACAATGTGAACTTGATGGTACAAGCTCCTTTTACATGCTGCCCAGACTTATGACTCAAGCTCTTCGTAAGATCCATTACTCATTAATGCGGTCTCAGTCCCTGATTATTTTTGTTAATCAGGTAACTCTTGCCACTTTCTGTACAGCCGTCACCAGATCAATATACTCAAGCTGCATATGATACTCTTAATATTGTCAATCAATTTGAAGTAACATGTCTTATTCCAAATGGTTTGAGATATCACTTTCTAAGTTGATAAAAAGTCTTGTTGGTTCATTGAGCCTTTCATATTTGCCTATGACTTAAAAGTATAACCTGGTCTCATGTTAATCTTTTGTTCTTCAGAAAACTATATTTCAATTCCCTCTTTGATATGTTTGTCTAAGAAAGAAAGATTTACTCCCAAAGTTTCCTGTTGGGTGAAAAATTATATGATTGTTCCAGGTCAGGATGCATCCAAGAGGTAGTCCAGGTAATGGTCAGATGGATGAAGTGACTTGTGGCGGGAATGCTTTGAAGTTCTATAGTGCCATCCGAATGAGATTGAGTAGGAACTACCTCATGCACAACGAAAATGAGGTGCTTAACCGAGAAATGTTAAATTTTGGTTATTATAAAGTCATTAGCTGGTTTCGTACCATGAAAGTCATGGCACTGGCTTCTGCATATATTCTGAAAACAGGGATGCTTGTGTTGATAAGTATATTATTTTACAGATAAGGTTGTATCAAGAAAGTTTTTTTTTGTTTGTTGTCATTTTACTTCGGTGTCTCAAAAGGAAAACTGAACAACGAACTGATGAGTTCCTTATGTCATTTAGTCTTATGCATGGAGCATATAGTAGGATAAAACCAATGGTAGTGTACTAGTTTCTATTTTATCGTAACACTTACAAGTACTTGCATAGTTTAATCTTTTCTTGTATATCTGCTAATGAGTACCCTGTATTCAAATGAGATGCTTTTGCTGGATTTTATTCATCAGCATAGGCAACTCAATGGATTTGAGGGAGATGCATCTGAGAGACTTTGTATGCATTTGAGCTATGTTTTCATTATCTTTTTTTTCTTATGTTTTTTCTTTTTTCTTTCAGTTTACAGGCGTCAGCATATTAGTGGAAGTGGTGAAAAATAATTTAGCACCAGCTAATAAGAGAGCAGCACTCGATATTGAATTTGGTAGGGGGTTTTACCTTGAAGCAGAGGTCTTAGAGTTGGCTACTCTACATGGCATAATATTGAGAGAAGGCACTGGGTACTGGATCAAAGGACACTTCCTAGTAGACAAAAGCGCGGCGCAACAGTATCTAAGGGAAAACAGTGAGGTATGCCAAGAACTTGCCGATATTTTACGAAACCAGTTGTTCTGTGCTGCATCATAAACCGACAATCGGAAAATACCGGTTCGAGAACTGCTTTGAGAATCTGTATTTTGTATCTGTACGGCTGTATCAGAGTGTACGAAAATGTAACGTAGTAGTAAGTTAGTTAGATACTACAAACATATCATTTCCTTCTTATTGTTAACTGTTAAGTGAATATGTGTGTGCAGATGCAGTACATCCACTTGTTTACCTCTTCCTCACTACTTTAGATTCAACTCCATTAATAAAAAACCGGTCATAGTCAAAAAGAGAAAACCCAGGTAGTTATTAAGTAACTGATAACTAACCAACCACTAACTCAACTAGCATACGTCATCCATAATCACCACCTTCTACTGATCAACACGATAACACAATATTATATTATTATCTCTTACCTTTGTTATTGTTTGTTAATTAGATAATAACTTACCAAGTTAGTTAAGATAACTAGCCATAAATTACCAATGCATCTCAATCAAACCACATATACTAAGGGGGAAAAATCCATTTTTTACCTTGTTTGTTTTAATCTCTTTATTATTATAATCTAAGCTAAATCACTAGATATATATATATATATATATATGTGGAACAAGAGCTACAACCTTTTCAATACACACAACAAAATCTTCTCATCTCTACCTCTCTCTTTGTTCTTGTTTTCCTTCTCTGCTTCAAGAAGCTAATCGACAATGGGAATAACGCCCATCGTTGCCCTTCTACTGTTCTTCGCAATGATCACAAAGATCACAACAGGTCCGTTAATTTCGTTCTAAATCCTTATATCTGTTTATGCAACTTTATTATTTACTAAAACTTTTTCATGTTTTATTGAAATTTTTTCAGCAAGCCAATCGATCGGAATCTGCTACGGAATGATCGGTGACAACCTCCCGGCTCAGGTCGACGTAATCTCTCTATACAAAGACATGAACGTAACTCGTATGCGTCTCTACAACCCAAACCCTGACGCATTACAAGCCCTGAAAGGTTCCGGAATTACCGTCATGGTTGGCGTCCCTAACGAAAACCTTCAGACTTTCGCTAGTGACCTGTCCGCTGCAGCCAATTGGGTGGCGACTAATATCAAAGCCTACTATCCGGACGTTACCTTCAGTTACATCAACGTCGGTAACGAAGTTATTCCCGGCGACGAAGCCCAGTTCGTTCTCCCAGCAATGCAACACATTCAACTGGCTCTGAACTCTGCTGGGTTGAACCAAATCAAAGTTTCTACTTCTATCTCTATGGTGACGCTCGGAAAATCCTACCCTCCATCAGCCGGAGCCTTCTCTGACGAAGCGCAAGCAATACTAGCCCCGATCGTTCAGTTTTTATCTACCACCGGTGCACCGTTGCTAGCCAACATCTACCCTTATTTCGCTTACGTAGGCAACATGGACAACATATCGCTCGCCTACGCGTTGTTCACTTCTCCAGAGACCGTAGTGAAGGATGGCAACAGTCAGTTGAGTTACCAGAACCTGTTCGATGCAATGGTTGATTCGTTATACGCAGCGTTAGAGAAGGCATGCGGAGCTCAAGTGAAGGTCGTAGTGTCAGAAACAGGATGGCCGACGGCCGGTGGAGAAGCGGCGACGGTGCACAATGCGTACTCCTATAATCAGAATCTTGTTAGACATGTTAAGAACGGAACACCGAGAAGACCTGGAGAATTGGAGACTTATATCTTTGCCATGTTCAATGAAAACCAGAAGCAACCGCAGGGCGTGGAGAATAACTGGGGACTCTACTACCCTAGCAAAAAACCACTTTATCAAATTCAGTTCTAGTTTTTACCTTGTTATCTAAACAGAAAGCTTTGACTGTTATTTAGAGTGATAAAAATCAACTTGTTTTTACCCACAAATTTTTTACTGTATTATCAATTGCAAGAAGTAACAGAGAAAATTATTGATTAAATTTCCGTAAAATAGTTGAGCAAATAATTTCAGGAATCATATATATTCTTGGATGTTAGCTCTTAATTACCATGGTAGGTATTGTAAAATTGTATCTGTATGATTAATTGTATGATATTTGACGCCTTTAATATGTAGAGATATATTGCTTTCATATCTTTATAAATATCATTATTTATTGCATTTATTCTTATTTTCTTCAAATTTAATAACATAACTTAAATCACCAAAAAAAAGAAGCATGCAATTAATGAAAACATCGAGCTTTGATTTCTCTTGTTGGTCTATCACGCAAGCTATTTCCATAACGTACGTTAAGGGTTTGGAAGAAGTGTTCCAACTTAGACAAATTCCTCAAAGAAACAGAGTATTCAATCTCGTACTTTCTGCTCTCTAACTTTGTTTTCGAGATTTTAATTTGAGGCAGAAAAAAATTTGAAGACCGAAAGTATAAGATTTAAATGGGTAGTCTTTAATTCCTCTATCTTCTCGAATTAGAAATCTGAATAACAAAGAGATAGAAGTTTAACATATAAATTCATAAGCATGGAAATTAATTGGTGGTTTACCACTTGTTTGTGTATATGCTTCAATGGAATAGTTCAACTATTTTGAAAACTGACTAGAAAAAAATCTATAGACTTAGACTCTTGACTCCTCTCCTTAAATTAATGTCTATATAAGTAGATTTTGTAGAGTAAATTCCACACACTCGCAATTAAAACTTAATTTTTTCATTCATCAGAAAGATATAGATTTACAAAAATGGATTTTTTACATAATAAACAAATTTCCTTGGTTGCTGCAGTGTGGTTTCTAGTACTGCAATCTCTGATTCCAGCAGGTATACATATTTCTCTTTAAAAATAAGCCAAGCTGATAATTCACGGAAAGAACTAACTCATTTGGTACTACTACAGGTGTACAATCCATTGGAGTCTGCTACGGAACGGTGGCCGACAACCTCCCTCCGGCCGGCGATGTCGTGTCGCTTTACAAGTCCAACAACATAAACCGGATGCGTATCTACTCACCGGATTCTTCTGCTCTGCAAGCTCTAAAAGGCTCTAACATCGACCTAATCGTCGGCGTCCTCAACGAAGACCTCCGGTCACTCGCCGGAGACTCCTCCGCTGCCACCAGCTGGGTTCAAAACAATATACAGGCGTACCCAGACGTCTCGTTCCGTTACATCGCCGTAGGGAACGAAGTAATACCAGGTGACAAAGCTCAGTTTGTTCTTCCGGCCATGCAAAACATTCAAGCGGCTCTTTCATCAGCTGGTCTGAACCAAATCAAAGTATCCACTGCAATTGCCTTTGCCATTGATAACTCCTTTCCTCCGTCTCATGGAACCTTCTCATCTGACGCTGCTTCAACGATGGCTCCCATAGTTCAGTTCTTAGCGAATACAGGTGCTCCATTGTTAGTTAACGTGTACCCGTACTTGAGCTACGTGGGCGGCAAAAACAATATCCGTCTCGACTACGCGTTGTTTACATCGCCGTCGATAGTCGTAAACGATCCCGACAGCCAGTTGAATTATCAGAATCTCTTCGACGCGATGGTTGATGGCGTTTACGCGGCGTTAGAGAAAACAGGCGGAGGTAACGTTGGAATCGTAGTGTCAGAAACAGGGTGGCCGTCAGCTGGAGATGATTCGGCATCGCCGG
Source organism: Acanthochlamys bracteata (assembly GCA_019914995.1). Classification (NCBI taxonomy): domain Eukaryota; kingdom Viridiplantae; phylum Streptophyta; class Magnoliopsida; order Pandanales; family Velloziaceae; genus Acanthochlamys; species Acanthochlamys bracteata. Next base: position 3,555,929 of record CM034133.1, read on the forward strand.
AAAACGCACAGACGTATAACCAAAACTTGATTAACCATGTCGGAAATGGAACGCCGAAGAGGGCAGGAGAGTTGGAGACTTATATTTTTGCTATGTTTAATGAAGATTTGAAGCAGCCTCAAGGAATAGAGAACAACTGGGGTTTGTTTTACCCTAATAAACAACCCGTTTATTCCATCAACTTTAACTGATCATTTAATTACCTAAGAAATTAAATTATACATATCGTTGTAATAATAAGAAATAAATTCAAGTTTTGAGAATTCGGAACATGTAATTGTACTGGATTTTGAGTGAATTTAATAAATTGTATACCATATTTTAATGCATCATATTTCTTATCCTATGCCATATTTAATTGGAAAAAGTTCTATTTTTTCTCTTTTTGCCACTTTATTTGTTTCAATTATCAAACAGAACTTCACTTCTATTTCTATTCCAAACTCTATTTCAATTAAAATTTAACTTCAAACTTTACTTTTAAATATTTTAATTATCACTACGAACTCTATTTTCACCGAGTTTTATTTCTCACCGAACATTAATTTTACAAAACTCACTTTTATGTAATTAAAAGACGCCGTAATACTACATTATATTTTTAAAAACTTACCATCAAAGTTTTACTGGATAGATTGTGTTCTTTATTGCATTGTGTTACAATTTATACCTCAAATTGACTACAAAAAATAAAAAAACTATTTCAGACTATATATATAGGAATGAAATAGAGGTATATGATATTTTAGAAACACATGGTGCACATAATGGTAAAAAATGATCGGCAAGACATCCAAATCGAATCTCTACCGTTTGATATGAAGAAATATGATAAAATTTTAGCTCAATCGGAATACGAATCGACTTCCATCGAAACTCTTTATCAAAATGACATAAAATGCTAAATTTGACAAAGATATATATATTTTTTTATATCATTTTAATCAAGAGTTTCAATGAAGATAAGTTTGTATTTCGATTGAGTTGAAATTTTACCAACATATTTTCAACTCATAGATTTTTATATTCAACGGTGGAGATTAGATTTGGATATCTCGCCGGCCACTTTTGACAGACATGTGTATCATGTATCTCTAAAAATATCATATACTTTTATCATATCCCATATATATATATTATTTCTATTATTTTGAACAACTTGAATGGATATAGATTCGAAATTCAATTGAGATAATTTTTTTTAAGAATATCTCTAATTTATTCTTCTTCATATTCAATAATAAAGATTAGATTTAGAAACCACTACAGTCATAAATCGAAAAAAAATTATCTTAATATATATATATGTTATACTTAATGTAGAAACTGAAGTCATGATGATATAATTTGGGGATAAAATTAAATCAATATAGATTGGAAATATCTTATAGATAACATTGAACTAAACTAGTAGACAAAAATTTGCGTGGAATAAATTAAACTAACGATAAGATATTTATTATCAGTGCTGCCACACATGAATAACACGTTGCTTATTACTTGCTTCTAATAATACTCAAATTTATTCTTAATTTGTTCCGTATAAAACTTTTTCTTTTCAATCTATATAGACTAAGTTAAAGAAAAGTGTCAAGTTCTGTTAAATGTTCACTTGGAATTTTTTTTTTTCTCTGAACCGGAGGACATAAATAGCGTCAACGAAATTGGAGCATATGCGCACTTGCTCATATCCTACGTTTTCTTCACATTTTTTCCATACTGTTTGAAAGTATCAAACTATGACCCCGCTTCGTATTACATTTGGACTTCATTATATTTACTTTAATTTTCATATTTTCTGTAAACATTCTGTAATATTTTAATATTTATTTTAAAATAAAAAAATATTAAAAATTTCATAAAATTTTATTATTCCTAGTTTTTATTTTTTAAAATAAAAATAAAATTCATTTTTAAATATATGTAAATATTTATTTAAAAAAATTATAAGCAATTTCAAATATATTCTAAAGACTCCACTTGGTGTTGCTTATAGATACTATTTTCATCTTCTTTATTTTTTTAAAAAAAGTTTTGTACAGTCTTTAAAAATTTGGAAGTCTGAATAAAATATACATGATAAAATTATTATTTATATAATTTCTTATTTTCCTAAGATAAAAAAGATCATTTTAAATTAATTTATCAAAAGAAAAATTCACTAAAAGTATATTTTCATAACATCCAAAACGACCTCAAAGTTTGGGCCAAAATAAATCGTTTACATTTACAATTATATTGGTTTTTATTTTCTTCTTCTTCTGATCAAAAGTATGAATGTGGGTTTATTGTTATCACATTGCCCCGAAGTAGACGTTGCTACAAAAATTAATGAAGGTCCAAATTATCATACTGCCTTATACGTTACCATCAAAATGGGCTGCTCCGCACAAAGCTTGACTTGGAAATACGCAGAAAAATCTAATTTAGATGGCATAGAAAATCAAAATCAAAGTCTTTTTTCCATGAAAAATGACAAGCATTTGTAGATTAGTTTCTTCAGAGAAAGAAAAATTTTTAATAGAAATTTGACTACGAATTTGAAAAAATCATCTCAACAAGGTCTATATAAAGGTGTTGAGATGTAGTTCTCGAATATGCAAAATCCAATACAACCACAGATTAAACAAATACGTATAAACACATTCATCTCAATGGCAAGCAACTTCAATATGTTTGCTGCCATTGTTGCATCTTCTGTTCTTGTTTTGTTTTCTGCAATCCATGCAGGTATGCTAGTTTCTTTTCCTCGAAAAAGTTTTGAATTTTTATAATTGTTCCCCTTAGAAGAGGTTATTATTTATCCAAACCTATAAATTTACTTTTTTTTCTTCAAAAGTTTCAATATTTGAAGAACTAGTTTACATTCTTGATAAACAAGGTCTAAGTGGAGCTCATTGAATGTTATGTTTTGTAAGATTTTCTAATATGAAACATGCAATGGATACTTAATTTTGAGAAAGCGTCGTTATAGGGTGGTTAAAAACTTTTTCATCTTACGTTATATGGTCAATTGGGTCAAGCTGGGCCCAACTAGATCCCAACAGTGGTCCTACGTTAACTTGCGACTGAAATTATTTTGACTGTTTTTATTGGTTGCAATTGGCAGATGCTATCGGAGTAGCATACGGCACGCTCGGCAACAACCTTCCGTCGCCGTCAGATGTCGTCGGTCTCTATAAATCCAGAAACATTAACAGCATGCGTATCTACGGACCAAACCAGGACATCCTCAAAGCTCTCCGTGGTTCCGGCATCAGCCTACTCATTGACGTCCCTAACGATCAACTCCAGTCTATCTCTTCTAACCCTTCCGCCGCCGCTAACTGGGTTAACTCTAATATAAAGCCTTACCCTGATGTTGCCTTTCGTTATATCGCCGTTGGCAATGAAGTCCCTGATAACCAGAAAAATCTTATCCTTCCTGCGATGCAGAACATCCGCAGCGCCATCAACAACGCTGGTTTGAGTCAGATCAAGGTTTGCCTTAAATATGATACATGTATATCTCGTAGGCACGTAGAATACAAGTTCTTTTCGGTTGACGCATGGTTGAACTCTTACTTTTTATCAGGTTTCAACTTCTGTGGCTACTTCAGTGCTAGGAAACTCTTTCCCACCATCAGCAGGAACGTTCTCTTCTTCGACAATGGGGCCTATAGTGCAGTTCTTATCAAGCACCGGTGCGCCGTTGTTGGTTAACGTGTACCCGTACTTCAGCTACGTTGGCAACAAAGGTTCCATCAGTCTCAACTACGCGTTGTTTACTTCTCCGGGAACTGTGGTGACCGATGGAAACTTGCAGTACCAGAACCTGTTTGACGCGATCGTCGATGCCATATACGCCGCTCTCGAAAAAACTGGAGGATCGAACGTTGGGATTGTTGTGTCTGAAAGTGGGTGGCCTTCGGCCGGAGGAGATTCGGCGTCGGTGCAGAACGCGCAAACGTATAACCAGAACTTGATCAATCATGTCAAAAATGGAACGCCGAAGAGACGTGGAGCTTTGGAGACTTATATTTTTGCCCTGTTTAATGAGAACCAGAAACCTCAAGGAATTGAGCAGAACTGGGGACTGTTCTTTCCGAACAAGCAACCAGTTTATAACATAAACTTTTCTTAATTGTGCTTGAAAGAAAAATAAATGTTTTAAGTGTAGTATTTGAGAGATTAAAATAATCGGTCAAAGTCCTGACCAGGAACACTTTATAGTGATCATTATGTAATAAGTTGAGAGAAGGAATTCATTCCTTACTCTTGTTCTTTTTGTAATTTGTAACAGCAATTACAAGATGAATAAAGTCCAACATTTTCTTGAATATATTGAGAAAAATAAAACATAAACAACATCTATAATTTCGTTTCTTAGATGAACAAACTGCAGAGATCAATAGCAGTACTTGATATGAGGCAAGGTAGATCAAGATTTTTTTTGTACAGCAAACTTATTTTGCCTTGGCATGCCCAACTCATTTCATATCAACATGCCAACCAAACGCCGTCTGGATATCAGAAAAGGTTTCTGGCAATTAGCCGCGGAGACCTTTCGTAAGATACCGGTAGCCTGCTAGTCTTGGAAATGCCCATATCACTTGAAATGGAAGGAAACGGCGAGAGAGCTCTGTTATTGTAAACGAAACAGTGCTCAGAGTGAGTGTCAACAGATGCCAGTCGCTGTCTTGGCGTGCTCATTGATCTGAATCTCGCCTTAGTTGATGCAGTGGAAGCCATATAACTTGGTCGAGAAGGTGAGCTTGCAGAGGAGTCATCGTCCATCACTGAATTCCTTCGAGACTTGTTGAATGATCTTCGGGCCGTTGATCGAAGCTTGGTGAGTTCAACTGCTTCTTTCTCACTGCAATCGGGAACACGAGGTAGACGAGCAGGACTGCTGTTGCGCTCTGTACTTTTTCTTGATGAAACTACAGGTATGTCCTTCTCAAAGTGTTGTGTTCCAACCCATTGGTCTAGCCAGTTCCATTTCTGGGTTAATGCATCAGGTATCAAGTCTTCAGAAACCAGCATGTTAGGTCTACGCGTGCTTCTCCTTCCCTGTTAAGTGGAAATGTTAGAAGAACAGATACATTAGTATCTAAACTCCAAGCAGTTCATGAAAATTTTGCATGATTAGTTCAGAACCTGGTGATGCAAAGCATATTCCAAAGCACGCTCTCGCTTTACTGTAGCTTCTTGCCTGTTTCTAAGAATTGAATTGCTATCTTCCTTAGACAGGATGCTAGCATCCCACCTTCTTGGACTATTTTGTATAACCTGCAACAAAAACAATGTATGTAAGACTCTTATGCCAAGGATGCTTGACATACGAGTGGTTCTGCTTAGGTAAAAAATCTTTTTTTGAATACAGGGTGCTTCAGAAATCTTGGTAGATAAATAGAGAAATTTGCAAAATATCCTACTAAATTTTCATAACCTAGCTATGTTGAACTGTTTCCTTATTAACGAAGGATATTTCCCCTGCCGGAGGGTCACCGCTTCAAAGTATGGTGACAAGCAGTAAGTAATGGGTTCGCCATTTACCATCTAGAAGTTGCAGAAAGCATAAAATTTGTCTCTCGAGTTCTTACAAGAGAATGCGCGTTGACACCAACTACATCTAATGTTCAAATTCATACTCTCATGTCATGAATCGAGAAATTGGGGTCAGTAACATTGCACGGTGAAGAGGGATGCATGGACTTACTTCTGTCTTTACATCTGCAGATTCCCAGGTTTTGTCAAGGAAATATTGCTCACGTTTAAGATTTGAACGATTTTCTCCAGCCCGTGCCTTTCTAGCGCGTGCTTGTATTTTCATTAGAGACTGCAAACTTTTTAGAGTAATATCTGTCCTTCTTCGCACTGCTTGGCCGCGAACCAGAGCTTGAAGCATGACCAATCCCTTGAGTGCTCTCAACGCTCTCCTTGCCTACAACACAATTGTGGTAAAGTTAAATTCTTGTTAGAAGTCACTAAATTCAACTCATTACTCTGTATTTTAGGTGTTTAAAATAAAGATTAGAAAAAGGTTTATTTTTGAAGTTTTCTAAAAAATAAGCTTAACTTTTATAACAAAAAACTAATAAAATATATATATTTTTTGTAACATACAATTTATTTATAATTTTTAAATTAAAAAATAAATATTTTATAAAAATTTATTAGAAAATAAAAAGTTGAAAAATAAAATGATGATAATGCCAAACCTTTGGCAGAGAGATCCACCTACCTTTCACTAGCAGAGTTGTAAACTACTCTTAACAAATAAGTTAATTTAAAATTTAAACTAATAGAAAAATTTTTATTAATAGTGATTATCTTATATTCATACGCATCGTGCGCGTACAAGCTCTTATGGATTGATACCATCTTAACATAATTGATCCAAAACTCTGAACTAATAAAAGAAGATTATTATTGTTTAAATTATATTATATTCCAACATAACTAAGAAGATTAACTACCAAAAAATATTTAGCCAATTCTTGGAAGCAGTATCAGTAGCTGAAATTAAAAAATAATTTACTACAACATTAAGAACTGCTACGTTTTCATCTTCAGGTGAGTACTCTAATTGTTTATGTTAGTCTGTCAGAAGCTCTATGATGGGAAAACGGGAGCACTCTAGAATGGAATGCTATTAGCAGATTTGTCATAAAGAAGAAAGCAAGCATACGAGATAACCACGGAACGCCGTTTGGATCTTAGCTGCTGCTGCTTCTCTGTTTTTTGGGTAAGATGTAGAGGTCCCAGTGAGCCGGACAACCTTAGCCGCTGCCTGAGAAGCAGTAACAGCAGCCTCAGCAGCTGCAGCAGTTGCAAATGCAACAGCAAGTGCATGCTGCATGCGTTCCTCTTCTACTTCCCTCGCTGATCTTGCCTTCACTGATGAAGATGGTGGAAGTGCTGGTGAATATCTGTATTTCAACCTCCTCAATAGCCATCCCTTTCTTTTCTCTTTCTGAAACAAACGTCAAAACTGTCGCTAAATTTCTTGTTTTAAATGAATCAAAATCAGAATGATGGAAGTCGAGCTGTCTTGCCTTTTCTTGTTTTGATTTGCTCTCCGTATTAAATATTTTCCACAAAAGATCAAGCCAACTTTTTTTCTTTGCCATCTCAATGAAACCTGAGATAGATTGAAGACACTGAAATTTTTGTAGAAGAAAGCTATCAGTAGAGCTATCAGAATACCTCGACATAAATTCAAGAAATAAAGCGGTTTCTTCAATTCTCTTAAACTTAACAAGTTCAAACAAATAATGAATGATCCAGAAAACAGAAGTAAAAGATCAGATGAAACATTGCTAGGTACTTTTTCATGGAGTCTAAAAACCATGTAATCTCTAACCCTTTTGCAATATTGATGTACAAAACAGTAATATACTGAAAAGAACTTAAACGAAATGCCTCATTACAAAAAGTAATGAATCAATCACTGAGCCAAATGATCAATCCTTGAATCAAACCACCAGAAAATTTTTTATAGCCAAGATCTGAACTGTTGTTTCAGACTTAGAAACAACAGAGACCAATATCCCATCTCATCAAAACCAAAAAATTCATAACCACCTAGACAGATTATTGTTAATGAATTTGAGAAAAGAAATCGGTGAAGGAAAAAGAAATGGGATATCTGAAAAAACTTACAATGAGCTGAGCTGCTGAAGAGCAATGTTTGCAGAGTTGACAAACTCAGGTGTTTGAACATTTAAGAAAAGTACCTCTCAACTTTTCCAATCAACTTTACCAATTCATTCATCTTTTCTTCCTTCTTGGATCACTCACATTAAAGGCTTTGGAAATTGTGGGCCTTACTTTTCTGTGAAGGAGAAAATGAAACAACTGTCTTGGAAAAGCAATAGTAAAGACTAATAATGCTACTCTTGTGCATGTTCCATATAGTGAAAACAACACCACGTTCAACTCAACTTCCAGAGCCAGTGCCAGATCCATCACCTGATTCCCTTCTAAAATTCCCCTGATGATCTCAAACAACAGCTGTACTATAAGTTTGATAGATTCTGGAAGGAAGTTATGCTCTTGTTTCATCCCTTACATCCACAAGGTGATTCACTATACTAGTCGGTCATTCTAGACAACAGTTGGTGGGCGTACCCAAATAGAGACTCTTATCGGCTTAAATCCCGAATGAAATGAGATTTCATAACTAACAAATAGAAGGAAAATGTGTTCGAGATTACTCATAGTGGCTTCCTAATAGCAATTACCATGAAGTTGATCTTCTCATGAAATATGAAGATGTTCGTTGTTTCTATGAACAGGCTCATCACACTCTGTAGTAAAGGGCACGGACCAATAACTAGAGAGTGGAATTATCATTATCGCCCCAAATTTGGGGAAATATAGTTAATGAGTAGATAGGCTCACCATTGTGCTCAACAGCAAAACCTTCGCCAATATTAGATAGGAATTATTTTTCACATTAGATCTATGAGAAAATGCCAATGACTAGTAGTAACTTGATAGTTAAAGATTATAAAGATCTTTGAAGCAGGGGGAATATTACAACAACTATGCCAATGAATTATGAATAAGGGATAACAGCTGTTAGTGTACACTCAGTATGTAGGGCAATGTATGAAAGCTCTCATTTATGAGCTTACTACTAAATACATTAAAACTTTCATTTCCGTTTCAAAAAGGGCACTTCTTCTGGCTACCTACTGCCAGACGAGGTAGGAATTCATTCATCATGCATTCACTTTCCTTTCCTTTGAAATTATTCTTAATTTTGAGAGTGCTTAAAATAAGAAATTGTTTTAGAAAAAGGAGTTTATTTGAAAGTTTTTCGTAAAACTAACTTGATTTTGTCATCTCAGCAATAATAACAACAACCGACGCAAAGAGTCGGCTATATGAATCTATTTTTTTATTCAATTCGATTATAAATTAGATTCAATAAAAAATCTAATATTTTATGTAAAAAATTATATATATGTACAATGTATTTGATTTTCTAAATTAAAATTTTTAAAATATTATAAAAATTTATTAAAAAATCAGAAGTTAAAATAAAATTTTAATAAATAACGATAAGCACCGCCAAACATCACCTTTGTATTGATTTCTTTCTATACAATGCGCTTTCACTCAGTTCACACTGCACGTATAAGTTAATTCCAAAAGAAGAAGATGAATCAAGACATTTTACGCATGGACTTGATGGCTTCTGCAATATTCAGGTTCTACGAACTCAGTTGAGACGTCATTGTGCTCATTTCCTTCTTCCATCCTTGTCCTAGATATCAAGGTGAACGTTCTTTCTGTTGAATTATCCACATCAGTTGTTTGCCAAGGTAGGTGGCTATTTATATGAGTTTGGACACCCTCATATTAGGAATTTGCCAAGTTCCATTCAAGGTCCATAACATGGTACGCTGGATTGTTGTATAAAGCTTGCACACTCTCACCACTGAGCTAGCTTTTTGGGATTGAGTTTTACCCAAGACCCATATAACACCTCTTCAGCAAGTTTTAGTAACGCCCAAGCCGCTGTGACTAGCAAAGTACAACTAAGGTAGTATTTTGAGAATACTTTTAAAATAAATTTTTTTAGAATTAAAAATATTTTTATTATATTTTGAAAAATAAAATTTATTTATTTTATTCTAAAAAAATAATAATAAATAATAAAAATTTATACAATAATAAACTGTATAACGTAAAATTTTTTTATATTTTCTAAATTTTTAAATAAATTTTATAATATATTATAAAAATTTTATTAAAAATATAAAATAAAATAAAATTATTGAAATAGAACGAAACGTACTTCTAAATACACTCTTAGCCGATATAAGCCATGGTTGTGACCTACGAAGACAGCCTTTACAATGTGGATTAGAAAAGGAGGGATCACTAAAAGCAGCAGCTTACAAACAGAATAGAAACTGCATCATTTTGCAAAACAAATCATGCACAACTTCCATGACAGATGAAACTAAGTTGCATGTAGAATAGAAATCTTCACGAAATCAAGTGCACAACGAAGAGCGATCTGGAAACAATGCCTCCACTATATATATATTGGATGATAATTATAAGGGTTTAAGAATAAGAGGGCGTTTGGGATTGCTTATGAAATGAAGCTTTTGTAAAATGAAAGGTATTTTTGTTTTTTTTGAAAAACGAGCTCTATTTTTTTTACTTCCAAAAAAATAATAAAAATATGTAATAAAAAGATCTCACTCAGTAGAATTTTTCTATACTTTCTAAATTTTTAAATAAATTTTTTATATACTTATAAAATATGTATTGAAAAATGTAAAATAGAGAATTGAAAAGTAGGGTTGAAAATAAGCTGAACCAAACAGCCCCTTAGGGTTGGGGATAAAGCTATTCATTTTCCTCCACTGCCGCAAATACTAACAACTGAAATATAAGGTTTGAAACCATAATCATCGATTACAACTCTTAGCAAGTGGTATTGTTGTAATGGGAGTACGACTTTTGATAGTGTCTATAATGAGGAGCTTTTTAAAATAAAAAATATTTTAAAATTTTTTCAAAAACGAATTTGGCTTCTTTAATCTAAAAAATAATAATTATAAATATAAAGATTTATATGATATATATAAACTTTTTTAATTATAAAATATTATAAAAAATTTGTTAGAAAAAATGAAGTATTTATAAAAAATATTTAATAAGTGAATCCAAACAACAGAAAATTCCAACATCAATTGTTGATAGCATCATAGCAGTAATAGAGCTCCATTGTATCTCATGTTATTAATATCTTTTAGGGTGTTGTTTGGCGACGCATTTCACAAAAATAATTTTTTATTATATTATATAAAATTTATTTAAAATTTTTTAAAAATCTACATAATATAATTTTTTTATTATTTAATTTTATTATTTTTTAAACAAAATAAAATTAAAATAAAATAAAAATATTTTTTATTTAAAAAATTATTTTTTTAAAAACACATTCAAAACACCCAATTAGTGACCAGGATGGAATAGGCGCACGAAGAAACATCAATCTAAAATCCAAATCTAGCGGAACCAAAAAAAGCTTGTGAGCTCACGAGGTGCGCACATGGGCTGCATGCAAAAGATAATATCCGAGTTAAAGCACGGAGGGCTTGTTTACTCGAGGGTTATTCAAACGTAAAATTTACCCAAATTTTTAATTTTTGGCGAAAGATAATGAGTTACTAATAAAGTAAAACAATGTCCTGAAAAGGACAATGATAACAAGCTATAAAAGATCGTAATACAACTAACTATTCGTGGTGCATAAACATGGTTCTTGTTAGATCTACTCTTTGGAAATATACTGAAAAGGGATTTTCTATAGAAGAAGGCCATCAGGATATTATTGACTCTACAAGATAACAACCATCCAAGTGAATGCACATTGTAATGGACGTTTAAGAGTAATTATAAAATAAAGTTTTTTAGATAAAAAATATTTTAAAAATATTTCAAATAACAAACTTAATTTTTTTAATTAAAAAATAGTATATATATATATATATATATATATATATATTATAATTTACAATTTTTTTGTATTTTTAAAATTAAAATAATAATTAGAAAATATATGAAAAATATATAATGTTTATTTGAAATTGTATTTTTTAACGATACTTTTTAATTTTTTATTTTATGTTTTCAATATATATTTTATAAATATTTCAAAATTTTATTAAAAATTTAAAAAATATAGAAAAATTTTATGTAATAAATGGTTTTATTTATATTTATATTTTTTTAAAAATAAAAAATAAATTTTTTTTTAAAAAAATAAAAATATTTTCTATTTTATAAAAAATGTATTTTATACGTACTACCAGACCTCTAAATATTTAAAAGCAATGCCATACGATCCCCTTTTCTAAGTGCCAACATCAGGTCCTTCTTTGTATTATGTAAAAAAAAAATTTCTAAATTTTTAAATAAATTTATTTAAAATTTATAAAAAAAATACTGAAAATATGAATTTAAAATTTAAAATATTATTTTTTTAAAATGGAATGTCAAACGTTCCTAACTTAAAAATTACAACGTGAGATGTTATTGTTGAAATTTTCCAACGATTGATTGCTCGTCAGATTAGGTGGCTGTTTATATGAGTTAATAACTTTTTGGATTAAGTTCTATAACAACGCCCATCTAACAGTTATAAGGTGGGGGTTGACTAGGTTCAATGCGTGATAAAATAGGTAAATAACAGACATACAAAAAGAACCACAAAAATTAACTACTTCCATCTAAACCTAAAGAATATTCATATCAACTTATACATGATATAGGGATGATTAATGTCAAATTCAAAAGAAAGATTTATATTTAAGGAGCTGCAGAAGAAAATCATTTGGCGAAATTATGACTTATTGCTTGAGGATCTAGTTCAGCACCGCCAGCAAGTGAACCAGCAGATATCTCTGCGAGCAAACATATACATACATTAAAGTACTGCATAAATATTTATTAAAAAATATAAAAATAAGTTGGAATAAAAAAAAGCACAAAATATACTGCCAAATACCCCTGCATATAAATCGTATATAAGGAAATGCTAGATCTTCAAATTAGATTAGGTCTAAATTAGTAGCAAAAAGTTAAGAAATGATGGTCAAAATAAAAAATAAATTAGCTAATTTAGAGATATACTAACAATTCGTGTCGGATTATGTCAAATGAGCTTTTACTTATTAGGCTTAACTATTCATAATTTTTAATAATTTTATATTGACTGAGTATTGAAATTTGTAAGTGTTTATGAATTGAAGATATCAATTTTTCGATAGTTGGCCAATTAGTTTAGCATCGGGTTCGATGCTACATGAAGTACATACGCAAAGGCTACATTATCATAGATAAGTCACACAATGCTGTCCACTTTCAACATGTATAACATTGCAATTCAATCCGAATCATACAAACATGCAAGGAATTCTGAATTGAGCTATAGATAGCAGAAATCATACAAACATAAATCATGCATACCTTCAATGCCTCCTCAAAATTTCTCCGAATGTGACCTTAATTACATTTATTTATATTGACTCATGAAAAACTGCAAGTATTTTACTGAGTATCTAGATCCTATAGAAGCTTATGCAGTCAACAAATTTGATGATTGGCACTTCAGCTCATACAAGGCCTACCACAGGTCCAAACTTTACGAGATATACAGTTAAAAACAGTTGTAATCTATTTCAGCCTGAGATGGATTTACGTTTAACATTGCGGTTTAAAAATACTTACCATTTCAAATAGTTACTTTGTATTTTCCTAATTAATCATCAGCCAATGGAGCAGTTAATGATTATTAAGGGGCTTTTTGATTTTTCATTCCAAAAACATTACTTATCAATTTTTTATTTTATATTTTTTAATAAATTCTTTACAATAATTTATAAAATTTATTTAAAATTTTAGAAAGTATAAAAAAATTCTACGCAGTAAAATTTTTTTATTATTTATTTTATTATTTTTTAAATCAAAATAATAAAACTCATTTATTGAATAGAATAAAAATACTTTTTATTTTATAAAATTTTTTTTCATAAACATTTTCAAACAGTTCCTAAGAAGGACTCTAAGTTTAAAAGAAGAAAAGAGTTTCTATGAGTTGTTTTAGCTGCTTATGTCAAACATAGTAGTTTTTCAAGAATTACTATCAAGCTATTGTAGAAATAATATAGCCGAAGAAGCATATAAAAAGTAGTAGGTTTTAACACTTCCTTTCAAAAAAATCTACTACTGGAAACTAAAATTCAGCTTCCAAGTTCTGATGATTTTGCTAGCTGATGACTAGATATCAATTATGAATGTCCAAGTATTGGCTATACCTAATTTCCATCCAAGTTCATGAAGAATTTTCGACGTTGCAGATAATCTGTGGAATTTCACTCCCAGAAGTAGCCTGATCCTAATACAAGCTTCCATTAGGTATTGGAAGGTTATTTGCTGTAACAAAATCTCCAAGGTAGAGTAGAAAGTCTGCTGGCCATATTTGGCTTTGCTTTTCTACTTATTTTTATTCTAATTTTTTATTTCACACTTTCTAATTAATTTTTTATAATATTTTATAAAATTTATTTAAAATTTTAAAATATAATAAAGTTCTACGTCGTTTAAAAAAATAGAATTTATCAAAATGCTTTTCATTTAAAAAAACTTTTTCTTTTTAAAGCACTCTCAAACATCCTAACTTCAATTAAGATTTGAGATCATAGTCCTGGGACCATGCATGAATATGCAGTTTTGAACTATAACATCAAAATAGTTACATTTCAGTGACATAAACAGAAGACTTATTATAGATGAGAATTTGAAAATTGCAAATTCCAATCAAACTGATGAACAAGTATGCAGGAAGAAATTGATAATTTCTTAAGATAAATGCCAATCAAGATATACAATAGCCTTTAAAGGGTTATAAATCATATGAATTTCTTTAGCTTACTCTATAACTTCTGGGATGCAATTGACACAATAGATTAATAGAGCACTATCCTCCATTATCCTACATTATATCAGCTTGCATGTTTCAGTTCTCAGGCCTGATTTTCCCAAGCGATTGTTTCATTCTTTTTGCGCCTTTGGGAGATAGAATGATTCAATTCAGGAATTACATTGAATCTGTTTTAAGACTATAAAATAAATTTTCTACATTCAAGCAGCAAAGTTGACTTCACTGCCTTAAATCACTGCTAATAAAAATTCCTTAGGTATGACAAAAGCCAACAATGATCAGCCACATCTCACAAAAGCAAACAAAATCTCCTCAGGTATAACGAGGTGGCAGTATTCTTCCGACCGTTCTCCTGAAATCTTCCAAATATTGAACAAACATGACAATACTTCAGCTTCGCGCAACAACTTGATCTTGCTGCGTGGCAATTCGTAGTCTTTCAATTCTATTTATAGTCTGCGGAAGTGAAGAAATTGATCAACTCGCTCATCATTGAACCTTAGAAGCATAATCCAACTTCTGAGAAAATTTCCTTGGTACAAAAGCAAAGAATGATCAACTACATCTCATAAAGCTTTTCAAACTATTTATAATCTGCGACAGTGAAGAAATTGATTAACAAGCTCATCATTGAACCTTAGAAGCATAAACCAACTTCTGAGACGAGGGGACATAATGTGACTAGAATCTCAGATGCGCGAGGTATCAAATCAAACTCGTGTGCTACAGATACAAAAGCTTACGCTGATTGCAACTGCCGGCCTAAGAAAATTCTCTCAAGCTTCAGAAAATAATATAAGTTACAAAATTTTGTCAAGGTTTACTCATCCTCTGGAAGTCTCCATGAATAATACCCAATTGGCTCAAAGAGATTTGACTTCTTCACTTGTACCAGCCAACCAGAATGTATCTCAGCCAGAAGTAAAGAAAGGCATGACAAAGCCTGCAAGCAGTTGCATCTGACTGATAAGAGCAAAGTATAGTATCCCAAGGCATGTGAAAGCACGAAAACAATATGATTCACTTAGCATAACAGAAAAATAAGAAGCCTGAGACAGAGTGCTTGTTCTGTGTAGCAGCTAAACATTCTCAAGAACAAATTTATAGGCTGAGATCTTTAGTTCCAGTCAGACGTCCAGCCTGAGGCTCAATCTAAAAAAGCACGTTGCTTTCATAAGAAATAAATCACACTAAAAATCTGCCAAGTGGCTTATTGAACAACAACTTACCTTGGCAGGTGATGCCTTGGACAAGGGATTATCATACGCAGCTGTTTTAAAAATGTTGAACAAAAGGTAAGATGGTGGCAAGTAAAAAATAGGGACGTAAGTCTAAACAAGGTAACATTGTATATACGTGTGGACATGAGTACAGGAAGTTTAGAACTTTCAGGCAAAAAAATATATTAGAAAGGTTTCGCTGTAAACAAGAGCATGGTTGGTAGAGGCGCATTTTAGATCATCAATTATTTCAAGATGCACTAGAATGGATTGGGGCTGCAGACATAAAAGATAATACGAATAACATAATATTTGAAATAATTTATTAGCACAATGTGCCACAACTTACCTGAAATGACCCAAAATTCCAACTACAACCAAGCCATCCCAGCAAAGAGTATATGTGCCACCACAAAAACTGAAGAAGGATACCTATACATCAAATATACAAGAGTTAATATAGTTAGACAATGTCAAATGTCAGCGACTCTTTTATTAGATGGAAATCATTTTGAACTTCTGATTTTGTTACCAGTTGTATGATAGTAAAGCTAAAGAGGTAGCTAATAATAATTGGATGAGGTAGATAGAAAAGGCATGGGCTCGCTTATACGCACATTGAAGCACCAATTTGCATCAGATTATGTATAAAGGTCTGCATCAAAAAATTCATGTTTTAGGGAGCTAAATACAAGGGTAATACAACTACAATTCAATGAATGCAAAAGTCACAAGTTAGACAGCTAAATTATTTACTTACAGAAAGGCCATTTAGCGACATCAATTCACTGAATGAAATAACGACTGTTTTCCCAACTTCAAGTCCAATTAAACCAGCATGGATACTTGAGGAGTTTGCACAAAATACAGCAAGCATACCCATGTAGAGCTTCTATATCCAGCCTGTTATTAGATAAGGAAAATCATTATAATCAAGCTCCATGACAATCGGGAAAAAATGATATTGGAACATCGTTGATGAGATTGCCTAAGGGAATAGCCTAATAGATGTAACTTTCAGTAACATGTGTTTACCATAGGATTCGTCACATAAGTTCAGCATTATTAGAAAATGACAGCCAATAGTTAGTGCAGAAGACACCAAGCCAGCAGAGACAAACCTCTTTAAAAATCATTGCAAGTAGGGACTGGGGGTTAACTAAGACGTGAAACTTGAGGATGCATAGCTTTTCTTATGTCATCATCATATAGCCTTTAATAAGTTCTTCAACTAGGTACTGCAGCTGAAATCCATCATGGTCCATAGACTCAAATTAAAGGCCATATACAGCATGACAGTAGAAGTGAATGGCAAATGGTGATTCCAAAGGTTTGCATTACTCTTGACAACACATTCTCTTAACCTAAAATCAAACAAAAAAGACTTGATACAGTAACAAAATTTTCCAAATAGACAAAGCTACATACTCATCTATATATCTTTCATACGAATGAGAAGTTTAGCTCTAAATTAGAGCTCCACAGTCAGTCCATGTTCTCTGTTTGACTAACTTTAAAACTCATTCCCAATTCCATTTATGTGCCTTTCTCTTAGCTATCAGCGAGCAATTTAAATATTTCTTGAGAGAATTCTTATGTTTGTAATAACTTCTAAACTACAAATCCCCTGCTAGAAATTACAATTTCTCAGTGCCGTCACTTCCTACAGCATCAAATAATGACCAAAGACAGATGTTCCTTCTTCCCCTTGCTAGCTTCCCTGGGTAAGAATTGAGCTGGATCAAGCGCAGACTAAACTTTCTCAAAAGACATTACAGTTTAACAGCACAATAAGTCCGAAAACCATGAAACGAAAATTTCAATGCATGGAAAAATACAAAAGAAGAACAGAAGCACGCATTCATATTTCTTTAATCATTCTGAGAAAGCTTTGAACATCAGAGAAGCAAGTGCTATATGTATTCGTATTTTCCTTTCTAATTGTTTCTTCGAAAAAATTTCAGGGAAGCAAAAGTTATGCTTCTCTTCTAGGCCGGTTTCGGACTCTAGGCACTGCAGCAACTTTCTGCTTCTTCTCTTCTAGTTCCTCTTCTTCAGCTGCGGTAGCATCTTCACCTCCTTGTATTGCTTCTTTCTCCTCCATTTTAGCTTGGTTCATAGTAAGCTTTTCAAGAACACAAACTTAAAGTTAGAAACTAATGAAATATTTTCACAGGTGCAATCTGAAAGCTACATGCGGCAAAGATGAGAGGAAGCAGCTATCTTACATCTTCAAGAAACCGCTCATCCAACTGATCAGCAATACGGATGGAAGCAAAGACGGTGCCAGCGATAAGGGACAGCGGTAAGACAAAAGCGACCACAAGACTCATGGTGCTCGGTGGTCCAGCCTTTACAACAACAGCATCTCCTCGCCTCCGCTGCCGTCGTTTGCAGAACAGTGCATTGGCATTCGAGCTAACCATAGATGTTGCAAACAGGATGGAAATGTTAGATAGTTTGTTTTTGGTCGGCGATGTTTGTAATTGTGGCTGTGGTGGAGAGGTGATAACTGTGGAACCATAGGAGATGAAGCTGCTTGCCATAGCAGCTGGCAGGATAAGACTTTCTTTTCGGCTTCCGGCTATAATGATAACTGAGGGGGTTTCCATTGTAAAGGGCCGCACCGAACTTAGAGGTGACCAGGCCTTTCAGCAATGGGCCGAGTTTGTTTTGGCAGTCGTTATTGGACAGTGAGTTTAAGAAGATTTAAAAGTCCTTAAATAAAATTAAAAAATTCAAATTTTATTTTTCAAAAACAAATTGAATTTATTTTAAAATAAAAAATTTTATATAAAAATTTATAATTCTTCTAATTTAAAATTTTTAAAATACAGTAAAATTTTATTGAAAATGTGCAGTGCCAAATATATTGCTACTAATTAGGGCACGTTTAAGAGTGCTTTTGAAAAAAAAAAATTAAATAAAAAATAATTTTTGTCCTATATTAAAAAACATTTGTTTATTTAAAAAAAATAAAAAATAGTCAATAATATATCTTACGATATAAGATTTTTGTTTGTTGGTTTGATCGGTCGTTTCCCTCAGATTATATTTTCAAATTTTTAAATAAATATTATATAATATTAAAAAATATTTATTTAAAAATGTGAAGTAAAATAGAGGGATGGAAAGCACTTTACTACAATAATGTTTTGAACCCGATTCGAACATCGACACGGAAATGTTTTAGGTTATCGGATTATCCTATGACTCCCACTAGAAAAAAAGTTGTTTAGATTTGCTTAACTATAAATTATATATATATGGGAAGGGATAAAAGCACTCTATTTTTAAGACTACTTTTGGGTACTTTTTCTCAATTTATGGTCAGAGTGACCTCCAAATCTAATCTAATCTCCACCGTTGGATATGAAGAATTATGAGTTAGAAATCTACTCATAAAATTTGAGCTCAATCGGACCACGAATTCACTTCGATCCGATCATTGATCAAGAAGACAGAAAGTAAGAAAACTTAAAATATATATATTGTATTATTTCCGTCACATTGATCAAGTGATCAGATGGAGGTGAATTCGTGGTCCGATTGAGCTGAAATTAAAGAGGGAGTGCTCCTAGCCCTTATATATATAATTTGTTAATAAATTCTAATTTTTAGAAAAATTTCTGCTGTACAAAACTTTTTGAGAAAACTAATAACTAAAAGTGACATGAAATAAATTATAAATAATATCAAATAGTCTCTGCAGAGACGTTTGAAGTGCTTATAAAATAATATTTTCTAAAAATAAAAAGTATTCAAAACTTTTTGAAAAATAAACTTAATTTTTTAACTAATAAATAATAAAACTTATTGATAAATTTATAATATATAATTTTTAACCTTTTTAATAATTTTTAAAATAAAAAAATCTATAATATTATTATTTAAAATAATAAGTATTTAAAGAATAATGACACACTTTCTATGCAGAAGAAGAAGGATCTTATGCGGATGCAAGTTGATAACAAAGAACCGCAACAATGAACAAACACAAGTAATAAGATCCCTATTTTATGTAATAAATCAAACTCAGACCCTAGAAAAAATAAAATAAAATAAAGATAAGAATAAAATAAATTATTTTTTTAGAATAGGAGAAGGACGGCCTTTAGAGAGATTTCATCACGAGGCCGCCCCCAAGAAAAAAGAAACAAAGAAACAAAGAGAATAACAACAAAATAGCACTTAGAGAGAGATAGTTAGAAGGTTTAGCTCGAACAACATATAGAGAACAAAAGAGCAGAGAGAAATTTTAAGGTATTGATAGATAGACAGATCGATTGATTCAAATTGAAAACTTATAAAAAATTCATCACAAAAGCTGAAGCTCAATTTTTGATATCGATCATTTAGCTCATAATAAAGGATCACTTGGTTTCTTTTCTCCACACGTTACGATCAATCAATCTCTCCACAGAAAACAAATTTCAACCACTATCTCTTTCACTCTCCACCGCCGCTAGATCATCCTTCAAATTCAATCTCTCTCCTCACTACGCGCCGTCAGTCATCTCTGATTTAGTACTATCTTTAGAAATCTCCAACACACCCATTGATTTATACAATAAAAGGGTTATTTAATAGAAAAAATTATAGATAAATTTCATTCCTAATTCTAAAGGATCCTAACAATATAAAGAATCCGAATTAGATGCAATCACTGACGGCCAGTGCGAAGTCAATTCTGAAGGAGAACTCAAACTCCCAAATCTTAAGAAAAAGAAGAACTCCAGAATCTCAAATCTGAAGAAGAAGAAGAAGAACATCGAAATCGAGATGGCAAAAGAGAAGAGGAACTGTGATTTGAATATTTGATCTAAAAACATGAAAAAGAAGAAAACTTGGGAGCTTCTTTTTCATTTTAATAAATATCGACTTAAACTATAGAAAATAGATTTATCGTATTTCAAATATTCGTAACTGAGTTTCACGAAAGTAAAATTAGAAAGTAAAATTTTGTGAAAAAATAGATTGGAAGCGAAGTTCAGTTTTCTATTTCAATTAGTTTTCTAAGTAGGTTGAAAGTGAAGATTTTATGTTTCAATTATTTTTAGAGGTTGAGTTAGAAGTAAACCTCAGTTTTGTGTTTCAATTATATTTGAAAGTGAGAATTAAGATAAATTGAAAAGGATGTATAATATTTATAAATATAAAAAATTGAAAATATTAAGTTTCGTTAACTATTTATTTAGTTAATATTTAACTATACTATATAAATAAGATTTAATAACAATATAATATACTCAATTAATAGAATATTTATATATTTTATAATAAATTTATCAGATAAAAAATACAGTACTCTAATAATAATAATCCAAAGTATAAATTTATACTTAACACTTTAATACAGTAATAATAAAATATAAACATTAGCATTACAATACTAGATATCACAAAATATATCAAATTTATATATATAATATTATATAATATTCGATATCATAAAATATATTATACTAACTTCAAACTAACGTCACAATCGGCATTATTACTTTATATTTATAAAATTTTGATCAAGTTATATACATTCTTTTATTCTTTTTCTGTCTCATCTTATATCGATAATTTATAACTAACTAAAAACTTACACTTTCTAAGACAACAACAAGAAAGAAGTGTTCCCATTTTTCAAGAGAAGAAAATCACACCAAATCTAATGCACAAAATTTTTTTCCTCTTTCTAACTCATCTATATCCTATTTCTACTTCTTGTTCTTCTTTATGCATTCCTTCACTACCACCCCACGATTGTCAGATTTATCTTATTAACTTTCATATGCAAATGGCTAACAAAAAAAGTCCGTGTTCTTTCATAGCCAATGTCGCTAGTGAAAGAAAATCTGTAGCGAAAAGGGCGGAGAGGAAAGAGATCTGACTGAGAGAAAGAAGATTGAAACGCGAAAAAGAGAAAAAGAAAGGGAAGAGAGAAAAGATCTACAATGAAAAGAAAAAAGACGAAGATGGAGAAGATCTGACGGAGAGGAAGGAAGATTGAAGCGCGAAAAAGAGAGAAAAAATAAAAGAGAGAAAAGATCTACAGCAAAAAAGATGGAAAAAAAGAAGATTTGTAGCGAAAATAACAGAGAGGAAGAAAATTTGATGGAGAGAAAGAAGATTGAAATGTGAGAAAAAAATCGGAATGAAAGATTTTATTGTCTCAAAAAGCGTAAAAAAAAAAAAAAAATAGTAAAACTTACACACGAACGCGCTGATAAATTATAATACTATTTTTTATTTCAAAAAATTTATATTTTTCAATAAGTTTTTTATAATATTTATAAAAATAATATTTAAAATATAAATAAATAATATTTTGTATAATTTATATATTATTTTAAATAAAAAATAAACTTGTTTTCAAAAATTAAAACAAATTTTAGTTCAAAAAATTATTTATTTTAAACATTTTAAATGTTTTCTAAATGGTTTAAAAATATATCTAACTCATCTTTTATCGTATATTTTTGGGTCAATCTAACTAATCCGGTTTGAGTCCGATAATTATTGTATTAGTTCTAAAACAAGTTTTAAATGTCTTTCATGTAATGTGCAAATTGTTCTTGAAAAATTTGATAAGGAGGAGTGGAGAAACTACTCCCGCAACAGATTTTCAAAATACATTTTTATTAAAACTTATTGAATGTCCTAATAAGAATCAAATTTCTAATATTATGTGCTAAAGTATCTCCTTCAATATAAAGGAATCTCTATCTTTGTCGATTTCTTTTACTTAAAAAAAAATCTCACTTTATAGAGTTGATATTGCAGGCAAGAACAGGAGTTTCTAAGCTTTGTCATGGATAATAAAAATAATTAAAAATTAAAATAAAAAAATAGTACGAAACGCGCGAAACAGCTCCTAAAGACTATCCGATACTATTCCCCGACGGTTAACCCGGTACTTCATTAAAAAATAAATAAAATAAAAATACACACACTTTCACTCTGCCTCGGTTCTTCTTCTTCTTTTCATAAGATCGCTGAATCGCTCACTTCTTCGCCGTTCGGAGTTCTTCTTGTTCTTCTGCTTCAGATCTGGATTTTGGGTTGTTCTTCTTTTTCTTGCTTGCGATCGTCGCTGGTCGCTATCTTTCCGCTGCTGTCTGTGGTTCTTCTTCTTCTTCTTGCTCGCAATCGCTGCTTCTCGCGGTTTTGCCGCTGCTGCTTGCAATCGCCTCTTCTTCAAATTCTCCTGTTTCTCTTCATCTTTAGATCTTCTCGACGCAGTTTGATCCAGTGGGTCGATCAGTGACCCGACATAACCCGTAATTCAGTGAGGCGGAGACATATCCGGGTCAATGACCGGGTCGGATCTGCCAGCATTGCTTAGAACCAAAACAACTGCAACAAAAATCTGTGGTTCTTTTAGTTTTCTGCCCTTGTTTCAGTCATGGGCGACAACAAGGTTCCTACCATAAGTTTAATTGATTCTCCTTAGCCCTATTACTGTTTGGTAGCATTTCACAATTGAAGTTTGTTTCACTGTTTGGAAGCCTTTTTTTTGTTAGGTTTTAATAAGTAAAGATTCAATCTTTCTTAATTTTGAGTTTCTTTTCCTCTTGTTTTTTTCACAGTGTGGGTATTTAATATTGATTAGTTGCTTATACTTTTTTACAAGATGTTTTTTAATGTTGTTGACATAGATGCTTTGTGGTCTTCTTAAGGACTCATACAGGTTTGAAGATTAGGAGTATGTCATGGAACTTTTTTACTTGTTTCCGCTAAGAATATTATGTTACTGTATGGAACTTTTTTACTTGTTTCCGACTAAGAATGTTGTGTTATCTCAACGTTGATTGTTGTTGTAGTTGACATTGTAGTTTAGAAAACACAATTTCTATATGTAGCAACAATGCGTGGTTCTTAAACTCTTTTCAAACATGTTCATGATTGGATCTAGGATTTGCTCTTGTATTTGTGTATAAGGTTTTACTCTAGGCCTTTTTTGAAAGCGAATTAGTGAAAAATAATGCAATAAGATGCCTTTAGCAACTCCTACAATTAATGACTCCAATTTGTAGTTAAGGAAGGTGTTAAGGGATACTTCATTAAAGCTGCTTGCCCGACAACACTTCTTTGACCATAGTGCAACTTTGTATTGTAGTTGGTTATCGCAGCTTTTAGATATTTCCTGTGATTAACTGCAAAAGTTACATTATTCAGCATTTTATTCATAGACATTTGAATTTTAATGTGTCTGATGAATTTGTCGAGGTAAGATTTTAACGTGTCTGTTGAGTTGTCAAGAAACATGCCTGTTGATTTTGTAGTATTTACATTAAAGTCTCTACAACTGAAACAGTTGCAGATGGATTTCGGAGAATGCTTTTCCTACATCATGTGTCATGTCTTGTACTATAGTGTTTAGCTTTAGTCACACTAGTTTCTTGTTGCAAACATGGTACTTTCAATGCTTTTATTGTTGATATTAACTAGTTTGAGATGCATTGGATGTCCTTTTTGTAATTGCTTTTATGCTCTCTTATGTTTTACTTTGATTGTTCCTTGATTAAGCAATTTATCCTCTTTCTAGGAGTTTACCACATTGAATTTATTTTGGTAAGAGTAGTTGAACTTGTCGTTTGCTTCCGTCATTGCCCCCAGGATTTCGTCGATTGTAACACCTACTCCATTGTAGTGTCTACCTGCCTAGACAATAAAGTATTCCTCTTGTTGTGCTCAAACTCCGTTTTGCTTCTTTTTGGTTCTCTACTGACTTGTAGCTCGATTTCTTTCTCAAAACAGGTCATAATCTTTGGCTCATTCACAGAGGAGGAAACTAGATCTTTTCTAAATGATCCAACTGGAAGAAATGATCATCCTTCAAGCTGCACAATATTACAATTTGGCTCCTTAGACTTCACAGCACTCGGTTCAGCTAAAAGTTTTGGTACTGAACTGAAAAAAGTGAACTCTAGCTCATCAGTCACACAAGTTCGAAAGGTAAGTGAGACTAATGGCCCATGTAAGAATGGAGCATCATCCAACCATAAAGTCCAAGAGACCCGAGAGCCACTGTCGAATGGGAATGTCAACAGTAAAGTTGTGGAAGATGGAGTAGAGAACTTAAGTCTAAGTTCTATTCGTACATCTCAGAATGGAGCTGAGCATACTGCAGATGTCTTAACAAGCCCCAATAGCAATTGTTTGGAGGATGAGGATGAAGCTTTATGCAATGGCTTTGAGTCTCCTGATGTTGCTCGAGAGTCCACTGTATTTAAGATAAGTGAACAGAATCTTTCAATGAAGAACCTACTTCCTCGTGGCTTGATAAATCCTGGAAATTTGTGCTTCCTTAATGCTACAATGCAGGCACTCCTCTCTTGTATGCCATTTGTCCGGCTGCTACATGATTTGAGAAGCCGTGAAATCCAAAAGGTTGATTGTCTGGAAACCTCTTTTCATGCTATTTAGACCATATTATGCCATTTCAAACCTCTTGTTTCTTATGCTAAACTTCTTTTCTCAGGTCGACTTTCCAACACTACATGCATTTGCAGAATTCATCTCAGAGTTTGACATGCCAACAGAGTCCATCTTGACAAAGAACAAGAAGCCAGTTTTGAAAAGTGGGGATTCCTTTGTCCCCACAATGTTTGACCCAGTCCTGAAGCACTTCACTCCAGATCTACCCAATAGCTTTTCTGGGAGACCAAGGTGTGTATGAAAGGAAAGTTGCTTCTGTTTACTTACAACAAGAACTTTTTTTCCTAAAGAGATGCTTTAAAGTGCTTTTTAGATTATATAAAATATAGAAAGTGGTGAGCTAAATATTAACTTTTCCTGGAGGAACCTAAAAAAGCATTTCCACTTGGTAATCTGGCCAAAATAGAAAGTTAGTTAATGCTTATAGTGTGAGCAAGTATTCAGCTTTCTTGTTCTAGAGTTCTGACGGTGCTTTTCGTAAATTACACTACAGGGAACATAAAAGACCAGTCTTTTCTTCCATGATTCCATTTTGCAAAGAATGTCCCCCTGGCCTTAGTTTTTGTAAGGATCAATGTGCAATACTAAAAAGAGAAGCTTAGTAGCAAAAGACTGCAACTTTGCATATCGGTTAGATCAGATAAAGTTCTTGATTCATGTCTTTTAAATGATTGCATTCCATATTAGCAGCATCTTCAAGAAATTTCTGGTTGCTTCTCATCATTATGTGAATAACAAGGGAGGGCTACTCTTTGCTTAATATCCATGATGCCTACTAACCTTGGAGATGAATATGGTCTAACCAAGCAGGAAATCTACTCAAGTGACAATATAGGTGCATCTATCCAATAGTATATTGTCTCGCCTGGCTTTCTTCTTTCATGTCATTTGTCTCAAGTTAGTTTGGGAAATACATTTTACACTTAATGCTAGTATACTGCATCTGTAAGCTTTGAGAACCTTTCCAATATGGGATAGGCTGAAGAACATAAATCTATTAGGCTGTCCATAAGATGATTTCTGTATTCTAACTTGTTCTGCAGTGAGGTGGTTTACAACACCTTGAAGGCCCTTAGGAACAGTATTCACTTTCCTCTTAATGCACCTTTTTTTGTTCATTTCTTCCTAAATTTCTTCACTTTATCCTGCAAAAGGAAGTTAGTTATAAAGCTTTATGTCACATTCTATTTAATATGAAACATATCTGAAGAGACTGCCAATGTTTAGTAAATTAAAGTTTCTAAGTAAACAAATTTGCTTTCTTTGCACCTAATTTGAACATAAGGGAATCTCTATCTTTCTCGATTTCTTTTGCTAAAAAAAAAAAACAATCTCACTTTATGGAGTTGATATTGCAGGCAAGAAGATGCGCAGGAGTTTCTAAGCTTTGTCATGGATAAGATGCACAATGAACTACTAAAAGTCAAGGGTCAGTCTTCGAGTCTCAATGGAGATTCCTCTCTTGTTTCATCTTCTGAAGAAGATGGTTGGGAAACTGTTGGTCCGAAGAACAAGTCCGCTGTGACTAGAACTCAAAGTTTTGTTCCATCTGAATTGAGTGAGATATTTGGAGGACAGTTATGGAGTGTTGTCAGGGCACGAGGTATAGCAAGTATTGGTTTTTACATGTTTATGAGTCTCAGTTTGTCTTTGACATAGTGCTTTTGTGACTTTGCCCTGATATTTTGTTGTTGAATTACTTACATTAGCCACATTATTTTTAGGAAACAAAGCTTCAGCAACTGTTCAGCCTTTCCTCCTCCTTCATCTTGATATCTTACCTGATGCTGTTCATAGTATCGAAGATGCACTGCATCTGTTTACTGCTTCTGAAACTGTTGAAGGATATAGAACATCAGCTGGAAAGGTACTCACCTCTTACTTTTATTATAATATGCATGCCAAGAACCGTATTATTTTTGAAACATATATCCCTGTATTAGAATGATCCAGATGTTTTTAACTTTAAGAAGCACTTCTACCATGTGTGATTGACTTAGCAAGTTTACTCATGGAGTCTGAATGGAATCTTCTGTTGAAGGCATGAGATGTTATTTAACTGCATAAAGACCCACGCAATCATTGAATAAATGTAAAACTTGGTTTTACCTTTCTAATAATTTCTCACCTTCTTGTCTGTTAACCCATTACGGCGTACAGATTATACTTGTCACTATTTGTCATGGTTTTGATGTGTTCAAATTGAATTTGATTAATATCTGATCTTTTTTCAGGTTGGAGCTGTAAGTGCTAGCAAGTGTGTGAAAATACAGAGACTTTCCAAGATACTGATATTGCACTTGATGCGATTTAGCTATGGAAGCAAAGGAAGCACAAAACTGAATAAACCTGTCCATTTCCCTCTGGATTTAACTCTTGGCCGAGATTTACTTGTTTATCCAAACACAGAGGTAATTAAACCATATGCTTGGTCATTTAAAAATTCTTAGTTAGTTAAACTATGTGCTGATATAACCTTAATCTTCCAGCAGTGTTTATCGTCTGGAGAAATTTGACTTAAGTAGTCTCTACCTGTTTTTTTTGCAGGGTCGTAGGTATGAGCTCGTCGCCACTATTACTCACCATGGAAGAGATCCATCAAAGGGTCACTACACGACTGATGCGAGGAATTCTGATGGTCAGTGGCTTCATTTTGATGATGCCTCTGTGACAGTGCTTGGCACCAACCAGGTCTTGCATGACCAAGCGTATCTTCTCTTTTACAAGCAAGATAATGAATCATCCTTACAATCACCTCACATAGCAGGCTGAAACTGTTATTGGTTCCATCGACATGTCAGAAGTCCGTAATAGTACAAAATACAGAACCAAAAATGGCGTATGTTTGTAGTTAGGGTAGTAAAATGCCTGTTTATTGTATTAGTTAACATTTTCAAGTCCTTGTTAGGGTTGTAGTGAGTTGGCACAGCTTCATTCTTTGTTGTCCTATCAAGTTTATGACATGCATCGTGTTTATAAATGGTGCGTCAACATTATGGTGGCCTTTAATGAACGGTTAGATTCTGTATATAAAATCGTTCGATTTGATGATGCTCTGCAGTTGAAAGGTTGAATTTCTGTCTGTTCTAGTCTGAGCTCTTACCAGACTCTCGTTGCCTGCTGCTGAATGGGGTTATCGCTTTGTTGCATGCCTGCCTTCTTTGATTACTGCCCTCTAGCATTCATGACACTTATTTTTTGCTTTGCGAGGATCTTCCTTCTTTTCTTTTTTGTGTGTTGGGCTTCTCACTGTTTATGAAACTAATTATCTAAAGATTTAGGATGCGTTTGGGAATGCTTATAAAATAAAATTTTTTTGAAATAAAAAGTTTTTTTGTCCTTTTAAAAAATGAGTTTTATTTTTTTACTTTCAAAAAAATAATAAAAATATATAATAAAAAAATCTCATTACGTAAAATTTTTCTATATTATTTAAATTTTTAAATAAATTTTCTAAATTCGGGCGGGCCAAGAGAGTTATCTTGCTTGGGCTGATCTGGTCAGATTCCTCCACCTGGGTTGGGTCAGATCAGTTTGATATTATTTTTTGGCTCGGTCCTATCTGTTTGTCTTTTGTCTAGTGTTTTCTTTAATATAGTAAAAAAACGATGAAAGGATAAAATATAAAAAATAAATTCAAAAATTTTAGTATAATATAAAAACAAAATACAAATAATATAATATGGATGTAATTATACATTTTGGTTTGTATTTGGAAGATTTTTATTTACAAATTATTTATAAATTTATTCCATCAGGCATCAGTTCTTCATTATGAGTTATATATCTTTTTAATAGCAAAGTTTTTAGTCTACTAATTTTTCAAAAAATTATCTACATATTTGATTGAAACTAAAAAATTTGCAACTCAATAAATATGTCATAAGAAGCTTTCATTATTTGCTTTATCCATCTGCAATTACTTTAAACATATATACAGTACGGATCTAACTCAATGTCCGTAAGTATTTTAGATTGATCTTTACAATCTCAAATTACTTACGGATATTGAGTCAAATTAATCCTCAAATTGTAAGGTTGTCTGAAATTCTAGAAAAAACTATATAAAGACCAATTTAAATTATTTACGGACATTGAGTCATATCCATAATGGATAAATTTTTAAATCAATTACTGAACTCATAGATAATTAAATGGATACAAATGCAAATGCAAATGTAAATGCGTAAAGCAAAAGGTGAAAGCTTCTTATGACGACGTAGTTAATGAAGTTGCAACTTGCAAGAACAAAAAAATTGAGTTAGTAAAATTTGAATGAAGATAGAACGTCAGCCAATGATAACACACCTATTTGCTGCCAACGATAACACACAACGACAATACTGATGTCAGCATGATCGTTATTTTAGTAAAAAATTATTTAAAATTTTTTTTAATCTGATCAATTGTCAATGTTGACTAGGTCAAAAATCGTCGTTAATAACGTCAGTTTTGATCGGTCAACATATATAGTGACTGGATGGGCGGGCCGATAATATCGGCCCTATCTGTGTGATGGATTGGGTCGGATCGGCCTGATCTTATTACTGTTCATAAGCCAAACAGGCCGTTTAGCTTGACTCATATTTACATCTTTAAATATCTTATGTGGGTCCTAGTAGCAACACCTCATCTTCAAATTCTACACAATCGCGAAATGCTAAACACCATAAAAGAAAAAGAAAAATTAGTATTGTCGATTTTGGTTTGCCGTCCTGCTCAACGGTGGTGGGTTGACCCGATGGGTCAACCTGACCATTCAGGTTCCAGACTTCTGGCCACTGAATAAGCAACAACAATATACCACTTATTAGCAACAACATCACCAATTGAATTGGCAACCAACAGTAAGCAACAACTTTACCAATAACAAGTGACAACATCAATAATAAGCAATACCATCCACATCAAGTAATAGCCTCGCTATCCATATTAAGTTAAAAATACAAGCAGTAACATCTCAACATCAAGTAACAAATTACAAGTTACAAATAACAGCAACAACTTCCACATTTTTTGCAATCAACTAGTAATAACTAGCAGCAAGTTACAAATTACAACTAATTGCAATAACATCCACCAACAATGCAACAAGCAATCAGTCTTTCTGTTCCAGGCTTCCAGGATGTGAACACTGAATTTTGAAGGAACAGAATAACAAGCATAACTTGCTGTCCAGACTTCCTGCATCTACTTCCTTCCTTCAATCAACCTTACTGTCCTAGCCAGCAATAGAACAGCAGCAAGCATAACAAGCATAACAATCAGCTTTCTTCAAAAATAACAAGCATACTGCATCACAAGCCTTGCTGTTTCAGCCAGCAGTCAGCACTATCCTTGCTGTTCCAGGCTTCTAGCTAGTAATAACAAGCAGAAGTGCATAACAAGCATGATGCATCACTAGTCACTACAGCACACTGTTCATCCACACCATAGTTTTTATGCATAAAAAATGCTATGATTAGCAACAACATACAAAGGTATTTGTGTGTCTTATATACCACCAGAACTAAACAGCAAATCAAATAGATGCAGTTGCAAATAAAACAGTCAGCAACCATGAAAGCAAACAGAATGAAACTTGCTACTATATGAACAAGTAATCCAACAAATATGCAATGATATTTTGTAAGTCTTATATCGATCTAGACATCAAAGCATACCAAATATAATGCAACGAGAGGGCAGTTTAAACTTCAAAGTCCTAAAAAGCATGGATTTTTTAACAGAATCCAAACAGAATGCAATCTTTAAATTCTTAATAGAATGCAATTCAACCAGACAATGTCACCAATCTTCAAGAAATTTAATATATTTCTAATAACACCAACTCACAAATATTATCTTATAAAAGCAACATGCTAACAAAAAGTCAAAAACTACTACTAAACATCAAGTCACGCATTTAGAGTCTAAAGACTAAAACAGTTACCTTTAATCCTTAAACTACAATCTGACAGGAACTCTTACGCATGCATATGTCCACCTCCTTCATTCTCCTCATCATCCTCATCAAGATCTTCTAGGTCTAAATCTAATTCAGCATCTACAAATATTTATAGATGAAAAACTCTCTCAATCTTATTTCAATCGTTCAATAAAAGTACATATATATAGTCTCTAGTAATACTAAATAAGGAGAGCTCTAAATAATAAAAGATATCTAATTTTAAAAGCAAAAATATCTAAAATAATTAGGAAAGATATATAAGATAACTAAGTAAATATATTTAGGATAAATATATTATTGACTCACGTCAATACTCTCCCTCAAATTAGTGCAAAGATGTCATCAATGCCCAACTTACTAAGTGAGTTATGAAAGATTTTAGTTGAACCTTTTTTTGTCAATATATCTGTTAACTGTGTCTCTAAAGCCACAAAAGGTAATTCAACCAATTTTACTTCTAATTTTTTCTTAATAAAATATCAACCGATCTCAACATGTTTGATCAGATCATGCTGTACTGAATTATGAGCAATATTTATTGCTGTCTTATAATTACAGAACAATTTCATATTATTTTTAGGAGGAAAACCAAACTCTGTCAACAACATTCGAAGCCATAAAAGTTCACAAACACCATGTGTCATCCCTCTGTATTCAACTTCAGCAGACGATCGAGCAATCACTTTCTGTTTTTTACTCTTTCATGTGATTAGATTACCATCAACTAATATAAAATAGTCAGATATACAGCGTTTATCTGTTTTATCTTCTAACCAATCTTCATCAGTATATCCATCAATATTCAGATGATTATACTCTTTGAATAGTAATCTCCTGCATGGTGCTGGCTTCAAATATCTCAAAATTCAGTTCACAGCTTCCATATGATCAATACTTAGAGAATGCATAAACTGGCTAACAACACTCACAGCATATGCTATATCAAGGCGAGTATGTGATAAATAAATCAACCTATCAACCAATCGTTAATATTTTTTCTTAGCTACTGGCACTTGATTAGGATGCTCTGCTAATTAATAATTCTCAATGATTGGTGTATCGGCAGATTTGTAATTCGACATTCCTGTCTCAGACAATAAGTCAAGAACATATTTGTTTGTGATAGAAAAATACCTTGTTGAGACCTTGCCACTTCAATGCCTAAAAATATTTTTAACTCTCGAAGTTCTTTCATCTCGAATTCAGAGACTGGATATGTATTTAATCTCTGAATTTTTTCATGATCATTATCTGTAATAATCATATCATCAACATAAATTATCAAGGCAGTTAACTTATCATTCTTGTTCTTAAAGAATAATGTATGATCCGCGTTATTCTATCGGTGACCATATCTGCTTAAAGCTTAACTAAATCTACCAAATCATGCTATTGGAAATTGCTTAAACCCATATAAAGCCAATTTTAGCCTGTAGATATAGTCAGTTCTTTTCGATACGCTATAACCAGGCGGAAACTTTATATGCATTTATTCTTCTAACTCACCATGAAGAAATATATTTTTTACATCAAACTGCTGCAAGGACCAATTAAGATTTGCTACGAAAGTCAACAATACTCTGATAGTGTTAATCTTTGCAACTGGGGCAAAAATTTCGTGATAATTTACTCCATAAGATTGTGACTACTATTTGCCCACTAACCTTATCTTATACCTCTCAATTATTACATATGTTTTGTGTTTGATGGTGTACATTCATTGACAACCAACTGTTTCTTTCCTTTTGGTAATAGAAAGTTTGGGAGTTTTTAATCTCCCAAGTTAGATTCTTCTGAGAGCATCCATCTTTTCATTCATACCCTTAATCCATATAGGATCGGATAAGGCTTTTCTAGTGCTAAAAGGAAATGTTACAGCTGCCACCTGATTAATAAAAGTAACATATGATGGGGACAGCCTGTGGGAAGACACATAATTAGCAATAAGATGTCTGAAAACTTTTCTTTTAGTGAATATCTCTCAGAAGGTTTTCTACGATTTTTTTTAAGTGGTAACTGATAACGTCTGCAGATAATATTAGATTTATGTATAATAATATTCTAAGCCTCAGTACTTATCTCAGAGATATCATTAACAGTTTAAGCGGGTACTGCAGGATGAGATAGGGAGTTTCTTTTGCAACTTCAGCTCTTTCTATCTGTTCCGATTTTCTTTTAGTTTAGCTCAGTAGTTCTAACCTGCTTCAGATCTGAGTCATGATTCACACATTGTGTCTTACGTTTCTCAATATATATGCTGAGTTCAATAGTAAACCAATTCATATCTTCCGTAATTTCTATCTCCTTCTTAATATCTAAATTTGATGCCGATCTGACAAAGTACATTTCCAACTCTAAAATGTTACATCCATAGTCACAAAGGTACGGCGTGTCGGAGAATGATACCAGCGATAATCTTTCTGGTGAGGATCATAACCAAGAAACAGGCACCTTAAAGCGCATTGATCTAATTTATTCCCTTGAGTTATTTGTAAATGTACTAATGCATCAGAACCAAAAATTCGAGGTAGAAGTGAGAAAACATAAGGTATAGTAATAAATGTAGATAAATTTTCAAATGGTGTCCGAAAATTCAGAACTCTAGATGGCATGCGATTAATCATATAAACCGCATACTAAACTACGTCTACCCAATAATATCTTGAAACATGAGTTCCAACAATAAAGCACGAGCGATTTCTAATATGTGTCGATTTTTCTTTTCAGCCATTCTATTTTATTGTGGTGTTCGTGGACAAAAATTTTCATTAATAATACCATGCTAATGAATGTAGGAGCTCAAAGATGTATTAACATACTCCCCTCTATTATCAGAACGAAAAACTCGAATAGGAAAGAAAAATTATGTCTGCACCATCTTATGAAATCGCACAAAAATATCACTAACATGATTTTTATTTTTTAAAGTATATAACCATGTCATGTATGTGCAATCATCTACAAATATCACAAACCACCTAATGCCAGTAAAAGTCATAACCGGAGAGGATCCCCAAACATCCGAATGGACATTTACAAATGTCACAAACCACCTAGTGTTAGTAAAAGTCATAACCGGAGAGGGTCCCCAAACATCTGAATCGATTAACTCCAAAGGAGTTGTTCTTTTATTGATAGTAGTAAAATACGACACTCGATGACTCTTACAAGGATACATGTTTCACACTGAAACTCGGACTCTTTGAGACTAAAAAATAAATATGGTAGTAGATATTTTAAATAACCAAAAAAATATGACATAGACGGCGATGCCAAAGGCAGACTTTATTCTTCTCGTCAGTTTCAGATCCATAAGCACTGTAAACTCTGCCTAAACTAATATTATCCAGATAGTATAAACCCCCTCTATTAGTACCATGTTCAATTATCTCATGTATCTGGGTATTTTGAAGTAAGCAAAAATAAAGATACATAAGAATAATACAATTCAACTGTTCAGAAACTTCTTCAGTAGATAAAAGATTGTGTGTGAAAGATAGAACAAATAGGCAATTCTGTAGAAATAGAGATGATGATATTGCACTGTACCAACATCTGTCACTGGATAACTCTTTTCATTCGCATATGTCACATTATTTCTAACTAGAGCACTGACGGTGTGAAAATTTTTCGGATCAAATGTCATATGATCCGTAGCTCCAGAATCCAAAGTCCATCCTATATCTCATTGTGAATCTAAAACAGTAAAAGCAAAATTTTGGTTACATGAAATTGGAGAATCTGAATTAACTTGCGACACCAAAGATAAAATTGGTAAAGAAGCAGTCGATGATGTAGAAGATGAAGGATCAGCTAATGTGAGGCTTGCAAGTCCAGACACTACATCAGAGATTTTTTTTATCTTATTTTTTTTTCTTATTCAGTTCCTCCCACCAATCAGGATAACCAACTAACTGAAAGGATGAATTCTGAGTATGCCCAGCTTTACCATAATGAGTACACTATTTTTTTTATGCTTTTTGCTTCACTTAGAGTGTAATTTTTGAAAATCACAGCAGCAATAACTCATAGTACTAATATCGTTAGAACCCATCATAACTACTCGTCGTTGCTCCTCACGACAAATGTAGTTATAAGATACTTCTAACCCAAAGAACACATCTGTTCATAATAGATCACTGTGGGCTTTATCAAATATATCATCAAGCCCAGCCAAAAAAATATAGACACATTCTCTCTCAATCTCTTTTTGTCAAGCTAATATATCATTAGCATAACAAATCCTGATTGGATTATGAAAATCTAATTCTTACCATATGTTTCGTAATTTTGCATAGTAGGCCATAACAGATCTTCTACCTTGCTTCAATTTGAATGTCCTGCATGTTAATTTATAAATCTGAGATATGTCAGGATTATAATAATAAGTTTTGGACACAGCAGTCCAAACATCTCTTGCAGTGAGAAACCGAATAAAAAGCTCCATCACAGCTGGTTCCATGGAGTTGATCAACCATCCTTTGATAATAGCATTGTCAATTCTCCACCGGGCATAAGTAGGATCAGTCTATTGAGGTCGTGCTATTTCTCCGATCAAATAGCCTATTTTATCCTTTTCAGCATTGTACATCTCAACAACTTGATACCAAAGAGAATAGTTTGAACTATTTAACTTAAAACTAATAGCAGAATGAATTACCATGTACACTGATAATAAGAGTAGTCATTGAAGCAACCGGAGAGAGAGCACTTGAAGTTTTCATAAAAGTTTTGACAAGCGGCGGCGATTGGCGGTAGAAAGCTTGAATTGAAGGAGCAAATAATTTGGGGATAAGCGCGGTGATCATGTGGATCGAGGTCGTCGTGTAAAAGACAACGAAAGATTTGAATTTTTTTTTGTTGTGTAGATCTAATCCGGTTAAATCTCCGAATTTGTTCTAGTCGAAATTTCTAACCATTGTAATCGTACCTCCAGTATCGCAACGAATAGTCTGGTCAGAATCTGACCGTCACATTCATTTTCTTCACGACAACGGCGAGTAGATTTAGAGTTTTCCTCTGATACCAATATGAAAAAAAATTTCAATTTTGTTTTAATCGCTCAATATAAGTACATATATATAGTCTCTCATAATAATAAAATATATCTAATTCTAAGAAAATATATCTAAAATAATTACAAAAGATATATAAGATAACTAAGTAAAGATATTTAAAATAATATATTATTAACTCACGTCAATATTTATAATTCAAAGTTTAGATTTTTAAAATCCACAATTCAACAAACATTATTAATTGAAAATAAAAGTAGAAATAGTTACCATTAGTAGATTTTGATAGGAGTTATCGGAATAATGGCGAGAAGCAGAAACAGTCGGAGCAGAATGCAACTAGTCAGTTGGAGTAGTGGAGCAGATTTTGAAATCACAAATAGTGCGGACTATAGAGTAGCCATCGGAGTGATAACGAAATTATAGCCGGAGTAGGCGAGTAGAGAAATTTGACGAGGTAGAGACGAAATTGTAACCGAAGCTGAATTGTATCAGAGGAATTTGACGAAGCTGGAGCAACGGAATTGAAAAAGAGGCGAAGAATTCAACGAAACCGGAGCCGAACCGATGAAATCGACAGAGTTGAGTAACGAATTCGATGAAGCCAGAGTCGAAGCAAGTAGCTTGCGAAGACTGAAGAGGCGGAGAATAACCTAGACGAAGAAACAACGAAATTAATAAAGTGGAGCCGGAGCCGAAGCGATCAAAGACATGAGTAAAAGTTAGAAAATTTTCGAAGAAAGAAACGAGTTAGCAATCAACACACGATTTCTTTTTCATTATTTTTGTTTTAGCAAAATTACAAATTAGGCACGTTAGTTTATTATTTATGTTTTCAACGCCGACGGACCGAACTAGGCAAGCAGTTCGACAGGTTGATCCAAAAATCGTCCAAATCAAATAGGTCGTGATCTGTCAATCGTAAGATAATGTAAAAAACGTTTGATCTTATTATTATAAAGACTAATTTTTTAATATATTTTTTATAAGTATTTAAATTTATTTATTTAAAAAATATATTAAAATTATATATATTAAAATATTTTTATTATTTATTTTTGTTAAAAAGTAAAAATAAAATTTATTTTTTAAAAAAAATTATTTTAAAAAAATATTAATTTAGAATTACTTTATTTGTAGATCTAAGCAGATTTGGTGTATTTATTGACGGTTCTGTTCAAATCTCACAATATTGAGAAAAACCTGTGTGTCTCTCTTCATTGATGAGTTGGCGCCAACAAGCGGTCACAGTATTGAAGGAACAAAACATGAAAAAAATATTATTATTACTGTACACAACAATTTCCAGCTGTGCTCCAGTTCAGTAACGACCAACACCCACGTTGTCCTTCTCACGTGACACCACGAAATAATTTTTCAAAATATGTTTTACGTATCCTCCTTTTTCTTTTTCACAAACTCTGAAATATCGCAACTAAAATCTCTCGAGCAGGAAAGTGGACTTCCCTGCTGGGTCCCAGACTGTGCTTCCAGCTGGAATCATTGCGTGGCGGGCCGGAGACGAAAACAAGAGCTTTCCCTAGACTCCACATATCTCTGGGCCCCTGTGGAGCATGAGCTTTCAATTTGACCCAAGTAGCAAGGACCCACTAGTTAGCAAGCGTCGTCTGTCTATCATCGCGGGCCCTACTACCCACGACCATGTGGCTCACGCACTAAATAAGGCCCATCAATTTGGGTCCATGTTTATGTGACATGTAATTTTCCTGTAGTGTGGGACCATGGCAGCCAGGATTTTGATAGACAGAAGAGGAACGTTCTACTTGTGTTTATGTTTAAGGACTTACTGTTTTTTTAAAAAGAACGTTTTGCAATTTTCTAAATTGATTTCGAAGAAATAGAGTTAAGTGGCATGAACTAAAAAGATAAATTATAATTCAAAGAGAGATTGGGTTGTCTTTTACGATTACTTAAATTAATGACAAAATTTAGCGCAATAAATATTTGCTTTGTTTTTAAAGAAGAGCGTTGTATGAGGAGTAGTATTTTAAAATATTAAAAAAAGCATACTTACAGGGTGTATACGTAGCAGTGGTGACGAACTTGAATCACTCCTCGTTTATTAAATAAACCCTTATTGCTTTATCACCCGATAACTAACCGATTAATTAATTCATGATTAATGGTTTTTAAGTTCACTAGCTTTTCTGAGCTGGTTGCTGTTGGACCACTTCTTTTCTAATTGTTATTATTTTTTTTTTTCACGCCAACATAATAAGAAACAAAAAACAAGAATTAAGAACAGTAGAAAAAAGTGATTTGATCTGAATCCCAGAAGTTGGTGCATATAATTAGAGAAACGGAATATGAAATGGCTTTTCTAAAAGTTCGTTCATTTATAAACAATCTATTATTATTATATAGTTAATTTTATAAATTTATTTTTAGTAATTTACTTCTTACCGATTTTTTAAAGGTTAATTTCTGAATAAAATACATGCTATAACAAGTTATCGATATTAATTTTTACTGTAAAGTTTGACCTGTACCAATCATACTACTAAGGAGCTCTTTTCGTAAGGTTTTTTTTGAATGAATTTGTTTTAAAAAACACAAACTTATATGGAACTTTTCAATATCCAATCAAAATAATAGAATGATTTTAACTTTTTTAGCTAGAATACCATTTGATACTATAAAGAAAAGGTTGGTTTTTAATCTGAAAGCAAAGTTGGAAGAATCTTTTAAATTATTTTTAATGAACTAATGAAAATGAAAGACATATTCAAAAAAAGATAGAAAAAAATTAATTGTTTCACCGTCAAGTGACGGAAGCCATGAAGAGTCAAACTCTAGTCCTTTTAGTTAATTTAATATATTAAGCCATGCAGAAATGAATTATTAAGATTTAAAATATAGAATTAGATCCTTGCTAAACGATCGTAAATTCGTAATCGCCTGACGAGGACAAAGCAAAACAACAAACTAACCTGCTAATTACGGCGTAGTCTTAAGATATTAAAAAACAAATTAATGTCAACGTCTGTAAAGTGGCTTAAAAGCCAAATATCAAATCTGTCAAAATCCAGTTATAGTGTTGTGGCATTGTAGACCCAATTGTTAGATTTTAGATAATTTTTAAGTGTATTTTAATTGTTGTTAACTCTTCAAATTTTAAAATAAAAAATATTTTTTAATATTTGGTTACTTCGTGTTCACAAAAATTATTTTCTATTAGTTTTTTATTGAATTTAATTGTAAGAATTTATGTTTAAGAATTTTAATATAGCTATCTTGTACATGTTAGCACAATTATAATCATTAATATAGTTACATTATTTATTCATAACAATAATAATGTTTGTTCATGTATTTTTATACATATCTTGTCTTCCATACATTAAATTGAAGAAAGGAATTAATGATGTATCTACGACAGTTGGTTTTGGCACTCTCATACGCTGTCAATAATTTGGTCGTTGCTTAATTTGATAAGCAAGATAGAGAGCCAAAAAAAAATGCCGTAACGAACAAAATGCGTGTATGCCTTCGAAAGATAGAACTATACATGCTTCAAAACTATAGTGTTAAAGAAAGGTTTAGTTCCACATTGCTTATCAATAGTTCTGAGATAATATTCATAAAGATTTGGGCTCACTCTTCTCATAACCAATTGGTTTTGAGAGAAATTCTAAATTCGTTATATAATATCAGAGCGGGTTGAACCGAATCGGCCCAAGATGTGGACTAAATTTAACTTTATTATCCATATCTATTCAGGACTTTCATTGTTTGCTTTATTTCAGGACAAAATTAGCCCGCTTCATTTCAGGACAGATAGTCCGTTTTATTCAAAAGACAGTTGTCCGCTACATTGTAAGACAAATAGCCTATTTTATTTCAGGACAGATCGCCTGCTTCATTCAATTCATTATAGGGCACGTAGTTCGCATTAGTTCAATTTACAACTAAAAAAAAAAAAAAAGCACGCTCCACTGGAGGGCAGGTGTTAAAGAAAGGTTTAGTTTCACATTATTTATCAATGGTCCTGAGATAATATTCATAAAGATTTGGGCTCACTCTTCTTATAGCCAATTGGTTTTGAGAGGAATTCTAAGTTCGTTACACATAGATCTAAACTTATGCCTTATTTATTTCACCAAAAGTAATCTCAAATAATTTTTTAATAATTAATAATTTATTTATTTAAAATTTTCATTTTAAATAAGTACTCCCTTAAATATTCTTTAGCTTTTGAAAATAATGTCTAACTAAACCTAGAGTAGAAGTGGGCGAACTTTTCACTCAATTTTTGAATTACTTATGATAAAAAAATAATTTTATATTATTCAATAAATTTTTATAATTTTTTAATAATTTAAATATATATTATTTAGTAAAAAATAATTATAAAATATTTTTATTACTTTATTTTATACTTTCAACATCCTCATAATTATTATATATTAGTGGAGGGAGTTGAGACAAACATATGAGACAATAATTTGTTTAGCTAGATTGAGCTGGCAATGGCATTAGCCGGAGTTGTTTTGTATGCATGATAGTTAGTTATGACGCTTTTAAAACACCAAATTCCTGGGACCAGTCTACTAACGTGCCATTCCCATTCTCTCATAAAACAAAAATTAATAACTAAAGAAAGAGCTAAAAGAATTTTCTATTGTATTTCTCGTAAGCGTCTATTTTAATTGCATAAAACGTACTAATTTTGGCTAAACTTTACATTTTTATATTAACTTTTTGTATTTATTCTATTGAATTTACTTTTAGTATTTATCAAATTCAACTCCATTAATGGGTTCCATCCTTATATAACAGAAGATGCTGATAAAATGTTTCCCTACGAACTCAAAAAACTCCAATGTCTGTTTATGCGGTTTTTCTTATACTAGGAAACAAAAATTTTCATATAAATAAATAAAAATTTAAAAATGAATTATTTATATCGAATTTTTTTAAAATTAATTTTAAATTCAATTTTAATATAAAAAATATATAAATACATTTTTATATTTTTAAATTTAGTTTTAAATTCATTTTTAAAATGTGAATTTATTTAAATAAGTACGCACTTTTGTCAAAGCGAAAAAATTTGTAAGTTAATTCTCTTTTTATTTGTAAGTTCATTATCTGCAAAAGCAACTCAGACACTCACTGCGCGCTACAGCAGGAAGCGAGCTGTAGCTGTGAACAAATTTCTCCGTCGTTATTTTTAACGAGCAGAAAAACTTAAAACTAAAATTCTTCTTCATCAAAGATCAAACAAACAACAACAAAAGTAATATATTTAATGCGACACGAATAAATTCTTATTGGTTTACCTCCCCCGATCTCTCTCGTCTCGTTCCGTCTCTTCCGCTCTGCTGCTGTTCTTCCTTCAGTTAGCTGGAAATTATGGGACGCCAGCTGTCTTATACAAATTCCAGTTCTACCCTGAACAGTTCTATACAATTCATTTCACGTACACCGCTGTTCCGCCGGCGGCGAAATTAAATCGAACGGTTAATATAAAAAAACATGGGAATTAAAAACTGTACGGTCAGTCGCTGTTCAGTCAAAGAGCTGACGGCGATTGTTGCAGTATTGCAGCAGCAGTGCACAACAACCAGCAGTAGTAATCAATGCGGGTGCGGTGTATGCTTTGCACGGGTGGCGTAATTAAGGTTTAAATTCCGTCGTCTAAAAATGCTGTAGACCTATATGACTCTACGATTCCACTCTAATTATTATGCTTATAGCTTATAGCTTATAGCTTATAGGGTATAGCTTACAGTTATATGGATGAAGTAGTTAATAGGGGCAGGCGGCTGGAAAAAAGGAGCTGGCGTTTTGTGTCGCTTTCGTTTGTACGCGTTGGGCGACCGCTTCCAGACACAAGTCAAACCTCGTGGCTTTTAACAAGGGCATAGCCGCTATTTGCTACTTATTTAAAGGGTATATTTGTCACGTTTCTGTGAAAAGGTCCGAAAGGCCATGCTTGCCACTTTCTTTCCTCTCTTTCCAGTCCCACGCTGCTTCTCCAATAACCAAAAACATATAAATAATTAATTTAAACAAAAAACAACAGAAAATAATAATAATAGTCTTTTCTTTTTTTCCAACACCTGCTCTCTCTCTCTCTCCGTCTTCTATTTCTCTCTCCCTGTGTTCTTCTTCTTCTTCTTTTCTCTTTGCTTGTTTGAAGCTGTGCTATTTAGTTGATTGTTTTCTTATTTGGTCTCTGAGGCATTTCGGCAAACAAGTTGAGATCGAGGAGGGTTAGTTTCGGTGAGGGTAAGGATTGGGGTGCGGGCGTTGGCGCGCTCGCCGGAAGAGGAGCTGAGGAAGCTCTCGCGTGGCGTGCGTGCCCATGGCAATGGTTTGAGTTGTGAATAAATTTCTAGAAGGAGGGGAAAGGGGGGATGGTGGTGGTGGGGAGAGTTGGGTTGGGTGTTGCGGTCGGGTGCGCTGCGGTGGCTTGCGCGATCGCGGTGACGCTTGTCGGAAAGAGAATTTCTATTAGACGACGGTGGGCTAGGGCGGTTTCTTTACTTGAAGAGTTTGAGGAAGGTTGTTCTACGCCGGTGGCAAGGGTGAAGCAGGTTGTTGATGCTATTGCCGTTGAGATGCACGCCGGTCTTGCATCGGACGGTGGGAGCAAGCTCAAGATGTCACTCACTTATGTTGATACTTTACCTACTGGGTATCTCTCTCTCTCTCTCTCTCTCTCTCTCTCTCTCTCTCTCTCTCTCTCTGTGCTTGCGTGCGTGTGTGTGTGTGTGGGTAGGTGGGTGGAGTGATTGAAGAGCTACCGTTAAGAGAGTGGAAGGTTTTATTTTTTCATTATTCAGAAGAAACTAAGCAGACTCTTAAAAGAATTAGTTTACGGGCAGGGAATGAAAATATTTGAACTAAATCACAAGTTTTCATCTGCTCCCCACTTGTTCCAGAGAGGTAAGATGAGTGTTAAATATTTCGCATTGTAGGTGTAACAATTGAGAAAATACTCTTCT
The DNA here is from genome assembly GCA_019914995.1 of Acanthochlamys bracteata. Taxonomy (NCBI): domain Eukaryota; kingdom Viridiplantae; phylum Streptophyta; class Magnoliopsida; order Pandanales; family Velloziaceae; genus Acanthochlamys; species Acanthochlamys bracteata. Next base: position 3,598,981 of record CM034133.1, read on the forward strand.
TTTTCTTTTTTTTTCCCCCCTTCTGCGTGTGGTTTTTTTGGTTACGTATTGGAAGCTGGGACCATTGTGTTTTTGAATGAATGGATAGGTTTGGGTTCATAGGTTTTCCTCTTTCTCTCTCTTAGTTTCATGGTTTATTTTTCACAAAATTTGTTCTGTGAATTAAAAAAGGTTGTAGATTTTTATAATCTGGGAGTCTTTTATTGTATAAATTGACGATTGCTAATATTACATTCTACAAGTTTTGGTAAAGAGAAATATTCGCAAACTAAAGAGGCGTTATTTGCAGCGAGCATCATTAGTTTTAAGTAATGATTGGGTTCCTTGTTGAGGTTTTCCAATAATGTTAATTGTTCAATTATATTTCTTCAGTTGATATCCTATTATGAGCTATCTCTAATCATGTTATATAATCAGAGTTTTGGTGGTAGTTGGTATTTAATTTTTTTTCCTGAAGAAGCTACATGTTTAGTATGATATGCAGCATGCCATACTTAATAAAGTCTGAAGCTTTTAAATAGATGCTATTGCTTTTGTTAGGAAGCCCAAATGATAAAATCAAGTGGCTTGCGCAAGATAATGACATTTTACATCATCTTGGTGAGGTTGGTGATAAATAATTCCTCTAACAAATGAAGTCCTTTTATTTCAACATTCTAAGGAATTTGGGGTGGATCAATGGATGAATGTAGTGTTTCTTGTATCTTGAAATGGTGATTGATAGACAGACTTGTATTCTCTGTGACAATCGGATGATTTGCTGTTGGACCTGTTCTTTGAAATATAACTTGAGCATTGTTGTTGAGGTTCTACATTCTTCATTATGACGGGTACATTAATTCAGACATCCTGCACTTCAGTGCTTTTATGATAGATGAAAAAAATGAAGTGGAAGTGTTTGTCTTAGGTTTTGATAGAGTTCTGTAATACTTAATTTTTTTCCCCCAGCTTAGCGAATCCCCATAGTTGAATTTAACTTGAGTGTTGTCTGTTACCAGGAATGAGAAAGGTACATACTATGCACTTGATATGGGAGGTGATACTGGCTTTAAAGTAATCTGTGTTCAGCTTGGGGGCGATCAGTCGACCTTAAGACATAAGGTTGAGCAACATGAAATACCACAAAATTTGAGGACTGGTGCAGAAGAAGTAGGGAAAAATTCTGGAGATATTGTGCTTATGCAAAGTTCAGTAGTGTGCAGTATTAAAGTCTTATGGTGATATATTTTTTTCACTTTCTGTTTTGCAGGAGTTATTTGATTTTATAGCGGTGACACTAAAAAACTTCATTGAGAAAGATAGTGATGGCATTCACAACAAACCAAACAGAAGTAAACGCCTCGGATTTGCTGCTTCTTTTCCAATTAAACAACAATCTGTTTGTTCGGGCATTCTTATCAAGTGTACGAAGGGATTCACCAATGAAAATACTGTGAGTTGATTGGATACTATATCATCCGAGTCTCATATAGTAGGTAACATTCCCTTCATTGTGGATACCACTTTCTATGCCCTTCACGTATGTAGCCATTGTGTAATGTATTTCAATGCTTGGTTCTTTGGACTGATGTTGCTTAACTCGAACTATGGAACTTATTCATGTATGTACCTGTTGTCTAATGTTTTGTTTTTCCTTGTATTGCAACTTTTTTTCGTAACCTTGCAAACATATGAGGAAGTAGCTAATTGAAGTTTCTTAACTAGGTTGGGAAAGATGTTGCCCAATGCTTACAGGACGCTTTGTTCAAGAGGGGTCTGGATATGCAGGTGGTGGCCTTGGTATGATACGACTGCTCTCTGGCTATTCTAGCTTAAAAGTTGCACAATTTGGGGATAATCTTCGTCACTGTTAAAGTAATTTGCTTTTCTTCTTTTCTTTGGCAGCATATTCTGTTCTAATAAGGTGCTTCTAGTGTGTGTATATAAACATTTGCATAACAGTCCTTTTAGATTTTCTCCTATGCATTAATATACATCTCCTAGGAAGGTCTGTTAGAAAGTCTAAGCTTGCAGTTTGACAATTATTTCTATTCGAAACAGCTAATTTGTAGGTCGTGATATAGGCTTCGGCAAAATGCTCAACCTCTTTATTTCTTAGAAGCGTCCATGTTGATCATATGGGTCTAAAACTTTTTGAGCTTGTTCTTCTTCAGCTATTCCTTACCTCTCACTAAACTTGGTTTGGTTGTGTATATCCTTATGCAAAGAATCCATAAGGATTTGACAAGACCTTGTAGGAGGCTGACAAGTTTTGGAGCTTAAGAAATTTATATGTTCATTGATATTTGGAGGGAAATGAGAATATGACATGACACCTCAAATGAATACACCATTTAAATTCTTGTTGTCTGCAAAGTTTGCAGATAAAGTGAGTGAGCTTGTGCTGGAAGCAACATTCAACCTTGTAAAGTTGCTGGCACTGCTTTTGCAAAGACTGCCTGCACTTGTGGATGCATGCATTTTTGCTTCAATTTCAGTAAACAACTTGCATATGTTTGCTCTTTTTAATCAAGTAATAATCAAATCAAGATATTTTTGAAACAGGTGAATGATTCCGTGGGAACATTAGCTTTTGGTCATTATCATGATGAAGATACTGTAGCTGCAGTTGTTTTTGGTACAGAAACCAATGCCTGCTATGTGGAGCATATCGATGCAATCATTAAGTGCCATGGCCTATTAACAAATTCAGGATGCATGGTAATTTTTCCCCTCCCTAAAGTAATTTTACATGCTAAAAGTTTTAACTTGTATAATAGTTACTTATAACGATTTTCATTATAGAAAATAGGATATATCTTTTATTTCTTGGTATTCAACCAATATACTTCTGGCTAATTGTGCTCAGGTTATAAACACGGAATGGGGATATTTTTGGTCATCACATTTGCCAAGAACTTCTTATGACATTGATGTTGATGAACAGAGCTCTAACCGTAACGATCAGGCATGAAATTGCTAGTTTCTGTATATTATCCCTTTTCTTTTAATTTTTTAATTAATTAATTACTTCAAAAAAAATTTGCTCAAGATACATTTCACTTTTTTGCCATAGGGATTTGATAAAATGATTTCGGGCATGTATTTGGGTGAAATTGTTCGGAGAGTACTTCTGAGGATGGACCAAGATTCTGGTATACTAGGAGAGGCTGCTCTTCGTTTGTCAGAAGATTTCATCTTAAGGTGCATGAGTATGCATATCTTCTCAAAGAATACTGAATATGCAAATTAATTTGCTTTGCTGAGACCATATCCCTGCCTGTTAATAACGTCTGTTTGATACTCATACTTTTGCATTATCTAGTAACTTTGTTTGCATATGGTACCAAGTTCTTCAAGCCTTAAAAATGTTGCATTCATGTGAAAACTCTAGATAGAGGTTAGACCATTGTTGATCAACACAAGCGAGAATATTTGCTAAAATTTGAAACTAAAGCTATAGTTCTTCTCTGTAATGAATCTTTTTGTAGCATCTTTCATTGTTAGCTCATTACTTCGTTAAAGCACCAGAGTTACTAATTGTAATTGCTTTGCTATTTACTAGCAAATGCTTGTTTGTTTAGCGTTTCTTGTCATTATATTTGATCAGTTAAATGATTTTGTTTTCCTAAAAACTCTGTAAGTTCATCTGACATTCTTGATTTTTGGCTGTATTAGGACCCCCTTGATGGCTGCTATGCATGAAGATGATACGCACGACCTGCAGGAAGTTGGCAGGATACTGAGTCCACTTCTGCAGGTGGACCAAAATATTTCATCTTTAAGAATCTGCTATCAGAGCATTTTTCCTCATTACTGAACACTTTCTTTTCAGCAGATGCCTGATGTGCCACTGAAGGTAAGAAGACTTGTCATTAGAGTTTGCGATGTGGTTGTACATAGAGCTGCACGGCTAGCTGCTGCAGGCATTGTCGGGATATTGAAAAAGATTGGGAGAGATGGGAGTAATGGAGTGGCAAGCGGGAGATCAAGAGGCAGTGCACGAAGAACAGTAGTTGCTGTTGGTGGATATCTATATTCAAGTTATTCGGCATTCCATGACTATCTAAATGAAGCATTGGTTGAAATCTTGGGGGATGACGTTGCCCGAAATGTTGTTCTCAGAGTATGTGAGGACGGATCGGGGATCGGTGCTGCCCTCATTGCTGCATCATACACATCGGAATAGTGCAAGTTCCACATAGATAGTAGGTATATAGGTATCTCTGCCAAATGCAAAAAGAAATATTGTTTAATATTTACTTCTTGTATAGCTGGTGTTGTGCAGTATAAATTATCTGTAGTTAGCACACTTCCCAGTTTCATGTTGACTTTGGCGGTTGATGGCTATATGGTTTAGTATGTAACATTCATTATTGTTGGGTAAGAAATGCGTTTACTCTTTTTGGGAGAATTTGGCAAATCTTCGTGATAAACTTTGCAACAAATTTCACTGTCAAAGTTGATGGAATGACTTGAGAAGTTGTAGATAACCAAGTTCATGTTCTCCAAAACGCCTACGCTATGCTTAACTTGTTTGTAAGCTTTGAATCTGGAGAAGCTTTTGTAATGGCCACCCGGCGAGGATCATTTTTCTGGGCCAGATTTTAAATTCAAATTCTTTTTGTGTTTCAGTCTACATCGAACTGAGCGAATTTAAAAATTTTTGTTTTACCTAATTCAGTTTAACTTAATTAAGTTTTACAAAAATATATACTAAAGTGCTTAACTTGATTATAATTAGCTGAATATTTGGCACCACTTTTCAAATAAAGATTGATTCAGAGTAGCCCTTACCATATGACAAACTTTTCGTGCTAGGTTGCTAATTTCTATCCTGTTGATCTAGCTTTCTAGTTTCTATCCTGCAGACAATTGCTTGCTTGGAGTTGTTCAAAGATAGAAAAAACTTGCAAAGTAACAACCTTAGACAGCTGATCTCTCGACAAGCAAACTAGCCATACATTCCGCTTGAAGACTAATAACAATAGAAGCAACTTTGCATTATGGTCAGGGTCATCCAAAATTACTTCACTGCAGAGCTGGAAATCTTTTATTAAAAAAAATGGAAATCTTTGAAGAAAACACAGAAAATCTAGTTTAGAAAAAAATCATGATTTACCCTGCAATAGCTCATTCTACCTACAAAAACCACTAGTGTACATATTTGATATGTCTAATTCAAAATGCAAGACTTCTCTGTTTGAAATCATCAGTTATATAATGCGAGTTCAACTCATGACCGGATGGCTTGTTTTGTGAACCTGTAATAATTTCAGCAGAATTACAAACCGTGTAACAACAATACATAAAGGCCTTACAGTGTTGCAATCTTTTCAGTCGCACTACAATTCAATCTACAAAGAAAGAATTGAGCTCAAAAAACAGAAACTACTAGATGCTGTTTGGATCCCTCTCAACAAAATCTAAGAAGATCAAAACACCCAAAACTAACACACTACACGCAAAAATGTATAGAAAGCAAAAACCAAAACAATAATATCTCAACTACCTCAACAGCAAAAGCTTCTTATCCTGTCTCTCTGACGACTGATTACTCCGGCATCCGGCGCCGCCATCGACCGGGACCCACCACACTCTCAAGCTTTTATCCAAGCTACCACTGTACAACATAAACCCGCCGCCAATATTCCAGCCAGAAGCCTGCAAACACTTCACTGGCCCTTCATGTCCTGTCATGACCATGACCTTTTCCAGATCTCCGCCGATTCTTCTACGCCATACAGCAATGCTTTTATCTGCCGACCCGCTGCAAATCATCTCCTTCCCTGCAGAACACATGCATAACACCGACATATCGTGCGCCTTCACGTTGCCTAGAGACCGCCATCCTTCTTCTTCTACCCAGATGATTATTCGTCCGTCTGATCCACCACCGTAAACGAACCTTCCATTTTCATATACCACAACGGCGTTCCACGAAACTTCACTGTTACTACAGCTTTCCAGCACTGCTTTGAGACAGTGAGACATGTCATTGTTCTTCCTCCAGATCTTGATCTTGCCATCGGCAGAAGCCGAGTAGATTTCTCCGTTATTCGCAATGAGCGCGTTGATCGCGTCGTCATGGGCACGAATTGATTCAAGGCATTTGAGATCAGAGATGCGCCAGACTTTAAGAGTCTTGTCCCACGAGCCGGTGTACACATTGCCACCTGCCACTGCTAGACAAGAGATACTATCGGCGTGCTCGATCCAAAGCTTGCGGTGGTTCCGCCGCGTCTGGACATAGTTGCTCTGTTTCATGAACTTGCCTAAGTAATCCTTCGCAGTCGGCAGCGTCGATACCAGTCGAAAAACGTTCTCCGATCTCCGCGAGACTTTCCAAACACGTATCCTGCTGTCTTGGTGCGCAGTAAAAACTCTGTTGCCGAACACAGCCAACGCTTTAACGGATCCGTCGCCGTGACCGAACCAAGTAAACCTGCGTAAGTCGGGCTGCTGCCATACGACAATATCGCGCCCGTGCGAAGCGCTGAGAACGAACTCGCCGCAGAGCGCTAAACAAGAAACACCGCCGGCGTGCCCGGACAGTTCTGCAAGCGATCTGTGGGTCCCACCGGATGGGGGAAACTGCAGAGTTCTACGAGGGATGCCGCACTCTGATGATTCCGTGCTGCTGCTAATATAACCGTTGGATGTGATCGAGAGCAACGGCACCGTTGATAGTTCCGTCTCCTGGAAGACCATTGTAGTATTGATTGATTGATTTTTCGGTCCTGGTCTGCTGTTTCTAATTTGATGGAGTTGTAGCTGTGGAGGAGTCGTTCAGACCGAAGTAGAGGAGCGGCGCGTTTTATGACAATTTTTTAAATTGAACGGCTTTGATTCAACGGCTACTTTGAAAACAAGTCTTTCTACTGTTTGGTGGAACCACACCATAACAACAGAATTACAGAAATTTTTAAATAATTGCTTTGCTTTGCTTCTTAACTTATATAGCTTCAGGTGAAAGAAGTGAGAGAATAATAAGATACGGAATGTTTTATTTATTACTTTTGCTATGTTTATATATCTTTTCGACTTAATAAATTAGGGTACGAATCAGAAATTATTTATAAAATAAAGTTTTTTTAAATAAAAAATATTTTTTTTAAAAATGAGTTTTATTTTTTTTATTTAAAAAAATTATGTAATAAAATAATTTTATTACGTAAAATTTTTTTTACATTATCTAAATTTGTAAATAAAATTTTTAAATATTTATAAAATATATATTAAAAAATAAAAAATTAAAAAATAATTTTTAAAATGTGATACCAAACGCACACTTAGTAGCAGTAGCAGAGGAGATAAAAAAAGGTGTAGCTGTTCATGAGAAGTCTTTCTTTTTAGTTCTTTTGCTTGCTCGGAAAGAGTTGTTGTGCCTGGCCGGTGGTTGTACTTGTACTTCTATAGATTTATTATTAACATAACATACTGTGATGTGAAGTTGGCCATCCATTCATTCATTCGCTTAAAGTTTTTTTCTTATCTTAGTTGTAAAGAGTTGAAAAGAGTTGAAATACTTGGTATTCCCGAACTTTTTTCACTTTGATAAATGTTCAAACAGATCAGAAACAAGTTATTGATGCAGATTCCAAAAATTGAGTACTTGTTTACTTCTCAAGAAAGTAATACCAAAATGAGTTTTTTTAAATAAGTTTTTAAAATTGAATTATTTAAAAATTAATTTGTAAGATTTAAGAAAATATTTGAAGTATTTATAAAAATATTTTTATTTTATTTTAAAAAATAAGTTTTTTGTTTTAAAAATAATAATAAATAGTAATAAAATCTTAAAATATAAATTTTTTTATAATTTCTAAAATTTTAAATAAATTTTATAAAATATTATAAAAAAATTATTAAAATACATAAAATTAAAATTTTAAAAAATATTTTCTGAAAAAGCACAACCAAACTCGTTCGAAATTTGTGAAAGTAAACGCAAGAACTCACCTAAAACTCATTTTTGGCAAAAAATTGGATTATGGTTAAAGTAAAACACGTCCTGCACCGCGCACATATCTTGGAAGAAAGTTTGACACAAGAAAATAGATACTTCACACTGATCAAGCAACTATCATCCGTGGAAAATTAGTCAATTAGCATGCTTCCAAATGAATAATGTTACAAGGTTACATATATATACTTTGGATCTGTTACAAATTTACAATCAAGAAAAACAGTAACTATGATAACATTGCATGTGTCAAAAGTTTTGATTCATATAAGAAGAAGTACACAAAGGAGTCAAATGGATGCTCGCCTTATTGATAACTTAAACTTAGAGATCAAATTCACTTGAGCAAACCGAATCTTGAGGACCAGAGTCTCCTCAATAGCTTAACGATGATTTTCATATTCTCAATAGCTTCAAGATGTCTCCAACTAGGTGCAATGACCCCGTCACAAGCACCTGAAACCCAAAGACATTCTCATAGATATACTTCTAACAGACAATAAGCATCAAACAGTGAGTCATGGAAATCTCAAATATCGTGCTCTTGCATCAGTTTGCGACCGAACAAAAAGGATATAATCATTCAAAGGTCCGATTAAGTGTCCTATAATTATACGAAAAATATGACAATTAACCTTCTAGTATACAACAAATGAGAATAGCACGTAAAAAGATTAGCTTAAGAGAAATATAAATAAAAGCGCGAAGAGAAGTTGCTTTGTTTTAGTTTCTTTCATTTTCAACCAAACCGAACAGAAGACTGTCTATAGTGCATCTGCGCCTTCTAATGCAAGCCTTAGAGTAGGTACCTGGGGTTGGTAAGAAGGGTTCTCTTTGACGCATTTTCTTAACCATTTCATAGTTAGTGGCAGTGAGGCCTATGATCAGATAGGCCGATTCAGCGACCAGTTTCTGAAGTAAGAATAATGTATCACATCAAATCTAACCTAATAGCATATAATTTATAACCAAGTGTGTTAACACCTTACTTAAATTGTCACACATGACCAAGGAACTTCTTCATAATTTACTGTGCATAAACACCCCAATCTTCCATCATGTGTAAACAAGAAAATCTTATAGAATGCCGAACAAAATGATAGTCTATACAAAATGACAGGTAGTTCATGACCTTCCCAGCCTTAATAATGCAAGCATAATACAGACACAAAACCTTCTTTGTCCAGCTCTATTTGTAATACTCTGGAAAGATAGGTAGCAACCAGGTAAAATCAGAGTATCATTACTTCTTCCATGGATTATCTTCTCCAAGGTCTCTGGAGGGTGGACTGCCATGAGACATCTACCTGAGTGCCCACCGGTGCAATTGATGCACCAGAATCATCCTATTACACAATGAAATGCCAGGGACGAAAAGAGCTTTTGAGAAATAAATACCTGAAACATAACAATTGCATATCATATTTATTCTCTACAAATCATGGTAACAAAAAGGCTCAAAAACCAAGGTAGAGTGTTTTACAAAGATCACACATATCGATGAACTCTTAGCTTTGAACTAGGGCGGAGCTTCCCTTTCTGCACATATATCAAAACTTTCCATTTCATCATCAAATGAGACCGAGTCAATATCTGGTTAAGAGAGAAGTGAACTGAATCACTTGTTTACCTTACTAAACTGGATGCTCTCTGATCTTTCTATAAGAACACTTTTACTCTTGAATTCTTGATGAAACACAAGAAACATGCAAGTTTTACATTCAGAAAATACAACCAAGCAAGATGGTGAAGCAAATGAGATGTATTAATCTGTACAATAACAAGTTGTTATTCATAAAAGTTTATTGACAGTATGAAACTTGAAAATGATTATGAAGTCTGGCATTGGAGTTCTTTTTTCCCCCCACTCCTTAAGAAGTTTCCCAAAGAGGAAGAACTTATTAGATTCTTTATCAGCTTTACAATGATGATTGGAGCTAGGAGATTCAAAAGAAGATGGTAAACAAGAAATAAAAAGAACTGAATAGAAGTTCTCAACCCATCTATCTTCCATATCTGAGACTAATGTGACCCCTAAGGAATGACTCAATATCCCCATTCAAAATAGAATTCAAATCTGGGAGTTGGATGCCTGTTTTCATGTCTTGCACTGACGTTCTCGGATGAAAAATGTACCTCCTGACTTCATATTTTCTCTCCTCAGTGCACTGTCCATTTACTTTATTTTCCTCTGTCTGGACTCTTTCTGCAGCAAGAACCAAAAGCTTGCCCTTCAAACGGTTAAGAGCCTTAAATCTGTTTGCAAAATGACTCCTTTCACCTGCATGAAGATGACAAAGTAGAAGAAAGAATTCTATTAGAATCCCACATGAACCATCAATTTGTGCCTCTTGCTTCAGATTTAACATTATGATAGAATGGCTATTAAGATTGCATGTACATTTTATGTCGAAGGTTCTTCTTGAACAGTTCAATAAGTTTCTTCTATTTCAATTGACCTTGTAGCTTCCTGAAGTCGTGCCTAACTTCTGTTAAAATGTACTCTCTAAGTGGTCAAAAGGTTGACACTTTTAACTTACATTCACCCACTCCTCATCATATACAACTAAAAAGGCAGTATAACTTTGAACTCTATCACTGTATAAAGTTATTGCTACATATCAAACAAACAATATATGACCATGTACAAAGCAAACGATGCCTCAACACTCAAACAATAATACATGTATGGTTTAAAAGAAAGAGAGCAGTTTTGCATACACTAACAAAAATATCTAATAGTGTATATAAAGTACAGAGGGCAGCCATACCTGAGCTTTGAACTCTGATGCCACTCGGGATATGTTTGACACTAACTCCCAACTCTGTTATGTGATTATCATCAATAGGTGTGCACACTGGAAAAGAGACTTCTAGATCTTTATCTTCTATGTCGAAATCAGGAGTTCCTTCAAGGAAGAGAGGCATTACATCCACACTAGCAGAGGAATTCTGTAGAATTCATTTTTAAAGTATCAGCTGTAAAGGATGCTAGTGAGCCAAGTCCTCAATTAAAACAAGAGGATACTAGTGAGCCCAGTGATACACCAGAAACTAACATCTCTAACTAGACTAACTTGAAAAAGCTTATAACGTGCTATTGCTGGCTTGGGTCTATTTATATTTCAGAAAATGCAACATTTATAAAACTACTGCACAATATTAACAAGGATCAGAGTGAAAATCTAGTTGGAGATGTGCATTTACCTCAGAAACAACTGAACTATCAGAATAACTTTGAATCATCTTGTGTACTCCTCTCTCACCAGAGAGGTAGCCGAAGGCATAATCTGATTCAAACTCAATGGTTGATGAACTGATACCGCCTCCCTTAGAAGGATATTTCTCAAGAACTCTTCCTATGTAACCATGCTTCTCAGCCCAATTAATGTACATGCATAAAAGCTTTTCTGCCCAAATCTGGAAATTCAGTTAAAAGCACCTATATAAGTTTGTATTGTGACCAGAATATTATGAATCCATGCTGAAAGTATAAAATTCAATTCAATATTGCTCCTACTTGAAAGTATACCCTCTAAGAGAATAAATGAAGAGAATAAGAAAAGCCGTTATAAACCTTAGAATTGAGGCCTTCTTCAGCATTAACAACCAAGCATGCCCCCTCCTTGTCATATGGTCCCCTAAGAAGCTTACATATTTCATAATGATTAAGAAACTTGCTGACCTCAATAGATGCCTTATATGCTAGCTCAAAAAGCACATCGGTTATAAAATCCATCTCTGCTAGATCAGTAATCAATTTAGCTTCTTCAGCCTGCAACATATGCATCTCATGAAGGACTAAATAAAAGATGCATGCACAGAAAGAACACAAAAAAGTTAAATAGACAATAAATATATTATTGTCGCATTTCTAACAAAATGAACTAGAAAATATCAATGAATTGTTGAAGTTTTCTTAACAATTTCAAAAGTTTATTTAGTCAATTAAGAAGATATTTTCGAACTCACAACTGACATCAAATGATGAAACATATTTGAACATATACTGCCTTCTTAGGATCTTACAAAAAGGGAATCTTATTGGCTAGAAGTTGGTTCCTTCGAATTGAAATCCGTAAGCTTTTCATGACTAGTAAGTATATAACAATCATGAAGGACAGTGTCACTACCAAGTTGTAAGAATTTTGAAACATTGTATGTTGCTAGTATAACAACGAGATAGGTCTAGCAACAACAGAATCAACTAGAAGGCATACATTATTGTTGAAATCTAACCATTCTCATTAGCTAACACGAGGAACTCAAAAACAGACAATGAGTGGTCTTAGAATCACTAGAAGACATACATTGTTAATGATGGGAAACAAACCATTCTCATCAACTCACATGAGGCTAGTCTTTCAAGCACAGCACCTTATATCGCATATCTTTGATATCGTTGACAACTTTGACAGCATCAGTTAAGGCATAGAGAGATGCATCTGATGTAGAAGCATCATCCCATAGATTCAATTCATGGAACACTTTGTTCAACTGAATTCTTCTTGATTCATTGAATTCCAGCTCAGTCAGTGCAAGTATCTCAGCACGATTAACTGCATCTTGAATTCTCTTCTTCAAAGAGAACAATCCTGCACCAGATACATGACGTGAGATAGATGAATCTGAAAGTATCCAAAAACTGAAAATGCTAAAACCAATGTACGTCACCAAACGACAAGGGATATGTATGCTGCTAGGCAGGGTTAGGGACATGGATCACCTCATGCCTTATGGCAGAATGCAACACTCATTACCTATAAGACACTCTTAAAAGCTGTAGCCTCTTCTAGATTTGATCCTTAGACTCTGGTCATCATTATTTGTATACCTACTAAAGATAATTATCAATAACAGCCTCAAAGTGTGGTTTCTGACTGATGTTGGAATCTACATCGGGAAGTTCTGTGACAGAATGCAGCCCAGTAGCCAAAAAAGAAACAAGACTGAAACATAAAACTCAATTCTCGCAGATCCACAAGCCAAGTTTGCATTTGTTGTTCTCCGCGACAATTTAAACAACACAAACAATGCAACACAGCATCTCTATTTTAGAGTTAGTATCAGTGATTCTTAACCTTCTTCTCGATTTCTTAATTAATGCAAGCTGAATTCAAGTTTCGTAGTGAATAATTGGTTGCAAAAAGTTACACAATGCAGCAAAGTATGAAATTAAATCAGTAAGCTACAATAACAAAGATTTAACCAAAGAGGAAGGAAAGCATACCGAGTTCCTTGTAAACCTTTTCGTTCTTCGGCTTCAAGGTCTTAGCTGAAGAACTGCGGCCGTACTCAATCACCGCCCTTCTCTGCTGCTTTCCAGATCGAACAGCGCCTCCGCCAAAAGCCAATGGATCTGGCGGTGCTGCAGCCATAATAATAAATTTAAATTGCTATCGAGAGGTAAAGGTTGATTGAGAAGCAATGCGGAGAATTTATAGGCAGTGCAGTTGGGGAGTGTTGAGGAGTGAGCGTTGGGGAAAGCTCAAGCTCGCGTGGCACGGTAACGCCTTCTCACATTGATTCAGATCATATCCTTGAACGAACGGTCCAGACAAAATCATATACAGAACAAAATAATGATTCATTAGAATAAGTTCTTGGACACAAAAATAAACAATAATGTGGATGTTGTCCGTGTGGTGGAAACTAGGTAGGGTATTAGCTTGCGGTACTTTGCCTGCCATTCAGACTTAGCAATGAATCCTAACCTGAAAATTCAATAGCACAAACAGCAAATCCTCATAACATCCATAAAGGAAACCATACAACATAGTAGATAAGGTTCTCATATAAATAAAAAAAATTTAAGTTCAGATATTAAATAACTAAACGCAAAAAAAGTTGCATTATACGTTTACTTTTCTTTCCAAATTGGAATTGCTCGTAGTTTTTTCAGCTTTATATAAACATTAGCCTTAGCTAAAAAAAGCTTGTTCATTGCAACAGCATTTGATGCTATACTCAGTCTTTTCTAGGTTTTTCTTCACAAAATGATAGGGGAATTTGTACAAAATGAACATGAACACCTTCAGTAGGACTCTAAAGAGATTCTGTGAATTGAGGGGCATCGAGATCAAGTTCTTGCTTCATGACAGAATTCATGAGCCACTCACTGCTGAAAGTCCATATACCCTTCTTCGATGCTGCCAATGCCTCAGACATGTCTTCCTCACAAGCCAAAAAGATTGTCCGTGAGAGTTCTTTAGCTTCTTCCAATTTGCGGACTATCTGAATATATTGTCAAAGCTGTCAATAAGTCTAGCTGCATATAATCACTAAAAAGAAGACCAAAACACAATAACACAACTGTCAAAAGGGACTGGATATCGAAGTCAATTGAACAGGCAAACAGGAGGCAACATCAAACTATTAGGCGGAGGCACGAAAAGGGAAGTTCATTTAGCGTTTGAATATTCCATCTGAAGAAGCGTGGCTGAACATGTAATTATGATGAAACTTATGTAAAGCAGACATACTATAAAATATTCGTTTAGCATGCACATATTTTATGCAAGTTGAGAAGCTAGTCTACAACCGAGCAAGAAAAGGTTTTAATTAAAGAGATATCTAAAGTTCAACCCATTACAAGGTGCAGCAGGTTGGAGTTATGTAAGCTACTTAATACTATCTCTGTGCAATCTTACCCAACCATTCAATATCCACTGAGCAAGTCCGCAAAAGTTACTTGATCTCCTTGTTTCAGGTTATATTTGTTTGGAAACATTCAGCCATATCTCTGTTTTTAGTTGCTAGTTTTGGATATTGTTTTGACACAAAATTATTAAGAACTGAAAAAACAAGAACCACTAAATCCCAAAATGAGAGATCAGTAAACTACCCAAATCAGCATATAATTTGGTCTAATAGTAAATGAGAACAACATTTTCAAGAGTAGGAGTTGAAATAGCTCAAGGTTAATCAGATGATTTAACGAGAATGATCAAAACAATGATTTACTGTGTAAACAGTGATACTCACAGTTCCACCAGCTGAATTGATAATGGCTGAAAGGATATCAGTAGAGGGCTGGATATGCTTAGCAAGGCATATGTGATATCCTTCAAGCAAAGCATGGGGATTATTCTTCGCCCTAACAACTGCATCACTCAAATGGGACTTATGCTTCAGCCTATACTCTTCATCATTGAGGATAAAGTCGGATTCCCCTTTAGAAAGGCAAACAGCACTCAGTAAATGTTATCTATGAAGCAACTCAATAACAATGGCATATACTAGCAGAATATAACAAGAGCCATTTCTGAGAAGCTGAAATTCAAGTTGTCAACTGTGAAACAGTGATTATAACTACTTGCCTACAAACCTCCCTTCCCTGAAGCAGGCCTTTAACCACTTTGGTGAGACTACCCAAGCTCTGCATATAACATCAGCCCAAGGAGTATTAGTTAAGTAATACATGTATGCCATGCTAAATAACAGCATCCTGAAGTTGATTCATGGATATAAATAACATCGATGAATAAACTAAAGAACTTTCCAACTTTTAAATAAGATCTAAGAATTTGTTGCATTTCCTATTGAAGAAACTTTTGCTAGATACCTGCAGATTCTTATTTCGTATAGAAACACCACTAGAAAGAAAAGGTTTCCTTCGACCAATATCAGAATACTTCCTAAAACTTAGTTAAATTCAGGGCATAATGACAACAGGAATCATTCGACAGTATCATTGCAGTGTTTCTGCAGGAAGAAAAGTACTAAACAAAGGCAGCGTTAAGGTATTAACGTCAATGACTTGTTACCCAATAGTAAAGTGTGACAATGGAATTTTGGTAACTGGTTAACAATGTATTCACTGTGCTATCCAGGACTATTTTGAAGTGTACACCATGCCAATATTGTCTCCTAGAAATTATTAAACAACAGAAGTATGCAATTTACAATTATGACTTTATAAACATATGCTACTAAGAACTCCGACATACAAACTCAGAACAGCAAAACTTAAATGAAAATTTTGAATTTTGCAAATCAAGACTCTTATAATAATATTGGAAAGAAATCCCCTGCATGCTTCAAAAACTAGAACTTTATATAGTTAGAAGCTCTTAATATTGGTTTAGAGAGTTTCAAGCATAGAACAAAAGCTACAAATTTTACAAATCAGGCTTTTTATTATCATCTTGACAGAACTCTTTATAGTTAGGAATTCGTCTAACTTTATTTTGTCGTAAGATTTAATTTAGACTCTTAATAAAATTCTAATAATTTCGCATAGGAAAACCTCGATTTAAATAATACTTCAAATTATTTTAAAGATGTAATTATTAAAACAACAAGGTGGGTAGAATATGCTCATTCATTAACAATAAAAAATTGAGGTAATTTGGAACAAATCCTATTTATCTATTCAAGAAATTAATATAAAAAAACTTTGAAAAACCAGTCTATTCTATTCCATAAACATAAAAGTGGTGATTAGCGTACAAGCAATTAGTCAGGAGAATTTCAAAGTCTAGAAAAGTAACCTGGCAAGTTGCAAACAGGAGTTTGCTTCCTAATTCTTAGTTCTTGACAAAAGTAATTAGCATGCATGACCAATTTATTTATCATTCAGAAAGTGAGCATTGATGGATGACACCTAATCATGGCTCTGCAATGTTGATTTACTGTTTATGAATGAATACAAGACCGATAGACCTACTAATGGAACAGCAAAATGGATTGATACTGACCCAGAACATAGAGCGGTGCAGAAGTTCATGGTTCTCCTCGCTTTCCCAGTAATAACATGCGTACATGAAGAACCAATACAAGTAACTGTACCCCCAAGGTCTTTAACTATCTGCAAAACAAAGGAAACCTTTTAGGGATAAGAAGCAATAGGCGATTACATGAGAAAAAAATGCAAATTAATCAATTGTACCGTACAGTATAATTAAAATAAATTAACTAGCCAACGCTATGACACAACCTATACTCGATAGGTTTTAAATTATTAAGTTAAATAAATAGGTGATTTTGATGTGCATACAGAGTGCTCCAACAAATAAGTTCCAATGCTGCTTTACATTTAGGCAAGTCTATAATACAACCAACAAAGCCAAATTCTTCAGACCATGAAATACTTTCAAATGAAAGATTACAAGCTTACCTTTGCAAGCATTCTCTTCTTTGATTCATCAGCAATGTTCATAAACATTACTATAGGTTGTGATGAATCTGAGGCCAAGTGACTGTCAGTGGGCCTAGGCTTGAGTATTTCAGTAACACTTCCAGCAATGCTGAGGTCATGATACCCAGTAGTTGTTTGTCCTGAATTTTTACTAGAGGGTGAAAAAGAATGGTGACCAAAAGAAGTATCAGTGCATCTCTCCTGACTATTAGCCAAATCCTGATTTGTGTTTTGCTGATTGCTAGTTAGGTGTCCTCCTCTGACTCTCTTCGAGTTTAATGAAGACAGGGAGGTCTCCCAAGAACACTGTACTTTCTTTGTGAAAGGTGGACAATCTTCATTTTCTGGCACACAACCAACAGCATCTTGGTTAGATCACATATTATGATTGTTAAGTGGCCCACATATCTTCAAATAAGCAGGATATCAACACTGCAACATGCTTGGTCTTCCAAAGAAGTATATACAGCTGTCAAGCTGCATATCAAGTACTCACATGTGATACATCAGAAAATGTTCAAATGGATGCATAAGTTACTTACAGAAAAAGTGACATAATACTTATTTTCATGAGTCTAATCACATGTCATACATCAGAAAATGTAAATAGATACATATACTTGCAATGAAAGTGACAATAATACTAGTTTTCATGAACCAAATCACCATTATCACAATTACGCATCATGATATTATTTGTAGCTATGGATGACAATCACCATTGATGATGTGTCATGCCAATCATGATAATGGATAAAGAGCAGAAAGTAAAAGAAATAGCTTACATAGAATACTGCATATTATGCTAGATGAATGGTGCATAATAATTTGGAAGTTCATACTTTAGTTATTGCCCTCAGCAATTCAAGAGAAAACATGGGACATGAGACATACCTACAGCGTGTTGTAAACCTTTTGAACACCTGATACCTTTCAATAGCAATGAACCGTTATCTTTCCTGATTATACTTATTTTTGGAGCATCAGCTGACATGATTCCCAGATGAGCATGATCATCTACCATTTTTATATCAGCACGGTGATCTAACTCTGAAGATACATTAGCAACCATAAGTGTGGAACCACCAGGAAAGGACAGTGACTTCCTAATATCAGCTTTTATTGGTAGCCTGCGAGCTTTTCCTTTGCTATTAACTTTCCCGACAGAATCAAAACCCTGTGACAGAACAACCATCAATTAGCTCCAATAAAAAGCAAATTGTCCAGAGAATGCTGCATCTTAACTTGCTCAGTGCCAAAAAAAATTCATTATCCCCAAGCAATATTTAAGACAAGTCCCAAAATCACATGAGTTCACAATAAATCAAATTAATATTCAGAATCTTTAGGTGCCAGCATAAACAGGAAGTGAAAATGTGTGAGCTCAACTTCAATCTTTCAGACCCAAACATTGCTTTAAAAATAGGAAACTTGAAAATTGACCAAAATGAAAATAAAATGCAGCCTTAGAAACTTATTTCAGATATTCAAGATAAAATATCATCAGGAAGAATATTACAAGATAGTTAAATCATTATACCACATAATTCATCTACCTGCTTTAACCAAAATCCTTCTGACTCTTGATCGGCCCAACAAAATATAGTTGATATACCTACATGTCGAAGTCTCTCTCTCAATTCCATATATAATAGATGGCCGAAACCCTGAAATAGAAATAGGCACTCTATTACTGAGATTACTAACTACATAATTGAATAAGTTCTACAAAATAAGGAACTGATAGTCTAATGGAGAAAATAGAAAAGAAAAGTTTTGAGGCTTTTTTAGCCTAAGCTTCCCTTAGAATATCAGACAACCAGTAATAGCCACTGAATATTCCATTATACTGACATACAACTACGGAATGAAATCAGCTTCTCACCTTTTTTTGATATTTTGAACAAACAGCAGCAACAGGAATCTCAGCAAATCGTGTATCAGTAGGTACTATCTGGTAAGATACTGCAGCCATCACCTTGAGAACGCACAGATAAATTAGGAGTTATTTCAGATTAAGCAAATTAAACGTTTGTGATTCACTTCATTAAGACCATGAACTTTGTGCAAAGCATAGTAAGACAACAGAAGTTATCAAATACATGCCAGAAAGGTACAATGAACTGACATAGCCAAGACCTTAGGCAACTTTCACTGCTGAAATGCTCTACCTGTCCAGGTCCTATAATTGAGTTTGACTTCAGGATTAGCGTCCTGTATTTTCTGCAGATATAACAAACCTGAGGGCATCAAAACACATAGCAATTGTCCTTGATACTTGTTAAATGTGAAGCCAAGTTTACTATCCTTGATAGCAGAACAGATTTATCGTACAAGCAAATTTATGATGATGGTAAGAATTAAAGACTAAAGAGACAAAAACATTATACAAATAGAACGGCAAATGAGAAAATGAACATTCTTACCCAGTGGATACGCATCTTTCAAGGAATAAAGACTCCTTTCCTGTGTTAGCAGCGTAATTCATTGAAGGCAGTTCATGCATGTAGATCAACAGCACTTCCTGGGAATACAAAGACTGAATATCTTGAGTACATTGAACAACAAGGAGATCATAATAAAAGTGTGTGCAAAAAATATATAAGACGATAGAAAGTATTTTTGCAACAAAACTGGTGGCAATTATTTAACTGTTTCACTAGGCATACATATCATGATTTCAAAATTAATCAATCGCACAATTTCATTTGTGAAGACAGAACGTGGGAGGATAACAGTCCACAAATGAAGAAACATGATAAACAAGCCTATGGCAGCTAGCAACATGAGTGATGCCTGAACTCAAAAGCAACAAAAAACTGCTCCAACTATTATTCTACCTATAATACAGCATATGAATTTAACTGATATTGTAGCTACAAGATTAAGCATTTTGCTGGTTAACGTTAACCATACATCTAAAGAAGATGATTTATTCTATGTATTCTGCATCAATCTGAATAACACAACAGAAATTACCTGAAGCAAGGACTTGGTCTCTTTTCCCTCATCTTTAGGATTCACGTGCACAAATGATAGATCATCCAAATGACAGCAAGCCTCTGATAATACCAAGAGAAAGAAATAACAGTTCAATACAAATCCAATATTTAAAGTTGAATGTCTTGTTACCGATACTTATGGCATAGATATCAACAGGCCAGTAACTTTGCCGAACCACATGCAGAGGAACTATACACTATTATAGCTCCTAGTCATTATAGACTAACGAAATTATGTCATGTATCTAACTTGGACGAGGATATTCTTGATGAAAAATTTAATATTTGCGAAAAGATGGCTTAAATAAGAACAATTAGCCCATTAAATAAAAAATCAATACCATCATCAACCGAATTCAGCCTAGATGGAAGCGTGTTGTATATGCTATCCGTGTGCTTCCTCGATTGATCCGCTACAAAAAGTAGGAAAAAGTCAAAATGTAAGCATATGTTAGCTTCAATTAGAATGTAAAAGTTACAAGCTAGAAACCGAAGTTACCTGATATTTTGATTTTAGCTCCATTAGAAACAGAAAGTATCAAGTTTTTATCCTTCAACTCACAATCAACGCCGATACCTTCAATCTCCACCTTACAATCACCTAGAAACAAATCGAAATCTCGTCAAAATCATTATTCAAACAAAGAATCGAGATCTCCGACTGAGATTGTTAGGGCTTTCGAGGAGATTAAACCTATCGAGATTGAAGATGAACGCGGCCGCTTCTTTCCCGCCATCATTAGCGATTTTCTCTTCGCTTTCAAAAGAGTTGGAAAAGAAAAGCGGCGGGGGACTTTAGGCGGGTCTTTCTATAGATGAGCGGGAAGGCGATAGCGTGTGTCGCGGTAAGTTTAAGCAACCGCTAGAAAGTATTAGCGTGTTTTAAATTTTCGTAACTGAATTTTATAAAAATAAAAAATAATTTTTTTTAAAAAATAAATTAAAAATATAATTTAATATTTGTGCTTCAATTATATTTGAAAGTAAGGTGAAATTAGAGTTTAATTTTTGTTTGTTTCAATTGCAATTAAAAATAAAAACTAAATTAATTAAAAGTGATATAATATTATAAATACAAAAATTAAAAATAATAAATTTAAGTAATTTTTATTTAGATAAGATTCAACCTTACACTATATAGATAATTTAATAATTGTATAATCTACTCAATTAATAAAATACTTATATATTGTACAATAAACTTATTATTAAAATATATATTTTAATAATAATAATAATAATACTAATTGTAAATTTATAAGTACGATTTATAACACAATAATATAAAATATAAAAGTTAGTATTATAATACTAATTATAAAATATATCAAACTTATATTACGTAATAATATCAATACTTATTACTACAAAATATATTACACATATATTACGCTAACATTACAATTGGTATTACAATTTGATATATTACAAAATACATCATATATGTATTACACTGATCTTATAATTATATTACAATATATATACGACAAAATATATTATATTTTTATACACTAATATTATAATTGGTATGTAATATTATATACCACAAAATATATCACAGGTATTATACTAATATTTTATATCTTCTACATTAAAATAACACATTTCATATAAGATATATTTATAAAAGGCATAACACAAACTTAACACTTAAGTTTTCATTCAATGGCCAAGTCATCCAACCTCTTCGTGACTTATCATCTCTTAAAAGAAACATTCGAGTTTTGATGTCATCTCGTATTGGATGCTCAAAATCTTGCTCAATTTGATCGTCAATGAAATCTTCTTTTAATTTCTAAAGAGCATCAAAAATGATTTTGTCGTAATCTCTACACAAAGCAGCACTAATTACGTCAGCCATTTTATTGATCCCAGTAATCAAAACTAATAACGATGATTCGTTGACATACCTATGTCTACCATTTTCCTTAACATTAGTAGTAAATGAAGGTTATGAAAAAGGCTGTGCACCATGACAAGTACTCGAAAATGATTATGAATGTTCTTCTATATTATTAGTGACATTATTTCCCGAATGACGACTCTACGGGCCACTTTCAGGAGTTGACTTATGCAATTCATCAAACATTAGGAATGTTAAGTCACCAATTGCATCATCATTGCCACATATCAACCGAAGCTCCTTTTTCTTACAAGGCTGGTTAATATATGATCGCAGCTTGGGCTTACTCTATATTTCATAAAAAATATTTAATATATTAAAATAATAAATAAAATTATAATCTATTATCTGAATAAGGTTCTTCTCTTTTTCTTTATTCAACACAATCATTTGTAGCTCATCGTTCCACCCAGCACCGGATAGGTTAACTACGTACTTGATATCTGACCATTCTTTCTTAGAGTGCAATAATGACTTTCTACGTGTTGGGTGGTATAATCAGTATGACTATTAAGGTACATAATTTTGACTCCTTTCAACACTTGTTAGAAATTGACCACTACTTTTTCCATATTTTGATATATGTTCAAACTGGAGAAATGTGTGATTCTTTTGCGCAGGATGGTTATCTTTTTCAAGACAACCAGCTTTATTTCCAGACTGCAGCATGCATACACAGATTATCAGCGAACTTCATGAAGAAGGACATATGATGCGAGCTCTTACATTTCTAGCCAACAATTCGCAAAAAAGTGGAGCGATCTGTGGAGCACTGCCGGGTATGCCAAGTCTCAAAGAGTACAACTACAAATGTTGGATCATATATGCCTTTCACCATCCCTACTCAACCATGACAGACTTAAGCATTGACTTCATCTTGGATTTTCCACGAACACAGATGGGATATGATTTCATAATTGTGGTAGTTGATTGATTTTCCAAAATGGCTCACTTTATACCCTACAAAAATACCACATATGCAGTTAACATTGGTCAGTTATATTTTCGCAAAATATATCGCCTTGATGGTTTACCTGCATCTATTGTGTCTAACAAAGACGCATTTTTTCAATCATTTTTGTGATAGTCTATGGCGAATGGTGGGCATAAAACTAAATTTCAGTAGTGCTTACCATCTACAAATTGACGACCAAAGCGATGTGACAAGCATAACGCTAGGCGATTAATTACGGTATCTAGTGGGTGATCACACAAGTCATGAGATCAGAAACTGTGTTAAGCAGAGCTTGCACACAATCATACCGTCAATAGAAGCTTTGGCTTTAACCCCTTTGAGGTAGTATACTCGTTGGTTCCGCATGGACCATTGAATCTCCTTCCCTTTCCTACTAAGACCAAATTTCATGGCAAGACCGAAGATTTCATCCACCGCTTACAAGACACTCACTTGAAAGTTCACCACAACCGCTTACTATCGGCTTGTCCCAGCCGATAGTAAAAAAGCCCACATATTTTTATTCCTGCATTGAAGAACTTTAGACTAGTTAGAATTTCTCATATATTTCTTTCCATAATTATAAGTCTTTTTGTTTTTCTAAAATTGTAGTTTCTAAATTGTTGAAGACTCTAACCTTCTTTCTTATTTATAATGCTTGTAAACCTCTTAAAGAAGGATCATTATATTTTTAATCACTTTTGATGTCTTTTTTTCTCCATTATTCGGTATTCTTATAATCAACGAATTATGAATTTTTTTACTGTTATGGCATTCAACATAGAATCAACAGAACAGTTACACAATATTCTAAAGGTGTTTCGTTTAGTTAGCTGCTTGTCTTGTTGGCATAATATTTTTTTGTGTATCATGCATTATAATATCTTAGATTGATTAGAAGTTTTGGTTATTGCACTTGCATTGATGATTTGGCTTCACTTCTTAGAAGAGGAAAGGGTATGTAAAAGAGGAGCTCAATAATGAATTGAATGTTGACGCACAAGATTATCAAATCGGTAAATTGTAACTACTGAGTGTTTCAAGTTTTGGATTATTTTCTCTTCATTTAAATAGTGTATGTTTGTGAATGCGTATACGATACTTATTGAACGACTTTGCTCTCAGATTTATGCAGTTCATTGATTGACTCTTTTGTGATTCATTTCTGTAGCTTCTGAAAACTCGATAGATGAGTTGGCAAAAAGAATGATCGATTGTATGCAGAGATGTAAGTACCAGTGATTATTTAGATGACGTTACCTTCTATGTGAGTGTATTGTTTAAAAAATTATAAAATACTATAGGAGGTTTATAAAAAATGAGGTATTTTTAGAATGAAAAATTGACAATGCATAAAAATCATCGTCTTGTTAAGATAGTTTAAAAGATAGAGAATTTTCATAAAAAAAATTTAAGAAATTTTTTATGTTTTTAAAAAGAAAATTTGTGCGTATAATTCGTTTATGACTTGCAATTTTATTCATGGCTTTGAAATATTTATAAATATTTTCTGTGGCACCGTATATAATTCTTTTGAAGTTCGAAAAATTCAAAAACACTTCTGAAATAAGATATCAAATATATATATATAATCAGCTACACAACTACATATTAGGGAGCATTTGAGAGTGTTTTTGAAATAGAATATTTTAAGAATTTTTATTCTTTCTGAAAAACGAGTTTTATTTTTTTATCTAAAAATAATAAAAAAAAGTAATAGAAAAATCTTAATACGTAAAATTTTTCTATACTTTCTCAAATTTTGAATAAAATTTATAAATATTTATAAAATGATATTGAAAAAAGTAAAATTAAAACTTAAAAAGTTAGTTTTTAGAAAAGCAATTAACTTAAGATAAGTTCAAATTGAATCAAAATTCAAATTTCCAATGCAACTATAAGCAACAGCAGAACAGCTAGTATGCAAGTAACCGTTGGAATTTGGAAAATCTCGCTTACCAAATCCAGTCCCAAGCCCTTTTTCACGCAATACGCTTTTTCTCCCAACGGTCAAAAATAAAACCCAAACTCAAAAATCTCCTCTAGTCTACCAACCAACAACGCCTTTATAAATCAAATCAATTCCAAATCTCTCTCTTTCACTCTCTCTCTCTCAAGAAGAAGAATCAGAAGAAACTTTTTGAGAAATTTCTTCTTATTCTTCTTCATTTTCCAGATCTTGTCTTGGTTTTCGCTTGAATCTGTTCTCTGAGAAGAGGAATTTACGAAGATGCCACGGATTGAGAACCAGGGAATGAATATTGACGGAAACATTCCTGCATCGTCGCCGGCAGCGGGTGTACACAAGCAGCAAGCTCCGGTTGCTAAAGGTCCCGATGGCCAATCAGTGCTCAAGCGGTAATCGATCTTTTTTATTTTACATTTTTCATCGATTTTGAATGATTAGGGATTTCTCTTCTAATCAACCAGGGTTTCATCAGTCTTTGGTGCTTCTGGTTCTATTTAATTAGGTTCATTGTAGACTGGGGGAGAGAACATTTTTAGTTGTTGATAAACTGGTTAGTCTGATTTTTTCTAATAGAAGGAAATCGAGTATTATTCTCGTGCGGTTGTTTGATTTCTCTTGATCCCAGATATTGATGCCATGATTTTGATTTCTTTATCTTCAATATGTTTTAACTTGTTTCCTTTCTTTCTAAACAAGCAGGTTGCAGTCGGAGCTAATGTCTTTGATGGTAAGGCAGTTCTCATACTGATTTAAAGTTCCCTTTTCATAAGACTGTCAAATTTCAGCAATCATTATTTTGTATCTTTTGAATCACCCATTGAGATCTCTGATTTAGTAGAATTACTTTGGTTGATGTTTGAACCATCTATGTAGATGTCAGGAGATCCTGGAATTTCAGCGTTCCCAGAAGGTGACAACATCTTCAGCTGGAAAGGAACCATTACAGGAAGCAAAGACACAGTCTTTGAAGGCATGGTTTACAAGCTGCTACTCTCCTTCCCTAATGACTACCCCTTCAAACCTCCCAAGGTCAAGTTTGAGACAACCTGCTTCCACCCAAATGTCGACCTTCTAGGAAACATTTGCCTTGACATACTTCAGGTTTCTATGCTTATTTCTGATTCATGATTTAGTTTTGGAAGTTCTAGTTTGGTTAGGAAGAATTTCTGAGTGCTTGTGTTGTGTTTTATAGGATAAATGGTCTTCAGCCTATGATGTGAGAACCATTCTGCTTTCAATTCAGAGCCTTCTGGGAGGTATCTTATCACTTGTTCTATAAAGGGTTCTTAAAGAATTTTTTATCTGTTCGAAGGATTTAGAAACTGAAATGTTTTGTTTGTTGATAATAATTCAGAGCCAAACAACGATTCCCCACTGAACACTCAAGCAGCAGCCATGTGGAGCAACCAAGAAGGTAAGTGGATGCTTGCAGTACTTTGAAGGAAACATGTACTGATCTTATCATTCTGATACACTTCTTCCCTTGTTCTTTTTCAGAGTTCAGGAAGATGGTGGAGAAGATCTATAAACCAGCTTGATGGATTACTCTCTGCATTAGACCATCTGGACAAGAGAATGATATGTTTACCTTTAGCCACCTATTACTTCTTTAGCAGACAAACTGTTTAGCTTTTTCTTGTGTTATCTTACTCTGTCAATGAACATTCGTTCTGTAATCAAATGTTCTCTGCACTTGTAGTGTTAGTTCAGTTTCACTGCTTATTGAAATCAACGGAAATTCGTTAATTTTTCTAATCCTAGTTTCAATTATCCTGCTTGGTCAAATCAATTTAAGTCGCGTTATGTTTTTCTTGTAAAGATTCTGGCTAACCTCATCTTACTGGGAAAAGACATCCTATGCAAAGTGGAACCCGAGGACCAAAAAACAAGAGCATAATACAGGAAGTCCCAGTAGCTAAGTATCAGAAATTCAGAAGTTGCAAGATAGTTTCCGTGTGGATAATATTTTGAAGTAAAACAAAAGAATGCTAGAATCAGGAACTGATAGATATCTCTCTCACAGATCAATGTGCTCAAACAGCAACTCCCATCACAAACATCCCAAGGCTCACTCAGAAGTAAGAAAAGTTCATTGCTAACAGGGAAGCACCACATACAGTAACAAGTTACTTTCATTGAAGATTCAAAAAGTACAGAAGTTACAACGGTTTAAACTTTTATAATTACAGTAGAACATGTTTCTTTTATTTCTTTTCACATTCTTTTTTTTGCTACCATCAGAGGGGGTCTGAAGAACACATGACAATTACTAGATCAGGAGTTGAATCCTACCTCTATACAAGGAAAAGTACAATGAAGGACTTGCTAGAGGATGCTCCAACCATGCACACCCTTGCGGATGATGTATTTTTACAGATTCAACGGGGCTGGTGAATGATGCGGGGCTTAGGCTTTGGGCTCACACACTTTACAGGCTTGTCCAGATGCTTAGCTGGTTCCATCACAGCCTTAGCAGATCCATTTTTGGGTGAAGTTAAGGTCAGACTTCTGATCAGTGATGCTGCATCAATATCAAATCCTGCAATTTGAAATCAGGTTAATGCTGTATCAGGACATGCAATCATAATTGCTAAAGAAGGGTGAGGAATCTACCATTATTCTGGTTGCTGAAGTCGGAATAAGACTTCTTATCAGATGCCAGACTCTCATTGTAGAGCTCATCCATCTCAGTTTCAAGATTGGATAAGCCATTCTCAAAGTCGAGATCAACCGAGTCCGGTAACATGTTAGCAATATCACCCTCCTCTTCGTCGCAGTCAAAGGTCTCTTGTTCCTGGTATTGGTGGTACCAGTGCTCACGGTACCAGGTGGAGGTCTCAACCAATTTCCACCATTCTGGGGAAAAATCTTCAACTTGCTGAATTGCAACGGGAATGAACAGGGGGGCATTCGGATTAAGCGTTGACCTTATTCCTCCTGGGGCCATAGCCATAGTGCTCATGGTTGGAAGTCTGCAATACATCACAAACCCATCAAGTCATTTGAACAGTAAAAACCAGATCTATAATTTCAGAAATTGGTGATATATCTAAGCACTCATCAGAAGATTGACAGATATTTAAGCATACTAGTAGTTGCAATATATGACCCAATCCAAATTTTAACCCAAAATCGACTCATTTAATTCTGATTAGGGTTTGAAAATTTGATCCATATAAATATATAGATTGGATTAGGGTTGAATAAAATTGACTCGCCAATCCGAATTGTTATCTTTTGAAGGAACAACTCTTTTTTTAGTTTTCTTTAATGTATAATAAAATTTTCATAACAAAAAAATGATAATATAATTTATGAATTATTAGATTATATGATATTTATAATCAATTGTTTATCTTCATGCCTTAGTAAATCGTGTAAGATGAAAATTATAATATTATCGGAAGTATTAGTATGTATATGTTTCTTTAATAATGAATATGAATTTTGTAGAAAAATTTTTATGAAAATTTTGTCAATAGTTATGTTTATCAAAATTTTTACCGAAAATAGTACTACGTATTTATAATCATAAAATTTTAACTGTCACCGCATATTTTTAATAAACGTAAAAAAATTTTTTGAAACATTTTAAAGGACGATAAAAGTGCTAAAAAATACACATTTTGACGAACACTCACCATATCTATCAACAAAAATATTGTGCACATTTATTGTAACTGATTTTATAATTCCACTCGAGCTTAAAAATATAGAATTGAAGTTAAAAATTTTAATTATTAAATGTGTCAATCTGAATTTGACTCGATTATTAAATAGATTAAATTAGGGTTGACAATTTTGATCCGAATAAATTCATTGATTGGATTATCATTGAACTAAATTTATCCGATTATTAAATGAGTCTATCCGAAATCAATCTTAGCGATCGAAATTGCTACCCCTACTCTAAGTAACAGTTGACTTCTTTGAAAGGGATAGCTACAGAATACCACATGTGTAAAAGTGATGAACTTGAGACCCCAAAGAGCAAATTAGCATGAAGGTATGACCCAATCACTTCATGTCAGAATATTACATGCTCAAGCAGAAGTCTGAAGGTGTAGTACATTAGTGATCCTCTTCCAGACAATAATAACTCAAAGAGCAATCCGCTAAACCTGAGGCCAAATGAAATCGCAAGCATATAACTACATCTACCTAAGAGCAACTTTAACTGGCAGAAGAGTAGTCAGAGCACCATTAGTCATCAGCCATGAGCAAGTGATCAAGTCCACGTTTAATACGAGCACAGAAACAAATATGAACTTTATTGGTTGATCCAAGAAACACTCACGAAAAATTTTGTTTCTGCTGGAATCACAACTAGCTCTATCCAGATCTAAACAACTTCAGATCGCACAAACTCATTCCAATTAATCTATGTCTAAGTCTTAATACAAACATTTCAAGCTCAAACAAGTCACAAATCATCAGAATCTACGCGCAAACTCTCAAAGAACAAGTTCTTTCAACTCAGATCAGAACCAAAACACAAAGATCAGCTCACTTCTTAATCATCAATCAATCAACAGAATTCAAATTTCAAATAAAATACGGATGAATCAATCAATCAAAAAGTTACCTCTTGGTCACCAAAATATCAGGCGTGAAGAAATCGACTGAATTTGTTTTCCGTCTCTGGAACGGATTTAGTTGAAGGGCAGTTTATATATGCAACGGGAATATGGTTAGGTTCGGAGTTATGGAACCTGTTGGTTCGGTTTCTGGTAGGTTACGCGGTTAAGTCTATCGTCCACGTCACCATCTCGAGTCCACCAACAATGACCGTAATAAACACGAACAAACTTTACATTATTAGTCCGTGTTAATTAGTAATTACATCCTTAGGCCTACTTAATTATTTCTAGCAAGTTTTTTTTCACCTACCAAGTTGCGATCATCTTTTTATCAGAAAATGTTTAATGTGTTCAAAATAATTAATGTTATTTAAAAAAGAGTATTTTAATAAACAATAGTAACCACTATTCAACAACATTTTAGTTGTAGAGAAAAGAGTTTTCAGTTTCAACCCTTAATAATCTGATTACGTATTTGGTTCACAGTAATTGCTTTTCGCAGATTGAAGATGTTTATGGACAAGAAGGGGTCTTTTGAATACGTAGATAATAAATAAGAAAAGTTTAGTAATTGCAATTAAAGTCCTGAATACTTGCTTTTAGCAGATTATGTAGTTTTATAACGTGTTGCAAACGACGTGAACGCAAGAAGAGAACTAATCCCCCATTATTTGCAAGAAACATGCCCCACAAAGACAACGACTTATCACTACAAATGGCTATTACTTATCTTTTAGTATCTTTAGTTATGTGCCACCCACTAACTCTGAATAATAAATCATTTTCTTATGGTATGAGAACCAATCTAATAACATATTTGAGTCCCTCATGGACGTTTTCAACATTCTTATTACTTGCAATATAAAAGTCTTGGAAATCAAAACCAAACTCAAACCAACATCATGATTCATGAGTAATTAATTGCATAATCAAAAAAAAATTATTAGTTATTGTTGGATAAGATACCCAATCTTGAATGCGACTGTGGATTCTTCATAGTGATTTGAGTATTAAACTCAACTGTTTGTTCCAAAGTCACCTGCCGTGGTGTTTGGAATTGCTTATGAAAATGAGCTTTTCTGAAATGGAGTTTTTAGAAAGAAAAATTAGTTTTTGAGAAATTGAGAGAAAATGAGTTTTTCTGGAAAAGTATTTGATAGTGCTTTTAAATAAGGTGCTTTTCAAGTGAAAGAGATATAGAAATTACTAAATTATTATTTAATATTTTTTGTTAGTTATTGATGTATATATATTAAATTATTGATGCCATTTTGAATAAAATACTTACTTAAAAAATATTATATTCAATAAAGTGACTTTGTATTAATTTTTTTAAAAATAGAAATACTTAAGTTAATTATTTTATATAAATATCTATTAAAATTAAAAGTATTATTATTTTGTAAAATAGTTTGTTAAATAATTATTTAAAATATTTGTTAAATAATTGATAGTTAAATAATTTATTAAATATTGAATAAGTTGTATAATATTTAATAATTTCTTAAATAATTTGTTAAAATTATTTTAGATAATATTTGTTCTCTTTATATAATTGCAAGAGTATGAATAAATAATCACACATTGGTTAAAAATAATTATACATTTGACATTCTCATAGCATCGCGATGTACATGATAATCTGAAATGTTTTCATTAGCATCTATCTCTACCGGCATAATATTAACGTACTACACGATGCTCCTACAGATGATGGGACAAAACTTTCATGTTCTGCTACTGAGAATGCTTCATCGGACGTACCATGCTTTCTGATAAAGTTATGAATTGATATTTTAGCAATGACAATATCTCGTTAAATATTAATGTGATATGATGGCATATCTTCTAAAACTTTAAATCGAGCTTTCCATACGCCAAAGGTATGTTCGATAATACTTCTGCAGAAAGAGTGGAGTCGGTTGAATTTTTCTCTTGGACCCCTTGATTTCCGCAGTTGTGCTATACCTGCATGTCAAAAATCGTTGAGATGATATCTTATGTCTTCACCTATATACGGCGCCCAGGTCTGTGTCCATAACCAGCATCCACTAGGTAATACTTGTTGCCAAGGATGAGGAAACTCATGTTCTGGGTTACATAATGTTTCGTTGAAAATCTTTATATCGTGACCACTTCCTTCCCATCCAGCCAATACAAAAGTGAAGTACATATTGAAATCAAATACTGCAAGAACGTTCTGAGTAGCATATTCTTTACTGCCAATATAAGGTATCTGCTAATCAGTTGGCAGTGTAGCCTTGATATGAGTTTCGTCAACTGCTCCAATACGATTCTATAATAAAATATCCAACGTTCAAATCAGCAAAAATAAATTTCTCGTATTATAAAAAATATGCGCTACACTAATTGCTTACCTGAAACCATGGAATGTATTGTGTGTTCTCTAGTTCATTATAGTAGCGATGTGGCGTAGTAACTATTTTGATAATTGTAATATAGCTTTCAACATCTTGTTAATATGCCTAAAAATTGTTTCTTCCGAATGATTAAACATCTCCTGAAGTAATATATTTGCAGATCCATAGACACAAGTTAAAAGGAATATTGCAACGCTCTCATCGACCGTTGTTGATCTTGTTGGTTAGAAACCGTAGTCACGTGTCAAATATTTACATAATGCTCGAAAAATATCTTTCCTCATATGAAAATTTGAGTAACAGCGACTTTCATTTCCTTCCAATATTTTCAAAATAAGTCGATGATCTGTGCGTATGGATGTATGGCACGGATTTTTTATCTTACTATATACATATATAGCCCCAGCATCATAACTTGCTTGCATCATGAGTTGTGTCCAGCTATCCTTGTCTTGGTTATTCGCATCATTTTCAGAAATATTACATGAAGCTATAGAAACATCCATTGGATTATCAAAAAAAGGCATCTAAATATCTATCGAATTATCTAAACCACTCACTTCACTACACAAATATAAATATACCAATCAGTATTGAGTAACAACCACTAAACAAGCATATGCATTACCACAAAAATTTTATAACTTAACTAAACACCCATGTTAAATAATATTATTAAATCTACAACTTTGAATTCAATAATACAAACATCGAACATCAATTCATTAAGGCGAGAAAACAAACATTTAGTAGAATATCAACAATACAAACATAAGGATTCTCCAAACTTAACTTAACAATTCAAATAACACCAGAAGTCGATGTTTTCTTCATATACTTTTTATAATTAAACTCTAACTATGCCAAACGACTTTCATCATTTGGCTGATCTGAAAAAGCATAATGATTAGTTGGTTTGGTTAGAAGATTTGCAGAGTAGCTCCAAAATCTTGTGCCCGGGTTGATTCAGTTTCCAGCCATCTGATTGAGTAGACACATGCACTTCTGATGATTGTTTGCTTGTCCTCCCTCTGCTCCCGTAGACGTTGTCCGACTAGTTGAACTTATGATATCCACAAGTATATCCAAACTCTCCTGCAGTGATCGTCTTCTCTTTGCTGTGTTGGAAACAACCATCGAGCTCGAAAGAAACAATTCTTGATCAGGGTGGCGGTTGATCACCAAGAGCATCATCACTACTATCACTGCCTTCTTGATTAGGAGTGCCTTCAGCTGCGACATCTCTCCCAACTGAAGCTGCTGACCTTGCTCTGCGACCTGACGTAACACTATTCTCAAGTAGACGACCGTACCGATCACGGAGTAAGGATAAATCTTTACCCTTAAACTTCTTCAACTTGTAGTCAGTCTATAGAAATAATGAAAGATCAGCTAAAAACTAATATTATAAAACAAAAAAATACAGTTTTTAAATAACAAGCTGCTAATGTACTTTAATCTTCGCGTTCAACCACTCATCATCAGCAATAATCGTGTTGTGTTCAACATCTCATTCAAAACCTGACTCACCGAAGACTAACTTCTTATACAATTTTCATTCAGTCTTCATATTATTCCAATGATTTTTGAATTGACTTTTGTCATACGTCTCCCTAAAATATTCATTAAACGCACGACGAATATTACCCCAACCGTCTGCATTGAAGTGAGTCGTTGGCTTATTACCCTTTCGAATCTCTTCTTCAGTATGTTCAACAAATTTTCTACAATAACTCTCAGACCAATGCGCAATTTCACTATGACACTTCTTCTTTCGCGTAGACATCTATAATGTATAATCAACAAAAAATTCTTATACCGCAAATATCGTAAGTAAGCTACCATAACAACAATTACAACAACTCTAATACTCAATTATATTCTTATATTTAACTATTTATCTATGAAGCACGCAAATTTTTCACCACAATTATGTTATGCTATGCTACTTATCTACGTATAACATCTCATTTAGGCTTAGAGAAAAATTCATTCTATCATCCAACTGCAAAACTATCATAAAAATTTTTCAAACAATAAAATCACACATTCAAGATTTTTTCAAACTTGTAGTATAGAAGTTGCTACAAAAAATTTACACTAGTTCATGCATTTTATCTAAAGTGTAGTTTAAAAGTTTTATACTAGTTATACACTTCTAGTATAAAGTTAATACAAAAACTTTTTACTAGTTTATACTATACTAGCATATACCTGTAGCATAAAGTGTAGGGTGAAAGTTTATACTAACTATACACATGTAGTATGAAGTTTAGTGCAAAAACAGAAACCAAAAAAATTTTCAAACATATCCAAAAAAACATACTGAAAACAGCAATACATATTGCATCTGTTTTTGCTAAAACAAAAAACAGAAAATTGTGATTTTATTGCTAAAAATCAGATTCTATTGCTAAAATAGAAAAATATATGCAAAAACAGAAAATAAAATAATTTTCAGAATAAATATTTTTACTAAAAACAGAAGCAGATATTGTATCTGCTTTTTTATTTTTTTTAAAGAAAACATGTCCTCAAAGGATTAAACAGAACATTATCAGACACAGGCGTACAAACTGTTACATTATCAATTTTTGTGACTAGTCATTCAATCACTAAATAGAAACTATTACAAAACATCATTACAAGAGAAAACAAAACATCCACCTAAAGCTTTCACTTCATTTACAGCAAGAAAACAAACTGCCAAGAGAGTTCACACTTTTCATTAAACAGAAGAAATTTATTAAACATATCATTCCTAATTAGATGTCAAGAGTTCACTCTTTTATGATTTCATCTATCTTTTATTTAATGAGAACATGAGAAATTATTGATAAGATCGACATTAATGTGAAGAATATACTTTGTAATAATCTCTAGTAATAATTAATTATCCTCAATAAAAGTCTAAACTCAGTACTATAGGCTCTGGATATAGATAGATACAAGGTATTATTTAGGAAGTTGAAGCTTTTCATAAAAGAAACATCTCATCTAGCTATATAAGCAATATACCTAACAAAAAACAGTTTGAAATAATCTTCAATATCTCAATGCTACCAAGTTTAAAAATGGAAAGATAATAAAGCTCAATACTTCATCCAACCTGTCAAGTTCTATGCTTTAAGAAACTAACCATCTCTAACATTTCACCAAAACCCATAAAGTGAAAGAAGTATGCGTGGAGGTGAACACAAGCACAAAATCTTCATCAAACTGTTCAGGTATTTGTTTAGAATTATGATGCTACACATTCATTAACCAGCAATATTCACGCAAAAGTGAAGTTATGATATTTTTAATTTTAGCCTATATGAATGAGCCAGTAGTCAGGTACCACCAACACCTCAGGTACCACCAACACCTCTAAGTGCAACCTAAAACTGAATACTTCTATATTAAACTGCAAATTATTTTTCATTCCTGAACGTATTACAAGTGAGCAACATCAGAATGATAGTGTAAAATTCTTCTTTTGTACCATATAACTATTTAACCCAACTCAGAATATTCGAAATAAAGCTCCAGAATCAATAATAATAATACAAATTTCAGCAGTTTACTGAAAAAAACACTAAACCAAGAATGTCCACTATGAACTTCAAATCAATACAAAGACAGCAACTTATAACAGAAATTCAATTAAACAAGTAACAAATCTGCTTTATTTCAAGAATAAAACAATTACACTGAAAATTAACACAAAGGAAGAGCTTCAATATAGAAAATTGACCAACAAACAGAATCTTTGCTCTATTTCAACTAATCGTCAAAAATTTCTATCTAGGTAATAACTAGAGATCAAATACAACAAACACCACAGTTCGGATACAATCAATTCGCAAAATTAAGAAAGAAATATGAAAATAAGAATACATACATCGAAAATCATACCGTAAGGAAAATCTTACTTCGGAGAAGCTGGTGATGTCGGCCTCTTCTCGCTGAGATCTACACACCGCAATAAATACCACACAGCTTCGTATCCATAATTCCGGAAAAAATAATCGGAAGCTCCAATACTGTGGTAGCCAAGAGGGGTGAAGGATTGAATTGGAAGGCTGGAGTTCGAAGAGAAAATCGTCTGCAATCGAGAAGGCAGACGATCGAGAGACCAAAAAAAAGAGGGATTTGCACCGCGAATGGAAGAAACGAGTGCAGCAGGTAGGATTTCACGGCGATAATATCTATTAGCAATTTTGTAAATATAAGTTGATGTTATCATAAAATTGTAATTTACATAGAGCAGCGTGTTTTTTATGAGAAGCAACTTTGGTACGCTGCGTTTATCCTAAACACTTTGTTTTACTGTGTAGTGCGTTTGGGAACAAAAATTTCCCAAACGCACTACCAAACGCCCCCTGCCGTCTCATAGCCAAATGTTATCGGACTTAAAAATTTGTGACAAATTTACATAGTTAAATAAACTTTTCTATTTATTTTCACATATTCAATTTTCAATTTCCACTTATTAAAATTTATTTTTTGATAAACAAAATAAGCTTTAAGCAAAAACACAATGGGTAACAAGCCCAAGACATCTTAGCAGCTTCATAATAAAGCCCATGATGTCTTAACGGGCTGAACTTTGTAAAGTCAATCATCGTCTCTGAAAAAGTTCAGATAAATTTTCCACATTCCATGTAGAAATATTTGTCCGGTCCGAAAAATAAAAGTGAACGGCTTAAAATTTTATTTTAAAATTATTTTTAATTTTTAAAAATTAATTAATTATATTATTATAAGATACTAAAATATTTTATTTTTTAAATAAATTTTTAAAAATATTATAAAAATTTTACTATAAAATATAAATAAGCGCTGTAGGCGCACAGGTTGAAGGGAAAGAGCAAGATGTTGGAGGTGAACTCAGTGGCGAAACCAGGTAGGAAGCAAGCAAAAGCATGTTAGCAGTTTAGCACTCGCTTCACAGCAGTCGAGCGTTCTGGAGATGGATTCAAACTCCCGATCCGTCAAATACAAAGACTAAAAATAATTATTAAAAAGCTCTCGAACGCTCTCCAACAACATGACCGAAGACATCTTTAAGGCTATCTCTGCGAGCTTGTTTAAAAGCATAGAAGATGGCGAAGGTGTTCTCAGATTTTGCGGCACTGCATTTGCTGCTGAGAAGGCCATGGCGATCGCCGGCGGCTCGGCAGGGAAGGAGGAGGGGGGAACGGGTTGGTTGTTTACGCACGTGACAATCCAGAGCAAAGTAGTGGACCCATTCTAAAATTTAAATCGGTCCGTTCATCATGTTTTAGTTTTCTGCGTTCGAGAAAGGAAAACGTACCCTTTCTTCAGATACAACGATTCGTTTGCTCCTTAATCGAATTTCCTATCTCCCTCTTTCGATTTCTTCCCAAAAATTTCCCAAATTTCACAATTTTTTGAATTCTTTTAATGATTTGATCCATAATTCGTTGGCGTATTTCCGGCGAACGGAAGATTCGATGGAATTGGTGGGGCGACGGGTGGCGAAAGAGTTCACGGGATTCGGGACATTCTCCGGCGTTGTGGAGTCGTTCGATCGATCGACGGGTTACTTCCTGGTGAAGTACGAAGACGGCGATTCTGAAGAGCTTGATTACAGTGAGATCTCTCAAATTCTGAAGCGAATGGGAGAAACTGTCAGCGTCTCAGTCGCAGCATCGCAGGAGCCGAAGCGCCGTGGCCGGCCGCCCAAGAAGAAGCAGCGAAGCAGTTTCTGTCGTGAGCATTCCGAAGAAAATGGAGGAGTGAGATACTGTGAAGGAATTTCGAAATTGGATGGTGTTGAAGGTGGTAGCGGGATTGGGAATGGAAATTCTGATTTGGTAGAGCAGGTAAAGGAAATTTCTACGACTGTTCGTCATGATGGTGGTCAGATTCCGCGGGAAGATATTGGAAGTGTTGAACAGAGCCTGACGAAGAGGCGAAGGATTTCTGAGAAGCCGTTGTTGTTATCTAGTCCAGATCTGCCATTGAGAAGGAGTGTTCGCAGGTTGAATGCAAGTCATACTGGTGGCTCATCTGGTATAGTAGATAATGAACTAAGATCGAAGGGCATTGGTCGTAGTGTTAAGACTGGTGACTTGATTGGCGCGGATAAGAAGTTTGAATTACCTACTTCTTCTGCTGATATTGATCTAGAGGGTCTACCGGTGCTTGACCTCTTCTCTGTTTATACTTGCTTGCGGTCTTTCAGTCGGTTGTTGTTTCTGAGTCCATTCAGCTTGGATGCTTTTGTGGCTGCGTTAAGGTGTGGGTTTGCGAATCCGTTGATCAACTGGATACATTTCTCTATCTTACAAACCCTAAAAGTGCATTTGAAATTCCTCTCACACGAGGGCTTAGAGTCAGCAGCTGATTGTCTCAGGTTAGTTACGTATTGTTAGATGATCTCGACATAAATAACTCATTTTTTAAAAACTTGCTCTGAATTAAGCATGTTGTCATATTGTTTGTTGCAGTGATCTTGATTGGGAACATCTTGACTTAGCTACCTGGCCGGTTTATGCTGCTGAGTACTTGTTAGTTCATGGAATAATTCCTAGACCAAATCAAAAGCTTGGTGACTTGAGATTGTTAGACACAGAGTACTATAAACATCCGCCTCAAGTGAAACTTGAGGTACTTCGTTGTCTATGCGATGCTGTATTGGAAGTCGAGTCCATCAGATCAGAACTCACTAAAAGGTTGTTACATAATGAGCCTGATTTAGATGGTAACTTATGTTATAGGAACATGAAAGAGAATGGTTCAGCCGAATTGCATAAATATTCTTCCGCATACTCATCAGAAGAGAATGCTGATTGGAATAGTGATGAATGCTGGCTTTGTGGAATGGAGGGTAACTTGATATGTTGTGATGGTTGTCCCTCTGCTTTTCATGCCAGGTGTGTTGGAGTAGTTGAAAATCTCCTACCTGAGGGTGAGTGGTACTGCCCAGAATGTACAATCGCTAGATGCGATAAACTTTTAAAGTTGTCAAGGCCATTCCAAGGTGGGGAGATCTTGGGTTTTGATTCCTGCAGACGATTGTACTTTGGCTGCTGTGGTTATCTACTAGTGTATGTACTATTTAGCCACAGTTTATCTATCTATAAATGCTGTACGTCTGTTAGGAATGCCTCATTGAATTTTCATTGATGTTTGTTTGTCTGCTTTCTATGTTTGGGTGCATTTACATCCTTTCCAAAACTGAATAATGACCTAAGAAAGCGATTAGTATAACCGAAAGGCTAACCGAAGGTCCTAACATGATTAAATGGTTATTATCGAATTTAAACTTTCTGAGATTATAAAAGTCTTGATAAGTAGGAATAGTGATTTATTTACTTCCGTATTTTCTTTTAGGCGCTGCTCATGCTTCTGTTTGTTAAATGTTAAATAAACATGATGTGCGTTATGTTTTGTGTTGTTTGATAAGTGGCCTCGATGTGCTTCTGCTCACGGAAATGATATGCTAACAATTTCTACTCATAAAAGGAATAATGTCTTGCCAACTCACTCATGGTTGATCTGCAGGTCAGATAGCTCTGGCTTGGATTCTTCATATCATTATTACAGCAGGGATGATATACCTGCCCTCATGGTAGCTATGAAGTGTCTTGATACTTCTAACAGTCTCATAGCAAATGCAATTTGTAAATACTTGGAAAGTTGTTCAGATTGTTGTCCAAAAGATCCTCTCAGCCACACCAAATATAATGCAAACACCAGGGTTGACACTCAAACAAGTCCACGGCCTCTGTCTCCTGCTAAAATTTATGAAAATTTGGCTTCCCCTGAACACTCGGATCTGATTCAGTCAAACCCAGTCACCTCTCTTCAGGCTCCGCTCACATGTTTTGAGCAATCTGGCAGAACTCATGCTCGAAGCTTTGTGCGTGCATGTGAGCAAACTGGTGGTGATAGTTCAACAATTCATATGAGTCCCTCTATGGCAATTATTTCTTCAGCACCCACTAAATTAGCTAATACACAGGGAACACATATGCCTTTACCAGCTTGGGATTGTATATTCCCAGTAAATGGGTGTAGGAAAAGCAGGCCATCCAACTTCCTTTCTGATCCCAGCAGTTATGTAAACCATTATAATCTTGGTCGACTTGCCTCATGTATTGCTGATGAGTTAAAGCTTAGATCCTCAGTGAACAACAACAGTGATCCTGAGAAGCCTGAGGATATAATCGCCGCACAACAGAAGGCAATTTCTAAATTTTTTAATGATGGTTGGTACATTCAGAAAGTTTCCTTAGATGCACGAAAAGAAAATTGTGGCTGGTGCTATATGTGCAAAAGCTCATCTCCTGATGGTTGCATATTCAAAATAGATACTGATAAGCAAGTAGAAAGCTCAAAAAGTCATGGTGTTGGACTTCGTTCAGGAAAGAACAAAAAAAGCCATATCTTCTCTGCCATGCACCACATGCTATCACTTGAAGATCGTCTTCGTGCCCTTTTATCTGGTCCTTGGAAAGATCCCCAGTACAGCAGAAATTGGCGCAGTGCTGTTTCTAAAGCATTTGATGTTGTGTCTTTGAAACACCTTCTTCTAACTGTAAGTAGTTATTTTTTAAGGAAAGATGTAGTAGACATGAGTTTTTACTTTTTAGGATGTGATCTGTCATTTGTTACTTCTTTTTGATATTCAAATTGTTTTTATTTGTTCTACAGTTAGAATCAAACTTGCGGCGCATTGCATTTTCGACTGATTGGCTGAAAACCGTAGACTCTACTCAAACTGTTGGCTCAGCTTGTCATGTTCTGATGGATTCAAATAATAGGATCAGACATTATAGTTGCAACCGAAAGCAATACCGAAGAAGTTCTGGTACAGAGCTTGGTTTTGCCCTTCATACTAGTATTTTCTCAGACCTATATTGGTGGAGGGGCGGACGACTGTCTCGGCAAATTTTCCAGTGGAAGAGATTGCCACATTTGTTGGTTTCAAAATGTGGTCGGCAAGGTCCCTACTTCCCATGCTTAGCTTTATTCCAAAGTTGCTTCTGTCACTGTACCATTGATTATCACCCTTAACATGCTTTAGTAAAACTCCTGCAGCTGGCTGCAAAAAGATCCCTGGAGTAGTTTATCCTGAAGGTTTGGACTTTGCGAAGAGAAGCAAATACATATGCTGGAGAGCTTCTGTTGAGATGTCTGGGACTATGGCCCAGCTCATTTATCAGGTAATAACTTCATAGCATAAAAATTTACTTCTTTTTTTCTTTTTTCGTACTTGTGAATTGTAAGCTCCTTGTTTATGTGGTTCTAGGTTAAAGATTTTGATAACCATATAAGGTGGTCTGAGCTTTCCAGTACACAGCCTTCTCCTAAGTCTTTGAACGTCTCTAAGAAAACAGCAAAGTTATTTAAGAAAGTTACTATACGCAAAAAGTGTGTCGAGGGGCCAAATGTGAAATATTTATTAGACTTTGGCAAGCGAGAGGCAATTCCTCCAGTTGTTGTTAGATACGGGGTCAAGCTTGAGGAGCCCTCGACTGAAAGAAAGAAATACTGGTTGGCTGAGTCTTATGTTCCTCTACATCTCTTGAAGGTCTATGAAGAAAGAAAACTACGCCAGTCATTAAAGAAGTCAACTTCTATTCCTTCTAAGAAGGAAAAATTATCTGATGTGAAGAAGCTGAAAGAATCTAAAGGGCTGTCATACCTTTTCTCTAGGCAACAGTATTTGGAGAAGCATATTTGTGTACAATGCAATGAAGACGTCGTAATCAGGTGAGCTATCCTATTTAGGCATAAACACTTCTTTATGGGAACTTATGTCACAAATAATGCGCATGTTTTGAAGTAGAAGTAGTGCTTTGACATATTGCTTTTGGTCCTTTCTGACAATTTGCACACTACAGGGTTTTAGTGACAATTCTACTCTCCTTTGGATATAATATTTTGCCTCCCACCAGCCATGGCAGACAATTGCTTATGTTAAGTCTTGGGGAAGTTTTGTCAATTTGTTTGTCTATGTCTACTGGCTAATCAGTGAGGCACGATCATATGGAAACCCAGGAGCTTACATGTTACCTTCTTTTCATTCTTGTGCTGTTTCTTTTAGTTCTTTTGGATTTATCTAATTTCATTTTGTTGGTTTTTGAAATTTCAAATGAGCTTCTTTATATCCAAGCTGTGAAAAGTAGTTTGAATTCGATGTCAGAAGAAAGGTTGTTCCATGTTGGTGTTAGGTTATCAGATCATTTCGCACCAAGATGATATTGCTCGTTTGTCATGGTTGGGTTTCTCTCTGAATGGTTATGCACATTGAAATTCCCTTAGATAAGATTTAGAATAAAGCTTACGTCACAAACTACCATCCAAATTTTCTAGCCTTTCTCGGGCCTCTCTGAATATTGGTGGCCGTCATTCAAGTTTTAGGGCATACCTATTCACAATGCTACTCTGACCATAACTAGAACCACTTCAGAAGTAGTATAGACTCTATATGTTCTCATTGCGGATCCGAGAACTTCCTTTTTCCTTGTATTTTATCGAAGTAATCACCAGACAAGATGTATTATCTGTCAAGAATAGTATAGAAGTGAATATTAG
Organism: Acanthochlamys bracteata; assembly: GCA_019914995.1. Taxonomy (NCBI): domain Eukaryota; kingdom Viridiplantae; phylum Streptophyta; class Magnoliopsida; order Pandanales; family Velloziaceae; genus Acanthochlamys; species Acanthochlamys bracteata. Next base: position 3,641,409 of record CM034133.1, read on the forward strand.
TTGGAAGTACTATGCTTTGACACTTGTGTTTCCTATTTTGGTGAGAATAGAAGGACGTAAACCCATGTGCAAATTGCTCCAGCATGGGAAGGATTACTTCATGGACGATAAGAATGAGAGCCAAGTGAGCATTGCTCATCAAAGATGCTTTTCATGAGCTTATTTGCTGTAATGGATACTGTTAAATCAGTATATAGATGTGTGTTCATGTCAGTTCTAGTTTAATCGAACTCTTGAATCCCTGAAGAGATTCACCTTTTAGCCCTTGTATGTGGTGATTTTTCATAGTTTTGCACAGATGCTTTTCTATATTAATATGTTGTCTGCATGCAAGTCATTGAATAGCTCGCAGAATGTTATCTAATGGCTTTTTTCTCTCTTTGTTGCAGGGAAGCTGTGATCTGCCAATTTTGCAAAGGTATGCCCCTGGATTTTAAAATTATTAAAGAGGAGTGCTATTTTGAAAATAGATGCTTGGTTGTTGTTTATGTTGGCACTGTAATGATGTTCTTTGCATCTTCTGGTGTGACGTCAAACTATTTGCTCTTATACTGGATTCAGTTTTTCTCTCCTTGAAAGTTCTTATGGATCATTGGAGTACTACTTCTACGAGTATGGTTGGAAGGTTTGAGCTTCACTTTGTGACAGTGTTGACCGTTCCTTGTCTTTAAAATAGTGGAGTACACCCTCATCTCAGTGTTATGTAATTTTTATCCTCTGTGTTTCTAATGCTCTCTATCATATGGTTGTGTTTCCCTCGAAGGTCTGTTGAGATATAAGCTTAATGTCGTGCTGCATTCTGTTTCGTATTTTTTTGTCTATTGCTTTTCTTGAAACTCTGGCAGCCATGAGTCAAGTATATTAGCTGCCTGCCTTGAATTTATTGTTGTTGACTTCTATATCAAGTTTTTAGTATTTGTTATTTTTGTGGATATGCAGTCCATCTTCATTTCTTGTTGATTTGGATGTAAATCTGCTCATAGACATGGATGTTTCATTTAAGTATGTCACAATCACATGCCATTTTGGAAGTCAACTCCACATAAAAGTTATAATATGGCCTAGAGAATGTTCTCATCTTGTGCATTTTCCTTTTCTTGCTTCCATTATAGGCCAACGATTCTGTTGTTCTGATTTTGTACATTAGATATGGATTCACATCTTTTACATTGATTTTCTTGCTATTTGGTGTTCCCATCTTTCTTACTTACCAATAAAGTTGTTGTATTTTACATATCAACAAAAGTTGGTGACAATGAGTAGAAACATAGTGCAACTGTATTATCTTATTCCTTCGATGCACCTCTTACCAACTATCTAGGTATGTTCTATGATATTCCTACACTACGCATCTACTGGAACCAGAGCTTGAATGTAGTAGGAAACGTTCTAGAGAAATTGCATTTAGTAATACATACTCAGAGAAGTATGTTTTGACTTAGAAAAGTATGCCATTGATATGTTTTACCTCCATGCCTTCATAGTCTTCTAAACTTTATCGTCTTAATAATTGCGCGCTCTTGTGTATCTTGTATAAGTTAGATGAGCAATCTTGAATTTTTGTCCATTTGAAACACATCTTTTCAAAGAGAATTGTGTATATTGATGTTTATTAGCTTGGATAAGAAATGGAACTGGGCAATATATACATGAAACTGCAATCGTCTTTTGTAGGTTACTTTCACAGAAAACATTTCAAAATCCCTAAAGACGCGATAGGAACTAGCTATACATGCTACAAATGTAAGATTGAAATGCGCAAGAAGGTAAAATCTAAGGGCAAGGTCAAATCTAAAGACTCGAAAGTAGAATCAAAAGTACGAGCACTAGGTAAGGTTTCCAGAAGGGTTTCCATGCGTATAAGGGCAGCAGCTTTAGCGAAGAAAGCAAAGCAGAAGCTATTTGCTGATAACTCCAAGAAACAAAAGAAGAAACCTGTGAAGAAAAAACGTGGAAGATTGGCACTTACTAAAGAAACTCAAGCCCAATCTGAAAGAGCTACCTCTGAAAGATCTGAGATTAAAATCAGTTGGTCTAAGAGGAAGAGGACAGAGATGGAGCATCCTTACTGGCTCAATGGCCTTCGATGGTCAAGGACAGCACATGATAAGCAGGGCCAGTATTTCAGAGAAAGGAAGGTTTTGTTGCCTCATGAAAGCAGGGAAGACGTGTTGGTGCAATATGCTTGCAGCCTTTGTCACGAACATTACAATCCAGAAGTTCTTTTTGTTGGTTGTGAAAATTGTGGAGGTACGCCTTTCTTATAAAGTATAATTTTTTATTTTTAAAATGTTTAAATTTAGATACTAATTAAATGGTTAATACTTAATACAAGTAAAGCAATATCACGTTGGAATGATTCTTGACAAGTGATGTTAGTTCTTTCAGTCATACAGTACACTGTATGTGTATCTCGATAATTGAGATGCTTACTCGTAATTTTATGTTTGTTTGTTCACACTTTGATATTTGCAGATTGGTTTCATGGTGATGCTTTATGTGTTACTATCGAAAATGTCCCTACCTTAATTGGGTTCAGCTGTCACTCATGCCGCATGATGGGTGCACCTTTATGTCCTTTTGCTGTGCCAGCTTCTGAAGATGGTAAGACTAAATTACATGAAGCATCTGATATAAGGAAAAGGGATGAGAATGTTAATGATATAAGTGAGCAAGATAAATTTTGCAATAATGCATATGAAGGATGTCCTGCTACTACTCACACAGATTGTGAAGATGAGAAAGAGGGTATACATGGTGCATTTCCTATAAATGAGACTGTTGTCTTGTTAGAAAGGAGCTCCAGATCTACTGCTGAACAAACTTTTGAAAGTGATGAAGGAAGTGTCCTTGCTTTAGTAAATACGAGAAGAATTAAAAGAGAGCCTGAAGGTTGTTTAGTAGCTCCTGAAACAGATTGTGATGGCGAGGGACGGACGGTGAGTGGTACATGCCCAAAAGATGAGGCTATATCCTTGATAAAATATGAGCCAAATACAGTGCCTAAAGCTGCAGAAGCACTTGAATTTGTCCATAAAGATGCTCTCTCGTGTGAAAATATCAGCGCATTTCAAAATGGTCCAACCATCAGGATTAATGATGAGGTGCAAGAAGTGATGCCAATTTCTGAACCTTCAGTAGTTGATACTCCTGGCATCCCTGTTGTGGCGCAATCACAACAACTTCTACCCGCACCATCTGGAAAACATTATTTATTTCTGTAAGCTGTCTTTGTTATACTTTGTCTGGAAAAGAAAATTAAATAGGATAGGAATTCATTATTTATTTCTATGTCAAAGAAGCTAATTACCTTGTATAACTGCAATCATTGGCCTTTATTTGACTGATTGCTGAATGAGTTAGATACTTTTTCCAATCAAAGCTGCAGTTTCAACGAGCTTCTTGTACAATTGTGCTTCCTTGAAGTTCCATCTGCATGGAACTGCAGTTCTTTTGATTGCTTGCTGCTTTCTGTAAGCTGTCTGTGCAGTATTCAAGTGGCTTGCTTGAGCGTATAGGAGTTTTTTAAAAATAGAATTTTTTTAAAATAAAAGATATTTTTTATTTTTTAATAATAAATTTTACTTTTTTATTTAAAAAATAACAAAAATAAGTATTAAAAATTTATTATGCGAATTTTTTATATTTAAAAAAATTTAAAAACTTTTGTAAACAATTATAAAATAAATATTAAAAAATATGAATTAAAAATTAAAAAAAGATTGAAATAGAACGGCAAAGTCCGGCATCTAGAAATAAGTGAGTTATCTATGCTTCCTATTTTGACAAATTCCTGCTAACATGTAACGTGCCAAAAATATTTTTTCCATTTTAATTGTTTTAAATTTGTGATTAGGGAACAACGTATTGAAGTTGATAAATGTTTTAGATCTTCCGAGTATGACCGTGCTCTGCTGCTATGTCAGGGAGGTCATAAAAGAAATAAAAACGTTATGTTGATGTGTCCAAAGGATAGCTGAGTCAATATGTGAACTAAACTTCCTTGTTAATGGTAGAAATGAGAAGTTCAAAACATCTTCTTATAGTTGAAGTAGTATGAAACGGAAAACTTACTATTATTAGTTCATTTATCATGATATATGTTGTGTTAACATAGGCAAGTCTGCCACCAAGTGCTGTTTGCATTGTTGGCTTCACTTGAAATTTTGGAAGTCATGCATTAGTGACGTTCTAAACTGAACCTAGTGCCAGACGTTCTTAAACTTTTCACTTGATACCAATCAGTATTTTATTCCTTACTTTTGCCATTTTTCCCCAATTAGAATAGCAGTTTCCTGATTATGTGCATGTTATGTCGAAAAAGGCAATAATAGTTTCTGTTAAGTGCTCAAGTGTCCATGTTTCATCTATCCATTTTCTTCTAATGTGACATTGCATCGACGGTAGACCTGATATACTTGAATTATGCTTATTTTACTTCCTTTTTTCTTCCGATCAGAGCCAGATGCTTGTTGGTGAGTCAACCAATCCAGCATTGTCTGCAGGTTTGATACTCCTTCTGTTAAGTATATTCTTCTGTCTATAGTAGTTATATTCTGGGTCACAGTTGAATCATCATCATATTACTGGTTTTTATGGTAGGAGGGATTTGGCGAATTGTAGTATCGTACAACTAGTGTGAAATCATGTTCTCCTCAAATCTCTGATAATATGCACATATATACTACTTATGTATCTACATACATACATCTTTACATGTGCTTTTATCAGATGTTGTTTTGGGATTTATTTATTTTTTGCGAGTTTAAATGAGTTTCAGTTGATTCACTCAGTGAGGTCGGATTACTATGTGCTCAATTTTTGTTAGTTGTATGTAATCTGCTTTTTTATCTTCTTGCTGAATAATTTACGATGTGTTATATCGAATTTGGCATGCCTAGTTACAACTTATCAGTAGATTTTCTTTATTGCTTTGACTGAACTATGATAATTAGATGTCCTGTGATAGAAACTCAACACAATTCAGTAGATAGTCCGGACTAGCATGCGAAGTGAAAACCTGGTCTTGATCAAACTCCTACTTGCTTCTTAATCCTCTTAATGCTTTTACTATTTTATTTTTCAGCTTGGGGCCTTCAATTGTTTCCTGGAAGGGATACCGGTTTTATTGATAAAGGTATTGCAATTACCAACCCAAAACTTTTGATCGATGTGCAATGGTATGTTTATCCATAAAGCTGTTTTATATATGGAGGGTATAAAAGTTTCAAATTGCTTTTGGGGGTACTTATAAAAAAAATTTTTCTAAAATAAAAAATATTTTTATTTTTTTAAAAACGAGCTCTATTTTTTTACTTTAAAAAAAATAATAAAAATATATAATAAAAAAATATTACTACGTAAAATTTTTCTATATTTTTTAATTTTTTAAATAAATTTTTTATATATTTATAAAATATGTATTGAAAACGTAAAATTAAAAATTAAAAAACTGCTCTTTCCAAACGCAATGCCAAACGGGATTGCCAATTTGCTGCATCTTAATTTTTTAAAGCATGTTGTTTATAGAGGGCAAATGTTTTCTATCTGAGTAATGCGTCATATTACAATGTGCAGTACATGCTACCAGTACTAGACATTGAGACCTTACAACTAACTACTCGTTGATGAGCAAGTTTTCGCTTGCTCGTTAATTGTTTCTGTAGTAGCTTAGCAATCTGCAGAATGGCTAAATATTAACCTCTGTTTTTCAATGCTCAACCCAATGACTTCAAGATTATTGCAAAATTCAATTGGAGTTCCTAAGGATTATTTGAAGCGGGTTGCTTTATTAAGCCGAATGCACGAGACATTATTTTTTTCTTATTAGAAAGAGCTCAACTGAAAGAAAATCCTTTTGGCATTTGATTATTCTGTAAAAACGGAGTGCCCTGTGTATAGAATTGTTGGGGCTTTGTGTTGTTGGCTGCTTGAATTCAGATCAGTAGGTAGATGCTACTTTTTCTCGAATCCGGAGAACATTTACAACGTTGGCAGAGTACATATCTTTTCAAATCAAGCTCGTAATTATAAGTTCTTTATGGTGTGTGTCTAAGTAACTATTTTCGGATTGAATTTGAAGTGTATAAACAAACCATCGCTCTACAAGCAAAGAGATTCAATCATAACTGTGCCAGCTCTAAAGCAAGTTTTTACCTGCATATCGGGGGCATTGGGCAACGTTTCAAACGTTCCACTTCATTCACATTTTTTAATAAAACTTTTATAATATTTATAAAATTAATTTAAAATTTAAAAAATATAAAAATTTTATTATAAAATTTTACTAATACTTATTATTTTTATAATATTTTTTATTTCAGAAAAATTTTATTTTATATATACTCCCAAACACTCCCATCAGTAAGATTTTGCATGGTACCAGCTCTTTAACTACCAAATTATGTATTCATCTGAAAAGAACAAGCACAAATAAATCTATTCGAAGCCGAGCACATTTGTCATTTTTAACAAAAGAGCCCTAAATACACACCTGGCTTATCTATACAACATGATCAAAAGGGGTGTGTCATCAAGCTAGTGATATGCCAAATGCCATGCTCCCGCTGTTAATGCAGTCATCAGTTGGAAATGAGACATTACGAACCCCAAACAAGATTGAAAATATTCTTGCTAGCCCTTCCGTTTATTATTGGATTTTTTTTGTTGAGCATCTCCTGCTGAGCTTGAACATCACCATCCTTAAACAATGTAAACAAAAGCAGTATCATGTGCCAGGAAATAATTTTTTTAACTGTAACATAACATTGATATAACAACAGCATGTTCCCATTGTTTGATTATGGTTAGGACTAGGAAACACATGAATGGACTCCAACTGAACTTTGAAAAGGACCACTCCTAGAAAGGATCTTCCCTTTATGAGGCCTGAACTCCTATCTTTAGCTATTTCACCTAGAAAGAGGCATCCCTTCTCCAGCGGTATATCAGTAGGGCTAGTGCAGACTATATAGAAGGCAGAGTTCAAAGGTGTGAACAGTGCAATTATAATGGTTTGATAAAATGCTGTGTTCTTGTTGGTGAAATTATTGATAAGATGAAAGTTATTTGATTTTTCGATTTCGTAGGAAGAAGCCAACATTTTGAGATTTGTATATCTAATAACAGGCAGGTATCTGAAGGAGATCATAAGCCATCACAGTATATTATGAAATATGAAGCAACTAGAAAGTTTTAGAGGAATTGGAAAGATAGTCCTTTCATATAAATGCTAGATACTTACAAGCTCAGAGAAAGCCTGAACAAGTGAGATAAGAGTTGGGTATAGATCTATAACAGCAAGAGCCACCTCTTCTGTTACCTGCTTAACCTGGGACAGGATGTTGTTATCATAAGCGTGCCTATATTTTGGAAGGAAACAATAAACAGACATTTTAAGGTATATGAACTATTAACAAGAAAGAATATAGGCTGGTCATGAAAATATCTTCAACTGTATGAACCAAAAACAAAAAGGCTTCCTACATTAAAATGTATATTAGTAATGTTTAATAGAAATTCACCTGCATGAGTTGCAGAGCGAACACTTCACTGACTGTAATCTTCTCGAGATCCTGGCACTTCCTAACAAAATCATGAAAGGTGGGGCAAATACTTGAACTTTTAGGTTTGGCATCCGATATATAGTCGCTATAATACTGACTAATTGCTTTTGTCAGATAACCAAGTTTCTTCACAGTATCCTTTCTGCCAGTAGTCCTTTGTACATCAAATCCTTCTAAAATTTCTGTTGTGAAACATCTGAAAATAGCAAAAAACGCCAATAAGGAAATTCCAATGTAACAAGGACATGGTGATAATTGTTTGTGAAATCTAGCCAGTATCCTAGATAAAGAGCAGAGCTTTGTCTTTTATTCTTAAATTTATACTTCAACAATAAAAGCAAAGCAAGCAACTTGGTGCCATAGTTTTGCGCAGCAGTCAGTAATTGTAGCTTCCAGATAAAATATGCAAAATAATAATCCACTAAAACGACATTAACGTGTAAAGAAAGGCAATGATGATTGCAAGTAAACTAGCCTAACCAAGCTGAAAGAGCTTTGAGAATTAGCAAGAGGTCTCAAGTTGTAATATGAAACAAAGGAACTATCTTCACTCATCATTTAATCTTCATAACCTAAGCTTAAATTACATCTGTTAAAAATGCTATCCTATAGTTTCTACTCCAATTCTAGTAATATCTTATTACTGGGATACTAAGACTACAGTGACACCCCTACTTTATGAGGTTAATTGTTCCTTACATTAATAACATCATGTACACTCTGACATGTCACTCTCTTCTACATCTAAGCACATTATATGAATATCGAAGAAGTCATTCAAATCAGTAACAAAAATGAACTACACCGCAGATCGACAGATGCAGTGATTGTGATTAGTATAGCAACTTGTGAGCAGACCTATTGACATATATATATCTCAATAAGCAAAGAAGAAGCTGTGATGAAAAGCTCAACATGTACAATTTGCATTTCCTTCAGCTGAGAGTAGCTAATGGGGCGGCAAAACTAAGCTAAAGCCACATACGACAATGGGGGAGGAAAGAAACTAGGGCTAGTATACATGCTGCTCCCTAATATGTTGCTGATGGAAGTGTATAATTTACATGAGTAACAGGTCATAAACTAATACTAGCAAGCTAATAGGAGCTTGAAGATGCATATGCCAGCCGTGTCAATGAAGGATATGTGAAAATAGTAGCTTACGCTGTTTTAACACTTTCTGCTGCTTCTAAAGAATTTGGGTCACCTTCAACTAGATAAATCAGTTTCTTCAGACCACATCTCTGCCAACGTAGGTCAAAACTCAAACAAAGTTGACATCAGTAAGAAGTGCAAGTTCGCTGCATCACATAAATCGTTATAAAGTGCTTTCCAGGTTTATATCGGCTAGGATCTTATCTTCATAAACACTGGCAAGGATAAAGCTTCAGATAAAGCTTTTAATTGTAACAAGGCATGTAAAAGACATATAGGCTAACAAATTTTCCTGCTTCAATTCTTTAAGATATCTCCATTTGGTTCAAACATTTAGAAGTTTATGAATTATAAAGTCCATTTGTTGAAGAGATATTGTCGAGTCTAATTAATAAATAATTAGAGAATACTATATATAGGTGCTGACCAGCAGCAAACACCAAGTTAATATGATTCAACTTCATATATAGTTCATAACAATATTTTCAAGGATAAAAACTGCGCTAATAAGATTATAAGTGGCACAGATAGAAGCTAGAAGTCCTCTGTCACAACAGCAAACTAATATTAACTTTAGAATTTCTGGATACTTATAAATGTGCAAGTTTTATGTCTTCATACTTACTATAGCTGATAGGGAGTCTCCATAATCTCCTTAGATACTAATGTTCTAGCACAGATACCATTCTTAAGTTCAGGATTGCCTACTGACTGATCCTTATGTCTAAAATTGGTGTACTGTATATGCCAAATAATACAAACAAAACAATGTGTACGACTGACAGCAGATAATCTATTCTAAATTGATGTGTACATAACAGTTGTAAAACTATCAAGGCCTGAATTACCTGTCGTAAACATAATTTATTTGTCAATATAGTCTACAAACAATAAGATGGTATAAACATAAACCAATTCATGTAAACTACAAAATTCTAAATGTAAGTTCAAGTCTAGCAAAATTATCAATTGGACCTGTAGCCTCAGTTTTTGATCTCGATAGCGGTTATCCCTTATTGAACTACATAAGTCATTGACATTCTTTCGCTCAACAATGAAATCAAGCACGTATTCCTTCTTGAGCTGCTTATGCCGTGCAACCCAAATTCCATCCCCAACTGGAAGCCGTCTAACCTGAAATGTGCTGATTAGTATTAATTCCACAAGCATCAAATCTTTAGTTTTACTGACAAAACAGTTACTAAACACTTGATAGGTAGTTAGATGCAGAATTGCAAACCAAACTCTACTATTGATTTTGTAATGCAAACTTATGTATGAAAAACTAAGATAAAAGGGAAGACGATAAAGCAAGGCGCTTGCCAGATACTGACCTCAACTGGAGTTTCATGCCGATGGCGTATGCTATCAGCAACTTGTCGTAAACCAAACCTACAAATGGAAGAGCCAAATCAATTAATAGATAGCAAAGGTACAGAACCCGTATCAGATCAAGAAAATAACAAGAGAAAACAAACGGAGAATTATTCATAACCCCTCGACGAACTATTTTTCAACCCCTAAAAATCATTCTCCTTCTCAAACACCATTCTTTTCAACTTTTAACCCCTCACAACTGTTTTCTTCCAAATTTTTAGAATTTCATGTGTTTGCGAAATTAAAATTGTGGTCACCAAATTAAATGAGTTCACCAATCAAAGATTATGTTCACCAAACCAACCAGATTTCATATTTTCACCAATTACCTAGGAAAAACCTTTCAAAAGCACAAAAAGGGGGCTAACAATAAGGAGAAAAAACTGAGGGGAAAAATAGTTTGACCGCAGTCAAGGGGCTAAAAGATACTATCTGAAAAAAAAAAGCTGACATGAAAGGTAGCAACAGATCTTATTCCCATAAAAGGAAATGATGACTCAACTTAAACAAGCAACAAGAATACATGGAGCAGAACTCAATAACCCACTTTAATCCTAATTATTAAGCAGCAGAACAGTTGGTACTCACCCTCCAAAGCTTTCGCGATCATCCAATATCAAGATGACATGGTAGACATCTTCAAATCTTTCTCCAACTTCAATAGGCGGAGCAGCGCTAAAATTAACATCACTAGCATGAATTTGAGAGGCTTTGCACAAAGGAGCATCCTGAGCAAGCAAAGTGTGAACTTCCAACACCAACGTTGTTGATTGAAAGAGTAAATGAGCATTTCACGAACTGCAAACACAACCTTACATACAGATGAAGAGCAAGCATGTGGCGCGAAGGAGCTTTGAATTGCAGACGCAGGAGGTAAACCTGAACAATCTACTGAACACGAAGAATTGATAGTCTTGCGTCCCCCTGTGATGATAATCAGTATGCACCTCTCATAAATGGGGATAAAAGTAGAAAAAGCAAACATGGAAAATTAGACAAGCTAAAGCGACAAGAATGTTCAAAAATCATAAGCATCTGAAAAAAAGAAGCATTATTATCAAACTAAATCTCAGGCTAATCGGCACTAGAACTCTCTGACAGGCACACAATTTTTACTATTTCGACATATTTCCTTTGTTACTAACCTTTACTTACGTAACTCTAATTTCCCTACTAGAAACTCTGTTACATAGAACCTCAAAATACCTAATCCAGTGCAAGGAACCATTGATGCTGACTGATCTTTATCATGTCGTACAAGGGGATCAGAATTAATAGGATCACTTAGAACAGCTTGCCTCTCCTGCAAATGCAAAGTGTAACTTGAGAAGCAAATACATTATTATCTAAGTAAATAAGTATAAAAACTAAAGCTACAAACAATGAAACATGCCCCAGTTATATATTTTAGGGAAGCAGTTACTACAAATAAGCAACTCCATTGTAGGAATGAGTCCAACTTAAAACAATCACTGAAGAACTTAATACAGAATCCATACAAAAATTCAAGGACACCACACTTAGTCAAGGTGGGCTGATCCGTTCTGCTGTTTTATCAAAACCATATCTCCACGACTCCACAGTCAATCCACTATAGCTTAAAACCTTTCATGAGTTTTTCCTGAAGTCTGTAAAGGCTTTCTCCACCTCCATTATTTTAAATGACTGCCGCCAACTTACTGTTCCAGATCCTTACATAGTCGACATCAGTTTCATACATACATGCTACCCCAACAACGAATACCAAAGCCAATTACTGCTCATAAAATTTTTGTGCTCATGTCAAGAATAAAGGTGATACCTGACTAGAAGAACCACCATGGACAAAACCATCATGAGTTGGGCCATCAAGAAAATCATGAGGTAGATCTTCTATGATCAGCTCTTTATAAGAGTCACCTACTCCTGACCTTGCCATGCATTCACGTGCAGCTCCTTGTCCTTCCTCTGTTAGCATATACCTGCAGTAGAATCCCGAAACGATATACATTAAAAAAAAAAGAGACGAAGAAAAAGGTTCCCAAACGGTGAGGGAAAAATCTGTGAACTGACTGTTGCAAAAATTAACCTATTGACTAAATACAAAAGTAGTTATACAGGCATTTAAAATATGCATGCTCATGCAGCAGCAAACATTATAGCATCAGTAGTGCACATACTCCATCAGGTTGTGTAAAATATGAGGAATACATTATAGAGGCATAAAATAAAACCAGATGTATAGATCATATATTGCAACTGTAATATGTTGGAGAGCAGAAAAGGAAGACACATGTTGCATTGGTACTTAGAATTAAACTCCATTCCACATTATGAAGAACATAAGCAAGGTTTTGGGAAAGAATCAGCACACAACAATATCCGTGAGCAGGAATATTTTTATACTTCTACAGACTACCAAGCAGTATCTTAAGTTGCTAAAGAATAGTTTAGAGATGACATGTGCTATTGGAAAAATAAATTCTACATAACATAGCAATTAGCAACAGAAGTTTAATTCAAGTCCGAAGAAACATTCTAACAGATAACAAACTCCTGTTGACATCCTTAATCAAAACAGTATGCTTCTTTGCCATTTTCAGAAGAAAAGAGCACTCACTTTGCAGGGGAGCTAGACCTGACAACCAAACCCTTCACGATTAATGTCTTCATGCAGTTCCATCCAGTGTACCAGTCCCTTGGAGAGCTCCCAAACTGCCCAGGTTTCTCTTTTTCCGTATCCCGCCTGTTCACGGAGATATGAGTGCACAGAAAATTTTTCTAGCCTTTAAAGCAGGAAATGTAAGTCTCATTAACCTATGGACACAAACATCTACCCAATTGCAGCTCTAGATAGCCCACTGATTTCTGCAGCATATATGAGCTCCTGCTTCTTCATAAAACTTTTGCCACTTGCCAATCCCCTACATAAAATAAGAACATTCTGATTTGCTGAATTATTAATCCAGATCAGAAAAAAGTATCCACGAAGCAAAACTTTCCTTACAATCACAAGCCAGAAGAAACAGATATCATGAAATTCAATTTTAGTACCTGTAGAGAGTAATCAACAGTGCATACGTTGCAGAATTCTTCTGCGGAAGATATCTCTTAGCTCCCTTAGTATTCTTACCTGCTAATGACAATTTATGTTGAATCAACAGCAAGATAACATACACCACTTCCCACAAAGATATATAATTAGCATAGCTAACATTACCGCATTACCTCTCGATGAAGCCTGCTTCTGTTTGCTCGGGGACGCATTGGTACAATATTCAGGGAAGAATCCTTTCATAAGCCTCAAAATCCACTTCCCCACAAACCTAACCCAAAACAAAAATTCAAATTTTCTATACAAAAACTCAATCAATCAAACCAAAAACTTTAAAAAATCAACTCAGTTACTTGATTTTGGAAAGATCTTTGATCGATTTGATTGGATCTTTTGAATTGCAGATTTCACGGTACGCTTTCGAAAGAGTGAGATCGAGATTTTCAGCGATCCCTTTGGGACTATCCGCCAACTCTTGCCGCTTCTTCAGAAGGTAAGCAGCCACGTCAGCGTTATCGGCGCACTTCACGGCGGGCGCTGATCCCTCCATTGCTCCGGTGGCCGTTGAGAATTTCGAATTTCCAAAAATTAGGGCTATGTAATCGAGATTTTGTTCATCCCGCCATGGTGTGTCTGATCGATCGCTCCGGTGGCCGTTGTAAATGGGCCTGGCCTAAAAATGTCGCCGAATATGTGATGTTGGGTCTAGTTGCATAGCCTAAAATGTTGTTTAGAATTATTATAAATTTATTTTTATTTTATATTTTCATAAAATTTTTTATAATATAATAAATACATAAAATATTTTACTTCATAAAATGTATCATTATTTATTTTTTTTAAAGTACAAAAATAAAATTTATTTTTAAAAAAAATTTAAAAAATTTTTTATATCAAAAAATTTTCAAAATTATTTATATCAAAAAATTTTCAAAATTACTTTCAAATATTTTCTATTTCTTAAGTGCCAGTGATATGAAGCAGGTCAGCGACACAAAGTAGCAGCGCACTGTTATGATATGATATGATACGAGAACAATGAAAAAGAAGCCAACATTAAAGCGTGTTTATCTTCATATTAAACTCAATTTTAGAAGTAAAGCTAAAAAAAATAAGTCTTGAGTTGGAAAGTAATTTTAGTAAAAAATTTGTGATTATTTTGTATTAAAAGTAAGTTTGAAAGTAAAATATTTTATTTAAAATTTGAATTTTAAAAATTTTTGGCAGAAAAATTTTAGTTTAAAAATAAGTTAAAATTTAAAAATAAATTCGAAAAAAATCAATTTGAAATGCAGATAAATAAACTCTCAGCGTACCTACTCTGTAATATTGTTGAAGGGGCAATTTATGTGTGTGCTTTTGTATAGACTTTTTCTAACAACAAAAATCAATTCTGAATTATTTCATATATTCATTTTTAATAATTAGTTCTTTATAATTACTTATAAAAATAACAGATCCGTAGTGTCATTTATGGTTGCTTGAATGCTGAGATGACGACTGAATTTGAACAGTTTAAAACCGAACATATTTTGTGAAACGGAAGTGCAACTTATTGATTAGTTCTATGGATTGTAGAAGAGGAGTCTAATAAAACTTCGAAATGGAAATTATTTTTTAGCCGTCTCAGTCTTGTGTTATAAGGATGTCTTATAATGCGAGGATGTAAATGGTCAGCTTTATCCCAAAAAAAAAAGTTTAACCATTACAAGTAATTAAGTTAAGAGATATCTAAGAACTACGCTATTAACAAAGCCTTGATTTGATGCCTTGGGTGATCGAGGTATTTAGACTAAGGAAAATCGTTGGCTGTTGTTGGCTCAACTGCAGTAAATCATGCACAAGAAAGCCACGGGTTTTCTGTATTGCACTAGTTTCCACGAGAGCTTTCATATGTACTGCTTGTGTTTTTTATCGTGACCCTGTGTAAGTAGTTAGTAGTTCAAGACTGGGTGCTTTCTTTTATCAGAAAGAGCTTTCTACATTTCTGCAGCAATGGATATGTTGACATAATTGATACTCTATTAACTTCATCAGACGAATATAAAGTCTGGGTGCTTTCTTTTACTTCCTCTGTTATCAGAAAGAGCTTTCTACATTTCAGCAGCAATGGATATGTTGACATAATTGAAACTTTATTAACTTCATCAGACGAATATATAGAAAAGAACAAGGCTAATTAGGTACACTAATTAAGTACACTACACAAGAAGAACTGAATAATTTTAGGGACATTTAGGTCCTCCTCTCTTGGTCTTCCAGTTGTTGTAGCATGGGCATGATTGCTTGTTCCCGTACTTTCCTGCGGGCACGCACAAGCACTTCGCGCAACACTTTTGGCAGAAAAACATGCAAGGCTTGTGGTACTGCGTGGCAGAGCACCGTTCCGTGCACCGTTCTCCACACTCTGTTTTACAATCTCACATTAGTTATAGTTCTTAAAGGAAAGAAATTAATATGCTACGGAAAATCCATAAAAGTCTTATTACCTTGTGGTTGCAAACTTCCTTCTGTTATTCCATACTGCAAATAATTCGACAATTTTTAACGAAATTCAGTTAGTTGTGTATGCATAACAAAACAAAGAAAACTTCGGTAGAGATCGGTTGATGCTTCTTATTACCTTGGGATTATTTACAGGATGACTACTTGGCTTTGGAGTTGGAGCCATTGCTGGAGTTGGAGCTGGAGCATGAGCATGAGTATGAGCGCGAGCATGCTTACCGGCCTGAAATTCACACACAAGCATGTTTGCGACAATCATGCATTGCATAAGAAAATTTGCAACCATATATATGTATGGCAAACTTTCATGTCTAACATACGAGACAAGTGTGAGAGAGACGGACCTTGGCATCCCTGAAGAAAACTAGCAGCATGAGAAGAAACAAGAGAGCATGAACGCGAAGTTTGTTTGCCATGGATGAGTTGATGAGTTACAGAGGAGCAGAGTGGAAAGATGGCGAAGTCTTGTTATGGTTGTTGTTGTACAGGAAGATGGAAGTTGATCAGTGGGCTTTATATAGGCTAGTTGTTAAAAGGTTTTGGTAGTTAGTGAGGTGCAAACATTAGCGAGTGAATGGAAGCAAGTGCAATAATGCTACAGTGGTTGAGTTGGGACCCCAAAGATAGTTGTTTTGGAGATATCTATCGAAGTCATATATTAATTATGGTGGCTGTAGTTTAGTGGTGAGAATTCTACGTTGTGGCCGTAGAGACCTGGGCTCGAATCCCAGCAGCCACATTTTATTTTTAATAACATGTATCTGCAAAAACAGATCTCTTAATCTCTCAATTCTAGCACCTAAATGCGAGCAGTTGTGAACAAGAAATTTTCGTCCATATAAAATACAATATCTTACTCATTATCAACTCGTATCGTCAAAATTTAAACATCCCTTTCTTTTTTTAGTTACAAGCTACCAAGAGGAATAGTCTGTTCCTTTCTCTAGCGAATGAGAAGGCATAATTTAGTTGTTTGAAAATAAATTCTGCAGAAGTAAAATTTTTAAATATAAAGTTGGACTTTTTAGTGCAATTAAGGATACTTTTGGAAATGCTTACATTTCTATAAAAAAAATTTCATAAATTTTTTTTATGATCACTCCGAACGTCCCATAAAACACAATAATTGTTCTGAGTTCTAAATTTAACGGAAGGAATAAAGCTTGGGGCAACTGAATCGCGCCTAACAGGAATCCATTATCTCATCAACAACCACAGAAATCAGAAATGCTGGTGCCGTCTGGTTACGTGGGGAAACCCCACGCATGTGCAGTCACATGTTACTACCATTCTACTCCAGCAACTTCCCATACACACCAAAACCTTTTGCTACACCAACACAAACAAGAAAACCTAACACATGGAAAAAAAGCCAAAACCAGACAAACAATCGCTGCTCATAACCTCTCCCTCTTTACGCAATCAATCAACAGAAAGAACCCCTTTGCTTTGTTTTGGTCATCTTCCAATGAATTTGTTGTCACTTTGTGCTGGTCTTGCTAAGTTTTGCTAACATTCCCTCGTGAACCTTTTTCAAGATCTTCTCTGAGAGCTGTTGCTTGTCTTCTGCTTTCACGGGTGCGGCTAGTCTTCACTGAGTTGTTTACATCGTGTCACCCATGCATGCGATGCAGATGAATGAATGAACCTTAGTTTATTAATTAGTTGCAATGTAGTTCTCAGTAGTTTTTGTTTTCTATATTACGACATTATAATTTTATATCACTTGTGAATTCTTTTGGAGTTTTTCGTATAGTTGTCCTAGCTGTTAATAATATAGCAAGTGTTCAGAAATAAAGCGCTGAAACATGAAGTGCAAACTTCTTTTAATGCAGGTAGATTATTGAAGTTTCCTGCAGAACATATCTCTGCTAGATTTTGGTGTTCTTTTGTTCTGGTTTGGTATAAAAAGGGGACCAGCTTATGAAACCTTTATATAATCTGTAGTCAGTTTTTGGAATTTGATTTGCTGGATGATTTCTTTAGAAGTTCCCCAGACCAAACCATTTTGATCATCTTGTTATTAATAATGAAGTTAAAGATCTCAGCTGCCGTTAGTACAACAACAGAATAGAAAGATCCACCTAGTAATGCTTAAGTTCATGAGCAGATTCAATAGCCCGGAAATGTCAGTAAGACCAGCATACAAAAGTGAAATCTCAACGAAGTTAGTTGAACCAAACGTATTGATTTATCAGTGTCGGACTCGCGAGTGCTTCAATGCTTGATGGTTGCATTGCTCAACCTATATCACTTTCCTGTGAATCTCAGAAAAAGAACTTGAACTAGGCATAGAGGTCCTTCAACAATAAACTGTTGTCTATAGAAAACTAAAAATGGCAGGCAACAAAATTTCCAGCACATAGAAGAGCACAACGGGGAGGTTAGGCATAGTCAAATAGCTAATGTATCTAGAAAACAACATGACATTCACTTGTATCCATTTACTTTACAATTTTGATGATTAACTTTACCATTTTGAAGGTACTTACATATATATTTAGGCATTTGGGAAAGGTATATCTGATATTACAAGAAAAAAACTGAATTTGGAAGTATATTGAAATCAAAGTTGGTTCTGTTCCTCTGTACTATTTACTCTTAAGTTGTTTCCTGTACATGAAGCAAGATTTTTACTTGATTTCTGAATTCCGTGTCTTGTCCTTCTACTTAGCTTCAGCAGCTCTAAAAAGTTCCTTCCACTTCGCAGGGTTACTTCCAGGCCCTTCGTTCTGTACAGTTGAAATCATTCTTCAAGAACATTGGCATTCCAATATATGTTTTCACAATTTGATGTGATGGATTAGCAAAGATATCATCAATACTACAATGCCAATTACTTAAATCAAGAATTCCAACAAATTTTCAATCCAAAACCCCAAGAGACAGTTAAAATGGACTAGAGCTCATATCTATAAAGCAGGCACTTCATGTGCATAGCACAGGGACTAGATTTAGAAACGGAAACCCATACACTTGATTTTACAACTCCTTTCCAACATATGATAAGTGTTTCCGGCAAGTCTTGATTAATTTTGATAAATGGCAGTAACTACTCAAATGACTACATACAGCTCCATCGTGTTCTTAAACCAGCTTATTATTTACTGTAATAGTAAAAAGAAATAGAGACTTTGTTGCGAAAATGAGTGAACTTATTATATTGACTTAATTTCTATGTTTCAGATAAATATGTCATTACTGCATATTTTATTCTGGAGATAGCTACCTTTAATAAATTGCTCATAAATTTGACCTTCAGCGAAATTGATGTCCATGGCGCTGTATGCAGGCTTCTGCCACTAGAAGCCTGCTAACTTCTCCCACTAGCTCGTCACCTATTAAAATATAAATTAAAAAGACCATTAAAGACAGAAAAAGTACCCATGGACTACATAACATGTAGTAATTAATATGCACATTCAACTTTAACAGCAGCAGAAAAACATTAACTCAATACTTCAAATCCATCAGCACTCAATCAGTTACTTTATTAGACAAGTGTCATACCCATCACTATGAGTTAGAGGTATTCTAAGTAAACCTTAATCCAATTCAGACAAGTGTACTGTTAAAATACCGATCTCCTATTCCTAATAGCAACTCACTTGAGAAACACATACTTGTTCAATTGACCAATTGCTCATGAGGTTGCTAATTTGGGTGACATTAAATGTGTTGGAATTGTTACCGACAGAAACAAGATGAGGGTAAGTGAGAATAATGAAATAGAAATAAATCATAAACATGAGAATTTATATGGTTCAACACTATGTAAATGTGCCTACGTCCACCGATGAAGTCACCACAAACTTGCTTTGTGTACATATTCTACCATTTGAATGTTCTCTTCCAATCTCTTGAGATTGAGGCCATAATCTATTGGAAACCTAGTTGCCTGTATGAGCTGAGAATGCAAAGCTGATTTCCTCATTAGGAAAAGGTCCCGCATCCTAAGACGTGTCTAGGAAGGTAATTTGCTAATTTCATAGGAATATTCCTTTGATAGATGGCTTTCAGCTCTATTAGGCAGTTTCAGTTGTCACTTTGATATCCTGTGAACCTAAGTGCTCTTCTCAATATGCAGCTGCACTATATGGTCCGGTCGTCTGACTTCGGCCATTGCGCGCAATATGGATTACTGAATTGGCCCACGACCTCTTTAGCCATTGATCGATTGAGCAGCCTTTCGGCTTTTGGGGCCTCAGTCGTACCAGGCTGCCCCTCTTCTATCACAGGTTGAGCCCAGTCTGAACTCTGACGAGTAAAGGATGCCAAATAATCACCTTAGACAGCACCCGCACCAATGATACCACATACTACTTTGTAGAAATGAGAGGGAAAATGTGAAGCAGTTGATATAAACAAACTTCGTTTTTGAAGGATCTCTAAGTAACAATCACAATTTGATGTTTCGGCTTAAAAGAGAAACATGACCTGAAAAGAGATGAAGTTCATTGTTCCATCCATGACCCGAAATTTTCTGAGGGTCAATTAGGTCAATGAATGCCTAACTTGATAGTCTCATACAACGTATACGAAGAAAGGAATCACTATTCGTATTCATCATTAAAGGCAAGAAATTATATAGACGATAATAAACAACAACAAATTGAAAAGTCTAAACATAATCAGTACCGGCATGGAAACCTACATCAGCATTTTAGTAGAAGTGAATAAAGGAGAAGAGTAACACCAACACAGCCGGTACCGCCAACAACAAGAACCACAGCTTATTATCGGAAGATTTC
The DNA here is from genome assembly GCA_019914995.1 of Acanthochlamys bracteata. NCBI lineage: Eukaryota > Viridiplantae > Streptophyta > Magnoliopsida > Pandanales > Velloziaceae > Acanthochlamys > Acanthochlamys bracteata. The sequence goes on from CM034133.1 coordinate 3,661,796, forward strand.
AACAAAGCATCCCCCAGCAATGGAGCGAGATTGTTCTTCACCGATCGAGCAACAACTCCTCTTCTCAATCTTCTTCCGTCAGCAGCTATGCTAGTTGAATCCAAGCAAACATTGGTCAACGGTGTAACTGAAACTGCAGGGAGGGTTTTGAATCCGAATCTTTCGGGTGAGAATGGAGCTCTGTAGAACAGTTGGGAGGGAAGAAGACGTTAGAAGCTTGAGAGCCATGGATGAAAGAGCGCGTGAGTTCGAGTAGAGCTGTGGAGAATATTTGGCAAACGGCTACGGATCGGTTTGAAGTTGGCATGAGTTATAAAGTTCCAAACGTTTGTTATTGTGGCTGGAACCAATTCAGCGCCAGAGAAATTTTTGTTGCTGATTGTTTTGGGCTGATTTTAAAGCCCAATCAGGGTCCAAAAACTTAATTTAAGAGGCACTGATCCATGGATTAACCCAGATTTTATACAAATGGGTTTTCAGCACAGTTTCTTAATCTTAAACCAGCTAGTAACTTTTGCCCAGAAACATGTATGGTTATCTGTTAATTTTAGGCATTTAACTCGGGACAGCGGAATAAGAACGACGCCGGGATAAATTGAAATGAAAATATTATTTTTGTTTTTGAAATAAAGATAAGACGAGTATACATAGATAATAGGATAAACTTGGACGTTCTTTCTTATTAGTTGGTGTTTTAAAATGGAATTCATATAAAAAACGTTGTTTTGTTTCGAAATAAGGATAAAATGAGGATATAAATAATTTCAACACAAAATATTGCAAATTCATGTTATTGGAGTTCCTAAAATGGCCTTTCTAATTGTGCAAGGGGAAAAACGTTTGCTTATGATTTTCTGTTCTCAACTTCAAACTTCACACTCTTTTTTAAATCTAAACATGGGAGCTGCTATTCTAACTCATACAGAGCAGCAGAACTGTTGTGGTAACTTTAGACCATAGTTGTAAAATCCGGACCGGTCCGTTCGGATCGACCCGAAAATCGTCGATTCAGAGCGTAAATCGGTTCGAATTTATTATAAAATCGTTTATACAATTGACCCATTCTGACCCGCTTCGACCCGTTCGACCCGCTCGTCCGGGTCGAATCGGGTTAAATTAAATTTTAAAAATTTTAAATTTGTGATATATTAATAAAAAAATAATTATTAGTAGTTTTATATTGAAATATAATATGTAGTTTAGATTTTATATTTAGATGTGATAATGTAAAAAAATAAGTTTTTATATTTTATTTGTAAATATTTATTATTAGTGATTTTTAAGTTTTTATATTACTAATTTTGTTAAATTGTAAGAAAAATAACAAAATTATTTTAAAACAAAAATTTCTTTAAAAGTTTTTTAGTTAAAATATTATTTTATTTTTCTATATTTTTTTGTTAGTTTATTTTTTTTTATGCTTTCTAACAAAGAAAAAATTTATTATTTTTTTTGAAATAATAAGTATTTGCACTACCGTCAACATCTTAGTATTTTTGACATAACGGGTTAACCCGTGATCCGTTGACTCGAACAATTTTTCAGTTCAATATCCGATCCGATTTTTACAACTATGCTTTAGACATGCCACAACTATTTACTATTTTATAATTTTGTACTTTAATTTGGGTAGCACGTTCTCATCTCAATAAAGCACGAGTTAACGGAGTTCAAGAAGAGAATAGGTTACAGTTTAATTTGGAGTGTGTTCCAATCACATGCAATTGAAATTTACTAAAGTAAATTTTGTGACATTATAATTAGATAGAAAATAAATTTCAATCAAAATAAAATTTGAAGTGATAATTAAAAATATATAAAATAATGTTTAAAATAAAATTTTGATGAAATTAAAATTTTATGTAAAAATAAAAAAAATTTTGAAATATTAATTAAAATACGTGAAGTATCAAACTTAAAATTTGAAAAAAAAAAGAATCAAATGACAATTGAAACATGCTTTTAACTCGTGTGAAAAAAGTCTACTATTTAGGAAACTAATCTCTTAACTTTATTAACGAGATATTTAGAAGTGCTTTAAATATTAAAAAAAAAAAATTTAAACTGAAATTTATTTAAAGACATTTTTAAAAACAAATTTAACTTTTTTATCTAAAAAAAAGTAAAATTTATATATATAAAATTGCACGACATGCATTCATCTATGCTTTTCAAATTTTATAGAAATTTAAATAATGTAAAATATTTATGAAACAATGCAAAAAGTATTTTAGCATAAAAAGCAGTAACATAAGTACCGCCAAATACTCCTAACTTAAGATTTTAATGATTCTACAAAATTATTTATATTATTTATTTATAGATAGATGACTATCTATATAGATTTAAACACTCTTACTTTTTTGAGCTAATTTTTAAATTGATACCAAAATCTAATATAATATCAGGTGAATGATATATGGGATTAGTCTCATAATGAAATTGTTTTTATAAGGGAATTATTCTAGCTCTATATGCTATGCATGAAGAGTGGCTATCTATACGAGTTTAAATGCTTTTAGTTTTCAAGCTAACTTCTAGATTTGAATTCTATTCAAGATTGATTTAAGAAATAAGACTAAGTACTGTAATTGGATTATCGCGTGTAAAAGTCTAGGATAGGGATGGACTTAGATTCTACACTTGAGAACAAACAGAAAAATAAACCAAATCCAGAGCGAGAAAAACCAAAACGAATAATGACTTCCAAACAAAACATCCCACTAAGCTACAACAATGCGTTTGCACGCAAAAAAAGTCAGCAGTCCAGTTCATGCTTTTGAAACTTTAGCTTTCGTCCAGGTCTTGAGAAAAAAAGCAGCATTCCAAAATTGAACCAGTGTCGCAGAGCACGACATGTTCGTCTTCTTCTTCATTTCTTAAACTATTTCGTTTTGAATGAATCAATTATCGTTCAGTATTTTGGTTCGTTGTGTTTAAACTTATTGGACAACGCCCGTGATGAAGGAACATGTGAAGACCACGAACAACAACAGTAACGATATTCATATAACGAGAAACATGCATGTATGATGAAACTTCAAGATAGAGCTTGATTTGTAATCCTTGATCGTTTGGTTTGGTTATGTTTTGGTTTGTTTTGTTTTGGCTTTTAAAAAAGAAGAAACTGTAGCTACTGGAGTAGTTTCCGTTCCATTTTAAGTTCTTTTGGAGCCTCTTCCTTTGTCTTGTTTATATGCTTCTCTTTTAGAAAAATAAATGAGAAAAAACTTGGTAGTGTAGTAGCCTCGTGAATGTCCACTACTGTTTAGTAATTAACTCTTTTTGTCTTATTTCTCTTGAATAAATTTTTTCCATTTTATTTTTCCCTAGAGGAAACTTGGTCCATATGAGATAGGGTATATTAATAAAATTTAATACTATATTAATTATCACTAAAAATGTCAATTTAAATTAATGAATCAGTTTGAATCGATTTATTTAATAATCTGATTAAATTCGTTCAATTTTAACCTAACTAATTAATTTTATATAGATTAAAATTATCAATTCTAATTCAAGATATTTAATAATCGGGTAAAATTCGGATCGAGTGAAATTATAAAATCAGTTGAAATGAATATGTATGATATTATATATATATATATATTTGGTAAGTGTTAGTCAAAATATGTATTTTTAGTATCTGTATCGATCTTTAAAATATTTCAAAAAAAATTTTATTTTTACTTTTTGAAAGTATGCAAACAACTAAAATTTATGATTATAAATATATAGTAATACTTTCGATAAAAGTTTTGATAAATATAACCTTTCAATAAAATTTAAATTCATCATAAAAAAAATATATACATAGTAATACTTTCGATAAATATCATAATTCTTATTGTATACTATTTTATAAATATATAAAAATAAAGATTATTTATAAATACAATATAATTTAATAAGTTATAAATTACTATTATCAATTTTTTTATTGGTAAAATTTTATTATACGGTAAGAAAAAATAAGAAAAAAATTGTCCTTTAAAAGATAATAATTCAGATTAGTAGGTCAATTTTGGATTGACTTATTTAATAATCTGATCAAATTCGTTCAACATAATCTAATCTATATATTTATGCAGATTAAATTTACTAATTCTAAACTAAATATACAGATCGGATTATATATTGTCACACCTATTTATCACTAGTTCTAATATATTATCTATAAAAATTCAAACTCATTCTTTTTATTTGAATTGTTTTAGAACAAAATTTTAAATTCTTCATATATAATTAAAGAAGACTGAGCTAGATCATCGAAGATGTGAGCTAAATTATATTTTATTATACACTTTATACACAATGATAGAGGTAATTGTATTTTGTACAATGATTTATTCATTAATCTTTTTATTATAATGCTCCACTTTATTTAAGGATTTTTTATGATCAGTTTTATTTTAAACTAAGTGGCCTGTTTCATCTTAGAATTTTAAAATTCTTTTATTTTAGACCAATAGTTGGTTTTATAAAAAAAAGTTGTCTAGTTTTATTTTAGAGCAATCAAACCATTTTATTTCTCTATTTTATTTTCAAAATCACTCTATTGACAAGCAGATATTAAAAAAATATAATTTCATATTACATATCAATAATTATTTATATTTATAAAAATTTAAAGTAACTTTTTTATTATCAATATTTGTAAAAAGAATTCTAAATTTGTTGCTAGATCAAAATAGAGGGAGTCCACGTGAAGCATTCATTTGGTTGTCCGGCAACCCACGTTGGAGCGTCCGTGATTGAGATGCCACGCCTTCAGTCGGAAGGAAAGCAGATCACCAAATCCCTGGTGACAGATGCAGCTAGACGGCCAGACTTAAAAAAACTTTGCAATCTCTCAATTAATTGGTGAAAGTAGAAAATCACTTTCTGATAATGAAGGTGTACTAAATCTGTGAGTGATACCCATATTGCAGACTGGACATTAAGGATATTACGATGAAGATTTTGTTTATCTGTGTTAGTTTTCGGAGATTCACAATCCAGTTTTTGGACACACGAATGTGGAGGTCAGTTTTTCAGAGTACAACTACTGATTATAATTACAAAATGTCGGTGTGCTTTTTTATGTCTGCTTTACTATAGTTAATTAAATAATAGAGACGTCTGACGAAACGTCGTCCAGCTGTTCTATACATAGTTATCGAATCTGAACTGGATCAATCTGATCCATCAAAAAACTATCGATTCATTAAATAAATTAATATAAATTTATAAAAAGTTGTTTATATAATTAATTTATTTTGATTTGTTTTGATCCGTTTCGTTCGAGTCAAATTAAATTGAATAAAATTTTAACAAAATTAATTAAAAAAATAAATTAATAATATATTTAGTATAAAAATAATTATTAATAGTTTTGTATTAAAAAATAATATATAGTTTAGATTTTATATTTAAATGTGATAATATTAAAAATATAATTGATTAAGTTTTATTTATAATATCAATTATTTGTAATTTTTAAAATTTTATATTATAAAATATTTAGACTCAAATATATATATCTAAAAAAAAGTTAGTTATGTCTCTTTTATGATTTATCTATTTTATGATTTAATTTTTTTCTAATCTTCTAATTTATTTAAATATTTCTTATTATTAATTATTATTATTATTATTATTGTTGGTGATGGTAATATCATAGTGACAATATTTTAATTTTTGTAGTAATTATTATTACTGATTGTTGTTGATAGCAATACTATAATAAAAATATTTTAATTTTTTATTGTAATTGCTGCTGCTATTATTATTGTTAGTGTTATGATATCAATTAATTTTTTACTGTAATTGTTGTTATTATTGATTAAAAATTTTTTAATATTATTAATTTGACTGTTCGATCGGTTGATTCGGCGGGTCAATCTGATAATCGTAATTCGGACAGTTTTTTGATTTGATGTTCGATCTGATTCTTATAACTATAATTTTATGGTATGAAAAATAAGTACAACATTAGTTCTTATGAATTACTTCTATTCTATTCTTTTTGCATTATGTTATTTATTATTATGTCTGATCTACAGATGATGGGTCCGTTGTGGTCTCTCACGAAGACACGAAGTTAACACTAGTTGTGCATTATGCTCTTGGGTATATCAAAAGGCTAGAACATTCAGTTTAAACTTTGTATCCAGAAAATGAGAAAACTAGTTCCATACCACATGCAGTAAACCAAATTGATTTCAAGTTTGGTGAAAAAATTCAAGAAACACGTAGTAAGGATTTAATGAACAAAAGCTTTAAAAAAAAGAAATATTTTAAAAATTTTTAAAAAGTAAATTTTATTTATTTAACTTTAAAAAAATAATAAAAATAATAAATAAAAAAAGTTTACAATATAATTTTTTTATATTTTTAAAATTATTAAAATATTTCATAAAATATTTAAAAATATAAAAAAAAAATTGAAAAAAAAGCTTCTTAAATTTCAGTTCGTACTTTGAGTCTGGAGGTTTAAATTACTTCGGTTCTGTCAATTACCCCAAATAAATACCAATTCCCTAAGCTTCCAAAATTCCACCAAATTAAATTCAACATTTTGGCATTTACCTATTAATTCATTCAAGTCCACCGACATCGAACAAGAATCTGTCTAAAGAGTTAAAATATTCAAACTCGAATTAATGTCACCATATAAAGACTATTCCTTTTTTCAACACAAACACGCAAAAGTATAGGTAAAAAAACCAATATTTTCTATGGAATTTCCATCACAGGTGTTGTTATTGTTAGTATCGAATTGAATTGAAATCAAAAGTAAACAACAAAACAGACCCCTTTTCACACACACACAAACGGGCAAGAACGAATTAATGAGTTGGTATTTTGACAAAGCGGTGGGTTTACGGTTTGCAGGTGGAGACAAAGTTGCAGTAACCCCTGTTGTTGTCCTCTACCTTACAGTCTTACAGAACCTGCTTGTCTTGTTGTATTAAAGACATTTGAAAGAAAAAGATAACAACATTTGGAGAGAGAGAGGAAGGCACATAACAACGCAACATGACAAAAGCTAATTCAAGCTGTTGGCCCCATTTCAATTCCAAATAGCAACACAACACAACACAACACATCACCACACACCCCCAAAAGAAAGAAAGAAAGAAAGAAAGTCTTGTTGTTGTTTGTTAGGGGGCTGTTGGATTGTTTTGAGGGATAAGGAATAACTACGGCCGTTTCTGCCTTCATTCCCGTTTTTTCCTTTCTGCATACCGACAACGTTCCTCAACCGAACAGGGCGCTGTTTTTGCACTTGTCTTATTTGGCCAGTTTCCATTCATATATAGATTGGAGAAAACAGTAAATAGGAAGAGCGAAAGGGGCGTGGCGTAACACCACACAAATTCCATATTCTTCGCTCTCTCCTCTGCTGTGCTAAGCAGCAGACAAAACCAATCTGGTCAAGACAAAACCCACGCCTTGGCTTTTTGTCTACTAGTTACCTTCGCTTGTATACAAAAAAGAAAAAGGTCTACAGTTTTCTTGTTCACCTTCTTCTTCACGTTCATTCATTCATTCAAAACCCCATATCACCACTTCATTTTCTCATAGGCTTGTTTGCGAGGTGAGTGAGTGACTTGCAGGCAAATAAGAAGTAAGGAGTTTTGTTCTTTGGGTAAAATGGTCTATGGTGTGGTTGTCTTCTTCCTTTGTTTTCCTTCTTTCATGGTATAGGAGTTGTCAGGGAACTTGGTCCGTGCTAACTGATTTGTTTTTGTTCTCATACATAACCCACTTTTTAAAAGAGCTAGTAAGCTTTTTCTGTTTCTGTTGTGTTTCTTTTTGCAGTCTTATCAAATCCATTCTAGCTTATTACCCAAAAGAAAATCTTTGTAAGGTGATTAGATTCATGTAGATAGAGAAGATCACTGAGTTCCCATTTGATGCTTGACTTTTAATCACCAAAAATTTGGTTGCCCGATTTTTATGTGTATTCATCTTTCCTATAATTAAATTCTCACTTCAACAATTGATTCCTCTTTTAACTAGTTGTTTTTTTCCATTCCACACCTTCTAAACTTTCCAAGTTATATTACTGCTCAAATCAAAATCTTCTTCTTGTACTACTGCTTCTCTGTTTCTTAAAGCTTCTATTTTGAGTAGAAATCAAATAGAAATGGTAGCAGGCGTGGTGCAAGATGAAGGATCTTCATCAGTAACAACATCTTCACCGCTCCAGTGCTTCTCTCTGATGGCGTTATCGCCGCCCACAAACGGCGCCAGTCTTTACCCCACAGCGGCGCCGCCGCCATGGCTACGAGAGCTGAAGTCAGACGAAAGAGGCCTATATCTGATCCACCTACTACTCAACTGCGCTGCTCATGTCGCCGCCGGTGACCTCGAGCACGCCAACGCTTGCCTAGAGCATATCTCTCTACTCTCCTCTCCTGATGGAGACACCATGCAGAGGATTGCCTCTTACTTCACTGAAGCTCTCGCTCGGCGTGCTCTCCGTTCATGGCCTGGACTCTATCGAGCTCTCACTCCTGCTCGTCCCAATCCTGCCGATACCGTCGCCGCTCGCCGGATCTTCCTTGAACTCTGTCCGTTTCTGAAACTTTCTTACTTGATTTCAAACCAAGCTATACTTGAAGCAACGGAAGCCGAGCGAGTGGTTCACATCATCGATATCGGCGGATCAGATGCTGTTCAATGGCTTGCTCTGCTCCAAGCACTCCGTGCCCGGTCCGAAAGCCCGCCGCATCTCCGCATCACCGGAGTCGGAGAACACAAGGAGTTTCTTGATTCAACTGCTCTTCGCCTCTCCGAAGAAGCAGAGAAGCTCGACATACCATTCCAATACAACTCCGTCGTCTGCCGTCTTGAAAACCTCGACGTCGATGCTCTCCGTGTGAAAACCGGCGAAGCAGTCGCGATCAACTCTGTTCTCCACCTGCATTGCTCGCTCTCTCTCGACGACGAACACCGTAAAATTGTTTCACCGATCAATCACAGAAGCCAACATATCCATCGGCTGGGTGAACTCCTAGATAGCCGGAGCGCGGACTCTGCTTCTTCTTCTTCTTCTAAATCAGAGAGCTTGCTGAATTCATTATGGGCAATTTCACCCAAGATTATGGTGATCGCGGAGCAAGAATCGAACCACAATGCTCCTTCACTTACCGAACGATTCATGGAAGCATTGAACTACTACGCAGCTCTATTCGATTGCTTAGAATCAACGGCCTGGAGAGGTTCACCAGAGCGAGCAAGAGTCGAGCGAGCATTGTTCGGGGAAGAGATCAAGAACATTATAGCTTGCGAAGGAATGGAGAGAAGGGAACGGCACGAGAAGGTAGAGCGTTGGATACAGAGATTGGAGATGGCCGGATTCAGTCGCGTGCCGATGAGTTACTACGGGTTACTTCAGGCGAGACGGTTGTTGCAGAGCTGCGGCGGAGATGGGTACAAGGTGAAGGAAGACAGCGCGGGTTGTTTGCATCTCTGTTGGCAGGATAGATCATTGTTCTCTATATCAGCTTGGAGATGCAGAAGGTTTGATTGATTGTTTGGTTCATGACTTTCGGTCTTGTTAAGTGTTTTGAGCTTTGAAGATGGTTGCAGAGATTTGTGTAGCAGTATAGATGTTCTCCTCTCTAACAGTTTTTTTAAAAAGAGATCTGAAGTTGTTCTTTCTTTGTTTGTTTTCAATGTTTTTGTTAATATATAATTGAGAAAAAAAATGGTTCCCAAGCTTATAGTAAAAATTATTAAGAACAATCTTACGAAGTGCTAAAGTAAGCAAGCATATTATTTTTCACTACTCTTTAATTTTGAAAGGAAACCATATGAGTAGCAACTGGAGCAGTTTGTTTTTGCCTTCTTACAATGAGAGTATGGTTCTCTTTGAAGTTACACTGAATTTATTCTTTCCGTCATATTTTTAATTCAAATTTATATTTTATATTTCAACTAAAAAATTTGAATTAACCAAATTTATTTTTTAATTTACTTTTTATTAAATTTGTATCAAGTAAAACATACTCTATACATTTGGTAAGTATGAAAGAGTAGTTAAAACTATCCATAGTACTCGCAACATAGTTAAATCAAAAAAAGTTCATTACATCAATGAACTCTCTCTCTTCAAACAATAAAATAACCAAAAATCCCACAGCAGCAACTACCATTTCCCCGACAACCACGTAAATCATGTACCAGTTTTCTCACTGGTAGTTTGTAAAGTGATAACTAGCCACACGCAAGAGAGAAGCAAATGACGGACAGAGTTCCATGATATATCCTAACTATCAAAATTCACACAAGCTTGAGACACAAAATTGAGAAAAAAAATTTATCATTGGTTGGAAGGAGAATACAAATAAACTAGTGTTAAAACGTCTAGAAGCAAGTAGCTTTCCAAACAATTGACAAACTTTGAGATGATACTATCATGATTTTTCCAAGTTCATGCATCGATATTATAATCTAAGTCCATTGACTAACTTTACATTAAACAAACAAACTTCATATATTTTCCAGGATTGAAGAAGGAAGCAACCATCAAGTTCTGCTATTATGACCGAAAATACTACAAGTTTAAAAGTATCTACCTTTCAAAAATTTCAATTACCTACAACAGATGGCAGAACACGCATAAACTAAACAATTTCAACGTAAAAATTCAAAACTAAAGCAAGCAGTCTTTTTAAAATATAAATTAACTACTCTAAATTTACACCACAAGAATGTCTGTACTTTCCTTTTTACTAGAAATTAGCTGATATTAATCCAAGTTCTGACCTGAATTCTTCGAAAGTGCGTTTGAAGGTACCTGCTTTGTAAGAATTTTTGTTCAATGTATTTCATGCAAATTTAAATAAAGATGGAACTAAGAAAATAAGTTTGCCCTTCCAAACATGCATACTACTACCATAAATATTTTCATAATATATTTCATTTAGTTTGTAAAATGTAAATGCCCTTACGTTTCTTGGTTTACTTGGGTCACCTGTAATAGTTCCTAGCGAATTGGAAAGCTCAGTCATAACTAGCTGATACTTGAGCATTAAATGTAAAACTAACATTCAAATAGAAGGTTTGCAACTCATTGGAAGTAAGAAACCTTTATCCCAAGAGGACAAACGAGATTAAGTGACTTGAAACTTGAAGGTTGGAAACTCAAGCTCATGAAACCAGTGCTTTAAGTGGGTGATGGGCCACCATGGAACTGTCCTCTAGCAGTCTAAGACGTGCTCTCTTAATCTTAACCAACCGTAGATACAATGTATTAGTTCACCGTTCAAAATCCTATCTAACCAAGCTTTCGCAATCTTCTAAAATTCGTGTCTTCCTTATCGCACGGCAGGACCAATCAATCGCAGCATGCGGTCCATTACTCGGAGAACATAGATAATATTTGATACTTAAGCAAAATCCAAGTAAGTCCTCTAGGATCAAGCAAGTCTTAATAGTCATTGCTTTGGCTTTACTCTATTTTTTCTGCTGAACTTACAGACTGCATCACATTCAACAGCTTACTCAAAGGATAAGCTTATCTTCTATAGGCTAAGGTGAGGGTCAGTATGTTAAATACTACATTCAAAATTCAAAATCGGGTTTTTACATTAGTTTATCTTCTTATTCATTTGTATCCTAAATTCTTCTAAATGACGCTGTTTTAATAGTATTAAAAAAGGACAAAATCGAATCTATCATGGTATACTTTCTGATCAGAACAAGAAGTATGAGAACAGTGATAGTTTTAGCAAATGAAACATATTATAGAAGCTACAGCTATATGATAATCTGCACCATATTTTGCAGCAGATTACATGATCTAAAGTTCTAAGATTTAATTACAGCAACAACGAAAATAAAAAATATAGGAGACACAAGGAACAATATGTACGGGAGGACCTGAATCAGCACATCTTCACTTTGTTCCCCTTGAAGAGGGCTGTAGCTCGAATTATTTTCTACAAATGCTTTAAAGTAATCCTCATAACCTGTTATGCTCGAGAAAGATAAACTTCTTACCTTCATCATTTCCATGGCCTGAGGTAGAATAACAACATTGCACTTGATCAAAAAGAATAATCATGAAGGGTCGCGTTGTTCCACATAATTCATAAATTATATTGGTATTGCATAAATTCCTTTAAAAGTAGGGCATTTAATCATATATGCAATTCTCCTCAAGAGATTTCGGATTTGGTAATAGAAGCTTCTTCAAAAGAAGGTGCAGCATGCACATGAAGAAATGATGCAAAAGGCTTCTAAGAATAAAAACAGGAAAAAGTATCAGCTAAAGGGAAAAGAAAAGAAAATTGAAAAACGTTGAACATAGCTGAGAATGGCTGAAGAATCGTGGGTTAATAATTTTATGAAATATGCAGAATAATTTGCTGTGGTGAACATAACGGCTTTTGTACAAGTGCAAGCTGGTACCTGGAAACTAAACGCAAATTGTTTTGCTCTCTTGCTCACTTGGCGATTAGGATGAGATTGAAGTTTTTCGTACATGCCCCTGGCCTCCTCAGACCTACCAAATTTTGAGTTTGATATCAAAGGTTCCAACATATGTGATGTAAAAGGCTCAACAAAACTGTAAATAAGATTACAAAAGTAGAGTAGAATATGCATAAATAGAAAAATGTGGTGTAGCAAAAAAAAAAGGAAAATGCCTATTTGGGTATTGACTGTGAATATAGGTTTCCACTACTTACTATAAGTCTTTTCCTTCTTATTTTTGCAAAACCATGCACCAGAGAAAACAGAGCAATATATAAGCAGCTGGCACAGCCTACATGCACCAATATCTATAGTATGCGCCATCATTGGCAAACTTATAAAGTTATCCTCAGATAGTTAGGCGCATTGGCAAGTATCCTTATTGAGATCATCTCTAAGTTTATCTACATACATCACTTCGAGCCCTTTCACTTGTCATACCTTCATTAAACACTTGACCCAAGACAACTACAAATAAGCAAACTCTGAATTCTTTTGACTATTGTTAACAATGCATGAAAAATATTGGGCATACCTTCTAAGCGAATCTTGGCAAATGGACCATTGCAGTGCAGCCAATCCATGCAACTCACTCTGCCAAATTACAACCGTGTTGAAGGCTTATAAAGTTCAGGTGGAAATATGAAATCTAGTAGATTTCAAGGACGAACACCCAGAAATCCTATTGCTCAAGCCATTTAACTTCTATTATAGAATCTTAAGGTAGATAAGATGTTAGAAACGTCATAACAGATTGCTTCAGCCACACAAATGAGAACCCTGTATCTACAGGTTCATGATTTGCTTTAAGTATTAACATATTTTAGCAGTTCAATAATCAAACAGAACTGAAAAAGAAATGTGCCCAATAGTCATGTACCTGGAAGACCATGTCGTTCATGACTTTTTCATAGAAAGGTAAAGCCTCCCTCAGCTTTCCTTTGTTCATCAACTTGTTGCCTTCCTTCAGTGCCTATAATTGTGGCATAACGAAATTGAACAAAAGAATATAAGCAAAATTTTTGGCTAATTTTATGGCAACCTTTAATAATTTTTCTGCATAATGATCTAGAAATTATGAACTTAAGCATGACTGACCAAGAAATATCTTCTTTTGTAGTATCAGAATTACCTTTGCAATCATCAACAGCTTGTAGGATCGGATAGAAAAATCTCCAAAAACAAAAAAATATGAAAAGCATACTGAGCAAGCAGTTTAAAGATGAAGAATTTATCATGCAAATAAATATTGTTAATGAAACATAGCGTATGCATTGTGTTTAAGAGGAGACAGGTAATTGATCAAATCAACTAGATAGATGTGTTTAACATGTACCATTTCACAATCAGATTTTGTCTTCACATCAACCGTTAAACCCATCTTTCTTTTGTAGGATGCAATCAGATCTTTTGTGCGTTTCTCTTTAGCGGCTTTGTTGTCAGCTGTTTCAAGTACCTCACCAGGCTGAATTGTTCTTCCACCACCAAACTAATAACATAGGACATCCGTTCAACATGTTAAATGTGGAATATATATACAATTAAATTTCAAAGACTAGATTAAAAAAATAAATCATCAGCGTAAAGCACTTTGGATCTTTAATAATGAATTATAAGAAACCCAAAAGCACAGAGGTGACTAGAGGGAAGACGAAAAAGTTATCTGCCATGACAACATTGACAAAGGCTACTACTTCCTTTGAGTATGTCATAGCATATTTTAGTTTATCAGAGAGGTTGTCCTATACATGAGTAAACTCAAAACACCGCCTCAGGTAGCTAACCTAAAACCAAGTACTTAGCAATACCTTTATGAAATTTTCAGTAATGATAACACAACTAGCCAATATAAGAGATAGCTGGATATGTAGACGATGTTAAACCCTAAACCAAGTACTTAGCTCCATTCATGGATTTTACATCTTCTAAAATAAAAAGGATGTTTCATTGTAATAAAATATGTGAAATCATATCTTTTGCACATTTACCATTTGAGTAAGTACGAGAGCTCCCACATCTCCTATTTGAATGAAGCTTATATGCTACATCATAAGCTTTCACACTTTTTGGCATATTGGAGAAAGTTTCTTTTCCTTAAAAGAGCCCAAAAAGTTTTAAAGATGCGTATTCTTACTACCTTTTACTACCTTCCAAAAGATTAATTGCATCATCCCTGTATCTTGCAAATGATGTAACATTAAACGTGTTACAGGCACACAATTATACAAGGAAACTCAATAAATCACTTACCGTCTTTGATATGTCATTGGGTCTTGGAAAGACTCCCCATGAGGACACCTTGGGTTTGTATAAGTTCTGATCATTCTGTTCCTGTGGATCCATCATTACTGGCAATTCAACTCCAAATTTACTCGTATCCCCAACAATAATCTCCACTTCAGGGATGTCCCCTTCCAGCGGATCCGCAACAGGAACCAAGCCCGGTGGTCTACCTCGATAATTCTTCTTCTCAGAAAAATCTAACCCCATGAAGTCGACACTGGAGACTTTCAGCTCTTGTTTCTTGTTTTTGTTTTCCAGGATTTCCCCCAGCTTTGCATTCTTCTGTTTTCCTATGTCGAAGATGATGAATTTGTACTGTAAGCAAAGGAGTTAGTTTGGGTAAAGCTTCAAACAACTAAAAAATACTATTGTTGGATAAATGGCACCATCAATTTTATTTACAAAAAGGAATAAAAGAACTAAAACTACTGTGTTAAGGTGCATCAGAAAAAAACTTAACTTGACGTCATAAAAGTTCTGGAAAAAACAAATGTCAGTAACATGGATCCCACTTGATAGCATGTTGGATCTCTAAATGGAACAAATTCATTCCTTAAGACCTACAACCTAGCAAGCGTAATATGATATATGTGTTATTTTATAAAACTAGCAAAGGTTTGGGATAAACAAATGGCCATGCCAAGATAGAGTTCTGGAGCATAGAAACCCTGTTAACTTGGTGATATACAGTTTGTAAACCAAAGCGAGCAGAACACAGCTTTCACCTTGTGCCAACTTTATTGTATAGGACTTGTTTACTTGTTAAAAAGTGATTGTAGAAGTATTTTTTTCTCCAAAAATTTATTTCGAATAACCTTTTATACTTCTTATGCATTTCTATTTGTAAATACACATTTCTTAACAACTCATTTTTTCAGAAAATTTACTTTCCAATTTTTTGGATGAGTAGACAATTCTATAGTGAAAGTAGCCGTGTGTGCAATTCTCATAAAATTTCATTCTTTATTTTGGACTTTCAGAATTTGGGCTGATTGTTTCGAAGTTATTATTACCAGGATGCAACCCAACATTAATTAGCTTTCTCTAATGCATTTGAACTTACGTGCATGAAGAAAGTTTTCACTTTCTTCTCCTAAACTTTTTCCGCTCTATAGATCTCCAGGATGCATGATTGTGTACAGAACAACCTATTGGTGTTTTGAATTACTCTGATAATACATGCAAAGTTTTGTCAAAAGATTGAAAAGTTCTTAGCAGTACCTTACTAATTTTCAGATATACAAACTTATAAATTTTTTAATGCCACCATACTTCATTTTTTTCTTTCAGATTTTAATTTCGGATTGTTTTGTGTTTCATTTACTATTTTAGATTATACTTTTACTTTTATATCAAACTTTATTTTCACTAAATTGTACTCTAAGATTAAACTCGTACATACTTGTCTTGCTATGGAACAACAAATTAGTATTTTCAGCTGGAATTATCATGTCTTCCGTTCAGCACGAAGTGTAACTCAAGTTATTATCAAATTCACATTCAGCAAGTAATTTAAGAATAAAATTAAACGTTATATGATAAACATGAGATTATAGAACAACTACCAGTATCTGATGGCTGGTTCGTCGTCTCTGGAGCAACTCCCCTGTTCTTCTTGTACTCCCTAGCTCTCTCCATAGCAAGCTTAACAGCATCTGGAACTTCTGGGGCGGGCTCCTCGTTACCCTTACTGCTAGAATCAACAGATGGGTTAATTTGAGTTATCATAGAAGGCTTCGAGTTTATTTTGGCTTTCTTGTATGCTTGAGCTTTGCCAAAAGCCAGCTTAACAGGGTCTGCAGCTTCTGCTTCTGGTTCCGCTTCTGATTCTCCTGGAAAAGCTAAAATCGGCTTTGCGGCACAGCGGCGAGGCCATCTAAGATTGAAAATGATCCATGGTGTTGAAGGGATTGAAGCCATTTTCGAATTGGTGTTTGTTTCAGAGGCTTCAAAAAGCTCTGTTTCTGTTTTCTGAGGTTGGAGAAGAAGCTGATAGAAATCTTCAAGCCTAAGAAACAGAGCCCCTTTGTTACTTGTTAATTTGCATAAACCCTGGGCTTTCTTAAAGGCCTTTTAACGTTAGTGGGTTTCTATTTGATAACAGTTTGCACGAAACGCTGCGTTTGATCGTCGCAAAACGCAATTTCTCGTTTCATTTTTATTAGCCGTTTGGGATTGCATTTCCCCAATGATATTTTTTAATTCTTCATTTCATATTTTTTAATATATATTTTATAAATATTTAAATATTTAAAAATTTTAAAAATATAGAAAAATTTTATGTAATGAAAGTTTTTTATTGCATATTTTTATTATTTTTTAAAAATAAAGAATAGAGCTTATTTTTCAAAGAAAACAAAAATATTTTTCATTTCAGAAAAGCTCTATTTTATAAGCATTTCCAAACGTCGGGGCCTTGTTAGAGCTTTTGAAATAAAGCTTTTATAAAATAGAGGGTAATTTTTATCTTTTTTGAAAAACGAACTCTATTTTTTAGCTTCAAAAAAAAATAAAAATATGCAATAAAAAAATCTCACTATGTAAAACTTTTTTACATTTTCTAATTTTTAAATAAATTTTCTAAATACTTACAAAATATGTATTGAGAAATGTAAAAGGAAAAATTGAAAAACTACTTT
The DNA here is from genome assembly GCA_019914995.1 of Acanthochlamys bracteata. Taxonomy (NCBI): domain Eukaryota; kingdom Viridiplantae; phylum Streptophyta; class Magnoliopsida; order Pandanales; family Velloziaceae; genus Acanthochlamys; species Acanthochlamys bracteata. Next base: position 3,679,189 of record CM034133.1, read on the forward strand.
TCTAAAAAATTTTGTTCCATTTCAATTCATTTTTTAAATAAAATTATATAAAATTAATTTAAAATTTTATGCTGTATTATTTTATTATTTTTTAACAAGAAATTTTATTTCTCAAACTAAGATAAAAATATTTTTTATTTAAAAAAAATTTATTTTATAAGCATTCTCAAATATTCTCTCAACTGAACTGAAGAACTTTGCTTGCTTTTCTTACTATACATTGTGAGAAGAGAGAACACTACTGTTTTTATTATTCTATATTGAACTGGTGATCACATTTGGTATGACTTTTTGGAAGAGCTTTTGAATTCTTCAAACTTAAAAAATCTTCCACAATATTGTTGAAATTTTGTTAAACTTAAAGTACATAAAAAATTATTATGTACATAATTTTTTTCAAAAGTTTTAAAAATTAAATTGTTTATTTTTCAGCTATTCCAAGTGGGCCTTATATGTGTGAAGGGCGCGTTTGGGAGAGCGATTTCAAAGTTACTTATCAACTTTTAATTATATATTTTTTAATAATATTTATACAATATTTATAAAATTTATTTAAAAATTTAGAAAGTATAAAAAAATTATGTTGTAAGATCTTATTGTTGTTTATTTTTATTAATTTTTTTGTGTAAAAAAGTATAGCTTGTTTTTCGAAATAGGACAATACTTTTTAGTTCAGAAAAAAATATTTTTTATAAGTACTTCTAAACACTCCAAGTCCTATATCGTCACCTAATTGGAGCAAGCAATGCAGGGATGTGAGTCTGCTAACAACATACATATATATAACTAATTCTTACTCTTAAAGTCAGGTCATATGATCCTATAGACAAAATTCTTACAAACTATATGAAATAGTATCGATATTTACGTGATATTTAGGTTTTAGATGATCTTCTACCTGAACTATATTATATATTATACAAGATAATATAAGGATGAGCAATTTCTGATACAATGATCTTCTATCTTCACCGTCATAGAAACAAGACATGCATAAATTTCTATAATCTAATTATAAATAAAAATTAATAGCATGATAGAATAGCTTAAAAGATTAAAACTAGTGATAACTTAAAACTTATGGCCTCTTTTTGTTCGGATGTATAACTCAGATCTGAACTCGCTTTTGAAAGTGAGTTTTATGCGGGCTTAGTACCATTTGTTCACTTGTATAGAACTAGTAAAGATTTGAGTTTCTTGAAAACTATGATTCTTGTATCGATTTTCTTGAACACCATAAATAGATTCCTATAATATAGGAATAACTCCTTCCCTTTCTTTCACTCTCTCTATTTTGGAATCGTTGTTTGATTAGTCCGGCAATATTATATCAACTTCTCTATTTAGCAAACTCCTTAGCGGTCGGACGCTCGATAAGTTAAATCTTTAGATTCCAACAACCTTGATCTTCACACATATATCTCATAAAAAAAGTTATGAATACTTTATGTTAGTAGCTTTATATAGATTTTTCTATATCAAACAATTTCAGAATAGTCTTAATATGAATGATAAATTGTAGAATTGATCATGATTATTCGATTACAACATGATTGAAATAGTAGTTAGCACCCGTTAATAAAATTATTCGTAATGAGATGGTTTTTTTTAACAAACTTCACATGAAACTTAAAGTGAAAAACGCTCTCGCAGTAAACAAGAAAAACAACATTCATTCACTTTGCTCATTATCTAATATATATATATATATATATATTATTCTAATTTAGCTAATTTTTATTTAATTTATAAATTTTATCAAAATTAATATATTTAGATATATTATAATTAATAATTTATATATATAATATTGTTATAAATTAATTTATTAGTTTTATTTTAATAATTTTAATTATTAAATAAATCGATCCGAATTTGATCAGATTATTAAATAAATTATATTATGATTAATAATTTTGACACATATAAATAAATTAGTTGAATTTTGATTGAACGATTTTAATTCGGTTATTATATGTATCTATCCGAAATCGACGTATAAATCCGAATTGCCACTCTTGACAAAAAGAAATCAAAGCTCAATCGTCAACACAATGCGGTAGTAAGCAAGGACATGGTTACGATCTCCGGAACACTTGATATAATACATAGTACACAAAATGCAATCCATTTATTATGAGAATGATATGGCTTCAAAAGTTTTCTGAAAATTGAAAGAAGATGAAAATTGATAGAAATCAATTGACAATCAATAACCAAACAAATATAACGAAGAACAAAGTAGCTAATTCCAATTTTAATCAGCCCTCTAATGTATTTACAAAACGTCATCAGAAATCAAACGGCCTCAAGGCCTCCACAGCACAACCATCCTTTCAAAAGAATTTTTCAGAGAAAGCGAAAACCAACGTTACTAAAGAAGAAGAAGAAGAATCACGACCGAACTGCGGACAGAAGATTGAGAGAAGGAAAAACAAGACTCAGATTTTTGGCAAACCGGCGGTTGTTGCTCCACGGCCGGCCATCATGACCTTGAATTCCTCGAAGCTGATCTGTCCATCGCCGTCCTGATCAACACCGTCGATCATGCGGCGACACTGCGCAACAGTCGTCGTCTCTCCAAGCCCACGAAGAACACGCGCGAGCTCATCAGCCGAGATCGACCCATTTCGATCCAGATCGAACACAGAAAATGCGTGCCGTAGATCTTCCTCAACGGCATCAGGATCACCGGCATGTCGCGTGTTGAGATCTACAAACTCCTGCAAGCTAATAAACCCATCGCCATCCACATCAGCCTCTTGCATCATCTTGGCAAGCTCTTCCGCTGTTGCACCGTATCCAAGACTCCGAAGAATCTCGCCGAGTTCTGCTGACGAGATCTGGCCATCACCATTGGAATCGAACTTGCGGAAAACGCGTTCAAGCTCATCGGCGGCAGAAACAGGTTCCGTAGTAGCAGCGTTGGTAGCAGCGTCGCCGGTAGTAGGAGACGGAGGAGAAGATTCCAATCGTGAACGGGATTGCGATTTGCCTCGATAGCGAAGGAAAGATTTGATCCCCATAGCTTTAAAAGAAAAAGGGAAAGATCAGACTTCTGTTTAGGTTTGGGAGAAATAATTGGGTGAATGGTGGAGAGCGAGGGGGTATTTATTGAACGAGAGAACGGGCGGCGAAGGATTCGCGGGGAGAGCGTTAGGATTCTGGTTTGGATTTGGATTGCGTTAACTGACTCGACGGAAGGAAGCAAGAAGGAAGAAAGCGCGCGGGAGGTTTCATAAATTTGCGCGCATTAAAAGGAGAGCGTGGAGTAATTATGAAATAGTATTTTTTTAAAATAAATTTTTTTTTAAAAATAAAATAAATTTTAATTTTTTTATTTTAAAAAAATAAAAATATGTAATAAAAAAATTTTATTTCGTAAAATTTTTCTATATTTTCTAATTTTTATATATTTATAAAAATATATATTATAAAATATAAAATAAAAAAAATTAATAAGCAGTATTTGAAATAGCGAGCCTGAAGTCCGACTTATTTTAAATATATTAAATTGCATTTTTTTATCCAGATTTTAATTTTAATTGTTACATATATTTTAATTATCAAATCGAATTTTATTTTTACTTTCTTATCGACTCTACTTTTTATTAAAATATAATTTTAAATTTTACTTTATTTATTTAAAATATTATTCTGAGCACTATTACTATCAAATTTTATCTCTTATCGAATTTTATTTTTACTATATTCAGGTTTGTGAAATTCAATTACATATATTTAAAATACATTTTTAGCATGAAAACAAAAAAGCCAATGGCATACAACCACCCGTAAACCATACTGAAGTTGTGATCTCTAATTATGTCAATTTTAGTTTTTTATTGTTATTATTTAAAGTTTCTAATTTCTATTACTTTTATGACTATAACAAATGAAAAATTAATAAAAGGCGGCTAATAAATTAAAACGAGATAGTGATCAGGTAATGAATTAGGGTGCGTTTATTTTTGCTTTTTCTCAGCTAAATTTTTTAATTTTTAATTTTATATTTTTTAATATATATTTTATAAGTATTTAAAAATTTATTTAAAAATTTAGAAAATGTAGAAAAATTCTATGTAATAAGATCTTTTTATTGTATATTTTTATTATTTTTTTGAAGTAAAAAAAATAAAACTTATTTTTCAAAAAAAATAAAAATATTTTCTATTTTATAAAATTTTATTTTATAAACAATTAATGATCAGCTGGAAATAAGGTGAACCAGTTTTGCGCAGACAATACGCTCAGCTGGTGGGACCCACTTGTATTAGAAATCGCATGAAACGAACTTTTTGGAGACTGGGAAGGTTACTCTATGATAGCTTTGTTCCGCCTATGGGTTTCACTTCGCCGCGTGTACTCCTAACATATGGCCTATATTTAAGAGAAGGTTACTCTATGTTTATATTTAAGAGAACTTAACCAAGTTTTCCGGAGATTTTACTCCTTTAGGTGAGAGAGCAACGAAGTGAGAACTTTTCCATTTTCATTTCCATTTTTGGAATTTACCTACGATCTAAATTTCATTTTTTTAAAATTATTTTTAATATAAATAAATAAATAGTTTAAATAAAATTTTTATCAATTTTTTAAATTCAATTTTAAAACATACTATTAATATATAAACATATTTTTTATTAAATATTTTAATTTTTAATTAAATTTTTTAAACTCATTTTTAAAAAATTAAGTTTATCTCAAAATAAACATACCCAATATGTTTGTACATATAAAATACATAAAATGAATAGTAATTGCGGTCTCACTTAAGAACTCTTTAAAAGTAAAAAAAATTTAAATTTCTTTATAGAAACGACTTTATTTATTTTTAAAATTTTTAAAAATGTCTTCTAAAATATTGTAGAAAATGTTTTTGAATAAAACAGTTTGGAAAGAAGGTTGAAAATTTTAGAAAAAAGCAATCCTAACAACTGCTGAATGAGACTGTAATGATTTATATATTGGTATATAAAGACGGTAGTCGTTCGAAGATTTATGAGTAGCTATCTAGATAGATACGTAACGCTCTGGGTCGTTTCACAGATTAATGGTGATGCTTGTGCAACGAATTGAAGATGTAAAAAAGTGTTTTCATGAGTTTTCACGCTCTATGCGTGAATGAAAAGCATGTAAAAGTTGAAGGTGCTGTGTAGCGTTCAGGCGTGAAGTGCAAAATAATATCACAAGAGGGGTATCATCTAAGTTTCAGAAACAGAGTTAAAGGGAAAGGAAGCATAAACAAACTCTATAAAGTCCTACTCGAAGCTATGGTTTTTTTTGCTTTGCAGCAAATAGTTAGAAGTGTCATTGTCCTTGAAATATAAGAGAGTTGTTAAACATATACCAGACCGGAAAACTCTGTGATTCGAGACTAAAATTGGTCCAAGTCTATAATTTAACTGATTTTTGCAATCAATCCGGTATGATCTGAACGGGTTTCGAATTGAATCGTTGATCCGATTGAACGGATCAGGTCGAAATTTGTTTTTAAAGAAGTTCTTTTCTAACTGAACGTGCCGATTTGAGATTGTCCTTCTTATTCGATCCAGAGATAACAACATAGTAGCAACAACAACAAAACCAACAATCAATTCATATCAACAACACAATGATAGTAGCAACAATCGACAATAAGAACACAATGACAGTGCAGGAGGAAGAACAAATTAGATGAGAGAAGATCGAAGGAAAAAGAGTTCTTGTTTTTTAATTTTTTTCTTTCTTTTTTCTTTAAAAATTTATTTAGATCCAGTTTTATTGGAATGAGTGGATTTGGTAGGAGTTGTGGAGGTTTGTGCTTTTTCAATTAGTTTGGCACATGTCTTTGGTGCTAACAATTTATGTGACTGTGATTAGAGATGGCAATATATATCCCAATCAAGCAAATCCAATCTAAAATTGACTAATTTAAATCAAATTTGAATTTGATCATAATCGGATTCGAATCTAATTCGGGTAATTCAAAATTTAGATGAGTTTGATTGGATTCCAATTGACCAGTTCTAATTAATAAAAATTGACTCATTTAATCTGTACAATTATTTATATAGCATATACTATCTAATAATAAAAAATATTTAAATAATAACATTAAATTTTAATTTAATTTACATATATTTTTGTAGCTTATCATAGTTTGATTAATTTCTTACTTAATCTATATATTTATCAAAAATAATATTTTATTTTTTTGGATATAAATACCTAACAATTATCTCCCTATTATTGCTAAAAATTAATTATTATAATTTTTAATAATTTTAATTATTAAATAATCTGATCAAATTTAATATGTTTATTAAATAAATTAAATTAAGATTAATACTTTTGATTCATATAATACATGATCTGATTATGATTTATATTTTTGATCCGATTATTCTATAGATCGATCCAAACCCAATCAATTAACTTATTGCCGTTCGAATCCGATCTATTAATCCATATTGCCATCCCTAACTGTAATATCTTGAAAAATCATGCTTCACTAATTTTATTTTGCAATTTGAAACCCTAGAGCAATCTAAAAAAGAAACTGGCAGACTATCCATTAGGTCGACCTACTCACCCGCCAAGTCAACACTCAGATCGACACCCGATCCGGGTAGGACAATGAGGAAAACTACCTATACGTTGTACCTTCACTCTTCAGTCAAATGCTAAGCCGGATTACCTGCAAACAATGGTCGAAGCAGCAAACAACAATACGTACTCTTATTTGATAAGATGTGCTTACATCCTAATTACCTATGTTTCAAAGGAGAACAAGGGAAAACTTGAGACACAACTCCTCAAGTCCTCAGCAGCAGGAGGATTCTTTGTTTCTAATTCTAAATAATAAGCAAACCATGCACTCTCCAAAAGGAAACAACCATATATTTACACCACAGTATGAACAGAAGTCCCATGACACTGCAAGTAGACATTGGTATTTCGCTATGCAGATGGAATAAGCACAATGCTCGATTATAATTTAATTAGTAATCATAACGCATCAGAAGCTAATTGCTTTCCTAACAAACATGTTTCATTCAGTATTCATGCTCCTCTAATTGAAACGTGAAACTACTCAGACTAAGAATAGCATAGCTAAGTGACTTTCCATACTATGAAGAGATCCATAGATATACTAACTACAGAGAATACCAAATACTGGGAAAAGAAATGACTACATAGCTCCTGGACTTGCAACTTGAAACAATTGCCAAACCCACTTATAGAAGCTCTTCAATGACAAATAACAAATTACTTCTTTAAAAGTTTAAACATTTAACACCATCAGCACCACTAGACCACTAGTCTAAGAGCAAAGGACCCTTCCAGCTTCAGCATCCCTTGGAGCATATAAGGCGGTATCACTATAGCATGCCGAAGTCCTATAGGAAGTGACTTCAAGCAAACTCTTTTTTCTAAATCCAGTTACATAGTTGACATTCTAGAGTATCTGACTACTCCATACTGATTTGTACAGAGCTGTCTTTGATGAGAATCAAAAGTAACTAACATGTTGCATAAGGCTCAGGCAACATGATTTATTACCAGAAAAAACATCTTAAATGTATACGATTTGATCAGCCACACATTGGATTATCAATTAGCAAGAAAGAAGAAGGTGGAATATAACACCAGTGCACCTATTTGTATAGTCCTTCGAATTTGAAACCCAAAAACATCATGCAAGTACTGGGAAAGTAACAATGAATTGTTTCCTTTTACTTCACTCTACTAAGTAGTTACTCACTGAAGACATTGTTCTGATTCCAATGTTCTTAAGAATGATTCCAGAACATAACTATTCAATCAAGCAATTACAAAATCCCAAATACACATAACCATCTCTTATTATCAAGGGAATTCCAAAAGGTAAGCTGGAATGCCATAATGCAATATCAAACCATCCCAGACCCACCTTCCCTCAATATATACATCCTTTGGGCTTGCATTGAAGCTTCTACATAATGCTTGAATAGGTATAGGATGAGAATATGTCAACTTATAGAAAATATTCGAACAATGTGGATGCCCATTGTTTGACAACATACTCGCATGGAGACAGTAAACAAGAGTGGTCCTTCCAAAGAGGCACTCGATTAAATTCCTTCTTCAGCATTATTGTTATATGCAATCCATTTCTTTCAATGTCACCCTTCACAGTAAAGAGTTTGTAGAAACATAAGTGCAACATGCAAAACAGATTTCAATCTTAGGAGAACACTTGAAAGTGAAGGATAAAACCGCACAGACTAATATAACTAGCAATCAACAATTCAAACAGAAATATGCCTACTAGCTGATAGAAGCACTAATTCTCATATTTACAAAAGCTTGATCAACAAGGAAGCATGAAAAGCAACTAGGTAGCAAACAAATACAAAATAGAAAAGCAGGAAAGAAATCCATCTAGCTATCAATGAGCTTGCTAAAAATCATCCACTATGTGAGTAAGTACCATGACCAAAATCTAAAACCATAATCATACACAAGACAATATATGAAATAAGTACCATGATTCGCCCGAATGACAATAGCCCTAATTATATATTTCAATCTAAACTAGAGGCTAAAGTCAGAACACCGGGCACAGCTCTTCAACAAAAGCAAAATCATTACCATTGGCCATGATCGGGCACAAGCAACACTCTCTATCTCTCTCTACTATGAAATAAAAAGAGTTTACTACTTTACTCATTCAAAGTTATGGTAGATGTTCCAGTGGGGGCAAATGACATGCAACAATCAGCAAGAATGAAGAAGTCTTACTAGTTTCTCCCTTGAATGCTTAGACACGTAGTATCTGGAGCTTTGAAGAAAAGGCAATGGCAACCCAGTCAGGCTGGGAGGACGACCACTGGAGCTGCTCAATCTCCGCACCCGCGGTGTAGGCAAGTATAGGGTCAAGCCCTCCATCAGCTGCTGCCTGTTGAGCAGGTGGCGAGGACCCTGACCCTGCAGCACCACTGCCAGTGCTTCCCATGGAAGAGAGGTCCCAGATGAGTGCCTGCGAATCATCTCCAGCTGTGCAAATGTGGCAGGAGCTATGGGGGGCCCATGCAATAGCATTGACACTGGCCTGATGACGCTGGAGCTCAACCACAGGGATGGTTGGGAAGCGAATGTCTAGAACCACCACCTTGGGACTGTCCATGATAATAGTGGCCATATATCTTGGGTCTTGCTTGTTCCATCCAAGGCGGACAAGCGGAGTGTCAGCTGGTTCAGACGACTCATAGATAATGGTGGAATGCTCCTTGTCACGAAGGTCAAAGACACGAACAGAGCCATCAGCTGACACGGAGGCAAAGACTCCTACACCTCCCCAAGCTATGTCATACACCTCCTTGTCATGTGCAATGAGCTGGGTGTCAACTGCCTCACGCTCTAGGTCCCATATAGTACAGGTGGTATCAATTGATGATGTCCCCAGCCTCCGCGGCTCTGCCTCATTCCAGTCAAATGATGTTAGTGGCCCGCAGTAATCAGAGTTCTTGTTCCCATTGAGCACTGACCGCAGCTCCACCTTGATAAAGATAAAAACCAAAGGAAGCTAAATATACAACAACAGGAGCTAATATGTCCAAAACATTCAATTAATTTAATTTCTACAAGAATTATTCTAAATCATGATCTGGATAATTTTGAACTAAAGTAGTCCAATCTCATAGCATCCTACAAATGGTTGGCCAATATAAATCATGGATAAGCAGCAAGGAAAATCAGCAATTTGGTTCAAGCAAAGATGACGGTTCCAAAATTCGCAGTGTAAAGAGGCCTACTAGCACATGAACATAAAACAGAACCCAAAATCACTCTGATATCAATATCTTATAAAAAAAGATCATCAATTAAACAAGGAGAAAAAGAACTATAGTAATTTACACAATGACCAAGCTTTCATTGCAAAACAATCACTGAAATGCGAATAATCCTAATGGCAATCGCAGAAACCAAAATTAATCTACCTTCTGTCCAGCGCCGTGATTGTTATCATTAGAATTTTCAGTAGCAGGATCTGCCGCTTCATCATCAGAGCGAATTTGCCAAATCCGTAGAAAATCTGCTGAGGTCGCGAGTAAGTCCGGCCGTAAACAATCTCGATCAGGAACGAAGATAACCTTCGTAGGAGGATACGGGTGCTCGAACGAGAGCGCTGCATCAGATCGAATCTCACCCGTTGATTCATCGAGCTGAACGATCTCAACTCTGTTGTTGTACGTTTCAAGCAAGCTCGCAATGGCTAGCCTGTACTTCTTGTCTCTCCGCACGCTCCAGTTCATAGCGTAGATGTGCCACGGAGCTTCGTAAGTGTAGATCTCCGACCGCTGTTGCTGCTGCTGGTTAGAATAATGGTTGTTCTCATCTGAACCAACACCTCCACCGCAACCCGAGATATCTCCTCCGCAGCCGCCGGTGTCTTTTTCCCTTTCCCCACCACCGCCCATGGCCGATCCTGCTATCGAGCTCGAGTGAATAGAGACAGATTTTAGTAGTCGGTCAATTGCTTGCTTTTGGAGTATGATTGGTAATAATGTAACGCAGGGATAAGATAAGACGGCTATTTGGGCCGAAAATGAGCATTGTTGGCTCCGTGCGAAAATGGTTAAAGCCCACCAAGGCCTTCCACAACTAACGACTAGCGCAAGCGTTTTCGCACCAACGCCGGAATTCGCCACCGTCTCTTGGCCGACGATAAACTTCAACACCTGCAAGCTGTAAGAATCTCTTCTTTCTCTGTTAATCATTACAGTGGTTGCTTCTTGTTACTTTTTAGTAAAAATTGTACTTATTTTCACGTTAATAAAAGCACATTGATGTTCTTCTTTTTTTAGATAAATTTGTTTGTGCTGGAGTTATGTCTCGGGAGTTGTTTTTTGTAGGATTCGAGTTTGGACAGAAACTGAGTGAAGAGTTCGTGCTTGCTGATGGATGAAATGAATGGATTATTGAATGATGATCATGTTTCTGGAGAAATATAGCCATTGTCTGAAGAGATTGAAGTTATTTTAGAGATAGGTGGTGATTTAATGGTCGGTGATTTAGTTAATTAGAGAGCTGGGAAAGCAGGAACTTTGGATCTTTTTCTTTGTTGGATAAAAGAATAAGCGAGTGCATTTGTTATATCACTTACAAGGTAATAGTTACCTATGCTAAATGCAAGATTGAAGGGTAACCGCCACAGTCTCTTACAATTTCGTGGAGTATAATTTCAACATTACAGCAGATCTTACTGTCACCTGTGAGGTGGATAATATTCCCAAACATGGAAAACCATACATAAGACGGGGGGAAGTGGGTGGTTTGTGTGGGTTTATGTGCTCCTCAATCTGCTTGTTTCGGTTGGAGCCGTTTGCATTAGAGCTCGATTTGATTGTATTTTAGGATATTTTTCCTCTTCCCATGAGCTCAAGTTATAATGGCATGATGGTTTTATTTGGCTTTATGACACATTAGTTTCTTTGAGTTCAACTGCTTTGTTTGTCTATCACATATCTCAGTCTCCTTCTTGTGAATAGGCCTCTTCATCTCCATGTCGTCATTTATAAGTTCGTGAAGATTAGAACTATTAGGATCCTGGCCAGCTCCAATTGCTCCTGGTGGTTGATTTCACATTGTCATTCAGGAATTTTGTGCAGGTTCATGCATTTCAAGATTGACGTCTTAAACTTGAACCACACATTTAGTCTTTATGCACTATGTTATAAATTGCTTTGCATCTACCACATTTCAGTGAAAATGATGTCGTTTTCAAGCATTTGGAACATTTCAGGATTTAAAGTAATGGAGTGTGTGTTGTGTAGTGCTATGCGATCTGCCTTGTGGGTGTTTCAATACTCCCACAAAGGCACTACACAAAATTTGCACCCATTTGAGCTATAAATTTGTCAACTGTCTAAAGTGCAGTAGGTGTTGGTCTGGACGAGTTTTATGTACGTGATGGTCATCTTTGAATAAGATGGACTTAGGAAGTTGCTAAGTCTATCCTTGTGGGAGTCACGTACATAATTCGTTATTGAAAACATTGCTACAATGTTATTAGATAACCCAAGAATATTGAAAACATTTGCTCCATCTAGGCAATTAATTTATTGTCTAAATCGTTCATTGCTGTCTGTTACTTCATGTTTGCAGCATGAATATAGTTCAGTCTTCAACCTTACAAGGTACATTTCAGACTAACCCTAACCACAAACAGATTCCAGCATCCCATTTTATTTTGCAATTTTCTTACTGTTCTTCTCATGCAGATGAATAAGGATAGACTTAGGAGGATTGCAACTGCTGTTTGTACTGGTGAAAAGGGCATTATGCGCAGGTACAAAACTGTTCTAGTCTCTCTTCAAGAAAGATTGATCATTGTATTTTTAATTGGTAATGTTTTTTAAAACGAATTTCCTATTGACTTGTACCAGGTGGATACGTAGGTGTGGTTATGTACTTTTACGGAAGAAGCTCCCACAGGACCTCAACAACAGATGATAAAACACTTCAGACCGCACTGAAGAGAATAGGGGGGAATAGTGCCCTGCAATAGAAGAAGTCAACATTTTCAGGACAAGTTGGTCGACCAATTTCTGAACCCCAAAGGTAAAGATTCACACAATTATGATGATTATTGTTTGTGAACTGTGAATGTATCTGAACTATTCATTTTCTGATCCTGTTCAAGTTTCAATAGCTACCAATACATGGGCAGCTGTTCTCCTCAGACAAAGAGTATTTCTGTATCCCATCTCATTTCATTTACTTGAACTTATATAAGATACATGGTTGGTGCATTCTCAAATCGCCTTGGTTATATGAAATTATGTGAAAATTCCTGCTTGCATAGCAGCATGATGCTTTTAGAAAAATATCTGATGGATGGGGACGTGTAGGAAGCAGGTTACGCAATTGTGGAATTGTGATATAGTTGGTGAACAGTTGGTCTAGGAAGCATGTTGGTTTTTATCACACAATCATGACGTATGGTGAACCTAGTTGAGCTGTTTAATGCAGTCGAAAAGACAAGCATGTCTTGCTTTAGAATTGTGTTGTTTTTGTGCTTTATCTGAGTTTGCTTCTAAAGAACAGAAGTTCTTATATGATTTTTTTGTTGGATGCAGAGCTCCAGGATGTTCTCCCTGGACTTATTTAACTGTTCTCTCTAGGCATATCTCTGCAATTTCATGCCTCTTTGTTTCAACATGTGAAATGCCCTGATTTGATTAAATTCTCTATTTTATGATCTTGTTTATAATTAATCAAATGTCTACCTAATGTTAAGATCCTGATTATAGCTGGACAGTCTAGTTGTTTCTTTGAACACTTTAAAGATACCTGTAATATGATGTTGGATTTTCTGTTAGATCTATCAATGAGGCAATGCTTCCATGCAACCTCTTTCGGCTTGTCCATATTTTGAATCTTGCTGGTTGAATTATTTTTGTAACTTCATGTGTTTCCTTTCTCCGTCTTGTATGTTTTCTCGACTTGTCAATCCCAATTGGTGAATCTTTTGTTTCCTTGTGCATTTTAGAACCCAAAAGCAGAATGCTACAGTTGAGTTTTGTGTGTTAAGATATAGCTTTTTACATATGCCATATCACTTATCGTATTCCTGTTTGTTATTACCAGGTCCAGACAATTTGGAGAATCTTAAACGACTTGCTGAGTAATTCCAGAAGCAGAAAGTTGATGGTGGTCCTACAAACAGGCACATGACAATGAAGTCCCTGAACTTGTGGCTGGACAGACATTGGAAGAAGCCGCGGATGAGACACAAGCTTGAAAGCGTTTTTTGAAGGTTTAAAAAGTTGCAGCTTAGCAATCAAGATTGAAATACCTTTCCCTGCATGGTTTTTTAGCATCTAGCAGAGAAGCACATGTGTTGGTTTTTGAGTTTTGAAGATCTGTTAAGTGATTTATCACCATAAAGTGATTCATCACTTCATATTAATGCTTTAGAAAGCCTTCGAGTTTGCGGAAAATTTGCAGGAACCAAATGACATTCATATTATCGCCTCAAACTTTCTTATTATTCGTCACTTTCAAATTTTATAAACCTCATTGCTTCTTATCTGTTGTTCATTTGGTACTGGTAACCAAATGACTAATGACCATTATACAAGACTTAAAACTTCATATTTGCTGCAACTTGTTTGAGCTTCCATCACAAGACAAAATAATCATCCTGTTGCATGTAGAACATGAAGAAACACCCAAGGACAGACAATGGAAATCTTTTGGTGTGCAAAGTAGAATGACATGTTTAGATAGGCGGCTTATTTCGGCGTTTTTGATATATCATGAATCGTACATTTTCGAAACAAACTGCACAGCTTATTTTCCGAGATCTTTTTCCTGTAGAATTTAAAATTTTAGCTGGTTTCCTCATTTTTTAGATATTTTTGCCTCTATATAATTGAAAATTTCTCTCGTGTTTTATATTAATATAAAATATATTCAGTTTAAAAAATACATTAGAGTAAAAAATTTAGATTATTTATAAAATTTTAAATTAACCTATATTTTTATTTATATAATAAAAACGTTTTAGTTACCAATACTCTTTCTCATTTTATCATACCAACTTATTTTATAAAAAACCGATTCTTCCAAACAAAATATGCTCATATTTCGAAGTAAAACCAAAGCTGCCCCCAACAAGCCCCAAACTTGTTGCCTTTATGCGCTCAGATCAGTTGAAGTACTCTAATTTTAAGCATAATAAAACAATGAAGTACAAGTATACAACACGGTCAAGTTTATTTTCGGCTCTTGCTTTCAAAGACAACAAACGACATCATATGTTCGCAAGAATCCCTCTTTAACAATCCCAGGATGCCGTAACGTATGATGTTGAGCTACTACAGCATTATATGTTGACGTATCCCCACACCAGTAACATGCTGAATGCCAAACCCAAATCAAAGTCTATGCTGTTAAGCCACAAATTGTAATCATATATTCCAAAGTTGTTGGGGATGCTTTGCTCCAGTAGGATGCTATGAGATGGTGCTGCGATTCATCAATGTGCAACAACCTCATGCACAATTTAAGATACAAGAAATTCTCCCCACAAACAAGTAACATCCTCTGTAAATTCAGGACAGAGAAGCAAGTTGTAGTTTCTGTCCCACTGTGACCTTGAATACTAATGCTGGGCAGAAATTGTAATGATCTTATGCCTTAGACTCTATTGGTAGTTGAGAAAACCCATCATAGAGTTGCTCTTTTAACTAGAAAGGCATTGCAAATCCTGTTTGTTCATAATAGAACCTAATTGTGGAATAGTCCAGTGAAATATTCATCTAGGCTCCTCACCTATAAATTCTCCTCTTGAATCCCATGGTCGAGTTTCATATGCCTTCCCAATGACACTACGCTTCCTATTTACTGTCCCATCATCACAAAGATACTCAGGAAAATAATCCAGAAACTTCTTGGCCCCTAGCGATTCAACACCTTCAAAGAGAAAACGCCTAACCACTTCCTACACCACAGAGATAAGATAAACAGTTAATGGCATTATCTAAGAGCATAAGAAGGACTTCGTCTGGTGGGATTCAGTATTCTGATTGTAGGAAATACCGTTGCACGGTCTTCTCCAATCAATTTCCTCAAAAGTGGGTATCCAGGATCCTGCTTAATGAACGTTCATTAGACAAACAGGAAGGATACAGGATGGTGCAAAGGCTTATGAACTTCATCTAATATAAACATAGAACTGCACAAAGAGTAGCTCAAATGTTTAGCTGAAATGAGGAAACAGATAAATGCTCTCAGGATTTGATTGATCTTTTACATATAAATTTTTGAAAATTCCCTGCAATGAGAGAAGCAGTCAACATTTTTCATAGTTGCTGGGGTGCCAAATTCTGGACGGCATTATAAGACTTTATTTCTCCCTTGCAGCTGTTCTATGTGATGCAACAACTAAGCAGGTCTACAAATAAAGAATAGAAAAGAATTAACTATCAAGATTAATGGTACTCCCTTTCTCAAGTAAAGACAAAGCAAAAATTCTTAAATGCGAGGTAGGGTACCTTCTCCACTCTCCATGTAAGGTATCTGTGCTGTGCTTCACGATTACAAAGTACTTTTGCAGAATCGGACTCTTCCACTGCCAAATCCACCAATTCAAGCCATGCCTGTTGAGCATATGAAGCAAGTTCATTTAGCCAAACCACACACGATTTCATTAATTACAAGCAACATGATGGATTGGTCAAAGCTAGTTGCCTTTGATATAGAACTACAATAGAATTAAGTAAATGTACTGCAATTATCTCACTTGAATTTCTCCTCGATCTCAGATAAGTAGTAAATCTACAAATCGTCTCAAAATTCACCTTGAAGTACTCCATGAAAGCAGAATACAGTATATTGTGTTTGTCTATGGTTGGAGTAAACTTGCTCCATATCACGATTGGAGAGAAAAACCTCATGGACTCGCTTGTCAACTTCTCTCCCCACGGCAAAACCTGCATTTCTGTGAAAATAACTTAGATAAAATCCGGATAATCATTATATCAAAAGTGTCAGCTAAAACTTCGCACTACATGTTTGCTTACAGAAGAAACCTGCATACCTCTGCATATTTACATCCAAGAGGCAACAATTTCTTGTAGTACTTTCCCTTATAATGCTGGTCAATGATGACATTATACATGGGGTTAAGATCCCTGCAGAAAGAAGCCAAGAGTCACTTCTAACTATTCGAGGAGTTCCCTAATTCACTAGTGTATTGAATTATCTATAATATTCATTTAAAAAGTTCATAAATATCTGCAGTGGAGAAAAAACATAGATCAGGTCTACTACTCCTTAGGTAGGGGATTGGGGATACTAACTTACGCTACTATTTCCAAAATAGATTGGTTAAGCTTTCCAGAGGCACACAAGAGAGTGTATATATTCTATCATACTAACAATATCTAGATATACAGCACCAAGGTCAGAGTAACTCACAGAACAACTATACTCAAGGTAGCCAATGAAAAAAAATTGGCACAAAATATTGGTAGATCATACTTCTGGTCTGGGAAAGCAGCAAGATCAAGAACCTGCAATAATTCGCTTGGAATTAGTTAATCACCAACATGCAAAAACAGTAAAAGAAACCTCTGACATGTTCTCACCCTTGCACAAGTTCCTCACATCTATTGTATGGTTTCTCACTTTCGCTAACTACTACTAAAGCAACATCCTACTGAAGCAAGCATAGAAGTTCTAGCCTCCAACATTCAATCGGTAAGTAATTGTTCCATATACACAAGAAATTCATTACTTTTAGTATGTTTGACAATAACTATTATAAGCCCACCTCAAGTGTCTATAATTTCTGCAATTTGCTCTAATTTAAAGTTTAACATACATACTGACCAACGTATTCAGTTCATAAAAGTTTGATGTGCAGCATTGTTCTAATTATAAAGAAAGTCTATTACATTTTCATCAATCTAAACCTATGCATCAAAATTTTGGTAAATGAGAGAAAGCAAGCTGTCATTTCCTTTATAAATGGTTTATGCTACAAAAATTATATCTTTTTTTTAAAACTTATTCAAGTGCTACAACAGTAGAAGTATCAATATCCTTTTCCTATTTCAAAATTTTACCTGCATATCTTGGCCTCCATCAATTGTCATGCTTCGAATAAGTCTAATTTTAGGAGCTTGAAATGAAAGCCCATGAAGCACCGTCTTCCCATCTTTCGCTTGTAAGAATCTAAAACTCTCCTGGTACATACATACAAAAACAACAACAACAGCAATCATCACACGCAAATAATTAAATCCAAACGACAATAAAAATTTAAAGCAATTTTTTTAATTAAAAAAAAAAAAAAAGAACCTGAGAAGGGTGAGGAGTGAGCTTGATGCGAAGCTTTGCTTGGTCGAAAGCGAACTCAACGAACTTGTTGTAACTGAACGGTGGAGATTCCATGGCCAGTGAGCTTGAAGCTGTTACAGAAACAGCATAGATAGAGAAAGAACCGGAGAAAGAGAGAGAGTGACAAACAGGTGCTTGAAATTCTCCAAGAAAAAAGCACCAACTTTAAGATAAGTTTAGAAATGTTTTAAAGAGAGAGATTTGTTTGCCAAAAGAAGGTCAAAAGAATGACTGCTTAGAAGGTGGAAAATCTATCCACGCGAGAACTGATAAAAGATAGATTAGAAAATTTCGAGCTAGCTTTAGTACATGAAGGTCTATTAGCAACCGAGTGCGTGTCTACTGACATTTTAAGTTTTATCTAATTTTTTTCTTTAAACATTTCACGTTAATTTACTTTTAAATAAAAATTTTAATTTAATTTAATTTTGTTATTAAAAATTTTATCTTTAAATTTTAAAAATTTTTAAATTAAAAAACTTTACTTCTAAATTCACTTTTAATAACAATAATTATAAAAATTAAACTTATTTTTAAACTTTAATTAAATAACTCATCTTTAAAAATTCAATTCTGAAAATTTAATTTAGATCAAAATAAACACACCCCAAAATAAATGATGGTTAGTTATGTTTGAGTAAAAAAGTTTGAGCAATTAATAACGACAAATACTTATCATCGCTAAAGGTGTGTTCTTTTAGTCTTAGAATTGAGTTTTTAGGAAGTGAGTCTTCAGAAGTGATTGAATGAATAGTATCGTTGATGAGTTGAATTCTTGTGTTTTTCTTCTAATTAGAAGTGAGTTAAAAATAATTTTTTATGTTATTTTGTATTTGAAAGTGATAAATTGAAATAGTGTGAATTTAATTAAATATTTTAATCTAGTACTAATTATTTATTAATATTAAAAAAAAAAATTATAGTTATTATAATTACAAATAATATATTTTTATATTGCAAAACTATAATATTATTTTAATAACGTTTATTATATATACACTTTTATCACATAATTTTAATATAATAATATAATCATTAGTATATAATATAAATACACTATAATTTATATTTATTTTAAAATTTACCATATTAAAATTATTTCTTTTTTCAAATAATCTTTTTCATAATTTATAAAATTTAAGGTACGACTAAATTTTTTCAATGTTTTCCCATCTTAAATTTAATTTTTAATTAATCAAACTATAACTACCAATTTTACTCATTTTTTTTTTCGTACTTTTGTATTATTTTAAAAAAATATATTACAAAGATACCATATATTTTTACATATTATTTGCAAAATCATTTCACAACTATAACAATATACATATATTTATATTTTTCATTATACAACATATACACAACTATAATATGTTTCAACATCATAAATAAAGTACTTAATAATGTATGTTATATTATACAATATTTTTACACAAAATATATACATTTTATTTATAATTCACAACTACAATATTTTAATTATAAGTTTACTGCATAATCATACATCTTATATTTATATTACACAAACGCAATAATATTCTACAATTTCTACTACAAAACATATATACTTTATATTTATATTATATAGCTAGAAAATATTACAATAATGACAAGCACGCCACGATAATCGTTCTATGATGCTGCTGCCTGCATCAACACACTGCATTCCGTTCTTCTAGCCCACTTGACTCGATCGGAACCCTTGTATTGCTGTAGTTCATCATTATTCCAGTGGTCAAGAACTCAAATTCAAAATCTCAACTAGCGGAACCATTTTAAAATGTGGTAAATGCTTATACATGTGAATCAGTTACAAAAGGAACTAATAAATAAAGGATTGACCCGAGTAAGATCTTGCAAAATTTCTCTATGCCGAGTCAAAGTATGAGAGGATTTCTGATGCACCAGATGACACCCAAGTTTGTATTTGTAAGTTTACTGGTTGGAGTTGTCTTACTAACCTATCTATTCCAGATTCCAGGTCGTTATTTGATCCATCAACCTTAGAAGCATGCAATCTACAATGAGCGTTCATTTGCTCATCCAACTGGGCTTCTAGTTTTCTTACCTGAATAATTAAGACAAGAAAATATTTTTCGTTATACAAATAGAATAACTCCATAAGTTTGTCAACATAAAGGACAGATTGTTAGCAACTTTCCTACAAGAAAGTAAGAGAAATAAGAAAGCAATGCAACAGTAGATCCACTTTACAAGAGATACTCCGAAAACAGTGACTAATTATCTGCTCAACAGAGAAATTAGTATACATTTGCATGTGGTGCTTATCAACCTACTCTCTGATTCAAGCCACCTCTTTTTTCCAAAAAATCCCAATTTTGCAACCATTGAACATTTAAAAGCATCAGAGGATAACTTGTGCATCATAAGATAAAGAAAGAAATATATTAACTAGCCACCTATGGCAGCATCTAATCCATCTGTTTGGTTCCTACAAGAACATAGTATAGAATTTGATAGATTCAGCATGTGAGTTTCTCGAGTCAGAGATACAGCCAATATGTTTGTTCTGCTACTTCCTCGCCAAAATGGAATAAGCAGTCTCTAAACTAGTACTGATCACATCATATACAGCTCATACTAAATATACAGTTAAATACGAAATTCATCTTAAAGGAATTTCAAGATAACATGAAACAACCAATTCTCTTGCTGAACTTCTCTTAATCAGAAAAACTTACACTAGTCATCCTGACCTCACAGTAAAACAGAAATTATTAAATTTTCATTGAAAAATCAATTTATTTTACCTCAACGCCATACATGATAGCAATACCAGCAAGTGTGTCCATCTTCGACACACGGTGCTCGATGTAGCTCAATCCTATGACGGCGGAGACGAAGACGAACAAGAAGTCTGCAGCAGCGACCAGTTGATTGTGTTTCTACGGCTCCCCGCCGCGTTCGAACACCTAATTGAAGACATCAAGACAACTGTATTGAGATCTAAGTTGGAAATCGTATCAGATCGAGTTTGTAAATGGTTTTGAATCCAGATCCATTCTCAAAGAGCGTGATTTGGACGAAATCAAGTCTCGTGGCTCACCGCAGCCAATTTCTCGGAGAAAATGGTCGTCAGTCAAATTAGGATTTCGAACGAATCAGACGACCACTACTGAAATCGTGCTCCGGCACTTGAACCGGATCTCGTATAGCAGAGGGGAAGGAGATCGAGCTCCGGAGAAGATCGACGGCGCTGGAGAGATGGCACGGAGCCGAGCGGAGAAGATCAAAGAAAAAAATGAAGTGAGAGGTGAAGTGGAGAGGGAAGTGATTAATTTAAATTATAAGAAGTTAGTTCTACGTTGGAAAAGAGTTCTGATTTTAAAAGAATATTAGAAGTCACTTGTTTGGAGAAGGAAGTGAAGTGACTTGTTGTGGCAAAGGAACACACCCTAAAGCCCGTTATGAAATTAACTTTAGGCTACTCGTAGCGAACTCGGCCCAACAACATATATATAGAATACCATAACCAAGTAGGCTTTCAAGTTATTCTTAAACACATACCTTGTTTCCACGACCGAGTCAGGATTAAGGTATAGTTAAATGAGATATATAAACTTTGGCAAGCAGGAACTTTTTTCTAACCGTGTTTTAAATATTTATAACTGATTTTTTAAAATAAAAAATAGATAGTAAAATTTTTTTAAAATAAAATGAAAGTGAACTTCAGTATTGTGTTTCAATAATTTTTTAAAATGTGTTAAAAATTAAAAAATATAATTGTGTTAGAAAGTGTGTAAATAAAAAATTTAGAATTGTAGTTTCGTATATAGAATTGGAGTTCTAAATTTTTTGTGTAATTGAAACATATGAACTATTCGAAATTCAAAATCTGACGAGAAAAAGTAAAATTACGGACGTTTGAAATACGCTCTAAACCATTTACTGATTAAGAGTCCGTACAAATTCATGACCAGAATAGATATAAAAAAAGGTATTTCTATTTTCCTAAAATTTTATTCTAAGAAAGATTAAACTATATAATCAAAGAATTTACAAATGTTGGATGCTTATAATTATAGAGTAGACTAGCATGGGTTTTACATGCAAAAGTGCAAGCTGATTAACTTGCTTCATGTCCTAAAAACATCAAAACTATCACACTCGATACCTTACTAGATCGATATCATGGTCCAACATGCAGCATAAAGCGCTCCATGTGGAGGACGCAAAATGTTATTGTCCAAATAATTCTAATTAGGTTGTACATGCAGCATAGCTGGAAGGTCTCAGTTTCTTCGATGATTGAACAAACCTTCCTCTTCCATCACAAGCAAACACATAGAAATGTTATCATGTTGATTAAACGAGCGACTTGTGTTTTTTGCGTCACTGTCTTTGCTCCTCTGGTTTCTTGTTCTCTTGCACAGAATCGTCTAGGCAAATGCTGGTGGCGTGTTTTCTGTGTACAAACACAACGTAACAACATGAACTTCAATTCCACAGAGAAGTCGATCACAACTTCTTAAGATTGTTTGCTCGTAGGACGTTTCATGAAAGCTTCGTGTGTGTTTGTAATTGAAGGCAGCATATATAGTACGACCCTTTGTCGACGGCAACTTAAACGTGCTGATACCTACCTTGATTTTGGCATTTCGCTCACAAAAAAAAGAAAAAAAGAAAAAAAAGAAACTCTTCTGACGTGAACAACTAGTTAATAATAGTGTGCTTTAGAACTTACCTCGAGACATTTTATTGATTGGCAGTAAAGATATAGCGCGGAAGTCTCAAGAGGTAGTTGGTAGTTGCTGCAGCTAGACGACTAAAATTTGGAAACTGCAAATAAATTTTCAAAAATTTATTTCAGGTTATATTGTGAAAAACAAATATATCAGGCATACTCCAAACTCCAAAGGAATCATTCATGTTACCATGATTTGCCAGCTTAATATTAATAACTGATACTGCTGATAACGTCTGATTAACTAAAAACTGGAGCGTTTGACCCGCTTTACATGCACAGTTTATCGAAATTTCATGTACATAAAGTAAGTGTTACATAAAAATTACCAAAATATTATATAATATGAAAGGCGAATCTTGGGGTTTTTCTAACTATAGAACATAGAACATGATTGTGCTCAAGTTTGACGTTGCTGAAGATAAGATACTAAAATAAAAAAGCTTTGGTAAAGCTTTTAAAGAACTTTTTTTTTAACTTAAACATGACATATATACAAATTTTATAAAGTATATATTTATATTTTTTAAAATTAAAAAATGAAATATAAAAAAAAAAAGAAAGTAGGAGTACACTTTCGAATTGAGGTTAAAACATAACCCAAACATCCGCTGAAACTTAACTTGCCTTCTTGTTTGTGGGATTATAATTTAAGCTTAAAGTAAACAGAAAAAGAATGCAAAAAACGCATAATAATTCAATAAATGCCACTTTCTGTGCTAACTGGATAGCATGTTCGCAAAGTATAACGATGTATAATAAGATTGGAATAATCCAATATTTCATAAGAAACCTGGAATACTTTTTTGTCTTAATATTGAACGGCGGAGACCTTGTTGTAATGATTAATGTGTTAGATATTGTAAAACCATATAAAATATCAGTTTATTAAAATATAACAAGTTAAATATATATTAATACTAGAATACCAAATGTTAAAAAAGATGAACTATCACCTAATTTGAAAAGTCAAAGATCAAAAATTTTGAAGTATTTTTTGAAAGGCCAAAACATTTAAATAATTAATGAAAAGATAATTAACAAAAAATTCAAAAATTTTTTTGAAATATTATATATACAAATGAGAGACATTTGTTTGAAATATATTATTATGATCAAAATAATTCAAACATCAAGCATAAGAGATTTCTTACTAAAAGTATAACACATGAGTTTATAATTATTTTGGTTTAGTATTTTTTTTAGCCTACCTTATTTTTTCGTAGAGTTTTTTATATTTTTTTTTATGTAAATTTTTTATCTTTGTATTTGTCTTGTTTTTACTTCAATTTTCATATTTCTTATGTAAAATTTTTAAATGTGTTTTATATTTGCGCTGTATTTATCGATAACTTAATAGATTCAATATTTCTAACATAATGTATTAGGGAATTGCGGATCATGAACGTTGATGAACAAAGTAATTCTCCCATCGATTCTCTTTATTTTATACAGATCTACTTAATTCGCTCGAGTCCTCTCTGTATCTTACCATAGTGTTATTTGTTTAGAAGAGAAGAGCGAACACAACATAAAATTTCACGACAACGTAAAATGCCATGCATGATGTATGATTACCAATGGGTGAGGGAAGTCACTACGGAATTGTCCTTCAGACTTAAGTTTTGACTTTAATAAAACTAGGTAGATTCTCTGGTTAAGAACTAGTTAACATGAATGAAGCCGAAGAGTGCGCTGTCACAATGTTAAGGCTTATGGTTGGCATGATGTTCGAGAAAATAATTAAGAAATATTTAGCAGACGTTCCAGAAAAATATATGCAAAAGAATTAAGATTGCAACATTTTGAAATACAGTTGAGTGTGTAACTAGATAATGGTTATAATACGAAAGTCAATGCAGTACAAAATTAATCATATATGAAGTTAGAATACAACTTCATTCTGTACGATTCCACTAGTTTACTTTTGATATATACATAAACAGCATGAACTAAGACTCAAAATGCACTTACCATCTTGCTGTCCCAAGAAATTTAAGAATGTTTGGGGTGCTTTAAAAAAAAAATTTAGAACAAAAAAATATATTAAAATAATTTTAAAAACGAACTTAAATTTTTTGAACTAAAAAAAATTAATAATAATATTTTAAAACGTAAATTTTTTATATATTTTATTTTAAAAACTCTGTAAAAAAATTATAAATATTTATTAAAAATATATATAATTAAAATAAAAAGAGTTAAAATCACTTTTAAATATCACTTTTACTTTTCTAGACTGCTCTCAGTTATTGCCAGTTGACGTTTGTTTCTGCAGAAGAATGCAACGTACTACCTGTCAAGAAACGAGTAAGAACAGTGACGAGTATGAATTCGGTGTGATGAAGTAGAGTTGCAATTGAATTTGGCATCAATATGTTGTCCACACTGGGAAATTTGTCACATAAAAGAAAAAAATCACATAGAGATACTCCTGCTAGTAAATAAGAAAGGTACTAGTATGCCAAGGTAGAAAAAGATTTGGACTTGTTCTTGTTTTCCTACTTGGAAAGCATATACTTTGGGTATCTGGACTAGCACTTACAGCAACATCAACAAACAAAGACGAAAGTAGCATGATTTGATAACTCACATAGAAGTCGTTCTCAATATACACGGCGCCAGATGCACAAGCTGGAAATTTTAAGCTATATTTAAAGCTACCAGTGACAAAGAATTCTAAACTTATCATAATATATAATCCCTTTGCAGCAAAACAAGTTATTTACCAGAGGAATCATTGAAAACAATAGCTCTCTGGAGACTTCCAAGGAGCTAAAGAGAAGTTCCAAGTAGCGGCAGCAACTATCAAGCGTGGGACCTTGAACAAAGAAAACACCAAAGAGTTTGCTATATTAGTTGTCCTTGTACAAGTAATAGTTTACCGAAAGCAATGGAAAAGCAGAAACATTTTCTCTTGGAAGAGGCCACCGAGATAGCTTCTTCTAAGGTTAGTTAGCGACATACACGCAAATAGCTCTGGATCACAACCACGTCTTTGTTGCAATATTCTTCAGTTCTTCTACCCTACCAATGTCAGGAAACTGCCCTCTCATTTCTCAGTCAAAGTCCTAAACGCTTGGAGCATTGATTGAGCTTGGGATTGAACTATTTCACTAGTCAAGTTGTCCAAAGTAGGAACACATTGTGATGAAGTAGTATTCCCACTCTTGACAGATAGGACTCAAAGGTTCAGTGATATTATCAAGTCACAGTTTCGATGTTAATCCTTCATAACAAAATTGTAGGAACGAAACCTTTGCCTTTGTAAAACCTTTGCCTTATCATGCCTGCTTCTAATTTCTTCATAGATATCAGCCGTTTTCGCAAATATGATTACCCTTGTCATTGCAATCTTCATAGTGAGGATAATAATATGCTATAAAACTAATTCGATATTTCCTAGAAATTTACGCTGAATAGTCTATGACAAATACTAAGAAACACATTTTGCTATGAATTTAAATATTTCCATAGAAACAACGTGCTATGGACTAAACCAGAAACTAACATTCTGGCAGCAATGTATGGAACTCTTGAACATCAAATTTCCAGCCAAAACACAGCAGAAAAATAAAGGCCATGCTAGAAAATTCACCACTTCGAGCAAGCTAAGCAATATATAGAACATGAATCATGATATTAAGTTTGGTTTGATTCATTTCTCAAAATCAATCCGTAGATCGTGAAAATTTTCTTAATATAATAATCACCATAAACACCAAAACATTTAAACAATCAATATATCTATATATCCTTGATCCCATATGACCCAATCTTGTCATCTTCTTGATCTTCTTCTGAAGTTAAAAGGGGATCCGCAACCATCATCAACAATCATCGTTGCTCCGCCATCATTTTCACAAAATCATCGAAGCAAACGAACCCATCACCATCACTATCAACATTCCCGATCATTGTCCTGCACTGCTCGATCGTGCAGTGTTCACCGAGCACTTCGAACACCTCCGATAACTCCTCCGCCGAAATCTTCCCGTCTTTATCCACATCAAACACATCAAACGCGTCTCTTAGCTCCTCTACCGCCTCAGAACTCGGGATCAAAGCTTTTCCAAGCGCACCAAGCTCTTCCATAGTAATACAACCATCACCGTCCCGATCAACTTCAGCAACCATAGCAGAGATCTCTTCTTCACTGGGCGGGAAAAACGCGAGCCTTGACAAGAACAACGTGAGCTCGCGCTTAGTGATCTTTCCGTCTTTATCTAGATCGAGAACACTGAAGAGCTCAGAAGTCAAACTTTCATCAGCGGATGAAGAAGAGCAGTAGAATTCATCGGAGACGGTGCGGCGAGGAGGTGGGTGATGAGGGAGGACGTATATCGGTGTGGTGGGTCCCAGGGGAACAGATTCGTCTGACGTGGAGCTCGTTGAACCGAACGATGTTGGCGTTTCACTTCGTGATCGTGAGAGTGATCGTGTCTTCTTGTTCTTGTTCTTCTTCTCTGCTGTTGCTGAAGATTTCGTAGAAGAAGAAGAGGAAAGCTTGATGTTAGTTAACAATGATCTCATGCTTAGCTTCATAGCTAGCTAAGAACAAACAAAGAAGAAAGAAGAATGGATGGAGAGAAGAATGGGGAGATGATAAAGGGAGTGGGTTAAGTGAGCTTCCAGGAAGTTTCATAGGAGATATTCGAGGAACGAGGGGGACATATTTCTGGGAGTTGGATTTGCGGTCGATTCGAAAGTTGGCCGTTGGTTAGGTTTTCAATATTATATTATAGTTAAGTTGATTACTTAATGTTTTTTTGGGTTTCGTAGTGGGCTCTTTGCAATTGCAGGCGGGACTGTTTAGGCCCACTAGACTAAAGTATTTCGTGCTGTTTGACGATGAATGTGTTTGCAAATTTTTGTGTAAAATATTTTATTATAAAAAATGAGTATTTATTTAAAAAATAATTATAATAAATTATAATAAAATTTTATAATTAGAAATTTTATATTTTCTAAATATAGTACTGTAAATTTTATTTATAATAAACAATAAGAATAAATTACATATAATAAAATTTATATAATTTAAGCACTTCGAGAAGTTTAGTTCTGTCTTCTTAAAATTTGTTTCTTAATCATTTTGTTTTGTTCGTGGAACGGTAGAAAGGGAGGGTGCGCTAATGTTAAAACATTCGGCGTCAAAGTCACGGGCCTGTTATTGTGCTTTTGGCATTACTTATAACTTCTTTAAGAAAATTTTTTTAATAATATTTTTAATAAAATTTTTAAATATATAACAAAAATTTTTGTTAAAATTTTTAAATATTTAAATTTTAAAAATACAAAAAGATTAATATTATGATATTTTATTATTACTTTTTAAAATAAAAATAAATTATATTTTTTATAAAATCTTAAAATATTTTTTATTCATAAAAGATTCCTTTTCTTTTAACTGCTGAATCTGTTCTATCTAGGAAGCCTTTGCTTCAGTGCTCGACTTTAAAAATATTTATAAATATATTTAAAAAATTAAAAATAAATTTTTAATAATAATAATATATTATTAATTATATAACTTTTTATATTTTTTAAAATTTAAATATATAGCTAAAATTTTATTAATTAAAATGATCAGCCGTTTGAAATCAATGCCAAACGTCTATTATATTTAGGGATGGGAATATATGACCCGATTCGAAAATATGATCTAAAATTGACCCACTTAATCAGAGTTATGGTTAAAAAATTGACCCGTATAAATATATGAGTTAGGTTAGAATTGAACGAATTAGATCCGATTATTCAATCCGGGTTAACCTGAAATTAATTCACCAATCTGATTATCATATTTTGAAAGAATAATATTTGATTTTTCGTTTCCGTATATTAAAATATTGGAAATAAAAATAATCAATAATAGTAATTTATAAATTATTAGATTATATAGTATTTATTATTTATTATTATTTTTATATCTTAGTAAAATAGTGTAAAATGAAAAATATAATATTATCGAAAGTATTATTATGTATGTGTTTCTATAATGACGAATTCGAATTTCGTATAAAAATCTTTTAACAAAATTTTGTTAGATAGCTATGTTTATCAAAATTTTTATCAAAATTATTAGTACATATTTATAATCATAAATTTTAGCTGTCAACATATATTTTCAAAAAATAAAAATAAAAATAAATTTTTTTTGGATATTTTAAGGACCGATAAAGATACTAAATAATACACATTTTGACGGAAATCCACTATATCTCATAATTAAGAATATCGTGCACTTCTATTACAACTCATCTTATAATTACACTGAATTTTAAAAATATTGAATTAATAATTAATAATTATAATTATTAAATGAATCGATTCGAATTTGATCCAATTATTAATAAATTGGATTAGATTAGACAATTTTAACCTGTATAAATTTATCGATTGGGTTAGAATTGAACGAATTTGACAGGTTATTAAATAGGTCGATCCGAAATCGATCTACGAACCCAATTTGCCATCCCTAACTATATTGACTATGGTGCATTTGGAGAACTCGGTGTACGTTAAGGATGCATTAATTTCGTGTTAATTTAGAAAACTTTTTTAAATTTTTAGAAAAACAATATAATATGTATTGAAAAATATTTTTGGAATAAATTTTTTTTGTAATTACAAATATTTTTGTTTTTTTGAAAAACGAGTTTTATTTTTTTACCTTCAAAAATAATAAAAATATATAATAAGAAAATTTGATTATATAAAATTTTTTTTACATTATTTAACTTTTAAATAAATTTTTTAGATATATATAAAATATGTATTAAAAATTATAAAATTAAGAATTAAAAAGTTATTTTTTTTATAAGATAAATCAAACGTTATCTTGAGTATAGAATTTCAAACTTAAAAAATGAATTATTACAAAAGAAGTTTAATTTAGATTTAAATAATATTACTCGTAATGGTATTTCTTTTATGAACAAAATATTTAGATCGATTTATTTATATAACCTTAGTAACTTATTTCTCCTAAATCGGTCGTCCTTCATCCGGCTAAGGATATGTTGCTTTTCAAAATGTTACAAGCAATCTCATTATTTTTGAAGGTGCTGTTTGGAAAAACTTATGAGATGCTTTTTATTTCAAAAATTATTGCATATTTTTTAATAATTTTTTAAATAATTAAAAGTATAAAAAATGAACGTGGTATATATAACTTTAATATTTTTTAAATTTAAAAAGTCAACTTTATTTTTTGAAAATTTTAAATAATTTTTATTTAAAAAAATTTTATTTCATAAACATTCCTAAACGTTTCAAAATAATTACAAGTTCAAATTCAGACAACAAGAAAATTAACAAAGGGTGATATCAGGCTGCTTGTTGTATGGGTGAGCCTAAAACTTCCATCAAAATCTCTGACAATGGTGCGTTTACTTTGAAATAAAATTGTTTTTTAAAAGTAAGTTTCAATAATTATATTTTAGAAAATTTTAAATCTGCTACAGTAAATATTATATAATATATATATTATATTTATAATATAATATTTATATAATAAACTCGATTTGATCTATTGGGTTAATCCAGTCATTCGATGATCCGATAACATTCTAGATTAAGCACCCGGTTAGTTTTAACAATGCTGGTCTCGTTTGTATGGGACCGTGTGCTCGACTTAGGACGTGTTTAGCAATGCGTTCTAAAAAAATAATCTCTTAATTTTTTATTTTTCCAACGAAATTTTTTGTGATATTCTCTGAAATTTATTTTAAAATATAAAAAATATAGATAAATTTTACATAATAAAAATATTTTATTACTTATTTTTATTAATTTTTTAAAATCAAAATAGTAAAACTCGTTTATTGAAATAAAATAAAAAAAATTATTCTACGAAAGCAATTTTTAAAATCACACTACGCCTATGTGAATAGTTCAGTGCTAGGTTTATGGGCTGTCTTGGTCTGACCTTAGCTTGTTATATGTAACTCACATGCCCGATCTACTACTGTTACTGGTCCATCTTCAGTCGTCTCAGGCAAAAAAAGCCTATTCTTCCAAAACAGCCCATTAAACCCTCCAAAAAAGCCTTTTGTGTTGTATCGGGCATTACTTTGCGAAGAACTTTTACTGAAACGAGAAGCCAGATCAAAACAGTGCTTAAGAGCAAACATGCGACAAAAGATGTTGGCAATTATTAGGCGCAAGATACTTTCGGTAGTGGTTGATTAAAATTGCTCGTTGTCCATATAACTACAGAAGTACTAGAGGTAGTTTGGTCATTTCAAACAACTATCTTTGGTAAATGAAAAGTAGGGGGTGAAAAACCTAGGTCATGTCACCTCATAGGGTCATTCATCCTTCAACGACTCCATATTTGAGAAGCAACAACAACAAGAAGAGGACGAAAGCAAGCATAACAAGTCATTTTGAGAGTGTTGTAGGTCATTTATGTTCCCTCACTTCTAGCAAGGCATGGCAAGAAAATTTGGTGCAATCTGCAGTAGCCAATACAACATTTACGTGTTCTCCAAATGAAGGATGGTAAACTTGAGACAGAGGTCTGGTTGTGTGGAGGGATTCCATATTTTATTAGGTGCAGTGCCTTTCATATGAAGTCTCCATGAATCCATGAGCCAATGTAGTGATGCTTCTCCTTTCTTGCATTTTCATTTTCATATGCAGTTTTTAAAAATAAACCAAGGCTACTTGAACTTAAACACTTGACCTCTTCTTTTTAATCAAAATTAAGAATATTTCTGAAGTTATCTTAAAAAGGAATGTCTCTCTAGTCATCTCGCTCCCATCTTGATTTTCATATGATTTATGAATTAGAGTTTTCGCTTGCAAATCAATGAATCATTTCTCATGTAAAGAACTACTGTGTGCTAACTGGAACTAGGTTCAAGCACCTAAGCAGTATAGATGTTTTAATCTTATAGAAGCTACATATTAGATGGACATGTTCACTTACTGCATCCGTTATTTTTTCAAGTGGGATATGATGATATGTTGAAATAGCGGATCGAGAGTTGACCTACATGAGAACATTTTAAATTATTGCCAAATATATTCTTTAATTGGATCCACATATTCTCACAAATAAATCGTTTCAATGATAACCTTACATTCCCACGTATATTCTTGTGTTTGGGGATGAAGGTTGACTAAAAACTAATGTTGAAATATGTTCAACTCAATTAATAATAGCAACTCTATTATTATTCATGTAACAAATTTATCATATGTAAATTACTTTCTGGAAAGAAGTAGATGTGTATATAAGGGTGTGTTTTAATTGGTTAGTAGTAAGTTTCGTGAAACTTAGTTTAGTAGAACTGAATTTGGTAAGAAATAGCTTAGAAATAATTTGGTGAGTTCAAGATAAATTAAATACATATGAAAATACAATTCATTTAGTAAGCAAGATGAAAACAAAACTAAGGAAAATAATTACCAAATCATGGCTTGACTACCGACGCTAGTTAAACATTCAATTATATACACACCTCTTTCGATAATCTTGGACCTTCCTAACTTGAATTGCTTTCTCTTCTTTCACTAACTTTGATGCAGTCAGTCAAAAAAAAATAGGACAGCGACGGATGCTTGAAGTTGGAAGTTTGGAAGAGTCCCTTTCTCTGAAAGTGAAGTGAACATCATTTTGCAAACAGTGCATGACTTAACCGGAAAACTTTGCAATATATTGCGACCGGAGGAAGAGTTCTTTCTTTCAACAAACTGATCATGACCAACTCCTGTTCGAACTCAAATTAATTTTCGTTTTAGCTTTTTGCTTCTGGTTGGAAAAGCTTAACTATAAGAGGGGGCCAACAAATGTTGCCTTTTTTATTAGGATGGACTCACGTTTGGCCCACAAGGCCTGCTTAAGATTGATGACAGTTATTTATTCATACTACTAATATTTGAAATCCAGAATTTATTATTGAATCTGTTTTATTATCTCACATTCGCTCTACCATTACAAAAAAGAGATTTTTTAATCAAATAATAATTTTACCAGTAGCTATTGTAAAATCATTAAGGTATCCAGAGATTGCTAATGACAAAAGAAATGTGAATTCTTCAATACTAATGTTACCATATTTATTATAGCAATGTTGTGTAACAACAAATATATCATAATGCAAAGTACCTTCCAATATTAAACAATAATCATCATATGCATAAACTATGATAAATAGTTATGTAGACTAATAACAAAAAATTTATTTCTACCAAAAGCAAGGAAATTATGTAGACAAAGTCAAAGCCAATGGTGCTTTCCCATACAGCGCAGGAAATCCTAATTAAAAATTCGCATAAACTAACCCTCCTTCATAATCAATAAATCATTAACAAGCTGACCTATCACTAGAAAGATTCAACTCAAATCATTCTTCTATAATTAATCAATTTCATTAATATATGTGTACTAAAGAGAATCTTAGTTCTGTTTAATTGGAACTTGTAGCTATAAGCTTTTTTTTTATGCTTCGATAACTAACCATATATAGCACCAATATTTATATCTATATTCTAATATTTCATTGTAGTGTTGCACCTGCCACAACAATGAACTAATGAATGAATGACCTTTTTCTTCTTTGTAACTAACGCACCATGATTCACTCTATAAAAAGTCGAATTTCCCATTTCTTTAGAAAGTGTTTGATGTAACGTAAGGTTTCGCCTAACTTCAGTGCCACAGACTAAAAAATTCCTATGATCAACATGATATTTATAATAATCTGAGCAAGTTATTGGTTAGCTTAGTTTAGAAGTTCTTCACACCCGGTGCAAAATCCATCTTTGTTTAGGACTAATTGTTTCGTTAACTAGAAAAACTTAGAAAAACTTTTATGTTATGAGAGGACTCGCCCATTGAGTCTACAAGAACAAAGAAAAAGTTGGTAAAAAATATGAGAAAGTAAAGCTAATGGACGTGTGTAGTACACACCCCCTCTAATTAAGGGACCACTTCGTTTCTTGCTCCCCTGAATTGTTTTCTGTATTTTTCTTCTATTTGTTTTGATCAATCTCTCGTTTTCATTATTGTCTCATAAGCATCCATAGTTGCATTGTTGAACATTCAGAAGCTTGGAGCTTAAGTACTTCACGAATACTTCCATTTTGGAATGCTCAGATGAACTGATGTACAACCGAAACATATAGAGAGCGTCTTCATAAAAGAGCAATGGAGACAAGGCAAGCGAGAAAAGCTCATCCTGAAATTTCTCACACGGCATGCAGCAAAGCATATATAGTCTTTATCACGTTTCAGGGAGAAAAAAAAAGAAAAAACAGATTTAGAGACAAGAAATAGAACAGAGACAACAGAGAGAAAGAGAGAGAGAGAGACTGTATAATATCGTACGGGAAGCACTAAACTGTACAGCGAGTGGTGTCAGCTAGTAGTGAGTTATAGTACTACGCAGCAAATTAGCAGAAGAAAGAAAGAAAGAAAAGAGAGAGAAAGAGGATGGGTCAAAGCAGAAAGCAGAAAGCAGAAAGATGGGATATGAGAGTGGAAAGACATGCAGTAGCAGGGCAGGGAGAAGGAAGGGCTACAAGCAAAGCAAGCAAAGAGCTTGCAAGGCGAATGAATGACTAGTCATTTACAACATTGTCATTTCAACCTTCTCAAATCATATGACTGTCAGTTTTTTGTTTTATCGCTCACTCCACTCACCCCCACTGACTCACTGATTCTCTTCTCTTCCTTCAACAACAAATCAAGTAAAACACTACCCACAAAAAAAATGGAAAAGCTAATGCCTTTGTGTTAAGCTTAATATGTAAGCTAGATTTGTTGGCTTTGTTTGATGATGATCAGACTTTAATTTTTTTTTTTTGTGTGTTTTGGTTGGCATTGGTAGTTTGGTACTTGTACGTATACAGGATTAGATTGCAAGATCAGTACTCGCACGCGCGTAGTGCAGTGCATGACTACGGCAGGCTCCGTGCCAAAATAGAAGAGATCAGAGCAAGTGGTGATGTCCTCCTGCATGGCCCATCCATCCCATGACTGGGCACGATTCCCCACAACTGGTAGTAGTAGTAATATAGAAAGAAATAAAAGAGATATACGGTCTTATTTGAAACAACAAGTTTAATTTTTTATTTAAAAATAAAAAATTATATATTAAAATATATAAAATATTATTTTTTGTATTTTAGAAAATTTTAAATTCTTGTATAATATTATAAAAATTTATGACATATAAATATTTATTTGAAGTAATAAACATATAAAAAGTGTTGCCAAAAGTTCTCAAAAATACTTCAAAATAATATTTTTGTTTCAGAAAAATCAATTTTAATATTTAAAAGGTTTAATAAGTTTAATTTTCAGTAAACTCCAAACATATACCGTAAAGTTTGTTAAAATAATTTCAAAAAAATTGAAGAATAACAATAGTAGTACTGAGCGCCCTTGGCACGAAGCACCACGCCCACCCTCCACGGCCGTGCAAGTCTTTTCCTTTTCCTCATTACTGTTTATTTACTGCAATCTTTCACTTTCCCGCACCTCTCTATCTTCCAATTTTTCTTTCTTTTTACCTTGTGAAGAAGATTAACAAAGAAAATTAACCCTAGTAGCTAGCAATGAATTAATTCATATAAGCTGCAGCAGCAGTGCAGAGAGAATTTTCTTACTATGCCGTCCTTTAACAATGGGTCATCACAAGATTAAAAGTTAGAAAGAAAGAAAGGTGGTGCAACTATTATTGATGAAGTGGTAGTTGTATCATATGCATCTTTCTCTACCGACTCTGACTACCTGGCTTGCTAGCTAGGAGGACCCCTCTTTGCCTAGCTTCCTTACTAATTATGAAACTGTTGTTTGGTCTGGAGTTACCTACCAAGACCTGCCAAGAAACAGTGTTAGTATGGGACCAATTTTCTATGAAGACTGCTATGGAGATATTAGCTAGCTTAGCTAGATCATGCATATGAAAATGTGAGACTCGGAGAGAGACGTACCCTTTTCTTCTTGATGTTTAGAGTATGAGAAGATTATGGTTTTCTTCTTTTTGAGGAAAGGTTAAGACACCACCTGAGACAATCTTATAGTTGAGAAAAAATAATAATAAAATAGGTTATAGATATAGCTTAACTTAGAATTCTAATGCACGCATAATACTAGAGCGGAACTCTGATATAAAGACAATATTACATTAGAATACTAATACTTATTTAAACTTATGATGGATCAAATATTTATCTAATAATATTTGAAATTTCGATATTTGGATGTGATTTTGTAAAAAAATATACTTTCTAATTAGAGAAAATTATATGTGATAACTTCTAGTGCCTCTTAAAATGGTAACGAATAAAGTGACAATCGATCTCATATGTTTTATTCGCTCATGAAAATTTAGTTGATTGCAAAGATGTATACTACCAATTGTCAGAGTGAAGAGCCGTCGATCTTCTAACTAATATCAAAAAGCAATCTCTACATTTGAGTAATCTTCATACTGATGATAGCCATATTATTAATCTCACTCTCTATCAAATAATATGCAATAACTACTTATTTCTTACTTTATCACAACATCAACGAATTAGCAAGTAACAGATCAAAAGCTATAGCAAATTACCTAGTGATTAGTTATATTTCCAATCTATATTCGAAAAGATTTCGTAGCTCTATGCTAGATATGGAAGACATAAAAAATGAGTGAGTAATAATACCAAAAATATTTTTGAAAAATTTGAGAAAATAACCATAAGGTGCCGATTAAGATGAAACATAAATTACTAACAATATTGATTACATAAAAAAAATCGAATCTGATCAGGCAAATATGTAATAAATTAATTCTAATCGGTTATACCAATTATGATATGAAATGAAGCTTCATAAGAAACTCCAATATGGTGTCTGACTTTTTGATTATCTAATATGCCTGCAGATATAATAGTGTCTAAGTATATTTCTACTTAATAATAAGAAACTTTATATTTTCATCCCACCAATCTCTTATTCAAGAATATAATATAATTTTTTTATTTGAAACTGCCGATAAAGATGTTTTTGAATTGCCGCAATTCCTACTTGTACGTAACCCCTAGTCTCAATACATGCAACAAATACCTAAATTTTATCATGTAACTGAAAAGTGTAATTCTTCGTGATCCCAAGAAGACCTAGATGAACAAATTCTTCCTTTCTTGAGTTTTACGTTGTTTAACAATGAAGATCCACAATTGAGTTCGCATACATTTTCTATGAGACTAGTCTTTTGTGCACTTACTTATTTGGCTACACATTTTTCCAATTTATGATTCCACTAAATTATCTAGAGTAGAAAAAATGAATATAGCTTAATATATGTTCTCAGGTAGTACAAATAATAAATTTGACTAACTTTAATATAATGATATTTTTCTTTTTTGAATCAGTGTTATAAAAATCGATCCGGCGATCGACTCGGATTTATATCCGGGTCACTGGATCGAGTCAATCCGGCGAGTCAACAGATTGACCCGCCGTTGATCTGCTGAGTCACTGTTCATGTTATGTAGTGTTACAGACTTGTAGACATAGTTATACACTTCACAATTTCACATGACAGAATTTAAAGTTACTTGCACATCAGTCAGCCAGCAAGAATTCAAAGTTATAACTTGTATAACTTTCGAAACATTAACATAATACACATCAATATAACACGTACTGAATTACAGATTATTAGATAAGTGTTAAGTGCTAACAACCCTCTAAGGCTCTAAGCACCAGAACTTACAAGTTATAACAAATTAACAATCATTGCTTCAGAAGTTCAGAATAACAATAACAACAACAATATCAGTAGCTACATTGCTAGCTAATTGCCAGCAGCCATATTGTCTTTACTAAAGTAAGCTAATAAGAAATAATAACAGTCTCATATTGTCTTACATTGCTGCTCATTGCTGGCTTACTGCCCAGCAGAAAGGTCTTTTCAATAGCAATCTCATACAGCAAAATAGAAAAAGTTTTGTTTCTTCAATGCATTCCTCCACAAAGCCATAAACACTTGCTTAATTGCAGTTCTTCGAATTTTTCTTTTTTTTTTCTCACTGTCTAGCTGAGAGCATTCACCTGCATATTAGTGCAAGCAGCATTGTTTACTCATACAGTTATGTTACTCCTAACAAGCACTCCAGTAATAGACAGTGAGTGACTCAGTGCAAGCAGACAGCAAAGCAATTGGCGATTCTATAACATATAAAATTTTTACTATTTTA
The DNA here is from genome assembly GCA_019914995.1 of Acanthochlamys bracteata. NCBI lineage: Eukaryota > Viridiplantae > Streptophyta > Magnoliopsida > Pandanales > Velloziaceae > Acanthochlamys > Acanthochlamys bracteata. The sequence goes on from CM034133.1 coordinate 3,716,978, forward strand.
CAAGCAAGCAGTCCTAAGCCTTGTACTAGGAGTCATAGACTCTGCACTAGTTTAGGACTAATTCCAAAATAAAACTCCTAGCAGCCAAGTCACAATTTAAGAAATTATTGAGATGCAAAGCTATTCCTAGGCTCCCAGCAACCATCTAAAGCAAGCATGTATTTATTAGAAACTTTATTCAATCATGTAAAGAGACTCATTGCAAGCAAAAAATAAGAAAGAATATTGTTCCATTCAATCAGATGCATGTCACAGGAAATTCAATTCTACTTTTTTCTTTGTATAGAAGGACTTTTCAAGACAGCAAGCAATAGGACCAGTACAAGCCAATATTAAAATACTAATGAACAGATATATATTATTTCTACAAGCTATGTTACTTCTAATTTCTAATAGACACTCCAGTCTCCAGCAACAGGGAGTCAATGACTCAACCTCACAGAGAGCCAAAGACAAATACCATTAGTAAATTTTTTACAATTTTGTACAGTCAAAGACTCAAAATTAGACACCCATCTATTATTAAATCAACCAAAGCCACATCCACCAGGCAGAAAACTTTATTCAATCATGTAAAACAGTAAACAGACTCATTGTAAGCAGATAATAAGAATGAATATTGTTACATTTAACCAGATGTATGCCACAGGAAATTCAATTTTATTTTTTTCTCTGTTAAAAGGACTTTTCAAGAATCAAGACAGCAAGCAGTAGGTTCAGTACAAGTAAAGAACTTTATTCAATTATGTAAAGCAGTAAATGGACTCATACAAGCAGATGATAAAAATGAATGTTGATTCATTCAACAAGATGCACCATTCATGTCATAGAAACTAAAATTTTAATTTTTTTCTCTATAGCAAGACACAACTAGAGAAGTAAATAGACTTTTTGTTGATTAGCAAAATAGCAAGACACAACTAGAGACCAGTAGGAATGTAGAACAGTAGGTCTAATACAGTACTGAATGCAAACCGAAACAGAAAAACAGCCGGAGTGAAGCAAGCAGGAGAATGAAGCAAGCAGACGAGAGAAGCAGTTGATTACCGAGTGAAGCAGCCGAGTGAATAGCTGGAGAATAAAAAACCGACGAAGTAGAGAATAGAACCCTTATCGGAGATAAAAGAACTTTCTGTCGTTCCTGAAAGTAGCCAGAGAGCGGCTAATCGAACGGCATAGAATGAAATCAGCAGGCGCAATGGAGAGCCGGAGACAGAAAATTCAGGCAAAGCGGAGAGACAGAGTAATTACCGAAGTGGAGAGATAGAGACATCGTCGAGAGCTACCGGAAAGCAGCTAGCCGAACGACAGAGAAAGTCGCAACCAGTGACTAGTGGGTAGAGCAAAGCGGGCGAAGCAGAAGCCAAGAAACTTAAAAAAAGGAGATATGAACTCTCGTCGGAGAACAAAATCTCGTCGGACGACTGAGAAAAAGCTTCAAGAATTCACCGATCGGCTGAAGGTTGTAAACCAGAAGCGAAGAAAAAACCTACATAATTTGGGCGCGAGAAAAATAAGTTGGTCTTCCGTCTGCGTTAATAACAAATTTTTTTTATTTTTTTAACACAAACGGTTCGACCCGCCCAGTTCAACTCGGATCTACTGAGTTACTAACATGGTCGGATTTTTTGCAGACCCGAACCGATTTACTGTGCGGATCTACTAACACTGTTTTGAATATAAGGTGTGATTGGAATTAAAACTGTTAACATATATTAAGGAACTAATGCAGGCGTTGATGCAATTTTGTAAAATTCAAAATTTTTTGTTCATTTTCTCACGTGCTTAACAACAGTAGATCGTTTGACTTATATATTTAACATTTTTGGAATATAGGTTTTGTAAATTAAGAATTGGCACAGGCTTCCTATTAAATAATCTACAATTTATAAATCCATCTCCTTCTATTTTTAAATACTTAATTAGTACACTAACAACACTAGTATCCATCCATATTCAAGTTGTGATATTTTCATAAAACTTACTTTCTACAAAATAATTTCTGTTAAATTTTTTAAAACTAAATTTTCAAAAATTATTTTTTGAGAAAAATCACTTATGTAAAAAAAAACAAGTTTAGGTTAGGTTTTTGTGTGCTTTAATTGATTAAAAAAAGTTTTGTGAAACTGAATTTAATAAAATTGAATTTTGTAAAAATAAATTAACTATAAACTCGATAAATTTAACAAACTTTAAAACATAAAAATAAACTTATTAATATATGATAATAGAAAGTAATTTAGTGCAACTAAAATAAACCTTTTTTAAGTTCACAAGAACTGAGCCTGTACGAACTTTCAACATTGCACAAATTGGACTGAAGTGTTCTTTTTAATTTGTCTCTGACTGTTGACTCATTCAAGTCTCAATAATAGAAGAGCTAAATCCAACCATCTTTAGTTTCTATTATTATTTGCAAAATTCTAACAACTGCAAACACTTTCGCTGTATTCAATTTCATTCACATGACATATATTTCACTACTAACTACGAATTAAACCTAGCTTTGAATTTTCTTTTTTTTTTTCTTTCTGCTAACAGATTATATTCTGTTTCACGAGATATTTGATGGTGTTTATTGTAGTGATTTTCATTCTTCAAACTTTTATATTTAAAAAAAAATTATAAATTTTATATATTTTTTAGTTAAAAAAATAAATATAATATATTTTTATATGTACTATTTATAAAAAATTAAAATGTTTAGTAAAAAACTTTTAAATAATAATTTTGTATTTTAAGCACTCTAAAATTCATTGATCAATGCAGTATAATTGTTTTCTTCTCTGCTAGCTCTACGGATTATTTTCTTCAGTAGTTGATTGTTCACCGTATGCAGAACCAAAAGCTCTACAAAAGCAAACAGCACTATAAGCTCATGATCATGGCATAGTGGTCCACTCCAAATCCAATCCTTTTTAACTAAATTAAGCATAGGTCTTCTATAATTAGCAAAACCAAATCTTAGATTAACCGAAACAGGAAAACGTTTATGATTACAGGCATAATTGGAAAAGCTTTTGTTCAACTTTTCCATAAGTACTTGTATGCAGTGCTCTAAAAGAAATCCTCTATATAATTATAAACAATTAATAATCACAAAATATATATAATTTTATAAATTGATTTTTAAATAAAATATATATTTTAAATAATTCCAAACTTTCTTTATATCCACCACGGCAGCATGGTGCACGCAAGGTGTTTATTTTCGAAATAAATTTATTTTTTAAAATAAATTAAAAAAATATTAAAAATTAAGAATATTTGATTTTAAAATAAAATTTTATATAAAATTTATATTAATAATAATTTTAACAATAAATTTTGAAAAATTTATTTAAAATTTTTATATTAAATCAATTTAAAAAAAGTGAAATTTAAAAGATAAATAAAAGCGCATAAATAATTCTTGCATGACGACATATTAGTCTGAATTTTGTAATAAGTTTGTTTTCAAGGGTAGTTTGGTAAATAAGACGTGATTGAGTGTCTATGAATTTTTAGCACCTCTATTATTTAAATCCTACAGCCGCCCAAATTGCTCCCTCACCTTCCATCACTTTCTTTCTTTTTTGGTTCTCCCCTCAATTAACTGTCTCTCTTTTTTTTCTTTTTTAAATTTCTCCTTCAAAGAAAAGTAAAAGAAAAGTTTAGATAACCAGAGCAGGTTTAGAGAGAGTAGAAAAAGGGCAAAAAATCTCAGCCCACCACCACACGCGGGCATCAGGAGAAGAACGATCCACCCATTGATTCATTCATTCATCCAATAATCAACGATCAGTGAAGCAAAAGAGAATTGAAGATGATGGTGATGAACATCATCAGCACAACGGCAACACTCGTCTTCCTCTTCAACTTTATTATTATTTTTATTGCTCCACTGTTCCTCGATAGACCTGATCTGAACCAATCCCTTCCTCAACTAGCTTGAAAAAAAAAAGTTACATACAGAAAGGAGAGGAACAGTACTGATAGATCGACTTCTCTGCAGTATCTGATCATTCGTTTCTGATATCAAGATGAGCCAAGATCATGATGAGCTTCGATCGTTGTCTTTGGACTACTTGAATCTTCTGATCAACGGCCAAGCTTTCAGCGACGTTACCTTCAGTGTAGAAGGAAGACTAGTTCATGGCCACCGCTGCATCCTCGCCGCTCGAAGTTTGTTCTTCCGGAAATTTTTCTGCGGCGCCGAACAGTCGAATAGTGGACCGCTCGACGAACACCACCACCGTGGTGGGTCCCGCTCGCCTTCATCGTCTTCGTCTCCTAGTGGATCAGCTGCCGGACCTCCACCTAGCGGGAGCGTGATTCCGGTGAACTCGGTGGGCTACGAAGTTTTCTTGCTGCTTCTACAGTTTCTGTACAGCGGGCAGGTTTCTCTTGTTCCTCAGAAGCATGAGCCTCGCCCAAACTGCCCTGACCGTGGCTGTTGGCACACTCATTGCAATGCAGCCGTCGATCTAGCTCTTGACACTCTCGCCGCTGCTCGATCTTTTGGAGTTGAGCAGCTTGCATTGCTCACCCAGGTCAGAAAAAAATACATATAGTAAGCCAAATTTTGCATCATCAATAATCTCTGCAACTGAGAATTGAGATTCTGCAAAGCCATGGAAGTGTTTTCTAGGGTTTTAGGCAGTGACAATTTGTACCAATTGCTTTCTTGTTTTTGTATTTTCATCTTTAATTAATTAACTTGTTCCTGATTCCTTCTCCTAGTTTGTTTCTGTATATCACTGTTACCCCCAACAGTTTTCTTCTCGATTGATTTTCTTGCTACTGTACAAGGAACAGTAGATCACAACTTAGTTCACCGACTTGATTTCTTCGTTCATTTTGAAAACTGGAATCACCTGTTGTTTCTCCAATTGCATTCTTTATAGCCCACCTAGGGTTTCGTTATTGTTTATTGATCTATGTCAATTCCATGCAGAATCCTTCTTAATTTCTCGAACTGGGTGCCAAATTTTTTTCTTATATGACTAATCTCCCTGCTCTTTATCAATCCCTACCAATGCTAGCTTCTCTATAACTTCTTATTTTATGCAACGAATAACTAGAAATTCCCCCAGTTAAATATTTTGTTTTCGGGGATGTGGTGATGTTAGTTGTTAGTGGTTATTGATTGCAGAAGCAGCTGGCTAGCATGGTGGAGAAGGCGTCGATTGAAGACGTGATGAAGGTTTTGTTAGCTTCCCGGAAGCAGGAGATGCACCAGCTATGGAAGACATGCTCTCACCTTGTTGCAAAATCTGGTCTTCCTCCTGAAGTTCTCGCGAAGCACCTCCCAATCGATGTCGTGGCCAAGATCGAGGAGTTGCGCCTCAAAACCTCTCTCGCTCGGCGCTCTTCGTTTGCCTCTGCTCATCATCACCACCCAATCGATGTTCTTGGACCTTCCGCAGCCGCTGTAGAGCTCGAAGACCACCAGAAGATCCGCAGAATGCGCCGTGCCCTAGATTCCTCCGATGTAGAGCTTGTGAAGCTAATGGTCATGGGTGAGGGCCTTAATCTTGATGATGCTCTCGCTCTCCACTACGCCGTCGAGAACTGCAGCCGTGAAGTAGTTAAAGCTCTTTTGGAGCTAGGCGCAGCTGATGTCAACTGTCATGCTGGTCCTGCTGGGAAAACTCCGCTACATGTCGCAGCTGAAATGGTCTCTCCTGACATGGTAGCTGTGCTGCTGGATCACCATGCCGACCCAAATGTTGCTACCCTCGATGGCATTACACCATTAGACATACTCCGTGGCCTTACTTCGGATTTCCTCTTCAAGGGAGCTGTTCCAGGTCTTACCCACATTGAACCCAACAAGCTTCGCCTGTGCTTAGAGCTTGTACAGTCTGCAGCAATGGTGATGTCAAGAGAAGCAAGCGGTGGCGCTAGTCGTGGTGGTGGAGATAATCCAAATGCTGCAATTTATGCCCATATGAATGCGGAACCGAGCGGTTGTAATGCTAATAACTCCAGCAGTGGCATAGTCAATCTGAGTCTTGACTCAAGGATGGTGTACCTCAATTTAGGCATGGCAGCTGCTGCGCAACTGGGATGCAAAATCAATGACGGGAGCGAGGATGAGGACGGTAGTAGGTCTCAAGGAGGTGGTGGAATCGGTTCATCATCCATGTATGCACAGCATCATGATCACTTCCCCTAATGTGCCGCATCAATTGTAACCACTGATGATCAGTAAGTAATTTGGTAGCTTAGCTACTCCTGACCGATCTCCGTCCCAATCGAATTTTCTGTGTTTCCTTTTCTCATATTCCATTTATGGTGAAGCAAAGATGGCACAAATCAAAGCGAACACTACCTCGAAACAATATACAGAGAGGTAAGGTCCGAAGGATGGGAATGAAAACTTGGGTATGGGTTGAATTGATTGGTATCTTTCAATCCTTTGTTACACTTTTCCATTTCGGTGCTTCTTTTACATTTTTGGTGTAGTTCAGAGGATGGAATATTAGATTTTCATGCTTTTTCAGAAGCATCAAATTATTTCGTAGGATTTAATGTTATTTTGAGTTTGGAGGATTTGGTTCTTCTTTCACTTTGCAATTGTTGTAATTTTCGGTTTTCTCGGTTGACTCGTCGTGGGTGCATCACCATGTGGAAGATTGAAGATGGAGACAAAGGAGAATCTACGCAAACTATCTATCATAGAGAGGGAGATGGGAGTAGAAGCAGGTCAATACTTTACCTCCATGGTCTGCCACGCCTTTTGTTTTCTTGCAATATCCATATACATAATCTAATAAATCAAGGGCATTTGGTTTTTTATTCTTCAATCCTTTATTAAATTTTTTCTTATAACCCCAAATGTATATATAATCACTTCAAACTAGCTCTTTTCCTTCATGCTGCTACTGATTCTTCCTACTTGAGAGTTAAGGATATGGAGTTCTATATTGTTCATCTTCTAGCTAATGTTATAGTGTTGCAGCAAATGAGCTATTCTGTTTAAGAAGGCCATCTTTTATCAGTGCATTTTCATTTTAGCAACTTCTTTCCTTTTTGCTTAGCTGCTATCCATCCAAAATTAGTTAACTGCTAAGCAAAGAGAGTGAAGAGATCATTCAACTGTAGACACATAAATTGTTTGTCTTGTATAAATGAAACACTGAGCATGACTACACCTATTTATATATTGACTCGTTATTATCACCCTATTAATTATTAGTTAAAGTTTTTTATTTTTGGATTCTTCTTAGTGCTCCACTGCTTCACTTTCTTGTCTTGCTTTTCTTGCTTTTCCTGTATTTGGCTTCTGTTATATTAATAACTGCTGGCTTTTCTGTTTTCTATTGTGATAATCTTCATTTTTAATTTCCATGATTCTTCATCTTTAGATCATTAATAAGCCTGGAACTTTAGTACAACACTGTATTACTGTTTACTCCTAATAGTACTATTTTTGTCAAGTTTGAAAATTTTTTGTAAATTTCTTAATATTTACAACAGGATGAGTGTCCTGCGTACAGAAGAATAAATTTTCATCGTCTTGGCTGTTTGCATATGCATGTGTTAACGGTTGGGTACATTGCAAAGTTTCTATTCTGACATGTTACTTCGGCAACCATAGTTTTTTTCTTATGGTATGTTTTTTAAGTAAACTTTGTCATCATAGCATTAAGATTTCTGCATCATACTAGTTTAAACACGATTGTGCTCGACATATAATACTGTGAATTGATCTCAATAAGCTCTTTCTTCAGTAATCGGATGCGTAATCAATAGCACGTTAACCCTTGTATAATTGTGAATGGAAACCTTGCAGATTCTTGCTTGTCAGTTCTGGTAGTTGATTATGTTTGTGGCTAAAGTTGTGTTTTAAATGCGTAGAATTAAGTTCTATAAAAATAAATTTTATTAAAGTACAACTTTTTAAATAAATTTTTTTATATTTTAATTTTATTTAGAAATAAATTAAAAATAAAAAATAAAATCTTACATATTAATATAATAAATTCTTATATAATAAAATAGAAGTTAATTTTTTATTCAATAAATTATAAACTTTTTGAAATGTTAAATTTAATGAGGAAAATAGAATTTTGTAATTTTGAAACACGGACTAAAATATATCATAGCACGTTTGTTTGAACGTTTCAAATACTATTTTTAATTTTTTTAATTTTATATTTTTCAATACATATTTTATAAATATATAAAAAATTTATATAAAAATTTAGAAAGTTTAGAAAAATTCTACGAAATGAGATATTTTTATTACATATTTTTATTATTTTTTTAAAAATAAAAAAATAAAGCTCATTTTTTAAAAAATAAAAATATTTTTTATTTAAAAATTTTTTTATTTCATAAGTATTTTTAAACGTTCACTTAATTTATAATGAGTATAATAAGTTTCAGAAAATTTTGTCTTTTTCAGTTCTACCGCATGTGATGTCTAAGGAAAGAAAAAAACTTAAATTATTGCAAGAGTACAGTAACATTGTGTGAATGTGATATTTATTACTCTTCTGCTGAACTTTTGTTTCTGTCGTTCTTGATTCAATGAATCAACCAATTATAAGCAGCAAATTTTCTTCGAAATATTAATTGATATATTGGACTATTGTGATCTATGCTCTCATAATCATATCTATTGATCGTTGCTCGCAATCTTTTTTTTTTCTTTCGAGTCCTGACAATTAGAATAACATCTGTTAGTTTCTCCAGAAGTTGCGATAGTGATGTTGATTAGTTTTCAAGTTTCAAAAGCAATGCATACCGACGCAAGAAACCAAGATTATATACTAGATATCTCCTTGTCATTGTCTATGATGCTGCGGTAGTTTTCTACAAAATTGGTCCATCATTTTGGTATACTGCAATCTAAAAATTTGACAAGTATTGGTTTACAAAATTGTGTCTGAATACGCAATCTACGATTAAAAATGCTTAAATGTCCAATCGTTAGGTTTTAAGTCAATGTCTTCCAAAACTGCTTACTAGTTCTATATAATAGAGGAATACATCAATCAAGATGCGTACTAGAGTTTTAGAATTGTGTGGTTTTGTTATGTAGTTTAAGAAAAACAAAATGTCTACTTAACTTGCATCCTTTTCAAGTCTTTTCAAGTTAAAGAATTCATTAAACGGCATGGCTCAAGAAGTTTCTGAAATGAAGTTCGAAAGTATTTCTAATTAATAAATTCCTGTCTTTGATTGATTGTGTTTGTTCAAATATAATAATGGAAAAGAACCACATGATCAGGCGTAGTATTTTTATTTCTTTGGATTGCCTTGTTAAAGTCAAAGTGGCACAGTATCTAATTATAAAGACTTCAGAGAAATTATTTCACACAAGTTAATTCCTCTCCATGAAATTTTTTTGCTTCTTGAACTTTACACACAACTTGATCAGAGAATGTTCTATATAACTCGAGCACGAGAAAGTTTGAGAATAAGCCTGCGTGCAAGTTATGCTAGCTCTTTTACTTACAAAATGCGCCCCAGCATCGCACAGTCAAATATGCGCACAATTTGATATTGCTTACTAGAAGAAGTAAATCAGGTTTGGTTGATTCCCTTTATGTGCCTGATTGAGGCTTGTTATGTAGTAACTAGGATATCGCTAAAAATCGTTGATTCCAAAATTCACTTTCTAGATAATCATCATAATATCTTACACCCTATAGAGCGCGTTTAGAAGCACATTTCAAACACTACTTTTTAATTTTTTTTAATTTTATATTTTTTAACATATATTTTATAAGTATTTAGAAGATTAATTTAAAAATTTAGATAATGTAAAAAAATTTTACGTAATGAAATTTTTTTATTATATATTTTTATTATTTTTTTTAAAAAAATAAAACTTATTTTCTAAAAAATAAAAATATTTTTATTTTAAAAAAATTTCTTTTCATAAGTAACCTCAAACGCACCCTATACTAAGCTTATTCTACAACGGCCGCCGGTCAAATTTTGGTTTTATCGGCAATGTAACAGAAGTCATGGATATGAAATGTTGGTGATTCAAAAACAAGGAAAAATATGAAAAAGATAATGTTGAGGCTACTAGAGTTCTGTGCTGCTAGTGTCAAATTTCTTACTAAGAGCGTCATGGGCCATTTTGTGTATAGTTCCACTGACGGGTTTCTAGTCTAAATCCAGCAAAAGGCCCAGGAGAGCATAATGTTTCAGAGCATTGTTAGGCTCTTGGCGCGTTCTGGTGAACCAAATCGTAGATGAGTATGTAACGTTTTTGCTGGCGCAGAGGATAATGTATAGACGCTGTTTGGCTAAACTCAAAAATTTTTAATTTTTTTGATTTAAAAAAAAAACGTAGCTGTAAAAATTTTTTTTAGAAAAGAATTTATATGTTTGGATAAATTTAATTTTTTTTAAAAAAAATAGAAGAAAATATTCGAAAAAAAAACTGAAAATTTAAAAAAGAATATGAAAAAACTAAACTATCCTTTATAATATAATAATTGATATATACAATTTATGAATATCGTGTTATATATTTATTTATTTTTATTAATATTTTATTTCTAATACTAATATTATATTCATAAATATTTTGAAAATAATATTTATTATTTTGAAATTAATATTACTTTATAAATATATTTTTTAATTTAATATTAAACATAAATACATGATTATTTATTTATATAATAATAATTAATTATACTTTAAAAATACTATTAAATATTTTGAAATTAAAGATTAGTTTGTGATTATATGTTTTTAAAGTTAATTTTAAAGATATAAATGTATTATTATTACTAGGACACATATGGCAACGCATCTCCAATTTAAAAACCGTAGGAGCATTTCATCAAACACCTCGCATGCACATCCAGTCCCTATACTTCAGATACGTACTTATAAAATTACAATAACTAACATCTACAAATACTGGACAACAACAAGAACACCAATAAGAACACCAACAACCATAGCCAACTACATCAACAACAACAACACCGACTAGTCTCACCCAAAACCGAACTCAAAATCAAACTCAAAGAAACAACATCTCTAACAGACATTTTATCGAACACCTTACATGCAGCTTCAACATTCACACCAACCAGCTACAACACAACACCAACCATCAACAATTCAACACCAGCATTCACCACTGTCACCACCACAACAGCCACAAACAAATCCCAGCAGCCCTACCCATAACAACCATAAATAATCATCCATAGCCAAACAACAACAAGATTACCGAAACCAACACTAACAAATACTCACCAATGCCTCCATCGTCGACAACAACAACAAATAACACAATAATACTAACACCAACAACACAACAGCAATCGAGGCATAAATCAACCAATGAAATCAAATACAATCAACACCACCAGATGAGAGGTCGCCACGGCGATGGCAGAATATCGACGACGGTGCTAGAGGAGTTGTTAAGTTCTCCAGAGCTGGCGAATAAAGTGATGAGAAATGAGTGGAGCTGTTTGATTTTTGTCGAGTGACGGCAGTGATTTGCAGAACAATTTTACCTCTGCAGACGAGAGCATTCGGTAGGGACGAGAGGCAACAAGACAACGAAACCAAAATCCGATAATAAATCACAGCGAAGGCAACAAAGACGACGGTGATGAGGAATGAGTGGAGCTGTTCTCGACACTCGTGAGTTCGATTGGCAACGCACAGCAGCAACAGAGTTAGTAGTGGTGAAGAGAAATATGCGAGGAAGCAAAGATCGACGCCAGAGAATCCCCAGAACAAGAGACCGTTGGAGAAGAAAGAAGCCGAGCGGAGAAGAAAGACCCTGCCAATCAGGCCTGACAAGAGAAATGAAATTGCCGGATAAAGAGCTGATGAAAACTATATACATATGTTAATTTAACAGGATCAATAATGTCATTTCCAGGGCAAAAAATTTCTGCACGACTTTTTTGAAAAAATTATAACTTTTCTTTTTATAACTTATAAATTTGAAAAATTATTTATAAATTATTCATTCAAACACTATATATTTACTGTTTAAAACTTTTTTTAACTTATAAGTGAAAAAAGGCCTCTCTAAACGGTCTCTTAGTTAGAGATTGACAACTGCTCATGTTACGGTTAATAAACGGTCTCTCACTTAGACCACACCGTCGATCGATTGATCAGAAAATTTAGGGATCTCGAGGAAGATGGACGATAACTGTGAAGTGTGCGCCAACACAGTGGAGTGGGTTACCTATGGTGCTTGCGTTTAACATGCGTTACTCGCCTTAGCTTCGATCTTGCTGACCGCGGGTGTTGCATCTGGAAGACCGAAAATCAAACAGTCTATGTTACAAAGGTTTTTCTCTCTCCCTCTCCGTCGTCTTTGTAATCGTCTTTATTTTTGTTTTCTATATCGATTTATCTTCCGTTGGTTCAATTGATAGCTTGGTGTGTGGAATTTTTGCTGTCTTAACTGGATTTAGAAAACTTATTATTATATTAATTTCTGTGATTTCTTCTTAAAGTGAATGTTTTGCTATGTCGGTGTTTTTTCCGATGATCTCTAGATACGATTTGTCTAGTAAATAATGTGACAAGAATTAGTGGATTATTAGTTATTATATATTACAATGGATTTAAGGAGCATGCTTGATTTTTTTAACTTAGGCAAAGAGAATAATAGCAGGATTCGTTGCTGGCGTAGTGATCCCTAATCACTTTCGCATGCACTTTTCTGACTACATTGTCATAATGTATGGACAGTATAGATATTTCTACACACACTGTGTAAGAATTTTTCTGATCCTGATTATGATTGTGGTTTTCTGAAGTTTTATGATAATCATGTTGGTCAGGGAAGCTGTTTATTCGAAAGCTAAGTTCAAATAGGAATTTTGCTAGCATTGTTGTAACGTACACATGCTTCCAAATCTTGTACATAATAACCCTTTTAGTAAAAAAAAATTTATTATTTTCATTTAATTATATTAGCTTTTTTGCTGGCAAATGCAGGCTATAGGGGATTACACTAGGGTCACACAACTGACTTCTCTCTTTTCCCTACTAATCCTTCCTGAGGAAAGTCAGGACAGTATTGGTACCATGTGGGCACACAAGCATTTTCTGATGATGTAGAGCATTACAAGATGATTAGAGCTTTTTCTACCATGGCACTTTTTCATTTTGTTTAATTCTTCTCTTATTCCTCCAATGTGTTTACAGTTAATACTAATTATGACTATTAGTTATGACTATTGATTAGAAATACCTAAACCCATCGATGACCTTTCATTCACTCTGATATTAACTCGACCTGAGTGAATGTACAACACACTATCAAATTAATATTGTTTGGAATTTGTGTATAGAATATGAGGGAATAAGCGATAGCTTTACTAGAGCTCTCAAAAGTTTTTCTGTATGATACCATATGCTCACTATTGATAATAGTCAGGTTTACAGCTAAAACAAATACCTATTCGTTATCACATATCTCTGAATATTTCCAAAAATAAAAAATAACCAAATTAATAGAGGAAGTATATCTTAAGTAATGCACCATGATTATCTTTATGTTTACTAATTCACTATAAGGAAGAAGATATAGTTCAAGTTGGAAAAATACATTAGAGAAGTTGACCTAAAGATAAGAATTTCGCCTAAGGTTTGTCCTATATAGTATAAGTTAAACCCAACACAAAAATTTAAACCAATGGGTATTACAAACCCTAGTATCGTAATCCTTTTTTATATTTTTTTAAAAAAAGTTTATTTTGGACTGACTAATCCAACTATTCTTTATACCCAATAATTGTCTCTAAAAATGAGTCACTCACATTATCTCCCATTATTCGACAGCCGTTATCACACGCCAAGTATGCAAATCGCTCAAGATCTTAACCAAACTTAACTTCAAAAGCTGTCACCGTAGACAACGAGCTAGTCTTTAGAACCCAATGTATTATAAGTCACCACTACCATCCGAAATTCATGAAGTGTCTACTTCTAATCTGTTCATGACATGTTATAGAAGCTACAGCATACATACGTCAACTCATCAATGTATGGTTACCGCATAGTAAGAGTTAGCCTTCAAAGCCCAATTTATTGTGAATCACCGCTAAAACTGCAAAAGCACATGTGGTTACCACACTGCTCTTAACCTGCTCAATATAGTATCAGTGAAAGTTATTACATGCATAGGTTGGTTTATTTTGTGACGAACCTAAGATTCTTCTCTGATATCATGAAATGAATTAAATTAAAAAAAATAATAAAATTGATGATAATAGTTGATTATTATTATTGTTGTTGGACTAATTATCCTTGGTATAAAATCATGACTGCAAAATGCCGTATTGATTATTTCAGTTATTCTAATTATTGTGTTGACCACGGTTGCTCCGATTTACTGATGAGGATGATGGTTGCTATTGGCTTAAGTGTCCTTCATATGACAATCCTGATGACTGACTGTTGCTGTATTTGATTAATATTGCAGTTCATTAGACTGTTGTCGGGCTATTTGTTTTCCCAATCTACAAGCTGCACATGTAGATAGTGGACAAAAACATAATTGCTCGAGAGCTCCACTTTAGAAAAAAAATTTTGTCGATATTCAAAAATATGATTCAAACGTCTGTGTCATAAGTCAATATTTAGATGAAACAACAGCAGCACAATTAATAGTAGAAGGATTAGAGCACGAAATATGATGATAATCTAAATGGTACAGCTAATCGTTTATCTAGTATGAGTATGCTTTATAGTGCAGATAAGAATTTTAAAGTACCAATAAATCCATTCTAGTAAAGACTACTGATAGAAATAAGATTGAAGATAATGTGTGAAACATATAAAACAAAGGGTAATTTAAGAGTATCTGAAATGATACATCTAGATTTAATAATGAGTACCTGAAAACCATCATCTGTGTATATGGATGAAAATATGATGATAAAGATATAGTGTTGGATAATACAAATTGATTCGAAGTCATATAATGAGAAACAATAGAATCTAATATATAAAAAAAGACATACTCGGAGAGATAGAAAGGGTATATATAGAAGAGCCAGCAAATACAGACTGTTATTAAAGCTGAAGTTATAGTTGGGGGTAAACAATACTGAATATCTGCAAAATTAGGAGATATCTAACGAACTACCGATGCACTATCAACGGCGTATGCCTGAAAATTTTGTGAGTAAGTTGAGAAAAAGAAATCTTTCGCTTTCATTCGTTCTCGATATTGTGAAAATAAATGTGAATAAAGTTAAAAACAACTATTTATAAAATAACCAGATTTGTGATAATGAGAATAAAAATTAATTATGTCGATGACAGTTGGGCCGTACTTTATTGTAAAGAATGTGGGTTAAAATTTTTGAATTTGATGATAAAATATAAAATTTTAATTAGATTGAAAATTTGAAGAAAAAATTCAAGATTGAATAGTATGATATTATATGACGTATTTAGAATTATTTTTTAAACCAATTGGCAATAAAAAGATTGAGCTCAAATATTTACAAATATTATTTCAGAACAATTGATAAGTAATGTATAACTAAATTTTTTTTAACACATTTTAACCAAAATATCAGCTCTAATTATTAATGTTAAGGAGACAATAATAAAGAAATTAATCTTCAAATTACAAATTACTTGAATGGCCCGGCCCATACTAAAAAATCCAATCAACCCAAAATGATAAGCTAATGAGTTTTGAAACTTTGTATTATATTAATTAGGGGTGGCAATATGGATTGGTGGGTCGGTTTCGGATCGACTCATTTAATAATCCGGTCAAATTCGTTCAACCCTAATCCAACCCATGAATTTATATGGGTCAAAATTGTCAACCCTAACTCAACCTACTAATAACCGGGTCAAATTCGGGTCGATCTATTTAATAATTAAAATTATTAATTTTATATTTTTAAGCTTCAGCGAAATTATAAAATCAGTTCGAATAAAAGTGCACGATATTTTTACTAACGAGATATAATTATGTCTGACAAAATATGTATTTCTTAATATCTTCATCGGTCTTTAAAATATTCAAAAAAATTGTTATTTTTATTTTTTGAAAATATATGATAACATCTGAAATTTATGATTATAAATACATATTAATAATTTCGATAAAAATTTGATAAATATATCTATCTAACAAAATTTTCATAAAAATTTTTATACGAAATCTAAATTCATCATTAAAAATACCTACATAGTAATACTTTCGATAAAATTAAATTTTCATTTTACACTATTTTACTAAGGTATAAAAATAAATAATTAATTATAAATATAATATAATTTAATAGTTTGTAAATAACTATTATCGATTATTTTTATTGCCAATATTTTATTATACGATAAAAAAATTTAAAAATTGTTCCTTCAAAAGATGTTATTTCGGGTTGGTTGGTCAATTTCGGATTAACCCAGTTTGACCGATTTAATAACCGGATCAAATTTGTTCAACGCTAACCCAACCCATATATTTATACGGGTCAAATTTTTTAACTCTAATCCTGATTAAACAGGTCGGTTTCGGGTTAAATTTTCAGATCGGATCATATATTGCCACCTCTAATATTAATCACATTTTCATCGTATCTTTACTCTAGGTAGAACTAATCCAACTCACTAAATAGCTCGATTGGTTAATTCGGAGAGCAAAATGAGCCAACAATGTGCTTGTACTGAATAACAGTGTGTGCCACATCGTGTCTCTTTCTCAACTACCCAAAGTTATAAACTATATGACGTTTCGACACCATTTGCGGAAGTTACGACCTTCAAAAGATTACATTCATTAATTGGTTCACCAACTATATCGAATCATCTTCTGACCATGTTAATGAGAATAGCCCGACCCTAGATCTGGGATCATTTACGTTTGCTATTACGCCTAATTGATTTAGCACACGCTGTTCAAGCCCATGTTGTGAATATGGACTAGATGTTCATATAGGATGCAGATCCTCCTTATCTTGGGGTTAAATGGATTTATGATCCTTGCTTTCTTCCTTCACTGGAGAACATCATGCAACTTGTCCCTCGCACTTCATTAGCAATTATCAATAGGTGCTTATGAATTTATGACAACGAGCCCTGAGTTTTCTAAGTTGTGGTTTTACTTTTTATAAGGCTAGGACTACAAGTTCAAGCCCTCCATTTGTTTTCCAACCAAAACTGTGTGACATTTCTAGCGGTAAGCTGAAATCTAGTAATGTCAGAAAACCACCTGAGATAGATACTTGCAGGTGCATTTATAGTCTACGGTTTGCATAATTCAGTATATGACAGATCCTTTTATTGAAAATTATAATATGCAACATCATAAGAAACTAAGGATAGCTCCCTTGCAATCTAGATATTAGCAGAGCTCTTCTAAGAGCTCACTATCAACACACTGATAGTTATACAACATATCGAGACCAAATACACACTACTACATAGACAACTACACTAAAATCCCGAAGGCAGGATTTGTAGCTCCTGATGTTCAGTAGTCATTCTTGTTTTGTTCAGGGCTGGTGTTCAATGCCTTGAGTTGGAGTTGGATATAAACTGCCAGGGCTGGTTAATCCACCAGGAATACCTCCAGTTGCAGGCAGTCCTCCAGTACTTGGGAGCCCTCCAGTTTCAGGTAGTCCTCCTGTTCCTGGCAGTCCTCCAAAAGGATGTCCTCCAGTTGCAGGTAGTCCTCCAGCTCCAGGCAGTCCTCCAAATAGATGTCCCCCAGTTGCAGGAAATCCTCCAATTGGATGCCCTCCAGTTGTAGGGAGTCCTCCACTAGGAAGGCCTACACCAGGCAAGCTTGGAATGTGACCGAAAAGAGGGGGCAAGTGGCCAAGTAGAGGCTGCCCAATTCCTCCATGGGAAAGACCGCCACTTCCTCCAGTACTGCCAGGATTACTTATACCAGGAATCCCGAAGTGATCACCAGCGCCGGTGAATCCAGGGAAATTCTGAGGCAGGTAAACCTTATCATAATGATCAACTACATGCTTCTTGTGCTTGATTTCCCTTGCTTCCGGATACGCTGCATGAAATGCAAGTAACACAACCAGGGATAGCACTACCTTAGTGAGTTTCTCCATATTGATACTATGTTCCTGCTGATTCACTGGAGTTAGTTAGCTATGATTGCATGGAATATTTGGGAGCAGAGTGCCTTGTTTATATAGGTAAGAACAAGGCCGTGTTGGTTGAAACTCTTTCAATGCGGGATAATAATTTTGCACCGACTAAAAAGGTTGAGTGCTTTAAATCCCTTCTATAAACAGTATTACTTTTGCATGTGACTCGGTTTCGCTAGCTGTGCATAAGCTTCATATCAATCTCAGTACATTTAACAATGTTCTGACGGTGATGATACGTCGAATTCTATCAGTAATTAAAGAGAAACAGAGAAGTGTTAACTGGTGCTTAATGGATTCTTGTAATGAGCTGGTAAAAGCAGCTAGTGCAGTTGCGTTCTTCAATATTCTCAGCCACTAACTAATTCACTCATTCTCGTGGATTATTTGAAGGATCATCAAGGAATTACCGTTGTAGGAAGTATTTTGAATTGAAAGCATGCATGCCCGAGAGTCATGTTGTTCCGGGATAGAGTTTGGTGGCAGTTGAAACTCTATATGGATATTTGTTCGAAGCAAAGGTAGATGAGCCAAGGATATTAAACATCGTTCACGAGCATGCAGGCTATTGTAGCGCTGAGCGTTGCGGGAAAGAACATACATATGTTGTTCAACGTCCAACCTGAAAATTTTGCAAATGAACAAAACTCCAATCAAATAATGTATAGGATCTTCCAGATGCTTGCTGTGAGTGTTGCCAATGCCGCAGTGCGTATATGTGGGTTCATTTAAATGGCACTGCAATGCAGAAGCAGATTTCAAATACAATCTTAATAACAATCTTTTCTCGACATGAAGAATAGAATGTATGTGTTAATCATGTATTTTCTTTATTATAAACATGAACAACTGTTGCCATGCCTACAACAGTGTAATTATATCACTGAATTGCTCGATATATATAAGACTGGAATTTATGCTATCAACTACAAATATTAGCATTGTCTTTTAGCAGCACTCTTTATAGTGCTTATAAAATTACTACACATTTTCTTGTTTGTGGGTATTATGTTTTCTTATATCCTGAAATAAATGCTAGTTTTAGGCATTAATTTTCATTTCTTCTCCTGTAGGAATTTGGGATAAATATTCCAAGTTTCTGCCCTCTGAATTAGCTTTGATATCATGATATGTATATCTTGGGAGCAATGTAAATCTAACATTATAACTCAATGTATGTTGTAACTTGCTTGACTAGCTCTTCATATCTTGGTTGAATGTGCCTTTATCATAACGGCAAATGCAAAGTTAGTAACGCATACAAGTCTCAATAGCTTTTATTCCGAGCACTACCGTTGATACAAAAACTGGTTCAACTAACAAGAGACTACAAGCCTCAAACATACATGCAGTAACTCTATAACACACCAAATGAAATCAGTCCTTCCTTCTCCTAGAGACTACGAGCACAAAAGCACAAAAACAACGAGCACAGATAATGCAAATCTAGCTAAACAATGCATGCAGATGATGGTACAAGCACATTAACACATTCATGCATATGATGCAGAGAGTAGTCATGGCTGAGGATTCCCCTGTCCTCCTCCTGCAGCAGCAGTAGCAGCAGGAACAGAACCAACACGAGGAGTACCAATGAGCGGCGTTAAGCCGAATGCAGGGATTATGGGAAGGCCAACGATTCCACCCCCGAACCCGAAGAAGTTTTGTGGCTGGTAAACCTCCTGGTTTGGTTCTTTCATGGTTCTTCCTGCAGCTTCAACGCTCACCATTACAGTGGCAAGCGCAAGAGCAAGTAGCAACACAACCTTGTTACAACTCTTCACCATCTCGTCTAACTTGTTTCAATGAAGTAGAATATTGCAATGTGTTTGATGAGTTAAGTAGTGTCGCCGCTATCCATTGCAGGCCTCTATATAGTGCTTAAAGTGGGAGATATTGTTTTGGACATTTAATTTTGGTGAACTTGAAGGTTAGTAGAGAGTTAATGGTTCCCTTCATTGCTTGTTTGTTGCTTTATGATTTATCCAGGTCTCCATCACTTATGGCTCGACTGTTCGTAGTGACTTGAATCGACTACTACTCAGTCGATAACCGATTTGAAGTTCATTTGAGCAGGAGCTCGTGACTCGTGAGGAGAGACAAAAATTCAAACGTTGGTTCAGAGAGACCTGAACTTGGTACACTTGTGAGCTGTATCATTGTAAATATGGTCATTTAAGTTTGGTAGGTTTCTTGGAGCTTGCTCAACTACAAGCAAATTTTTTCCTTATTTTTCAAAAACTAATTTTTATTTTATATTTTTTAATAAAATTTTTATAATATTTTTTAATTTTATTTTAAAATATAAAAAAATTTATGTTATAAAATTTTATTATTATTTATTATTTTTTAAAAATAAACAATAAAATTTATTTTTAAAATAGAATAAAAATATTCGATATTATATAAAAATTTATTTTATAATCATTCTTAAATACTTTTTAACTGAACAGAGACTTTTGATTGGTCCCAGTTCATTAATGAGTTCAGAGAACTATACTGCTACATAAGTACAGTACATTTGCATTTCCTTTGAACTATCACCAGGTCGACGGTTTCCTTGACCTGCAGGCAACTAATTTCTTCAAGGCTTCAATTACACTCAGCAACCTCATTAGAGAGATCATAAATAATCTAGCTAGTGCGTTGCGTTCAACTTTTTCTAATTTTCATATTTTTTAATATATATTTTATAAATATATAAAAAATTATTTAAAAATTTAGAAAGTATAAAAAAATTCTACAGAAATTTTTTTATTGCATATTTTTATTATTTTTTTAAAAATAAAAAATAGAGCTCGTTTTTTAAATAAGATCAGAAAAATTTTATTTTATAAGCACTCTCAAACGTCTCTACTAATCTAACCTCTATTTGGTATTACTTATCTAAAAAATAATTATTTAATTTTTTATATTTGAATATATATTTTACAAATATATAGAAAATTTATTTAAAAATTTAAAAAATATAAAAAAATTCTACATAGTAAAAAATTTTTATTATATATATTTATTATTTTTTAAAGTAAAAAAATAGAATTTATTTTATAAAAAAAATATTTTCATATAAAAAAACTTTATTTTATAAATAATTCTAAATGCTTCTTAATGTATATTCTAGTATAAGAAGACTTGGCTTAGGACTATGATATTAGCTTATCCAAGAATTTTGTTCATGGTAGAACAGTGTACTGAAAAATACGTATAACTGATAAGAAATTCCAGCACTACTGTAGTACTATCAAATGCTTCCCCTATCTAAAATTCAAAATCAAAGCTGTTGTTACATTTTGCCGGCGGTAAATCTTTACATCGATAGATAACATTTACAAAACAATAACAACTTAAACCTTTATTCTACTTGATTGAATCAACAGTTATATCAATCCACTTCTTTAGATTAATTATAATTTTGATCCAACAAAAGTTCCGATTTGAATCAAGTTTAGCCTTTCGTCACGATTTAGGAAGAGAGATGTACTTAGTATTATAGAAATGTTTCGAAGTGATTTTAAAAGAAAAAATTTAAATATGAAATATTTTAGAGTTGTTTAAAATAAACTCTATTTTAATTAAAAAAATAATATAAAATTTTACAATATATAATTTTTTTATATTTTTAAAATTTTTTTTAAAATATAAAAATTTAAATTTAAATAAAAATTGAGTTAAAAGTATTTCTAAAAAGCACCTACATCGTTGAAATTTTTGCTCAGCCGAGTTCATGGGACAAAGGTTAGCGAAGAGTAATCCAATTTGGGCGACATGGCCTAGTTGGGACCTAATAAAGGCCCAATCAATAAAAATTTGTGGGGGCCTATTAGACTCTTTCATGTGAATAAACTGGGTATTCTTGGAGTCGATGTGAGCAAGTTTGGTCTCTAAACAAACAGCCGACGCTCACAAACTGTTCGACAGAAGTACTCAACCAGATTTAACTTTTACGAGCAAACAATGGCGCCGGGAATTGGAAGCCTGAAGGTTGTCTGGCGTAAAGACCCAGTTCTCGACTTCGCCATTGAACGAGACAAACGTTGGCGACTCTGCGCTCGAGTCGTTCGTGAAGTTCTCAACGAACCTGGCCGTGTTATCCCTCTCCGTTATCTCGATAAACGCCGGGAACGACTTCGCCTCACACTTCACGCGAAAACCTTCCTATCTCGTTACCCAAACCTATTCGAACTCTACGCTGATAGAATCAAACCAAAGACACAACCTGTACCATTCATTAGGCCATCTCCGCGTTTGCTGTCGTTCTTGTCGCACGAGCAATCCGTTCGCGCTAAATGTGAACCGCTTGTTGTTTCTAAGCTATGTAAATTGCTCATGATGTCGAAGAATAAAGTTATACACGCAGACAAGCTTCTCAACAGTAAGCGTGATTTCGGGTTTCCTGATGATTTTCTGTGTAGTCTTGTTCCACGGTACCCGGAATTATTCAGTCTTGTTGGAACTCCCGGTGAAGGGAAATCGTTTTTGGAGCTGGTTTCTTGGAAAGATGAGTATGCGAAGTCCGTGATTGAGCAACGAGCAGAAGAGGAGTCACAGTTGACAGGTATTAGAATGCGGCCAAACTTTAGAGTGGAGTTGCCTGCTGGGTTTTTTCTGAAGAAGGAAATGAGGGAGTGGACGAGGGATTGGCTTGAGTTGCCATATATATCGCCATATGCTGATGCTTCTCAGCTGCACCAGGCTTCACCAGAGATGGAGAAGCGGAGCGTGGCAGTACTTCATGAGTTGTTGTCTCTCTGTATTCTTAGGAGAATGCAAGTGCCTATAATTGGCAAGTTTTGTGATGAATTTCGGTTGTCTAATGCGTTTTCAAATACATTCACCAGGCATTCAGGAATTTTCTATGTTTCACTAAAGGGAGGTGTGAAGACTGCAATGTTGAGGGAGGCGTATAACAGGGAAGGTGAAGTGGTAGACAGGGATCCATTGCTCGAAATAAAGGAGAAGTTTGAGGAAATGCTCGAACAGGGCCATGCGGAATGGAAGGAATGGTTGAGGACAAGAAGGGAAGCAGTTCAGAGGGACTTGGAATTGATGGCGAAGAGGAATTCTGAGGTGGTTGAAGAAGAGTGCTAGGAATAATTGTAATTATGATCCAATGGCTTTTTAGCGGTAAAAATTGTGTTCACGACATCCAGTGTCCACATGAATGGATCCTTGATTATGATTGCATTGTAAGAGTTATTAGGAGATTGCTGTACCTATGAGTATGATGACGATGCAACGTGCCTCTCAATAGGATATTGGCCATCTTGTCTCAATGGTGGCAATTTTGGCCTTGCCATTCAATTGGCTTTTGGAAGGACGACGTTGAATTGGTCAGATTGGACTTGCTCTGAAATGAGTTTGACATCGCATTGGCCTACTAGACTGTGGAGTTCGTTAAAGATCATTGTAGGATGTTGCTGTTACAGAGTGGTCAGCTTCCTTACATACAAACAATGGAGTATGCAAGTGCATCATCATCTGCAATTGTTGACTAGAGTTGACATACTGTAAGTCCTTACCTGCAGTGTTTAAAATTAACTTCTTGCTAGCAAGTAGCCAAATACATATTTTTTATCTGTATGTTGCATGCTACATGCTTGCATGTTCATCTAATTACAAATCAAAATAACTTAGTGCTACATGCTATGAAATTGAGAACAATATGCTATATATACTTCATCCTAGTTATAAAGAACCTAGTAAGTACTTGATGTTTTCATATCCTCACTCTGTATCTAAGACAAACGAGGTTCCAAGTTAACAGTAACCACTAGCCATGACATTACTCTATACTATTCAACATCAAGTAAACACAAACTGTTGTTTTTGTGCACCTCAGAGCTTAATCAGAATATTTTTATTGGCAAGTCACCTTTTTGCTATATATAATAAATCTTAAATCGTACGGGCATGCCATAAAGGGAGAGGTGAATTTCTGATTAACAATACTCTTATCAGTCATCCCTATTCGTTATAGTTACAATATAAAAAAAAGAATTTTGATTAGAGCGACTATTTTGATTCAAATATTAATGTTCTGATACATTTGATTTTGAAATATTGCTCTAACTATGGAAAATTCTGAGTTATTTGTCCCACTGAGTTTCTTGTTTCTTGGTTTATCAATATAAATGTCTAGATATAATCTCCAAAAGAGATTCAATGTCCAGATATCAGCAACAAATATCCCTTGTTGATCTTTATGTAAGAAGGTATGTACCCTTAAATTGTGAAATTTTTTAACAATGTGGAAAAGAACCAAATAGATGGAGAACCTATTTTGATAGGTTATTTAATGAAAGACACGTTGTAGATATAACTGACTCGATAGATGTTGAAGTAGATAAAAATATTAATTTTATTAGAAGAATTCAACCATCACAATTTAAGAAAGTTTTGAAAAGATGAAGATAAGAGAAACTATTGGTATAAATAATTGAAGTATGGAGACATTTAAGTCAAGTAAGAATTATTTGGTTAACGAAATTATTTAAATTATTTCAAAAAGTGAAAAGATGCAAGATGAATGGAGCGAATATGCTTTGTGCCTATTTTTAAATATAAGAGAGTCATCCAAGATTGTACGAATTGTAAAGAAATCAAGCTCATAAGCCATACAATAAAATTGTGAGAGAGGGTTATTAAACGTTAACATGTAATTCAAAAAATTCAGATAATCAGTATAGTTTTATGATAGGGAGATCTAATCACGAAAACGATTTATCTATTTAGGATATTGATGGAACAACATAGAGAGAAAGAGTCGATCTATATATGGTTTTCATAGATTTAGAAAAAACTTACGATAGGATTCCTAAAGAAGTTTTATAACGAAAATATATACCTAATACATATATAATATCATTAATGATAAGCACGATGGCGTAATCAGTCAAAAATATATTGTAATAGTGATAGTAGTAGAGTTTTCTATTGGTATAGCTTTACATCAAGATTCTATTTAAATCCTTACCTCTTTGTCTTAATATGAATGAGCTCACTCGATATATTCAAAATGAAGTATTATGGTATATTTTGGTAGCCAATAACATAATTTTAGTTGACGAGACAAATAAAAAATTAAACTATAAAGTTGGAGTGCTTGAGAAGTACCTTATAATTTAAATGTTTTTTATTTTAGTAGGATTAAGATAAAATACATGTATTATTATTTTAATAAATATAAGAATGATAATAATACGGTTATTGTTATAGAGAATTATGCTGTATGATAAGTGATAATTTTAATTATTTAGTTTCATTTATTGATAAGTAAGGAAGATTTTAAGATGTTATACGGAGTATTAAAGTAGGTTTGATGAAATGCCGAGGTGCTAAAAAAATTTATGTGATAAGAAAATTCCTTCAAGTCTAAAAAATTAGTTTTATAAAACAATCATTGAGCATGCTATGTTATATAGTAGTAAGTGCTGGCTATCACATGTCAATATGTCAATAAGATAAATGTAGCAAAAATAAGAAAAATTAGATGTGTAGGTATTATAGAATGGAAGTAATACGAAATGTAATATACGCTAATAAACAGTTGCCCTGTTGATCAATAACAAGTTAAGAGAAGATAGATTTAGATGGTTCGGACATGTCTAATACAGATTTGGAGATACTGCGGTGTATAAGAGTGATATAATTATATTAATACATTTTAGGAAAAAAAAGGATAGATTAAAATTAACGTAGTATAGGATGGTGGATAAGAGTGATTTAGTAATTAGATTTTTCGTTGAATCTGATTTATAATAGAGAATAAAAAAAGGATTTGTGTAAGTAATCCCACTCAAATAAATAAAGCATAGTTTATTGTTGTTGTTGTAGATGGGAACCAAATATGAATTTTGAAGTTGGGTCTTGCCCTTCCTGGTTTATGGACAAACATACACGCAATACTAAATTACTAGTCAAGCATATATTATCACATCTGTAGAGGTGTAAAATTGGGTTGGGCTAAACAAATTGGCTCGCGGCTCGGCTAAAGAGTCAGAGATACGGTCTGTGAATAGTAATAGAGTCGGGTCGATCCAGTCTGGTACACCAGGCAATATAGGGCCGACATTGTCGGCCAGTCGGAGGGGTCCGCCCGTCTGATCACATAACATGTTGACCGATCAACGAGACCTTTAAACTGGTCAATGGACTATTGACTATATAAACTTACAACTAAATTTTTTTAATAAATAAATAATATTTATAATTTATTTTTATTTAATTTAAAATTATTTTTTAATTTATATTATTTATTTATTATATAAAATAATAAATAAATAAATAAACAAGTAGGATCGGGCCACCAAAATATAATTGGACCAGGCCGAGGTGTGGGAATTAGGCCAGATCGGCACCGCCCGAATAGCTCACTTGTTCTGATCGGGTCGGGTCGGATTAGCCCGACCCGCCTATATTTACGCCTATACATATCTGTAGTGAGCACTAAGCAACAGAATGCTATTGCTTCTATTTCATGATAGTAACTAAGTAGCATTTGTAAGGTAAGTAACAACGAGTCCATCTTGAGTTGAATTATTCTTGGAAAACTAATCAAGGTCAAATTTAAGATCAACTCCAAAAATTAGTTGGAGCTTAGACTTTCATGCTAGAAGTTGCACGTGCATACATTAAAGGGGTTGTTCCTCTAATTTTCTAGAATAGTCGTAAGTATATTGAACTTTGTTATTGCTTATAGCTATCATAAGAAATGACAAGCAGCTTTATCGGGAATGCTTGGTAGTGTTTATGGCACTACTTTTTATTCGCAAATAATTTTCACATTTTTTAATAAATATTTTATAAAATATTTTAAATATTTAAAAATTATAGTTAAATTGTATGTTATACAATTTTTATATGTATAATTTTTATAAAAAATTGACTTATTTTTTGAAAATTTGTCAAACTATTTTTTATTTTGTAATGTTCTTTATCCTAAGCACTTTCAAACGTCTCTGACCTTTTATTTTTCGCATGCTTGAATGATGAGATTGTCTACA
Organism: Acanthochlamys bracteata; assembly: GCA_019914995.1. Lineage (NCBI taxonomy): Eukaryota > Viridiplantae > Streptophyta > Magnoliopsida > Pandanales > Velloziaceae > Acanthochlamys > Acanthochlamys bracteata. The sequence goes on from CM034133.1 coordinate 3,744,060, forward strand.
TATAGCCTTCTTATGTAATACTGAGTACAACACATTATACCTAGAGATGATAATAGGCAACTAAGCATGGTCTCATTTTTCATCTATAATAACATAAGTTGCTCTATATTTTCGTATAATATCTTCCTGGGTTAGATATAGCATCATACAGGTAATTTGGTGTGTTGCAACAATAGGTTTGCTGTCATTCTGGAGCTTATTAGTAGATACTAGGACCACATCAAATAACAAAAAATATTCATTAGTAGGAAAGAAAACACACCAACGAAAAGTTCGAATTGCCGAGCCACTGCATTTATTGCCACTGGGATCAAATCATAGCTGAGTTAAAGAGAATTAAATGCTAGGAGATAGATCAGCTGAAGGCTTACCAGACATTTCACAAAATAAGTTCACGCTCTAGCTATTGAAAACCTAACATTATAGCACCGAAACACCTGTAAGAAGACTAGACTTTGTAATAGATGCGGAAAGAATAACGAGAAGAATTCAAATCGTTGTGATTCTTGTAAAAAGGAAGTATATAAGCAAAAGAATAAACCAATAAAAAGCGTCATGAGAGTAAGAGAAAACAATAGAAAAAAGCATACACATACATCTATTGAGAAACTTAAAATGCCAACACATTCTCATCAAACAAGGCTATTGAACCCACTTGAGAATCAACTTTTTTGTAGCAGTTTTTGTCAATTCTCGTTACTTTTTCACCGAAATTAATTTTTATTATAGATCATGTGCATAAATTTGTGATTGTAATCTTCATATGAATTTTGTTTAAATGCTTATTGCATTTAGATAGGGCTTAGCTAGCCCGAATTGAGTCACTATTTTTAAAGTGAGTTGCTAATCCAGTAGCCAGAGAAATAGGGTGTAGGAGGTTGCTGATTGGTTCGTTTCAAAGAGAGAACCGATTGAGCCTAGGTTTGGCTAAGCACATTATTTTGATATTGTAGTTATTTAAAAAAATTAATAAATTTTCAGTTTTAATTAAAATGGTAGTGAATGTAGGAAGAAAAATGTCGAACCTCTAAAACCCTTGTGTGCGTATAAATGTGAAAGTTGCATAATATTATATTATGTTTTAAATCTGTTAAAATTTTGATATTTTTGTGCAGAAGACTGTCGATTTAGTCAACTACACTGTCAAGATTTAGTCAATTACATTGCTACTCTCTGTAATAAATTGTATCCGAAATTTTTAGTTCACCTCTTCCCTCTTTGATTGATTGTTGAGGGTTTGTATAGTAGGGTGGTACTCCAGCAACCTTGTTTCCAAGTCTTTACTCATAGTGCATAAGTTGCGTAAGCCATCATCCATGCTTATAGGGTGCGTTTGGCTTTCTATTTATCCAACAAAATTTTTAATTTTTAATTTTATATTTTTAATAATAAAAATATTTTATAAATATTTAAAATTTTTATTTAAAAATTTAAAAAATATATTTTTAACGTAATAAATTTTTTTTATTATATATATTTATTATTTTTTTGAAAATAAAAAAATAAAATTCATTAAAAAAATTAAAAATATTTTTTATTTAAAAAAATTTCATCGCAAATTCACACTTTATATATATATATTATTGGAATGAGCTCTTCATTTTCTATTTTTCTGTTGAACTTCATTTCTCTCTTGAACTTCTGCACAGTACGAAGTGCTACTCGTATTCTTTTATGTGCTGTAATTATAATTGATATGATCATCACTTATGCTGATTTCATGCCCAACACTTTCCCACGTCTGATTGCTAAGATCTTCTGAAATTTCAATCCTGCTCCCAGAAAAAGGTTGCTTAAGAAAGGAACGTTTACTCTGGTTTTTCTCATTTTACTCCACCCACATCCAGATGCGCAAGTTAAAAGAAATTCTACTAGATTCACTTCTCATTAAGCGAGACAGAAGGTATGCCAGTTCTCCTGCCACTGTTTTAATTGTTTTTAACTTTTTGTTACTGATGTTACAGACAGATTCGAAGATGCGACCAGAGCTACTTTTTTATTTCTGACTGAACGCAGTCTGTCAAAATTTCCAGCTAAGCATTGTACCCCTTAAATTTCACCTTTCATCATTCAACTTTTTTTTGCTTTGGGCTCTCGTTAAATTACATTATCATGTCAAGTTCGACATGTTGCTCCGCACTCGTAATAAGCACTAGACTTCATATAATTAGGCTCGATTACATCAGGAACTTTACCACATCCTCAAAACATGACACCTGACCAAAACACGAGAAAGGCAGAAAGACACCAGACATTATTAACGTAGTAGGCAAAAGATGAAGACCAACCCGTAACACTGAATCACCAAACTCCCATGAACATGCATGGCACATTAATTTACTTAAACATTGGTGAACCGGAGGTAATCCTTCTTGGATGGAAGATCAACTGTCTCGAAGCCCTGAGGGAACATTTTCTTGGCTTCCTCACTGGAAATGTCTGGCTTGATCACAACTGGTTCACCAGGCTTCCAGTTAGCTGGTGTTGCCACCTTGTGCTTTGCTGCCTGCTGGAGCGAATCGAGAGCACGCAGAACTTCATCCATGTTACGTCCGGTTGAAGCAGGGTACAGGAAGCTCAGCTTGATCTTCTTGTCAGGACCAATAATGTGGAGAGCACGTGAAGGAACGGCGGCACCTGACGATTCCGTCTCGTCTGGGTCAACCATGTTTAGCTGTTTGATGATTTCCCTTGCCGGGTCAGCTGCTATGGGGTATCTCACTTGGCTTCCCGGCTATTAAACACAAACATATAGCACCTATCAGAAACAATTTATGCGATAATTCGTTTTCTGTGAATTGAAAAACAGAGGAAAAAGCAAACTAACCGTGTAAGCTTCAATGTCTTTGATCCACTCTTTGTGAGACTCAACATCATCGCAGGAGAGGCCAAGGAGCTTCACACCACGCTTGCTGAACTCATCGGCGTACACGGCCATCTTACCAAGCTCAGTAGTGCAGACAGGGGTGAAGTCCCCAGGGTGAGAGAACAAAATAAGGTAGCCATTCCCAACGTAGTCGTGAATCTTAAGCTTACCCTGTGTAGTTTCAAGCTCTAGGTTTGGAACAGTGTCTCCGAGGGTGAGGCCCGGCATCTTCTTCTGTAATCACTGTTCAAATAACTATGTTAATATAACTAGTTGAGAATTGAAATTTCAAAAACAGAGATTGAAAATTTTGATGGTGTAGAGAGGTTTAAAAATGTTAAGATTTTGATTGTGTGACAGACACGTGGTAGTGGACGTGGCTGGAGTGAGAGCTTATTTGGGCCATAAACTAAAGTAGAATGTAACAGCTGGCAAGCTTTTTTTTGTTTCTCTGACTTTTGGGGGAACACTTGGTGGCGTTTGGTACTTGATTTGTGTTTGCGGGTGAGGCTTTAAAATTTGTTTACAGCGAGATTACGTCCACGTTTCTAGGCCGGTGTGCCATTAATTATTAGTGGTTATGCAATCAGAATATCCAATATTCCCAATTACACTGTTCTAGGTGTTTCTTTTCAACTTTTGAGTTAGATGATTAATACCCTCATACTTTTATGGGGTTAACGGAGTGGTAAGCATCTGAAATGTAAAGCCTGCGGCTAAATCCACGTGGACCAAGACGGGCTCTATTCTTTCTTTATTTATTCACAATCTAATTAATTTGATAATGGAACCAAGTCGGTCAGTTCAAACCAACTTACAATTTGTAGTTTAGATATATTAATTTATCAGATGAGACCCGCATGTAGAGGGATCAAAGGGTCTCTTACGCGCTGTATTTGGATGAAGAAAAAGAAAGGAAAGAAATTTTTTTAATAATATTTAGATAAATTAATAAAGAAAAAAAATAGAAGGATAAATTGTATTTAATTAGAAGAAGAATTATAAAAAAAATACAAATATTCTTGTATATGTATTTTTTTGTAATAATTGAAAAAAAAAAGATAAAAATACATAATTTTATTTATTTTTGAAATCGAAATACTAAATCTTATATTTTATTTTACGCAAATACAGTAAAATCCCAGACAGTGTCCCAAGATTCAGAGGTACTGAGGATGTTAGAGGGCGATGGTCTTGCGGAGAAATGGGAAGCGGCATCCCAGAAGATGGACACGCCAAGGTCTCAGTCATCTGAGCATCCCTCTCCGAGGTACTTAGATTTTGTGGACGAGTCCTCGCTTGTTGTAGAAGTGCTTGAACTGTCAAGTCCACGATGACACCGCTTGTAAATGCACAGTTTTGCTTAGACAGTGAAGTTGAAAAGCTTTTGCTTAGACAGTGAAGTTTTGCTTAGCCAATCTTTCTACATTTTGAGAACTGCAACACACATGAAACTGCTACAAACAAGCTTGCTTTCGAGTCCCAAGCATAAAATGGTCCCAGCGAGAGCACACATTCAATAACAACTAAAACTTTGCCAGAGACAATCCAGTCTCACCAAAAAACCTTCAACAAACTATATTACAAACCAATTTGGCCATTAACGTGATATAGCACATTCCAAGATGTTGCTTCACATAAGATCAATGTTTCAGCTTCATAACTTGCACTTCGAACATGATAAAAGAATAAGGTGATGATCTTGTTCACTCACATTACCTGATGAACAAATAAATACATTACATTCTTTTAACTAGCACTGCTGCGACTAAAGCTTAGTACAGTACAGACAAAATGATGAAAAGGGCTCATCAGTTGAGGTTCAACACAGCAAGCAAAGATAAGACCATTCCTGTTCCATATGAATAGGGTGATTATTTACAAGCACCAATAATCGCTTCCACAAGCCTACAAAACAGCACAAAGAGAACATTACTGCAACAAATCGAGAAGAATAAGCTGTTCAGAGACAGAGAAAATACTCTCAAGCATACATCATAGATGCTTGATGTTTCCTTCACTTTCTCTGCTACTTCCTCCCTGACTTGTTGAGCTGCAAAAATTGGAAAAGATGCATTTAATAAGACTCACTTTCAAAACTAAAATACATCACAAATTCACAGGAAATAAGCAAAACCCACCCTTTGTGGAGACTCCTCTATAGCCTTTGAGGTCCTCACAGCAACACAGTTCATCAATATATGTTTGGATAGCCTCAGCCCCTTAGATGTATTGAGTTGCGGTCATATCGGCATTCAGTACAGGTCTATGGAGTCATCATTGACATCATACACAAATAAGATCCACAAAACTTCAACATTCATTAGACACAACTTCATATACTCACCAACTGCATGTAATACAGATACTATAGAAGCAAACAGATTATTATTGGAGCTCTCTAATGAATGCATTCAAAACTAAGACGACTTTGCAATGGTCAGCTCAGTCCCTTAGATGTTCTTTAACTATGCGATCATTTTCACAAGTTCATTACAGGTTTGTAGGATCATCAAAGGCAGCCATTACTTCTTTACAAATTACATAACTAAAAAGAAACATATATCAATAAACTAGTCGATAAATGTATGTAACCATTGCATATGTTCCAACGCGATGCATCGCATCTGAAACCATCTATGGAATGACTACAACGGATCACTTAGCTTCCAGGGAACGAGTTCATATGGAACTAAATCATATCCATTGACCAGTTAGTGAAGCAATCGACAAAAGCAAATAAAAGTCCATGGAAATTTCGAAAAATAAACCTTTTTTTTTCTCTACAAGGTGTGCTCGATCTCCTCACATCTCATCAAAATCGAATAAACTCAGGTAAGATACAAGATAAAAAGAAGAGATTCGAGTGCTCCATTTATATAGCTTCAGGGAAACTTCGAACAGGCTAATGATGTAACCCGTCGACCAGATTAAAGAAGCACTTCAAACCAAAACTAAAAATCAAATATCTTGTCGATCTACAAACGTCTCCTTTCACATAATCAACAAATCACACAAAAAATTGTTGATTTAATTGAAAGAGAGAAACTTGTCTTACTTGTTGGCGAGGCCTTCGACGAGGCCTCGTTGACGACGTAACTGATAACTCTACCAATAAAATTTCCTCCCGCCATTGCTTATCCATCGATCGAAACGAGATAGATTACTTTAATTTACCAGCAGGAAAGAATTGGGATTTCCTCCTGATAAAGCTGCTTTTTTTTCTTTCTTTTTATAGACAGCGATCGAGACAGAAAAATTAGGATTTGCTCGTGCACGCCGATAGACGAAATCACGATGCCGCAGGAAGCAAAGACACACGGAATACTGGAGGACGAAAGAGAGAAGCTAACGTCGGAGAGAGAAGTCAGACGCGCCGGAAGGGACGATCACGTTGCTGCGTGCGGAAGCGGGTGAGGGAGAGGACGAAATAATGAGGGCAGAAATGAGAAAATTAAACTGCTGCGTATGACTTGTTTTTCCCTTTCTCTCCCTCATTCTCCTTCTCTGCTACACAGTAACTCTTAAACCAAACACAAAACTAAAGAGAATTGCTTTTCTTTCCTCTACTTTTTTCTTATACCTACTCCATTCAAACACAGCGTTAATGTTCATCTTTTTTTTTTAAAAAAAAGTTAGAAAGGTAATTTGATATTGAAATTTGATACTCATAACCACTTTGATTTAAATATTTGTAGATTGTTAACTATAGATCCTTATGATTGGGTTGAACTGTTGAGGATCCGAATGCATTTGTTAAGTTGCATGCAAATCATCAAGAGCGATCTGCAGCTTCCTTGCCCTTTTGTTTTGGTTTGCTAAAAAGCTGTATTGCTCAATAATGAAAGCATCAAGTTAGAATAAGTACGTATAGTTATGGCTTATAATTTGCAGCTTTCAGACTTTGAAATGCAGAATGAAGCAGACTAATGAGATAGGAAACATCACTGTCTATAAGCTGTTGTGATCCACACCACGGAGAAACAACTCGAAAAAATAATAACCCATAGCCCATAGGAAAACCTTTGCTACATAAAAACTTCAGAAATTTAGCAACAAGGAAGCTACCAAGAAATCAGACGGCTGAGTTCCTATGAAAAGTTGGTAAGAAGCGTTGTTCAAAATAGTGTGAGTGGAGGCCAGGTTGCAGTTTAGTGTTGCAAAATTAGGTGAATGCGTAAGCGTGTTTCTAACTCCTTTTGAGGATAACAGTTGACCAAATTAAGATTACAGCATGAAATATTGTCTTGTCTCAATCATCCATGCACGTATATATCTTGTACGTAGTAGTACATTAATGATCTTAATTTGCTTTGCAGTCATTCAAACCATAACGGTGTTTAATAGTAGGATTGGCAATATATGATCCGATCCGAAAATTCAATCCGAAATTAATCTGTTTAATCAGAATTATGATTAGAAAATTTGACCCGTATAAATATATGAGTTGGGTTAGAATTGAACGAATTTGACCCGGTTATTAAATGGGTCGATCCGGATTAACTCAAAATTGACCCACCAATCCGAAATGTCATCTTTTGAAGAAATAATTCTTAATTTTTTCTTACCGTATAATAAAATATTGGCAATAAAAATAATCGATAATAGTTATTTACAAACTATTAAATTATATTATATTTATAATTAATTTTTTATTTTTATATCTTAGTAAAATAGTGTAAGATGAAAATTATAATATTATCGAAAGTATTACTATGTAGGTATCTTTAATGACGAATTTAGATTTCGTACAAAAATTTTTATGAAAATTTTATTAGATAGATATATTTATCAAAATTTTTATCGAATTATTAATATGTATTTATAATCATAAATTTCAGCTGTTATCATATATTTTCAAAAAATAAATAAAATAACAATTTTTTTGGATATTTTAAGGGCCGATGAAGACATTAAGGAATGCATATTTTGTCGAACATAATTATATCTCGTCAAAAAATATCGTACACTTTTATTCGAACTGATTTTATAATTTCGCTGAAATTTAAAAATATATAATTAATAATTAATAATTTTAATTATTAAATGGGTCGATCCGAATTTAATCCGTATAAATTCATAAGTTAGATTAGGATTGAACGAATTTGATCCGATTATTAAATAGATCGATGCGAAACTGATCCACCAATTCATATGACCACCCTTGAGTTGAGATCATCTCTGATGAAGTGCACGTACGGAAATGAACTTCTACTGATTAACATATGAGCCCTATATGTTAAGGGTAAATATTTATGTATTGATTTTATATATTGAATCAATAAAATATATTATAAAATTAATTTTCTTAGTCAAGTAGGAACCGTCTAATAGTAGGGAACTGAGACAAACATACAACCGGAAGGTTGCTGCATGTCAACGTTCAATCATTCAAACTAGCCAGCTTCTGTTTATCCAATCATACCAAAAACCTTCACCACATAACGTTTCTAATTGAATGAACGACCGAGTCTGCATGCAGAAAAAGCCTACGACCATATCCATTTATGCTATAAATATTCCATCAAATCCTCATCACAAGACATCCATAGCAAAACCAGATCTTCTCTGCTTGCTATTTAATTAGCTACAACATTTATAGCTAGCTAGGTAGCTGCTTGCACTCAAAAACCCAAAAAGAAGCAAGTTCATCAAGGATCTACAGTAATGGGGATGTTCTCTTATTGCTTCTCATTACTTGTAGTCATGCTACTGATGATAAACTTCTCATCAGCTGCATTGCAAGTGGGATTCTACAAATCGACTTGCCCTGAAGCTGAAGCTATAGTCAGAAAAGCCGTCAACCAAGCTGTCGCCCTGAACCCTGGTTTAGCCGCTGGTCTGATTCGGTTACATTTTCATGACTGTTTCGTTAGGGTATCAACCACTTCCACTATTTTGTTAAACAACATGCAGGGTTTTTGCATCCTCATTGCTATTATCTTTTCTCGTAATGTTTAACATTCAGGGCTGTGATGGTTCACTGCTGCTGGAATCTACCCCAGGCAACCTGCGGAGAAAGACAGCCCAGCGAACAACCCCAGTCTGAGAGGCTTTGAAGTGATCGACAAGGCGAACACCGAGATAGAAGCCAAGTGTCCAGAAACAGTTTTTCATGCGCTGACATCCTCGCCTTCGCGGCTCGTGATAGCGCATTCAAAGCTGGGGGAATCAACTACGCCGTGCCTGCAGGTCGCCGTGACGGTAGAGTATCATTACAGTCCGACGTATTCCAAAACCTTCCGGCACCGTTCTTCAGTTCAGAACAACTCAAACAGAACTTCGCGAGAAAAGGTCTCTCCGTCGACGAGATGGTGACGCTCTCTGGAGCCCACTCCATCGGTGTTGCTCATTGTTCATCGTTCTCAAACAGGCTGTACTCCTTCAATGCGACATTCCTTCAGGACCCATCAATGAACCGGCCGATAGCAGCAGAACTGTACTCCTTCGCTGCGTTCTTGAAGACCAAATGCCCGGCCGATAGCAGCAGAACTGTAGACCCAACGGTGCCGCTCGATGTCGTCAGCCCTAATCGGCTCGACAACAGGTACTACAAGAATCTCAGGAACCACAAGGGATTGCTGACTTCCGATCAAATTCTTCTCGGTGATCCTTCAACGACAAATATTGTTAGACGGAATGCTAACCGTCGTGAAGAATGGGCTTCAAAGTTTGCGGTGGCAATGGTTCGCATGGGTTCTATCGAAGTGCTAACTGGAAACCAAGGAGAGATTAGGAAGAACTGCAGGATTGTTAACTAGTGAAGGTTAATTTGCATGAAGATACCATGATTGTGTTCAAACTTGTTACTTCTTTATTTTAGTAATAAGCATCTGTTGTCCATTTGTTACAACAACAATTTAAGTTTATTGTGATTGTAATAATTACATCTCAAGTCTCTCAAAACAATTTGTGTAATGTTTTATTTTTTTGTCCCTGAAATAAAAAAAGATCCATCAATTAATCGGTTGGAATAATAAGAAAATAATCGTAACTATTAAAATATATTTGAAAATTAAAAACTTATAGATAAAAAGTATTGAAACTCTTTTATACTTTTGAAGTATTGAATAAAGTCTGAACCCAGACACAGGACTATGTCAATTTTCACCGCCATTTATGGAACTGTTAAAGAAAGAGACAACATTGATTTATGCATACATCCCCTTCAATAGTTAGGTACTGTACATGTGAAATAAAAGTACAAACAACTCTTAAATCCAAAAAGGAAAAGTATTTAGTTTTCATGCACACTTGCGTGCAAAATAATACTAAAAACTCACAAGCACGTGCACGTACGTACCCTGATGTCGCCCTTGTCACGATCGGTGATCACGTCAATGTATTCCATACGAGCCATTGCCTGGCCGAAGCTTGATCGCCCACGCCTTCAACTGTAAGTGACCATGTCCGCCGTCAGCGCGCTATCGCTCAATGTCTGGTTTGATGTAAGTACCCCTCTGTGCTTCACCGTAGTACTTGTTTGTGGAGAATCCTCGGCATCGAGTCGAGTGGGACGACGGAGACATCTAAAGATGATAGACGGCACAAGCTTTTCGAGTAACCGGTGAGTAATGGGTCCATTGAAGAATATTGGGGATGAATTCAGTAGTTAAAGCTGTAATGCTGGTTTGCCAAAGCCATAGGTGACAGTGGCCGAGCGAGTGAGCGCCAGAGAGTGCGACCATGTCTTGAAGTGAGATACCATTTCTTTACGAAGTTGTCCCCGATTTGCTAGGAGTTGAACGAAGGGAAAGGGTTGTTCTCTAACACTTCGTCCTTGAAAGGAACCTGTCCGTCGAGTCGTCCAGAAGGAAAGGAGTATTGAATTCCGCTGGTGAAGTAGGCGCTATCGCGGGCGTCTTAATCCGAGTGTGTCAGCACAAGAGAGTGCGTAGCTGTGTGCCTCCGGTGCAACTTTTGGCTTTGTCGATTACTTCTTAAACAACCACGTTTCGATTGTTGTTGATGCAATCTTTTGTTGGATCAAGAGTGAGTAGATTAATTTCATGTTGAATAAAAATAAGATGAGAAAGAGGTTAATAAACTAGAGAGTTATACAATCTATTAGTTTAAATTTTTGGGTTGAATTATGCTTTTTAGTATATGTACCGGACCCTTCAGATGTCTTATTTTAGTTAACTCCTCCGCTGTTGTATCTCTCTAACAGTAGTATCAGAGCCGATAGTTTGGCAGGGAGTCCTATGCACGTAGTAGCTCTCACCGATAGTGAGTGAGCAGGTTAGAGCAGTTTGACTCATATAAGGCTTCCATAAGGTGTGAGCGAAGATTCGGAGCAAGTTGGGTTCTTATAGTTGGCTCTTAGTTGCGCAGACGGTGCGCAGGCGAGACGACCGACGCATGTTATAGCTCTAACTAGTGCGATGAGCAGTATAACTCATATGAGCTTCCGCAAGATGTGAGTAAAGGTTCGGAACAAATTGGGCTCTGAAAGCTAGCTCTTGGTGTGCAGTGACGGTGCTCGAGGCCAAGTGGCTAAAAGTTTGAACGATTGACATACTTGATGCGCGATAGGGTGCTCGAATGAGGAGAAAATATATGTGACTCACTATTGAGGGGAAAATTGTTGGGTTAAGAGTGAGTAGATTAGTTCCATATTGAATAAAAATAAAATGAGAAGGGGGTTAATATACTAAAGAGTTACATAACCTATTAGCTTAAATTTTTGGATTGGATTGAACTTTCTAGTATATGAATTATACCCTTCAGGTGTCTTATTTTGATTAACTCTTCCGATGTTATATCTCCTCAACATCTTTCTCGGCAGGGTTTTTAGGAGTTGAGTCGAGCAGAATGGATCCATTGGAACCATATACATTAATCAATTGTCGCATAAGAAAATTTCTCAGACAAGTTAAAATTTTCACTAATGAAAAACATGAGAATGTATATTGCGCACACCTTAACGAAGCAGTCATGAAAATGCATCCTGATAGGACAAGCAGCAAGGCAGGGTTGGTAACCAGCTTCACCTTCTTTATAATGATTTGTTCTGCTAATGGACAACATTTGCATTGAGTATTTTATAATAAAAAAAGTGAAATACCATTGAATACAATGAAATTACTTTTATTCGAGTACTAGAGAGCATCGTTAGAGAACATATATCTGCACCTTAACGTCATATAGAAACGCGCAGGTCAAACTCCAATCAGATCAGTCTATACAACCCTGCAAAAATAACTATACCGGACAGACTCCTACCAAACAGATTCAGTTAACTGATCGGATTTGCGATTAACAAAAATACCACAATAAGGTTTCTGCCGCGCTGCCGTGCCTCTTTACTACTGCATGATTGCCACTGCCAGCCCCCTTGCCGTGCCTGTTGTTCCTAAGGTTTCTTTCCGCCACTGTCGTTGCCGTCTTCTTGCTTTGACAATAGCAATGCAGCTAGATTCACCTCGCTTGTCGATGTCATCATTGAATTTATTTGGTTCGGGTATTGTCGCCTTCCGACGCTGACTTCAATCACTACAACAAAAAATACTAATATAGATCCAAAATTTTGATCGTTATTGTCAAAATTGAGAAAAACAACGGTCAATATTACTATTAGCGATCCGATAAATTCGGTCACAAAAGCAGACGCTAAAAAGTGATCACTGATAATACATAATAGCGACCAGATTTTTTAAACTATCGCTAATACAAAATACAACATCAACCAAAATTATTGGCCGCTATTGTTAACAATAACCAAGGCAAACTAGTCACTATTAACAATAACGACCAAAGAGCAGTTGAACGTTACTACTTAGAACAATGACCAATTGAGGTTGGTCGCTCTTGTCTAGTTAGTAGCGACCAACATGCTGTTAGTTGCTATTGCTTTCTTTTAAATATTTTTATTATACTTTAAAATTTTTAATATTAAAAATATAAAAATATATAGTATAATTATACATATAAAAATTTAAAATACACAAAAGCATAATTATAGATATTCACTAAATTAAATAAAATTTAAATATTTATATTAGTTAAATCCTTAAATAAAAATATATAATTATTTTCATAATACAATATCAATCATGTTTTTCATAATACAACAGCAATAATGTTCATCAAACTCGAATTTCTACCAAATATATATCAACACCTATTTTCTATAAGCACCGATACTGATCATGTGTCTAAAATAAAAGAAAAAAATATGTTACTAGAAATCATAATATATAGTAAATTCACAATCATATAAAATAAAAAATAATAAAAAGCAATACCGCATCTAACTCATTCGTCCTATTTTCGAATGTAATTTTGTTTTTTTTCTATAAATCACTCTAACCGGCACGATCGTGTATGCATATATTTCATGGTTTTTCGACGCTTTTTCTAAATTTTAATCCCTTAAATTATTATGAAGTTAAGATTTCAAAATAAAAATTTTTAAAATGTATAAAAACTTTTAACTCACTCGTCATATTTTTGAATGTAATTTTCTTTCTTCATACAAGTCACTCTCGCTGACATGATCATGTATGTATATATTCCCCAGCCTTTCGACGTTGTTTCTAAGTTTTGATCTCTTAAATTGTTATGAAACTAATTACTCGATACAAAAATTATAAGATGTAAAAGTGCTTATAACTCACTCATCCTACATCTAAAATACAATTTCATTTTCTTTTTACAAATCTCTCTAACCGAAACAGTCGTGTACATAGGTTTCGCAGTCTTTCGACGTTTTTTCTAAATTCTGATCCGTAAATTGTTATGACATTAGTTTTCAAATAAAAATCTTTAAAATGTATAAATATTTTTAACTCACTCGTTATATCTGTGAATGTAATTTTATTTCTTTATACAAATCACTCTTACTAAGACAGTCGTGTATGCATAGATTTCATTGTCTTTTGATGATATTTCTAAATTTTCATCCCTTAAATTGTTATGAAGCTAAGTATTTGATATAAAAATCTTTAAAATTCAAAGATGCTTCTAACTCACTCAAGTTACTTTCAAATGCAATTTTATATTTTTTCAACTTACGCAAGCCGTAGGTTTTGCAGCCTTTGGACGCCTCTAAATGTTGACCTCTTGAGTTTTTATGAAGCTAAGTCTTTGATATAAAAATTTTAAAGATATAAAAATGCTTCTAACTCACTCGTTCTACCTAACTTTATAATAAATTTTGTAGTGTAATAAGAACTATAATAAAATTTAGTATGCAATAAAATTTTAATAAAAGTTTTTTTAAGATGATAAGATGTTATCTGCAAAACTATCGTTTGATTGTCTACACTACATAGACTTCAACATTTACATAAGATTATTGTAATGCTTTTGCTTCAGTTCTAATTGTTCATTATATTGCTCTTATTATAGTTCTAACTGTTGCTAAAGCACACCAACTCTATCAGTTAATCTCTTTCTTCCTTACTTTTCTCCCTCCAACTATTGCGCAGCTCGCTAACGTTAGCTAAGCTGCTGCCATTATGTGATAGTTTTGGTCCAGATCTCCGACCATGATAATATCCCGATACGCTTCCTAAAGCATTATCAAAATAATTAATTAATCTTACTAGAGTGATTGCCACTGGTAGACATTAATCTCATTGTTAGACGATCAATCGCCATCACTCAACTCGTCGATCTAGTCCAGACTCAACGATACGGACGATCCAACTGACTCAACAGGCTCGCTCGACAACGAACCGATCCCCACCCATTCAACCGATCCAAACCTAACCATACTAATCCAGGCCAAATCACGGATTTCAACCTAATCGAACCGAATCAACCTAATTGAACTAAAGTCTTACTACCTAGATGGAACCACGATGAAGTAGAACGAATTGAATCTTTTTCATACCAAACCAGACTTAGAATGATTTTCATTGATTAGATCACTCTAAAAAATCTAAAATTACCAATCTAGTCTTGACTTGAAAATTTTTTTTTCTCTAGACTTGAAACATTGAGTTATGTACGCATTGTGATAAGCCATAATTATAATTTATTTTTCAAATTAATTAAATATCTTGATTGGTAAGACGAATTGATAAAAAAAGCTCTACTGAAAAGCACAAGTTAAGACGAGTTATGTACCTAAGTTTGTTTTGATTTCATTAATGGAAGGGAAGGAGAATTGTTCCCCTTCAATTCCCATTCTCTCACCATATTTCATGGTGAATTGTGTACCTACCAAATCGGTGGGTACACATGGTGACAAATGGGGAAGCAAATTTGCTTCCCCTTTTGTCCTTTTATTTGTTAAAATTTTGTAGTTATTTAATATTTATTTAATTAGATATTTTTTAATTAAATATTTATTTTAATTAATATATATTATTTTTATTATATAATTTATAAATTTTATATTTATTTAAATTTAATTGATTTTAGTTGATAGAGAAAATAATAAAACTATATGATCAAATTTTTTAATTTAAAATTTATTTAATTTTATCAAATTATATCAAACATTAATAAAAATTAATTTAAAAGTTATATTAATAAAATTAGTTTAAGTTATATTATTTAAATTAATTTAAAGTTATATTAATAAAAGTTAAATTAATATAAATAAAAAAGGCGTTTAAGTTTTTTATAAAAAATTTATTTCTTTTACTTATTCATTTATCTATCTATCCAAACATAATTAGTTCGTCATCCTTACTATATATCCAAACATTATAAAGTTAAATAGTTACACTTTTCTATCCGTTCTCTTATTCATCTTATTATTATTTCTTAACTATGTATCTAAACATACCCTTTGTGTTTCAAACCTACATCTTTGTAAAGTCGCCGAATATTTTATTTTCTATTATGAAAAAAGATCAATTTTATTTGAATTAATACATTTACATATTTTGGGACCATCTCCTATGGGGGGCATTTGTTAGAATTAAATGATTCGTAATATTTGTAGATGATTAGACTTGTATAAAATTGTTATATCTTATAAAGTATAAAAGCAAAATATATATTTTTTTATACAACTTCAAAATCAAAAACAAAAAAACTGGGAAGAAAATGCAAGAATGAGAAGTCAATTTCTTCTGTTCATAAAATTGATACTATACGTAATAACTGTAGATATACTAATTTTCTATCAGCATGTCATTCAGAAATTGAACTTATTAGATTGTTACGTATATATGTAGTTAATGCAAAATTACCTTTATATAAAAATAAATTACCTATTCCACAAGCAGTAAACAACATACGTTCTTTCTTAAAAGCCGAAGATTTTTATAAAGGTAGGATGTAATTATCCTTTAGCATTGAGGTTAAGTGTTGATGGAGGCTGCGGAGAGATATTGCGGTTGACAGAGACAAAAGTGAAGGTACTCTTTAGAAAGAGAGAAGAAAAAAAATATAATAATAATAATAATAATAATAATAATAATATTATTATTATTATTATTATTATTTATGAGAGTTAATGTTTTCATATTAGCATTAAAAATATTAAAATATTAAACTTAAATGTCCAACTTAGTGATCTGCTAATTGTAGCGACAAGATCAAACAAAATATTAGTAGAGAAATCAGAACGAACAATTTGAAATATAAGATGAAACGATCACAAATTCAAAAAAATATATAAGAACAAATTGGCTTCGTTTCTTTCAATTTATATGTAAGCCACAACCCTAAATAAGACAAAGAAACATCACTATCAAGTGTTGTTGATAAAACATGAGCATTGTTTGTATTTCAAGGAGTTGATCCAGTGAATTTACTGTGAAATGTTGTTATGCATATGTGTGGATTGTGGGAAAATAAACTTTGTCCCAAATACAAGCGACATTGTTGGTTCTCACAAGATATCAGATTCATGGAGCTCAAGATACATATTGGTTGTATAGAATCTTTTCTATGTAACAGGTGGATATGAAAATATTGAACATCCCTTTTTGGTGTGCAAAATAGTTTGGTAGGCCATAGCTTAGAGCTACGGGCATCCAAGATCTTTGGACTGAGTGGACCACCCCGTCGTTTTTGAATTGTTAGTGACATATTGATGATGCATGTACTGTAGAAGATATTGATAGAAAAAAATCACAGAATTTAGCATGTTAACTAATAGTCCTCTATAATTGATATAAAAATATCATAAGAGATAGTCAAAAGAATGCAACTCTTTGTAACGTTGTTCAATTCTTTTCCATCTCTCATCAAGGGTGTTATTCGACAGATCCTTCAACATAGTCGTACGTACTATTCTCCTAATACATGATGGCCAATACATTCTTTCTCATAAAATAATTGGTCCTACTAAGCTTCTCAATATCATACTTTGTTACCATCCTAAGTTAAGGCGTGTTTATTTAGGAGATAAACTCATAAATCTTAAATTTTTAGAAAATTAATTTAAAAAATTAAAAATATTTAATAGAAAATATTTTTTTATATTAATTTTATATTAATAAGTTTTAAAATTAAATTTTTAAAAATTTAAACAAAAAAAATTTATTTAAAATTTATTTTATTTTTTATTAAAAATAAATTTTTAAAATGTGAAATTTGAAGTGATAGTAAACATCTCTTTAGAAAAACTCTGGTACCATATTACGAATAGAAGTATTACGAGTCGTACCCTGGATCTTACAAACTCGTAAAAGATCATAACCATGTTATGACTTTATTAATTGTTTGACCAGATCTGGACAAAATTGTTAGAGTTTAGGTAAAAAAAAGTGCTCAAGTGAAGTTAGAAAAATTCAACAAGGTGTACATTTTATTTAGTGACAATTATATAAATGATTTTTGTTTCAATTGATCTTCCTCCATTCTTTGAAAACGTTTGATAGAACTTATGAAATAAAATTTTTTTAAAATAAAAAATATTTTTATTTTTTTTTAAAAATAAGTTCTATTATTTTTACTTTTAAAAAATAATAAAAATATGTGTTAAAAAGATTTCACTTCGTAAAATTTTTCTACACTTTCTAAATTTTTAAATAAATTTTTTATATATTTATAAAATATATATTAAAAAATATAAAATAAAAAAAATTAATAAATAATTTATTATAAGCCGAGCCAAACGCACACTTTGTATTGACAATCGCTGATGTGCGAATGTCATATCCTTGTTTATCTTTATTTAGTCTCACTAAAATAAATATTAAAACTAAAAATATAAATTGAATACGAATACTCTTAAAGAATTCAAAATCCAATACGCGGGAGGGGACGTTCAGCTTCAAATCAACAGAAGAACTCTGCTGTGCAAGCATGGAGATCATCAGTTCGTGAACCTGCAGTTCTTCCTGATCTGTCCCTGCTTTCCAGTGAGCACTTCAATCTTTCCCATCTTCACCATCGCCTTGGCGAAATCTTGCTTCCAATCTTCGTCGTCCTCCGCATATTCTTTAACAAACTTCCTCGTGAGCGAGCTCGTCTGGAGAAGCTGGTCGGAAGCCAGGAGTCCGAAGCCCTTTTGCAGGTTTATGTAGTATCGGTTTTCTAATACCTTGGGCGTGAATTTGTCTAGATTGGCTACTCCGTCGATGCTGGATTTACCCGGCGGCGGGCATTTGGACTGGAGGAACTTTGCGTATTTTGGATTGAGTGTTGGGTCTACAGAGTGGGTGGAGTTGAAGTTGTAGATCCTTCCCGTGAAGGAGGAACAATGAGATCGCCCAATGGAGTGGGCGCCAGAGAGTATGACCATCTCTTCCAAATCGAGACCTTTCTTCGCAAAGCTGTCTCTAAGCTGAGTGATACTGGAGGTCGCGAGTGGCAAATGCTGCAGTGCTTCAAAGGAGCGAGACTCCATGCCGTCACGCCTGCCAGAAGGTACCTTGTACTTGATGTTGCCAGCATAGAAGGATGCGTCACGGGCAGCAAAGGCGATGATATCAGCGCATGATACCGTGCCAGGGCAGGCTTTCTCGAGCTTTTTCTTTGCATTGTCAATCACCCCGAAGCCTCTCAGACTTGGATTGTTCGGCGGTGCGTCTCTCTCCGCTCGGCTGTTGGTTGAGTTAAGCAGCACTGATGCATCACAACCCTGCAAATCATGACTAGCAGGTTAAGTTAATTAATCAATTTCAGTAGATAATGATCATGCCAAACATTTGCTTAATGCACCGAGTTTTTAAGGTAGATGATTACGTACCCGAACGAAGCAGTCATGGAAGTGCATGCGGATGAGTCCAGCAGCAAGTCCAGGGCTCTTTTTCACTGCATCCTTCACAGTCTTTCTGACAATGGTTTCTGCCTTGGGGCATTTCTTGGCGTAGTAGCCGATTTTGAGACTAGTATTTGCTGATACCGAAGCAAACAGCAAGGCCTGCAAAACACAAATTAACATGAATGTGATATTGTGGTAAGTTTCTGCAAGCATAAAGATAATTGATATAATACTAAATGGTATTGTTTTCATTTTCTTAGACGAAAGCAATAGCAATACCTGGAACACCACTAGCAGTATTAGAAAACTCCTCACCATCTTCCCACTCCTCAAATTCTTGTAAAACTCTGATGACAGATTTGAAGTTACACAAGCTAGAGAACAGAGATTGGTTTGTCTGGAGCTTGAGTTTCTCTAGTTTCGTAGTGCATATTTATAGCTAGCTGAACTAGAAGAAGTTGGTCATTTAGTTTAGTCTACAGCTAGAGAATGTGTTAGGTAGCTTGATTTGGGTTTAATGTACAGCTACAGAAGGTGTTAGGTAGCTTGATTTGGGTTTCTGTGATACATAATTCTTGATAGGCTAGAACCTGAGCTGCACAAAGCTATGTAGCCAATAAATGTTGAGAGACTTGCCTCCCTCTCTTAGTTGTGAAAATTAAGTTAACTTCTTGGCGATCGATCGATGATTTAATCAAAATTAAGTATTATGATACAGCTTATTGTGCAAGTACACTTTCGTCTTAATTATACAGTCGAACACAATGTAAACATAAAAGAAAAATATATGTGTCGGGACGTGAAGGCAATCAGTTCTTGCCAACCGGATTACTACATTCTTCTCCCAGACTTGTAAAATTCCCAGATACTTCTTAATATGTAATAAAGATTTCGAGCATGTAAATTCTTGTATCAGGTTATTGCTAGTGTTTTCCTACATATGTATTGGAAACAATTTTGAGAAAACTGACGCTTTTGCTTTTACAATCAGGCAATATATATTGTGGCAAGGAATGTGCAGAAATACCAAGCAGAAATATCTGAAAGATTTATATATACGCGTGTCACAAATCATTCTACCAGAAGGTAAAATCAACTAAGTTGATGTGTTTCGTATCATAGAGGTGCCCAAGGATTTGAGAGCAGAATAAAAGGGTATGGCCACCTGAGAAGCATGACTCACTATGAAGTAAAAGCCCTCAACATATGATTTTTTCTCATTTCTCAGACATACCAAAGAAGAAACCATAGAGGTTACTTTTACTAAAAATTCTGAAAGATTTATATGTTTCTTGCCTAATACAGGAAAAATTAAGAAGACCACCACATTTCCAATTGTGTTGTAACTTCACAAAAAAATCATTTCACCTCTTAGACGATATTGTAAGGTAGTGCTTTTCTTCCATACAAGAAACTGTTATCAACTGATTGTAAGAGCATCTGAAACTCACCAATCAATAACCAAGGCATGCACAATCCATTGGAAGATCACATAGATGCTGCTCCAGAGAAGAAAACATGCAATCCGGAACCATGGAAAGGGCTGCATATTACTAGATTAGTTTCAGTTGAGACAAAATTGTAGAGAGTATGCATAAACCCCATTTCCTGGCAACAAAATTTTGGACTTGTTAGGACATACAATAAAACAGATTGCAGATCTTGAAGAAAGATATAAATGGCTAAAGGGAAGAATTATCAATTGTTTACTCTTGTTTTAAGTGAATTCTGAACTATGAACATACAGGTAGAGCGCTGGCAATATTGTATAATGAAATTTCATGGCACTTCTTTTATGTTGTAAGTTACTCGGTATAAGATGGGTAGAAGTAAAGATTAAGGTATATCTTTTACTATATAAACCATTGAATTACATTGCCTTAAGAAGCACTATTTTCCGTAAGGTTCCAAAGAATAGTAAAAGGCCATATGATCATGGTATCTTGTCATAGGAAAAGGCTTAAGTTTTGATACGTCATAGAGGTCCATGCACTTTTAGATGCTTCAATACTTGGTCTCAGTTATATTACTTGCATGCTATGTATTTTAAGTCACCAGTGGGTAGCTGATCAGTAAATTGGCTTTTAAAGCATAACTCAGGAAAAGGCAAACTGCTAAGGATGAAGAGACCCGTCAGTACTTAGCAGGAGATCCTAGGTGTTACTCCACCCCATTCATGCAAGAAAGGTGAAATCAAATTATAAATTTTGAGTAGACCTTTACTTGTTTCATACTACACAAGATATCCTAGTTACATACAATTGGGACATGTAATTTAGAATAGCAAGTTATCGTGTTGTAGACCTGCAAAAATACATCACTCTCTACTGCTGCTCAAGAAAATTTAGGAGTTACAAATTTGTTAAACAGATGAAGATTTATACTTCTTGAAGAGGTAAATGAGATACGTACCCAATACAACTCAAGATGAGTCATTGGCGGACCTGGGCAATAACAGTCCAGAAGACTATCCGTGATTGCACACTAGTTTGTTGCAAGATAAGCTGCTTATCAGGTATGCAAATTTAATTGAACACTTTCTGAAATACAGGGAATATGCTAGTGATAAGACTATTAAAATTCTGGAGACTTCTCAAAGACAAGCTAAATACTTTTGTTTAACATTACTGCAAATTTTGTAGAAAAAATAGTGGAGAGTTCTGACAAGTTAAGAACACTGAACCTGCACATATACAGGCTGGTTGTTTCATATTTCAGATGAAACATGTTTCACTTAGGTTTAGGGCACTAACCTTGTACAGAACTTGCATTGCGTAACCCCAGAATCCAGCTTTCTTCTTAATTGCTTCCCTTATACGAAGAGTTTGGTATTTGCTGAGTCAGTAATTTAGCATCTCTTCTAGTCAGAAAGCTGTAGTCCACATTGTATCCAATATCCAATACTAAATTCATCTTCCTTCTCTTTCCAATACCTCCGGCAACCATGATAATATACAACTGCAGCAACTTATGTTGCAAAGCAAAAAAACTTGTCAGTAAGAAAGAATCTCCATTTCACAAAACAACCTTGTCTATAAGGGTTGGAAAAACAGAATCAAGGAGAAAGTTCTTTAGTAGTGACACAGGGAAGCTAGCAGACAACTGCAATCTTAACACTATTTTAATTACAACAACTACTAAATGAGAAATTTTCATTGAGACATTTAATCGAACAACTAGATGGCAGGAAAAAAGGGCATACGGCAAAATACACAATCATCATCAAGAAAGTCCACGTGCATACGTAATTTTTCAAACAATCAAATTCCGAAATTCAAGAAATAGAGTGGAATAAAAGGATCAAGGAGAAGAAGCAACCATACTCAGTATAGTATAGCAAATCCCGGGCTCCATAGTTACTATAAACCAGAATCCCAGCCAAGACAAGGAAAGAACCAAGCCTTGTCCCAAACAACCATGCCGGATGAAGCCCTTTCCAACAAGTCATCCACAACTGATCGCAACCAACAAAACCAGCCATGGAAGCAGCTCAATCTCTGCTTCATCGTCCGACAACCCACTCAACAACAAACTCTGATACTTGCTCTTATTCAGTTGTCTCCGGCTACATCCTTCACACTTATGTAAATTAGAACTGAACAAATTATCCCGCCAACGATGATTGAGAAACAAATAAAATCATACCACTTAACTTGCAAGCCTGAAACAGATGCAAGCTCTTGTAAAGCTTCTACTGCTGCTACTGCAACCATGTCCATAGTTCTCCGAGGTTTGAAACAGTGTTGATCTGTTGATTGTTAAGAGTTCTATAATATGTGACTACGTGGCAATGTTAATGGTTCAAAATGTGGAAGAAGTAATTAGTGTATGAATCTTAGATGATTGGTATTAGTGTTGGTTTCTTACTTACTGAAGATTGGATTCTGATTGCTTAAATACAAATGTTTTATGATTTTCAAGATAATATACGTTCATAAATCTCGTGTATTGCACAATGAGAATCTAATGTTGCAGTTATTGTATAGTTTATTGCAACTAATATGGAATCAAAAGACATAATCAAATTACAGGTATACTTACGATTTTCTTTCTCTCAGCAAGTCCCTAATTCTTTCGATGGTATTCGGCAGTTCGAGATTTTCGTAGGTGAACTAGCAACACAAATTCAGGGAACGGATGAGACGATAGTCCCTAAAGAAGGCAGCAGGGAGTTGGTCTTAATACAATTTGTTGATTTTGCAGCATACATACTTGCTATTTTTGTTTGCCGATGCCAGGTCCATATAACCGCTTGGATGCATAATTGGTAGACTCTAATCGTACTGTCCGAATGTTGATCTATGACGAAAAATTAATCTGAATTTACAAACAAATTATCTGTGTAATCGATCCATTCTGACTATTATGAGTAGTTATGACTTGCTCTGATCTACGAATCCATTATGATCTATTAAGATTCGTTGATTCATCGAATTAATCTACAATTTGTTGATTCGCACAGTGATTCGAGTCTATATCCGATTTAATTTTTATAATTATATATTGGACGGAATCAATTCTCATATTTGTTAATTCTTATCAATATTACTAAAATGTTTGTACTGTCTGGCAAAATCTCTTATGATTTTTTTTTAATTTTCTCCTGGTTATAAAATACGTAGCACTTTTGTTTGCACTTGTTATATCATGCCCTTGGCCCACAAAGACCGCACCTCCATATATATACCGAGAGACCGCCAGGAATAAGCCTCCGTTAACTCCACTTTCCAGAAATCCTTTCTGTAGAATTAGTTTGCCCGAGAAGAATGGCGGCGGCCCCGCCGCCGACAACGCTGGCCGATGCAGTGTACCAAATCCAATCTACTCTAATCTTCTGTACTTCATATCCCGAGCACCGTATCCTCGCCGCCGCTTCAATTCTGTCCCAATCGGACTATGAATCGGTTATAATTGATCGGAACATCTACGGCCGTTGCGGGAACCCTAGTTGTTCTAATCCTCTCCCTTCTCCTTGCATTGACGGACAACACCGCCGTGGAAGGTACAGAATCTCGCTTAAAGAGCACCGGGTTTACGATCTCGAGGAGTTAGGTAAGTTTTGTTCCGAGAAATGTCTTGTGAATTGCAAGGCGTTTGCTGCTAGTTTGGAGAAGGAGAGAGTTGGTCTAGTTAACCCGAAGGAGATCGACAAGGTGTTGATTTTGTTTGAAGGGGAGGAGAGCAGAGAGAATGGGGTTGAGTTAGGGATTCCGAAGTTGGGTGTAAAGGAGAAAGAGGTCGCAGGTCCTGGAGAGGTTAGCTTGGAGGAGTGGTTGGGTGAGTCTAATGCCATTGAAGGGTATGTTCCCCAACATGATGATCGAAATAAAGGTGAGATTGGTTTTCTTTTGTGCATGTCTAAGCAAGTTCTGATGTGCTTGAAAAGGTTTATTCTAAGCAAGCAAATATTTTTGTGTCATGGGAAGTTTGAGCTCAAATGCTTGAAGTGGTTCTAGCAATGTGTTATGTTTCCTATTATTTTGTTTCGGAGCACTTTGGAGTGGTTTGAATGTGAGTCTGCATTTGTGTGTCTCAGGGTATAATGTTGGAACTAAATCAAAACCACTTGCAAGTACGAGCGACACTAGAGTCAATAACATGGATTTCACAAGTACTAAAGCAGGCCCTTCAAGAAAATCTTCAGATGCTTTGCAGGATGTTTCTGAGATGATAGCAAAACAATTAGAAAGTGTGGTTCTTGAGGAGAAAGCAGCACTTTCAAAGAATAGATTGCCTTCCAAATTCACAAAGGAAAAGATTACCAGAAAGGAATGCGATGATCAGAGTGAGGGAGAACAATTTTCAAGTACTTTAATTATTGGAAGCCAAGTTAAGTCAATCAATTCTCAGCCTTCTGTTTCTAACAACCAGCATCCAGATCGATTACCCAAGGAAAGTGGACATTTTCCTGAAAAGCATGTGCCACATGAAACGACTTTAAAGTCTTCCTTTAGAAGACCTAAGCCAAGTAATGCAAGCCAGACTGTTACATGGGCAGATGATATAGAGCATGCTGGTAGAGGAAAACATGATGTTTTTGACAACTCAATGAGCTTCAATGTAGCACATGATGCAGAGGTTGATGACTCGTTTCGGTTTGCATCTGCTGAAGCTTGTGCGAATGCTCTACAACAAGTAGCAGAAGTTGTTGCTTCAGGTGGATCAGAATCTTTAGATGCAGGTGATTAGCGAGAGGACTTAGTTTGGTGGCTATATGCTGCTAAGTCATGAAACCTATTTAGATAATTGCTTTTTATGAATCTATAGCGTAAGCATATTTTGTCCTTTGTTTCAGTATCTGAAGCCGGGATTCTTATTGTTCCACCACCATCACATAGCAAACAAGAGGACCGAAATGATGGGGAGCATGACACATTGGAGGTCGACCGGGGGATTGTGAAGTGGCCCAAAAAGACTGTTCTTCTAGATACAGACATGTTCGAGGTTGAGGATTCCTGGCATGACACACCTCCTGAAGGTTTTAGCCTGACAGTATGTTTCTTTAATTGTAGGCTGGCATGTTTGTAACACATTCTTTTCCTCCTAGTTTCAGCTAACGCCTAGAATTTTTGTTTCAGTTGTCATCATTTGCAGCAATGTGGATGGCACTTTTCGAATGGGTTACACGCTCTTCTGTTGCTTTTCTATATGGTCAGGAAGATACATCTCAAGATCAATTGTCAGATGTCAATGGCAGAGAATACCCACGTAAAATTGTCTTGAATGGGGGAAGATCTTCTGAAATCAGACAAACATTAGAAGCATGTATTGGCCGCCTTATGCCAGTCCTTGCTTTGAACCTCAGAATCCCGATACCTGTTTCTACTCTGGATAAATATGTGGTATGTCCTGCAACTGTTTATATGGTCTTTTTTGATAACTAGTCTGATTACCCTAGTTAGATTTATTGCACAAAACGTTTGCCTCGTATTGTTTAACCTCCCTGCAAGGTTGTCAATATCGGAATTTTATATAGATTCGTTTCCCTTACGTAGGATCGTAAAATCGGATTTTTAAGTAAGATAATAAGATCTTACTTATCGGTAATTTTTTTATTAAAATGTTTTAATGTTTTTAAAATTTTAGATAGTATTTATTAAAATTGTTGAAAATTCAAAACATATTTTTTTTTATGTTTATCTTATTATAATAAATTAGCAATATTCATATTTGTGGTTTAGATGAAGTATTTCATTAACAATTTTTTATATTTCATTTAACTTATCATAATCTTTTTACATATTGTCATTATTTTATAAATGCACACTTATATAGTTATATTCATATCTAGAAAATTCAATCCTTTATATAATCAATTAATTAGACGACAAGCAATCGTCTTTATCGCCTCAAAATAGAGAGGAAAAAAATATAAAACACCACAGTAGAGAATAATTTTTTGCTCGCGTAACAAATTCCTCACAGAATAAATCAAATAACACCACACCTGCTACAAACGAACGACAAAACTTCTAATTGTAGAGAAAAACTGAAATACATATAAGGATTTGGAGGTTATGAATTGAATATGTGCTTGTGACCTATCACATGCATTGGTATGTAGTTCCATTGCTACATTTTAATGGAGTAGGGTTAAGCTGTTAATCTCATCTGCAGGCCCACTTGCTTGATACAATGTCTTTTCTTGAAGCATTGCCACCGTTTAGAACAAAGCAGTGGCATGTTATTATCCTTTTGTTCTTGGATGCCCTCTCGGTGCAGCGAGTTCCCTCTCTTACACCATTTGTAACTGGAAGCAGCACAGCAGTGCACAAGGTTAGTTAATTACAGTAGCTCCTTGAATTTCATGATTTAGCTCACTTGCATTATAGTTCGTGATTAGCTCAGTTGTGCAACTGTCATTTGTGTCAGTTCAACTTTCCATGTTTGTGCTTTTAGAAATTGCATTAATTCGGGGTGTAGATAAACTTTACAAAATTATTTTTAAAGTTGCTCTCTT
This sequence comes from Acanthochlamys bracteata, assembly GCA_019914995.1. Lineage (NCBI taxonomy): Eukaryota > Viridiplantae > Streptophyta > Magnoliopsida > Pandanales > Velloziaceae > Acanthochlamys > Acanthochlamys bracteata. The sequence goes on from CM034133.1 coordinate 3,771,003, forward strand.
ATATTTATCTATAGATGAGTGAGATTCTGTTATTATTGTTTTCTTGAATCAACACGCTCAATAGTGCTAGTGTTGGAATTCAAAATTTGATGCAAAGAATCTGCAGACATTAGCATATTGATTCAAGATGCAGGTAAAAATTTGTTTTCTCATTCCCATTTGAATCAGGTATATAAGGCCATGTGTGGGTTCCGTATGTAATTAACTTTTTTTATGCCATAGGCCTTAAATCTGATTAAGGTACTCTTGGGGAGAGTTTTGCACCCCATGATTTGAGTTAGCTTTGTGGTATGGATGTTTCGTTGTTTGCTTTATTATCGCGAGTTATGATTTTTTTGTTTTCAGTTAGCTGATTTTCTTTTTTTAATGGATGTTTGTTTGGTATTTTATTTTTGGGATTGCTTGTTGTCAAACAGGTGCTAGCTGCTGCACAGGTATCCATAGAAGAGTATGATACAATGAGGGACCTTCTTCTTCCACTTGGCAGGGTGCCTAAGTTTGCAATTCAGAATGGTGACTAAAAAATCAAGTTAGTAGCTATTGATGTAGATGGGCAACTTGATGCTGTTCATCATTGGTGGAAACCAGTTTCTTGCTTTCCTATTATGTTGTATATGTGTATATTTCAAAGTGGAAACAACTACATCATGTGAATGTTATAGCCAAGATATTTGGATTAGAAAACACAGCACTATTCATAGTTACTGCTGTCTTGTTTCTGGAAATGAAGTGGGTGCATGTCATATATAAGGACAGAGCTGAACATGAATGAAGAGAGCAATTCAAGGTTGTTTGAGCTCATAGAGAATCCAAATATATTTCAGGAGCGTCGGCTTCAACTCAGGCTTCGATCTTGTATTGACACCCACATTGGTTAGGACTGCTATTTATCAGTTTCTGGATATTGTCTTGGTGCTCAGGTTGTCTATAGTAAAGTGAACTATAATTTCACCCATACTGTAGGATTATGTTCTACGTGCAGCTTACTGGGTAGACTCCAGCAATGATCGAGACCTACAGCAAAGCTGCAACAGGCAGTTCCTCCCTGCTCTAGTTGTTGGCATTTACATAATGCTATGGTTTTGCCGCTACTTGGAGCAGGCACACTCTCAAGGTGGTGTGTACCTTATCAACAGACAACAGCTACGCCTACTAGTTGTCTGGAAATATGTGCAAAGTCAACAATCAATACATATGTTCAGGAAAGAACGAAGCAATGCCACAATGACGTTTTCTTGTATCAGCGAGTTTAGCTGGCCAACTCAGTGAGTTGTACCCCCGCGTTCGGCACTTGACATGCATCTGCAGTACTTCTCATGGATTAGCACTGTTGAAAACTTTTCTGTACCACACACTAACAATGAGGAAAGAGTAACATATCTAAACAGTCCAAGAAAAATTCACATCACCGCCGTAAGTCAGATGACATCCAAATAGACAATAACTCACGATGTAAATAAATGGAAGACATTGACCAATATCAAATATGGACAACGCTAATTAGCAATGAACGGGATAACAAATGTAAGGAAAACCATAAACATAGATGAGTCTGTGACCACTCTGTCAATGTATGTACAAGGACCCCCACTAACTCCACAAAAATAATAATAACAATAACTACATTGAACTACAAAACTGCTCGCCGCTACCTAACTGAAGCAGGCCCACCTCAACATCACTTGCATACAATTCTCCGTCTTCTGTACCTGTACAGCAGAAGGCAGAACAATTCTACACTATATAACTTTACGATACAAATCCTTCACTCCAACCAACTCCTAAGGTTGCACAGGGCCTCTGCAGACAGGTTACAGCACCTGAGCTTTGGTCCCTGATGCGAATCTCCAGCACGTGGATAAGTAGGTGAAGGATCTTGGCTCTCTGAAGAGAAGCAGACCACAACAACAGTGAGGTTATCGATGGTCTTAAGCCTCAGTGCCTCCATGACCACATCCCTTGCACATTGCTCAGGGTCGTCATGCCTCCTAAGACCTCTTCTAACTATGCCAACGGCTTGTTGGCTCGACATCACATCCCAGATGCCATCACACCCAATAATCAGGAACTCATCATCTTCTGTCAACATTGTCCGTTTGAATTCAGGCTCAGCAATCAGTGGTGAAGGAGAGCCTCTGGGGAGTTTGATGTCCCAGTCACCAAGTGCCCGTGTCAATGAAAGAACACCATTCAAGTAACCATCCTCGACATAGCCCCCACACTCTTCTACCCTCTGGCGCTCAGCTGGAAAGTTAGGGCGATGATCCTGTGACATATCCACTGCTTGACCCTTTCTACATAAGACAGCTCGGCAGTCACCAGCATTGGCCACCAAAAGGAGCCTGGAAAAGGAAAACATATTTAACAACAGAATGAACTATGAAATACATAGTTTCTACATATCAAATAAACAAAATAGATGGCTGCAATTACACAAGGCACCCAGTGTGAAACCATCAGCCTAGTGGTCATTTAAATTCTGACACACTATGATTGGAATCAATCATGGAAATAAACTACAGACCATTACTCATTAAGAGTAATTAAATACTGGTCATGATATCGGAATCCTCTTTAAATCACAAAGACAAACCAGTCAAACAACAGGAAATAGCAACAAACAATGCCTTACATTAAAGGTAGACTGAACACTCAAATGCAAGTGACTGAGATCATTACCTCCCAACGATTAACGCTGTTAATGCAGTGGTTCCAGAAGAGCTGCTGACAGTACAATCATCAGCCAAAGCAACGTCAGCAAGGAGGAATGCATTCCGCAAGGAGTTCTCAACATCTCGTATAAAAGTATCATTGGTGTCTGATTCTTGTGGAAATCCAGCAACCTCAAAGAAGAATCTCATGGCATGCTTCCTCAGATAAGTAGCTGCATCTGGACCACCATGTCCATCGAACACGGCATAAAAGGCGCTAGGTTCTGGACACCTGAAAGAGGATCCTAGATATGCTACCAAATCATCAATGCAGATGTGCTCATCTTCCATGTACCTTCGAAGCCCGATGTCCGCAAAACTACCAGACCTAATTGTGGGTACAAACTGAAGCATCGCAGGTTCAACGGTGACATTTGGAGCAGCATCTGATGACCTGATATCCTGAAAAAATGTAAAAAAACAAACTAGTAATAACGATGACCATCATTGAAAAGCCTGAACTTGTTGTAAACCTAATTGAACAACTACATTCTTTTGGCACCAAAAGATGGAGGATGAAAACAATTTATCATCATTACACAGGAAAGAAAAGAGGTAGGCTTCTTTTGATAAGAAAATATTGTCACATAACGTTTGGTAGATTAATGAGCAACTCTTGAGGTTCGGTTTATTAAAAAATCCAAACAAGATCAGTACTTACTATTATACACCAAGCTAATTTAAAAATCCTATGGTTTCAAGTCTATGGATCTACATACCAGCTTTATCACAACGAAAACTTTCTGAACATCACAGTTATGTAATTCTTAATTGACAAGAAAGATATATCATACATGAAACTCACATGATTCATAATAAAGTCAAACACCTCCGTATCCAATCAGTACAATTATTGAATCCGTAAATCCCAAGCGCTATCACCCACAATTAATGAACACAGAACGGTAAACTAAGAAGCATACCATCCAGGACCAAAGAAACAAATCAAGATTCTCCATACAAACAAAACCAAGAAACGAAATTCGTATATTCACCAACAAAAACACACATACACACCAAAACCTGAAAAAGTATCAAATTTTTATTAGGTATTTCCATGTAAAGAAATCAGACAACAAAAATAGACACAACCACCAGCTCAGACGCCGCCGCTACCTCAACGGAAACCGCATCAGTTCCCTTTGCCGCCTGCCGGTAAACAACCGCCGGCGGTGACGCCGGCGTTGAATTCACTGCCTCCACCATCTCCTCGATCCCTTTCGCTATACATCGATACTGAACATCAAGCACTGGAATGGTCTGGTGCAAAACCTCTGCTCCGGCCACCATCTTCGTCTCCAATTCCTCAAATCACCACCACCAACCGAATCTTCACAAGACGATCTAACCAAAAACCTCGTCAAAATCCAATCTTTAACAACAAGCAAACCTCGATTAGATCAAATTTCAAGCTAGGGTTTGCAAAATTACTTTCTTGATTTCGTTTGTTTGTGGATTTTATTTCTTGGCGTATCGAAGTCGGAAAAAGAACTAAAAGATTGAATATTTCTTGAGACGTTTATTTATATATCCACCTCTAATTCTTACCGGCTGTAACCGGTACACGGTATCGCCCTTACCGTCACGTGGTAGTTACCATCTTGAGTTAAAAGAATGGTCGCGTGTACGCGATTGGAGAGTGATATAACTCAGCCACGTGGAGTCCACAAATCCTGGTGTCATGTTCCGTTACCGTAATACCCTTAAACACTCTATTAAAGAGTCAAACCCAAAGCAGTCAAACTTCTGTAAACTCGTATGTCAGAGCCGTTGGAATAGTCTTTCCAGTGTTAATGGCCGTTGGATGTCTAGAAGGTCGTGGTGGTAGCGCATGTAAATAATGAGTTGTGAAGGGGTAATGTAGGAATGGTTTCCTATTAACGGCGCTATATCTAGTTGCAGAAGTTTCCCGCGTTCACACTCGCGTCGCTCCTTACGCTACCGACATTTGCTCCCGCGTGTTCTGCCTGCCACAATAGAGGATCCATGTTTTTAACCACGAAATGAATTCCAGAAAAAAGAGAAACCCCGCAAGAGTGCAAGGGTGCAATGTGTTCATTTTTACAGAAACTAACTTTTTATAAAATTCTTTGGTAGTAACTTTTCGTAGTACTTATTATTATTTATAAAATACTTTTTATGTTTAAATAAATTTTATAGTATTCAAAAATTACATGTACAGATAAAATATATATACTTTTATATTTTTTTTATAAATAAATAATAAATTTTATTTATATAATATAAATTAAATAAATAATATAAAAAATAATTTCAAAATTGGGATAGTGGGTATGAGCTATTGTTGTCAGATCCGTACCGAACCGTTGGCCGAAACGATAAATGATCCGAATTTGTAAAAAATCTTCTGTACAGTTGACCCGTTTCGATCCTTTTCGATCCGTTTTGATCCGCTTCAACCGATCGACCCGTCCGTATTAGTCAAATCGGATTGAATAAAATTTAAAAAATTTAAATTGATGATATATTTAATATAAAAATAATTATTAATAATTTATATTAAAAATAATATGTAGTTTAGATTTTATATTTGAATGTGATAATGCAAAAATATAATTGATTATATTTTATTTATAAATATCAATTATTAGTGATTTTTAAAATTTTATATTGTAAATATTCAGACTCAAATATGTATACATAAGAAAGTTGATTATATTTTTTATGATTTATTTATTTTATAATTTTATCTTCTTCTAATCTCCTAATTTATTTAAATATTTTTCATTAAAAATTTTCGTTGCTATTATTATTGTGGTAATACCATGGTGGCAATATTTCAATTTTAGATGTGATTATTATTACTGTTGTTATTGATAATAATACTATAGTAAAAATACTCTAATTTTTTACTGTGATTGCTGTTGGTATTACTGTTGCTAGTGCCATAATAATATTAAATTTTTCACTGTAATTGTTGTTATTATAAGTTAAAAATTTTTTAATATTATTGATCCGATGGTTCAACTGGTTGACCCAACAAGTTAATTCGAAAACTATGATCCGAACAGTTTTTTGATTCGATGTTCGGTCCGATTCTGACAACTATGGTATGAGCTTTTTAACATCTAATCAGGGGATGTTAACTTCTAATCAGGGGATGTTAACTTAGCTTTATACTCACTTACAGAAAGTGTGCTTGGAGTTTGAATGTTTGAAAAAAATTAAAATTTGTGTGTTCACTTTATATTAAAAATAAATTTGGAAGTGCAAGTTTTAGCTTTTAAATATAAAATTTGAATGTGAAGTTTTTTGCACGAAAAACTGAATTTAGTTGTTTTGTTTAATTTACTTTGAAAGTAAGTTAAAAGTAAAATTTTTAGTAGACAAAAATAAATTTATATGATAGATAAATACGCCCTTAATTTCTAAAGGCACGTATGTTTCTTAAGTTCACCATTCGCATATGATATATGTAGCCCAAGGTAGCTGAATTACATTTAACACGTATTTATCTAAAATTAAATTCATCTTTCAAAAATAAATTTATAAAAGTGAGTTCAGAATTTGAAATTAAGTTCGATAAATGTAAATTTTTTGTGTTTGTATTAAAAATGAGTGTAGAAGTAAAATATTTGGTTTTGATTGAATTGAAAGTGAAATTTTTGTCAAAGAAAATTGATATTAATCTTTTGTATTTATTTTGTACTAAATGAGTTTGAATTGAAAAAAAAAAAGTGAGTTTATACGATATATAAACATGCTCTAAGGACGACATTTGTCAACACCTATGATTACGAGGATTAAAGAAATTAGGAATGTAATTATACAAGGTGAGGCATGATATAGATAAGACTAATTAAAAAAAAAATAGTGATTCTATTATAATCTATTTTGTAAGTGCATGATTGTCGTCAATTATATAGCAGATAATAGTTTGTTTTATAAAAATTATTATTAATTCTAATTCAAATTTTTAACTAATAAAAATTGTATCTGTAAAAGTTAATAAAAAATGTACAAGAGCTAAAAATAAAAAAGTAACACACGGATCGAAAAATTAGAAATGCAAATAATTGGAGTTTTAGAATATACCACTAATGGCTCTAATTTAATTTTTAAATAAATATGATAATAGATTATGATGATTGTGAAGACTTTATACCTAAAATCTTGGTCCAATTATTAGATACGATTTCTAATTATGACCTTAAATTTGGTCCAGTATAAAATCATCTATCGCTAGTGATATTCTAACTCCTTATCTAGAAATTACTAACGATGCATTAGGTTCTGTGAAATCATAAATTATATAGTTACATTCACTTTGATCTAGTAAATATTAATTACAGTTATTAATCTTGTAATTCGTAAATTCTTCTGTGGTTGGTCCTCGCAAACACAATTAATATAATAATTTAGATATCAAACTCAATACTAATCGTGAATGCAAATTTAACATTTAAATATTCTTTCAAATAAGAATTAACAACTCACATAAAATCAACAATCTATACATTCCATAATATTCAAGAAATAAATTAAATTTATTAGGATTTCATTCTAATTCTAATTTAGAGAATTTAGCCACTCATATTAATACGCACAATAATATTATATAAAAAATAAAACATGAGGAAAAGAAAAAAAAACAAATCTGAATAATTTTTATTCTCTAATCTGATCTTTTTTCTGTCTCCCGTTCGGCTCTTTCTAGATTTTCCGTTTTATAGTTAAACTTTCTCCCACAAAATTAGAAAAAAAATCTTCAGAATTTTTGAATTAGATTTGACGATAGATTTGATGCTGCATCTTTGGATTAGATTTAATTAGGGCGTGTTTCAAATACCCGTAATTGAGTTTCGTGAAAGTGGAAAGTAGGAAGTAGAATTTTTTGAAAAATGAAGTGAAAGTAGAGTTCAGTATTTGTGCTTCAATAGATTTTAGAAGTGTGTTGAAAATTAAAAAATATAGCTGTATTAGAAAATGTGCAAATAAGAAAGTTGAAATTATAGTTTCGTATGTGGAAGTGAAGTTCTGAGTTGTTTATGTAATTGAAACATATGAACTGTTCGTAGCTCAAAATCTTGTAGGAAAAAGTAAAATTATGGGCGTTTAGAACACGCCCTTAGTCAAAGGCATCAATGAGGACCTCCGCTTGGTTGTTTATTTCCTCCCATGATTAGCTCTTTTCTTTCTTTAATAAGATGATAAGATCATTATGTTAGAAAATATATGGGATTGAAATGGGCCAACTTCTTGTTGATATATAACACTTTCTTACATTTCTTCAACAATTTATTTTTTTATTCACCTATACTTCACAAAAATAAAATAAAATAAATTAATTTGTATTATGAATAAAATTTTAATAAAATATTAATATTTACTATAATAATTAGATATAATAAATATGTATCATTATATATCATCAGGGCACATGTTCTCAACGAGTATGCACAATTGGCTAACTATTTTGAGGCTGTTTAAATTACGTTTGTGATCCCTAACCCTCTAGCTTAGGTTTGCTCTGGCCACTAATATTTAGAAAGTTTCAAAATTTACCCTACTGTCAGTTTATCCGTGAGTTTGATTAACTAGACAATATAAAATTTAGCCTATTTATATTACTTTAGTTATTTAATTAATATATTAATACTACCTATTAATATCAATTGAAAATTAAAATTGTCATTCGTTTTCCCCTCTGCCCTCTCCGATCTATCCAGTGACTTTATTGGCTGATAACAAAAGGACATAAAATAGGGATACAATCTTTAGTGACTTTATCGGCTGTCATTCATTTTCATCTACGGTTGAAGTTCCCTATTTCTGCCTAGGCTGACGTTAAAGACCTGAAACTATTTCTGATTGTAGTAATCCTCCATGAATCATACCACCATATCCAACCTTAAGAATGGCATGTTACAATATCCCTTACATTTCCAATCCTTGAGCATGCATGAAGGCCTTACGCAGCAGAGAGGAGGTTGCACTTCATTGGTTGCTTTATTCTTCAAGATGAATTTAGGAATGCACTTTTGAAAATGGCTCCTTCGTGCTTCATTCACGAATCACCCAAAGCACAAACTTTAGTCAAAAGAACGGTTTATAACTCTGCAATTGTTGGTGATGAGAGTAAACGACCTGAAGCTGCTAGATGTTCAAATCCAAAGGTTGGTACTTTCAACCTTAAGTACTGGAAAAGATCAATAAATCTTCTTCTAGCTGTTAAATAAAAAGAAAAAGAAAAAAAAAAAAAAGAGTTCAAAGTTTGTTGAACTGTAGTTTTGAGTGCTTCAGCTGATCGGAAGCTCTAAAGAATAGAAAGAAATTAGTTTATTATTTGTTAACTAGAAAAAAATCCGGCTAAGCAAAATCATAACGTGGTCTCAAATTAACTAACGGAAGGCGTTACAATTGAACCACTTTCGGAACAAATAGGAATTATAATGAAACTACTTAAAGAATAGTAAGTTATATAAGGGCATCAGATGCAATTTTAGACTTTTTTTGGACGGCAACGTTGTGCAATGTATCTTAGTAGTTGGAAGTTTTGAAGGTTGTCTTTTGCAGTCGAGTTTTTTGCATAGAAGTACCAAAGAGAGTCTTCGATAAAATTAAAAGCAGAAGGTCAAAAGTTTTGTGCTTATGTATTGTTAAGGACTTCTTAAACTGCCTTTGAAATCAATAATTAATTGGAGTACATATATAACAAATGCTGAAAATAGAGCACATATGTAATTAATTTTTCATGTCTTTCTAATTTGTTAAATTAATTACCAATTTTAGTGTGTAGTTAGTCAAGCAGTAACTAAAGGTTAGGTAAAGTTGATATTTATACTTGTCGAGTAGATAGATTCGTTTTTTACTTCTATACTTTTTCACCTTTTATATTGTAGTGATCTTTATCTATAATCGTCACCTTTTTTATTGTCTCATTACACATTAGCTCTAAATAAACGAAGCATACAAGAATCAATCAGTGATTAACTTTTATGTGACCTGGACTTGTTTTGTGATATGGATCATAGCTAAGGCAGCATGTCAAAGCAAATGGGAATCCCAAGATCTAAGTATTGGTAGACAAAATTGTTTTCTTTCCAGTAGGCCTTCTCTTTACAACACAACTTCACCTTTCTCCTAATATTAGTTCTATGGGCCTAAGGTGGTGTAAATTTATACAGCATTATGCTTATTATGAAACCCTTGTCTGATCTACTCCCTTTCATGTGTTAGTGTAGGTCATATTATTTTGAATATCGATACTTTAGTGAGATATTGTACCTTGATTGGTTAAAACTTGTTCTAGCTGCAGAGTACCATTCTGGCTGTTGCTGGTGTTGGCACTGCCTCAGTTAAATTGTGGGATACTTCCTCATGGCAACTAGTTGCATCTTTGGATGTTCCAAGACCAAAAGGACCAAACCTGATAGTACTGGGAGTGAGAAATTTGTACTTTCTGTTGTATGGAGTCCTGATGAAAGCATCTGGCCTGTGGATCTATGGATGGCTCAGTTGCCCTCTTTGATGTTGCTCGTGCAAATTTGCTTCATCGTCTCGACGGCCATTTCATGCCAGTTAGGTCCATGGTGTATTCTTTACTGCCTCTGATGATACGCATTTTCACATGTACAACTCCGAAGGAAAGAATATTATTCAGGCAATGTCTGGCCATTCAAGCTGGGTTTGGAGTGTGGGATCCTAGTCCAGAAGGTGCAGCCATAGCAACAGGTTACAGTGATCTCACAGTTAGACTCTGGAACCTAAGCATGAGGGCTACTGTGCAGACAATGACAAATCATTCAGGTCAGGTCTGGGCTGTCGCATTTCGACTCCATGCGGGAACTGGAGTACACGCAGGAAAGCTTGCAAGTGTATCAGATGACAACAGCAACATTTCATTTCATGACTATTCATGATAGAAGTGAAGTCTTGGATTATTTTTTTTTCTTTTTTCCTCTTGCGGTTGGATGTTGTCCTCTACAATCTGTGCCATCAGGTAGCACCTCTGTGGGGAAACTTGAATTCTGCTTGTGGGATATTATAGTTAAGCCACGTTGTCAGAATGATCAATGCAAAACATGATACTCACCCTATGTTTTCTTTGCAGCAACTTCTTGTATGTTCAATCTGAAGCTGAAGCTGCCCTGAGGGAAAAATGTGAAAATTATTATTACCTGATCTATAACTGCTCGTTATTATCTTTGTCTAAGGGAATACGCCCTTGTTTCATTAAATTATATAACCCGCAATTGGCCAAAGGTGCCAAAATGATTTATAATTTCTTTTTCTTTTTCGTATATTTTTCTGTAGATATGTTGCACCTCAATTATTTTGCTTGAATGATGGAATATTTAAAAGTGTTTATAGAATAGATTTTTTTTAAAATAAAAGTGTATTTTTATTTTTTGAGAAATAAGCTTTATTTTTTATTTAAAAAATAATAATAATAGATAATAAAAAATTTTTACTATAAATTTTTTTACAAGTTTTAAAATTTTAAATTAAATAATTATATATATACTAAAAAATATAAAATAAAAATTTAAAAATCAGATTTTGTGGTATTAGTTACCGACAGTTGCTTGGATTCTGGAATTTGTTATAAGTACATTCTGCCGGAGCGTTATTAAGCCGGGATTATCTTGACCGATTTCCCGCTGGATGGCAACTCCCAATGAACGGTACGGATGTGTTCTTTGAAATTTGGATTTAGAACAAGAGATAATTCATGATCTGTTGAAAAATCAATAGAAAATTTGGGATTACTTTTATCACATTTTTAAAATAAAGTTTTTTTATTTAAATTCTTCAATAAAGTTTTTATTATATTATAAATTTATTTAAAATTAAAAAAAAACTTTATTATTTTCTAAATTAAAAATATATTACTTTTTAAACTAAAAAATATTATTTATTTAAAAAAATTAAAAGTGCACACAAAAGTTATCTAATTCAGATATAGATTATTATTCAAGCTTGGTCGACTTGGTCGAACGGAGACTCCTCCGTTTTCGCCGGCGCTTGACCACTCATCTGCCAACCAAGCACAGCATCAATATAATGTGTTGAACTTTGAATCCAATTTTATTGATTCGCTCACTTGCTTCAAGGCACTTGGTAATGATTCCCTAGGACCCACTCTACATTTTAAAATAACATGTCCCGATAATAAAGTTTTATAAAATAAAGTATTAGAAAATGTACTATTAAATAATTTATAAAAATAAAAAATTTATTTAGAAAATAATTTCGCGTGAAAGTTACAACTGGGTGAAGCAAACACGGCATATACTTCTCATCCAGTGTTTAGGGGCTTATTTATTTATACTGGTAATTTACTTTTTTAATTCACTTTTAATTTCAATTTATTTGATTAAAAATAAATATACATTTTAAATTAAATTTTTGGTGTAAATTTATTTTCAAAAAATAAATTTTGAAAATAAGAATTCCACTTTAAAATTCACTTTTGAAATTCGTGTTGTTGTCATTTCACTTTTAAAGTTACTTTAACAAAATTACTTATTATCAAATTTATACTCAACTCTAAATTTTATTTTACAAACCTATTTTAAGAAAATAAAATTTATCAAAATAAGCATAGCCCTAAATTGACAAAGCAATATCGATTGCTGCATATTGACTGCTTTTGGAAGCAGTTATCACATCTAAAAGTTTTTTTTATAATTTCTTTAATTTTAAAAAATATAAATAAATTATAAATTATAAATAATTAGTATATATAATTTTATTTTTTAAAAATATTTAAAAGCTTTTTTTTAAATATAAAAATCACTTTTAAAATGCATCGTTTGTTTTAAAACACTGTTTAGACAGAATATCCTTTTGTTTTCCTCTAGCAAACAAAGAGGTTTGTCTCCCAAATAGCTCGAAGCCTTGAATGATCATTGATTGAAGGCTAGAACTCATCAACGATAAACATAACAAGCTGTCTTTTTATATTCAGATGTATAGGTTTTTGTTGCCAAAATAGAATAACCAAATGCAGATTTTGACCAATTTTATCTTTAATTTGACCTGTTCCTTGATTCAAGCACAACCCTGTGCAGAAGTTTTGCTTGGAAATTGCACTATGGTTCCCTTGCTACATGTTCAGATATGTCCATTACTACTTCCCCAATAGTAGCACCACCGAGAAGAACAAAAATGGCGCAGAAACCTTGATCGATGTACATTTGGGTATTTGGGTAAGTTTGAATAGTTGTCTCCTGTGTTAAAATAACGTTTGAAAATATTTATGAAGTTAAGTTTTTTTTTAAAATAATGATATTCTAAAACTTTTTAAAATAAATTTAATTTGTTTATTTAAAATAATAAAAATTATATCTAAAATTTTTTATTATTTTTATTTTTTACGTTTTAAAACATTTTTAAAAATCAGTAAAAATATTGAAATAAATTATTACAAAGTATATAATATTTATTTAGAATAATAAATACTTTAAATTTAACTGCAAATGTCCCCTAAATTTAAATTAATAATTTCCTTTAGTTAAGATACCCATTGTTACCGGAGTAAGTGCCATGATTAAGGTTATCTGTGAGAGAGCTTTTAAAGCGCGTATCTTTTCAAAAACTAATTTTTAATTTTTTTTCATCGCATATTTTTTAATATATATTTTATAAATATTTTTTATTGTATATTTTTATTATTTTTTTAGAAGTAAAAAAATAAAATTTTTATTTCTAAAAAAATAAAAATATCTTTTATTTTAGAAAAATTTTATTTTATAAACACGCCTCCAAAAACTCATTTTTATTTTATATTATTAAATATTTTTTTATTAATATAATATAAATTTATATGTCATGATATTATTATTATTTATATTGAGATAAACAAATAGAGCTCTTCAAATTGTTTTCAAAATGTTCTGTACTCTACAAAATTTATTTTATAAATACTTCAAAAGATTTTTAAAAATAAATAGTACAATACGCTGCGTAATTTTGATTTTGAAAGTAAATTTTTGAAAGTGAATTATTAAAATAATATTAATAAAAGTGATGTATTTTATTCTATTAAAAATGAGTTAAAAATTATTTTTTTATAATAAAAAATAAATTAAAAATAATTTTTAATAGAGAAGAAATTATTTTTGTGTAAAAGAACACAAACTAACTGATTTTAAATTAGTTTTGTTTTCAGAATTTTTCTTTAAAATGCACTACGTTTTACTTCACCTAGAAATAACTTTCTATGTTTATTTGAAGAAATTATGTTCACATATTTATTGTTTAATATCTTAATTATTATTTATTTGTATAAATTTACTTCCATATACTTAATTCTGCATAAAGACATCATTGGCAAATAACAACAACATACAATTCTTTGGTCAAATTCGGATTTACAGGGACATAAATAAATGGATAATAATCACAAAAAACATAGATCAATACACAAGTTACCTGTTGCTTTCATTTTTGTTTCAGGCGCGGAATTTGACCAAGGAAAGAAAGAAGCTGAAGAAAATGTTACATGCATGAAATTTCATAGATGAATCCACACAATTGCATTAGAATTTCTTCTAGTAACTTTAATAATGTTTTAAATACACGATATATATTTCATAAATTTAAACATAAGAAATAAAATTTTAAAAAATGGAATATAAATAAATTTAATTTTTCTATTTTAATTTTATTTGAAAGTGAGTTAAAATTAATAAATTTAAATTTAAATTTTAAAATGATATGTTTTAGAATAATAAAATAAAATTTGTAGTTCAATAAGTAATTAAAATACATGATATTTTTTAAATTCCAAAAAATTAAATTCAGGATATTAGTAATTTCTTCAATATTCGGACGACATCGTACGTGCGATGAGTTTATTAACCAACAAACTTGCTCTAGTTGAAAGGAAACTTAATTTATTAAGAATATATTTGAACATTATTAACGTAATGGTGATGACGTTGATTTTCAGTTGCTTGTGAAAATGAAGGTCAAATTCAACAGTGGATAAGCTCAACAACTTTCAAGAGCTCTTGGCATTCCATTTTAATTTAAAAAAGTTTATTTTATTTTATATTTTTAAATAATTTTTTATAAATTGTATTAAAAATTAAAAATTTTTTTTACTAGTAATGTTATTAATACTTATTATTATTATTTTTTAAAAATAAAATTTATTTTCTAAATAAATAAAAAATTTATTTTAAAAAAATATTAAAAATAAACTGCTAAACTGAGTAGTCACTAAAGAGCATTTAAAAGTATTTTTAAAACAAAAATTTTTTAAATAAAAATATTTTCATTTTTTAAAAAATAAGTTTTATTTTTATTTAAAAAAGATCATATAAAAATTTTTATATTTTTTTAAAATTTTATAATTCTTATATATTTATAAAACATATATTAGAAAATATAAAATAAAAAACAATATTTTTTAAGAAAAATACTCTCAAGCGGATTTAAAGGTGTTTTGAAATAAATTTTTTTTAAATCAAAAGTATTTTTTATTTTTTTGAAAAAATGAATTTTATTTATTTTGTTTTCAAAAATAATAAAAAAATTTAATAAAAAGTTTTTTTTATAAGAATTTTCTTACAATTTCTAAAATTTAAAATATTTATAAAATATATATATAAAACATAAAATTAAAAATTAAAAAATTATTTTTATAATAAATTAAGCCAAACGGCTCTTGAAGTGTTCGTTCATTCTTTAATTGTTTTCGTTTGTTTGCATATTGTGATTCACATGCATGAAAGGAGCATATCCAATTTTTTCTTCTTACCCATTTTGTAATCTTTATTATCAGCATTTTATTTTTCTTTCTCATCTGCACACACCAACAAGAGCAATTAAAGAAGAAAAAAAATTCAACATGACTTTTAAAGGATTTTTAGAAATTTTGTAACTAAGAAAAAGTGATACACACTACTTGCGGAAACTTTTATAAATATTAATAAAGAATATATATTAAGATAATCTTTTATGTATGATTTTCTAAAAAATCATAAAAACTTTCTATATTTTTTTAAAAAAATTTATTTTTCCACTATATCAACATAACTTAGATCTTTTATATTAAAGAATTGACTAATTTTTTGTTTCATTTTAAAATTTTGTCCATTCAACACCTTCTCATACATTAATACAAATAACTCCCTCTAACTTCTAACATGAATTCAGGCAAATACTGTTTTAACTTCGACTTAATATTCTTTGTATATGGTACAAATTTTAGGTATTAATTGAGTTTGAAAGTACTTATAAAAATAATTTTTTTAATAAAAAATATTTTTATTTATTTCAAATAAATTTTTAAATAAAATAATAATAATAAATATAATAAAATTTTAGATATAAATTTTTTTATTATTAAAATTTTAGTAAATTTGATAAAATATTTATTAAATACTTAAAGTTGAAAAGTTAAAACTAATTTCCGAAAATGTACAGCCAGCCCTAAATCCAATTCTTTCTATAAAAGTTATCTACAAAGATGGGGTCGTTGAAGTTGAAGTATTATCTTTGCAGTAGAAAAAACACTTAATTCTGGGTAAAATTTGTTTGAAGTTAAGTTTGTAGTAAAATATGAATTTTACCATTTTTAATTAAACAAAAACATAATAAAATAAGTAGCCAGATTGGAATCTGGGTAAGGCATGTGACTTCTGCCAGCCCAACCCAATAAAAGATATTTAAAGGAAAAATCAATAAAACCGCCTATCCTCAATGGCGCCCAACCAACCACATATTATTTTACTAATTTAATTATTAAAATTAACCGAAATGATTTATAGTTATTTTCGGAAAAAATAAAAAATTGCAAAACTAACCCTTAAATTAATATAAAAATAATTACAAAAGAGGCACTGTGTTTTTTATTCTTGTTTTTAGTTTAAAGAATTTAAAGAATGGTCAAAAAGTCTCTCCCACGCTTTGACTGACTGTGGCTCACTCACTCTTACCCACTCCCCAAAAATAAAGAAAAAAGAAATAATCCTGACTTTCAGGGACTTGCATATAAAAACTTCAAACTAACTCTTTCACGTTTCAGTTTTTCACAAGCGAAAAGGAAAATTGAAAAAAAAAAAAAAAGAACAAGTGGAGAAACAGCAGAAGGAGAGAAAGAAAGCTTCTTGTTTTCAAACTTTGAAAGATTTCTTCTTCTTCTTCTTTTACTCTTTCGTGTTAAATCGAAGACCAGTTTGAGTCAAGAAATAGAGAAAGATCGAATTATTTTCTTCAATTTTCGGATTTATTTGGTTTTTATATTTTATTTTTTGCGTTTCTTGGTACGAGATTGAAGCGGTGAACAGTTCTGGGTGTTCAGATCTTGTAAGTTTTTTGTGCCTTGTTTATTTTTCTGCAATTTTATATTTATTTTGGAATTTTTTTTGGGTTTTGATGTGGTTCTGTTGTGTTCGGACATCTTGTTTTGAGTTAGATCCCCATTTCTTCACCCTGTTATAGTTCTCTAGATGTTGTTCCTGATTTTCTTATTCTTTTCTAGAATTTTCAAGTATGGTATAGAAACACAATTTTTTCTAGTCTTCTCTAGTTTTCATCGTTAGATCCATTTTTGTTTTGTTTTTAAGGTATATGTAGTTAATATTCTCTATTGGGATGGAAGAGAAAGTTCAAAATCGTTTTTGTTCTTTTATATAAAATTATTTGAGTTATTAAGTAGCAAATTTTAGTTATTGAGTTATAAATTTGAAAATCGTTTATTTTTCTGGTAAGCTTTTGCTAGTTGTTTCTTACTTCATTTCAGAGTTAAAGTTAGAATTGTTTCAAAATTTTCATCGAGAATAATGATTCAGATCATGTACACGTTTTGTCTTCTTTATTCATGTATAAGCTAAGGTCTTGAGTTAAGTTAGTTAAAAGACTGATTAAAAGGTGCCAGGGAAAAAGATTTCATTTTTCCTAATGTTTGTTGCTACTTATAGAGTCTTTGTCTTTGTCATGTACCAGGTTATGAATTGGTTCATTTGTTGCAGAAGCGCAGATATAACAGATTGCTATTAGAAGTCTGTAGATTGTTCCTTCCAATATATGGCTTCGATTAGTATGGCACCGTCATCAGGATTTACAAACAATGGTAGCAACAATGTTGGAGTAGACAGATTACCAGAAGAGATGAATGATATGAAAATACGAGATGATAAGGTAGATTGCGGGACTTGGATATGCTCCTGACATATTGGAAACTTTTGAGTTAATTTGAGCCTTTCTGATGGAGTTTGAGCTCATGTTTTGAACATTATGGATAATCACAGGAAGTTGAAGCAACAGTCATAGATGGAAATGGTACGGAGGCTGGTCATATAATTGTAACAACAATTGGTGGTAGAAATGGCCAGCCAAAGCAGGTGATGATACTTTTGAGTAGTGAATGTAAAAGCATTCTCACTGCTGTTTTATTTGTTCTAAAGCCTTTCCTTTAATTCTAACGTTGTTGATTTATATTTTTGTTAATCTCAGACTATCAGTTACATGGCTGAGCGAGTTGTGGGACATGGATCCTTTGGCGTCGTCTTCCAGGTTAGTATCTGGTGGTTTTTGAGAGTACTGAGTTTATGGAGTTTTTTGTGCGAGAAATATCGGCGATTTTGTTACTGGATTCATGTATATAGTATGGTAATCTGGTTAGTTGATCCATTCTCCTTCTTAGGCTAAATGTCTGGAGACTGGTGAAACGGTAGCTATAAAGAAAGTTCTTCAAGACAAGAGGTACAAGAACCGTGAATTACAAACAATGAGGCTCCTAGATCACCCGAATGTTGTCTCTTTGAAGCATTGCTTCTTTTCAACAACTGAAAAGGAGGAGCTTTATCTGAACCTTGTGCTGGAATATGTGCCTGAGACAGTTCATCGTGTCATCAAGCACTACAACAAGATGAACCAGCGCATGCCTCTGATATATGTGAAGCTTTATACCTACCAGGTATGAGTTAAATTTGTTGATTCCAGAGCATTTAGTTAGGAGCTGATTCATTATGTTTTAAATTTGAGGTGTACCACATCCGTCAATGAGTTATCAGCAGACATATACTGCCTTATGCTTGTCCTCTTACTTAATGGAAGTTCTGAATCATCTAGCTGAATGTGTTATCTAACTGCATCTATGCATTTGTTGTCCTTATAATCATATCCTATATGAAATTATGTTGCGAAAAACTAACGCCGGATTTTATTTAATGGCAGATTCTAAGAGCATTGGCTTATATTCATGGGACCATTGGAGTTTGCCATAGAGATATTAAGCCACAAAATCTACTGGTATGCTCTTAAACTGGTCCTTTGTATGTTTGAAATAACTCTGAAGTAATAGGTTATTGTGGGTTACTTTTTTCGGATTTCAGTTATCAGTGTGAATGAAGACAACATTTTTCTTGGTTTTCTTGTGAAATTGAAAACATAATTAGAGTGGGAGATATAACTTTGTTCATTGTGCTTATATCAAATTGTTAAGCAACTTTCTTATAGTTTCTGTTTTATCAAGTAGTTACATACATATAAAGAACTGTCTTCCACTGATAAGCAGTTACATATTATTATACCGAATCAATTGGCAGTAGTTACTCATATATAGCTATATTTGTCAACAGGTCAACCCGCACACGCACCAACTGAAATTATGCGACTTTGGAAGTGCTAAAGTACTGGTATGTTGGTCAATATTTGGAATGGCGTTTGGCTCTCAAGGAATTTGGTTCTGAACTACTTCAAATTTATCTAACACATTATTTTTGTACTTGTAACAGGTTAAGGGAGAGCCTAATATATCATACATTTGCTCCAGATATTATAGAGCTCCGGAGCTTATTTTTGGTGCTACGGAGTATACAACAGCAATTGATGTATGGTCTGCTGGATGTGTTCTCGCTGAGCTTATGTTAGGGCAGGTAGAATTTCACGCATCAAGTACCAAATTTTCTGCAATCCGTTTTTGTACTAGATTTGCAATCTGATTTCCTTTTTTCTGGATAGCCTCTCTTTCCCGGTGAAAGTGGTGTTGATCAGTTAGTTGAAATCATCAAGGTAACGAGCGTTTCCTTGAATTGCATTCCATGGGTACATACATACTATATGTGAATAAAATTCATCTAGGTTGTAGTTTCCTTTTCTGAAGGTTCACATCTTTGCTGCAGATCTTAGGAACCCCAACCAGAGAAGAAATCAAGTGCATGAACCCCAATTACACTGAGTTTAAATTTCCTCAGATAAAAGCTCATCCATGGCACAAGGTACTTTTGACTTTTATTTAGTACTTACTTTATGTTATAATATTGTGGTCTAGTGTATGGATTTTCTATAGAATTGACTTACTGTGCTATGCATTTCAGCTCTTCCATAAGCGTATGCCACCTGAAGCTGTGGATCTTGTGTCTAGGCTTCTTCAGTATTCACCAAACCTCAGGAGCACTGCTGTGAGTATACTATGAACTAATACCTCTACTGTAGTTTCATGTTTGTTAGTGAGCAGGATTTAATTTCAGTGGTTACTTAAATGCAGTTGGAGGCATTGATCCACCCATTTTTCGAAGAACTTCGTGATCCAAACACCAAGCTTCCAAATGGCCGTTTTCTTCCTCCCTTATTCAATTTTAAGGCACATGGTAGGTCATGTTGTTTTTTTGTTCATCAATGCGATTGTTGTTAACTTTGAAGCTCTGCAATGCGCTTAAATATTTCAAATTATTGAACAGAGCTGAAAGGAGTGCCAATGGAGATTATCTTCAAGTTGATCCCAGAGCATGCAAGAAAACAGTGTGCATTCTTAGGAATCTAGTTTATATGTCTGCCAATGTGTATTTGACAGGTGTTTTTTGGTGAATATGGTGCTAGGGGGCACCTGTTCGTCTATACTCGGGGGCACCTCGTCGTCTACGGATGTCATGTTTATTTGTTTGTTGCCTTGTATTTCAGTGGATGGGAAAAGAAAATGTATGCTTATTTTGAAAGAGGCTTTTGCCCGTATGGCCGTATGGTTCTAACCACGATTTGCTTGTATAACCCGCATGAAGATTAGATAACTGATGTTGTGCTCCATGTTTATTGTTCCTGATGGTATTCAAAACACTCTACGTTTCGTTCCTTAAACACGTGCTGTAGCTGATTTCGTGCTTTCAACAATATTCCAATCTCATTATATACGTGATTTGTTCAATCTTTATACATATCTATTACTACCAGCTTTTCTGAAAACTTTTAACATCAGCAACCTAAATTAGAACTATCCTGTAAAGACTGAGGATCACCTTCCTGCAAACAAGAAATGGGAGGTATTGTGATTGTCTGCATCAGGCCATAAGCATTCCAGCAGAACGGATCGTCCACCAACTCCCCTTCGAAAGGAAACAATTCAACTTCTGACATGGTGATATTAGTACAAGGTACTGTATCGCTGCAAGCAAAGTGTATCGGAGGGCTCCGTACGTCGTAGGTCCCCTTTATGTTGGAGTACAAAACGTCTGAAACGTATACGGCAGATGTTTGATTCAGGCAATCTCTGGTCAAGCAGTAATACTGATCGACGATGATGCAGTTCCTCACATTCTCCATGGTTATGCTGTCAAAGGTAATTCCTGTTACAGATCCTGTCCCACCTTGCCAAGTCTTGATACGAACTCCATTGTCAGAGTTGCGGATCACTGCATTCCGTACGGTGATGTTCGATACACAGGCTTGTGAATTGTGTACGCCGAGGCTACCGATACTGAAACATGTCGAGCATTATAGTTCAACCTCTCGAGAGCATAACCCTAAAAAGATACATACATTTACAGTATAGATTGAGATTGCAGTACCTTATGCCGTGACTCGGGCCGCAAGTTACGTGTTGTATATCAACGTTGGAGCAACCCGGTCCAATTGAAATGCAATCGTCCCCTGTCATAAAAACAGATCGTCTCAGACGATGCACTATTACAAATGCACAGAATTCAGAATGCAGATGATACCGTTGCTGATCATGGAACTGTATATGGTGACGGAGTTTGTGTTCTCAATATGGATTCCGTCGGTGTTGGGACTGAGTGCCGGCGAACGAATTGACAGTCCTTCAATATGAACTCCTTCGCATCCGTCGAATTTGAGGTGGAATTGTGGGCTATTTTCGATTCTGAGATCTTTAACAACAATGTTGGAACTCATGAAGAACCTGATCAACTGAAATCAAACAGAAGAAACCTTATTATAAAATTCTAAAAAATTTCTGACCAATAGCTGATGATTGTATCTGATTATACTAATACGTACTGCAGGACTGTTGCATGGACCTGGCAATGTTTTTCCATTCGGTCCCTGAAACGACAAAAAATCATTAAGTTCTCAATCAATTACAAACATGAAGAATTTCTGTGTTTGATTGAAAATGGCTGGCATACATACTCTGTGAGGCTTGCAGGGAAGTTCCCACCATTTCTCACCATTGCCTTCAACAGTCCCTGTTCCGCATAGAGTGAACTCATCAACCCTGTAAAACACAATCCACTGCAGCTTACTATCCGATTCCGGCCAGCAATCCGGTCCATCTGGCGGCATCAAAACTCCGTCAATCTATAAACAAACAATCAATCAGCAACAATTCCAAAGAAATAAATTATAGATAATGTTGATGTAATGAAGCTGTATAAGTACTTGGAAGACAATGCCTGGTTGACAAGGGCCAGAGAAGATTGTCGAAGTAATCAAGAAAACTCCATCAGACGGAATAAGAATTACGGAGTTTGCGATAGGACATGCGGCTTTCCATGTCTCTCTAAATGCTTCAGTATCATCAGTTGATCCATCACCAACAGCTCCATAGGATCTCACGTTGAAAACACAAGCATCTGAACTTGCATTGCTGCCAATATTATTATTATTATCGTCGTTGCCCGTTGATGGAGGATCATTAAGAGGAGGAACAGAAGGTGAAGAAGGTACATTTCGCGATTTCGAATGCCGGATGTTTTTGTGATTATTCTTGTGGAAATGGTTTCTTGCTGATGAACTAAATGGGTTTATGATCAATATAAAAACCACTGCAATCCAAATGACGACTAATAATCTATGCAAACTTTTCATTTTCTCTCAATCAACGAAGTCTAAGGAAGTGAATGAAGTAGAAGAAGAAGAACAACAACACCTGTCAAGATTGTAATTAGTTATAGGGACTCCTTGTATTGTGGAAAGAGAACTTATGTATGTTGTTGTTTGTTGCTAATACTTAACTTGTCTCACATGAATCTGCTTGCTTTTGGCTTTCTGCTTATCGTTTCTGTATTTTTTACGTTTTGCTCTTTATATAATGTTTCATTCATCAAGCAAGTGCTTTGGGGCAAAATATTTCACAGGTTTACTTCGGAATTCGTAATGAGAAACTTCTGGAGATTCACAAGTGAACTCTACTATTATAGCAGAAATTTTACCACTTCAGAATTCAAACCTTATGAGTAAAATCTTTGATTTGTGGTTTGGAAACAATATATGCAGTATGCAAGAAAACCTTGAATATGTGGCGAAGAAATGAAAGGAAGCAAAATCTCGTGACATTGTGTTGTAGTTTAGCTATCGATGGCCCCAGATGAGAGGAGCATGTCAGTCACGGGTTGCAAACTTTGAAACAATGCTGAACCACCACATAACAAGTTCACGTTAGTTACCTTACAAAATCTGCGATAAACCGATAATATCTTTAAGTTCCAAATGATCGCGTAAAAATTATAAGAGAAACAAAAGTGTCGCGAACGTTTGATTTAAAGAAGCGCCTGATAAGAACATCCTGGATAGAAGTGTTTTAAGAGCATGGAACAAATACAAGTAGAGCGTCACCATCGATCGATCTTCTGGGATGCTATTTAGTTAACTACCAGGTTCTCCAATCGTACTCACTTTGAAGTGAGAGAGGGAGTTCGATGGTTCCCTGATACGTTCAGCTTTCAATGGAGCTGTTCGATAAAACTTTTTATATCAATTCTACCAAACTCATGAAGATGTTTATGGTGCCTACCGAGCTATTAGCTACACATTTGGGAAAAAAAAGCAAAAAAAGTACATTTTTGACACGTCATATTTCTAATGAGGAGGTATAGCTTTCATACTTAGCGCGTGTTTATCAACACTTCAAAAAACTTTTTTTAAAATTCATTTTCAATATAAAATACATATAAAAATTAAAAAAAAAATTTTTGATTAATAAAATTTTTAAACTTACTATAAATATTAAATTAATATATAATTTTATTTTTTATTAAATATTTTTAATTTTTAATTTAATTTTTTAAATTAACTTTTAAAAAATTTATTTTACTCATTTTATCTACAAAGTAAACAGCTCTTTACAAGCAGAGCATAATATTTTTCTAAATAACAAAATTGGTTCATATCTTAAATTAAAAATAGGTATACTAGATTGAACCACGAGGTAGAGTATAGGGGCGCGCATGTACAAGTTACAATTGTTCCAGAAGGGTTGGGGCCTAGGGCAAATCATTGATAATTTCTTTTTATCGGCCATACTGGGTCAGGCCTTCTTTGGTTTGTGTGCATAAAATGGTAGTAAAATTTTAAAGAGAGGGAAATAATAATATACTTGCAAAGCAAATTAAAGAAGGGAGAACGAGAGCTATGCCTGTGCAAAAATACTACTGCGATTACTGTGATAAGCAATTTCAAAACACTCCCGTCTCGCGAAAGCGTCACCTCCAGAGCACGCAGCACCTCCGCGCTCGTGCCGTCTGGTATGACACCCTTAAACGAGGTAGAACAAGTTCTTTCTCTTTCAAGCATTCTGTCGAACACCTTCCGTTCAATTCGAAGTATTCAGTGGCAATTTATGTTTCTGTATAGTCATTGTTTGTTTACATTGAATAGATCCAACAGGAGCACTTCTTCAGCCTGGTGGGAGCGGAGGTAAAAGACTCTGTCATTATTTTGCTCGCAAGGTGCGTTCTATAATACCTCGTCCAATTTAGCAGCTTCCATCAAGGATTTTTGTATGCAGGATTAACTGATGAAGATTTGGTGCTGTGTAGGGATCTTGTAAGTATGGTGATGCATGCAGATACTTCCACCCAAGGCAGAATGCTCCAGGACCTGCCCAAGCTTTGGCGAGTGAGCTCTTCTTACTAGTTCCTCATTGTGCTTTTTGAATAAAAATTTTGTGGAATCGAGCAACGGATATATTCTTGCATTAGCTTCTTCACACCAAAAAAAAAAAAAAAAAGCAAAAAGAAAACATAACAGATAATATTTCTTGATAAGTCGTAGACTAGCTCCTTTAGGGATTAGTATTGTATTGTTCTAGCTTGTACATCAAAATCACTAATCAGGCTATTATTGAGGTTACGACTTTATCAGCCAACATCGATAAAGCTAATTTCATTTAATGAATTAGGTTTGGTGTGCTGGACTCAATTTTTTCATTTTGTTGCATTTGTTTTCTTATGTATGTCTGATTCTTGAAGATAAGATGTGCTTTCTCTAGGCAAGAATTTGGTGGTTCTTACGGAGTTAGTTCAGAGAATGCATCATAATAAAGTATTTGCTAGATGTAACTAAACAGAAATACCAGACCAACTCGTTAAATTGTCACTTCAAAAAAAAAATGGAAGTAGTTCCTTTTTCTGTATGTGTAAAAAGTTATGTGCTATGTGCCTGCAACAGAACTGCAGTAAATGCATCTTTTCTTTCTTGCAGATGCAGGGGTACCACCAGGTTCTTTGCAGAGCCAACACATGGGAGGCAACTCTCTGACTGGTAAGACAGTTCATGTTGTGGAAGTCATGGGGTTACCATAATGGGTTAGGAATTTTATTATGTTTATCTAATTCAAAGATAATTTTCTTTGGAATGGTTTTCATGTCTGATCCGTTTTCTTTCCTTTTCGGCTGCTTTGGACTTGCAGTCAATTGCTCTACCACTGCTGCTTTGCACTTGATATACAATTTTATCATTTCTTATGCAATATAAGTTGTTTTCAGTAATCTGTAAGGAGTAATCTTATTCGTTGAAAATTGGAGTCATCTTAAATGGCTTGTTCTGATATTTTGTCAAGGTTATTGTTTTGATAAGCTAAGCACTTGTTATTCTCTCTCTTTATGATCAACACTTCAACAGGGAGTTGGGCAGGAGATTATATGGGACTAACATATCACAACTTGCCTCCATCTCTGAGGCCGCCTCCTGAGAGTGGCTACCCACCTCTTCCGTTTGTGGACTGGGGTTAATACTGTAACCTATAAGATTTTCACTTTCACCAGCAAGCATCTGTTACAGTTTTCTTTTGTACTTTTTCGACTTAAGTACATATCCCATATGCAATTTGATTATGCGTAAAACTGAATTAAACGCCTTTTCATTTGTCAGTCTCCTCTTGATAAATCTGCTGAGTGATGAACAATAAGGTGTTTTTGTGCTATCTTCAGAAAAGCACAACTTTTTAATTCTTCGAGCCACATCTTTAGAAAAGCAAAAACACAAGCTTCAGGTTACTTTCTATCGTATTAGTTCTGCTCAGAACTGCATGCTTTGCTTCTGCAACAGTGCCGAAGCAGAAGCCTGAAGAGATAGTCTATGACATGTTAATTTCAGTTGGTCAGTTTAGATTCCACTCACGTCGACATTTCATGAGCTTAAAAAACTAACAATTCCACCAGAACAAAACACGGGTAGCTTTTTGAGTTCTTTGCCAGTGTGCAAGAGCAACAACTTTTCCCGAGTTCCAAAATTCCACTGGCAGCCGTCCAAGTCCACCTTATCCTTCTTCTTTCAAGAACATCACCAACACGAGCGCATGCGTGCCTCCAGAGGTACCAATCACCGTTAGAGATCACTTGACGAAGGACTATGTATGCAGTAGGTGTGAAGGAGTTTATTATGTTGAACGTAAAGCTCGGGACTTCTGAAGCTCTACAAGTACATAAATGATCATGGTTCATGTGTAGGGGTGGTTCTTTATACGTTACAGTTTGGCCATTTTTAAGTTCGGGTTATGTTTCAATTATAACGGATTTTATTTTCTCTCTACAGATTTAGAATTCAGTTGTGTTATATATTTCAGTTATAAATCCGAGCTTTATTTTCACTGTTATACAAAATTTCACTTTTATTAAAATTAATTTCAAACTCTATTTTACGTATTTTAATTATTATTTTAAAGTTTATTTCTATTAAATTTTAGTTCTAACAAAAATTTACTTTATAAAATTTATTTTATATAATTAAAACACGCCTTTGTTCACGAAAGTCGCAACTCTTCTCAAAACGTTTCTAGCCGGTAAGTAGGTTCCATTTCGCGTTGCTTCTAGCTGTTTTTTAATCTTTTTTTCAGCTTTTCGTTTTCCAAAAACTTTGATGTAGTGCTTTATAATTATTCTAAAAATTTTGAAAAGCATGAGGATTATATGTTATAAAATTATTATATGTATAACTGTTTTGAATTTTTAAAACTGAAACAAAAACTCATTTTATGAATATTTTTCTAATATATTTTTTTACTAAAAATATTTTTTCATAAACAATTTCGAACAACCTATTAATATTTGTTGTGTTCATATACTTTAATTATACAAAACTGCATCTGTGTAAAAGTTGGAAGCACTCAAACTCAGCTTCTAAATAAGTTATCAGCTGTTTTGCTTTTTCCAAATTTAAGTGCTGCAATTTATCAGTAGATAAACTTGTTAGTTGAGTTTCTCACCAATGGACGACTCCACAGTGTTTTTATATAGCTTAGGATATAAAGTTACTTTCAAATAAAAAAACTTTATTTATGTGATAACACTTCGAAACTGAGAATTCTACTTCCAGCATTTTTTCCTACAAAAATTTGAGAATATTGTCAGAGCTTTTTCCATAAAGAACAAACTATTATTTATATATTAAAACAAAAACATTTTATCTTCCACTAAGAAGTTATATAGATCAATATCTGTTACAAGTTTATGAAGTGCTATTATGAATTTTTTTGAAGTAATTAAGGAGCAGTTATCTAATTGATTTATCATTGACTAGTCTCTCTTACCACTGCTTGGATTAGTGGAGATTATATACAGTTATACAACTAACTCTTCTTCAGTTATCGTATTTTTTTTTAATTTTAAATTTGACTGTTCAGTTCTTCAATAATTATAAGGGTGTGTTTGGTAGTGCGTTTGGAAAAATTTTTGTTCCCCAAACGCACTGCACAGTAAAAATACTTGTTTGAAAGTATTTGGTTGAAATGCAGCTTATCCGAACTACTGCTTTTAATCAAAACGCTACTCTATCTAAATTACAAATTTAACCTCAGAATAAATATTATTTAAAATAATTATATAAAGAGAATAAATATTATCTAAAATAATTTTAACAAATTATTTAAAAAATTATTAAATATCTAACAACTTATTCAATATTTAATAAATTATTTAATTATTAATTATTTAACAAGTATTTTAAATAATTATTTAACAAATTATTTTATAAAATAATAATAATTTTAATTTAAACAGATATTTATATAAAATAATTTAAGTTTTCTATTTTTAAAAAAATTAATACAAAATCACTTTATTAAATATAATATTTTTTAAATAAATATTTTATTCAAAATAGCATCAATAATTTAGTAAATATATATTAATAACTAATACAAAATACCAAAGAATAATTCAGTAATTTTTATATCTCTTCACTTGAAAAGTATTTTATCCAAAAGCACTATCAAATATCATTTCAGAAAAACTCCTTTTCTTTCCAATTTTCAAAAACTATTTTTTCTTTTTCTAAAAGCTCCAATTCAGAAAAGCCTTTTTTTATAAATAATCCCAAACGTCCCTAAATAATGTGTCGAGTGATCAGTTCAGTTCCATTACAGTAAAAAACTGTTCGTCTTTCCACCAACAATGCAAGTAACAATTCCATAAAAAATAAAAAAATCAAAATCGAAACCGAAAGAAGAAGCACTAATTTTTCATAAATAAAGTCTTCAGATCATCTCTTTCATTCTCTACGACATAACAATGCAAACAAACAAATAGAAAGAAAGAAACTACCAAGCAAGAAAGCTTCACCTAGGAGCTTATTGGTAGATTTGGGCCCAAAGAATAGAAGAGAACAATGAAAGT
This sequence comes from Acanthochlamys bracteata, assembly GCA_019914995.1. Lineage (NCBI taxonomy): Eukaryota > Viridiplantae > Streptophyta > Magnoliopsida > Pandanales > Velloziaceae > Acanthochlamys > Acanthochlamys bracteata. Next base: position 3,799,759 of record CM034133.1, read on the forward strand.
GATAGCAGAGCATGCTCAAACGAAGCAGAAGCAGAAGCAGAAGCTCAAAATCTCTTGAGTCCTATGGAGACTCCACATTCCCTTAAAAAGATTGCGGCATTCGCTAACTGGTCGGTCGCCGCCATTAGAATAATGCCATCATAGCTCTCTCTCTCTCTCAACTCAACAATACCAGCACCACCTTCTTCTTCTTCCTAGCTTGTAGTATATATAAATCATCTCCCTTCGTTATCACTCACTCTCCAGAATCTTGTTTTATCTCGCATGCGCAACTTCAATCTTCTTCTTCTGCTTGTTCTTGTCTTAGCAACTTGAACGATCTCCTAGTATAAATTTCTCCTGAAACAACCACGAGAAATCATCTAACAAACAATGGAGTTGTTCTTAATAACTAAATTGTTCCTAGTGCTGTTCTTAATGATCTCTGCTAGCTTTTCTTGCACCTGTGTTGAAGGAAGAACTCACCATTCTCACCATAGGCATCACAGGCAGATTGCAATGCCTCCAGCATCCGATCCTCCCAATGCTGAATCACCTGACCCTGTTACCCCTTCTGCCCCTCCTCCTGCTTCACCTCCTCAGCCTGCTCCTAACGGTTCAATTTCCCTTCCACCAACTCCGTCTCCGTCTCCGTATGACAAAAACTCTAAGAATTCGACAAACGTTTTCGATATAAGGTCTTTTGGGGCAGTAGGCAATGGTGAGTCTGATGACACTGAGGCGTTCAAGAATGCGTGGGACTCCATTTGCAACTCGGATTCTGGAATTATTCTTGTGCCTCAAGGTCATTCTTTCATGATCCGTTCGACAATCTTTGCTGGACCTTGCCGAGGAACCGTTGTTTTCCAAGTACATTACTCAATCTTTGGCTTATACAACTTCACAAGTTTTTCCTTCTGTTACTAAGTGGTGTTCTTCTTCGCGTTGCAACATTGTAGGTTGATGGGGTTGTGGTGCCGCCAGATGGCCCAGATGCATGGCCATCGAGCAATAGTCGAAGGCAGTGGCTAGTTTTTTACAGGGCGGACGGTGTGGTGCTGCAAGGCAGCGGGATCATTGACGGCAGAGGAGAGAAATGGTGGAATCTTCCTTGCAAACCTCACAGGGTAAGTTACGCACTATGAATCTTCGCATCTATCAAACAGATAAAAAATGATATTCTAATTTCAATGCAACAGGGACCTAACGGAACCACGTTGAGCGGAAACTGCGACAGCCCTGTGGTAAGGAAGCTTCATATATTTTGATTATTTGGAATGCTAATTGATGTTGGTTGAATTGGTTCTGAAATAATGCTTGCATGAGGCAGGCATTGAGGTTCTTCATGAGCACCAATGTCACGGTCCAGGGTCTCAGAATCATGAACAGCCCTCAGTTTCATTTCCGGTTCGACAACTGCCATCACGTCACTGTAAATTCAATTACCATAAACTCTCCGGCCCTGAGTCCTAACACTGATGGCATCCATGTTGAAAACAGCATCAATGTTGGAATTTTCAACTCTGTCATCTCGAATGGTATGTCCAAAATGCATACCGAACATCTCCTACGTGAATCTTTCAATTCAATCAAATTTCTAATACTTTATAATCAGGCGATGATTGTGTATCGATTGGATCGGGCAGTCTTAATGTACTCATCAGGAACATAACATGCGGACCAAGCCATGGAATCAGGCAAGAAATCTAAGCTCAACGAGCATCAGGACGCTTTTCTTCATTGTACGTCTTGTTTAATCGGGGGAAATAATTTTATTTTGCAGCATTGGAAGCTTAGGCAAGCAGAATAGCCGCGCTTGCGTGAGCAATATAACAGTAAAGGATGCAATGATCAAGCATTCAGATAACGGAGTCAGGATCAAGACATGGCAAGGTGGATCAGGTTCCGTTTCATCGGTCAGTTTCAGCAACATCAGAATGGACACCGTTCGCAATCCAATCATAATCGATCAGTACTACTGCCTAGGCAAAGGCTGCTCCAACCAGTCGTCGGCAGTCTATATCTCAGATATTGAGTACTCAAATATCAAGGGAACTTATGACATCCGCAGCCCGTCTATTCATTTTGGCTGCAGCGACTCCGTGCCTTGCACTAACATCACATTAACTGAGGTCGAGCTATTTCCGTCACAAGGGCAGATTATTGCTGACCCGTTCTGTTGGAATGCTTACGGCTCTTCACAGACGCTTACTATCCCCCCGGTAGAATGCCTGTTGGAGGGACTGCCTCGATCTATCATGGACTTGGATTCTGAGAAATGCGTTTGAACTTAGGTAGCACGGTTTATTAGCATGAACGCATAATTCAGTATGTATAACATATACAGGTATGTATTTCGAGTGTATAACTACAAATAAGTACTCACAAATATACGGGCAACGAGCGTATTGCTGAAGAACAAGGGAGAAAGTTATTACCGATTTTCCCCTCAATGTAAAGATATATGATATCAAAATGAGGAAATTTGTACTAGAAATAACTGGAAGTGAAGCAAACTTCATTGGAGCATTTTAGAACAATCAGCATCATCATGTTCACTCTGATATATTTGTCAATGTTTTCTTGGATACTTGGAAAACAGTTGTTTAGCTTTTTATAAGATGAAGATGACTTCGCGCTTTTGATGTGGCTTATATGTGCATAGCATAATGTATGCTTGTTTAAACTAGACAAAGGGCTGCTTTTAGTGCTGTGCTAGTGTTCTATTTAATTTCTGTAAGCTGAAGTAAGCTAATAAATTTCGTCACTGTTTAATTAAACATGTCATTTAGGAACGAATAATTGGAGCATTTATGTGATCACTTCAGAAAAAGATTTATCAAGAAAGAACTATACGGAGCGTGATTGGGACAATCTTTGCTTTGGAACATAAAACCCAGTGCCAAGCAGGCTTTCCTCTTCTCCTAAAATAAACAATAAAAACTACTTTGTATTGTTTATTTTAGGTGATGTTAAAACTACTTTTCAGTTCTATTTTATTTTAATTTTTAATTTATCTTTTTAAATAAATTTTTTATAATATGTTATAAAAATTTTTTAAAAATTAGAAATATAAAAAAGTTTTATATCATAAAATTTTCTTTTTTTATATAAACAATAAAAATTAATTTTAAAAAATTAAAATATATTTTATTTTAGAAAATTTTCGTTTCATAAATTATATCAACTATATCAATAGGAAAAATTTACAAGAGAAAAAAATTTTAAAAAAGTGAGCAAAAGAGAATAGTAAACTTGATTTGACAGACAGCAAGTGAAGTAAAAGTCTCTGGACAATATATAAAGCGGGTAGTTCTGTCCCTCTTTCTTTCTCTCACGCGCGCGCGGGAAGAGCAGAGGAAGTTAAAGAAAAAGCGAAAATAATGGGCCTGGAACGGTATACGTGGGCCGGTGCACGAGTATATACTCCAACAGCACCGCCAACCACTTGCCCTTTTTTCCCCAGTCACCTTTTCCTCTTGCTAGTCAATCAAAAATCAAATTGTTATTTGATTAAAGCATATTTTAGAGCCGTATTCATAGACTTTCTTAAGCACATTGGATTTTCAGTCTTCAGAAAATTTAAATAAATTCTCATTGCGTAAGTTTATATTAAAATTTTATGGTATTAGTTTGTTTTGAGTATATGCATTCTAGATAAAAGTTTGGCATGCTTGGTGATGGCATCCTTTAGAGCTTATTTAGCTTAGCATTTTTTCAACTGTATTTTTTAATTTTATATTTTTAATATATATTTTATAAATATTTAAAAAATTTATTTAAAAATTTAAAAAATATAAAAAGTTTTTATATAATAAAATTTTTTTATTACATATTTTTATTATTTTTTAAAAATAAAAAAATAAAATTCATTTTAAAAAAAATAAAAATATTTATTATTTTAAAAAAACTTCTATTTTATAAGTACTTCAAATGTTTCCTAAATCTTCTCTAATCATTTTGGATATTACAATTTCTCACCGTCGTATATATAATAAAATGCAATAGATTTACATTAACATCACTAAGATCTCTTTCTTTTTCGGATAAAAGGATTGTTGTTGGAACTTGCAATATTTCTCACATGTGCCTTACCTATCAATTTCTCACCATTATGGTCCCTGCTTTCTTTCAGCTTTTGTAAAGATTTAATTTTTCAACCCAGGATTCCGTCCATGGAAAAACCTACTAGCATTTATTCCATACTTTTTCCTTCACAATTACATTTATCTGTAGTATATTCATTAATATAAATAATTTGTGCATAAAAAAGCACTACATTTTAAGTAAAACACAGAACCACAAAATATTATTGTAACGTACCCAAACATCTTCCTGAACCAGAAGTTCAAGTTACAAACAAGTCTTTATGCATCATCTTCCATAATGAGACGTCAAAGAACAATCAATGTGGCTCTGTCTCCTAATCCCTTCTTCAATGATTGTGTAATCCTTCAGAATCATTAATTTAATTTGCCTTTGTGATTAGTTTAGGCATGCATGAAAAAAGATTTTCTATAAATACAAACAAAACTAATAATAAAGCTTATTGGTAGTTGAACTTTGTAGAGTAGGAAAGATTAAAGGTGGTCATTGATTCCTTCTGAGCATATACTTCATTTCAATCATAGTTTATATATATAATCTGCATGCTTCCATTAAAGCTAATAACTTTTAAAGAAGCATTTGCGTTTCAAGGTTTTATTATACAGAAATTTTTGGTACTTCATTATCGTTCAGAATCTTCTTTTGTTCCGCTATCAGACACATTTTGGTGGATTTGTAGTTTAAGGATATTCCTTTATGCATAAATTTATATTGTTGTAACATTTGAATTTTGCTTCTTATAGGCAGAACTAAACAATTCAGAATTGTATTTTCTTTCGTACTCGTAATCTTAGGAAAACGATGGTTACTAATGCGTGATCTAGTCAGAATAAAATCATATGGAATCGACAAAGAATTAGAATGTCTTGACGTTTCCGTTTCAGTTTTGCAAGTTTCAGCAGAGTTCAAACAACATATACTCCGAAAATCTAATAACCAAAAAAAAAAAAAAAACACGCTTCACATTGATGAAAATGTAATTTTCTTTTGTGATAATGATTTCATAGATGGCGTACCTTACGAAAGTGAAACAGAATCTGTAAACAAGTCAGAATACAATCATCTTAAACCTGACAAAGAATAAGAATGCAATGACAGTTCAGTTTCAGTTTGCAAGTTAGAGCAAGAGACTGAACATTATCATCACTTCAAATCGAAGAAGACTGTTTTTTCTTATCTGCTACAGATTTTGTTCATTTATGTATTTTCTAGCGCACCCATTATCTTCACAAGGTGACAACAGAATCTGTAGTCAAGTAGAATAAATCATATGTAAATCGACAAAAAATTAGAATGTCTTGAATGTTCAGTTTCCGTTTGCAAGGTACTGAACATTGAGCTTCTTAGTACTTCTGATAATGTATGTAACTATCAGACCTTAACCTTAGCCAGCTTCCTTTTTCCTACTTAACTACAGAGAATGCAGTGTTTTACTTTCAAGCCATCTGCTTTATATGAACCTTCCATCATTGAATCCATGATAAAGGAAGGACCATATTTCCAACCGATTTTCTATCATGTTCAACTGTTTCTTAGGCAGTCTTTCGAATAAAAAAGCACGCAACAAAAGCGATTAAAAAGGACCACATTTTACCTAATGCAAAACCCGGCGTGGTCCTTTTTCTCCTTTGTATATCAATAAAGAATGAAATTCTTCATAGTAACTAGATTTACTAAGTTAATAACACAAACCACTTTGCAAATGAAAGTTGAGTTCCTAAGAAATCTTTTCAAGAGCATGCTCAAGAGCTGGTCGGTGACATTACAAGACTCTTAAGTGATAGGAAATTTAACTTTCTTTTCCGAAGAAAAGATAACGATAACAATTACTTGTATCTTTCATGAATGGGTAGATGAGGTTCGTGGAATTCAATACTGAAAACAGTGCAATTAAACTCTTATTAATTCTATCATCTAGTAGTAGGCACTATACATTACGTAAAGCAGAAAGCACCAGACTCTAGGCTGCAGAAAGTGCACTGAAATTTAAAGCTGTGATCAGTAGAGCCTTTCATGGGCTACACTTTTATATAAATCGTGGATAGGTTGGCTTTGCAAGATTCTCTTTGCTTCTAAAGAAGGGAGGAATTGCAGGGGGGTTCTTAAAGCTGCACCCAAAACACTTCACTGAACACAAAAAGAAACAATGCAGATGCGGAGCGAGACAACCATGCCATGTCAAAAGTTAATAAAGATTGATATATCCTTCTTTTTAGAGCACCAAGAGATCCACTCACATTCATAATGCATGGATGTTAATCAATTCAGATATGACTTGAAAAACTTCTCTTTGATTGTAGAGAGGTCGGTGTCAATCAATCATGGACAGGCAACTGGTTTTAATAGTAAGAAACTTACAAAGTAGTGATTAAGTATATCTAGCAAGGATTATGGAAGGTTTAGTTCAGTAAAGCTACCAATTAAACGACAGGATTAAGTTTGTGTCTTATATAAGCATGTAGGCTAATTCAATCTTTGTTTTTGAGGCTTTGCTTCATCTTGCTTATAATGCTCATGCTTTCATTTGATGGTGGTCCTTGCAGTACTGTGCCTTTTACGAATATGCAAGAGTAGGTACACATATTACCAAGCAAATTGTTCAACTTTATAGTCTTGTACACGTAACTTGAAGTATAACAACATTTGATCTTACGGTGATGTTTAGAAGTGCTTTTCAGCTTCAATATATTTCAACTTTTTATTTCAAAATTTTCAATATACTTTCTACAACATCTTATAAAACTTTTTAAAAAATTTCGAAAGTAAAAAAAAAAATTTATACGTTGTAAGATTTTATTATTACTTATTTTTATAATTTTTTTAGATAAAAACAGAACTCGCTTTAAAAAAATTTTCAAAATATTCTTCAATTTAAAAAAACTCTATTTTATAAACACTCTTAAATATCTTATAAAATAAATTTTTTCTAAATAAAATATTTTAAAATATTAGTTTGTATATAAAATGACTATACATATAAAATTTTACGATATAATTTTTAATACTTTTTAAAACTAAAAAAGATTCTATAGAATACCGTATAAAGTTTATTGGAATGATAGGCAGTTCAAAAGTTCAACCAAATATCCCCAATGTTCAGAAAGAAAAAAGATGTACCTGACAGGTCTGCAGATTAAACAGACATCTTCCTGAAACCAAACTTTGTAGCGTCAGCAAGCTTTAAGATGTCCTACGCTTCAAATTCACTCTGCTTGAAGAGAACAAAGTTATACTGAAATTGAAAATGGGAACTAATAAAAGGAACCGAAAGGAAATTCATTGAACAAACACAGATAGCCTTACCTTACGAAAAACAAGTACATTTAAAGAAGCATTGGTAGTTTGTTGAAATATGATACTAGTTAAGGCCTTTGAGAATAATGTGAAATGGAAAAGCTTTTCTAAAGTTTCTCATAATGTATAGAATTCTTGTACATGGCTACATCATTCTTAGGCCGCGCAGAAGAACAATAGGAAATTCCATACACAAACATCCTTGTATACAAACCCTTGAATAGTGTATAAACTCAAGAACTATTACATGAATACACCACAATTTGGACACTTCAGCAGCTTCTGATATATTGTCCTTAACCATAATTTCAAGAGATCTAGATCTTGAACTTTGCCTCGACTGCTTGTTTATTCTTGATTATAAATTCAAAGAAGCGAGTACCTCCAAAAGAGAAGCAACAAACTGCATTTGAGTTTTCTCATCAATTGTCAAAAAGAGAGGAACATGAACAAAAAGAGACTTGATCCCATGCTGCTCAGCAAACCGGAGAGAGTGGTAGTAAACGTAATTACAGACAAACCGACCAGCATCATCTGACGGCATCACCTCATATCCCATGTTCGCCAAGGATCTTGAAATCTCGTCAACAGGAAGAGTAGTCTGTCACGACAATGCAAGGAAAAAGTCTAGGTAACCAGAAAGTTACATCACCAAAAGACATGAATGCAACAGCTACTCTATTCCGGCAGGTTTCAAGTCAAAACAAAGACATAATCTGATATATGGGTTGTAAGAAAGAGTATCCAAAGGCCACAGAACTATTTGCTGTTAAAGTATTTTTTTTTACCTTAAAAAGATATTATGAAGTATGATAAGTGCACAAATCATTCAGCATCGACAAATTACAAGATAGGGCTCTTGAGGATGACATCCTATAGTGAAGGTATTCAAGACAATCTTCTTTCTCAAGCTGTAATAATCAAGTACAAAATTGTATTGAGCTTGCATGTTTTCTATCCACATACGCATCAAGTTGAAGAAGTTTGACAAGGAATATTCTTCCAATAATAAAGGAATGACAATTTTAAGGGTTGAAATAATTGCTGGTTATTGCATGAAGGGACATAAAATAAGTGCTAGTTGAGGCTCATGAGACAATGGCATCCTCAATAAACATTGACAAACTGAGATGTGATCCAAAAAGTTCATGAAGATCTTTCACGCTGAAGCTGCCCTAACATTAAATTGTACTGGTAGGTGCACTTGATGTTCTATCTTCCTAAATATCTTGGATAGTGGGCATTTTTCATGGTCAAGTGACTTTGTGAATATTAAGCTACTTGCAGTAAACATTCGAAGCATTATAGAACCAAAACAAAAAATCTAAGACGATGAAAGTTTCATCTAGATGAATAATTCACTTGACAAACAATCACAAGATGTCTCTCTTAAGTGCATAGGGGAAAATCTATAGAACCAAAACATATGCTGCATCATAAGTATTAAGTACTTATTATAATTTAAGCCTCTCATTAGCAGATTGGCAGAATGACAAAGTAAACAGAAGGCCTCTCACTAAATATCGCCAAGCAAGTGTCAAGTAGAGAAACTAGTATAGAATGTAACCTCTTATGTCTTATTCTTTCTAGAATAATAATGGGAATATTGGTAAATACAAGAGACACTTTGCTCGAAAATAAGACACGAGCATGGGAGGGGCTTAGACTAAGGGGGCGTATGGCATAATGTTCTGAAAAAGCACTTTTCAACTTTTCAAGTTCATGCTTCCCAATAAACTTTCTGTAATATTCTACATAATTTATTTAAAATTTTAAAAAATATAAAAAAATTCTACGTTGTAAAATCTTATTATTACTTATTTTAATGATTTTTTAGGTAAAAGAATAAAACTCATTTTTTAAATAAAACAAAATTACCTTCCGTTCTAAAAAATCATTTTTCAAAAGCACTCCCAAACGCCTCCTAAGACAAAACATACTGTTCTAAAATATAGGGCAGAAAATTAGTGATCCATTTAACTAGAAAAAATATAAATGAAAAATTACATCCTTTTGAAAGTGTGATATTATACATCCATTTGCAAGTATAATGTCTCACGTAAGCAAGACCATAGTAGCTCAGTTAGCACAAAATTTACACTGTTGTTTCTTAGGCGAAACATGACTTGCTTTATTCTTAATCTTTCATGACATAAGTTATGCATGATAACATTTTTTTTCAAGAGTATACGCGTTACTTATATATGGCATGAAAATGGAAAGATGTATGATAACAATTTTGAGAGACTAAACTATCTGGGTATCACAAAGAAATCCCTATTTTATTTCCTATCCTTGAAAAAGGTGTTTTGAAACATAGATAGCGGCAATGGTGTTATGCTAGACTATTTATTTTGTTATTATCTCTCTCTTTAAACATTTCCTTCCCCTCCGTTTAGATCATGACAATTGGCTTGTGTTCAGCTTTCAAAATTATGGTCTTAGCAACGTAAAAATCAGTCTCATAGGTGTAGTTCTAAATTTGGGGAGGCCATGTTCTAAGTGTCAAATGAGTCAGAGTATGCAGGAGTCGAGCATGGCTTTAATTTTGCTAGGTGATTGAAGCGAGGACCTACTTGAATAATCACTACAAACCTTTATTGTGACGAAGAAACTGTAAGTGTTTTGGTTCTCCATTACTCTAAATTCTATTCATACTTAGATATGATAATATTAAAAGACAATTTAAATACTTGCAATTTTTATTCTCATCTACATGCATACATTTTAAATTTGCTGTTAGATACTCTGTTCTTTATAGTCATTGGTATTTTATCTCAATCGCTTATTGCAGGCATTCTCATTTGTTCGTGAGTTACTGTATTTTATCAGTATCTTTTTTATTTCAATGAGATATTGTTATAAAGATGGATAGGCAAGATATAAAAAATGTGGCTTGCAATGCTGCGTATGTTACCATGATTATTGTGGTATTTATTTCACTTAATTATGGATAGATGTACTCATATTGGCAGAGAGCTTTTTATACTTAGACGTTTACATATGCCAAGTTATCTACTTAGAATATTAATCGGAGGGCGGAATAGAAACCTGTATTTCACATTTTAGAATGGATGCACGTGTTTTTATTAGTCTTGCCCAAATGATGCGTGATAATGATTCACTAAAGGACTCTAAACATGTGAAGGTTGAAGAGCAGCTTGCATTATTTTTACACATTATTGGACATAACAGAACCAATAGGACTATGCGACTTGATTTTGTTTAATCTGACTGAACTTTGTGTTGCAATTTTCACCAAGCTCTTATATTATCGCAAAATATAGATACATAACCCAATCCTCTTTCAGATAACATCCAATCATACAGATGAATAATGATTAGTACCCGTAGTTTAAGGTATTGTTGTTGTCTTGTGTATGTTATGGTTACACGCGTACATCATAAGTTAGCTCACGCAATTCGTTGTATAGGTATAACTAATGGTGCACATACACACGCAACGATGCCTTTCTAAAATTGCAGCACACTGTTGAGAAAAGAAGGATGTCACTCATAATGTTTTAGCGAGTTGTCCTTCTATGAGATTTACATATGTTTAGCTGGTTGAGAAAGATCAGCCGATGACTTCATAGTCCTTAAGGAAGATGCGTCAACCTCCACCGAGTGGAGTACTTCTTCGACAGGTCGTATATAAAAACATTTTATTTGATTAAAGTAACATTCATATAACCTTATAAGAAAAAGCATTTGTTTTGTCGAGTGTAGATAAATTCTATCTTATTGATGCGAGTTATACAACTATACTTGACTTTTATTTTCTATATCGTAGTGTGCATTACTATTTGAAGGAAGTTATTGGCTAGAGACCAGAGTACTCTCAAGAATTTTTCAATACTCGTCCTCCAAATTACGAAGCACCATTGAAAGAGTTTTTCATTAGTGAAAGGTTGCTTTTGAATGATTAGCTACTATCCTTATTATCTACATTCGGTGTAAGTATAATATGCATTAACTTGCTATGTATTACAAAATTACATCCAGAGTGTTGGTCCAAATGACAAACGGAGACGTTTGGAAGTACTTTTCTGAAAAGAAGAATATTTTTATTCTATTTTGATAAACGAGCTCTAATATTTTGATCTAAAAAATTAATAATATAGATAATTAATAACAAATTTTTACTACGTAAAATTTTTTATATCTTCTAAAACTTTAAATAAATTCTGTATAATATTGTAAAAAATTTATTAGAAAGCATGAACTGAAAAAGCTAAAAAACATTTTTCAAGAATGCAATCCCAAATGCCCCAAGCTCTTAAGTGAGCAAAGTATATAATATATATATATATATATATATATATATATTAATATTATAATATGATATCTAATATTTTAATAGTAGAAATATTAGCGAACAACGTATTGAGAGTAGATAATGGCAAGATTTGAGGACTAAATTGCTAGTGACATGTAGAATAATTACACTATGACTTATTAGAGTATTGTACTTTGTGATGAACTAGCTAATGTAATTGAAATTATTAATATGATGTCAGTAAACTGATCTCTGTTTACAATCTTTTGTAATAATTTATTGATTTAGTTACCTAATTGAATATTATATATAGTATAATTTTATAATATTTTTCTATGATAATAGTTTACTATATATTGTAGTCACCAGACTCAGACTTACCTAATTCTACGAACTACACCCAAAAAAGGCACTCCTAATAAGAAATGGACAATCAAGCTAACTGATAAACTAATAGAATTTCTTAAGTGTTGCACGTTATACTAATGAGATATTTCACACTAACTATACAACCCAACACGTGAAAAACTATTATCTCACTTTGAGGAAGGGTGGTGCGACATCAAGTCCATGCTTAATTTATCTACTGCTAGGTGAAATAACGAGTTACAAATGATTGTGCTAGATAATTAAAAAGAGAATGACCTTATCCAGATAATAGATTATTATTTCTTATTATTCATATTTGCTTTTCTTGTATATATTATGATATTTTTTATGAAATGCAGAGTAAGTCTAAATTGTGACCTTATATTAATCAGCCTACTCGTAAGATGGAAGAGTTTTGATTGATCTGTGACAATGATGAAGCCATTAATGTGACTTTAGATGGCCAATGTTTGACGACTTTGACGACTTAAACAAGTCTAACTCCTGAAAGTGGTCAGCAAAGTCATCATTTGAGGAATAACATCATTGAGAGCATGAAAGAGCACTTACATCCATCTTCGAGTATCACAGCCTTTTTCATTCCCTTTTAGTTGCTACTAGTGTTAAGGGAAAGGCTAGACGTGAGCATGTCACGGAATTATCATTAATAGCTTTGGTTACCGAGATCAACAAGATCACTTATGCAATTAGTGCTCTTGATAATTATTATAATAAAGCACTTTTTCATGCTTTCAACGAGTTAAGTATATAAGAGAATGTTATAAAAATCTATAAAAAAAATAAAATGAAAGCTTTTGAAAAATATAAATTAGCAAAAAAATAAGTTAAAAAGAAGTGATTAGTAAGTCTCATACTACGCAATATGAAAAATTATATAAATATCTCAGTCATAATGACATAGGGTTATAAAATTGTATGTCAAAGAAAAAAAAAATAGAGAAATAAATCAAATTAGATGCATTAAAAATGAGAAATATTCAGTATTAATTTGTAGTAGGACATCAGCAAATAAATGAAGGACCTATTTTGTGAAATTATTTAATGAAAGACATATTGTGAATATAACCAACTTGATGGAGGATGATATAGATAAAAATTTTAATAAATTAGAAGTATCCAACCATCACAAGTTAGGAAAGCTCTAAAGAAAAAGATGAAGTTAAAAAAATTTCACTAGTCCAGATGAATTCTAATTGTACTATGGAGGCATTTAGGTCAAGAGGACATTAATTGGCTAACAAATTTATTTAATATTATTTTAGAGTGAAAAGATGCTAGATGAATGCAAGAAAAGTGCTCATAGTTCTTAGCTATACATAAGGAGATATTCAAATTGTACGAATTACATAGAAATCAAGCACATCAGCCACACTATGAAATTGTGTGAGAAGGTTATTGAATATAGATTAAAATATAATTCAAAGATTTTGGATAATAAATTTGACTTTATATTACAAAGATCTTCTATGGAAACGATTTATCTAGTTAAAATATTGATCAAATAATATAGAAAGAAAGCGCAAACTTACATATAATTTTTATAGATTTAGGGTACATTCTTTAAATTGAAAGTGAGTTAATTAAAAGTGAGTCAGTTATAGATGTAAAAATGGGCCGAACCAAACGGGTCGACCCGCGGCGATTAGTTGGCCCGAATACTGGCTCATCCAGCCCGATGAATAGTAATAAAATCGGGCTAGTCCGGCCCGATCCTACATGCAGTATTGTGCCGACCTCGGCGGCCCGTCTGCCCAAGTATTTGTTAACATTGACCGGTCAATGTTGATAGTTGACCCGATCAACATTGACTGTTGACTAAATTAAATTTTATTTAAAAAATATTTTTAAATAATAAAAAAATTATATATTTTAGTAATAAAAAAGATTTTATATTTCTTCTGTATTTTAAAAATAAATTTTACTTTTATAAAAAAATTTAAAATAAATCGGATAAACGAGCTGGACCGGATCATGAAAAATAAAAATAGACCGGGCCAGCCCAGTCTATTCTCTTGGCCCGGCCTGCCTATATTTGCACTTATAGAGTCAGTTACTCGTGTTCTATTAAATAGTGTTGTTCAAGTGAATTTAATTTTTATATTTTTTGTAAGAAAAACTGAGTAACTTTTTGTGTTCTTTTGCACGGCTAGAAATGAGTTAGAAGTGACACTTTAGTAAAAAAGAGTGAGTTATTAGGGTGAAAAGAACACACCCTTAGCAAAAAATGAGATGGTACCTAAGAAGTGTTATGGTGGGTATTAGAAAGAAAAGATATATCTGATACATATATAACGATTATTATGATATGTACCATATAGTAGTTACTCGTGTTTACATAATGATAATAATAGCAAAGAGTTTAGTAATAGGTTCACATCAAGGATCAGTTTTAAATCCTTATCTATTTGTCTTATTAATGGATAAACTCACTAATATATTCAGGATAAAGATTGTGGTGTATATTATTTGCTAATGGCGTAATTTTAATTGATCAGACAAATAAGAGATTAACTATAAATTAGAATATTGAGCAACCATTCGACGAGCAATATTATACGGTAGTGAGTGCTGAACTATCAACGGTCAAGATATCCATAAGATGAACGTAGTAAAAATGAAAATGTTAAGATGAATGTGTTAAAATGTATAAAATATAAAATAAAAATATACACCAACAAACAGTTGATGCGCTGACCGAGGACAAGTTACGAAAAAGTAGACTTATGTGGTTCGGACATGTATTGCGTACATGTAAAGATATTACGGTGCATAAAAGTGATGCAATTTAATTAAAACATCTTAGAGAAAAAGGATAAACCAAAATAATTTGGCTTAGGATGATGGTGAAGGATTCAGAGAATTAGATATTTCACTCAATCTGATTTATAATCAAACGCAATAGAAAAAATGGATTCATGTAGCCGACTCACTCCCTGACTCAAGTGATAAAAACTTTTGTTGTTATAAATAACTTAATACAAAAATTGGCTTTCAACTCACTTTCAAGTGTGACTACAATACAAAAACTAAACACACTTTCAAGCCACTTCTCAAAAAACTTTCTTCCGTAGAACTTTTTCAGTGTAACTAAAACACGCCCTAAATGTATTCTAAAGATATAGTTAAAGGTATTCAGAGGATGAGGGGGAACTCCTATGAAATTACTTATTATTTCAGCAATTCAAAATAACATCCACATTAATTCGAAAATCATCCTTATTCTGTTCTTTTGAAAAATAAGTATCATGACAAGAATGACTTGTCAACAAGAATACCGCCTACTTACCCTTCTTATCCTTTATATTTCCTTATTCCACTACCTGCTATCCTTGAATAGAACAACCACTAAGATTGTAGACACCATGTTTTAGTCACTCAATTTCTAATAACTAGTTCCTTATAGTTATAAAATATCAACTTAGTCCATGCTGGTTTTAAGTTGCATTCATACTTCTAATTTTACATTTTTTCAAACTTCGTTATTGTTTCAGTTCGCAATTTAACAATATTTGAACACAGACACACATAAAATCTACCTATCCACCTCATTGTCTATGTTGTCAATATGTTAAGCAACGGTTTTACAAATCAACTGAAAACCCTTCAAGGAGTTTTGACATGTCAGAGAACACGAAGAATTTTGGACATGATAGCTACAAGAGTCATAAGCATGCCGTACGCAAAAGGAAAGCTTTAGGAAGGGTTTGCAGAGGTTCTAAAGCAAATTAAGAACACTAAAAGAAGCAGGAACAAATAACAATGTGAGTTTGCTTACGTAGACATGCACTTCAACTCAGATCTTCAGTCCACCTTAACTACAAATTTTCATTTACCATGGATTCAAGGATTCCTTCAAGTACTTAAGATTTTTATGAACAATAACACATATTATGTTTTTCCCAAAAACGACATCTGCTATCAAATTGAAACAGGTTTAACCAAATGATTTTAAATGTAACGAGAAATTTACAATACCTCTCTAATCCTTGAGATGTCTCCGTCTGCTGTGATAATAGGCATCCTCTGAACAGACACAATATGTCAAAATCATATACATAAACAACTTAGAAATTCGATAAGTATGTAGAGGAAGTCTTAAACAGAAACCAACCACAGGTTTCCAACCAAGCTCATCAGGACAACGGAAAGTAGCTTCATTAACTGCTTGGCTCTCTATGGCAAATCTTGCTGCGCCACTATTAACTCCAAAATGTAGCTGATCGACACAAATCCATCATAAGAAGGTACATTAGGAAGAGAAAGCATAAACTAACCAAATATAGCTGCTCAGGGAGCAATAGAAACAAAGGTATACACCATTGGAATTCCTAAAGCACTTCTATCTCATAAAGAAATCCCTTAGCACTTTGGAGATGGTTGAAACAAGGAAATCTTAAATGAGCCATATGTATATCACAAAAACGGAAGACCTGAAATTCAAGCGTTTTGTGCTGATTGGTTGTGGCAAAATATGAGTTTCTAAAATGAGTCATTTTCAAATTTAACATGCTAACAGGCAGTTGCCTGATGGTTGCCAATAGATTGATATTTGAGGTTCCATCAAAGGCAGTTAAACTAGCAGAATATTTTATTATTGAGGAAACTACCTAGGATCATGAAAAACTGACCCAAATAATTTGTCCAGGACCTGATGATCGGTTCTGACTGGTTACAGCAGAATCTAATACTTTATAAAGAGAGGTAAGTGCTCCTTGTCCAGCAGTCTCTAGAATAGTGCAATTTCCAAGGACAAGACCTTTTGGCAAGCCCACCTTTTCCATATATCCTCTGAGATTACCAACAATTGTTTCTGTTGGGTTCTGTGCCACGCCATGAAATTTCTTGAAGCCAGTAACATGAACTGTTACCATTGAAGGCCCTTCTGAACCCATCTGTTTACAACTATAGAGTCCCGAAAAAAGATGTGTTCAATGTACAAGTGAATTTCTTAGTTTGGAGCAATCCAAGCCTACAAAAACCTGTATAATGCAGAAGTAATCAGCAATCAACTAGCTGTCAAACTATATGTTTCTGTTTGAGCTAAGCTAGCGAAAAGCCTACTAAATGAATCCAAGAATTAAAGAGATAAAAAATAAGGATTATACGAAACACTCTGCACATAATAATCTGCAAATGGAGCCAAAGTTGTTCTGAAGACATCTGTAACAATCGAAACTAAGAAACTTAAATACAGCTGTATATTCAACATATCATGTTCTGAAGACATCAGTAACAATACTCTGACCATCGGAAGATTGAAAAATATCAATCAGAAGAAAATTTAAGTATCTGATACATAGAAAACCAAACCAACCAGTTCGGCAAGACCATAGTTCTATAATTGATGTGGGGCTTCAAGTTCAGAACCAGAATTCAAGTTGCCAATCAGAAATAAACTATGGCAAATTTTCGGAGTTTCCAAGATCAAAATTCAGAAAAGAATAAGAGAATAAACAACGGAATTCTAAATATCACCAATTAAAGCTATCACCTTTCATTACTTTTACCAGTTAAACGAAGGGATCATCTGTTAAAACAAACAATTCTTTTAAAATTGATCTTTAAGGGAAAAAACACTAATCATTCAATCAAATTCTGCAGAACAACCCCAAAAAAGGAAAACAATAAAAAACAATTATCTATCCGATACTATCATCAAACAGAAACCAGAAAATCAATAATCATCTGGGTATAAAATTCCTCACCTTTGAACCCAAAAAAATTCCTGAAAAAGCTATCAAAATCGAATCTTTGTTTTATTTGGAAGAAGAAGAACAGGGGGACCAAAGAAAAAAAACTCGGACATAATAAGGGATGATAGTCAGGTTTTATAGAGGGGATAAGACTGATCAAGCAGAAGAAGGTAACTTGTCCTTCTCAAATAACAGCAGAACGCGAAGAAACTCTTTTAAAATTAAATCAATAATAATTGATTATTACCGTGAAGAAAAAAAGAGAAAGAAAAAATTTATTAACAACAAAAGTTTTAAATACAGAAGCACAGCTGAAAAAGCAACAGGAATGCCTCTGCTCTCACACTCTTGATGTTTTTATTTTTTCTTGCTAATTCTTAGAAAAAAAACACAATAATTTCGTTTATGTTAATTTACGTGCATGAGTTGGAACCTACCTAATTGGGCCTGAATCGGGCCTACTAAAGCCGATTATTCACTCGATCGGTTCGTTGTCACCGAGCCATATGTGGGACACGTATTCTCTTATCTCATCTATCGCGTGAAACATAAGCAACCATGCCGTAGTTATTGTAACGATCACCGTCTCATCTTCACCCAACGGTGATTGTAATCCACAAACGGATTTTTGTTCGTTTTCTATTTTGCGTTTCCTCGATAGTGTTTTCAATTTGAATTAAGAGCCCGTTTGGCATGATAAGCGATTTATCAACTTTTTTTATTTTATATTTTTTAATATATTTTATAAATATATAAAAAATTTATTTAAAAATTTAAAAAATATAAAAAAATTTTACGAAATAAAATTTTTTTATTAATATTTTTATTATTTTTTTAAAATAAAAAAAATAAAATTCATTTTTTCAAAAAAAACAAACATATCCTCTATTTCATAACCAAACCATCCCTGAAAACTTCCAAAAAAAGAAGTGGAGAACCAAAAGAAAAAAACTCAACTCCACTTTCTTCAACAACGATCGTGGAGCCAGTATTCGTGCAGCGATTTCCCCACTCTGAATAGTGTGCGCTCTCTCTCTCTCTGGCTGAATTGTTGCTTAAAATTTGGATGCTTCAAAAGGTTAGTGTCAGAAGTTCGTATGGCGTCGTGGACGACAGAAGGCATTAGGAAAGATACAAGTTCATGGCCTGGATAAATTGTCTGATCACTCGGAAGTTGCATCACAATCAAAGGAGAATTCTAAGTGATGACAAGGCCTTTCTACTGCTAGTTAACTTTTCGCAATCCATAAACTCTAATCTGAGACTGGTTTTGACATTGTAAAGTCCTTGTTGGCCAAACGACTGTAATTTAATCTTCACCCTTTAGTAACATTCTAGTCAACAATTTTCTGCTTCCGTCTAAAAGATCTGATAATCTATTCTCGATTCTCGATGCTGTTCTGAAGTTCCCTGTTGAACCATAATTTTGAATTCATTCTGTGGGACGGATGAATGGGGATGTTGCTTTTCTTTGAACTGCTCCTCAATTTGTAATAGAATATCTTCTGTGTGCTTGAAAAGGTTTTGGGGCAAAGTAAAATCTTTTGACTTTGGCGATTTTAGTTCTCCACTCAATTTTGTAAGGTGCCGTAAGAAAGATGTATATGATGATATAAGAACTGGACATTGGTTTCTTGTCAGACCAATGAGCAACTGCAGCAAAGGTCTTTTTGTTGTTTTGATAAACGTAATTTTTTCTTTCCATTTATGTTTGAGCGCAATGCAGACT
Organism: Acanthochlamys bracteata; assembly: GCA_019914995.1. Classification (NCBI taxonomy): domain Eukaryota; kingdom Viridiplantae; phylum Streptophyta; class Magnoliopsida; order Pandanales; family Velloziaceae; genus Acanthochlamys; species Acanthochlamys bracteata. Next base: position 3,819,230 of record CM034133.1, read on the forward strand.
CAGTCGGTAGATATACCAGCTGTAATTTCCCAAGATAAGGAAGGTCTGATTCCAATGGTCTACCTTCTTCGTCAAATAATATTGGGTCTTCCACTGGACTTCCATCATCAGCAGTGGAAACAAGTTATGCTATTGAGCAGCTAGGTGACAGGTCTTCTCTTTGCGTTGCTGTCATTGGAGCCACTGTTGAGCTTGAAAGAAATAAGGTTTTCCCAGCATTGTTTGCTCTGTTCTATAGTGGCTTCCTACAAGAAGTATAGTTTTCACCTTACTATAGGTTGTATAGGTTTCCAACTTCTTGTGATCCAAGATCCTAAGAAATTTTCTTTATACTGCATGATGTCTTTTAGCAAAACAGCTTTGTCAAAAGAAGGTCATTCTGGATTTATGTTCTTGAGAGCTGTGTAAAAGGTTTGCAAGCAGGTTGGATTTCTGGTTGATCATGTATGAGTATATGTGGGCTGGATCATGTGGGTGTGGCACCATCTTAGAGTTTTTACACATTCATAGTTTAATTCATTATCTCCCATGACCAGTTTGGGTTATGTCATGTGGCTGGTCTTCATGGAATGATTTGGAAGATGGGTTGATGTTCACAGATTGCTTTGGATAAATTTTTGTTGATAGTTGGATATGGGTGTGACATAAAAGACGAGTTCTGCATGGAAACGGACTCAATGACAAAAGACCTTACAAGTTCAAATTTGTAGTCCATGATGATATAGAAACTCAACCTTTATACCAAATACGATATAGAAGTTGAAATATGGCATGGAAAGGATGTCTTTCTCAGTGAGAACTCCCATGTTTCTTGCTCATCGAGGATCAAAGAGCTTGCTTGGCCTTCTTTAAAAGTTAAAATTATATATATCTTATGAGCGAAGGAAACTGGACATAATGAGCACACTGCATTTCTTATTATTATGTAATGTCATTGCTCAATAAGTGCCTCTATCTTACAAGGAAGCTTCTGATATTTGCTTTGTTTGCACAATGTTGGTATATTTGGATATCTCTAGGATAGAATTATCAGATAAGGACCTGAAGTCTTTCGTTGCTGAAGCCTTGACATGTCTTGTGGTCACCAGTATGGCTTCTCTTGCTTGTAATTATCTCTACCATCGAAAACAAAAGCTCCTCTATCTGCATTTTAAGTTGGATAATGATAGATGAGCTGCTCTGATATCTGTAGAGTTCATTGTAGACCCTGATCTTTAGATGTTGGCATGCATGACAGCCATATAAGAGCAGAGCAGAACTATTTTTACCGTAATATGTTATGATTTTGCTGTGAGAACTGCAAGAACAAATTGAACAGCTTTCTTGAAAGGACATACCATGTTGATGAAGGCTTTGATAACAATACGGAGTGGCAAGACTCAAGTATCAAATGGAGCAAGTCGAGATACTATTTGTAATTTTCATGCAGTATAACTTTGCCTACTCTTCTGCTAACTATACTGACGTACGTTGTAGATATTGGTTACTGTGGCTGCCAGATCAGATAATATTCAATTCTCAGTTATGCAACATTCCTTTGGAGTAGGGTGGCCATGGAGCAAATCGGATATTTTATCTTGCTGTGCCTCAAGAGGCTCTTGTAGATGTTGTGTTATCTGTTGCTGATTATGCGCAATCTGAAAGGGTTTTGGACCTGATAATTCGGAGAAACCATATTGGCCGTGATTCTGTTGATTCTTATCAACTGACAGAAGTTCTCCTTTCAAAATATCAAGAGAATCAAATACACAGGTACACTCACACTCTACTATCTGTACAATTTGCTTCTTTTTTGTTGGGTAGTGTGTTAGATCTAGAACTTGTTTGATTGTGTTTCAGGATAGATCATCTTTTGGGGAAAGATTTAGTTGAAAAATTACATTTTTTAGGTTCTCTAACTTGGTTTTTGAGCCACTTTGGTGCCAGACTTGCATACGCATTGTGGAGCCCGACTCACATATGCAATGTGCAGGTACGGCTAGTTGTACTTGTTGTAAATTTGGGTTTCCTTATACTGAACCTGTAAAATCAAAAGTCCACTGTTGACAGTGATTTATGTCTTACAGGTCATATTCTCTCAGGAGTCTGATATAGAAGCACGATGAAGGTAACCCAAGTAGATCTAACTTAAGCAAATGGTGCAAGCACTTGTGTTTGACAAAAATACCAAAATATTTACTTTTTAAGGATTTTTATAGTTTTTATGGTCACTAATTATGGTCATGACTTTTTGATAAACCATCAACCACTAATAATGTACTCTAACATTCTTGCCAGATAAAGTAATAGCACATCTACACCCATGATTTCAGTTTACAGTATGAAAAAATGAAGCCCTTATTTGTTATCCTTTCCTAGTTATGGTGCAACACTGTACCTTATTTGTGCGAAGTACTAACTCTAATTTCTGATCTTTTATTGCAAGCACAGATATTTTGGTGGTATGGATCATTAGGCACATTGTCCACAGTCACATCTTCCAGACCATTGCTTTATTTGCAACGGAGCCACCTGTAAGTCTAGATGGGGAAGATATCCGAGATGAGAAGGTAAACTCCATGCGTTTCTATTGTTAATGCAGCCAAACTACGGTGATTCCAGATCAATTTTGGGTCTATCCTTAAAAGAATCTTTTTTTGGTTATAATGTCACTAGGTTAAAGTTCTGAGATCAATTAGGAACTTGGATCTTCATGGTTTTGTTCTTGGGCAATATAAAGGTAACCCTCGAAAAGAAGGAGATGCTTATCTTGAGAGTATGATGCCAACATTCTCTGCTGCTACGCTGTATAATGATAATGCTCGTTGGGATGGTGTGCCATTCTTGATCATGAACCTGTTTACAGATTATGAAGCACAGGTAATGGCTAATGGCTGATACACGTATGCTAATTGGAGTCTCGAATTTAACCATTTTATTTAAGATGGAAGTTGTTTTTTGATGGGAGAAGGTATCAAATGTTGAAGTTGAAAATATTAGTGATTATATAGAGTTGGCATTTCCTGTTTATATATATATATATTTTTTTTTTATATGATAAATATTCAAACTTATTTACATGAAGTTATATATTATTCTTCATTGAATTAAAGATTGCTACTTTTTGACATAATGTGGAATCTTTGGATAACTCATTTTTTGCATGTTTTCATGCTCTGAAGTTTTCTGCATCTACTGCTAACTAATTCAGCACGTGTGTTTTTTCTTTTGGTGCTTGCGTTTGTTTTAACTGGTTCATCTTATAAAAAAGTCATAACTGCTGAACTATTGTGTGTAGGTTGTAGATACTACATTGTATAAATATAGAAAATATGTTTCTTTCAAAATCTATTTTTCTAGAATTATCTAGGCTTGAGATGTGCGTTCAGTTTCACCATGTTCCTGGTAACCTCTACCGTGAACGTATTGGTCAAAGCATTGATCTTTGAACAAATAAACGTATTCTTCGTGATCACCCAAAGAAGCTAGTCTTCTGAAGGTCAACAATGAAGTACCTACCTGGCCTCATATTGCAATTGGATGCTTCAGAATTGAACTTGCTCTGCAGGGACAAGTATATTCAATCAAAACCACTTTAAATTAGTTCTTAGCCTGTCGTCCAATGAATTAGAATTCTTCAATATTTCATCTTTAAATTATCCTTGTTGGTCTTGATTTGCCATCTATTCATAAGCAACTATTGATCTAATGTGCAATATGTTGATATGCATATGTTGGTATAATGTAGAGTTACCAGATTCTTATGAACATTTGGCATGGATGTTATTGATGGAGACAGTCATCCTTTATGAGGAGTGATGAACTAGCTGCAGTCTGGAACGTTTTGACTCCTATTTAAAGGAGATGGATGACAAAGATAGCACAAAGAGCTACCAGTTTAGTGGAAGAGGGCCAATTTGTGCTTATTATCTTGGTGCTAAGCATGGTGTGTGTTGGGTTGGTGAATAAAACGTTGCTTCTTTCCCAATGTTCAATTCTTATGTAAATATGGATCAGATAGAAGCCTCAATAAGGGCTGCATGACTGAGAGATGCGAATATTCTGCTCTCTCAACCCTTGTAGATACACAATGAGGGCGCCCTTCTGTTAGTTGCTAGAGAGGGTACTGTTATTGGTCAAGTTGAGCCTTCACAATTTTACAACAAATCTAAGAATCATGATGTAACAGAGATTTTGAATTGCAAGCCTTCATCTGGATGGCAGCTTGGTTATGCAGGTATCTTTTCTTGTCATATCTCAGTTGCTGCCAATATTTGTTTTTTATTCAGTGGATGTCGTAACCTGAGAGAACTCACCTAATATCCATGAAACATTGCACTGCAAGACATTACAGAAAACTCTACCAAAATAGCTGAAAACGTATTGTTGTCAAATAGAGAAAATTTGTCGGCAGCATAGTCACTCATGAAACGATACTGTATATCTCCAAACTACAAATTCGTCCTAATTACCGTTGGTATACCTGATGTGTGAATGTTTATATAAGATAAAATTTTCTAGTCCTTTTAGCTTTAGTGGAATTCACTATTGGTAGCTGCCAGAGAGCAATTGGTGAATACCAGCGGGTACGATCAAGTGGATTTCTATAAGATTATGACATGCTGTTCCTTGTTTTTTATGTGACACAAAATGAGATATGTTCTTTTTAATAAGAAACTAGTTGATGTTAAGTCTATATTAGACATTTGGTACTAAAATCTGAATAGAACAGAAGTGCCAAATGGCAACTATGGATTAATTTTTTTTTCCCAACAATGGGAATAATTCAATAATTTTTAGACAATTCCTTCATGATGCCTCTTTAGAAGACCAAGAAGTAGTAAATCGAAAAGGGACACCTTTTTCTGTTTCTTTTTTTTTTTTTTTTTTCACTGTCGATATTCAGCTGAGTAGTTGTTCCTCAAATATGAGCGAAAAAGAAGATCAAGCAAAAGTGTCAATACAGGAAGAAAGGCTTCTGGTTATTGGGACTAATAGGTTTCAAATGTTTTAATATTTCTAGGTCACTGATCTGAAAACCACTTCCTGAAAACCATAGACAAATAAGGTGAGAGAGGCATTATGATCTCTAATCAATATCACCCTTTGCTCCTTTTGCGAGAGTGGAACTGAACCGCTAGTATCTTTGACTTATCTTTTCCAACTGTCCAATCTTAAGTATCATTCTTTCAATTGAATAATGATATGATTCTTCCTGTTGTTGCTTTTTTTTGCACTTGTGGTTGCTGGGAGCTGAAATGCTAGCAACGATGTTTCTAACAAATAGGTACTAAGAAGAATGCTGTCATGATGTTAGTTGATAGGTCACTGTTTCTGCTTGGGTGGAAATAGTATTATAAAGAAGAATGTTATAAGGTTGAGAATGAAATAGTTAACGCACTTTCGAGTTACAAGATCAATTGATGTCAACTAGAAATTTTTGGACCAGGTTAATCTTTTATATTTTGATAAGGAATTGGAGAAAAAGAAGGAACATGATCAGCATTTTTCTGGTGACTGGTCTGCCATTTTACTGACCTTTTGTTCTTTGGGTTTGATTGATTGTGGAAATTCTTCATCTAGGTTGTTTTGCTCAGGAGCTTTCCTTTGGCAGTCACAAAAATGTCGCTTAGATAACTAAGAAACTCTAATTTTGGTGGAAATGATCTAAGTAAGAATAGTGAGTTACAATATCTTTGTGGGTTTTCTTTTGCTGCAGACATAAAAGAAGCTGCATTTGTCTTCGAGTAGCTTTTGCTGCTCCTGTTTATAGTATTTAGTTTGCTTCAGAATTACAAGTAGCATCTGCTGCAGAGTAAATCCACATCTTTGCATGAATTTCTTTCTACAATATTGTCCAACATGGAAGCTTTTCTATTTTTTGTGCTTAGAATATAGCTTGTTATAGCATGTAATATAGTGAAGTTGCAGAAACATAATAAAGCACTGACAAAAATTAAAAAAAGACATACTATGAACTTCTCAGAATAGTTGAAGGTGTTGTATATTAGCTTGTAATTACTACTTTGGAGTCGAACTCTGTGAAATCTCTCCGAACTTGGAAGAACTTGTCTCTCCTCTTGGACTGATAGGCCCTTTTCCTGCAAGAGGACTTCGCTCCTGCCGTAGTTCTTTGACACGAGGACTAAATGCCTTCTCCAAGAACCGGGGACTATGAAGACCTTTCATCTCGGACATTGGTGTTCCGGTAGAACTCGTCACTTTAGGACTATTGATATGCTTTACTTCACCCCTGCTTCTGGTCACCATGTCATCTAAAATTTCTCCGGTCTCTGAATATAGATGAGCTTCCTGCTAGATAGAAACTCACAGTTGAAGATGAGCATTAAGAAGTTTCACAAATCATTAAAGGAAGATTTCATACCATATTGAATGCTACAGCTGGTGACTCTTCATACTCAGCTGCATCAAGGTCAGTAAGGAATGCACCCTTGAATAGTTTGGGAAGAATGTACTGTCTTGCAGGCACTAAAAGCATGATCATCAAGGGAAAGAGAACTCCAGCAATCGGAATCCATGTTATGCCGAAGCATACCAACAAATAAGTTGTTTGGAAAAGAGTGAAAGCTGCAATTGTCTTGAATGGCACAGTCTCTACAAAGGTTGCATGGTAGTCCTCAAGCACCCTGGCATAGTGAGTTTGTTCGATTATATTGTGTTGGGATCATGGAGATGATTTAAATTTGAAGATAACTTGTCGTAGGAGGTTACATACTTGTATCGCCTGCTTGGAGCAGTAAAGAGCAATAGGATCCTTTCCCAGAACTGGTTACCAGGCAAGCTCTCAATAGCCATGAAAGCAAAGTATCCCCAAAGAACTGATGTTGGAATCTTTTTAAGAACTGGCATGGCTGCTACACAGCCACCTACCATCATAGCCTGCAGAAGATTGCTCAGACGCTGTTCTTTGACCTCAACAGGGAGAAGATCATCAATCTCCTTCTCAACATCAAATACTGTCTCATCCACTGGGGCATCCACGTTTCCCATGCTCGAAGCTAGTTGAATTGTTGAATCCTTCAACTCATTCAATCCCTGCTTGAAAAGAAGCAGAAAATGCATTTATCAACAAAAGGCTTCTCGGCCAGAAAATCATTACTGCTAGTTCAACTCTTACTCTGACAGAAGACTCCTGGTAGATTAAAGGAGTCTGCATTTGTCGATAAGCCTCCTGCATGTTGTCATACAGCTGTCCCAAGCTTGAATTTTGACTCATGCTTCGGCGTGCTGTTGCAACTAGTCTATTTCGAAGAAGCTGTAGTAGCATTTAAAGATGCTCAACACCAATGTGATATCAACTTCCTCTTATGTAGGTGTACTGAAGGCTTCTCTAAACTTACCTGATGCTTGAGGGTAGCCAAACTTTTTGTATGCATAGGTGATTGTGGGATTACACCATTTGAAGGAGGAATTCCAATCAGGCCACACAATAAGGTCTGCGGTGAAGAAAAAATTACATATGTTTGCTCTTTGTGGATGGGTTGAAGTTGTTATTCTGATAAGCTGTTTTGAGACTTCACCTTTCACCCTGAATGTAATAGAGTGACTGAAGAGAAATAGTTAAGAGCATGGTAAGAGGAGTACCAGAAATCCTAGCAGAAGTAGATCATAATGAAACGATGGTGGCTTCCTCAGATTAAACTCTTTTTGCTGAGCTAGCTGAGATGCTACGCTGTGGTCGAAATAGTACAAGACTGCTATCATTGTGGCTGGAATAAATGCTCCAAGTATGTAAAGGAATGGAACGTCCAACATTTCCTGTTTGTCAGCAGGTAATTGTCAGTAAAATTCTGCTGAAGACTAAAGAACTTCCAGTTTGTCAATAACTCCTGTTTGTCAAGACAACTGTTTACATTTACTTATTATCATATCTTATATTATCTCTTTCCATGTGCAGAATAGGAATTTCTAAATTTGTTTAGGAGTTCACTTCACAAGGTGAATGGAAGTAAGACTTGCTTTATAAGCTTTGATTAGCGTTGTTTATTAAGGGAAAAAAAACTGATTTACCTTGGTAACTGTCCAATTTTCATATGCACCAGGTGACCAAGGATTCGGACTGGAAAGTCTTCTGGGTATTCCTCTGGGAACACTACCCGCAGGTATGTAAGAAACGCCAGTCCATACAACAACCATCAATGGCACCCCATAATCAGCAATTAAACCTCGAAGCCATCCTGCGCAATATTTCTTCACATTGTTCTTATTCCGAAGGTTAAAGTCTATTGATTTTCACTAAAACTCTTGAATTTCATTGAAAGAATACGCTGATATTGTGGAGCTCATACCTGTTCCATATCTCCATGACCGTGCCTTCCTGCTTCGCAGCCCAGTTAGTAGTAAACCGAAGGAAAGGACTATAGCAAACATTCCATTGCTGAATCTCCAAGATGGAGTGAACTCTAGAGCTTTCGGATTCTCTCTTTGTGGGATTCTGAACTCATCCACAAGCCCCTGTATCGAACAGGTAATAAAAATAGTAGATCTTATAAAATTTCAGCTAGCTTTGTTGCAAAATGATACAAGTTCTGAAATGAAGAGTTAAGAAATGCACACTTTAATTGCCTGCTGCATAAAGAGCATGGCGATTAGCAGACCAAACAGTTCTCCTGCTATGCGAGTAAAACGATTGATGATGGAACATGCGCCAAGAATAGCCAGTAGGAACAACAGAAAAGCTGTCCATACACAAACCCTGGTAATATAATCATTTAAAATTTATGAACTTAAAATCTTTTCGTATTAAATTTGAAGAAGGATTTCTTTATCTGCGGGTGAGTTCTACTCATGATTTACCATCCTGTCCAAGCCAGGAAGAGCTTCGAACCCAAGTCAGCTCTGTCCTTTGCAAAGTTAAACATGAAGGTGTACATAAGCACTGTTGGCTCTGCAACACCTAAAATCAGCAAAGGTTGGCCTCCAAGAATTGAATGTACGATACCACAGAGCGCAGTCGATGCCAAGGTTTGTACGGCTGTCAATACTCCATCTGCTCAAGCCATTTCCATGTACATTCTTTCCTTGAGTTAGTAGATGTCATGAATGTAGAGTAGAACACAATTACTGAAAATTTATAACAATGAAATCCAGCACAAAGTTCTTGTTTTTTTTCTTTCCTATACCTGTGTTTCTCTCTAATTGTTCCCCGAATGAAATTACTGGTATTGCAGATGCAAAAAAGATGTAGGTGGTAGGAGCCAAGATTCTGCATAGGCAAAGCAAAATAATAATATGAACTACTAAACCAGGCTAACACTCAGCCTTGATAGATAGAGAAAAAATTTTTTTTGGATAAATTCAATACCTGATGCCTGCTTTGAATCCACCAGTCCAATCTTGCTTGTAGCACATCAACCTTCCTCTAATGTCATTTTTTATTCCGCGGAGCGGTACAAATGTTTCCTCCATGCTTCTCTTGATTTTGCTATCGAGAACGTTGAACCTTTCTAATATAGCTTAATAATGCTAGCTAGCTTTAATGCATCAATGCATAGTTTTTTGAGGTCAAAGAGTTTTTAAAAAATGAGGTCAGGATAAAGGATCAAAACTACATGATCGAAGCAGCTCACATACCATGAATTTAAAACTTTTAACTACAAGTGTAGTAACAGCTATAGTTTATGATGATCAGATCTCAACGGTGAGATCAATATAGCACAGAGGCAAAGGGTTGAACGGAAGATTTGCAGCGACTCCGAAGAGTTTCCAGCTCAAGTTTTAAAGGGAAGCGTACTACATTATTTAAGTAAAAACAGGTTTAGAAAAGGGAAGAACACTTGAAGAAACAAATCAAGAGATAGAATGAACTATTTTTCTAGCACTTTGTTTCTTGTTTTAAAAGCAATGCTGGACGAAGGTCTCCTGAAGGTATGAAAGAATGGGGTTCAATATATAGAAATGAGAATGGTGAAAAGGGACGAGTGCATCATTGATAGAGGAATAATGTTGTGGTTAGAAAGCATCATTGCAAGTGCTACAGAAAACACCAAACATTGTCAACTCTTGAAACTAATATTAAAACCATTGAGGAAGATTCCATGCCTAGAAAAGGTGTACATAATTTTGTATGTAGAATAAAAGAAGATAAAGTTATGAATTATGTATCATGTACTAGGACTAAGAGAGTGATGGAAGATTGCTACAATTTTTTTTTTTTTTGTAATACACAGTAGAAGAAATTAGTAAAGGTTTTATATTCTCTGAAGTCATAGCACGCTGGCTTAACTTATTATTAAATATGAATAGTCACTGAAAATTGTTATAATTAAACAATCTCAATCTCTGTGGAAAAGAATTGTTTTAGTGCATAATGCTAAAAATTTCAAAGCCATGTGACCAAATACAGTCTACAAATTCTGTAACCAAATCACGTTTATTTGCTTTTCAAGAGTTCTTTTAGTTCATTGTAATTAAAGTAGCTTCCTAGGATCTGAAAATTTAAGTTAATTAAACCCTGAAATGACAAGTTAATCTCTTCATTCATGTACTTTAGTTAGGTGGACTAGCTGAATAATGAAGAACTCATCAGTATAGCAGGATCTCGATTCTTTATTGTTTCAGGCATGCTCTTGTTTGTAACATGCTTTGCTATCAACTTCATTTATTTTATGGTTGACTGATTGGTTGTTGCTTCATTTGTTCTGAAGGAAGAATAACTGGCAGTTGATGTACTTGAATATTCAAGTAATTCTCTTTCAAAATAAACTTAGAAGCAAACCACAAAAGTATGCATTCATCAATATGTAAAATTTATCCAGGTAGTTAGAGATGTTTCTCTGTATATGTGCTGTTAAAATTTACGAACAGCATCACATAAGCTGGTAATGTTAAATATTAGAAGGGAGAAAAAAAAACTTAAACCAGTACTGTTTCCAACAACTCATTGACCTTAAGAGAGAGTTAACTCTGATTGTCATGTGCCATGAGAACTTCAAACGTTCAATTTCCACACAAAACGCTGCGAAACAATAGTTGTCAAGTATATACAGACTGTCACTGTTTCTTCGCATACGTACATGCTATGATGAGATGAATTTTCATAATAGAAGATATCTTAAAGGACAAAACTACTTGGCTGGTTTGCGTCACCTATGGGAGAAAAGATAACATAATGTAAAACTTCGCTGAAAATCATGTCAGGGGATATTATTATTATAATTTTTTGGTCAACTTTTTCTTCCATTTGCAACTTGCTGAATTTAAAACTGTTTCATAGGATAAACTTGTTTTACAAAGATAATTTATTAGGGGTGATAATATATAATTCAATTCAAAAATATGATCCAAAATTGACCCATTTTAAAAAATTTGATCCGTATAAATATATAAATTGGATTAGGATTGAACAAACTTGATCTGACTATTAAATAGGTCGATCCGAATTAATCCAAAATTGACTTATCAATTCGAATTATCATATCTTGAAAAAATAATATTTAAATTTTTTCTTTCCGTATATTAAAATATTAGTAACAAAAATAATCGATAATAATAATTTATAAATTATTAAATTATATGGTATTTATAGTTAATTATTATTTTCATATCTTAGTAAAATAGTGTAAGATGAGAATTATAATATTATCGAAAGTATTACTATGTAGGTGTTTCTGTAATAATGAATTTAAATTTTGTATAAAATTTTTTAATAAAATTTTATTAGATAATTATGTTTATCAAAAATTTTTTTGAATATTTTAATTATGGATGAAGATACTAAAAAATACATATTTTGACGGGCATTCACTATCTCTCATCACTAATAATATTGTACACTTTTATTACAACTGATTTTATAATTTTGCTAAATTTTAAAAATATAAAATTAAAATTTATAGATTGGATTAGAACGAATTTGATCCGGTTATTAAATAGATCGATCCGAAACTGACCCATAAACTTAAATTACTATCCCTATAATTTATATGTCGCATATGAATTTAACAAGATGAAATCTCTCATTATTAGTTGTATAAAAATTAATCATGATATGTAGCATTGCTTTTAAAAATATATGAACTTGCTATTTACCTGAATAGAAAAAAATAAAATATTCTTAGGTAACTTGGAAGAAGCGCAAGTGCAACTTTTCTCCGGCATTTAATTAATTTCAGACCACCACATGCTTCAAACAGAAATAAAGCTCCCAAAACATATAGTCAAATACATGTAATGCTCATCGTTGGCTATCAAGTAGTATAATCAAGTTTGTCAAAATCAAAATTTTATATAGTACATTTCGTTCGAGTAAAATTATAAAATATAAATTTTATAGTAAGATTGGAATTTTGTAATAAAATCGTAAGATATTATACACCGATAAATTTTATAAATAATTTCTTAATACTCTTAAGAATTTTTTATAAAAAAATTTTAATATTTTTTTAGTAATTTTATAATAATTTTTAAAATCTTTTAAATTTTTCTAAAAAGCCACTCTAGATTTTACAAAAAATTCTCAAAATTATATTTTTTCATAAAACTTTCTTAAATTTTATAAAATAAAATAATATATCGACTGATTTCTACGAACAATCGATAATATTACTAACTAATGTATATCAGTCGGTAATGTGTTTAATTTATCGATTGATTTAATTACAGTCGGCTGATAATTTTACCGACTATATATTTTCGGTCGGTAGTATTTAGTCGAAAATGGTCTTTTTTAAGAAGTGACATCCTAAACTTTTACAAAAAATTTTCTCAAAATTTAGTTAATTACAAAATTTTCTTCAAAAGTAAAATCGTATAAAATCATCAAAAGATCGAAATGTTACCGACTTCAAGATTTAATCAGAATTCGGGTAAATTTTATTTGAAATCAGAATCATTTTGTGAAATAAAATTATAAAATCATAAAATTTAAATCCAAATTTTAATATCCTTGAGTACAACTATTATTTTGCTTCCATCATACACCATGCATTATTCTTCTACTCTATTTATTTTCCGCAATTATTCACCTAACTTCAATTATTGGCATTATAAAATCGCTCTAAGCTAATAAGTGACGCTAGCTATCTAGATACATAATTTGGAATTTTAAATTTGTTAGTACAACAATCACTAGAAGATAGTTGTAGTAAGTAAACACTTAGTTAAGTCTGACAAACGACAGAATTAGTATAAGTTCAGTCTTTTGACAAAATGGATTGAACTTGAAACGATATGGAGATTATTGTAATGTTGTTGAATTTCTTATCAATAGAAAAATAAACGAGTAATAAATTAAAGCTGGAAATCTCCTTTCTTGCTAACGTTATTGCTTTGCTCTCCTTCTTGCTATAGGCTTTTTATTTCATACAACTTGAAGTATGATCAGTTCGGAAGCAATTCCTGTAGAGGTGTGTTTTTTTATTCGACTTTGGATAGCTTTTTATATTATTTTGCAATAATTTACTTTTATAGCTTAGTTTCAGAAATTTTTTTTTAAAAAGTCACTTTCTAAATTGTCACGTCCTGTGAAAAGAACGCACTAGTCAAGTTGGAGACTTGGAGTTGCATTGTTGTATAGGTCAAAGTCGCAACTCATTCAATTCTTTAGATTTAATAAGTCAGGGCTTGCATAGGCGATGCTTGGCAATTTGAATGCTAAATGTGTGTTTCAAAGCGTCAGAAATTTTTTTTTTTTTTATCAAATTTTGAATTTTAAATAGTTTATATATTTTAATTACACAAAAAATTTAAAATTTTATTTTTACGTACAGAATTTCAGTTTTAATTTTTTTATTTGATACTTTCCAATATAACTATAATTTTTAATTTTCAACACATTTTTAAAATCTATTGAAACACAAATATTGAATTTCACTTTTACTTTATTTTATCAAAAAATTCTACTTTTTATTTTTTACTTTCGCAAAACTCAGTTACGGACATTTGAAACACGCCCTAAAGACAAAATAGACTCTATTCCTATAGTGACAAGACACAATATCATAGACGAGACATGGTCTGCGAGAAGTTATTTCGGTTGGATCTTAGTTTGAGTGATGATGGATTGCTTTGTTGTTTGCTTTGCCTTTAAAATGGTTAAAGCCCGAATTTGAGACTTGCTTTAGATGATTTGGAAGCAAAAGTTATCCCTATGAAGCTTAGTAGCAACAAAGATTAAAAAAAAAATCTGATAGATATTATTTGATATGACGTAAAAGAATCTTACAGTACTAATACAAGCCTGTGCTTATCATCCTTAATTCGTTCATGCTTGTTTACCTACAGCATCAATAATTCTTCATGCAAGAATCTTAGCTACAATTTTCAATCTGCAAAGCACGTACATGTTTATTTTTTCTATTTTCTTCATTTCATTACAAGTATTGAAGTTTTTTCCGGTAAAAATGAAATGCTAGTTTGAAGCTAGTTGTGAGCAAGGAACCGGCCTATGTATGTGTCCGCCACTACCACTTAGAACTCTAAAGGAAATAAGGAATAATTCATACGAGCTTCTCGATCAATGCTTTCGACATGCATGAACTGAGATATCATGTTCGATTTGATAGCCTACTTAATTCACTCTTTGTCTTCTATATATATGATAGATTTATAATTCTATGTTACTATATATGCGAAAGATAATGTTGAAAAAATAATTGAAGTAAGCGTCTTATGGCGCGATAAAACTCAATGCTTTATCGTTTACATGATGCAGGAGATAAGAAAAAGTATCTAATTATTTGTCATTTCAACAATGAATCAGGTTTCTTTACTGACAAATGACTAGGTTTCACAACAAGATTCGCGTTAAATTTGCATCCATGCCCGTGCTTACTCCGGGTCATGCAAAATGCGAACAGATGTGAAGAAGAGAGTATTATATATGTGCTCTAGTGTTTAGAATGAAGGTTGTTCTACTAAGCAGGCTTCATCGATCATCTCTTAAACATATATATGTTTACAACTCACCAGCACTAGTAAAGTGACTAGACTACTCAGCTGAGCAAGAGAAGCAAAAATTTTGCGAAATAATAAGTCTAAAGCCTAAACTTCAACCTTCAATATGTTTATGATTGGACTACTCTGTAAAGTTCCAATGCATGTATGTCTTGTTGAAGTGCAATGTAGTTCAGTAACATGAAGAATAAACTTTTTCACTATTAACATTCGTTCTTTCAACCAATTAATCATTAGTTGAAAAAAAAGCAGTAGCACATTATTCATGCATGCGACAGTTGAATGAAAGAACAACCTTTTCTTTTCCCAGGATGATCACTTTGCTTTGGTAATTATGTAAGAAGGGGACCTGAATACAATGATTCTGTCCAGCATAAGAGAAAGCCATTGACTTGGTTAGTGGAGAGGATCAATTATAACTACTCAATAATGTACAGAAACTGGAAGCTATTTGCTGGATTCCACCATTTCTCATACTTCCTGTGAATCAAACTCCATTCCATGCTGATAAAAGTCAGATGCCTAAATCTTTCAAGCTTTCAATCAATAACCAGCAATATTTGCATAAAATGAGTTCACCTTGATTTTGAATCAGGTGTAGGATGCGAAAGGAAATAGACAAATCAAGAGTAGCCGTTCTGTTCGGAATCATTCCACGCAGTTCATTATTTGAAATTGATCACCATTTCAGAAAGATATAAAACAGGAAGAGTCGGATTCAAGACAGCTCTTGCCAATAATACAGAACACTCAAGATGTTTCCAGCTTCTATCAATCCATGGACGCTCTACGAACATTGCAAAAAGATTGGATTTTGTAACGATTCTTTCATCAATTAGCTTGATCAATCTTATAAATCATACCCCACAACGATGGACTTTTTCGTGTGAGAAACCAAACCACTTCACCAGTTAGGTGTACAAGACGACTGTGTGTTAGAAATAGCAACGCGATAACAAAAAAGTAAAAAGAAAAAGCGTATTCACCATAGAAAAACCCTCGCCAACTTTCAAACTTGTGTACAGGGAGTTCACCATATTACCTTAGGACATGTTTATCAATTCCTTAAAATTTATTTTTTAAACTCATTTTTAATATTTAAAAAAATTTTAAAATACAAGTTCTATTTTTTTATTTTATAAAAATAATAAGAATAAATAATAATAAATTTTATGATATATAACTTTTTTGTACTTAAAAAGTAATTCCTAACGGCACTTGAGTTTCAAGAGTAAGTTCAATAAAAGAGGTGGTGCAGAACATTGGGAACATCAGGCATGCTGAAGAGTTTCAAAACACAAAAGGTACTTTGAAAAAATGACCGTAACCCCCATGCATATATTGTTCGTCTTCTATATCATAAATCATCATAAAGATGCTGATATCAACAATTAGACAGATAACAGGGTTCAATTCGGATAAGCAAATATGCCTTCATTAAACAGTGTTTTCAGTAAACATAGCTACTGTCTGCCTTTTCCTGAATTTGCTCCTGACCCTTTGGAATACACGAACAAATTCGAACAGAGGTGTAAATGTCCATCCCAGATAAGTCTGTCTGCAACATAATCTGAAACATATGTTTTCTGGATTTTGATCCGATAAAAAGATCAGATGAACCAAATTGCCGCCTATACAAGCTCTTCGTTTTCTGTGTTGTCCAGCTTCTTGATGCCATTAATTTGCTCCTATATTCCAGTTTGCCCTGCACCATCTGCTTAAGCTTTTCAAATAGTTCTGATTAAGACACAATAGATACTACACATCTTAGATGAATTTCAACCAACCATATGGAACACTGTAAATTGAGAGGACTTCATCCCATCAGGACACTAACCCTTTAAGAGTGAAGGACAATACCATAATGTGTCTGTCTGGAAGCTGCACTTGAGCAATCTAAGCCTCTCTGCTGCACCCAGTCCCCATGATTCAGTAGATTGAACCAGGTATCCTAAGATGCGTTCCACATGTTCCGGCTCAGTGGAGCTCAATTTGTTTTGCCCAACCCAGAGCACGATCAACTTCTTGCACTGATGGAGAATTTCCTGCTTATTCTCTTCAGTAATATCCCCTGAGAACCTCTAACTATCCCTTCCAGTCTTTCACATACTTGAGTAACTCCAGCAGTGTCACAACTTATACCATTCAACTTCTTGACGTGGCAGACCATCCCCAACGGTCATAGTGGCCTTGCAGAGGAGAGTAAACCTTCTGCTGTAGGGAAGATATGAAGATAACCCTCCTTTCTTTTTAATGCTGAAAACTTTTCAGTGGACACAAATTGTGTATCAGTTCCATATAAGAACTGTGATAGCTTTCTCCATGTAGTCTAGGAACATTTGCTACATTTCCGTAGGAGAAGGGGATTTGGATAGGAAACCCCATACATTCCCATAAAGTTGGGAGCACTCGAAGTACGTATTTCTTCTGTAACTGGCTTTGTTTCTCCTGGGTATAAAACGGGCACCAAAACACAGGAGGACATTTTATCACTCACAGCAGAATACTTGGCTTTCTTAGCTCTTATGGTTTCTTCTGTATCATCAAAATCATCATTAAAAGATTCTTGCTTATTAGTCCACTTTTCAAGGCCAGAATAATCGCTTCTGGAAGCTTCAAATTGAGTATTAACTTGTGTGTACCCTGCATTCTGATTCTGCATTTTGTTCTCACAGCCATCATTCAATAGAACTTGCAAAAAACAAAACTGAGCATCTAAGTGCACAAGACTCCTTCTCAACGTTGTGTTACATAAAATGGCTTTGAACGTTACAAACATGATAACATGCACAAACTTCTGCGAAATAAAATGGCTTTGAACGTTACAAACATGATAACATGCACAAACTTCTGCGAAAGATTATGTTGTATATATAAAATTATTTTGAATTAAATGATCAAACTGAAGGTGAAAAAAAAATTAGATAACCTTGTAGGAGAAAATATCCTTATGTAGTCCTTCAATGCAATTGCTGAGCATAGCAGAATTAGCTAAGACACTTGTTTCAATCAAGTAGACAAATGAGAAAGATGCTCAGTGCAAAAATAGGATGGATTCAATATGAATTTCACACCCAAGAATGACTTGTGAGAATAGTCTCATATTGGTAGTTGGCTTCGTCTTGTGGGGACTTATGAGGGACACCTTTCCTTAATAATCGATTTTTAAAGATGTAGTTATATTTCTTTGTTTATTCACGTAGTATCAGAACTGAATTTCTAAGTGGGCTATTATGTGCATGTTAAGCTCAATATTATGTAGATGCCCGTCTGGCTGTACAAGTGGGAGTGGAGAAGGGAAAATAGGTCATAGCCCTAACGCCAACACTTGAGGTCCACGCTGCGCATGAGGGTAGATATGAGAATAATCTCATATTGACAATTAGTTTAAATTTGTGGGGACTTATAAGGGAGAAAAACTCTTCCCTAAATAACCAGTTTTTAAGGTGTAGTCTTACCCGTCCGTCTATTTGTTCACACTTTTCAGGTATCATGCCGCAGAAAAATTATTACATGGACCAGATTTTTGGACAAAAGATTAATTATTTTCTAATATAATTGTATATATTGATTGCGTGTTAGAAACAGTTGGAATCAAAACAATGACAAAGCAGAAAAAAGTGGTAGAAACAATCCTATTTGTCTGAGTATCGATGTTGATGATCTTCTACAAAGGTATCTCGGTGAAGTTGTGGCCTTTCCCATTTCACTTGAGGTATAACAATGGAATGACCGCTATAGGAAGTAGCCAACCGGGCAATGAAAACATGGCACTTGGTGCCGCATTACTTGGGCTTTTTGGTTCATCATATAGGTTTATTATGTTGTCTTGAATTTCGATCTCATGTGACCAAATTTTAGGCATGTGCAATCTTATGCGATCATGTCTTGATCAAAATGAGTTAGCGATCAGCTATCGACGAAATACAAAAATTCACTATTTTTTTCTATTTTGGCCCTCATTATTTTTGTTTTCATTTCAACCTTTTTCTTAAGGATTTCTTAGGAGAAGTGAGTATATAGCGTTCAAGGTTGTTAGTATTAGTATTTTATATAGGATTGTTTAGTTTGCGTAGGATCGTAAAATCAGAATTTTAATTAAGATCGTAAAATCTTACTTATCGATAATTTTTTTTTATAAAATTATTTAATACTTTTAAAAATTTTAGATAATATTTATTAAAATTGATGAAAATTGAAAACATAATTTTTCTTATATTTAATCTTATTGTAAAAAATTAATAATGTTCATATTTGTGGTTCAAATGAATTATATCATTAACAATTTCTTATATTCATTTAGCTCATTATAACAATCTCTTTACATACTATATCATTATTTTATAAATGCATATTTATATAATTAAACCTATATCTATAAAATCTAATCCCTTATGTAATCAATTAATTAGGCGATGAGCAATCATTTTTATAGCCTAAAAAAAAATTATCCAAAATAATACTGCACAGAATATTTTTTTGCTTCCAAAATAGACCCTCACAGAATAAATCAAACACTACCGTACTCGTTACAAATGAACGATAGACCTTCTCTAGTTATTCCAACTTCAATTACATCCTAAAGAGCTCTATTGATTCATGAAGATTTTTTATAGGCTGAAATCGTAAGACCAAAATCTTAAATAGTCTAAGATTAAAATCGGAAGCTTAAGGATCAAAAGTAAAATCGGGATGTTGTTTTAAGTATGATCGTTTTGTTAATATAAAATCATAAAATTTTACGATTTAAATCAGGATTTTAATAACGATAGTTGCATTTAAATTTAGTTATTTTTCATCTCTTTTGAAAAGAGTTTTATCTTCTTTTCTTTGAAATTTTATCAAGATTTATTCTTTGCTATAATATATCTTAATCTTCACATTTATAGTGAATTTTTTTTCTTCTCTTTTATAAGCATAAGTCTTTTTAAGTCGAAGCTCGAAACTATTATCTTTATTTATAACTATTAGTCTAGGGTTTACTGTTTTTTATATTATTTTATGCAAACATCTTGTTTAGATCCGAAAAGATTAAATAGTAAATATCTTCTATTAAATGGAACTCTTAGTTATCTATTTTACTAGAAACTCGGTTGCTTCAGTTTTATTTCTGTTTGGTACTTCAGTTGTGTCTCCGTTTCCTAACATTTTATCACATTTGTGTCATGCAAACATAGCTTTACCTGATTGCTTCAACAAAGATAAGGTATCGATTGTTTTGCAATTCCATGATCACAGGTCAAGATGAGGAAGAGCTTTCTCATTACCTTACACAATCGCGATGATGTGTGGCATGGCGTCCTCCCAATGCTTCAAGTTGGAGCATCCATCTGAGAGGAAAGTTTCAAAGCGGGCAATAGGCTGGGACATCAGGGCTGCTGCCTCTGTTTACAATGGAAGTCCCTGGCACACTGACTAGAGATTTTCCTACTCAAGTTCAACTTGAATTGTGTGGCACTACTGTTTACAGCTTGCACATTGTATTGGATGAAATTCCAATGACTAATTGGCTCAGGCCACACGAGAAACGAGGTCCACTGTTCTTGTCCACGTTCAATCCGCTGCTTCGGCATAGTTGCAGTGCTCGGCTGGGACATCCTTGACGAGAAGCTTTACATCAGAAGGTATTCCTTTGATGCCCTCACCTATAAACCTTGCTACTTCCTATCATCTAACACTTCAAAGTTGACGTGATCAATTGCTTCCAGTTCTTTCAACAGTGGGACTGGGGTCTAATCTCATAGTCATAGGTCTCTACATGGCGCTATGCGGCAAAGGAAGAGAGACCAAAAAGGTAAGCAAAGTCGCCATAGACGAGGACAAAGGCAGCAGCAGTGAAGGAAGACAAACTAGCAGGTATATAAACCAAGTCTTAAAACAGATGAAACAAAATTCATGGAACCATAGGTAAATCTATATGTACATAAAGATCTGTTCTAGTCTTGAGATATAATAGTCCATCTCTCAATTGCAAGCATGGCTCGGGGAGTTATCTCAAGGTCGTTGTTCCAAGGATAGCAAAAGGAGAACGCCGCAATTTCTCTATATTGAAATTACCTACTTGATGTCACAACATGTTCTTATCTTGAATTTGGGTACTATCAGTTTCTTCAACAAAATAAAAATTTCAGAGATAAACAATGATACCAATTTCAGTAAGAGATCCAACTGTGCTTGAGAATATAGAGAATCAATTACATAACTAGCATCGAACTAACTAACTACAAATTCATTAGAAGAAACCTACATACTTCGAATCCTAATCTGTAAATTGAAAAACCATCCAGCCCAAAAAAACGAACCAAACGCAAAATTCCCAAATTTCAAACTCTGCAAACTAATATGGAACCTTTGCCGGCTGTTAGGTTTTACTCCGGTGTCTTTCTCATTCTGCTCTTCGCCGTTCTTCTCTTAAATAACTTCATCATTGCTGTTGTTGTTGTTGATTTCTTGTTGCGGCTGCTGAGATTCATTGGAAACTTCAGCTTTCAACGCCATTGAGTTACTTCATTGAGATTGAAGAAAAATCAGAGAAGCAAGTTTCTAGAAGAAAGATTGCGAAGGTTGTTTTGGGGTGTGGTGTATTCCAGCGGCATAGGGCTTGTTTAGCCCACAAAATTTATTAATTTTTAATTAAAATAAATATAAAAAAATTATTAAATTGTAAATTTAAATATTTTTTAATACTAAATAAATAATTTATTTATTATTAAATATCTTTAATTAAATTTATTTTTATAAACTTATTTCTCAAAAATAAGTGTAATATTAACAACCCTTAATAGCGGTGACTCTAAAGACCAAAATTTGTTATATGTTAGATACAACATTTGGAAACTTGTTAGATATGGCCCATAAATAGGCCCATACTGCTCATAAGGGCTCAAAATCAGTTTGCTCGTTAAATGATTTTAAAATAGAATTTTTTAAAAAAGAAGATATTTTTTTAAAAATAAATTCTTTTTTTTTTAAAATAAAAAATATGAAATAAAAAAATTTTATTACATAAATATTTTTCTATATTTTTCAAAATTTTTAATAAATTTATAAATATTTATAAAATATATATTAAAAAATATAAAATTAAAAAAGATGGTTTCGTAGTAGTAAGCTAAGTTAAAAGCACTCTTATAATCTTTATGTGACAAATTTATTAATAATTGAGAGCATATTTTAAATATTTGTAACTGAATTTTATAAAAATAAAAAATAGAAAGAAAATTTTTTTTAAAAATAAAATAAAAATATAGTTCAGTATTTATATTTTAATAATTTTTAAAAATATATTGAAAATTAAAATAAAAAATATACAAATAAAAAAATTAAAATTAATATTTTTCGTATAAAAATAGAATTCTAAATTTTTATATAATTAAAATATATAAATTATTTAGAATTTAAAATTTAGCTAAAAAAATTATAATTACGGGACGTTGGAAACGCGACCTTACAGTGATGTCTGATTTTAGCAAAAAAATCTAAGAATATTTTAATTTACTTTTTGGGTTTTTCTGCTTTTTCATGAAACTGCTCCTCTTCGCTGGGTTTGTTATACCTAGGAAAAAGATATAAGTAATTAAAAAAGTTAATATAATTAAGTAATTAATAATTTGATTAATTAAAAAAATAATTCTTTTTGGTCTGGTCTCCGTCTCGCGGGGGTCAATCAATTTCATTGATCGACGGCCATGGATCTCGCGCTGCTCCTCTACGAGAAGAGAGAGGCCTGAAGTCTACCTCTCTCGTTCATCCTCCGCCGTTCGATCTCTCCTCTGCTGGGATGATCGGACGGCGATGCGGCAGTCCAACAAGACGGAGGTAATCACGACGACAACGGCAACGACCACCGGCTCAACCTTTTCTTTTGATTCCTCCTCGACGGCGGCGCTCTGCATGAAGAGCTCCTCTTCCGCCGCCGAGGCTAAGCTCGACGAGGGCAACATTCTCCAGGCCGAGTCCGCTCTCCGTGAAGGATTATCTCTCAATTTTGAGGTTTTTATTCTTTTCTTTTCACTACATTTTGAAAATTTCCCCCCTATTTCGACTTCTCTTGATATGCTTTGCGGCATTGTGGAAATGAAAATGTTTTCTCTGCAAAAGAAAATATTTTGATGCAATTGTGTTATAAAAATTGCTGTCTTTGAGCTTAGCAGTAGCTAAATTGGCTTCTTTTGGATACTGGGAAGGATTCTTTCCTTCTCTGCATGACTGTTGCTTGCAAGTCTTGTCACGACCTAACTTTTCATTCTACATTTTTGGTCATTGCAAAAACTACATCTTGATGCATGTAAAAGTTGAGATTTTGATTCAGATTCTTTAAGAATTTCTTATCTTTTGGCCGACTTGTAGCTAGATGGTAACATTTGCGAAGAAGTTTCACCTCAGAAACTTGAGGATTTTTGTAATTCATTTTAAAAGAACTGAAGTTTTATATTTCTATGTTCGTGATAATCTGATAAATCTTTCTTGAAATGTTTTAAGGAAGCAAGAGCCCTTCTTGGGCGGTTAGAATACCAGAGGGGCAATGTAGAGGCTGCTCTTCGAGTGTTTGAAGGAATTGACCTCCGTGCTGCTGTACAGCGATTGCAGCCGTTCTTTAATGAAAAGCCTCCTTCAAGAAGGAGCCGTTCTCGTAGTGATTCGCTGCAGTCAGTCCCCCAGCATGCTGCCAGTCTTGTACTTGAGGCTATATATTTAAAGTCATTGTGTCTCCAAAAGCTTGGGAAAGCTGCTGGTATTAAAACCTTTGAATTTTTGTTTGTTTCTTTTTTAGACAATTAGGTAAATGGCCTAAGCTGTTTGATATTATACATTTGTTGCTTTGATTTTTTTCCCCTCTCTGTTTGGGATATCCTTCTGTTTATGTTAGATGAGAATTCCATTGAACTAAAGATATCTCTCGCTTGCTTCAGATGCTGCTGAAGAATGTAAGAACATACTTGATGCTGTGGAACAAATTTTTAATCGTGGCATTCGAGAAACACAAGTCGATGCAAGGTTGCAGGAAACAGTTTCCAGGGCCGTGGAGCTTCTTCCAGAGCTCTGGAAGCAAGCTGGGCACTTCCAGAAGGCCCTGCTTTCTTATAGACGTGCTCTTTTAAGTCAATGGAATCTTGACAATGAATGTTGTGTGAGGATACAGAAAAGATTTGCTGTTCTGCTTTTATATGGTGGCGTTGAAGCTGGTCCACTTAATTTGGCTGCCCAGATTGATGGATCATTTGTTCCAAAGAACAACTTGGAAGAAGCAGTTTTGCTCCTGATGATTTTGTTGAGAAAATGGCAACTTGGTAAGACACATTGGGATTCTTCAATTATGGAGCATTTGACCTTTGCACTTTCACTTTGTGACCAGACTTCTGTATTGGCAAGGCACTTTGAAGAACTTTTACCTGGAGTATATCCACGTTCTGACAGGTGGAACAGTTTGGCTCTCTGCTATAATGGAGCAGGCCAAGATAAAAGCGCAATGGAGTTGCTAAGGAAGTCCTTAAACAAGCATGAAAAGCCTAATGATAGTCTAGCATTGTCCCTGGCTACAAAGATATGTAGTGATGACTGTCTCCTTGCTTCTGAGGGAGTTGAATATGCTCGTAGGTTGGTTATGAACGCTCAGCTTGGTGATGAACATTTTAAAGGTCTCGGCCTTCGGTTTTTAGGCATTTGTTTGGGGAAACAGGCCAGAATTGCTTCCTCTGATCAGGAAAGAGTCTGCCTGCGAACTGAGGCATTAAAATCTCTAGATGAAGCTATAGCTCTTGATCCTTATAATCCTGATCTTGCTCTTGAGTTGGGCATGGAGTACGCAGAGCATCATAATATGACCGCTGGACTCAAATGTGCAAAAGAATTTATTGATGCTACAGGTGGATCAGTACTGAAGGGTTGGAGATTTCTTGCATTAGTTTTATCTGCACAACAGCGGTTTTCAGAAGCTGAGGTCGTTATTGATGCTGCTTTAGATGAGACCTCAAAGTGGGACCAAGGACCTTTACTTAGAACCAAGGCAAAATTAAAAGCTGCTCAGTCTTTACCCATGGATGCTGTTGAAACATATAGCTATCTGCTCGCTCTTGTTCAGGCTCAGAGAAAGTCTTTTGGGTCTTTCAGCAAAAGTTCTCAGGTTTGGTCGACCTCTGTTGGATGCTGCTTTGTGGAGTTCAATTCTCTGCTTTGTTGCACTGCTTATCTAACATCAGAACTTGTTTTCCATTAGTTATAATATTTGGCAAAGCTAACAGATTTTTTAAATATATGACTTGCATTGCAGATGGGAATTGTTTTAAGATTGTTATAATCACAGTAGGACCTTTTACCTTCTGTGTAGTATGCTCAGTTTTTATATGCTCGTTTAGAAGAATATATTTCCAATTCGTTCTGGTGCCATTGGTTGAAGATTCCTGAACCAGTAAAAGCATCTTGCACTTCTATTTTACAGCATAAAATAAATGAGCGAGTAGCATTATTTTTCCCAAGATGATTAAATAATTGTTATACGACTTGAGAAAACATACTAATAATTTGCACTCTATAGCGATAATCTTCTTGTCCAAAGAAAATATGTATTAAATGGCATGTGGCAAAAGCTTGTGGTCTGACTAGTTATGTTCCACTTGACAATAGTGAAAAGGTAAAAGTTAATCTGTAATCAGCTTTTTAGGTGTGGATGAGTTAAAGGTAATTGCTCTTTATCACCCAACATCTAGGTTATCTCTGATTACCTTGGCATTAGCTCTGCATATCATCGTCAAAGAAACTACTTCACTTGATGCTAATGTTTGTTACTTCTTATATAACATAAGAAACTAGAAACCTGTTGCAAAGGTCTACTTGCAAACATTCTAGATGAGAAAAGGTTTTATCATGGTAAATAAAAGATTTGGTGGTAGAAATAACCTGCTTCTGCGATCTCTTTTGGTACATCCTATTGAGTATAACGTATTGGTTAAATGCAGTTATTTAAGACATAGCGTGGGTCTTTTGTGTGGAATTTAGTCTTTTGTCACATACTTTTTGAACACTTTTTCGAAATATCTTATTTTTCTTTGATTGAACCTGAACTTTGAAGACACTTTAATATAGAGAGATGAGTTTATTGTAACTTGATGATTGAAATTCATGGCAATACATACTTTTTGTTTCATCTTATAGGTTGAGGATGACATGGTCGATGAGTTTGAGATTTGGCAAGGGCTTGCAGATGTTTATTCTGGTCTTTCACATTGGAGAGATTCAGAAATCTGCTTGCAGAAAGCTAGGATGCTGAAGCCACATTCCGCTGCCTCCTTGCACTTTGAAGGTAGCAGTCTATGTTTCTTGGGAAATTAATCGAATATTTTTGTTAAACTTCTCCAGACATTAGATTGCATGTTGATCTTGTTTGCTATATCATTTTTGTTTTCTACCATGACAATTGTTAGATGAATAAAAGATATATATGTCAGTGCAACTGTTGTATACCTGTTTCTCCGAAAAGGAGTATAAGCATTACTGACTACAATTTTCTAGTGAAACTAAATAAGTATGCTGCATCTACTTTTTATTTTTTTGTTACCGAGACATCTTAGGTTGTTGAAGAGGTTGACTGATGTTATTCCACTATTTGTATAGTTATCTTTATCAAAACTAGACCAGGATACAATTATAGACGACAAATATGCGTAACTTTTGCTTATCACTTGAACTAATCATAGCTAATATAACTGACCTTAGTGTGAAGTTTTGTGGCCAATGAATACCCCCTTGTTTTCATTTTTACCAGGCATGATGCTGGAATCTCGTGGAGAAGTTCAACAAGCGTTGGTTGCTTATGTGAATGCGCTTTATGTCGACCCAAATCATGTCCCATGTAAAATATCGATAGGTTCTGTGCTGCGCAAAGCGGGTTCGAAGTCATTGTCTGTTGCTAGAAGTTTCCTTTCAGATGCCCTGAGGCTGGAGCCTACAAACCGGCTAGCATGGTATTATCTGGGTTTGGTTCACAGAGACGAAGAAAGATTATCTGATGCTGCTGACTGCTTCCAAGCCGCATCAATGCTAGAAGAATCAGATCCTGTTGAAAGTTTCAGCTCCATTTCATGATTTGAAATGGCAACTTCTAACTAAAGAACAGAAAGTTTTCCTAAGGTATCATGTCAAGTACATAGAAACGAGTGGATTCACGATATAAAATATATTTTTAGTCTAGCCTTTATGTAAAATGATTCTTTGTCGGTGATGACTCTGTTCGTTCAGCTGAGCTTTAAGTTAAACCTACCTCTCGTTTCGTACTCGTCCTAGATTATTTGGACTGCAGTTTGGCAAGGCCTGCCTCAGGACAATGAACTCTTCTTGAAGTTTAGAGTCTTCATCATGTTTAGGTGTTTCTAGTTTGAACTTCTAGATTGATCAAGGGTTTACTCCTGTTATCAACCAACACATGAATGTAAATACAGTATTCCTGTGGATCTTATCTACTGTTCTGCATAGCGTTCTTCTATTTTAGATCATCTAACTGGTATACTGCATATGTCAATCATGAAAATATGTACAAAAAGTGTTAAAAAAATAACAGGAGTTGCTTGGTCATATGTTTTCCAGCAAAGTTACTAAGAACAGAATAAAATTCTACAAAGAAAAAGGTTTGAAACTTTGAATTGAATCCTATTCTTAGAAACAGAATGGAATCCTATTCCATTGACTTGGATGGATTTCCAACAATTTCAATTCCCGAAAAGAATAAAAAAGAACCAACCAATATTTCCGATCCAGTTCTTTTTTCTTGTGTTCTATTTCTGGCTAAAGAAACAAAAACATAGAATTAGAATCTTATTAATGGTCAGCAGGCCGGCAATCAAGACTTCGTTACATTTTCCTATCGGCA
The DNA here is from genome assembly GCA_019914995.1 of Acanthochlamys bracteata. Lineage (NCBI taxonomy): Eukaryota > Viridiplantae > Streptophyta > Magnoliopsida > Pandanales > Velloziaceae > Acanthochlamys > Acanthochlamys bracteata. Next base: position 3,846,987 of record CM034133.1, read on the forward strand.
ACATAATGGCCATATTTCTGAAGAACCAAGAGAAGGCTGATATTTCTTAATCAAATTTTAAAGAACCCGATTTTGCAAAATTCTTGGTTTCGTATCTAAGGTCCAGCTCAGACAGTTTCTTTTTCTTGTGGTGGTGGTGGGAATTAAAGTTTTCTTTCTCGCTTTCGTGATTTATTTCTGATCTTTTAATTTGTTGCTTTGTATTTTGTTCTTGGTAAGTTTGATCTGCAATACTCTTCCTATCCGTTGGTTTCTGTTGTTGCTGAGGAGGTTTGATTGTTTTATTGATCTGATTGTTTCTTATATGATGTTGTATGTTGATTGATTAGCTATCAGTTCGATCTGATCAAAACTTGGTATGATAAGGTGTAAACTTTGTTTTCCTACATCGAAATCTATGTATTTATAATTAATTGATTGAGTGAGTGTTGTTGTTGAATAGATGTAGGTTATCGCCTTTGTTTATGGATCTATGTTCTAGATTAAGAACTTATAATATCATCCTCGATTCAAAAGAGGCTCGACTAGTTTGTTGCTTTGTGTGTTTCTTTCTCTTAGAACGTTTGTTGTGTTTATTTCCTGTGTTAAATTGAGGCATCTTCTTATTGAGTTTTGATTGGTTCCTCTGTTTTCCATAGATTGATAACTTAACATGCAAAGTTTCTGTACCTTCTTTGAGTATTTGGACTATATTCATGAGTTTGAAGTACAATAAAAATTAAGATTTGTGTCCCTATATAATACTTGGCTCTAATTTGTCTCTGGTTTCTCATAATCAGACGCTCAAATGGGACTTTCATTCACCAAGCTTTTCAGTAGGCTGTTTGCTAAAAGAGAGATGCGGATTCTCATGGTGGGTCTTGATGCAGCTGGTAAGACAACCATTTTGTACAAGTTGAAGCTGGGAGAGATCGTGACAACAATCCCTACTATTGGTATGTGCTATCTTCGGTACTACAATGATAGTATTATCAATTTTTTTCCTTCAAAAAAGTTTAGGCGCATATTTTCCTTCTTTTTAACAGTTTGTTATGTGTTAAATGTATCTATTTATTGGTATGTAATGTATGTTCACCTCCTATGTATTCGTGTGTTGGATACATCAGTTGGCAATGGTGATTAGTACTGCCTGCAGATGAAGTTATGGTTGAACTTGTTGAGTATGGTTCAATAGGCTTGTGCTGAGGACAAATGAGCCTTTTCTTTCTGTTTTGTTTGTTGGAGTCCAAGCATATGAATATCAAAGGTCATTGAGATATTGATGATGATATTCTCTCTCCTTTTCTCTCCCCCTTGTCTCTCTTAATCACATAATACTAACCTTCTTTGAAACTGCTGTTTCCAAATTATACAATTTTCTGTTGTAATGACAGTAATTATTGTATTTGAAAAGGCCTTAAATATCAGCTGAGTTCATCATGAGCCCTAGGTTTTCATTATATGTATATCTGTATTTTAGTTCTAGAGAATTAAGATTCTTGCTTCGTTCAGGATTTAATGTGGAGACAGTGGAATACAAGAACATCAGCTTCACTGTTTGGGATGTTGGTGGTCAAGATAAGGTACGTGCTTTTCATGAACTCGGTAGATGCACAATTATGCTCATGTTTGCATCAAGTTAGAGGTATCTATTATTCTGCCATCATTTTTTTTGCAAGTACTCCTTAACCGCCAACCATGGTTTAGTTGGTGTTCAGACAAACTTGCTAAATCGTGAGAACTGATAGCGCAAAATCTAAACAAATCACTTTGTAGTGACATTTTATTCGCTCTCTCATTTCAGATCCGTCCTTTATGGAGGCATTACTTCCAAAATACCCAAGGCCTTATCTTTGTTGTGGACAGTAATGATCGGGACCGTATTGTCGAAGCTCGAGATGAGCTGCATAGGATGTTGAATGAGGTAAAGTAGCTTAGAGGAGACCTATTTTATGTTGCAGATACACTCTCTACCAAATATACTAGTATTCTGTTGCAACTTGCTAGTTATTAGTGAGTCTTATTATGTCAAACTCCATTTAGTGTTAGAAGGACCTTTTAGGATGAGGATATGCTGAAAGATGACCTTTTACATTGGGCAGGATGAGCTGAGAGATGCAGTTCTTCTTGTCTTTGCAAATAAGCAGGATCTTCCGAATGCCATGAATGCTGCAGAAATTACTGACAAGCTTGGATTGCATTCCCTCCGTCAACGCCATTGGTGATTGCATTCATATGTTCCTCAAAAATGTTTCTGATATCTTGTTCAAAGCAAGCATATAAATACCATGAATTGCTCATGCAGGTATATCCAGAGCACATGTGCAACATCAGGAGAAGGGCTTTATGAAGGACTGGACTGGCTCTCAAACAATATTGCCAGCAGATCATGAACAGCGGTTCCTGTGCCAGTTAATTTTCTATGTTTATTGGAATTGCTGATAAGAGCTCTACTGGAACAGTTGTATGGCTGAAAGAATGTAGATATTGACCGCCAATGAGAGCGGTTTATTATTACACGTTGCTTTTGAAGTTCTGGTTTTGACATTAGATTGTATGTTGCTACTAATATAATAGCTTTACTACATTATTTGCGTCTTGGAACTTGAAGAGAAAATCTAATGGATATTTGATTATTTGGTTTTGTTCCCAATTATTCTGTGGCTGGAGTCTGGATGAAGCAGTGTACGGATCTTAGTTTACAGCTTTAATGTGATAGATTTTATAAGGTATATTACTCAAAAACAGCTTTAATGTGATAGATTTTATAAGGTGTATTACTCAAATATAAAGTGAGCCAAACGACATCAATGAGTTAATGTTTCTATTCACTACTGTATTATCTTGGTAGGACCATGTAGTGATCTGTGTCAATTTGTAAATCCAAACATATTTATGTAACGAACACTGCTGTGTGCAGATAGATTTACACCTTCCAATGTTCAACAACAGCCAAAGAGCACAATGCTTATTACACAATCTTGTTTTATACTTTTATCTTGTAATGACTCCATAGAAGGCACGATCCAGCGCACTAATCATCAGAATCCTAGATAGTAGAAGTCCAAGTATATAATGTTGAAAGCTGTTCTTCCAAGTATAGATTTGAATTTTCCTTTGTTGTGTAATATATTAGATAAAAGCTACACTATGAATACAAGAGCACCTGTTTGGCGGCTACTACCGGGGCAAACTTGTTGGTGAAATTTGAATATTGATTTTAGTGATAACAAATACTAAAAATTATAATTTATGAATTAGATGGACTAATAATTTAAATTAAGCCGTGTAGAATTGAAAATATAAATTTTTCTTACTAAATAGTCATACTTCAGCCAGTTGTTTTATATGAATTCTATATCTAGTGCAAGACGAAAAACGTCTGAGTATTGAGATAGTAGGACGAAGAGCAGACAGAGGAGTCTCACAAGAACAGCTGATTAGATTGTTGCTGATTCTGATCCGAATGAAAATGATTATTTTATAAATTTCAGAGAGAGATTTGATCGTGATGCAAATTCAGCTTGAGCATGATATCTCTATCAGAACTAGAACAACATGTATAGAATAATCTTAACTAAAGAGTTCATCAAATTATGATCTCTACTGCTTTGGAAAATTCGTGAAAGATTGGAAGAAATTAAGAAAACATACATTGAAAAAAATCAAACAACACTGGAGTCAACTTTCAGATTAAGTTTGATCAAGATTTTCTCATCCATTTGAAGTCAAATTTTGTAGACATATTGAACATTATATCCACTATCATTCCACATCAAATATAGCAAAAAATTTCAACAAGTGAAGGTCAAGAATATAATACAAAAGTGCCATCAGAATCACTCTGTCAGCATGCCAGAATTGAGGTTCGAAATTAAATTTGATTTTTATTTAAAGAAAAGCCAAGGATCCAGTAACAAAGAGTTTACATACACTTGATCCACTATATTGCTATGACGACATCACAATAACATGCTACATGGAGCTATTATACCAAATGATGTAAACTGTGAAGCTGACAAGAAAAATACTCTATAATGAGCTTTCATACAAAATTCAAAAGATGAAATTCAAGCATCATTTTGCTGCATGTCAGAGTTAACCTCACTAGAATATCAAGATGATAATAGACTTCAAATCACTAGCATTCTTCATTGGAGAACAAGTCTATACACTGTAGCTCACAACAAGCAAATTGATTCGAAACCATCTTAGAGCCAAGGAACATCCGAGGGAACCTTACATGGTTGATCTATGAACTCAAGAGGAAAAATCGAATTTGAATTTAATCCACTCCAATCACCCGATCAAATCATTGTCTCCATGTTGAGAGCCACCAATAAGAGTAAAATATTACAAATATACAAAGAAGAAGAGCACACGAGGGAAAATTTGAATACCATCAGCAAACTCATTTAATGTTATAAAAAAAAGATCTAATCATATCATACCAGTAAATTAATTGAGATTTGAAGAGCCAGCTAGAAGATTGAGTAGACATTCTACTATCTCCATTAAGATTCAACCGTTGAAACCTACTTGATGCAACCTCAAACGGCAGCGTCGTAGAAGAGCAAGTTAATAACACTGTAGCAGGTGCATGAGGAGACAACGGAAAGAATTTTTTACCGTTTGAAGATCCGAATTATTCTAGGCTGTGAAGAGAAGAAAAAATATATAAGAAGGAGAATAATGAATAGAAGAAAGTGTGAAGTGAACTAGACAAGAAAAGAGAAAGAAAACATATTCACTTCAACTCACTGCCGAGTTTTACTTAGATATATCTTCGGTATTTCTTTTGATCCTCTCCTTATTTTACTAAGCTTAAATTCAGTCTTGTGAGAGTGATCCAGTGCTTTAAAGTTGCTTGTAACAAACACATTCGGCAAGAAGAGCTTGGCTAAACCTTCTCGGTTGTGCTATTCTTATAAGAAGTTATGTACTTTGCCCAAGGCTTTGGCTAAGGCTTGTGTTTTAGCGGTTTGAAAGACTTGTGAGTCTAGTAGACTGTTGGTGGTTCATCTTAAGGAAAGAACCGATTAAGATAATGGTGTTTGGCTAAACACATTATCTTATTATTGTAGTAACTTCGCAAGCATTAGTAGAACTCACTCTTAAAGAAGATGGCCGTGAACATAGGCAATCATTTACCGAACCACGTAAGTTTTGTGTGTTTGTGTGGTGAATAATTTTTTTATATTATTTACACTTGAATTAAACCGAAAACGTTAACTATCTATATGCAGAAATCAGCTCACGTTCAATCGACTATAATACAGCTATTTTGTAGGAAATTAAACTCTGCTCATCTAGGAATACAACATTAAATTTTTTTTAGATTCTAACTCAATTCACCCATCTCCTTTGAGTTGGTTGTGTAGGTTTGACCAACACTTATGAGTATAAAAATTTAGTGAATCAAACATGGTGAGCCAGAGATAGAACAGCAGGATGCAGTCTTCCAGCAGTCCAACCATTGTTCACTAGTTGAACACCACTCCTTGTGGATCTCCTCCCGGCTGCCCTTAATAGCATTTCATGTTGCGAAAAACCGTTCGTTAGCTTTCTTTTTCTATTTCTCCTTTCTTCATTTCTCTCTTTCCTCAGCCAAATCTCTATGCTTCTGCAGCCAAAATGGAATGTAAATCAATCATAAATTGAAATGGATAACAGAATTTTGCTTTTCTTAAGTAACAACACACAATGAAATATTTGAAATATTGCCAATAAAAAAGTATTTGCAGGATCAATATACATGAAAAAGTTGAAAGAGACATGTTTTTCGAAAATGAAATGCTGGAGGTAACACTAGGATTACCAAAGTCATACTATGGAAGGGACCTTGAAGAACGAATTCAATTTAAGATTTTTTATAGACTTTGCATGTCAAAGCTAAAAGCCAAAGCCTAAAAGTAGCCTTCAGATAATACACGAGCTCACATTCACTAGAGAATTCGATTATTCTACATGGAAACAATTCGACAACAAGATATAAAAAAGTACTAAACATCAATGATAAATTGCTCGATTTTTCATTTTTAATGGCAAAAGTAATTGCAGTCTTCCATGTCTAACACTTGCCTGACAATTCACTCTTAGCATTCCTTCCTTCATTAGGTAGTTCAACAGATTTGCTCTCCCTTGAACATCTAAATCAACAGTGATCTCATCAAAAAGAAGAACCTATATTTGAATGAGTTGTGATTTCTTTTAGTGAGAACTAAAGTGGAAACTCACAGCAGCTGCAGAACCACAAAAGTAGGCCATTTCAAATTACAAAAGTAAATGGTTTAAGAAGCCCCATACAAATTTGAACTCTTCTCCTCTTACCATATAATGCTCTGTGCACTTTTCAGGACAAATCGATATCCAAAACCTATTTAAGGAACAAAATTATAATAAGAAATGGCTTCTAACAATTTTTAATAATGCCGAAACCAAACCTGGCCATCACATCTGCCATTACAATACGATAACAAGTAGTATAGCAGAAAAAATTAGAGATTGAGAAAGAAATTAAAGCTCAAACACGATAAGAAAAATCCCAAAAAATATGGAAAACACAAAATCTTGATCAGCTCATTTCTTCTTTTTGGATCCACACCTAAAACTCTATTTATCATCTTCTCAGCCGAAACATCCACGTGTATTGAGACTTCAAATCCATTGCAGAAAAACATGATAATCATAAGCAACTCTAGTTAAAGGCTCTCTATAGCTTGAATGAATCCTACACATGATGAATGTAGTCATATGCCAACAGAAGCGAGTCACTAAATTTCTCCAATGATAATCTATATATACATATGGTAACAGTGGGTCCAAGCAAGCTACATAATGCACCACAACTTAAAGACTCAACCAAGTGGAGGTTTGTGAAAAATGTTCCTTCCCAACTTAAATGAATGAGCTCAACGAGCTTCACCGAGCTCCCACAAACTGCAACCCCATGTCACAAAAATTCCTCATGCAATTTACTTCAGTTTTGAAATGCAGGTGCATCTATTAGAACATGTTATGGGACTAGAGTTTGGGTAGTATCCGTATGGCACTTAGATAATTTTTACGCTAAGTTGCTAAGCAATTTTAGAGAATTATTTAAAATTAAGCAAATAAAGCAAAGGAGAACAGAAAAGTATAGATGAAAGAAAAGCTTCAGTCTAATGCTTAAAGAACTTACAAGAGCTTGATGATATAACTTGCTTGATGGTTATAAGTGATGGATGTTGCTCCCTATTTATACAATCCAACTTCTCTAATGAACGGTAGTGATTACTTTAATCTAGCAGTAGAGAAGACTTCTCAAAATGCTCTCTCAAAATATCTAAATACAAAATACCTTCTTTAGAAATATCTAAGTAGTCTAAAGAGTGCATAATGCTTTAGGATGTAAGCATTCATGAGCCTTCTTTTATATGCCATCTTAATGAGAATTTTAGCCTAAAATTTTCAACATATGACACTCTCTCGTGCTTATATACTCATGATGCCCTCATCCTACTCTTTGAACTAATTGGATAGGGTCAATCAATGATCAAGTGGTGTCTTTGCATTTTTGAAGCTCTGAATTGCCACACAATAGGATGTCATGGCGCATTGCTTGGCTTTTAGCGTTGGTTTGATGTTATTGTCATCCAACAATAATCTTTTTAGAAGTTTTGTTGACATCATGTCTTTATACTTCTCAAGAACGTCTTGTATTAGTGTAGGTGTCCTTCCCATGCTGATATTTCTTAAGTTGTATGACTAATAATATTTTCATCTCTGAGTGCGTGTTTTGTTTGTACCATTCATGCTTGATTTTGATTTGCAATGATGAAAGAGTTAACAGCAGATAAGGACAGACATGGGTTTAATAAGAACTCCATTCCTAGAACCATCAAAAGTCGACATTAGAGACGATAAAGAAGTCAAGTGTCCCACTCCATAATCCTATCTTGATTGGAAAGGATGAGTGACGCCCACAATTGACTTAGCGTTTAAGTTTACTGTTTTCACTTGTGCCACTCTCTTTTATTCTCTAACCTCATAGCCTCCTCTACGGCGAAGAAAGTTATGGGTTGCTCCTATATCAATAGGGTCACAAGTAGTTTTATCATTGATGGTAGCAGACACGATCATAAGTCCTTTATTGAAGTGTGGCTTAGGTGACGAGTCGCCGCGTCTGAACACCCCAAGTAGTTGGAGAGAGTCCAAACATTCTGGTGATTCTTCAGCACATGATTCGTCAAATTGGAATGTCAAAACATTAAGTAACTTACGTTTTGGAGAAACCTGTGTCTAATGCTATCTATCACAGATGATACATACTTTTTTTGTCTCGGTGGCTTGCTCTTGCCTTGAATTGAATTATCATGCCTATCTTTGTCACCATGAAATTTTTGGTGTCCTCCGGTGTTGTGGCTTTGATTTTGTAGTTCGTTGTCATCTTCCCTACTTTTATTATGGCTATTCTTTTTCTTAGACTAACAAGAGTAGCCGATGAGTGACTCGACTTTAACAACGGTGGGATCTAGGTTTTACACACCACGCCTCTAATTCGATCATTGCCCAGTCCTTGAGGCCATCTATGAAGTAAAAGAGTCTTTATCGGACATGTCATCAATCCCAAGTATAAGAGTAGTAAACTGCTTAATGTAATCACTGATAAATGTATTTTGCTTGAGTCCGTAAAAATGGCCACAAACCTCTTTCTCTGATTGATCAGAGAGAAGTGTTTCGTAAGTTCTCGTTTGAAGTCTTCGCGTGTGTGATGTTACAATGCCTTTGTCTATGACTTAGTATTTACGATGCCATCTTAATGGTGCCATCTTGTACGCCCAGGATGTTAAAATACTGCTCTATATTTCTTTTTCCGAAGTAGCTTTTCTGGCGCCATTGTATGTAGATAGTTTGGGACATCTAACCTCCATGCATGGATGATAGTATTAGAAATAGGACTACAAGTAGAGCTGTATTTTACTGTTTCATTCTTGGCGAACTTCTTCTAAGTGCGGATGGTAAGCATTTCGTGTTCTATAAAATTACGTAAGACAGAGATGTCTTTGCATGATAATATATAGGTCCCCATTGAAAGAGTTACTAAACTCTTGCATAGACGTCTTTACCGTTTGGGTGATCTCCACATATTCTATCTTTTAAGTTATCAAGCCGTCTACCAAGTTCTTCACTGTTATAATCTATACATGAAACTTGCTCCATGTTAGTAATGCGTGACCCTATAGTACCGGTAGATAGAGCCTTGGACTTACTATGAGTTTTGATTGGTACGCATTGCTCACTCTAACCATGAGTTTGCTCTTTTGGCACCTCCTTTATAGTGACAACATTTTATGACGTGGCCATCCCTATGAGAGGTATTGCTTTAGTATCAAAATATTAGAATCTTACTCTAATATTAACCGTCACAAGACTAAAATTTTAGTAGTACATGTACGGCACTTAGTCAATTTTTATGCTAGATTGCTAAGTAAGCTTTAGAGAATTCCGAAGGAATACTAAGAAAATTGAGCAAAAGAGAATAGAGAGATATAGATGAAAGGAAAGCTTCACTAAAATGATTAAAGAGTCTTTAAGAGTTTGAAGATTATAATTTACTTGATGATTTTAAGTGAGGAATGTTGCCCCAATTTCTAGCATCCAATATTTTTACTAAAGCTAGTGATTGCTTTTATCTAGCGGTAGAGAAAGCTTTTTTAGAATGTTCTTTTAAAAAATCTATTACAACATATTTTTTAATAAATATATATTTAATCTATATAATTCATAACTCTTTAGAATGTAGCATTTTTTGGTAAACAAGAATTTGATCCAAATTTTTCAGTCTGCGACAAATAGCTCTCTAAAAAGTATAAGTGAAGTATCATAGAATACGTACTTTTACAAAATCCCAACTATACCATAATCCACCATATATTTCCCATCAATTTTTTGTCCTCACTAATTTGTAAATTCGGAACAGTTTATGCTTCACATCGATTCGAACCGTTTGGACCGGATAAAGCTAATTATGCTTACAACTAGCATTGTACAAACGGGTCGGATGCCGGTAAGATCCGTATTTACGGGACCCGCTTGCATCTCTGCAAACTTCTAACTCGATCCAACCTCTTTCTCTGTCTCTCTCTCTCTCTAAACAGAAAAGATCTCCAGCGCGTTACTGGATTTGATAATAATAAAATCAATGGCGGCGATCTACAGTTTGTTCATTATCAACAAATCAGGAGGCCTAGTCTTCTACAAAGTAAGCTCTCTCCATTTCCCTCCCTGATTTCTGTTGTTGATTTTTTGTTGTTTTTATTTGATTTGGTTGGGTAGTTGATGGAATTTGATTGATTGACGAATGAAATTGAAAAGGATTACCGGGGTGCTGGGAGAATGGATACGAACGACAGCTTGCGGCTGGCGAGTTTGTGGCACTCGATGCATGCCATTTCGCAGCAGCTATCGCCCATAGTTGGATGCAACGGTATTGATCTTCTGCAAGCGAATACCTTCGATCTTCACTGCTTCCAATCACTCACTGGTACTGTTTATCTCTTTGCACAGTTCTTGCTAGATTTCGATCTAGAATTATACTGTTGACTGTGGAGATTGTTAATTTAAGTTTTATTGTTGTGTTTTAGGAAAAGTTTATCTTAATCAGTAAGATGAATTGACTTATGTTCACGTATTGATCGATGGAGGGATTGAGAGTGTGGATGTTTAGCGACTTGAAGTTCATGTTTTCAACTTTTTTCTCAAAACAGGTAGTAGAAATTCCGAACAATGTGGTATGACATATGGTTTCTCTAGTATACATGTTTACTGGAGGCAAGGTTTTAATGAGTAATGATTCTCCTATGTGTCTGCTAGAGAAACACTTGTTGCTATCTCCTTTGGGAAAGTTTTGGTTTTGTATTTTTGAGTACAACAGTTTGGGAGTCCATATTGAAGAGATCTTAATTTTAGTAAAGGGAGTGACCTTTTAGTACACGTCTTTTAGGGGTATACTGGTGACTTTAGAGCTGTATGTACAAACCAGCTTTTACATGTAGCTGAAACTGGGAAATGATCGACAAGGAAATCTTTAAGCAACTGCAAAACATAATTATCACTAGTTATTATGTATGATACTTCTTTTTCAAATGAAGAGGTGAGATTATGGTTTATAATTGCGGCTGGTAGATGAAAGTCAGTCTATGTGCTGTCGTCTTGGCGATGAATCTACATGAATTATCAATATTTTTGCTAAATTTTTAGTGGGGATAGGACAGTTTGGATCTATGCCGTATTGTTGTTTGCTAGTTGAACAACAAGGATATTGATGTATGGTCTTCTCTTCCGTTGCTAGGATTGGTGATTTTCTCTATTATCCCTGTAAAGTGTTATGCTTGTGTTTCAGTTTTGTGAAAAAATATTTCCATTTCATTGCATCATTTCCACAATTTACATATGGGTTATTAAAAGTCTCAACACTAACACCACACACTCATTTGATTGGTAGATGTGTATTTCATTGCATCAGTTTTTCAGTTCACCCTCCGTTTTTGCATAGGAAAGCACCAATACCTTTACTTTTGTGACCATGCAAAAGAGAATTTGAACATGTTCAAATTTCAAAAGCTGCAACAACTTAGCTTTCTCTTCTGAATAGTATGGAGAAGGGATTTCACGAGTGCCCTGAAGGCATGTAGCTAATAATCTGTATCATGCACAAGGTTTTGAGGTGTTCGTTCTTGATAGAGGCCGTATGTGATGATCGTTTGAGTCTTTAGTTCACTCTTTACCCTTTGAGCAATCTGGCATAATCGCATTCTTATACTGTCTCTACAAAGTCTGTACATATGTTTTGTTCAAAAGATTGAGTATAATAGTGGACCTGCTTCATGGTAATCAGTGCTTCTGCATTATCTTTTTCATGCTTTTGATTGATCATCCTCGACAAGAATGCTCATATTGGAAGCCACAGAAGAACTTTCTCAGTGCTCTACATTCTCACCAAACCGCAATGCTAAACAAAATTTTTTTTTATCTCACTTCATATTTTCTTGCTGCTTTCTCTCTGTTTGTCAGTTGGCCCTGTAGTTGGGCATAAAATTTACTGAATACTTGTTCTCTTTAGTTCTTGATAAATTATATCAATTCTTCTGTGTTAGTTATGAAAATTCAATTTCATGCACTTGAAAGAGGGATACTAGATGCTAAACTTCTATCGGCAATTGTACTGCGAAGATTATAGTTTTTTTGTTTTTGGTTGCTAAAATGAATGCAAGTCATGTTCTGATTTATTAGCAACTTTTATGCTAGGAAGATCCAATAAGAACCAATTGTACCTTTTTCCAGGAAACATGAGACCCAAGCACAGATAAGGTTCAAATCTACTCCAAATTTTATGATTAGTCCAAAATTTATCTTTATCAGCTAAACTTGGCATTCTGTGGTATCTTGTTGGAGTTATTTGGAGTTGCAAAACTAAATTTATAGTTTGTATAGTGAGTTGGTTGCTAACATCAAGTTCTCTAAAATACAGTTAGCTGAGTTCCAGTTGACAGATTGTAACTAGTCTTTGAATATGTTTTCTCATCAACTTTTGCAATTTGACCTCTTAACTTTGCTACTATTTGATTTATGTCTTTCATTAATGTCTGAACAGGAACAAAATTCTTTGTTATCTGTGAGCCTGGCACACAATATATGGAAAAATTACTCAAAGTTATATATGAACTATATACCGATTATGTCTTAAAGAATCCCTTTTATGAGATGGAGATGCCTATCCGCAGTGAACTTTTCGACACAAACCTATTTCAGGCAATCCAGAAGGATCGTGTTGCACTATTGGGGCGATGAGAGAAAGCTGCCTTTCTACTGGTAGTTATTATCTTGTTAGAATTGCCCTGGACAACCCTGCTCAAAAGGTCAGAGGAGAGGTTCTTATAGAATTTTACTGTTGTTTTGTAGTGTTCTTTGCGTGTATACAGGAATGACAATCACTTGTATAGCCACTCAATTGCACAATTACTGATTTCGATATACAAAAACTACACAATTCTTGTCAGTTGAGGATTCCATTATTCATTATGTAACAAATATGATCTGTTGTATCTTTTCTTGTGCGTCTACAACTCTTAAAACCCTTGTTCTGCATGGGTACCTGATACCTTCCTCTGTCTTCAAACCTTTCGGTTCCAAAAATCAAAAACAACAATCAGCACCAATGTTCTCAGATGCCTAGCAACTTGCTCTTTCCGTCAGCCACTTCTGCACCACCTTCCCCACTGCCGCTTCGGTCGAGGAAGCCGGCATCGCCGAAGTTCTATGGATAATCACTACCGCTCCAACCCTCTGTTAGATTAAGAGTGAGTAAATTAATTCCATATTGAATAAAGATAAGATGAGAAAGAGGTTAATATACTAAAGAGTTTTATAACCTAATGGTTTAAGCTTTTTGGTTGGATTAGACTTTCTAATATATAAGTCGGACCTTTCGGATGTCTTATCTTGATTAACTCCTTCAATATTGTATCTTCCCGACACCCTCTGTCATTTTGGATTGATTGCAACTGAACTCCGTACAATTTCTCACGTTTTGCCTTATAATCTATTAACAAAACTGTAATGCTTTTGAAGGAAAGACATCCATCTTTTTCTGATTTCCCTACAGAGAAGACACTTATATTGTGTTCTCCTTCTTACGCAGCTCCTCAATTACATACTGGACCAGAATGACAAGGTGATGATTGATGATCTATGTAATTAGAGACACCACTAACAAAGTCGACGCCAATTTTAGTTGCATACTTGCATGAATTTTCATTTTGAAAAAGAAAAAAAAAAGAAAAAACATAGTATAGCAACTTATCTTTCTAGACAAATTACATACATAAAACTGGGTAAATTTCTGTAACTTTCATTTATCTAGATTTCTGGTATGTATTAATCAGCTTGTGATTTGAAACCTTATTAAACATTGTTTAATCAGTAAACTGTTTCGTTAGTCATAACAACAAGAAGCCTCCTTCGATGCAGACAACCGAATAACTAACTCACGGACATGTATGCATAGCTGTCCCGAACATAGATGTCGGTCACTTAACCATTCAAATATTTGAAGTTATGAATGTTTTTGGTTATGTTGTATTAATCCTAATACCTCTAGTGTAAACATTTGCAACATCTTTCGACCGACTTTTTATTGTCTGTAACATAGTTCATACTCAATAAATTCGTTCGTTCATTTCAATATGTTTCCACGTACCTTGGCCGGTGTGTGGATTTGTCGATGCCATTTGATAGCAACTCTGTCGTCCGGATCCATGACAAGAAACATAAGAATAGAATCTGTCGTACAAGTATGCTAAAGATGCGATGAAAAGCTTTTCAATTACGCAGGAATCTGAAAAGGTTACAACAAATTAAAAGACTGTGTCAGCTGTCGTGCAGATAATGTTATGTTGTATGCAAGTACCCATAGAAATGTTGATATCTGTCTCAGACCGCCATGAACAGATAAGAAAGAGACATGGTTAGATGGACTCATTAAAATTCGACCTATGCAGATGCCTTGAGTGTTGGGTAATGTATGCGGGTGCGCCACTGATGAACGAAATATAAGAACCGAAACTAACATCAGGAAACCATAATCTTAGTATACAAAACGGAAAGACGCGTGTTTAAAAATCTTTCTAGATGAAAAGATTAAGCATGTCTTAGTTCATGTGTTAATCGGTGTAAAATCTAATACTAATGAAAGTGACAATTGATCTAGTTTTTAATTACTATTATTTTTATATAACAACGAAATCAGTAAGACCATTTATAGTCGTACACTTTGACGACTGATAATCACGGAAGAAAAAAGAAATCGAAAAATAAAATATCCATGTGCATTTGCTGAATTTAAAATGTTCGCAGTAGGTAAACAACAACAAACTAAAAGAACCTTTAAAATTATTATATTAAGCCCATGCTAGCTGTATGCAAACAGGGAGAAAGATAACGCAATCGCTCGTGAATCGCATTCCAATAAAACAGCTGCTTTCATGCGTGCCGCTTCTTGGCCTGCAACGCCGCGAGCGCGCTCGACTTTTGCTTTGCTGCAGCGCCGCATTAATGCAAAGTCGTACTTAGATTTAGATGATACGGCGAGCAAACCGAACGGCATAGTGGATAAGCAACGCCAGATCTGATAAGCAGGAGATAGTTACACGAGGCATAATCTAGCTCGTTAGGAAAATACACGTAAAATAGAAGAACTTGACTACGTGGCAAGGTGTGTGGGTATTCAAAGGTCAAGCTTATGCACAACTGCGTTTCTTAGAAGCACTTTTTTTTTTTATATTTTATATTTTATATTTTTTAATATATATTTTATAAATATATAAAAAATTTATTTAAAAATTTAGAAAATATAAAAAAATTCTACGAAGTAAAATTTTTTTATTATATATTTTTATTATTTTTTTAAAAATAAAAAAATATAACTTATTTTTTAAAAAATAAAAATATTTTTATTTTAGAAAAGTTTTATTTTATAAGTATTACCAAACATCTTTTTTTGAAACATTTAAAAGTAAAAATTTTTTAAATATAAAAATATTTATTTTTATATTTTGAAAAAAATAATAAAAATATATAATAAAAAAATTTTATTTCGTAAAATTTTTTAAATTTTTAAATAAATTTTTTATATATTTATTAAATATATAATAAAAAATATAAAATAAAAAAATTAATAAGTAATTTTTCTAACGCACAAACAAACGCATTCTTCTACTATCTAATTTTTCTAATATCAATAATTTTAATAATTTTTATTTTTAAAAAATTTAATAAAAGATTTTTAATTCAAACATTCCTAAAGCAATTATTTTAGGAACCAGTTCATGAATTTCTATTGAACCGCCAATGCACTGAAACACTGCCAACGATCTTCAAAACCTGAACAAAATACATAAGTGAAAAAAGAAAAACTTTTGCACTCATAATTCACATTGCCATACACCAAAGGCACACTTTCGCGCCATTATATTATACAACACTAAGAAAAATATATTAATACTCCCATTACAGCAATTGGCCAAAACAGTAAAATGCCTAAATTCACACTCCTTAATTTATAGAAAGACATTCTAAAAAAATGGACGATTCCAAACTCCACAATTATACAAATATCGCCCGCAACGAACTCCAATCCGTAACGAGCTTAAGCAGCAGAGGGAGCAGTGATGTAATCCACAGACCGAGCTTTCGACAAAGCTTCGCGGAGAGCAGGCACCGGATCAACGACGACGGCAGCGCCGTTGTAATCGAGAGATTCATCGTCGTAGACGTCCCACCATTTCTTGACAAGCATCTTGATATCTTCCCTGTCCATGTTGGGCTCCTCGGCCGTGTACCTCCACGGCTTAGACCCCGCAGCACAGTAGTGAACAACCTTGACATTCTCAAGCTCCACGTTCTCCGGGTGGCGCCAAAGCATGGCGAGGACAAGGTTGTAGATCAAAGGAATAGGCTCGTAAATGTCTTTGAAGAACATGTTGAGGAAGTCCTGCTCCGCGAAGGGAGTAGTCGGGGTTATCTTCAAAGTAGTAAGGAGTTTCTCGGCGGTGGCTAGACTTGGCTCATGGACGAACATGCCGGCGTTGAAGTAGAGAGCCGGACGTGGACCGAGCTCCCTTTTCCATGTGACTTTGTCGGGGCACTGCTGGCAGTAGCCGATCTTGTATTGCGGCGTGTGGCTCCATGTCTTCTCGCAGAAGCAGTCCATTACGGCGTAGAAGCGACCATCGGGAAGATCGAACAGGTGATCAATGTTTTCGTAAACCTGAATATCTGCGTCCAAGTAGATCATCTTGCTGTACTCCACAAACTGCAAATAAAGCAAGAATTTTCACCATGAGCTGAACTTTTCTGAAACAATTACAAACAAGAAGACGACTAAATAACTGTTAGCATCACCAATCTCAACACATTAGAAGCATTTCAACAAGCCATGATGACCACGCGTCAGCGGTCTACAATGAACTCCAAAAACAGAGATCTCATGGCGAAGCAGAACAAACAGATCGCGCTGTTGATAAGAATGAAAAGCTTATAATTAGTTACCTCCCAAATACGGAGCTTGGAGTAATTGATGACGTAATAAGCCATGGCGAACTGCGTCTGGTTCTCCGGCGGGTAAACAGGTTCGATTTCTCTAACAATGCAGCCCTGTGATCTCAGCAGCTTCCGGTGATCTTCCGGCACATCAGGCAAGACTGCAACGACAAGCGGGTAAACAGATCCCACCTTCCTCAACCCCTTTGCAAGACCAACAACACCCTTGACGTAATCACCATTCCCGGCAAGGAATGTGACGTACGCTCTCGTCGGTGAAGAAACAATCTTGCTTCCATAGGTAGCAACAGCAGGTGTTGCCTTGCTAACGATCTCTGGCGCCATTTTGTGCTAAGAAAATTAAAATCAAGATCGAAATTCTTTGGGCACTCAAAAATTGAAGATTGAAGAACTTAAAAACTATTTGTTACTGTTGTTGTTTAAATTGATGGTGATTTAGTGAATCTTCGAACGAGGGAATGACGAGGTTTATATAGGCGAGAGTGGAGATCAAATTACTAAGATAGACATAAAAAAATAAGCTCACTACTCGTGTGACGAGTGCAGTTGATGAATAGCCAACGGTGGAAAATGGTTTGTAGGAAACTTCCGGAAGGGGGTAGAGATGGAAAAACTTGGTAGAAGGAGGTAGAACCTTTCGTTTCTATCATTTCTTCTGGTGCCAAGTGTTTAGTGTACCTGAAGAATGTTATTTGGGAAAGGGAAGTATTGACCTTGGACGTTGGATATATATCAGCTCAAATGAAGTGGACGGCTGAGGTTGATTCTCGAGGAGAGGCTAACTTTAGCTAAAGTGGACGTGAGAGGAAGCATACCTTGAACAAGCTTCTACATTCATCGGTCGCGTGAATCTTCAGTTTGAAATGCATGCATAAATTAACTACACAGCTAAGAAGCAAATTAATTTCTGTATAAATTTGCATAAATTTGTATAAATTAACTACACTTAATATTCAAGTTTTTACATAGGACTAGAATATGACCGCACTCAACCCTTAAAAGTATTCCGAATATTTTAACCTATGTTTTGAAGAAAAAAAACTTAAGTTTGTAGTACTCCAATCCGATTGTTTGAATTCTACAAAGGTCGGGAGCGTATATTTCAAACCTTTTGAATGATTGAATAAAATAAATTACAGAAATTTTAAATACGTTTTCTTGGGCTTTTATTTTAATTATGTATCTACAAAGACATACTGAAAGATACGTCTCACTCCAATCTTTATTACACGACAAAAATATTGCGTACTTGACAAAGAGCTGCAGGCCTACTTATAGTTTCTTTTTAAAAGTCATTAGCCACTAATAAAACGGTGAACTATATGCAACGATTACATATGACAAATGTTACCGTATGAAATACAAACAACCACCAATCCACGACCAAAAGTAAATGTATGCAGCCACAATAGAGCAATACCAATATCATGACCCATGCATTAGTAGGCTGATAACTATTATTACCAGAAGTATCAGCCAAAATTTTATTTTTCGTTTAAAAAAAAAAAAAAAAAGAAAAACGAAGAAGGTTATGTTTTTGGTCCCAGAGCTGCAACATACAAAAGTTGTAATGTAAAAACAACGTTACCAAATTTAATGCCTCTCACTTCATTTTAATTTACACCACAATTCCCCAACTTTACCGGAAAGGAATAAGAAATTTGTCCCGATCCGACGGCGACACCCTAGCGGTTCTCTCTTCTCCCAACTCAACGGCCATGAACGTCCCGGCGGTCATATCTGAACTCTCACGTGTCCCTCTCACCACCACGTGCTCCGCACCTTCGTTGATCCCACAACCCCTATCTGCAAATAACGCCGTCAATCTTCCATCAACGGTGGAAATTAAACTCGACAAGTACATCTATCCTGACCTCTTTCGGGACAAGTAATCCTTGGGGAATCGAAAAGCCGTATCTTTTCCCACACGCTCAGAAGTTTTTAGTCCGCCACGTGTCGAATCGTGCCCCTTCTCAGCATTCGCCAGTTGGACTAAACTGAAAGCGCGTTCTCATCACCGGCTTGGAACAGTTCGACTAACAGTACGTGGTTTCCACCGCCCGCTAATTAAGTAATCTAGGGAGGTTAAAGGATCCAAGGAGATAACCCCACGTCGAAAGAGTTACATTAGTGGCGGCATAAATAATTAACCCTGCAGGTGTAGAGGGAAGAGTTAGAAAGAATTTGGACGGTGGTTATCGGAGGTGGTTGTCTTCATAGGGTTAACGTGATGTTAGATGGATTAAGAAATAAGTCGGCGCAGCTAACAAACATCTAAGTAGGTGTTTAGCTGGACCGATATTTCTCATTAACGGTGAGAAATGAAGAATCAAACTATCAAAGCTGTGTTTTGGCTTGTCATGAAAAAAAGATTAAGACTAATTATTCTTGATGGTACGTTGCACGAAAAACTTTAAGCCCTGTGTCCAATGATGTAAAGGTGAGTTATAAAAAAATAATTGTTTGAGTTTTAAGGTTTATTATCTTAGTTACTTTTAACTAAAAAATGATTCCTGTTAACATTCAAAACTTGTCAGGATGTGGGTTAAGTTCATATTTCAAACTTTTGTTCTCAACTAAAGAGATAATGATAATAAGAAAAGTAATAAAGAGAATCAAGAAGCTGCTTAGAAGTTAGAAGATTTGCATTGGTCCCACTTATGCCCTATACAGCAGGTTAGTCAGCTTTTTGGAAGACAATCCACGTGTCATCATGCACCACCCTTTATCTCCATCAAATCCACTCGTCAATCTATCAGTGAGCTTCTCACTATGTCCACTCTGGTCATTTACCTCGTACTAAATCCTTATATAAACCTGTTAAACCCCGTCAAGGGACCGGAAATACAACCACAGAACCTCGCAAAAGCAAAGGAAAACCACTCGATCAATCCACTACAAGAAAACCTTAGTTTCTTTTTCCAATTCCATTCGCTTTCAAAAGAATTCTTCTTTAGTTCCCAGAACAAAAATGGCCCCTCAGTTCGTTACTAAGGCATCTGCTACTGTTGCCTGCTATGGTGGAAAGTCACCGGCTTCACCACAAAAGGCATTTGTTACATTCCTTGCCGGGAACGGTGACTACGTCAAGGGTGTTGTCGGTCTTGCAAAGGGGCTGAGGAAGGTGAAATCTCTTTATCCGCTTGTCGTCGCAGTCTTGCCTGACGTGCCGGAAGATCACAGGAAGCTGTTGAGATCACAAGGCTGCATTGTGAGAGAGATCGAACCTGTTTACCCGCTGGATAACCAGACCCAGTTCGCGATGGCGTATTATGTTATAAATTACTCCAAGCTCCGCATCTGGGAGGTAATGAATTAAGCTTTCTTTTTCTTTGGCTCCGTTAATTATGCTTTCCTCTGTTTCCTCTGTTTTCTGTTCCAAAATTGATTATGATCTAATTGAAGGCTCTACTTTTCGGTTAACTCTTGCAGTTTGTGGAGTACAAAAAGATTATCTACTTGGACGCTGACATTCAGGTCTACGACAACATCGACCACCTTTTCGATCTCCCTGACGGTCGCTTCTACGCAGTGATGGACTGCTTCTGTGAGAAGACATGGAGCCACACGCCGCAATACAAGATCCGGTACTGCCAGCAGTGTCCCGACAAAGTCACCTGGCAAGACGAGCTCGGACCAAGTCCGGCTCCCTACTTCAACGCCGGCATGTTCGTCCACGAGCCTAGTCTAGCCACCGCCGAGAAACTCCTCGCTGAATTGAAGATTACTCGCCAACTCCCTTCGCGGAGCAGGACTTCCTCAACATGTTCTTCAAGGACATATATGAGCCTATTCCTTTGATCTACAACCTTGTCCTCGCCATGCTTTGGCGCCACCCGGAGAACGTGGAGCTTGAGAATGTCAAGGTTGTTCACTACTGTGCTGCGGGGTCTAAGCCATGGAGGTACACGGGCGAGGAGCCCAACATGGACAGGGAAGATATCAAGATGCTTGTCAAGAAATGGTGGGACGTCTACGACGATGAATCTCTCGACTACAACGGCCCTGTCTTCGTCAATCCGGAACCAGCTCGGCGTGAAGCTTTATTGAAAGCTCGCCCTCTCGATCGCATCACTGCTCCCTCTGCTGCTTAAGCTCGTCGGCGTCTGTTAGTATAGTCTGGAAAGAAAATGGTAGTCAGGGATTTCTATTTGGTCTTCAGGTCTCTGACTCTGTTTCTTTTATCCTTTTTAACTGAATTCAACTTAGAGTAGAGTGTGTATTTTGAGACTGTCTAAAGTGGCTCAAAGTGTATTTGATTGTATTATTAGAAATTTTGTAAATAAATATAATAGAAAAAAGAAAAAAAAAAGAGTCTATACAACTTCTGCTGTGCAATCTATTAATTAGTGTTAAGCGGAGTCAGTTCTTTATGACGAAAGTAAGTTATTGTAAAGTAAATATTTTTAAAAATCAATATAAATAAATTGTTTGAAAAAGAATTATAAAAGTAAAAAATAAATATACTTAAGAGTGAAAGTTTTATAAAAATAGTTACTTGAGGTAAATAAGCTTTTAATTAGTGCAAATTCGGTATTTATTACTGACCACATAGTTCAGTTTCTCTTTTATGATAATATATATCATCTTGGTTATGGACCTTTTAATTGGTTTGGCAATTGCAAGTCTGCTAAGAATTTTCTATCTTTTTACTTCAATCCCTTCAATATATTAGACTAGGCGTATATTTCAAATGCGCGTAACTTTACTTTTTTTCTTCAGATTTTGAGTTTTGAATAGTTCATATATTTCAAATACACAAGAAACTAAGAATTCTACTTCTACGTGCGAAATTTTCGTTCTAATTTTCTTATTTACACATTTTTCAATACAACTATATTTTTTAATTTTTAACACAATTTTAAAATTTATTGAAACACGAATACTAAACTCACTTTCATTTTATTTTTTAAAAAACTCTACTTTCTATTTTTTGTTTTTACGAAACTCATTTACGGATATTTAAAACACACCTTAGAACATTGTAATTTATAAACTTTTTACGAAGTGTACTTCTTGAACTTACCAATTCATTCTAAGAACTTCCTTGAGCCCAAAACGTATGCAAATGTATTCCGATTTGATGAACAAGGATATACACAGTTAAGAAAACTTTTAGCACCAGCTCCGAATATCTAATAAGTTAAGAGTGCAATTCTTTCCCTCCAATTGCATACAATCTTTTTTTTTTCTTTGATAATAAGCAGGTTGCTTTTACTCTATACGATTATCAACTAGAAAGTAACATTTAATATTTCTAATAGTTACCATTTTTGTGCACATTATCTCAACATAAGGCACCATTTTCTATTGTATATATAGTTAGGATGAGAAGTAACAAGTCTCATGACTTCCATACATAGCATATATATTACTTTGGCAACATAGTAGTTAGTATTTATGTGGTTCCTTGTGAAATAACAAACGATATATATTGGTATAAGAATAAATATTGTAATTTGAGACATATCCAATGAAGCCAAATATGTACAAATGTAAACCCCAATATTTTTCTCCGTCAATTAGTTCAAATTTTTTCTCTAGCGTCGGCTGCTGTTTTAGTCAATCTCAATTGCCCGTATATACTTCTTACTTTATTGTCGCCTCGGTTGGGCTTCTACTGATGTTGCTGCTCTATTGATCTCCCGTTGGTTGGAACCCTAGCCTTCTCTGTAATTCGCCGAAGTGGTGGGTGGGTCCTGTAGTCATGGTAAGTCTTATGCTATTTTGTGTTCATTTTAAACACTTGAATTTGTTATTGGTTTAGTCTTGATCCATTTTACCTTAGATATTTTTTGGATATCCATTCTCGTCGCTAGGAATTGAATCCATCATATCCCGATTGTCTCGTTTAGTTTGTAAGTTCTTGAACTTACTAACTCCAGCATTAATTGTGTAGTGAATAAAAATTAGATAAATAGTTAAATGAATGATATAAGATCGGATCTCACACTAAAAGAGTTGACCAACATCTTATGAGTTAGCATCCCCTACTTATAATTAAATTGTTAAAATTCTGAGGCAATTTTAATGATAACAATGATTAAAAATTATAATTTATGAATTAGATGAACTAATAATTTGAATCAAATTCTGCAGAATTTTACAAACAAAATTTATCATTCACCTATGAGACAACAAGCCATTTATAGCACTTTTACATATAGCCACTTGATAGCCAACTACCTACTTGCTTTTTTTAGATGCGCATGAACAATAGCTACAGAATAGAGCACAGATAGGGACTACAAACTTCATCCACTAAACAACCAGCTATCTAATTGCTATCTCATTACTATATGGATCAAACAACTAAGTATAAAAATAGAACATCACAAATAGAGAAGCCGGTTATTTCGCTGCTACTCGCTGGACATAAAAAATTCAAAAATCGTGATAATTGTTCACTCTTCAAAAATAATTTCAAACATGATATCGATTCTATTGAGCTTCAACTTTTTATCAAAGTTAGAACAACATGCACACTACAAAATTGATTTAATATGACATCAAATCACGATCAACACAAGTTTAGAAAAAATGTGAAACATTAGAAGAAAACATAGAAAGTGAGTTGTAGAATAGTGAGTTGTAGAAATACTGAGCCGACTTTCAGAAGCAGATTGTTTAAGATTTTCTCATCCTTTTGAAGCCAAAATTTGAAAATTCACTGAGAAACATACCAGCTGCAAGTTCACATCAAGAATAATGAAAATTCACAAGAAGAAGAACCAAGAAAAATATCCAAAGTAGCTATCAAAATCACGCCTTGCTGACAGTGAAGAAATATTTAACATTCAGATCTTAAATTTTCTCCAAGAACAAATTACAGATTTAATCGTAAGGAGATATCATATAATAAATCCATTATCTTGTTACAACTTTGTAACTATATCATTGAAGAATAAGTTCAAACAAAAGGGTTAGTAGATGGCTAACGAAGCCCTCAGCAAAGAACTTCAGCCATATTAATGGATTCACTAAAGAGACACACCATCCAACTCAGCTCCAAGCAAGAAAATATGAAAACAAGTTGTTAAGGTCCACATCATTTGAAAGAAGCCAACTCAACTGAAAAAATTTAAACGAAGCCAACTCAACTAAAACAAATGGGCAGCAGTCAAGCGGGAGTTTAAATTTCTTTCTCCCTTTTATTTAATGCTGATAAAAAAAGATCGCACTATCTTAGCTAAATTAAATCATAAGTCATCAAGAAGACTGCTGGATATTTTTATCAATAAGCATTATAGAATAGGTGCTTCAATGCAGCAATAGGAAAACATCTCGAAATCTGCTGTTGACAAAGAGACTCCAACGGGCAGATTTGCAATGGAAAGATATGAACAAGCTCTAACCTGTAAGTAGAAATAATATAAGAAGAAGAAAAGCTGAAGAACAGAGACAGATAAGAAGGGAATACACTGAGCAATTAAAAAAAAAATGGAGAATAAGTAATACACCGACTTAAATTCTCAAAGCAAAGAGTTCTCATTGCTACTGATCATTACTGAACATTCTTTAGCAGCTCTTTTGATCATCTCACTTGCTTACTTTAGTTTATTTTTTATATTGAGATTGATCCTGTGCTTAATCTTATGCTTTAAATTTTTGTAAATCAGTGTTGAAGTGCTTGAGCACTTGGAGGAGAAGCTCGATTGGAGTTTGGAGAAAGTTCTTAAACTTTGTAATAAGGCTAGCATGTGAGCCAGTAGGATTAGGTTGTCCTGTAGGCTGTGAAGAATTGTCTTAGTGAAGAAATCCTTAAGAGCAAGTGTTCTTGGTGAAGCACTTTGCTCTGGTGAGTGTAACTTGTTAAAAATCTAGTGAAGCTTTGGCTCTTGTGATAGAGCACTGTGGATATAGGTAAAAAGTTTGTCGAACCACTTAAATCTCCTAAATAGCTTTTATTTATGTTTAAACTGTTATACTGCAGTATCTGTAGTGCTATATTCTGTCCGCAGAATTTATCATACAAACAGCTAGTTGATTACCTGATGTTTGTTTGAACTTTTGTTAAACGAAAATTTTTATGGTATCTAACACCAAATACTCATTCCAGCACCAATATGGTATTATTAAAAGGCGTGGGCTGTTAAGTATACCAAATCAGAATCTATTTTGCCTAACCTAATGCGAGTTGATGGTCTCTTCAAATTAGCTAGCCCGCTTTTCACTTAGGCACCATCTCAGACCCTTATACTACTAATTCGGTCCTAACCCACCAGACGAGTTGTTAGCCTAATAAGTTCTCCACGATACTAATCCGGCCTAGCCTAACTTGGAGGTCCAATAGATGATACCGTAAAATAGATATGTGGTGTGGTGAATTAGTTCTAATCTCAAATTTGGTTATGCCTTGTATTGTGAGTGTTGAGTTTAGACTAAGTTTAACGTATTTGAATAATGTATGTGCCTGCGTGTTCATTAGGATTGCACAAGTGAATTGGGGCCAAGTGGCGCTGTTTATAATTGACCAGTGGACTTGAGTAATTACACCGATTTAAAGCGAAGTTACCATGTCTTTTTTCCTTTTAGTTGTATGTTTAGGAAAACTCCGGATGCCTTACTAACTTCTGTGCATTTATTGATTAATTTTTCATGCTTCATAATACTTATACAATGCATGCTTATATAACATTATGATAAATTATAATAGCAAGCTAGTATTTAATAAACTTATGTGGAATGTTTATAGAGGTGCTTGATATTGCTTATATTTGAAACATGCATTATGATAAATTTGATAAAATTGAAGATATTGAGCATAGCGTATTCCTTATGTGTAAAATGATATTTATTGCATCTACTTGTTAAGGATTGGGTTGGAATGGGATGAATAAAGACTTGACAAGCACTGTCCTAACTTGTTATATATTATAGATTTGTAGGATCAAATCCCCAAGTTAAAATAATCTGTCAATCACTTAAAGATTAGCATTTCCCACTTAAAAGTGTGTACATATTTCAGTATCTAGTTAATGTGAGACTACTAAGGGGTGGAACTATTAAGGAGCATAGGTTATTAAGCTCATCAAGCCATGATTCACTTGGCCCAATTTAGGGTAAATTGCTGGCCCACCTTCAAATTATCTATCTTATTTTTATTTGGGTACTATTTCAAACCCCTACACTACTAACTAGGTCTAACCTCACTAAGCTACCACGTCTTTCACTAAAGCACAACAAGTTCTATAAGTTACTAATCCAAATCTGTTCTAACTTAGAGGCTCAACATGGATGCTTGCATGGGATATATATATCGATGAGTTTGAGAGAATACTGCACTGAGTTAAAATGATATTTGGTTATTGGTGGATCCTATGACATATATACTAGGCTCCAAGTTGAGATGATATTAATTATCAGTGAATCTTAGGGTATACTAGACACCAAGTTGTAATTATATTGATTATGGTGACTCCTAATAGTTGCACTCCTAGTTGTGATTATATTGATTGCCGGTGGATCATAGGACAAACTGAACGCCAAGTTGAGATGATATTGATTGCTGATAGATCTCAGAATGTTAGGCACCGAGCTGGCTTGTAACTCTTGATATATATAAAGATATTATATATGCATACTTTTGTAATATAGATAGCGATGTGATGTAAGGTGAAGATGTGGTTTCACTCGATCACCTACGCATGACTCATTATGCATTACATATATTGTTAAATATGCATGCTGTAATATATATATGTATTTATATCATGGCTTTGAAATAAGTGTATGGATATTGTTGGCATACATAAGATGCATACGACCATCTGAATAGCATACAATTGGGTGCCTGACATAAACGTGTGTAAATAATCATAATATTGAGACATTAACAACATATGCCTGATTGTATAATATAAAAACAAAGCATCTAAATAATATAATAACTTTATCAAAGGGATGAATTGTTGCGTTGCATCTCATTCTTATCATATTCTCTCTGCTAAGGACTAAATTAGCATGAGACAATTTAGGACTTCGCCGAAATTGATTATCTATTTATATATCTGCTGCATATAGAGTAGTAATAACAATTAGATAATATATTAGAAATATAATAGAATCATTCTGTTATCTTCATCTCACTGAGATTGTGCTCATTATTATTTTTTTTTCTTTGGCCTCTCACACTTACAGTCATTTCAAGTTAGATTTGGAGTAGAATGGGCCTCATCATTGACATTCACGATGTTGCAGCAAGTGCTACGTTTAGCATCTCTTAGTCTTTCTTTTAAGTTGGCTCTGTAAAAAAACTGGTAATTTTTTTATTTTGCTAGTATAGTTTCAAATTGTATAGTTAAAATTGTAATTTTTTTGTCAAGTTTGATTGACTAAGGATAGCTTGTGTTGTACGTTTTTTTTTTTGTTTTTGATGGTTTTCTATTAAGATTATTAGTTTGGTATTATTATCATTATCATTGTTATAATTGATATTTATAATTTGAATTTTAAGTGAGGTTTCGTTGAAAGTTTTCAGAATTTTGGTATGTATTTTTTGTGTCTATAATAATTTAGAATTAAGAAGATTGATTGATTTTGGGCTTTATTTGAGTTTCATCTAGTACAATACCAATTATGACTCTAAATTGGATCGTGACATATTTATTTACAACCAAAATTTAATAAGAAAATTCAAAATTTTTTTAAAGTATCTTTGCCATTATATAGAATAGAATTACGAATTTTAATTATGAATATGATAAATTAAAAGAAATATATGAAATCATCAACCAGTATCACTATTAGCAACCAATTTATTAGAACAATCTTTTTTTCTAGTAGTAATTCAACATAAATACTTTATTCAACGGTGCTTAGGACATTTCACTTGAGGTGTTCTCATGCACATAGAGTGAGACTTTGAAGATTGAGTTCTTAAAACTAAATTATTAAAAGTAAGTTATTCAGAAGAATATATTTAAGTCACGTAGAAATTAATTTTTTGGTAAATAGATTTTTTAAAGTCCAAGTTTCAACTCTTAATACTGTCATGCTTAACTATTTATTGACCGAAGAGCATTTTGGTCCATAAAACAATTGGGCCTTCGACTAAGCCCATGAACACACAAAAACAAAACAACATCCCATTCATTTCATCTTCAATCTTTCCTTCTCCATTTTCTCCCAACCGTTTCTGTTGTTCTTGTTAATCTTCGGATAGATATAACCCAGCTGCACAACAGCCGCAAGAGCACCGACAACAACGGAAACAATGTCTTCGCTCGCGCAATTCTCGGGACTTAGGTGCCCGCCGTTAGGACCATCGAAGCTTTCAAAAAAGAACCAGTGGGTTTCTACCGGAGTGAGGCGGCGGACGGCTGAAGTGAAGGCGGCGTACTACGCTCTTACGGCGGAGCAGAAGGAGAGACAGAAGCTGAAAGAAGTGTTTGAGGAAGCTTACGACCGCTGCCGCACTGCTCCCATGGAAGGTGTTGCATTCACTGTTGAGGATTTCCATACTGCTCTCGAGAAGTATGATTTCGATTCTGAAATCGGAACTAAGGTCTCCCCTTTTTCTAAAAGAAGTGTTATTGAACTATATTTCTTATCTTGGTTGTATTGGTGTTGTTACGGTGAAGCATGTTCGGTACTTGTTTTATTTGGATTGCTAAACGTTATTGCTTTTTATGAGACTTTATTGTGAATGAACTTGCAATTGATTGTGAGATGCATAGAATCGCTTGTTTTTTATTATGATTGTTTTCAATGGTAATATTGCGATGGAAACATTTATGTAGATTTCTAGGTTATGGGTGGACTTCTTGTGGTTACCGATGATAAGGTGAATAATTGTTAATGGTTCAATTCTGATTCGTGCTATGTTGAAATAACAAGAGTATTTTTCTGTAATTAGTTGCGCTAGATGTATATGTGGCTTACCACTAGAGTAATTAAATGTGGGGTGCTTAGAATTCAATTTGGAACTGCCTTTTTGGTGTCTGTGGTGACAGAATGGCACATTTGGTTGCCTTGTGCCACAGTTTTTCCATTTAGGATAAACTGAAACACAGAGATTGAGTTTGGAATCAAAATTTGGGGGGAGAAAGTGAGTTCCGTATAATTGAAACACACCCTTAGAATACTGAGCTGTTACCACATAGGCATAGTCTCCACGAATACACACCTCTTTCATGATGGATCAGTGGAAATTTCATCTTTAGTTTTTACTTTCTCCAATATTATCAGTTTCGAGTAACTTTGTTGTGTTTTATATGCTGCAAATAACATAGCATTTCGTGATATGCAGAATATTCTTCACATCAAAGCTGATTTAGTAGTAGATTAACTTTCTACTTGTGCAAAATTAGTACTTTTAATAAAGTTTCTTATTCATGTTAGTTGGGGATACTTCCTGCACATGCTTTCTATAATCAGCTCTTAGCTCAAATTTTGACAGAAGCAAACATAAGCTCTCTTCTGTGTATTGGCTGCTGCATATCATGTGATATAAAGGGTTTCTTACACTAACGATCAAAATTCCTTTTGTTGCTCGATCAATTCCTACTAGATGCATCTTTTGGAGTATCAGTGTATATGGCCTTTCAATTTTTTGCATCTAGGAGCACGTAGTTTCAACAACATCTCCTATTATCTAAAATGGTCTAGCACCTAATTGATGAGTTACTCATGTTCAGGTCAAAGGAACAGTATTTCTGACAGACATGAATGGCGCCCATGTTGATATTACAGCAAAGTCATCTGCATATTTACCTGTCCAAGAAGCATGTATTTACAAGATAAAGCATGTAGCAGAGGCAGGCATATACCCTGGATTGGTTGAGGAGTTCATTGTAATCGGTGAGAATTCACAAGATGATAGTTTGATATTGAGTTTGCGGTCGATTCAGTATGATACTGCATGGGAAAGATGTCGGCAGCTTCAGGCAGAAGATGTTGTTGTCAAGGGTAAGGTAAGCAATTGGCGACAATATCGAGGATAAGGCCATAATAGTAGGCATCACTTCTTGTATTCAGCTTTTTAGTAAATTCTACTTTATTAGTTTTCCTTAGGCATCTTCTTTGGCTCATGCCATTAAGAAATTATACCTGGGGAGTCTAAAGAAGTTCTATGTGTAATACTAATGAAACCAATGGGAAAAAATGTAAGGTACCTTCAAACTTACAAATTAAGAAGAACCCAACAAAATCCCTATTAAATATCCCTATCTATTTCTCAAGTTTATTATTATATCTATAGTATGGAATCTCTTCTATCATGGTGGTTACAGCTTCAACAATTTAGTTCCAGACACATAATAATTTTGGGGAAGCATAATAATTTTGTATGGACCTCCTAATGATTTTGGGGAAGCATAATAATTGTGCAGGTTGTTGGTGGAAACAAAGGAGGTGCAGTAGCAATTGTGGAAGGCTTACGTGGTTTCATTCCTTTTTCACAGATATCAACGGTATTTAGTTAACTTGGTTATCAGCTTTTCAAGAATACAACTGTATACCAAGTTTGTAATTTAATATTTCAACACATATGCCTTTGGTTAATCTATTTGGATGACTGTGGATGCTCTAATTATTCCAGAAATCAACTGCTGAAGAACTCCTAGATAAGGAACTGCCATTGAAATTTGTGGAGGTAGATGAGGAACAATCTAGGCTGGTACTCAGCAACCGCAAGGCCGTGGCAGATAGCCAGGCTCAGCTTGGAATAGGATCAGTCGTTTTGGGGACTGTTCAGAGCTTGAAGCCATATGGTGCCTTTATTGATATTGGCGGCATTAACGGTCTTCTCCATGTTAGCCAGATAAGTCATGACCGGGTCTCAGACATTTCCACAGTTTTGCAACCTGGTGACACTCTCAAGGTGCTTGATTTATGTATACCGCAATAGATAAATTCATGTTGAATCAATAATATAACTAAAGGTGTATCTTTTTATCATAAAAAAGGTGATGATACTAAGCCATGACCGTGAAAGAGGGCGAGTAAGTCTTTCGACAAAGAAGTTGGAGCCAACACCTGGTGACATGATCCGCAATCCTAAACTTGTGTTTGAGAAGGTAACTAATCAGATATTATAATGCATTTTTAGTAAAAGTTTATTGCTATTATTTTTTTATTTTTTTTGTTCTCTGAGGCATTTTTTTCATTTATACCTTTAGGCTGATGAGATGGCTCAGACATTCAGACAACGAATAGCCCAAGCTGAGGCAATGGCTCGTGCTGACATGCTTAGATTCCAACCGGAGGTAATTTTTGCATCCTAATGTATGGCTGTAACATCTTCAGTACGGATAATACATTTAAGTGGCTTAATGAATGACCAACTTCAATTCTAGCAGAATAGCTAATTACTTCTTTTTTCTCATCTTCACAGAGTGGACTAAGTCTGAGCTCTGAGGGGATCCTAGGTCCCTTGACGTCAGATCTCCCAGCTGAGGGTTTGGATCTAAATGAAGTCCCTCCAGCAGATGATGTGTAAATATATGCAAATTAGGTGTTTTACTTTTTTGTAAAATTTATCCAAAGATGATGTTTTGTTGATGAGTTCATTTATACAATTACTTGAAAAGTGTCTTTTCACATGTAACAGTTCTTTCGTTCTGATTTAGTGATTTATTAATCAACGCAAATTGCAAAAACAGGCAAATTTCTGGATTCTTTCTATCTTCTTTATACAGAACAGAGGTACAAGTTAATTGTTCAAATTACTACAATGAATAACGTATGCGGGCCTTTATCAATATAGTTGCTTGGAAATTTGTAAAGGTTTTTCTCGTAAAAGTTTCCTCTATGAGTATATACATAAAATAAATAAATCAAGGGCAGTAGCTCTCGCAAATTTCATAAAAGTGAATTGATAGCATAGGTAGACAAGCCCTATTTTAATATACACACCCAACGCCAATGAGACTCGAAAACTACTTTGCTATAATGTTGTTCCTTTTAGTCGCTCTTTCTACTGTAATAAAATTAACTAGATATTTTTCACCAATTTACTCGGTACATCAAGGAGAATCCATTGATCTAGATTACAATTTAGAACCTTCAAATGTTCCATGGTTGATCAGTCATGGTTGTGTATGCAATGATATCAGAGTCACAACCCTTGTTAATCATAGTTCTCCAAACCTTCATAGCATGATCCAATCTCTTTGCCTTGCACAGAGTCTTCAAATAAATTTTATATGCCCAAATATCAGGTACCTACTGGGTCTTCTTCATGTCCTTCAGGAGATTCTCTACTTGCTGTAGATTATTCAACTCACACAGAATAACAAATGAATTTTGAGTTAAGTAATGAACTCAAAGTAAACCCTTCCTCTGCCATTTTTACTGTAGTAATGCTCAGCTGAGCCAAAACAACGTTGAAGTTACACACCAGTGAACTTGTTAAAGTCCATTTGAAAGTCTGGCAACCTGACTCAATCATCTCTTCAAAGGGTTTTGTTGCAAAATTAATCAAGCCAGACTTTATATAGGCAGTTAAAACAATCCTATACACAGAAAGGTGCAATGGAAAGCCCTACCTTTCACCGTCCTGAGAACTTAAAGCTAAGAGATCAAATTTCTAGATTTTCAGTTGTAAACTGATTGTAGACCTGATAGTGAAGGAGTTGAGCTGAAAACCAGGCTGTGATTCAAACCACAGATAAAAGTGGAATGCAATCTTGGAATATGCCATAATATTCAGCGATTCACTGCATTGGTGTTAAAAAGAAGCTTTTTGAAAAAAAAATATTTTAAAAATTTTTAAAATACAAATTTTATTTTTTTTATTTTAAAAAAATAATGATAAAAATAATTTTTAAAAAATTTTATGAAGTGAATTTTTTTTACATTTAAAAATTTTTTTTAAAAAATTTATAAAATATTTTAAAAATTTTAATAAAAAATAAAAAATAAAAAATTGATGAAGAAAAGTTCCACCAAACATACCAATCTGTACACCAAGGTTCTGAAGCTCCAACTCCAAAAATTCTAACCACCTATTGTCCTTCAAAACTCTACACAATTTCGCAGAATCAGTAGACACTACCGAAGGAGACTTGAAAACCTTTGCAAGACTCTTGTTTGATTCCACCGAACCACAACAAATGCAGGACGAACAAAAGAACTTGATCTGTGCTTTCACAATGATGATTCTACAGAGCCCGGAGATACGGGAAGCTTCCCATCCCATCTGTTTAACAGCAACATGTATACAACTACTTAACAGCGGAATTACATCGAACAGAATGTCGACATACAACAAACCCAGCAATATATCTCAATAGCATAGTACTCTGCTAATACGAAACACTCAAACTTCTCTTCACTTTATAAACACAAACAGCAGCGTTGCAGTTCTTGAGAAATTTCGCAGCAAGAAAGATGAATCTTTTTTATTGGCGATACATCAAATAATTGGCGGGCAAAAGAAATTCTTCGCAATAGAACCAAAATTTTCACCGACTCTATAAAACAACAACCAAAATATTGTTCTGTCTTAATTCAAAATCAAAGGTTTCAACTAAGGTAAGAATCAAATCTTTGTTTTTCTCTTGGAAGAACGAAAATGGGATAAGAAAAACAAAACGGTGATGAATGTCGAGCGGCAGAATGTAACAGGCATCAAATTTAACGGGTGACATCGGTTACGGACTCCAACTATACCCGACCCCTTAACCCGCAAATAACAGGAATCAATATCAACGATATTACGGACTCCAACTATACCCGACCCGTTAATCCGTTAATAAGAGAGCAGCGTAAACATTTTCAGCTTCCGGGCAACGAACGAACTACTCCATCGAAAATCCGAAATCGATCGAGATGTTGCAGTGCATCTTCCTGCTCTCCGATTCCGGGTATTTGTTCTTTTTTGTCCCCCTTTCTTTTTCAAAAATTTGAGATTTGTTTAATATGATGGAATGAATTGGTATTGCAGAGAAGTGATTTTAGAGAAGCAGATGAGTTCGCACCTTGTTGATCGATCGATTTGCGATTGGTTTTGGGATTACACCATTTCTAATGGGGGAGATCCATCTAAGGTTTGTTAGCTGAATTCATTGTTATCTATAGATAGAAGAAAACTAGTGATTGAGGTTTCTGATTAAATTTCTGTTTGTAATCAGCTTTTGCCTGTGATTGCTTCCCCGACGCACTATATATTTCTAGTGGTACGAGAAAGGGTAACGTTCTTGGCTTGCGCCCAAGTTGAGATGCCGCCACTTATGGCTATTGAGGTCAGCTTAAATTTAACTAATGTGGATAACTGGCATCTTTAATATGTTTTAAATTTCATGAGGTAGTCTATAGTACCTTTATATTGTAGTTAACAATAATCCTACTTATGTGGAGTTGTTTGAAAGACCATTGTTGCTGTCATTTAATCTAGTAATGGAGGTATAAGTTTCTTGAAATGGCATCATGCTTGAGTTTAAGAATTAGGGATTCATTAAAGAAGGGCGGACTTAGAACTTTCTGTAGGGGGCGAGGAAGTTATATAAGCTTTGAAAACTTCTCCCCTTATATATAAGATTATTTCAAAGTTATATATATTTAAATATTAATACTATCATGATCTGAAGCAAGTGAAATACAACCACAATATGTTAACTAAACAGTAAAAGCAAAGGTCTTACTTACAAATAATTGAGCAGTTACAAATATACATATGTTTACTTTTCAAAATTAGGCATCTTTATTGTGCCTGACGTACTTTCAATCTATCAAATTCATCTACAAATCTGTTCAAAGTCTTTAGCAATGGCCTTCTCAACATAAGTAATTAAAGAACTTGTAAAAATCATCCTCTATTCCATTGCATAATCTTGTTTTCGAAATTTTCATAGTAGAAAAACTGCACGTTCCGTTGTCGCTGTTGAAACTAGAAGAGTGAGTGATAATAGTGCCACTGATCGATAAGAGAATAACTTCTTGACTTTCCCATCATCGCTAGTGCTCGGCACAATTGTGAAATTGTTGATAGCCCTTTCAATTCTGAATTCTGGTGTGCCTCAAGTTCAAAAAGCGGAAGTTGAATTTGCAACTTCTCTTAATAGTGAAGTCCTCTGAATAAAACTTGCTTCTAGCTCACAAATTTTCTAATTGTCAAAAGCTTTATAATCATGTCTAGGATCGAAGCATGTACAAAGGACAAGCTCAACAATATTATCTTCAAGTCTGCTATTTATTTCTTTCAATACTGCATCTATTATGGTAATAAAAGAGTCAATGCGATAAGGATGCTTTAATGTGATCCATCCTTCTGACTTTGAGATTGACCTCGACCAGCTCCGTATCAATCATTACATTTGGGATATCTATCTCCATCGGGACAAAATAATTACCTTTAGCAATCATCTCAGCAAGATGTGTTGCTTGAGCAGTATGTAGTAGATCATGCTGCTTAGAAGAAATTACCATATTGATCACAAATAGGAATACTAGGAAAGATCTCCTATGATTCTGCAGCTAGTGGTAATTGATGTTTCTGGGCAGAACAAGAAATTTTGCATGTGGGGACACTCATTCAGAAACAGAGCTTGCAAGCCGTTCCATTCTCCGCGCATATTGCTAGCACCATCATAACCTTGGTTTAGAATATCTTGGATAGTCACATTATGCTGAGTAAGAACATAGGATGTTTCTTGCTTCAAATTTAACGAGGTGGTATCCTCTACGTGCACTAGATAAAAAATCTCTCCTTTAGAATGCCTTCTTTGGCAACGAATCTCAATCAATGGCCATTTAATCCTTCTTCGCCTCATCTCCCTCCTCATCTACAATACTCTAAAACTTCACATCACCAATTTCCTCATGACTAGACTTTTTTCCTCTATTGTCGAGGATTGATAAGATATCCATTTGTACTTGGAGGGGGTGTATGATGCATTCTGCGGAGCATTATCGAGCACAACTGCTGCCACCTCAGGCTAAAAGATGCTAAGAATTGATCAGCTCAATGAAATTTCCACGATTATTTATATATGAGCTTTCATCATGTCCTCTAATAGCACAGTTTGAAAGATGAGCATTAAGCAACTTAAAACTTCAAGTTGTAGCCTATTCCTTGCAACCTATTCAGTCTGCCTCTCAACTTAAAACTTCAAGTTGATAATGGCTGGACCTTATCAACCATCTGCTTCAAATGCACCAGAGTTGTTCTTGACTGTTATGAACTCCTTCCGATCTGAATTCATGTTGTTCCATGAAGCTAAAAAAGCAACGGTTATTCTTATAAACAATTCTGGTGCATTTGAAGCAGATGGTTGATAAGGTCCAGCCATTAAACAGGTACGAAGAATTTGATCTTGTTGGTTGATTGGATACTCCCACATCGATTGACATAGTCTCAGATCGCACACAAAAGAAGATATTAAATACTTCCACTGCAGTTATTAGAGCTTTCGGCTGTCAATCCTCCCTTGATAAAGATCTGCTCGAATTAACAAATTCTTCGGAGGGGCTGTTGAAGTATTTTCATAAGAAAAGATTCAACAATCGGGGTCGGTATCGAGGTTCAACATCAGAGTGCTTTTTCCTAAAGAACAATGGATCGTCTTCTCAACCATGCTTTGTAGCACTAAAGATGTACGAGAGAAAAATATTATGCATTATTTACATTTACTGCAACAATGACAAAGAAAGAAACTTTAAACTAAAAAGAAATCATAATCATATCCTATATCTGTGATCTTAAAATTCTAAACTGAAAAAAGACAATTGAATTGTAGATTGATAGACATTTAAAAATAGAATCTATAAGAAGTAATAATAAAATTTGATATTTAAAAAAGTTGAATTATAAAATAAAAATATGTAGTGGAAAATACTTACCTTTTTTAATTGCAAATATTTTTTATGAATAATTCTCCATCTGATGGTTGAAATCTTTAACTTCCTCAGACTTTTGATTGTGAATCAATCTAAGTATGATATTGTATTTATAAGTAACTTAATAAGAAAGATTATTGCTTTTCAGGTTAAGCGACTTTCAAGGCAGTTTGGGGGAAATGTAGAGAGAAGTTGAATATGTTGGAAAGAGAGAAAGACTAATAAATAAACAAAATAAAAACATGATCCCACATAGTGTTTGGAACTTAGAAAGAGAGACCGAGTAAGGCCAACATCAAATTGAAGAGAAAAAAAGGTTAGCATGGTTGGTGGACTGTGTATTAACTACTGGAACAAGTTTTTTCTAGTTTTGGATGGGCTTTTGTTTTAGTTTGATAGCATTGTTTCCATGGACAAAGCCCCACCCCCCTCCCCCCCACCCCCAACCCAAAACATGATTGCAATGCGAGAAGCGATAAGTTTTTTCAGTCAAGCTGTGGTATCCAATTTGTATATACATTACTTTGATGGGGTTGTATTTGGCTTGATGTGCTACTTCATAATTTGTTCTTCCGAGAAAGAAGTTTTATCTTTAGGTGCGCAAGATATTCTACCTGCATGTAACCCTTAGTTAGACCAGCTTAACGTTCTAGTCACTCTGACCAGTTTCCTAGTTGTTCAGTGATTACTATGTGTTTATGTGACAGCATAAGAGATTTGGACTTTTCTGATTCAAGCAGCCAGTGAGGCTCTTCGATGTTGTTGCCCTTGCCACTTTCATATATTCTCTTATTTTTAGGATGGAAGGCTTAGCTTTTCATTGATGCCTTTGTCTATAATAGGTTATCCAGCTGTTGACTAATTGAATCACTGCAAAGGAAAATTTTAGTGCAACGGACTTTATCTTCGTATGCTATTACCAGATAATGTTTTTTAACTGGAAGTTAGGACTTCTTCTTGATGGCCAGATTGAGTTTGGCATAAGTACTTTACATGAATATTGAATCCATGGTAATTTGATGTTCAGTTTCATGCTTCATGTTGTAGGCCCATTTGTGCTGATGCTTGACATGATTGTAGGAAGTTCATTTTGGAATTCATTTGTTAGTTCCAAATATATAATTTTACCTTCCTGTCCTCTTTCTTCATGCAGTTCCTATCCAGAGTTGCTGATGTCTTGACAGACTACTTTGGAGGACTTAATGAAGATCTGATAAAAGACAATTTCGTAATTGTCTATGAGGTACTTGTCTCATGCCCCCAAATTACAGGGAATCTGATATATTTCCAACCTTCTCATTGTAGTTGAACAGAAACCTTATGTCAAGAGAGGATGATCCTACGGTTTCCCTTATAAGTTGACTGTCTCTTGGTGTTTTCTGTGCTTGGTTGTTTGTATTGTACTGTTTTTTTTTTTTTTTCTGCAAATGATGAGTTTAATGCCATATTTGCATATATACATGTATGCAAACTGATTGCATTGAACCTATGTTATTTAATTTTTGTTTATTCCTTGTTATGCCAGAAATTTGTCATGTACAAAAAGGTTATATGTTATGCACATGCTGTGGTAGCTGTAGAGCTTTTATCATATTAAGTAGAGCATCAGAACAAACAAACAAGAAAGAAGGATGAAGAAAATTCAGCTTTGGTTGGTGTTGTTGTTGGATGCTTCCTTTGTGGTTTAAGATGTCGTGTCTGGATGACCTTGAACTCCTGGTATTAGTATAATGTGGGCATACTATGACATGAAATGCAGCTGTTGGATGAAATGATGGACAATGGTTTTCCTCTGACCACAGAACCAAATATTTTGAGAGAAATGATAAACCCGCCATCCATTGTCAGCAAAATGTTGAGCGTAGTTACTGGCAAAGCTTCCAATGTAAGGAATACACTTCCAAATGCCACAGCTTCTTGTGTTCCTTGGAGAAAATCTGATCAGAAGAGTTCTAGTAATGAAGTTTATGTTGAACTTGTCGAAGAGATTGATGCAGTAGTTAGCAGGTTAAGTTTCTGTTTCCTTCTTTTGCTCATCAACTTCCTAGTTGTGAAACTTAAATGTTTATTTGGCTGCTCCATATATGGATCATTATGATGCTATTAGATGTTCGAAATTCTTTTAAACTGCTGAATTCATGTTTTTGTAACTGGGTTTCTGTCAGTATCGTTCTATCTTGGGCTGTCTTATTTGTTTGACGTTGATCCTTAAAGATTTATTTTGATATTCTCATAAATTGTAAATCTAGTATTCATTTAGCTTTTCTATTCTCAGCAATTTTTTAAATTTTTATGGATGGTAATGTTACTTTTTTCTTTTAAAGAAAGCGAGTTATACACATATGCAGAGATATTATCCTATGTCTATGCATATCCTTATTTCTCCTTGCTTTTCTTGGTGGGAATGGGATTCTCCTAAATTCTACATATAAAAAGCACAGATGTATTGTATATCTATGAGTTCTTTGCGTTATGTATTCCTCTTTGAAGAAAACATGTAACATTTTGGTTAGGATGAAATCTTGCAAACATACTAGAATGCCTCATGTCTTATTTTATAATTGGAGGCAGCATTGTGTCCTCAGAGACCTTATCAATCATGTGACAGGCAACAATAATGTGCAAGGATCTAGCTAGCCACATCTAATGTTGTGAATAATGATTCACGGTGGTAGTTGAGGATGATAATTGTTGTTTAATGTTAAAGTAAATCACCTCTGGTCGTCAGGTTAATAAAAATCTTTTAGCGCATCTTTTTTGCTTGGAACCCTCTTTAGATTCATAGCTTGGTTTTAGGCAGAATGAGATCCTTCTTCTTGGGTGAAAGAGAAGTTTCATTTATTAGAAAAAAGTGGCTTAGTTGACTAAAATTATTACCTAGGGCGTTTTACCTTTTGAAGATCACTCTTCTATCAATTCTTGGAAGCAAAACTTTTAGTTGTTTAGTTGTATGGAGTTAGTATCATATTTATCGAGTTACTATTGCATGATCCATAGTTCCTTCGGGAAATAATTAGTGTGGATGAGTTATTGTTTTTTGTTTTGATTCATCAGAGAAGGCGGTCTTACAAAATGTGAAGTATATGGAGAGATTGTAGTGAACTCTCATCTCCCAGGGCTTCCTGATTTGACTCTGTCATTTGCAAATCCTGCAATCCTGAATGATGTAAGATTCCATCCTTGTGTACGGTTTCGGCCTTGGGAGTCGAATCAGATTCTCTCGTTTGTACCTCCTGATGGCCAGTTTAGGCTCATGAGTTACAGGTTTGTGCTGAAGTCTTTGTTTGTAAAATTCTTTATAGTCTGCTTCTCGATGTCTCTCTTCATCTGGAACAATTTGTATGTATCATTATCAGGGTTAAGAAGTTGAAAAGCATTCCAATCTATGTGAAACCCCAACTCACTTCAGATGATGGAAACTGCCGCATCAATGTGCTAGTTGGAATTAGAAATGATCCTGGAAAGGCAATTGATTCTGTATGTGTTGAGTTTCAGCTACCACCATGTGTTGCATCGGCAGAGTTGACATCCAACCATGGAACAGTCGACATCCTTGCTAATAAGGTGTGTTATTATTTGTTTCCATATCTTTAGTAGAACCATATTGAGTGCTTGCACTCCCCAAAGTTAGAACTTGATTAAATAACAAAGAATGATATAAGCTATTGAGAAGTCTAGTTCTGTTTGTGTTTCTTGTCATGTTTGTTGGTTAAGAAAACCCTGGAAAATGTAGAACAAATTGCACTCAATGAAAGTAGCTTACCTCACGTATAATCAACATGATCTAGCTTTCTTGAGTTTTATAGTTTTTGTCCTTGGCAGGGTTTGTCAAATTCCTTAGTCAAACTTGCATTATCCTGGCATGACACTAAGATCAATATTTATATTTGGCATAAGCCAAGATTCTTCTTATCTAGCACATAATCGTGATCTGTGTTTTTTAACAAAAAGGATTTAAAAGGGCCCAGAAAGATGGCAATATGGAAGGGGAATGAAGGCGGCATGATTTGTAAAGGAGTCGATGGGTATAATAGAGTAGGCACTTGTATAGGTTAAATGTAATGACAAGCTATAGGTGGTTTTCACTAACTGATAACTACTTGCGGTAGTGTTTTCGTGCTTGCATATGTGTGTGAATTGATTTTTCCACTAATCATTTCCTTAACACCTTAGTTAACCTGCATTATCCTGGCATGATACTGATATCAATATTGATATTGGCATAAGCCAAGATTCTTCTTATCTAGCACATAATCGTGATATGTGTTTTTTTAACAAAAAGGATTTAAAGGGCCCAGAATGATGGCGATATGGAAGGGGAATGAAGGTGGCATGATTTGTACAGGAGTCCTTGTATAATAGAGTAGCCACTTGTATAGGTTAAACGTAATGACAAGCTATAGGTGGTTTTCACTAACTGATAACTACTTGCTTTAGTGTTTTCATGCTTGCATATGTGCGTGAATTGATTTTTCTACTAATATTTTCCGTAACACTTCCATTATTTCTTGCCTTTCTCCGTATATCTCTAATGTACCAAAGTCCGTAAATCTAAAACATTTTGGTTATATTGTGAAATACCTTTTCTTATGTTTTCTCAATTGTATATTTCTATAGATGCGGAGATATTCATGTTACACGAGATGATAATGTCCACTATTAGGTTGTACTCTATGAATACTACAAGAAGCATGTGTGACTACTTTAGATAGAAAAGAGTTCATTTTGCTTTAAGGAGATGATTTTAGTGTGATTGACGTAATATGTTTGCCTGGCAGACTTGTTCTTGGACCATTGGACGAATTCCCAAAGACGCATCTCCGTCTCTCTCAGGGAATCTAATTCTTGAGATGGGCATTGATCGTTTACATGTTTTCCCCACCTTCCAAGTTGGATTCAAGATAACAGGGATAGCCTTATCAGGATTACGTATAGATAAGCTTGATGTCAAGAATTTACCAAATCCTCCATACAAAGGGTTCCGTGCCCAAACTAAAGCAGGGATATATGAAGTCAGGTCCTAGCAAATATGTGCGAGCTGGTTAGACTACATTTGGAAATTTTGACTGCCACGTTCTTACAAGTTATTAATGGAGCTATCTGTTTTCTTTGCCAAGATGATGGTGATGATACTGAAATGCTTATAGTTTGTCTTGGAAGGTATCATTTGTATTCTATTGGATATCTTCAAAGTTTGTAATTTGCAATTGTGCTGCTGCTTGTTCATCAGAGAGGGGTGTGGGATTGATGTGCTCTGGCAGCAAGAGTCTTTAGAGGGTTTTCCTTTGTAAAATCTTGTCATGTTTCATTTAATTGTCCGTACAACTTTAATCCTTAATATGCATGCATCATCCCAATGGCAGATTTTTGCCAACTTAATATATCTTGTTTATTGAAATTTGTAAGTATGTTATACCACTCCTCAGTTACATCCGCCTACAGTGTAGAATTTAATTCTTTCCTATGGTTTATTTCTGGTGTAGGCACTTATAGATGTCAATAATGCAAAAGA
The DNA here is from genome assembly GCA_019914995.1 of Acanthochlamys bracteata. Classification (NCBI taxonomy): domain Eukaryota; kingdom Viridiplantae; phylum Streptophyta; class Magnoliopsida; order Pandanales; family Velloziaceae; genus Acanthochlamys; species Acanthochlamys bracteata. Next base: position 3,889,357 of record CM034133.1, read on the forward strand.
TGGAACCTGCTTACGAGGAGTTGCCATGTACGTTTCTAACTCTAACACTAGGAACTACTTGTGGTTCTTAATGTGTCATGTACTATCATATAGTGTAGATTTCTCCTTGTTCTCCGTATCTACCCATTGTCATTAGTGAAGAAATGTTTCTGCATTCTAGATCTTGTTATCTCAAGTACGTAATTGCTGCACCTGTACATGTTTCCAGTATGTTTCATGTACTGGCATATTGTCTGTCTTTTATTTATGTTCGTTTAGCGGAAACCTTACACCAGGCTTGGTTACCAGGTGTTGTGAATGAATACTGAGCATAGATAGTAGCTTATCTCTTACTTTATAAGCCACCATTTGAGCATTGAGCTTTCTCTGTTAAAAGAATCAAGGAATGAGGAAGAAGTGATCTCTTTCCTCTCTTCCCTAATGTCAAAATCTTAGACGTGAGGAGAAGCTTTAGCCATGGCTTTCAACTTTTGTGCTGGCACGTAGGTGTTCCACTTCGTTGCTTAACCAACCTAGCTACTTATCGATCAGGTGGAATCGAAATATCCTTAGTGTCCTTCTCATAATATCTCAGCCGTTGTCAGTTCGAGCACCAGTAAATCGATTACTAGGCATTTGGCTTATCATCAACATACTTAAGCCTCCACATGGCATTCTAAATGTGTCCTTTACCATATGAAAACATTGCTATCCGTCAGCAGCGCAGCAAACAGTATTTAGCATTTTGTATTGAACTTTGCCTATCATCGTCATTGCCTCGAGCGACTACTGAAAAAAACTTAATGGTGACCTTTCGTCTGTTATAGAGTCACAATTAGCTTCTAGTCCAGTGAGAAGATTAAGACGCATGGAAGATTACTCAAGAAAAATAATCACCTTGAGTCATTTGTGTCTAGATAATAGTGTTTGAAATTGAAGAGTTGATTTAAAGGCCAGGGATCATATGATATTACACAAGGTAGGCATTGCAGCACGATCGAATGGTGTTGTTAAGCCGTTAACTTCGGCATCAAGAAATCCGCAGACCCTGTGAGTCAGCGGTTCAACCGTTCACTAGAAATTTAAGATTCCTCGGTTAAAAAAGTATACCTAAATCATTATAGATGCTGATGCACCTAGACAAATAGAACAAGCCCTATGTGATAAAATTTTCCAAGTTTCAACCTTAGTTTCTAGTTAGCAACCCTTTTTGAAGTTGAATTGCTGTACAATACATCACCATCAGTTTCTTTTTCGTCTCCACTGTTAAGCTGCCACTTGTTTCCATTAACCATTCTTTGCTCGTATTCATTCGATAATATATGGTCATATATTGATACGGGTACGCGTATGAGATCCAAGCACCTACCATGGAAGTAGTGGGTTTCGATTCATGAAGGCGACTACTGTGATATCTCTAGCTCCTAGGTCTTCTCTACCTATCCTTGGACTTCGATGGCTATCTAATAGTTTAGATAAACCCTAGCCGTATGTGAATGAGATCTTTTGCACTCTAAGAAATAACTTCCTTGATAGTGAAACCGATAACATGGAGGTCTCTCTCACCAAATTGTGTCCTTCTTTCTCTTCAGCTTTAGCCCTTTAGATGGCAGCTGCTTGGAAGATGACCCGATGACACGTGGTCGTTGGTGGGAAGAATACCGATTATCTGTAACAGCTCTGATAGTGAGACAACGGACGCATGAGGGAGGTTAGATGGTTGAGTATGAGATAGTTGAGGAGGTTATAGTGGAGTTTTGAGAGAGATAGTTGATTATATCTCTTTCAGTTTCCTTTTCTTCCCTTCCTTTTTTCTGTCTTTCGTTTCGTCATATTAGGAATGAATAATGAATAGGAAGCCTATGTTAATGTCCGTTGATTTAACAATCAGAGCATTAAACAAGTTAACCTTGCCTAGTGGTGCAACAACAATTTCAATTAAAGAAATTTCTGCTTTTGCAAAAGCTATTTGAATGGCCGTGAGTTATAGAGACCAACAATGTCACTCTAGCTTTTGTGTTGAAGCAAACAAAGACAAAACACATAAAAGGAAAAGAAAGAGCTCTTATTATGTATGCTCTTTATCTATTTTTGCGATTAATTTAGAGAGCTCATTGTTCTCTTTATTATTTTTAGACAATAATGTGTGTCCTTGCACTTTAGATATGCGCATGCATTTGAGAGGATGTATAATAATTATGTGCAACTTCGAAAAAGTTTTTGGAAATAAGCAAGTGGTCCTTAAGCTTTTTTTTTTTGTTTACCATCTGTCAATGATAGCAATGCACTCAAATGCCTGATTGCTACGACTATCTTTACTGTTTCTTTCAATTATAATCATTCAGGTGTTAGTAAGTTCGAGGGTTCTTGAAATATATTGCATGTATACACGGTTTAAGGATTTTTTTTTTCTTGACAGAAAGTAGAATTATACAATCACTGTGTAGACAATTCTTGTAATACTGTATAGAATAATTATTAGATATAGATAAAAACATTTCTGAGTTCTCGTTAAGAAATGGTTACCTGTTATATAATTAGCGGGACATGTTATGGACTTCTATAATTGAACTTTGTTCATGTAATTTGAAAGCGAATGTGGATAATTGTGTGCGTCTCTTTCTGCATTGCTCGACAGGTTCTGATTAATTATTGTCGAGTTGGCAGCTATTATAATAATAACCTTCTCTAGTGTCTGGCTTTCTTAAGCAAGCATCTAACTTCGAGTGCAATTCCTCTCTTTTCTTCTTTATTTTGGTTTTCACTTTGTTGAACAGCTTTGTTTAGTACATTTGAGTTGAAAGTGATCTTCACTACATGCACTTGTCAACATTCGAACCACATTATTTGTACTTTTTCTTCGACAGGAATGTATCCTTGGAAGAGTTTCTTTTTACAGTTCCAAGCATAAGTGAAAGAATGCAGAAATGCATAAATGTATGGAAGCATGTTTATGTATATATATATACATGTATTTGTTTATAAGTATGTGGTTCTTTTTGTTGCTTACAGGTAATGTGAAGAGAATTAAAAGGTGTCGTGCGTGAATTGCTGCTGCTTATTAGATAAACTTTGATTCCTGAACACCAAGTGTATATCAATATCATCAGGTCTTCCAGTTCCTTATTCCTTAATAATTTGAGTTAGACTTGCTAACTCTTTTTTATTATACGTCGGTATTAAAATGAGCATGTAAGGTTTGACTCTAAACTGCAATCCGTCTCTTGATAATCACCTCCATAATGCGAATTAAGCTAACTAAATAGTCTAGGAATGAAAGAAAGGTTTCAATCAAAGAAGTTGGATTTTACTTCTTTATATATATTAAGGAAGTTGCACACAGGTACACTCAAGTTCAAATGTTCCGAATGTAAAGAAATAATATAGGTATGATGGCATCGATAGATTGTACAGAATACGCATCTGTAGTCAAAAAGATAAACATATTTAAAAATAAAAAGTGAAAAGTAAAGATAGTAAAATAATTTATCTCAAAGAAGAAAAGAAAAAAAGATCAATTTCCAAAGTTTTTAGAGGTATTTTGGTCAAATACGCTTCAGTTTTGGACGAGAAGAATATGTGACGGTGTGGTGGCCGTCTTACTCCCCCGGAAAACACGCTCTGGATTCTTCTTGACCGAACGGAGTTGCCCCATTGCATATCTACTTACTTTGTTTTCATACCTTCTTCTTAGGTGTGTTGGTTATTTTTGAGATGTGTTTCAATTGCAGTAAAATAAGTTCTTAAAAAATAAATATTTAAGGAATGAATTTGAGAAGTGATGAGATTTTAATGTTCAATTTTAGTTAAGAGTGAGTTAAAAATCATTTTTATTTTTAGTTTTATTTAAAAATAATCTGAAAATAAATTTGGAAATAAATATTTCCAAACTCGTACATGCCTTAACTTACTATTGGAGTTAAAAACAGTCCTTCACATTTCATATTCATCATCAAAAGTTAGGGTTCACCTCTTTATCATTGTATTCATCAGCTTGTTATGCTATGAATTCCAAAGATGTTTGAAAATGCTTATAATATAAATTTTTTTAAAAAAATAAGTTTGATTTTTTATTTAAAAAATAATAAAATTATATATATAATTTTTATGATATATTTTTTTTAATAAAATTTTATAAAATGTTAATTTGAAATAATAAATATTTGCAATGTAACGCAAAAAATGTTCCCTCCTTAAAGTGCCTCTTCTTTTTTTTTCTTTTAACATTTGAGGATGTGATGAAATGTATTATTTTAGGAGATATTTGAAATTGCTAACTCTAGAAACAATTTTTTATTTTCTATTTTATGTTTTTTAATATATTTCTTATAAGTTTTTTAAAATTTATTTAAAAATTTAAAAATTATATAAAAATTGTACGTAGTGAGATCTGTTTATTACATATTTTTATTATTTTTTAATTAAAAAAATAAAACTTATTTTTAAAAAATAGTGAAACTTATTTTTAAAAAAATAAATTATTTTAAAAAATTTTATTTTAAAAATACTACTAAACGCTCCCTAAGTATTGAGAATTTATGATGTTTTGAAGAATTAGATTATAGTTTCATAGAAAATACTCGCAATAGTCATGTTATCACATGTATGCAAAATAAGTTGCACAATAATATTTATATACAATGATTATGCCTTCCTACAAATGAAGCCGAGATTATCCGTTCAAATTTTTGATAAACAATTATAATTAAGGTTCAATCAAAAATATAGGACTGAAAATGATTTAATGCCGCCTATAAAGGAGCATATAATAATAAATAAAATAAAATAAGAATGTTAAAATCATCTCAAGTGTTTGATTCCTTTTTTAAAGAGGAGACTATATATAGATGGAAAGTGTTGGTCTTTATACTTGCTTGCTCCCTTGTGAGACTACAACACAAAGTAATTCCTCATTAAAATAAGAAAGAAGATTAGAAAAGTAAAAGAACAAACAAAAATTAAATAAAAAAGGAATTAGTATCTTTCTAGAATCTTTGGACTAGAATAGAGAATAGAGTAACAACTATTAACACTTCAACTTTCTAATTATTAGTGGTGTCATGTTTGTCTATCTTCAGCACTCTATTTTCTACCTACACCAACTAATCCCTTATCGATCAATTAAACCAAAGAATCAAAGAATCGAGGAAATAAATATTGAGATTTTAGAATTTTGTAAATTTATTAAAATTAAGCTATTCTACTTCTTTGTTTTAAAGAAGTTTTAATGTCTATTTCTTACTTTTAGTGAGATGCATCTCTAAGAATTTTTTTTCAAGTCTTTAAAAAATAGAAAAAGACATACATTAGCACTAGTATGATAATATAATATTAAGTGATCTTATTGGCCATAATGTAGGTTTTAATGACTTTTATAGCACTCATCCCTGTCATGTCAATTTGATTGAACCTTTCATGTGGTTTACTTAATTATGAGTAATCAGACTTCACTTGTTTTTTTTTCTTTTTGTTTTTTGCAAAAAAATTTAGTTTCAAAATCATAGTAATTACGTATATGACATAATTTTTGTTAAAAAATAATTTAATCTCGCATTATTTATTAATAATTATAAAATAATATTTATAAAAATTTGTACTTAGTTTTTATTACTAATTAATTTTGAAAAAAATTCTAAGAATAATTGTTAGTAATTTTCTTCTAATAATATCTTGAATTCCTTACTATTTGAATTTTTTCAAATAGTTGGAGTTTCATAGTAGAGGTACTATAAAGTCACTGAAAAATACATTCAGGAAAGTGATTTCTCAAGGAAAAAAATGAAAAAGAATAGGATGTAACTAATCGATTTCTTAAAGCTGTCAATATTTAGGATATGTTCTACGATTCGATGACAATAATCTACAAGGTGTATTTTTGTTTCTGAATATAATTTTTAACTAAATTATTTTTGTAAATTTTTATAATAAATTCTTTTTTGAAATAGTGTTTTAAAAAGTTTGTTTTTTATGACAAGAACCCACACAAAGTATTTCCCTAACACTTTATCATATTAATGAAATATTTATGAAATAAATTTTTTAATAATAAATAACTTTTAAGAAATGAGTTTAACTTTGTTATACAAAAATAATAATAATAATAATAATTTATAATATAGAATTTTTTTATAATTTTTAAAATTAAAAAAATCCTATAAAATATTATTAAAAAAATTTAAAAAACTGTAAAAGAAAATTTTGAAAAGAAAAATTATTGAACATACTGGTAAACGGTACTTAAGACGGACTACTTTCTCCACTGATAAGTATACTGCTGATGGATTTTTTTATTTTTTTTTGGTGGTTTGGAAATATTTTATTGTTGTTTGTTTTGGAAAAACCAGACCACTCGATCAACGATAAATTGAAGTGGTTGTTTCAACACAAATTCAACACTTTGGTTGCAGTTATCTCCTTCAGGAAACTCTTGTCTTCCACTTTGTGTTTAATTAAATTAATTATTAAGATGGACTAATTGAGAATGAAAAGAGTTGATGACATCTTGTTATCCCTTCACAATAATAATAAATTTAACACTAAGCCGACGTCTTAGTCTTAAACATGTTTCGGATTCTTCCCTTTGTTTTTATGGTTCTCTTTTGTTTGTTACTCGGTTTTGACCAAAAACTTGGAGTTCATAAAGCATCCGTTCTGATTTTTTCTTTTAAACTAATACATAAGAATCTCATACACGCTATTCACGGTACACTTTCGAAAATTCATGTGACTTAAGGCAAGTTTGTTTGGTCGTAGGTGATTCAAAAAATTAATTTTTAAAAAATAAGTTTTTAAAAAAAAATAAATGTACAAGTAAATTAGAAAATATTTAAAGATAATTTTTTGAATAGAAAAAAATTTACTTTCATATAAAGTAAACACTCTTGACTGTGATTGCTATAATTGAAAATATTTGGGAGTTATGTTTAATTTTTAATTTATATTTTTAAATAATTCTTTTACTTTTTTAATATAAAAATATTTTATTTTGTAAATTTTATTAATTTTTAGATAAAATATTATTTTCTAAAAATTAAATATATTTTTGTTTTAAAATATTTATTTCGTAATTTCTTTTAAACATTTCCTCGGACAGTTCTTAAGTAATAATTTACACATTAATAGCTCTGCTGTGTTTGACATTTTGCTGAAAGTAATGAATGTTGGAATAGTTCATAACAACAAAACTGTTCAAGATATTATACAGTAATAGTTTTTCCTGCATTTTGTCAAAAGTGTTTTAACTTTCTCATGTTAACTTATAGGCCATGAGCCCTATTATTTCCTTCGAGACACTTGTCGACGACGATTAACGATAAAATCAATGGGAAGAAAATTAAAAGATAGCTGAAAAATTGCATCGTCGGTATAAATCATTAGATGATAATAGATCTTAGTTGCCGCAATCAATACAATTAATTTCATATCCTGGTGATGAATTAACATGTTCGGCAGCATAATATTTGTTCCTAATCACTTATTTTATTTTATTTTTTTTTGCAATCTCCGTAAAATTATTAATCAATGGATTTCTATATTTATATTTATAAAGTTAATTTTATAAACTTATTTTAAAAATTTAAGATTTATGAACTCGTTTCGGAGTCGGTTACGAACAAGCAAACACGTCCAAAATATAGAATTAAATATGAATTAGTAGAAACTAGTCAAGTGCCAATGAAATGAAAAGTAAGAAATTATTAGTGGAGGATAACCGGAGCTGTGATGAGAACACACAGAACAGAGTTAGACAGGTATAGGAAAAGTCAGACTTCAAACTTATTATTATTATTGTTGTTATTCTAAAATCACAAACATTTTGGATTAATTAATTTTGAATGAGAGATAAATAAAGCCTCTACTTTTGGCTTTACAAAGTTGTAGTTAACTCGAAAAAGCTATTGCGGCTTTGTTTCTTCTTCCATCACATGTTTCTTTTACTCCCCTGTCGCTTATATATACATGTACCGCTTAACCCTTTTGTTCTCTCCTAGCTAGTTTCTTTCCATCATCTAATAACTCCAAAAATCACATCCCCTTCTTTCTTTCTTCTATTCTGTAGAAAAAGAGATTTTTGTTTGTTTGTTTGCTTGATTGATGGAAGTTGGAAGATCAGTTGAGTTTGGAATGATGGAAAGCCATGGAATATCATCTGCAGCAGCAGTGCAGCAACAGAATATGATTAACAGTAGTGACGATGTAGATATGGATTTGAGAAGAGGACCATGGACTGTTGAAGAAGACCTTATTCTTGTCAACTACATCACTAACCACGGCGAGGGACGTTGGAATTCTCTCGCCCGTTGCGCCGGTAAGTTTTCGCATCGATCGATCCATTAGGATTGAGATCATGAATATTAATTTTGGGAAAGTTTAATTATCTGGAGATTATTAGCTAGTTTAATTAATTTGTTTAGATTCTTTGGTCGATCGGATGGAGTAAGAAAGATAAAGTAGTGGGCAGCAAAGGTTTAGAAAGAGAGAGAGAGAGAGACGCATGAATGACATGTTGGATATTCCATGGAGTTACCTCTACCATATATCATGATAACTTGCAAAGAATGGAATCTCTCAATCTCTATAGACTATAGCTTTAGAGCTATATCTAGATGGCTGTAGTCAGCCAAGTTTTAATTAGGCATCTCATTCCTATCTAGTTCAGATGAAAACCAACTTGTTCCACGTGTTTCAGGTCTGAAGAGAACCGGTAAGAGTTGCCGTCTCCGTTGGCTCAACTATCTCCGTCCTGACGTTCGTCGCGGCAATATCACACCTGAAGAACAGCTTCTCATTCTCGAACTCCACTCTCGTTGGGGCAACCGGTACGTATCGATTTCTATTACGCCTGATGATAATTCATGTATTCAATCATACAAATATAATAGATCATTTGCAAAACGTTGATGATATGTGTGTATATATGTAGGTGGTCGAAGATAGCGCAGCACCTACCGGGGAGAACAGATAATGAGATAAAGAACTACTGGAGAACTCGAGTTCAGAAGCACGCGAAGCAGCTGCAGTGTGACGTTAACAGCAAGCAGTTCAAAGACGTCATGCGTTACCTATGGATGCCTCGATTAATCGAACGCATCCGTGCAGCTAATAACAGCAGCAACAACAACTCGAGCTCCGCCTCCTCGTCCCCTGCCGCTGCCAACACCACTTCCGCAGCTTATATTGCTACTATTGCACCAACGGCTGGATCTGTTCCGACAGTATCAGACGGAAGAGATCTGTTTGTGCATGTTAATCTTAGTCCTGAGAGCTCGAGCGTAGCAGCATCTTCGACTACAACTACATCAGACTCATTCGACATGCAACAGCAGTTCACGTCGCCGTTGATGGTTCCAACAACCCAGGATAGTCAGTTTTATCAGCACTGCATGAATAATAATAATGAAGGGTTTGCCGGAGATTGGCCGGAGACTTTGTTGAGTCCAACTGAAGTTGCATGGCCTGAATTCGATCAGACTGCAGAGTGGTGTGGTAGTGATATGTACGAGAGCTTGTGGACGAGCATGGAAGATAGCAGTGACTGGTTCTCGCAGCAATAATTAAAATACTGAATTAGTAACACCGATCAAAGTTGTAGAGATCGGGAACTGAATATAGATCATACATGCACGTAATAGTAGAAGATGTATACAAGTTTGTTTGTTTGTTGATTTGGGAGGTTAACAGGAGAAAGAAGAAAGGAAGTGAAAGGGATAAGAAGTTATTCGTTCTTTTATTTTTCTTTCATCTTTCTACATGTTAATCTCTTTTAATTTTACTCGAAAAATTAATTAATTCAAGTCACAGAAATAACTTTCAAACTCTTTTTGGCTCATATGTTCGTGTATACTGATGTATGATGATTTTTTTGTGAATGCTCTAACTAACAAATAATGATTTAATTACATAAACAGATATAAAAAAATATATTTCTTGCTTAATTTTGTGGTACGTAGGTTTTTCTGATATTATGTCGGTGTCATGAAAATATTGCTACTCAAAAAAAAATGATAATAATAAATTTTAAAAAGAACAAAGTGCTATTTAGAGGATGTTTGGGCTCCAACTGTCTCAATTTTAATTTTTTTTTAATATTTAAATTAATTTAAAAAAATTATATAAAATAAATTTTATGTTGAAAAAATTATATTTATATATATACATATAAATTTTATTTTAAACATACTCAAATATCCTATTATCAATGCACATGAACAAAAAAGAACTATTTTATAATAATCAGCTATTTTCTCTCACAAGTAATCGAATAGAAACTTATCGAAGGAGCTAGTTTTGGACAAAAATCACAAAACTGTTGTCTAAAAAACGTTTAGCTAAATTTTAAAAAAATAATTTTTGAAAATTTCAGTTTATATTTTAATATATGGTTTATAAATATCTAAAAATATATTATAATATAAAAAGTATACAAAAATTATACATAGTAAAATTTTTTTATTGTTTAAATTTATTATTTTTTTAAAATTAAAAAAAACTTATTTTTAAAAAATAAAATTATTTTTAAAAAATAAAAATATTTTTTATTTTAAAAAAATTTAGTTTACCCTACGTCATTATACTATTATCCACACGCATGTAATGACCCACAACTCCATTATCTAGGTCTGGAAAGGTTAATTTAAATATATGAACATAAATTTAATTAGTTGGCCGTTCAATGATTCATTCAATCCTTTCAAGCAGCCAATAAGCACATACCTAGCGCATTAAGCACCATTACTCCACGTTCACACATCCTTGATCACGTAGTTTTGTGTTTAATAATCTCTCACGTGACATTACATCTTTAAAAAAAAATTATGATCCATCTCGATTACGACTATACAATTCTCCGTCGTGATCGAGCACCATCTTTTTCTTACTATACAATTTAAAATATTATATATACATGTTGTCTTACTCATATTGCATTGTTTATAAATCATTCCAAAAAAAAAAAAAGAAGAAGGGAATGGATTTGAGATGCATTTTAGTTTACAATGGATCGTTATTAAAATTTAATTTAATAACATCGACCGGAGCTGCCATGCTAGCCTCACGTGACAGGTGTCGCTGCGGAATTAGTTAAAAAGATATCTGATTTCATGTCAGCAGTCAAGGTTATGGGTCCCACTTTCAACAAAGTCTTTCTTTGGCGGCAAATAATCCACTATCAGTCAACGGATAAGAAATAGAAGGATGAAGACCTCGTGCGAAAATTCTAAATCCACGCGCTTCATTTCTTCTGTTCTATCAAATAATTAATGCGTCGGAAAAATTGAGGTTTATTTGATTCTTCTGTCACTGAGTTACTTCGGAATTAAGTCGGCAACTTATAGAAACAGCAGTGAGATAATAATTATCATTTAAATTTTTTGAAAGTGTTGACTGAATGAATGAATAAAGAAGCGTTTAAAAGTTTGTAAATGAATGTAAGGGAATATTAATCAGTAATAAACTTTATAGCTAATACTTAATTAATCTTTAGCATATGCAGATGTTAATCTTTTCCGGATCAATTACTTTGTCTCCCTATTCAAAGACAACCCACTAATTAAACATTTAATAATCAGAAAAAAAAACTTTACATTATGCTACTAAAATGCTTGTGTTGAACGATCCGTAGAAAGAATCAAAACTAATCGGAACGTTATCAATGTTAGCATATGCGTGATATATTTGTCTTTGCCATGTTATCTTAACAACTAAAGTAGCTAGGTAAATCTACTAATTAGTTAATGTTGATAATGTTAGATATCAGAATCTGGTTTTCTGGATCTGTTAGCTAGCCATAATCCACAATCTGGGAAATTAATTTCCAAAGTGCATGCACGCCTAGTGGTTCATATTTTGTGAAAGATATTGAGGATATTTAGAAGTGTTTATTATAACGAATTTTTTAAAATAAAAAATATTTTATAAATTTATTAAAAAATATTAGAATTTTTATGAAAAATATTCAATAAACTAAGCTAAACTTGTAGTGTTTCCTAGTTGATATGCACTAGTGAAGATTTGAATAGAAAAGAACAAGAATAAAAGTTTGAGTGTATCAGCTAAAAATAGCAGCGGTCATACATAAGAGATTCATATTTGAAGTAGCAAATCTCTTGATGAAATTTTGCCATATTCTACAAAAAAAAAATCCATATATAGAAAACGACTACATCCCACCTGACGTATCTATACATTCTTCTCTGCAAAGTGATTTACGTCCTACTTAAAAATCACTGTCGTTTTCCGTTTCAGAAATGATCAAGTAACTACGCACGCATCTTTATGTAGTAGTTATAATCTTATGGAATGTATGTTGATTGTAATCGTATTACGTTTACAAATTAACTTCAACAAGCTAGCTATATATGTAGAACTAACTAGTAATGATTATTGAATTTGGTATAACCTGTATATTGGATTGAAGGTACGTAATAGTTATTTGTTAGAGAGAAAAACTTAAGTGAGCATTCCTTGGAGGGAACAAAAACAAAATTCTATGAGGAATGTTGTTTTCATTATCAGATCAGTATGCAAGTAAGGGAAAACTCAGATGTTATAAGCTACAGATCAACTAAAGGTACGTTTTCCAAAACAGGGCAACATATATAAATCTGTTGATCTTCTTGCATGCCTATCTTATTTAGCAACCTTAATTTTAGGTGGACCACAAGCTTGTTTTGTGGCCGTTAAGTGTCACGGTATGACTATCTTGACTATTCTCTCTATCGAAATTATATTGGTAAAATATTTTTTGCCTAGGTAAAATTATCTTGTGCATAAGCCAAGTCTAGAGTATGGTAGAATATTCTATATATAAGATAGTTGGCATAAATCTAGAGTAGGTTAAGAAATACTCTAGAAAAGTGGAGAGTTTTGTAATGGATATTATGTAAGAACTTTTCGGATCATGTATTCTCTACCGTCCGATCAAAATAATATCCACCGTCCATTGAGGAGGTAGAGAAGCTATAAATAGGGGGGATGAGCTCTCATTTGTATCATCAAGCAAATCAAGCAATTCAATCAAGAGTTATAACCAAACCAATCAATATAAAGCTTTTCTTCCAAAAGCTCTCTTTCAGTGTTTTTTACTTTCCCTCTAATCCATACAAGTTTTTTTATCTATCTTTGTTAGCTCGTTTGGGTGAAAGGTTGACTTAGCCACAAAAGAGTGTGACTAAGTGCCGCACGAGCTAAGGTAAAATTCTAGGCCCGTGACGAGTGGTATCAGAGCCAACATTTGACATGATATCGGAGATGGCTAGTGGTCGTGACATTACTATCTTCGAGGGATGGGAAATGGAGAGGAGAGCTCCCGAAGACACCAAGCAACGTAAGGAGAAGTCTAGAGATGTGATGTCAGATATCACTGCCAGACTTGCCAAGGTGGAGCTAGCTATTGCCGATAGGATGGACCAGTTCGAGGATATGAGCCAAAGCATTGAGAAGCTCAAGAAAGGGCAACAAGAGCTTCACGGAGAAATGCGAGACGCATTGAACACAATAGCAGGCACTTGCTCAAACCAAGGTAAGGTCCTGAAAGACTCTCTTCTTGGTGATATTGATGCTCTTAGGACAGATGTTGCGGCCCTGAGGGAAGAGGTCGCAACATTGGCTACGGAGTTGAGGGACGTCAAATGAGATTGGACCCTTTGCAAAATGGCGGTTACACAAGGAGGAGTTGCCGCCACACCCACAACATCAACTTCTACGAAAGTAGAAGTTCCTAAACCGAAGGCTTACAAGGGCGCAAGGAACGCAAAGGAGATTGATAATTTCCTGTGGAGCTTGGAGCAACTCTTAAGGAGCGCTAACATCACGGGAGATGCAAGTAAGATCGATCATGCCACTCTTTACCTTAAAGATACCGTAATAGTATGGTGGAGAGGGGCTTGTACCATTGCCACTTGGAAAGAGTTCAAGAGGGAACTCAAATGACAATTCTATCCGGTGAATACCGAGGATGAGGAAGGGCAAAATTTCGGCGCTTGACCCATCGGGACAGTATAAGGGATTATGTCATTCAGAGTTAATCGTAGAGATCCCTGATTTTCCAAAAAGGGAGGCCTTTTTTATTTTCATGGACGGATTGCAAACATGGTCAAGGTTGGAGATCCAATATAGAGAACTTCAAGACCTCAACTCTACTATTGCCATAGCCGAGTCCCTTATTGAATTCTAACGGCCCGAAAAGTATAAGCCTCGAGAGGACTTCAAGGACAATGATAGTAAAAATAGCCATCAACTCAAGGAAGCAACGATTGACCCACCAAAGACTAAGGGAGGCTCTCATAGAGGGCAAGAAAGCAATGGCAATGATCGAGGGAATGGTAAAAATCCATTAAAACGCTTCCTTTGTAATAGACCACATATGGCTAGAGAGTGCCCAAAATGGGGCAAGCTTTTAGCCTTAATAGAAACAATAGATGGGCCACAAGAGCAACTTGAAGAAGTAAAGATGGGTTCATTACAACTCCTCCATTCCGTCAAAGCCAACGATGATGTGTCGCGACATGAAGGGAAGAGGCGACCGTATGCGATGGCCAAGGTTAATGGACAAGAGGTACGCGCCTTGGTGGACATAGGGGCTACCCACAACTTTCTTGAGGCGAAGGAAGCTAGAAGACTTGGAATCAAATACAAAATGAGACGAGGATGGCTTAAAGCAGTTAACTCCGAACCCAAATTAATTTTAGGAGTTGCTCGTGGAGTAAAGGCACGCATAGGTGAATGGTCTGGCCTTGTGGACTTCTCTGTTGTAAATATGGATGATTTTCCGATAGTGCTTGGAATAGAATTCCTAGATCGTGTGAAGGCTATACATATTCCCTTTGCCAATTCCATGTGGATTTTGGATGAAGGGCATATGTGTATGGTACCTTTGTTGCGTGAAGCGAATATCCAAGTTAAGACTATTTCTGCCATGCAACTCTGGAATGAGCCTACCTGTCAGGACCAGCTGCCAAAAGAAAACAAAGGGTTCAAGCAGAAGAATCCACCCTACGAGGAGGAACAAGGAGTTCCGCTACAATTCCGCACAACCACGATAAGGGCATCGCAAATTAGGTGCGGGAAAATGTCATGGTATGATTATTTTGGCTATTCTCTCCATCGAAATTACCTTGGTAAAATACTTTTTGTCTAGATAAAATTATCTTATGCATAAGCCAAGTCTAGAGTATGGTATAATACTCTAAATATAAGATAATTGGTATAAATATAGAGTAGGCTAGAGAATACTCTAGAAAGGTGGAGAGTTTTATAATGGATATCATATAAGAATTTTTCGGATTATGTATTCTCCACCATCCGATCAAAACAATCTTCACCGTCCGTTAAGGAGGTGGAGAAGCTATAAATAGGGGGGATGAGCTCCCATTTGTATCATCAAACAAATCAAGCAATTCAATCAAGAGTTGTAACCAACCCAAGCAATATAAAGCTTTCCTTCCAAAAGTTCTCTACAAGTGTTTCTTACTTTCTCTCTAGTGCATACAGGTTTTCTTAGCTATATTTGATAGCTCGTTTGGGTGAAAGACTGATTTAGCCACAAATGAGTGTGACTAAGAGCCACACGAGCCAAGATAAAACTCTAGGCCTGTGACATAAGTGATCCAATTGCAGTTCACTAGTACCTGCCTTCAAAAAAAAAGACATCATTATTTAATTTTGTATTTTAGTATATTTTAATAAATATTTTATAATATTTATTTTGTAAATTATTATTATTTATTATTTGTTTAGTAAAAAACAAAAATTCATTTTCTAAAATTTTTTAATTTATATTTATTTAAAAAAAATTTATCTTATAAAGACTTCTGAAAATCTCCAAAATTTATTTGCCACTGTGGGTATTGAGTATCTAGGGATGCTTATGCCATGGATCTCATGTCATGTATGATTTTTTTTTTGCATCCTTAGTTTGATCTTTACGGTAGGGTCATCTTATGATTATATTATAGCGGATGGTAAATTTTATTTCTAAAATAATTCAACTTAGTTACAGAAATTTATCCTAAGTTTTCTTCTTTTCATATAGATACAAATTTTTTATCTGTATATAAAGTTCATTATAGTAAAAAGATTCTAAATTTTCTTATTTACTTTTATAATTATCAACACTTTTTCTCGTAAGAAAGAACATTACTTTTCTCGTAACAAACAACAAACTATTCAAAGTCATGAAGTCAAAACTGATCCAGAATTTATATCGTATTTAATTATTTGGATTTTTGTTTGAAGTAAGTTGCATCTTCAAGAATGGTGTACTAGAAGCTGAAATACAACCCAAGTAATGGAGTTTTTTCCATGGTCTATACATATATAAAAATAAGATTATGTACATAACAGAACCATGCTATAATCTTTCTTAATTTGTTTTTAATAAAGAGCATTAACTACTTAGTGACAATAAACAACTATAGATATGGTCTATAGGTTTGATCTATATAAATAACTTCAATGCAAAGCCGTCCAAGCTAGTTGAAGACCAAACCATCAACCAAACCGCTAATCAACGTAGATCACATAAAATATGGAAATTAGGCCCATACAAGAGGCTAGGCCTAAGTACCCAACACGGCCTGGCCTAGCCTGGTCAGAACCTTAATGTTGGGCCCCCAATCAACCCTGTATGTTAACTTCTTTAAGATCAAAGGATTTGAATCTATTTCGGATTATGCATATGCCCAATCAACCCAAAAGAATACCAACCGAGGAAGGACAATTAAAAAACCAAAGAAAAATTAACCATCCAAATTTGGTCTGTTCAGCCACTAAATAAACCGCGTCACCCAAAAAAAATTAACTAATGATTTGGTGAGTTTTACTTTCCAATTTTTTTTATTTTACATTATTTAATAAAATTTTTAAAATATTTATGAAACTTGTTAAAAAAATTTTAAAATTATAAAAATTCTATGCCCGTAAAATTTTCTTATTAATTATTTTTATTTTTTTAAATAAAAAATAAATTTTAATTTTTAAAAAAAATTAAAATATTTTTTTTGAGATACTTTTTTTAATAACCACTCCTAAACATTCTCTAAGCACATTTTAATTAAATATTTGAAGTAAAATTGTTTAAGTAGTTCATATTTATTAATCAAATTTATGTAATATTTATAAATAAAAAATTAAAACTATATAGTTTTATTATATATAGATATATTGTATAATAAAAATTTAATTCATAAGTACGCTTTCCAGTCTGAGATCAGCACAATATACACCATATTCTAGGACAGTACTCTTCTTTTTCTAGAAATCTCCTATAGTTTATTGTGTTTGTTATATTTAAAGTTTTAAAAAATCAGTCAAACGTGGCGGAGCGTTTACTAAAATAAATTCATTTTTTTAGAAGTTAATAAAAATAAAATTAAAAATTAAAAATATTTAATAAAAAATAAAATTTATAATTATTTTATATTATAAATAAAATTTTAAAATTAAATTTAAAAAAATCTTTAATTAAAATAATTTATTTTAATTTTATAATATATTTTGTGATGTAAGTGAGTTTCAAAACACATTAAGTTTGAAAAGGTACGGTAAACATATCCTAATTCCAAAGGGCGTGTTTACCAACACCCCTAAACTCTACTTCTTTTAAACTCAAGTTTCACATAAATATTTATAAAAATTAAAATAAATTTTTTTATCAATAAAATTTTTTTTAAAATTCAAATTTAAAACTTACTAAAAATATATAATTAATATAAAATTTTATTTTTTATTAAATATTTTTTATTTTTTATTTTATTTTTTAAATTTATTTCCTAAAAACTCCATTTCTCCCAAAACTCCACTTCCACCCCTATGTAAACACG
The DNA here is from genome assembly GCA_019914995.1 of Acanthochlamys bracteata. NCBI lineage: Eukaryota > Viridiplantae > Streptophyta > Magnoliopsida > Pandanales > Velloziaceae > Acanthochlamys > Acanthochlamys bracteata. The sequence goes on from CM034133.1 coordinate 3,907,155, forward strand.
CCCAAAGTGTCTCTTCTTGTTCTCCTTTTCTCCCTTCACGGAAGCGTTCGAGCTCTTTTTCTTCTTTCCGCCATGCGCTTTCTCTCCTCCTCTGCTCGCCGCCTTCTTCTAAATTCCCTACAACACCCTCGCCATCCTCTCCCTCAAATCTTTCTAAACTGTCCTTCTCTCCAGAGCATATGCGTCATTTTCGATTCACTCCGTTCTTTCTCAACCTTACTCGATACTGTTGTTCCCAACGGAAACATCAAGCCTTTCGACAGAGTTTTTCTCCATGGAAATCTCATATCTAATCCCTCCGAGAACGAAAGTTTCAATCCAAAACCAATAAAAGATGAAATTTTAACAAATGGAGGAATTGAATAGCAGGCGGTGCCGGCGGCCGTGGAGAGGGAGGAGATGGAAGCGGAGAAGGAGGCGTGGAGGTTCCTGAGGAGAGCTGTGGTGACGTATTGTGGGCAGCCGGTGGGGACTGTTGCTGCGGCAGACGCTGCTGCTGATCGGTTGAATTATGATCAGGTTTTTATTAGGGATTTTGTTCCGTCTGCACTCGCGTTTTTGCTAAAAGGAGACACCGAGATTGTTAGGAACTTCTTACTTCACGTCCTCCAGCTTCAGGTATAATGATAATTTAGGAATATTGTTGATCTTGTGATTTCTTGGATGACTTGTTCTGCATTAGTTCTGCCATATGATTTTGTAATTGTTTATAACATGAAAGATTTGATTTTTCTTATTTAAAATTGCTTGTGGCCTTTTAGTCATGAGAGAGATTAATCTTACGAAAATTGGGATCTTGTTTGCATGACCTAGGGGCAACATGTGATAGCAGTATGTATTGCAGGGACGAAAGAATACCACTAAGTTGGAGGATGTTGTGTAAAGCTTGGGTTTTGTGAAATTCTTCGTTAAGTGAGAGTAGTAGGAATTGGAAACTTTAGTAGTTTAGTTTGGCAGTCTCATCCAAATTGTCGTAAAGCTGCAGCCACTCTGTGTACTTAGGAGTAGTCCAATTTCTTCACTTTGAATGGTATTCGTCGACTATCAATTCTTTAATTGAAATGTCTACGTTTGTGTAGATGGAGTTGTCACCACTGCTTTGAAATGACGTCTTTCTACTAATTCATATGGTTATTAGTTACAATCGGAATGAAATTAGATGACCATAGTGTTGTTTATAATTAGTTATTTATGTGCGTGGTTGTTCTTTCCGTTTTACAAAGAAACAATGTAAGGAGTTATATTATGATTAGTTGTTTTGTTTATGTACCTGGTTGCATATGTTAAGTGTTTGTTTCTTGTGAGATAAATAGATCTGGGAGAAGACAGTGGACTGCTACAACCCTGGTCAAGGGTTGATGCCAGCTAGTTTTAAAATTAGATCTGTTCCTCTAGATGGAAGTGAAGCTTTTGAGGAAGTCTTGGACCCGGATTTTGGTGAGTCGGCCATTGGCTGTGTTGCGCCAGTTGATTCTCGTTTTGTATTTCAAGATTTTGTAGGTGTATTTCTTTTTCTCTCTCAATGCTGTATCGGGTCTTCCACTTTCTTAAATCTTATAGTTCTTACGTCAATGAGTAGGATTGTGGTGGATAATCCTGCTGAGAGCCTACGGAAAGATAACCGGTGACTACACATTACAAGAGAGAGTAGACGTGCAAACTGGCATTACATTGATCTTGAATCTGAGCTTGTCAGATGGGTTTGTATATGTTCCCAACACTGCTAGTGACAGATGGTTCCTGCATGATAGATCGGCGGATGGGCATTCATGGACATCCCCTTGAAATTCAAGTAAGTGCAATTTGTACTATGCTTCTCAAGGGTTTTTTTAAAAAAAAATTATTATTTTATCTATTATTTTGTTTTGTGGATGAATTTGCATCTCCAATTTCAAATTAGTCATTTTATCACCAAATCCTGAACCCAATAAGGAGTATCTTTTCACCCTTTATGGCTGCAAATAATATTTAGTGTAAATCATTTGGTGGTGGCTTTTGGGATTAGTATGATTATGTTGTGGCAATTACTTGCCTACTGTTGGATCTCATCCCTCAAGGTGAGTTTAGATAGTTGTGACTTATGAAGCAAAGGATACATAAATAAATCATGGAGACTCACAGGCAAAGTTCTTTGTCATAGGATATTTATAAGGCTAGTCTGGATTGCTGAAAAAGTATAGCTTTGAAGAAAAGGAGTTTTTTGGGAGATGAGCTTGCCATTTTTTTGGGATAAAAAAATTTGTACTTATAATGATTTTATGATGTCTAATTCACTCATGCCTTTCAAAATAAGAAAATATATATTAGAGCATTGCAGAAAAGAATTTTTAGCTTGAAAAGGAAGTTTGCGTTTGGAAATGCAACCCCAAACAAGCCCATAGTTATAAGTACGAAGAAAAGCAGCATTTTCGGATCATTTGAGTGCCCGAAACACTTCTATAAACTCAGTAGCTTTTGGTCTCCTAGAGAGGAGCTAGCTTCCTCTTCCAGCACGTATGGATCTATCTTATTGGGTTTCATGTTCATCAAAGAGAGCATTTGCATTTGTTTGGTAAAAATTGCTTCTAAATTTATTTTAACATGTCGTTTGAGTAAATTTTATCATTTTTCTGGCAGGTTCCATTGTTCAGGCGCTATTCTACTCAGCCTTGCAATGTGCCCGTGAAATGATTGCCTTCAATGAAGATACGAGCAATGTGGTGCGTGCTATTAACAACAGGCTCAGTGCTTTATCTTTTCACATAAGGCAGTACTATTGGATTGATTTGAAGAAGATCAATGAAATATATCGCTACAAGACTGAAGAGTACTCCCATGAGGCCATCAACAAGTTCAATATTTATCCTGATCAAATTCCTACTTGGTTGGTAGATTGGTTACCTGAAAAAGGAGGTTACCTCATTGGTAATTTGCAGCCAGCTCACATGGACTTTAGGCTCTTCTCAATAGGCAATCTCTGGGCCATTGTGTCATCTCTGACGACTCGAAGACAGGCTGAGGGCATCCTCAATCTCTATGAAGAAAAATGGGATGATCTCATTGCTAATATACCTCTCAAGTTATGTTTTCCTGCATTGGAATTTGAGGAATGGCGCACTATCACTGGTAGTGATCCTAAAATTACGTAAGATTTTTCTGATATTTTTTAGCGAAAGTTCTTACTTGTCGTTTTGTTGCGTAATGTTGATGAACTCTGTTAAATATTTAGATTCCACCCACTAGGCTTTGGCAATTAGATACATGTTCGTTCCTCCAATGCTGAAACAAGTGCATGTATATTCTACTTTAGTGGGTTGTCATTCGCACTTTTTCTTTGGATAACAACAACTTTGGGCTCTTTTCAAGCATTTCTTTTAGATAATAATCTCAAGGGCCTGAATTTATATCTAAAGAATTACATGATCAATTAATCATGTCTATTCAGTTCGTGGGACCTTATTTGTAAATCTGTCCGTAGCATATCATGCATGGATTTGAGATAGCATAATAACAATCTCAGAAACTTGCTGCAGGCTGGAGTCATTAATGGTACTTAGTATGGTAGTACTTAGCTTTCTGACTCCACATTTCATGTTGCTGTGTTCATAATGATTGCTGATATCTTTTCACTTGCAAAACGGTAATGAATGTACTCTGTTTCACCCTTCACTATAAGCCTGACAGTACCTTTTCTTTTGTGCAGCCCTTGGTCATATCATAATGGTGGTTCATGGCCTACTTTGCTGTGGCAGGTGATTTGATTTTATGCATCTCCATGTAGTCTATTTACTAGATATGCTTTGAACTTTAAGTCTTACATTTTTGCAGTTTACATTGGCATGTATAAAAATGAAAAGAGTAGAGTTAGCCCAAAAGGCAATTGAAGTGGCTGTCAAGAGGCTGTCCAATGACAGATGGCCTGAATACTATGATACTAGGACTGGGAGATCTATTGGGAAACAAGCACGACTCTATCAATCCTGGACCTTAGCTGGTTTCTTGACATCCAAAATGTTTCTGGAAAATCCAAAGCTGGCCTGCATTTTGACTTGCGAGGAAGATCTTGAGCTTCTTGAGGTTTGTACTTGTGGGCTAAGCCGAAGCTCTCGTGTTAAGTGTTCTCGTGCTGCTAGATCTTAAAGATCTATGTGATTGTGTTATAGATTGGTGCTAATTATGTTGTATATGCAGAAAATAAGAGTAGAAAGGCCTAATTCATAGTTGCAAGTTGGGAATGCTAACCTAGATATGATGGTGTTTCGCTAGTTTAGCATTGTGGACTTACCGAAACTGTAGTGAAAATTTTATTCACTGCCCCTTGTCAGATCAGGAGGGTCTGGTGTGTGATCTAGCTGCCGGATAGTTTGTGCTTATAGTCATTGGTATGTTGGACAGTTCTTGAGTGGAATTTGGTGCTGCATTCTCCTAAGCATCTATGAGGAGAAGTCGAGCCATTGGAGCCGTCAAGCAGTACAGGAAACGGATGTCGCTGCTTGAGAGTTCTGTTCAAGTTGACTGATTTTGCCGATATACTAGTGGAACTATGGCGGGTCTATATTAAACAAGTTTATGAGTATTTTATTGTCTTTAATTAAGGACGTGATTCAAATGCAGATAATTGAGTTTTGTGAGACTGGATTTTATAAAAGTGGAGTTTGATGAAAGCAGGGTTCAGAGTGATATTTAAAACAAGTGAAATAAAGTTTGAAATTAAATTTTGATAGAAATGAAATTTGGTATGAAAGTGAAAATGGAGTTTGGAGTGACAATTGAAACATGTGAAGTGGTTGAATTTAAAATCTGAGAAAAGGAAGTAATGTTGGGTGTATTTGAAACAAGCCCTAATAGGTCATGACTTGTTCTTTGCACAAAGAATATCCAGCAGAACACAAACAATCTCTACTTTTGTGGCACATAAATTTTGGCATCTTCAAAATGCAAGTTGAAATCACATTTACTTAACAGTAGTTCTAAGGTTCTGCAATGCTTACTTCCTAGATGTTCCAAAGTAAGCAACAACGAGAAGGTTACATAAAGAAACCAGTTCACAGTCTAGCTTGATGATTGACAGTACGTCAAAGAAGGTGCCTAGGAACATGATGAAATCAAAATGGTACAAGCTATCTTCTTGGAGGGCTTCAAGGCCAGCTGCAACATTCTGCTATATTCAATTTCTGGTCTTCATTGTGTATATCGCTGTGACTGCTAGCCAGGTAGAAGTTTTCCATGAATATCAGATTGGTATTTACAACCTTCCTATGGTTGAGAGAATCACTGCGCTCCAGAAAGTCATTTGGTGCCTCAGAGTGATTAGCTTCCTTGCTCACTATAGCTCTCAAGAACAGTAGCAGAGAAGCCATCTGTGGCAATGGGTGCTATCCTGGTTTGATTCACCTTAAATACAGCCCAAGTTATCCAGAACATCAAAAAGTTAATAACATCTAATGAAGGTTGGTGAGCTATTATGCTTGTGCAAGAAATCATAAGGCTGTTCATGGAATTGCTATGTACTGCATACAACAATCAGTAATTTTATCTTTTATTATGTGAAATAATGTTTGGTACATTATATTATTTCGCTTTGGTCAATGGTGGCTGATCCTCCACTGAATTTGGTCTAACATTCTGGATGCCTATTAAATTTAACAATCTCATATATCGTTACATCTTATTTCCGCATGAATAGAGAAAACTTGCATCTCTGTTTTGGCTATCTTTTCTTGCCAAAGATGCGGATGTCCTGAGTAAAGCAAAAGCTATAAGTATGTGTTAACGATTTCTTTCAAGAATTAACTGTGTAGGTCCTAAGTTAAGCGTAATAATTTGCTTCATTTTTTGGTTAGTGTCCTGGAAAAGAGTTGTACCTGTAGGTGAACAGTCGATGTTAATTAATTTTATAAAGTATTTGGATGCAATTGAAAGACACTGTTTTACAAGGAAATCAATGTCCGAGTAGGCAAAATGAGTTCCATTTTCTTTATCTTATTTTAACAAGCTTTCCAGAAAATCAAGGAACGAGTATAAAAGAATTTACTGAGGTCATGGCACCTCTGCGGGTTAAACCAATGCTCTCTATAAGTAGTTGGGATCTTCCTGCATGTCCTCAAATCCCATCTGCGAGTAAGCACTCATGAAACCTGTTGAAGTTGTTCCAGATCCATTTTAACATATCAAACTCCTAAGTTTCCCTAAGAAAATGTATAAAACCATGCATTATAAAATAAAAAAACACTTACATTATTTTATTAAAAAAAACCTTTCCATCCCTTTCTGGCACGTTAAGTCATCTGTGCCGTATGCGTCTACCCTTCCAAGATCTGAAGCTGGTGGAATTTGTGAATCTTATACCGACGGGTCATGTCTGTGGCTTCACATTTTCCTACTAGTTCTTTTCCTGTCGCTTGAGATCTTTGATGGAACCCTCGAAAACAATTATTCATGTTGTGTTTAGACAATCTTTGCAAAGAATATTAAAATTGATTTTGATATATATAGGATTACCGGACAGTGAACGTCTTGTTTCAGTGATTAATGCTTCTTTTCATGGCTATCGCCATTATAATTCTTGGTAATAGCTCATTGATGTTATCCTGTTGGCTGATATACTGAAAATAAAACAAGGACTCTTAGAGTAGTTTAATTTTCTGGATTCTAACGTATTAAACACAAGAGGGACCAAATACTTAATGCAACTATTCTCTCATTTGTGAAGAATATTACTCATAAAATTCATCATTTTCTAATTTCCATTTGATACTTGGTATTGTTTGTGTTTTCGCATTTTACCACTTTTCTGTGCAGTGACAGTTTACATAGTAGGGTATCTTCATTTTCTTTTATCATCAAGACGAGAAATTGTTATAGTTTTGTACTTTTTCTTATAGGCAAAAGTTGTGAGACGCAACTTCGTCAATCTTCTACAAGATATATGATTCTGTGAATGATGTTTATTGACATGATAGGCAGTGAGGCAACACTGAAAGCGACTATAACCTGATATTGCTAGAAAACTACCTAATCTAATCAGCTATATATACGGCCTGTTTGGTCTTTACTAGGTACTCTTCCGTCCTTGGTGTATGACTGCTTGTGGAGTCTTCGTCTTCATGTTTGTTAAACCTGGGCAATTCATGTTGTTAGCTATGCATATCTCAACCAATGGCTAATCGAAAAGAATCTCCCTTTTTTCATGTGGTTCCTACAGCTATCACGTTCAATCAGGCACAGAGAACTGTTGCTTTTCATATCTGGAGCAGAATTAAACATGTTGATTTAATGATGGTTAGGGGCATATAGAGCATATATGTTTACTTGTACGTAAGAGTTTTCAAATTTAAAAAGCAAGTAGTGTTGGCTTGAGTCAAGTATGTTTCATGTATTTGAATAACAAGTGAACAAAATAATATTGAAATAATGTTTTTTCATTAAGTAGGATGTGGGTTCGTGAGAGTAAATTTGTAAAAGTAAACACAGAAAGTCAACTGGAAATGAGTTTTTAGCAGAAAAAATCAGTTTTTTGAATTGAATTTTGTGATAGTGGTTTTGACAATTTATCAGCAGAGTAGCGATTCAAGTGTGTAATTGTTCACTGAAATACTACTCTATGTATAATGAATTTAGTTTTAGCTCGGTTATGCCCATTTTAAATTTCCTCTTGAATGTAATCTTAAAAAGATGCAATAAATCTTGTGCAATATAATGCCAGAGACCTGTTGCAACATGTAGATCGCAATTTAATTCGGCAACACCTTCAGATGATTCAGCTGTTCGTCATCAATACAAAACATGTATAGCAAATAACTATGCTGAATTCCATCTTTATTCTGCCTATATATATATATTATTAGATAGCTATAACATCTCTGTTACTGTCATCATTATTTAGTAGGATATCATTCGAATGAATGTTTTTCTTTGGTGTAGAGCTGATCACTCTGCAGCAGCAGTAGTCCCGGGTGGCTTTTCACTGGAGTGGTGAAGGTCTCCATTACCAGCAACGGCGCCTGCACGGTAGTGCTCAAGGCGGTTTTCAACAAGTTTGAATGTGTACATCCTGTTCTTGTACTCACCCCACGTGAAGGTATTGTATTTGCGAGGATTAAGGTCTGTGATCATCTCAGGAAAGGGAGTGATTTCTTCAGAAGGAGCAGGTCCTCCGAAGAAGATCAAAGAAAGCCTTGAGCTGCTAGAACCGGCTTCGGCCTTGTGCCTCACACTCACCAGCCTTCCATTTGTTAGAGCCTTCATGAGAAATCATGTTATTCGATCTTTTAATGCATTAATTAAAGAGAAAGAGAGTAATTTTTGCAGTTATGCAAAGCAGTATCCAAGAGGTAGTGATAAGTATGGTATGGCTTTGTGGTCTGATACAGTTATGTTTATCATTTGTCAGTCAGATTTCTAATGCAAAAATGTTAGTAAAACTAATTTAGAAGTCACTGCCGATGCTGAGATTGATCCTAGATTTATGTATAGCAATCCCGTAATGCCATGTAGCTGCAAACCATTGGCTTAGGACAAAAGGGAATTTCCTTCTTAGAGTAGTGCGGTAGTCGTAATTTAACATGCAACACGCACGTTTTTATTTAGTTCATTTTTTCTTCTCTATCATGGACCAGATATGAAGTGGTCATTCAGCTTTTGCAAGGCTGACTGATTACTGTATGCAGTACGTAAATTAAGCTGGAAAGATATATTGTTACATGCACTTTCCAGCAGCACCATGGCCATGGTAAGATCTCTTTGAAATTAATGGAACCGATCATGCATGATGTAGTTGAGTAGTTTTACCTGCAAAACATCACCAACATTGACACAGAAGGCTTCGGGTTTCATCTGCACGGGAACCCAATCACCGGAACTTGGCAGCTGAATGTGGAGTCCGTCGTCAGTGGATCTTAGTAAGGACAGTATCTGCGGGTCCGAATGTTCTCCGAAACCGATCTTCTTGGCAGCATTTTTCTTCTCGACTTCGTCGTCTTTCCAGCCATTGATCTGTTGGACTCCTGATGAAACATTTGCAGCAGCAGCAGTACTGCTGTTGTTGTCGTTGTTTAAGCGGGACGAAGGATAGTAGTTGAACCTGAACCAGCAGTCGCTGTCTTCGCCTTTGATCATCCTGCCGAGTGCCCCAGTGTCTCGTAACCCTAAACCTAATCCCATCAGGTCCAAGATCTCAGAGGCTAGCCCTTTCATCGCTTTCAAGTACTCGTTCACCGCGCAGCTGTAAGGAAAAACTACAACAACATTAGAACGCACACGATGAAAACATATACGAAAGATTCGATACGAGCCATGTTTGTAGATTTCTTTTTCGTAGTAGTGTGGTGTGGGATCAATTAACCATATATGTCTATTGAGGTATGCTGTTAGCTTTGCTTTATATGGAAATGGCATGAATAGAATTTAAAGTCAAACAACAGGGATTCATGTGTACTACATATTTATATGTTTTGGTACTTATCAAAACCGAGACAACAACAACACTGATTGACATACATATGTATATATCATGATCATCGATCGATCATCATCATTATGTTTTTGATATTAATGTTGGTTTGTCGAAAGCTCTCACCTAATATAAATTAAGGCAGTGAATTTCAAGCACTGAAAACTAAGCTAACCATATAACTGCACTCTGCATATAAGCTATATATATACGTAAATGATCAATTTGTTTTACTATTTGTCTTAAAATATACACATCGTAAACATATATAGCTTATGTAAACAAGTAACTAACAAGGATGTAAACTTATATATATGGCTGGTCTGAGTTGTGGTTTCGCAATTGAAGATTGTTATGATAAACTAATGGAAACTATATATGGAAAACATAAGCTGGTGAAGGGCGTGCCTGAATAGAAAAATGGTATTTACCTGAATGAAGAGTCTATGACATCAAGCTTCTGAGAGACAGGTTGAGGGTTAGCAGGGAGGAAAAGGTATTCAAGCTCCCCCGTATCACCTTTGTAACCTATGTTTTTTTTCCCATAGCCGAACGGTGTAGGAGGGCCGAAGCTTAGCTCTGCCGGTGGTCCCACTTTTTGCTTCTCATCGACGGTCAATGAGAAGAACTCTTTCCCCTTTGCTTCAATGTTAGAGACAGCATCGGCTTGAACTCCATGGTTGATCACTTGGAAGAATCCAAGCTCCTCACAAGCCTTTATTATCAGTTTTGCAACCTCCTTTTTGTCGCCGGAGAGGTCTATGATAGGAATGCCGGCAGCTGAGTATACCATAGTTGATTGCTTGCTAGCTAGCTAGTTTGGTTCAATTCTTGTAGTAACAGAAATAGTTAAGAGCAGAGAAAGAAGGATAGCTATGAGACATATATAGGAGAAGAGTTTTCTGTAGGAAAAAGTGAGATTGGAAATCTAAGAAGGTAGCACTTGATAAGGAATTCATTTACATACGAAGAAATTGATGATTACACTAAACTTGATTTCAAATTAGTGGGGAAGTCCAAATAGTAAGTTTCACTTACAAAATTAGATCATTTAATTCAAATTGAAGCTTGTGGTGAGCATAGATAAATAAAAATTAAAATACAACGAATTTTCATTTATTGTAAATAATTATTAGTCTCTTGTGAGAAGACATTAATAAAAAATGCAAAGAGGAAAGAAGCTTTTAGATACATTATTTTATAAATATTTCAAAAAACAAAAAACTATACGTACAGTTATTTCAAAACTTATAATTCATTCATATCTTTCAATTTTTAAACTTTTTAAAAAAAATCGTGCATAATTTTTTATAGTTAAAAAGGAGCCTTTTGGAATTGATAAGCAGTTCCAAATTTGCCCCGATTTCAAATTAGTATGAAACTCCAAGTAGTAAATTTCACTTAGAAAATTAGATCATTTAATTCAAATTGAAGCTTGTGGTGAGCATAGATAAATAAAAAATCAAAATACAGGGAATTTTCGTTTCCTGTAAATAATTTTTAGTCTCTTGTGAGAAGACATTAATGAAAATGAAAAGAGAAAATGAAAACGAATATCATAGAGACGGAGGTCATTATATTTTTGACTTTTTCATCATATACATATGCCTTGTGATCGATTAATTGGATCATATATTATCAATCACTATCTGCTGCTAAGTTTTGCTCCAAAATTACCTTATGAATGTTGTTAGAGATGTTTAATCTCATATTACTTATTAATAGTTCTGAAATAATATTCATAAATATTTAGGCTCAATCATCTCATTGCTAATTGATCTTAAAAAAAATTCTAAATTCATCACATGATGTTTGGCTAAATTTAACTTTATTAACCATTTTATTCATTACCATCATGATCCGTTTTATTCTAATACGAATAGCTCACTTTATTTCATAATAAATAGTCCGTTTTATTTAATAACAACTGTACTTGGACAGAGACCATATTAGTTCACCTCCCAAAAAGACAAGCTCTGTTGGAGTGTATGTGTTAAGAAATGCTTAGTACTATATTATTTATCAATAGCTCTAAAATGATATTTATAAAGATTTGGGCTCACTCATGTTATTACTAATTGATTTTGAGAGAAATATAAATTCGTCACATAATATCAGAACATTTTGGACCGGATTGGCTTAGAATGTGTGATAAATATAATTTTATTATCCAATTTATTCAGAACTTCATGATCCACTTTATATTAAAACAAGTTGCTTGCATCATTTCAGAACATATAACTAATTTCATTTAAGAACAGTTGTTCGATTTATTTTATAGCAAATAGTTCACTTTTTTTCAATATAAGTAGTTCATTTCATCTAAATTTATTATAAGATAATTAGCCGACATCAGCTCACTTTAAAAAAAAAAAAAGGCATGCTTGGGACATATAGTTGAAAAAAGGCAGTTTTTTCAAAGTGTTTTAGAAAAAATTTTACAGTTCAAAATTTGTGCATATAATTATTCTATGATATATAATTTATTCATTTTATCTTTTTTTTTAACTAAATGACATTTTTAGGTTTGAAATTTTCAAAAATTATTTCCAAAAGCCATGCCAAATATAACTTAGGGAATGTTTGGATTCAACTACCAATATATTTTTTATTCTAAAAAAGCACTTCATATTTTTAAATAAATTTATTACACTATTTTATAATTTTTAAATTTAAAAAATATAGAAAAACTAAATCTTACAATCTTTATATATGTAACTATTATTATTTTTTAGTATAAAATCAAAATTTTTAAATAATCTCTAAATTATCCTTCATCTAAAATAGTTTCTATCATAAGCACTCTTAAATGTTGGAATGAAACAATTGCATTCTCTTTTTCTTTTTATAATAAGGTATTCACGTGTCTCCAACCTAGACCTGATCTTCGATCGAATGAAACATTTAATAGTGCTTATGATAGAAACTATTTTTAGGAGGTTAAGAATATTGCGGAAAATGGAAGTATATTAGTGTCATATGCAAAGTTTTTCCCCTCTAAGTCACTATTCACAATGCTACAAATGCACCCGCATATAATAATGGCATCTCAGAATGTCAAGGAGAAAAGAAATCTTTTTTTTAATAAATACTTTCGTACCCTCTGTATGAATTCAAAGTAGAGAGGTTTCCTCTTGTGTGAAGTTAAGTTCAGTGGCAATTCAAAGCAATTGAGTTGGGCCGCTTATGGTTCTTGGGCACTTCTGTGGCCTGGTCTATAATCACGCAGTAACACCCACAGTAGAAGTATCGGTGTTTGAAGTTCGTCCGAAGCCAAATTTGGGTTTTCCCAATTAATTCTGGTCTGGGCTCAGTCTATGCACCGAAGAATCTTTGCAAGCTTTTCATGGAGGCCCATTTCAGATTCAATTGAATTTTTTTTCTTATTAACAATTTCTACTTTACTTTGTCCATTTCTTCCAGGTTTTTAATAGACTGTAGTCAATTCGTAGTATACGTTTTCTTATATTAGTTAGCACAAAGGGTAGTGCACTATTCTTGTGACTCTCTGTGAACCAAAGAAACGCAAAAGCTTGAAACGTAAGATACTTGAATGGTCTCTGTATAATCATCATTCTTTTGGCTTTATTTAGTTTCACAAGAAAGAACCATAAGACTGCATTCAAAGCCATTACAATAATTCCAAGCACGTCTATTAAATCCATCCCAACAACGAAGGAAAAAGAACTCTGATAAGACAAGGTCTACCAATATATGTATTAATGTATAGTGAACACCAAAACAGCATAATGCCAAAAACAGTACTACTGCAGCTAGCACCTTCAAAGATACAAGACCTATATGAATACTACCGGTACTAGCACTGGTGGAAAGTTGTGAATATAAGGAAGACAAGTTGAAGTGCTTACCATGAAGTAGCAGTGGTGAATGGGAAAAGAAAGGGAAGAGATCAATGAGCCAATAACATCTTTGGCTTTTTAGAGCTATCATTACTAAACATGTATTAGTGGCAGGCACGAAGCTGGCTAGCTAGCGTGCATCAGAAAATGGCACTAGCTATAATTTAACTAGGTAAAGTTCACACTATCCCTTGTGCTTGCTTTGAATTATCAAGAAGACCCGACTCATTACATGAAGTAATATTTCCCTAGCTGCTAAAGAACTTGCACAATTACAAGCGTTAACATAAGGAATTATTCTGAATAGTGTACGCATTTACATATTAGTGATGGCCTTCCATTGAAGATTATGTTTGAAATGGGTTAGTTCTTTTATACAATTAAATTTTAACTAGTGAATTATATGAAACTATGTTCAGAAGTTTTACTACACAGATGATTGATCCAAGGCAGTCTCATGCATTTTGCATAGCTTTTAATTATGTGAAAGTATGACAACTGACCATATATTTCACTCTGCAACATATCATATAGCTAGTAATTACATTTATCTGGATGAAGATGTACAACAATATCTTTTGTTCTCCTGCAAAAAGTTTAGCAATAGTTCAAAAGCAAAAGAATCGAGAAGATATCGCAGCTTTTAATAAGGAATGCCAAGATATAGTATGCTTCCAAGAGCTACAAGTGTTTCAAAAACATAAACCAAAAGAACAAATTACACTCTCATCCTGTTAATGAAATATGAAAAAAGAAAATCATACACATAGGAAAAGCTCAGAACTATATATTACAAACATGAAAAAGAAATTGGTCTTGCTGTAGTCCTCAGAGCCCAGCTTGTCACGACAGGGAGAATATTTCATGGCGCTCTAGTCATCCATCAATCGTGCGAGAATAAACTACCAAAAGCAAAAAGGGAAGTGCATGCCTTGTAGTAGTAGTTGTAAGTTATTTGTTCTGCAACAGATGGTGTCAAAATAACAACAAAGAAAATATACAACAACCTCTGAAACTGATGAAAAAGCTGGAGCAGACCTTGACATGCATGATCATCCATTGGCGTCATGATCGATGTTTCAGAGGGGGGGGGAATTGTCAACCTAAAAGAAAATAAAAGAAAGGAAAGTAATTAATCGGTTCAATCAATTCTTTCTCAAATAGCTCAGGAGGGATAGAGGGGAAAGGAGAGCTGGAAGAGATCAAGGGACAGGAAAAGCAGAAAGAAGAAGGTGGTACGATAGGAGAGCAAAGAACAAAGTTTATGACAGAAGAATCGGGTCTTACAAGGTCAAGAAAAGGTCTTACAAGGTCAAGAAAACACTTTAACCTCGGCAGAAATTAGGAGTTGACGAAGAAATGACTGAAGTGATTGAGAGAGAAGCTCAGGTAGGATAGCGCCGTTTCTTCGGCTAATACCCAAATACACTAACAAATCCAACTAGAGATTTGTCAAATCTTCTTCTACTCTGAAACTCATCCAACCATAATAGGTAGAAGAAGGCCTCTGAAGAAGTGCATGCTTCTTCTCCCGATAATGTATCAGCAATATTCCTGACTAGAAGAAACATAGTGCAAGATTTAGAAGAAGCCATAGAATTAACTTTAAAAAGATTTAAATGAAGAAAGAAAGGAAGAGCTCTGGATAGAGGGGATATGGATCTAGTAGAGAAGAGTGAGGAATGCTAGCTATATATATAATAGTTAAGATTTTGAAGCTACGCCTTAATTAGATTATAGATTGTTGGGTTTGCTGTACGAATTTTGTTGAGCAGCCAGATTTGTAGATGAAGACAGTGAGAAGGGAACACAATTAATGAAGAGAGCAGGGTATGGAGATGGTGGCCTGAAACAACATACTCAGCAGGGCATAGGCCAGAAGAGAGAGTACATTATAGCATGCATGAGACTCATGGCCTTCTAGCTGCTGCTGCTGCTGCTGCTACTGATTTATCTATCTAGCTCATGGTCTGAATGGAAAAGCTAGAATCTATATTGGTGACTCTATAGAGAAAGAACAAAAACACAACTGGTGTCATCCAGTGAAGCCCTAGCTAGAGCTTAATCATATTAAGCAACCTATAGCCCTCCTCCTGCTTGGTTTCTATTAAGGTCTCTAGAAACTAGAAAGAGGTTGAAGAGAAGGCAAAGAGTTAGGGTTATCTAGGTTGGGGAACACGCATGTAAGCTGCCAAATTGGACCAGTTACTTTTTTAACTCGGTGCAAGAATGCTACCAATCTAACTCAATAAGACTTCAATCATCATTCATTGGTACTAATAAATAGTTGTTCTCGATTAAGTTTGTGAGCCCTTAGTTTTTTTTTTTTGTATTTTGTTTTAACTTAGACCACATATAAGTATGTCCACATAGTAGTAACTTTTTAAGCAATAAAGAAAGTAACGACTGCCGAAGTGCTCGCTGTCTCTCTGTATATGAATTTAGTGAAGATGCTTAACACCATAAACTCATGTTGAAGTTTAACCGGGAGGTGTTTTTGCAGCTAACTTGCATTCCCTTTAATTATTTGAGGAGGAAATTTCAGAAAAAGGGGTAGGGCAAGGTGCAGTACAGGTCACATGTGCCAACACCAGCGCTTGATACTGCAATTGCTAAATTTCTCATCAATCTATCTAACACTCGCGGAAAACAACGACAACTTGAATAGATCAAGAAATTCGCAAGCAGCTAGCCCTACTTCTGATCAATGATCTAAACCTGCATGCTTGCCTGCAGTTGTAATCAGTCCAACATCCATAAAATTGCCTGCAGCAGTCGAGCAGCTAGCAAAGAAAGTGCCAATACTCTCTTGCCTTCTTCTTCATCGATTCTGTCTCTTAAAGATCTTTGCTTGCTTTTTATTCTGCACCCTTATATATTGACATACATTACATACAGAAATTTATTTATTGCAGTTGCAGCAATTTTTATTGTTGCCGTTCTCTTGTTAATTTCAAAACTTGACTACGCATCACATCTTGCTCGCTCACTGGATCGATGATGAATGAAAGCAAAAATGGACGAGTGGGGAAAGCACAAGGGAATGGTGGGATAGTGTTTGAATGAATAGATTAAGGTAAAGGGTTTCATGGTTTTGTATGGTGAGTTGGTTGGCAAGCTTCTCGGGGTGTGAATTAAGCTGATCCGTGAGATTATTTATAAATCTTAACAAAAGAAAATTATAATGATATTGTTTGTGGGGAACGGAAGCGGCTGTTTGTTTTAAATAAATATGGATTTTGTGAAAAAGTAACACGGTCTTCAAGAAAGATGAAGACTTTCTGTTATTTTTTTGCATAGCATGCATGTTATGATATGCTCCACGATAATTAAATAAGAACATGCATGATCACTGTTAGGCTACCTAGCTCTCTTCTCCATTTTACAGTAAGAAAAGCTATAACTTAAAAGAAGCTTACGGTAACTAGAATAATTTCAGGAAACTCATGTAGGTTCTGTGATGTTATTGATTGGTCATGTTATCCACTTCCACGCACTGTTCATCATATAGTGAAAATAAAGGGAAGCAAACAGCAAAAGTGTTGACTTGAATATTTCTCACACTGTCTAAGCAAACTGTTGAGAATGGGAAAATTAGAGACTAATTCCAAGACATATTTGTTTCTGACAAGTGCAGATTTTTGAAAAATATATATCAAAAAGAGAAAAATAAAATAAATCTGATTTATGTGAAAATGTTTTCACTAATTTGAAAAAAAAATTTATGGTGATAGTAAATAATTCACAACTAATAAAAATATACATTTCGAGAATAACAATACTCTTATTATAAGACATAAAGGGCGTGTTTACCAACACCCCAAACTCACATTTTTTTTAAACTCACTTTTAATATAAAATACATATAAAAATTAAAATAAAATTTTTTTATTAATAATTTTTTTAAAAAATCTATTTTTAAAACTTACTATAAATATTACATTAATATATAATTTTATTATTTATTAAATATTTTTAATTTTTAATTTGATTTTTTAAATTGACTTAAAAAAACTCACTTCACCTACTTTTTTATCAAGGTAAACACGCCCAAATAAGCTCTACTACAATCAGTTAAAAAAAACAATTTTATAAGTATAGCACAATGTCTACCGCATACGGACTCGTTACACTCTACGGTGGTATTACAAACGTAGTTATTTATACTTCAAACGCACAAATCTTTACTTGCGCGCCATAGTTCAACATTTGGTAATACTCTATATGCCACCGTCGCATTTGCCACATGTACTGCTAATCTCTATTTGTGTTAATAGATTTAGTTCAGATCGTCCGAATCGATCTTAAAACTGCTGATCAGTGATCAAATTGCCCGAATCTATAAACGAGCCGTTTTGCTCCGATTAATCCGGACGGATTTTGGGTCGATCCGGTTAGTTGTCCGGATCAATCAGGGATTGTTATAGAAAAAAAAAAGTTAGCCTAAGTCTAAGCAGGTTGACTCCTACGCCAGCTATGATTTCTTTTTTTTCGTCTTGTGACTCATCTTTCCCTCCTGTTCTATCTCTCACGATCCCTACCATTTCATCGCCGATCCATCGCCAACCTGTTTCGCTTCCCCTCAAAGCTCCTTCTTATTCTGTTCTCTCTCAGAATCAAAGCTCGCTAAATTCTCCAAAATCTCAACTGTGACTCAAGAAAATCTCTCAACTGTTTTCCCAATTCGAACAATTTGAGCTAATTCAATCATTTCTCCTTAATTTTCAATATCCAGATATGTTTTCCAGTCTCCACGTGCTCAAAATTGAATCCGATGAGAGTCGAGGAACTTGTTGCGCCATAATTTGCTTCCTTCAAATCGAATATTGTAACTTTTCCGTATTCGATTGTCTGTTGAAGCTATTATAGATGTTGTTCTATCTTTTTTCTTCTCTTTTACCTAGTTACTATTTTACTTTTTCTTTTCATTTGTTTCAAGAGGTTGGTGGACTTGGTTAAGCATGCCAAGACAATCCGTCGGACCTAAGACCTTAATTTGTTCATCAATTTGTTTCCATCCCTGCTATCTTTTATTACTTAGGACTCTCCTTATTTAGAATTCTCTTTATTTAGTATTATGAGAGTCTATATATATATACTTATATTGAACGAGTGAAATAATACTGAAATAGTTTTTCATCTTGGTATCAAGCAAAATTCTAAATCTGCTCGCCATCGTCGTGGAGAAAACGACTGCGACTGTCAGATTCTGACCATACTATCCGTTGCGATCGTGGAGGTACGATTACGACGATTAGAAACTTTGACTAGAACAAATTCGGAGATTTAACCGGATTAGATCTACACAAAAAAAGGTTCAAATCTTCCATTGTCTTACCGCCGACGCTTCCGCCGCCGCTGCTTCTTACCGCCAATCGCCGCCGCCTGTCCGCTAGATCCGCTGCTCTGCCGATCAATTCAAACTTTCTGCCGCCGATCGCCGCCGCCTGTCAAAACTTTTATAGAAAGTTCAAGTGCTCTCTCTCCGGTTGCTTCAATGACTACTATTATCAGCGCACAAGGTGATTCATCCTCCACTATTAGTGTTAAGTTAAATGGCTCAAACTATTTTCTTTGGTCTCAAGTTGTTGAAATATACATTGCTGAAAAGGATAGGATGTGCCATTTGACCGGAGAAATAGCACGACCTCAAGAGACTGATCCTACTTATGCCCGGTGGAGAACTGACAATGCTATTGTCAAAGGATGGTTGATCAACTCTATGGGAACCAGTTGTGATGAAACTTTTTATTTGGCTTCCCACTGCCAGAGATGTTTGGACTGGTTTGTCCAAAACTTACTATGATAATTCTGACATATCTCAGATTTATGAATTAACATGCAGGGCATTCAAATTGAAGCAAAGTGTAAGGCATGTTACGGCATACTATACAGAATTACAAAGCATATAGCAGGAATTGGATTTTCGCAATCCAATTAAAATATGTTGTGCTAACGATATATTAGCTCAACAAAAGAAAATAGAGAGAAAACGTGTCTATATTTTTTTGACTAGGCTTGATTATACATTTGATAAAGTGCGCAATGATCTACTAGAAACAGATGCGTTCATTGGGTTAGAAGCATCTTATAACTACGTTCATCGTGAGGAGCAACGATGATTAGTTATGATGGGTTTTAACGATATTGGTACTTGAGTTATTGCTGCTATGGCTTCCAACAATTTTACACCCAAGTGAAGTAAAAAGCACAAGAAGGATAGTGTACTCATTGTGGTAAAGCTGAACATACTCGAAATTTATGCTTTCAGTTAGTTGGTTATTCTGATTGGTGGGAGAAACTGAAGAAGAAGAAGAAGAAATAAGACAAAAAGGTCTCTGCCGTAGTGTTTGGACTTGCAGGCCTCACATTAGCTAATCTTTCATCTTCTACATCATCGACTGCTCCTTCACCAATTGTATCTTTGGTGTCCCAGGTTAATTCAGATTCTCCAATTTCAGATAACAAAAGCTTTGTCTTTATTGTTTTAAATTCACAACGGGATACAAGATGGAATTTAGATTCTAGAGCTACGGATCATATGATATTTTATCCGAAAAATTTCCACACCGTAAGTGCTCCTGTTAGAAATAATGTGACATATGCCAATGGAGAGAGTTATGCAGTGACAGGTGTTGGTATAGTGGCATTATCATCATCACCATCTCTCTCACACAATCTTTTATCTATTGAAGAGTTACTGAACAGTTCAACTGTATTGTTCTTATGTATCCTTATTTTTGCTTACTTTAGAATATCCAGACACATGAAATAATTGGGTGTGGTACTAAGAGAGAAAATTTATACTATTTGGATAATGTTAGTACAGGCAGAGTTTACAATATTTGTGGATCTGAAACTGATAAGAAGAATAAAGTCTGGCTTTGGCATCGCCGTTTAGGTCATGTTTCTTTTGGTTTATTTAATATATTTACTATCATTTTTATTTTTCGATCTCAAAAATTCTGAGTTTCAGTGTGAAGCATTATCCTTACTAAGAGTCATCGAGTGTCGTATTTTTCGACTATCAATAAAAGAACAACTCTTTTTGAGTTAATCCATTTGGATGTTTGGGGACCCTCTCCAGTTATGACTTTTATTGGCATTAGGTGGTTTGTGACATTTGTATATGATTGCACACGCATGACATGGTTATATACTTTGAAAAATAAAAGTGATGTTAGTGATAGTTTTGTGCGTTTTCATAGGATGGTGCAAACACAATTTTTCTTTCCTATTCGAATTTTTCGTTCTGATAATGGAGTGGAGTATGTTAATACATCTTTGAGCTCTTACCTTCATCAGCATGGTATTATTCATGAGACTTTTTATCCACAAATACTACAACAAAATAAAATAGTTGAAAGAATAAATCGCCACATATTAAAAACCGTTCATGCTTTATTATTTAAAGGTCATGTTCCAAAATATTATTAGATAGATGTAGTTCAATATGCGATTTAGTGATTAATTACATGGCATCTAGAATTTTGAACTTTTAAACACCACTTGAGATTTTATCTACATTTGTTACTATACCTTATGTTCTCTCACTTTCGCTTTAGATTTTTTATTCTGTTGCATTAGTACATTTACAGAAAACTGAAAGGGATAAATTAGATTCATGCACTTTAAGGTGGATGTTTCTTTCTTATATTCCTCAATAGAAAGATTATCGCTGTTATCATCCTCCGACACACTGTACCTTTATGACTATGGAGGTGATATTTTTAAAGTCGGAAATGTACTTTGTCAGATCAACATCAAATTCAGATATTCAGGGGGAGATAGAAACTACGGAAGATCTGAATTGACTTACTATTAAACTCATCACACATATTGAGGAAGGTCAGATATAATTTGTGAATCATGACTCAGGTCTGGTGGAGGTTGGAACTACTAAATTAGAACCAAAAGAAACGGAACAAATAGGAAAAGGTGAAGTTGTAAACGAAACCCCCTCTCGCATCATGTAGTACCCGCTCAAACTCATAAGGATATCACTGAGGTAAGTACTGAGATTCAGAATATTATTATAGATAAATTTAATATTGTCTGCAAGAGTTATCAGTTACAATATAGAGAAAATCGTGAAAAATCTCCTGAGAGATATTCATCAAAAAAAAAATTTTCAGATGTCCTATTTCTAATCATATGTCTTCCAACAGACTCTCCCCATCATATATTAATTTTATTAATCATGTGGCAACTATGACACTTTCTTCTAGCACTAGAGAAGCCTTATCCGATCCTACATGAATTAAGGCTATAAATGAACAGATGGATGCTTCTCAGAAGAATCTGATTTGGGAGATAGTACCATTACCAAAAAGAAAAAAAGAAGTTGGTTATAAATGGGTGTACGATATTAAAAACAAAGTAGATAAAACGATTGAGAGGTTTAAAACAAGGTTAGTGGCCAAAGAGTACTATCTCTTACAGCAAATTTTGATTGACACTTGTAACAGTTTGATGTAAAAAATATATTTCTTCATGGTAAGTTAGAAGAAGAAGTGTATATGGAGCTTCCGTCTGGTTATGGTGTATGGGAAAGAACTAACTATGTCTGCAAGCTAAAAATGGCTTTATATGAGTTGAAGCAATATCCAAGAGAATGGTTTGATAGAATTAGTCAAGTTTTGATCAGATATGGTTACCGATAGAGTAACGCTGATCATACATTATTCTTGAAGAATTAGAATGATAAGCTAACTGCCTTGATAATCTATGTTGATGATATGATTGTAATAGGTAATGATATGAAGAAATTCAGAGATTAAAGATATATCTAGTCTCTGAATTCAAGATGAAAAAACTTGGAGAGTTAGAATATCTTTTGGGTATTGAAGTGACAAGGTCTCAGTAAGGTATTTTTTTATCATAAAAAAAGTATGTCCTTGACTTATTGTCTGAGATAAGGATATCGGATTGCAAACCTTCCGATACACAAATTATTGAGAATCATAACTTAACAGAACATCCTAATCAAGTGCCAGCAGTTAAAGAAAAATATCAATAATTGATTGATAGGTGATTTATTTATCACATACTCGCCCTAATATAACATATGTTGTGAGTGTTATTAGTCAGTTTATGCATTCTCCAAATATTAATCATATGAAAGCTGTGAATAGAATTTTGAAATATTTGAAGTCAGCACCAGGAAGGAAATTTATATTCAGGAAGTATAATCATCTGAATATTGATAGATATACTGATGCAGATTGGGCAGAAGATAAGACAGATAGACTCTTTATATCTAACTATTTTATATTTGTTGATCGTAATCTAGTCACATGGAACAGTAAGAAATAAAAAGTATTTGCTCGATCGTCTACTGAAGCTGAATACAGAGGGATGACACATGGAGTTTATGAACTCTTATGGCTTCAAACGTTGTTGACGGAGCTTTTTTCTTTCTAAAATATTAAGAAACTGTTCTGTGGTAATAAGGCAGAAATAAATATTGCTCATAATCCAGTACAGCATGATCGGACCAAATATGTTAAGGTTGATCGATATTTTATTAAGTAAAAGTTGGAAGCAAAATTGGTTGAGTTATCTTTTGCGGCTTCAGAGACACAGTTAGCAGATATATGACAAAAAAAGTTTCAAGCAAAATCTTTCATAACTCACTGAGCAAGTTGGGCATTAATGACATTTTTGCACCAATTTGAAGGGGAGTTGGCGTGAATCAATAATATATTATCTTAGATATCTTTACTTAGTTATTTTATATATCTTTCCTAATTATTTTAGATATCTTTCCTTAAAATTAGATATCTTTTATTATTTAGAACTCTACTTATTTAGAACTCTCTTTATTTAGTATTATAAGAGTCTATATATATATACTTATACTGAACGATTGAAATAAGATTTAAAGAGTTTTTCATCTCTGAATTCATGCTATGAGTTATGTATTGCAATATCAATTTAAGTAGTAGCTTGCTTAGATGGTTGCTAGCAGTATTTGCTCTGTACTTCAGTAATTTCTTGGGCTTTTGTCATGTAGCTGAGAGGAGTTTGATTTTGGAATCTATCTGTATTAGGAGCCTAGGACTACTTGATTGCAGTGAGTGAAAATTTCTTATGTTATGAAATTTATCAATTACTTTGTTGCTTACTTGCACTGACTGTCCGTTGCCTGCTTGTTAGAGTGCCTATTAGGAGTAACATAGCTGTTTGCACTAACATACAGGTGAATATCTATCTCAGACAGACAATGAAAAAGAAAGAAAGAAGTCAAAGAAGTGAAAGAACTACAAGTGAGCAAGTGGTTGTGACTTTGTGGAGGAATGCGTTCAAGAAACAAATTACATTTTCTGTTTTATTGTGGGAGATTGTATATTGAAGAACCTGCAAGACAGTAAGCCAGCAATGTAGCAGCTGATTGTTTTTGTCAAGTTCTGAACTTCTAATTTTTGTGATTGTTTGAAATTGCGATTGTTATATGTTTTGATATTAGAGCCTTACGGTTTGTTTGGATATATAAATAATAAATAAGAGTAAGATTAAATAAGAATAGATTATTCGGGTGAAGACGAGAGTAAGAGTAATAATTTATCTTATCTTGTTTGGATATTAATAAGATTAATAAAGAGTACAAATTATTTTTATTTGGTAACTGAAGAGTAAATAGGAGTAATTTTGAAGTAAAGATTGAAATATTCTTTTATAGTTTTTTGTATTTTTTGATTAAGCAAAGCAAAATTTTATGTAAATGTTTATTATATTTTGAGTTAAAAAAACGTTCCCTTATGTTTCTGTGTAATAAATATTTTATGCTTCAATTTCTTGTCTGATAAACAGAACTGATTATGTTATGTTATACATTTCAAAGAATATTACATCAAAGAATGTTACTGATTACATTATATTACATGAAATGTTATACGTATCTCTTCTGTGAACTTAAATGTACATCCAAATATTGGCAATGTATATGGAGCTAACAGTAGCTTTCCTTCATCTTCATCTTTAAGGTCTTCCTCAAGTGTTTGAACTGAGGTTGGCAACTGTTGCCTGTCCAGCTTTCACTCGCAAATTGTATTCATCAGGTCTCAGCAATAACAAAATCTCTGGCAGGTCAAGCAAGGATTGAAATGCCCTGCATCAATAAGAAAATCAATACTTTAATGATTTTAGGTAATGAAAGGGAAAAGAAACTAGTGCAACGTTTAGCAAGAACACACAAGAATACATACTTGTCTTGATTTAGCATATCTGCGTACATCTGAGATTTCTAAACAAAAGCTCAAGCAAGCTTATTAATTCATGAACATTACATTGGCTCCTTCTTGCGATGGAAGATATAAACATCAAGAATCACTATACATTCAGTAGTATGAATTTTGTAAAATTTTCATTACAACCTACCTTCTATACCTGGAGAAATCGAATCAGCCAGAGAAGAGGAGACAAGCAATTAAGGAACAAGAAGCAGCGACAGACATCAGCAATGACAATTCGTGGTGGCGGCGAGCAACGAGAAGGAGAAGAAGGGAGTAGCGAGCAGCTGCACAAGTGCTCAGGCGAGGGAGAAGAAGACGCCTCACAACAACAGCCAATCCCGTCCGACTCACGCGGGACAAGTGAAGGAGGGGAAGAAGGACGCGGCGGTGGTGAAGTGATGAATTAAGGATAGGAAAAGGTGTAGGAAGGAAGAAGAAGACAGGGTAGGGTCCCCGTAGAACCTCGAGCGATGCCCCTCGACTATGACAGCGGCGACGGCAGTGACAGTGGTGGTGGTCGTTATGGCAATGAAAATGAAGAGAGGGAGAAGAGAAGGAGATCAGCGAAGAGAGAGAAAGAGATCGCCGGCGTGCAGAGAATGAGATGAATAGTGTGGCAAGGAGATCGTCGGCGTGCGACGGGCAGTTGGGGCAAAGGCGATCGAGATCGACGATTGAAGGAAGTAAAATCAAAACAGTGTGGTAAATACAATAACATTTGATGGTTAATATAGGAATTTCAAATTTTAACAGTGATTGAGAATTCTCTTTATTTGGTTACACCCCACATTGGGGTGTAACAAATTACTCTCAAATGAGAATTAATGGGAAGTGAAATTTTTCTCATTAATCTTATGAATTTATTCCTAAACAAGAGCAACCGAGAGTAATTAATTCACTTACTCTTAATTGCTCCCCATTACTCTCAATCCAAATATAGTGTTAGAGGATTGTTAGCAGTATGTGTTATATTAATGTCATATATGTATTATGTTGATCCTTTGAATACTTGATGCCACTGCTAGATGATAATATATTGATCCTTTTTGCTGAGAGCTTGCCATTTGTAACACTACTTATTACAGTAACTTGACATGTCAACCCATTGGCCTGTCAGATTGACCTGCATGCGACCGGTGACCCGAACACAATTTCGGTGACAGTGGTGGTGCCCTTACGCACGTGTCTCTCTCATGTTGACTCTTGCCTCCAGTACAAACCCACTTGTTCTAGCTGGCTCTGGTTCTCCAATTGCTTGCCTTAGTCGCCCTATCGCGTGCTTCTTTAGCCACATGTTGATCCAAACACGAGATCCTCCATTACGTTGTTCTGTTACTTGCTGGTTCGGTCCGACTTGGCTGCCAATAAGTAAGAGTGGCAATTCGGATTCCTGAATCGGTTCCGGATCGACCCATATAATAATCAGGTCAAAATTGTTCAACCCTAATTCGATCAATTTATTTATATAGATCAAATTTATCAACCCTAGCCCAACCTATTTATAACTGGATCAAACTCGGATCGACCAATTTAATAATTAAATTATTAAATAAAAATTATAAATATTAATTTTTAATAATAATATATATAATTATTAATTATGATATATTTAAAAAATATTAATTTTGACGAAATTTATAAATTAAATAAAAATTAGTTAAAATTAAGATAAATTAAAAATATATATACAAATTAAATTCAAATTTTTTGCTATTATTTTCTAATTATTAAATAATATATACTATATAAATAATTATACGGATTAAATGGATCAATTTCGGATTAATCCGAACCCAATCCGAATCTATTTCAATTTTTCGGATCATTTTCGAGTTGACTCGAAATTGATCTGAATCTGACCAAAGCTTGATCCAAATTCGATCTTTTCGGATTGGTTTTGATTTAAATTTTCGGGTTGAATCAAAATTTGCCACTCCTACTGTAATGAGCCTTCAGATCGAGCCGACCCGAAGCAGGCTTTAGGTTCGTTTGTGCTGAACATTCTAATGTTTTATGTATATGTTATAATTACATATTGTATGTAACATAAAGTGGCATTAGATATATAGCTAGCACTTGGTGCGTTGGGACCAATTGAATTCTGTGCTTTAGCTCAACTTTTTGTTATTAGGTTTTGAAACAAAAACGAAGAACAGCGAACAGCTTTCAAACTCCCGTGCTGATCAAAGGCAGTATGAATGAAAGATAGACAAGACGGAACAGGTTTTGGAGTCGTTTTTTAAAAATTCAGTTTTAATTTTATATTTTTAATAAAATTATATAATATTTTATGAAATTTATTAAAGATTTAAAAATATATAAATTTTATACAATAAAATTTATTATTATGTATTATTATTATTTTTATTAATTTAAAAATTATTTATCTAAATAAAATAAAAATATTTTTCATTATATAAAAATATTTTTTAAAAGTATGACTATAATAATTTATTTATTTGAAAGTATGACTATATTTTATATCATAAAATTATATTTATATATATTTTTTCAGCAACCTCAGACATACCATAAGTATAAAGTGTCAGTTAATTTTTATAGAAATTTATAAAGCTTAAAGGCTTTCTCCTGCTATATTCGTTTGGTTTGAAATTTTTGAAAGAGACCAAATATGTGGTCTAATATATGCTGTTTGCAGTTTAGAATGGAGCAAAATAACATTATAGTATATACCCAGATTTTGATTCACATAAGCAAGTTGTAGCAATTTTAAGGACAAGAACAAGTTGAAAAGATAGGACAGACTGGCGTGGATCCTAGTGAATTCAGTAAATGAATAGTAAATGGATGAAAGCAAAGGAGAAGAAGAGCAATGCTAAGGACTGCTGTGATTTTGATCAATTCTTTGGCATAAATGCCTGCATGGAAATGTAACGTGTTGCTTTTGGAGTGCACCTTTCTTCCATTTCCTTTAGGCTTCGGTCATGTTTCCACAGCGTTTTGTGAGCTTTTAAAAACTTTTTTTTATTCTATATTTTTTAATTAATTTTTACAATTTTGTATAATTTTTATTTAATAATTTAAAAATATAAAAGATTTATATTATAATTTTTTTAATTAATATCTTTATAACTTTTCACTAGAAAATTCTAATTTTAGAAATATTTTTAAAATATTTTTTAAAAAATAATTTTTACTTAATTTATAATTTTATCAAAATTAATACAATTTTAGATATATAATAATTAATAATTTTTACATATTATTATTAAAAATTAAAATTTTAAAATCTGACTTTAACAATAATTAGTAAATTGATCAATTCAAATATTTGATTATTAAATATATTAAATTAATGCTATTAATTTTGATCTATATAAATATAAAATTAAATTAAACTTTTATAATTTTAATCCGACTGTTCTACGAATCAATGGGAATCTAACATGTTAATAAATATTGACACTTCTATCATGGAGAGACAAGTTACTCTCATTGAATTTAGTTAAATTTCAAACTTATTTCCATAGCTACATGTGAATTTATCTTACTTTTATTTTAAAATGGAAAATTCTAGAAAGTACAACCCATTTTGGAGTTCTTCTAGAATTTGTTTTTAGAATGGAGGGCCAAAACATATAAAAGTAATAAAATTTGAAGTGTAATTATTTTTAACTTTTATGTATTAAAAAACATCATATAATTCTGACTATATTTCAAAAGCTTAAGTATGAATTTTACTACTAATCTAGTAAAGGCCTCGTAACACCAAACTGACCAAAGACGGATAAAAATTCTCTTATCTCGTTGATCGTCTCATGCTCGTGATTTCTTGATTATTTAGATTCAAATCCAAACCAATAATATAATCCAAATAATAAAGTAAATTAATGCATTTCACATTTTATTTATTTGAATATATCTTAGGGAACGTTTGGGTTTGAAAAAAAGTTTATAAAACAAAACATAATTTTAAAATTTTAAAAATAAGTTTTTTATTTTAAAAAAATAACAAATTAATAATAATAAAATTTTATGATGTAAAATATTTATTTTTAAAAAAATTTGAAATTTTTTGTAAAATATTTTAAAACTTTATTAAAAAATATAAAATAAAAAATTAGAATAAAATAAGTCTATACTTTATACGCGATATAAAAATAAACACTTAGATTTACATGATAAGGTATTATATGTTAAATATTTTTATGTCATTTATTTTATTGACCTAATGATGGAGGTTCGAAACCGAAACATATTCTGGAACGTTTGATAGTGTTTATGAAATAAAACTTTTCTGAAATAAAAAGTATTTTTATTTTTTTTGAAAAATGAGTTCTATTTTTTTTACTTTTAAAAAAATAATAAAAATATGTAATAAAAAGATCTCACTTCGTAGAATTTTTTTACACTATTAAAATTTTTAAATAAATTATAAAATATATATTAAAAAATATAAAATGGAGAAAAGTTGAAAAATTGCTTATAATAAATAGTGCCAAACGCAGACTCTTTCTTATAGAAAACAAAAACCTTATTTCTCTATAAAAATAAAATTTAAAAAAACAGAAAAAGGAAAATAAAATAGAAATATTTCCGCGCTCAAAGCTGGTACATAAGTAATGGAGATTAGAGCCCGGCCCATTAGGAGCCAATGGCTCCAACCGGCCTCTCACTCTCCCGCGCGACAACTCTCATAAAACACTACAGTGCGCTCGGACTACTCGACCACGCACGCAAGGTGTTCGAAGAAATGCCCGACAAGGACGTGGTCGCATGGACCGCCATGATCTCGTCCTACACGACCAACAGTTTGCATGAAGAAGCTTTCTCGACGTTCCGGGCCATGATGCTAGCCGGAGTTTTTCCTAACGCTTTCACTCTCTCCACTACGATTAAATCCTGCAGAGAATTGGGAAGTTTAGCTGCTGCATTGCATGGCTTGGCTGTGAAGTTAGGAGTGGATATGCAGACTTATGTGGAGAACACGTTGCTTGATGCGTATGTGGGAAGGAATGTTGATGATGCAAGGAAAGTGTTTGATGAAATTCAAGACAAGACAGCAGCATCGTGGGCTACTATGATTGCTGGGTATACACGCCGCGGTGATGGCCACGCTGGAATCAAGATGTTCCTGCAAATGCTTCAGGTAATAGACTCACTGATTGGAGTAGGAGAAGTGTAATTTCATAGGATTGCGAAAATATCTTTTTGTTCCGTTAGAGAATAATTCTAGACGTGAATTCGCTGTAGCTTACTGGCATCTTTATCTTTATGCAAATAGTTTCTTCTAGCATTGTAGAAGTACACCCAAAGCAATCAAGCACGAGAGAAAGAATACTTGAGCATTGACGCTGAAAATAGCATCAGCACTCCTAGTTTAAAGCTGTGCTGCTAAGTGACATGATTGCGGAAACTTGATTAGTGATCAAATGCTGGGAGAACACATGCTTGCAAAATATATGCTGGACGACTATTCTTTTTTAAAGTGTCATTTTAGTGGAGATTATGAAAAAATTGGATAGAAAACATTTAACTGAAAGGAAGACTAACTTGAAGACGGGAAATATGGGCATAATGACGGAGCTTCATGTTATATCTACAGAAACTCATTTCATGAAATACGAATAGATTTTTGCTGAAACTACTTTCAGTTGTGCTTGTTCAGAAAATTAAATTCAGAAATTAGGAAAAGGGTAGTTTTTCATGTAGTGTGATAGTCAGGCTTGACCTTCCTAAAGATTGTATATAGTGCACTCGATACAGAGAGAAAAATGGCTTTGGTGATAAAAAAAAGGGAGTTGTTTAATCACCTAACATCATCAGGAACTCAATCAGTCCTTGATTTTCTTATATGAAGGGAGTGACAGAAGTAGTTACTATCACTTTGACATTTATGCTTTACCTATTAGCCTAAGAGTTCAAGATGGAAAACAAATCCATCTGACAGATTAGCTGAAAAATTGATTCACTAGATAACAGCAGCTCTCTAAGTCTCTAATATTCTCCCTAGTCAAAAACATAAACATCTAGTAGTTGATGTTCTCCTCAAAAGGAACAAATCTAATAGTTGACTTTATCTCTAATATGACTCAGGAAGGGGTCGAATTACATCCGTTCACTTGCTCCATTGGCGTCCGAGCTTGTGCTTCAATAGGATATGTATGCCTCGGGAAGCAACTGCATGCTGCCACAATTAAATCTGGGCTTAACTTAAACCTTCCTGTCTCAAATTCTCTTCTTGATATGTATTGCAGATGCATGAACCTCTTAGGAGCAAATCAAATCTTCAAGGATATGCATCTGAAGGACTTGATCACTTGGAACACAATGATTGCTGGCTTTGAGAGATCTCATTCTTGTGAAGCTCTTGAATTATTCATTAGTATGGTTTACGATGAAGTATATCCCAATAGCTTTACATACACCAGCGTCATTTCTGCATGTGCAAACCTTGCGATACTGAGTTGTGGTCAGCAAGTCCATGGTACTATGTTTCAAAGAGGTTTTGGAGATAACCATGAGATTTCGAATTCTTTAATTGACATGTATGCCAAGTGCGGAAGCATTATTGATGCAGAAAAAACTTTTGATGAGATGCATTCCAAAAGTTTACTTTCTTGGACTTCTCTGGTGACAGGATATGGGATAAATGGATATGGAAGGGAAGCAATTGCGTTGTTTTCCAGAATGATCAACTCTGGCATTCAACCTGACAATGTCGTGTTCATTGCAGTGATAAATGCCTGTAGTCATGCTGGATTAATAGAGGAAGGTTTGAAATATTTCAAACAGATGAGAGAAAAGTATAATGTCATTCCTAGTAAAGAGGTATATGGCTGCAGTGTTGATCTTCTAGGGCGCGCTGGAAGGCTTACAGAGGCTTATGATTTGATAAAGACAATGCACTTTGAACCAGACGAATCAATTTGGGGTGCACTTCTTGGTGCTTGCAAGATGCATAATAACATGAGTTTAGGTAGAGTAGCTGCTGAGAATACCCTTGAGTTGAATCCTGGTGAAGGAAAAACTTACATAATGCTGTCTAATCTATATGCAGCTGGCTGTGACTGGGAAGAGTTTGCAGGGACAAGAAAGTTATTTAGAGGAATGGGAAGCCAAAAAGCAGCAGGAAGGAGTTGGATTCAAGTAAGAGAGGAATTATGCAGCTTTGTGGCAGGTGATAGGAAGAATCCTCATATCACGCTTATTTCAAAAGTACTGGAAATTTTATTCCTGCACATGGATGAATCAGACGAAGAGATTAATTCAGGTGGTTTGCTGCAAATCCTCGAAGGTATAACGTAGCATTTCCTTGATATGGTCGATAGAGACTGGATCAAGTGGTACTCACCTGTGGTGGTATTCGTGTAATTATGTTAAGTTAGACTAGAATTAACTAGTTAAGAGCCACAGTGGTTTAGAAGTCTTATTAGTCATGACAGGCTTTAGTATTTTATTAGAGTAACATTATTTGAAACTTTTGTCTAAATAGCAACCTTTATTTCTAGTAAGATTTTGAGAAAGTTATGTTGTAATTCTTATTTTTAATTGTCGATCAATAAGGTACTGATTTCTTTTGTTTTTTCTTTTGTTAAGCACCAAGAGCTGCAGACTCTGGTGAATTAGTAATTTAATAAAACCTTAACCTGTCGGAGTTGTAGACTGAGTTAGAATTGAAATGGGGTTCATAATCCTATCAATTAGTATCAAAGCTAAGATTTTCCGGTTGAGTGATAACAATGCGAGGTAATGAAGTCAAGCAAGGAACTTATATTTCTTATGCTAGCGAGTTGGAAGATCAAATGATTAGTAGGTTTAAATCTATTTTTTCGAACATCGAAAATTTCAAAACATTATATAATCAATCTCACTTTGCTGAAATTCGTGGTGGGAGTAGATAATGTATAGAAAGTTTATGGTCAGGTCCAAGCTAAAATGAATGGCTAATTACTTACAAATTAGCATATCTCATATAAATATATATCAATATGAGTATCCAACCAATATAAAATTATTTATGAATATGATTTGTTAAGCTCACCTAATTGGAACTCATTTGTCCCAACTCAAAACGAATTATTAAGCTACCGTCAAATTAGCTAGTACTTTTTATTTGAATATTATTTTTTAGCTTTTTTACTATTAATTCAAATTTAATCTAATTTAAAACCAAACAATCTCCGCTCAATAATACGTCAAGTGGCTCCACTTTATTAAATTTTGATACTAATTATATGATTCTATCTCCAACTAAAATGATTAATCAACTATTTAAGAATTAGTATTTTTCACATATAAATATATGCCTATTTTCTAGCTAATATAAAACTATTAAATAATGTGAGTTATTAAGCTTACTAAGCTAGAGTTTACTTAGCCAAGTCAAAAATAAATTGCTGACTCATATTCAAATTTGTTAACTTGTCTCAAATTAGGCATTATTATTTTTAGACCACTCCGCTGCTAATTCAAATCTAATCCAATGTGAATCCGAACAGAAAGTGCTTGGGTTAAAAAAAGGATAGGTTGTATCAAAGTTAATGCTTTTAGAAGTTTGTTCTTGTTATTGTTGACGGAAGATATAGGATTAGGTCGAGAAAATAAAGTGGGGAAAGGAAATTCATCCAAATCATCACAAGAATTCAGCCAATAACAGTTCCAGCAGTTCAGGAATTGTCTACGATAAGTACGTGAACTTCGCATTGAGTTTCGTTACGAGAGCGGAAACAATAGAGCAGCGAACGACGTAGTGTAGAGCAGCAGAACTGCGATGATCAGAGTAATGCAAAATAGGGTTGTGAGCAGCGAATCAGTAAGCCGAGAGCATCAAAGAACAGAGCAGCGGGTACGAGAGCAATATGAAGCAAACAGTGAGCAAAATCATGAACACGAACGACACCCACAGTTGCATTTGTTTGTCAGCAAAAGCAACCACATTGTTGCCCTCAGCAGCAACCAAGAATAGCAGACAAGGAAAAAGAAAAAAACAACAACAGCTTGCAACAGCAACTTGAAAGCAGCTTCTGCATAAATCAAACACAACGAATCATTGAACAGCAATGCAGCTTTACTGCAACAGCAGTGTGAATTACTTCTAAAGAAGGAGCTGCAACAAAAGCGTCTACCTTAACAACAACTGCTCCAGTTGCCTGCAAATGCATTTAGTTGTCAACAAAAACAGTCACTAGTTGTCATGGACAGCAAACTGCAATCACAGAATTGAATGAGGAAAAGTGGCAGTTATTGCATGCAGGAAGGCGTTGAGCACTGTTTGCAATGGCAAGACAGATTGATATGCCTCCACAACAACCAACAGCAGTATATTGTAGCGCAACGGATAGCAACAAGCTACAGCGTAACCCAATGTGAAAGCGTACGGCAATAACAAATAGCAATGATAGCACCTCGATGCTTGTATGACAGTACAAGAAATCAACTTGAGCTGCAGCGAGTTGGAGAACAGTTTCAATGGCACCAATTGCATAGTGAAGACAATGCACAACAGCATTATAATGACTATGAAGGGCCTGCAAGTGCACAATAAGGAATTGATGCAGCAATGACAATTGGGAAATTGCTGCAACGGTAATCAGAAGCTGGAAGACTATGCCAAAAATCATCATTTGTCGGAACAACATGATGGTATCTTGTATTGGATTGAGATCATCACAGGAACACCCTTCACGGACTTCTTCGATCACTTTTATATGCAGTCTATGAAGATATTTGTTCTGGTAGTATGGTTGAATCCAATCTTCATAGGCATTATAGCTTGGTTTCGAGGACGATTTTGATTCTGAAGGGAGGTGGAAAGACACAGATTGGGATCAAATGGGATTTCACCTATTGTAGTATCTGGTATTGGTATCTGAGATTCAAACGTGCCAACTCTCTAACAGGTTGGTGATTTCGTAGTATCATGTATTGTCTTTAGCTTTTACCTTCGGTTTCATTTACAGCTTTACTTATACTTCTTTTTTTTCTTTCAAGTTGTAGTCCGATTCTAGGCCAATCATAACAAAGGTGGAGCAGATAACTAGCAACATTGCTTTTATACCAGAACTGCAGTCACCTTAGCAATACCCCACGAAAGATAAGCCTTCGACATTGTACTACTACGTACTTTAGCATTTTTAATGATGATACATTTTTAGGGACAAATATCTGTAATGATTCTTTTTCCTGTGATCAATTTGATTGCTGTAGGAGTCAACTATATTATGTAACATGATGCCCTCTTTGGATCATTTTGCTGTTCTATGGTGATACCATTTGAGATTTTTTTCTTTTTAAGAGGGACAGGATAATTGCTTCACATGAGTTTCCCTTCTTTTAGAGAATCGAAATGTATGGCTCATTTAATTTCATAATTTGACAATCTCTTTTTTGTGAAAGAATTCTGTTTTACAACTATGTTTCAACTAGACATAGAGCTGCTGCCAGGCATCTTTCTTATGCTCATCTGAGCCATTGTCTTCCTCACGCCAGCAACATCATCCCACCGCCGTAGCACTGCATAGCTATCCGAAAGAATCATGTATCCGAATGATTGAGGCAATGTCTTGATCATCTGGGCTGCTGTAAGCTCCGCCGCCCTCTCATAACCGTGCACTTTGCATGCTCCGTATAGTGCGCCCCAAATCACTGCATCAGGCTGCATTGTCATTGCTCTGAAAACACCTATTGCTTCCTTGATCAACCCTGCCCGTCCATAGAGATCAACTATGCATCCGTAATGCTTCAAGTTTGGCGTAATCCCGTAAGAACTGCCCATTTGCGTAAAGAACTGAACCCCATCTTCTACCAAGCCTGCATGACTGCAAGCA
Source organism: Acanthochlamys bracteata (assembly GCA_019914995.1). Taxonomy (NCBI): domain Eukaryota; kingdom Viridiplantae; phylum Streptophyta; class Magnoliopsida; order Pandanales; family Velloziaceae; genus Acanthochlamys; species Acanthochlamys bracteata. The sequence goes on from CM034133.1 coordinate 3,942,469, forward strand.
TGAAGAAGGCTCAGGAATGTCACATCATTCGGTGGAACAATTGCTTGCTCCTGTACTAATTTTTTGAACAATCTAACAGCAGCAGCACCATCGCCATTCATTGCCAATCCATGAATGAGGCAGTTCAATGAAACTGTGCTTCTGCTGTCCATTGCTGAGAACACTTGCACAGCGTTCACTGCATCTCCAAATTTAGAATACATATTGACTAGGCTTGTGCCGAGCGTAATGGTCATCTCCAACCCCTTGCTTACTATATAGGCGTGCACGGCCCGACCAGACGCCAAGTCTTGCACAGTGGAGAGAACCCCAACCATCGCTGCGCTGCTCGGATCAATGCAGGTTCTCATCATCTCCTTGAACAAGGTAATTGCATGGAAACTCCTGCTATTCTTAAAACATGCATTGATTATAGCTCCCCATGTTACTTCATTTCTGCTTTGCAATTCATCAAACACTTGAATGGCGTCCGCAACGTCTCCGCATTCACCATACATGTGTATAAGAGAAGTCGAGCAAAAGGTAGCACTGCATAATCCATGCTTGTATATCTGGCCATGAACTTGCTTCCCTTCAGATAGAGCATTCCCATGAGAGGAACAAGAATCAAGCAAGAAGCAAAGCGTATACTCGTTAGGCTTCAGACATTGCATTAGAAGGTTCTTGTACAAAGAAAATGAGTCGATTGAATCCTTACTGTTTAATTTGGCATATGCTTTTATAGCAAGGTTATAACAAAAGACATCAGGGTGTTTGATTTTGGAAAACAGTAAATTTGTAAGATTGATATTCGGGGGGATCGATACGGTTGCCAGAAACTTCAGCAGTCGGCTTGCAGCAAAGGTGTTATGGAAAAGGCCAGTGGTGATGATTTGAGTTTTAATTTGAAGGAATTGGTCTAGGGTCAAGTTTTGTTGTTCTAGCTTTGAGAGGATTGGATTGTTAAGGTCTAGAGCTTCTGTCTGGCTATAGTTAATTTGGTGATAGATTTTTTTTGGTAGGAAGAAATAAATCTTTGAGTGAATTGTAGTCCTAGCTATGTTCATGTTGTTTTTGATGAAATGCAAGGAGAACAATGGAAGACGAGTTTTAAGGACAATATATGATGGCTTATAGTGTTTCAGCTTTCTCTTTCCAAGTGTTTCTGTTTTGAATTCCCAAAATCTGAACACTGGTTCTTGCCGAAGAGCTTCTTTTGCAGGTTAGAAAGTGAAACAAAGACAAGTCTGCGAAAAAATTGGCCTTTCGTCTCACTGGCTATCTTGAGCTCTGGCATCGTCTTCGGTCCATTGCTCGATGGAATCCATTCAAGAGTTCACCTTAAAATCTACCAGAATGCATCCGTTGACATTGCCCTCTTCATATCAATATCTGCGATCATTTTTCTTTCAGTCTTGAAGTTTTATCTATCTTATTCATTCATTTTCTAGCAGTCATTGCTACGTGTTTATCTAATAAGGTTCCGCTGGATTCCTGACATCCTGCTGTCATCCAGCTCTTTGGCAAGTTAACTGTTAAGCTGATAGATGATTCGGTTACTGCGAATTTCATGGCGGAAGATCTTCATCTTGCTTTGATTGCATGGTTTAGTCCGATGGAGAAACCACATGTTTACTTTGTCTAGACGCCATTCTTGATCTGTTTGTCACGACGGCTGAAGTTTGTCTTCGCTGATGGAACTGACAGAGATCAACAATTGCTGTAGCAAAGATTGTGTATATATTTGTAGTTGAGAGGAGAGCATATATGAGATACATACAGCTTTTAATTCGTTGACATATATATGTGTTAACCTTGTACCTGCAAAGATGTAACTCTCTTATCTTTAACTTCTTAAATAAAGTATGAGATAAATTCATTTTTTTAAAAATAAAAATCAAAATATTTAATAAAAACGAATTTTATATTTATTTATATTAAAAATAAATGTTTGATAAGAAATTTTATTTTAAATTTTTTATTTATTTTTATTTTTTAAAATGAATTTAAAAAATAAATTTAGTGGATTGATAAACACAATCTAACTTAGGTTTAAGAGGCAAAGACCACTATTTCTGCCAAGATATTAAAAAGACATTTAGAAATATTTATAAAATAAACTTTTTTTAAATAAAAAATGTTATTATATTTTTAAATTTATTAAATAAATTTTTTAATATTCATAAATATTATTAAAAAAATAAAATTAAAAACTATTTTTTTATAAGCTAAACTAAATAATCCCTTAATTAGGCCCATTAGTAGTCTCTACCCCAAAGCCTCACTTGAGTCACTTGCCCCGAGGAAAGGTAAGATATACTCTGATCTTCTCCGAACTACATACTAATTCTGTTTCCCTTATTGATCCACGTCAACCTCCTTAACCAATTTCTAAGCAGTCATGACCAATCAGAAGAAGACTTCCGTTTTCTCTCGACTACATGTACCGTTCACTCTCTTTCTTTATCTCCATTTCCCGCCAGAACCCATCAACATCTTCGAAGGAAAGAACAATGTCGACGGCGGCATTGTTCGATCCTGGCGCAGAGATCGAGATCAGCTCCAACGAGGCAGGCTTTGAAGGAGCGTGGTTCGAAGGCCGCCTCATCAGCTACGCACAACGCCGTGATGTCTACACGATCGAGTACGATTCTCTCCTCGATCACCGGTCCAAACGCCTCCGTGAAGTCTTCGCTCCTCAATTTGTCCGCCCTCGCCCACCGCGGTCGCTTTATGGTTCCGGTTTTCAGATCGATCAGCTCATCGATGCGTTCCACAATGATGGGTGGTGGATTGGTTCGGTTTGTAGAGTCTCTGATGGAACTGGGAGCAAGAGAAATAAGTATTGCGTTCAATTTCCGGATTCGGAAGAGGAGATTGAGTTCGACGAAGCGGAAATCAGGCCGCATTTGGAGTGGATTAATGGGGAATGGGTAGTTCCTGATCCCTCAAAGCAGGTGTTTATTTGTTCTTCCTCTTTGGGCATATTGTTCGTTTACAAGATCTCATTTTGTTTTATATAGTTTTAATCTTGTTGGTGGAAGAGCAAGCTGGTAACTCGAGGATTTTTGTTAGAAATTACTTTCCAGAGCATAGAGCTAAAAGAAATTACATGTAGGATAATGCGTTTGCTTGTCTACTGAACTTGGGACATTTTAGAAGGAAATTTCTTGTGTGAAATAAGCGACTCTTGCCTTTTTCCCTAAAGATGAGCTTCACAGTCATGAAACAAAAATTTAAATTTTGGAATAAGCATTTTTGGATCATTACAGTTTTCCCTATGACATGATGAAGGCTAGACCACATCTAAGCAATACCATTATGCATCTGTACTCACGAATGATTGGAGTATTAAAATTCAGACAAATGATAAATTTTATTTTTGCTGTACCTCAAAGCAGTCGTAGTAGTGAACTTGTGGTTTCAATCGATTCTTGGATATGCTCCAGTATCTGTCTTCTTCAGTAGTATCATTAAATTCTCAGGTAAAAGCAAAAGTAGAAGTTGTACCTAAGATTTCAGCTATATCAGTAATGACTATATAGGTTCTTTGAAACTTTCTGTTTACACGTTAAGAGCCAATTACCAGTTGCCTTCTATGGACTGCTAGTCCTTGAAGATAAACTTATTGTTGTCAAAGTCATGTTGTGAGGTGTTCAGGGATGAAAATAACCTTCATGCTTTGAGTCATTCAAGTTGGTTTTTTACTTCACTACCGTCAAGTAGAGAAGGCGTTGTTGCTCTTGCTGTTGTTGTTGTGCCATCTAGATCCCGATGATCCTAACTCCTAAGTGGTTTTTGCTTCTCCTGCTGCTATTGGCTCGGTAACTGAACAAGAGGTTTTACCTTTATGGAAGTTTGAATATTTCTCTTTGGACGTTAAGTCTTGGTTACCCTGGTTTTATAGGTCGTATGTTTGTGCTGTTATGAGATGGTTCTATATTATGTAGGATCTGATGATAGATTCTTTTTTTGTTTTGAATTTATCAATTTGTTCATATTCATCTAATGCAAAATTAGACCTAATTCCTTATCCTATTCTTTTGTAGAAATCTTCACAATTAAAATTTAAGTCCGGAATGATGGTGGAGGTCAGTGTTGATGATGAAAGTGCCTGTGGATCATGGTACACCGCTACTATTGTCAAGTCAGTTGGGAGGAGGTTTCTTGTGAAGTATGAAGACTTGAGAAGTACAGAGGATGAAATGGAGGTTCTACCTGAAACAGTGGACGCTCTGCACATGAGGCCTACTCCTCCACGTAGTTATAAGGACGAGAATTTTAAGCTTCTTGAAGAAGTCGATGCCTTCCATAACAATGGGTGGCGGATAGGAGTAATCTCGAAGGTTCTCAATAGACAAAAATATATGGTTTACTTTAGATCTTCAAAGGAAGCTTTGGAATTCGAGCACAAAGATTTGAGGCTTCATCATGATTGGATAGGTGGTAGATGGTCCAGAATTAGTCAGGTAGATGTTTTACTATCTAGTTGTATCTCTACTATCTTGTGGAGTAACTTGCCTATAAATATTAACATGTTAAAATAGGAGAACCCATTGCATGAATTAAACTACAAAAGGAACAAGTCTAACAGTGGTGGTAACTTTAAGTTATCAACCTCTTTTAAGACTTAATGTGTTTAACTATCTTTCCATCATGACTCATGGAAACTTTTTCCTGTACTCATGCAACTTAGAGAATGCATAACCGGGTTTGTACCTCATATTTTTGTGCTAATTTTAGTTGCTCTCCATCCTTCTTGCATGTTATCCAACTTCAAGCTTATGAACAAATTCTTCTTGTAGTTTTTGTGGTTCCTATAATACAATACTGTTTTCGTTTACTTTTTCAGGAAGTCCCTGACTTGCTATGAGTAATAGACTTTTGGTCCTCTTTTCAGAGACTGGACGTTCAGTTTCCTACTGGCATAATTTTGTTCCTGGCGTGTAAGGCTATCTAGCTGTGAAGAACATTGTCATCCAATCCTTCACGGTATAACTAACTCATGGATGTACAGCTTAAGCAAGGTTGTAGTAAGCTTTTTGCTATAAGTAAATGCAAGAAAGAAAAAATTAATGTTTCTCTTTTTAGTCACCGAATGGTCTCTTCTAGTGTTTGCTTTTACTCTTTGCTGCTTCTTACACTGGTGGAGCTGCAACTTCTACCGGGTTAGAAAAAATCTCAAGTCTATTGAAGGTTTTATTACTGTAGTGCTCTGTGGAAGACTTTGTTCATATATGTGATCATATTCACATAGAAGTATATGTAGGTTAGGCCATCCTTTTCGCGTTACCAATTTGAGTAACCGACTCAACGCTGGGTTCCATGATTTTAGAGGTACTAAGTTTCCTTGCCCCTTGCTGTGGACTGGTGAACAACATTAGTGGACCTACATCCTGGCTTTTAGTAGAGCTCACATGATCCTCCTTGATGCTGCTAGGTGGTTTAGAGCACCACAGTTGGGCTTGCCCGACGTGTTCAATTGATTTTAAATCAACTACTAACTGCTCGAACTTTTATTATGGGAGCACTTATGGCAGCATGTTCCTCTCAGGTACTAGTAATACCTAATGAGAATATAGTAATATCCAGCTTTTCCTTTAGGTAAATGAAGCCTTGTCTTGTGGCCTTTAAGAAAACCTTGTCTTCGTGTTTTATCCTTCAATTCAATTATCTCTGACGCCTCTTTTCTGTTTTTACTAGCTTGATATCTTCAATGATGCTGCAAACTTCTAGTTTTAGTTCAGCCACTTTGGTATTACTGAAGCCTATGAACTCTTAGCCATTTCAAATGCTGCTCATGTACTAGCTAGCAGCCTTCCAAGTTTTGCATAATTACTTGACGCATATGACTGGCAGCACCCGAGATGCTATTCATTGGCAAACTTTGAAACTGATGTACTGTGAGATCTTGGTGACTATTGGCTGTTGTGTTGTTCCTGGCAATTGCAGTAAATTGCTGTGGTTGGGAAATGAATTAAAAGATTTTGGTTGGTAACCACTATCCATATTTTCATAGAGTTGCCCATCACCTATTTATTTCTCTTCTTCTGTATGTAGGCCGGTCATGCAACCTCCACATTACTACCTCTTCGGCTGACTTGAAGAATAAGCAATAGGAATGTTTCAAACATCTAATTTTAGTATAAGATTGGTTAGACAGTCTTGAGAAAATCAAGCTTTGGAAGGTAGGTGGTTAAGGGAAGTGAATATTTTTTTCTCCAACTAGTCACCGAGGAAAAGTTGGAGACTATTTAAAATAAAACAATTTTTCTAAAAATAATATTATTTTAAATCTTTTCAAAAATGTAAATTTTTTTTTCATCTAAAAATTATATATATATATAGAAGGAATAGAGGCACTCTAATTTTTATGCACACTTTAGCGCACTTCACAGTCGTTTGTGGTCGTAGAGATTTTTAAATTCAATCTCTACCGTTGAATATGAAGAATTACGAGTCGTTAACATGCTAACAAAATTTCATCTGAATAGGAATACAAATCGACTTCTATCCAGCCACTTGATCAAAATGACTAAAAAATGAGATATATATATTTTGTTAACTTTTACTATTTATGTTATCATTATCAAGTGACCGAATGAAGGTCTATTCGTTGTCCGATTGAGATAAAATTTTGTCAATATATTAACAACTCGTATTTCTTCATATCCAACGGTAGAGATTATATTTGAAAATCTCCACGGCCACAAATGACCGTAGAGTACGCTGGAGTGTGCATAAAGATTGAAGCGCCCCTATCCCTTCTATATATATATATATATATATATATATAACTTTATGCATTTATATTTTACACTTGTTATAAAAAAATTAAAAATTAAATGAAATAGTGATAAGTAATGTCAAATGATATTGCAAATAAAAGTGACTTTCATAAAAGATGAGGTTTATTTTACCTGTAATTTAACTTTTTTGTCAAAATATAAGTTTTAATAAATATTTATGTTTATTTTTGTAAACTCATATTTCGAAATTTCTGTTCCAGGTGGTTACTTGTTGCAAGATAAATTGAATGTTTTTGTTTTAATAAGATTAGGAGAAACCGAGAAAGGAGTCTGGTTGGAACACTCTGTTCATTTGTACTGCATGTCTCAAAATCTTACAATACGAAATGCGTGGTTTCTTTCAGGCACCAATCCGTTTCTTGGTAATTTTGGCCAACTATTTCCCACTCCCCCTATTAGTTTCCTAACCATTAAACAATGGGTTCCAAAATTTTCTTCTTCAAATAGACGAAACATTTTAAATTTGAAGTTGGTAAAAATATGCGATGATTTTTAGTTGAGTAACTTTATATGGCTTATTTCTGAGATTATTGCTTTGGGTTGTAGAAAAGGTATTGCTATCATAAGATTTATTAAGCGAGATTGATGCTAAAAGAAAAACACCGTAGTAATTCTTCTTTATTTCAATAAATTGTTAGTTCTCTTAACTAATATAATTCTAATTTTTAGTAATGCAACCTTCAAAAATAAAAATTTCTTCTTGACCTTATGTTGTTCTTCCATGCGGTAAAATTAATGTATTAAAGTCTAAAAGAATAAATGGCATACCTTATAGAAAAGCGTCAAATGAAAGCTCAGTATTTATACAACATTCAATTCTCTAAGTAATTCGATGAACATAGAAGAACAGGCTAATCATCAAATAGTGACATTTTTGTAATTAATCCAAATCCGTGGGCTTTTTCCTACCTCACTCCCTATATCATATATCATTATGCCAACCTTTTCCGTCCCTCTACTTACTGCAAAAGCTTCAAAAAGAATTGGTGAAGGAAATTAAGCATGGCTCAAATCGCTGCAGAGATCAGGGCAAAGGCGGAAGTGTACTACGGCGACGAAATCTGCCAAGAGAAAACCAAGTTTTTGCTCTCAGAAGTGGGTCTTCCAAACGGCCTGCTTCCATTAAAGGACATAATCGAGTGCGGGTACGTTGAAGAAACAGGTTTCGTTTGGTTGAAGCAGAAGAAGAAGATTGATCACACATTTGAAAAGATCGGAAAGCTCGTGTCGTATGCAGCCGACGTTACTGCGTACGTCGAAAAGGGTAGGATCAAGAAGATCACTGGAGTCAAGACTAGGGAGTTGATGCTGTGGGTAACGATGTCTGAGATCTCCGTGGGTGATCCACCTACAGGGAAGGTGACATGCAAGATATCATCGGGCCTGTTTCGCACTTTCCCAGCTTCTGCTTTCGAGGTTGTTGAAGTTCTGGCGGCGAAGAAAGTGTAGCTTCAAGTAGCAAGTGGTGCTTTGCCTTTTGCCTATGCTGAACCAGGGTTACTGCGACGGTTTTTAGGTTAATAGTCATGAAGAAAGCATGGTCCACTTGGTCACGTTCAAGTTAGTCATGGTTAGATTTCTTGACTTTTGCTTTGATAAAATGAAGAAATAAAACTTTTAGTCTGATGGTTGTGCTTTAATTATTTTCACAAAATGTCGCACAAATTAACTAATAATATATTTTATGAAATCATTTTAAATATATATTATAGTTTTGCTTGTAAGCATAGTCATTTTTTATTTAAAAGATTCGAATTTGAATCTCATTTAGAGAATTTGTTTTTAAAATTTTTTTAAAAATTTATTCTAATTTGGGTCGCATTAGGATGCACGCGATCACACTTGGATTGCACAAGTGTTGGTTGGACAAGATCGTGCTTGAGTTGCACTCGTTTAATACAATTGCATCAAATGTGATCTTATACAACCTAATGCAACAATGTGTGATCTTATCAGTCACACTAGACGCACAGGATGCAACTCTACTAGACCTGAGTGCGACCCAATGTGAGCAAGTGCCACCCAGATGGACCTCATTTCTACTTAATTTTGATTTAATTTGAACTTTATATTGACCTCATATCGATTTTCTATTTCAACATAAGATTTTCTATTTCAATATAACTTTTGATTATTATATTAATTAAACTATTTCTAATCAATATTAACCGGTGTCTCAGCACATTAGCACGTGGGTCTTGCAAATTTTAAAGTCCTAAGTTCGAATTCATCTTACTTTAAATATTTGGATTTTATTAGTGACCGAGCTATAATACGTGACATATAAATAACGAATTTGTCCTCAGAGAGCCAAAACTGTAAAAATTAACCGCACATACCTCTGAACTTAGACACAACAGTCTGAACCGTTAATATAAATTTTCTAACATATACTTTATCTATTAAATTTAACTTTTTAAAAAACATCATAAAACATAAAAAGTTATAAAATTTGGGACAGTGGAAACCCACTTCCAAACATAGATTGTACCGATAATTATTAATGCATATCCATCAAGATCCAGTTACCTATTAGATCTCCAATACAACTTCGAGCACCAACATTATTCTGCAACACATAGGTCCATCCATATATACAGTATCGTATTCATTAAAATGCTAAAGACTTCACAGAAATCTGCCTCGCCACAATTAGATTTCAAAAACAATTTACATAGTAAAACTTTTTCAAGAAACATTAAAATTAGTGCTGTGCATCTAACAGTAAAACTCTGATGTTAAACTCCAGCATGCTGATTTACAAAGAAGATGAGGATAAAAAATTTGTTTCAGCCCCTGGGATACAAAGGAATTTTGTGGATTATCATCTAGTAACAGGAGATATCTTTGTGTATAGCTCTACACATCTCTCTTAACAAACTGCAAACACAAATTTTTATGGTGGCAGTGTATGCGTTAGATGAAATACAGTTATTTGGCACTGTGATGGAAAAGGCCATGACTAGCACTGCAGTTTGATGCATATGCAATTTCTCCAAAGCATATAATTCCAGCATTGTCATTTTATCTCCCCGCTTTTCAGGCATGAGGCACCATGTTTACCTTCTGTTTGCACCTACATATAAGTTACAATAGAAGACAAAAGCCTGCTGTGTCACTTCCTGTTCAACCTTCTTACCCGCAACAAGACTCGCATCTTGAATGTGCATCAAAACGCATTTCATTCCTAAGTACAAACTTGAATACTCCAAAGTACTAGCTGAATTTCATTGCTGTCCATAGTTCATCTCCAGAAGGATATCTTTGTATGTCTGTGTGAAATAATGCAGTGAATCTACTGTGGAAACTGCAAGGTGGCTCTGTTCATAAAATTCCAGTGACCTTAACCAGGGTAAATCAAATTCATAGGCTCCTCACGTATTGTCTTCAAGATATCATCAACACACTTAGTGGTCAAAGCACAGCCAACCTCCCCGAAAACACCACGCACTAGAACATTCCACGTCGCAACATTTGGAAGAATTGCTTCACTCAGCATCTTCAGAAGATAAACAACAGCATCTTCCAATTGTTGCTGACCACAAAGACTGGAAATGAGTGTGGTGTATGCAACCACATCTCTAGAGCAGGTAACTACAGGCATTGCAGCTAAGATTTGAGCTGCATTTCTGACTTTTCCTTCTTTGCAGTAAGCCCCAATTATTGCATTAAAAGTGAATGCATCAGGTGCCATGCCGCAAACTATCATCTTGCCTAATAGCAGCAAAGCTTCAGGTATCATATTGTACTGGCAGAGGCTAGAAATGATGGTATTGTAAGTGACCACACCTAACTTGATTCCATTTTCCATCATCTGATTCACCATCCCTAAGGCTTCTTTGAAACTTTCTTGTTTAAAGAGTCCATCAAGAAGCTGATTGTAAGTCCTTATAGTAGGGGAGATGCACTCTCTTTTCATTTCCTCTAATATATTCGTAGCTTCATTAACTCTTCCAGTCTCACAAAGGCCCTTAATTAAGGTGTTAAAGGTCACAACATTTGGAGGACAATTCTCCAAGATCATATTCCTGATAAGATCCTGAGCATGTTCAAACATGGATTTTCTGCATAGAACATCGACCATGCATGTGTATACAACTGCATTTGGTTTGCACCCATTGCTCATCATCCCGTTCCATATTAAAGTTGCTCCTTCCAAGTCTCCTGCTTTCGAGAATCCGTCTATGAGGGTACTATAGGTTCTAACATCTGGGACACACCCGTTTCTTTCCATCTGATGAAATGATGATTTCGCTTCACTTAGACAGCCATTAGAGCAAAGTCCATGGATTAACACATTGTATGCAATCACATTAGGTACACAACTCTGTGATAGCATTTTGTTCCAAGCCTCCACCGCATCACTAACTCGACCTTCTTCAAACAAACCTTTAATCAATGATGTAAATGTTTGCACATTAGGCCTACAACCTCTCACAATCATCTGAGCCATAATAGCAAGACAAAGCTCCACCCTTCCCATTTTTGATAATGCACTAATGATAGTTGTATAGGTGATCACATTTGGTGCAACACCCCTCTCCACCATCTCTTTCACCAACTCATACGCCTCATCCACTCTGAACTCCTCACAAAAGCAGCTAATTACTGCATTGTATACTGACACACTGGGAGGTTCCATCTCCATAACAACCTCTGTTGCTCTCTCCAACTCACCATTTTTACCCAGCGCGGAGACAAAAGTCGTGTAGCTAACAGCATCCGGGTACTGCCCTCTGCTAGACATTTCATCAAACAGCTTATACGCAGCATCAATGCGACCGTTCCTACACAACGCCTTGATAAGAATGTTATAAGTGAATACATTAGGCTCAACCCCATCAATCTTCATGTTATCATATACAGGTTTAATCAAACCAAACTTGTTATTCTCAAGCAAAGTGTGTAAAAGATGGTTGTAGAGTTTAAGAGAGGTACCGCAGCCAAGATCGCGGGCTCTGTAGAAGGTTTTAAGAGCCTGATCAGGGGAAGAAGAAGATTTGATCAGTGAAATTAGGGTTTGTTGGGAGCAAGAGAAGCCATCAAGACGCATCTGGTGAAGGAGAAGGTGAGCATCGTTGAGACGGCGGTGGGTGCATAGCTTGGAGATGATGCAGGCGTAGGTCCGGCGAGTGTGGTTGAAGGAGTTCGATATGGATTTGAAGTAGTGCAGAGCTGCTGTTGGGTCTCGTTCCTTGTGGAGATTGTTCAGGATTGTTGATTCCTTGAAAAACTGTTGTTGTTGATGTTGTTGGGTTTGAAGGAAAGAGAGAGACGGAGAAGGGGATGGGCGGGGTTTGAGAAGTAGAGAGTAACCTTCTTTCAAATACATTGATTGATGGTTGATTCATTCAGTTTCGAGATTGTTGGATAGATTTCATACATATATATATTGAAACACCGTCAAGAAGAAAATGGTTTCGAGTTCATGAGTATGTAGGCATTACGTCTGTGCTCAAAACAAATTGGAAGTGTTCATATATGGAACCCGATGCATCCATCCAGTATCCGACCGTGTCCGACCTATATCAATAAAAACAATACATAATTCAAAAGAAACTGATCGTCAGCAGTTAGATAAAGACTTTGGATGAGACATAGAGCATGCCACAAATTTTTATTCATATGAAACTTATAGTGCACATTTTTCTTCCTAGTATGGTAAGCGATGAGATGAGATACAAATGTCGAATACCAAATGAGGATGATTAGAAGAAAGGTAGAGATACAGTTCCTTGCATACTTTTATGCTTTCTTCCAAAAGTTGAATCGCCATCAAATGAAATGTTTCTGTTCTCTTAAGAACCACATATGACCTTTTAAGAAAATAGGAGATGTTTGGCGGTGCTTATTTCAAATTTTAGAAGTCTAAAACAAGCACTTTATAGTGATTTTGGTGTTTGAATGGGGGTGCTTAAAGCCGCTTACAGGTGAAAAAAAGCACCAATTCGCTGCTTTTATTTTAAAGCCGCAGGGCTGTATACCTTGCAGATCACCAACATGAAAGTACGTCGAGCATATCTCTAGCAAATCACCAATCAAAGGAAGGATAGCTAAAGTCTAATTTAGTTATAGGAACAATTCCGCGAACATCCCTTCCTTCCTCTTCTGCACCTTCCCAGTACCTCTCCAACATCTCTACTGCCTTTTGATAGATGTTACTGTTGCCATGCTCTTGAAGATTTTCAATCTTCTCCAAGCCCTCACATTCCTTGATCATCTGGGAGTACATGTTCACATCATTGAACAAGTGTTTTTCAGCTTCCCCAACTTTTAGAATGTTGTCGAGGCCATTAAGGCACAGGGAAACAAGCCTCGGGTCGGTAGAAATAAGAAGATCACAAAGCGCTGTCATACATCCTTTGGATACCAAATGGCTACAAAACAACATAAAGAAAGCCATCATCAGATGAACTCTTCGATGTGGTTCATGGTAAGAGAGAAGAACATACAGCAATCATTGTTGTCTGAGTAGATTCATACATAAGAAGCCCACAGCAAACCGCATAAAACATTCAAACATAAGAATGAACTGAAGAAAAAAATTAACATACTGGATCTGATCTTTCGATCCTCCAAGGGTAATATTAGATAGAGCCCACGCAGCCTCTTTCTTGATATCAATTTCTGCATACTGAAGTAGGCACACTAGAGGTTCAACAAGGTTTGCATCAAGAAGAGCCTATGGCAAATGACAAGAACAACGAAAAATTGTCACTATTTTGGAATTGCACAAGCGAACAATCATTAAAACAGACATGCCAGGCAGCTTTACCTGAATCTGAGCCTTCTTCGCAGCTGCTATATTTGAAATTATCCAGCATGCTTCCTTTTTTATGATTTTCTTGTAATCTTTTGTAAGAAGAAGGGAGAGGCGTTGGAGAACTTGACTTTCTATAATAATCTGTTTGAAATATGCTCAGAAACCGCTACAGAATACAGAAAACACAGGAAGAGAAAAGCAAACAAATAAAATTCTAGAATTGTTTTACTTTGTAGTGGGTGCCACCTCTAAAGGCCACCGGATGAGATAGTGGGACTAGTGAATGTAGGATACGCAACTATTTCAATTGTATGGAACAATGAGCAAATTAACCCATACATACTACTAATTAGACTGATATACTATTTGTCTTTCCACAATAACATTAGATTCAAGATACAACATTGTTTGTCAAGGTCATTGATAAAAGACATACACATGGCCATAGATAGAAAAGCATGAACTAAATAGTTCGGTGTTCAATATTGCTTTCTTCTCCAACAAGTTGGTAGCAAACTGATATACTGTAACGGAAACATTAAGTTATTTATTTCCAATAAAGCAGAGGAAAATTCTTGAGATGAAGAAAGTCCCTTAAGTTTATGGTTCTTAGGATGCCGATAACTTCATCAATTTTAGCAAAATTTGTTCCTCGCCTATTTGAAATATTGCAAAGAAAAGAAATTTACAAACTACAAAAGATTTCCACATGCCTTGCATTTAACAAGGTTAAAACTTAGGTTTTATAATTTTTGTAGCTGTGTCTAAGAAAAACCCTATTCTAGATAATAGAGACTTTGCGATACCCTAAAAGCACTCAATTTATATTATTTGTTCTATCCTAAAGGTCTCAGTGTAACCACATCTGCATATCTACTGGGGAAAAAACCCCAAAAAGAAAAAAAAAAAAATCCAAGGTAACCATATCACTTAGAAGGAAAGGAAGGAAGTATATCAGCAACAATCAGTGGTAGTAACCAATAAAACCTGAGTTACATAACATAATAGAAACCTGGGTTTGAGCTTCTTCTCCTGATACAATGTTTCCCACAGTCCTAAGAGCAGGAACAAGGACAGCAGCAGATGGGTGTCTGCAAGTAACAGGAAACATTAAAGATAGAAATAACCATCTCAGTTGTTTGGTATTTGTGTAACTTAAGGAGAGAAAAAAGATCGGCGAAGGATGACCTTCAGACACGGAAATCACAGATAATAACTTACAGCAGAAGGTCCAGTAATCTTGAGCAGACACCAGCCTCTATCACAACTTGAATTTCATCACTTGGTCCATCTGAAAGATATGAAAGGGCCCAACAAGCATCTACTAAGATTTCTTCATCAGATGAATGAATGAGGAGCCGAAGTGCTTGCAACACAAGCTTTATCTAGAACAAAAAGCAATCGGAATGTAACCAATATGAAGAACCATTCTTTCACAGACAAAATAAAGCAAAATACAATTTTTTAAAGCCTTAGACCTGTTCATATGGTGCTGGTGGTTTTTCACGGCAGATATTAGACAGCATCCAGGTAGCACATCTCAGCAGGGATATCTTTGAATGCTCATTTAATTGAGTGAGTAAAGCCATGAGAGCACCATGACTGAGAACAAGATCCCTGCAACTTGGAGAATCGCCTAGTATATTACCCAAGGCCCAAGCTGCCTGTTTGAAGCTCCAAATATGAAAAGCAGCAAAGAAATAGTACTCAAAATGGCAATGCATATATATACTTGAAGGAGCATCAACAAACCTGCTCCTGCACTTCTTCACTTGTAGATTTAAGAAGTTCGACAAACTTAGGAACGGCACCATGTTCGATTACAACTTGTGTATCCTCCGAGGTCCCAGAAGCTATATTGGTCAGTGCCCATGCAGCCTCAAGCTAAGATGAATGCCTTGTTAGTATTGGTTGCCATTGACTAAGCATTATATATACCAGAGGGAAGCACTTCATCCTAGAACAAGCAACTAGAAAGTATCATACCTGCAGCAGTGGCATTTCATGACTTGAAAGAAATTCCACAAACCGTGGTACAACACCTGCCTCAATAACCTCATTGATAGGAGGGTCTTGCTCTACAGTAAAGGTCCCACCAGTGACCAACAACAAATCAGTACACAAAAATAAATACAAGAAAAGGCTCAAATCATCTGGTTATCTACCTACGGAGAGAAGCTTTCTAAATTTGGTAGCCACCTCCAGTTGCATAAAAGGGTCATCAGACCAAATTCCTTGTACGAGCCCAGGATAGTCATCTATCTGTCTAATGAAATTCCAAAAAAATAGAAAACATAAGTAAGTACTTCTCTGTCAAGCAGAAATAGAGCTAAGTACTTCTGTTCTACTACCCAAAATCCTATTTATCATATCTAAACCACTTTTCTAGACAACAAATAATCCAAATCAAACTCAATCTAATACCAATACCAATTCTCTGAGGTTGTTTCATAAGTTAGCGAATCAATCAAAGACAATAACAAACCAACAAAACAATTATTACAACAGTGTTCAATCAGAACACATAGTACCGTCCTTATAAATCGGGAACAAGAGTGTCAACAATGCTGATTGATTTTCCCCTTCTCCACAGTTGTCTTTCCTCTCTCCTTTATTCTACCAATGCTGCGAGTGCTTCAATTATATGGACCAAAAACTAAACAATACCACATATTTGCGAGGCATGTGTTATTTCAATCAAATAAACTAAAACAATCAAGCAACTGAAAATCACTCGAATCAAAACACAATGCAAATGCAAGCATGAATTGATTGGAAGGAAACGAACCGTAACCTTGATGTAATCGTCTTGAGAAGAAGAAGAAGAAGAGAAGAGGGGTTTTCGCTTGCTGAGAAGAATTTGTTCCCGATTTCTTTTCCGGATCTGGAGAAGGTTGTTCTCCCTTCGCCGCCGTGATTCCACCACATCAACGCCAGCCTTATACTCCTTCCTCCGCCACGCCGCGGCCGTAGTCGCCGACATCTCTCTCTCTCTCTCCCTCCCTCTCTCTCTCTGTCGGCGTCTGACAGAGTGAAATGGTTTAGGGGGGTTCGGGAAAAATTTTATTGTCGAGTTTTTAACTTTTTAGAGTAGCAGATGCGAGTGGTCTACTTTTTCTTTCTTACGACAACGAGCTGAGAGGCGGGAACAACGACAGCGACTGAATTGATAAAATTAGCAAATGTCTGAGTACCGAATATTATTACTTATAAGCTTGAAAACTTGAAAATGAAATGACAACTTTTCAAAAATTTACCTTCTTTATATATTATTTTAAACAATATTTGTATCCACCGGCTTAATACAGAATTTGTTTAGACTTTGCTAATGAAGTTAGAGATATTTATGAGTACTTATAAAATAATTAAAATAAAAAGTATTTTTAGTTTTTAAAAAAAATAAATTTATTTTTTTATTTAAAAAATAATTAAAAAAATTTATTACGTAAAATTTTTTTATATTTTTAAAATAAATTTTTTAAATACTTATAAAAAAAATATTAAAAAATATAAAATAAAAATTAAAAAGTAGTGTTTGAAAAAAGCTAAGCCAAACGGGGCTTTAGTCATGCTCCAGGCTAGTTCTGGCAATCTAAGAACTAAACGAAGTTGCGAAATTGTCATTGTTTACGTAAACGCTACCGGCTGCATACCTATGCAAATTTTCTGGTAGTGTATATGCACACTGATTTGTTTCTATACTAAGAAAATGAGATGTATTTTGATACAAGTGTGAACTGATTCTCAATTCATATTTCCTTACTTTATGTGGAGCTAAAACCTGTAAAGAGAATATGTTCCTTGCCTTGATAGGTATCATGGCAGGTATTAGTACAAAAAAAGATGCTTCAGAACAACAGCAATCACGAAAACTTCCAAGCTGACGAATGTTTAGCATCAAATTTGAGCAGTGACTTGAAGCTGCTGCATGGATAAAGGCTTCTTAGCATCAATGTTGAAAGCAGCAGCTTTACTAATAGGGTTGAGGTCATTGATCAGGATCCTCTTCTCCCATTTACCCTCCACCCTAATAATTCGTAATGATGGATTCTGCTAACATACAAGCAAATGAGTCGGGTGTGCCTGCAGACTGATCTTTATCCAAGCTTAAAGATCAATCATCACCACGCACATCTTTTTCATCATCCGACTGACCCAATTCCTTTAAAACCTAGCCAAATTCTAAAACGTTTTCAAGGGCCAAAAGGAACTAAGCAAGAAGTTGTGAATCGTCGCAAGTAAGAAGATCACAGGTTGTAGCTATGCAACCTTTCTCTGTTGAATAGCTGCAAAACCAAAATTAAGAGATAAAAGTCAGATAACATGGACATATATAATAGAGAACACGCTTATGATTCATAAGCAGCTATATTAACAGAAGTCTTTGCAGAAAATATGCATTCTAAGTGAAAGTTTTAAAGGAGTTACACAATCTGTCTTCTGATCCATTGGCGACAGTCTTAGATGTGGACTGTGCAGCCTCTTTTTTTATGCCAAATTCTGCATTTGCATCATTAAGACCAAAGGCTTGATGAGGTTCACTTCAATAACATCCTTGAAACATCATAGGGGAGCAAGTGAATCAACAGTGTCACTGAATCATCAGATTACTAATGTGCAGAACTTTCGGTTTAGAAGAGGGTAAGAGAAACATCACAGAGGGAAATAATAGCTCATTCAACCAACAAATGAAAGTGGCATTTTCTCTAGAGTGTACAATTGCACAGGTTAGGTATATTGTTTTAACAGGCGAACCGTTGACTAAGAATATGGTAAAAATAGCAATGCCGAAGAATTGCCTCAATCTGTGTACTGTCTCTATTTGTGGTGAAGTTTGAAAGTGCCAATCATGCTTCTCTTTTGACGCTGTAATGTAATCTTCAACAATTATATGGAAGATGCCTATTAAGTACTGAAACATACTTCACTATCCAAAGTTAGTCTTGAAATGCTAATTTTGTTATAGAAAGAAGATTCATACAAGGAAATTTGTAACACCTAAAAAGCACATAAACTTCATACTGTTCATTTATACAGACTAAACGTCACAAGTCACAGTAAGAAAAAAGAAAGAAGCTAAATATTACACATGTGAATAATGCCGGCACTTCAGGGGATAAATAATGAGATTGTTCTGAACAATAAGCAGTTTTTTAGCGAAGAGAATAATGAGAAGTTAACTTTAACTATTTTATAAGCTACTTCATCAAAGTAATATTTCCTCAAGAGTAGCAGATGATGCGTAGTGCATTTCATAAAATATACATTGCTTTGGTTTAAAATTTGATTGCGAATTTCAGTACTGGTCGCATGTCATTGCATCAATCATTCTACACATGCATGACTATCTAAAACGTGCTAAATAGCTATCTAAGAAAAGTTGGATTTATCTTGTACTGAACAAGATTAAGTTTCAAAGAAGTTATGTATCTTTGATCAACATAGGAGGTTAAACATTCAATCAAATGGCACTTCACTTAAACCTAAAAGAAATGAAACATCTACTACTGAATTTTTATCTTACTATTGCATAACCTGCCCAGATCCTTTAGGTCGCTTTGGTTTTAGCTAGACAATTAAATAGAGGCATTCAAGAGAATTCTCAGTAACTTACTTTTTCCTTAAAAAGTTAAAAAACACTTAATTCTATACCCATAAACTCTTCCAGAAGAAGAATAATGCATATAAATGTGGAACAGAGAAGAGGAGATGGTACTTGAGAGCATGTATTCATCATTTTGTTTCCACCAACCATGCCAAAAACGTGTTGCAATTTTCCTGTATTACGAGCCTAACAAGATAAATAATAATAACTGGAGGCCACGAGTCATGTTTTGATACTTCTTCATTTATGAGCACTCAGTTCATCCAAACTGTCAAAAGGCCTGGTTTTTATAACATAAAAAAGTTTGCAAAGCATTATGGTATAGGAATAGGAACATGTTATACATTGATACTTCTTCATTTATGAGCACTCAATTCATCCAAACTGTCAAAAGGCCTGGTTTTTATAACATAAAAAAGTATGCAAAGCATTATGGTATAGGAATAGGAACATGTTATACATTGATACTTCTTCATTTATGAGCACTCAATTCATCCAAACTGTCAAAAGGCCTGGTTTATATATCATAAAAAAAGTTGCAAAGCATTATGGTATAGGAATAGGAACATGTTATACATTGATACTTCTTCATTTATGAGCACTCAATTCATCCAAACTGTCAAAAGGCCTGGTTTTTATATCATAAAAAAAGTTGCAAAGGATTATGGTGTAGGAACATGTTATACATTGATACTTCTTCATTTATGAGCACTCAATTCATCCAAACTGTCAAAAGGCCTGGTTTTCATATCATAAAAAAAGTTGCAAAGAATTATGGTATAGGAACATGATATACATTGTGTGATCAATAGAGTGAAAACTTATTTCAGAGCTCTAAATTAGAAGAGAAAATCAGATGAGGTAATAAACTAAAAGATACCTTTGATATCATAACAAACTCAGACTAAAAGGAGGCATATCAAACTGGATTCAGGACATCTGGGCTGGAGTTCACATATACTATCTTAACGCAGAATATCCATTATTCTTGGGCAGATACCAGCCCTTATAACACTTTAAATTTCGTGAGCTGTATGGGGATAGCCCAACAAGCTTCTGTTAAAATAACATCATCAGCCAAATGAATGAGGCGCAAAAAGTATCTCAAGAGTGGGCTTTATCTGAAACAGGAAGACAAGGAATCCAATTGTTTAAAGAACTACATGAAGGAGATGGAGAAAATTGGAAATAAAAATATCAAGGTATACCTAATTGGAAGGAAATAAACAGTTGGTGGAGAAACTATTAGGAAGTGGCAAGACACGACCTCTCAGAATGGATAGTTTTGAATCATCAGTAAGCATCACATCCAATATTGAGGGCAATGGCATGAAAAGAAGGTGATTTCCTTGGATCAAACTGTTGGCATCAAGAATCAACCTGCTCCAGTAAATCTTCTTTGGGATAAGGAGTTCACAAACTTTGGAACGGCACCAGCTTCAATAAGGATGTTTTACAAATCTGATGACCTGGAAGCAAGCTGACTACTGTGCAGGCAGCCAGAGTGATACAAAGATCATAGGAAATGCTACAAAGAAATGCTAGGTGAGAAAGGCAAGAAAGATCACTGGTGTAAATTTATCTCGATTAGCTCGAAGTATGGGCATGATAAAAGACGGAATTAATAAAAAATAAAACCTTGTATAAACAGCAGAAAAACAGCTAATAGCTGAATAACTTGCTGGAAATAAGTATACCTGAAGTGGTGGGCATGTCCTGCCTTGATAAAATTTCCAGAAACCTGGGTATAAGTGTATAACATCTCCCTTGTTGACAGCATCAAGAGGAGAGTTCCAGTCCACCAACCATGCAGTAAGCTAACGTTAGGGCCAGTTGTAGCAAGTAATACAGGTAATTAAACAACACTGGATGAGGGATCATCAGAATACAGGTAATTAAACAACACTGGACGAGGGATCATCAGAAGGATTCATTTAGATTGTTGCTTCAACTTTAGCAGAAGGATAATCAGACCAAACTCCTTTGACAATAGCTTCTAAATGCCGTAAATAGAAAAGAAGTGGTCTAAATATTACTCAAGTCGACTACTACTGAAATCATAGTCACTCAAATTTAAATAATTAATTTTTTAATATAAATAAATTTTCAGAGTAAAAAGAATAACCAAACCACAAAAATAATTACCAATACATGCGTACAACAAACACAGTTTAAATTATGGTGGTTAGATAACGATGAATGGCGTTTTACAATTAATCTGATGGCATCTATATCTAAATCGAATAATGACTGACAAGCAACCTCTTGTGAGGACTAGGATAGTCAGAAAACTGAGAAATGAAACACAACAATCTTCTCAATATTCATAATTAGTTAGCCAGGAGTGGAGGTTACTGTATAAAATTGTTCCATGAAGCCACTACCTCATTTCACCATTCATTCTAACCATATTTGATGTGCATTACCAAAATATGCAGTAAGATGAGACAATCATATAACGAAACCATTTCTTCCATCTTGGCCGAAGAGTACTTACATTTACAACAACCATTACAAACTACAGTTACTATTTATGTATAGATTGAGATTGTCCAAGACATTGCAGGAGCATGCCAGCACTACATTACTCCTATAGTTACCTAGCAGGTCCTGTTCCAGTCTCCCAGAGAAATCTGTGATGAGATTTTAATGTGTTTGCAAGGTATCGATGCCCTACTAACCTTCAACTCTAGCCGACTACACCTTTCCGTCTTCCTGATCCTCCCACCACATCAATCTTCCGCAAGTTCTTGGTTTCATGAAGTTGATGCCTTTGCTTGATTTTGATAATCACGATTATCTAGAGAACCCCAGGGCTCGCAGAAACTGATGTCACCAAATAGGGAAATAACTACTGCTACTACCCATTATATCCGAGAGAAACCTTCAACGTACATCTTCCCACCAGTTGCCACAAGCATCTTCAACTACCTTCATCTTTCATGCATAAGATAGAGACGAGTGATATCATAATCATGCTGTGAAAAAGTAAGACTATATTCAGTAAAAACAAGAAAGAAAACCAAGAACTTCAAAATGTACAAAAGAATAAAATTCACAAGATGCATCATGCACTTCTCAGTGTCCTTTTACAAAATGCAAATCAGTGACAAATACAAACAGAGATATGGAAGATTACAGCAAGAAAACCAGCTTTATTAGATGAAAACAAGAAGCTCATATAGGGATGACAAATAAGACAGGAATATTTACACAAAATGCAAGCCCAGCTATTGAAATTGCAAAAACATAAGAACAGTTTTTCTTACAGAAAGTAACAGTATAACTAGGACTCTATGATCATAAGCAACTGTGGCAGGTAGCACTAGAAACTAGAGGCATGAATATAGAGCAAAAAGCCTCAAATAAGATCAAAATTAATGTGCAGACCATGCACCAGACAACGTGAATGTTCTCTGACTCACTAACCAAGTCCTTGTTCCTAATCGCTCTACAGAATTGTGATCACTAATCTTTTTGCTAATTCCAACCATCAACCAGCATACTTTGATGAATACAAGCACAGTATCTTTTGGACATTGCCTTAAAGTATAATCAAGAAGAAGATATTGACTTAATACAAGAGTATGAGTAACTTGATGAAATCACCAAAATCAGTCGCACACATTCACCAAGAGATTCCAAAAAGTCAGTTAGTTAGAGGCTAGAAACTTAAAAAGATGAGATGTACTTATTTGCAATATACATAAGCTTAATTTGGAGACAGCCAAAGAAACTCTCTTTAGAGGAACTGCGTTTATACAAACAGAATTTACAATCTTGAACTGAAAGTTCAGATGCTAGAACGTGAAGCATGGCAAACTTCAGCTATTCATTAAAAAATGAGAAAGGTAAGAGTTTTTAGGAAGGAACAAAGCACTTCAGTTAGCAAATAATTACCCAATAAATACCCAGGGTTTATCCAGCAGCAATGCCATCATTTATGATGAACTCTCTATTCTTTGCTGCCTTTTCCTTCAATTCAGTAATAATCTCTTCACAAGTATCGTGATCACCTTTGTCAAATACTTCTCGACCTGACCAAACCACTCTTCCAATGTCATCTTTTCCATATCAACTCCAATCTCCTTCTCGTCCTCCTTAGCTCCTGCCTCTCTTTGATAAACAACTTCTGGATCTCCCTCGGAAACCTTAGCTGAACAAGAACTAACCTCCAGCCTTCTCCCCCTCCCTCGGCCATTCTTCTTCTGCTTTGCAGAATCCTTCGTCTCCTCAACTATTTCTTCAGGTAACGGTTCCCCTTCTGCATCATTCTTAGACTTTGCATCGGCATTCTGCTCCAAAATCCTGTCTTCCACCTCAACCACTTCATCCCTCAGTTCAATTGGCTTCTCAACACCAACCTTAGCAGCATTCTTCCTAGTAATAGGCATTTTACTGCCTGCAGCAACCTTCCTACCTCTCCCCCTTCTTCTCTTCTTCCGCAAATCACTCTTCTCCTCAAACTCTTCCAAGTCCAATTGTTCACCTCTTTTCTCCGACATTCCATCTTTACCACCCTCACTAGTCTCCAATTCCGGGTTCACCCTAATTCCTGGCCGTCTCGCTCCCCTCCTCCGCCTAGCCGGAACCGCAGTTACCGCCTTCGCTTGAAGTGCCCGAGTCGATGGTCCACGCGCCCTCATACTCCTCTTAATATTGGTCTGCTGCTCTTCCTCGTCCTGATCAGTAGCAACAGTATCAACAGCACCAGATCTGACAGCGATAGTTGTATGCTCTCCGATTTTGATCAAATCGCCAGTGGAAAGAGAGTACGGAAGGGAAGGGGATAAATCTCGACCATTTATTAGAGTTCCATTAGAAGTATCGAGATCAATTAGCACCCATCCCGAGGAAGAAGCAAATTGAATGAGGAGATGTTTCTGTGAGATAGACGGGTCTTTGATCGCAAAGGTATTGCCCCGAACAACTCGACCGATACGAACAGTGAAGTTGGCGCCGTCGGGAGGAAGACAAGCTATTACATCACCGGAGCGCGGGCCTTTCTCCACGACAAGCTTCATTGGCGAAGAACTGAAGAAGCAATTTATCCACAGATCACAGTAGAACTGTTACAGCAATCCAGAAGCACAACTATCCTTTGATTTTGATTTTCGAGTTGATTTTGACGAGGCGGGGTTTTGCAATTTCGTTTTCGTAACTAGAGTCAAAATCGTGGATTACCAATTTCGAGTCCCGATGATACCGTTAAGCGGATGTAAGCATGCTTTTCAAATAAAATTTTTTAAAGATAAATTTTATTTTTTATTTTAAAAATAATAAATAAATAATAATAATTTTATTATATAAAGTTTTTATATTTTTAAATTTTATAATAATTTTTAAAATAAATTTTTAAATTTTATAATAAATTAAATTATATTTTGAAATACTTATAAAAAATATATTAAAAATATAAATTAATAATTAATTTTCTAAAATTTATCCAAATATTTCCTTTATTAGAACCACTTCCACAAGTCGATCCAAGCGAACCGAGCAAGTCGTCTTGTCTATCGAAATGAGCTTTTCGTCGTGGTCAAGACTGAGGCCAAAACAGGTACGATGGCAAGCAAATTTAAATCAACAAATTCCCTTAAAGGATTATCCGGAATAGCTGACAACAATATTATTTTCAAAAAAAATAATTTAAGAATTATCTGAAAGTATTTTTTAAAAATATTTTATTTTATTTGAATAAAAAAACTTATTTTTATTAAATAATAATAATAATGTTTTATTATGTAAAATTTCTTATTTTTAAATAAATTTTATAAAATATTATCAAAATTTTATTAAAAAGTAAAATAAAATATTGAAAATTGTTTTTAGAAAACGCACATGTTGATTTGAACCTTTCTAAGTGTATGTATATATGCTTGCGAATTTGACTCAACAATTAGGACCAGGTGACCCTTTTTGCGCAAGTAATTAATCTGCTAGCGAGTCATTGACATGGATAAATCATCATGTCTAGTCCAATTTTGAATTGGCAACAGACTTCTGGTTGAAAATTCATATAAATGATTCATATTAGCACTTAGGTCGCTAGCAAGATTATCTGGAGATTTGCATACCGCAGATACGCATATGATTAAGGTATGAACAAGTAATTGTATTATGCCTTAACCTTTCTATACATAGTGCGCTTTTTCAACAAGCATATTGACATTTACATTATTTTTCTAGTAAAAAGAGAATGTGTACTGCTAAATCTCACTTGAAAGATACTAAATCATGCTTCTGTTATTGTAATAATCATTTGGAAGGTTTCATGTTCTTAGTCTTTGATTATTTGAAATATATCCTCAATTCTTCGCAAAGTGCATTAATTCTTTTAACTCCTTGAATATATGATTAGCTTAATCTGATGTTTGTATCTAGTTATATTAACTTCAGATAAGGTGAATCGATATGGAAGACGTTTGAAAGTGTTTATGAAATAAAATTTTTTTAAAATAAAAAATATATTTATTATTTTTGAAAAATGATTTTTATTATTTTTATTTTTAAAAAATAATAAAAATATGTAATAAAAAAACTAACTACGTAAAAAATTTTCTTAATTTTTAAATTTTTAAATAAATTTTTTATATATTTATAAAAAATATATTATAAAATATAACATTAAAAATTAAAAAATTATTTATTCCTTACGCAATGTCAAACGGGGCTATGGCTTTGTGATCGAATGTTCATGAATGAAGCTTTTCACGTACAGATCATATACGTATGAAAGGTACCAGTAGTTTCCCTTGTATGTAAAACAAACAAAATTTTCAGTCTTGTAAAGGAGCAAGATTTAAGCTCCATAAAGTACGTAGCGTAGAATGCAATTTTATTTGTACAAGTGTACAGTAAGATGACAACAGTATGAAGTAACATGATACTTGCGGGAAAGTGCAACAGCTGCGTATACATCATCTACCAGAGATCCGGAAATTTTGTGCCTGAAATAAAAGTTATAAAAATACTCGCGTTGTTTAAAATACTGAAACGCAATCAGCAACCTCTAAGCAAACAATGCAAACATCTTGTTGTAGTTGCGTTGCAGATACAGGAAGAACGTCAGCTGCATCTTTTTGCGGTACTCCGTACTGTTTTGTCCCTCAAACCAAAAAGATAGCTCCGTCCAAATCTTTCTCTTTCAACATTTCCCATTCAGCAACAAAAGGAGCCTAGATGTCACACGATTCATCGCATATGGGCATGAGGCAGTTCAATTTCAGGTACGTGAAAGTGGAAGAAAACGAATACTCCAAATAATGTACAAAGAATAATTAGAACAATAAGACTACCAAAGTTCAAAATCTGTTGAATATCCTTGGGACACCACTTCTTTAACTACATTTCAGTAAGATAAATTTCTCTTCTCATCTGAAAACTAATACAGGGAATATAATGCCTAATCTGAAACAGAAACTTTATGCTGACAATTATGATTTTCCTTGGGAGAAAGGCATAAATCCATCCGATGCCAGTAGTCTTTTTCTCTATCTCCTGCTCTTGGCATCCCCTTTTTCTCGTCGGCTGTACAGCTTCTCCAAAACACGCTTTGCTTCACATGATGGGAAGTTACTTAGGTCATAATAGTGGGGAGCGATGTCAACAAGCCTGCACACACACACAGGATATACACTCAATGCTCCTTGCTACATTCAATGCTTCATAGCTATGATGTTTGATGTGACCAGACACAAGTGTTGCATGTTAATTTGCTTATACAGCTCATTGCTTGCCACAACTAAGCTAACAATGATATGACTAAAATGGAACAACCTGGTTATAGACCTTTCTCACATAATCCACATCCACATGAGTTGATTTTCTTACGATATGAACCTTAATTCTATTAGCAAAATATGCACAAACCTGGTATAGAATGAAAAATATTGATACTTATTTGAGTGGTGATGCATCATTCTGCTGAATGTTGTGCTTGCATCAAAACAGCTGCGTCTAAAACTTGGAATGATTGCTAAATTACAATACAGTAAGAAATAGGTAACTTATGATAATATTTTTCATGCTAGTTGCATTTCTCAAGTGTAAATTTGATTGCAGAAGGAAGTGCAAACACATATAAGTTAAATAAAGTATAGAAAGAAATAAACGAGAAAATGCAAACTAAGACATGTTAGAATGTAAGGACTAACCACTCTCCACGAACATCTGTAACAGTGCGTATAAAGTTCCTACTGGTCAACACGTATTCATTGTAGATGACCCACTCAGGCTTATGATCCAAGCAATTGGACGGGTGGAGATGAACCACCTACAAACAATTGATTTCGAAGTTAAATGAATACCTACAATATATAGAACAAAAATGGGATTGGCTTGAGGAGGCTAGGGCTTATGTCGTACCTGGTTGTCCTTAACTGTCAGGTAATGCCCTGTACGCTCAAGATGAGCTACCTGCATAAAATATCCTGAAAGGAGGGCCTTTCTTATGTTGATATAGTACTCGCGGCTGTTAAAATCTGTGCTGCACAGCTTAAGGTTGAATCTAGCCATAATGCGAACAAGCTGCTGCCTAACATTATCTGCAGCTTTCAATGCTCTTTGATTCACGAAATTTTCATAGCACCATGAGGGATCCTCATCTGCGACACAGTTTTCAAATAAAATCTGGTAAAAACTGTACCACACAACTGTAAACACTTATAAATTGTGAACTGTGTCCTTACTGTTCTGTTTGTATGCATGGTACACATTCAAGAGCGTCAGATGATCTCCATCGATGTGACTGAAACGAGCTTTAGCCTCATCTGCAGCTTTCTGTGCTTCCCTAGGCCGGAGGAAGCAATTGGGTACTAGAGAAACAAATTTGTTATCACAGACGAGGCTCACGGTGGTCAGCAGAGTTTATAAGGCGAGACGACACCATTTGCTTCATGAGAGAATAACTGAAAACTGCAACTATCTTCATCAGCCCTAGACATGCAAAAAATTCTAAGGTCATGCCGACCAATGGCTTATGAAGCCTGGCAGCATTGCAGCTGATGACAGTCCTAAAAGTCCTAATGGAAACAGTTGAGATGAGCACTTGGAGCACACTGTTTGTTATGAGCTACACCACTATGACACACTGCTATGCTTGAAGCCTCACTATGTGACTGGTTGTCAAATTTTAACCTTGAAACAAGCAGCCAAAACATGATATGCCAGTCAACCAGGATAACGTATTATGATGTCATAACTCATATTTGCAGAGTTGTTCCAACGGGGAAGACTTTAGATGCTAGCAGAACATGCAAAGCACTCTTAGCCTTGAATGGACTAGACCAAGAATTACAATAAACCATTTGAACATTTTGATCACTGACTGGCAAGCTTGAACTCAAGAGAAATTTTGCATCAGAATAAATGCCAACTGATGGAAGCGATTTTAAGAGATTTGCATGCAGACTAGGACAGACACTTGAAGCAAACAGGTGCGCCAAAAATATTGGTACTTTCAATAAAGTTTTAAAGAAAACAAAAAGGAAATGTACAGTAATGGTTGCATACCTGAAAGCATAGCAGAAACAGAGAGGATCTCATTGGAACAATTGAATTCAGGACTAACGACAAGCATCTTTGACATCTGAGGATCAAGAGGAAATTCACTCATGATTTCACCAAGTTTTGTCAAGTTTCCATCATCATCCAGAGCACCCAGATAGTTCAGGACCTCCAATGCACGCATTAATGTCTCAGGCGCAGGAGGATCCATGAAATCAAAATGCACCAAATCATCAATTCCTAATTTCTTTAAAGTTAATACTGTATTTGCAAGATTAGACCTGAGTATTTCAGGGTATGTCTGTGGTTGGAGGTCATTACTAAAACTTTTCTCAGTATAAAGACGAAAGCATTTTCCAGGTTGTGTTCTACCAGCACGCCCTGCTCTTTGATGTGCGCTAGCCTTTGATATAGGAGATACAAGCAAAGACTCCACACGAATTCTCGGGTTATAAACTTTCTGTTTTGAAAATCCAGGATCAATGACATAAACAATACCATCTATTGTTAGAGATGTTTCTGCAATATTTGTTGATACAACAATCTTCCTCCCAGGAGGGCCACCCTCCTTAAGTGGTGCTGGTGCAGGCTCAAATATTTTCTGTTGCATAGCTGGAGGCAGGGTAGAATATAGAGGAACTGCCTTCACAGGCCCAACCTGGTCACCCAAATTATTTATTTCTTTTGTAATTTTTCTGCATGCATCCTCAATTTCTTCCTCTCCTGTGAGGAAGACAAGTATGTCACCTGGAGGTTCGCACATGTGTATCTGGACAACTGTACGGATAGCAGCTTCCAGATAGTCCCTCTCTGGTTCCTGTGTGTAGAATATTTCCACTGGATGCAGCCTACCAGGTACTTTCATAAGAGGTGCTCCATTGAAGTAACCTTGAAATTTCTCAGCCTCAAGCGTTGCACTCATTACAACCAATTTAAGATCATGTCGGTTCTTAAGTACTTCTTTGAGTAGGCCAAAGAGCACATCTGTTGCCAAAGTTCGCTCGTGAGCTTCATCAAGAATTATCACCTTATATCTCTCAAGAAGAGGATCGGCCATTGCTTCTCTCAAAAGCATACCATCGGTCAGATACCTAACAAAAAAGTTTCATGAATAGGTAATGACATAAAAAATAAATAAATGGGAAATCCAACATATTCAATGGAAAAAAACACTGCTTATTAGCAGAGTAGAAAATAAAAGAAAAGGCATCTTACTTGAGAATGGTTTTGTGGCTACTGCAATCTTCAAAACGTATGCTGTACCCAACTTCCTCTCCTATCATCACATCCATTTCTTCAGCAACACGGCGGGACACAGACATAGCAGCAACTCTACGAGGTTGGGTACATGCAACCATTGAGCGCTTTCCTAAATCATCAACATCGAGGACAAACTGAGGGATCTGCACAACAAAATTTTCCATTCAGCATCACGCTTAGTTTTTAGACCACAAGTGGATTCCTTAGTATAAACAATGATATTAAACGTTATAGTTTGTATTGGTTAAACTCTGGAAAATGGGGATACAAGAGCGCGTTTGGCATCACCTTTCAAAAGCTGCTTTTCAACTTTTCCCCATTTCACGTTTTTCAATACATATTTTATAGTATTTAGAAAATTTATTAAAAATTTAGATAGTGTAGAAAATTTTACGTAATGAGATCTTTTTATTATATATATTTATTATTTTTGTGGAAGTAAAAAAGATAGAGCTCGTTTTCCAAAAAGGACAAAAATACCCCTCATTTCAGAAAAGCTCTATTTCATAAGCAATCCCAAACGCACCCCAAATAGATGTTAGATGGATTCACATTACAACAGTATACAACATTTTAGTTTTATAGCATGTGTCAATTAAAACAAAGAGAAGTACCATCATATATATATATATATACTGCCTGTAGCTCATGTCCAAGATCGCATACAAAGAACCACGATTGCTACTATCAATTAAAGCCAATCCTCACTCTTTAGACTGCTTTGATCAAAAGTCACAGAAAGCAAAAAATAGATAAACTAGAGGACAAGGATACATAGCTTCTACTTACTGAGAGACCCCAGGCTACTTACTATCAACTCCAATATCAGACAGTCCTTAATCACAACCACAAGCTCCTAGAGTCCTGCTATCTTCCTTTAACAGTTCATCACTTTGAATAAATCGATTACGAAAAACTTGAATTACCAGAAGATAACCAGTACAATATGAATCACCAAACAAAAGAACTGTGTCTGCCGTGAAGCTGCCGAATTCAGCATTTCACAATCTCTACAGACGCTTTCTATGAATCGTCACCCCATCAAACTAAATCTCCCCCAATAAGAACACTTAGGCTTTTTAACATAAGAAACTGTCTTCTACAGTCCATAAATTCCAAATTCTTTCGCACTCCAAAACAACTCCCAATCATCCATAAATTCCAAACTCTTTTGCACTCCAAAACAACTCCCAATCACCTCCAAATACAAAACTTTTGCGCTTTTACAAATTTCACCGAAAAAATTACTACTTTTTTCCTATGAACAACATTTTTCCCACAAATATGTAACTCCTTAACTCCCCGCAAGTAAAATTTCCATATCAAAGATCAACGTGATAGAACAATCATTCACAAAACTCATACCTGTGTGGTCTTTCCACTACCTGTCTCGCCAACAAGAACAACAACCTGATTAGCCTTTAGCACTTGCAAGAACTCATCTTTCTGTTGCCAAACAGGAAGAGTCTTTCTCTTCTCAAGGATCTCAAAGTACCTCGCCGAGTACGGTTTCCCAGTCCATCTATTAACCATCGGGTTTGCTCCGCCGGTGTAGGCGGCCGAAGAACCGTTCGCGTTAACAGCGGCGGCGGCGGCGGCGGCGGCGGCGGAGCGAGCAAGCTTAGCGGAGACAGATGTCTCGTCTACAACATCGAAGAGGCTTACTTTCCTTTTCCTCTCCGTTGCCATGGCCGCTCCTGAAACCCTAGATTGACAATTTATTTTATATAGAACTCTCCAGCAGCTCTCTCGAAAAAATTAAACGAAAACACCAAGAATGACACGGTGATTTTGCTTTATGGCGGGCGTAAGATTGTTCACCCCTTTGCCTATTACTTTATTACTTTTAACTATGCTATTATTTTTAAGAAAACATGAGGAATCTTAAATTTAACCCTTTTAACTTTATCTTCTTTTTGCTTTCGACTAGCGTTACAATATATCATTCGATACGAAAATTTAATCCAAAATTTATTTATTTAATTCAAATTAAGATTAAAATTTATGATACATATAAATATATATACAAAATTAGAATTGAACGAATTTAATCCCGTTATTAAATAAATTAATTCTGATTGAATCGAAAATTGACTCACTAATACGAATTGTCATATTTTGATAGAGCAATTATTTTATAACTTTTTCTTACCGTATAATAAAATTTTATTTTGGATAAAAAATTGATGATAGTAACTTATAAATTATTAAATTATATTGTATTTATAATTAATCATTCACTTTTATTTTTAGTAAAATAACGCAATATAAGAATTATAATATTACCAAAATATTACTATACAAGTATTTTTTTAATGACAATTTTAGATTTTATAGAAATATTTTTATAATCGAAAGTCCTATGATATATTTATAATCCTAAACTTTCAACTATCACTACTATTTTTTAAAAATAAAAATAAAAATATTTTTTAAAATATTCTAAGGGCCGATGAAGATATTATCAAATCTCTTTACCAAAAACATCGTGCATATTCATTTCAACTATTTATAATTTCACTCAAGTTTAAAAATTTATATTTAATTAAAAATTATAATTATTAAATGAATCGATTCGAATTTATTCGGTTATTAAATATGTTAAGTTAGGGTTGTTAATTATGATCTATATAAATTTATATATTAAATTAAGATTGAACGAATTTGATTCGGTTATTAAACTGATTGATTTTAAATCGACCTATTAGCTCAACTTTTCGCCCCTATTTTCAAGTATGATGTTGTATATTTGGTTAAAGAAAAATATCCGTAAAATGAAACATTTGGGATTGCTTTCGAAAACCTTTTTCCAAATAAAAAATATTTTAAAATCTTTTAGAAAATCAATTTAGTTTTTAATTAAAATAATAATAATAATAATTTGTTTAGAAATATAAAATCAAATTTAAAACAAAAAAGAGTCGAAACACATTCCGAACACCAACTATAACCAAACCATATATCCGTTTGTAAGAAGAAAGTAGCTAGTGTTTTTGCGCTTTCATATTTCCTAGTGTCGCACTGTCTTCTTCCTCGGAAGTGTTCTCTCTCGATCACCCTCGCTCTCAACTCTACAGTTCTCCAGCGAACTCTTTCCTTATTCCGGATAAAATCTAGGGTTCCAGTGAGATTCCCAGCAAATATCGACGGTCTTTGTTGCTATTATAGTTCCTCCATACTCTTACGAACCTTATTGCGCCGTCACCGGTCCGTCTCCTCCGTAAATTTCAATGCCGCAACCATTGTGGATCCCCGAGGAACTGTATTCTGGTCGTGTGGATCCTGGTATTGCAGCCGGAATTGACGAGTAGAGGGATAGGGAGCTTGTCAGGTTACAAAACTACCGCTTCTTTTACCTATATTTTCTGGATTGCGTGTTGTAGTATTGTGTTTATCGAAATCGTTCAGATTAATGAGGGCCTGGTGCCTTATTCGGAGGTGGAAGCGAAGCGGAGGATGTGATACAGCAGCTCAACCAGGTTGGTAATGAAACCACTTTTCCTGCATTGTTGTGGGGATTAACACCTAAAAATGCATGTTGAGTAGATTCAGATAATTTCTGTAGCTTCTGATTTCGTAATAATGAATGTGTTGATTGTTGTGTGGAAAGTTTATTATTTTGAAAGGTGGCGTCATCAAGCTTGTTTCAAGTGGACAGCAAATTGAAACTAGCTTTGAGAATATGATTTTAGTATGAGGCTCTGGACAAGTAGTTCTAGATGAGTGTAGGATGTATTTGCTTCAACTTAGGGTAGTCTGGTAGTAGTTTTAGTGGAAGACGGTCTATGGTTGAAGATTTGGGTATAAGAACGATATGTTTAGAATTCCCAAGGTAAGAGAGTAATTCTAATGAGAGACTTTGGTTGTATTATCAAATTTATTTATTGACTGATCAAATTTTCAAAAAAAAAAAAAAAGAAGATTATGATCATATTGTCCGTGTCACTAACTTTGAGTGGAACTGGTGGATCAGGTTATTAGCTTTAGCCCTCTTTATATGTCAGTTTCGTATTGTCGCTCACTGAATGGATATGTATTCCATGTAAATTATAGATCACTATATTACCACATGGTGAAAAAAGTTTAATCATGTCTTTGTATTCTAAACTAGCAAGGTCACTGTGTACCTCTAGTTTTCATCTGTTTATTCCACCTTTAATTGGAGTTTGCTTTTATTTGGAATTTCTTGCTTTAATTTATAGGAGCTCCCTTCGAGGCGATTATATCTTTCATAGTTAGATAACCTCCTCTACACATATATTTCTTCAGTTTCTAGTTATTTGCTCACCTTACCGCTAGAAACTAGTTTAGATTAACTCCAATCGACGTTTTATTATTGGTTAAGTTGGATTCTGAGATCAATTATCTACAGTTTTCAATTTGCGAAGAAATTTACGTTTTTTATTTTTCAAGATTGTGTGCAGGTGGTCCTTCAATGGATAACAAATGTAGCTTGACAGCGTAGACTCCACAAGGAATTGAAGGTAGGAATTAGTGCAACAGTTTTACCATTTGGTTCATATGGATTAGGAATCAGTAGTCTTAGTACAATCTGCAAATATTATCATATATGGTATTGACGGATGTCTGGACATGCGCAGCTGTGCTTGCATTTGGTTGACTAGGAGATTGGATGGAATAATTGGATAGTTATAGTATTGCTCTCCTTAGTTTGAAACATTATGATGCTGTCTTCTTTACTTCTATGGATCAGGCATTGTATTTTGACTTGCTTTGCTTTCTCTAGATCAGGCAACCTATTAAATAATTTGTTGTAAAGTTTTCACTGCAAGCGATTATTAAACTGTTGAAGTTGCCTGGTAAAACACTTCAACTGGTTCTTCTGTTGTTGTTTACTTAATTCCAACTATCTGTATAAGTAAGAGCTATATATGTAAGGAAACCTTAAAGCCTAGATGTTACTGATGTGATCCATGCCAGCAGCTTTAAGTTTAGTGTTTGCTTGCGATACTCTGCATTTCTTTCTTCCTATCTTTTGAGCGATCACTTATGCAAACGGATGTAGTCTTCTTATGCTATTTTTATTTGTGACCCATGTTGATGATTAACATAGAAGCAGAAGTTTCTACATTTTATCATCTGTATGTGCTTGATATTTTTTACATATTTTGTTTCATGTTTGCAATGAGAACATTGAGAGGTATCCTTTAAAGTCATTTATTTATTTTTTGGGAATTAAAATTAATTATTTGGTATTGCGTATTTCGTCTGTAGCATGAGGTGTTTGTGGTACCGCTAATTGTTTTAAGTGAACTTTATTAAACATGTTTCTCCTCAAGTTACATATATTTCCAAGTTGCCTATTTGATCTTTGAGCTACACTGTTAATAGGTTAGTGTAGAATTTCATAGTTTGGAGTTTTGCACATTTGAAGTTTTTTCTCATTGGATTTCTTATGGTATTAAGTGTAAGGTTGTCCTCTATCCAAACTTGGAATAGTGTACAGCTTAAGATACTTCTTTTAAATTTCTTATGGTGGAATCTGTTTTCTGTTGGGGAGACTCAGGAGAGTCGCAATCTAGCTTCATTTCCATATGTTTGCTGTCTAAGCGCTTCCTGTAGATCTCTTATTGTTTAGTTTTGTCTAAGTCCAAGTTAGGTTTTAAGTTTCCACAATATATCTTATATTTCAACAGTTAGAGAACTAGATTTCTGTGTATTAATGTTTATATGATTTTGGTAAGGCTGCTCTAGTCCCCTAGTAAAAAGCCTGTTTGTTACTGAGGTTCTTTGAAATTTGTATTATATTTTATATGGTGCATTTCTGGATTATAAAATTCTAGCTGCTACCTGTTATTTTCTATGCTTGTGATGGGTTATATCATTGAAAACTTAACTTATTTTTACTGCTTAGGCTTGCGTACCGGACTCTGATATTGACGCTTTATGTGTTTGCCCTTACTTTGCAACAACGGAAGTTACTCGCCCACTCCTTTTTTCCTTAGTGCGTATATGATGCTAAGGATGAAGTTAACCCTTCCATGCTTGTGATTGTACAGGAGGATTTTTTCATTGTTTTGCATAACATGCTTCAGAGCAGACCAGAAGTCTCTGAGATACACTGTGGTAAAACTTGCCAAAGTTGCATTATTGCGCTTTAAGTTTAGTGAATTTTCTGTTGACTTGTCCTATCCCTGACGTGAAGCGTTCTCCTATCCATCTCTCCCAATCAAAGTCATCTCTCTTCCTCATGTATGTAATTTTCTTTCGATTACCCCTTGTTTTGCAAATAGACTTTATACATTGTTGCATGTGATGATGTAATTAGAGAAGAAGTATCCTTGTTTTATTGGATAGATATTTTATTGATTTCATATACCCATTATTGATCTTTTCTTTTTATTACATTTTTGCTGTTTAGCAAGTTTGTGATCTGAACTCCATTACTTAAAAAATTTGATTTCATATGTGCTTCCATGAACTTGAGCTTTGGAAATCCCCACATGTAACAATTGGCTTCTTGGAGTTGAATACATCAGACTACAAATTATGATCAGATAGGCCATCACTTACAAAAAGAGATGCTGAGGTCAAATGCGTATGGGCATGCTGTTGACCTGTAGATTTATTTCAGAAGTTCTGAGAAAAGGGTATTAACTCAGTAGGAATTACTCCAACACAAGATGCATCAGTAAACTTCTCTAAAATGCATCTGCACGTCCCTTTGTCTAGCTGGGATAGCGGAATAATTATGTTCAGGGTAATCTAACTGCATAAAAAAGTGTTACTGGCAGAAAATTTATTTTGATTGTTATACTGGAGTTATGATTTCTCACAGCAATATAAAAAATAATAATTTTGATTGAATGATGAAATTGAAGAAATGCTGGATTGCAAGACCTGGAAGAGGAACAAGTGGATAAGAAGGAAAAGCTATCATATGACAAGATTTAGCTCTATGTTAGTATGGCCGTATATGTTAATCAGTTAAATATTATATGTTAATCATTTTTCCAGAGAATTCCAATGTTAGTTCTGTATATTCGTTACTATTTTGTAGCCTAACAAGTATGCGACAGAAAGCTTCTTTCTCAACTGAAGTGATATTACACGAAATTGCAGGATGTGGATAGTTTGGAATTATCGTCTCTACTAGCTGACTTGAGCAGTAAGAGAGCCTTGTCATTCATGCGAACAAGAGCATCCTCCAGCTAGTGCCCCATCTGAAAGTAGTTTTCTTTTTTTCTCATTCTATGAAAGTTTAACATGCTTGGATATTGCATCTGTGACTAAGTTCTGTTAATAGTTTTATGCCTGTTTTCTTTTTTTCGATTGGTGGATAAAAAAGTCTTTATTTGTGTTTATTTCAACTAGTGTTACAGACATGATAGATTTACTTTCTTTTTTCTTTCTATGAATTAGTTTTCACAATCTAGTATTTAGTGATCCTTTGCTTACAGAACTATCAAGAATGGTGCGGTGCATCAAGCTGTCGGCTAGGAGACATGGAATCTATTCTAGTGTAAGTCAGTTGTAACATTTATGTCCATCATATCTCTTTCTGGTCCATTGAAATCTATAATTGCTGGTACTTGAAACAACATGTCTTACTATGCAGCTACTTGGATGCTATGGAGGGGTTCTTTAGCAATCCTTGCAGCACAGGTTTGCCAAAGACATCCTAATGCAAGTACTAGTGGTTTTATGTTTTACTTCTTTGAGATATCTGCGCAATGGCCATTGCCTAAACCTGTAACTGCTGGATGGATCTTACCAGTTCGGTATCTTGATGGATGCTTCGTTATGCCTATCATGCTTGCTTATGGTCCATTTGAATGGTGCAAGTCGACTATAACCAGAAGCACATTCAACAAAATCAAGGCAGACTTCCAACGAGAATATTGACCAGGGTAAGTTCCTGTTTGTCCAAATGTAGTTTGGTTCCATCAATTGGATTTTGCTGTAAAGATGGTCATGTTACATATCGTCAGAATTAGGGGATGTTTGTGAGTGCTTATGAAATAAAGCTTTTCTGAAATTAAGAATATTTTTTAAAAATTTTCGGAAAACAAGCTCTACTTTTTTATCTTAAAAAAATAAAAAATTAAGCAATAACAAGATCTTATAACGTAGAATTTTTCTATACTTTCTAAACTTTTAAATAGAATATTGTAGAAGGTTTATTAGAAAATGTGAATGAAAAGTTGGAATGAAAAGTTGTTGAAATGCATAGCCAAACGGTGCCTTAGTATTTGAAAGAATATTGAAATTTTCTACTTTCCAATTTATGACTTCAAAGATATGAGTTCCTGTTAGTATTAATATTGACATGAAATATTTAATCGGGTGATAATTCTTGCAAGTTCGTGTGGTTAGGGAGGAATATCTATCATCAAATTATGGCAAGATGTTTTGTAAGCATGTCTTTTGAGAATAAAACTTGCTTGTTCTGAATATGACGCTTGTTTGCAAAAACGTATTTTCATTGACAACATGTAAGTATCCATAACTTATGATTAGTGGACCATTTTCAGGATCTCGGAAGGCCTGACTATGACTGGAGCTGTCTATTTGAATTGTTTCCACATGCAGAGATATATCCTGTCTTCGATCAGATTTTTCGTTACTGCTCCAGATGTTGATCTATTCCAAGAGTGGGTAGGATGGGTGAAATCATGCATGCTTAATCTTCTCGTAAAGGTTTTCCCTTTTTTGTTTGCCTATCCTTTGATCTTGGTGGTAAAGACAGTTGTTTAATTGAAAAATAACATAGATTGGTAATTCTAAGTATCTTATCTTCAAGGTAAGTGATATACTGATAAATGGCTTGTTTTTTCCTGGCAGCTCACATCAGTACACAGTTTCTGTGATCCAAATCCAACTGAATACGTCCATCATGATGTTGCAGACCAAACATTATCTTTATTTGGATCTGTCGTCTAGTTGCTGCAGCTACAGCTATATTGACTATGTAAAGGAGGATTTTTGTGGAAAGTATACTTAATGATGAGGTCTTTCCACTTTAGAAAAGTTCCTACTGCATTGGAGTTGTCAATTATTAAGTCCTCACAGCTGCCTAAAGATATGCAGCCTGATTCTGTTGGCAGATTGGGGTCAAAAGCTTGTTGAAGGTTTTTGGATTATAACCAAAATTGGAAGCCTGTCTACTCGCACTATGTGCCTAGCTATTGTGTGGGTTACGTGGCCATTGACGGGAGTGTTATTGGTTAGAAGAGTTTTCTTTTGTTCAAATGTGTCACCGGTGTTCCTTATATGAGAAAGGACAGTAATATGGTTTTGGGTTACCTCTTTCGTGGTTTCTAAGGTGAGGAAAGAACAGCCTATTCAAGCCAGAACATGTTTCAGCGTTGTTTACTGGAGAAGCAGTTGGGAATATTGGAAATAGGTTTGAAATACCTTTTACATGGTTTCCTGAGGCTTGAAGCCTGAATCAGCTCCAGTATTAGTTACATGAAAGATATTTGTATATGACAAACATGCATCTACAAAAGAGAGGGCAACTGCTTTTTGCTTGCACTGCCCTTAATGTGTATAGCTTTGAATACTTCTGTTTATCCAGTTTTTGGGTAGTGATTCATGTAAACTTGTAAATCAATTACTGCCCTTAAATGTTTATAGCTTAGAATGCTTCTGCTCATCCCTTGTTTTGGGTAGTGATTCATGTACAATTGTAAGTCCATTATGGTCGCCCTTTTAAGTATAGATTTTAAGAGTTACTAAGACAGTTATTAACATAACAACGGCTCTTCATCTTCTCCGCCTACATGAGATGCACAGGGAACAATATATCAGATGGAAAAGCCACTTAGCGTATATCTTGATTGGTTTTTTTTCCGTTCACTTGTGCTTTCTCCAGGATCTGTTGCTTCCCATCAGATGCTGCAAGATATGATTGTTTATGTTTTTTTACTGACAAGGCCCTCGTTTCCCGCAAGCATCATATACTTATCCCTTCTTGTCATGCTGGTGCACTGGAAACCAAGAGTATGTGCCAGCTCTCTCTGGACATGGTTAGCAACTTCATAACTGTTGCTCTTCTCTAGCAGTTGCTTTGTCGATTTCTTCTCCAGGATTTCTACATCATATTCTGGACATGGATTAAGCATGAAGAACAGAGGATCAAGCCCCTTCATGCCACCTGCTGATGTTCCATAGAACATGCCAACTCTAGCAGCCAGTGCAACGGGAACTATCTCATCAGTTAGCTCTGCAAACAGCGGACTGAATCTGAGTAGGTATGGCTCTCTGCATGTTGTGCCTTCCGGGTGAACTACTACATCTGTATGCTGTATGAGTTCCTTCATCCTTCTTCGATCTTCTTCCTTGTTTCGTGTCAGTCGTACTGTAGGGATGGGAGATAGGAACTCTGATATCCGGCTCAAGCTGTAGACTACTGCAGTTACAGGCTTGTTGATGGCCGCACCAATGTATATTGGATCCAAAAGTGTTCTGTGGTTGGCTACATACAAGTTCTTGGTCTTGAGCTCCAGTTTGCTGCTATTGGTGGTTGTAGAGTTGTTTTCTGGGGATATGATGAGCCTTGATTTCATGCCGAGGAAAGCGCATACCGGATAAATTAATGTGTAGGACAGGGAAGTGCAAAGTGCTATTCTGATAAGACCAAGTACAAAACCAAATGGGAGCCAAGTGAACATGGCCAGTGTGTCTGCAGGTGTTGGTCTGAATGCTATCCTGCCATCATGAAATATCAAAGGCTTCAGAAATTTTTCTCGAGGAAGGGGGTGCCACTTCGCCTTCTCTCCTTCATTAACTCGGTAGACTTCCTGTCGCAATAACAAATTACTGGTGAATGCCTATTTCTTTAAGAGATGAACGTGTCTATTTTATTGATTTTCTAATTGATAATTTTTAATGTCAACACTTAAGCTAGTTACAGATCCTATTGAGTAGATCTGATTAGTTCCTGGCAAATGGTCACTACTCACAGTTTTGTTCCTTATTTATGTAGGACAAACTGTTTCCTTTGGAACCATGGTTTAGCATCAACAAGTCTTATCTGCAACAGACCAATAAGTGCAAATTATCATGAATTGTTTTGTCTAAGCTACAGAGGGTTTCTGGAACTCATAACTCGATTACATCTGGAACAATTAAACCTTGCTCGTTGTCTCAACAGAAATCTCTTTGGAACCACAGAAGTTAACAAGGTATCTTTCATTAGAGCTCCTAACGCATGCTAGAATACTTTCCTGTCTTGTACCTAACTTCAATAAGGTTCTTCTTTGTTCTGTATCAACTTGATATGGGCTCTTAATATTTACGTCCTCCGGAATTTTGAAGTTGCAGGATGCAACTGTTTACGCCATCATAAGTTTTTAGCTAATGACAAAATGCTTGGAAGGAGCAAAGTTGCTACCAACACCTCAACTAATTAGTATTAAATTATGTGTCGTGTAAATTATGCAACAAGCATCATAGAGTTTTAATCTGTATGTAAAGAAATTTAAAAGAAAAAAACAAAAAGCATTATCTATATGCTATAAGCAACCTACTATAATCTGTGAGTAGACACTAATTAATGCATCCTTGAGTTCTATATAAGACAGTCCTCGTTAGAGGCTTTTGAAATAGATAATCTAACTTCAAGATGACACTGTCGTGACTAATAACTATTTCTGAGTTTATAATATGTCTGTAATTATCCATGTTTCATCAAGAAGGGGAAGAATCACCCTTTTTAAAATGTTCGTGAGACTGATTATATGAGCTAGGAAATTTATTTTATTTATCTGTATGATTTTTTGTAGGTATTTGTTACTATCGTCTAAAATGGTTAGGTGTACTTCACTGTTTTTATTTGTGTTGCTCCTTTAAAGGAATGCCTAGACAAATTGTGGATAGTAATCAGGTGTTCCTGGACAACCGAGTTAAGTTTCTCTTAATACGCAAAACTAGTTCCTTTTGACAATTATATGCACAAAGACGCCCATAGCTTTTGAGTTGTCTGTGTATTGATGTAATAAAATTTGTATACGAAATTACAAAAATATTAATATGAGCTTTCAAATGAAAGAAAATGATTGATGTAGTTGTTATTGAGATAATTGTTTTAAAATCATATCTTCCTTTTCTGTTATTCAAGATTTATTCACTGCGCAGAATCTGACTAATCACTAGACGGAACTGTCTAACAATTCAAGGAGACGGAAGCAAAAACACCAACAATTTTTCATTGCTTAATAATTTAAATTCGAAGGATAGAGGGTAATTTAAACTCTAGTTATAACTGAAGTGAGATGCCATACTCACATTGCAAAGGGAGAAGAGTCCATGGCTTCGCGATGTAGAGCAGCTCCCGAACCCAACAACTCCACTCACTTGATCTCCGACAAGATCTTTCAAGTTTTCACTAGCCTTCTCCATAAATCCTGTGTAGTACCCTCCCAAAACCTTCAACTCTCTTCCCACCACCTTCTCTAATTCCATATACTCCTTGAGAAAGAACTCCACCATCACTATTGGCATGCAACTCACACATATTACCTTATTACCACCTTTTCTTAAAATGTCAAAACCTTCAAGCCCAACATTCTCCAGGAAGAACTTTGGCAGCACTGCCCTGCCTGTCCTGAATTCTTTTTCTTTCAATCCGCAGAAGCTCACCATTACCATCACCTTGAGTTTGACTTCATCATTGAGACAACAGATAAAAGGCCATAATAGTAAAAGAAAGAGACCCCTCAGTAGTGCACCAGCTTCAAGAGCTACAAGCATGAAGTAAGGGAAGGTTGTGGAGGACCTTAGCAGCCCGCCTTCCAAGTCGACCACCACAGTTTTGTCACAAAGCTCCTCTTGACATGGATAGCTCTCTAAGTAGGTATTGTAAGGACTAAGATGAGGGTTCGGGTTTCTTCTATGCCTGTTCAGCCTTCGCAAAAGAGCGCGGTATATGGAGAAAAAGGAAAGAGACTTGGTTGCCATTTTTTGAGATGAGAGTGGTCTGTGCACATAAGAATGATTGACCGAGGAATCACAAGCAGGGCTGCCTGAGCAAATATTTAATACTAGAAGAGTAACTTTTGGACTAGTTCAGAACAAGGAATAAGGTGAACAATCTATGCGCTGATTTGAAAGATAGAAGTCGACTATTTCTAGATGCGTACGACTCAAGGTTTTGATGATAGTTATAGTGCAACGTTGCTGGTTATTATACAATTCTCGTGCTCAAGCATGGAAAAATTGGCAATTGCTTTGCATGAAAGGTTTGCAATTTACATCACCGGTTCTTACTCTTTACCAAGCAACTATAAATTAAATTCCAACAGTAATCTTGCATTTCACACAAACATAAAACCGAACAACTAATAGCTACAGGCATCTCCCGCTTTGTCGGATCCAATATTGTAATGATTGCTTCGCTTAGCAGTCTAATTGCTTGCAAATGATGTCTAGTATATACCTTGTTCAACTCTTCTGACTAAA
Organism: Acanthochlamys bracteata; assembly: GCA_019914995.1. Lineage (NCBI taxonomy): Eukaryota > Viridiplantae > Streptophyta > Magnoliopsida > Pandanales > Velloziaceae > Acanthochlamys > Acanthochlamys bracteata. The sequence goes on from CM034133.1 coordinate 3,985,817, forward strand.
ATTTGTCAAACTATGATCTTCAGCTTTGGCAATTTGGAATTTACCAGTAAGGCAGTAACCATAGCTGAAGGTACAGAGGCATGCAGCAGCAGATCGATTTGTTAGTCTTTGTTGATAATAAGTACAATCTGAACCGGTTTTGTGAGATCTTTCGTAAACAATCAAGCTGATGAAGACACCACCGGAAGAATGAATTCCAGTGCACCCTTGCAATCTGGATGTCATGCAAGAGCGTTGTCTTTCACATACCTTTAGCTTTTCGTTATCTGTATAAGGTATATTTGACCAAGTATATAGACCTACTCGACACATTAACGTAATTCACGTAGAATGCTTTCTGAAAAACAAAATAGCTTTTGTATTCATTTGACAGTTCAATTATGTAGACATAGGCGGAAAAAAAAAAAGAAATTAAAGCATACATGCGCTCTACCAGAAATTAGTCAGAAACATAAGTTGCTAAAATTTTCTTCTTTGATATGGCAAACCAAGTTAAGTGTTTTGCTTCTCTGATTCTATGTTCATGTCAGTGATCAGCTATACCATGCAGTGTCATCATCTTTTGTAGGTTAAAATGGTTATGGTGATGTTAATATACAGAGATCAGTCTTGTTCGGAAGATTGAATGAAATTACACTGTTTTGAAAGGTAGTAATCTTAAGCTCAGAAAATTAGTGAAATGTCTTTTTGCAACTTGTTAAACTTCTGTAGTTTTCATTGGTCTTCCAATTTTTCTCAGTTATATTCGGATTCATTCAGTCCATATCATCAACTGGAGTATATATGTATTGGCTAATAATAGTTAGTTGTGATAATTTTAAAAGTCAAGCATGTCTTTTTCCAAGATGGTTGTGCACATATTTTCTACCACCCATTTTGTGCACGATATTTATTATTGTTTAATTTCTTATGTTTGCGATTATAAGATTTGAAAGGGATCCACAACTGTTAATGTAACCCCTTTTAGCGGAGCACCCCATGGCACCCCCCCTTTATTCAATTTCTACGTCTTGGATAGTATTTGAGCCACAAATGTAGTGTTCGGATCGCTATCATAGTGTTTTGGATCACATTTAATTCAATATTGTTTCATCACCATGCTTCATGAATGCAAAAGAGGGGATGGGGCTATTATGTGAAAACACATCGTGGAAACGGTTCCACCATGTTGCCACATAGAAGCAAGAAGAAAAACGCTGTCCACTACCTTATTAGTATTTGCATTATTGTGGAAAACTGCTTTAATATCGGTAATAGTTTTAAAATTATGAGTCCAAATAATCCATATAGTTTAGGCTGTTTATCTGATGTTGATATGCATGGTAGTCAACTTTACTAATAGTAGCAATATATGCAGGTTTTCATAACTAGGCGGTTCCATAAAAACAGTCGAGTATGTTTTTAATAGAAAATGAATTACTAAAAAATAAGTTATTGTAAATAGTAACTGTGTTCTTTTAGCAGAAAATGAATTTAATTTTTATTATATTTTAAGAAAAGTTAGCTGAAAATAACTTTATGTATTTTTATGTGTAGTTAAGGGCTTGTTTTAATTGGTAGAAAATAAATTTTGTGAAATGAGTTCGGTAGGAAGTATAGCAGATGTGAGTTTGATGAGTTCGAAGTAAACTTCAATATAGGAAATGAGTTTCAGTTATTGGAATGAAAAGAACACACTCTACGCATACTTTTAAGTTTGTAAGTCTGGAAAGGTTCTTAGATTTTTACAGATACAATATATATGTACCTCAAGGAAAAACGTTGCTGGCAGTTGTTCTCACTTTGAATTACTTGTGAATGATAATTTTCAGAAATACTTATGAGACGGTAAAATGTAGCCAAATTAATTCCTATTTTGCATAATTTTTCAGGAAAGAGAGGGATTAATTGGAAGAAAGAAAACCTCCTTCCATTGTCAGGCGTTGATGATCAATGTTAAGTGGTCACATGCATCAAGCGCCTGCTGGAAACTCGGCGTTACTTACCACGATCGCCAAAATTTAATTGCGTAATGTGTTACAAACAGTTTTAGTTGGTCATTTCGCTATTGAACAGACGCCGAAAATTTTCAATCATGGATATGCCTATTAATTGCATTAATTTCGCCCAGGATACGTAGTCGGCCAAGAGGCACCGCCTTGATTGCTTGACAGAGGTAGATGACTCGAAAGCTGATGTCGCAAAGCATTCCTTTCCAATTCAATAGAAGAGTTGGATTTGCAAGCATTTTCTCTGATGCACCCACCCTATACTGTGATCTGTCTTAAATTTATATTCATTCATTATAAGCTATGACTGCAAGCTATTCTTCCTGATGATAATATTAAAATAACAGTATGGGCTTTACAAGCCCAGTAGAAAGGTGCAGTGATCTTTGAAGCCTGTAAGAGGCTGACAGTACAAGACCCAGCTCATAATTAAACCACGAGTAACCAAATTTAACAGCAGCTGCAGGCCACGTGACTAAAGTTTCCAACAATATTCTTGCAGCACTAAAGATAACTTTTATGCTGAGTTGCCGTTTTTTCGAAAAAGAATTTAAAAATTAAAATTAAAAATAAAAATATTTAATAAAAATAATATTTTATAATTATTTTATATTATAAATAATTTTAAAATTAAATTTTAATAAATAAATTTTTAATAAATATGATTTATTTTAATTTTTTAAGTTATTTTTTATTAAAAATGAATTTTAAAAAAATGAATTTGGCTGAATATGTAAACACACCCTAAATATGTATAGAGGATTTCGAAGAGATATAGAAGGCGTTTGGTACTTTTTTGTATTGTTTTTCTAAAAATAATTTTAATTTTTTATTTCACAATTTTAATATAATTTTTATAAATATTTAAAAATTTTATTGAATAATTTAAAAATTATTAAATATTTATATAATAAAATTTTTTTAATTATTTATTTTTATTATTTTTTTAAATAAAAATAATAAAACTTATATTATAAAAATAATAAAAATATTTTCTATTTTAAAATTTTTTTATTTTACTTCAAGTTAAGGGAATGGGCAAATGAGAATCCAAAAGTATGAATTAAAAAGAGTTTCGGATGTAGGTTGGATGCTTACGCGAGAGCTTGATGTTCCAGGTGAAGGATTTTGCTCCCTATTAATAGCATCACATCTTCCTACTAAATGGTTGTGATTGCTTTAATTTAATAATAGAGAAAGCTTATCTAGAGTCTTCTCCTATATCTTTATAGATATTTTTCTTACAAAATATCTAAGATACTTTATAGATTTCTCCAATACTTTAAGATAGATGGCTTACTTCGGGTGGTCTTTACCTTGATGGTTTCGTCTTGTACATCTATAGCGTTAAAATTGTTCTATACCAAAGATGGAGTTTTCCACCGAAGTGACATTCCTGTCATTCTTTAGGTGGTTGGTTTGGATACATTTAACCTTCATGTATGACTGCGGTGCTAGAAACAGGACTCGCAGCAAAACTATATTTTTGTCTTGTCAATATTGACGAACTTACTATACAGATACTTACAATACGTGGAAACATTGGCTTTAATACCAAAGATCATAGAACTAAAATTTAGCGCTGATTATGCGGAGCTTAAACAACTTTTATGTTAAGTTGTAAACAAGCCTAGAGGATTCCTAAGCGGTAAACGAGAATGGAAGAGTAAAAATGAAATAAAACTTTGCTAGGTGGCTTCGACGCTTACACGAGAGCTTGATGATTCCGAGTAGAAAATGGTGCCTCCTATTTATAACATTTCATCTTTTCTAATAGATGACGGTGATTGCTTTAATTTAATTTTAGATATATTGTGATATTTTTTAATACTCTGGAATGGATGGCTTACTTAGTTTATCCTTGGTAGGCCATTTTGATTAAAATTAAATGGTCATTTGGCCAAATCTTCACAGCGCTAATAGGCAATTCACCGGCTCGAAGCCTCGAAAGCTGTACAAGGAAATTCCATGGCTATATTGGTTACGAGATACGAAAGAAGGCTGGCGTTGCCACGTTCTTCTCTGTGCTTCCATGGCATACATCCACATGCGAACGGGGTTTGATTAGCAGATGCATAAATGAAAGGATTATAAGCAGACTGGGAACGGAAGACCTAGGGGATTCTGATGAAGTCCGGATAGCAGCTGGAGACATTCACCCAATATCTACATATACTAATACAAAACAGGAATGAACATAACCTCTCTTCTTTTGCATACTGGCAAACAGCTCCCCAGTTTGTAAAATTAAGTTCGAAAAGTAGAACTCCAGATTTTTTCTTGAAGGACCTAACTCTAGTTTGATTTAACAAACTTGATTCTAAAATTGCTTAAATATTGATGAGTCCCCAAACCATGGTTTGAATGATTATAGTCAAACACTCAATTGTAAAATCACTTTTCGAAAAGCAAAAACTTCTTCAACCCGTGGTTTCAAACTGTAAGTACCAAGCGCGCCCTGAAAAGCATACCATGTTGCTAGAAAACAGACCGTTATGTACATATATAGGCCCTAAAGGGGGATACCAAATGAAACTGCTTTATAACATAATTATACCTTATATAGTTATCAGACTAGGTACAGCTGAGATTAGTCATGCTTGTGAGCTGTTGCTATCAGCTTCCCAAAAAATAAGCTTGCTTCAAAAGATAGCTTGTCAACATAATCAGCACGAAAAGGTGTATTCAAACCAAGTCGAGAGACTTGATAAGCTGGCAGTAGTCTCATGAACAAAAACGCCCAAAATGGAGCTACTAAGAAGTCGCTGCCTTGTATTCCAAAAGGACGTCATTTATCCTTGTTGACTGAACGACACTTCTCTGATTGTTGTATGGGTAGTCAGCAGAAAGCCACAAAAGACTCTGCGTAGACAAATCAGCTGTGTTTTCGCTGAAATTTGAGCAAGGAATAAGACCAGTGAAAGCAGCACTGGCTGGCAGCTGCATAAGACTTTGCAGAAGATTGGTAGCGGGGTTAGTCGGCTGTTGTGCAGTAAGATGGTTGCACTCAGACGTGAGTTGGCCTCTGCTGTTTAATGGTGATGATTTCTTCATCCGTTTCCCAGAAGATCCTATAGGCAGATCATTGTTTGCTATGGCTTCAACATCATATCTACTGAGCTCAAAGTTGGTGACGGCATTGGCTCCCCTAAATTTGATAGCGGCTACGTCATAAGCTTCAGCAGCCTCTTCTTCAGTTGCTATTTAAGAAAATGAAACACACATTTAAGATGTGAACATTCTCAAGACAACTAGTGTTGCTTCGTTGCATTGATTGGTTAAAGCAAAGAAGGTTCTATGGGCTCAATGTAAGTCAACATTGCACTATTTACCAAATGTTCCTAGGTAAAGATCCTTATTTCCTGCAACACGCCCTATTCTTGCTTGCCATCTTCCGTGTTGGTGATGCCTGTAAAATGAAAAGAAACTTGATGTTAGCACTTAGCAATGTTTTTTTTTTTATAAAGTAGAATGAAACCAATTTATGGCCTTTGTGATCACTTAGAATACCTTGTGACTCCTCTGTAAATAGAAGCACCCCTTGAGAAACCACTGCTATTCCTGGACAGTTCAGAAAAACATATAAGCCTTCTTTTCAAAAATCTCGAAGTGACAGAATGGTTAGAGATCCAACTTCTTACCTCCTCAGAGATGCAATAAATTCTTGCCTGGTCATGTCTTTCATCTCTTCAATCTCCTTGCTGTAGTTTTCAGTCTGCAAAAATAGACTAATTAAATGAAAAAAAAAGATATTTAAGTGAAAAAATAAAAAAGAGACTGCTATAACAACAAGTTCTGAGATGTCAATTGATGGAACTTTTGAAGTGTTCTCAGATGTCTCTTGTGGAAAATTTTAGTGTTTTGTTAACTTCAATATTTAAAAATGATATGGAGCAAATTACATTGAGCATGAATCTGCAAGTGGAAAGTAATACATAGAGAGGCTCCAGTAAGGATACCATTCAATTGAAAGAGGGCTGTAAGGAAAATTGATATGTTTCCATAAGTCGACAGTTCTACGAGACAAAGCCCATAGATGGGTATATAAGAATGATGACGTCGTGTACATTACCGGAAAGTTAGTTGTCGCACAGAGACCCCAATACTTCAATGCAGCCAAATCATAGGCCCTTGCTGCCTTTTCATCCTTGTCATATCCTCCTGTATTACATCAATGTGGATATCAAAATTTGAGCACTCATACGAATCCAAGTTGCTATAGCATAACAATATGAGAAGAAGTTCTTACCAAGATAAACTGAAGAGTCCATATTCAAAGGAAATAAACATGCCAAAAGAAGAAAAAAGGAGAGAGGTTATTAGTAGAACAACTTTGAAATTGTCAAGTAATCACGTTAGATATTATAATGCAACATACCAAAGACATACAACATTTGCTAATTCTGAATCTTATTAATGTTAGTTCGAAATCACAAAAGTCAAACATTTATTGTACCTCAGATGGACATAGTGATAATATATAGAATGGTCCTTTATTTGTGTATACTGTACAAGGTTTTATACAGAAAAATCAATCCTTGAAAATGGCTTCAAATAATACATGAATTTGCATCTTTATTAAAAGATACAGAAACTTAAACTACAGAAGCAAGCAAGTTTGCACTACAGAAGCACACAGATACGACAACTGGGAGGACGTCCACCATAAGTAGAAGGAAAGCCAATTTCAACAATCTAAGATTCACGACACTGGAACCCCAGTTAAATCATTAAAGTGGCAATTCGGACTTCCAAAGATTTGCTCCAACCTGCTAACTAAGCTTTATGTAATTTTCCATAAAGCTTCCAACTAAATCACTTGTTAAGACTATAACGTCAGACAAACAAAAAGAGCCCAATCTGTTTCAATAGTGGCCAAATCCAACAGACTCCCAAGTCTGTGATTGTTCACCTCCGTCTAACAAAGAAAGTTTGGTCTGAGATGCATATATGGCACATCACATCAATTGAAAATACCTTGTCAGAACCAAAATGAACAACTCATCCTGATTTGCTCTGCACAAATTCGTCAACTTAAAGCATTTTCAAATACATCTACATTACTGGAAGCAAATCCTATAATTCATACCAGATTTCTTGGTATTAAATAAAATCAAGTGGCAAGGCATACTCATACTTTACGTACTAATCTACCTAATTTTAACCTATAGGTGCATAAAAAGTCAGAAAAGATGGATGCAATATAACAGGAACTCACTACATAAATTAGAAAATATTCTGCGAGTCTGTGACAACAGACATTGCAATACTAACTTGACATGCTTATAACCAACTCACTTCTTATGAAAAAATTATACAAAGAATACAAATGGAGAGACCACTATGCTTGGAGCAGTACTCCAACTTCATAATCCTATCAGTACTAACAATTAATAGAAAATGGTATATATCTACTTACCTTAATAAGGATAAAAACTTTTAATCAGTGGGTACAGCATACAGGGTCTTAATAATCACTGCAGCAGTGCCATTTTTGTACAATAAACCAACAATATATCGAAGTGTTAAAGGAAAACCATTTACCACATTAAATTATTGACTTAAACAATAACGCTGAAGATAGTGACAGTATTTGGATAATCCCCCATCCGATGAACGTATACATAGATCCATGGTCTATAACCGGTAAGAAGTAAAGTAACATCGAACCCTTCCAATTCCAGGTGTGAATGAAGAAAACCCAGAGACTCGGTCATGTCTACATGTTTCAAGCTTGACGAGTACTAGACAGACACAGGACAAACACAACAGGCCAGGACAAAAGAAGAAAATAAAACTGAAGCCATGCAGAAGAGGAGGAGAAGAAGAAGCAAGAGAAGCAAGCAGTTACAAAAGTTTGAAACTGATGCATGGTCTCAGGAATCCCACACAGTATTACGTAAAGTTGTAATGACAGCAGTTTTTCTACTAACTTCATAATAATTTATTGTCATTCTAGAAAGAAACAAACAAGAAAGAAAAAGATGAAAACATGGTCAAAGATACTGACGAATGAAGATTGATATGTTCAGTTGAGCGAGACACAACGTCGAAATGAAAAGCTGCGCTGCTGCTGCATATAGCTTTTTAGCCAAACAAAAGAAAGGATAACTGATGTCTTTGTGTTGTCACTTCACGCTCTCTCTCTCTCAAACCATCTTTCTATCCATCACTCTCTAATCAAATTAGCATCACTGTCCTTTCCCCAAGATCCTAAATATATCCCCCTAATAGGGTTAGTAATCCTCCATATACCCTATCGATATCGTTTCGTACTGCATGGTAAACTGTATAGCTTCCCATCATCATGATACCATCAAATCTAATGGGTGACCATTTCCTAACACCACTCCATCCATGCAAAATTGCAATGTATCATGTTCATGTCTAGTCCCAACAAGCACTGTTCACTTTGGAACAAGCAACTCATACTTCCATCTGTTTAAGATGTAGATTTTTTGTAGTATATGAGTTGAGTATTATTGCATGAATTCGGCAGTATGCATTCAAGTATATTCAACTATATGTCAATCTTAATTAAATCTATTTTGACCTCAACAAACAGCGCCTTAATTTCATTTTAATTTCTAATACAAATTTCTCCTCCAAGTAAAAGAAAAAATAATATCAACTAAGAATGTGCATTATGATTTTATTCAAAACACTAAATCAAAATGCAGAACATTACTACAACAAAACCAAGAGTTCATGACAAACATTCAACACAACAAATAGCAAGAAGAACAACAACAACAACCCATGTAAAAGAAATCACTACTCAAGTATTCAGAGCTTGTTAAGTGCAAGTTGGTGCTATTCACATTAACATTGATATGGGATGAATGAGCTTGTTATGTTGCATGCATGCCTTGCATCTTTTTATTAGCTTATCAATTATAAGTTCAAAAACCGTTCCATTTAACTGTTATATTTCTATTCCGCAAAATAAGTAAATAACAATTGATTAACTCTGACTAATCCCGTTCCTCCCCTTTCCATCACCGGTCAATCTCTGCATTAATACTGAGTACTCGAACAAAGAGAATTTCCTTCTTCATTCATTAATTATCAATACTTTATTTTTCAAACTAAAAACAAAGGACAATCGAGTGGGATTCAATTCAATTCGATCCAATATCTAACCACAAACCCTCTGCACCCAAATTGCCTGCAGCTCCTGAAATCTGTACCTGCTCCCAATTCCCCAAATGCTCTAAAATCAATTAAGGGTGCGTTTGAAATTGATTATGAAATAAAATCTTTTTTAAAATGCAAAATATTTTTATTTATGAGTTTTATTTTTTTATATCTAAAAATAATAATAATAATAATAATATATAATAAAAAAAATTTATTAAGTAAAATTTTTTAATTTTTAAATAAATTTTTTAAATATTTATAAAAAATATATTAAAATATATAAAGTTAAAAATTAAAAAAAAAGTATCGAGAAAAATCTGAACCAAACGCACTCAAAGAACACTGAGAAAATTATTACTACTAGGGAAAACTAATTACTTATTATTTCTTTTTACACGAGCGACAGAGAGAGAAGAAAAAGTCATTAGAGTTACCCTGACGGCCTTTGCGCTTCTGGCCTTCACGGCGGCACGTGTTATCCCACAAGTGCGCTTCGTAACGCCCAGTCCACCTGTGCCTGCCACACGTATAAACGTACACGTCAGCATACTAAACGACAAAATTTCAAACTAGCCCTAACAACAAAAAGAAAAAACACAGACGTCGGTTAATGTCTCACCTGGTCACCCCTCTGTACAGCGACGTTCTAGCCGGAAACCCTACCGCCGGTTTATCCTGCGAAACAACAATCTCAAACCCGCCGTTTTCCAGGGATAAATTTGTATGATTTCCTGTCGTCGTTGATGTAGAGTCTTCGATTTCAGAGCCCAAGGGTAATTGGAGTGAAGAGGAGTTTTCTTGCTGGGAGGCAGGTTCTTGATCAGGTTTGGTTTCGCATGAGTGATCAAGATGCATGGAAGAAGAAGGAGGGTCGGTGGTGGGTTGATCAAGGAATATGTCTTCGAGTTTCGGTGCTTGAGGAAAGAACTGGTAATGGTATGGAGAACCATGGTCGGCGTAGTAAGAATTATTGTAGTATGGAGCAGTTGTAGTAGTGAAGAGGGAAAGAGGAACGGTGGTTGGATTAATCGGTTTTGGCTGTTGATCATATGATGTTGAGCAAGGGTGAAGAAGTATTTCACGAGTAGGTGGGTTAATGGAGAATGAAACCAAGTTCCCAGTTACCGGCGCCATGAAATAACAAAACAAAAACAGAGAAAACTAGAATAGAGCAGGCGTGAATAGGTAGCTAGTGAAGAAGACAAAAGTATATAGAGATTAGTATTGTGTTCAAACGAGCCTAAGGGATATATGAAATGGTGGAAGGTGGAAGGAAAGAAAGAAGACAAAATGTTGAAGAGGGACAAATACTATAGTAGTGGTAATGGGGAGCGAGAGTCGTAGAAGAATTGAAGAAGTTTTGGTGGAACCCGTTATGTAAACTAAGTTTTTGTGAAAATGGTAGAAAGAGGGGATCAGATGAGAAGCTGGTGTGGAGGAAGTAATAGGAAGGCACCGGGATTGTTGGACAAAAGGTCGCACAAGAGCTTTTAGCTTTTTGCCGCAGCAGTTAACATTCATTCATTCTCCCATTGAATCTCTTACAAAGCTTTAGAAGAAAAAGGAGAGAAGGAATTGAAGCAGAAGAGAACACAGTGGTTAAGAAGAGAAATGAAGCAATGGGAACAAGCGCGCGGGTATCCGGGCGGCGATGAAGAAAAGACCGACTACAGAAAGACACCAGGTAATAAGCAACCAAACAGCGCGCTACACATAAAAGCAAAACTTTTCAATTCGTTCGCTTCCCAAAACAAAAACAGCAAGAGAAAAAACAAATCAAAGAAAGGAGATAACGAGGGGGGAAGGAACGGGCACCTTTTCTCCCAGAAATGGAAATTCTCGCTTATATATATGCACGAATGACGTATATACCCCTACGCAAATAATAAGGTGCAGTGTTTACTTAAAGATGTGTTCGATAATTAATGGAAAGAGTAGTGTTATTATTGTCAAGTACTTCTTATCGTTTTTATACTGCGGCAATCAGTGGAACAAAATAGTTTATGATTTGGGAAAACTATTGGTTCATACATTTCCTGTTTTGTGTTCAGCAACATCTGTCCAGGTGTGTTACATGCGGAGGGGTTCCGGGTTTTCCGTTGGCCAAAGGAATATATTAGTCCTTGTACTTTGTAATAATAACAAGAACGCCCTGTTGGATTGAGGATTTATATATCCGTAAGACGTACAACAGGAGCAGAAGAAGTGGAACAGGTAACGGAACGATGACTCAGCTGTTTTGTCTCGTCTAGGAAACAGCCAAATTTAGGCCGCCTCTGGAAAGTAATGGTCACATATGCGTACTTAAAAAGTGTTTGAAACTAGTACTCCAGTGCATAATAGGATAGATTTTATCTAATTAGATATCCTTGTTATCATAGACTTTGAGAATAAAGTTACTAAGTTTTTTTTTTAGTTTTCATCACAAATTTTCAAAATTAAATAAAAAAATATTAAAAAGAAAATATTGAAAATATTTTAAACTATTAGCATTATACTTTTATATGGAACAATTATAAATACAAAATTTGAATTTATTTAAATATTAGAATTATTTTGTTATAAAATTAAGTCAAAATATAGTTATATTATACTCATGGAAATAATATTACTTGCATCGAAAATAGATAACGATAATTTAAATATAATACACTTCAAAATGTATATAATTTGAAACAATTTGTTTTAATTTCTATTTTGCACTTGTATATTTAGATTCATACAATATGTTTGTCTCTAAATAAGGAACTTGTAAAAATTTAAAAAAATGTCTTCTATATTCTACTCGTATATATAAAGCTAACGTTTTTTTTTAAACTAAGCCAAATTCACAAATATTGAATAAAGTACATTTTGTTCATCATCAGACGGATCACAAATAATAACGTATAGATTTAAGATAATAAAATGCCTTCAAACAAAAAGCAAATTGTAAAATCCTAAATCTAAAATGAAATATGCATGCAGCCACAGAAAGTGAATAAAGAGTTTAATTTGAAAAAGCATTTGACTAGACAATCTAATTAAGTATCATATCAAATAAATATTTTATATATTTTTAAAATATTTAAAATATTTATAAATTCTTTTAAATAAAAATTATAAAATTATATATCTTTTAAATTTTATGTGTAATTTTATTCTTTTAGACAAAATATCTCGTTTTTTAAAAAATTAAAATATTCTACTTTATTTAAAAATTTTTGATTTCACAAGTACCCCAAACGCTTCCCTAACTATTGCCAATGAAGCGTGAGTACAGTACCGAAGCAGAACATCAGCTGACACGTTCAAGGAACGCGTAAAGCATAGAGTGACTATTGACTACAACAGCAATGTATTATGTTACTCCACTCTATGGTCAACAAAAGCATTACTTACATTTATGGTGATGCTTGCCATTTGAAGTTTTCATTCATATAATACATGTAATAAATGAATGTAAATGCATCCATTTGCTTAGAGAAGAAAAACTTAACTCCATATGTTGACATAATGCAACTTCGAAGACTCAAAATTTCTTTCCAAAATTAATTTCATCTTGCTCATATAATCGGTTCCGCGAGACAGATTAGGGAAAGTAAAATACATTGAGTCGACTGAAGAAACAGGTAAAAGAGATCAGTCACAATTGAGGTCTGACACAGTGAAGCAATGTTAGAGATTGGTACAGCAATAAGCTACGTTGGGATTGAAATACAACATAATAGGGCCTAAGTCCTCTTGTTCTCTATATAGCAGTCACAAATCTCTTCATATATACAAGAGGAACTCAGGAAATACAAAAGTATGCATATGCTACCTCCTCGAAAAGGATAGCTACCCTAATTGCCACTAACCAGAAGTGGAACTTTGTAGCGTGAAACGTTCCAAGATTGACTCATTCTGAAACACCGCCTCACGATGAAAGCATCGCTTAGCACCATTGTAAAAATGACTTGGAAGCTTGTAGTGCTCTTATTATAAAAGAAATGCTAACAATGTTATAAGCAAGAGCATTCCTATAGTTATCATTTAATTACAGCTTCTACATACATACAATATAGGATAAATAATGGAAACATGATACAGGCTATCATTGAAGATAGACTTACCCAGGAGATGCAGATGTCGACCCAGAAGGTGCATGGGACGAGAGATCCCTATAAAATTTGACTGAGATGAAGCCGCCATTAGTTCTGACTGATGATTCAGGAGATCCGTGAAAGCTCACTCTTGATGGCCCTTTGTAGAAAAATCCTGTATTCACAGAAACAAAGATTTAAACCCTTTTTTTTTTGGATAAGGATTCAAAACTAAAGATCCACATGGAAAAATGATGACAAAGAGCATCCAGTAACAAGTCTGTTCCAGTGAGGTGCACCAAACTCCTAAAACTATTGGGAAGGATTTCTCGCTGAAACACTAAAACCTACTAAAAGTTGTATACAAGAAATCTAACAATATATTGCCATTTTATTAATCACATAGATTTGTTTGTGTTTCTGTCTCTAAGAACTGAAAAAAGTTCATAAAATAATGGAAAAAAATGCTCAAAAGAAAATAATCAGGTTTCAGTAAGGCTATCATGCTAAATACTTAACAGCTTTCAAGATAACAAAGAACATGTAGTTTGTTAAGAATCTTCTAGAAGTATAAAAAAAATGTCATAAAGTATCCTAAAGAACTTGGTTATTAAAAGAGGCCAACTAGCTCGATATGTAAAATGGAAAAAAACTAAAAGTTTCTTCTACTGCAAGAAATACTCTCGAAAAGTATCTAGAAGAATCTATGACATATGCATGTTTTACGGAATGATGAAGATCCCATCCCAACATACCCATAACAAATAGTAATTTAACATGCTTTGACATGATCTCCTTTGACGTATGGTGATATGTTTAAGTTACATGCTTAGCTTAGTTCAATTATGTGTACGCAGATGAGGGTGGATTGAACAGTAAAATTAAGTGAAAGATAGGAAGAAGAATGAAAGACAGAAGCAAAATACATTGGTCAGAATCCAATCAGAAATACAAATTAGATATATTAATAAAAAGAGATGTATCCATTGTGGTTAAAGGTATTTAATTTGTAGGAAGTGAGTTTTACGAAACCGAGTTTGGTGGAACTGAGTACGGTAATAAGTGACTTAGAGGTGAGCTTATTAAGTTCAGAGTAAACTGAAACATAGGAAGTGAGTTCGAACTAAAAATCTGGCGAAAGAAAATGAGTCCCGTGCAATTGAAACAAACCCTAAATATTGTAGTCCTGGCATAGATCTAAATATGGGTCATTGCTAACCACAGATTCTGCAGTTGAAAGCTTTTGGACGTGCTATGGCTCAACTCATTATTCAACATTTTACCATTTGACAGTTGTGCAATATGGGTGCAGGAATACCTGAGCAATGAAATATTATATTTCAATTGTCAAAACTGATGAAAGATGGCCATCTTCATCAATTTGGTTAAAGTAACACCCTTTTAGTTCTTCACTGTTATTTGAGCTAAGATGAAACCTTATATGTCCAATGAAGCTCAAGCTACAAGCCAGAGATTTGGAAGTCCTACTATAGGCATGGGTGGCGGCATGGCAGTTGAGTATTAAACTGAGGAATCCACTTTAGCTAACTTTATCTTTTTGAGATATCTATCTAATGATTTCCTAAGAGCCTGTGACCCAACTTCACCTAAACATGTATCAATCTTCACCTCACCTTAGATGCGTATCTAAACGGAAACTCATATCAGAAAATTCTATTAGAAAAGACACATATCCTCAGTGGTACATGAAAGTAGAATAATGAAACAAGATCAAATTCAGCTTGACCAACTAAAGACAGTTTTAATCAAGCTTACACTAACTGAACCTATCACGAACATTTTCCAACCAGATAATTACTTTCACTGTAAATTTGCAATGATCTATTACTTAGAGAACTCTAAAACTTATCAATATGGCAAAAGAAACCTGACATGAAGCGAAGATTGTGAAAAACCAATATTATAAACACACTATACCTTACCACAGTATCACAAGGCAGAATAGAATAGTAATGACCAACGCGCATAAGTTGCTACTATTCGAATTTGACTTAGCATTTTTCAATTTCTTCAAAGCTTTCATCCGCTCAATCCTCGTCCTCTTCAGCATTGCAATTTCAGTTATCTCTCTTACAAGCTTCTGGTCAGCAATATCTACCAGTGGGGACTTAGGCGGCCGTGGCGGCTTAGGAGGCTTCTTACAGCTCTTCTTCTTCGGCTTATCTGAACCCTGCTTCTCCAACACATCCGCCCTTTCCTCTCCTCCAGAAAACCTTCTTTCCAGAAATGCCTCTCCGTTCTCAAGAGCAGAATTAATAGAACTCATCCAACTGTCACTCATTGAACGATCATTCATCCAAAATCCATTCGACAACTTTTTCCAACACCATGTTGCCTAACTCCATGTTCATCAACAAAAACAACAGCATCACACACAATATTGTTCGTGCCCCACTCGAGATCGGTGAACGGCTCCTTTTCACTTGAACTACTTTGAACCTTCAGAATCCCAAAAACCTCCCAAATCACACATTCCACTTCAAATCCATCGAGAAGTCTGGTCTTTCTACGGACAGAAACTCCATATCTTCAATCTAAAAGCAGAAGAAAATTTTACAAATTCCTATATCATTAAAAAATATAAAAGAAAAGAAAATCATTCCAACCTTTTCAAACCCAAACCTGAAATAAAATAGAAGAATCTTCTAATATCTCAGCCTGCAACTCGAAAAACGTTTACAAACGACAATAAAACGAAATTTTGATAAGAGAAGATCGAACCTAATAGATCAGGACAACTCACCTTTGTCTATCCATCTCCAGTTGTTTTTGAGATCCAGCACCGACAGCATTAGGATTCTTCTAGAGTTTGAAAACACCTTCTTGAAAAACTCCAATAGAAAGAATTAGAGAGAGAAGGAACTGGAGGAAACAGGGAAGAAAAAGTTTTTGCAGAAACTTCAATTTCGTTCTGATTTCAGTACTACTATTCTATTGCCGTCCTCATTCGGCGACACATACACAAACAAGAGAAAGAAGAAAGAAAATTAGTTAAATATTTTGAACAATAGTTAGAATAGTAGCCTTATTGTCGCGTTTTCGAAATGTAGAAGCTAGTTCCACTTGGGTAAGATGTTCCAGCAGAGCAATATACTGAGTCTCTCTCTGCAATTAATACGTTAGAACTTCTTTCTAGTATCTAAATGTAATCTATGAAATTTTGGTGGGGATACAGGTTAAGTTTATGTGTGACTGCGGATTAAAGAGGAAGATTCTGGGACTAACATAACAGAAGAACTCCATTTGGCTTGACAAAGAAAGAAAGCGATCATTGGCAAAACAGTGAAGGTCCGTGTGGTTTGTTGACCAGAAATTGTTATCTATTATAAGAAAGTTTGCGAGCCCCAGAATTTGAAAGGCTGGATCTGAATAAACCCATTGGATATTTTAGCGCGTGTGAAACACTAGCCTTCTATAACCCCTTGCCTCATATCTACAGAACATCGACTTAAAAGCATCTCCGTTTTAGCAAAAAATTGCAATGAAACTTCTACGACGAAACTACAGGGTTGGGTAACAACACCCAGAAGGTTAGTATGAAATACTATAAATCATAAAGAGTACAAACATGAGGCAACTTCAACTTAGAATTTTCAGATTTAGCCCCTCAATGTTCATCCGAGGACAAAAATTCTAATAATTGTTGGAGATGCCAAAGTAATTGATCTAAATAGAACATTACACCGAGAAAAAAGTATACAAATATTACTGAATCTGAGGAACTAATTAGCCTAACGATTACTGTAACGAGACACAGCAGTAACCGTTACATAAACTTTAAATAAAAGTAAAATGTTAATTGAAAGCGCAAGAATTCTTGCTGTTCACCTTTTCCCAAAGAACTCATCTTTTAAAGTTTGAAGCATCAAGTAACAGGTATGAAAAAATTAAACCTCTACGATATTATTGAACCCGGAAAGAATTATATTTGCACACGAATGACATATAGGTCCTTCACGATACCGGAACAGAATGGAAGATTATTTGACATTTTATTTCAAAAAATAATTTTTTAATTTTTAATTTTATATTTGAAATAATTTTTTTATAAAATTTATTTTAAATTTAAAAACCTTTTACATAATAAAATTTAATTATTAATTATTTTTTAATTAAAATAATAAAAATTCGTTTTTTGAAATAAAATAAAAATATTTTTGTGTTTCATAAGCAATTCCAAAACCTCCCCAAGCATTTCGTTTTCAATATACTGATAAACATTAAATGGTATAAACAGTACCAATCACTGAGTACCAAGCTTACCCTTCAGTTTAACTATATGATGATCAGAATTCAAAAGGTGCAAGCCTACTGCCACAATTTCCAGTAACCTTCTATGAACCTTGACCTTACAAACTTAAATATTCATCAGCATAAAACATCTTACGCAACACAAGTACATTGCCAATAATCTCACCATCCCTTGGACAGATGAGCATACCATGATTCCTGAAATATTTACAGATTGTCTCTAAGTACAGAGTTGGAGCTAATAAGAAATACCCTTCTAGCAAGAAAATCTTCAAGGAACCCTTACATCAAATTGGGGAATGCAAATGCAAAACCACTGACATCAACATGGCATGCCTCAAAGAGCTGGTGCTCTTTAAGATAAGTTGAAACCGTAAGGAATGCCATAAGTTAGGCTGGCGTACTCACCAATATCACTTTGATCTAGTATCGTCCATATCCCCTTCCAAATCCATCATTTGTTTGGCTCTGGTATTCACTATAAGTATTGCGAGGACCAGAAGATGAGTAATTGTCAACATGATATGGGTATCCGCTCCTTCCATCAATTGCTAAGTTGGATCCAGTGTGCTGTGAATTCCTTGACGGCTGATTGAAGTTAGAATGAACTTGCTGGCCAAAAGCATTTTGATAAGCTTGCTGTCTCCTTTGTATGTCAACCCGAAGAAACTCTTCCCATTGCTTAGAATGCATGGCCCTCAATTCAGCTAACTTTTGTATGTAATCCTCTCTGATTTCTCTAACTCGCTGAAAATTAAGGCAAGACATAAAACATTACTTTTCAGTTCTTTAGGAGAAACATGAGCTTCAACAAAATAATACTTAGCAATACTATAACCAATTCATTCATCACGTTCAAAGAACAAAATCACATAGGGTAGTACAATTAATCTCCATGCTACATGATGCATGCTCAAAGCAATAAAACTATACAAGTAGCATGCTTAAGTTGAAAGATTATGAGTTAATGTCACGAAAACAGATCCATGTGATCCACAAAGCTACTTGATTACAAAGTGCACGAATATCCGGTAGTTATCATACTATTATTTCCATAAAATTATGCAGCAAAATAATTGTTATGCTAAAACTACACAAGTTCTTTCATGTTCCCTCTTTCACTTGAAAATGCCTAGTCATGCTCCAGTTTGTGTGACTACGGTTTACTCTCTACAATCAACAAGACTAAGCAAATTCAAAAACTTTTAAGAAAGAAGTGACTATGGAAGAGTGCAACTGTACTGTAAAACATCTATAAACTGAAAGAAAATTGCCTTTTTTGGGCATAATGAAACATTCGGTGAAAGCAGAAGATGCAAGGGTGTAATATAACATTAAAAGATATGTCATCAACAGATGCGTATGCAGAGTCAATTGCTAGCATGACATTACACAGGTATCCAGAGAGGCTTAAAGCATAACGGTACCTCACGATGCCTGTAATTCTCATCATCCTCTTGTTGATCACGTGTTTTTGCTAAATCAAATGCTTCCTGCTTGTATTGCTGTTCCAGGTCTTCCAAAGAATGTGGCAAAGGTAATTCAATCTTCCGTTCAGTAAGAAAATCTACTCCAAGCCTTTCAAAATTCCAGTTGTCAGTCTTGTGTGATCCCATTTTATGATTTTGACCGAATGAACTATAAACAGAACTTTTGGGAAGAAGCGAAGAACTTGGATGGTCCGAATGGTCTCTTCCTCCATCATTAGAGTAAGCTTCGTGAAATGAAGAATAAGTAAGCTTAATTGTCGCCTTAATTCCATGTGTCTAACAAGGCTTGATACCTTAAATAGAAATTTATCTAGACCCAAACCACACAAAGTCTGGTAGTGCTTTGAAAATTATGTTCATAGATGGAATTATCAGGCCGATGAAGAGCCATGACGAAAATCACTTCATTTTCGGACACAGGAAGCTGGTACTTACCTCTAGCTGAAAGAAAAAAAAAAAGGAAAAAGAAAAAAGCATATCAGAAGTCATAAACTAACAAGCTTTGTCCCATTTAGCAAATCCCCCAAGAAAAATGTAAAATCCCACCTTGTGGAGAACCTGCAGAGAAACTCCGCTGATCTTGCCGAACACGATCTTCGAAACCCCTTTCCTGGCTAATGCTCCTAGATGAATGTCTTGGTGTACTTCTAGGATTAGAATGGGACCTTTGTGGCTCGGGACGTTGAGCATGTAAGCTGACATGACTTCTATCAGGGGATTTGGATCTAGTCCTATGTGAGTTAGGAGGACTTTTTGCTTTACTTTTACCTTCTTGTATGATTTTGTGCACGGCATCCACACCTTTAGCCAATATTAACCTATCCTTGCCGTTAACAAAGAGAAATTTCTCATCCATTGTTATTTTGCAACCAACATCCTTCTCAATCTGATTAATAACCTTTTCTGAAAATAGAGCCCTAAGATTCTTGTCACGGGCAGGTACTCTTTCAAAAAAATCTGCAGACTTGCGATTGGCTCCAAGGGTAGATGGACATCCCTAAAGGCAAACGTAATGTTGACAAGTAGCATCACAAACAGGAGAAAGAACAAACACATCTAAAAGTTAAGTTAAACAACTGCACTAAAATAAGCATCTCAAGGCTAAGTAGATAGCAACTTCTACGAAATGTTTAACTTGGCAGAAATGCTGAAGTATTATGCCAATTTCTTGAAAGGTACAAAAACCAAAAACGGAGACCGCAAGAAAAGCAAGCACTTTGCCTCACATAGTATGTTAGAAATACTACCTCAAAGATAAATTAGTTCAGCTAGAAAATTCACATTTAAATGTCAGGTCGAGCCAAATTAAAACAAAACAGAGACTGATAACAACACAACGAGCAAATATGATCAGCATAAAATACTGCGCCAAAAATCAATGAAGATAGATTATCAGAAAGTAACTCTACATATATTAAGAACCTACTACTATGTTTTAGAATATCAATGAAATCAAAGCACCTAAAGAATATGTCTTAAACAACACAAAACAGTTCTATCACCCAACAATTTCAGAAATTGGAAAGGAAGAAACTAGAGAATAATAGGTCTCTACCTTTCTTGTTTACAGTGACGGCTAAGGAAATCATGCTTCCTATCCCGAGAAAATGGATCTATACAATAGACATGCCGCCAACTTGAAACAAGTAATCCAGCAACGAAAAGATACATAGCTTACTTCATAATTCTCACAACTACATTTCAGTGAGTAACGTTTTCAATTGGGATTTGACTAACCTATTTGATAGGCCAAAATTTCTCATGAAGCATGCTGCAAATACCAATTCAAGATCACCAACTTTAGGTCTGTTTTATAAGTAAAGATGATTTGAAACAATAAGAACTGCCATGATACTAACCGACTCCACTATCAACTCTAAAGGACCTGATAATACAAAATAACACTGATGTAGTAACATGTTTTTTTTTTTTTGGTCAAACTCTAAATAACCCATGACCAGCATGACATCATTATGATTTGTATCTGCTGAACAGATATTAGCCACTGTTTGATAGACCAAAAAAAAGAAAAACTAAGAAGAGCGCCAACAAGCAGCAGTTCTATGTCCAGATACTTTTGGACAGATGCGTTGTTCCGTAGCACTAACACATTCCATGAGGTCACATTAAAGCAAGTACTACCAACCACAGCAATATTCAAGCATTTAAACAAATAAAAGAAATAAACAGTAACTAATATTAATCCACACTATTAACAAACACCTTCTATTCCAACAATAACAGAATGCATACTTCAATGAGCTCGTCAGAGGTAGCAATACCTGAGTGAAGTGACCAGATTCCCCGCAAAGCTTACAAATCATTTCCTCCTCTTTCCTCTTCTTCCAAATCTTCTCTATAGCCTTAGCTTTCGCTTCCCAAACTTTAGCCTCTCTACTAGTAAAGTCAGTAGGTACTGCATTGGGATCGACGAAATTTTCTTCTACATCAGAAGCATCGCTGGCAGCTACCCTCTTGTTCCCTTGTTTCCCTTTCGATGAATCATCAGCCCTCGATCCAAGTGGACCTCTGTACTCCTTACCATACACCTCGTTGAACAGCTCATCATCAATCTCTGGGCTTTCTTCTCTCGCCATTAAATCAATCCAGCTTCCAAAAAGACGAAGAAAAGCACCAAAAGTTTGGGAGACAAATGTTTTAGCTCAATCTTAATGTTGATTGTTTATGTCGTTGTTATGAATAACGCAGATACGGTTGGATAAAAAGAGATCGAAAGAGAAAGAGACCTTGAGAGAAGGAGAGAACAGGTCGCCGGCGATCGTCGGAGAAACAAGACGGTGACTGTGAATGGTGCGAAGAAGGAGAGAAGGAGAGAAGAAGAAGATTGAGATTAAAGAAACCCTAGAGCGAATAAGTATCAACGAAATGGATCAGACGATTAAATAGACGGGCCAACTCCGGCTTCCCATAGTAATGGGCCTGTTGTCGTCTTTGTTAACCTTAATGGGCTTGCCATTCCTAACTCAGGGCTGAACTACTATCGATTACATTTTTATTTCTAGTAGATCAAAAGAATAAGTTAGCTACCAAATGTGAACGAATCCTTCTAATCTGATGAAATAGCAAAAGAGTATAAGATAAACTACTACAATTCTTCCAACTTTTAGATTCCATCGAAAAGAAAAGAAACAAAGAAATAAAAAGAAGTGAAGAAAAAAAACTAAAGTCAGTGGGAACTCAAGGCAACAAAGATTTAATTGGACCATGATTATGATTTCGATTTCAATTAGCCCACTAGCTAGATTGATTATAGATTGTGATACTACTAATCAGCACTAGTGGGATTATATACAACAGAACAATCTCAAAAAGTGCAAGCTTTTTGATTGTTGATATATTTATATAATCTAATAAGTTTTTATATGGAACCCTATCTTTCTCAAAAAAGGCATATATGCATGTGGTTTGAAGGTTCTTATTAATGCTTGTCTTATTAGACAGAGCAGATGTTTATTCTTCTTCTTCTATTCTCTACCTGTTCACATTATCATCTCTTCCTTTGACTAGTAGCTCCCACACCTAATACAAAATAATATAAAAAAAACATTTTAAAGGTTTTCATATGTTTTTATAACTACTGAGGTGGTCAGTTTCTATTGGGAAAAAATATGTAGTAGAGGAACGGCTGGTGGTCCCTTTCTGAAAAGCTTCTTGCGAGTATGATGGTTATATCTATGGATTGCTTCAAGTGGAAGGCTACAAGTTAATTGAAAGCTGACCGAGAAATTAAATTAATTAGGTTGCTGATATTAAGAAATAAAAGATGGATATTGATTGACGTTAGCAATTAATACGATAACGATAATGTCCAAGATTCTGTTGTCTAAATTGTGATAATAAAAGGGAATTACACTAAGAAAAAATATTATTATTATATGAATAAGACAATTAGAGTTAAGGAGAGGAGTTTTGGAAGATTATAATGACGTTGCTCAAGAAATGAACTCAAGCTAAGTAAGTCATGGAACAATTTAAGCCACATGTATTTATATATACGAAAAAAAAGAAAATCAAAGTAGAAATGCATATATAATAATGAAAACAAAATTTAGAACCTGTCGTTATGGTGAGCAACATCCGTAAGTTATGCAAACCAAAACTTTCGAGAACAAAACGTTGCTTGAGTCAGTCATCTGTTTTTTCTTATTCAACTACTGATCAAAGAGTCAGAAGATCAACAATTCAACACATAGGCTAGCTAAATATAAACAAATTAGTTTAAGAAGATAATGACCTAGTTTATATAATCCCAACATCAATCCTCAATATTTTATATATAAAGGAAACGATAATTTACTTTGATTTCTGCATGGAAATCTGGTTACAAATCATTAACAATTAAAAGGAAAACATGTTAGATTATAAATCTTTGACTGAAATACTGATACTAATTTGAGCTTAATTCGAAGTAGGTTAGAAATATATTTCATGAAACAGTCATGAGTCATGATTTACATACACATACCATTCAATCATGCAGCAGAATTTATCAGAGAAAAAATTCTATCAGAACACACCAACTTTAAAGAAGGTTTCATTAACAACCATATTAAATGAGACAAAGAAAAATTAAAAGAGGGACAATTAATGCATCACCATCTCTCTACACAGAGAATTGGTAAAATTTCATCCAACCTTATCCAATCCAAGTCCTGCCCATTAATTGTTATATGCACTGGTACAATTCATCTACTTAAACTTTGATGAGTAGCCAAAACTGGAACACAATGTTTGGTTCAGCTTTTCTCCAACAAAACTTTTCAATTCTCCATTTTACTTTTTTTAATACATATTTTATAAATATATAAAAAATTTATTTAAAAATTTAAAAAGCTTAGTCTACAAAGTGAGATCTTTTTATTGCATATTTTTATTATTTTTTTTGAAGTAAAAAAAATAAAACTCGTTTTTCAAAATGAACAAAAATACTTTTTATTTTACAAAAGCTCTATTTCATAAGCAATCCCAAACGCCCCCTAAATGACGCACTGCAAACATTCCTTATAACACAATAGGAATATTTATTGCCAAAAATATCTATATATCAATCCGTCAAGTAACCACTTTCAGCAAACGTATTGAAATTGAATGCAGCACCAGTGCATGTGCTTGCTTAGCTTTTGAAACTTTTTCTTTCAGAACAAGCATTACATATTGCATACATTCAATAACGAAAACTATTTGAAAGAAAATTGCTAACAGAAGCAACAAAGAAAGAACAAGGAAGCAATAAAAACACACGCCAAAAATGAAGTAAAAAGCAAAACTATCTACAATTCTGTATGTAATGTGTGAATTCACTCTATAATTCCATAGGATTCAGTGCACACTGCTTGCAAAGTTGCAAGCTAGTAAAGTTTGTATCTTTGTCTATTTTTCTGATAAGTCTAAGAACTAGGGTTGGAAGCAAGTTCCTATCACCTCTTTAATTTCTGTCTTGCTTAATTTGTATATCAAAAGTTGCTTTCTCCAATTCTCTTCCATTTTATTCACTGAAACCCTACATGGCAGCATCCCATCACCGGCCGGAATCTATATGTCACCACGATTTCAGTGCCCAAGAAAGAGACAGAGAGAGAGGTAATTTACATGTTTAGAAAAACAAAGTGACTACAGAGAAACAGTCCAATATATAAATAGTAGATGATCATATACAGAGAACAGAAAGCATTAACGGTATACAAGATTCAGAAAAGAAGCATGGATCATCGATCAG
Source organism: Acanthochlamys bracteata (assembly GCA_019914995.1). Taxonomy (NCBI): domain Eukaryota; kingdom Viridiplantae; phylum Streptophyta; class Magnoliopsida; order Pandanales; family Velloziaceae; genus Acanthochlamys; species Acanthochlamys bracteata. The sequence continues at coordinate 4,010,508 of CM034133.1, forward strand.
TAGCAGTATATATGCACTAAAGAACTAATGAAAGATGAACAAGTCTCATCCTAAGCTAGCAAAGAGTCAGTACTAATTCATCTACCCCCAAAAAGAAGAAATGGAAGATAGAAAATAACAGCAAAAGGATCGATGATCGATGGATCGCGGAGATCACAGATAAACGAGATTAATCGCAATCGATCAAAACGAACGAACCTCTTCCGTTATTGATTCAAACGCTACTCTTCCTTCTTCCCAACGGAAGTGATCAGTGGCTCTATGACATCTTGAAGAAGTCCGCCATCTCTCGTCGGAACAGAACCGGCGAGATCAGTAGCGGTAGTTAGAACACTCAACGGTGTCGAATGGGACGATGAAATGGCTGAAGAAGAGACAGTTGGCGCCACGTGGCGGAGATCCAGCTGCGGTGGTGGTAGATACGATCCGGCTAGGTAGGAAGACGGGAGGCTAAACTGGTGATTCATCATCAACTGGGACTGGTGCAGCTGAAGAAAGCTGTTACCTGAAAATCCAAAGTTGGACTGCATGGATGTTGACGACAGTGGAGAAGGGTGAGAATTAACGGCACCGCCACAACGAGGGCCGACAGGGCTCGGGTGAGTGTGCTGTCCTTCGTAAGTAGTCACCACCACCGCTTTATCCTCCGAAGAACGCTCGACGCGTTTCTTCACGTTGCAGTTCGGGTGCGTGCACCTGAAGTAGTTCCTGCAAAGGAACGATAACCGATGTATCGTCGATCTTCCTTAGCATCAACCAATAGCGAGGTAATTGAAGATAAAAGAACGAAGATAATGGCAAATGTTGTAATTAGAGACCTGGGAAAAGGGCTGTTCTTAACAGCTTTCTGGCCGTACTTGCGCCACCGGTATCCATCTTCCAAATGATCGATTTCGCTCTTCGTCATGAACGCGAACCGTGGCTCTCTTGGACGCTTTTGCCCTTTCTTCTTCCCTAATCCCTTCTCCACCCTGTTCAATGTTCCCCCAGATTTTCAACTAATTACATGCATGTCTATTTTCTAGAATGTGAGAAAATTTAGAAGCAAGGTTTTGAAAAAAGATTTGCTTACGTTGTGTTATTTTTCTCCCGTTCATCATCTTCACCATAGCCCGCATCGGGTTTCGACTGATCGGCGTCGACGTTAGCAAAGAGATCTGTGGAGGAAGTGGAGAGCGAGGACTCATTCGGAGTAGCTGGGATGTTAACAGTATCAAATTGCTCCGGTGGAAGATTAGACGATACTGGAGCAGGAGCTCGTTCGACCAACGGCGGCGGTGGTGGAGCTTGAGGAATAGAACTGGGAACGCTGTCGAAAAGCGAAGAATAACAATCTTGAAACTCTAGAAGTTCTAGAAACCCCATCTGTGAAGAACCTCTCCGATCACCAGCACCGCCAGCGCCGGAGATCTCAAATAAACTGCTAGACATCTGTTCCGAGTTGATGAACGGTGATATCGTTGCAGACAATTCCATGGTTTTATCTTCTCTTTCCACCATCATCTCACCATTCTCGCGATGATCGCCGATAGATCACTGATCAGTCGAGATCAGTGAAGTAGACTAAGGTTTGCAGTAGATTGATTGAGATCGAAGCGAGAGAGTGACAGAGAAAGTAAAAGAAAGGAGAAAGAAAGATTTTTGAGTATGCGGGTTTACTTACATTCAGTGGGAAAGAGGCTAAAAGACTTTTGAGTATTTGGGGGCTGGGGAGTTGACTGGGTATAGCAGGTGGCTAATTCGTACGGAAGAGAGCGGAGACGCGGGCAATGAATGCGGGCGACTGTCTCGCCAACATGCTGGTCGGCGCCTTGTGAACGGGGTTTAGGAAAACTTTGACCGGCTACAGCACGTTAGTTGTTTCTCATCAAAATGTGAACGAGGTTCATTAGCACGTGCCATAACACGGTGAGAAAAAAGTTCACCCATATCTTTCGTCGACTTATAATTTGAAGGACATAAAAGCCCTTCGTCTCTATTGTCACAGACGAAAGATAGTAGAGGCCATTTTCAGATGACAGGTAAATAAATCTTCGCACTTGCGAGAGCTACAAAACCAAATCTTACGGGAGACGGAACTGGTAACATTAGAGGGTAAAAAAAAGTGAGAAACGAGAGATGGAAAGTGGGGCGCACGTGTGGTCCCCAGCTCTGACACGCGGATCACCTGCTGACAGAACACCGCGTCATTCTTCTCCGACACGCCAACACCGCCGAAAATTAACCTAAAAAAGAAAAACAGAATATCTCGCTCTCTCATCTCCTCTACCAAAACTTTGTATTTTTTAAGTATTCAAATGTTAGTTTATGTAAGTCGTCATCTTAGTTCAAACTTTGGTGTACGTAATAGTACATGGAACAACTGTTTTTGAGATTTAACTCGGTTGAGCAATAGCTGGAGACCGAAAACCGAAGAAGAAGTACTGCTGAATTGAAATGAAACGAAAGAAATGAAACACTTACGGTGAAAACAATGAAGGAAAAGAAAAGCAAGACCGGACAAGTGTGGGGAAGAGAGGGAGGAGGCGGTGACGTGCAGTAGTCAACCACCTCTTTCTTTCTTTCTTCAGGTTAGAGTTTTGACCGAGCTCCTGTTGTTTAGTTTGAGTCAAGAGAAAATACAGATTTGAGTAGTGACTGCTCACCAAACAATATCCCTCTATTGCACACCACAACAGTGTTCGTTTGGATTCATTCATTTCATTCGAGTTTGATTTGAAATAACAAAAACAAAATCTTCATTCAACTCTATTATATTCATCATCAATGCTAGTTTGAACGCCACCGGCACAGAAGACCTGGGGAGGGTTGTATATGCTAATTAAGCTAGTTAAGATATAGAGGTATTACCCGCTAAATCGAGGAGATATAATTTTCTCGAGTACTGTAAAGTAGGTGTTTTTTGGGTTGGGAGTTTGAGTTGGAACGAACGAGTGGGAACAAGTTTGTTGCCTTTTATTTGTTTTACGCATATATGGAACTAGTCCGTATGTACTGATCATGTTGCAGCTTCATAGAAAGCTAATTTAATACAAAACGTAAAAAAGTCGTTTAGAATTATTAAAATAAAATATTTTTAAAAAAATATCTTTTCAGTATAATTTTTAAAAGTAAATTTGTTTGTTTTAATTTAAATTTTTATACGATTTTAGAAGGTATAATTCATTTATGTTTTTCAAATTTTGAAAGGAAAAGTTTTATAGTACTAAAGAGAAAAGAAGCGTCAAAAAAAAAAAAAAAAAATAATCAATAATCAATCTGAACATTCCTAAAACCTTTAAAGAGTTATTTTATCTGTGCATTTTGTTTGCTTTTAATCTTTTTTTCTAATTTTTTATTTTTCAAGAAATTTAATATAGTATTTTAAAATAGATTTTCAAAAATTTACAAAGTAATAGTAAACACTATTATATTATATTTCTATTTAACAATAAAGTTACTTGACAAAATATCACCATTTTTTTTAAAGAAAATATATAATTTAAGCAATTTCAGATGATCCCTAGACATAGGCCCTGTTTGGCTGTGCTTTTTTCGAGCTTTAACACAGCACAGTAATAGAGCTGTTTGGCAAAGGGAGCTTTAGACCGCGAAAAGCGGCTTTTAATAGTATAAAAACGAAAAGCAACGATTCGATGCTTTTCATTTAAAGCCGCTCGGCGGCTTTTAACTAGGACATTAAGATAACTTTTTTGTTCTTCATAAGTTAATAAAATTACAAACATTTATATATTTTCTACCCACCAGCAGCAGCTCTAGAAATACTCATTTCTTTTCTTTCTCTCGCTCGCACCCGTTTCACTTTAGCTCTCCCGCTGCCGTGATTCTTTCTCTGTCAACTATGATTTAGTTTCCCTGAGGTGATCTTTCCTATTATCTTCCTCCGACATATTATTCTGACCACAATTTGCTCACGATTTCTTCCCCCTTAACCCTAAGCTCTTTCTCCTCTCTCTCACGTTGCTCCGTTCCAGCATATCCCTTCCGACTCCGATGCGATTTTCGTTTTAAATTTAAGCCATTCTGTTCTATCGCTTGTGGCTACCAATATTCTTTTTGCAATTTGTAATTTCGATCCCATCTTGCTCTCATTGGTTTAGAATTTCAATCCCACGGTTCTCTCCCTCGTTGAAATTTGTTTACTGAAGTGCAAAATTCTTAAAAATTTTTGCTTTTGTCAAATGAATTATTCGATTAAAATCTAATTTTTTTGTTATTATTCTTGTTTCTTTAGGAATTTTTTTAGTTGGAATCACTGACTTTTCATTTCACTTGTGTAAAAATTTTCTTCACAGATAAGCTATCTACAATGACAATCGTACCTTTTTTGATGGATTAGTTTGAGATTGAATTGAAGAAAAAAGAAGAAGAAGAATCAAAGGCCCTGTAATTAAGATATTAATCAAAATAAGTATTCTTTTATTTTCTTTCTGAATTAAACCTTTTTATTCTTACCTTGTGCCCTAGTATTCGAATTTCAGCAAGCTCTGTATAGATTTGTTCTTGTTGTCGTTGTTGGTTTTCGCGGCAGTGATGGTGTTATAGACATGGTTGGTGGATGAAGAGGAGGAGCAGAAGCAGTTCAAACCAGTCATGTCACTGATTCTTTCATTTCATGGTAAGCCGAAGTAGTTTGATATCTGAGATACCTCAAGAAAAGCTCGTTGTTTTATTAATTGGACTTTCAATAGTTTCAATATGAGTAACTTGATGGTTTGATGGTTAAACTAGTGTAGAGACTAATTGTTCTTCGTATAGATCACTTGTTAGTATTAGCATTAGTTACATATTGATCTGGAATTTGAATGTTATCCCAGCTAGTTAACACTGTTATTGTTGCTTGACTTGCAAAATCAATGAATTACTTAATTGTTGGTTAGTGGTTAACCTTAAACTGATAAGTTAGAGTTTGCTCAAGTTAGAGTTATAAAAATATAAGTATGAATTTTATCTTTCATTTCAAGATTAATGGCAAGTACTTGAAATGTTAGAAAGATATGGTTATTTCATTGAAGAGGAATACTTTTTGTCTTTCTTTCTTTTTGGTTATCCAATGTTGCATGTTATGTTTAAGCAATTACATGTAATCGTTTTTCTTAAACCGTTCCACTTGCAGCATTATTTTCATGTCTGTTTAGTACTTGATTTTAATCATTTAATCTTTTTTTATAAGCACCCAACTTGCACCTAACAGTTTTAAAGCATGTTAACTTTCAAATCATTCAATTAATCCTTTTAGGTTAATGTGTAGGTTCAATAATTATAAGAGACTATTTTATCAAGTGCTGTAAATTTACAAATTTGAGACAGTGGCAATGATGTTTGAATTGTTTGTTTTAGTTAATTGCTTAAATGTGTTAAGTATGTGCTTCTGCATGGGTATCTTATGCAGTAGTTTTTGGAATAATAATATTTGATTTAACTTAAACCTTTTGTGGATGGGTACACATAGACATCCGTGTGTTTTCCATATTAAACTTTTCAACTTAATTTTGTTTTCTAACTAATAAGACAAAATTTTTTTTTCTTTTGTTGCTAACCAATTGCTGGCAAGTTTCTTGTTTGGAGCCATAGTTGGCAGACCCGGACCGACCCGTCCGGATTGATCCGAGAACCGTCGATCCAGACGGTAAATCGGTCCTGATTTACAAAAAGACCGTTTATGCAATTGACTCGTTTCGATCCGCTTTTGACCCGTTCGATCCGTTTCAACCCGGTCGACCCGCCCGGATCAAACCGGGTTAATTTTTTTAAAAAAATTAATTAAAAATTTTTTAAAAATTAATGAAAAAATTTTTAATTGATGATATATTTAATACAAAAATAATTATTAATAGTTCTATGTTGAAAAATGATATGTAGTTTAAATTTTGTATTTGGATGTGATAATGCAAAAATATAATTGCTTATGTCTTATTTGTAAATATCAATTATTAGTGATTTTTAAATTTTTATATTGTAAAATATTTAGAATCAAATATGTATACCTAAAAAAATTTGTTATATCTCTTTTATGATTTCTCTATTTTATGATTTTATTTTTTTCTAATCTCCTAATTTATTTAAATATTTATTATTATAAATTTTAGTTGTTATTATTGTTATTGGTAGTGGCAATACTTCAATTTTCGCTGTGATTATTATTGCTATTGTTGTTGATAGTAATGCTATAATAAAAATATTTTAGTTTTTTACTATGATTACTATTGCTATTATTATTGATAGTATTATTGGCAATAGATTTCTTACTATAATTATTGTTATTATTAATTAAAAATGCTTTACTATTATTGACCCGACGGTTCGACCGATTGATCCGACGGTTTGACCCAAGAACCGTGACCCGGACAATTTTTCGGTTCGATGTCCGGTCCGGTTCTTATAACTATGGTTGGAGCATGTAACAAGCAAAGCGTAGAGATGAACAAAACTAAAGCATAGAGTCAAGCAAAGCATAGAGATGAACAAAACTAAAGCATAGAGTCAAGCAAAGCATAGTTTTCTGTTTCTTCCAAGTAGTCTTTTTACAGAAAGTTAATTTATTATATTATTGTTTCATTGAAATGCTCTTTGTCATTAAGAATAGGATCAGAAATTAATTTTTGGAGTGCCTAATGTATTACCTTTAATTTTTACAGTGTGGATAAACTGGCTAAGTATTAATGTTCTTGCAAATGACTAAATGTGGTGCTATGCTCTGATGCTTCAGCTGGCCAGACAGCTAGAATGCTTGCTAGGCGGCATGTGGTAATGAAGGTTAAGCATAGGCAATTCAAGTGCAGCTGGGTGAATATGGAATGTCATGACCTCTGTTTTACACTTGCAAGTTTAGGATTGTAATAGATTTGATGATTAATCTCTCTAACTCTTCTATTTTGAAATTTGTGAGTTATATATTATTTTTAATAGCTAATTCTTAGCTTCGTGCCGTGGGTTGTCATGGTCTCTATTTGACGCTTGCAATGTTTAGTTTGTAATTTGCACTATTTTGCTTTAACTTGTAATGGTTATTTGAGACCTACAACACTTCAATGTAATGTAAGTTCAATGTGTAATTTAAGAATGTTTTCTTTTTTTTAGAATTATGTGCCAACTAGGATAATTGGATATGTTATTTTAATATGCATCTGTAGACCATAATAGGGATTTGAAATTATTAGTTTGTTAGATCTCATATGTCACATTTGTTCAAAGTCTTCAAAGAGGATGATGAAGTTTACTTAAACCATGTTAGCTTCAATTTATTGCAAGTGGAGATGGGAATAGTTAGTTTGATTTTTATTGTATAATTTTTTTTTCAACATGCTAGATGCAAGTGTCTATAATTTTTGTTTTTCTTTTCTGCTTGCTGTAAGGATTGTTTTTTAGTAAGCACTTGTTTAAGATACTTGTAAAGTCCGTGTTGGTTTAGAAATTATAACCAAAAAAACTATTAGTAGCTATATTCGTAGTGCTCTTGAATAATAGATATGAAATTCGTAGTTAGTAGCTATGACCATATAATATCTATATTATATATAAATTATTAATATTGATTTATAAATTATTTATTATTTATTATTTATTAATAATTGATTGTATTAGTTGTTCAATATTATTTAATACTTTTAGAGTAAACAATAAAATATATAATTCATAAATATTTAAAATACATATCAAAATACTATTTTTATAAATATTAATATAAATTTTTAAAAATATTTATTTAAATATATTTCAAATTTAATAATAATAATAATTTTATAATTAATATTATTCAAATTTAATTATTGATTTATATTAATAATATTTTTTTGTGATAATAAACATTATTTTAGAAAGTATTTATACATTATTAGGTAATAGAAAATCTTAGATTAATAAAGCAAGTAATATATAAAAGATTAAGAAATTTGATAATATATCAAATACTATATATCTAAAGACATTCACATCATTATATACTTCATACAGAAATAAGCATAAGTTTAACTAAACATTTTATTCAGCTTTTAAGCATTTAACAGCACAATACAGTAAAAATTTATCCAAACGCCTTTTTTCATAAAGCTGCTTTTATAACAAAAGCTTCGCAGCCGTTTATAGCACTATAAACTAGTTTTATTTCAAAAGCACAAAAATTTCAACACGTCCAAACAGGGCCATAAAACACATAGCTTTAAATAAATTTTATATAATATTTATATTTTAATTTAAATAAATAAAATTATATATATATATATATATATATAATTTATAGATATTTGATCGTTATCGTCATTGGAACACTTTGTGGTTCTGAATGTGGATACGATTTATAAATAAAATTATAAAGTTTTTAAAAACATTTAATTATATTTATTTTTAAAAACCTTTTTTATGTGAGTACTCATAAACGTACTATGTCCATATTTGTATTTGTGATTTAGGGATATTTAAAAATGTTTATTAAAGTACAGTTTTCTAAAATAAAATATATTTTTATTTATTTTAAATATAAATTTGATTTTATAAAAATATTCCACATAAGTAATGTTAGAATAAATTTTTTATATTTTTAAACTTTTATAAAATTTAATAAAATTTATTTAAAATTTTATTAAAAGTTGAGTAAATTAAAGCGTTCGAACCAAACGCCAGTTTAGCTGCTTCTTACACAGATGAAACTACAAACCATCAGCGCCATCTCAACTCTCTTCTAGAAATTAATATAGCGCTGCCGCTGGCGATGTCACCTGCAGTAAAGATCACGCACACAGAAGAACAACAACAGAAATACGAAAAACAGAACACTGTTGCTGTAGTTAGTTCATCAATCGTCAGCAGTAACATAAACTTAACCGAACAAAATTAACTTTTCTTTCATTAAATGTGTGTTTAACTTAGCAGTAAATTTATATTTTAAAAATAAATTTATAAAAATTAAAATATAAAATTAGTTTGACAAAGATATATTCATTTATATTAAAATTAAATTTGAAAGTAAATCTTTTATTTTAAAATTTAAAGGATTCAAATAATATGTACATAAAAATTTGAACTTCAATTTTATATTTATCTTAATTATTAATAAACTTGAAATGAAATTTTCTTTTAAAAGGAAAATTGAAATATTAGATAAAAGCCCTAAATTAATCTCAAGGAACTTTCGTGGAACGTATTCCGATACACGTTCACGGTCGCTGTTGACGAGAACAGAACAAGACTGTCAGCATCGTACGGTTGTTCTACGGTTTGATTGGGTTCTTGCCCACCTTCTTCGTAATCAGATATTATTTTCGATTTCTGCGAGTATAACGCAAACATTAATTTTGTGCTTAAAAAATAATAGTTTTTAGAAAAATAAAGAAATAGTTGTTGACTCGGTTGCTTCAGTGATAAGTTTGAAATCGCGTAAGCGAGTCTTACCAAATTAATTAATTGAAATTTGTAATAATACTGGTTTCGGTCAGAGTCAAAATCAAATAGTAGTAACTTTAATAATTTTGCTAATAAATTTGACTTTTGACTAAACTTGTTGGAACCGCTCGTAACAATGCGCGTCATTGCCGTCTACGCCGAATAAGGGTTTGTTTTGAAACATCAAATTTAAATTTTAAATTAAATAATTATTGTATTAAAAATTTATTTTAAAAATTATTTTCAAAATCAAATTTTAAAATAATTTATATTAAATATTTTTATTTTTAATTTTATTTTGAAATTCATTATTTTAAAATAAACACATCCTAATCGTGTCTTTGTATTTTTGTAATTCTTACGACTTATTTTTTTAAGTATTTTATTTATATAAATTTTTTAAAAGATTGTCTAACTTTTAAAAAATAATACAAAATTAACATTTTATGAACAGTATTATTATCTTCAGTAATTATTTCTAAATAATCTATATTTTAGTAACAAATTTTTATATCTAAAAAACACACTGAGTTAATGTTTTGAGTGAAATAAGTTAAGTAACTTATTTGTAGAAAATTAGAGAGGTCGAGCTGGAGTGCCTAATGACTATTGTTTATATAGGAAAAGAAAAACAGACAAAGAGGACGCTCAGTTTTGCTATTCATTTATTTTTTATATTTTTAATAAATATTTTATAATATTATAGAAACTCTATAAAATAGTAAAATATTTTAATTATTTTTAGTTTAAAAGTTCAATTTTTATATAACCTTCAAAAAATAAAAGATAGCTTTTAACATTTTATTACTTCTCTAGATAAATTTCGGAAGTTACTATTCTAGTGAACCAAGTATCTGATTTGGCACCTGTTAGATTTTGATATTTTTCATCTTACTTAATATCGTGTCAATTTATCGATAATATATATGACACCGTATGTTGTTCTCGTGTAATTGAAAGTAAGACGCATCTCTCGAAAGCAAAAAGTTAATGAAATATTTAGCAGTACTTTAAAAAATAAATATTTTATTTTATTTTAATTAAACGAATTATATTTTAAAAAATAATAAAAATAAAAAATATTTATAATATTAAATTTTTATATGACCTAAATATTTAAATAAATTTTATATAATATTATCAAAATTTTATTAAAATACCTTAAATAAATGACAATTTAATTTCGTAAAGTTTTAGTAAAAGCTTGGAAATATTTGTAAATATAAATTTTTAATAAAATAAAAAATATTTCAAAATATTTTAAAATGAATTTAGTTTATTAATATAATTTATAATAAAATTTTATAATATAAATTGATGACATTTTAAAATAAATTCTTAGTTTTTTATAATAAATTTAATAAAAAATAAAAAATTAGAATGATATGAAATGAAAAACGCACCAACAAATAAGAAGAAATATACACCCTAGACCCTAATTTGAATAGATTGGGATAAATGTACGCTACAGGTTTTCCAGGTATATTATAAATTTGTATATCACAAGTTTAACTTTGCATGTCACGAAAAATCTGTCGGCCGTCTATCGACGCATTATTTTTTATATAGATGTTTCAAAAAAAAAAAATTAAATTTTCAATAAATTATTTATAGTATTTTTATTTTTGAAATATTCAAAATTAGGTGATTTATATTTTATATGTATAATTTTTATTATCTTTGAATAAAAAATTAAATTTATTTTTCAAAAGCTTTAAAAATAAGTGTGTTATAAATGAAAACCTATTTATTTAAGTACTTCCAACCTAATATATTATTTATCATTTCGATTTTTAATCAGGATAGTAATTAACAAGAAAACCATTAACATTAAGGCCGAACTTTTAGCTGGAGAGAAAAAAATGCATTTCTAATGAGTTATAGAAATGAACATACACCAAAATGTTCCCCTTTTTTTAGAGAAACATCAAGGCAATGAGTCGAACTTTTATATGTATTTTATTAAAATATGTGTACATAATTTTTTATAATTGAAAGTATATTTAAAACTAGATTTTTTTATTAAAAAATGACATAAAAAATAATTAATATATACCTCCTAAATTATTTGACGAAAACGACAACAATTATTTCATCAGATAATGCCTCTCACGAACCAACTTCATAATAAAAATGGTTTAAATTTAATCAGGTCCACACGAATTTTTCAGGAGAATCTCAATCTTTATATTACTTTTAAAAAATTCAGTCAATGCAATCTTATTATTAGTTAAATAAAACTATAATCTTTTTATTTATTATATCTCTAAATTAAAGTGAGTCTTAGTTAATAATACGTAGAATTGAGTGCATTTGGGTGAAAAATAGTGCAGTCGGATGAGTTCAATTTCAATTAATACCATAAAAATTTAAAATAGTGTTCAAATAAAAAAATAAGTAAATTAATTTAAAAAATCAGTAACTCATTCTAAATTGTATAAATTTAGATTGTATATATTAGTGGTTTTAAATTATCGACCAATATAGAATCCTACTTTGATAACATTATCTTATCTTATCTGTAATCCAGTCGTCGGTCTACGTAAAAATAAAAGAACATAACGAAATTTTGTTTATTTCTCTATGAAAAATATAAACAACACATGAATTAAGTAATTTGTTTGTGGAGGGAATAACGAGTGGGTGGAATTATCGAAGGTCAATGTCGAAGTTCAAGTCAGCTAAATTAAAGGAAGAAATATAAAAAAAAATTGTAAAGAAGATAAAAGATGTCATGTCTCCATGAAGTACGAGATCTGCGTTGTATGTTGTGTTATTAAAATACATCTTTGTTTTCTGTGAAGTTTTTTTCTGTTCTTTCCTTTTTGTCTTCATTTGTAACACATAAAAAAAAACACTGAATTTTGAACTACCAAAGTTCAGTACATTTGAGTTTTTAATAAATAAATGTAAAATTTACTATAATAATAAATAAGTATTTTTATTAATTTTATATTAATAGTAAGTTTTAAAATTGGATCTAAAAAATTTTTTTGATAAAAAATTTATTTTATTTATTTATTTATTTTATATTAAAAAAAGTTTTTAAAATGAACTTTGGAGTCACATAAATACGTCTTTAGTAAATCTCATAATTTGTTAACTTTGATGTTAGATGCGGTTCACATAGTTGCAAGGTACAAATTTTTACTTTTTTTTGTCTTGATTAATTCACTCACCAAGTCAACAGGACATATTTTGGGCATGCATTTTATAGAAACGTCTGAAAATATTTTTAAAATAATTTTTTTTTTAAATAAAAAAATATTTTTATTACTTTTGAAAAATGAATTTTATTTTTTATCTTCAGAAAAAATAAAAATATATTATAAAAAAATCTCATTATGTAAAATTTTTTATATTTTTTAAAATTTTAAATATTTATAAAATATATATTAAAAATATAAAATAAAAATTAAAAAATTAAATTTTTCATAAGCTGAACCAAAACAGCACCTGTATGTATTGAAAGAATCAGCATTGTTATTTTTCTATCGGGTATCTAGATTCGTGAGGTTTGCGACAGCGCGCCTTAGTGGACCTGAATTAGGCCCAACATGCATTTTTATAAATAGGATCCATCGTAACTTCAAGTTTCCAAATATTTTCTAAGATAAGTCGGCCCAGTTTGGGCCACTTCAAGAATTTACAACGTTTATATCTATCAAAACGAAATCATTCATTTCCAGTGTTTTAATCACTCGTTTTGCTTCACGTATTGTTCATGGCATAGATTTAAATGAAGCAATTAACTAGAAAACTAATTATAGAAACATGTAGGACAGCCTCATTTGCCGTTGCTTGCAAAAACTGCAACAAGGGTGTTTGTAATCATGAGGATTTTATGTTGTTTAATTAGTTTGTCTTTGCAGTTTTTGTGCACCAACTATTAAGCGAGTATCCGTATGCATGAGGCCATCGTTGACATGCCTTGACATTACTACCTACGATATCTTTATTAAACTATTTACTTATACGAAATTTTTTTATAGATGTATCTTTTCATATTATAATTTATTTTTTAGTAAAAAGTTTATTTTCAAATTATGTTTAATTTAAATAAATAAAAAATATTTACAGCTACGTTTTTATAAATATAAAAAACTAATGTTATTTTTGACAGTATTGTTCGAAATTATTAACTCATTGGAAGGGTTTTAATTGACATTTTTCCGTTGGTGATCCGATGAATATCAACAGAACGTGTGCTACAGTAACCCGATAGATAACATTATGGTTTACAGAAATAAAAGTCAAAGGTATATACTATACCAGTGTTATGATTATTAATGTATTTGATGAATTGAAAATTCTATAGACAAATATTATAACATATATCGTTCGCTTAATTAAAAATATAGATAAGTATTGTATAGCACCTAAGCAATAAGCATACACATTATAATAACAAAAGAAAATTTGTTGACATTTTCACTTTTAATTCTTGAAGCCATGGTGATATTCTTACGTACATATTGAATTAGGAAATAAAAATTATCTCCCCCCAAAAAAAAAGATCATATTTATTATGTAATAATATTACATAACAAGAATTATAATCAAACAAACCAATACTCACCAGACGTACGTATAAACCCAAATTAATTAATTTTCACTGCGAAAAACTTAACAAGAAAATTTTTAACAAACAAATTAATTAAGAAATCACTCATCGGAGTCTCCTGATAAAACATCAACCATGACCCTCATCACCGTAACCTGCGACCGGAGACACGCTATATAATCTGCCGCCTCCCTAAACAATCCATCAAGCTCCAGCATCTCACCACCAGGCACAAGCCTCTGCAACGTCCGCAATCTCCGGTCGACGGGACCGTTCATCCGTGCTCTTCTTCTTCGCCTTCTGCGGCTCTTAGAGGTAACCGGCTTCTTCTTCCTGCCCTTGCCAGGTCCTGGCTTGTTGACTAGTGCATACGCATCCTTACTCTTGGACTCTAAGGCCAAGAGCAAGGATTGCAAAGAGGCATCCATGTTAGATATAGTAGTAGTGATGAAATGCTACGATAGCTATATAGTAATGTTGTGTAGGGAGGGAGAGAGGTTGAAGGGGGGTGCATGGCTTTATATATGTTTTTCTTGAAGAAAAGAAAGACAGGTTGGAATGAGTAGAGCGGATATGTCCTACAAATTAAAAGTTTAGCTAGCTAGTGTTCATTTGATTGTTGAAGGAAGGTGAAAGGTGTGTTTTTTGGGCCGGAGTGAAAGCAAATTTAATATTTCAATTTTTTTTAAAAAGAAAATATTTTTTAAATAATTAAAAATGAATTAAAAATAATTTTATATCCAAAAAAAAAAAAAAAAGCTATAAGGATGAAAAAAAACAAGCTCTAATTGGTAGGGACGATAATTGGCATATTGCTGTTGATGATGAATAGGGCATGTTCTCCAAACACTCCATGCACATGCAGCCACATGAGACCTTAAAAACCCTAAACCTATCTATCAAACTCCACTCATCTTCTTCATTTTTTGCTCTCATCAAAACACCCTGGACCTGGAGGATTCCCTCTCCCTTTCAACTCACCCTTCCCTCCAGCTCAGTCTTAGCCTGCCCTTTTCTGAGGTCCCCATGCTACGTGCATCAATCTTATTTCACCGGCCAGCTCTCTAAGGGCTTCTTCAATTACTGCCCAACCAATATATATATATATCCTGGTTTAAGACGTGCCCCTATAATCTCACTATCCATCCGTTTAAACTTCAATTTTCAAAATTAAAAATGTATGTGGTAGGAAATTAGGAGTAGGTGGGTTATTCAATGTTGGGTATATGTTTCCTCTATTTACAAAACTAACAAATCAATGGAGCAGTATATGTATATGAAATAACGAATGGTTTTTAATTTTTTTGCTGATATTTTCTACGTGTTCCGCGGCGACGAACATGGCTTCAGTAACACGAATTAATGTTTAATTCTTTTTTAATAAAATGGTTAGGCACAATAATCACAATCAACAATTCAGTCTCCTTTTTCTTTTCTTTTTTTAATAAAAAGTTTGTAGGTTGTTATTGGTTTAGCATCATTTCGATAATAAATTCATTAGTTCTAGAAATTACTTAGACTTGAATCTCTGAAAAAAGTTGCTGTTTTATTTCATGTATTAGGATACTCAATGAAAGAGTATATATTAATTGATAAAACATGGATTAAGTAGTATATGTTCAATACTGGTATTAAAATTAGAGATTCAAAGAGTTGAAACTAAGAGAGGTTATATATATATATTTATGTCTTAAATTTTAAATTCATGAGCTTAAATTTTTAGATTAAAATTAAGGTATGTTTTGATATTCATAAGTATATACACGTGTACTTAACTTGGTTGCAAGTTGCCGTAAATGTTACAGAAACAAAAATCCTCTAATTGGTGTAGTATTTAAGAAGAGATTTAGCTTAATGATATATTATTATGAGTTGGCTGGGATGAGAATCTTTGCCTCCGACCACATGCAATTAATTTAGTTAGCGATAAATAGAGATTATTCTTAATTAGATTTTGAGTTATCTTTAATTATTAGTACATTATCCGAGTTAAGCTAAAGTAGAGTAGCTACACTTAAATATGCACTCACATCACATGTATTATAATCATCATTGTAATAATTGTATAGTAGGAACTAATAATTTGTATTATAAGCAATTTCCTAGAAAGTGCTTAGCTACAGAAAAGCTACTGCATGCAATTTCATGGAGGGCACTACCTGGTTCCCAACTCACCGCTCTAATTGGTTACGATTTGACATTCTATTTAAAAAATAATTATTTAAATAGTTTAAATTTTTTATAAATTTTTTATTTTTTCAAAAATTTAAATAGTAAAAAAAGGTTATTTAGTACTACACTTATTTTTAGTTTTTTAGAAAAAAAACTAAAACTTATTTTAAAAAAATATTTTCTATTTTAAAAAAATATTATTTTAATAATGTTAAAAATAGATAACGACGGAGCGTATAAAAGTAGTTTCGAAATAAATTTTTTTTAAAATAAAAAATATTATTACTTTTTGTAAAAAGAAGTTTTGTTTTTTTATTAAAAAAATAATAAAATATATAATAGAAATATTTTAATATGTAAAATTTTTATATTTTTAAATAAATTTTCTAAATATTTATAAAAAATATATTAAAAAATATAAAATTAAAAACTATTTTAGGATAAGTAATGGCATACACTCTTGCAATCATATGCATAAATATAGCATTTGCAAGTTGTTGTCTTCCCTTCATAAATCATGGACTCTTTGTTCGTAATATAATTTGCTTCAATAACAAGTATAACGAGTTCTTTTTTAAAAAATTTATCATCTAATAACAAAACATCTATTATTTTATGATGTTAGGTTTTTTCTGCACCCAAAAAAAAAACATGATCCCCACAAGTTAATAGCCAATATCTTGCGCGAGGCTCAGCTGGCTCCCATTGTGCCATTAGGGCCTTCTTTTGTTTATTCGTATATATGTCTGGAGACTTTGGGCCATTTCGATAATATTAAGTAGGCCAATGGTACATTGTCCGCCACGTGCGGGAAACGTATGAGGCAGAATGATATTGGGCTTACTGCAAATGGGCTACTTATGTGGGACCGCTGATTTGGATCGCAATAAGGTTGCCCACAAGAAGATGTGGGCTAAAAGCAGCTTTGTCATGTCGATAAAACTTTCCAATTCGGCTAAAGATATCAAATCAATTTCTTACTACAATTTGTTTCAACTTTCAATATGTATCCAAATAAGTGAACCAAAAAAAAAATGAAACTAATAAGCTAAACTTTAGAATTCGATAACATAGTTTGTGTCCACTCACGAAGATCCGATTATGTTTGCCATGCTGAGGGACGCAAAAATTTAGGAAAATATTTTGCTGATTTATTTATGAGACAGCTACTTTCGGCAGAGAAATAGACCATATTTAGCTGACGTAGCAGGAGTTGGACCCGCTGAGGATAATAACTTTAGGGCCCATGATTGATGTGTGACGTAGCCACGTGCGGGCTGGATCTCCAGAAGCATCACTGAAAGACTTTTCAAGCCACGACAAGATGGGCCTACCACACATGGGTTTTTGTAGCCGGCCCAAATCCACAACACGACAAAACTTTAAAAAAATGAAGAACTCAAAATGAATGGGAAGTTGAATCTAACTTAATTTTCTTTTGAAGCAAGTCTTTTGCTGTTTTTAGTTATACGCATGGCATTGATGTCTTCGGTTTCTTAAGGTAATTAACTTCCGTTCTGAAATATTGAAACTTGTATAAAATTTTATCCAAGAAGGTATAGCTTCATCATGACATGCATACAAATCTTTTAAAGATTTCCTTCAACTCCTTCTGGCTTGCAAAAAAACATATCATAATGGAATTGCGGTCTTTTTTTGTAATATTATCTTTAAATAAATTATTTTTAAATTTAATATATAATAGTTCTCAAACGTTTTCGACTCAACAGCAAAGAAAGTGCCACGTCACGTATAAACGTGTGGTAATGAGGCGAGCCACAACAGCAATACATCGCAGGTATCCTTTTTTTTTTTTTTTTTGGAAGGCTTCACCAATAAAATGGGTGACAGCTGAAAAAAGTCCACAGTTTGTAGTTTTCTCGAATTGGCAGTTTTATTTATTTATTTATTTTTTTGCTTAACATTAAGTGTGCATTTAGCATACCTTTTTTTAATTTTTTACTATTTCATATTTCTTAATATATATTTTATAGATATTTAGAAAATTTATTTAAAAATTTTAATTTAAAAAATTTTACATAATCAATTTTTATTATATTTTTTATTAAAAATAAAAATATTTTCTATTTTAAAAAAAATTTATTTTATAAATAATCTCAAACACTCTAATACAGGTATCACTTGAACCGCTACGTTTACCAATTATTCCGGCTGCTTTCGCTGTGGGGTTAATTTTTAATATAGATTTTGTGTATTTTATTTGAACTTTTTATATAATTACATTGGCTTTGTTTTCAAATAAATCAATGAATATTGTTACATGTGTATTTAACTTTTCTGTTTCCGTTTGTTAAAAGAGTTTATTATTCAAAGTTTCGAATAGAAATGAGGAGGATAAATTGTTGTCAAATTCTTAAATTTAACTAAATCTTTATAATTTGTTTACTAACGGATCTATCTATCTATTTTCAGTGTGATAACTTTAATACACCAAAGTTAATATTTAGTTGAATTAGCCTAGTGTTGAATAATTACGAAACTATTTTGTTAAATCAAGTTTTAGTGGCTTGTGACTGAAAAAGCGGTAAAGATTGGTTTTAAAAAAAATTTGAAGGAAAGGAGGCTTAATCAAAAATAAAAATGTTTTGATTCAATTTATGAAGCACTTTTAGGGCTGTGTTTTTTTAAAAACTAACTTATCCGAAGTAAAATTTTAAAAATAAATGAGTTATAGATAAATTTGAAAGCAATTTTAATTTTTATATTTATTTTTATTAAAATTGAGTTTTATTATGAAATATTTAATTTTAAATTTTGAATTTGAAGAATAAATTAAAAATTCATTTTAATTTTAGTATCATTTTAGTTTGGAAGTGGTTGAAAGTAAATTTTTGTTAGTAGCTAAACACGTTCTTCCAAGCTCTTTATTTTTTGTTGGTATTCAATATCGTATGGACAAAATACATGTCAAACTAAAATTTTTCTTTCTATAATTCTTTTTAATAAATTATAGAAAAAAATAAGTTACTATAAATAATATAAAATTATTCAAAACTAACTTTTTTAGAAAAAAAAATTTATTTCAGATGCAAAAGAATAAGCTTTTAACATTTATAAATATACAAGGGGGTTTGCTTTGGAGTCTTGCCAAAATTGTTGCGTGTGATTTTTATGCGCACTTTGTAACTTCGAAAATGTCATCTGTCTGTTACATCCTGTGAAATTGATGGTACGGTATTGTAAACTCTAATCCCAGTAAGGCACATTACAAGCAAATAACTTCCAAAGGCTAAAATGGGAAACGGGACTATTCAGGAATAAGTTTCGAAAAAATAATTTTTTAAATTTTTAGTTTTTATTTTTTAATAAATTTTTTTTAAAATTTATTTAAAATATTAAAAAATATATTAAATTTTATGTAATAAAATATTATTATTATTTATTATTTTTATATTTTAAAAAATATTTTTAAAAATACTTTCAAACACTGTACTGCATATCATCACTTGTCAAGGCTACAAGGATTAGACTTGGACTGTATGAATTCTTTCACGTTAATGTACTCTGTTAAAATTTTTCACTAGATATGTTGAAGAAAAAGATTGCAACTATCCATGATATGGTTAAGAGGAGTAGAGGACTACCCAAGATTGATATTAAATTCACCGATACCTTATGTTCAAGCACTTGCAAAGTTGATCCACCGCTTCCATCAGCTCGGTTGAGACTTCCATGCACATACAATACACAAACCTTAATTAAAGGGAACAAACACTTGACTATAATACAGGCGCGCTTTCGCCTTGATCAACCCATTTGCACGGACACTACCAACAACAAGAATAATAACAAAAACAACATGCCATTCATTGCCTTTTGGCCGGAAATCATAAATCCCTGACGATCGATTAGTGAGTGCATCTCAGCTACACGCACTTGGATTGCAAGGCGTGGGCGAGAGCAGCCATAGCTCTCACCTGCATCTCAAGAGCGGCAATGTAGTCAACTGCCTCACTAACAAGCTCTGGCAACGGCAGGCTACGGCATCCAGGCACCAGTTGGCTCAACTCGCGCAATGTGGGTCCCATGCAGGACCAATTTCTCCTGCGCCGTTGTCGCCTTGACTTTGTAATGGAAAGCATTGCACGTTTCTTCTTCCTACTGGAGAGGAGAATAGCACGGCTCCAGCGAGCACGGCCACGGCGAGTAACAGCAAGGGTAACATAGGCCGTATTACGAATCACAGTTGAACTGCAGGGAGAGCCAGCACGGCGAAGGGCCTCTAAGAGAGTAGTGGAGTAGGCCTTTCCTGTTTCTTCTGTTGTGCAATGCCGGGTGTTGTCCTCCATTAAGAGACAGATCTAGAGAGCAACAACTAAACTAGAAAGCCGTATAGTTCAGTTTTAAGTAGCAAAAGAAGAAGAAGAAGAACGAGAGACAAAAGTGTGAAGGTGGAGGAGGGTTTAAGGAGAAGGCGGGGGAAGATACAGACAAGCAAGTGTCGCTTCAGTGGGCTGGCTGGGAGAAGCATATGCATGCTGTTTGATCGATGATGGAGATACTATTGGTCTGGGACTCTGGATACTCACATGTCCAAAGATAATTCCAGACCTTGGTCGAGAATCCTTATCCGGTGTTTCCCTCGTGTTAATATCAATCAAAATGGTGCCTAAAAATCCAAATGCTCAAGGAGTATCTATGATAATAAAACAGAACTTAAAGGAGCATATTGAGATAATTTGGAACAGGTTCTCACTTAAATCTCACACCTGGTAAGAATGTTTCGAGTGGATCATTATCATATTGGAACAAAATGAGGACCATATGAACCTCAACTGTATACCAAGTGGGATACCCACCCAAGAATATCTCCAGTTTTTAGTGCAAAAATTAAAGATATCTTCAAAATCATTTGGGGAAACAATTACCCCTTAAACCCACCTGTCTTTTCCATACAGTGTATGTATTTACTAATTCAGGTAGCACAAAAGAACCACCTAATCCCAAGGAAGCTTAGATCAAGAGAAACACAGAAGTAGCAAACAGTTTCAAAATCTTTTTCAGCAACGTAGAGAATCCGTTACCTGAAGACAGGACGAGGAGGATTACCTTGCAGATTACACACGCCTTTGGTTCATTTCATTTGGTTGTCCATATACCTACCTGTCAGTAGAAAACAGTGCAGTGAACATGCTGTAACAGATTAGCAGAAACAAATGTAGTTTCCATCAAGAAGATTTAAATCCCACAAATATGAAAACACTGAACTTTAATATCTCATTCACAGACGCACAAAACTATATAAGCTACCGCTGAGAAATAGATTTCATTTCTATGACATATAGAAGTTTATATACACTTTCCTGAAAGAAGGCTCAAACTATGGTCACTTACCTAGTACTTCAGAGAGATCATTCATAGGAACTACAGCGCATCAATGAGAGTAATCCTGGAAAAAGGGCTACAAACTATTTACCCCATGCTTATACTTAATTACCTGTTTACATTTACAACTCAGAAAGTTGATGTTTATGATATCACTGGGGTTGGGCAAATGATGTCAAATATTAATATAATGGGATCTACACCTATGAGATCCCTAAGAACGAAGAGAATAGCCTATACACTGCTAAGAATGATTGCCTTATCTAAATTTCAAATAAAGGGCGGCAGCTGTTTGGTTTTGCTGTTCATGATTTGACCTGATTTCTGATAATCAGCTGTAATGACCTGTGGGGACTTTTAGCTTAACTACAGCATATGATTTTTATTTGTTTATTTATTTTTTTTCTGATGGATTTGCTTCTGGTACATCTTGCTGAAATGATTGGTAGGCACGCCTCATCTTCCTTGCAGTATACACCTGCGCTTATGTGAAGAAGAGTTGCATACTTGACAATATTTGGCAACTAGAACATCCAAAATAAAGTTTGGTAGGATTAGGCATTCAACACTCACTACAATTATGAAAAGTTCCATAATGATGTTATTGTTATTAAACCAAATAAAATGAGATAACTTGGTCATCTTGGCTAAAAGAAGAACAATTCAGATTTCTCTGAAGCCAAGTGCATATTCTTGCCCGTAACTGCATCCATACCTTCCAAGATGTTGCTTTGCACTTATTACTGCCACTCTGTACCTCTTCGACATTTTATGATTTATTGATAGTTCAATTTAAAAAGCAACCTAGAAGTCTTTCCAACCCAAAAACTTAACACAAAGGAAGGAATTGCTAATGACTTATAAGTGGATTGAAGGAACCAGATGGGCGATGTAGGAATAAGCCAATAACATTCACTCATGGGAAGCATGAAAATCCGATAGGCGTGAATGCCTAAATCAGAGAGGAACGGGCCTGAGCAACGGGCCTGATATTATGGGCTATGATACCAAGATTAAAAGTCTAGATCTCCAACTCAAAACTTTAAGACTAATGGAGGAGTTGCCCAAAAGCTTATAAGTAACTCAACGGGATGTTAGATGGACATTGTGGGATTAAACCCACTGACTCGCACACCCTTACATGAAGCACAGATCAGAAAGAGCACTATAGAAAGCTTATAAGATGTTTTAGTCAATTTGGCTTGAAACGTATGATAATGCTCTCATTATACTCGCACTAACTTACAAAATAGAGAATAGCCTTCATCTGTGCAGAAGAGAAATATTACCTCGAGTCATTATTACCAACATATTTCGTGCATCATGTTCTAAGCAGTCATTGGCATGGAACGTCGTCTAGACAGCACTATAATTAATTATGGATCCAATGAGAATTGAGCTTCTGAAAGTACCTTCCAGTTTATTCTCCCGCTAACTAGAGAAAGAGGAACTTCTTTGGAAGAGAACTAAAGCTGATCCATCTGCTTTCAAATTTCCATACAAGGGTTCAAAGTTAATTGTATTACCAGGGCCAGCTTGCTGCGAGCCTCCTGCATGCCAGTAGTGTGTCAAATACTAACTATTGCAGCGTGTTACTTCTATAAAATTTGGGGAAGCATTCTTACTACCAAACTAACATGTAGATATTAAGAGTGCTGTTTGGTAGATTATCTAACAATCACAACAATTAGATATGGAGAAGTTGTTATGCATTCATGACACCATATACAGCGAAGATCACTAACTTCAATGGGATATTGAAGGAAGCAATTTAGTGAGCAGTTTAATTTTATAGTTTATACTCTTAGCAAATGAGTCCTTGTTTAGGAAATTTGACCTGAAGTGATATCGTTTACATTCACATAACAATTCGTGTCACAAGTTAGCACTACACAAGATCCAATTATCTACTAGCAAAGAATTCATCAATGCTATTTGGGGTCTGACCTTGAGTAAATGGAATACTTGAAAACACTAAAGCTTTAAAATAATAGAGACAAACCTTTGAGAAATGGTAACCCTCAGGAACTGAAATTGCAAAGTATAAATACGTTCTATAGACCAACCATAATAACTTTAACAATATCTGTGTCGGCAGAAACGTGTCTTCTGAGGCATCTTAAGGATTTAGTTTTTGGTGATGGTGGCTGCATGTATTCCTTTCAGCTCAACTCTCCACGTCTCTTTCATTTAGGCTTAGATATCTAATCAAATTATGGTCTGCCTCTGCTATGAAAAGACTTCCTGCAAAACCATTTCAAAGAAGAAAAAAAGACAGCAGACATGTATGCGAAAACAGATCATGACTTTAGACAAAGACAAAGAACATTAAAAGTCATGTTATAGAGATAAAGAAACATAACTTCAAACAATCTATATATTACCATCTCCAGCTTCAACAAGTCCCTATGCCTAAGAGAGCTGTGGAAACCAAATGGAACATGTGTGATTAAATTGTATCTAAGCAGAACAACATCATTAAAATCAGACATAATACCAAATATGACTTAGACGCTAAAGATTAATTATCAAATACAGAACAATATTTTTACCACAAAATAAAGAGGATGTCTACTTGACTTTCCTTTTATAAATAAAACATTCCTGAGGTCTTCATTCTTCATACATCAAGATCACTGCTGATAAATGAAACAGCTTCAAAGATTTTACATGTGCTCAACAAACATTGGGAAGACTCATACAAAACAAAGTTTAATGTCCCTTTCTATGATTCTACACCCGATATGGATAAGCAGCTTAATCCTAGAGAAGATCAAACAACTTTTTGGAGCAAGCATAAGAATTATGACTACATAAAATGAACAGATATGAAAATTGATATCCTGTTTCACAAAATGCTAAGGACAATATACCAAAATCTTCGAAAGCACATGCACCTGAAAATCCATTTTGCCAAATGAAACGTATTTCGTACTTGCAAAAATTTTTTAAAGAAATGCTTCACAAAATTAGAGCAACGGATAAAACTATGATGGTAAGCAAGAGACAAACTCAGAGCACGGGATAAAATCAGAGCATTCTGCAAGGATAAGTTCATTACCAATGATATACCTTCTTCCTTACCAAAAACTATGTTATGTCCTCTGCTAAATAAGTCGACTCCTTTTGTGGAAGGGTTGCATAGCCTGCAAGACCGCTTATGATAAGATGCCAGAACATAGTTAGTACTATCAAAACTTGCGACAACAGATATTATGATATAGAAGTTATCTGAGAATATCTACAGTATAGTGGAATTGTTATTCAGGTCAGAAAAACCAGGACAGCCAAGCTTATGAAAGAGCATGGGACCACACTCTTAAGGCGTATTCTCTCCTAAATTTGTCTCATGCTGCCTAAGAAAAAAGAGTCCAAGGAAAAATGAACTTGATATTTGATGTCACAGTAGTTTATTATCCTCACTACCTTCCAGTTTGTAATGGTAAAGATGAGACAAGAAACAGCAACACCCATACTTCCAAATCTCAAATGTCTTGTTGAGAAACCTGCAAACTATTATGAATCCTTCTAAGACCTCAAGTATTAAATTCTGAAGCTCAAAAAGATAAAGCATTTAATTTAAAGTTAACCAACCACATGTAATCAAGCACAAAATGATGTTAAACTGTGTGTAAACTCAATGTCTAGTATTCCTTGAATTATTATACCAAAAATTTGTTGTGAGAGAAATAATACAAAAATAGTATTCAAACTACAAATGTAGAATAAGAAACTTGCTCAACTTACGTCACTATCTTAACACACTATTTGAGCATCCAGAGGACACCCATCACAAGCTTCAAAGACAATTCCTGACGAGAAGGTTAAAAAGAAGTCTATCAGTAATAAGTAATACCAACATAAGAGTAGAAACGGAAGATACAATCTGATTGTGATTCTTTTCTTTGAAATAATGTTAATTCCTAATGGAGGTTCTACATACTATAAGTAGTTCTTCGATCCATGGAAAAAGTAATATCAGCATGTCTAATCAACATGTTCTAATAAGAAAGTGGAAACTTCCAGACTTATTGTAATTCTTGGTAGCATAAGATAATTACTCACTATGCTAAGTGATAAGAAACTCTTAACTTTGACTATGTATCCCTCATACTTATCCACAAATGGGATGGGATTTTCTACTGCTCAAGTTCTTATTCTAGAAGATCTAAGCAATTGCATTATCCTTTACAAAGCATCGATTTCGAGGACTTGGAGTCTTCTAATCTGTACCACTTTCTCTTCAGAGTTCTGATCGAAAGTCAATGGAAATATAAATATTTCATTAACTACCCTTTAGCATACAAGATTAAACCATCGGACTAGCACCAGGGGAAGTTGGTTCATGTACTCACCGACATAAACTTGAGGATAATGTTAATACTATACACGGCCGATGCTTTTATTGATATATCTATAGCAAATTTTATGTAACAGATTTCATTAAGAAAATGAAACTAATAGCGGGTTCCAGATATGCTCCATTGTTTCACAGAACAGGTTATTAAAATGAACTACATACTATGATATTCAGAATCACCACCAAAGCCGGTATCATTGGTAGTGATATCTCCAATTTTCTCCAGATGAGAGATGGACTAGCTTGCTGAAGCACATCTTCTGACAATGTAGTACTTACAGCAATACATCTGTATATCACATAAAACAAGAGCTTTCAAAACATGAAAGGTAAGAGCAAGATATTTCGTAGGAGATAAAAGCATAGCAAACAGCAAATTACATATCTACCTTAAGTATCCAATTGCATAATATGATTTTAGAAGAAACTGAAAGTATCTCTGTTGCAACATTTGATTACAGAAACACTTGAACCAAGGTGAACAGTCTTGAATGCATTTCATATCAGAAGCTACTACTACAAGAATGATATGACTGGACCATGACATAACGTAACACCACTAAACTATACGTGATAAGTGTTTGCTAGAAAAAAATCATAATACATTAATTTATAATAAATAGGAAATTCATCAACTTTTACAATTAATAAGAAAAAGGCATGCCATACCTCATTTGTGTGACTTTGGCAGCCTGAACTCCAGCAAGAGCATTGCCGATTACAAGGCACTAGACCAAAATGAATTTAACATTAGAAACATTGACAAAGTGGACTGGAATGCTTATACTTCAAATCTGCAGAATGGTCAAGGTTACAATCATCCAAGCATCAAAGTCATAGGTTGAGTATGTAGAAATTAACCAAGTCAATTTGGACAAAAGCATAAAACAAGGATAACTACTAAATGAACTTAGAAATTTGGAATGAAGCATAGAACATTGCTTAGCAACCAATGATGACATGTAACATTTTCAGATCAGCAGGTACAGGCAAATGCAAGAAAAGAGATGCCCTATATTTCCCTGCATGCGCATGCTAACAACCACTCACCAGAAACGAAATTAAAAGGCAGACACACACAAATGCGTGCAGTTTGCGCATAAGATACATAGGAATGGCTGCATAGGAATTGGTTGCACAATTAACTTTCTAATTTTTCACAACAATAGCAAAATAAGTTTACAACTCGATGAAACATAGCAAAAGATGCATCACAGCAAATATGGTTGTATTGTTATATTTATCATTCTTAAGTTTTGCTGAACGTTCAGTATGGTCACCAATTACACAATACACACTGCAAAAGCTTCACTAAAAAAGGGTATCATTAACATGCCTTGTCCACTTTCTGAAGAGGTTTCTCTTGTTATTAATCCTTTAACATAAAAGAGCATATTTTTAACAGCTATCACTATCTTGCTTCATAATCCTCAATGAAGAACCTCAAAAAGTTTATAAGAAAACTAAGACAAAATTTTACAACATAATGAAATAAATTTCTTAAGCAATAATATAATAGTCATTTACGAAGCAGAAAAAGAACCCAGAGACAGTTTCCAGAATTATTTGTAATGCAATTAATCTATGGCTTTACAATCAAAGAAGAAAAGTAAACTTGTGCAGGGAATCAACAGTGCAGGTATCTACCAAGAATATTCAAACTGAAGCTGGAAGCAAAAGGCATGATAGCAAATTTCACACAGATTAACCATCAATATTAAAACTAAGTTAACAGCAGGGAGCAAGGATGCATTTTTGGGGGGAAAATTGTATTATCCCGCACTAGTTGGACATTCATGCTCTTTGATGTCGCTGAAGAAATATCTGGAGCAGGCCTTAATTCTCAAATGCATCAGCAAAAACAATTGCATCAAATCTGATAAAAGCGTAAATTGTTCATCAAGCTTAGTTGATTGAGAACAAATTGTTTCCTACATGCTTATATATGTGTTAGAGAACAAACATAAGCAGAGGCCCTACTTTGTAAGATTAATCCTTAACACTAGCAAATAAAAGATTTATATATAGGCATTAGAGATCTATAATTGACTGCAAGTTGCACAGCATAACAGTTAATTGAACCTTATAGTTTAGAAAGACAAGACAATGTTTCCTTCTCCAATAAACATAAAGCAGACTCCTGCCGACAATTCATCAAGAATGGGCCCAAAATCAAGACAAGCTATATCAATGATCATATTGGCTGAAATCATAAATATCAGTTAGCTAGTGAGCATTAAGAACTAAGCCTAGAAAACTAATTATACTGCACATACAGGGCAAAAAGAAAGAGGTCCTAATTATTAAATAATAATTATCCAGTTCTGGAAAAACCATGGATCTGATGATTCATAGACAAACCTAAAACAAAATGGCTTAATAAAATTACTGCAGTTTGCTTTTCTATTCAGTTAGACATTATTAAAGGTAACTTCTAACTAACAACAAAGGGAATTAGAAAAGTAATGCATAACTTGTATACATGCACGACAATATCTCATAGGAGCTATTAGCAATTTTGATATGGATAAGTTGGGATTAGGATAACTTTCTAAAAAGATATCTACATAAAGCATAGAGGAATAGTAACCAAAACAAAACTGAAAATTCTAATTCAGTTACAAAGTTTTGTCCTATCTGTACTATCTAAAAAATGAAAAAAGGACTACATAAGCAATGATCATGTGCACATGCATTCAGAAGAAATAACTAAATTAACTGGAAATCACAAAGGAAGCCTAGTTCATCAAGAACATTGATCTGCAGGTATAAACTATAGAAAGTGAGAAAAATACGAACCTCATCAAATTATATGTACTGCATGCTCTTGATCGATTTAAAGTTCTTTCAATTAGTCAATATCCAACTACAGGTTTCTAGAACAGTTTATTAACAGTTTAAATCCAAATGAAACCATCATATTGACATAGCTAGAACCCGCGAAATTTGAAGGCATGGTTCAATTCAGAAACCACTGCCAAATACATGGTTCCAACTTCAGAGAGCAACTTTGCTATTAATTTCCGCGAAGATGGAATTTGTATTTAGCTAGTTATTCTAACAAGTGATGCCATTTCAGCATAGCTTGTTAACCAGGCTTCATGTGTCAAATTGTAGAACAGTATTATCAACATTATGACATCCTGGCTTAAGGTAAATGTCAAAAAGCAATTCATGAAAAATATTTTTATCTCCCACATTAACTGTTTCCTTAGAACTTGTTAAATGAATGATATCTCACAAATGCAATATTTAACTACTGGTTGCTCCCACAAAGTAAGTCCTTAAAAAGTAGGTGAGATCTCAAAATGCATGCACTTCAAACTTTTAGTGTTTGGCATGTCATATGAAGTCAGTTTTAAAAAAAGAATGGAGCAAATGCTTTGGTGACAAGTAATCATTAATTCAACTTTTCAATTACAGTAAGGTTTACAAGATGTATAAACTTTAAAAACAAAAGAAACTACGGCACTTACAGGGATATTTCTAATCGAGTAGCAGACAACCTTAACTCGATCAGCACTAGATGCAACAGCAACCTTAAGCCCTTTCGCTTTACAGTGAATAGATAGTTTGAATAAGACCAGCAAAACAAAAACTATAGAACCATTATTAAGTCTAATACCGACTAAAAGATATACCTCTTTGATAAGCTCAAGTCCACCAGGAATCCAATTCTAGAGTTGGGTTTTGCGTACTGTTATAAACTAATATTCTCAACAGGAAACATAGGATCCAAACACACTAAGTGAACTATAAAAGAACCTTTATTTGGTTTCCTCTGGATTAAACCCTGCCGCTCGCTTCACAGAAGTCACCCCTCCCAGAATGTTTTGCCTCACCTATATAACAAGACCAATATGACATCAAAATCATGTACAGGTTATAAGTGAGAAACCTATCTGTGGGATACGTTTCCACCAACATATTCATGCTAATTCACACAGATGCTACATAGTCCAAATAAATTAAGTAAACTTAGTTTGCCAACCAAATGATCATTATTATAGTCAAAATAACTTAGTAACAAAAAAATATGTCAAAACGATTAATAGACAAATTAGTTATGCATCAACCAATCATATCTTTAAAGAATACAGGCAGTGGTTGTCTCAAAAGTTACAGAAAGACCAGACTGCCACAAAATAATCTTTAGCAATATATCTATGTAGCTTGCATGCAATGAGTAAATGCTCGAATAGAATAGAAATATGTTCTCTCACAAATGCATCCTTTATGTGTTTTATTATTAAAGTGAGCTCGGAGTCATGAATTATTATTTCTCTACACCACCTGCTGACAAAATTGTTCATGATTAATGTGACACCTGTTTGGTATATCTATCCTTCAGTCATTAATCATGGTTTATGCTTGTTAAATCATTACTCGAAAAGGTGGTTAGCTCAGCTCTTTGTGGTCCCGCAGAACATATATCTATCCATATCAGATACTTAGGTGCATATGCAAGAGAACACTTGAAAATCTGAACAACATTGGCATCATAACTAAATTCTAATGCATTAACATTTTTGGCTCTTACACTGTAATTCTTTTGCATGCCAACACAACTGCATTCACAGATCCGTTATTCATGTAAGATAAGGCTTAATTTCCAACTATCAAATTCTACAAAGAGACTAAAGATCATATTACCACCCGCTGCCAGCAACTACTTACAGGAGAAAAATGCAACTATTAAAAACATAGTGCCACATTGCCCTCTAAAAGTGGAAACAGACGAAATCACTATTCCCTAAACAAGAAATCCGAGGAATAACATGAGTTTCTACAAAATTTGAACTGTAATTGTATTTACAACAGAGACACACAATTACAGCCATTTCTGTTCAAAAAAGTTAGTAATAGCTACAATTCCCATATAGGGAACAAAATCATTGGTGGTGACTGAAACTCTGAACAACAATGGGACCGTGACAAAATTCAAATGCATTTACATTTTTGCGTCTTCACTCTAGTTCTCCTGCATACGGAAGCGATTGCATTCACAGATCTATATTTCATGCAAGATAAGGCTTGATTTTTCAACTACCAAATTGTACAAGAACAGTAGGGGATCATATTATCACTACCCAGCGCCCATGAAGGGAACAACATTATCGGTAGTGACTGGAACACCTATCTCCGCAAACACATCGACAGCAGCCGTCCGCGACGGCTGCTCTCTGTTGCGAAGCACGCCGTCCGTAGCAATTAACACTGACGAACACTTTCCCCCAAGAATAGGAGCACCGCCCGCTGCTGCAACGGCAAATAAGAAGCCATCACCACGGTCCCGCTACGCTGCCGCAGGAGAAGAGATGGTGAAGTTAACCGGTGGAGTGTGGATTTGGATAGATGTTGACGGTAGGATTGGTAATTCATAGGTGAAGCCGGCGTAGCCGTTACCCGCAGGCTGCAGCGCCATTTCTGCTCCTTGAATTTCGAACCGATCAATATTTTGGAAAATTTTAAAATATTTCTGAAGTTGACAATTATACCCTTCTAGTTACAGTGCATAGATGAAACTCGTGGGAGAGATGCAGCGTGCGTGTGGGATTATTTTTAAAATATAATTTTTTGAAATAAATAATATTTTTTGTTTTTTTAAAAGATAAATTTTATTTTTTTATTTAAATAAATAATAAAAATAAGTAATAAAAAAATCTCAGTACAAATTTTTAAATTTTAAAATAAATTCTTTAAATATTTATAAAAAGTTATATTAAAAATATAAAATAAATTACAAAACTGTTTTTTAAAAAAGCAATGTTAAATAGCTCTCAGGAGACATATTTGTTCATTAATGAGTTTAAATTTCTAGTTTGTTTTATCCGTCGACTCTTTCTATTAACTTTATTACACTGTGGAATTGATTTGTAAATTATTTTACTTAATATTTTTATGTAAATAATGTTTATTATTCGTTCAAAAAATATATAAAGACAAACATGGAGTGTTAAACCTAATTTAGATCTTAATTTTACCTCAAAATTTCTAATAAATACATATTTATAAAGTTATTCAAAATGAAAACTGCTGATGTTGGTTATGGTTTAAAAATATTCAAATCCAATGAGTGATATACTATTAAAAAAATATTGAGAGTGTTTTTTAAAAAAATTTAAAATAATAATATTTTAAAATTTTTTAGAAACAAATTATATATTTTTTATTAAAAAATAATAGTAAAAATAATAAGTTGACGACATTGCATTTTTATTTTTTCAATTTTAAAAAATCTAGATAATATTAAAATTTATAAAAAAAAATTTAAAGTACTACCAAACAATATTTAGGGACGTTTGGTAGTGCTTATAAAATAAAGCTTTTTTAAAACGAAAGATATTTTATTTTTTTTAAAAAAATAAGTTTTATTTTTTTAATTTAAAAATATAATAAAAATATATAATAAAAAAATTTCACTACGTAAAAATTATTTACACTTTCTAAATTTTTCAATAATTTTTTAAATAATTATAAAATATGTATTAAAAAATATAAAATTGAAAAAAACGTTTTGGAAATGCAATCCCAAATGCCACTTAAATATGTATCATGCTTTAATTAAACATATCGTTAAGTGTCTCTGACGTTTTATCTTCTTTTATTATTTCATTAGGGCATTAAGTTTATTTAAAAAGCTACATGCTCCAAACACTATAAAATCAAAACTATTGGCTAAATCAATCTATAACATATAAGTGTGTCACAGTTTTTAGATTGAAAATAACCTTTTAAAATGAGTTTGATTTTTATTTTTTTATAAAACATAAGTTCTAGTTTTTATGTAATTAAAACTGAACCAAAAATAAATATTTAATGAAAGTTATAATAATAAAAAGAACATATTCTAAAAGTAAATAGGTTCTGCCCTATTTTTCAAACACAATTTACTTGACTGATGATTCCATTCCTATCAAAAAATGCAATAGAAATTTTTATTGACGATAACAACCAATAGCTCATTATAGCGAGAATTACATAATAATTAAACTTAAAAAAAACCATATGCGTGGCGTGTCTTATACATTACTTTAACATATTATTAATGTCTAACTTTTGGTCTCATTTTTTTCTTTTTTTAAATTTCAACTTGAGAATCAAGTTTGTTCAAACTAGTGTTGTTAAAACCAACCCGGTGGTCACCGGATTGATCCACTAGACAAATTGAATTTATTAAATAAATATTAATATTATAAATATAGTATATATATTATATAATATTTATCGTAATAGTTATTTAAAATTTTTTTAAAATATGATTATATACAATAAATATTAAATATATTTTTAAAGTTACATTTTTTATTTTTGAAACAATAGTTTTCAAAAATCAAGACAATAACCAAAAAGTCCAAAATATAAAAAAATCTCAATATTTTAAATATTACAAATTAGCTACGTTATATGTAATTATGTATAACTATTTGTTGCCTTATATATATAGTAAGGATCAGCAGAATAGAGATGGTTCGACGACAATCAATAGAGCGTGGTAGCAGTAGCAATGATCGGTGTCAAAAAAGACAGCAAAAAAATAGATTAACCGATTAGGGAGACGGAGGGTTAAAAACTTAACAGAAATAATTCGAAGCAGCAAAATAACTCAAAAAGCGATTATATTTTATTTTTTTATTTTTTAATAATCATACCGGGTCACCAGATTATTCAAAAACCGGTTAGATCGATCGAATTTTATCGAGTTTGTTGCATACCGAGTTTGTTGCATACCGAATTATGCTGCTCACCCAATCCGGAATCGTGCCAGATTTTGGGTTGACCCGGTCGGGTCGGATTGGGTTTTAAAATACTGGTTCAAACAATTATATATTATGAGACATTTAAAAATAAAACTCAACGGTTAAATCGATTTGTAATATCCTGATTAATTTAAAATGGACAAGTATGCCTCTAAGCAACAACATATTTTTATTAACTATGACATTACAAATCTTAAGGCTATCAAAATAGAGAATTTAACATATCGATATTGAGAATTATATACTGATTAATTTTAAAAACACCATGCCCGGATCGTTTGACAAAGTTTTATTATTTTAAATTTTTATTCACAAAAATATGTTATAATATTTAAAAAAAATTACAAATATAAAATTTGCAAATAAATTTTACGTCATTAAATGCCTTGGGTGTCCCTAACCTTTTATTTTAGTTTTATTTCAATGGGGATTCATGAAATTAGTTATTAGTCTATTGAAGAATCACTTATTTTATGATCTTTTAAAAATAAAGACAATAATTATAAATCAATCTGTAACATTGACTAGGTTCTATTAAAGAATATTTAGGAACGCTTATCTCTAAATAAAAAATATTCAAAACTTTTTGAAAAATAAGTTTATTTTGTCAGAAATAAAAATATGCATATAAAATAAGACAATATATAATTTTTTTATTATTTTTAAAATTAATAAAAATGTATAGAATACTATAAAAAAGAAGATGCTTATTTCAAATTAAATTAAGTTAATAGGTCCCTAAACCAACAGTTCTACCTCTAATTAAATAAACTCTTTATAGTACTCTTTAAACACAATTTTACTTGACCAATGATATACTCTTATTAAAAGTGATTAAAATCAATGTTTCTATGAAATAATGAACGTATTTTTTAAATAAGCAATTTAGGTTTATTTATAAAAGGCATCTTATTTATATTATTTGGATAAAAATAATTAGTTAAAAGAACAAATGAGTAGTGTTTGCATAAAAAGTGCTTATAAATTGAATTAGAATGTAAATGACTACAATACTTTCTATTATATAATAGGTGATATACATGAAATTTATGAAATTTATGCATATATAATTTAATAGATTTTCATCAATATATTTGAAAAAGTATATTAAAATTTTAAACGCTAGTTTAAGATTAATTGACATTGATTTTTAATTTGAAAATTTTCTATTAATTATGAAATATATAACTAAATTATTATATATTTAAATTACTAATATTTGTAAATAAAAACAATTATTTGTAATTAATAAATTTGTGAATTTTTTTCAAATATAAATTTGTTTTTCTTTATATTTTTTCAATTACATTTAAATATTTTAAAAATCAAAATTTTTATAAAATAACGGCGTTTGAGGTGAATTTCTTAATACCTTTCGAATATAAAACCGTCGTTTGAACTTTGCTCTCGGCAACGGTATATTTTTAAAGCGCTAATTTTGGTAAGCTGAGTGATTTATTAAGAATAAGCTATAATAACCGGCTTATTTTAAGCTTATCGAAACAATCCAGTATACTGTTTAGGCTTATATAACTCTAAATTTCTTCTAATACTTTCTAAATTTTTAAAAATTTGATATATAATTCATTTTTACTTATACAAATTTTATGTGTTGAAGTCTTCATCTTAATTTTACTTCAAAAAGAACTAATACTAACGAATTTTGAGTTAGGTTAATCAAAACTTTATAATAATTTGAAGTTGTTATTTATAGTTATGGGCTTGTGTTTGATTATTTTGGATTTGATCAGTTAAAAAATTATAAAAGTATGCATATTTTGTGGTAAAGAAAATACTTCTCTTAAAAAATTGAAAAAGAAATGAAAAAAAATTCACAGTCGCCCTAGAGGCATGAAATAGTTGACATTGTTTTCTATTGAATATATTAGAATTTTCAATGATTGAGCTAGGTGCATCTCAACCTCGGTGGTACTTGAAATTGCATTTTCAAACATTTTTTTAATTTTATTTTTTAATATATATTTTATAAATATTTAAAAAATTTATTTAAAATATAAAAATTATAAAAAAAATTATATAATAAAATTTTTTATTATATATATTTTTATAATTTTTTAAAAATAAAAAAAATAAAATTTATTTTTTATAAAAATCTTTTTTTATTTAAAAAAAATTTTATTTTATAAGTATTTTCGAACCTAACCGGTCCATCACCACTCATGAATTCATGATCCTCTAATTTTGGAAACAATTTCCGAAGAATTAACACTTCATATGTTGAAAGAATATACTGATCAACATGGTATATCACCATATTATTGCCGAATTTGTTAAGAATCAATTAAAGACATGGTCCACTTCACAAACTACAATCACATTACAGAAAGCTATTAGGAAATGTATTAGTTTTCAAATTCTTGATAGATTATAACTTCAATTTACCACATCACAGAAAGCCAAACTCAAAACAATTACATTCACTTATAATAATAAGACCGCATGAGAGCAAAGGTCCAAAATCAGGAAAAAAGGAATCTCTCATGCAGAGGAAACCGACATGTTAGGTTTTTCGTCGTCATCGATGGAACAAATGTCGGCGATGTCGCTCACGAGAAATCTCTAGAAAAATCCGACGGCCAGAATTTTCAGAAGATCGTCCAAGCCAACCCCCGTGGCTAAATCCCCATCACCCATTCTAATCATGGCTTCGACATCCTCGTCATTAACATCGATTCCGGCCATCTCCAAGTACGCCTTCAAGTCTTCGTACCCAACCCTTCCGTCTCCATCACGGTCCATAACCCTAAACGCTTCGGCGAAAATATCTCCGCTCACGACGGAAGCAGAAGTCTGATCACGGCGGCGCCTGAGAACACGCTCGAACTCCTCGTACGCAACAAACCCGTCATTATCGGAATCTGCCGCAGAGATCATTGAAATAATCTCGTCGTCTGAAGCGTCGACGAGGGCGGTGGAGTAGAACGCGCGAAGATCATCGCGGCTGATTTTGCCGTCATGGTCTGCGTCGAGAATTTCGAATGCCGGCCGGAATATAGAATCTTCGGCGGCGGTGATTGGGCGGCGGCTTGATGGACACATGCTGGAATATTCCTCTTTTTCTTTTTTCTCGGGTTTATTGAAACGATCGGTTTGTGTTATATATAAGAGAAGGTGGTGAGGGAGAGGTTTATATATATATATAGAGAGAAAGGAATAGTTTGGTCTGCGACTCGAATTCTTGTTAGGGAAGAAATAGAATACGTATTTGCTTACGTCAGAGCTTGTGGAATGGAAGCCTTTCGTTATGTTATAGTAGCAGAAAATGCTTGGAATATTTTCGGAGTCCAAAATTCTGTCTTTTCTTGACTGAGGCCCGAAGATCAGTGGCAGCAACCAAACAATTTTTGATTGATGATTAATGTGATGTTTGACGTACTTTTATTTTTTTAAAAATTTACTTTTAAAATCTTTTTTTATAATAAATTATAAAATTTTTAAAAATATGGTAAGTACAAAAAATATTTTATTTTTTATTTTATTGTAGATTAAAAATAGAATTTATTTTTAAAAATATTTATAAATAATATTTAATTTAAAAAGGTTTTATTTACTTCAAATATTTTCTAATTACTTAATGTAGAGAGGAGAGCAGAGGGAAATTTGTGAGAGCTTTTGAATAAAATTTTTCAAATAAAAATATTTTCTTTTGTTTTAAAAAAAAAGTTTTATTTTTTTATTAGAAAAAATAATAAATATAAACAATAAAAAGATATTAATTTTTTCTATATTTTTTAAAATTTTAAATAAATATTTATATATGTATAAAAAAATATTAAAAATATAAATTAAAAATTTATTTTTTGAAAAGCTTAGCCAAAAGATATTTGGATTCAATTATTAAGAATTTTTTTAAAAATATCTCATATACTAACTCTTACAGAATTTTATAGTTTTTTTAAATTAAAAATACAAAAAAATATATATGTATAATTGAGATAGAAAAAAGTTATATTTATTGTCTAAAATTATAAAATAGTTTTTATTTAAAATTTCTTTTGTAAGAACATCTGGCAAGAAGGTTTGAGCTTTCGGAAATGTGTCTTGTGTGTTTTATTAATTATGAAGATATACATTTTCTAATAACAAGTTTATACAACTTCCACGCGTTTCTAAGTAAAGATGTTTATACAACTTTGTCTTAATTCAAGTTTGTTTACTCGTGAGAAAGTAGCTTAAATAAAAAATTTTAGAAAATAAATTTTTAAAGAGTTATTAATACATGAGTTGGTAAAATAATTTATCAAAATAAAATATAATAATAGCTTTAAATAATTTTTTGATAAAAAAATATTTTCTAGATAAAAATAAATAAGTCATAAGTAAGTTGAACGGTACCATGAGTTGGGGTCGTTGGGGAGGATTGTAGAGGTTTGTGTTTTAATAATAGAACGACTCTTTAACGGGCCTAATCACAAGAGTAGTGGGCCTGAAAGTTTATGGCTTAAGATCAACAAATAAGAAACAAAAGGATTCGGCCTTAGGCCTTTTCACCTCTTAGGATTCTAGCCCATGAGCCTTTTGTATAACACCCATTATTTTGTCTATGGCATTACCGTAATTACGTACAATATCATGTCCTATAACGCCACTAAAATTATAAAAACCCTAGTTTTGGAATCATCTATAGATATATGGATCTCGGTAGGGCGTCGAGAACTTCTGCTGGGAACTGGGAGCACCGCTAAAACCTTGAATCGGTTTCCTTCCTCTGTTTCTGGTTTTTTGATTTCTTGTTTTTTAAATTCTGTTTGAAGCTGAGATGGAAATGAATTGATTAGCTAGTTCTTTTGTTTGATAATGAGCAAGTTCTCGCAATCTTGATTCCTCCCTCTTCTTCGAATCTGCTGGTTATTTTGTTTTTGGTTCATGATTCAAGCTGAATGGAATTAGGTCTTCTTTTTTCTGAAATTTTCGATTGATTTACAATTGAATCTGAAAGGAAAATGGAGATCTGGATGCTAAGCCCTTTGATGTATCGAGCCCGATCTCCCATTGCTATTCATGGGATTGGGTTTTTCGAGGGGGCGAGATCAACAGGGGATGTTGAGTCGCTTAGCTTCAATCTCCCATCGTGGAGCATAGCGAATTCTTTCTCCTTAAAATTTCATGGATTATAGACATTCTGTAATTTTTTTCGCATTATGTCTTTCTTTCTATTTTACTTGTTAGTTCTTTCGAGTAGTCCAATGATGGCATGGAAAATCTTTGAGACCTGATCATCAATTTGGTGATGAAAACTACAAGCATTTCTTCTGAGGACTCGAATCTTATTGAATTAAAGCTAAGAGTTCCAGTTTGTTTTGTTTTTTTTTTCTCTGGATGATGAAATGCACTGGGCTCTGAGCAGTTAATAATTTCTGCAATTTTGATGGAAATGCATCTGCCTAGAAAGCATTGTCTGACTAATGAAATGACACACCATTCAATAGATTTGGTATCCGCCTTTGTGAAGACTTGCATAGAATTTAGTTTATCTGAAATTTTTGTTTCCTCAACATATGTTTTCGTTGATGTATGAATTTGCTTTATGTATATCTTTTCATAAATTGAAGTTTTCATTGCTCGAGTTTGAAGTTCTTTAATGTTTGAAAGTCTTCATGCTAAATTTCAGCAGTGCAAATAAAGCGAGAAAGATATACATCACTGATGTCATACATTATTCATTACCAATATCGTTCAGTATTCATCAAAATCGTATTATTAAGATAAAAGGAGAAGAACCTCTTTGAAAAACAATATTCTTTACACTAAGAGCATATTTCAAATGAAAGAAAATTTCAATTTTTTTTCCAAAATTTAAAATTTAGTATTAATGTATTTCAGTTATTATTCTATTTCTATTTACACTTTCATATCAAAATTTATTTCTATTAAAATTTAATTTTAAATTCTGTATGATCTGTCTTAATTAGAATTTCAAACTTATTTCTATCGAATATTTTTTCATACAGCGTAGTTATAGGGATCGTTTGGGATTGTTTAGATAAGATATTGTTTTAATAATAATAACAGTTTTTGATAGAATCTTTTTGAAAAATGAATTTATTTTTAGCTTTAAAGAAAATGCATATAAAGTGTATGACATTTAATTTATTTAGACTTTTAAAATTTTAAAAAATTTGCTAAACTATTATAGAAGATTTTTGTGAAAAATGAAAAACTGAAAAGGAGAAGTACATTTTTTTAATTACATGCTGCCAATAACGTAGTCCTGTTATCTTCTTGGCCTGTGCAGGATGATCTTCATAATACAAGCTGAA
The DNA here is from genome assembly GCA_019914995.1 of Acanthochlamys bracteata. Classification (NCBI taxonomy): domain Eukaryota; kingdom Viridiplantae; phylum Streptophyta; class Magnoliopsida; order Pandanales; family Velloziaceae; genus Acanthochlamys; species Acanthochlamys bracteata. Next base: position 4,050,369 of record CM034133.1, read on the forward strand.
TAGAGCAGGAAAGGCGTCCTCTCTGTTGTCCACACTGCTTGGAACAAAAGATGCAATATCTATCACTGGTGGCAGAACGACATGACCTGGATTGATGTTGTAGAATAGCATAAACCCAGAGCAATCAGGTTTCATCTCCCACACTTCGAAAGGGTGCAAAGTAGGAGCGTGACCTTGAGATGAACAAGTTGAGACTTCCAGTTGGTCCATCGTGTCCAGGTGATGCCATAAGATTCTCGAGCTCTTCACGTTTGATATGGAGAGATAGGGGAAAGCTCTTTCTCATAGACAACCACAAGATTAAACCAATATTTAACATACAGCGGGTAAAGTCGAGCAAAGTGTAAAGTCCACAGAAAGAAGACTGCCATGAAAGAGTACCTGATATCAGGGGCAATAACATGTTCAATGGCGGCTGCAATGAGGGCTCCCAACTGTCCCATAAATACTTGCGCCAATGCTTACAGAACTTGAAACCCTATTAAACAGTAAACTTGCAAGCCGTGGGACTGTTTTGGAACAGACACTTCCTTCTTCAGTATCTATTTTACCATAGGTACAAGGGCCAGCTGAAAGATCGATCATTACACATCTACAAACAGCAACCATAATAATAATAGTTTCACATTTTAACGAAAGATGAAATAAGCTAGAATACTTTGCTAGAAAAAATCAACCAAGCATATCAGAAACAACTTCAACAAGAATGTTTTTTCTTTGGATAGTCAGGTTTTAAGTTGAGCACAAATAGTAAGAAAGAATATTTCTGAATAACTAATAAACAACTTTGACTACAACCTAACCTTATATTTCTTTCACGTATATGGCAGTTTACATGGAATGCATGCTGCTAATTATGTACCATAAGATTCTACCTCCCAGAACTTAGCCATACTTGAGAAGCTCCCCCGCCATGGCAACGATAACGGTGAAAGTAATCGCCCTCTTGCTTTGAAAGTTGCTGGTCTGTTAGTCCTTCAATTTTTCTGTACAGCAACAAGATCAATTTCCTTGTTTCTAGGATCCATTCTACCCTGCAAAACAGAACATCCAGAATTTGGCAATTCTTCCTCAAAAGCTTGTTGAAATATCACATTCGGAATAATAAGTTTATGCATTGTGATAACCCAACTCCTCATATTATGGAGATATTTGGGATGCTTTTTAAAATTTTTTTTATCCAACAAAAAATATTTTATGTTTTTTTTATAAAATCTGTTTTATTTTTTTATTTTAAAAAATAAGTAATAATAAGATAATTAAAATCATAAAATATTTAGAAAATTTATTTTAAAATGTAAAAAGAAATGAAATTAAAAAGTATTTATTAGTAATTCTAAACGGCACCTACATTCGCATGCAAAAAAAAGTCAACACTTCAACGAAGTATATCAACAATCTTATCCTATTTCCGTGGCCAAGCTTTAAATGCAGAAATAGAATAGAATACATGCTTAACTGATGACAAACTCAAACAGCAACATCGACGAGAGGATTTAATACACCTTTTGCGCATCTCATATTAGTGAAAATGTTAAGGCCCTATCAAGTCAAAAGGGTATGATCTTAAGGAAAATTGAATAATAAATCTGATTATAGCATCTTCAACATAAATGCTAGGGAAAAAATACATTCCAGATATGCAACATGTACCTTATCAAAATTTACGACAAAGATTGCTGGCAGATATGCAGATCTGTCCATTTCTGTGGCAGAATAACCACCAATTTCAATGTCGAACATTTAAGAATGCAGGTTCTGAAGATAGGCTCCCTAGTGACATGTTTGAAAGTCTTTATAACAAAAACATTTTTTGAAATAATTTTTTTTTAATTTTATTTAAGAAACGATTTTTTAATTTAAACAAAATAAAATAAATAATAATAAGATTTATGAAGTAAAATGTTTTATACTTTTTAAAATTTTAAGTAAGGATGTGAACAAAAGCACATCATTTTTTACGCGCATATTATTGAGCTGAAATTTTAATAATACGTTCTTAATTTATAATTTTTTATATTTAATGATAAATATTATATTTGAAGTTTTGTACCGGTGAAATCGAACTTATGTGCTCTGATGTGCGCATAAAAATAATATACTTTATCTCGACTCTTTTAAATAAATTTTATAAAATATTATAAAAAAATTTATTAAAAAATATAAAATTAAAAAGTTGATAATTGATTTTCTAGAAAGCTTATCCAAACCAGCCTGCAAGCATCTTGCCTCAAACAAAGGAACCTCTCTTCCATAATCACTCTGGAAGTCATGGATATAAAAGTCAATTTACAAGATCTCCATCCATAGTTATAAAAATCGGATCGTGCATTGAACCGAAAAACTGTCCGGATCAACGAATTATGGGTTGACTCATCGGGTCAATTGGTTGAACCGTCATGTCAAAAATAGTAAAGCGTTGACGATAGTGCGAACGCTTATTATTTCAAAAAAAAATTTTTTTTTTTCTTTATTAGAGGCATAAAGAAAAAATAAACTAACAAAAAAGATATAGAAAAACAAAAAAAATATTTTAAATATAAATTTCAAAAGAAATTCTTTGTTTTAAAATAATTTTATTATTTTTCTTACAATTTAACAAAATTAGTAATATAAAAACTTAAAAATCACTAATAATAAATATTTACGAATAAAATATAACAAACTTATTTTTTTGCATTATCACATCCAAATGTAAAATTTAAACTACATATTATATTTTAATATAAAGCTACTAATAATTATTTTTGCATTAATATATCACAAATTTAAATTTTTTAAAATTTAATTTAATCCCGTTTGATCGGAACGGCGGATCGACCGGTCGAAGTGGGTCAGAATGAGTCGATTGCATAAACGGTTTTATTATAAACCCGAACCGGTTTATGCTCCGGGTCGATCCGGGCGGACCGGTCCGGATTTTATAACTATGCCTCCGTCATGAAAACTAGACCTATAGACAATTGCTGTTCTCCTTCAATGCCTTATCCTGGAAAGTATTTGAGTGATAGACCTGAATCCTCCACTCAACCTCAAATCACTTATCACCTTCTTGCAATTAAAATGAATGAGGACATTCAATTGATGGCTAAGTTGACTATGTTGGTATGATGAGAATTCAGCTTATTGTTCCTGGAGCTCTATTGAATATCTTTGTACAGCCCGTTAAACTGCTTTTTCTTCTTCTGTATTTGTATTCAATCATCAACTGCATGCATCAACTCAGGATCTGATGACTTGCGATTGAGATTCTAAGAGGAAGCAACGTGTCTAAAGCTAGCATCATTAGGATGTCCATCTACAAGCTGTCATCAGCAGACCTCTTAGTTAAATTATTCGACCAGAATTAAGTCATGTTACAGAACAGCTTCAAGGAACCAAAATCTACTTAATCAAACCTCAATCATGTGAACTTCCACATTATAAGCAAGTTACGACAAGCATATATATGGAATGATGACACTGCGAAAATGAAACTACATACAAGGAGAATAAAGTATGAAGTTTAGAGAAGTTCTCAAACATGCTAGACCATATATCGGTATAGCATTATATACATGTGATGTTCAATATTATTGGTTCCCTGTCTGAAGGCATAGAGGCCTATGCTTTGGAAAACTACCCTTCACAAACTCCTCCATGTTTCCTTCTATAACTAGATGTTTGACTTCTATAATTCGATATGTGACTTCAATATCATTTATAACATCCACTTCAGGAACATCAAGTAGCACCTGCAATGTTTCCTTTCTGGAGCTGAGAGCCTCTGCTCCCCACCCACATGGTAGACCACCATAGTTTGAACCTAAATATAATGAAGAGGCTGCGGCCAATGAGAGTTCATATGCACGTGGGATTGCTCTGGCTTGGTGAAGCCAATGAAACCACCCTTGCGAGAGTTGGAAAAAGCTCATCGGTAATATGCTCTGGTGCACCGATCGCTTGCAGATGGATGGCAGCTAAAACAAAAAGACATTACCAGGGATGTCAAAGAGCACTGTGATGCCTTTGACAGCCAGCTCCCCTCAGATAGTGTAAAACATACTGGTTCCGCCACCAAAGAACTCTTTAGAAGGTGAATGGGAGTTGCTTATGTCATCTGCTTGGGCAATTTCAGTTGGAGAATCAAACTTTTCTTGTGGAGGTACCATGGCAAAAACAGGCAGAGGGATTCAACCTAGAGTCCCTGATAATCAGTAAGTATGACGAAGGAAGAGTTAGGACTTGATTTTGCAAAAATATTATGATATAGGGATTTTCAAAGGAAATTGAAATATATAACGTGCAACAACTTACAAGAGGAGGGAGAAAGCACGGACAGAGGATGGTTTTTGCAAGTAGCTGCATATATATAGCAAACAGATAAATGCTTTATGGATCCTATAGAATCTGATTCCAATCAGACTCATAAGAGAATCTTTCGAGCATGGGCAACATACGTGTTTTTCCCCTGCACTTCGTTTGTCTCTCAAAAACATAACATCATTAAGTATTGGTTTCCCATACTAAACTAGATCAAGAATCATATTCGAAATACAGTTATCATATAGACATAAGATGCTAAAAATCTTGGTGCCGTTAATTTGTGCAATGTCAAGATGTTTTCTTTGATAAGGAAAACATGAATCATTGATTGCTGGTGATTAATCTCTCCTAGTTTGGGATCTTTTCTAAATAGGAAAAGGGAACCAATGTAGCTAAACTAGTGTCTCAAGATAAGACTAGAAAAAAATTTAGGATACGTTTGAGAGTGCTTATAATAAGAAATTTTTTTTTATAAAAATAGACAATATTTTGAGATTTTGGAAAAACAAATTTGATTCTTTTTATCTAATAAAATAAAACTTATACATCTAAAGATTGTATCTTATAAATTTTCATATACTTTTTCAAACTTTAAAAAGTTTTATAAAATATTATAGATAGTTTATTAAAAACTGTGGGATATTTTTTTGAAATAAAAGTATTTGATAAGCTAAAGCTAACGTCTCCTTGGTTGTGAGCGTTCCATTGGGCAAGTCTAATCACATTGACCCTTTTCATTTGTACTGACATATTAAAAGAAAGGACAATAGTTTGCTATGGGCTTGTTGGCTTTGAGATCACCAGCGTTGACATAAACACAAACGAAAAGATGTTACACAGGTGGATAATGGGAGCATGTAGGACTTGATGATACAATACCACAAAGAGTAATCATAGCTTAGCTGATTCATTAGTTTTTATGGAGCTCTAAGAAATAGCAGCATATGGAGAAGATTAAATAACATTAGATTTTCTATGTTTCTCACTTTCCACAGAAGAGTAAATTGTATTACAGAAACGTGTTTCTGGAAAAAGAATGCAGTTTAATTAGTGGAAGACTGGAAGCCTACATACTGCTTCTCTAAACGTGTAAGGCACGTGTAAGACCCTTATTATCACATGTATCTTATTTTTAACTAAGAACAGGGAGAACGTGAAGATATACCAACATGTAAGCGAACGCTTGAAATTATTCACTAGTACTCGTGACCTTGATTGCTAAAGAGGTACTTAATAAGAAGCCACAGATTGATTCCAAACTGGAAAGATTTAGAAACATAAATGAGAATTTTGTTACAATGAGACAGGATTCAACTTTGTTAACTAAAAAGAAGCAAAAGGCAAATAAACAAGAAAGAGAAGCTAAAAGATTCACTGAAATTGCTTTTCTCAATAGCCAACATTTAGGGCACCAGAATCAGGTATACTAAGAAGAACGGACAAGTTCTCTGAAAACTCAACGCCGAATCAGCTTTTACCTGAAAATTCTCCTCTAAAACAAGCAAACAAGCATGTCTTCTACTTATGAAAGCAGCAAAGTAATCTAATAGGTGTATTCAAAGAAATTGACACTAGGCGCTTCCACCACCAGTAATATTATTTTGGAAGACCAGCCTATACTGTTCAAAAGATGTGATAATGACAGCCATTACAACTACATATTTGTAAAATGTTCTCAAGTTTCGTCATTATTCTACAACCGATAACACTTTCCTTCCTAATAAACATCAAAAGTTGGTTGATTTACCTTGTGTTTGAACTTTGAAGCACTACCAGACACAAAGGAATTACTGGGACAAAAATTTGATGTCAAAGTTAACAATAACAATAATGCAACAACAATAATAATACATTTTCCTTAGCATCGCCCAAGAGCTTGGGTCAACATTAACAATAATGCAATAACAGTAGCTCCTTAATAAGGGTTTGAGTTTAAAGTGCTCTGGTAGCAAAGCGTTGAATGCACAAGGTGCACGATGAAGTTACAATTTCTAGTGTGTTGAAATACTAATATTAAACATCTATCATATGAACAGAGCTGTAGACAATAAATTTCACTTCCAAGCTAGATTCTAATGATAAAATTTTATGTATTGAAATTGGAGATTATGAAGATAATTTAGGTGAAGTTAGGACAAATTCTAGTTAGTTTAAAATTATATTTATTGTAGTAGAAATACTTGAGTCTAGAATTCTAGTCAGTTTACTAGTTTCATTTATAATTGGCTTTAAGAATTTTATTTGTTTTATACGTAATCTTCTATTTAGATAAGTTTATTTCTAATAGGATCTCTAATTGTTATAGAGTCTATTTAAAAATATATAACCTATTTTCATTATCAATGAGTAAAGTGTTGAGTTCTTTTACTAATGAGGAGATACAGAATCTCTCGAAGAAGTTTCATAGAACCATATTCTATCAAGGCATAGACTCTCATTCACGAGTCAGATGTCCCATAGTATCTACCATCCTATCCTAAAAATTTTAGACAACTACTACAACAAATGTAATGCAGAGACAAATATAGTCATGGTTCTTAAGAACATGCACTAGATGGAATCAATAAACAAAAATATTAAATTTAATTAAATTTAACTAAACAGAATAAAAAGGAAAGGAATGCTTACCACAATTCACATAGACTGAAGAAAGACCATTCTCTAAGATCCCAGCATTAGCCTGCATCAGCTTTACTGATAACATCTGTCCTTCTTCCAGGTAAAAATAGTTCTTCCTTCTATCCTTGAAACTCTCACTTTCTCCTCTTCTTGGCTCTAATGCTTTTAAAGTTACACATCCGGTTTCCCAAGCGGGTAAGGAGAATCCAGAAAACAAACTTCTGAGAGCTACAAAATCCAAGACAACGTGGCTGGATGATGAAGCAGATGTACAGCTGAGTCTTGGTCAAGTAGCAGCTCTTCATTTACTTGCAGATAACAGTTTTGGTAGTCTCACCCGTTCAATACTTGGTATTTTGAAGCTGGAGCTGACTTCAAATATGTGTATATAATAAAATACCTTCCAAGAGAACCAATTCGTGAGATAGGATCTCCTTGAAGATGATTGTGAGGACTGCGAATTCAACATACTTGTAAGAGAAACTCGTGAACATAAATAGCTTTCCACAAATGCTGAGAAAGATATTCATCTTGTCAACCAGGAATATTTGTTTCACAACTTTTTTTATTTGCTCCAAAAAATATTGTACAAGATCTTACAGTTGGTCATTAGATTTACCAAATTTCACCAACAGAGATACACATTTGCAAAAATCATAAACAACCTATAGTTTTGATGTGCCTTCAAACTTCCTACTTGATATGAATTTCCGCATTGCTGAAAATTGCTCCTTGGTCATGCCATCATAATAGCTGTGAGCCCTCTCCTGAAAATAAATAATAGCACAAGCAATGCAAGGAATATGGATTAGTATAAATGAGCTATAAATATCACAAAATTGAAAACAAACTTCTTAGCATCATTAGTACACACGCTGTAAAGTACTCATCACAGCAAAGGCCACCATTGTTTACATTGCATATCAGAATAAAAAGGCCTACAAGTCCACCTCTTATTCTTTTACAGTATTTAGGAACCTACTAATGACAGTGATACAGAGAATATGCATCTTAGGCTATCTCTATGAAATTTGCCTCCAAAAAGAAATGCATCAGCAATATTCTGTTATCAAGCAACAAATCCTCATACAATCCCCAAAAGAAATGGATTTCACATCGTAAATTACAGAATACTTATCTTGGTCATTGATCCGTGATGACTGTAATTTGGGACTAGAATGATCTATCAAATTTCTGCGAGGTTTTCTTACTACACTACCTTTTAAGAACTCTGAAACCCATCCTTAGATTGTTAAGTTAATAGTGATGGGTGAATGTGGTTGGATTTCTGATTCTCATGGAAGCATATGAATCAAGAAGGAAATTATTACTGATAGCGGAGATAAAATCAAATCCTAAATTCATCCATGATGAATAGATACGTCTCAGATGTTCATAGCAATGAAAAAGTAATAGAGGGGACTGAGAACACTAACTTTCTCAAGGGTAAGTGTGTGAGCCAGTTCCAACTTGAAGTCATCATTCAAAACAGCCTCGCATCTAAAAACCATGTCTGTTGTTTTCAAGTATTGCCTCTGCAATTCCCTTGGCCTCCTTCAAAACTTCCTCAGTTTCAATAGCATGGTTTACGAGTCCCCACTTTTCCGCCATCTCTGGCTTTAGAGTCATTGCAAATCAGTGCTACTTCTCGAGCCCTGTTCGGCCTACAATGTGAGAGAGCTTTTGAGAGGCCCCACGAAGGAAATATTCCAAATCAGTGAGAAGTACCGTTGATACAATTAGAAAACATTGACCTGTGCCATTTGAACAAACTAGAATGTACCTAGGTAGAAGAAAGGTTTTTAAAATGCATGCATTTTTCTCAAATAGACCTGAAAAATTGTAATATCAATTTTACAATTTAAGAACTCATAGAAGCAATAGTTTGTAAACAACTTAACCGGAAAATGTGAACTTTCATCAACCACAGATTGATGGCAGTATGCTTAAACCGAACATTCCTATAGATGCTCATTTTACTTCATTCTAGAAAATTTTGATTAAAACATTCAGCAAAACTCTACCTTTTAAAATAAGACAAGTCTTAGAAGGGGGTTTAGCAAAGCCAGATTCAATAGAAGATCACATCAGTTGTTTAAATACCATCCTAAGCGGATTATGAAACCATAACAGTGTGTAATCATGGTTGATGACTTCTTACATGAAAGTAATAATAGCATTCTAGAAGAAACAGCACCAATGACTAAACTAAATATCCGTACCTTCACTAACACAGTTCTTCTGTTCTCATAATTTTCATAAACTTGGCGCCTTTTCCGGCAACAGTAATATACCCAACTTCAAACCCTGCCGTTACAGCATACCCAGCAATTATAGGCTTCCGGCACCGCTCCATCTGCACTACTGGATAACTGGTTGTATCTCTAACAACACCCTTGAACACCTCCTCAGCAGCAGTGAGATCGACACCGGAGCAGAACGCCCTTCCACGGCCTGTGATAACGATCGCTCCAACCGAGTCATCACGGTTCAGATCGGCGAATGATGCAGCGCTAACATAACCATCATGGAACGAGTTAGCGAGTTGAGTGATCACGGCCGGTTATTTTTGGCACCACCGCGACGCCAGGGCTGTCTCGCTCCACCACTATCTTGAAGCAGATAACTCCATACGGTCTCTGATCCGGGGGGGTGTTTGGCTTTGCTTTTCTCCAACCCAACTTTTCAATTCTCCATTTCACGTTTTTCAATACATATTTTATAAATATATATAAAATTTATTTAAAAATTTAGAAAGTGTAGAAAAATTCTACGGAATGAAATCTTTTTATTATATATTTTTATTATTTTTTTAAAAGTAAAAAAAATAGAACTCATTTTTTAAAAAGGATAAAAATATTTTTTATTTCACAAAAGTTCCATTTTATAAGCAATCCCAAACACCCCTCAGATCGATGCGCGAATTATTTTGGTTGGTAAGTGGAGTAACGGGAGTATTGGAACGTTTTAAAGTGTTTACGAAATCAAAATTTTTAAAATAAAAAATATTTTTATTTTTTTAAAAATTAAGTTTTATTTTTTTTATTTTCAAAAAATAATAAATGTTAAATAAAAAAATTTATTAATAAATTTTTTTATATTTTAAATTTTTAAAATAAAACTTTTATATATTTATAAATATATTAAAAATATATAATTAAAATTAAAAAATATTTTTTATAAATAATAATAAATAAATCTAAATTTGCGGAATGGAAGTGTTTTAAAATAAAAAATATTTTAAGAGTCATTGCAAGCGTGGTGGTGTTTCAATAGCTAAGTTGGGGGATATAGCAACTAACTATAGCAAATAATAATCGGCCACGTTACCAACCATGTAGTGTCCCTGTTTCACAGGAAACCATTTGTGCGCAGAGAATGCCATACGAAGAAGGCAGAAATAATCGATTTTGGATATCCAAGTAGTAGAACGGATACGGGTTCGGGTCTGACATCCGGTTAACAAGAGTATCCGAATTTGCGATTAAGGTCCAAACTCCAAAGAGGATTACCACTTTAATCTGGAGACCAAATTTTAAATTTGCATTTCGACCTCTTTATTTATTATTATTGGGGTTCCTTTCGTTGGACTCGGAATCTCGAAGGAGAAAATTAGGGGAACAGTTGAGATATATCACCTTCGCTTGGCTCGAACTTGCAAAAGATCGCTGCGGAGTTGGAGGTGGAGAAGATCGCCGGTACCGTTCGGCGAAATCGAGGTTCTGTTTCTGGTGAGAGATTCATGTTTCCGAGATCTAGGGTTTCTGTTTATTATTTTAAAAAGGATTTTGTTTTTGAAAAACCCTAATTTTTTCCCCGTTTCGATTCAATTTTTGTTGAAGATTATGTTTTCTGGTGGAGAATTCTGATAGAAATCTTAGAATATAGCAAACCCAAATTTCTTAATTTTCTTAGCGATGAAATTTGTACTTAAAATGAACGAATTTGTCTCTGATAATGGCAAAAAATTGTCTTTTGATGTGCTTGGTAGTAGTGGATGCTTCTCAGTTAGAAAATCTGACGGGTGATTGATGAAAATTGGTAAAGTACGAAGGTCCTTTAATGGACTTCTGTTTTATGTGGTGTTCTCAGTAGTTCGAATGATTTGCAGTAGAATCTAAGTAATAAAGGAAAAACAATTAGGTTATTTTTTGAGGGTTTGCATGTGATTTGCATTTTAGGGCATGTTTGGAATTTTTTTGTGGCTTGTCAGAAAAGTGGTGCATATGTTGAGTTCATTCAATTACTATTTCCTGCTTTTGGAAATTTTAGTGCAAGATGTGATCTTGCTAGGAGAAGAAGTGATTCTCTTCTATCACATAAAAATGATGAGCTGTGAAATCCGACTCTGTGCATAAAATGTAAGTATACATCGCTCCTTTATCCAATTAGAAAAGATCAGCACCTGCGACTTCTGTCCTTTTTCGAACTTCTCTATCCATAGTGAGCTACCATCTTCTTATTCCTCTTACCCAACTGTGAGCCTTGAACTATCCTATTTTGAATTGTGCCCCCAGTATTTTGTACTGTGCAGTGTTTATTCTTTCTTTCTTTTAATAGTCTCAGCCTGGGTGGAGATGTCTTTTTATTCTCGCAGTTTGTTTGGATATTGTTTGATATGAACATTGGTAGTTGCATTTGCCTTTTAATAGGTGTTCGAATCAAATCTGTTGTCTAAAGTTTGTTGCTTGTATACTGTCATTGTTGTTCAGCATTCGTCAATCGGAAAATTGTCATGTAGATGGGAAACTATTTAGATTCTTAGCCAAGTAAAAAATCCATCAACTGGTTATGAAGCATAGCTATCTACATTTACATATGCCCTGTTATGTCTACAAACAAAACCTTGTTGATTTTGTATACAACCAAATGTGATTGTCATAGGCTATTGGTTCATACTGATTGTCACTAAACATTGCAGCTCTTGAATGCACGCCTTGATCTACAAATATGTCTACTGAAAAGGTAGCACTGCTTTGCCATATTGGTGGAAAATTTGTCCGTGAAGGTGTGAAGGACTGCTATAAGGGTGGCTATGTCCGTCTAGTTTATGTAGATCGCACAATCAAGCATGAAGAACTTGTAAAGAAATTGGGTGAACAGTGCAAAACATCAACATCTTCCTTGGTCTTTAAGTATAAGCATCCTGACATAGAGTTTGGTTCTCCATTTGTATCACCACTTGTAATTATTGAGGATGACAACGATCTTTGCAATATGATGGAAGTGTATTCTGGACCGAAGCCTACTATTCCCTTCTATATATGTGAACCTGAGAGTTTCCCTCTTACTAATGATGGTACCAGGTATCTAGCTTTCTGCCTGATACTTTAAAATTTCCATATTGTTCTTTGTTGAGTAAAGTTAATTTTTATTTCTTTGTGTGTCTCTTTGATATGTCCAAAAGTCATACAACTCCTTGGAGTGCTGCTGATGCTGAGCACCTTCAAATAGTGCCGAACAGACTCGAATTCTCTCCAGGAACATCAACAAGAGGGAATGGTCCTCTTGTATTACCAAATCAATTGGGAGACACTCATGATCAAAATAGTGATCTGGCCCCATATGTCAGGACTGGTGCTAAGAAGCAGAAGATTCGAAGTACTAAATCATCAAGTTCAGCCAGAAGATTAGAACTTGGAAGTGATACAGATGGGAGGGATATGAACCCCAACCCCCTAGGGCCAAGTGACTCAGAATCTCATCTAGTACAAGCTGTCGATAATGGTCGAGATAAATCTATTCAATTAGCAAATGATGGTATCCTGAAGATTGGACTGGAGTTTGAAACTATCGATGCCTTTAAGAGGGCACTAACAGAAGCATCTCTTGTGGAGAACTTTGCGTATAAACCAGTGAGAACAAAGAGGCGTAGTATTATCGTGAAATGTGCATTTGAAGGATGTCCCTGGCGTTTGCATGCGTCAAAGGTCAGAGGAGCAGCTATCATTAAAATTAAAAAGCTACAACCATCCCACACATGCTCCAGAAATGTTCTGTCACTTAATCATCCTAATGCAAGAGCTCGTTGGATAGCAGATTTTATCCTTAACCGATTAAGAGAGAATTTGGATTATAAACCAAAGGACATTATTGCGGACATTCAGCAGCAGTTTGGAATTAAAGTAAGCTACCATAAAGCCTGGAGAGGGAGGGAACAAGCATTGGGGACAATCCATGGTTCTTATGAGGACTCACTTAAGGCACTGCCAGTTTTCTGCAAGGAGGTTGAAAGAAGCAACCCCAGAAGTGTTGTATGCTTGAAGTGTGATGAGCAGAACACTTTCCATAGACTGTTTATTTCGTTGTATGCTTCAATCAACGGGTTTGTGGAAGCATGCAGACATATTCTTGTTTTGAAAGGGACGGCTATTGTAGGGAAACACCCAAGTGTTCTTCTTTTTGCTACAGCAGTTGATGCAAATGGGGGTGCCTTCCCTGTAGCGTATGCCATCGTTGAATCAGAGAGTATTGAGAGCTGGGGTTGGTTCTTGTCTTGGCTACGGAAAGCTCTTGAAACCAAAATAGGACATTCATTACCAACTACTCCGTGGCTTACTTTCATATCAGAGGAACATGAAGGAATAATTAATGCCACCAGAGCAGTATTCCCCGAAGCTCATCATGGGATTTGTGTTTCTGAAATAGTCCAAAGAGTTGCAAAGTATTACAATGATGAAGCTGTCAAAACTTATCTCTGGGCAGCTGCACGTGCATACACCAGAGCAGATTATGACCATTATGTCGGAGAGATTAGAAAGATAAATATAAGGGCTCATGAGTGGATCATATCTAATCTGAATCCTAAAGATTGGGCGACATCACACTTCGAGGGAGAACGTTACAGCATACTGTCATCCAGACTTGGTGAAAGCTTTACTTCATGGATTAATGAAGCTAGAGATATGCCCATTCTTTCAATTGTCCAGGAGCTACATTCTAAGTTGGCAGCCCATTTTTCCAACCAGCGTGAGCTTGCAATGCAGATTCAATCAGAACTTACACCAGCTGCTGAAGCACATTTGTTTGAGAAGGCGAAAGAGGCCTTTGGTTTCAGAGTTCAGCCTGGACCCATAACAGAAAGACAGGTGTTAGACCGGAAAGACAATCTGTTTATCGTCAACCTTTCTGATCAACGTTGCACATGCTATGAATATCAGGTTGAAGGTTTGCCATGTCCTCATGCATTAGCTGTTATTCAACTCGACCACGTGAATGTATTACAATGTTGCAAGCAATGGTTCTCGACAAAGTTGTTTCAAAAAGCTTATGAAGAGGAGGTATATCCTATTCCTGATCGCACTGAGTGGAATTATGAAGATGTTATCGCAGTTAGACCTCCTATGCACAAGCGAAGGGGACGACGCAAAGGCTTTAATAAGGAAAAAGTGGTTAGTGATGTTCAGACACAATGCAGCCTATGCAAAGAGAAGGGCCATAATAAAAGAACTTGCTCTGGCCAGCAAAATGATATCCTTGCACTTCCTGATTTGAGGTATGCTCTTTATGGAGTTTGTTTTGAGTATCAGAGGATCTAATCTCAACTATTACCGAAAGATTAGAAAAACCATAGAAAAAAAAAAAAATCCAGTTTATACAGTCTTGAAGTGAGTTGGTAAGAAGCATATATTCTTGAGAAATTATTTCTTCAAATAATTTGTCTGCAATACTCTTTTTCAGGATAAGAGCATGATACAAAAGTAGATGATATTATGAGCATGTTTCTCATCATTATTGTCCTTTAGGTTGGATATGTACTGACATGTTGTGTTCTTGGTAGCTGAAGCAAGGGCTAGAAGCCTAAGAAGCAACGGTGCTGATCGAGGAAATATTCAGTTACTTAAGGAGCTTAATGCTGTAAAAAGGAGATTCGTCATCTTTAGATGGAGCAATCAGCTCAGCTTAGCACTGAGATCTACATTCCTAATTAGGAGGAAACTAGTTCACTAGACCTTTTGTGCTCGTGTATCAAACCTGCTATTTGTACCTTTTCTTTTTTCTCTTCTGTTCAATTTATTTGAAAGATATGCTACTTTGCTGTTGATCAAGGGAGATTTGTTTTGTTAGTCCTGTGGAGAATTGGATTGAATTTTGGATTTGTGTATAATTGGTCTACCAAAAGGAATGAAAGAACCTTCTTTTTCCTAGGTAAAGGCAACAAAAAGGTTTGTTTTGCATGCATCGTTTTTGTCATGAATGGACTTTCTGTGTGGTCTATCAGTTGGGAAAGATGCATGATGTAGGTAAAAGATTTTTCTCTCTCTCGGAAAACAAGAAGCCGAAAACACGAATAGTACATAGTTA
The DNA here is from genome assembly GCA_019914995.1 of Acanthochlamys bracteata. Taxonomy (NCBI): domain Eukaryota; kingdom Viridiplantae; phylum Streptophyta; class Magnoliopsida; order Pandanales; family Velloziaceae; genus Acanthochlamys; species Acanthochlamys bracteata. The sequence goes on from CM034133.1 coordinate 4,065,597, forward strand.
TTAATCTGCTATCTTATAATTGATTTAAGACATGTTTATTTTATTCTAAAATAATTTTTTTTACTGAAAAGTTATTTTTCAGTGATGCTTACTTCAACAATTTAGATATTTAACTGATTTTTTATGAACTTATTTTCGGACAATTATATGCGCTTTTTAGTTTATTGAGAAACATCAACCTAATCAAATTGTATATTTGAGTTTTCATGATAATTAGACTTGTGATGACTGCCCGTGCCCGCAGAGCTCCGCTCGACTCGAAGTACGTATGTATATAAATTCTTGTTACCTTTCTTAGTATGCACAACATTGTTATTTTTTATACCCGTTTTGAATATGATGATATTAGAGTTAACGTGTAGATAATCGTAGAAGAAGGACCGTTAAGAGTAATTTTGAAATAAATTTTTAAACAAAATATTTTTAACTTTTTAAAAATAAATTCTATTTTTTAATTAAAAATAATAAAATAAGTAATAAAAAATCTTATTATATAAAATTTTTTATATTTTTTAAAATTTTAAATAAATTATCTAAATATTAAAAAATATTAAATAAACTGAAAAATTAAAAATAATCGTTTAAAAAAGTTTTGCTAAACCGCCCTTAATTACTAATCTCTGTTACGTATACCATTCAACTATTTCATCACCTCATTCATATATAAACTTTATATATATATATATATATATTTGGCTGAACCAAATTTTGGAAATTCCAGGTTCAGCCTGATTCGGCGTCTAGTTCGTTCAAGTCTCGTTTGTTCCAAACATGTCCGAACCAAAATTCTGAACCGGAAGCTAAACCGACCTCTTGAATCGCTGATAAGGTGACCCGAATCAATTTCACTGTTCGGGTAATCGGGTTCTCTCTTCTTTTCGATTTTCTTCCTCTCTCTCTCTCTCTCTCGTTCTGTTGGATCTCTCCCTGCACGGGTGGCTCTCTTCTTGCTTTATTTGATCACTCGCATTCTTGTTCTCTTCAGCGATTGCACTACGAATTCTTGGTACGGTAATTTTTTTCTCTCTAAACTTTGTTCTTTTTATGGTAATTTGGTTTTGTTTCTTGCCTCTGTTGGTATGAGGGGAAGCTAGTCTTCCTCTGAATTGTGAAGTTCGGAGGAAAGCTGTTTCTTTAAGAAACTATTTGCTTTACTTTTTTTCTTTTCTTAAGAGTTGTTATTTTGCAAAATTGAAAGAGATTGTAGGACGAACAAGAGTGATTGGATTGCATTGGGTCGAGGGAGAAGAAATTAAGTGAACTTTTATGGAATATGTTCCAAAAATCAATTACTTTTCATGTGTTTTGGGACGACTATGGAGTTTGAATTGTTTGCTTTTAGCCATCCATAGTTGAGCTACGGTTAGTTACAAATATACATGATTAGTAGGATTTGTGTGATGATTTCTGTAATATTAATGCAACAGACTTGTGAGTTGCATATAATCTGATTACATGCAGTTAAAAAATGAACCTGGCGATGGGTTTTGCTGGAATCTGAATATAGGTTCAATGCCAAGCAGTCTCTGATCGGTTGAATATTGATGAAGTTTGTGATTTTTTTTTTTTTGAGTGATCATTGGTTACTGATTTAAAGTTTGTAATTTTAATCATTCATATTTGAGGCTTCAAGTAGAAGACTTTCCTTTTGCTGTGTCTTCCTTATGTTAGTTTACGTAAGTTTCATGGATTCTCATAATTTTAAAAAGTATATGCTATCGATGCCAATGTAACCAACCTTTTCCTTATTTAGAACTGGTTTTAAAGTGCATGTGAAGAGGTAAGGTTGTGCTATAAACTTCAAAGTAAACATTCCCATCATGTAAGTATTTCGTTAATATGCTCTATGACATCTGCTTTTAGAATGATTTCTACGCTTTTTGGTTCAAAGTCTAGTCCTTTGGCTGGTCATTTGTCAAAACATCCAAAGAAAGGCACAGTAGACATCTCCCTTGTGGTTAATTTTATGTAGGTCTGCAGGTGGGTACTTGTAGCTCAGTAAATATTCATTGTAAGACTGGATGGAAGCGGGTGCATGCTACACTTGAAAAGTCTTCGGACAAATTAAATCATTTTTAAGACAGTTTGAAATTTAATTCTAGGAAGAATCTGGATATGAAATAAGATAATACAACCTGGATATAGGTTTCGTTGACGAATGTACAAACTTATCAATGTGAAGTTTCTACAAGTACACAAAAGCCCAATCAGTCTGTGCACGATTGGTTCTAGCTCTGGATTTATGCCAATGTTTAGTTTATACAATGGAACTACCTTGTCAATCTTATCATTTCTCGTCATGTCCTTACTTTGCTTTATTAAATAGATTTCACCATACTTCCTAATGTATCTGAATCTTTACTTTCCAGATTCCACTAATTTCTGTTATCAATTGGTTAGTGTTGTCAAATGCGTGCCTGATTTCAAGATGTCTGTTGATAAGTTGGCATTACTTTGCCACATTGGTGGAGACTTCATTGATGAAGAAGGGAAGGTTTCATATCGGGGTGGCTCTGTCCGCTTGTCTTATGTGGATCGAACAATCAGTTATGAGGAGTTATTGAAAGTTCTCAGTGGACTATGTAGGCTATCACAATGTCCATTTACTGTTAAGTATAAGCACCCAGATATACCATTTGGTTCACCTTTCCTGTCGCCACTGGTTAGCGTTGAAGATGAGAGCGATTTGTGCAATATGATGGAAGTCTTTTCAACTCCAAAGTCCACAATCCCACTTTATTTATCTGCTAATGGGTCGTCAACATATACTAGTCCCGTTACCAGGTATTGACTCTTCCTTATGACAACTAACACATATGAGAACTTTGCCCACTCTGTTCCTAATTATCCATTTTTGCATGGTTCTCCCTTTATTTTGTTTTGGTTTGATCATCTATGAAGTATGCTGAGGATGGTTGATTGTGCAAAAGTTGATTGAAGTCTTCAGAATTGGCAAAAAATGATTATTAGGTCTGCGAGTGCAAATTGTTGTATCTGCTTATTTGTATATTTGCAGTGATGTTTCGTGTTTGTAACTTTGTATAGGTGTAACTCAGTCCATCCTACCCTTGCTGCTGCTGCCAACACTGACATATCAGAGGCAATGCCATCAAAAGCTTCACGAGGCACATCATCGCGTAAAGAAAAACGTGATGGTACATTGACCACTGTGCCTGTAAGTGGAGGAACTGTGCGCCACAATGATGGTTCACCACGGGTTAAATCTATTGCGAGAAAAAGGGTGGCCCAACACTCAAATTCTCCAAATGCTTCCAAAAGGTTTAATGTTGGTGATCGTGGTCTATCAGATACTGTTGTAGTGTTCAATGATAAGGATTCTGCCCCTGGTAGTCTTGATGGCAGTGGGGGAACTACCACTAATACAAACGATATCAGAAGGGTCACTCGTTCAATGAGTAAAGGACCTCAGACTGAGTTAGCTAAGGTTTTAGTAGGTGATCCAGAAGAAGCCTTTGAAGAAGATAGTGTTTTGAAGCAAGGTCAGGAATTTGAAAACATTGACGCTTTACGAAAAGCGCTTTCAGAGGCATCTATTGTGGAGAACTTTGTTTATAAGAGAGTGAAAAATGATTCAAAAAGGTTTACTGCCAAATGTGTTTTTGAGGGGTGTGAATGGCGTCTACATGCATCAAAACTCAAAGGGGTAGATACCTTTAAAATCAAGACTTACTATCCATTCCATACATGTGCAAAAAATTTGTTGGGGCAAAATGATCCAAATGTCAAAGCTCATTGGATCTCAAGATTCATATTGAACAGAATGCGGGACAATATTGATTATACGCCAAAGGATATAACTTCTGAGATTTACCAGAACTTTGGTGTTAAAGTGAGCTACTACAGAGCTTGGCGTGGGAGGAAATGGGCTCGAAGAGTAATACAAGGTTCTTCTGAGGATTTGTGGGAGGAACTTCCTGTATATTGTAGAGAAGTGGAAAAGTCAAACCCAAAGAGCGTACTGTTTTTGGAATTTGATGCAGAGAACTGCTTTCAGAGGCTTTTTGTTGCGTTGAATGCAACAATTCATGGGTTTTTATTTGGGTGCAGGCCACTTCTTATTTTTAAAGCAACAAATATTTTAGGAAGATATCCTCTTGTGCTTCTTACTGCAGCAGCTGTTGATGCGAATGATGGAGCTTTTCCAGTAGCTTATGCTATTGTGGAATCTGATAATTCTGATAATTGGTCTTGGTTCATGTCATGGCTACGGCAAACATTGGAAAGGGAGTTCACCGATCCGCTGGGAAGTGCATCATGGCTTCATTGGCTTGTTATTATTTCGGAGGAAAAAGATGGTTTGGTTGAGAGTGTAAAGGCATCATTTCCTGGAGCCCGTCATGCTTTCTGTGTTTCTCATATAGCACAGCGGATTCCCAATTACAAGGACAAAGAAGTTAGGAATTACATTTTTTTGGCTGCCGCTGCATACACCAGAGATGAGTATGAGCATTACATCAATGAGCTTAGAAGGATCAATATAAGAGGTCATGAATGGATCTTGACCAATTTGAATCCTAAGGACTGGGCGACATCCCACTTTGAAGGGCGGCGCTATAACATATTGACATCAAATGTTGGTGAAACCTTTACGTCTTGGATTAGTGAGCTTGTAAATGTGCCAATTATGACAATAGTCCAAGAGATGAACTCCAGGATAGCAACGCATTTTCTTCAGCAACGTGAAGTTGGGAAGCAGATGGAATCAGTTCTTACATCAAAGCAAGAAGTGTATCTTCTTGAAACGAGCAAAGAAGCACTTGGTCTCAAAGTCGAGTATAGTGTTGCAGGAGAGCGAATTGTTGTTGATCCCAAAGGTTCTACCTTTCTTGTCAGTCTAAACGGTACATGCTCATGCTGTGGGTGGCAAGTGAAGGGACTACCATGTGCTCATGCATTAGCTGTTATCCAACTTGAACAACTTGATGTGTATGCATATTGTCATGAGTCGTTCACTGTTGCTAAGTTTAATGTTGCTTATGAGGGTGAGATAAACCCAGTTCCTGATAAAAGCGAGTGGAATTATGAGGATATTCCTGATTGTAAGCCTCCTTCCGTCAACAAGCGTCACCGGGGACGATACAGGGTTCATTTTACCAAGAAAGTGGTTATGAAGGATTATCTTCACTGCAGTATTTGCCAAGAATCTGGGCATAATAAAAGAACATGTCCTAGAAAGCCAAATGGTCCTCCGGAGCTTCCTGGTAAGAGCTATTACTGCGACGCTCTTCTTGGTATAAAACTGTACATTTCACATTTTTTACATTCCTTATATAAGGGCATTATATAATACTAATTAAAATCAATGAAGTGGCTATACAGTGTGAAGCTGATTTAATAGCATTCAAATCATCTATAAGAATCATAGATGTTTCCATTGTGTTAAGATTGAGGGGTTACATCAATTACTGCTGCTATTATTTGTGTTCTTACGGTAACTCTTCCACAGAAACTGAAGATTCATCACCCTTGAGGATTGCTCTTCCAGATATTTTGGGTACACCACATACAGAGGAAGGTTGATTTCTGGGGACTGGAAAACATGCATTCATCTTACTGCTGGAGTTGTTTCTTTATTTAACTTGTCAGATAACTGGGTTATAAGAGTAGCTCCACAATGTACATATTCCCTGATGTAAGTCGGTCAGGTGTAGTTCTTCTCCTGTACTTTGTCCTGTCTTGGATTTGTGCAGTGTTTTGATTGCACACTGCAAGCCTTTCCCTTCTGTTGTATCATCTGCAGCAAAGTGGCCCATCAACCTTTGTAATTTATTAGTCGGTGATCTTAATGTTTCTGAAGGGCAAACACTAGCTTGATTATATAAACAATCAGGAAAACAAGGATCCAACTTCTGAACATTTGTTATGCAGATGGTAAGTAGTGGTAAAATCAAGCCTCTAGCTGGGACCTGGTGAAGGAAAGGGTTATCCTGCCATTCAGACGATAAAAACGTACTGAGCTAGTGATGCCTACCATGGAACTTCCGGCATTGTACCCAAAGGATTTCTGACTTCTGGCTGTAAACAGATTAAAGAATACCAGACGCAAGTTTTGGGAAGTTAACTATCCAAGGCTGTTTTATCTGTTGTCGACTAGTATTCACTTAGATTGTTGATTTTACCTTTGTATTACTAATCTATGGCTTGGTGGCCTATCAAGATTTATTTCTATGTGGTATTTCTTTTATGAATTGCTCCAATGTGGTATTGGAAAAGGCATGAAAATCATTACAAGATGCTTATGAATGTTGACATACGAGATATTTATAGAAGGTAGACTAAGTTTCTATTAGTATCCAGTGTGTAGCATCCAATGGTGATGTTTCTGCTGAAGTTATATATCATGCTTAGTATGTTATTTTTTAAGGGAAGTGACTTTCTGCGAAGTTATCTTTTAAGAAAGTGAGTTTTGAGGAAGTAGTTTAGGTACAATTCGTTCCTTGAACTGTTCTAATATGTATGTTTTAGTCATTCTATTTAAAAATTGGAAAATTTACTTTACTGTTTAATATTAAACAAAAGTACACGAAAGTGTATAAGCAGGTATAATTGGAAAACTTCATTAAAAAATAAAATGAACAAAAATGAAAGCAATTGAGTTTTAACCTAGAGAAAGAACAAAAAAATATTAATAAAAGAAGCTATTATTAAACTGATACCTTCAACAACGTTTTGTATATTTTCAGTAATATCTATCTTCAGTCTATATATTGAAAAGACTGAGCTACTTTAATTTGGCTTAGTTCAAGAACCAGACCGTATGTATCGGAGCTCTCAAAAACTGATTTTGTTTATAACAATAAATTAATATTTATAATTTATGAGTTAAGTTAGATTGATAAGTCGGAATCAAATTCTGCAAGAATTAATAAAATAGGTCTATCTTACGTCCAGTAGTCAACAAGTTATCTGTATCAAACTATAGTCACCAAATAATCAGCTACTCAACTACTAATTATATGAGATTTTTCTTTCATAACGTACAGAACAGAGGATCGAGTCCATCAACAAAGTTCATGCTCAAGTTTCTATATTAAGATTTTACAGACATATATATCACTGAAGCAAATCACACTATACAAGATCTATAATGAGTCAAATATCATCCTTATTCAGAAGAAGAGTCAAGTTCAATCTTTAAAAATAAAAGTAAAAAAGCAAACACACTAAATTTAGCAAAAAGTAACTAAACAAAGTCAAACTGTTGAAGTCCACCTCGTTTAAAGCAGTCAACCCAGCAAGAATTCTCAAACCAAGAGAAGCCAATTTAGTTGGAGAAAATTAAAAAAAAATAACTGAAACAACCTAAGATTACATACGGGAGACTCAAATTGCTTTCATCGATGCATTTAATGTCCATGAAAGATTTGTACCAAAATAGCTAAAATAAATTCTGAGGCAGCTGATTGACCACTGAAAAAATCTCATCTCTATTCTGAAAATTCGCCACTACTAGAGACACCAACGAAAATTTCTCTCCAACGGTAAGAACCAGCCACTTGTAAGAAAGAAGGCAATATAAGAAGCAGAAAGATTGAAGAACAGAGAGCAACACATTGAGCAAAAATTTCAAATTCAAAACCTGCACTATATCGATTCAAATCTCTCAAGTGAAGAAATTTATCTTGCTGCCGATTATTTTCTTAACATCATCTTCAGCAACAAGTTTAGTCATATCAACTGAAAACTTTAACATTACTTATTTACGTTGAGATAGATCAAGTGCTCAAACCTACTTTTTAATTCACTTGTAAACGTGTGTTAGAGTGATATGTGCACTTGGTAAAGGAGCTCGGTTGGAGCTTGGAGAAAGTTCTTTTACTTTATAACAAAGCTAGAGTGTCAGTCAGTTGGACTAGGGTGTCCAGTAGGCTGTGAAGGATCGTTTTGGTGAAAAAATCTTTAAAAGCAAGTGTGCTTGGTGAAGCACTTTGCTCTTAATTTGTATAATTTATTAAAAGTTTAGTTAAGTTTTGGCTCTTGCGATAGAGCATTCATAAATGTAGGCAAAAAAATTTTCGAACCACGTAAATTTTCTGAGTATATTTGTTTTAACTTAGATAGCCATAATAACTATATAATAACGCTCACTGCCTGCAGAATATAAGTCACCTTACAGCCGAAAAACTTGCTATCCGTAAAAATATTATCTTTACGAAAATTTATATTTATCAATTCAATTCATTCCTACTTTCTTGAATTGATCTTGAAGGAAAATCAAATATGTATACTTAATTTCAAAATCCACATAATTTAGGAAAATTTTAAAAGAATAAAATAAATTTATTTAATTAAAAGAAGGTAATTCTTAACTTTCCAAAATAAAACAAAATTATCGTTTTTCTCCCATTATTATTTAATAAAATAAAATAGAAAGTTTCTTCTCAATCATAATAACCAACTCTTCCCTATTATTATAAATCTTAACTGTGATAATATTTATTTTTTTAAAATTCATTTACTATTCTCGTTACTTTTTTTGTATAAAGTTTTGTCTAACTGATCCAAAAAGCAAACGCCATTCCTGAGATAAATGAAAGAACAACACCAACTACAACTGTTATTTTTGGAAACATTTAAACCGTGTTTAGAAAGCAATACAGTTTTTTTTAAAGGTAATATGTGGTAACTATTCAATTTTTTTCCCAAAATTACTTTCAAATTCCTAAACGAGTTTGGCTAACTACCATTATTTATTGGTTTTACTAAATTGCATTTGTCCAGTTTTAGAAATAATTATTTGTTGCTAAAACCTATTTTAGAAAGTTTGGCAACCTATAACCAAACTACTAGTTGCAAAATCTATTTTCAGAAAAAATTCTGGTATTATTTAACTCAGCTTGCACTCCAATCTCTTCTTTGGTACCGGAGAGATTCGGATTCCAGGACATTTACTTCCAAATATTGTCCGGGCAACTGAATCACATACATACTTAACATCCAATGGTAGCTGCAAGCATGGAATTTGCATGCTTGAACATTTTCTTCTTGTTGTTGTTGATCTCCATGCATGTCGTCAATGGTGCTGGTGTTGTTGCGAAGACGTTGGTCGTAGATAAAGCTGGCGCTCCTGGAAATTTTAAAACCATTGCTGCGGCCATTGCTGCCGTACCTTCAGGAAACACCCAATGGACAAAAATAAAAATTGCTCCAGGAGTTTATAAGTAGAAAATTTTACTTATATTCAAGTATAAATCGGAATAAATTGATATGCATGCATGCATGATTTGATTTGAATTGTTTCTTTTTGACAACGTTTTTGTTTTGGCAGAGAGAAGATCAAGATCACTGCAGACAAGCCGTTCATAATATTAGAAGGAGCAGGAAAAGATGTAACATCAGTTGAATGGGGGGATGCCATTTTAAACAAAAACCCAAACTCTAACACCGCCGCGACGGCAACATTTACAGCATTAGCTTGCGATTTGGTCGTCAAAGGAATCACTTTCAAGGTACATTAATTACTTAACATTCTTGTTTACGTTATACATGTTTTCTCTAAGGTGTTGAAATTTTTGCAGAATATTTTCACTGCTAGTAAATTTCCATCAAGAGCAGTTGCAGCTTTAGTAGGAGGTGATCGTTCATCGTTCTACGGATGCGGTTTCGTAGGAATTGAAGACACTCTTTGTGATGGATCTGGACGGCACTACTTCAAAGACTGTTACATTGAAGGCTTTGCAGATTTCATCTGGGGAATGGGCAAATCTCAGTATGAAGTACATACATCCATCCACATGCATATCCATCATTCTATGAAAAACTTTTTTTTTTCTTTCTTCTTTTTGTTGGTTTTAAATTTTTATTAATTTGCATTGCGCACGGTTGATGCGCGAAGAATTGTGTTATTGCTGCTGTGGGAAATTATCCGGGAGCTGGTTTTATTACTGCGCAAGGGAACCTCGGCAAATCACAAGAAAGCGGATTCGTGTTTAAGAACTGCCGCATTACAGGATCCGCAAAGGTTTATTTAGGCAGGGCTTGGAGTCCATACTCAACAGTCATCTTCTACAAGACATCCATGTCGAATGCCGTCTATCCTCAAGGCTGGTTTGACTGGGGCAAGCCGACGTACGTACGTTGTACTGTTTATCAAAATTAAGCTTTAATTAGATCGAGTGTTTAAATTTTTTTTACCAGTGGCGTACATTATCTATGATTTTTGTTTGATTTTGGTGTAATTCAGAGGCCAAATAACTTACGCGGAAATTGATTGCAACGGAGATGGAGCAGCACCGGGAGGACGAGTACCATGGTTGAAGAAACTTAGCCCGAACGAGTTGCAGTCGTATATCAGCACTTCTTATATTGATAGTGAAGGATGGATTAAGAAACAACCACTTTGATTTGAGCTAAGCTATTTTGTTGAGATGATGAATTGATAGTTTAGTAAATTATTTTTAGGAAAAATTACTAACTAGTCGCGGTGTATATACTCTTTTGTATTTTTATAGAAAGCTATCTATGGAATATTTCATTTTTAAGTAGAAAATATGATAAATTTTTCTATATAGGCGACATGTTTGCGTGCCTACTAATTATATTTTGCGTAGAGGGTGTTGAATCTGATGGTAGCTTTCAAGGGCAGGAGCATATAGTACCTAATAGTATCTCATATTTTTCTCTTTCAGTACAATAATCCATTGTTATCAATGGTATTTTAATTATACGAGTTTAGATTTTACATACAAATCGACATTCTCATTAGTGTAATTTATATATGGCACTAGCCCATGCATGAAATACTTACTAAAACGAGAAATAAAGCACCGTTTACTTGCATGAAAACTGAATTTTTTAAAAAATACAAATAAATTTATAAAATAAATATAAAAAATTATTCAAAATTGAAAAAGTCACTTCCGAATTCAGCGTGAATATAAACATGCCCTTACATTTTGTGATTTATTGCAAGTTAAATTAATTTCTTTTTAACTTTGATACAAGTTAAGAACGGAATCCACAATACAGACTATATATTATACGATGGACTAAATAATTTGGTTTGAGTTGACAAAGTGTTGAAATATAATAATTTCTCAGTGGAGCTACCTTGGAATGATTGCATATAATAAATTGCTTCATAAAAGATTAAAAAGTGTTACTTCCGAAGTTTGGCTACGTCTCATCGTCGTTAAAACTAAAATTCAAGTATAAGATTGAACGTATTTAGTGTTTTTAGTGCATTATTGTATAATCCCGGCATTCATTGATATATTTTTGATCCTACATAATTAATTGTGTGATAAAGTAAAGAAGCGCTACGAAAGAAGCCGATTCACAAAACACTATCGATCTGCGTGGGATATATCTGAACGTACGCTTTCAGAATCTTTGCAATGTTTAAATAAAGCGGGTAGAGTGCGTATTGCTTATGAAATAAAATTTTTTTAAAATAAAAAATAATTTTATATTTTTTTAAAAATAAGTTTTATTTTTTTATTTTAAAAAAATAATAAAAATATGTAAGAAAAAGATATCATTACGTAAAATTTTTCTACACTATCTAAATTTTTAAATAAATTTTTTAAATATTTATAAAATATATATTGAAAAATATAAAATAGAAAAAAAGTTGAAAAGTGGCTTTTGGTATGCACTACCAAACGCACCCTAGTACGTCGAGAAGTGATTAAATAAGAAATATTTTTTAAAAATTATTTAGATTTTTTAGTAAATTATTTGAACTTTTTATTTTAAAAAAAACCATATATATATATATAGCGATTTTATAATATATAATTTATTTTTATTTTATAAAATATTAAATATTCTTAAAAATTAAAATTTTGAAATAAAATAATAAGCACTATCAAATACGTTTTTAATTTAAAGTATATATTTTGAAAAAGAATATAGGCACTTCCATAATTATAAACACTCACAAACTCTTACCAGCAATTTTTGACTAGTAAGATTTTAAATTTAATTTTCACCATTGAATATAAATAGGTATGATTAAAAATGCATTGATAATATTTCAGCTCGATTAATCTAATTACGAATCGACATCTATTCGATCATTTGATTAAAATAATATAAATAATAAAAATTCAATATATATATATATATATATATATATAGGGGCACTTTTTTTCTACGAGCACTCTTGTGTACTCTACGGTCAATTTTATTTAAAAAAATTTTAAATTTAATCTCTACTATTGAATATAAAAAATTAAAATTCGTTAATAGTTCTCAACCAATTCTTTGAGTAATTACTTATCAGTTCCTAACTAGTAACTAGTCGATTAGTTATTGATTGATAACTAATTAATAATTAAAATTAAATTAAAAAAAATAAATAAATAAAATTAAAAAATTGAAAAAGAGGCGAAAAAATAATACATAAAGTTGTGAGTGAAAGTAAAATACTAATGTAAATCATTTTTTTCGAGAACGAAAGAGAATAAAATAAATGATTTCTCCTGATACAATCATGATCGTTTAATTGTATGAAGTGCTGGAGTGCTGAATAGTAGAGAGAGTGCATATAGCCGGTACTTCAAAAATCTACGGCTACGATTGCATTAGAAAAAATCAGCACGCGAACGTTTTTGCAAAAAATATTAACTTCTTTTATTCTCTTTCCTAAGAAAATATTAACTTATTTACTGATAATTTTACGTATTCTCTTTCCTGCCCTAATTTTAATTTTTTCGTTATTCTTAATTTAATTTTTTACTAATTTATTTTTGATAACTATTCAACTAAGTATTGGTAAATAACTAGTCGATAATTGATCGATAACAGATCGATAATTTAATTTAATTTAGTTAATTTAATTCTAATTATAGATCAGTTACTGGTCAATTATTGATCAGTTATCAACCAATTACTGGTCGATTATTGACTAGTTACTGGTCGATAACTGGTTGCTAACTGATAGATAACTAGTCGATAATTGATGGACTAGCTACTGATCGATAATTAGTTGATAATTTAATTTAATTTAGTTAATTTAATTTTAGTTATCGATCAGTAATCGGTCAACTATCGACTAGTTACTGATTGATAACTGGTTGTAACAGATAGATAATTGGTCAATTATCGACCAGTTACAGATCGGTGACTGATTGATAACCGATAGTTAACTGATCAATAACTGATCGACCAATTACTAATTAAATTTGTCGGTAATTGGTCGATAATTTAATTTAATTTTATTTAGTTAATTTAATTCTAGTTATCGTTGTATCGATCAGTAACTGATCGACTATCAGCTAGTAACTGGTTGATAACTTGTCGATTTGTCGACTAATTTCTTGTCGATTGTGACCAATTACTAGTAGGTATTTGATAGGTAACTAATTGATAACTGATTGATAATTAATCGATTATCGAATTGACCAGATACTAATCATTAACTGATTAATAACTGGTCGACCAACGATTGTTTGATAATTAATTGATAACTGATCGATAACTAATTGACCAGCTACTGATCGATAACTGAATTAAGTTAATTAAATAAAAAATAATAAGAATAATGAAAGAAGTAAGATAAAATGAGAAAAGAGAATATATAAAGTTGTTAATGAAAGTATAATCTTGATGCAATTATTTTTTTCAGAAGGAAAAAGAATAAAAGAAGTGATCTCCTGATGCGATCGTTAACGTTTATTTCTGTAGTGCCACACTATTGAGTAGTGGAAATAATGCCTATAGTCCGACTCTCTCTATATATAGAGAGAGAGAGCACGAGAGTAACATCAGGAGCAGTTACTTTAACTGAGTGCCTCTAAGAATCGGTTAGTTATGGAAAGTTTACAAATTTACTAAATTTTTATAGAAAAGAGAATTAATATCAGTCAAAAGTTATAAACGTGCATTAATTCTTCCGAAAAGTTTCAAACATTCATGAATCTTTCTCCAAATGTTCTTCTTCAGAGTTTTTTACGGCCAATCAATTAGTCCATATATAGGTACAAACGTAAATTAATTTGTTAACAAGCAAGCATGGAACTCTCATACTTGAACAATTTGCTTCTCCGCTTCTTCTTTTTATTCTTTTCTTCCATGCATGTCATCGACGTCGGCGGTGATGTTGTTCATCAGACGTTCGTCGTTGATCGAGCCAGTGCCGCCGGACATTTTACTTCCATTTCTGCTGCAATTGCTGCTGTGCCTTCAGGAAATTCCCAATGGACAAGAATACTAATCGCTCCAGGAGTTTATAAGTCCGTCCATAATCATTTTTTCTGTTCTTTGATCAATTGTATAGTTGTTAGATCATAATTTTATTTCTTTATTGCTGTTATTGTTGTTGTTGTTGTTGTTGTAGTGAGAAGACCAAGATTACTATAGACAAACCGTTCATAATATTAGAAGGATCAGGAGCAGGTGTAACAACAATTGAATGGGGAGACAGCACTGACGAGAGCAGCAGCAACAGTGACACAGCCGGAACAGCAACGTTTACGTCTCAGGCTTCTGATATGGTCGCCAAAGGAATCACTTTCAAGGTGATCACTCATACCAACGACAGTACAGAAAAAGAGGACTATACAGATTCATGATTACTAATTTACGTCAAGTTACTTTTTTCTTTTTTTGAAAATTTTTGTAGAATACTTTCAGCGGCAGTTTATGGCCAAAGAGGGCAGTTGCAGCAATAATAACAGGCGATCGATCATCGTTCTACGGTTGCAATTTCGTCGGAATTCAAGACACTCTATGTGACGGATTGGGACGGCATTACTTCAAAGACTGCCGTATAGAAGGCTATGCAGACTTCATCTGGGGTTTCGGCCAATCGATATATGAAGTACGCACGCCATTATGAGATCGATCATTTTGTTTTCTTAATTTTCGTTGAATTTATAACAAACTTCGTTACGTTTTGATTTAGAATTGCAATATAGCGACAGTGGGAAATTATCCGGGAGTTGGTTACGTGACAGCTCAAGGAAAGTACTCCAGTTCACAAGCAGGCGGGTTCGTTTTCAAGTACGGTAGTGTTACAGGTACTGCAAAGGTGCACCTGGGTAGAGCATGGGGTGCCTACTCGACAGTTATCTTTTATAAGACATCCATGTCAAATGTTGTTGTTCCTCAAGGTTGGAACAGTTGGGGAGAACCAGTGTAAGCTCCGTATGTATGTATATATATATATATACATTTATTTATTTCCCTCAACAAAACTGATTAATAAGTTTTTAGAACACAGATTTTGATTTTTGAGTAATTTCGTTTGTTGTAAATCTGCAGGGAACAATTGACTTACGCGGAAGTTGATTGCACTGGACCTGGAGCAGCATTGGGAGGTCGAGTTCCGTGGGAGAAGACGCTAAGCTCAGAACAGTTAAGCAAGTACATTAGTTTCTCCTATATCGATTCTGAAGAGTGGATTGAACGGCAACCATCTTAATCTCGAGCTTCTTTTTTATATGAACTTAAGAAGCTTATCGTCATGATCCTAAGAATTTTGTTTACGTTAATTTTGAGGTATAATTAATTCACTGGGTCTTGGCAAAGACGCCGACCAGCCTCAATTGCTCAAAAGTAACAGTTTATCTATTTCATAAGGAGTCCCTTGTATTAATTGAAGAAAATTTCTTTGCGTGGTCTTATGGCTACATTTCGTCTCTGAACTGAATACTATCATATCTAGGTACGATATAGGAAGTTGAGTATACTCGCGTTTAAATAATATATATTGATGTGGACCTATATTACTTCATTTTGCACATTCAAATCAGGTATCATCCTATTTTATCAGTCATTATTGAACTTGTCTTACTAATTTGCTAAGCTAAATGACTGTTTATATGAGTTGTGGATATGGTATCTGAATATGCTGCGTGTGAAAATTAACTCATTAAAGAGATAAGCCATATAAAAAACTAAGGAGACGTTTGAGAATATTTTTAAAAAATATTTTTTTGAAATAAAAAATATTTTTATTTATGTTTGAAAATGGGTTTTATTTTAATATCTAATGTTAAATTTTATTTGGGCTTAAATATAGGCCCATCTTATTTTGATCCGTTCAGTAATATTTTAATTTCATATTGATTAAATTTATTAGATAGATTATTATTATTAGCTATATATATGTACTCATTAAATGTAAAACCATCATCAATAATTATCATCAATTTTTTTATATTTTTTTCTCAATTTGTTTCATAGTATCAGAGCCATTCGATTTTGAAAATTTTTTCTCAAATGTCAATTTAATTAAATTTTATTTTTCATCAAATTAATATTTTTTTCGGTCCAGTCTGTCATTAGCATGATCTTGTTCTCATTGTTACAAGTATGATAATTTTGTGGATAGTTGTTTTCAATTTTATCCATATTTATTTTTTCAATATCGGGAGCGAATAAAAGCGAAGGACTTCTTTTCCTCAATTTGCTCTCAAGATCCTCAAATACATGTCATTGATAGTGCATCGGCAGCTCGTCAGATATATCTTGATTATTCAGATATTAAATTTCGTCTTACACAATTTGTTGGCTCCTCTATATCTATTTTTTTGCCTCTCCAGGTATGTCTTTTTCTTGGATATTAAATTCTGGTGTTTCTCATTATATGACTTTAAATCAATCTCTATTATCTAACACTATCTCTTTACCATCACATTTTCATCTCTACATACAGCCGACGGTTCTCAGTTACTCATTACTAAATCTGGCTGTATTATTTCAGATACTCTTATATTATCTTTTGTCCTATATGTTTCACGTATTACTTTCAATCTTATCTCTATTAGTAGTCTCTATGAGAGTGGATTTATTATTATTTTTTATTCTCTTACTTGCACTGTAAATGATCCTCATAGTGGCCAAACGATTGACTGTGCTCGTAGAAAATGACGACTGTACTATTTAGAATATCTTCATATTTTTTTATCTAATCATTCTACTATTAGTTGTACTACTGTTGTTTTCTCTACTGCTGATTTATGGCACAGACGTTTGGGTCATATTTCGGAATCTCGATTAAAAGATTTATTTGATAGTGGAGCTCTCGGACAACTATTCTTTTCTCGACTATCTGTATGTACATATTGTAAATTGACAAAACATCTAACTTTACCTTTCAGTAAAAGTTCATCTAAAACCAAAAGTCCTTTTGAGTTGTTCATTCTGATATTTGGGGACCTACTTCTATCCCATCTATGACTAATTTTCTGTATTATGTAAGTTTTATTGATGACTACACTCGTTATACTTGAATTTATCTAATGCGTAATCGATCAGATCTTCCTGCTATTTATAATAGATTCGTTGCTATAATCCATACTCAGTTTAATATCAAAATTGAAATTTTTCGTTCTGATTGCGCTCGTGAGTATCTGTCATCTACCATGAGATCTATTTTGAATCTCATGGCGCTCTTTTTCAACAGTCATGTCCTTACACTAATGAACATAATGGGATAGTAGAACGCAAGCATCGACACATTTTGGAAAATGCTCGTGCTCTCTTGTTATCCTATTCTGTACCTTTGGGCAGAGGCAATTCTTATTTCCGTTAATCTTATCAATATCACTCCATCATCTATTTTATCTGGCAAAACTATTCACGAAAATGTTTTTTTATCTCCTCCTTACTATAGCATGCTCCGCACTTTTGTATGTACTTATTTTGTTTTTCTTCTTCCAACTGAGCGCACGAAGCTGTCTGCTACTTCAGCCAAGTGTGTCCTTCTTGGTGTTAGTCTCGAACATAAGGAATATCGTTGTTATGATCGTTTGGCCTGTCGTCTTCGCATTTCTCGCCATGTCACATTTCTTGAAAACGTACCTTATTTCTCCACATCATCTCCTAATGTCGAGTTCTTAACATCACCAGATACGCATATTTCTACATCCTCCACTCAGCATTCTAATATCTCCATTGATCTAACTTCTCTACTTTCTTCTAATAGTACAGTCTCAATTACGATAACTCCGACGATGGTACATGAGAATCTTCCTACTTCTAGTTCACCAAATTTTTCCCCTACTTCTACTCAAAATTTTTCTCCTACTTCTAATTCACTATTTTCACCATCATCTCCACCTCCACCACCACCTACTCATCAGTCACAATGAGTTCACCGACCACCTGATCGGTTTATCTCAGATTGTTCTGGCTCATCAGATAGGTTCGGTTTTGCAATATTGTCTTTTTATTCTCCACAGTTTCATTCTTTTCTTACTTTTATACACACTACTCGAGAGTCTAATTCTTACCAAAAGACAATTCAGTATCCTGAGTGGTAGGAGGCTATAGCAGAGGAGTTTCACGCTTTTGAGCAGATATGTACTTAGGATATTGTTCCACTTCCAGAAGGAGTTTAGTCTGTTAGTTGCAAATGGGTCTTTAAGATCAAATATAAACCTGATGGATCTATTGAGCGATATAAAGTACGTATTGTTGTCCGGAGTTTTACTCAGGAGCATGGGATTGATTAGATGAGACATTTGCTCTTGTAGCTTAGATGACTATAGTTCGTACTTTGTTGACTGTTGCTGCCGTACGTCGGTGGCATCTTTATCAAATAGATATGAAGAATGTATCTTTTTATGGTACTTTATCCGAAATTATTTGTATGCAGCATACTCTAGGTCTCACTACACCGCCAGGTCATGTATGTCGTCTTCGTCGTGCTATTTATAGACTCAAGCAGGCTCCTCGAGTTTGGTTTGAGTGTTTTAGACGAGCCATTACAGAGACAGGTTTTCAGCATAGTTATTAAGATCACTCTCTATTTCTAAGTTCCTCACCGTAAGGACGGGTACTTTTATTATTATATATTGATGATATGATTATAACAGGGATGATTCAGCAAGTATAACAACAACTCAACGATATCTTCATCAGCAGTTCCAGATGAAAGATTTTGATTACTTACGTTATTTTTTTTGATTGGAGATCGCTCAAGGTGATAAAAGTATTCTTATTTGTTAACAAAAGTATGCCTCAGATATTATTAGATCATCAAATATATCAGATGGTAAGACAATTGACACTCCTATGGAGTTTCATGTGAAGCTTCGTCCTACTGATGGTGAGCCTCTTACAAATCCTAGTCGGTACAGATGATTAGTTGGTCAGCTTGTATATCTTTGTTTGAAGAGGCCAGATATTTCTCATGCAATCAGTATTGTCAGTCAGTTTATTTCTGCACGTCGATCAGTATATTTTAGTCTTTACTTCGGATTCTCAGATATATTCAAGGTATCATTACTCGCTCACTTTTTATGTCTTCTACATCTAGCTTGAATCTTCGAGCCTTTTCAGATACAGATTGGGCAGGTGATCTAACTACCAGACGATCTATTACAGATTTTTGTTTATTTCTTGGTGATTTTTTGATCTCGTGGCATAGTAAGAAATAGCAAGTTGTTGCATGTTCTTCTACAGAAGTAGAATATAGAGCTATAGCTGTTACTACTAGAGAGATTATTCATGTTCGTAGGTTATTTTCTGATATGGACATTACACATACAAGATCTACACTTTTATACTGTGACAACTGGAATGCTATTCAGATTGCGAGCAATCCAGTTTTTCATGAACGGACAAAACATATTAAAATTGATTGTCATTTTGTTCGTGATCATTTTCTATCAGCCATCATTTTCTTACTACATGTGATTTTTACTGATCAACTGGCAGATTTTTTCACAAAATCGCACCCTATACCGAAATTTTAAATATTATTGGGCAAACTCATATTATTTGACCTATCATAAGTTTGAGAGGCGTATTAGATTTCATTTGGACTTAAATATAGATCCATCTTACTTTGATCCGTTCAGTAATATTTTAGTCTCATACTGATTAAATTTGTTAGATAGATTATTATTATTAGTTATATATATGTAAAACCATCATCAACAATTATCGTCAATTTTATTATATTTAAAAATTTTCAAATAAATTTATAAAAAATTTAGAGACTCAATCTCGGCAGGGAAAGAAAAGAGAGACGAAAGAGTAGAGTAGAAAGTAGCCGCCGAAGCAGGAAGATAATTAAAAAATATGAACTAAAAAATTAAAAATTATTTTTAAAAATGCAATGTCGAACTGCCACTAAATTAGATCCATGAATTTAAGTTTTATCTAAGGTCCATCTAGCAATCATCATTTTTCGGGTTAACCAACTCCATCGCATTAGGTGAAATTGAAACTCACCATCTCTACGAGAGACTATATTTTACATGGACGTTTAATACCATATTATATATACATCACACAGCAAATGCATGTTTTTGTGCTTTGAAGTTAACACCTTTTATGCGTATATAAGCAATTGCTTGCATTTTTTATAATTTTGTATTCGTTATTCAGTATGTCTTTCAATATATATTTGTTTCACGATTGTCAAGCAATGCATGCTCTCTAATAACTTAATAAATGAAACTTTGACCATTGAGATTTAATAGATACCAACAATATTTTAAGTAAAATTCTAACATCGAATGTCTTAAATGACTAAAAGATACTTCATGATTTTTTTCTTAAAATATTTTTTTAGCAGTTAAATATTATTTCTCTAAGGCACGTTTACTAAATAAAAGTATTCTTTGATATGTTTACTTTATTTTTTTTCAGAACGCATATTTCTTTATAAAATTTCCAAAAGTTCCATCAACTAATAGTTTCTCCTGTAGATTTTGATTTCTAGTTTCCTAGCTACCATAAACAAACTATAGTTTTATTTTTTTCTCATCCATATTTAATTTTATGCTAAAATTGAATAAGAACACATATTAATACATGTCAATTTACGATTTGTTTTTCAAATTTTAATTTTTTCAAACATTTGCGTTTCAACATCCTTATAAAGTGAGATTTTGCGATTGCATTTGTAATACATTTAACTAGAAAGTCCACATTCAATTTGACATGTAAAGTCATTTACAGACTATATGATATGATTCTGACTACAGACTATGGACATTTTTAATTATGAGACACTACACTTTCTCTCTTTAAATATTTAGTATTGCTATTTTATATATTTTAATTATCACTCCGAATTTTATTTTTGTTTTAATATCAAATTTATTTTTATTAAAATCTAATTTTAGATTTTACTTCACGTACTTAATACTATTTCGAACTCTATCTCTACCGAATTTTGCTTCTTATCGAACTTCACTTTCACAAAAATTTATTTTCGTGGAACTCAATTTCATATAATTAAAACATGCCTTATATGAATGATGATAAAATAAAATAAAGTTAAAATTTGATTACAAACTATAAAGTTAAAATTTGAAGTGTAGACTATATGAATGATGATAAAATAAAATTAAGTAAAATTCATTTTGAATTTTAAAAAATTCGATTTGTATGTATAACCATTACGATTAGTGAATACATCTAAAACTTTTATCCATGTAGAATAAGTTCAGAAAAATTTGGAGTTCTTATCTAATGACTATTAATAAAAATTTATAATAATTTTATAAATGAATTACAGACGATTTATATTACTTTAAAATATTCAATGCTTTTACGATACTATATAAATCTAAACAAGCAGCTATCACTTGAATGAATGTCAATAAACTTGAATAAAGATTTCTAATAGAAAAAAATTGATAAGAAAACTATCTTGAAGAATCAAAGCCACCAAGAGAACCAAAGCCCAGCCAAACATTGCCAATTCTTTTCTGGTCCTTTTTTACTTCAGAAATCAAATTACCGTTTTTTCTGGTACCAAACATTGGTTCTCCCACCTTTTCCTCTCCACCTTCAACAACAATAGTTCAAACACAACAGACAGAAAACAGGCCTTCACTGTATGTAATCCCCTCTATCTCCCTCTCTTTCTCCCCTCAACAACAACAACAATTCCATTCCATCACCATGAGGCAACCAGTTTCGCTTACCGCGGCCGTTGCTGCAGCCACCTTCGCCTTCGTTCTTTCCTTCTCTACTAGCTTCGGAGAACCGATAGCAAGGCCCAAGAAGTCCCAGGACCTTATCAATGGTCCTTTGATCACATCTAAGTTGCGAACTAATCGTACCATCATCGTCTGTCCTTCGGCAAAAGAAGACTTCACGTCGATCCAGGATGCTATAGACTCTGTCCCTGACGGCAATTCAGAATGGATCATCATTCATCTACGTGCTGGGATCTATAAGTAGTTCTTTATAATTCCATTCTTTTTCCGCTTAAACTTTTTAGATTGAATGGTAATTTGTTAATGAACAAGTTATGCTATGCAGGGAAAAGGTTGTGGTACCAAAGAAGAAGGAGTACATCTTCCTCAGAGGAAATGGAAAGGGAAGGACATCAATAGTATGGGATGATAGTTCTTACAGCAACACAGAGTCTGCGACCTTCACTGTCCACGCTGACAACTTCATTGCCTTCGGTGTTAGCATCAAGGTTCTTTCTTTTGGCTTGGATTCCTCTTCTTAGTCACAGATTTTTACGGAAAACATTTTGTGATTTCTCGTTGTTCAATGTTTTTATTAGAATGATGCGCCCATTGGGCTTGCCGACTCTGCATTCAACCGGTCTGTTGCTGCAATGGTGGGGGGAGATAAGGTGGCGTTCTACCACTGTGCCTTCTATAGTCCGCACAACACTCTCTTCGATTACGACGGTCGCCATTACTACGAAAGCTGCTACATTCAGGGCAATATCGATTTCATCTTTGGCCACGCTCAATCGATCTTTCAGGCAATCAAATAAAGCTTTTTCAATACAAGTAATCGCTGAAAGATCCATTGCTGCTATAGATCTAGGTTCAAATAAGATTTTTGATGTTGCAGAGTTGCGAGATCTTCGTGCTGTCAGATAGGCGGATGGGGATCCACGGATCAATCACTGCTCACAATAGGCAATCAGAAGATGAAGAGAATGGATTTGTGTTCTTGAAAGGCAAAGTTTACGGAACGAGCGAAGTGTATTTGGGCAGAGCAAGGAGCGCTTATTCTCGCGTCGTCTTCATTGGCACTTACCTTTCCAAAACCATTGCTCCTGAGGGATGGACTAACTGGAGCTACGAAGGGAAAACAGAGTAAGTATTCAATCATTCTTAATATTTCCATTATTTTGCAACAACAAATTGTCTGAAGGTATTGGATTGAATTTCTTACGCATAACGAAATGTTGTTTTGTATTCAGTGGGATATTCTATGGAGAGTATGACTGCTATGGACCTGGAGCTGATACTAAGGAACGTGCTCCGTGGACGAGGAAGCTCACTGAAGAAGAAGCTGCGAAGTTCAGGACCATAGATTTCATCAATGGCAAAGAATGGCTTCCGGCTTACTACTAGAAGTTTCGAATTGACTTATGTTCGTGTATATAATTCAAACATACTGAAGCTTTCAAAAGCTTTGTTGAGTACTGACTTTGAATTAAACCTATGCAAACTTTTCCAAAGACTCTTCAGATGTTGATGTATTACAATAACTAAATTTTGATGTAAGAAATCAGAATCATATGGTGTTTTGTTTTTGCTCTGAGGATATAATTTCGCTGCTTATTTTTTCGTAGACCGTGAAATACAATAATTGATACGCACCCTGTGCGAAGAGATGCAACATTTTATGTAACTAAAACTTCTTATTAGCTATACTTCAGAATTTTCGCAAGTTAGAAGCCGCCGCCGCCTCCAAAGCCTCCCCCGGCACCACCATCGCCACCGAAACCTCCGCCAGCACCGCCGCCAAAGCCTCCACCATGTCCACCACCAACGCCAATACCGCCAGCTTTACCACCTCCGAAGCCTCCTCCTGTACCAGCTCCGCCACCAAAACCTCCACCATGGCCACCGCCTATGCCAATACCGCCACCTTTACCACCTCCGAAGCCTCCTCCTGTACCAGCTCCGCCACCAAAACCTCCACCATGGCCACCGCCTATGCCAATACCGCCACCTTTACCACCTCCGAAGCCTCCTGCACCATTTCCGCCGCCGAAGCCTCCACCTGCACCGCCGCCAAAGCCTCCACCATGGCCACCACCTATGCCAATGCCGCCACCTTTACCACCACCGAAGCCTCCTCCTGTACCAGCACCGCCACCAAAGCCTCCACCATGGCCGCCACCTATGCCAATGCCGCCACCTTTACCACCACCGAAGCCTCCTCCTGCACCAGCTCCGCCACCAAAACCTCCTCCTGCTCCACCACCAGCACCGCCACCAAAGCCTCCAGCATGGCCACCACCTATGCCAATGCCGCCACCTTTACCACCACCGAAGCCTCCTCCTGCACCAGCACCGCCACCAAAACCTCCACCTGCTCCACCTGCTCCACCACCAGCACCGCCACCAAAGCCTCCACCATGGCCACCACCTATGCCAATGCCGCCACCTTTACCACCTCCGAAGCCTCCTCCTGCACCAGCTCCTCCACCAAAGCCTCCACCATGACCACCGCCTATGCCAATACCGCCACCTTTACCACCTCCGAAGCCTCCTGCACCATTTCCGCCGCCGAAGCCTCCACCTGCTCCGCCACCAAAGCCTCCAGCATGGCCACCACCTATGCCAATGCCGCCACCTTTACCACCTCCGAAGCCTCCTCCTGTACCAGCTCCGCCGCCAAAGCCTCCACCATGACCACCGCCTATGCCAATACCGCCACCTTTACCACCTCCGAAGCCTCCACCAAAACCAGCACCACCTCCACTACCAAGTCCACCACCCTTCCCACCGCCAAAGCCTCCACCGGCACCTGCACCACCTCCCAATCCTCCTCCTGCTCCACCACCAATGCCTCCACCATGTCCACCACCAAAGCCTCCTCCAGCTCCGCCGCCAAACCCACCGACACCTCCAAGACCGCCACCATGTCCCAGCCCTCCACCAGCACCAAATCCTCCACCTCCACCATGTCCAAACCCTCCACCAGCACCACCACCAAGGAACGTGTCCTTCTCAAGCTTTCGGCCCTCCGCAATTCCAACAAACATCACCATGGCAAATGCTATTAGCCCTAAAACACCAACAAACTTCTTTAGCTTCCCCATTTCAGTAGAAGAAGCTCTAGCTAAGCTTGAGCTAATTGTTGCGCTTCAAGCTTTGGAGCATGGAGTAGGGTTACTTATAGTAGCGTTGAAGTCTCATTAATGCGAGTAGTTGGACGGATGAATCAAATCTTTGGTACTCCTTTTTCTCTACTGTGTCCCTACAAAAGCTGTGGAGTTCTCTATTGCATGTTTAGTAATTCAAAACACGTTCGCATAGGAGACGGTTTTGCCTAATTTGACTTACGAGCGTCGATCTCTTGCCGGTGCAACTCTATTCAATGCAAGCTCAACTCTCAACTAACCAAACATCACCGCTCAATCTCTCACCGTCATTCATACAACGCGGGAGGAGCTAATTTAGGCATATTTTATTCTAAAATCCGGCCGAGATATTAAAACCTTAACCCAAAATTCAAAAATTTAACCTACCAAATTTAAAAACTCTCTAATATATAAATTATTTTTTTTAATCTTTTTATTCATATCAAACTAATTTAATTCATCTTTTTATCTAATAATTATCTTACTAAAATAAGTTATCAACATCATTTCTCTTCATCGGAACACAATTTGCTCATTAAAAGCCTTCAGGGGCTGTTTAGTTCAGCTTATCCCCAACTCTACTTTTTAATTTTTCATTTTACGTTTTTTAATACATATTTTATAAGTATATAAAAAATTTATTTACAAATTTAGAAAGTGTAGAAAAATTCTACTGAGTGAGATCTTTTTATTACATATTTTTATTATTTTTTTGAAAGTAAAAAAAATAAAGCTCGTTTTTCAAAAAAGATAAAAATATCCTTCATTTCACAAAAATTCCATTTCATAAGCAATCCCAAACGCCCCCTCAAAGAGCAACATGCTTGGGATCATCACTTATCATGTAGAAATTAACGAGAGTTACACTACTATTAATTAACTCACAATGTTATCTTTGGAAAGTGTTTCATTGCTACACTAACTAATATATTGACAAATGCAGAAGAATCTGATCTGTTGGTTTTCTAAACTTCAAACATGCAAGTGATTTATTAGCAAAGCTAAAATACAGTTCACAGTAATCATAGTTTAAAAATTTAAGAAAAAACTTTGAGAATTTATCCAAACACATAAAGTTAGGTATACGCTTTCTGTATACATGAAGTTTGTCTGGGCTGTTTGCAGTGTCATTAAATTCTACATACGGCTGATGATGATGATATGATCGGTGAATTAATGGTGTCCCATGGACTTCCGGAAAAATGAGTCAGTGAGCAAAGGAACTGGTGTGTGTCCAGTCCCAGCTAAGTGCCTGTTTACTTAAAGAGCGTATTTCAAAAGCCTCTAATTTTGTTTTCTTTTTTCGAATTTAAAATTTTGAAAGGTTGATATATTTTATTAAATAAAAGTTATAATTTTATTTTTATATATAAAACTTTAATTTTAACTTTCTAATTTACATATTTTAATTGTTAATTTTTAATTTATTTTTAAAAATTATTAAAATATAAATACTGAACTATGTTTTAACTCCTTTATTAAAAAATTTTATTTTTTATTTTTTATTTTAATAAAATTTAATTATAAATATTTTAAATACGCCCTAATTAAATTTGAAATTTGATAGTTTCATAAAATAAATTAAACTAAATTAAAAATTTTAAAATATGTAATAAAAATAAGTTTTTCTATTAATTTTATATTACTAGTAAGTTTTAAAATTAAATTAAAAAAATTGATAAAAAAATTTATTTTTATATTAAAAATAAGTTTGAAAAAAATAAAAATATTGTGTTAGCAAAAACGCACTAATACTAGAAAAATTTAACTTACGCATTGTTTGACGGTGGTTTCCAAATTTTTTATTCAGTATTTTATAAGAATATCTTTTAAATTTTAGAAAATATAAAAAATTCTATATTATAAAATATGATTATTACTAAAACTTATTCTTTTAAATTCAAAAAAATCATTTCTCTAAATATTATTAAAATATTTTTATTTTAAAAAACTTTATTTTATAAATAATTTCAAAGTTCTTCGATCAACGCAATATTATTATGTTCTGCTAGCTCATAGCTGTAAGGATTATACAATTCCATGGGCCGGGCCCATCCAGGAAGCTACAATTTGGGAGTGTAGCAGGCAGCCGAGAGCGGCTTATGATAAATTATTTATTAATTTTTTTTTCAATTCATATTTTTTAATATATATTTTATAAATATATAAAAAATTTATTTAAAAATTTAAAAAGTGTAAAAAAATTTTACAGAATGAGATCTTTTTATTATATATTTTTATTATTTTTTTATAAATAAAAAAAATTTTATTTTTTAAAAAAATATTCTTTATCTTAAAAAATTTCTATTTTATAAATAGTATCAAATACTCCCTAGCTCTTTCACATTCATGCATGACAGCATTCGCATTGCGTTCAAAGTTACTTCTATATTTTATTTCAATTTTTTTTTAATTAATCATACATCATAATATATATATATATAGAAAATAATGATACATGCTATTTTTAGAAACATAAAATGTACATGTCGGTCAAAAATGACCCGTGAGATAAAATTTTCATTATAAATTTGAGAGGAAGAGAAGTATAAACCAATCCAAATCCAGCGGAGGGAGACAGATCGGAGACAATTTCGGAAACGAAAAAATCAACAGAAAGGTGAGGCAGAAAGCAGTGTAAAAAAATCTATAAAAGATCACCGGAACGAGAAAGTTAAGAGAGGAGCTACTGAAGAACAGAACCATACCTAGATTTGCTACCGAAGAATATAAGAGTTTGAAAGTAATTTTAATATAAATTTTTTTAAATAGAGAATATTTTTATTTTTTTTTAAATAAGTTTTTTTATTTTAAAAAATAAAATAAATATTAATTTTACTAGGTAAATTTTTTTATATTTTTAAATTTTCAAAATAAATTTTCTTAAATAATTATAAAAAATATTTTAAAAAATATAAAATTAAAAATTAAAAAATTAGTTTTGAGAAATACTTTGCCAAACGCTCCCTTTCGGCTCCTTCCCTGCTGTCCACCTAGGTCTTTTTTTTCAAACCCTTCTTATTTCTTCTTCTAATTAATTGGCCTCGAAGTGGGCCAAAAATCAAAAGCTCATTTATTCAATGCTTGCTAACTGCTGCTTCTAAGCCCCATTACGTGGTATTGTGTTCAATTCAATGCACTAGCTTATGTGCATTTGTCTTATTTCTGATTCTTTAAATCTTTTCTTTAGTCTTTTCTGATTTTAACACATTCAAACAAAAAATTAACACAATTAGTTTATTTATATGGAAATCAAATATTAAGCTCTAATAAAAAGATAAAATTTATATATGCTTATATGTTTTATCAAATACCTCCAAATTTATGTTTTTGCTAATCCGCGAGTAAAATAATTACAATACATAAAATAATCTCCCACAAATCATTCTCATAGAATTTGATTTTTATGCATAACTTAATCAACTAAAATCTTAAATAATATTGTAAGTATAAATAAACAAAGATGCCACTTACAAACTCCCTTAAATGCATTATATAGTAATCAAATCAATTCAACTTCGTATTCAAAGAACATATACAACACATTAGAAAAAAGTGTAGAGTTCAATTTTCATAAGTTTGTTTAGAGATCATCTGTTCACTACTAATATAATTTTTAGAAATTCATAAATTTATTTCAAATATTATAATGAGAAGTCAAAATTAGAAAGTCGTCAAAACACAGAGAATCAAAAGCACGTTTAACTTAAAAAAGAATAAAATATTCTCGAACATTGGCTCAATTTTGCGGCTCTTTTATTTTATTTGATTTTTTTTTTATCTTTGCAATTTACAAAGTTACTCGAGCTTTTTTTTTGTGCTTTTTTTTTTTATGCTTTCCAAAGAGTTTTTTATAACTCTGTATCTTAACTATCGCTATGAATTGAAAACATGACAAGATAACATAAAAAATACTAAATTAACTCTAAGCCTCGCATTGGATGGTGAGATATCATCACTTGCTACAAACTATCAAATTAAAATCCTCTACAAAATGTATTCAATTGCATTGTCTAGAATGGCAATAAGATTTTATCAACTAAATTATACACAACACAATTTACAAGAAGAAAGTAAGCTTAGTTAATAAAAATATTATATTGACAAACTCATTTATAATTCTAGTTTCAAAAGCCATGATAGAATGATAGTTCAAATTCATTATTGAAAATGGAAGAAGGTCTAGCATTTAAAATATTTATCATTTCACAAGTATTGGATTTTCCATCTCCCTCTCAAGCTTAAATCAAGAATTGTCCTCAATGGTGAAGAGATAGATATAACAAAGCATTAACGAAAGTAAAACCTGAGTTGTAAAAGAAACTCCCCTGGTGTGTTGCATAGCTTGAATCTCCATAGCTTGTATTCCTTGTATCTATTCTTGCTTTGTGACAATTGTATTTTCAGCAACAACTTTTCAGCAGCATTGAACCCATGCATGTACAACACTATAATGTGTTCCAACAAGCACTGCAATTATGGTTGCAACAGTTAAATCATTTTCAGCATAGTGAAATCACTTTCTCAACTATTCATAACCAGCAACAAAATTTTGTTTGCAGAACTAACAAATCAATATGTTCTGTGCATTACAATTTCTAGTGCTTTTTCAACCAAAATTGTTTAATTTAAGTCCAAGTAGGATATGGATTTGTGTCAAGTGCAAGTAGGATCGCGTAGTTGAAAAGTTTGTTCAGTTTGCACTGCAAATGTTGCTTCCAAGTATGACTTCACGATGTCCATGGACTTTAAATTACACTCTAGATTTGAGGTCCTTGATTTCTATACCCCATGTGAAAAAATTTCAACTATCTAATAAGATCCGTACTATTTTGATATCAACTTTTCTAGAAAGAGTTTCAACAGTAAGTTAAACAATAGCACTTTTATATCTTGAGTGAACTCTTTTCGTTGAATTGACTTGTCATGATAGAACTTCGTGCTTTCCTTATAAATTCTTGCATTCTCATAAAATTTATTGCGAATTTCTCCCAACTCATTGAGTTGCAATTTTCTTTCATTCCCTACATCTTTTATTTTAAAATTTAATTTCTTGAAACCCAATATGCATTGTGTTCAAGTTCCAAAGATAAGCGACATGTTTTTCCAAATATAATACGATATGGACTCATCCTTATAGGTGTTTTATATGTTGTCCTATAAGCCCACAAAACTTCATTAAGTTTTATTTTCCAATCATTTCTTATGGTATTAACGGTTTTCTCTAAAATATTATTAATTTCTCTATTGCTAATCTCTATTTGTTCAAGGTTTATGGGTGATATGGGGTGGCTGCGTTATGAGTTTGCCATATTTTGTTAACAAAGCATCAAAAGTTTTGTTGAAAAAATGTTTACTACCATCGCTAATGATTATTATAGTGGTTCCAAATCTTGTGAAAATTATATTTTTGAAAATTTTGTTCACAATCTTATAATCATTAATTTTTGTAACTTGAGCTCTACTCATTTAAATGCATAATTAATAGAAATATGAATATAAAAGTACCCGAAGGAGGAAGGAAAGGTGCCTATAAAGTCTATACCCCAAACATAGAAGACTATTATAATTAAAATATTAGTCAAAGCATCATATTTCTCCTACTGATATTTTTTATTCTTTGTCAACTATCTTACTTAGAACAAAAATTAAATGTATCTTTAAATAAAATAGGGCAAAAGATACCTGATTGAATAACTTTATATGCTGTTTTTTTAGCACCAAGCTAACCTCCACATGCTAACTCATGACTATGCTGTAGAATGTTTTCTTGTTCATCTTCAGGAACACATATTCTAATAATTTTGGTCAGAGTAATGCTTAAACAAATAGGTATCATCCCAATAATAGTGTTTCATCATAGATAAAAATTTTTTCTTTTTCTAAGAAAACAAATTATTTCTCATTACACCACTAGCAGGATAATTCATAAAGTTAGCATACCAAAGTTCTTTATAATTAATGAAAAGAAGTTGTTCATCTGGAAAAGAATCATTTAGAGGCATATCGTCTTCTTCTCTTTGATCTTCAATCTTCAATCACAATACGAAAAAGATGGTATGCTACCACGATCTCGCTACATTTCATATCCTTAATCTCTAAGTTGAACTTTTGTAGCAGTAAGATCCATCGAATCAGCCTAGGCTTAACATTTTTTTTAGTCAACAAATATTTGAGAGCAGTATGGTTAGTAAATACAATAATTTTAAAAACGTAAAATATATGGAGCAAAATTTTTCTAAAACAAACATCACAACCAGCAATTTTGTATCTGTTGTTGAATAATTAGATTATGCATCGTTCAAAATCTTGTTAGCGTAATATATAATATGTGACAGTTTATTAATTCGTTGATTTAGAACTACACTAATAGCATAATCTAAAGCATCATGCATCAAATTCAAATGGTAAATGCTAGTTAGCGGTAGTGATGATAGGAGCAGTAGTTAAAGTATTTTTCAGATTATTGAATGCATCAAAACAATTTTTTATCAAAATAAAAAATTACATCCTTAGCTAATAATTCATATAGATGCCTAGTTATTTTAAAAAAAATTTTGATTAATCTTTTATAAAAACCAACATGGCATAGAAAATTCTAATATCTTTTACTGAAATAAGAGGAGGTAAATTTTTAATAATTTCAGTTTGTGCTCTATTCACCTTATTAGAAACCACATGTTTTGATAATTCTTTATCTAACCATAAAGTGACATTTTCTCCAATTCAAAGCCAAATTCATTTTTTCATATTTAGACAAACCAATTTTAAATTAGCAAGGCATCCATTAAAAGAAGATAAAAAAACTAAAAAATAATTAATAAATATTTCAATATTTCTCTTTACCATATCAAAAAATATAGCCATGCATCTTTAAAATGTTGTTAGAATATTACACAAACCAAAATTTATCCTTCTATAGGGCAAACTACCAAATAGACAAGTAAAGGTTGTCTTCTCTTGATCTTCTAAAGCAATTGAAATTTGATTATAATCTGAAAAATCATCCAGAAAATAGTAATGTGAGTTGCCAGCCAAGATTCAAGCATTTGATCAATGAAAGGTAAAAAAGTGCTCTTTTCTTGTTGCAAAATTCAGCTTCCTATAATTAATACAAATATGTCATCTTAATAGTTATTCTAATAGCTAGGGATTAACTCATTAGTCTCATTTTTAATTATAGTTACACCAGATTTTTTGGATACTATTTGTAAAAAACTAATTCATTTATTATCAAAAATTGAATTGATTACACATACATCATGCTGTTTTAAAAGTTCAGCTCTAACTCTTTCATGTTAAGATTTAATCGTTTTGGCTTTCACATTTAGGCTTGGCATGATTCTCTATTAAAACTCTATGCATACACATCAGAACTAATACATTTTATGTCAGTTATTATCTAATTTATTATTGTCATACGCTCTTTTAGGCTTCTAATTGAACTCTTCCTTTCTCTAATTGTAAAATCTAAGATATAATTAATACAAAGATTTCATTATCACCGAAAAAATATATATTTTAAAATATTCTGGCAATACTTTGAATTAATTTAGTATGAACAATGGTAGATGGCTCCGTTCTTATCTTATTTATTTCTAAAGTTTTAAATGATATTCTATGATTAGGCTGAACTGATTTTAACACATCTAGGACAGCAATCATGTCACTATATGCATGAGTAGTTTCAAAAGAAGTAAAATTACAATTTATAATATATAACTGGATAGACAAAGGTGTCGTGGGTGAGATAGCGGCATTCGTGAGAAGAGAGAAGACAAGAAATTTTCATTAAAAATTTACTCTTAAATAACTTTTTATATTTATTTTTATAAAAAAAATTTAATAACTTATATTCAGAAAATGCCGTATGAACAAATAAAATACGCTCTGGATAGAATGGTCGTGATCATCTCCGCTGCGCTCACCCACATGCATTCATAAGATTTTGGATCTATCGATCAAATAATGCATGTGGATTCCTGAATTCACGATCACGATCAACACATGCATGATGGCATGAACAGCTAATATGTACCTGTGCTGGTGACGACCAAGTATTCGAAGTGGTTTTTCAGTGCTACTACAACTTGGGAATGGAATAACTGCACTCTACCTTAGGTGTGGACCAGCTGAGAATACGTTAATAGCTAGAGGAATATATGTGAACCAAACCTATAATGTGCGAGCATTTAACGGCATAGTCATAAGTTTCAACGCAATAAATTTTGTTAGCTATAATATCAGGGCCTACTCCTGACCAGATAATAGTTTAAAGTAGCTAAGCATTCTAATATGAACAAAAAAAAATCTCATGGTATATCTCTCATAGCTGCATTTACAGTGAAAGACAATTCAGAGACATCAATGTGATTATAAATGCCGGTGCCAATTCATCACTGCTGAATTGAAGAAGGTGCAAAAAAAGTTCTGTTTTTGTTTTTTATCTCATATGCTCATTCACCAGCTCCTGAGTGGAGCTGTTGAAATTGAACTGAACATATTTCAAGTATGACGAAAATGGGTTGATTTTTGAGCTTCCATGAACGGGAACAGAATATTTTTGCAGCAAGACAACGTCAGTTGCTTGGTCTTTGACCTGAATTTCGTGCCCAAGGGGTCAACTGATGAAGGTTAATGGCAATCCCTGATACAATCAGAAGCTCACTTCAGGATGATCGATAACATAGATCATCCCAAGAACTCTGCTGCATCAGTGATAGAAACTGCAGTTGATGAAGGCAGTACTTAGCAAATGGATTAACTCATTCCAAAATGTCATGTTTTGCTGTATTCTGTGTATGATCTCCCATTGGTAGAACGATGTTGTGTCTGTGACTGAGCAATGTAATGCTTGAGCAAGTCTCTGAATTTGTCAAGCAGTTCCCGGAATGTTGGACGTTGATGTGGATCCCTGAATACAAAATTGCAAAGTACTCGGTATGAAGAGAAGCAAATTGATAATGTAAGAAGAAGAGCTACAATCCATTGCAAGTTGCAACCTGTGCCAGCAACTCTCCATTATTGAAACCAATTGGGGATCAAGGTCTTTTGGAAGGTTCAACCTAGGGATGGCAATTTTAGTTCGTGGGTCAGTTCCAGATCGACTCATTAAATAATCAAATTAAATTTATTCAATCTTAATTCAATCCATAAATTTATACGGGTCAAAATTGTCTAATCCTAACCCAATCTATTAATAATCAAGTCAATATTCAGATCGACCCATTTAATAATTAAAATTATAAATTTTAATTCTATATTTTAAAATTCAACGAAATTATAAGATCAGTTGTAATGAAAGTGCACGATATTTTTAATGACGAGATATAGTAAATACCCGTCAAAATATGCATTATTTAGTATCTTCATCGGTCCTTAAGATATCCAAAAAAAATATATTTTATTTTTATCTTTTAAAAATATGTGTTGACAGCTAAAATTTTATGATTATAAATATATACTAATAATTTCGTTAAAAATTTTGATAAACATAGCTATTTAATAAAATTTTGTTAAAAACTTTTATACGAAATCAAATTCGTCATTACAAATTCATTTACATAGTAATTCTTTCGATAATATTATAATTCTCATTTTACACTATTTTACTAAAATATAAAAATAATAATTAATTATAAATACTATATAATTTAATAATTTATAAATTACTATTATCAAATATGTTTATTGTTAATATTTAATATACAGAAAGAAAAAATCAAATATTATTCCTTCAAAAAATTACCATTCGAATTGGTGAGTCAATTTTGGATTAATCCGGATCGACCAATTTAATAATCGGATCCAATTCGTTCAATCCTAACCCAACCCATATATTTATACGTGTTAAATTTTCTAACTCTAACTCTAGCTCTGATTAAGTGGGTCGATTTTAGATCGTGTTTTTGAATTGGGTCATATATTACTACTCCTAGTTCAACCTTTGATTCAGGAAGAAGCACCAATTACCTGCACATAAAACCATAAACTTTTAGAATAGCTTTTGGAGAATCTAATCTTCACTTGTTTATCTAAACTTCTAGAAGTGCTTTTCTTCTATATTGAGGTGACAAAACATGATTTCAAAATCCTTACCAAAACCGAATTGTAAAATCATTACTCGAAATGCAAATGTTCTCCAATTGCAAAACATGGTTTTAAACTCAATATCAAGTAGAGCCTTAGAAGGGCAATCACTTTTTGGAGCGAAACTCCTATCATCAACCATAGTTAGTTGTGTATTAAACGAGATAAGTTTCCAAAATTCAAGGCGTATTTCAAGATTTCACATTAGACATACTTTTGAAATAAAACTTTTCTAAAATAAAAAAACTTTTATTATTTTAAAAATAAACTCTAATTTTTTATTTCAAAAAATAATAAAATTATAATAAAAAATTTTCATTATATAAAATTTTTAAATATTTATAAAAAATATATTAAAAAACATAAAATAAAACAATAAAAAATTATTTTTCAAATAAATAATGCCAAACTTTCCTGTAACATATGATGATACTCAAGACCTTGATATCCTACAACCATTCACATGTACGGCAATTATGTTTGAACTTGAAGGTATATTTGCGCAACAAGGAATCCCTGAAAGCTGAACAAACATTTATAGAGGACACAACTACAAATATGCAAACGATGGATAACTGGGCATGCGTTTGTTTTTTTAAATAGTGTACCATATACGTAAATATGACTTTCGGAAAACTATAAACGTGGAAAATATAGAAGACTAATATCTCATAGCGTATCTGCATTGCATTGAGATTTTCCCAAGGAATCTTCTCTGTAACAAGTTCCCATAGGATCACTCCATAGCTATATACATCAGATCTGAGAAGTTCCAACAACAACAAAAAAATTGTCTGCTCAACAGTGGCTCATTTGAACCAAGAAATAACCTCTATCCCTAATTCCTAAATTAAGAAAAATGTTAAAAACCTGCTTCTCGCTTGATGGTTCATTACGAAGAACTTCAGGAGCCATCCATTGCGGCTAGAAATCTAAACACAACATTAAAACAATAAGACTTGCAAATACTGAAACAAGGTAAAAGGTTCTGTCGCAAGCAAAAGCATGCATACTGTTCCTCGTCCCCTCTTTGTCATCAAATATGTTTCATGCTTCAGTCGTGAGAGACCAAAATCTCCAACCTGTACCAAAAGGAAAATGTAGAGGTCAAGAATCTGAAATAGACAAATGTACAAGGCAAAATGGTAAGTTAAGGAAGAAACTTCACAGTCCAATTTCTGTCAACTAGCATATTAGAGGACTTCAAATCACGATGGACAATAGGGGGGTTGCATCTGTGAAGATAATTCATGCCTCACGCCTGCCAAAACAAAAGCAAACATTTACTTTTGAAGTGTTAGATACAAGGAACACTTCTCATCAAGGATCAAATGAACTAGAGCAGATAAACATTATTGGGCAGGTGCCAAAATCCTACCCACTTACTAAATCAAATCATCATCTTTATATTTGAACTAAATTAAAGCCTAAAGAGCCTTGGTGATAGCAGTATTCAATTTGTATATCTTCTCCTTTGGCATCTGGAGAAAATTTTGACTTGGCGGCTCTAAGCAGTGAACAGCAATTAGCAAATAATAAAACTTCATACGCCTGTTCAATTGGCATACCTGATAACCGTGGCCTCTATTCATGGAAAGAATAATCAAAGATCCTAAGTACCTAAGAATTATTCAGTTCACTAGTTAAATCTTCAATATATTGCTAGCTTTATCCAGAAGATAGAGTGATTTTACAGAATGACTTCTGCTTAGCTTTTATATCACTACGTGTATATGATGTATTTTATGTAAGTGACAACTAATGCAACTATGCGTACTGAGCAGTCAATGGAATGCTCTTTTGCAAGGAAAAAGAACAACCCAGATACATACAAAGAAAAAGAGTATAATAATATATGAAGATATCAGGACTCGGAATAGACTCACTATATCTAAAGCCATGTGAATGCGCCTTCTCCAATCTATTTTTGTTGGCTTTCTTTGCAGCAACTGAAACAAACTCCCACTGTATCAGCAAACCCAGTAAAGTAATTAAAATGCAAAATATAGATCTTATAGTAGTTAAAATTTTATTTAGTATCGTTTCGCTTGAATAAGATTGTAAAATCAAAATTTTAAAATAAGATCGTAAAATTTT
Source organism: Acanthochlamys bracteata (assembly GCA_019914995.1). Lineage (NCBI taxonomy): Eukaryota > Viridiplantae > Streptophyta > Magnoliopsida > Pandanales > Velloziaceae > Acanthochlamys > Acanthochlamys bracteata. Next base: position 4,102,783 of record CM034133.1, read on the forward strand.
ACATACCGATAAATTTTATAAAATTTTTTTTAATACCATTATGGATCTTTTACAAAAAAAATTTCTAATATTTTCTTAAAAAATTACTACATTTAACAAAATTTTTAAAAATTTCTTTAAATTTTATAAAGAAATTCCTCTATATTTTATAGAATATTCCTCAAAATTATACTTTTTTAGAAAATCTTCTTAAATTTTATAGAAAACTCTCTAAACTTTTACAAAAAACTCTCTCAAATTCAATTAATTAAAAATAATTTTTCAAAAGTAAAATCATATAAAATCATAAAAAGATCGAGATCTTACCGATTTTAATATTTAAATCAGGATACGGGTGGAATTTTACTCAAAAATTTTTTTTACTTGAAATAGGATCGTTTTGGTGAAGTAAAATCATAAAATCGTAGGATGTTAAGATTTAAAGCGGGATTTTGATAACCTTGGTCATGCTACCTCTTGCTTAAATGAGAGGATCGCTTCATCTGAGTATTTCAACTCAGAAAATACTTTGACAGCTACATCCTGCAAGGAATGAGAATGGTAATACCTCAATATAAAATCTAAATAAATGCACCAGTGATGTCAATCCATCAATATCTGCTTTCCAATTACAGATTCATGTAACTCAGTATATGCCATGCCTTTTCAAGACAGATGCATCCTTATTCCAGAATTAGACATGGTTTGAGCCTTTCAAATCCAAGAAAAAAGATAACTTTCAAGCAGCATCTTATGCAATATCTCAGTTACAATGCCTTCAACTGCTATTCTAATCACAAACTGGCTATATATAGAAGAAAATGTTAAAAAATATACTGAGCCATACCATAAAGCATGGTAGACAGCTCCACAAGATCCTGCAAAACCATTAAAGAATATCAAGCAATAAGACATGGATCTTTCGATAAAAAACACAGTCCATAATTGCAAAACATAAACAAATTCCAATAATCAGTGGCATGTTAAAAAGATTAACAGATCTGATATCTTAGGTTCTATTACATACTCCCAACTATTTTAAGAAAAACAACCTAGTTGCATGTGGTACTAGCAATCAAGGAAAATCAACTGAAATGTGTGTCAAGAACTTTTATGGGATAACATATTACGACACTGAGGAAGAAATTATAGTTCAGCATGAAATCAACCCATGTTCTACATCTACATCTTACAGTTTATAAGAAAAAGAATTAGCACATGCACCAAGTAATGGACAGTTTAGAGACAAGCTCCTAAATGTTTTCAAACCAAAAGCAAGTCACATGACGGGGCAGTAATGGGGCAAGCAACTAGCTAATATACCTCTTTTATCATCAATGATGACATAGAACCCAAAAAAGAAAAAAAAAAAAAGAGAGAGATACTATACAACTAGAGAAAAAGGGCTATCAATACCTTGACCTATGTGTTCACCAATTGTCTCATCTTCCCATACTATTTCACTGTCCAAGCTGTCATTTTCCATATCAACTTTGTGCATTTGCACTGCTGTTGGTACTACCACCACTACTAAGGCTACCGGTGCTAACAGCATTTACTGATGACCAGGATCCAGAAGTATCATTATTTGATGTGCGGTTATTCTCAATAAGTTGTCTTTCTTGTTTTATATTCAATTCTGAATATTTTGGAAGACCTGCATCAATATATCGATCAGCATGTAAGCTAGGCTCTGCATCAGATCATTCATTTTCTTTTCCCTTAGGGGACAATGGTACCCCCTATTTTGTAATCCAAGTTTCTACTCTGGTGTCATATTTTCTATACCTGACTTTTTATCCATCTCATTACTATGATGTTCGTCCAGTTTGACAGGGGAGTTGTCTTCAAAACTGACAACAGAAAATTCAACACCTGTGGATTGAATGCCTTCTGCAGATATAGTGTCTGAATTTCCATTCCCCAAAGACTGACTGCCTCTGTTTTGAAGATCTCGTTCAGCCAAGTTTTCAACAGTTTTTATTTGTGAGCGAACTTTGTTGGCTACTTTATTAGCCTGTTTTGGTGATTCTAAAAATCAAAAAATATGGTATAAAGAGGAAGATTAACTTAGGAAGCATGTAGTGTAAGTTAAGTAATGTGCCTTGATTGACAAGAACAAATGCAACCATCAGATATCATGTAATCAATATGATTGACAACCCACCAGGTTTGAAATTTTGGAAGCTATAGCAACTGGAAGAGGTTGCTGAGAATCATGACTTGCTTTACTGAACTTGGTCTTGCGTTGATTATGACCAGTGTATCCAACTGTCGAGATCTTTGTAAGACTTGGAGCAGAAGCTGCTTCCTGAAAGAACCGTGAGTCACTTGACACACAAATAATACCAACAAGAGTCCCATCATCATATTAAAAGGGAGTATTGGTAACAATAGCTATAAACCGTTCCCCTTGTTTGTTCTTGACAGGAAACTTTCCTGTCCAGCTCTTGCCCATAGTAGAATAATGGATGATATTACTTGCCATATTGAAGTCATGAGCATCAAAGAGTAGTTCAATGGCATCTTCACCAAGGGCTTCCGATGCAGTGTAGCCATAAAGATACTCTGCAGTTGGATTCCTGTGACAGAAGTATACACTAAGTACCTACCCACCACAGACATTTCAGAAGAACAATATACTGCAATGACTTAGCACGCTCATTTTGAGTTACAAGAATAAAGAACTAAACTTATTCGCTTCAGAATACAAACTCAAGTTGATAAAAAAATTTAGGATATCCCCATTGCTCTATAATGATGGGGTATATAGAAGCCTCCAATTAAACATGTTCAATTCTCAAAATTCACCATATAGCTCATTCTTGCTGTATAACAACAAGAAGATATCATCAATTACCAGAAAAGCGTCTTACTCACAAAAAAAGGAACTAAAAAGATAAAGAAAGTACAACAAAGATGAGAAAGAAAAGATAAAGAGAATTCTAGGCATTTCCTCGAGTAGCCACAGATTACTGAAAAGATTAGTGATCCTCACCTAAATGAAAAACAGTTCATCTAAAAGGTCTTCCAGTATTGCTAAGCCTCCAACATGCGCCACATTTTGGGTCTTACAGTAGAGTAGTCAATATGATTGAGAAAGTCTTCATCTTTATTTGCTTTCACCTTATTTTCTTACATACCTCATTGTGATTTCAGACAGAAATAACAGCAGCACAAAATTTCCACCAACTAAATAAAAGCACATAATTTCCGCAGGTTTCGTTTTCATAGTCTCACATCTCTAGAAACACGAACTCAATCCTCAAATAGAGCTCCGACATTACTTCATAATTACATACTCGTAGCGCATAACAGTCATGCAATGAACTGCACTGAAGATAACAGGGTGGTTTCTTGAAAATCCACAATCTAACCTAAACTTGTACCCAGTAGACTGGGTAGACAAGCAATACAGTCCCAAAGACCACATAAGGATTTGCAACTAATTTATCATAAACGTACTAAGTAGTTCAAGTGCAAGCTAGACAAAATCCATACATAACCTCAGACTGTAATGGTAATGACAAAGAACCAAAGCAGTTTACTGTAACAACTAACATGAGAGCTTCTATTGAGCTCGAGAATCAATTTTGCTGTCTTACAGTTGAATTAATAACCAAAAAGCACTCTTTGAAATTAATTGGAAAGTGCAAGGATTTCGGCAAATCAGTTAACAGTAGAGTAACAAAAGAGCTTGAGCAATCACAAGTCCAAGCAAAACTCATTAAAAAACCAGATACCTACAACTTAAACAAAAACAATCGAAATAGAAAGTTTTGAACTCCAGAATCACTAATAATTTACTTTTAATAAAAGTAAATATAAAAATTAAAAAATTAAAAATTATTTTTAAATTATTTAACTTCTAATAATTATATTGTAGATTAAACATTTCACTTTCAAATTTAAATTTATTTTCACCAATTATATTTTTAAATAACTTAAAATTTGACTTTAAAGTAAAATAAACATGCCCAAATGACAGGGAGATGAAAATAGCATTATTCATAACTATTTGATTTAGTAATTGTAACTTTTGTTGTTATAAAAATTGAATTTATTGTTTAAATAATACAACTAAATTAATAGATTTGTTGTTAAGTTTTCTGCAGCTGTTGCTGAGGTCGGCTGAGATGTTTACTGACGCAACAGGAAACAGGAAACTCAGACGTGGTGAAATCCTATTGGTTTTTTTACTTTCAAATGGAGAGTGATCCACATGAACCGAAGATTCTCACAGCTTTAACCAGAATTAGAAAAATTATAACTGTATTTATAAAGAAAATTATAACATATATATAAGTTCTATCTTTTTATATTCACAACACTTTTGCTTGAATTTTCACCATGTAAATATTTAAACGCTCAAATGAAAACAGTGCATCTCATCTAATCAAACTATTATACATAAATAAAAACACATAACATATAATAGTGTACTTACTGAGAGTGCTTTTGAAATGAAACTTTTCTGAAATAGAAAATATTTTTATTCTATTTCGAAAAGTAAGTTCTAATTTATTTACCTAAAAAAAAATAAAAAGAAGCAATAATAAAATCTTACAACGTAAATTTTTTTTATAATTTTAAATTTTTAAATAAAATTTATACAATATCATAAAAAAATAATTAGAAACATAAAATAAAATAGAACTTTTGAAATGGAGATCAAAGCAGTGCCAAACAGCCTCTTAATCACTGCACTTGTTATTGTCACCTGATGAACGTTTGCTTTGTATTGTTTTCATGAACTAGAATCTAACAAATGAAATGATTCTTAACGCAAATTATAAAACAAGCAAGCTATTCTCTTTACAATTAATTTAGCCATGCACAATACAATGAATAATAAGTTGGATGGATCAAGTTGGTATACAAATTTTTGGTTCGTAAATTGCCGCATGAAGTAATGACAATGCTAGTCCCTAATCCAAAAACAAAAAGAAATTTGTTGGATGGATCAAGTTGGTATACAAATTTTGGTTCATAAATTGGCTCTAATGGTGAGTAAAGGGACACGTTTGTGTTCATTTCTCAACCTCAAATTCTCCTTCAAAATTTATTATTTAAATAAATTTTTAAAACTTAATATGTTTTCATATAAATATGTATACACAATTAATCAGTGATTGTAGATTGAGGGAAACTGTTATGATTTTTGTTGTCAATTGTAATTGGTTTGGAGCTTCTTCTTTTAAGGTGAAAGAAACTACATATATTCACAACTACGTAGAGGTTCGCATGGAGCAATACTGGCCAAAGATTAATACAGAGTTCATAACTTTGACATAATATCTCAATTCACACTGCATGGATGTTTCTGTGCAGTGTCACGGTCCCAATCTGGGCCATGACCATCACTAGTCTAAGGGTGCGTTTTTTTTCACACAGAAGTCACTTCTTCTTTACTAAAAAGTCACTTCTAACTCACTTTTTATTACAAAAAGAATACAAAAAATCAATTTCAACTTATCTTTTAATACAAAAAGAATATATCACTTTCAACAACAGTATTTCTAACAACTCACTTCTAATAACTCACTTCAAAAATCAAAAGAACGCACCCCTAAGTGAAACCCATGGCAGATCCAAATTTGGCACATCCAGTAAACCTTTAACCAATACTCACTCTTCCCAAACTCAAAATTCAAAACATGTCAAATTATTCAAAATTTCAGAAGAACCCCTCTATAAACTCGGGAGATAAAACGTGCACACTTAACAAATACAATCATTCGTTCCATAACAAGAAGAAAACTAGTGCTGCTAACAAATAATGCATATGATGACTACTAGCTATTGGTAGTCGACTAACTTTACTACAATACCAAAATGATTATACACCTAAAAGATTACACATCAAATATACAATAAAACTCACAAGAATAGGTACATCCCTGGCAAGATCAAAGCCAACTATATGCTATATAACTTGTGAGGAATGGATGAATATCCTTAAAACGCAAATCCAGTTGATGATGCTACAACGAGCCTTCCTCTACTCACCTTCGAACTACTGGGGAGGCCAAAGAAGAAAAAGAAAAAAAAAGGAGCCCAGTCTCAATGAAGTAGAAAAAGTAGAATGCACCATTTAAGATTCGTAATATATTACATAATATTTTGATCACTATCTTTCATGTAAAAGAATGCAATGATAGATCGGATCAATTCTACCAAGTTTTGAATCACTCCATACCGATCTAATCCTTAGTACGGAGAAACGGTTAATGACAATGCAGTATGCAACAATCAACGTTTATACAATAAAAATTAATGCTTTCCCAAATTGTAATGAACATTATTAAACACTTTCTAAAAACATATTCACTAAGTTATAAATAAATAATTAGTCAAGTATGACATATTAAATCGTAAATTAATAAATAAAAGGATAGTTGAATAACTAACTAAATAGATATATCAAATGGTTAATAAATAGTTACATAAAATAATATAAAATTGTAAGTTCAAAAAATAAATAAAATAAATTAATAAATAAAAATAAATAAATAGTTAATAAATTAATATTGAAGTGGTATTATCATTGAATACACAATATACTGGTAATAAAAATATTTTGCTAAATATAATAGTTTAAATAAGTCATACATAAAATAACACCAAACAGTCAGAAAGTCGAATAGCATAAACCTAAATCTACAACAGAATACCTCAGCCAACACTCAATGTCCAGACTCTCATTGCGCCTCACAAAAGTTACCACCATCCCCGATGATTATCCGGATAGGCTGTTGTATCACCCCCAAATGCATGAGCTTACTTAATATTATGGATATAGGAAGGTAATTGCCCTATGTCACTGGATCTTGATTTTAGCCCCTAACTTACTCATCTAGCTCCGTGCAATGTGAACGTTCATACATCATAAAAATACTTTCATATACAAATTTATATACATGTGAATATATATTTTCACTTATAAATATGTATATACATTTACATATATCTTCAATATATATAAAAGAACATGCTCAATCCAGCATATTATCGTCCATAAGTCATATGCCCACCAAAACAAAACATAATAATCATATCTCATGAAATCAACCTAAAATCATGTTGGCAATAATATGCTCAAGTAACCATACCACCGACATAGATTTCGATCATTAAAATACCAGATATGTACGAAAGTAGCAAGATATGCTAAAATGCAAAACAAATATTACCTGCGCCAGAAATCTGACAGTAATCTAATAAGAAAAATAATGGTAACCGTCATCTAGTGTCCATGCTACTTCTCGAATCAATTAGGTAATTCCAAACCGAACTGTTGACCTAAACTCCACATCCAACTGACACAAGCTTATACATTACGATTCAGATGTTACAAATCACTTTTCATATCATAATCTATAAGATATGCTAATCATTAAGCAGTTCCCACTAAGATGTACACATGTTCAATCCTAATCTTGGAATACAGTTACATAACCCACGTTATAATAATCCTGAAATTCTCATAGGGCTAGCTTTAATAAAAGGCTTACAAACAAGAACATGATTGTAAGTCCGATTCGGTACTAAGATACCGCATTCACATTCAATGACAAGTCATCCACATACTTTGACTTAAAACTAAAGCAAGCTTAAATTAAAAACCCTTACCTAGGTAAATGAGGGATTAGATTCCTAAACGGCTCCGGATCGCGGCATGAACTTTACGAATGTCGACTCCGAGAACACCTATATCGAAATGGTGGTTAAAGGAGCTCAATAGCAAGCTCCAAGACTCAACACGAGAACTACAATCTACCTACGAAGTTGAGACCAACCTGCGAAGTGGGCCTGGCAGATTACAAGTCGGAACTGCACTAATTGGGAATGGGGATCCCGACGGCGACAAAGGTACGGTGGTGCGGCGGCAACGAGGAGATCGCAGAGGTAGAGGAAGGAGAGTTCACGACGACGCTGCACGATCAAACTGGTCGTAAGGATCGACAGTGGAGCTGTTCCCACACGTAGACGCGCAAGCGCAATCGCGCGGCATCTGCAGCAATTGAGGCGGCAGAAGTGAAGAGAAGGAAGACCGGACCAAGTACTTAAACGAACAGAAAGAAAAGCAAAACGAGTTATTCCGCAAGCGAAATAGTATAACTTCCAAACTTAAAGTCGAGAAATTGGTTTCCAAAAAGTTAGACATGCATGTAGAGAAATTATGCCACACAAATCATACAACGTTTAATCAAGCAGTTCAACTGAGTTAAAAAACACGTGGTTATTGCTTTCAGCGTTTACACACTCAAAAATCACTGATTGTTTCGGATCTGACTGATTACACCAATTCAGACAACAAGCTTTTTTTATTCACTGGATATAAAAAGTGAAGGAAACTAAACTGGATAATGATAAAATTCGCCGTCTGCAAAAGCATTTCAGGTGTGTTCTTTTAAACGGTAATAAAGTGACTTATTAAAAAAAAATTATTTAAATTGAGGTATTATAAATAATATTATTAGATAAATTTTGCTTTTGTGTTTTTTTGTAAAAAGTGAGCTGAAAATAATATTTTGCTTAGCTAAAAATGAACTAAAAATAATTTTTTTAGTAAAAAAAAGTGAACTGTAATCGTGAAAATAACAGGCATAGTTCTTTTGTGTTCTCCTTATCTATCAGATGTTGATGCATTTGCGTGCAAGCGAATAGTGGTCCATATTCTCATCTAAAACCGAAAAGACCATAATCTGTACCACATACTTCTTTCCTAAAGCAACCAATACTGGAGAAGATGAAGCTGAAAAGGAAACAACAAACCGTAGAACGCATCACATGCCTGCCTTTTTCTTCACACTCGACTTGCTTTATGGTAGTATATGTTCCCTGTTTCTTTCATCTATCGATATATCCATGTTATAGCAATGTGAATGTTTCAGGTTTTGTAAGCTAACGTTCCCAACTTTCATCCTGAATCATTCGACGTTGAGGCAAAATTTGTCGGGAATTATAGTTCCTGCCAACTGCTTAGGAAGTGAGAAAAAAATTTGTTATGAAGACTTTGGACCTGATAAGATTTCTTTTTTTCCCCGTAAGCACCAGGCATACAGCAACATCAGAAAAAATCCAAGTTTTTCTTCAAAATCTAACCTGCAGAAAATAGTCGAATAAGTTAGAATAATGCGTGGATGAGTATGGCAGTAAGGATGCATACAGATTAACCAATAGATACATGACAAACAACTACAGCTCTTAAACATACATTGGACTACGCATACATTAAACATCAAATAAAACTACAAATTACGGCAAACTACACAAATTTTAATATTTGCAGAATTTTGATTGCTGAAGTTTCGAAAAGAATCTTGGCAGAAGTTAATCAGGACTTTGATCAATACATCGCATAAGGTAGTTCAATACTAAGAATTCAAACAACTTGAAACGGTCATAGCAAAACTCACAGGAACGTAACCTGAAAAGATGAATAATATCAAACAGCAGCCAATCCAATTGCGGTGAATAAACTTAGTAAGCTACAAATTAAACTTCAAAGGTCTCTGAGTAAACCAGTGTTCTAAAAATTAAAATTTCATGCCCGATCCTGGGAGGAGAAATCTCTACGAAGAAATATGTGCAAGCACAGGGAAACATCTGCAACCTTATTGGGAACCAGCTGCGAGAGCTTTAAATAAGCTATTGATGCTTAATTATTATTCACTAGTTAACCAGCAATTTACGCACAGGTATACATATATATGATGACACAATCATCTTCTATATTATAGCTCAGGAATCTCAGGTTATACATTTGAGTTGCTCTAACTTAGGATACATACTGGAGCAACTGTGGTTAGAATGAATTAGTTATACATATGCATAGATACTAATTGTACATGGTGAGAGTCTTCGAAATGTTCCGATCATCTTAGCTTTCTAGCAAAGCTCATCAACAAGATGCCATTGTGTGGAAGTTCAAAGTGTCGGTTCAATGGCCGGTTCCTGACAAACAAAAGAGCATATCTGATTGCCCTCAACTACCATTAGCTTGGGCTGTCGGGAGTTCTATGGCAATCAGGAAGTAAGTCCTCTCAGACTCCCTGATATATTGGACTTCTCCATTCATCAGCTTCAAGATCTTTCTACATACACTTAGACCTAGGCCTTCTTGTGTCGCCCAACGTGAGTTGTGGAACATATCCTGAACAAGTTCAGGCGGAAGTCCCTCACCAGGACATGCAATTCTGTAGCAGCAAATATTACTAAGTTAATGTGGAGAATTCCTACTTATCTGTGTATTCAGACAAATCAGTCAGCATACATTGCTATGAGATGCCCTGAAATACCTGAAATGAAGGAGTACCATTTCTGTTCCATCAGAACTTTGCTTTAAGTTTGGTCTAACTTGGACCTCCACCCATCCTTCAGGAGCTGGTGCATACCGCACCGTATTCAGTAAATAATCTGCTAGTACTTGTTGGATTCTAACTTGATCTCCATAAACAGCCATGGTTTTGATTTCCTCAGGAATGTCCCTTATCAATTGCAATCCTCTTTCTCTTAGAAGAATCATCACTTGGCTGACAACAGCATTAATTACACTTCCAAGTACAAATTCAGCTTTGTCAAGCACTAAAGAGCTGTAAAAAAGGAGGGAAAGCAGGTCACAATTGTATGGAATTTACAACTTTTAATCAAATATGGAATCAAAGTTTTCAAACGAGTTTCACGGAAAGCTCCTATGGCAATACAACTCAAACCATGCAAAAAAAGTTTACATACAGGATTTTGCAAAAAACATGCACTTTCTACATAAACCAATGGAAGCAACTTTGTTTTAATAGAATACACATATGCCCTTTAACTGTTGACAAACATAGAAAAATCATAAGCAGTAGGGAAGCAAGAGAGTCATTTAAAATGCCAACCAAATATTTCTGAAAGTGCAGAGAAACAAAAAAGGGAAAAGATACAGTTGAAAGCATTATGATGAAACGAAGTACACATTAACTGTTTCAGTGTATCGATCCTCAACTAGCAATAACTGACACAACTTCCAAATGACAGAAAAAAAAAATGGCATTGATTTAAACTTTAGAATCCAGGAGCAGTTTGACCATGGATCCTTTTCACTATTCAGTATATGTTTTTGTGACTCAAACCTGAAAATCCAGGTTGGAGGCCCAACTCTTACTATTTTGGGCTTGTTCGACCACTAGGTATATCCTCGTCTAACTCTAGTTATTGAATCAAATTAAACTTTAATAAATAACTAATTGATTACTCATCTTTCAGTTATTTTTATTCCTTCCCTCAGTCAATAATAACAAACTGGAATTTTCTGATATTTAAAATATATATTCCACTGCAGTTTGCTACCATAACATTCCCAACCACGATTTTTTTCCTTGTAGCCTCATTTCAGAAAATAAGCAATTCGGGAATAATATGACACAAACTCAGAAAAAAGTCATAGGGAAAATGTAGATTACCCATCCTCAATGCTCTCCAAATTAGCATCCTTAATAATCTTCATCATTTGCTTCTCACAAGAAGCACAAGTTTCGAGAAATTGCTTCTGATTGTCAGTTAATTCTGTCATCTGCAAAAGTGAGTTAGTGAACTGTATACCACTGAGTGGATTTTTAATCTCCTGAGTAATGTAGGCCAACTCTTTCATTCTTGCATAGCATTTACTCTCCTGCTGCCGCTGAATTTCAAACGCTTGCTGCAGTTCTGGACTAGCGATCTGCAAGAAACAAAATGCACCAATTATCTGCCCTTCCATATTCCTTCGTGTATTTGCTGTTAAAAGAGCCTGAATGTATTTTCCCTTCTTGTCAAAGAATGAAATTGGGAATTTGTCCGTCTCCCGCCCAGCAATTGCATTGTGAAGAATAATCATGAACTTTGTTATTGCATCTGGACCCTTGAGCTTGCAACAACTGCCAAAAACCTCTCCCACAAGAAGTTTCCCTATCATCTCTCCTCTTGACCAACCAGTAAGTTTCTCCATTGCTGTGTTCCATTCTGAGCAGCATGCATTCTCATCTGAAGCAAATATGGGGGGAATGAGAGGATTAGGGCTATGCACAATCGCTTTGTAATCGCCCTGTATGTTGATGAACTTATCCATTACCATCTTCTGCCCTGTCACATCCTGGCCTATGAAGCAGACACCAACTATGCTGTTGGTGTAATCCCTACTAGAACAGGCATTTACTATGACAAAGATTGCATCCTTTGTTTGTTGTGGCTTAAATGTTTTGAGCTTCATCTCCACATTCTTATCTTCCACACCTGCATAAATCCGAATTCTATGAGAAACCACTTGCAAGAAGTCATGTCCACTTTAAGAATCCACGGACAAGGGCCTTGCATTTAGGAACATCCAGAGTAGTTTAGTAGTTACTAAGACACTTGGAAATACTGCTAGCATTAACATGAAAAACAATAAAAGTAACAGAGGAACGGCCTGCTACCTCTCAATGCTCGAGAGAGAAACTTGTCAACTGTATCTGCATACTCTGGAAAGACCAGATCATGAACAAGCGATTTGCCAATAGCGTCCTCTACGGAAAGCCCGATCAACTCTGAAACCTTTGCATTCCACCCATTTATCTTTCCTTCTGAATCAACTGCAAAGACGGGCGCTGTTGCCGTCTCAATCAACCTCACCATCTCCCTCGCAACAGAGCTGAGCTCATCTATTCCTTGCAACTCCAAGTCCTTGACCGGTTCACCATTAGCTAATGCCTTCAAATTTTTTGCCCCTTCAGCAGCCTCCTTGAAGGAGTCCCGCAAAATTAGTTGCAACGAGTGTATAGCATCCATCTCCGCATTCTCCCATGGCAAGCTTTGGCTCTTGACTACCTCAAGGAATGCCTTGAATGATGATCGAGGGTGCATCCTCTGCACATCATCCTTGTCCTCAGGGTGATGCTTGGCGCCACCCCATTTAATCTCCTTGGCAGTGTGGGATCGGAACCAGAACAGGAAGTCTTTAGGAGTAATGTAAGCAACGGCCATACCACAAACAGCATCACCAAGTGCAGCAGCACCAGGGTACCCTGCGTCAGCCAGACTGTCAGTGCTAAGGCCAGTTGAGTCAGGATGGCAGGCAGATAACCACGCTATTATATCCTTTATTTGTGTCTCAGTCGGGGTAACCCCAAGAGGATAATAGTTTCCCTGGACGTAAAGTGCGGCACCATCACACTTGACAAGGTCCATGATACTGGGGTTCTGTGTCACAATACCAGTTGGAGCATCACGGAGAAGCATATCACAGAGCAATGTCTGTGTTCGGAGAATATGCTTCTCATTCAACTGTGAAGCAAGCTGAAGCTCCATATTCAACTGAAGTCCAACTGCCTGCATGAGAAACTCACAAGCATAGCGGAGTGGAAAAGGAATCACTCGCGGAGAAGTGTGGTGGCAGACAACAAGACCCCAAAGTTTCATGGCAGATGAAGCAGATGATGACGAACGGGCAAGCACGTCTTCATCAGCAGAGGCGTTAATTATCACAGCCATGACGAGTGAAGCAGCCGTGCCCATATTAGCCATGTACTGAGCATGGCAACCATGTGGCGCTCGAAGAGTTGATCCAACAAGACAAAGCGGCTGAGACAAAGATTCATCCTGGATAACATGGACGGGAGATGCATGGCAATCAGCAATCATACGAACACGGTTCTGCTTGAAAAGAAACCGTGAAGCCTGTGGGATATCAGTAGCCGGGTAGTGAAGGCCTATATAAGGCTCAAGATCATCACGGCGAGATTCAGCAACAACTTCACCGTGTTCATCCTCATGAAATTTGTAAACCATGACCCGATCATAACCAGTGAGATCACGAACATGAGCAACAACAGTATCACAAAGCAACTTAATATCGCCACTAGGAAGAGCTTGTAGCCGTGAAATCGCCCTAACTGCGAGCTTCTGCGACTGGACGGCACCAGCAATCGATAACGCAGGGTCTTCCGATCGCGCCGGTTCAAGATCAATAACAATACCAACATCAATCCTGTGAAGAATCGCGTAAAACGGACGGCCAGACGCACGGGAATAAACCCATAACGGATTCAAAAGTGTAATTTCACGAGCGGAAGCAGAGCGTTCGAGCAAAGCCGCAGACGGAGGAGTGAACAGAGATCGAACATCGGCACCGAGCACAACAACAGGATCAGGAGGACGAAGAAGAGAAGGAACAGATTGCTGCGGTTGGAACTCCAACAACTCCGCAGCGTTCTCAGAGAATGCGATCAATTTAAACGAGTGTTCGTCTGCTGCAAGTGTTGCACCAAAAGGTTGAATATGTCCGCCGCGTTGGATCTTGGAGAGGTAAGCAGTGATCTGTTGTTCAGGAACAGCTGAAGCCGAAGCAGAAGTTGTGCGGAGAACGGAACGAGAGTAATCAAAGGAACGACCGGATTCGCCCGATTGTTCGAAAACGGCGTGTAGACGTGCGTCGACGGTGTACTGAGCAATTGCTTTGCTGATTGATTCGGTAGCGGCAGCGGTGGGGGTTGTGGTCTTGGCGCGTGCATTGCTGCCGCCAGAGGAGTGAGTGAAAGTTCGAGCGCCGGAAGCCATGGGAAAGACGGTGAGTTTGAGCTTCGTTTGTTTTTGCTCGGACAAGTAGGAGATGGAAGTGGGGCCAGAAGAAGAGGAGAGGATGTGCAAAATTGGGTTGGGATTAGTGAAAAAGATGGGTGGGGGTTTTGAGAGGGGTTCTTTTGGGAGATTATGGAGTTTTATTTCTACTGCTTTGGAGTTCGGGCTTTCACTGGATTTGCGCCAGTGAGATTTTTATCTTTTTGGGGAAATGGTATTGTAATAGATTGTGAGAAAGAATTCCACCAAGGCGTTTGTAGTCCAACGGTTAGGATAATTGCCTTCCAAGCAATAGACCCGGGTTCGACTCCCGGCAAACGCATATCAAAATTTATAGTTTTGTTATAGTTTGGGTCTTTAGTTAAAAGAACCTTTCCAGGAACTTTTTACATGTGTTCCCGAACTTCAGCGGCTAATATATTAGAGACTCCACTGCTGCTCTCATGACGAGGATATGCTCCAACCATGAAGCACCAAAACATCGATTGGGCTAACAAACAAGGCCTCGAATCATTTGCTTTCAAGGGAAAGCACAATTGAAATTGATATTACACCACATTTATTATATGCGCGCTTGTTTTATTAAGCTAAGCAAAGCCGCTACCCTCTCGTTTTCCCTTTCTTCACTTGGTCACCTTCTTGGACGCATAAAAAGATACCCGAAAGTGTATGCTCTTTTAAATTAAAATAAATAAATTATTATAATAATATTATTTAAAAATTTAATTTTTATATTATTTAATTAAAACATAAAAATATTTTTTAATAAAATAAATATAAGAATAAAAAGAATAAGCTCAAAAGTGGCTAACCCCACTCGAGACATTGCATGTTGTGGAAAAAGAATCACTAACCATCTCCCTTCACGTGGCCTCGCCTGTCAGTTAGTAAACCAGATTATGGGTCTCGAGTCGGCACGACTTCTTTGTTTTATATGCATATTAGAGGTCTAGTAGAGCCATGAAGCCAAAGATAACGTGGGAGTAGAACAACCACTTCACTTTGATTTCTAATACATTTTAACCTGATATATCTATAAGTGTTTTGGACGTATTTTAAATGATTATAATTGAATTTTATAAAATAAAAAATAAAAATAAATTTTTAAAAAAAATAAGTCAAAAATAAAATTTAATATTTATATTTTAATAGTTTTTAAAAATAAGTTAAAAATTAAAAAATATACAAATAAATAATATAAAATTAAAATTTTGAATTTATAAAAATTAAATTTTGAATTTTTTTTACAAATAAAATATATAAATTATTTAAAATTTAAAATTTGATCGAATAAAGTCAAGTTATCGTGAAACACGGTCTTTATAAAAAATATTTATTACTTTTACGGAGCTCGCTCGGCGCGAGTCATGAACGACTACTAAGAAAGTAAATTTACAGGAATCATCATCCATACATATGGAGGACGGACGATCTCTCTGTAACAATAATGCAAAGCGGTACTGTACCGGTGCTGTAGTTAACATTGATTTCGAAGTTAGTGTGACAAGAAAACAAAACAAATCCAAGGATGGATTCGATCCCAGCATCAATAAACAGTTGGACGTTATTTTGAAGGAGAAAGGAAAAAGAAAATTAATCAACTGCAACGTTATACAATACAAATAGTCAAATACAAGGACGCAAAGGAATCCTGGTGCAATCCTTTTTGGAATTTATATCACCGAAAAAAAATAGACCTTAGGAATGGAAGGCTATTACAGAACACTGCAAAAATTGCATGGTTTTGAAGGAGAAAAGAATACTAGAGACAAAAGAGAGAAAAAAAAGGTAAAAAATTTGAGATGTAGGGTACAGATGTTGTTAGTCATTACTTGGTGTACAGAACGTCTTCCCATGGGTGGCGGTAAAGAGGCTGCTTCAATCTCTTCTGGTCAAAAGTATGCCTGTGTATTCAAAAGAAAGAAATGATAATGACTCCGAATGAAATTTCAATACTTCACATAAAGGAGCATATATAGAAAAAATGACTGACCCAATCAGACCAATGGAACGTGCTAGAACAAATAACCCATTGAGATATCCAATTTCAACGATCTCATCAATCTCTTGCTTGCTGAACATCCCGCTTCCAGAAAGCAGATCCAGGAAAAGAGACCCAACTGCGCCGTCAACATTCAGGACAAGAGTATTGGACTTGGATAAAGTGTAAGTTTCCACTTGCACGGCATACTCCATATACTTTACTGAAGGAAAATGTGTATGTGCAAATTCTTGTAGCAGCTGCACCCTCTTGTCTCTATTGTCTCTATTTTTAATCCTACAAGCATAAAAGTGGACATGTGATTTCTCAAAGGGAGGAAAAAGGATAGCATAATATTATAGGATAATGCACAGATAGCATGTGCTTCCCATCTCTAAATAATCTGATTACATGATGGACCAAATGAGATTATCAGTAAGATACAGAAACACACATAAAAGGAGGCAGACCAGCAATCAGAAGAAAGGTTGTTGAGCTTGTACTACTATAGGAGGCAGACCAGGCACTATACTAGAGGTGGTAGAGCACTCTAATAAATTGGGATCAAATGCCACTAAATAATAGAGCAACAAGAAGAGATTTTAAATGATAAGGAGTATCATAAGTTGATCTAGAGTTACTTGACTGTTCTAAAGATACCTGTGCCCAATTCCTGGTACACGGATGCCTTGCCTTTTCATGCCTTCTACAAACTCATATGGTGTCAGGCCCTGGAGAAAGATGGAATATAAAGCAAAAAACCATCTTACAGACATAATTGATCAGGTTAAATCAAAATTCAACTAAACTTAAGTGCAATTCTGAGTTTTCAGCTTCATTTAATTGATCTTCACATTGCAATCAACAAAGCAGCCACACTTCAAAGCTCCGAATTTTTATAAATGCAGCAGACGTACCCTATCGTATGCATCCTTGAAGTATCTGGCAGCATCGTCAATTGCACCACCAAAACGAGGTCCAATTGTAAGCAAGCCTGTTAGAACCAAATATCAGCAAACGTTTATAACATCTAACTAGAAGAACAAAAGAAGAAAAAAGAGAGCTTGCAAGTCCCTTTAAATTAGCAATACTTGTGAAATTTTGAGCAAGAAATTCTTGATTGGCCAAATTGATGAAATTACCTGAGACAAGGCTAGAAACTAGATCCTTCCCAGCCCTTGCTGTAACTATAGTGTTATGAGCACCAGAAACGCATGGACCATGATCAGCACATAGCATCACACATATCTGAAAAAAGTGTGATGCTTATCAGATGCCAATATGCATGGCTGACAAACAAACTTAATCAAAAAAATATCTCCTCAGGCAGAAAAGATTAACGCTACCCTCATTGATTAGCGGTCTATGATATACATAAGGAATGATGAAGACTGTCTTTTTCTCTGTGTACCTCAATAAACTGTGTACAGTAACGAGGAAGACTGCGCTTAAACCACAAAAGAGAGATAACATCACCAATACCAAAGCCCCTTTCAACAATAGTAGACATAGGGACACCAGCATAGCATGGTTCCTCTCCTGCAAACAGGAAAAACAAGATGTTAATGTATAGATAATGATCTTGTTCAATAGAAAATTGTTCTTACAAGAGAATGCAGGGAAAACAATCAAACTACCTCGGTCATCGGAGATTGTAGAAATGATATGAGTTGGAGCTCGAACCTTCCCACTTTTTATTGCAACATTAAGATCTTCAGGTATCTGAGGAGGTTCAAACTCAAGAACAGGTGTGATCTTCTCCACACCAACCTAAAATTATAAAACCAAACAGTAAAACCTGGTAAGTAGAACATAAATCCTTCACAAAGAAGATAACTATCATCATCTTTAAGGAAAATCCAGATGATGAAGTCCAAGTTTTCATACAAGAATGGATTGAACGTGGAAGAAGATAACAAGGGCATGCCTTCAGTGTAATATCTTACATATACCACTATGCAAAAAAAACTTACTAGTTTCTGAAATGTTTCTTTTATTGCACTCTCAAATGCTTCATATGATGTAGGCACAACAGCTCCTGCTTCTCTTAATGCTTGATTTTTGGCTTGTGCAGATTCCATCTCTCCACCACTTTTAGCACCCTGTACCAATATCAGGTAATCCGTAAAAACAATTTCCCCATAACAAAAATTGAGTTCAATAACAATAAAGCAGTTTAATATTGAGGGAAACACTTCAATATGAACTCACTGCATGGCCAAACTGCACCTCTGATTTGAACAACCTTGCACAGGTTCCGCTAACCCATGCCACAACTGGTTTGTTAACCCCACCTTCTTTAAGGGCTTCTACTAAAGAATATTCATCTCGACCACCAAGTTCTCCAAGCACCACCATCATTTTAACCTATGACATATAGCATGATAATGAAAGGTGTATGTTGCAAAACTCTACTGCATGTATGGAATTAGTACCATCTTTCTAATAGATAAATTATGTATGCTTCTAATAAAAAAGAGCATGAGGATTAGCAACATGACTATTTGTTTTTGTAAGATTAGAAATTTAGAATATGCTTTCATGAAAAGAAATTTTGATGGAGAAATACCTGAGGAATGTTGTTAAATCGCAAAACATGATCTGAAAGGGTTGATCCAGGGAAAACATCACCTCCAATTGCAATACCTGAGGAGTTAATATGGTGTAAAATTTATCTCAAACAAATCACGTCGATTGAAAATGATGACTCAGAAAGTATTTCACCTTCGTAAATTCCATCAGTCACGCGGGCTATTGTGTTATATAGCTCATTCGACATGCCTCCCTGTGATAAAATTCAGATATACAGTCAACATTGTAGGCATTAAATATTTTGGTTTAAAGTGTTTCCTAGAAGGCACTAAACTTCATGTTTGCATTACTATGAAACAACGCAACCACCAAAATTAAAATTAAGAGAAACTTTAATGTCAGATTTGGAAAAGTTAGTATCACATATTTCAAAAGTTTACAGAGATTGTGATGAAATCCAATAGGGAAGCATGCTAAATGAAGAACATACTGATTTTGAGACAAAACCAACTGATCCAGGCCTATAGAGCTTGCAATGAACTATGTTATCAATAGTCCCTGCTGTGTCACCAATCTTAAATGCTCCAGCTTGAATTCCACCAACAGTAGCAGGTCCAATAATGACCTACATTCATCATCAACTGATGTTAGAGAATAAAAAATTGCAACAATCCATCATCAGAGTTAAACATAATCTTCAAACTGGATCTTAATATATTGAACATGGGTGTGGTACTAGAGTACTTAATTCGAAGTGTAAAAAGTAAGAAATGGTTAAAATTTGAAACCTTCCCCTTCACCTTGTTATTAGCGCGAGCATATGCAATCAACTGCTTTGTGTCTTCCTCTGGAACACCTTCAGCAATGATAGCTACTACCTTAATTGTAGGTTGCTTTAAAGCAGACATGGAAGAGGCAGCTGCACTGTGATTGCAACAGCAACAATTTTCTAAACCATGATGCAGTGATTTGATGAAAAAAAGGAAATGAAAACTGAAGCTTTTAAAATGCTAACCTTCTAAACGATGCAAAGTTGATGAAAACATCAGCAGTTGGATGAGCATTACATGCAGCCTCAATGCTGCAGAGAGAACTGAGGTAAGGATTGACATGCACAATCAACATGGAAGTGAACTACAGAATGTACTATTCAGTATTTTGAGCTCAATTTCTACAATATTTTTGTTTTATGGGTTGTCATATTACCTGATTACTTTCCATAAAACTGAATAGACTATACTATGTCATTGTCTGCCAAAACTAGTAAATTTTCATGAATGCATGCGTCTCAACTTTCAAAAGACATAGTATCTAAACTTAAGAGATTAAGTTCCCAGTCATGAGTCTAAAGACAGCATCACACTTTAATTACACTTTCTAGATGGAACTAGACCAGAAACCAGTATGATAGTATGCAAGTCTCCTGCTAATGCTTTTCTCAAGACCAACCCTGCCCGACTTTTTTGGTGTTCCTCACATAAGCTATGCTTCTGAAGAAGTAAATTCTATCCTGGAACATAAGCATTATAGGAACATAGACAAAACTTCACAAATAAACCAAAACTAAAATGTAGTTTGCAGATTTGTCAAATCCTTTTAACCATTGCTAGGGAGTTCTGAGTCGGTTGTCATTGGGAGTCCGGGAAATGCAGTGGATTGTCCTTTTATGCTGATAGGTCTCCGTAAATAATATCAGTTTGATAATTCATCTAAGTATAAAGATATGGGATACCTTGGATAAACTGGAATTGCAATTTCCTCCTGACCAAAAAATAACTTTTGAAAACCATCTGAACCAGGATTTATGATTCCAGCAACAGAAGGTGTTTCCCTCCCTAGAAACAACAATGTCACAGTAGTCAAAAGCACCAATTCAAATCAAAGAACCAATACTGCTTTCATTAGGTCACGAACCACAAAGGAAGTCAAAATCTAGCATTCTTTGGATTGGAAGCTGTTTATAATTGTAAAACAGTGCCTGAGTAGTGTTCGAAAATAGTTGTCCTGTAGCCATGGTGACTACACAACCTGCACATCATGTCAGAACATGTTACTTAATTCGCAGAGGGAGTTCTGAAAATAATAAAAGCTTGATATTGAAATTCATGTACAAGCATATTGACATGTCACTTAATAAGAGGAAGTGGGTTGGTGCAAAATATGAAACAGCATGAAATATGATCAGTTGCATATGAAAACAGCGCATTGAGCTCATAGTTTCATATGAGCTTATCAGCAAGAAAACTGAATGCACTTGCACGTTGAAAGCATTTCAAATGCACGGTGTACAAGATCTTACAGAGCTATTTCAAAGCTGAACATTGTTGCTTAACATATATCATTCTCCCTAGCTAGAAAATTTAGGATTCCAGGACTCCAAGACTAGCCAGTTCCAGAATCTAGAATCCTTTCCAATCTATTAAAAAAATGCTCAACTCGGACACGTAATTTCCAGCACATAATGCTCCAGATCCGGAAATTCGAACCAAACAAACCATAGAACAAAAACCAATGCAACCAACCATTAATCACCTAGTCATAAAATTGATATGCTTTTCCACTACACCAACGCATTTCAAACAAATATATCCCATTCCAAAGCCAACCGTCATTCATCCATCAATTAAAACCAAAATCTCTTTTCCAAACGCTCAAAACACAAAATCTTCATTCTCCAAAGTTGCCGTCTTATACAGCACCATAACATCAAATCAACCCAATTCCATGGAACGCAAGTTGTTCAATAGCATTGAAAACATCGACATTACTCCACCACCAGAATTACCATCACTAGAGCGAACGGAGACTCCTTCATCTCCTTCCAGTTACCACAAACCAAACACTTTCTCCGTATCCAACAACCAAATCACAATCAACAACCACTTCGATATCCGATCCATCGATCCACTTCATCTTCCTCATTCCAACCCAAACAAGTCGCTAAAAATTCCAAAAACAAAAAAAAGAAAATTCTAACAAATATGAAGTGAATGAGAGAGAGAGAGAGAGGGAGGGGAGAGAGAGAGATTATGGTACCTGAGAAAGTTGAGAATCACGCAAAGGAAAGAAAGAAAGAGCTCTGAGAGAGAGGGAGCTTGGGAGCGAAGAGTTCGGAGAGGTTTAAATAGATGGAGAGAGAGAGAGTAGGCGAACGGTTAGTTAGATTACTTCGAGTGCGCGCGTGCCGTCCGTCGATTTCTTTCTTTTGTTTGAATTCTCCAAATTAGCATAAGAATGCGGACGTGGTGGTCCAATAAGAAAAAAAGAGTGAGTTGAACTGATGGAGTTGAATTAAAGTGATATGGTGGGACAACGTACAGGTTTGTGTGGGTTGGTACCGTCGTTGGGCGAAAGAAAGGAAGTAGTTAAGAAGAGATTGGAAAGTGGTTCAATTGTTTGAAAAAGAACACTTGAGTTTATAGTTTTTACGAAATTACCATTATTTAGTTTTACAAGCGACACCTACCGACGTTCACCTGGACGCGGTATGTCTCAGAGCGTGTTTCAATTCACCGAAATTCTAATTTCTCTAGCCTGATTTAGAGTTTCGGTGAATTCCTGTGTTTTAATTGTATATGAATCTGAGAACTGTAATTTTTCGTTACTGTGCTGAGTTCTTCATCGAACTTCAATTCCAGTGTTCATCTTCGCGAGATCTTCTTTTCTTTCGAGCTACTATGTGTTTGCTCTGGCGAGTCGGCGAGCTTCTGAAATGTCTGATTGTAGGAATCTGAAATGAAAGAAAAAAAAACTTTTCTTCACTTTCTGAGATTTTTTTATCGGAAGCTGGCAAGCTTCTTCTATACGCTGTTTGTTCTTCTCCTTCTTCGTTCCCTGTGTCTCTCTTTCTAGAGCTCGAGAGATCGAAGAAGCAAAAAAAAATCCGATTAAGTTAATTTCAACTCCAATTCGATTAATTGCAGCAATATAAAAACTCGAGATTTTATCAATCTACTTCGACCTCTCGCCGTCGTCACTGTCGCCGACAATGTCGCGATTTCTCGTGTCTGATATCAACAAGCTATCGATTCATTTTCTAACCTTGTTTCTCCTTTCCTCGTGTAATCAATCGTTTGAAGGTTTGATGCTTTCGTAATTAACCATGGCGATCAAGTTAACTTCTCACTACCTCGCTTAAGCTTTTGCTGCTATAGCTAGTCTCCGTTGTGGCATTGCTGCATCAAATACTTGTGGTTTCTTCCATAATCCTACTGTCGCGCTGCTTTGTTCTCTAATCAACGTTCTACCAACACCGATTCACTGTCGAAATCATCTCAAGCGAGTCGAGCAACTCGTCGGTTAGTTATTCTGGCGGTTTTTGTAGATCTGTAGCTGTTTGTCCCTTTGGTGAACCACCACCAACGATGAGATCGAGTAATGCTATTGGTATGTTCTTTGTGATGACGCCTTTGTTGGGTTCGGGATCAAGCACAGCTGCCACTGCTGGATTGGATGTTTTGGGGTTTTCCTTATCGTCGATGGGGATTGGGTTCAAGCCTTTATTGCTGCCATTGTTAGTTCTCTTATGTTCATATTAGTAGCGTGTTATTAGTTCACTTGTGTGCCAACTCATTGATGTCTACTTGAAACAATTTGAATGTTTACAGATTCACAATGAGAAACTGCTGGTTAATAGTATTATCCAGGACGAGGAGTTTATCCTTGAGCCTCTTGCCTACAAATGGAATCTGTGTATGCTTCTTTCAAATCATCAATTTGTTTAAATCTTGCATTGTTTTTATGTTTGATGGCTGTGATATATTGTGAACTGAGCTGCTTTGAGTAGAACTTTTTGGGCTTGATTGATTCTTCTAAATGATAGATACCATATTTGCCTATTTTGCTATTGTTAAAAATTTGTAAATGACATTTGAAATTTCTCATTGTTAATTGTAAATGACACTCGTGCTGTAATTTCAAGGACATGACTATTTGTATTATTGGCTACTTAAATGTAATACTTTTTGTTGTTAGTTTGACTAGTCATATTGTAGGCAATAGATGTGTGCTTGTTCTTTAACAGTATCATGCGTGGCGATTAGTTCTTTTCCTTACTGATTTAGACTATTCTTTCTTACAGTTTGTGCTTGAAGGGTGTGTATTCGTGTTGTGGCATATAGTTATGTCATACTAATTATCATGTTAGTGTATAGAAATGTAATATATTTTATAGTATGTAATATTATAATATAAGTATAATGTATTTTATGGCATGTCCAAATGTAATTCCGTTGTGACGTTAACGTAATATAAATATAATGTACTTTTTGGTATGAAGTATGAAATAATATTATGTAGAATAAATTTGATATATTTTGTGTCATTTAGTATTGTAATGTCAATTTTTATATTTTGTTATATTATGTTATAAGTGTTAGGTATAAATTTATAATTTGTATTAGTATTATTAAAAGATTAAATTTTGTATATGACAAGTTTATTATACAACATAAAGTATTAAGTTAAATTGAGTATGTTATACAATTATTAAATTTTATATATGGAGTATAGTTGAATTTTATCTAAATAAGTAATTAGCAAGATTTATTTTTTTATTTTTTTATTTATAAATATTATATATCACTTCTAATTTAATTTAGTTTTCACTTTCAAATAAAATTGAAACACAAAAACTGAACTCCACTTTCAACCCACTTCAAAAATCAATTGAAACATAAAAACTAAACTCCATTTCTAACCCACTTCAAAAACCAATTGAAACACAAAAACTGAACCCCACTTTCTATTTTTCACTTTCACGAAACTCAGTTACATGCATTTGAAACACGTATTTGAAACACGCCGAAAGAATCTCATGCTAGTTGGTTAATAGTGTGTTTCAAAGTACATGTAATTGAATTTTATAAAAATAAAAAATAGAAAGTGAATTTTTTTAAAATTGAGTTAAAAATTAAGTTTAGTTTTTATTTCAAATACTTTTAAATAAATTAAAAGTAAAGTTGCAATTTTATTTTTAATTATTTTTAAAAGTGAATTTGAAGTGAAAAAAAATATTTCAGATAGCGTGAAAATAAGAGAATAAAACCTAAATAGAAGTAAAATTTATGCGAAGTTGTAATTCTAATTTTTTATAGCATTAAAATGCATTAATTCACTAGAATTTAAAATCTGAACGAAAAAATTAAACTTATGATGAATTGAAACACACCCTGAAACGGATGGGATGAGCATTCCGTAGATTTCAAATCGTTCGTACTGATCTTTGTAACTTGGTAACTGTTCTTTTCACTTATTTTTAATATAGTCGTTCAAATCACATTCTAATTTCTAGATTATATCTGAGAAAGATAATTATATCTCCATAAAAAATTGATTAATCACATGATCCTAATTATAGATTATTGCCATTTATTTCAAATACATGAAAATCAGAAAATAAGGAGGTTCGAGCATTTACATTCTAATCCTCAATGGTACTATCAAATGAGCATAATGTAGTTGAAAAAGGTATAATGTTGGTTCTTCTCGATTTGTTTCATACATCAATTTGAAAAACTATCCATGATATTGAAAACCAAATGGTCCAGTGGATCATTTGGTGTTTAATTTGATAGGGACTAGAGTGAAGAAGCGACCTACCTCCATGTACATGAATGATCAAGAGAGGAAGCAATCTTAAAGCTTCTACTTTACTCTAAAGGAAAATTCCAACGCCCGACCAAACATTGATGATGATTCCATTCATTTGAAAACAAAAGAGATTATACCATATTACTAGATAGATATCTCAACTTTAATCATCTCGACAGATGAATAATTCTTCTTTTTTTTCTTTAAGTACTGAGAATTGGATACGAGATTTTTTGAAAGATATTATTGATGTCATTGTAGAGTAAGGGGCAAGCATGGAATTAAGACGATCACCTTAACGTAAACACATTATTTCTTCAACTGCACCAGCCTAACAATTTCAGTTCCTAACATTATTTCTGATTTGAGGCTGCTAGGTGAGTTGAGATGGGAACCATAACAAGCTTGGATGTGATTTATCTGCCTTCTAAACCTGAAACTAACAAGTTGACGAAAAGAATCGTGTGGTCTTTGTTGTGTTTTTATGCAGATGTCTAACAATAATAAACAACAGGCAACAAACCCTGACAAAACACTTGACGTTGAACTCATGACCTCTTAGACAAGCCACTGTTGTTCTACCGATAGACCAAATACCTAACCAAACGAAATATGCAGTCTCAAAACATCAACAGTAGGATTACAGTTAATACTAAGCTTGACAATGCCTCTCAACTTAGCAAGCCAACCAAATGCTTCTCCAAGATGCCATAACCTGAAATGCACTATAGAACCAAAATCAAAGTATCCATCAATAAGAAAAAGTTCTGCATTTACCTTGAAAAAGAATGGAACCCATAGAGAGGCATGGCCAACAAAGAATTCTGCTTCAGAAAGATGTCCAACAGTTTTACATGAAGTATAAAACGCAAAAGTTATGAACAGCAGACTACTACGTGTTATTACAAAAAAATAAATTGAAGCAAAATTTTATTCATGGAACTTGTGTTGTAACACGCCATACAAGTTCCAAAATCGTTGCCAAAAGCATCCTCTCTTACTAGTAGCTTGAGACTGGCTTGAAGCAGCCGTTCCTGCATCTGAAGATAAAAACCAACTCATTGAGTAACGTTAAATGCCTAATCTTTTATTTATTAGCATCTTTATTTATGTTACTACACACACCTTGGGATATTGATAAAGAGAGCAAAAACACTCCAATAATAAGAGGCAAAACTGGCATAGGAGTGGCTTCCTGCAAACAGAGAACCACCATTAATAAATTTAAACAAAGAAAACCAACAACATTAAACAAACAGCATGTCGACAAGATATAGAAGGAACTCTAATTGCCCAATGTATTAATCTCAGGGGCATGTCATCACACTAACCCCACAAAATTAAAACTAAATGTTAGACCTGCTTATGAGAGAAGCTTACTTCTGTAGACATCATGTGTCTGTGGTATTATCTTATGCTATCAACGATGACAAGTAATTCATGGAAACAACTGAAAAGGGCGTTAACTTCTACATCATTACATCCCTAAGGTTCAGAATTTGTTATTCTGCATATAGTCTGGATGCTATATTCAACTGCCTTTGGAATAACATTTCTAAAGTAGAG
Source organism: Acanthochlamys bracteata (assembly GCA_019914995.1). NCBI lineage: Eukaryota > Viridiplantae > Streptophyta > Magnoliopsida > Pandanales > Velloziaceae > Acanthochlamys > Acanthochlamys bracteata. Next base: position 4,130,012 of record CM034133.1, read on the forward strand.
AGGTCAACAAAATGGATGTGGACAGTACCTGCTACTAATGATATTTGTGTAACTTATACTGGAGAGAGCCGACATGAATTTGAACTTGCTTTTCCGAGTCTACTTCAAGAATCTCAGATTCAAAACTATGACTACTCAAAGGGAGGCCTAGACAAGCTGCACGAGAGATTCTTTCCCTAGGTCACATATTTCAAAATAGCATGACAATGGCAGAGGAAACGGCAGACTCAATCTTGGATGGGTAGTTTGCTGATTTAACTTCTACAGATAGATGTCCATGTATGTCCTCGAGGTCAAGTTCCTTCAGCATGACCACTAAGAATGGTAATTTCTGGCTGTTTAAATACCATGTAATCTATACCTTTGAGATCCTCAGTTCCGACCTGTAACATGAACAGAAAATTTGGGCTCACAACTGCTTTAAATTTGTTTAGGTCATCATCAAGGTCAAACTTCAAGGATTTCAGAGAAAATAAATAACAAGATTCTCGTTTTGGACATAAACAATTCTATGCTTCCTTTTTATATTATGAGCATATAATGCTTTTGCAAAAGGTCTTAACATCTCTTTTATAGACATTGTAAGAATGTATTTTGCTCATTGTTGGTTCACCAAAAACCTAAGTTTCTACTTATCCAATGTGATTTCCAAAACTTTTGAAAGATAGCTACCACGACAAAATTTCTAGCCCCTGCTTATTTGGATTGCCTTGTACAAGCAGAAACTGGATATAAAACTTTATGTATGTTTAAATATTCCATGTCATACAGCACCATAATGATTATATTTATCTGCAAAAGACCTGATCAGAAGAAGTATCGCAAAATACTCAAAAGGATCATGATAAGAAAGATATTTACAATTCTGTACCAAGTTCTTAATGCAACAAAATTTTTAGACTCACACTAAAAGGTAGGAAAAGAATGTCACAGGAATGTTATTAAAAATCATTTTATTAAATTTAAGAACCAATGAAAATTTGAAACTGCATATGTTGAAGTAAACCATGACTCAACAGCAAGAGCAACAAATAGCAGAAGAGGAGGATTGACAGAAAAGGAACACTAGCAAAACCTGAAACTTTTGTGAGATTTAGCTACAGAAAAAATATGAGAACTTATAAATGGAATGCAGCAGCAGTGAAAAGATAGATAGAGCCTCACATTATCATACAATGGGCTATTCATGCAAGATATGGTCTTCCAATCCTAAATATGGTAAGTGCACTTCTTCACTAAGTCAGCATGTACCAATTACAAAACTAAGACACTTGCCATGAATTGTCAATATCCATCTTCCGCTAGCAGAGAACATAATCAATCGTGTAAATCTTTCAAGTTCCAGTAGCAACTTGGACAAGGAAGTTTGTATCCATTGTCAGCTACACCATATTGCTTTCCCAGAATTCCATTTAGCCAGCAACACCAACTCCAATAACAACAAGAAAAGCTTTTATCCCACTTGAGTGTCATGAATCCGTTCTTCCCATTCCGTTCGATTATAAACTAGATTCAACGAAAGGTCTAATTCCTCTAAATTCTTCGCCACCACCCCAGTCTAAGTTAAGTTTGGTCTATCCCTTTTTCTCCTAAAGTGTTAAACAAATCGCATCACTTTTATACACCACAACAATACTAGCTAATGATAAATCATCTGGCCTTCAAAACACAACTATGATTTGTCATGTAAATATTGAAAAAAGGTACATTGTACTAGTGTCTATACAAAGTATAACCATTTGCACCCAAGGGCTTCCATAGAAGCAAGATAACTGTGAGCTTGAACACAATCGCATCCATGCCATTCCATCATGTATGAACCAAGATCATGTTATCTTCCTTCAGAGAATAATGATATATTCTATTTATTTGCCCCTCTATCTCAAGGAGAAGAACGGTAACGTAATTTGCAACTTTGTTATCCATTTATTTTAGTTAAATGGTCTCATCTTGCATGAAACTGACATTGCCACTTATTCCAGGAAACGCCTCAGGGACACATTAGCTAAATTGGGCAGCACCAAACTCAAGTAGTCAAAGGCCAGGTATTTCCCAAAACTAGCTAAAATATAGAATCGTAACAAGAGAATGATTCAAAATGAAGAATGAGCACTAGGAGTACGATAAAACCCATCAATCCATATTAATCACCATAAGTAAATAGCGATTTCCTCAAATAAAGTGGAATGGAATGTCTACGAATGATATCAATCGCAATTAAGCTAAAACTTCAAAGGCTACACTAATGATGTCAACCAAATCAAACTAAAACTTCCAAAGCTACACCAACTTGAAGCAACTATTAATCTAAAACCAAGTTAGCTAGAATGTATACAACCATTTTCTCATGGGACTAAGAATCATACCGTTATGTCAGAGAAACCTAACTTCCCATCAGATTGTTTCCTCGCTTTGATCAACGCAGGGCTTGCTGATGGAAGCAACGCAAACACTTGCCCAAGCACAGAATGAATCAAGCGACGGAGAATAAAAAAATAAGAATAACAAGTAATTTAATGCATTGAGATCGCCGCTACCTCGACGAGTCCGCCGAATCAGTGGATTGAATTTGCAGAGAGTGAAATGGCCGGTATATCGATCAGGAGATAAATCGCGACGAGATCCAACGGGAGCATTGCTGTTGTTCTCGGAATGAAAATGAGAATCGATCCCCAGAGAGAGAAAGAAAGAGTCTGTGCGTAATAAAACACTCCAGTCAGGGGCGCAGCTTCACGGCTCGTAGTCTGATGAATAACGAACGGGACTGTCCCTATAATTTTCCAATCTGGCTATGATAGTGAGCCCATGGGCCTAAATAGGCTTTGACTAAGACATGAGCCATCAGTTTAGAATTGTTCGTCTATAATTTCTGAACACAGGTCAAGACTTAAGATTCCCAAACAGTTATTAAAGCATGAATTATCTGTCCGTTGCTTGTTGGTCTAGTATTAAGCTCATAGACCTCTCTCTTTATGGATTCAAATTTAACACCTATTATAATTGATAGTTAAAAAGCTATATCGGAAGAAAAAAAAAAAAAACGGTTCGATTTTCGGATCTTGTTATTACATTCCAACTTACGTGTACGAATAAGCAGATTTCAAGACATATTGTCACTCATTCAATTGACAAATCTGTATGTTGTTTTAATTGTTTAGAGTTGATTCTACCTTCGCACCATTTTTCCTATTATATAAGCTCAACTGCATATAGTGAGTGATATGAAAAGAATACTTAAAAATACTGCAGTTGGTACTACAATAGTACCAATGTCGCTTGTCTTGCCACCTCTGAGCAGTTGGTTGTAATATTTAGGTTGAATTTGATGGTCTGTATGTGGTAAATTTCTAACTACTCAAAGGCTTTTTCAAACCATAGAAATGAGTTTAACAGAATGTTTGGATGAGCCTATCAAGTGCCTATTATTTTAAATAAGTACTTTACATATTTTAACAGATTTTTTACTGTATATATAATTTTTTTAATTTGAAAATATACAAAAAAAATTATATCTTGAAATATTTATATATAATTAATATTTTTTATTTTATTTTAAAAATATTTTAAAATATTTTATTTAAAAAAATTATTTTATAATTGCTTCTAAAAGTTATTGCATGTAAACTCTTCTTTGTCAAACCCATTCATAGAGTGGAATGAACTGTTTCACGCATTCACTTGGGCCAAAATTTTTTGCATGATAAATAAAATTTTACTTATACAACCATTACATGTCTCAAGATTGAAGGCATTGCAGAGTGGCCTACAAGTCTCGATTTCAATGGTTTAGCTGAGCACTGATTTGATTTGCAACGTGTAGGTGTAGCACAGATCAGTGTCAATGAAATGAGAGCTCCTCGTTACAAACAAGTGCTTGGGGTCCATTATCTGGCGTCTGATCTATACCCGTGCGCTCCTTCTAAAACAACAGTTTTTCAAAGGACTACAACCAATAATAACTCGACAACATACGATTCAACTCACCTACGATCACCGGCGGTGAGGCGAATCCTAACCTAAAACGTAATTCATTTCACAGTTCACACTCTTAAAATTCCAATCCATCTAGCTACCTATCTATCTATCTATGTAAGCTATCAATCAGATCAAAATCAACATCTCAATCATGTAATGCACGTCTATCGCGTCACACCACCACCAACTAACAACGACAACAACAACATCGATCGCTGTCGATGTGCGATTGTTAGTGAGGCATCTTTCTATCAACTCATGCTTGGTATCTCCGAGCTTTTAATGGAAACAGAGTTGTTGACAAAATACCAAATATGGGAGCCAGCTTTGAAATTCAAGTGATACCTTTGGTTCACGCTTTCATCAAAAGGTAAGAGGTATCATGATGGATTGCACTGAGCGGAAAGCAGTGAGTTTCTGTGAATAACCTGGATAGGAAATGGTTGATGCGTGAAAATTTATCTTGGGAAGTAAACTATAAACACGTCAAGTAACTTCTAAAATAATAAGATGTTTTTAAGTGTTTTTTTCTTAAAAATATTTTCTAAAATAAAAATTATTTTTAAAATTTTGTAAGTTTTTTTATTTAAAAAAAAGAAATAACGAATACTTATGATGTAAAATTTTTTGGTACTTCTTAAAAATTTTATAAATATTTCAAAAAACTTATTGAAAAATATAAAATAAAACTTTGAGATGAAAAGAAGAAAATAAAAATTGTCAAAAAAGCTGTAAATTAAAGGATGTTTAGAGAGTGCGTTTCTAAAATGCACTCTCTCTGTTAATAAGAAATTTTTTTGACATTTCAGATTTTTTCAATTTAGCTAATATATATATATATATATATATAATATATAAACTAAAATCAATTTTTCATAAAAATTAATATAATTCTATTAAGAATAATATCTATTTTAACATTATCAAACGTTTTTAAGTCACCGCATAAAAACAAACGCCTCTCACGAGTCCTTTCCTTTTCAACAATATTTGATTTGGAGAATATTTAGGGATGTCAATTTGAATTGGTCGATTGATTTCAGATCGATCTATTTAATAACCGAATTAAATTTTTTCGATTCTAATCCAATTTATAAATCTATATGTGTCAAAATTATTAATCCTAATTCAACATATTTATTAACCGAGTCTAATTCAAATTGACCCATTTAATAATTAAAATATTTAAGTTTTAATTCTACATTAAGTTTGAGTAATATTATAGAATCAATTTGAATAAATGTGCAAGATGTTCTTGAAGAAAAGATATGGTAAGTCCTCGTTAAAATACATATTTTTTTATATCTTTATCGGTCCTTAGAACATTCCAACAATTTTGTTGTATTTTTTAAAAATATGTTGTGATAGTTAAAAATTTATGATTATAAATATATAATAATAATTTTGATTAAATTTTTAATAAAAATAATTAGTTGACAAAATTTTGAGAAAAATCTTTTTACAAAATTCAAATTTATCATTAAAGAAATACATATACATAATACTTCTAATAATATTATAATTATCATATTGTACTAATTTATTAAGGTATGAAAGTAAAAGTTTAATTACAAATACAATATAATTTAATAATCTATAAATTACTATTATTAATTTTTTGTTATAAAAATTTTATTATATGGTAAAAAAAAACTCGAAAAGAGTTATTTTTTCATGATGTAATAATTCGTATTGGTGGTTCAATTTCAGATCGATTCATTTAATAACTGAATTAAATTCGTTCAAATCTAAACCAATATATACTTTTACAGATCAAAATTTTCAATTCTAATTCAAATTAAATATGTTCAGATTGACTTTTTAGATTGGATCATATACTACTATCCATAAAAATGTTCATTGTTAGTTCAGAATAGCTTATTTCTATATCTATTCTAATAAAATTATTACGATAAAATTTTAATATTTTTAAAGATTTTTTTGAAATTTATTTCAAATAGATAACAAATTTTAATAAAAAATTTGAAGCTCTAAGAGGATGCTAAAAAATACTTGTAAAAGAGAAATTTTATAAAAAAATATTTTACAATATTTTAGTAAATAATTTTATTTACATAGAAAATACTATATAATAATAACAAATTTTGTAAATGTAATTATTTATTTTTTAAAATTTTAAATAAAATATTATTAAAATTTTTTTAAAAAATTTAAAATAAGAAAATTAGAGTAAAAGCGTTGCCTAAACTTCTAGCCAAAACGAAGAAAAGAACAGTAGTAAAACTTCAAATAGTCTTCGAGATTTAACGTGAGTTTGGATTTTTCTTTTTGTTCAAATTGGAGTTTCAATATTCAAGTTGTACTTGATTGAACGGCAATCCATCAAACTTCAACTTTACCAAGAAAAAGGGAAAAAAAATCCAACTTTTGTAGATACCGTAAATCACGTACTGGAAGTATTTATGATATCATCCATCTACGGATTGAGCAAAGCAGATCAGCACAAATTCCATTGCGCCTCCTTAATTAATCACAACCGTGGTGCCGGTGTGTGGTCCCTTCTCATCAGTTCAATCCGTTCCCCTGTTATCTAACAAGTTCCAATGCTTCCTCGCACACCGAGGACAGAAGCACTACCGCCACAACCACGCTCGGTTCATTCGAAAACCGAACCTAATCTAACACGGACTCAAAATCGAAAATCGAAAAATAGTGATCTATGCTCGTATGTGGGACCCATAAGCGCGCACGCTTCGCTGCATCGTCTCGGCACCCGAGAGCGCAGCGCATTAAACTAAAACTTAAACTTAACTCGGCAAGCGAGCGGCGTAGTCACAACGTACCGCCGTTAAAGATTCCCCTCGCACGCTGCGATTCACGAGATCTCTCTCTTATTGTTCGTCTTCTTCTCGGGCCTTAGCTTTTGCTGCTGCTGCTGTTGCCGCGCAAATGGTTTTAATGTTTCGTTTTTTAACTGCTTCTCTCTGCTTTGGTTAGAGTTCGAGAATCGAAAAAATTGGAAAAATGGTAGATTTACTGTAGTCTACGTCGTTTCTGACCCGCTGCTTGACTGCATTGGAAAGTTTGCAATTCTTCTTCCAAGAATCTGCTCTGCCCTGGTCAATAGGTTCATTTCTTTTTCTTGTTCTATGGAGTTCTCATGCAATTAAAACTATTTAACAACAGTTTTGAATTTCAACGTTTCACCTGTGTTATGGTCAGAACTAGAACAAATTGAACGCTTTTCCTGTGTTAAGGTAAACTGTCACTTACTTTTCTCTGAAAATTTGATTAAAAAAGTTTACCTGGTGATGCTTATAAAAATTTTTCTTTGCCCTCGAGAAAAAGCAAACAAGCTCTCGCTTCCTAAAGTCTACTGCAGCCAAAAAGAACTAGTTTTTTTCTTAAACCCAATGCGGGCATAGCTTGCTTTGAGAAGAGACATCTTTAGATCCATATCAATTTAAAGCATCTTTTTCTTCCCTTGATTAACGCGACGCATCGTCAACCGAACCGAAAGAAACAGATACAAAAAAGAATTTCTTGGACTCACTCAAATTCATCAATCCCAACGTGAACACAAAACCAAACCAAACCAACTCCTCTCTCTCCAAAAACACCACAGTCACAAACATCGATGAGACTCCCGGTGGCTGTGATAGACCGATGTTGCATAGAGCCAAGGAAAGGTAGAAAATTGGGGAGTGCAGGTGAAACTTTGCACAAGAATATTTTCCAAACTCACGCATCGTCTATCGTTTTTAGTAGTATCAGGTCCTCCCTTGTCTTAAAATTGTGATAAGTATCTATGTTGCCTTATGGAACTACATGATTTCTACAAGTGATTTAGGACAAAACAATTAGTGATACCTAAAAAATGAATGAATACGACTTCTTTATTGATGATGTTGATTACTAAAATATTGAGTGAAAAAATATTGATATGATTTTAGATCGAGTAGAAATGTTTGTTTTAGCACTTTGATCGCATTTCAATCACTCAATTCAATGTTTTATCTTGAACAAGTATCTTTTGCAATTGATTGTTAAACAATAGCAGAAAAATGATCAAGGATAAAGGACATTTTAATCATTTTTAGAGCTTAGAGGTCTGAAGTTGTAACTCCTAATTTTAGGAGACTGATAGATGAAATTAAGTAGAGGTTTGAATTTGCAAAATATCCTTTTCAGTCACACTTTCCGATGTCTCCATCTCCCATCATTTTCAGTTAGACGAGTTTAATAAAATCCATGAAAACCAAACCCCAAAAGATTTAACAAATAAAAAGAAAGAAGAGTTGCTAAAATCTCTTTCACAATAATACTCTCTACAGATACATACCTTGATGCAACTACAACAAAACACAGATTGAATTCTTTCACTCATTCATTAGCAGTCTCATCCAGTGACTAGTGACAGAGTTGAGTCTACATCATTGTAACAGTTGTTTGATTATACCCTGTTTGATAACAGTGTCACTCTCAAGAGCATATGTTCTTATGTTGGTTGGCATAGTGATGGAGACATGAAAGCAGCCATCTTTTCTTGTCCATCAGAAAGACACTGATGTCTGATTTGCTCCGTGGGTTGTTCTTCATTTTCTTTTGTTGACTCTTCTGTTCTCTGTCATCAATATCTTCTCTGATCAACTCAAGTAGATCGAAAAAAATTGGGATATTTTTCTTCTGGTTTTTAGGAATGGGTTCTTTGGGTACGGAAGGATTGAAGAAGAGGAAAGCTATGTGGCTTTACCCAAAGGTAATGGGATTAAGTCCTTCAGAGAGGTGGGGGCACTCCGCTTGTTTCAGTCATGGAGTTGTTTATGTTTTTGGGGTAAGTTTCAGTGCTGTTTACCTTTCCGTTTTACTCTATTAGCTGCTTAAGTGCTTCGTGAGTTTTATACTGGAGAGGTTTTTATACTATGTTTTCAGATTTTTACTTTGTTGTGTATTGCTCTTGTTCTTTTCTTTTTTCTTTTTTTTCAAGTAAAGGTGAACGCCAGCTTCTTCTGAATAAAACTTTGTCTTGGTTTCTTTGATTATTACCTGCGCTTGCAGAGCAAAGTTTAGTTCCTTGCTTGATTTATGTCCTCTGCGTGGTATTTGTTTATCATTTGATATTACAGTCTGTTATATGTTGTTTTGTGTATGGTTCACAAATTGTGCTTCTTTATGTCTTAGTGAGTGTCTTGGAATTTCCATACTAACTTTCTCTGACCTAGAAATGTAAAATTTTAATTAACAGGGATACTGATCTTTAGTGAGAGCTGGAAGTTAGTGTGTTAATAAATTTGTAAAAGCTTTTAGTATGCATGACTTCTATCAAAGGGAACCGAGCCTTTGGTTTGTTCATAAACTGGACATTCATCTAGCTTGTTTCCATATATTAAAGATTCTTGCATGAGAAAAACTGTCTTGCTGAAATGATAGGATGTTTTAAAATTGTTTTAGTTTAATGGGAATTACTAAAAATTTAGTTGTGTGGTAGGTAGCAAATGTGTAGCATATTTAGAGTTTAAGTTGGACATATCTTAAATACAAGTAGCATCGTCAGTGAATAAAGCACATTTTGGTCATCTCTAATTGAGCCTATACATCTACTGTTTGTTGCTCTTATACGCACAGGATGCCTACTGGTACTATGTATCTTTCTGCATTTGCAGGGTTGTTGTGGTGGCTTGCATTTTAGTGATGTCTTAACTCTTACTCTGGAGACTATGACTTGGAGCTCCCTTACTACCAGCGGCCTCAAGCCTGGTACCAGGGATAGCCATAGCGCCGTCCTTGTTGGTGAGAAGATGTACATATTCGGAGGAACAAATGGTTCTAAGAAAGTAAATGACCTTTACGTCTTGGATTTGAGGACAAAAGAGTGGAGCAGACCTAATTGCAAAGGAATCCCACCCTCACCTAGAGAAAGTCACACTGCCACTGTTATCGGAGAGGACAAGTTGGTCATATTCGGTGGAAGTGGAGAAGGGGATTCAAATTACTTGAATGATGTTCATGTACTTGATCTAAAGAGCATGACTTGGGCTTCCCCTGATGTGAGGGGCGATCTTCCAGCTCCTCGCGATAGCCACACTGCTGTTGCAATTGGTAACAAGCTTTTTGTCTATGGTGGGGATTGTGGTGATCGTTATCACGGAGAAGTAGATGCGCTGGATGTGGATAGCATGACCTGGTCAAGGGTACACAATACTAACCTTTTGTTGTTCTGAAATTATATCTTTGTCATTGCTTCATCATTAAATTTGAGATTTTGTAAGATAATATTCTGTTGGAACCACTGATAGAGCAATTATGTGCAGTTAATGCTTCAAGGTTCATCCCCTGGGGTTAGAGCAGGTCATGCAGCTGCAAGTACTGGGAACAAGGCATGCACCACACTCGCCTCACATGTTCCTGCCCAAACTCTGCATTTTTATCCATAACTAAGAAAAATTAGTGGAGTGTCTCTGATCTGACTATTGATGTCTTGCAGATTTATATTGTAGGAGGTGTTGGCGATAAACATTACTATAGTGATGTCTGGGTTCTTGATGTTAGCACATGCACCTGGACTCAACTTGATATATGTGGCCAGAAACCTCAAGGCAGGTTCTCTCATACTGCAGTTGCCACTGATAGTGACATGGTGATATATGGAGGGTGAGTAACCATTAATTTGGTATTTTAGCCTCTTGATTTGTATTCGTGGATAACCTGATGTTTTATTGCATGGGTTGTTTGATAGATGTGGAGAGGACGAGCACCCTCTTAATGAACTTCTCATTCTTCAGCTTGGATCTGAGCATCCCAATGGACGTTATAATGTTTCAATGTGCAAGATATTTGGTAAGCACTGGAGCCAAGAAAAAAGAAAACCTTCGAAAGGAGCAGAAATTTCGGTAAGCAAACGTCATTAGTTGCCACATTTTTGTACCAAAGGAACCATGTGTGGTTGATTTTGAACCTTTCTGTTGCAATTTTAGCAAAAAGACATTGCATCGAAGAAAGGTGACTTCCTGCAGAGACCTATAGAAGTGGAACCAGAGTCCAGAAATTCGCTTTTTCGAAGTTTAGGTTGGTTAGTCGGCTTACTTATACTTAGGGACGCAAGAACAGTTTCTTATGCCTTCTTGAATTCTTTTTCCAGATATTTTAAATGTAAAAAGGAGGAAGATAAATGATGCTAAAGTATGGGATGCGGAGTCGGAACAGGAAGAACATACTCTATCAATTTCTCAACATTCTTCTCCATCTCAGTCTGATCACGAGCAGAACACAGTTCAGAAAATGTCATCTCCACGTGATTCTTCCTTGCCTTCTCAACCATTCTCTCATTTCAAGTTGCATCCTCGGAGAGAAAAAGCAAATGGTACACACAAGTGTACTCAGGATGCACATTTTACGGAGTCTCCACGCCTTCACAAGACAGAGCACTTAGTTCGTGTTGTTCCACCACCAGGGAAAGAAATGCCGATTTTGGGAGCAGAACAGAAACCACAACTGAGACCTCTTGTTCCGCCATTGGTAATATATTTTTTTGAATCATAAATTTCTTTAATAATTTTTCTTATTATGTTCTGATGGTCTTTGAACCTTCCTGTTGTCATGTTTATGTAGATTGGAGCTGAAGTTCGTGGCACTGTGGACGGAGCTTTTGACTCAGGCTATCTTATGACTGCTAATGTTAATGGTCAAATATTCCGGGGAGTCCTATTTGCTCCTGTAAGTTCAATGGGTTAATGAGTACCTGCATCTTATTTTAACTATTGTATAACTTTTTAGGTCTAGTTGTTTAGATTGGTGAAGATGATGCATTCCTTACTATTATAACTAACATCTCAATTACCATCTCTTTTACTGATATCAATTTAATCTGGATATATTCCTACCATCAGGTGCCAATTACTGCAGCTCCTCGGCCCCTGATACATTGCCAGCCCTTGTCTATTGGAAACCCTATTGGTTCCCATCAATGCTCAGCACCAATAAATGCTATTCCAACTCATGCCAGACCATTGCTGCAGCCAACTTCGTTTATGGGTAGTCCTGAGTGCGGCCACCACTTGCAACATTCTTCTTCCATAGGGGTTGCCAAAAACAACCCTATAAAGCCTAATAACGACCTACAAGGTGTTGTTCTCACATTAGCAGGACCAGGAGGAAGTAGCCATTAGGATAGCAAAATTTTTAAGCCATCATTCTAGACTCGTAGTAGAAGATTTTGTGTGTTTTGTGTCGTTTTTGTAAATAGGAATCTTAGAATAAGCGTTGTTGAGTTTTTATCCTCAGTTTGATGGAGTTTATCATGCTGAGAATCGCAGTAGTTGCTCTATGGACTTCCTATTGTTGTATACACTATAACATGATGTAGTATATATCTTGGTAATCAATATATGTGATTTCGAATTTCCCAACCGTTTTCTTTTTGATGGAGACGTTGTGTGTTTATGTGACTGGGGATGTGTGGGAGTGTTTATGTGAGTCTTTTGAATAAAAAGTATTTTAAAATATAAAAATAAGTTTTATTTTTTATCAAAATAAAATAAAATAAAATAATAATAAGATTTTCTAACATAAAATTTTTTTAAAATTTTAAATAAATTTAGTAGATATAATAGAAAATTTATCAATGTAAAATAAATAGGCGTTTTTGAAAGCTCTTAAATGCTATGCCAAACTATGTCTACTATGAAAATGATATTTATGTCTTTAAAAAAAAAATTTATGATTGATGCAGATTCTTACGAGAAACTTATCCTAATAGAATCTGTAATAGAATCTTATGTAATTACTCACATTTAAGCTAGATCGTTTCTTCTACTAGCTTTATTAGTTTTGGTGGATGTAAGGGAGTTAAGATCTACTAGTCATCTAACTACACATCCTTCCGAGTTGAGTTAAAATGAGAAAATTATTTCGATGGCAGAAAGTCTGATTGCACTAAGGGTCTATTTTACTTGCTTAAATGTGAGTTTTAAAACATAAACTATTAAAAAGTAAGTTATGAAAGTAATTTATAAAAAATAATATAACTTATTTGGAATTGATTTTTTGCGGAATAATTACTTTAGCTAAGTGCGTGTTTACCAACCCTTTAAATTTCACTTTTTATAAACTAATTTTTATATAAAATAAATAATAATTTTAAAATAAAATTTTTCTATCAAAATTTTTTTTCAAAATTTATTTTCAAAACTTATTATTAATATAAAATTTATATAAAAAATTATTTTTATTAAATATTTTTAATTAATTTTAAATTTTATTTTTAAAAAAGTGAGTTTATTTTGAAATAAACACACTCTAAGTAAGCAAGGAGATTTTTTTGAGTGCTTGAAGTAAGAAATTTTTTTTAAAAATTTATTTTGAGATTTTTAAAAAAAAATAATTAATTTTTATTTAAAAATAAAAATTATACATATAAAAATTATAATATGTAATTTATTTATACATTTTAAATTAAAAAAATTTGTAAAAAATTTATTATGAACGTAAAAATTTAAAATAAAAATAGCGAGAAATTCAAAACCACAAAGCCACCTAGTCATAAATTCTCTTTCTTTTTTTTTTTTTAACCTACTCTTCTAAAAAAAATATGAAAAATGGTATTTAGGGAGTTAGGTCTGGTGAAGAAGTTAGCTCCACCATCAACTAAATTGTCTGACCAGTGCAGAGTTCAAAATTGTAGTTGCCTTGTCACAAATTTGCGCATAATTTAGTTATACAACTCATTGCATCAGAATATTTATTAAAAATGGTATCACTATTACCAAAATAGTACTCACAGAACTTTTTCAATTAAATATGAAAAAGAGGTATTCTAGAACAAAATTTTTTAACTGAAAGATAAAAATAAATAATAACAAATTCTTAGGATAAAAATGGTATCACCATTACCAAAACAGTGCTCACAGAACTTTTTCAATTAAATTTGCAAAAAGGTTTTGTAGAACAAATTTTTTTAAAAATAAATATAAATTTCTTAACTGAAAGATAAAAATAAATAATAACAAGTTCTTAGGATGTAAAATTTTTCTGTATTTTTTAAATTTTAATTTTTTTTAGATTATTGTATAAATTTTATTAAAAAATATAAATAAAAAATTAGAATGAAAAATACTCTAAAAAATCAGGCCCTATTTAAATGTCAATCCAAAAAAATTGCCGGATAATTGATTTATTCGACGGGTCATCGGATCGATCCACTGGATCAATCTCGTTGGTTCCGATCACATTGATCGAAATTCAGATCATCAACCACACCAGTTCCAGATTTCTACTAATTATTTGAATTATTCAAAAACCTTATAGAGAAAACAACATGGTGAACAACAGTGTAGCAGCATCACCGCCGCAGTTATCTCTATAGGCAACAGCACGGAGCTAGTTCAATCCTCCGTGCAATCAAATAGATATTGTTAAAAGAAAGGTTTAGTCCAACATTGCTTATCAATAGTCCTGAGATGATATTCATAAAGATTTTGGATCACTCTTCTCCTTGCCAATTGATTTTAAGAATAATTTTAAATTCGTCACATGATATCAGAGCGGATTGAGCCGGATCGGTCCAAAATATGGGCTAAATCTAACTTTGTTATCAATATCTATTCAGGGCTTTCATAGTCCCCTTTATTTCAGGGCAAATTATTCCGCTTCATTTCAGGACAGATATCCGGTTTCATTCAAAGGACAGTTGTCCGCTACATAGAGCAAATAATCCATTTCATTTTCGGGCAGGTCGCCCGCTTCATTCAATTCATTATAGCGCACGTAGCCCGCATCAATTCAATTTATAAAAGAAAAAAGGAAAAAAAAAAGAACGCTCTGCTGGAGGGCAGGTGTTAAAAGAAAGGTTTAGTCCCACATTGCTTATCAATGGTCCTGAGATGATATTCATAAATACTTGGGCTCACTCTTCTCCTTGTCAATTGATTTTGAGAAAAATCTTAAGTTCGTCATAGATATTAACTATTCAAATATAATTCAACCACAATAACCACACACAACATAATATTCTACTATCTCAATAATAATAGACAAATAAATTCATCTCTAGTACACAACTAAAAAATCACTTCATCTCTAGCTACAATGCTAAATGATACACATATTCAAAAAATAATAGAAAATAGAGAAGTTAATTCACCTAGAATTTAAGGAGGATTAAATTGAACCAAATAAGTGAAGGATTTCAACAACAATGAGATAAGAGAGTTTCTCTTTCTTTTTTTTTTCTTCTTCTTTACCTTCTTTCTCTCTTTTCTTTCTCCCTCTTTTTCTCTTGTGGCTGCTAGGGTTGTTCCACCATCGTAAAAAAAAAACTTTCTCCCGATCCATCTCCTTTCTCTTATTGTCTTTCTTTTCTTCTAATTGCAACTTAAGGCCACAATGATGGAAAGTAAAACATTTGAGTCCTTCATACCGGAGGAAAACTCAACAAATTCCTATTTTCGACTATGTGGAGGATGATGAGGGCTTCACCAAACCCGCCTTCGCAGTATATGCGGCATGCTTCTCAAAGGTCAACGTCTTAGTTAACATATCGGCGTCATTTTCATCGGTGTGAACGTTCTTAAGATGTAGAGTTTATTCTCAAGTTCATCCTGAATCTAATAGTATCTCATCAATATGTTTGGACTTCGAGTGAAAACTTGGGATTCTTACTTAAATGAATGACACTTTGACTATCATAGAGAATAACAAACTTGTCTTGCTTAATGCCCAACTTATCTAAGAGTCTTTGCATCCACAATATTTTCTTGCAAGTTTCAGTAGTGGCTATATATTCCGCCTCAGTGGTAGATAAAGCAGCACACTTTTGCAATTTAGATTGCCAAAAAATTGCTCCGTCTGCAAAAGTAAACAAGTAGCCAGAAGTTGATTTTCTACAATCAATATCACCTGTCATGTCTGCATTGGTGAAGCGTTCCAACTTCAGCTCACCACCTCCAAAATATATACACATCTTAGAAGTGCTTCTAAGATAACGGAGTATCCACTTTACGACATTCCTATACTCTTTTTCTGGATTTGCAAGAAATCTACTAACCACACCAACGGCATATGCTATGTCGGGCCTTATACAACATCGCATACATTAAGCTTCCTATAGCTGACCCATAGGGAATCTTTTCTATTTCCTCATTCTCTTTGTCACACGAAAAACTGTCTAGAGCTTAATTTAAAGTGCCCACCAAGAGGAGTTCCAACCGGCTTTGCTTTGTCCATATTGAACTTTTGAGCATCCTCTCAATGTAAGGTTCTTGAAATAACCACAACTTTCCGCGCTTTCTGTTACGGAAGATCTTCATGTCCAAAATTTTCTTTATCGGTCTTAAGTCTTTCATATCAAAAGACTTACTAAACTCTTTCTTTAATTTGCCAATCTTGATAGTGTCTTGCCCAATAATCAACATATCGTCCACATAAAATAAGAGGATCATAAAGTCACCATCATCAAATTTCTTCACATAAACATAATGGACAGAAATGGTTGTTACATATCTGTAGTTTGCCATAAAAGAGTCAAATTTCTTATACCATTGCCTTGGGGCTTGCTTCAAACTTATAAACTCTTCCTCAATTTGCTTTGTCTTTTACTTTGAACCTTTCGATTGGTTCATATAAATCTTTTCCTCTAAATCACCATAAAGGAAAACGGTTTTCACATCAAGTTGCTCCATTTCTAAATTCATACTTGCGACAAGGCCTAAAATAAATCGGATTGAAGACATCTTCACCACCGGAGAAAACATTTTTTCAAAGTCAATACCTTTCTTTTGACCAAAACTCTTCACAACCAATCTTGACTTGTATCTTAGTTGTGAGCTATATTCTTCAGTTTTCAATCGGAAAGCCTATTTATTCTTAAGTGCATTCTTACATTTGGTAGCTTCACCAACTAAAAGGTATCATTCTTATGCAAGGATTGCATCTCCTCTTGCATAGCTCTTAACCATTCTTCTTTGTGTTGATGTGACACTACTTCTTCATAATTTTTAAGGTCTCCCTCATCTATGATCAAAACATACTCATTAGGGGATATTTGGTAGAAAGCTGAGGCTCTCTACTGGATCTTCTCACTTAAGGTTGTGTTGGTGGAGAGATTTTTTCGTGTTGCTCACGCAAAATTTCTTCGTGGGATGCATTATGATCATCGCTAACATCATTGTTACCATTATGCATATCTCACCCTTGATGTTGTGTCGTAGGTGTAGTAGTGCTCGGGCTCAAATCAATATAAGCTCTTGAAGTAGACCTAGGTTTTTCGCTCTTCTCAAAGTCTTCAATGATTTGGTCTTCAAGAAAAATAACATCTCTACTTCTGACAATATTTTTGTCAATAGGATCACAAAGTCTTAGCCAAACTCATAGCCAATAAATATACATTGCTTGGATTTCACATCAAGCTTGAACCTCTCATCTTTTGGGATATGCACAAAAATTTCACAACCAAACACCTTCAAATGATCATAAGATATTTTTTTACCTGTCCAAATCTGTTAAGGCATATTAAAGTTAAGTGGAAAATAACGAGAAAAGTTGATCACATCTACTGCTGTGCGCATTGCTTCACCCCAAAAGGACTTTGGAAGTTTGGCATGTGAGACCATAAATCGGATTCTCTCACAAATAGTATAGTTCATTCTTTCGGCAACTCCATTATGTTGAGGTGTATTGGAAAAGTCTTTTCAAAGCAAATTTCATGCTCTTGACAGTATCTCTCAAAAAGCCTTCTATACTCTCCACCATTATCTGCACGAACGTATTTGAGCCTTTTACATGTTTCTCTTTCAACACTTGTATGAAAATTCTTAAACACCTCAAATATTTGGTCTTTGAACTTCAAAGCAAAAGCCCATACTTTTCTGGAGTGGTCATCAATAAATGAAACATAATATAAAGCACCGCCAAGAGAAGTAGCACTCATAAAACATACATCAATGTGTACAAACTTTAGGATGTTTGACTTTCTAGATGATAGTGATATTTTAAATACTACTCTATGTTGCTTTCCATTAACACAATGAGTGCAAGTTTCAAGAGATATACCATCCAAAGGTAGAAATTTCTTCCTTTTGAGAATTTCAAGTTCCTTCTCGCTCCTATGTGGCATAGATGTATATGCCAAAGGTTAGTGGAGGAGTTATGAACTGCATTCACTTACTCCATACATATCTTTATTTGTGTGAAATAGAGAGAACCAACCTTTTGGCCTCTTGCCACCCCAAGAGTTCCTTTGGTGAGCTTCCACTTTCCTTCACTATGCCTATTCACATAGCCTTCTTCATCAAGTACTCCGGTAGAGATCAAATTGAGACGCAAATTAGAAACATGTCTCACATTCTTCAGAAATAGTTTGTATCCAATGTCGGTCTCCAACAATACATCTTCTATGCCAATGATTTTGGATACTCTTTAATTTGCCATTTTTACTCTACCAAAATCGCCACAAGTATAAGATGTGAAAAGATCTTTTTTACAAAAGATATGAAAAATAGCACCCGAATCAATCACCCATGAAGAATCCTCACTAGTGGATTAACATATGTTTCATTGTAGACAATAGTGACTCGTCATTGGATGTAACCACTGCGACATTCTTCTTTTCATCCTTCTCAACATATCCTCCATTGGCTATGTCATGCTTCTTCTTTCTGCACACTCTCTCCATATGACTTAACTTCTTGCAATAGTAGCACTCAATATTCCTTCGGAATTTGGATTTTTCTCTTGACTTGCTTCTATTGTCGTGACTATATTTGTCTTGACTTGCTTCTCTCCCTACTCTCAACTGCCAATGCATAAGATTTGTAAGTAATCCCTAATTCCTTCATTCTAGTCTCTTTATTCAATATACTATCTTTTTTCATTTGCATTGTTACTTTGCCATTTGGAGCTGAGTTCCTGAGTGAGACAACTAGAGTTTCTCAACTGTCTAGTAATCAACTAAGGAGTATGATAGCTTGTATCTCATCATCAAGCAATATGCCTATGCCTGTAATCTGGTTCATTACATTCTGAAAACTGCTTAAATGCTCGGCCATGGATCTCCCTTCTTTCCTTTTTGTTTCGGATCATAAATGTCTTGTTCTGAGCTATCTTTCTCTCGTAGAGACTCTTCAGTTTTGCCCATAGCTTTTGAGCATCTATCTCTGATGGCACATGATTGGAAGACACTATCATCAATCCACTGTCTAATCAATACATTATTCTTGCGATTCAGCTTCTTCCAATCAGCTTTAGATATGGAACTCGACTTAGCGTTGTTCCCTTCAATTGGATCATACAAGTTCTTCCAATAAAGTATGTCATTCATACGTGGCTTCCAAATTGAGTAGTTGGACGAGGTGAGGTTCACCATACTACCACCTACACTCTCCTCCATTTGATTGCACAAGAAATTTCAACCAGCAACCTATCTCTGATACCACTTTGACGAGGTGATAATAATTTGTGACAAATATTCACGAATCAAATCTATCATTTTTTGTGCAATCAAATAGATATCAACTATTTAAATATAATTCAATCACAAGAAGCACACACAACATAATTTTCTATTATCTCAATAATAATAGACAAATAAATTCATCTCTAGTTCACAACTAGAGAATCACTTCATCTCTAGCTACAATGCTAAATAATACACACATTCAAATCACAATAAAAAATAGAGAAGTTTAGAACAAATTCACCTAAAATTTAAAGAGGATTAAATTGAACCAAATAGGTGAATGATTCTAATAACAAAGAGACAAGAGAGCTTCTATTTCTTTCTCTTTTTCCTTCTTCACCTTCTTTCTCTCCCTTCTTTCTCCCTCTTTTTCTCTTGCGGCTGCTATGGCTATTTCACCATCATAAAAAAAAACTTTCTCTCGATCCATCTCCTTTCTGTTATTGTTTTTCTTTTCTTCTAATTGCAACTTAAAACCACAATAATAAAAAGTAAAATATTTGAGTCTTCCATATTGGAGAAAAAATCCAACAAGTCCAACCGTTCTCTTTGTTCTTCTGAATCTCGTCATCAACACTATTGTTGTTACTTCCAAAGCTTCATCGAAATCGCAAGATAATAATGAAGAAGAAATAGAGAGAAATGTCAAAGCAAACAATGGAAATAATAATGAAAAGTAGCAACATTCAAGAAATATCGCTTGTGCTCCTTCACTAGCTTGATCTCCCTCTATTGTTCTTGATCGGCTTCACTCGTTCACTCTCCACCGAGATACTACTCTCCTTAACCCCAGCAGCAAACACAGCCGCCATCCATGGAGATCAACCACCATTTCCACGAAGAAGAAGAAGGTCATCAGCAGCTTATAGACAGAAGTCGGTCAGATGCGAAACCAAGAACAATGGAATTGCTAGAGAAACTAGCCAGAAAATTGAAGAAGTCAAGGAGCGAGATGTCGGCTTTCAATCATTTCAAAGAGGCTGATGTTGCTGTAGCAACGGAAGTAATGCTGGCACTAGTGAAGACAGTGGTGGTGGAGGAGGTTGTGGAAGAAGAAGCCGACGGCGAAGGAAAGGAAGATGCAAGAGCTGATTCTTTCATTAACAGATTCAAACAACAGTGAGATCATTGGAAAGCCGAGCATATCTTTGCTCGAGCAAAGTGCAAACTTGTTCAATAGCGATCGCTGCAGCATTTACTTCCATTCGTATAGTGTCAAGCTGCTTTTCGATCGCTGTCTCCATCACCTGTCGCCGTTGACTCGGTGTAAGTAAATGACTCGATCCGAAACGATAGCTGGGTCATCAATTTTCGATTAGACCTAAATTGATTTGGTCCGAATCCGACTATACTATACCCAACACATCACCTAAATGGCAAACTCAAATAAATTCATTGTACGATATTTTTAGAAAAAAAACACCCGAGCTAAAATGTGATGTTGTCTAGTTTTAAAATCTATACCCCTCTTTCATGTCTCTAGTTGCACACCGAGCTTAAACAGATTGCACAACTGTTTACTTCACTTTAAGTAAATTAAAAAAAATTAAAATTCACTTTTTAATAATTTCTTATATTATTTTTAAATGTGTTTCTATAAATTTAATTATTAATAACTTTCTTTTTATTTATTTTTGAGAAATTCACTTACAAGCAATTAAATATGTTCTCTATGAATTTGGTATTATTTTTTCATGCTCTCTATCTAAGTTGCACAATTAAAACTAAACTAAATTGAGCTAACTAATTCTTATCATGTTAGAAAGGTAGTGCTTCCTTATAAATACTCTTTAACTTATATAATATCTTTTTAAGATTCAAAGTTTTTTTGAACATGTCTATTTCTCAGAGAGAAAAACTCCAGACTTTTATAATTTTGTAAAAGGGAACCAGTAAATTTATTTAGCAAAAAGGGAATCTGAGCTTTTAATGTAATTGATAATCAATCCTAACAAAGCAGGAATCCGATTCTTTGTGTTATGAACTAACTCTAACTACATTCATAACCAAAGTAGCCTGAGTTTTAACAAAATATGTGAACGTATTTAATTTAATTAAAATATAGAGGGCCAAAAATTGCAAAATAAAATCACCTTTATTTTAAAAGAACTAGCTTGGTTCTTAACCTCGCCCGCCACGCTAGCTCTTTCTCTACTCTGAAACATTTCCATTTCAATATTTCCTTTTTCTTCTTCTTCTTCTTCTTCTCGCGATGATTCAGCTACGACTCCTCATTCTATCTCTTCTCCTTCTCTCTACAACAGCTCACGAGCACCACGGCGACGAAGATTCTTCTAAAGGAAACTGCAGCAGTTCTGGTGCCCGCATCACCGCCGAGTACCGACCCGGCCTTGTTACTATCGACGGGCACGATAACGAGTGGGCAGAGATCGATGGGTTGGATTTCTCTTTACTACCTGCTCTTGATTTTGATAAAGATAAGGCTTACCCTGGCGGTAAGATGACCGTGAAGGTGCGTTGATCTAGATTCTGTTTGGCTTCTTCTCGTAGTTTCGATCCGTTATTTTGGATTTTTGTTTGCTACTGAAATTAAAATTGATAGTGTATAAGGTTGTCGCTTTGTACTATAGTTTGACTTAAAACAGATTCATTCATGTGTTTGAATTTCCTAATTTACTAGATAAAATTTATTTTACTTATTTGTTTTTGTTTTGATGACTACGCTAATAATAGGTCGATTACAGTAATTTAGTTTCCAGGAAGAAGACGTATTTAGAGGCCGTTTGCTATACTGTAAATGTAATTACAATCATGACTACATACTTTTCCACATTATTAGTAGTCTAAAATATCACTCCTATCACACTAGTAACATAAAATTTAACTACCTTATACATACAATTAATTTTTGAAAGTCAATTTACGATTGCTAAGCTAAACAATCCACTTTGCAAGCTATTCAAATGCATCAGTGATTATTCTATTAAAGAAGTTTGCAAACTCTGGTAATTAGTCTCTATCACTTTTTGTTTACTAGCAAACAACATATTCTTTATGTAGTTTGTGGAATTTCCTGGCGGCCAAAGCACATGTGTTTTTCACCTGCTTGGTTAACTACACAACTGATGGTATAATTATTGCTTAACTTGTAGGCATTGCATGATGGTGTGAACATCTTTTTCATGCTTCAAGTGGATGGGGACTATGCGTACACAAGAGGGTAAACAATTTGAGTTTTCTGAATTTCTGTTTGACATGTAAATTTATCTGAAGTGATCTATTGATTAATCTCTGATGTAAGCATAGGATGCGTTTTATTTTGTAGTTTACACTGTAATTTTCTTTTCTTTTTCCTGATATTTTCTCACTTACTTGAAATCAATACTTTAGGAATTTTCACGATTTAACATCATCTATTGTCCTTTGGAAAACTCTTGACCAAGTCTTTTGGAGATGGTGCTAATTTTACTAGGCCTACAACCCTATATCAATAGTATGGTATTCAATTGAAAGATATTATTAAGGAAGTATAAAACCACGTTAACCTTGTTTGCTCAATCGAAGGATTATTAAGGAAGTACAATCACGTTAACCTTGTCTGCTGATCTAGCCCCAATTACTTAGTAATTGTTTATGAAGTACCTATTGCCTTTTGTGCAAGCTTTGAGTTACTAGCATTATGGCAGACTTCCTATTCATAAATCTGGAGAAATAGTCACAATATGAAGTTTAACTTTCAGTTTTATTTGACTTTACTTTCAGTTTCAACCACAATTTGAAGTCTTAAATCTAGAGAAAATACGCAAGCCATAATTTCTTAGTTCCAAATCCAGGCATGAATGTAATAGGATCAGCATTAATAATTAATATTCCTCTTTGATTATGTGTGGTCACAATAGTGATTTTTAGTTTTCATTGGTCTAATAGGAATTTACTTGATTTTTTAAGGATTTTTTTATTATAAACTAACCAGGTTTACAGAAGTAATTCGGCACAGTAATATATAATTTCATGCTATTATTGTGGCATAAGCAATTTTTATGAGGCTTGGTAGAGTGACATTTAAATGGTGATCCACTCCTTGAATTACACTTACTCATTGTTTGGATAGTGGCAGAAGTACCAACATCAATGCACATACTTTTCCTTTTTGATTCTTTTGATCCTCTATAGTGTTTGGTGTCTAGTTCTGATTTTTTTCACATAAGTAGCTCAACAATTTTGCTTTAAGTTTTTCAATTTGGTAGAATGCATTTGATGATGCACATACATGTATATATAATATATATATATATTTAAAAGTGAATTGGGCCTACTGGGATTTGAGCTCTCAACCTCTCCTTGGAGAGTGAATGCCTCAAGCCACCTATTAGTGCGTGATTCTGCTTTCATTTGTTTGACAAATGTTCTTAGAGTCCTTGTCAATTTTTGTTTAAAAGTTATTGATTTTCCACCTTCTGGACCTTTGCAAACAGTGCAAGTACGAAATGTCCTTCTGTTGCTCTAATGTTTCAAGTTGGTGAGAATGCCACTTATAATGATGTAAGTTTATGATATCTCCGGTGCATCTTTACTTTGTTACATGGGTCAATGAATAATTGCTAGTTTGTTTTCCTTAGTTAGATGATTAAATATCTTCTTCTCCATATACGACTTTACTGCATTTTATGGAACATGAAACTCCTTTTTTATCAGATGGGAGGATGTAAGGATATGCCAGGTACATGCACTAACAAAAGTTGCCAGGGCCATGAAGTGGACATAATGCACTTTTCTATTGGAAAAACTGCCATTCCAGGGAGACTATATGGTGGGAATCCAGTAGACAATGCGGAAGGAATTGGAGCGGACAGGTAAATTGTCTTTATCATGCAAATGTAGTCACTTTGTAAATTGGGGCTATTCATGTTGACCCTCTTACTCTTCCTTTGAACTGTGTATTCATGGCTTAGGTTTGGTCACTTAGTTGATTTATATTCATGGAACCCCCACTGCCGGTATTTGGATGGGAAGACTCCTTCAGGTACCATTTTAAAACTATAGATAGTACTTCATTTCCATTTTCATGTTGATGTCTGTTCCTCTTGCTTGACATAGAACTTAGAGGAAAATGGCTATGCATCAGGGATCTCTATCAGGAGTGAACATTTATAAAGGATCAATGATTTGAAAGCCATAATGTGTTTGTCTTGCTTATTTGTCGTGCCCTTTTTTTAAAATAATATGTTAATGTCTACTCTTTTGTGTTCCGGTTTTGTCCTACTGATGATGAAATTAACTAGAAGATTCACATTTGTTCATTTATTGGGTTTCATGTCTATCATTCTAGTTTTAGTTCTACTCTGGTGAAATTATTTTCATCTGCTCTGAATTGTACTTCAGAATAAATTTGCTCAAGCTGAAACTTAATTGGTACTTGCAATTGATGGTTGCTGCATGAGGCATCTAATTATGAGCATGATAACTTGTCCATTAAAATTGGTTTATCTTCACTAAAATGAAGAAGCCGAAACTAAGTCAACGCTATTTCTGAGTGGTTATACCTACCAGTTCATTGTGTAACTATAAATGTGCACATTCTTGGTCAAACAACAATTGATTGAATATAAAATAGAAAATGCTATTTTGTCCTATCTTTGTATTAATACTGTTTGTTCAGCAGGTGACATCCTAGTACTCCATTATCATATTTATGAAATGTGCACATGGAGAGGCCTTTGCCCTGCTTTGCACGTTTGAATTGTGTTAACCTTTTTCTAAAGTTAGGTAATAGCAGGGTTACATTTTCCTGAAAGTTTATCATTAATTACAGTAACTAGTAGGATCATCTTTTTGCAGGCTCATTCTAGTGCTTTATCCAATTACTTAATCTGAAATGGATTTGCAGTTGTCTTGATCTGCATGTTGAAACTGAAAGTAATGTTCTGTTTTTCTCTCAAAACCTTTATATTTCAGGGACTATTTCACATGCGCTAAATGATTGGCATGGTGCTTGGTGGCACACTTCATTAGCCTTCCGCACAGGTAAATTTAGTCGGTACAAGTTACAACTGTAGCAAATTCTACATATTTTTTGTTCAAGTATAATTACCAAGTGAATATATGTAGCATAAGACATAACGAGCTCCAAGGTGCTCAGCTTGATGCTGAAGACGATTTTAATATCTTGTGGCAGCTATATGACAGAACTAACACCGTTTAAGTGCTAACCGCATGTCAGATGTTCAAGACATGGAAGGACCTAAGGGGCATTAGTACATGCTTATGATTATACCCATATTTTGTAGGCCTTTAAAGAAGAAAAAAGTTTGTAGTGGAATTGGTTTCTTCTAAAATCAGCTGCTTCATTGAAAGTTAAGAGGCATGTCAGCTTTACTACCATGAAGATGTTGTAATTTGTTATAGGATTCTTGAAAGTTATGAAGTGTCTGCAGCTATGTGTTGCCCTTTTTGTTTCGAGGGAAGGAGGGGATCATATCTAGCCCAGCTTAACCTGCTTTGATTCGAATAAAGTAAACATTTTTACACATTCAACTCTTTTGAATGAGTTTATCAGAACAGTAATATGCTCCAAATATTACAGCACAAGTATAAAAAAATTACTGTTATATGTGAAATTTATAGCTGCTAATGTTGCTGTAAACTTTTAATAAACTGTCTGAAAATTTTTTGTGCTGCTTTATCAAACAGTTGCACCTTCAGGTTTTATAGAAGATGACAGTCCCTATGGAAAAGGTGGTGAAAAGGGCATGTACGTTTTTGAATTTTCAAGACCCTTGAGGACAATGGATCTTTCTCAACAGGTAAGCCCCAGTGACTATTTAAGCTTAAAAATCTTGTTCTGTTGAAAGAGCTGTTCAGAATATCATCAAGAAATACCTATGTTTGTTGCAGGATGTTCAATTTACTATTGGTCAGACTAGCAAACTAGCTGTAGCATTCTGGTTTCCTGTTAATGGCAATGCGTGGGTCGGGTCTCAACACTATTCTGTTAACTGTGACTGGCTGCCACTGGATATCATATCTCCTGGGGTATCGGCTTCCCGTGTAGCATCAAGAGGTTCCTGGGATGCTATCTCAGCCTTCTCATTGATCATGTCTGTCGTTGCCTTATGTCTCTCAGTTTGCGTTGGATATTTTGCATCCAAGACCAAGTCTGTTCCTTTCACACCGATTGATCGTCTCTAAGTAGTGGTTGAGGAGGCACTTTTGTAGCATTTCTTGAGATTTCTGTTGTTCACGCCATTCTTTTTTATAGTATATATTGTCTTAGAAGGTGTTTATAGCGGCGTAGCCAATAGTTTCCATTTAGTTTTGCAGTTGATCTTGATAGGTCTTACGTGTAATGATGAACTTGTATAAGTTGCTTGAGGTTCTTGGCCGTTTTCGCAAGTGTAAAAGGAGAATGATTCACAAATACTTCTCTGTACTTTTTGGAGTTGAGTTGTTCCCATGATGCTGCGGCTTTGTTTGTTTCATCGTGTGTTGAAACTCTTTGGGTGCATTTGTTTGCACACAAAAATCACTTCTCTTCTATTAAAAAGTTATTTTTAATTAAAAAAAATAATTTTTAATTTATTTTTTAATAAAAAAATATATTACTTTCATCAACGCTATCTCTAACAATTTATTTTTAAAAATTCACTTCTAAAAACCGCACCATTTTTAGAAACTGTTAAATAGAGTGAATGTATATTAGCGAGGTAAACGAGTTGATTCATGCCAATAAGAATCGGCCACGTAGCCAGGCATCGGTCAGCCTGCTCCGCGAGATATACAGTCTGGTGATGTAATGTAGGATAATCTATTATAGGCCGATAACGGTGTATTTGGATTACAGGTACATAAGTCTAGTCTTTAAAGCAGCCTTCCTAGGCTCTTAAATCAATAGTCTACAATACAATAAACTTATAATAGGGGTTCAATCGTGCAAACTTCACAAACCTACTAGTAACTCTTATCAGTTCGGCTTGCTAGCAACCATCACCAACCGCAATATCTTCTATTCAATTTCCTTCCGCCGCCGGCGAGCGTCTCCATACCCAAACTCGAAGTCTCTCAGTTAGGTTTTCATGTTCTTTAATCCAATGTACTTCTTCACCCCTCCTAATTCAATCTTTATTCCAAATTCCTTCATCACCAGTTGATCTCCGTCTGTTTGTTTAATTATTGCGCGGCGCCGAGTTTTTGAAAACAATGGAACAAGACATTGACGATTTCGGTGATCTCTACGCTGATCTTGATTCCCACGTCAGCTCCGGCGTTGCTTCAGAAGCGGCAATCGACCCGAAGCTTCTAGGAGCTGGAGATGATGCTAATGAGGAAGAAAGGCCAATGGTGGACTTGGAAAATTGGGAGAGTAGTTGTAGCAACAGTGAGGACGACCTTCATATAGTGCTTAATGATGAAGCTTGCGGTTATTCACAGAAGTTGGCTCAGGGGCTTAGTAGTCATAGAAAAGAGGAGGAGGAGGAGAAAGAGGGTAATTGTGCAGTGATCGTGACTTCTGCCAAGGAATTTCAGCATACCACTGATGATGCTAACAGAACCTCTACTGCAAAGTGCAATATGCAGGTATTGATTTCTCTTGAAGTTCATCTTCTTTGCGTATGACTTTTTTTGAAGGAATTGCTGTTTGACAAAAGATTTTACTTAGTATTTCTCTGATATCGTTTAAGAAGGTTTATATGAGACGAGGACTCATTTCTGCTACCTTTGGAAGTAGGATGTTATATCTTAGACTGGCCTGCTGAGTAACTGATAAGTTTAAGGCCATGTTGACTTAGGTCCTTAAGGTAGTTGAGGTTCTCTTTTGTTGATCTCCATCTATGGCTATAGTATCGAGTTGTAGATGATAATAGAAATAAATCGTTTAATGGTCTGTTCCATTGGATATAACATGAGCTTTAGGGTTTTAAATCTCTAAAGTTGAAAAGTTCAATATTGGGCCATGACAAATATGAGTTGAATATGGAAAGGCCTTTATATATACAAACATGCAGCAATTCTATTACTACAGAAGTTGCCATTATCTGTAGGAAAGATATAGAAAGATAATACTATACTATGACTTTCAGATGGTTGTGATTCGAGATGGTTTTCATCTCTTTAGGGCCATGTTTGGTTAAGTTTTAAATTTAGAGTTTTTCAGCAAAAGCTACTATTTATATGCTTTTGGTAAAAAAAGCGGCTGTTGAGCTTTTGATTCAAAGGCTGCTTTTTTCTGAAATCTGTTTGGATAAATTTCACTGTTTAAAGCTTTTCTAAAAGAAAATTAAAAATATGTTTGGCTAATCTTATATTTATAATTGAATGAGATATATAATGACTGAAATATCCTTAGGTATATAATAAACGATGCATTGTTAAGTTTCTATTTTCATGTATTATCTAATTATTTGAAAATTAATTTTATAACATACTTTTAAAATAATTTTATTTCATATTTTTTATAGTAATACTTATAAACCTATTAATAAATATTATTATTCTTGATTCTACCATGAACAACCTTCTATTTGACGAGAAGCAATTTGTATCTTTCATAAAGCGGTACATTAAGCTTTTGACGCCAAAATTAGATGA
This sequence comes from Acanthochlamys bracteata, assembly GCA_019914995.1. Taxonomy (NCBI): domain Eukaryota; kingdom Viridiplantae; phylum Streptophyta; class Magnoliopsida; order Pandanales; family Velloziaceae; genus Acanthochlamys; species Acanthochlamys bracteata. Next base: position 4,158,942 of record CM034133.1, read on the forward strand.
ACAGAAGCAAGAGTTATTTAAAAAGCATATTGAGGGAGCTCTAAGTATTTAAGAATACATGATGAATTATTCACTTTCCTAGAAATTAAAATATTTTAACAATCATAATATTCACAATATACAGGAAAATATAGGCAACTGTTACAACACTGATTATTATCTTAAGGCAACGAACAATTTTCAATAATACATTTTCGTATATTAACAATATACGTCTTAGTTTCAATCAACACTTCTGCTTGGCTTCTTCACAATCATCACAGTGCAGTGTGCATGATGAGCACAATAATCATTAACACTCCCTAAGATAGCCCTGCAAGATGAGCATAGCAATCAATAAACTTCCTTTTTGTTTTTGTTAAAATTCAAAATCTGATTCACATATTTGTTTATAAGTATTTGCATGACCTTTCCATCACTAACTAGATAAATTAAATCCAAGATATGCTGGAAGAAAAGAGTTACTTAGTACCTTTCAAAAACTCCACGGCCATGGCTGCCGACCAAATTAATAAAAAGTGTGGAGCTATAGATTATTATTCAAGCTAGATTCTATAGAAAGCAAAATAATGAAAATGGAGCTCATGATATATATGCCTTCACAAGCTCTGAAAAGTTGTGAACATAACTGGTCCTTACACAAAGAAATCTTGCCATCGTGGTTCTGGCTATCTCTTCTAATGCCTAGAACCACAAGGAAAACAAGCAAGCTTGAGCAGTGGTAGGAAGTAGGCTGGAGGGAGAAAACTCAATTAGGATTCGGACGCGCTCGCGAGCTCGATTAGGGTTCCTATCCGTTCGCAATGCGCGGTTTCGGGTAGCAATTGGGACAGTGAAGGCGAGAAATAGATGAAGAAAAGGAAAAGGAAGCAATTTCGGCGCCGATTGGAGAGAAATCGGCCGAGATCAAGAGGGAAGAGATTTCGCTGCTGATATCCAGAGAGAAGAGAAGAAAAATCGGGAGAGATGAAAATGAGAAATCTGTGAGTGGGTAGCTAATTTATATACGGCTGTAATTTCACTAACTTACAATGGATAGAACGGACATATCCATGCCTAGCGAGAAAAAGCCCTGCACGGCTTTCTTTGAAAGCATCCTTATTGGTGCATTTTTTTTATGAGCCAAAAGCAGATTATGTTTAACAACAAACACTTTTGCCAAACACCTCTTTTACTATTTAGTGCTTTTTTTGCTAAAAGCAGAAAAAAAGCAGTGCCAAACATGGCCTAGATCAATCTAAAGTCATTTATTTGCATATATTTATGTTGTCCTTTACACTTGCTTTAATTTTGGTTCAGTACATAGCTTTTACTCTATCGTAAATGTATATATATCTATAGTTTGCTGGACTTAGTCCAAGAAATGTGCATGCATCATCATTTGGGAGAGGCGACTGGGATCAGATTCTGACATCTGAAGCTGACGCTAGTGCTTTCTGCAATGGAGACCTTCCTGTGGTAGATCAGAGGTCTTTCGGTTTCTCTCTGCCCAGAAATAGGTATACTCTCTTTACTTACCCTAAAAACAGGTTTGCCAGTTTGCTACTATGTTACATGTCATGGTTTCTGTCTTCCTGCATATGTTTGAACTATGAATTACAATTTGGTTGGATGCCTTGAGTGCGTATGATTTACTAAATTTGTGCATGTTCATCTACCTACTTGTCTCTGTGTTTTTCCCCTATATTATTGGTTAGGGGGAATTCATGTTTGATTCTAGCACAAGTATAGAGAAAGATGATTTTATCAGACTCAACTGGCTATATTTAGGACTATATTTGACATAAGTATCGAGGCTTTTGAGAGGAAGCCCTGGCGGAATCCTGGAGTAGATATTACAGATTTCTTCAACTTTGGTCTGGATGAGGAAGGCTGGAAAAGATATTCTAAAGTCCTGGTAAGCACTTCCGTCATATTTCTATTCTGTTAATCAGTCACTAACTTGAGTTGATACTGCCACGTCCTGTTACTAGGATGATTATAGGCGACATATTTCTATTCTGTTAATCAGTCACTAACTTGAGTTGATACTGCCACGTCCTGTTACTAGGATGATTATAGGCGACAATCTGAATTAGCCGTGGACTTACCTCATTACGACTCAAGAGTGCAGAAACAGGCAATTAGTTTACTCTCATCCTGGTCCATGCTTTAATTTATATCAACATTATGATTTGTGTTCTGCAAGAGCTGCTTTTGCATGTGTTTGAACTCTTTATAGTATCTCAAAATGGTAGGTGAAATTGTTCAATTTTGACAGGGACATACAAATTCTCATGTTATGAAGAATGTTGAGAGAAGAGACCGAGCTTTTGAAATGGTAAACTTGATAAGTAAAATGCCTATTCTATTTCGTTAGCACTACCTTGTTAAATGTCATATCAAAATTCTGACAAAGCTATTTGTTCCAGCCAAAAGGTAGGGCAATTCATGTTGAAGGAGGAGATGGTGGGCGCGTACCATCAACAGATGTTAGGCGTCCAAGACGCCGTGATTCCAATGTGATAAAAGTATGCTGCCCTTTGTGCTGTTTATGAAGAATTGTTGTTTAATGTTACATGTAGGACTTGTTTTGATCAGATTCCCACTGAAGAGTTTGGAGATTGTGCATCTATTCCGAACAAAAAAGACCTTGAGCCTCTAGAGAAGCAGGAATTTGCACATGGCTTCATACAAGATTCTGCCAACGGCATCTACATGGGGTAAGGAAGATTTTGATGTTTTTTCCCCTGTGTTCTCTATTGATAACCTAGATAGCAATTGAATTTTTTCTCAATTTTCTTCTCTTTTATATGGTTGCTTTGAAACTCTCTCGTCCCACTTTGAATTGGATTACTTCGTTATTGGAAAGTTTGATTTCCTGCTTGAAAGACAATTGGGATTCCTCAACTTATCTCTTATTGAAAGGCTTAAAAATCCAATAGAGTTTAATGCTTTTAGAATGCACTCTACTTGTGCGGTCATCTAAGTGGTAATATCATCTATTAAGGAGGAAAAGGATACTATACAAATAGCAGCTTTCGTGAATTTTCTAGGAGTAATTCTTATTGTCTATATGAGGATTAGCGCGTAAAGTTTGTACTAGTGCACGTCTATTATATTGAAATTACTCTTGTAATTTTGCAGATGCGTTTCTCAGGCATGTGCTGTTCTAGAATATCAGGCAAAATCGGAAGCAGTCAAACTTCACAGTTATGAGGAAAAAGCAATTGCTTGCAGTGAGACTCCAGCGGAAGCTATACTTATGATGGAATGCAACAAAAATGATGGAGTTTATAGTTCCAAATCCATTGACCTGGAAGCTAAATCTGCTTCTCATGATCAGCTGAGTATATTATATACAGAGGACAAGTCTGAAGATTCAGTTGATTGGGTTTCCGTGGAAACTCTTAAAGGAAATGCCAGTGCTGCTATATCAGGTGAATGTACATCAAGTGACTCCACAATGCACACCTATAACATGGTCGCTAACAGTGGGGAAGAAAAAGTTAATAGGAAACATAGTCCTGCAATTAAAGATGCCAGCATTCCGAGTTCACTTCTCAGCAAAGAGCACCTTGAGACCAATACTTACAAGAAGTGCTGGAAAGATGCTGTTCCTACTGAAGCTAGATGCTTAAGGAAGTCAATGCATGGGTTACGTACCCATGATTATGATTTTCAGCAACATTTGTCCAATCGACTAGATCATATGTCATCATGTTACAGAAGAAGGAATAATGTGAGGAAGGCTGATGATGAAAGATGTAATGAATTCTCAGGAAAGTATTGCTCAAAAGATTACTATTTAAGGAGGAATTGGGAGGAAAGGAAGTGCTTACTCAAGGAACAAGAATTTGATAGGATGCAGAAGGAGAAATACCATTGGAGGACTAGTGGTGAACGTACCATGAGAGATGTGTCTCTGGGTAGCTGTACTCATAAGATTCCCAATTGTCAACATGTTACACGAAGAAGGGACTCACATTTCTGGCACAGAAGTGACAGAGAGACTCCTTTGTAGGAAAGGAATTTTCTTACAGGGAAAGATCGATAGAACATATGTACAGAAAAGGACATGAGCAAGAGGTTCATGAAACTTCTAGATCATTTAGAAGGATCAACCCAGATATCTTAGATTACACCGTCAGTACAAACTCTCAGAGAGAAGCAAAGGGTGTTCAGAGAAGATATAAAGACAACTATTTTTCATGTAATGACCTGCATAGAACAAGTAAAAGGAGTGATTGTGATGGGAACAGCCAGAAATATCTCGATCACAGATCAGTTGGGGTCTCATACCAAAGAAGTCTTACTTCTTACAAAGAAGGATGGTCTGCTGTAGGATCCTCAGAAAAGAATTCCTCTTTGCCAAGTAGAAAGCATGCTGATCGGATTGCAATCCCTAATCTACATGAAAGGCCATCTGTGAAAGGAAAGGATGGATATTGTGGTTCAGGCAAGAAGGATCATAAAAAATCATATAGCAAAAACTTTCTTGATTTGAGATATGGCACTGCTCTTGAAGAAGATATGGAATGCAATTGTAGCATACCTAGTTGGAAGAGAATGCACAGTCAGCTGGCTAAGAGAAGCCTCTATGGGGATAACTATGTTAACCTTAGACCTAAAGATTGTCATACTCAACCCTCTCCACTAGATTCTTTATTTAATCAGAAGTGTTGTAGACATGCAAGAGCTCTTGCTAATGGAGACGTAAGAGACAATAAATATTTGAGTATTCACCGAAATGACAATGAGTTAGCAGCTGAAGCTCCTGCTAATTTGAATACCAGAGACTATTCTGCTTCTGTTTCATGCAATTTTAAGAAGGATGTGCATGCTTCTATGGTGGAAGGGGACATACCTTTGGATGGTAGGGAAAGCAAGGTAATTTTGGTGATTCTTAGTCTATCACCTTGTATCACTGTAATTGTATATGTTGAAGATATCTGGCACTTTAACATGGCAAACGATCTCTTGATGACTTCTGTTGTTCCTTGGCAAATTCGTGATTCTTGCCCGCAGTTTACACCTTTAAGTTCATATTTCGATTTCTATTTGCTTTCTCAAGAAACCCTGGTAATTGCATCTGTGTACTAGCTGTTTTCAATTTTCATAGTGCATTTTTCATTCTTGCATGAGTAAACCACCATATCTTTAAATGAAAATCTACTCTTAAGCATCTAAGTAAATTATGCTAGAAAAGTGCTGTTGCAATTTTTAGCATGTGCCACCAAAAGTTTACGGCTTTCTTGTATTACTGAAAATGAAGCACCTAAAGGTATGATGTATTTAATGCCTAGCTAAACATTTATACGATAGCGTTGTAATTCCCGTTTGCGTAATGTTTTTATCTATCTTGATTTCTCTTGTAGAAGGTGACACCATCTTAGAGGAAGAAAATGGTGCCCTATAGATGCTTTGATACTTGGGGAATGACATTGTTCAAATGATAGCACACACACTATCACACAATAGATTGATTTATTGATGGTTTCTTGATAGGTATTAAGTGAATTTGTTCTTGGCCTAGTTAGCCTTGTTGTTGGACCAGTTGGACTTTGTGCAAAAAATAAGCAATAGTGCCGTTCTGTTGTTGAAGGCTTCAGTGTAGTCATACATTGCTTGTTCTCCGTAAGGGATTTGTAAAAAGTACGATATTAATAATCTCCATTGCTAACTGATTTTCTTTCTTGCAACTTTGATTGTGAAGGCAATCCCTTTCATGTGGCTTAGATGTTAGTGGACGGATCTTTGAAATTACATTTATCTGTTAGTCCATTTATTTTTCTATAAATATTATCTCTCTTTTTTGTTATTTTCTTGTTTCAGTCTTGCGTTTCACTTGGTTGAAAGAAATGTATGAACCTCTTCTTTTCCATGTCTTTAGTGAAGTTTGTCTGCACTGTTTCCAACTTGACACTTGCAGTATTCAATGTGCTCTACTAACTTGATAGTTGCTTACATTTTTAATCTTGTCTTAGATTAAGTGCTAAGCCTGCTCTTAATTCTGTGCTTTTTATGAAAGAAGTATTATGAAAACCTGTATTACCATACTAAGATTTGAATGACAAAGAGGTGAAGTCTTCTTGCAGCTATTTGCTGCATCTTACATCTTTTTCATTGAACAGTTCCTGTTGTTATTCAGTTAGTGCTTGAAGCCTATGGCAGGAATTCTTGCAAACTTATTATATAAAGAACTTTCATTTTATCTGTCAGGACAAGTAGCTGATAACATTACTATTTTTATGTGTAATAGGAGGTTTTGTTAGCATATTGTGTCCTTGGTTAGAAGTATAATTGAGAAAGTTCTGGTTTCAATAATGTATTGGAGGTCTGCTATTGTCCATGGGGGATGTTGTATTGTCCATGGGGGATGTTGGAAGCCTTATGAATTTATTGAGGCTTATATGTATTAGATAAGGCTTTTCTGAGGTGTTAAGAGCTCAAGAAAATTTCTGATAATTTGTGGTCATTATCTTTGTAGATGACATAGCTATGTAGTGATTAAATATTCATAATGCTGATGTGTGATAATGAGATGCTTGATTATCTCGCACACTGCCTCTGTTTGATGGTTGTTGTTGATGACATCTACAATTAGCAATACTAACAAGTAAGAGGTGGGGTTTTAAAAATTCACTGAAGCATTGATGTAGTCTTAGAGATTGCAATTTCAGTACATATTACCAAATTTACATGTTCACTCTGCTTGTCCTAAAGTTTCTTTATCTTGAAGGATGTCCTATCATGTTATTTTTAAATCATTATATAATTCTTTATGTACCGCAAGCTTTTACTACATGCAAATAGTAGAAAGCTGTGTTGCACTGCATTTTCTATCTATGCACATATCGAGATGATTATATGCCTTCTGAGATAAGGCTGAATGGGGCTAGCTGTACACTGTTGTTTTGATTACTGTGAAACATGTGAGGGAAGCTGCTTCTTTTGAGGTCTGAATTCATTATTGCTTGAAAGAGCCAAATTTAGAAAATTATGGATGGATATCAACTGAGTCTTCATAACTCTTATCCAAAGTCAGAAAATTGATGACTTGGATTGAGAGTTATGAATTAATTTGAATTTGACAGTGTCACTATACAACCTTAGGTTGCATACTTACTTTTTTGAGTACTTTTTTGAGTATGGTCCATAGGTGCACCTATTATGTCATGAATATTTAAGATTCTGTAATTTTCGGATAAACTCAGATCTTTGCCTGAATTATTCATAGATGAACTTTTTGCTATTTACTTTCTTCTATGTGCTGTCATTTGCCATGCAGTATAAAATGGGGATGGGTGAAAGTGGTCCTTCCTGTAGGTTTTTGCATTGCTATTTAAACATGAGGTAAATTGCTTTGACAATCAGGTTCGTCAAGGAAATGAAATACGGTTTTCTGATTTGTCAAGATCACCTAGGCTAAAGTTTTGTTAGACATTTTATGTTTAGTATCACTTTGTTCTTGTTGACTTGACAAGTATTATCTGTTATGTCTTGTTGTGAATCTTGAGACTTTATGTTTCAATTGGCATAATTGTATGAATCATTTAACTAAGTAGTACTGTTCCGTTTACTGGACATTAAGGCACTTAGAATGCCACAGTATGCTTGTAGCTCAAAATCGGATTTGCTAAGTCATCTCATGTTTATTATAACTTCTGGGCATTATCGTCTTATCTACTACTTTTAGTAGCACCAGGTTGTTCTTTTCATTAGCTCATTGAAGTTATGTTTGTTCATTACTGCATTAACCTTTTCCTGCAGCTCCATGGAAGATGCGATGAGCTTAAAGGTGGCTGCCATGGTTACAGCGGGCAAGAAAATGGGATCAACAAACGTCTAAAGCGTTCAGAAGAATCTTGCGATAGGAAAGAGATATTATGTCATCAGTTGAAAGATGAATTGGTCTGTGCTAAGCCAAGCTATGTGGAAGGGAATGGATTGAGAGACCGAAAGTCTTCAGACAACCTCCTCTCTAGGAATTGGAGTGACAGACAGCAAAATCAAGTAGATCAGGAAGACGAGGAGCTTGAAGAGGGAGAGCTGATAGAAGAACTGGGTAAGCCAGGCACAGACCCTGGCAAAAGTAAAGAAATTTTGGGAAGAAAAACTGCATTGCAGGTAGTTGAATCTAGCAGTTCAAATAGTTTGAAGGTGAAACAAAATCAGTCAGAAGAGTTGACATTTGCCAGTAAGATCAAGGGGAAGTATGATGATAATCATTTACTTGAGGCACTGGCAAGGATGGAGAAACGTAAGGCAAGGTTCAAAGAGCCAATTGTACAAAAAGAGAGTCCTGTAGGAATTCCAAGCATTAAGATAGGCGATGTAGTTGAAATGGATGAATTAAAGGAGGTGAGGCCTGCTAGAAAACGACGTTGGGGAGGCAGTTAGGTACTGCACCAATGAAGATGTTGCAGATGCTGAAGAGCCTTGTGTAATGTTTTTGACACTGATGAGTGATGACACAGCAAGAATTAGGGGAGAACTGAGGTAATAAAGATGTTCTAGCCAACTCAACAAGATGGGTCCCCACGTTGATCTGATCGATCAGATTCTCACCGCTCAGGTTGCCAGATATTTTTTAAATTATACTCAGTATACTATTGTAGGAAACTAGGATCAAAGATGTGATGGATTGACTGCATGCCTAAGTCATATTTAAATGACTATACTTTGCTGGGATTACAATGTGGTGAAGAATTTTTTGCGTGTAGATATTTCTATTCAAACACATCATTTGGAGAATGTTGATCTGTGCGAATATTATTTATTTCGGAATTGATACTCAATTCATTATGAGAAAGTTTCAATTTGTGTTCCTCGTTCATAAAATATATTCTGATCAACTATTGTTGTGATTTATGTTGTTCACATCCAGTATTTCTGTGTTTACTTTTGCTGCTCCTTTTGAAACTGTGTAGGTTCAATTTTAACGTAGTGCATGTATTGTTGATTTTGTGGAACTAATAGCAGTATCGTAAGGGAAGAGGCATAGTGCATGTATTGTCCACAACTTTCACGTTCGTGATTTTATCACTTTGAGGTCTTAACTTCAAATTTTAAATTAGTAGATATAACCTAAAATATGAAATATTATACATTTCAAATTTTATACTGTTTGAATATGTTTGATATCGTTTCGTAACACTACCAATTTTGCATGTTTATAGGTTGTTCATTTTATCGATCTTTTGATACAGGTTCAAAACATATATAACTAATATAAATTCAAATTTTACAAGTACTTACTTTCTGGATTATTTTTAATGAATTTAAAATTAAACTTAAAATCTAAATATATAAAAATATTACGACAAGACACGGCTGCATCAGTCTGTCTCTGAGTTCTTATTAGTTATTCCTGCAATGTGAGGTAGGTTATACGTATGAGTTATTTTATCACTCTGCTGCGTATGATGTTGGTGTGAACGACTGAACGTTTCAAAAAAGAGTGAAGGTGTTTTATACAGATGCTCAGAGATTTTTTTTTTTCTTGAAGGATGCTCTGAGAGATTTTAATGAATTTTTATTTTTTTTTCTTTTTTCTGAGTAAGGTCATTTTTGCTAATATCTTCTTTTTTCTCTCCTGTTGGGAATTTGTCTCAGGGATCAGGGAAGAAACAAGCACGCCCCTGACGTGGTCTTTTGCGAGCCACTCTCCATATTTCTCAGAGGAGTTTTTTCTAATTCCAATATTACCTTCCATATTCTTCAATATTCACCACAGCATTTTATCATGAACTTCAGAATTATAAGGGTAGTTTTGTAATCATCCAGTTAACCGTTTTATCCGTCAGAGAAAAAGAAGAGCTTCCTGCCTTCCCAGCAATGGTTACTGACGAGAACCTCCAGAGGAAGCAATGCAGCTCTTCTCCTCTTCAACCCCAGCAGCAACTACTACTAGTAAACCCCAATTCCCTCTCTACTGTTCTCCCAATTCTCTCAACTCTTCTACTCCAAAGCCTCTCTCCACCAAACTCCCCTTCGCAGCTTTCCCTCCTCTCTCACTGATCACCAAACTCCCTCCCCGGCTTTCAGCCCCTTCTCCACCTCCTCCGTTGCAGGAGAAAATCCTGCCTTCTGAATCCGATGACGAAGCTGATTATGAAGATAATGATGAAAATAAAGAGAGTGGAGAACTCAAACCTGAAGGGAAATCAAGAGAAGTCAGAGGTTCTGAGGGCCAACTTGCCGTTCGTAGACCTGTGAAGAAGGTGTCTATGGAGAAGGACTTGGGACCTTCAGATGATGATTATGATGATGATGGGTATAAGAGTGATGCTGAAGAGGAGTTGGGGGCTTCTTCGAGGATTGATAAGGGATTATCAGATATCGCTAAGAAGATGCCCATATTTGAGCCTGAGAGAGTGGCAGATGCTCCTGAGAAAACGCCCCTTGGGATAAATTTGGAGCTTGCGCTCTACAAGGCGAAGGTTCTTACTAGGAATTTCCAGTTTAAGGAGGCTGAAAAGATCCTACGCAAGGTACGCTGCCAAATTTATAGAAATTGGTAGTGCTTATTTTAAGTGATCTAGTTAGTGCAGCTTGTTAATTTCCAAATGCATGCCAACGTTATGTGGCAAGAGTTTATATCCATTTATTTACCTACTTGTCATCATAATCGGTGGCTAAATTGACTCCTCAGCCAATAAGAATGCGCAAATACATAATTTGTTAGGTTGCCTATTATAGATGCTTCTGGGTTCTGGCTAAATCAAGTTTACTTGGTTGATGGTAAATACAGAGCAGTTAGTATGAAAGATTGCAATTCTGCATCACGAGTTTTGATACATATACAACCTGATAGGCTTTAGTTCCTAAGTGATTAATTGGTACCTTTATACACTAAAGCTTAGATTTCTTTGGTTCCGGATGTCCTATTCCCGTGTTTCTTACTTTAGTCTAGACACCTGTTGCTATAGAAGAAGATGTATGTGCATGTCTTGATTGAGTTGTTCCTTGTGAGAGAGTTAATTGCTGATTTTCGTTAAACAAAAAATTGCGGAAGTTGCCTAACTTATGGAGTTTGAGGACCCATTTCTAAATTCTGGAAGTTGATATTGGATATAATGCTATCTAATGCAGCTATGTCTTCTCAGTGCATTTTTTATTGGCCTGAAGATGGACGACCGTATGTGGCTCTTGGGAAGCTTCTGAATAAGCAATCAAGATTTGCAGAAGCAAGATCAGTGTATGAAAGAGGATGCCAAGCTACACAAGGAGAAAATCCCTTCATTTGGCAGGTCTTCACCTTATTTGCAACCTACTTTGTTAGCTCTTGCTCTTTCCCATGAAAATGTGCATGTAACTTTGAGGACGTACTCATTTCCTTTACAACACCTCAAATTGCTTTGGCACTATCGTTTGCCCATTTTTAGATATGCTATGCTACAGAGATATCAATGAAAACAGTAGTATTTGTTTGTGAATGTAAAATTTCTTCTGGATTTTCACTATGAAGATGTTAAAAGTTAAGAAATAAAAAAAGTAGTTAGAGGCTAGTGTTAACTCTCGATGTGCCATCTCCAGAAATAAGTTGAGGAAACATGTGCCATCTCTCGATGCTCACTGTAACAGATTATATTGTGATGCTCGTCATTGCTCTGCAGCGTTATGAGCTTCGAAGTATGCCTCATTATAATTAGTAGTGCAGACTCTGACAATCTTGTAACGTTATTTCATTTTGTCTGCATATAAATTCTAGATGTTTGATGTATGTTATAATGCAAAGCATTTGTTTAGAAAAAATGTTGTACCACTTAGCTATTCAATGTATCATAAATTGAGTTTGAGTAAAAGCACTAATGAATTTGGTTTGCGAAATGGGCTCATATCATGTTATATTAAAGATGATAGTAATTGAAGCACATCTAATTGGTGCATTTTTCATATTTCATGCGTAGTGCTGGGCTGTATTGGAGAGTAGGGTTGGAAACACACGGAGAGCAAGAGAATTATTTGATGCTGCAACAGTTGCAGATAAGAGGCATGTTGCTGCTTGGCATGGTTGGGCTATTTTGGAGTTAAAACAGGGAAATATAAAGAAGGCTAGGAGCCTTCTTGGGAAAGGACTTAAATTTTGTGGTGGAAATGAGTACATATATCAAACACTTGCTTTGCTTGAGGCTAAGGGAAACCGATTCGAACAAGCTCGATATTTATTCCAACAAGCAACAAAGTGCAACCCGAAAAGCTGTGCCAGCTGGCTTGTGTGTGTTATCTTTCTTTTGTTCTAATTAATATTCTATAATTACATAACTTGAATCTCATCCAGGCATGGGCTCAAGTGGAAATGCAGCAGGAGAACAATCAGGTTGCCAGGCAACTGTTCCAGGTCAGAATCCCCTCTTCAAGATTCCTTGCTTAACCTCTGTTATGATATCTCTTGTGTAGTTTTCTTATAGCGAATTGAGTACTCTTGAAATAGAAGGTTCTGCCTCCCATATCTGAAGGTTCGATGCACATTGTCATAAGAATAACATAGGGCCACAATTTTACTGTAAACACTATATGATTTCACTGTAAACACTATATGATTTCGCTGAACAATATGGTATTGAAATCATAATTCATATAAGAGTTGTAGGGCATCTCTCATAGATATGAGACTGCACGACTGTCAAACTTAATGTTAACATCTTCTTAAAGATGGTAGGGGGAATGCAATCTGTTCTAATAGAGTAGGTGCTAAGGCAAGATTATTAAAATTTCGATTTAAATTTTAAAATCCTACGATTTTACAATTTTACATCAACAAAACGATCATATTTTTAAGTAAAATCATTTTTTGAGTAAATCCCACCTGGATCTCGATTTAAATCTTAAAATCTGTAAAATCTCGATCTTTTTATGATTTTACTTCTGAACAAAAATTTGTAATTAACTGAATTTGAGAGGGCTTTTTGTAAAATTTTTAATTAAAGTTTTTTGTAAAATTTAAGAAGGTTTTCTGTAAAAGTATAATTTTGATAGATTTTTTATAAATATAGAGGTGTTTTTTGTAAAATTTAAAAGAAATTTTTTCAAAATTTTGTAAAGTTACTGAAAAAGTTTTTAAAAATATTAGAAAATTTTTTATAAAAAATTCTTAATGGTATTAAAAAAATATTTATAAAATTTATCAGTATGTAAAATCTTATGATTTTACTTTAAATCCTGATTTTACGATCCTACTCAAGCTGACAATTCTAACTAAAATTTCAATCTTGACGACATTGTGCTATGGTGTTGGTTATTCAACTTTCTGATGGCTGAGTAGGGAGTGTTATTTTGCCTAGTAGTGCAAAGGAGTTTACAAGTACCCTTAAAGAGTAAAGTATTTTCTCTTGTATATTGGAGCCGAGGATTTTTTTTTTCTTTTATTCATTCCATATCTTTATATATCAATACAGCTAGCTTTTATGTAGGGATATATTGGTTATTGTGGTTAGGTGGTTGCAACAAATTAAAGGCCAGTAAGCAAGGCATGTTGCATGAAAATTTCAGATCAATGGTGTACTTCTAATGCTGTATTATAGACGCTAAGGCATTCAATTCAAGGTAGTTATATCTCCTGTTGAAGAATTGTTTTCTTGAAAGATTGAGAAACAACAGACAGGCTTAGATCAGATGGCTGGCAGCGTAATACGTTATACTTCTTCAAATAGACAGAAGAAACGCTTCTTATGTTGTAGTTTAGGATTCTAGGATCAAGATTCCCAACATGATTGAAGCTGCATAAAGATAACTGACACCAATGTCTAACATACTAAACAGCATATGCTTAGATCAAGCATTGCAACACAATATAATAGAAAAACTTTGGCTTTATGAACTTCCTCTAACTTTGCACACTTTTTTTACATGTTGGTGACCTGCTTTAGCCTAAATAATTTTGGTTACACCATTTTTCAAGACTAAATGAGTTTTGCATATGGATCATCATGCAGAAAGCTGTCCGAGCTAGTCCAAAAAATAGATTCGCATGGCATGTTTGGGGCTCGTTTGAAGCTAATCAAGGCAATATCAACCAAGGAAGGAAACTTCTTAAGATTGGTCATGCACTGAACCCCCGAGATCCTGTTCTACTCCAAACACTTGCACTTCTGGAATATAAGAATTCTTCTGCTAATCTTGCGCGTGTACTATTCAGGAAAGCATCTGAACTAGACCCAAGACATCAACCAGTATGGATTGTAAGTTCATTATTTCTTTGTCTATGCTTTTTCTTTATCCAGAATCTTCAACTATAGTTAATTCCTCCTGCAAAGCGGTAAGTAGACAAAAGCTGCTTTGAGGATAAATGTTCTTAGATAATGAAGAACATATTTTTATCCTTAGAAATTCTGCATATAAATTTAGATAATTATGTTTATGTAGGCTTGGGGTTGGATGGAGTGGAAGGAAGGGAATCTGAGCACTGCAAGGGAACTTTACCAACGTGCTCTCTCAATTGATTCAACAAGTGAAAGTGCAGCCCGTTGTCTTCAGGTACGGAATCACCTTTGTAGGCATGCTTCATGACTTGGTTTATACAAACTTTCCTTCTCACGACAGAGGCAGTTGCTTTTCATAATGTGAGGTGTTTTCCTTAGGATTAAGAATTTCTTGACACCAGACCCAGCAAAAAGCCTCCCAACAAGTCGGGCACAGCTGACGCTCTTGATTAGATAGTTATAATGTGCAACACACATATCAACATGTCCAGAATTTAAGAATACTTCTTCAAGTTACAAATATGAACTTATGTCCTCCTTCGCGATACAGTATGGGAGCTATATATCATGACACCTTTTGCACTTTAATTCCTTTGCATATCTTTCATTCATCACAATCCCTATCATACATGTATGAGTATCGCTATGAGAAGTGTGGAGTAAGAGCTCCAAGTGGTAACTAGAATCACTTGAATGTAGTGTGTTAGCTATTGAGAGGTTAACAGGATGTTTTCCTTTTAAACTAGCTACAAGAGGAAATTATCTTTTCTTGATCTATTCTACTGAGGATTAATTAGCCAGAGTAATGCACTTACAGATTATCTAGTAGCTGTAACAGCATACAGAAACTCATAAAGTCACTGATCATTCTGAAAACAATCATTAAACATCTGATGTAGCATAATGTTTACTTGTCCAGGCTTGGGGAGTCCTCGAACAGAGGGTCAGAAACCTTTCAGCTGCAAGAAGACTATTCCGATCTTCACTGAACATCAATTCCCAGAGCTATGTGACATGGATGACCTGCGCATCACTGGAGGAAGAGCAAGGAAATACAGTACGGGCGGAGGAAATTCGGAATATGTACTTTCAACAGGTTAGCATGACAATAAGTTCCTCGTCGAGTCATCTACATATCACTGGTGTCTCAGTTTGTGAACAAGGTCACATATGTTTGAGATTATTGTTTTTAGCAACCTGTACAAATCAACCTAGTTTCAAGTTCTGTCATAAAAGAATATTTAAGGTTATAGCATCTAGAGATTCTGCACCTCTGGTTTTGTTGTCATTAAGTGAAATGGTATCAGCACTTACTTTTGCTATTCAAAGGCATCAAAGAAACAGAAATACTTTTACATGTGTTCCAGAAAGCTGTGTTCTCACTCCGATGCTTGGGTTTCCTTAATAATAAACTGGTAGAAGCATGAAAATGCTTATGTTATCTACCTTGCAGTATTTTTTATTCTGTTTTTACCTTCAACCTCAGTGAAACTTCTCACTGAGCAATGCTAGTGACATAATATATCTTCTTACCTGCATAGCACTTTCAAGCTAATTCCTTTTTCTATTGACAGCGAACAGAAGTAGTGGATGACGCTTCATGGGTTATGGGTTTCCTTGACATTCTTGATCCTGCTCTTGATAGTATAAAGAAACTGCTAAACTTGGAGGAGAGCTCTGATATCAAAAGCCAGGTTCATTTTCAAAAAGAAATGAACAACAGCTCTACTGCAGCTCCAGCTAGCTCTGATCTAAATATCGGCAGTTTGGGAAGTGAATATACTGAGGATACAAGTGAGTTTGACTTAGACAGATTCATAAAAGAGAAGCTTTCTCTTGATGCTTCTACTCTAGATGAGTTGATGAGCTTGTCTGAGCAGAAGAAGGATAACAATTCTCCTATGAAGATATGGAGACGAGAGAGGAAAACTTAACTCTAGCTTATGAAAGCCATGTCATTTGAGGTATATACATCTTGTTGAAATTCTGTTATTAAGACTTGAAGGAAAAACATCTGCAACTATTCCAAATCCATTTTTGACTTGTATAAACTTTTGTATTATATAAGTTGCTGCACTTGTATCATGTATATATCAAATTCGCGACACTTGTGTAGCGCCTCCAATGATACTTTAATATCCTTCTTTCTTCTCAGTGTAACTCCTTATTATGGGAACATGGTTCTGAATGAATGTAGAACAGAAATATGTAGGGATAGGTATCTCATAGGAACTTCATTTTCACTTTGAACTTAATCAGAAACATCAAGTGCATATACAAACATCTCCCAGCAATGCTAATATCTTAATTTCTCAAGGAGGGACAACTTATTTTGGGCATGTTCATACCGGTCTTAAAATAATGTTTTTTTGAAAGTGAGTTTAGAATTGAAATTGAGTTTTTCAAAAATTAAATGTTTGCGTTTATTTTGTATTAACATGAGTTTAAAATTAAACTTATTAATTTTAAAATTTGAATTTCGAGAGTGAGTTTTTGGTGGATAAAATTTAGTTTAAATTTTGTGTTTATTTTAGTTTAAAAGTCAAAAAAGTTGAAAATGAATTTGAAAAAAGCGTATGTTGAGTGTAGGTAAACAAGCCCTTTTGGCGTTTAGAAGATCTATGGTAACTAAACCTTTAGAGAAAAGCAGTAAGGGTGCGTTTGACATCCCGTTTGAAAAACTGTTTTTTAATTTTTTTTCATTTCATATTTTTTAATATATATTTTATAGATATTTAGAAAATTTATTTAAAAATTTAGATAGTGTAGAAAATTTTTATCGTAATGAAATTTTTTTATTACATAATTTTATTATTTTTTTGGAAGTAAAAAAAATAAAACTTATTTTTCAAAAAAAATAAAATATTTTCTATTTTAGAAAGAATCTATTTCATAAGTAATTCTAAATGCACAAATTTATATTATTATTTTAGCTGATGGACAGCCACTGAGTCAAAAGTACTAAAGAACTCATTCCATCTGCTTTGTACTCGCCACTACTCTCTGTTAGTTATCAAAGAGCATACGTGTTATGAAGATGACACTCCGCTGAGAAGAACAAAGCATTTTCATCTTCAAGGACATAAGGATCAGGCCTAGTTGTGGAATAATTCATGGGATTGCTGGTAAACTAACAGAGAGAACTGGCTCAAGTTATGTAAATCCTTGCAGAAAACGTCATTTGATTGTGGGTCCTTAGCTAAAATGTTGCCGGCATTCACTTAGCAAGTTGAACTACTTGTTTGTCGATGAGAAAGAAGCTCTCCGGCAAGTGATCTTATCATATATTTGCTTTTAACTACTCAGGTAATAAAAAAGATTAACACTTTCAGTGCTTTCCTATCTTCCACAGTTATGATAGCATCACGACAGAGTCCAAGTGTAGTACAGTCAATGCTGTAAGACCTCAATCACTATTAGTTCTTGAAGACCATGGACAACTTGGTCTAAATTTGTGATGATATCCAATAAATGAGCGTAAGGTGGTAAGGCTGTTGTCAAGTGGTGGCACTTTGGATTAATTAACTCAAAACAACATGTAAATAATTTTTTCACTTTGTCAGATGAAAGGAATAAGTGTCAGGGACAGGATCATGAGGAATCGATGAGCAAAAGATCATGATAGATAAGATCAATCTTCAGGAATCAAGTACTTCATAGCAATCTCTTTTTGAGTTTTGAGTGTATTAATAGTAACTACTCTTTCTCTTTCTCTTTCTATAGTCGGTGAAGATTATCATCCTGTTTCAGATCGTAGTATGCGGTTGTATGTAAAAGTTCATCTAAAATGTAAGACTTTTGTTTTTCAGGAGCGCACCATATGCGGTTAACTCAGACACTCTTTTATGACAAGAAACCATCAGGTAAATGCTGGCCTGCTCTCGATAGAACTTAGATGCTTTCAGAAAGTAAGAACCGTTATCAGTTCCAAGGTTTGATAGATATGGAAAAACAAAATTTTCCGAATCTAAGATGAAACTTGAGAGCTTTGCAGTTATATCAGTTACAGAAGACTCACCATACCAGATGATTCAACATCTCAAAGGACTATCCATAAAAAGACTATCAAGCAATGCTGCATAATATAAACTTCAAATGAGTAGCAGAATTGAGTTAGCACAGATTGAGTTTATGACTATCTTATTTTCAATAAATCCAGCAGGAAACCATCTTATATATAACAGATTTCATGTGAACTTTACAAAAGAGACTAGCGCCAGAGGTAACTTCACCGAACTGGTTAGCTTACTTGATTTAGCACACCCCTTGGACCTATTTCCTTCCAGGGTCGTGTGCACTACATCAAGCTTAAGAACCAGTTTTAAAGTACAGCTGGAACCTTTTCCCAGGGTAACCTAACCAACCTATATGTTAAACACCTGAATGAAGCTGCATTAGCTAGACATAACGCAATCAGTCATTCATAACATGGTCTGCGACAGCAATGCATGTATAATGAACCCGCACCATGTCTTACTGCACCCAAAATCCAGAGAGCATATATCCCTAAGACTGTAAAGTCAATATCATGAAAGTTCTCAGTGTATATAAGAGTAGTGTCAGCTGCAGATATGTTAGCTATCTTCTATAAGCCCTCTCTCCCTTTCTCTCTTATTACAAAAGCAAACTCGTGCATCCGTTATGGCCAAGAACCTGATCATTAGGGAATATGATAGCAAAAGAGACTTGGATGCAGTGGAGAAGCTTGAGAGAAGCTGTGAGATTGGCTACAAGAGGGGGTTCTCCATCATCACCAGCATGATGGGAGACCCAACATGTAGAATAAAGTTTTATCCTCTTCACGTCATGCTGGTAGGTGAAGTAACTAGTACAAAAGTGCTCTTTTCTCCCTACCTTATAGCATGAAACATGTTATAAATGGTAGATATCAGACCGTGCGTATAATATTCCTTTATGCTTTTTGTTACTGTAAGTTTGAATAAAAGGCACTTGTACAGCAAAGTGAATTGCCAAAAGAAAGAGCTAATTGTGTAAGTGTTCTTTTTCAGGTTGCTGAAATGGTTGGAAACCAAAAAGTTGTTGGAGTAATAAGGGGTTGCATAAAGAATGTGGGTACTGGACTAGGAGCAGGATATGTGATGATGGGTTGCATCCTTGGTCTTAGGGTTTCTCCTAAGCATAGGTTTGTCAATCTTCGTTCATCACGCATAAGTGCCATGCATGGATTTCTTCTTAAGATAATTGATGTCATGATCCACTTTAGCAATTAGTAACTACCATTTTGATAAAATAGATGTAATGAACAATTTACTTGCTTTTCATATGTTTCTTCTGAAATTCCTTCTTGACTGTAGGCGAATTGGAATTGGATCAGCACTAGTGGATTCAGTTGAACGTTGGGCCATAAAAAATGGAGCACAATACTTATTCCTTGCTGCTGAGAGGAGCAACATTGCCTCAATCAACCTCTTCGTCCTAAAGTTCCACTACAAACACCTGAGGTCCCTCACAATAATTATTCATCCCGTTAGCAGCCGGTCTAGAAAGAACAATCCATCTCCAAACATCAAAATCCAGAAGCTCACTGTTGAAGAAGCCATTTCTCTATATAACGATCGGCTTGGAAGGGATAGACTTTTCCCTAGTGATATTGAAGCCATTCTCAAGAAAGAACTCAGCTTAGGCACATGGATATCATACTTTGATGACAACCAACCCAATGGCTTACTCAGCAATGAAGATCATCCTGACATACGGAAGAAACTTCCGAGGTCTTGGGTGATAGTCAGCATGTGGAAGACCTTTGAAACTCATAAACTTCAAATAGAAGGGACTCCAGTAGCAAAATGCTTTAGCTCCACATTGACCTATTTGAGATTAAATTTTTTGCCCTGCTTGAAGATGCATTCTTCTAATGAGTTCCTGTCTAGGCAATTTGGATTCATGCTTTTGTACGGGCTTTATGGTGAAGGAGAGAAACTTGGAGACTTAGTAAAATCACTTTGGTGCTTCGCGAGCAATATGACTAGAAAGATAGTTGACTGCAAAGCAATTGTCACTGAGCTGGGAGCTGGTGATCCTCTGAGAGAGCATATACCAAGTTCTTTCACTTCTTGCATCAATGATCTTTGGCTCACAAAGAGAGTCAACTACAATAGTTACGAAACTGATGAAAACTGTTTGTTGGCTGATGACCAGGTTTGCTCATATGCATTTGTCGATCCTCGAGACTTTTAGAGACTGTAATAGTTTGCTGATGACTGCTGTAAGTCAAATTATCTTCCTGTCTGGCATTTCATTCTTGGCATGTTATTCTTCAACACCTGAATAAAGTAACACATGAAAAAGTTCAATCATGCAAAGTGAACAACAGTGTACAGGAAAAAAGATCTTCTCTCAGACTAGGTAGGAGAAAATAACTATTGAATAAGTCAAAATCAAATAAAATTGCCGTTCTTTAGCTCCCTGAGCGTAACTAAGGTATACACCAACGAATGCCAGAAAGAAACTTCCTAAAATATTTATATACAGCAGTCATAGAGTTCCATTATCAAAATACAACAGAAAATGTAAATTAGAAATAAATCTAACAATTTGCAAAGTTCTCCCCAGGATAGTGCCTCATTCTGCACAGAAATATGAGCTGATATATAAGGCCATATATGATTGCCACCAAACTGTTGCATTGATCTGTAGCAACTGAAGTACCTCAACTTGAAATGAGACTCAACCACTAGAATAACATGGATCCAAATTCTGGTCTTACATGGTTACTGTAGGAAAAAATTGCTTCATTTCCCCAAAAACTCAGCTAAGGTTCATCATCTTTACAGCTTCCTGCTTCATTCAGAAGTACTCACACACTGTATGCTTAATTTATAATGCTGACAATAGTAAAGTTTACAGAAACTAGGGACTAAATGTAAACACTAACATTAAAAGTACCACCCTTAATTTTTCTCTTAATCAAAGCAAGAATCTTGTAAAAATCCTCTGCTCCCTCCACATCTTTTGCTTTCTCAAAAAAACTTCAACTTTTTCGTTCTTCATTGTTTATGTCTATATCCTATAGATCATAAATATTTTGTTCTATTTATGAAAGCTGAAGTCGTCAAGTTTGATCTCGATGTTGACCTCACTAATTTCATTATCTGCCGAAGGATACAGATAATGTTGAACCAAGTGTGTTTGGTTATCGATAAACGCATCAAAAATATAAAACACATTTAAAAGTTTTACATAAACAATAAGAAAATTGAGGTAAGAATAAAGCAAACACAAGAGATTACGTGGAAACAAACAAAAAAAAATTCCACAGAAAGACAAGCTTACTTCAAGAAAATTACTAATTCACAGCAATTTTAAACTCGTGTGTTACACTTTAAATAGAAAGCTCTTTTGTATCTCTCACATTCACTTAAATATTAGATCGATGCTCCGAATGAATGCCACTCATGCATATATATAATATGCCCAAAAAAAATCTTGAATTTCTGAATGGTTGGCATTTCATCTTTTAATTAATTGTGTAAGTTAATTATCCAAGTCATTTGGTATTTCATCTTTCAATTAATGACTCAAGTCTCTTGATCTTCCACATTCCTAGTGATGATTTAAATTTCTTATCCCTTGACATTCTAACTTCTTTAATGATGGTTCATCTTTTGACTATTGGCCTTCCATTTTTTGAATGCATATCTAATGCGTACATGTTCCAAAGAACCATTTGCTAATGTTTGCAATGTGACTTCACATTCTAACAATTTTTTCTCTTAAAGACACCTTCTAAATTGCAACTCAATAATAAAAGAAACCAATACATAAGTGTGAAAATTCGATTACACTGAAAATAGATAAGTCTGAGAGTAGCAAGACTAGTATGTATGCCAACTAACTTTCTTGACCTTATACTTTACTGTTGCTTTTTTTTCGACGAGTCTATTGATTATACCTTGAAGTGATTTTCTTTTAGTTTTTTTAACTACAATCACTTTCAATACAACCGTCCATTGTGATTCGATATAGAGATCTATAAATTAATAACTTGTCAAGGATTACTATCTTGGTTAAGACATCCACAGATTTTATTTTGTAGAAATCTTAAGCATATAAATATTCCAATTAAAAACCACCTCTTGTATAAACAGTACTGAATATCTTTGTATTTTATTCTGAATGAAATGCTGAATTTTTTACAAGATATAAGTCAATTTGGCTATCACAAAATAAAGACAGTATCTCTTATGTTTAGCCAAGTTTTTCTAATAATATCTTCATCTAAATCCCTTACTTACTATAACATCTATAGTTATGTGGACTAAGGAAAGCTATAGCTGAAAATAGTGGCCTTTATATGCAATGTCTTTTTTTTTTATTTTTTTTCTTCTTCTTTCTCCTCACATCTCTACTCTACCCGAACCCATCAACCCTCCTCCTTTCAGCTCCTCTCCGGCGTGAAATCAATCCTTCTCCGGCGACATTTATCTCATTTCATTTTCTCAAGTCATCATCCTTTTTCTTTCTGATAGAATTCACAGTTTTTCGGCGAGTTACACCGCGCGGGACAAAACTAGAGTTTTAGTACGGCCATTTCATCGGCAATCGGGCGACGGTAAGTAGTTAGAACATTCCACTCTACTTGCTAAGTCTTTTTTCTTATTTAATTGCGTTGTTTTTCAGATCCGGCGGTTGTTTTTGAGTGAGTTCGCCGCCGAACGTTGTTTCGTCAATTCCGGCCGCCGGCGATAAAAATTGAAGCTCGGGTTCTACTAGTAGTACCGCTCCTTGTTACCGCTTTGAACGCTCTTAGCCGGAACCTTAGCTCGCTGAGATTCGACGAACTTTTTCGGCGAACTTATAGATGACTCGGTTATGTAAGTTAAAATTACTTGCATCGCATATTTAAAATTGTTGTTAGAGTAATTATTAATTCATTCGTTCTAAGAAATTGTTGGATTGGAAATAGATGAGTTGTTACCGATTTAAGTTGTTTCAGAATCCGATCGTCTCTTTTGAGTTTTGAGTTGGTAAGCTCTCTAACATTGCTAGTAATGATAGTTAGTTGAGTAGTGGATTAAAATGAAATTATTGGTTGAATAGATATGTCGTTATATGTAATAGGATTTTATGAGAAATTTTGAGTTGGGCTTAGCGTGAAACAGTCGACTTGGGTGATTGTTAGGATTGCAGATGAGAGTTACCGTGCCTTTCTTTTTCTACTGTTATCGTTAGGCTGCTTAGCACATGTAACAATCAGTTGGAACCTCAGCACACCTTGTAATTTCTCTTACATATTATGATTTATCCTGCATGCTACCTATGCCTGTACATGCTTATGCTGATATCATATTTATAGTTATTTCTAACATGTTGCATATTGTAGAATATATGGCATCATTATGAGAATAATGCAATATACATGTCAATGCTTATCTTTTGTATATGTATGAGTATAATTATAATAGCATTGAAAGCATTGGGCATAACATATTTATTGTGTGAAAATCTATTATGTTGTACCTACTGCATTAGTATATGACAATATAGAATCTGCCAAGTATTATCATAACCTATTATATTATAGATGTTTCTATAAGATATTGACACAGTGGGTCCTAGAATATACTATGTAACGAAATATATAGATAGTCGATGGATCCTACGACATACTGGATATCGAGTTATGAGATATGGATTGCCAGTAGATTTCAGAACATACTGTGCACTGAGCTATGATGGTATTGTTTGCCATAAGTTTCAGAACATACTGAGCATCGAGTTTGCTTGTGGCTCTGATATATAAAGGTATTATATATGCATGCTTGTATGATATACCTAGTAGCGCGATATGAGTTGAAAATGTGATCTCACCCAATTGTCTACATTGTACGGCTGTTACAGTTGATGCATTCGTATACATCATTACATAAGCTTACTTGTATGAATGCACTATGTATATGTATATATATTTATAGCCTTGGGAGTGCTGAATAATATTATTTCATATTATGGTATCTCTGCTAATGACTGAGTCGGTATAGGACGATTCAAGATTTAGTAGAATATGATATGATCTATCGTTATATCTGCTGTATACAGATAGAACCATAACACCTATTTAATGCATTATCTATCTAAATTGGGCATTCTACTGTTTTATCTCATTGAGACTGGGCTCACTCTCTTTTCTCTTTTTTAGCCTTTCCTAGATAAGTCAGATACTAGCGCTGATTAGATTCGATATTGCTGGACCTAGAGCGTACGAATGGTATATCATAAATCTTTTGTCATATAGTTAGCTCTGTAATCCTCGAGATGCATTGACTTTTTTTGTACTTTATTTTATGTAATATTGTTATAGTATTTGTTTGAAAATAGGTGTTATGGCTACCGGTAGCCACTAGTAGTATTTGTGTGTAAATGGTTTCATGTTGGTTATTTTTTTATTGTTTCGAATTTCTGGTGATGAGTATAGTTATTATTGTTTGCACAGGTTTTTTCTATTAAATTTTTAGGGAAAATCATGTCGAAATTTTCTTAAATATTGACAAGTTGTTAGTTTTATTGAGTCTTAGGTCCGGCTTACTGGATTGGGCCGAGTTTGTATCTTGTTTGAATTCCGTTTAGTCTAGTACCGGTCAGAGTTTAATATTGGGTCTTGACACTTACACGGCTGTACTGCTGCCAAATATTTAGCCTTCGTTGTAGATAAAAATTAACATGTATTGTAACTTAAAGCATCAATTAATAATACCACCTATAAGAATAAAATAGATAACTAGGTGAATTTTTTGTCAACCAAATCACCCACAAAATTTGCATCAACAAACTTTTTGACAACAAAATCAAATCCTCAGTAACACATTGAGCATTTAAGATTTGATGCATATACCGAATGATTCTTTTCACCGTGTTCCAATGCTTAATGCTAAGACATATTATGAACTTACTTTTTACTCTCATTGCATGTATAATTTCAAACTGAGTATAAATCTTGGCATATATTAGAATTTTCATTACTGATACGTATAGTAACCTAGACATCCCTACTCTTACTCTTGATTAGGATATGATAAAGAGGATAATTTTATACTAGTAGAGAGTGAGGTATGCATTGAATTATCATCATAAATATTGAACCATTTGAGTATTTTTTCAGATAACTAATTGAGTAACTAAATCTTTCTATTATCTCTACCTTGCAATATCTATATCTTAAGATTTTATTCGTTGGCTTCAAGTACTTAGTATCGAATACACTAACTAATTACGCCTTTAATTATTGGATGTGTTTCGTGGTTGAATTGTCACGAACAAATCACCACATACATCGCTATGATGATAAACTCACATTTCTCAAACTTTTTTGATATACACATAAGAGCTTTTGACAAATTTGCTATATTCAAGACTTCCGATATAAGAATCAATAATAACACCGTGGTGCTCAATTAAACTCATAAGGAGATTTTGCCAACCGAATAAAATTTTCTTTTCTATCTTTTCCATTACGGCAAAGTCTTCTGTCTGGACCATATATATCTCCTCTCAAAACTTCTTGTACAAGAACGCCGTTCTCACATTGAGCTATTCAAATTAAGAGATTTGATGATGCACACAATGTGGATACTACTAGTTATCAAACGTATCATTGGAAAAATGATCTCATCAAAGTTAATTTTTTCATTCTGTGTATAATCTTTGACCATCAGTCGAGTACGACATTATTATACTTGATCTTTACTGTCTGCATGATATGATAAACTCATTTGTTTACAATAGTTTGCATTCTTAGCGTAGAGAGACCAGCTCCCATACTCAATCTTGTAAACCTATTCTTATGAAGTTCCTCAAACTCCTATTGTATAACTTCTATCTACTAAGATATATTTGCACTGTCTAGCGCTTCCTTAAAGAAAGATGGCTTTTTTTTCTCTATTAATAAGCAATATTTATATTAAGATGACTACATAAGATATCGTACCTCTCTGGTAACTTTTTCTTACGAATTGAACGCCTAGAAACGTAGCCGTGAAGCTCTATTTTTTCCATGTACTCATCCATTGATACTGGCTCCAAATTAAGATCCTCTTTTTTATTTTTCTTCTCCAACATCGATGTGATCACCACTAGGAGCAGTGCCTAATTCTCCATTGCATCATCGTCTTCAGTCTCTTTATAAATGGATGAGCAATCAGATCACATAAATGATACCCCAAAATATTTTCTGTATACCCTAGGTATGTTTCAGAATTAGTCTTGCTGTTGGAGTCAAGTTCAATTTGCGCATTGAAAACCTTAAACACCTCAATGACCTTCAACTTCTTTTGGATTGAGAATATCGAGCTTTTTCTGTAAAAGCCATCAATAAATAACAATATCAAGAGACAGTTACAGACTTCCACAAGTTCGAGTAAATCAAATCGAGTTTGTCTTTTACTATAAAAATTAATCTCCCAAACTCTGTACGATGCTGTTTATCGATGACATACTCCTTACAGCACAATAAATTTATCTAGTAAGTCTTGGTAGGAATTTCTTATCAAAGAGAATCTTTAAACTACGTTTTGAGATATGCCCAAATTTTAAGTATCACACTGGTGTGATATCCTCAATATTGTTTGATGCAAACACAAGCATCCTTATGCCGGTCTCAGCTCATGCATCTTGATAGGTTTGAGTCGACATTTTCTACCTCCAATATCTTCCAATATGAGTCTTGCAGGACAAGTTATTTTTGTATTAAAACTAAAAAATTCTTTATAAGACCAATCACATTATATATCTTACTAATGATGCATATATTTTCATCATTTGCCTTAAGATTTCAGTAACTTGAGGACTTGTCTATTCCCCATATGCACGATAACTCCAAAAATAGCTTCATAGTAATAAAACCAGTCCTTCTTAAAAGTTATGTGCCAAAATGGTTTTGAATTAAAGATCCAGACATCTAGAGGTTTTGACTTTCACATGCAGCAATCACTGTCTCTCTCACTACAGCCACACACGTAGAGTGCCTCGAGGGATCCACACTTTCAATTTTGTTTGCGATGGTTTTACATTCCTTGAAATGCCTAAACTTTTCGCAAGCATCGCACATCACTTGTCATTTGTCCTTTTCAATCTCGTAGAATCAGCGATGAACTTTTGAGGCCGGTACCACTTATTAGAAATAACGAGTGTATTCGTTTATCGTAAACTCAGCGAAAATATAAACACATTTTAAAATTTTGCTTAAATAATACAAAATTTGAGATAAAAATAAAACAAGCACAAACATAAAAGATATACTTGATTTTTCATGAGAAAAATCTCATGAAAAAGCAAAATTGGTTAAGAAAATCACTAATTCACATTAACTACAAACTCTTATACTCCACTTTAATTAGAAATGCTCATTAGATGCTCTCTTGTATTTTCTTACATATATAGCTTGTACATATTTCATAAATCCGTTGCTAATCTAACATATAGTTGTCATCTTCAAAATCATTGTATTTTCTAGCTTGATGCCCTGACGAATCAGAAAGAAAAACTGCGACAACGAGAAAGAAACTATGAATATGAGAAGAACTATGACTTGCAACATGTTTGCATATCGTTTAATTATATATTGTACTAAATCTAAGAGTATTAGTTTTCGCTGTGGGAATGTTGTTTGTTTTCGTATGTTTTTCATGGCACTAATTTTTAGGTTTTTTGAGTAGCTGAGAGGGTCGGTATACATGAGAGGGTGGGTATAATTTGGTAAGCTTTTGAAATTCTTTCAGTGTCGAAAATCTGAATACGGAACTTAAATTTTAGGAGTTTAATTTATATAGCTTGTAAAACTTATATCCTCTTCCTTAATTGTAGATTTTATTTCGTGTATGAACAAAAAAAGTCTATGTAATTTCCCATTCCTAATCTTCTTTTTTTTTTTTCTTTGAGAGACGCGAACAATTTATGGTGTAGTTTGGTCTGTTTTACTGTAATAATAAAGATTTGAATCCTAAATGCAACAAGAAAATAAGTTGTTACATCACACCTTATACAAAATTATCAATGCAACACTATGAATTAAGAGTGCAGATCCCATCAGAAGAGAAGAAAGGTCCTAGTTGGAAGAAACAAGAATGAGAGCGGTTGAAGTATCCTGCTCAGAGACGACAACCATCCGCGGGGAACTCACGCAACAATGTTACATGCGTTCTCAAGGAATCTACCAAATAGAAAAACATATTATCAAAATTGGCAAAACACTATAATAATCTACCTTCAAAAAGGAATTCGAACCAGAGAAGAATTCTAGAGAAACATAAAGACAAGCGCAACACGTTGAAAGTTAGAGCAAATGAGAAACCAAGAAATTCCAAACAAAAGAGAATCAGTCAGGAAAAGAAGCAATCAAGTTGAAGATGAGATTTACACAAACCGAACTTGCGATTGCAATGACTGAGAGGAAGGAGGCAAGCACTCCTGTAGTATTAACAGGCAGTGGTATGGTGATTTTGTCTTTGATATCTTATTAGGTGAAGTGTTCATGCCAAAGCGTACGAGGGTACAAATCATATACCTGGCAACCATGCATCCCACACAGGAATAGCAGAGAGAACAAAAATGAATGAACTAAAGGTATATTTCATTCTTTTCCCTTTTTCTTTTCTGCAATGAATGGGAAGCAATAAGAAATCGAACAAGTGACTAAAATACATGAGAAGTAGAGAAGACAAGCTTGTTAGTAAAACCATCGCAGGGTTGGATAAGATGGGAGTAGTTACCAGCAATTTCTACAAAGTAAGAGAGCTGAAGAATCTTGAGCTGCTCAGGTGTCCAAGGTGGTCGCCATCAAGCCCATTGACACCATTGAAGCAGTTAACGAGTAGGACACGCGACAATCGTTGCTGGTAATAAACTACATCCATATAGAATGGGGTTCAGGTATTCAATGATGAACTTCTTGGGGGGATTCGCTTCGCTTCTCTCATGAAATACTTATGATGACAATCGCATGATAATTTGCTATAATCGAAGGGATCAGACAACAAATTCTGGTTGTAAGGAACACAATAACCCATGATCACTTGTAAGAAGATGTTCACCAATGCGTTTCTTTTTATATGCAGAAGAAAGGGGTAACTGTACAACATCCTAATAGCATCTCTTTCAGGAAAAGGATAGCAATATTAGCTATAAAAGGCATTAGCTAGATGTTCCTTTGTCCTCCTTTTTAGAAGATCTCTTCCTTTTCCTTTCTTGGAGCGGTCCTCTCCCTTTCAATTCATGAGACAGCGATCTCAATAACCCCATCAAATCTTTGTTCCTATGAGCTAATAACAAAATGCAGAAAGTCCATGAGTACTTCAGTTTCAACACACAGAAACGAAACCAAAACTGGCGATGGAGCTAACAAGAAAAAAACTGCAAGCTCCGTTAGCAATTCACATATTTATCTTTTTATATGTATCCTATAACTAGTGGACATTGACATTGATTAAAGAAATGATACAGTTCTTGACGATGATTAACATGATACTGATACAAGTGGAGTTAGTTAAAGATTCATGATGTACCTGATATGATAACATCTTCCATATTCACAGATTTACGACCAGCATGCTGAGCGAAAAGTTCTACATCCTCTGCTAGATGCTCTGCTCTTCATTATAGTACAAGAAAATACAACCAAAATCATTCTTAAAGAAACAGGGAAATAGCATAGTTTGACTCAGAAGAACCAAGTTTTAAAGATGAGAAAAAGAAAGCAATATATTAGAAAATTTCCTTCTTTGGCTCCAATTTGATCTGGCTTCACATTTGAGCAAAAGTGCATCATAAAAGGTGCTTGTTTTATACAAAAAGAGATTTTACAATTTTATTGTCTTCTCAAAAGAAATTTTCAGTAACAAAGAGTACTCTTTTGAGTGTTTGTCTTCAGGAATTTATATTTTGTATTTGAGAGTGCCATCATCAGGTTATCTTCACCAGACTGTCTTCTTCAGGCCAAGAATTTCTAAATTTCAAGCTATTAATTGCCTTCTCTGTTATTTTTGATTTGTAATTGCATTTATTATTTCATAAGATCTCTCGCAAGAACTCAAGAACAAGTATCTTTAAGTTTTCATTCTTAAATTCCAAATGTCAAACCTTGATATGGTATTTTCTATTCTAATGCATTAAAATAACAAATAAACTATAATATGTAAAATATTGGATGACTTCTAGGAGAAGATAAATGTGGTGTGAACTTGAAAGAAGTCTTAATCCAAACTAGCTCATTACCTCAGATTCTCTAGGACGGACATGCTTACTTCTAGCTAATGCATATTACAAGGAGAGGAAGTTCACGTTCTTCTACTATGGTAATACAGGATTTATGCACTGCTGGAGGATAGAATTGACAGACATTTTATTGAGAAGGAGCTTAATTTCCTACTGTCTATGGCAGGCACAACAAAAAGAAAGGATAAACCACGTAGATACTTCAACAATTTTAGCAGGGTCAACGTGAAGCTGAGCTTAAAAATTATTGTCAAGTAGAACAAAAAAAAGGACTAAAGGGACTATATATTCTTAAAGAAATAACTCAAATAGCTCAATAATCCCATTACTGGAAGACATCTTAAAATTAACTTTAAGAAATCTGTTTCAAAAACTGGTCTAGGAAAGCATCCAAATTCTCATGAAGTTGCAAATAAAATATTGCACCTAACTTTTCAGCATAGTGATGCAATTGGTATGACTACAAACGCCTTAACTAATCTACTGATTACACCATGGCTCCTTACTACATGCTTCAAACTACAGGACCAATGAGTGGTAAATACACCTCTAAGCAAAAAAAGCAATATACAATGTGCTAAAAATGTAGGAATCACTTTTACCACTTATGAAGGAAACATGGTGATAAACATCCTTCAGACAACGCTCAAGCACCAAGAAGAAGGACGATCTCACTGGCAACGAATGCCATCGAGGACTTGCTCCGTGAGTGCATCTTGATGGCAGTTGCAACTCAGGTTATCTAGATAGTATTTGAGTCCTACTCAGTTCCTAGTTATCCTCTGTTTATGTTGGATTATAATTTTATCTTAGGAGTTGTAATAGGAAATAAACTAAAGTGACTTAGTTAGGAAAGTTACTGTATAAATAGGTACTTCTATGAGTTATTCTATATGGACGAGTAATGAAAGTTTTTACTTTCTTCTTTTAGGTTAGCCAGAGCAAGTTCTTAGTTTATTTATGAAAGTGCATCACTTGGTCCTAGAACAACGATCCTAATAGAGAGCGCAGCTGCTGCTTAAGGACTTCTCCAATGTCCCCGATGTCCGATCTACTATTAAAGTAGGAAATTTCTTGCAAATATCAGCCACCCCAATCCTCCTACACTCAACAACGATCCAAGCATACATGACAAACTGAATCATCTGAGATCATGTTCTCACATATGACAACCGAAATTCGTGACCAATGGAGAAAGATGCAACAAAACTTTCGCACCCTCCAAAACTCGGTTAATAATTTTATCCCTCCCATACCTATCCCGTATCTACATAGATGCTCACAACCACCTCGATCCACCCTATGCAAGCACCAGCCGTCACATCACTTTCTACTTACCAACACCCCCAGCTGCCCAGCACATCAATCGGCCAAGCATCATTTTCAAACTCCGTACATGCAAAACCTACAGCAACACACTCAAACAATACTCACCTTACTTCTCTCAGGCTTACAACACCAACCCAACAAATAACACCGTCCATACTGCCGAACCTAACCACACCTGCAACCCAATCACAAACAACTTGCCTACTTTTGGCTCATTCTAGTCCTATCGAGCACCAATTCTGAAACTCACAACACGCAAACACACTTGAACACAGCTTTACTCAACCAACTGCCTTCATGTTCCACAACATACAGACCCCAATAACACAAGACCTTCTTATTGCGGCTATACCAATCAGCAGCAGACAAAGGATAAATGCAATTTTTCTTCCTTTAATGGCTCATCACCGCATTATTCTCCTGAAAATCCCTACTTGGCTACCTTTGTGGCCGCTCTATTCACGAAAGAAGTCGTACGACTACATAGTTGCCCCTCTTCCATTGTATTTGATAGGAATCCCGTTTTCTTAAATTCTTTTTGGAAAGAACTATATCATCTGCAAGGTACTTCATTACACATGGGTTTCACCTATCACCCATAATCAGATGCCAAACTGAAGTAGTAAACAGGGATCTTGAGATATATCTTTGCTGCTTCATTGGGGACCAGCATTATACGTGGACACAGTCGTTACATTGCGTAATACTCTTATATACTAGCATTCACTTCTCTACTAACACCTCTTTGTTTGAAGCTGTTTATGAGAGGACCCCTCTCTGTTGGTTTTTTTCTTCTTCAAGCCCTATACAATCAGACAGTGTGGATGCCATCCTTCATGATTTGGAATTTTACTTGCATAGGGCTCAAAACAGAATAAAGCAATTGACAGATTGTCATCGTTGAGAACTACACTTTAATCCAGACTACGGTATTTTCTTGAAGTTGCAACCTTACCGCCAAAGTTCTCTGGCTTTTCAGAAACACATAAAGTTAACGCATCATTGTTATTGTCCATATGTCATCTTGGAAGCAGTTGAACCAGTGGCATACAGGCTTGACCTCGCGACTGACTCCTGTATTCATCCTGTCTTGCATGTCTCCCAACTAAGGAATGCATGTTCGATCCCTGCTAGCTCCCCACTATCGGTACGTAATTCCGAATTGCCACCCCTCGAGGACGAGTCGACTCTTGAAAGGGAGGGGAATGATATACATCCTTCAGACAACACTCAAGCACCAGAAGAAGGATGATCTCGTCCGCAAGGAAGTGCATAAAGAGTTTGCTCCACCTACCTCAAGTGTGGGCCTTGATGGCAAGAGCCACTTGCAAGTGCCCAGGTACTCTTAGGAACCTGAGTGCAACTCAGGTTCTCTAGATAGTACTTGAATCCTACTCAGATTCTAATTATCCTCTATTTATGTTGGTTTATAATTCTATCTTACAAGGAGTTGTAGTAGGAAATAAACTCTGGTACTTGTATGAGTTATTCTGCATGGATGAATAATGAAGTTTTTACTTTCTTAGATTAGCCACTAGCTAAGTTCTTAGTTTAATTGTCTAAGTGCATCACATAGCTCCCCCAAGATTTACTTCCTTTTTAGATTTTTTGAAGAAAATGTCTAAAGAAAGCGACAGGTTTGAAATGGCTAAACTAAGAATTAAGATTAAATAATCCTATCAAAGAAAATAAGTACAAACAAAGTTCTCTATTTCCGACCTGTAAACTTGTAGGCGATGTCAGCAATGCAAGCAACAACCGGCTCAGCAATCTCCATTTCTTGCTTCTTAGCTGTTGGTATTCAAATTCAATTCAGCAAATCATTTAACAAAATCTAAAAGAAATAAGTTTGAATTTAAATAGAATTTAAAATAAAACACTAATAGAGAGAAAGGCAAGTTTTAATCTGATTACACTCCGCTTCGGCAATGGAGATAACGGAGAGGCGGAACCTGTCCCGCAGCAGCTCGGCACGATCGTCGTCTTCATCCACCGCAACCGCCGGTGGGAACGGCGGATATGCTGACTCTCCACTACCGCCTTGATCGCCGCCGACGTCCATTGGTGATTGGTGGTGCTGACTACTTCGTCTTTGTGATGATTGTAGTGCGAGAAACAACAATGAACCAAACAGGAGACAATTTTAAACAAAGAGAAATAGAAATGAGTGAGAAAACTAAAAGAGATTTAAAATTGCGGAATCGAAAATAGTATTCTTATTTTACAATTTACATAATTTGGGTGAGTTGAAAACGAGAACTTAGAAGTAACTTAGATTGATAGATCGATTTTAGATCAATCTATCTAATAATCAATTTAAATTTATTCAATTATAATTTAATTTATAAAATTATATGGATCGATGTTATTAGCTCTAATTTAATTTATTTGATAATTGAATTAAATTTGAATCGATCATTTAATAGTTAAAATTTTAAAATTTTAATTCTAGACTATTATGCTTAAATGAACTTATAAAATCAATTGAAATAAAAGTGCATATTTTTAGTGAAAAGATATAGTGAGTGTCTGATAAAATATAAATTCTTTAGTATTTTTATCGATTCTAAGAATATGAAAAAAACTTTTTTTTTACTTTTAAAGTATGTGGTGACAACTGAGATTTATGATTATAAATAAATACTAATAATTTCTATTAAATTGTGATAAATATAGCTATTTAATAAAATTTTGATAAAAATCTTTATACAAAATCTAAATTTGTTTTTAAAAAAAAACCCATATAGTAATACTTTTAATAATAATATTATTCTCATCTTACACTATTTTACTAAAGCATAAAATAAATAATTAATTATAAATATAATATAATTTAATAATTTATAAATTACTCTTTTTAATATTTTTGCCAAAATTTTATTATACGGTAAGGAAAAATCAAAAAATAATTGTTCCTTTAAGATGTAACAATTCGAATTGGTGGATCAATTTTGGATCGACCCATTTAATAATCGAATCAAATTCGTTCAATCTAAAACAATTTATATATATACGGGTTAAAATTTTTAACCCTATTTTAATTAAATGGATCAATTTTGTGTTAAATTTTTAGATCGGATCATATATTGTCACCCATAACTTGAAGAGATGGTCCACGACAAGAGCGTGACAGAGCGAAAAAGACGTATAGTAAGGAGCGTCTGAGAGTGCTTATAAACAATAAGTTCTATTTTTTTAATTCAAAAAAATTAATAATAAAAAATTTTACGACATAAATTATTTTTGTATTTTTTAAAATTTTAAATATATTATGTAAGATGTGTGAACTAGAAAAGTTGAAAAGCGCTTTTAGAAAAGGCTCTCCAAACGCGCGAGAAGTCTGATTTTGCAAAATTGATATAGTGCGTTTGGGATTGCTTATAAAATAGAATTTTTTTTAAATAAAAATTTTTTTTGTCCTTTATAAAAAATGAGCTCTTTTTTTTACTTTAAAAAAATAATAAAAATATGCAATAAAAAGACCTCATTACGTAAAATTTTCTACACTATCTAAATTTTAAATAAATTTTTTAAATACTTATAAAATATATATTAAAAAATATAAAATAAAAAAAATTGAAAAGGAGCGTTTGGAATGACGTCTCAAAAGTGCAACTATTTAAAGGACTGCTTCCGCTTGTTGACTCGATTCATAAAAATTCATCAACACGTTCAAAAATTTCCATTTCTGTTTCCTCTTTTTCATTCTTGTTATGTAAGCAATAAGTTGAATGCATGGGTTCTTGGCTATCACCAAATGAAAATAATACAGGAAATTCTATCACTAGTGCAGGTGAAGGATTAACTCTCATTTAGTACAGAGAGAGACGCATGTAGCTTGAATTTGCTTTTTTCTTTTAGAGTAATATGAACCTAGCAAAACTTAAAACCTTTACAACTTGCACAAAATTTTCAGACAGCTGTTTCACGCGTACAATAATCAAGAATGAAACTGCAGGGCAAAAAGACACATTGCAGCACTGACATCCTTTCATCTTTTGCGCACATGAAGGGTGTTTCACGCGTACAATAATCACGAAGGAAATTACACACCCTTCATCTTTTGCGCACATGAAGGGTGTGTAATTCATGAACAGGCATCTCGGCAAAAGGCTACAAGACATTGATACATAAAAGGTGTCCAGCGTCTGACGAGATGCATTCCATCATATGCTCATTTTATTGACGATTCAAAATACTAAAAATTCAAGTTAGTGCGGAAAAGACAAAAACTAACCACTTGCTTGCCACATCTTGCATACCCGCAAGCAGGATTGCAGAGCAAGGTTAAGTTGCTTGCAATTCTGATAACTGAATAGTTCTTTTGATGCGATAAATTCAAGAGCTGCCAGGCTGTGTAAGCATGTAGACATTCTCACACAACTTTCCTAGCTCCAGGAATCAATTTCATGACAACCTACTTGTTGATCAGTGGACGAAATGAACGATCCTTCTTGCCAGCAGCTAAGTAAGTACGTAGGAGGGACTCATACTTTTGTACATCATGGCTATTGAGCTTCTTCAAGTTCCTGTAGTTGGAATCTTGTCCACTTGCATTTTTTCTTTCCTTGAAGTATTTCAGAAAGTCATTCACTAGTTCTATGTTTGGCTTCCATTTTTTCTCCTTACCTAAACAAACTATGGTTTCTAGACACTCTATAGCCATATCCATCTGCTGGTTTTTCAAATAATAGCCTATAAAAAGCTCACACATTCCAAAATCAAAACTTTCGCTCTTTTCTCTAGCTTTTTTCCAAAGGCATTCAGCCTCTCCAACCATACCCTTGCTCAAATAAGCCCCTATTGCAACAACTAACAACCTCCTATCGTAGATGGTATGATACGAATCCCATTCCTCAAAACACTGTTTGAGAGTCTCAATATCCTCTAGTTTCCTTAAAGCCTGCAGCATGATAAGATAGCTCGTGTTGGTCATTGTAACAAAGGAATCCTTCAGTAATTTCCACACTCGGTGAACCTCTGCTGAGTTCCCAATACCTGCATAATAGCTTATCAGATGATGATAAGGCTCCCTTTTGTGCTTGTCCATGACTTCCTCAAGTTTCCTTAGAGAAGATTCAGTTTTTTTAAGATTGCCTGCTGACTTGTACACAGCAGCTATGCTACTGTACATTGTCCAATCTAGGGTAAGATTACTCTCTTCCATTTCTTTTATAATTTTTTCAACAGATTTCATATCATTCTGTAAAGCAAAGCTGTTTATAAGCAAAGTGTATGTATGCTGATCAGGAGTCACGTTCATTGCCTTCATATCCTCAAACAGGATTTGAACTTTTTCAGGATGCCCTAACTTGATATGAAGGTTCATGAGGTTCCCATAGACCAGAGAACTTGATGCTAAATTAAGTTCCTTCATCTTCTCAAAATGAGCAATGGCTTTGTCGGTTATCTTCTCAAGACAATAACAGTTTAGAAGTGCTCCATAGGTTTGTTGATTCTTTTTTGTAAGGTCATTAAAATAACTCTCTGCAAAACCAATCCCTAAGACTTTTGCTATAAGATCTACGCGTACTGCATGGAAGCTCTGGGAGATGCGGAAACCTTTCACTTCCATCCATTCCATAAGCTGTACATGTTAAAGAAATCTAACTAAGTGAACTCCATCTCGTGATACAAACGAAATCTCACCAGCATATTAATTCAAAGTTTTCGCATATTACTTGTAAGAATGTCTTGAACCAATAGTTAAATGCATAAGATGACTCGATATCTAGGAAAGATAAGACAAAATGAGAAAGTAGCTATAATCAACTGAATTTCAGACCAAGGATGGTCCTTGTCTTCACCACAATAATAGATCAGCAAAATAGTACAATTCTAATCTAGTCTTTAACAAAGGCAAGACCTGGAATAATCAGGCAACACTAGCTTAAGCATGAAACTTACAATTTGTGTGTACACAGAGCATGTGATTTTACCAAAGTACTCTTAGTATACATTTTTCCACTCACAAGGCTACCAGGAATTATTCTCAAAAAATTAGATAAATTATAGATATGTCCTTCACCGCAATACGCAACAAAACTATGATTATCATTTTAGCAATGAACCTACATTTTAAAAAAAATTGCAGCTAGTCAGATATTTCCTATGTTCATTCCTTGCAGTCATATACTGGACTGGAAGCATTGAAGTTGCTCCCATCAGCATCCCCATCGGCCTCTAAATTTTCAAAATTATAGTAGACAATTCAGTGGTAGACAAAATCAGTAACATCTCCAAGAGATCTTTTTCTAGACATGAGCCTTTAATGATTATCGGACAAAGAAGATCCAGCAATTCACATGATTGAAAATGATCGAAAAAGGCAATAGTCCTAGTTCAATCAAGCAAAAGAATATTCTTTCTTTTTTATCCTTTCAAAATCAATCATAGAACTTCAACTCCAGAATTCGCTAAAAAAACATAAGAAGAAAAGTTGACTTACCTCAAGAGCACGCGGATAATTCTTGTACTTGCGAAGTTGCCGAACGTAGCGCATTAGCTCTCGGGCTTCAACGGCACGGCCCTGGCTGAGCCACCCATTGAGCACATCCGCCACGCTCGGCCGCGAGGCGCTCCCCAGCTCCGATAATCGTCGGTAAAGTGGCTTCTGTTTCTGCTTCAACGCCGCCGAAGAAGATGTAGTAAGAGTACGTGCTCCAGCGATAACGATGGAGAAGAATTTAGCCGGTAGAGCAACTGCTGTGTTCTTCGCCATCGCGGGCGCTCGGACGAAGACTGCAGCACGGAGTAGAAAGGGTACAGCAATTAATTATGGGCCCATTAACATAATCGGGCCGGGTTGAAAATAGAAGGGCCTTTGCTTCGTATGAGAAGACAGAATCTGTTTGCCCTCTAGACAGAGGAGTAATAAATAGTAAATTAAATTAAATTTAAACAAAAGAAAATTACTAGAGAGAATATGAGAGTATATATAATAATTTTATTTTATTTTATTTGAATATATTAATAAAATAATAAAGATTAAATAATTATTTTTTATTTGATAACTAAAATATAAGTAAAAATTATTTTTATAAAATGACAAACATATTTTGTTGTATTTTTTGGTTTAGGCAAATCAATTCGACAGCTCAAAAGTGTGGTCATCTCCCCGGTACTTTCACCAATCGGCTGCAGACTTACTTCAGCGAGCCACGGCTTCTTCTCCTCACATATCTCAGGACTGAAGTTGCTCTCAGTCCTATAACTTATGCCAAATTTACTGTTGGCAATTCCAAGTATGACAAGCTTGATAAGAATCTGGACAATATTTCTATTGCTATTAGTTTCTTGTTTTCTATTTTTATTCATTTCTTTAGAGCTTGCCATGAGCTCTAATCTCAGGCAAAAAAAGTGTAGTAATGTAAATTCATAGCTTGTGTAAAGAAATTGAGATGACATTCAATCTCAAGCAAGAAAAGCAAGAAATATATATATATATATATATATAAACTTCAGTCAAGTAATGTTTTATAAAATGATTATATGCTAGTAGTTTAATTCTGTTCTGGAACATGTTCTGTTTTAAGCAATTGGAACAATCCACTGCCTGTAACAAAAAAGCCAAATGGAACAATCCAAAAACATTAATAAACCAACTGGCGATACTCCAGAAGCAGAACAATGCTAAATACATCAGTGGATACATCATAACTACTACTTATGCACATATGACTAAAGTCGATCATATATAACTCTTTATAAAACTGGTTTGAGACTGCAATACATCATTGGTGCTGATTGCCCAATCTGCAGAAAAAAAGACATCAGTGGATGATACATAACAAAAAGCATATAAGACTGGATTGCATATTATTAGCAATCCAGAAAGTATATATACATAACATATTCTTGACTCTGTTAATTGTAGAAGAGGTAGGATAATATTTTCTACACTGCATTGCATGAACACCTGAGCAAAGCAATCAAATATTTTCTAGACTGCATTGCATGATAACATCACTTATTATGCCTAGCTCTGAAAACTAATGCTCAGGCAAAGCTGAGTGCTAATAGCTATCGTCATACTATTGAGCACCTCTACAAGAACTAGAGGGAGCTTTAGACCAATGGAGCTTTAGCACTTATGGAGCTTTAGACCAATTACCTTAGCAATATCTACCTAAGCAGCAAGCATTAGCACCTATGGAGCTTAGCAACTCTTAATGCAGCTAAGCTTTAGACCAATTACCTTAGCAATATGTGCCTAAGCATCACAAGCATTAACAAGAGTTGCTAAACGACCATTAACAAGAGTTGCTAAAGATTGAAACGACCATTAACACCCGAGATTGAAATGACCAATAACAAGAGGCAAGTTGACTGCATTGCATGTAACTAAGCAGCAAGCATTAGCACCTATAGAGCTTTAGATCAATTACCTCACAAATCATTGACTAGAGACACACAAAGTCCATTAAACTCTAAGCATCTTCTAACTTTACAATTGATTAATCTAACATACGCGTTCTAAGTCTTTACCGCAATAAAATCAAGCATGCTCCTAATCAGTCGTTGACCATACACACACTACTAATTATCTTGATATTTGACAACGAATAAACGAAAACACGTTTACCTTCTCGGTTTTGTTCTTCTCGGCTTCAGCCTTCTCCTTCTCCGGCTTCCGCTTCATCTTCTCCATCTTTCTCGCTCCATTTTCTAAAAAATCACCAAACAATTCATCAAACAATCGGAACACCACAAGGGGGAAAAAAATCAACCGATTAGATGAAAAATTTTGAAGAAAAGAACAATGTTGAGGACCTGAGGTAAATGTTCTCAGCAGCCTTTACTTCTTCAATGAAAACACGGCCCTTGCTGTCGCTGAAACACCGGCAAGCAATCGCCGCCATCTGCGACGAAACACGGAGAGTGAACCTATATATATATAATTTTTTGATTAAAAAAACTTATTTTTTTGAGAAGCAATAAAATAAACTTAATTAAGTTTTTATATTAAGCATGTAAGCTAATTTCGTAACTCTATGTGATATCATAATTTAAATAGAACATAATACGAAAATCTAAAAACTCAATAATTTTTACATGACTTAAATAAGAGAAACATATCTTAGTCCATAACGCTTATCTTCAATCAATTGTTTGCTTTTAGAAACTTGATTTCTCCCTCTTGATCTTTACTTGATTCTAAAGCAATACTTAAATGATGGAATAGATAAT
This sequence comes from Acanthochlamys bracteata, assembly GCA_019914995.1. Taxonomy (NCBI): domain Eukaryota; kingdom Viridiplantae; phylum Streptophyta; class Magnoliopsida; order Pandanales; family Velloziaceae; genus Acanthochlamys; species Acanthochlamys bracteata. The sequence goes on from CM034133.1 coordinate 4,199,870, forward strand.
AAAGCTTTAGATATTTATTGAGATAGAGAGAGGACCAAGCATTCATTAGGAATGTATATATAACCCACAACCATCATAGTGAGTAGTTGTCATAACTTCTCTCAAGTGGAGAGTTATTGTAATTTCCAACTATATAGAATTATTATAACTTTTCTCATAATGGGTAGTTTTAATAACTCCTTAACAAATAGGATATTACCATTATACATTAAATCAAACATTTTATCTGAGCCACATCCAACATTTTCCCACTTGGCTCATGTGTTATAATGTTTAACTTAATGGTTTAATAAAACTTAATGCAATAAATAAATCCTTTCGTTAATTGGTTATAACATAATATCATTATTGAGTAAAGACTAATATGAGTCATGGCGGTTCTATATCATTAACTCGACATAGTTCTTTCCATGTACTACAAAATCAGTCTTAAACTTAATAAAATCTATAACTGAGAATTACCATAATGGTCCGCATAATGTCTTTATAAAAGACAGATTTTGTCATTGTTCCTATAAAACGTTTATATATATACCAATAAAAATAGAAACAATACATAAATGAGCTCAAGTGTCAACTACGTAAACATTAAAAATTTTCAATGATGCCCATTTTTTCGACATGTTCAGTAAATGCCTTTGGAGGCAACCCTTTAGTAAATAGATCCGCAATCATTAGATTGGTGCTAACATGCTCGATTGACACTCTTTGTTTTTGAACTTCTTCTTTAACGATAAGATATTTTAATTCCATATGTTTAGCACCCTTAGAATACTTGTTGTTCTTAGAGAAGAAAACTGCTATAGAATTATCACAGTAAATTTTCAACGGTTTACAATACTGTCGACAACGCCAAATCCAGAAATAAAGTTCTGCAGCCAATTAGCTTGAATTGTGGCCTCAAAACACCACAAATTCAGTTTCCATAGTGGAAGTAGCAATGACAGACTGCTTCGCACTTTTCCATGATATTACTCCTCCAGCCAAAAGGAACACATACCAAAATGTGGATTTTCTACTATCAACACATCCAGCAACGTTTGAATCCGAAAATCCAACAACCTCCAAATTGTCAGATCTTCTATAAGTGAGCATATGATCTTTCGTTCCTTGCAAGTATCTTAATACTTTTTTTGCAGCCCTCCAGTGATCATGTCTTGGACTACTAAAAGTTGGGTCTAGTACAAGTCTGAGCATATATCAGACTCTCAACAAGAGATGCATAAGGAATCTTTTTCATTTGTTTGCGTTCCAATTCATGCTTTGGACATTGCATAAGGCTAAATTTGTCACATTTCCAGATTAGAACAATACTTGGCGAGCAATTTTTCAATCCAAATCTCTCTAGAACTTTATTAACATATGATTTTTGAGACAACCCTAACAATCCTTATGATCGATAAATTTCAATATCAATCACAAAAGTTGCCTCTCCCATATCTTTCATTTCAAAGTTCTTATAAAAAAATTTCTTAGTCTTATGTAATATACCAAAATCATTTGTAGGAAGCAAGATATCATCAACATACAGAATTAGAAATATAAATTGCTCCCACTGATCTTTAGATATACACACCGGTCAACAATGTTTTTCTTAAATCCAAAAGAAGTGATAGTATCATTAAACTTAAGATACCATTGTCAGAAAGCTTGTTTAAATCCGTATATTGATTTCTTAAATTTACATACCAACTTTTCTTTTCCTTCAATAAAAAAGCCTTCAGGTTGACACATATATACTTCCTTATCTAAATTTCCATTTAAGAAAGTGGTTTTTACATCCATTTGATGTAGTTCTAAATCATAATGAGCTATTAAAGTCATAATAATTCTAAATGAGTCCTTTCTTGAAACTGGAGAAAATGTTTCATTATAATCAATGCCATTCTTTTGAGTAAAATATTTAGCAACAAATCTAGATTTATATCGTTCAATACTGCCATTTGAGTCACGTTTGGTCTTGAAGACCCACTTGCACCCAATTTATTTATGTTCTTTTGGCAATTCAACAAGTTTCCAGACTTCATTACGTTGCATAGATTTTAACTCATCAGTCATGGCTTCTATCCATTCAGAACTATTATCATCATCAATGACCTATGAAAATGAAACTGGATCATCATTAATGCTTAAGTCAAAATCTGACTCTTGTAAGTAAACCACATAATTGTTCGAAATAGCAGATTTTTTTTGTCTTTGAGATCTTCTTAATGCTATTTCTTGTGGCTCATTTACAATAGATTCATCGATATTGATGTCATTCAGAGGAGCTTCATTTATTTGTTGTTCTTATACACTGTTAAATCGTTCTACAGTTGTAGGAACAACAACTTTATAAGAAGTTTGAGTTAGAGAAATTTGTTCCCTAACTTCTTTAATTTCCACTTTGAGTGGTTCTTCACTCCCACTAATTTCACCATTTTCAATGAATCTAGCATTTCCAGTTTCAACAATTCTTGTACTATGATTAGGACAATAAAATCTATACCTTTTTTATTTTTCTGGATAACCAATGAAGAATCCACTAATTGTTCTTACATCCAGTTTTCTTTCATGTGGATTATAGATTCTTACCTCCGCCGGACAATCCCAAACATGCAGGTGCCTTAAACTAGGTTTCCTTCCTGTCCACAGTTCAAAAGGAGTTTTTGGAACTGCCTTAGTAGGAACCTTGTTTAATAGATATATGACAGTTTTTAAAGCATGAATCCACAATGATTTGGGTAAAGATGAATTACTTAACATATTTCTAACCACATTCATTAGAGTACGATTACGCCTTTCTACTACACCATTTTGTTGTGGTGTGCGTGGCATTGTGTATTGAGCACATATGTCATGTCTTTCAAGAAATTTAACAAATGGACTTAGACATTGTCCCATTTCATCATACTTTCTATAATATTCACCACCTCTATCAGATCTGATAATTTTCACCTTTCTATCTAACTGTCTTTCAACTTCAGTAATAAATATCTTTAAGACATTTATTGCATGAGATTTTTCATATAATAGATAGATATAACCATAAAGTGAAAAATTATCAATAAAAGTGATAAAATATTTTTCTCCACTAAAAGATGAAATATCAAAAGGTCCACAAATGTCAGTATGTATAATCTGAAGAAGCTGTGTACTTCTTGTGGCTCCTTTTTTTGTGTGTTTGGTTTGTTTTCTTTTAATACAATCCACACACATACCAAGATCGGTAAAATCTAAATTCGGAAGAATTTTATTCTTTACCAATCTTTCTAATCTTGATTTGGATATGTGACCCAAACGTTTATACCACAAGTAAGCTGAACATTCATTCACTAAATCTCGTTTAGTGCTAATATTATGATACAAGGTTAAAAGAGTTTTAGCGAAAGAATTATCAAGTTTTAACTTGTATAACCCATCACATAAGACACCAGAACCAATAATATGGTTTTGTTTAAACAAACTAAAATATCTATTTCCAAATTTAAAAGAATATCCATGAATGTCAAGTTTTGACAAAGAAATTAAATTGCGGAAAATAGAAGATACATAAAGTGTTTCAAACAAATCAATTGATATCCAGTGTCTAAAATTAAACGATAAGTTCCTATGGCTTCAACTGGAACTTTGACTCGATTCTCCATAAAAATAAATTTCTCATTTGGGTTTGTGATTCGGGTCGTAATGAATCCCTGCATCGTATTTGAAACATGAGCGGTATAGCCGGAATCAATCCACCAAGTATTATAGGGAACTTCAGCTAAATTTGATTCGAAACATACAAAAGAATAATGTTTACCTTTCTTTTCGAACCAAGCCTTATGCTTCAAGCGATCTTTCTGATAGTGTCCAGGTTTCTTACAGAACCGGCACTTGTCATATTTATGTTCCTTCTTATGGATTGAAGCAGAAGACCCATTTGTCTTAAATGGTCTTTGCGCTCTTTTCCATTATTTCTTCCAGTTTTCTTTCCAGCTTCTCAATGCTTAATGAAATGAACGGAATGAGTTCCCAAGTTCTTAAGTCTTGTCTCCTCTTGCACAAGTATACTGTGCAATTCACTCACATTCCATTTGTCCTTCATAGTGTTATAGTTCATTTGGAATGGACCATATTCAGGAGGCAAAGAATTAATAATAAACTGTATAAGAAAATTCTCATCCACATTCATTCCCAAAGACTTTAATCTTGCTGCAATGTTTGACATTTCAATAACATGTTCATGCATAGTACGAGATCCATTAAATTTCATGGTGGTCAATGTACCCATAAATGTTCCAGCAAGTGACTTATCAGCTGTTTGGGAACGCTCTTCCACAAATTTCATAAATTTCTTAGCACTTTCAGTGTTAGGAAGAGTTGACTTAATATTCTTTGCAACAGTCATTCGCATAAACATTAAGTTTAGTCTGTTTGATCTTTCCGAAATACTATGGAAAGATTTTTTTTCATCGCAGTTATCATCAGTAAGAGCAGCAGGTTTCTCAGTTAAAAGTGCTAAATCAAGATCCAGTACACCTAAGTGAAACTGAACTTGTTCACACCAGTCAGAGAAATGAAGTCCGTTGAACAGTGATACAGACGTAGCATGCGAATGCAAAGAAATAGGAATAGATGCTGCAAAATTAATAAATGCTCGCAAATTAATGCTTTGACTTTCAAACTTATAAATACATTATACTGATTCAAACAATTCATTTAAGCAATAAATATATATCGAAGCTCTCCTTTAGGTGAAGCAACGATATACAACATACAAAACAATAATGATGCTAAAATAAAATTTTTAACTTAATTTGGTAATTAAATATATTCAAATTAGACATGTTTGCTATCTTTGGATATACAAAACAAGTCTAATAAAATATATAAATCATCACGTCATGTTTATCAAATATAAGAACTACCAATCAATCTTTGGATGATTATAAATGTCTTATAATCATAAATTTCAATTATCCATAAAGTAAAATATTTAACATAAGGTCATATCAATTATAAGCATCGCATACTTATGGATAATTGAATATATATAGAATATATAATTTGAAATTCACGACAGTTTATGATTTGGCCACTTTGGTGACTAACAAACCATCATAATGTAAATTCAAATTAACATACAAATTATACAATTTAAAATTTGCAAAACTTACGATTTGGCCACTTTAATGACTAACAAACCATCATAATACAAATTCAAATTATATAAATTTAATAATTGCAAGAAAATGATTCATACATATATGATATAAATTATTCTATATAACATATCACATAAATCACCATATAATAGCATACAATTCATGATACTAATAATTTAATTGGCGAACTTTATACATACTTAATAAAAGCATGCAGAAAATTTTAATTTATAATTACAACAGCAGTGAAAAATATAAACTCCCAAAATAAATAATTTGAGGATTTTCATAATCAAGAGAGAAAAGAAATCTTTAATGAAAAATCATCGATTTCTAAAACCTTGGCTCGGATACCACATGTAAGCTAATTTCGTAACTCTATGTGATATCATAATTCACGTAGAACATAATACGAAAATCTAAAAACTCAATGATTTTTACATGACTTAAATAAGAGAAACATACCTTGGTCCATAACGCTTATCTTTAATCAATTGTTTGCCTTTAGAAAACTTGATTTTTCCCTCTTGATCTTTACTTGATTCTAAAGCAATACTTAAGTGATGGAATAGATAACAAAACTTCAGATGTTTATTGAGATAGAGAGAGGACCAAGCATTCATTAGGAATGTATATATAATCTACAACCATCATAGTGGGTAGTTGCCATAACTTCTTTTAAGTGAGGTATTATTGTAACTTCTCACTATATGAAGTTATTATAACTTCCCTCATAATAGATAGTTTTAATAACTCCTTAACTAATAGGATATTACCATTATATATTAAACTAAACATTATATGTGAGCCACATCTAACAAAGCACTCTCAAATGTTCTGTCTTTTTTACTTGCTTCGTTTCCAATTCAGAATCCAAGAAGTTGAAGGAAAGTATTTTTCAAGAGCCTACTGGAACAAATAGAAATAAGGAAAACAACATACTGAGAACTAAATTGCAAGCTAATGAATGCAATAAAGAAAATAGGAAATAGAATTTCTAAAAGTTTCCAAGATAAGGCCATTAATTCTTGCATTTTCATAGAAATAATAAGGATTTTTTTTGGTAATGGTAGAGCTCATTTACTTATCAGAGAGTAATTTGAAAATGAATTTTAGAAAATGAGTTTATAAAAATAATATTGTGAAAATAAATACATGAAGTTATGTTAAATTCATATTTTAACTAAAAAAAATCATCCGGTAAGAACGTATTAGAAGAAAACTTCGACACTTACTAGAGTATGTTCTTTTGAGTTGGATGTAAGTTATTAGCAAGTGAGTTAAAAAAAAAGAAAATTATTTTGAATAGTGCTATTAAAAGTAAATTTAATTATCTTTTTATAAAAAAAGGTGAATTGGAAGTTGTTTTTTTTTGTGTTTTTTGTTAAACTATAAGTGAATTGAAAGTAACTTTTTAATAAAAGAATTGAGTTGTAAGGATAAAAAGAAAATACCTTTACTAGTTTTCTTCTTCACCGATTGATGTTTTGTTTACTTGATTTGAAGCTTAATTAGTTGTTAAGTTAAATGGCTTGTGATGTTATTAAAAGTTTAGAAATCTTGCATGCATAAATAAGATGGATGTAATTATGTAAACAAAGTAGTACGTACTTTCTTTTCTTTTCTTTGAAAAATTGGACAAAAGTTCTTCTATTATTCAGTTAATAATGATTGTTAAGAGAAGGGACTAGCAAACATGGTTTATTAGAACCCAAAGCTTAGACCCGTTTCACTAAGATTTGGACGTTCATATTTAATTAGATTGCAGGTTTCGTATGAGAATGAATGTTAGAATAGTGAGTTTAGTTTGATATTGCTGTCCTATTATTTTTCTTAGCTTTGATAAGGCTTAGATAATTATTTTTTATGTTAAAGTTTTAGATTAGAGATCTAGCCTTCTTTTAACTAGTGTTTTAAAATCCAATCCTCGAATCAGAAAAATTAACGAGTTATCGGAGTGCCGGTTACCCTAGCGGGTCATCGGGTCGACCCATTATGTCAAATAAAATTTATAAAAATAAATATTAATAGATAAATACTATATTGCATCACATAGTGTTTACTGTAGCTATTAAAAAAATTTTAAGATATGATTGTATACAAACAAATATTGAATATGTATTACAGATGAAGTTCAAATATTGAATATGTTTACCTATGAAGTATATGCATTACAAATGAAGTTAAAAAAATTTACACTATATGCATTACAGTGAAGTTCCTTGCATTTGAAGTTCCTTTAACTACCGCTGAACTTGCAAAGTCTTCATATGCATGCTTCTAAGCTACTGAACTTGCATCTTCCCCCCCATACATATCAGCAAGTGAAGCCTGCTACAAAGAAGCCCCACAAGAATTCAACATATATCAGTCAAACACTGATGGCCTTATTCTCAGTAGACATACAAAGACAGTCAACGAAACTTCTTATAGAAGTTCAAAATGCCTAGAACTTTACCATTCAGCTATTTCAACATCTAGAAATTTGCTCAAATAATGTAATACAAAATCTAGATGCTCTAGCAAGGATTGAACAAAAAAATTTCCACAATTTTAGGCAATGTGGAAAATATGTAACTGCAAAGAAAAAGAACAGCTAATGCACAAACATCATGAGGGAAATATCTATTACCTGCATGTTTGCAGAGATGACACTCGTAAGAGTTGGTTGTGCATTAGAAATAATTCTCAGCAGAAAATGTTACAGAATCGCCGATGAAGAAGAAGAGGAAGACTACTTGGCGAAGCAATGACGATAATCGGCAAGAAAGAAGACAATGGTGCCGGAGAGAAGACTAGCAATGCGGAGATCGAAGAAAAAGGCACGAGTGCATGGAGGAGCCGAGCCAGAAAATGTAAATGGTCCGTAACCACGATTCAATTGTAATCTCAAAAGCATTTTTTTAATAGTAATACCGGGTCGACCCGTTCAATCGGGTCACCTAGCTGACTCGAAATCTGGCAGGGTCGACCCGGATCGTATAAGATTTACATGCCGGATTCTACTACAGACCTAGCTCGGAATCGATGCCAAATCGTCGGGTTTCGAATTGACTCGGGCGGCCTAAATTGAATTTTAAAATACTGCTTTGAACAGTAAAATTAGTTAGAGATTATTTAGAAGTACTTAAAATAAGAATTTTTTTAAAATAATATGAGATTTTTTTAAAAAATAAGTTTTACTCTTTTATCTTATAAGAATAATAATTAGTGTAACATATAATTTATCTATACTTCTAAATTTTGAAAATTTTTTAAAGACCAAATAAGTATTATTAAAATAAAAAGTTGAACTGAAATGGTGAAATAAAATGGAATGCCATATGTGCTCTAAGAAGGAGAACTAACTTATATACCAAGAACCTAAATGATATGTATGTACATATTAGATGTTTAAGTTTGGTACTAGCAAAAAAGAAGAACAGGTATAACCAACAGAACTCAACAGTTAATGAACATCCATCGGATACAAGCTTTTGACACTGCAGATAAGAAGGTCTTGGCATCGTCTTGCTGATATTGTTCTATCGATACATCCAACAAGTTTGTACGTGATTGTACTGCTTAAAGGCACACATTGCTTGCCGCACTTATATATTCTGCTGGCTAAGACAACTAAGGATTGGAAGAATCAAATTGTTAACGCTGTATGCTTTCAAGAAAGTAATCCTGATTTATACTGTTCTTCAATTTGACCTGCTTCAAATTTGGATCCAATCGTAAAGACGGTTGGCTAATCGTTCTCTATTTCGATTTCAAATAAACACTTCACATTTTTCAATAAATTTTTAATAATATATATATATATGAAGGGATAGAGACACTTTAATTTTTATGTATACTCCAGTGCACTCCACGGCCGTTTGCAACCATAGAGATCTTTAAATCCAATCTCTATTATTGGATATAAAGAATTACGAGTCGTTAACATGCTGACAAAATTTTATTTGAATCGGAATACAAATCGACCTCTATCCAGCCACTTGATCAAAATAACTAAAAAAGAATATATATATATTTTGTTAATTTTTATTATTTGTGTCATCATTATCAAGTGACCGGATGAAAGTCTATTCGTAGTCCGATCGAGATGAAATTTTGTTAATATATTAAAGATTCGTAATACTTCATATCTAATGATAGAGATTATATTTGAAAATTTTTACGATTACAAACGGTCATAAAGTGCGCTGGAATGTGCATAAAAATTAGAGGGTCCATATTCCTTCCCTATATATATAATAATTCAAGATCGTTTTCGAAAAATTTTAAAATATTTTTTATTTTAAAAAAGCTCTATTTCATAAACATACATTTTCAAAACCGTTTTGAAGATTGGAAAGTTTCAAATTATAGGAACAAAAATGAGTAACATTATGACAGTGCAACCTGCAGGTGGAACGGCAATCTGTATTGAAACAAATTCATAATGTGGACTAACATATGCAAGTTCATATACTTCAGCAAATTCAGATGGAAGATTTTAGATTTATACAGCAAGACATCACCAACGAATGCTAAAATACTAACTGCTGCTCTTTGATGGTTTCGAAAAGACATTTCCTGCTCTTTACTTCTGCCTATAAAGTTCCTAAAACTAGGGGCAAAGAGTGAAAGCAACAACAGCAACGCTGCAGCACCAGCAGCAGTGCTTGGCATCTTGCTTAAAATAGAATCCACAGGAATATACATATATCAAGAGGCTTCTTTCTTCTGCTTCTTTCTTCTACATATGGTTGATATGCCTCACCAAAAAATGTGGTCAAATGGAAAGGCTTCTTTCTTCTGCACTTGCAGCTAAATGGCATTCAAAGGATTCAGAAGATGGGATACAAGAAATAATTCGAAATTATATAAAACAAAGTGCAGCAACGCATAAGAACTAAACTACCTACTCACTTTCATGACAAGATTGTCTCAATAGAAGAAACAAGTGTCACCGCACATGACTTTCACCGGTCCCACCCTGAAGGCCGTTTTCTCTCTCGCGATCGATCGCTAGAGCTGTCATTATCAAAAGGAAGAGCAGGACAAGTTACTATCTTGACTTAAAAGTTGAAGATATCTTGTATCCAAAAAGTAACTGCTTAAGAATAGGATAAAAATTCCAAATTTCATACAAAATAAACTGACCTCTTCAGGTTTCTCTGACTTCCATTTTGACTAAAGTTTGCTGCTGCTTTAGAAGTGCTTGAAACTGCAGCCTGTGCCTTATATTGCTCCCCACCAATTGATCCACCAGAAACAAAACCAGGTAACGGCTTTGACAAACTAGGATGACTTCTGTTTTCATTTTGGGTATTAGAACTAGCAGCAACGAAATTGCTTTTGAATTGAGCCATCACGCCATTCCTAAGTGAATTTACAGCAGCTGATCGACTTGGACCCGCCTGAGCTGTATTTCCTGATTCGGGATTGTAACCTATACCAAGCCCGTAATCAACACCACGAACCCCTTTTCCTCCCCCACCTTTCCCTCTTCCACCTTTCTTCCCGCCTGAGGAACATACTTCCATATATTAGAATAACCTCCAAACCTAACTAATACTTTAACAAACAGTAAAATTTTTAAGAGTTACAAGCTTTGCTTGGTGCAGGATGCTAAACTCAGTACCTTTTCTTGCATCACGACTTGCCTTGAATCTCCCATCCTACAGAAAGGCAGACAAATTCGAAAAAACAAAAGTTAGTTTTGGAATATAACAAGGAAACAACAAAACAGCTAATTTTCCTGCTCCAACATGTCAATCAACTGATAGATTTATTCTCATAAGACCTAGCTTGACGAAGATACACAATTAACAAAAAATAGGGGAAATCATTTTACGAGCCAAGCTCATTAGAAATTCTGTCCAAGAAGGTTTAAGAGGAAAAATATCATTGCAGTGATATCCGGAACTCAGTTATAGGCAAATCAGCTGACACCAATATATGGACCAAAATACTGTCATGAAGCAGCTAGATACCAGTCAAAGAGAAAGTGACCTGTGAATAATAAAAGCAACTATGTTTACCAGGACTAACCTTCATAGCAAGATCCATCAGCTCACTGGAAACATTTTGACCTGCTGCAACAAGACTATTGACCAGTTCACCAGCAAATCTTGCTTCTTTCTGGGTAATAAGCGTATATGCTATGCCATCTTTATCACCAGCACGGCCTGTTCTTCCAATACGATGAATGTGTGTATCCATATCTTTAGCAATATCAAAATTTACAACTGACTTGATCGATTTGATGTCAAGTCCACGAGCAGCAACATCCGTTGCAACTACAACATGATATACTCCTGATTTGAACTTCTGCAAGATTTCTGTACGAGTTGCTTGATCTTTATCACCATGAAGGGCTGCAATTCTAAATGCCTTCTGTGTCAACTGGCGTTCAATCTCATCAACAGCAACTTTTTTAGAAGCAAAGACAAGAACATCACCCTCATCAATCAGTCCTGGAAGCTTCTCAAGAAGCCAAGGCATCTTTTCAGCATCTGAAGGAAGTATACTAACAACCTGAGTAATATCTTCATTTGCTTGTCCAACCTGACCAACTGTGACTCGTATGGGATCCGTAAGAATTTCTCTAGCCAACCTTTCGACTCTGTTAGGCATGGTTGCAGAGAAAAGTAGAGTCTGCCTGTCTGGTCTAATCTGACCTACAATAGATAGTATTTGGGGCTCAAATCCAAGATCAAACATACGATCTGCTTCATCCAACACTAGATAGGTTGCCCTCAACATTGTTAGGGCTTTCATTTTCAACAAGTCTATCAATCTTCCTGGAGTAGCGACAACTATCTCACAACCAGCCTTAAGCTCTTTAAATTGCTCAAGTTTGGACATTCCACCATAAACTGCAGAAACTCTTATCCCATCTGGCTTCGCAAATTTTTTAGCTTCCAGGTAAATTTGGTGTGCCAACTCTCTTGTAGGAGCACAAATTACACCTATCGGACCTTCCTCTTTAGCAACCTCAGGCTGGTCCATTATATGAACAATCATAGGAAGCACAAAGGCAGCTGTTTTGCCAGAACCTGTTTTAGCAATACCAATGATATCTCTTCCAGAAAGAACAATGGGCAGAGCCTGGCACTGAATTGGAGTTGGCTTTTCATATCCTTGCTTTTTAATTACGCCCATTATCTGAGAGGAAAATCCACAATCATCAAAGAGCTTAATTGGCTTGGGGACATCAAAACCAGATATGCGAATGGCTAAAGTCTTTCGATATTCATCAACTTCTTGTTCACTCATCACTGAAAGGAGGAAATGAACGTAAGCAAACAGCAGTAGCATGCATGTTAGATTAATAGAAAATTTCAAGCATGGGATGATAACTAATATACTGAAAGTTAAAAATGTAGTTAATGCAGAGAAGTCAAATATCACACACATGGGCCTTTCAGTAATTGTCTTGGCACCTAAAAGTATCATAAATAACAAGGACGGCATGTTACACTGAAACCATATTGGGTCACTATTATCAAGTTAATAACCTGGATGTGAACATGAGTCAATTTGGTACGGGTTATAATTCAACTTCCTTCTAAACTCAAACTGAACAATCTGACCTAACAAGTAGCAGAAGAAGTTTCTGGGTAAAAAGCATGCATAGACTACTATCTCCTTTTATAGACTATCTATTCCTTAGTTGCAAGAAAAGTATAAGGAAAAATCTAGCTTTATTTCCTACAATTCTGCTTGACCTAACTTAAATACAAGAACTGTGATATTCTAAAACCTCAGCTAATTAGTAACTAACACCTGCAATCGACTGCTTCTCCTCGAACCCAAACTGAACAATCAGACCCAACAAATAGCAGAAGAAGTTTCCGGGAAAAAGCATGCATAGGCTACTATCTCCCTTTTCTAGACTACCTATTCCTTAGTTGCAAGAGAAGTATTAAGGAAAAATCTCGCTTTCTTTCCTGCAATTCTGCTTGACCTAACTTAAATACAAGAACCATATGCAAAAACTCACCAATTAGTAACTAATACTTGATCAGTTTCATAATTGAAGGGAAGTTCACCTGCAATCGACTGCTTCTCCTCATAGAAATCCTTATTAAACGGCTCATAAGCAATTTTACTATGATCCAACGCCGAAATCGGCTCAATCTTCCTTTTATCTACAACAATCGGGTTATCATCAGAATCATACTCAACCACCCCAGCATCTACAGCTTTCGCCACTGCATAAACCTCTTCATCCGATCCATAACCAGCATGCAATGCCTCAGCCGCAAGTGTCCATCCTACATCTTTCTTCTTTGATCTCAAGAAACTCTCCACAGGATCATCTTCATCATCGCCTTCCCCAAATCTCTCGCCTTCTGCAGGTTGTGGATTACTTGACTGCTTGGGAGATTGGATTACTTGTTGAATTTCTTCCATGAACGCATCCAAGGGATCAACTTCTTCTTCCTCTTCGACAGTTCCTCCTGCATTGCTTTCATTTTTTATTTTGTTGGTAGTGTTAGGGTTGTCGGAATCAGCAAAGTCGATGTTATCGAGATCAGCGTCGTCGGAGAGAGAACGAGAAGGAACGTAGAGACGCTGAGGCGGACCAGGAGCTCTTTCGAAGCTGTACGAAGAAGGACGGCTCATGCCGAAACCTTCGAACCCGAATTTTCTCTTCGGCATGGTTCCTGATCAAATTGATCGATTGATTAATTGATTGATTGATTGACTGATTGAGTGAGAGAGAGAATTAGGTAGCGATGAACTAATTGCAGAGATTGGAGAAATCGAATTAGGTGTGTGAGAGAGAGAGAGATGTTTTGGTTAATGGAGCTCGGTCGGCGGAGCTGGTGGCGGTAGCGGGGGGAGTATTGAAACAAAAAGAAGAACTAAACCACAATTTGAAACAAATCAGTTTTGACGTGTTTCAAATCATCCGTAATTTTACTTTCTTCCGTCTGATTTTAAATTTAAAACAGTTCATATATTTTAATTATATAAAAAATTTAAAATTTTATTTTTATATATAAAACTTTAGTTTCAATTTTTTTATTTATACATTTTTCAATATAACTATACTTTTTAATTTTTAACATATTTTTAAAATTTATTAAAACACAAATATTGAACTCCACTTTTATTTTATTTTTTAAAAAATTCTACTTTCTAATTTTTATTTTTATAAAATTCAATTACCGAAAATTAAAACAAGCCTACAAAGGAAAATAACAGTAACAACTCACAAACGCACTTTGATCGCAAGTATTCGCAGTCACACTAATCTATCAAAATCTAGAAAACTTCTTTTCCTTTTCTTGTTCAACCAAACAATTACTAGGGGTGGCAATATAAGTTAATGGATTGGTTTCGGGTCGATCCATTTAATAACCGGGTTAAATTTGTTCAACTCTAACCCAACCCATGAATTTATACGGGTCAAAATTGTCAACCCTAACCGAACCTACTAATAACCGGATCAAATTCGGATCGACCCATTTAATAATTAAAATTATTAATTATTAATTATATATTTTTAAGCTTTAGTGAAATTATAAGATCAGTTCGAATAAAAGTGCACGATATTTTTACTGACAAGATATAATTATGTCCAACAACATTCCTTAATGTCTTCATCGGTCCTTACAATATAAAAAAATATATTATTTTTATTTTTAAAAAATATATGATAACAGCTGAAATTTATGATTACAAATACTAGGTTAATAATTTGATAAAAATTTTGATAAATATATCTATCTAACAAAATTTTCATAAAAATCTTTATACAAAATCTAAATTCGTCATTAAAAATACCTACATAGTAATACTTTATATAATATTATAATTTTCATATTATACTATTTTACTAAGGCATAAAAATAAAGAATTAACTATAAATACATTTTAATTTAATAGTTTGTAAATAACTAGTATCGATTATTTTTATTATCAATATTTTATTATACGGTAAGAAAAAATCAAAAATTGTTATTTCAAAAGATGACATTTCGGATTGGTGGGTCAATTTCGGGTTAATTCGGGTTGACCCATTTAATAACCGGGTCAAATTTGTTCAACCCTAACCCAACCCATATATTTATACGGGTCAAATTTTCTAACCCTAATCCTGATTAAACAGGTCGGTTTCGGATCGAGTTTTCGTGTCGGATCATATATTGCCACCCCTAACAATTACTTTATTTATCAATAATAAATTGATACTTCTGCCATGAATTATGTCAACTATTCTTTATTTAAAAATCTACATAAGTAAATTGACATTATATATCAACAAATAATTATCAGAAAAATGTTACATCTCTTATTTTATGTTCACTTTTAGAAATTTTCCTATTAAAGCATAGAATCATAGCTAATTTTTCTCACACTTACAGATATTTAGCGGTTCACTATAGCTAAGAATGACGGGCTGAACCTCAGTTTTTAAAATTTTACTTCATAACTATTCTACGGAATGGATAAAATTTTTAACTAGATATGAATTATCTTACATTATTATTAGCATATTGATATATATTTGCAACTCGATTTGATCGTCTTTGTAGGTATTTTTTTGGTCTTCTTTGAAGCATCTAACTAGAAAGAGATCATATGATATTATTAAGTCGACTGGGACAAGCACTTGAACTAGAGTTGATGTATCTCAAAGAAAATAATAAATATGTAGTTTTTGGTTCTGATAGAATGAATTCGTTTGTGTGCACCGAATGTGCTTCGATTAACTTCTTATTTTCACCATATTGATAATATAGTTTTATGTATTTTTTACATACTTGGTTGGACGATATCTTTTTATAATGTGCTGAAAACATAAACATACAACAGCTAAGATAGTCAATATTGCAAATATGAGGATGATGTGAACAAGATCTCAGAATAGATTTATTGGGATCTAATGGAAGGTTCTGGTTAAAACTACTAAAATTCATAGGTTAAGTTGTTGATAATCCTTTCTTGATGAGTCATTATTTAGGTTCATTTACTGAATTATTTTATATTATGGTAAAGATTTAGGAAAGAAACTTCCTATGAAGGAGAAGAATAGAAAAATAGCAACAATATTTAATTTCTATGTAGGGTAAAAGCATAGTCTATTTCATCTGACAACCTTTATGTTTTCAGTATTACCATTAAACCATCGTTCATTGGAAAAAATTGCTATTTAGATAGTTAGTTATTTAAATTTTGTTTTCATAATACGAATACATATTTTAATTTTATATTCGAAGCTCTATGATTTAATCTACAACTCCAGTGCATTCTAATAAAGTCAAGATGTCGTGTGGACTCACTTAAGAAAATAAATGGTGCTAAAGAATTGTGAAGGAAGACGATGGCATGTCTTATTCCGTTTGAAGAATAAGTACAGTCCACGTACTTTGGTAAAGATTACGCGAGCAATTTTGTACTAGAAGATAAATCGAAGGTTGGAGATAAATGTTTGTTTTAGTTCGAGTCTAAAGCTTTTGGTATCTTCAATGTCAAAGTAGTGAAGGGTGAAACCTTTGTCTGATTTTAATAAATGATATGATTTTTTTACTTCCATCGTAATGCATTTTGTAAATTTTAATATATCTTATAAATTTTGATTTTGAAAATATTATCATGAAATATATGGTGTGCTTAATCCATCAAATGATTATTTATTGATTACAAGTGATTGTTCTCACAAGTTTGGGATGGTGCGATCAAGTGCAACCAACACTTGTCCATGTGCGACATCTCCCACAAGACAACGCAGTAAGAAAAAAGTTCTCGGATCACTTGTCCAATTACTTAGGTGTCGTTTTCCCACATGCAAAAATAAAATTTATTTATAAATTTAAATATTCAGAAATAAGTTAACACATTTATATATAAAATATAAATCACATAATATTATGTGCGATCATGTCGGCCCTATTTTTGTAAAGTTTGACTATATTCGACTTTATACATTTATAATGTTTAGAAACTTCATAATATTTACATTTTCACATTGTTCAGAATTACGATAACATTTACATATTTAGATATTTCAAACCAAAGATCTTTTCTTGAATCTTTGGGACTTTGTACGAATCTTACTTATCAATGTGCTATCCTATGCTAAAACCACATGCAAAAAAAGACAGCCTAGAAAAAGGAGTTGTTCTGAGTGGCGGTAGTGGCATCTACCCATTTACAAATGATCATTCATATTAAAATCAGACAAGAGAAAGATGAAAAAAATACATCAAAATTATATCATTTATACACTTTAATAATGTTCAAAGACTATATTTTGCACATTTATACATTAAATGCAATTTATAAGTAAAAAATCCTCAAGCTTTTTGAAGAATTCAGGAGTGAAGGTTACACATCATGAGAATAATATGAAACTTCTCATAGATTGAATTAGCCAGATTTAAAGTTTCCATTACTTCATGAGAACGTTCGCAAAAATACGGTAACCAAATAGAGTAATATTGAGTATGTATGATTTGCAGAAAAATTCTAAAATGTAGTTGCATATAGGTTATAGGGGTCATCATTTGATGGTGGTAATTCTCTTTCTGGATCAACAGCTTAGGTTTTGCATGACCAACCGGGGGTAAGGTTCCACTTCCTTGGTAGCATCTTCTTCTAGAATAAGATTCTCAATACTAATTCCTTTAGTTACCGTATTATTCTAACCGTTGTCCATAATGAAAGCTTCTAATTTGGCTAATTCAATTTTTGAGAAGTCTTAGGTTATCTTTATGATGCTTAACCTTCAATACTATATTTATTTATATCTTCTTCTATCTTTTGTTACGAAAAAGTCTCTTGGATTGCCATTTGCACTTCTAGATATCACATGTCATGAAACCAAAATAAGTTTAAGAACAAAAGAATGGAAACCAAAACCAATATAAGCGTCAAATAACTCTTTGTGTGCGACTTAGTGCAACTATCTTGTGCGACTATGTGTGTACGAAATATTTGTGCTCTGTTTAGAACTTGCTGATCTTTGAAGAAGTCTGAAATGAACTTCAAATTACCGAAGACTCGAACAGTCATATATAGCACTAGTCTATTTGGTTGGTCGAATAGGCATTGGAAGTGAATACTCAACAATACTCTATTCTCTTGCTATTTGGGGCTTTCGAATATTACCTGTTATAAAAACTAAATTCAAAACAAACAAATGCAAGCAATCTCTGCAAGAGAAATTTTAATGAAAAAAGGTGTTTTATAATGCTAACAAATATAGTACAAAATTTACTTCTTAACTACCAAATTTTAACTAGACAATGAATTACACATTTACTCAGCTCAATTATTGCAGCTACTAACTCATAAATATTAAACAATCTGAAATAAATAACAAATCGTGTGTGCGATGCTATTCTATACAATTAGTGTGACCGGTGCGCCACTGATTGTGCAAGCATATGCAATGCTTGTATTTGTATGATCTGTTGTTATTATATTTTTTCTCTCAATGTCAAACACAGTTATTCCAAACTATATTTTACTTTTGTCTGTACCGAACAAGTTTTCACTTTCCACTATCTTATTCGATGTCCCTCAATATTTAATAAGGAGTCATAAATAACAACAATGCCTTGAATACAAAGAAGAAAAATAATAATGACATATCGACGTACCTAATGAAGCCATTGCTAATGATGGTTTGAGTGCAGTTGACGAACTTCAAAGTCAAGAGCCAACCGATGGTCGAGGGCCAGTAAGTGGTGTGGTGTTTGAGCGGGAATAAATTTTAATTGGGTTTCTAAATAGTTTCAGCAGAGGGATACATGTAATTTTAGAATACATAAGTTCAGAGTTTTTGTGATCTCTCGACACCCAAAATGACTACAAAAAATATAATTTAAAAATGTGGTCTAGAAGAACAATCTTAAGGTGGATGCGGCGAATTTGATAAAAAAAACCCTAATAAATATCGGCACACCCGCATCTTGCCCCATCAGTTAAAGCTCTTCCTGCTACACTTTTGATATGCTTCTATAGAATTTTGGATTAAGTAGGCCACATTCACCTTAAAATTGTTTTTCCAGTCATGTTTTTTAAGTTATGTTTTTCTAATCACATTTGGGTGACAAAGACAAACATATAATCTATTAATTTTAGCTCTGAGATTGAATTTCTTTAAGACTTAAAACTGATTTTTGTTTAATAATACAGCGTGATTCAGAAAAATAATGTCTCTCTAAATTTGTAAAGAAATATTAACACAAAACTGAATCCAAATATAGAACAAATTCACTGAGAAAGTTGATGAGAATACAGAAACTTTAACAAAATGCGCTCGTGCAGAGTCGAATAAGGTCAGACATATTATTTTAAAAAAAAATTAAATTATTTTAAGTGATTGACTTAAGTGAATTTTTGCTTTTGGATCCAAGTGCGACTAATGCAATTTTGTATTAGGATATATTTTAATTGGTAGAAAGTAAGTTTTGTAAGACTGAGTGGAATTGAGTTCTTAGATTAGAATTAGAGGGCGTTTCGTAGTGCTTATGAAATAGAGCTTTTCTAAAATGAAAGGTATTTTTGTCTTTTTTAAAAAAACGAGCTCAATTTTTTTTACTTCTAAAAAAATAATAAAAATATGCAATAAAAAAATCTCACTCCGTAGAATTTTTCTACACTTTCTAAATTTTTAAATAAATTTTTTATATATTTATAAAATATATATTGAAAAACGTGAAATAAAGAAAAGTTGATAAGCAGCTTATCGTGTCAAACGGGCTCTTAAGTTCATTATTTTTGGAGTAAAATTGAAATATAGAATATGAGTTAGAACTTAAATCTAACGGAAAAAGGTGAGTTCCATGCAATTGAAACACACGCGTAGTTGCACTGGTGCCATGATCGTGCTCAGGCCAATAGATTTACGGTATAGAATTCTAAGCGTGAGCCAAATGTGACTCTATGCTACCATGCGTTAATCGCACTAGTTGCACAGTCACATAGCATTGCACCGAATCTAATAATTTGCACAGCATATGATTTCTAGTGCGACCAAGTGTGACCGTGCCACAAGTGGACCAAAACAGAATCGCATAAAGTTCTACGGGTCACAGTCAAGTCTACTAGAGTTGCACAGTGCAAGTCACAAGTATAATCTAAGTGCGACCATATGCAATCATGCCACACGTGCGATTAGCAGAGAGTTGCACTCAAAACCAATACGATTGCATAGCGCTAGATCACAAGTGCTACTCGTGTGAGCAAGTGCAATTAGAACAAGATCGCTTAAGTCGCACTTGGGTTCAACAACATAGATTCACTCTATGTCATCATTTAGAATGAATTTTAAAAGAATCTTAAATATATTCTATTATGTAGGCTCGAACTCAAATCTCTAAATGATAGACTACTATCTTTACTTGTTATTTGAAACTTATCATAATATCTATTATTAAACAAGTTTGTGCTACCATACACAAGCATATTTTAAAACTATTTTCTATGTATTTTTACCAACTTTCAACAGCTAAATTTTTTAATAAATCTGAATTTTGTTTGGTATTAATATTTTTTATACATGTAGAGAGAATTTTTTTGAATTGATATTTATTTGAAATCTCTTATAAATGCATTCAGAATCACCCCGTTGAATGATTGAAGAAACATCAAGTTTGGGTTTAGGGACAGTTCATATCAAGATAAAAACTGAATGTAAAGTACTATGATCTTTTCTTATCCAAATGTGACTAAAAAACCGTAACTTTAAAAAATGACAAAAAATCAAATTGAAGTTGGACGTGTAGCCTATTTAACCATAAAGAAACCGTGTTCCTTAGTAATCCGATACTTAATCAGACCAGGCAAACCAGAAAGAGATCAGACTTATGCAAGGGAATTGAAAGCAGTCAAGTTTTAGTTTTAACAGCGAACATGAAAGCAAACATTAATTTCCAAAAAACCAATTTGAACCTTAACTAACACTTGCTCAAGAGAAATGTCATTGCTGGAGAAGTGAACCAAAATAATCTCGGGAAAATTAGTAACTTGAGAATAGCCCAAAGGTTGCACACGAAAATAACATGAACATGGTCACAAGAAGATTGGACAGTAGCAGTATACAATAAGGTCAATTAGAAGGAGAAATTTGATCGAAAATTCTCTATGTAAAATATAAAATACTGCCTAGAGCTTTGGAACATAGTTCATTTAAAGGAAATGATTTTGACTGCAATATGAAGTATGCAGTTGTCCCTTAAAGCTCATGAGAGTACGAAAGTCCTAAATGTACAAACATGTAGAGGCAGGAGTAGTAACTGAAGACTATAAATCCTCAACCTCTCATATGCTTATTTTGCCAGCAAGCCATAGTGAATACTGCTGCCTCAGAGTGACTGATGCTTCAAAGGATTTATGGCCGTTTTGCAAGGTTTCATGATGTGGAGACATTCCTCATCATGCAAGGTCAAATTCAGCACCAGAAGACATTTCAGCAGTTTCTTTTTGATGGTTCATTGAATCACTGGTTGACCAACACAAATAGTGATAGTGCTCCATACCTGATAGACCTGCAATTTCAGCAGCTTCAGGGATGCACATTCTGCGCCATACTGAACGGTTCCCAGAAGATCAAAACAGATGATTAGAGAGTTGTTGATCAGCGCCCTGAGCGTCGTCTCTTATCAGTATCTGGCGTTGAGTTATGCTTAGAGATAATTTTCAGAACATCAACCAGGGCCCGCAACCGATCCATCACATTAAGGCCGTAAAGAGCATCTACCAGAGATTCCTGAAACTCGAACCCATTTCGTGCAACTGGGTACTGATCAAATTAAAAGATTAAACAGTTAGATGCAAGGAAAACAAAATTCGTGCAGGAAATGGTCCTGATTATTTATCTATATAAGCCTAACCTGGATTGGCTTAGGTATTGTTGTTTTAATATAGGGCCACCACCTGTCCTCCACAACTGACTTCACAAGACAACAAGCACGTAGGCCTTCTATACCAGCAAATCTGCCGAATCCACTGTGCTTCACACCTCCAAATGGTAAAGACTTCAATCACAAAAGAAACAGAATAATTGTTAGTCACCTAACTAAGGATAATTGCTAACTTAGTAGTACTCCACAAACTACACGGAATAGCTAGATTGATAACATTCTTGAACATCGAGGCTCAAGAACTTCTTGCTCCAAAATAATGATGACAACGCATACTTAAGGAATATTAATGAGATGGCATAGCTGTGAAGCGCTCGCTTCTAGCACTTGTAAAAGTATGAATGAACTAGGAGCTAGATGCCACAGTTAGAATATAAATACTTACAGTTACACAATTACCTGACACATGTAAGTTGACGCAAAATCATTAATTGCTGCGACACCACAGTGCAATTGAGAAGCTATTTTTATTGCACGCTTCTGATTTCCCGAGAACACAGCACAACCAAGACCATATTTTGAGTCATTGGCAAGTTTGATGACCTCCTCATCAGAATTGAATTTCATAATTGGTATTATGGGTCCAAATGCCTACAAAACCATCAAACTTTGAAGCATTCATAAAATGGAAGCATATATTTAGTTTAAGAGACCCACAGTCACCTCTTCTTGCATGAGTTTCATGGTATGATTAACATTCACCAAAACAGTTGGTGGAAAGAACTGATCCACGGCATCCTCTCCCAAATTGCCAAAGCATCCTCTGGCTACGATTTCAGCACCCTTCTGTATAGCATCATCTACCAGACTCTGAAGCTTGTCCGCATGCTCTTGCATGCATATTGCACCCATGTCATATCTGCCAGACAGTGGTGGGCCCTAAACAAGATTGGCACTCAATATAAGAACGCAAGATAGTACTGACGGACACCTAAATCAAGAAGAAACTGAATAATTTACTTCTTAAAGAGCTAACTAGACATAGGCAAGAGCGTTGTGCAAGAATACATGAGCTCCTTGACTTCTACTAGAAGGATGACAATATCAGATTGAAACCATGGGAGAGAGCCTGGCAATGTAAGCCTCAAAAAAGTTTGACATTAAAAAGCCAGAATACAGAGTTTCAGTTATTTAACTCCAACTTTTCCAGGATTAGGAATTTGTTTGAATAATAACACAGTCGCGAGGTTGGCCACAAGTTCAACTGATGGGTGCTTGTTTCATGTAACGTGATAACTTTAACTGACAGATCTGAGGCATATTATTTTCGGCTAATTACACCACTAGTCCCCACAGTTTCATGCAAGTGTCAAAACAATTACTGGGGTTTACTTTGCTACATTTCAATCCCATGGTTTAAGTTATGTTACCAAATAATCCCAACTTTTGTTTTCTACCAAGCAACAGTAACATTACGCCAACACGGTAGATGATTTGATAGACATAAGTTATTATGTGCCAACTATCATGCTAGCACACTATCAAAAGCATCACATAAACGCCAAATGATGGGGACTAGTTGGTGATATAAGTAAACTATAGGGACCATTTGGTAACATAAGTGAATTTGGGGACTAAATATAGGAACGTAAACCTTGGGAAATATGATGACAATTAAGGAGGAACCATGAGGAGTACCAGTGTAATTATGCCTTACTTTCAGTAATGTAATTACTTGGAGACGCATCACGTGCACGAATATGATGGTTATAGAAATACCATAAACTGCTTCCCAACAGATCAGGGGATTTATCAACTGCTGCAGTTAGAGGCTAAAATATCCCATAACCATCATTGCACTGCATATTGCATGTTTCAAACTACTTGCATTCTGAAAAGATAAGCCTATAACCATTTCAACTGTGCAACAAAACAAATCCCTCATTAATTATCTTGCTTCATATTACAGTAACCTCATTTTCTTAATGAAGCAATGCACTCTACTTCATTGGATATTTAACCCTAGAGTTGGTTGCATGATGAAAATCCAAGATTTATTTTTAGACAGCAAACTAACAGTTATATGCAAAGCTTACATCTAAGCCAAGGAAGGAAATAGCAAAATGATGCACTTCCGCAGTTCATGCCAGATCCTAAGTATAAGATATTGTACTCAGGCAACAAGTACTTACAACAGATACAGATTTCACGAGTTTGACAATCTGAGCAACAAAGGTAGAATAAATGTCACGGTGAACATAGAACCTCTCAGCACCAGCACAATTCTGGCCACTAGATTGCAGAGCCCCTCGAGCAGCAATTTGCACAACCTTCACAGAGAAAGAAATATAACTGAATAAATTGACAAATAAAAACCTGAAAAAGCAGAGAAACAGGATGGAGTGAAAGAAGACTAATACATGAGGCACATCGACATCTTCACAAACAATGAATGCATCTTTTCCTCCAAGTTCAAGTGTGACAGGAATTAAACTTTCAGCAGCTGCTTGCATGACCTACAAAGGAACCAAAAACACAAATAGATGTTAGAATGGTAAAAATGGAGCAAATACTTCATCTGAGATTGTCCAAAATATTCAAACACTTGATTTTAGATTTAAGAAGCACTTCGCTTTCTATGTCTTATGATTATATATCTGCAACAATCTTAAGATTACGAGATAACAGCTCCTATATATGATACTGGTCCGGATAATCTTTTTAAATTTTATTTTTTTACAACTTCTGCGTTTGTTTTATCACTATAGTAATAGCAAGTTTAATTGAAAAATGGAATACCATTTTTCCCACACCAGGTGATCCTACAAAGATGATCTTGTCCACAGAAGATACAAGAGCTTGTCCTGTTTCAGCGAACCTGTAGTAAAAAATATAAGTTCATTCAATAACAATTTATCACAAAATAAGGGCTTAATCTAGGAAATCATGAGACTGCAATCTCACCCAGTTATGACATGAACTAAATTTTCAGGAGCACCTACAGCAGCAAGAGCAGCCTGAATAATCCTTAAATAAAAGCATCCAGACCAACTCGCATGCTCTGATACCTGTAGGAAGCATGTCAATAAGAGGATTACGTGGAAAACCATGTAATATAATGTAGAGGTTGCACAATATATATTGGACTACAGCTAGAACCCATGGAAAGCTAATATTTGACTTAGAGTCAACAAAGAAAGATAACGTTCAAATGAATTTGATCACTACACCTTGAATCCATGTAACTGGCAATCCCTACTTGTTCACAACCAAACTAGCATGGAAAAGGACAATTGGTTCTTATAAATTCAATTAAAATTGGCATTAGGAGAAGCTGGTGTAGTTCTCCATGAAACATATTAGCAAAGGAGAATTCAAAATAAACTAAGAAAGTTGCCTGAATGTGTGTATGAGTATCCGGAGATAGGTGAAATGTAAATAACACTAACCATGCCATCATGCCAATGTCAGGTCCTAAGTGGAAAAACTGCAATGAGACAACTACGATAAGCAATCAAAGATGTTAGAACAGTGCGGATGGTAGTGGACTTTCATGATAACAACAACGACAAAATAAAATAATAATAAATAAAATAAAGACCCATAGCTGCTCCAAAGAAACACCTCTCAACATAAAAGTTTTCTAGTCACCTACAGGGAGTATAAGTGCTAGTTTTTGACCAAAAAAACCGCATACTATTCTAAAACAAGTACGGCTGAAGTATCTTCCACAGATTGGTGGATCAGGAAGGATGTTGAAGCAAAAGATTGTCCCCTTTACTGAAGGTCTTCCTATTCCACAAGCTGAGGCCGGCAAGCATTTTGGTATACCTTCTCAATATGAAGGTCATAGCAAGTGATGTGAAAGCTTGCAGCAGAAAGTACAATTATTTAGATGGGCTCAGGAACACGAGGAAGTCGTGCAGATGTTGCTATTTTATCCAACAACTAGAGTACATCCACTTAACTTCCCAGTTCAATACCTACAGGTTGCTCATGTGAACCAAGGAATTCCTACCCAAAAACTTCCCAGCTTAGAAGCTCAGCAGATTAGAGACGCACAGACACGCCTGCCCTTGAGGTGTAAGAATATCAATTTGATTTTAAGGGGGGGTTGGGCGGGGGGGATTGCCTAATGAAGAACTAGAGATATACTGCACAAAGGCAGTCACTTCTATGACTAATAACAGAAAACCTGCTCTAATGGGAAAGCAGAGACAGGCACTCCAAATGAAACGACAGCAAGTCCCTGAAACTTAAAAAAGTAAATACCTTTATCACAATGCCATTTCCAGAAAACACAGCAGCAAGCATTGGGTTGAACACATTATGAAAAGGATAATTCCAAGACACAATAGCACCAATTACGCCTAGAGGATGAAATTCCACTTTAGCTCGCTTGTGCATCATTGACCACCCAGTTGATCTGTCAACATTCGAGAAGCATCCTTTTTACATGGAAGTAGTGTACCATTCATAAATGCAAGTAAATAAAAAAACGCCTATGTGTAATAAGTAATAGCTAAAGAACAACATAAGCAATAGATATATGAGTCAACAGAGAGATAGCCCACATAACTGAACAACAGTGATGTGAACTTTTTTTCCAACTTATCTAAAAGAAAATCAATTTGCTTAATCTCCTACGCATATGCTTCTTTAAGGTATTAAATGTAACACAACCAACCTAGGAGAAGATAGACTGCAGAACAATTTGAGACAGATAGATCATCCAGACAGTATAGCGCACTTAACTAGGTACTTAGTAACACCCTAAGATCCAGTATTCTTCGGTCACTATCTTTCTGTGATCAATAAGTATTTGGAAGTTTGCTGATTGTTATTTTCCTCTAAAGCAAATTATGTCATGCAGATATATCTCTAACAACAATCTGTCAAATCAGCAAGCCTTGGGAAGGAACAGGAAAAGGAGGAATTTCAAATAGGATGTTTATAAACACTACGTACAGATAATATACAAATTACTATATGGTTATAGACTTGCCCATTTGGCTAAGTACAAAACAACTAGATCAGGCTTGGTGCTTGGATGTGTCAGTTAGTACCTGTATTCAGGCTTCAGCCACCGTTCCCCCTCAGCAAGAAGCCAAGTGATCTTTTCACAGGTTGTCATTATCTCTCCCAAAGAAGCATCCACCATAGTCTTTCCAGTGTCACGAGAAGAGATCCTACTCAGCATTATATTAACCAAGTGTAAATAGTTGATGCTCAACATGCTGACTTAACATCAGAAGATTGAGGTATCACTTACTACAATGTTAGGTCAACAGCTAAACAGACATATCACAAGAAGAGACATAAGGGATAAAGTTGAATACTGGAATACCCCACAGCCAATACAGGAAAAGTTCTGGTAAATCATTTCAGGAGACACTAGGATTGCAAAAATATATGTCCATTAGGAAATTACAATTTGCATTTTCTTCAAACATCTCAAACATCTCATGTTTGTTCACTCATGAGCCTTGAAGGGGAAAATGGAAAATATCAAATGCATAGAATATATCTGATAAGCTTAATTCTACGAATTATACATTATAACATATTAAGAGGGAAAATCTTTATACATCATAACTCCACTTAACTTTTGAGATGCTAAAAGCAAGTGAGCATGATTTGACTTTTGGTAACACTGTTACTGACTGTTCTTTATCTACTAGAATAAAAATAAGTAAGATACTAATATGACCAAGCTACTTCTCATGCTTAGCTGCTCAGCATGTTCTTATGGTGCAGCATACTAAACTTGGGAACTCATCTAGAGTGTCGAAGCACCAAAGTGCATGGACAATCTTCTAAAACTTTGAAAATACAAGATTGAAGTGCACAACACATGCCATGACAAGGACGTCATGCTTTTATACAGTTCACACCTAATTTTCAAATAATGGGGGACTTATATGAAAGGAGAAACCATCTTACTCGCAAATCAGCTCTTGGTGCTCAATGATATATTTGAGAAGAATCCGCAAGAATTGCCTTCTTTGACGGAAACTACTTTTTGCCCATATTTTTTGAGCCTTCCTCGCTTGCTTGACATGATCCTTGACCTGGAATGAAATAGAAAAAGGATCATATACAATAACCTGAGCAGTGACAGATACAAAACTGACTCAGCAAATGGTAACAACCTCATCAGGGTTGAGAGCTGGAAAATAACCCAGGTACTTCATAGTGGCAGGCTCATAGCACTGGACCTTGTCTGTCTGTATATTTCTTCCTTTTCTAGGTATCTTCAGCAGATGCATATAAATTATTAGCAAAAGAGCATACACTGTTGGAAAAAATTAATACTAGTACGTAAAGAGACCTTAAGTTCCTGGTATTCACAAATAATTCTAATGCTAGATTATATACGCCTTATAATTACCAGAACAGAGCAACGCAGGTTGTTCTCCAACAATTTTGGTAGATATATTACCTACCTTCTCTTTTAGGTGCTGGTAGAGTTTGCATTTTTAAAAAACTAAAAACACATTACAAAATCAAACAACACTCACATAGATGTAGCTATCGTCCTTCGCCTGGCTTCCATTCATCACTAAAAACAAATTCCACTGATCAACACCTTAAAAATCACAAAGAAATGAAACAATCAGGAATAAAACAAGGATATGCACCGTCGGAGGCATCGACATCGATCGAAGGGACATTATGAGGAATGAGCATGAGTAGAAAACGGCAAAGCGCGAACGCTCCGGCAAGAACTAGCAGCGGCCACCACAAAGCCATCGCAGGAACTATCTGAAGAGAAAAGGATCTCTCTCTCTCTCTCTCTCTCTCTTTCTAATCTCTACCAGGGTTGATGTGAACTTGGAAAGCTTTTGGAAATCAGTGAGAAAGAAAACCCACCCAGAGAGAGAGTAAAACAGTTTGATAGGGATATGACTGTAATTCAAAAACACAAAGTTAGACAAATTCTTTTTTTTTACTAATAATATATTTTGGTTTTGTCTCTTATCGCTCTACCAACAATACTTATATGCAACTTTTATGTGATATTTTGTTAATTTAGGCACGTTTGACATTATTTTTAAATTATTTATATTTTATAATTTTCAAACAATTTTATGGTATTTGAATATTTTAAATTTAAAAAGATGAATAAAATAACATCAAAAAAGTATTGGATATATAATTTTTTAAAAAAAATTAAACTAAAGAAATAAACTTATTTTTTAAAAAGTTTTACTAAAATTCATGTTCACTAAAGACAATACCTCACAAATTTCAATGATTTTTTAGCGTCATTTTATGTATTTTCCAAAATTTTTAAACTAACAGTGTCCATCCAAACTACTACTAAATAAACAAAACAATACATTATGTTAAAACAACGTATAAATAGAACGCAGACAAAGACACAATACGATATCCCAGGATTGTTGTCGCTGAGTTATCTTCTGAGGGACAACACCAGCGAACTAGAAAACGGAACCCAATGCTTATCTGTGAACAAAGAAATCCCAACAATTTCAAGAAGCAAAAACAAAAGGAAAAAAAAAGAAAGAACATAAAGATTGAAGAGGAGATAAAAAAGACATCGCTCAAAGAAGAGAAAATTTGAAAACAACTATACAGCACTGTTCGTCGAAAGGAGCACAATGATCGAGCCTTTCGACCAAAATAAAAGGATTTTAATAAAAACACACCTAGCAAAACCAGTTATGGATTGAAGCCCTAATGACGAGCTTCATCGGTACAATTCCTTTGTATTTCACAGCATGGCTAAAATCACCAGCAACAAGAACCTGTTATCTTCCTTCATGTAGATCTTCTGAGAATACAGCTGTTCTAGAAATATTATCATTGTCAAATGTACTAAGGCCGGAAAATGGACCGGAAGAAAACATAGAAGACGTGCCATCTGACTCATATGCGGTATACGACTGCCGTACATTAGGGCGAGAGTGCAGACTAGGAACAGAATCCTGGTACTCCACAACCCGTTGTACCATTTTAAGAGACTGCACTACTTCCCCCATGGTCGGTCTTTGGTTTGCTTCAGGTGCTACACAAGCTGCTGCAATCGTGCAAACACGAACAAAATCCTCCTTAGGATATTTACCTACGAGCTTAGGATCAGCTAGCTCCTCTAGTCTATCCTTATCTCGGAGAATCGGTCGAGCCTGCAATCAAATTATTCATTGTCAACAACATTAATCAACGATAACTAAATCTAACCTCACTAGTTAACAAAAAAGGGTGTTGATGTGATCACAACATCACCATGATACTAGTTCAGTAGCAATCTCATAATGCAATTTCAGAGAAAACAAACCCACTTCAACAAACAGCCTCAAGATGATGCAAATCACAGACAAGATTTGAAGCATCCTATCCAAAGAAGATAACTCCAGAAGAATAAGAATTTAAAGGAGACAAAAGCAGTTCTAACCCAAGTTACAAGGTTCTCCTGGCCAGATGGCTGTGACATGTCAACTGGCTTCCTTCCTGTTAGAAGCTCAAGAAGAACAACTCCATAGCTGTACACATCACTTTTTACCAATAGATGGCCAGTCATTGCATATTCTGGTGCAACGTATCTAAAAGCACAAACTTTTAGAAGTGGCAAGAGCGAAAGCCAAAGCTGAAAATTTAACAACAAAATAAGATAAGAGTTTACCCAAAAGTTCCCATTACTCGAGTGGAAAGATAAGTCACTTGACCTTCAGGTGCCTGTTTGGCAAGGCCAAAATCAGACACTTTAGCGTGAAAATTATTTTCAAGCAATATATTGGATGCTTTGAAATCCCTATGGATCACACAGGGTTGTGAATCCTCATGCAGGTATGCTAGTCCTCTGGCTGCATCAAGAGCAATCCTCATTCTGGTATCCCAGTCCAATGGGTGGTTTGCTCCAACAGGACCTAAAATAGTAAGGGGCCATTTTAGAATCTAAGAGAAAATTTGTACACAAAAGATCCAACCTTTACACTTGAAATACAAGATCAAGTACCGTGAAGCCATGCCTCCAAGCTTCCATTTGGAACAAGCTCATAGCATAGGAGATTTTGTGATGATTCACGACTGCAGTAATAGCCAACAAGTTTTACAAGATTACGGTGGTGCAGCCTGCTCAGCATTTCAACTTCAACCAAGAATTCTTTGTCACCCTGATGTCCACCACTAGTGAGCTTTTTTATGGCAACAGCTGTACCATCTCTTAATACTCCCTTGAAAACACGACCAAATCCACCTTCCCCTAAAATGCTTGCAGGTTCAAATCCATTTGTAGCTTCTTTTAGTTCTTCATATGACAAGAACCGAATGCTCGAGGGATGAGGAAGAGATCCATCGACAGAGCTAGAATCTGTTTGCCTTGGCGTAGCTGAAAAAGAATGTGCTACATGTTATTACAATTATTACAACGTTGTACCTTCAATGTGCCAAAGTGTAAGAATAAGTTGTGCCATTCCTGTGAGCTTTACTATCTCACAGCATAAGAAGGTCCCAAGGCTCATTAAAGCTGTAAGATGTATTGTTGAAAATGTATTTGTTGGTTGTGGTAGTAGTAAACGATGTAATGGGTCAATTGTTCATATTAGTCCACAAGCAGTCATTATAGATGACACAGATATTAAATTGGTTGAATACACAGATGTTTCAAAGTTCAATTTACATTGAATATATAATAAAAGATGATCGCATTCCCCACAATCACAGAGGATAAAAGTTCAACTTATTCTCTTCCAAACAATTTAGTAACCGCATGCCAGGAGCATATGGGCTTGCATCCAAAGGAAAAAATAATTGTTGGTGCAATTCCTGCTCATAGTATGAGATGCAATGATCATTAAACTAATTTCCCTGCTGCATTTAAGCAGGAAAGATCATTTTCCATTTGTCATTCACGCCTCCTAAACATCGTTCCAAGCCAAAATGTCTTCATGCATGGTCACTAATCTCCAAGTGACAGAAATCATACAGATTGCCAAAAAACCGCAAAGGGATTTGTAAAACTACCTGTTTCTTTTGTTATGAGTTTCTTCCATTTGCTAGACTTCACTGAACAAAGTATTAGCACCAACACAACAATGAACACCAAAACTCCTCCACCAATGCAAAGAATAATTAATAAATTTGGGTGTGAACTCCCTGAAGAATCACTTTTTGGTTTTTGTACATATGGCAGAGGAAGTGGTGAAGCAATCGGTGACAACGCCGGAGTTGGAGCTGAAATTTTATATAGACCTTTAGATAACAGCATCATAGATAACAGCATCAAGACAACATGATGCAACACAGAAAGATCCTTAACTCTGAGGTTTCTAACTGAGCATGCAACAAGAATTTTATAAATATCATCAAATGAAGAATATCAGTTAAAAGATTCAACTTTAAGATACAGTAGGTAGGGAATCTGTTGACTTTCCAAAAGCATATAATTGAGAAGCGGAATCCCAAGTGCAAGTATGACAAATTTCATATCCCTAAATTATCTTATGGACGATGCATTCAAATATGAACCACAGTTTTGTTATTAAGAAGTAATGAAACCTCTACAGATGGTTTGACTGCTTCATTTTTGTAGCACTAATCTTCGATCTTCAAATCCTACTAATTCTGATATGGATTATGATCTCAAGCCACTAAGCACAAGTCTTTGTCACTGCAACAAATTTGCCATGCCATAAACCTAGTGCGCAATGAATAGAACCTAATAAAATCAATAAGGAAGCTAAACTAATGTATGAACTGGCATGTTGAATCAGTAGCTGGATATGGCCATCTCCAAAATTGTGAGGTTACCTAACATAACGTGCGAAAAGAAAAAAGAAAACAAAATAGGGTTGGTTTCGTTGTAAAACTTAGTTATCAAGGCAAGGCAACTATCTTCTACCCTCAATCCACAATTCCATATTTATTAAGGGCTGAGTTATTTCAGACCACACTTTCATTAGTAACATCATTGACCCTCATAAGGTAAATTCATATTTTCTTCAGAGGCACGTTCCATTCATATTTTCTCTAAGTAAGCCTCTATTAAATATAAATCTTAGAACCAAAAGGATTTTCAAAATAAAACCGAAAGATTTCCATTAACCCTAAGTCAATAATGTTCAAGGGTGAGAGCTTTCGACTATTCAAATGGACTAATAATTGACTTCTAGAGAGACGAGATCATTATACAAAAAAAAACAAGGGAACATGTCATGACAATGGAGTGACACCAATAGAAACAGAAAATATGAGATTACCTGGAGATGGAGCTGGTGGCTGGAACCAGGTTAAATTAAGAAGTCTGTAGTCACCAACTATGGCAGGGTTTATTCGAACTTTATGGAAAGCAAGAGATGCATTAACTCCATTTACTTCATGAGCAGAAAAACTAATTCCATTAGGTGGGCTTACATCCATTGTTATATTCAAACCCGACTGGCCAACAACATAGAAATTATCAATCTCAAACTGAGAAACTTCAAGATTAAGCTGAGATGAGAGTGCAACAAGAAAATAGTTGCTCCAATTTGAACTTAAGGAAACATTCTGAAGGTAGAGCTCAATCCTTAACGGATATACACAGTCGCAATCCCGTGTTGCACGTCTCTGTACCATGTTAGGCCCACAACAGCCTGCAAAAAAATAGTCAATGACATTTGATCAAGATTAAAACATGTATATCAAAACTTGCATAAGTATATTAATTTCACATTTATGTCAAATGGAAGACTGAATGTTTTATAAAGTAGGACTACAATGCTCAGAGTAAAAGGAATCTAGAATCTGCATTGATGAGAGAATGAAAAAAGAATGATTCAGTAAACATAATGCTAAATGCCAACAGGCTTGTTATTAATCTCTCAATGAGGTACTCATGAGATTGCAAGTGATCTCATAATACGTATAAGGGCCTTTGGCACCTCTGCACTCTCAGCTGTACAATTTTCCTTGCAAGTTCCCTAGCTCTACTGGATACATAAAGTAGCTGAGAGAGCGTACCAGATCTATGAGGAACAGCTGGTGGCTGTGGCAAGCCAGATGGCACTGAGCTAACATTGGAATCTGAAGGTCCAGAATCTATTGCAGGGGAAGGTACAATTGCCAAACTGGGAGTAGGATGTGGGTTCATCTGAGTTGAGGGACTAGACAACCTTGACACACCTAAGGAGGAGACCAGTATCGAAGAGCCATAATTTGGGGGTCGCACTGGTACAGAAACAGGTGAGGGGGCAGATTGGAGCACAATGTGCTTTCTATGTCTCCTTCGAAGCAAAGGAGTAGTAGTTGATAGAGTATAGTCAGAAAAATTAGGTGTTATGCCCACCAATTTGGAGACTGCTGGAGAAATCAGCTGTGAATCCGGTACATGGCTCATTGGCATAGCCTTTATTTCCACATAAGTACACACCATCATGATGAGGAACACCAGCCTTGACACACAACCAAGTGCTCCTGCAAAATTAAATACAGAAGCAGCAATCAACCAAAGTAAAATCTTGATAGCTTTCACCCAAATTAACTGCTCAGGCAAAAGCATGATTATATAGTTATAAAGCACAATACCAAATGCATTACCTCTTCAAAGAAACTGACATTCTCACTGAGCATAAATAATTGGTTTTAGTAAAACCTTCAGGTGTACAAAGAGCTAACAGCACATATGAAGGACTCATGATGGTGAATTTCTTGCACATGCCTATGATTTTGCTCTAAGGATTTCTATTTCAAATTGCTTTCAGATTTTTTTTAGAAAAAATTAAAAACATGTTCTAGCTTCAAAAATCTAAATCGTTGTTAAAAAGATACTTTACAACAAACAAGGTTGTCAAAATCGGAATCTTAGGTAGGATCGTTTCGCTTGAATATAATCATAAAATCGGGATCTTAAAATAAGATCGTAAGATTTTACATAACGATAAATTTTATATAAAAAAAAATTCAATAACATTAAGAATTTTTTATAAAAGTTTTTCTAATATTTTTTCTAAAAAAAATTTAGTACACCTAAAAAAATAATAAAATTCTTTTAAATTTTATAAAAATTTTCTCCATATTTTATAGAAAATTTCTCAAAATTATATTTTTTAGAAAACCTTCAAAATTTTATAGAAAACTCTCTAAAATTTTATAAAAACCTCTTTCAAATATAGTTAATTACAAAATTTTCTTCAAAAGTAAAATCGTATAAGATCGTAAAAGATCGGGATCTTATCGATTTTAAGATTTAAATCGGGATCTAGGTAGGATTTTACTCAAAAAAGAGTTTACTTGAGATCAGGATCGTTTGGGTGAAGTAAAATCGTAGAATTTTAAGATTTAAATCGGGATTTTGATAACCTTGACAACAAAAGATGCAGGGAAGATGATATGGGATGAATGCTTTTTGAGGGGTTTTGAGGAGTAATTTCCTGAGCCTAGCTACAATATAAGTAGCATTATACGAGTCTACAAGTAGATGGCTCACAAGAGTTCTGTCAAGATGAGAACCAATAAAGATTGCTAAAGTATGCCAATGCTATCTGCATCTTAGATGCAATTTTTAAAAGGCAAGCCATGGAAGTTTATAGACAGATTGAATAAGGAACATACAAACAACTATTCCTTACTACTTCTCATGTCGACAATTCATTAATCTAGGCAAGGTTACAGGAACAGATTTTGACTAATTACACCAATGGATTAACAGCTGAAACATTAATATTGATGAAAACAGATGTCCTCTCAAAATAATCTAACAAGGTCAGAAAATACTTCTAATCATAGAATATATTCAGTTGAAGAAGTCCAACCAGTATCTGTGTTCTATTCAGAAAGTTCCAAGATATATTAATCAAGTAGTCAAACGACTACATGTTTAAAATTTCCCCAAGTAAGAAACTCAAACATCCTGTAAAGTAAATTTGAAAAGAGCTAACTACAATTGAATCTACCAGACCAATCAATATTAATCATCACCAGCTGAAACAATATCTCTGTCACTAGTCGAAATAATCTATACATCTGCTGCATTGCTGAAAACAATACTAGCAATCTATTCCACGTTAAAAATAAATAAATTTTCTTAAAAAAAGTGGGTTATTCACGACTTAGCAAATATCAAAAAATTGTCAAACGCTTGACTAAGAATGAAGCGCGCTAAACTAACAGGTAGGTAGGTACAGACCCGTTAACTCCTCACGAACTCCGCAAACTCGTTCTGTCCACAACATAATTCACAGCATAAGATTTCACTTCTGCAAGCTTTCTCCGGTGAGTTCTACAGCTAAAACAAACTAGTAGATACCTAAATCCCGCCAGAACAAGAATGAAATAATCTAATTCTTCTACTTCAGCTAGTTGCAAAGTACTTCAGCTAGTGACGATTTCGAGCAACTGAGAGCTCAATCGAAACAAGATGAAGCAGACCAGCTCACCGATCTGAAACAGTCACTGATTCTACATCCATGAAAGAACACGCTTAGGGTTCCTGAGAGAAGGAAAAAAAGCTGGATCTTCTCGCTCCACACTCTCTTTCTTTTATTTAAAGAAAATTCGGGGACTTCTTTTTGTGTTTTTTAAGCTTCATTTGATTTGGGGACGAAGGTGAGAGAAAGGGAGAGAAAACACGGCGAGCGAGGTGAAAATTAAGAAATTGAAGCAAAAAAAAAGAAAAAAATAAATAATTTAATGGGGATCGAATCGTATCTAACGGAGACCGCAAGCGGACATCAGCACAGTTGATGGTTGTCCTTAAATGCGAAGCTAAAATGACAATAGTACCCCCGTTTGAAGAAATTGTTTCTATTTAAATATTTGTGTGTATGGGATTGCAATATTAAGTATTTCTAATAATTTAATCTCACAAAAATTAATTTTATAAATACCAAAAGTTTAGTTAGTATGAGTTTAATGATGCCAACTAGTAAAATGTAAAAGAAAAATAAAATGAAGGAGAAAAAGTTAAAAGGAGACAAATAAAATGGGAACCACTTCCCACTAATAAAAGTGAACTCCTCTTTAAAAAAAACAGTAGCTATTATTATTATTATTTGTTTAGCCAATTTCTTTTGAAGTGGAAGATGGGTCACACTTGAAGGTGTAATTAGTGGATAAGTTTTTGTTAGAATGATAAGTGGCAAATGTCCATTCCCATTCCATCCATTCAACGAGAATCGAATGAGAAAGAGTTTAATTTATTTTTTTATTTTTCTGGTTCGAGATTAATCTTTGCTTTTCTATAGGTTACTAAAATTTTGGATATGTTTTTCAAATTTTGAAGAATGAGCAACTAAAGTTTCTAAATTTCTCTTTTTCTTTTTTGTTCCAAAAGTTATATAGGGCATCAGAGAAATTATTGTTTTGTATAAAATGGTAATGAATAAATTAATCCACCAAATAACATTGCTAATCCGTTTAAATTTTGTTAACTAAAGAATTAAAAACCATTTAGAATTACACAAGATAGATATTTTTTAAAGTAATTTTTGATAAAATTTTTTAAAATACGAGTTTGTTTTATTATTATTTAAACAATTTTAAAGAATTATAAAAGTTTTATGTTATATAATTTATTTATAATATTTATTTTAAATGTTTGTAAATTATAATATATTTTGAGAAATAAAAAATTAAGAAAAGAAAATTAGAGTTTGGAATAGAGAGCCAAACGATTTTTAAATTAGTCACACTTTTTACCGTAATATATCCATTTGCTAATATAATTTCAAACTGAACTCTAATAATCGTTTAAAAACTATGAAATAATATAATTAAAAGAATAATAACACGTAATTGTAATATATCCATTTTCTAATATAATTTCAAACTAAACTCTAATATTTTTCATAATACATGACAAACAATAATTAAAAGGATAATAACACGTAATTGTATGACAGAAGATTTTGGTATTTAAAATATTTGGATCATGTATAATGTTGCGGCCCATTTGCTTTCTATTTCATGACAGGCCGAACTTATATGGATTAGTTTTTGGGCCTAATGGTCCTTGAATGAACCAACCCTATGCACGAAGATCATATTTCAAATTCTCATAATTAAATTTTGTATAAATAAAAGATAAACAATGAATTTTTTAAAAATAGATTGAAATTAGATTTAATTTTTATATTTTAATTATTTTTAAAATGAGTTAAAAGTTGAAAAATAAAACTGTATTGAAAGATATGTAAATAAAAAAATTAAAAACAAAATTTTATGTGTAAAAATTAAAGTTATGTTACAATTCGTGATCACAAGAACCGCAAAACTATTCTAATGCTAGATAAATTACGAACTAAAAATAAAACTGAAATAAAATATAACTAAATCAATTCTTCTTGCCTAAACTTTAACGAATACAAGCACTCTTATTTATAACAAGAGCTCTTTCTTTATGAGTGAAACTCTAACTCTACTGCAACTCTACTAAAGTTAGGACTTCAACCTAACTTGGACACTAACACTAGTCTCCTAATGAAACTCATCAAATCCTAAATTTAATGAGATTCAAACTCTAAACTCCTTCAATACAACCATCGGCATTATTAGGATAATCCGCAGCCCATGGTCAATACACCTGACCCGAGTCCTCAATCCAATATCATAACATTCCACCCCTGACGGCAATTGTTGCTTCAGAAAATCACTGTTGGAGTAGCTAACCCAGAGCACATTGGGTCTGAGCAGTGGAACGTGTTGTCTGAGAGGCCTGTGGTAGCAATGCATTTGGGCATTGCGAAGCAAAAGTAATGCTTGCTTCCTACTGGAACTCTTGCATTGTAAGCAGGTTGCCAATCTTGCTGTTCTTGTAAGTCTCCCTGGAACCCATCAGAATGAAAGCTTTCAATAATGGAGGAGAATACCCAAATCCTCCATCTCACCAACCAGCAAGAAAAATTCTTTCTGCAGTGGTGAATGCTTGCTGTTCTAAGCCAGTAAACATCATATGGTACCATCATGCAGAATCCATCCAATTTCTCATTAGAATGCATAACTGCTTCCATACTGCCCCCTTTTATCTTCATAACTTTATACTCAAATATCTTCTGTAGAGCACTTTTGAACTTAGTATCATCAAAAAATGAG
Organism: Acanthochlamys bracteata; assembly: GCA_019914995.1. Lineage (NCBI taxonomy): Eukaryota > Viridiplantae > Streptophyta > Magnoliopsida > Pandanales > Velloziaceae > Acanthochlamys > Acanthochlamys bracteata. The sequence continues at coordinate 4,238,826 of CM034133.1, forward strand.
AACAAACCTGATGACGTTGTAGACCATGCCGCTGCTAACTGATCTGTTAGGATTGATTTGTTATTGCTACTACTTCCACTGTCGTAGTTAAAGTATGAGGCATACCACTTTTCTTCAAACATAGTCCTGGCTTTCAGAACTTTAGTTTTGCATCTATTTGCGAAAGAACCAACACCAATGCATTGAGCCATTGCTTCTGCAGCTTGGAGTGCAACGAGCCAGAGGTAATCGCAGCAACCAATAACTCCGCAGACTGTCCAAGCATCATAGCTTTGATCAGGAGAATCACAACTAAGATCATCATCATCAGGATCAAACTGCTCTATGTACTCAATAGCATGTGCTAATGTTACATGAGTACCATGATTCACACTTACAGCTAGAGACATAAGGACTGATTTTGGGCATTCTCTAACTATGATTGTGTCCCTATCACCATCTACTAACTTTGCTTCAAGTGCAGGTATAACCATCTCAGTTGGCCATGGAACGTCATTCACCCAAATCAAGATGAATGGACCCTTAAGTGCCCTCCAATCTGAGTGCTCGAAATTAGCTATAGGACCTATATATCTTTTCCTACCAACTTCGGAGACAGCATCATGATCATTGTTTCACCAAAGTAATAGTCACATCTGTTCTTTATGGGTTCTTCGTAAGTTTTGCATTCAAGAGAGGAAACAAATTGGATATGCTTGTCATACTGAGTTCGATTTTGTTGATCTCTGAAAACAATAAAGAAATTTTGCATTGTGACCAGGGACCCTTTAATCAAAAGTTTATCTCTGCGGCCAGTAAAGGACAGTAGATAGTCATATAACAACTTCAGTTTTGCTAAATTCTCCTGCAAATTAGTTGCCACGAACTTGAACAGAAATTGCATGTCCTTCACCTTAACAAGAACAGCCTCTACACAAAAAATCTGAAGACCTCCCACTATGCTAGGGCCCATGGTGATAACAAAACTATCATTGTCGCATGTAAAATTATCACTATCCAATAAATCAGAGGGAATGATATGGACAGCACACCATTGGAATATCCAACTCTGTAGAGCTCTATTATGAACTAGTCGATTATGGGTCAGTCTCCGGGTTGAATTAGGAAAAGTAAAAAGGCCTTCATCCATCTGTGTGATCATAGCACGGTCATAATTCTGCTCCGTAGAGACACTTACATGATCTCTCATTACATGCAATGAAATTGAGAAGCATAGTTCTTTTGGAATTGATATGGACATCTCCCCAACTCTACCTCTATTCAATTTCTTTGTAGAAACATTAAATCTTTCTAGCAATCCATTGACATTTTTATGTTCAAAATCAAAGAACAAGAGTCTTAAATACCTGAGAAGAGCCACGATATAGTCTATCAGAGAATAGTCAGCATCATCTTCCTGGGAATGTAATATCTCCCCTAGGAGTCCAATCTCTTGTGCAAAATCTCTGAGCTGTTGAACCCAAGCAGTATGTAAACAACAACATGGTGTCTTGATTCAGAGTGGCTGCCGGATTCGAATTGAGTGAGAAAATAAAAGATTTCCAGCAAGAGCATTCATAGCTGGGGTCCATATAAGGCTTCGAGTGACCGCAATGGTAGAAAATGGGGACGCAGAATTCCCTAGCATCGTTAGAAAGATTGAGATAGTTGATTTGCAAGACATCAAGCAGTGACGTAATCTCGAGCGAGAAATCATGAAAATTTCCCGCAGTGGCAAACTGATCTCCAGGGTCAATTGAGAACGAGGAGGCCGGTGATGAACTGAATCTTGGTAAGTGACTCGTCAAAGACTGTTGAAGCCTGTGCATAAAAGTCAGGGGCTGAGATACAACGGTGAGCAGTCCACCGGGATTGATTGGCAATGAGGAAGCCGAAATCATGTAATGTTGTTGGTCGACTATTCGTTGTTCATAGGGCTTCGTGTGTGATAGCAAAATTTCATTATTGCCTGTCAATAAACAACTCGATCTATCTTCTGTAGCACTCGGTAGCTTGTTCGATAGGAAGAATCTAAGTTCGCCGAGCGGGGTACAGCTCTCCAGTGCTGAGCTCGGATCTGGGCACGAGAACTTGAGATTCGTCGGAGAGATCGCCAGCGGCATCCTCTTCTTCTTCGGGTCTCTTCCCGGAAGTTCGTCGGAGGCATCTTCTATCACTTCTGAACTAGCTGGGGACTTTAATTCTGTCGGAGACGGTGGTGAGGAGAGTTTGAAGTCATCGAGCTTAGGCGTAGTGGTGTCGGCGGCGGCGGAAGTGGTGATCGGAGTGACTGTCGACGGTGGCGGCGATGAAGGAGGTAGTGAAAGTTTAAGTTCATCAAACCTTGGACTGATGGTGGCAGCGCCTGTGGAAGGAACGGTTAGAGTGGACAGAAAATTTGGTGAAGAATCAGTATGGAGCGGTTTATAGGGAATTGATTGTTGACATATTGTATCGAGTTTGGCAAGACATGCATCCATTTTCTCCCAAATAATCGAGTTTGTCTTTTCTGAACTCGCTTCAAGTTGAGGCTGAACAGTATACATGCTTGTGGTGATAGTAGAGGAGCAAAATCTGACGGTACTATGTCCTGCTGATGTATATGATATGAATAGTCATTATACGATTGATAGGATTGCTGAATATTATCGTAATGTTGTAAATATTGCTGTTGATATTGTAGATAGGATTGGTCATAAAGATCTAGATGATACTTTGATAATATTGTTGATAAAGATCATGAAAATACTGTTGCGGATACAATGTGGCTGATTGTATTGTATTACGAGTAGGGATCATAATCATAATACTGTTATGGATGCAATTCTTGTTGCTGATAGTATTGTTGATAATATTATGGATATCGCAATTATTGTTGGTATAATAAGGACATCATAATCGACAGCAATAGTGAGGGTACAGATCGATTGATCTAATATTAATTGTTATAATTTGTTATCACACGAATCATAAAACTATTCTAATGCTAAATAAATTACGAATTAAAAATAAAGCTAAAATAAAATATAACTAAATCAATTTTTCTTGCCTAAATTTTAATAAGTATAGATATTTTTATTTATAATTAGAGCTCTTTTATTATGAATGAAACTCTAAATAAATTAGAACTTCAATCTAACTTGAACACTAACTCATATACTTCTAAATTTAATGAGATTCAAACTCTAAATTTCTTCAATATAACTATGGGCATTAGCAGGATAATTCGCGGCCCATGTTCAATGCATCTTACCTAAGTCCTCAATCCAATATTGTAATATTAATTTTTCGTGTAGATAAATATATTAATTTTTTATAATTCTAATTATAGTGGAAGAAATTAAAATTCAGAACTATTGAAACACTCTAAATTAGCTCATATCATGAATGCAGTTGTTCATGAATCATCCAATGAAACCGCCACGTCAGCAGAACCAATCCGAATCTATTAAATTTTTTAAGTTACTAATCAGACACGGGAACACGGTGAACTGCAGACTCACGGTTGTCATCACCGATCTCAGCGTCCTTCTTTTACCTTCTCTACTTCGACCATCCGATCAAAAATTCTGTCTCGCTTCAATCATTGGTCCTTTTTCTTATTTTTCTCAGAATTAAAATCAATCATCGATCAATTTGTTAATTGATTATTGTTGTTGTTTTGATTAGAGAAGGAGAGTAATCAGGGTTGTTGATACTTGGTCGACCAGAGTTGCAGCATGGCGGCTGAGGGAGTTAATAGTGTGCAGAGAACAGTTGGAATAGCAGTGGATTTCTCCCCCTGCAGTAAAGCAGCGCTGCACTGGGCGGCAGAGAGCATGCTCCGGTCCGGTGATCGACTCGTGCTTGTTCACGTGCTCAAGCAGGTTCTCTATGAGGAAGGCGAGATGCAACTCTGGGAAGCTACTGGAACTCGTCAGTAAAACCCCAAACCCATCTTTTATTTAGATTTTCATTTTTGGTTCATATGAATTGTTTATGTCGGGTTCATAATTGGTGTCGGAGAATTGGTAGTTGGTGCTAGTCAATTTTTAAAGTGCGGTGGAGTTAATAGCTTGGGGAACTGAGCTAACCAAGTTTGACTTTTCCCCCTTAATTAGTTGTGAACTTTAGAAAACCTTAAGTTTGTCTTGGTGTTATAGTGAAGTTTGATTCTAGTTATGCAGCAACTTGAATTTGAACGAACTATTACAATAGCTCAGACGAGCAAATAACATAGAGTTTGTGCTAGTGTTGAGTTGGGATTGTGAGGATATGATAGTGGATTTACTTCATTAAGGTGAATTCTTATGGAGTAGTTCTCTTAGAAGATCAGTTGTTAGAAAATTTTCAGAGTTTTGGAGTTCACATGGTAAGTAGATTTGTTACGTCACTTTTAGGTTTTGTGTATGCCTGTGTTGAGTTGTACCGAGTAGGCTGTGTGCCACCTGATTACTTTGCAATATTGTACTTGAAATAATATACTTGTTTGTGTGGTTGGATATTGGGATTAGCTGGGAGGAATTAATACCTTCAAAGTAAATGAGTCTTTGGTGCGCTGTTTGGAGTAGTTGCATTACTTAGTTTTGGGAGCTGGAATTTGCATGGGATTAGTTTGACTTCATATTGTACCTATAAGTCTACGAGATGACATGGGTGAACTGTAGAAGTACAACAAAGAAGTAGTGTTGGTCTGATTATGTATTAGCAAGCTGAAATTAAAATAGTGCTATCTAGAAACAAGGATTCAAGCTTGTACAATGTGACTACTGTTCAGGAAACTTCAGACAACTATCTAAATAGAATGTTATACTTTTTGGGGGAATGGAATGATAGGGAAACAAGCTTAACTGAAAAATCAAACTTTTCCATGAATATCTCATAATAGCCTCTCACTGGTAAATGGTCACTCCAAACCTATTATGGTTTATGAAGCTATTGGTTGGTGTTAGGTAGTCTTATCCGAAGAGCAGCTGATCAGGTTGATTTAATCCTAAATCCATTGTCAGAAATTCAATAATCAATACTAACCCTTTATTTTAATCTGCCCTAGAAATGATGGTTGGGTAAGGCCAGGAGAAATTGCCCTTCCTATATGTCTCCATAAAGAGCTGTGTGCTCTGTGTTTTGCATACCTCTTTTACTTTATACTATTCTATGTTTTTGCAGCACTTATTCCTCTGTTAGAACTTTCTGATCCTGTCATTGAGAAGAAATATGGGGTTAAGGTAGATGCAGCATTCCTGGACATATGCAGCAGTTTAGCCAAACAGAAAGAGGTAGCTACTCACATCTGTAAACCATGTCATAGTCAGGGGTTGGACACCAATTGACACTTATTTATTTCTACTGTCCAGGTTGTAGTTGTTATGAAGGTATACTATGGAGATGCAAGGGAGAAGTTATGTGGGGCAGTCGATGATATTCCCTTGGACTGCCTCATTATAGGAAGTAGAGGACTCAGCACAATTAAAAGGTTGAATTTCTATATATCATTACTTGTAAACATTCTGAGCCTAGTGTATTTAGTGTTGGTTAATAATGAACTTGCTTGATATCTGTTCAAGAGATGGAATATCTGTTAGAAACCATTACTTAAAGTTCACATCCAGACCTGAGTCAATTAAATAACAATTGTCTATTGAGTATACTGTTATTGGCTTCTTATGAGCTCTTTAAAATAAGAAAACACTTCGAGACAGTTTCTTATTAAGATGATGGTCCAAGATATAATTCTGAGCATTTATTTTAATTTTTGGAAAATAAGAGTTCAACTCGATGGTGATGCTAATATTGATTATGTAAGTCGCAATACATATTTGATAAGTCCCATGATAAAATAGCAAGTGCAAGGGCTGAGCTTTTATAATTTTGGTTTTCCATTTTGTTCTTTTGGATTTCTGTATAGTTTTAAGCCTTCTATAGCCTGCCTTATGTGCTTATTAACAGTAAGTGTTTTGTTTTTCATTGGCAAGATTAAGGATTCTTATCTTTATTCTTTTATTTATGCACAGGGCAATCATGGGCAGCGTCAGCAACTACGTCGTGAACAATGCTTCCTGCCCGGTAACAGTTGTAAAGTCCCCAAAGCAAGAAGGCTAGTCACTAGTAGGTTGTTCTACTACCAAGCCTCTATTCTGTGAGTAGGATGGCATGTTCATATTTCATTACTGTATCTGTAATAAAGATATCTTTATTGTACTGTAAATATGAGCCAAGTATCTGCAGCATAAGCTCTATCTTTTATTTTTATTGAACGAGCTGCCTGTGCATTTGTAGCTCAACAAACTTTTACCTTTATATTTTTTAATTTGTGCTCATTCATGGTATAATGATCATCATAAGTAGTAAGGCGTTTGGGAGTGCTTATGAAATAAAATTTTTCTAAAATAGAGGATATTTTTATCGTTTTTAAAAAATAAGCTATATTTTTTTTATTTCAAAAAAAATAATAATAATATTAATAAAAAGATTTTATTTCGTAGAATTTTTTTATATTTTTTAAATTTTTAAATAAATTTTTTATATATTTTAAAATATATATTAAAAAATGTGAAATGGAGAAAAGTTGAGAAAAGCTGATAAGAAGCTTTTCAAACGCACAAACAAACAGCAAATGAATGGATGATGATAGTAGTATCCATTAATAGCAACTCCCAAAATTTGAAGGTCAAGTTGATAACAGTAGGGAGGAAGAAAACAAATCAGAGGTCATGCATATTCTTTTAGGTCAAAGGATGTTTTCTTTTTAACAGCCTTCCTCTGTTTTGAAAACATCTTCCATTCTCTTCTAATTATCCATTCCCCTCCAGACTTTTTGCTTCGTTACAACAAAGCAACCATGGCGCCAGCAAACTTCCTCATCTTCTTTGCCCTCTCTGGCGTCCTGGTCCTTGGCCCTACTGCTGCCAAGTGTGTCCCACGCAATGGTGTCGGCCGCCATCTCAACCACGTCGAAGACGAGAGCAACAACGGTAATGACAATAACACTACTGCTGCTACCGCGATACTCTCAGGATTCATTAAGCAGCAAAGCTTGTTCCCCTCACAGCTTTCGGTGTGGGATACTGAAGCGTTGGATGGAGCCTAAAGTCTGTTTGTGGAAAGACTAGGGATCCGGCTTTCTGCATTTCGGCTTCCAAGCAGCACGTAACCGAATTGTCTGGAGATGTCAATGCAGTTGTCCGCAGTAATGGATGCCGCTGCTGAGTTGGCCAAGGTTGCGAGGGACGCTGCGTCCAAGTTGCTTTCTCAACCCAACCTCCCGAAGCTCATGAACTCTTATTTATGAGGTGATGCCTATTTCCAGAATAAAACCCCCCAGAAATTATCGCATGAAGCACGTCTATTAACGATTCATGAATTGAACTGATAACTAGTTCGCGCTATCGGATTGATGTAACGAATGCTAGTAGTAACCGTCAGTTGGCTCAATACAGACATGCCAGGAGAACTACCGTCTGCATTGGATGACATCGCCGAAATCAAGTTGGCATTGGCGTCCAACGACAACGCCAGAGCCAAGAGCTGACTCCTTCGGTGCAAACTTCGGCACCTGCGCAGATAACTTCGTGGACGACCAGAACTGTCGCCGTTCACCAAGATGGACGACGATCTGTTCGAAGGTCTGGAAGCTGACGTCTACGAGCTCCATTGATCCATACCCGGAAAACAATTAATTAACGTATATTTCTTCAAAGTGTATGCTTATGTAGAAATAGTTCAAAGCTAGGAGATAGATCTATTGATGGTCTTGTCTCCTAGCTTTGATCTCTCATCTTCGGAATCTTCTGAGTAAATGTGAAAGCATAACATCTTGAGGTCGTGGAATTTGTGAAGACCTGCATTCTACAAATCTGTTAACTTTGATGCTCTTGGAGCTTATCGATGACGAATATTAGCATCGTGTCGATGGCTCAAGAGAAGTTACCACGACGTTCAAATGTATATGAATCTTTGGGACGTATCATTTTATCGGGCAAGGTTTCCGGCACACCTTTTTGTTGAGTTTCCAGATGGGTTGCATCCTACTACACCAAGAAGTAAAATGTCATCTTATCTGATTTTCATGAACTTAAATTGTCAGTATCTGTAGGTAAAACATCCAGCAACTGCGTTGTTACTGATCTGTATATGTAGTCATTTCATTGAACAAAAAGAAAAGCTCTCTGAAGAGGAGCAGCAAGCCAAAACAGAGTAGAGAAATTCGGGTGCATCTCTCGTCTTTTTAGATAATAAACTTCTGGAAATAGAACTTGTTAGATTGAGATTTATTTGTACTACTAACATTTTCAGGCTGCAGCAATAAGTAAAATTTTGGGACATGATTCAAAGAAGAAAACAGAAAAGGAGCTCCAAGAGAAAACACAGGTTAAAAATTTTTTCACCTTTTGACTTTGGTATGTAGTTGATGTGTGCTGAAATCTACTTATTTTAATCAGGACAGAGCTGCAGAGGCTCTGACTTTGGCATCAAATACAAGAACGGTTGTTACATTTGCGGATGATGTTGGTTTACCAAATATATTCAATAGCAAACCTGTGCAGGTTGATCTTACACCTCTCTCTCTCTCCCTGAATTTTTATTAATGTATTTTATGATTCAGTTCCGTGTATCATTTAATCTGATGAGCATCTTTGCAATTTGAACCTATTTCAGCTACCCACCTCCTCGAGAGAAATGCACTGGTCCATCATGTATGAATCTGTACAAGTACAGAGTTTCCAATTCGAACGTTCCTCTTTGTAGCCTGCAGTGCTATAGAGCAGTAGAGAGAACATGCATCCTCTACGCTCATGTTGATTCCCGTTGTTGTTGTATTTTTGTACATAAGTTTCGTCTCAAATAGAGAAGGTAAACCCCACTGCTACTTTTGCGGACAATTAGGAGTTGTTCTTTAGAATGCAACCTTCTAAAAGTGTTTATGTTTCATTTTATTCTGAATTGATGATTGATTTACTGTGTATCTACATGCTTCATCAGAGCCTAGGACAAATCCATGCACATTTTTCTGTATCTACTCATAAGCAATCTTAATTCGGAGTTTTGGAATATTTTCAAAATATCTTTCCTATTGACTTAGAGTCCTAGGTTTCCAAACCAAAGGGAGATTCATACCTGATCCCGTATTTGGGTTCTCTTGATTTTTTCTGACGTGCTGTATAGCCTGCAGTGCATCTCTTTTGGTTTACCAATGTAAGTGTGCATTTTTTTGCACACCGAAGTCACTTCTTTTTCTGTTAAGAAAGTCATTTTTAATTTATTTTTTTATAAAAAAATACGATAAGTCACTTCAATTCATTCTTCAATACAAAAAAATATATTATTTTCAACAACACTATTTCTAACAACTCACTTCTAAAACCAAAAGAACGCATCCTAAATCCAACTTCTTCTGATCCACACTCTATAGCAAACATAGTTGTTAGGTCTTATGCACACGGCTTCATGCTGATCTTATTCCTAACTCACCTGATTTTTGATGCAGTAGATGTATGAACTGTTATTACTGATTTTTCAGTAAATGTTTTAGTTGAATCAAGCTGTTTCCTCATTCATCTGCGAGCTTCGTTATAGGGGCTTAACCCCCTCACTATATACACGTCTAAAAATTTTTCAGGCAGGAGGCATCTTTTTCTAGCCTAATCAATTCATATTTTTTTCTGCAGCAGATACTGTGGTCAAAGGCAGCCTACTTTGAGGTGGGACTACCGCCTAAAAAATCTGTCGTGCAACTTTATGAAATATATCTATCATGATCCTATTTCTGGTCTCACTTTGGAATTTTAAATTATCAGCAGCATTGACCAGAACATGTTGAGAATAAGTTTTTATTGCATGTAGTTGTACCTACCTAGTTTCGCTGTGTGTTGTCATCAGAGATGGAGTTGCACTCAGTTGATACGCATCTTTGTTACTGGAGGAAAAAAATAATTGCAATTCAAGGAATTCATCTTCTGTCAAAAGCTCTGTTATAGTAATCAAGTCCTTTCCAAACGATCCACGTTACAATCTTGTCAAATCATAATTTCAGCAACTGCAGATGTGGAGTATCTATATTGCTGTTGACATGTGAGCAGTTAAAAGATAAAGCTGCTTTCGCAAAGTTCAACCGTTTAATAGCCTACCAAATAGGGGCAATTGTGGATGAGTTATGACCGCCAAGGATTGTTCAAACAAGCAAACTTCGACCAATTTTCATGTATCTACTATCCATTACAGGATTACTACATGTAGTTATGTGATTATTCGACCATATAGTCAATCTTATCAAGTTAAACCTCTATATCTCTCCAGTGCTTTCACTTTCAGGCTTTCACATCACGAGCTCCTCCAAGACTTTCAAATGTGGCAGGTGAACTAATCATCAAGGCATTCAGCTGTATTGAAAACTTTGCTACAAGTCTACCACAAAAATCTAAGCTAATACAATGTCAACAAATGCATGCTTTAACAATATGTTTAGCTTTCATGACTTTGTCTTTGAAGCTATCCATGCTCTATATACGCATCAACCTTGTCACCTTCAAAAACCAGTAGCAGCGGAAACAGCCTTTGTAATTTACAGATTCTTGATGTTGAGATTCGAGAACCAGCCGTATTGCGTAGCTATCTTGCCTGTAACATACTGGCAGAAAGCTGATTTACTGTTAGTGGAGACTTGTTGGTAGAAGAAGATGAACCCACGTTCGTTGAAGTCTCAGAACCTTCACTTTTGATGATGACTTCCAGAGTTGGAATGCTGTTCAGGAAAGGTGGCTGAGTTGGTTTAGGGAGATCTATTGATGTGTCGCCTGTAAGCATCTCTACCACTTTCCACATTGGCGGCCGTAGTCTAGGTGACGCTTGTGTGCACAGAAGAGCTACATGCAAAGCTCTAGTAACCTGTTTTTCGTTGCACTGTTCTCGTAGACATGGATCCATTTGTTCCATCAGAGTGTCTGTGTTGAAGTGGCGCCAAACCTAGCACAAATGGACATAAATATCATTCAAGTAAAAGGATTATTAAAACCACTACTACTACAGTGATGAAATTGAGAAGAGATCTTAACAGGTTGTTTCTTACCTGTCCTACAACAGAAAGATCCCCTCCTGTTGTTGATACTGCTGAACTACAATTCTTTCGACCAGTAACAATTTCAATAACAAGTATACCGTAACTATAAATGTCGGCCTTTTCAGTTAGTTGCCCATGCATGATATATTCAGGAGCCATATAACCTCTAAGAGATGCATGCCAAAGCAACAGTAGTTAGAAGCTTTCCATAAATTGTATGACAAGCACAATAAAGCTTAATTAAAGTTTCTTGACTTACAGAGTTCCTGCTAAGCCAGTACTGAGATGGCTTTGGTCTTCTGAGAACGGCCTAGCTAAGCCAAAATCTGCAATTTTGGGTCTGAAGTTTTCATCCAATAGAACGTTACTGGCTTTTATGTCCCTGTGTATGATCCTAACTTGCGAAGCATTGTGAAGATACGCTAAGCCCTCTGCTGTGCCAACAATCACACCAAATCTTCTTTCCCAATCCAATGCATTTTTCTTGAACGAGTCTGCAAAAAACACATAAGAAGATCAACCATGGGCATCACTAAATTTTTCATTATGGGCTGTGACAACTAATTTTACATACCAAATAAGAAATGATCTAAGCTGGTGTTATGAAGATGCTCATATACTAGAAGACTTTCTGGTCCTTCAAGGCTGCAACCATAGAGTTTGACAAGGTTTTTGTGCTGGATTTGATTGATGAGTTCAACTTCGTTGAAAAATTGCTGAACACTTTGTCTTGTGTTAAAGAACAACCTCTTGACAGCAACATCTCTTCCATCGGGTAGAATTCCCTATTGATGATGAAGGCAAATTCTTTTTACACTCAAAACTTTTAAAAAGAATAGGTGTTAGCTGAGAAAGTACAATGTCGTTGATAACCTTATAGACAGAGCCATAACCGCCTTGGCCAAGCTTGTTAGCTGGACTGAAGTTATTGGTCGCTATCCTCAGATCTTCATACTTGAAAGTTAAATGAGATTTCGAGATAGATTTTATAAATTCTGCTGAACCATCTGCGTCTACAAAATACATATTGACATCTTTAGTCATTATCTCTATTTATCAGTGTTTCCATCAATTCCTATATATGAACTTGAGAGGCATGGTAGATCAACTTACCAACAGTATCCCTGGAAGCCCTTCTTCTCCTTAACCAGAAGATTGCTAACGCTATTAGAAACAGTGCAGCAGATGTGCATCCTATTGCAATACCAACGATACGCTTAGCTGCAGAAAAACCAAATTCTTCACATTCAGATTCAATTTTCATTTGTTCGCTGCATAATAGTAGCTTTCGAACATTCCCAAAATTAAGTTCACGAAGTTAAATTACTATATAAATTCCTTCCAGATTGAACAACTACTCAAACACATATACACAAACATGAATTAGCAAAGTGTTCAATAAAAAAAATTAAACTATTTGTTCAAACTTCGATAGCAAGAAGAATTTAGCAAAAATGTTCACACAAAAACAAAGAAAGAATTTTCTTTACAACTTCAAAAGTTTTCCTACAAAGAAAGTAAGAGTCAAATCTTTCTTCTGTTTACCTGAAGAACCACCGCTGCCCGCCACCGCCAAAGAGTAGAAATTTTGCGTCGAGTACCTTAAATAACAACCGGCGTTCAACGCCTTACCATCATCGGCCGGCAAACACCTTCCAATACTAGCTCTACCATTCTCCAAACACTCGAAGCAAGCACTTTTATTCAATGTTCTCCAACACTGAACCATTCCGTAAACAGTAATCCTCGGCAACACATCAACGCTGCTTACTTTATAATACCCACTACCATTCACCGCCGCCGCCACCAAATCCTTCATCAACTCATCCGTCGCGTTCGAAAACTGTTTCATTACCGAAGACGGCAACGAAGTGTTCGAACAAATCGAGGTATCCCTTGAATCAATTGATTGATTCGAGATTTGCGAAGCAGAGTACCGAAGAAAACATCCGTCGAGGTAAATCCGACCGTCGACCGATGGAAGACAAAGAGGTAGTTGAACTCTGCTCTGTGCATAACAGAGCTGACAGTTGACTGAAGAAAGGTAACCGAAACATTCAGCGACACCGTAGACGGGGACACCGCTGCCGTATACCGCCGAACCGAAGTTGGAAACGGTTATTCTTTTGTAGATCATTTCCATAACATTGACGAAGTTCACGTCGAACATTTCGGTGTTTGATGCGTTTGTAGGACTGCATACGCGGAGGAGAACCGCCGGCGAACTATCATCGGCGCTGCCGTAGACAGCGGCGGAGATGAAGAGTAGGAGATGGAGAAGGGTGGCGGGAAAGGTTTTCATTTTTTCTGTTTTGGTAGTTACAGAAATGGAAAAGGAAGAAATTTTGGTTTTGGTTTTGGTTCTTGTTTTGTTTATAGGTCTGCTGATTTTTTCGACCTCTATTTTTTCGACTTTAGAGGTAATCAGTTTGATCGTTTCACATTCGAATAAAGTTCTACAGTTTAATTATTAGATTAGATTGCTACTAAAAAATTGAAAGAAAGTTGAAGGCCCAAAGGCCCAATACCAAAATCTTTTGTTCTAATAGGTCCACTGACAAATTATAATCCACCTAATTGGCCTACTAACAAATTTAGCCCAAAAGTCTAGCACTTTTCTTATGCTTGTGTTTTAATACATGTTTCAAATACACAAATAAATTTTATAAAAATAAAAAATAAAAAATAAAAAATTTAAAAAGTAGATTAGAAATAGTGTTTAATTTTTTTATTTTATTAATTTTTTAAAGTGATCTAAGTAAAATTTAATTATTATTTTATAAAATAAATTGAAAGTAAAATAATTGTTTTGAAATATAATTTTTAAATTCTGTTTTATTAAAGCATGTGTATTGTTTGAATTCTAATTCTTCAAAAAAATCCAAAATTTTGAATATTTAAAACTCGTCTTTGATAAACTAAAATAAATGCTAGCATATTTTAAACGCAAATTTTTGGAGTGCGTTTGTTTTTGTTTTTCTCCAACGAAATTTTTTAATTTTTTATTTCATATTTTTTAATTTATATTTTAAAAATTTTAAAAAATATAGAAAAATTTTATATAATAAGATCATTTTATTACATACTTTTATTATTTAAAAAAAATTAAAACTTATTTTTTTAAAAAAAATATTTTTTAAAAATAAATATTTTTTATTTTAAAAATTCAATTTTATAAATAATTTCAAACGCAACCATAATCGGGCTAGAAATTTTAAAGATTCAAAAGAATCTATTGGAAAGATTTAACAATTTTTAATCTGAACTATTTAAATAGTCAACAAACTTGTTAACATTTGGGTTGAGGTTTTATAATCAAGGAAAAGAGAAGTTTTTCTTTCTGCTCCTACACGAATATCGACACGTCCGTGATGGTAAAAAGCTGTAAACTGACTCACGGCTATGCCTGACTGATTACTGCTTTTTCTTTTTGTTTTTCTTCAATTGAATTTATTTGTTCAATATATTTATTTATTCCTATAAAGTTCGGTAGCTGCCTGCATTGAATTGAAATCCTAAAATTAATTAAAACCTAAACCTTAAAACCTTGATCGATATATTTATTCCTATAAGTGGTCCTTAATCAGAGGTAAAAGTTTTTGTTTAATTCAGTTAGATATTTTTATTAATGATCACCAAGTTTGAGTAATCATATTATGCAAATTGTAAGCAACAACCTTGTTTGATTTGATCAAGAATTATTGGTGTTATTATTATTATTATAAGCTAATCCTAATTCTAATTGTTCGAAAACGAAGTTGCGTTTCTTCTAGTGTACTCTTTCTTCTTCAACCAAGAACAAGAAGGAGAAGATCCCACTAGCAGATATTATCAAACACCTCATGGTCCACCCATATGTCCTAAAGGAAAGTTTCTTCCTTTTTATTAAATGAACTTTGTTGTTTACTATGTTGTGATTATTATTTTGTTTAGGGGGTCAATGGTAGAAATAGAATATAAGATTCCAGTAGATAACCTACTCAAAAGTCTCAAATGCTCGTGAAATCAAGCTTTCATTTTCATTGGATTCTGATGGTTGTATCAAAGTTCATTTTAGTGATCTAGCAAGCCCTAGAATTTTTTTTTTTAAAGAAAGAAAAATTTTATGTTAATACATCTTTGATTATTCTGCAAAGATTTTCACTATTTTAGCCACATTTCTACAGCAAATATACGCCTATCACCGATAAGCAAACTTTTTGTAAAGAGAAATTTTTTCTGTCGACATGTTTGATCGAAATTCAGTGCTTAGTTTATAAATAATTAAGAAGAAGTAATTAATATAATAATTTAGCATTATTGGTGGCGCAGTGATCAAGCAAGAGACTTTGAAGCTACAGTGATGATATGAATAAAGCCAACTCCTTCGGTCATTCTTTCCCTCCTCTCTTCCCAAGATTCTACCTTTATTATCTTATTTCTATTACTATTATTAATTGCTGTCCAAATTCAATATTCCAAAACAAATGCTCATGAAATTTGAGAGAGAGAGAGAGAGAGCGGGGAGGCAAGGAGAGTACTACGCATAGCTAACAGAGGAGTGCTTTGCTGGGAAATTGAAAAAAACAGGACTGTTTCACGTGCTCTTGCTTGTATCTGTCTCTCTCTTCAGTACACACCAAGAACAAGAGAGTGGAGAACCAGGAGCAGTACAACAGGCTAAATCAGATCTCTGTCTTGTGAACTCTTCCCATTCTATCCAAACTTTCTTTGCAGGTTCAAAGCTAGTTTCGAATTTTTATGGTTAAAAAGGGAGAGAAAAGCTTTCTTTTTCTTGTTTGTTAAAATGCTATGGAGTAACAAATTTGTTGGACGTCTCTGCAGGTGTAAGGTGATAGTGGTGGTTGTTTGATGGGTTATTCTGGCTTGGTGAGTGTTCTATTTTCTTATCTAATAATCTCAGTTTTATGTTTTCCCCTTTTATTTCTCAATGTTCAGATAGACACAATTGTGAGTTCAAGAGAAAACTGATGATGAGTTTTGATTCTAGCAAATGTGGGGATTTTGGGTGTTGTTGGGTTTTGCCAATTGATCTCTGTACAGCTACATTGTTGTTGAATTTTTTGGTGTTGTTGGGTTCATGAAGGCTAGTGATTTAAAGGGTAAAATTTCGGTTTTGTTTAAAAGGTGTTCATTTTAGTTTGGTTTGGATTGATGGCTTTGTAGAATGCCTGTTTCTAGGCTTTATTACATCTCTGGTGTAGAATTTTAGTATTTTGTGAGAATGAGCTTATATGTTTTTGGTGAGAGAGGGTAAAGACTAAAGAGTCCATTACATTCTTTTTGTGACTGCATTTGGCGTTGGAGTTATAAATCTTTGTCATGCCTAATTGCCTCTATTTCTGTTTCAACTCAGGCTTAAGAGGGGAATGTTGGTGGTTTTGAGGGGAAAATCTTTACTAGTTTGGGTGGTGAGATCTGTTTAGTTGTTAGAAAATGGGATTTATATCGAGAAAATTGCTGCCAGCCTGCGGGAATATGTGCGTCTGCTGCCCAGCACTTCGGCCGAGCTCGCGCCGCCCTGTCAAGCGCTACAAGAAGCTCCTTGCCGAACTCTTCCCTAGGACTCCTGTAAGGACTCTTTTTGTGCACAACGGTAGTGTAAACTTTTATATTAGTGCGTCTGTCTCAAATCTGTTATTCATTTACTGTTCATTTCTTGGTAGCCTTTTTCTGCTGCTCGTCTTTCTTTGTTCATGTTAAAAACAAAGGAAGAAAGCTATTATTTCCCCAAGTTTTTACATTGTTGTCCTCTTAATTTCTTAATAACAAACCTGACATTCTAACACGAAGCAACAAGTGTTTGAACCTTCACTAGCAAGTCAGCTGTTCTGCTTTACACTGCTCCCATTATCTTTTATAAAGATCATCAATATCAATGGAATACAGATTTCAGTAATGACGCTCATTTGTAGCAGGGACTGATCATCCGGATCTTAGTGGGTGGGATGCATATGTTCCAGTGGAGTGAATAAAAGCCAAAATAGCCTTTAAAATAGTATTTTTCTTACTAGATAGCTACTGACGAATGCTAGTTAGTTCTTTTTCTCAAATATTCTGAAGCTATTCTATTAGGTTACAGATTCCATTTTCATGGGGGTTGAACTTGTCGATTGCTTTTCTACGTTTTTCATATACAGGAAGGCCGTTTAAATGAGCGAAAAATACTAAAACTGTGTGAATATGCAGCAAAAAATCCATTGCGGATTCCTAAGGTAAAAACTTGACAAAACCAGTATTTATTAGTATATGAATTGAACTACTTAACTGATATGTGCTTCTTTATTGTTAGATTGCACACTTTCTTGAACAGAGGTGTTATAGGGAGCTACGTTCTGAAAACATTAATTCTGTTAGGATTGTTACAGAAACCTATGGCAAATTGCTTTACATATGTAAGGAGCAACTGTAAGTGTCTATACTCTCTTGATAGAAAACACTTAATTTATATTTAAGTAGTGGTTCATGTTCCTTTTCTATTGGTTCATGACCTTGATATCTTTCACCTACTTTGTTTTTATACCATGTGATTGCTGGTTGCTAGGCCGTATTATGCTAATAGCCTTTTGAACATTATTCATGAGCTCTTGGAGGACAAGCACCAAGAAGAGGTTCAAATTCTTGGTTGTCAAACTTTATCAAAGTTTGTATATAGTCAGGTAAGCTCGAAATCGGGTTTCGGGGAAAGACATATTTCAATAAGTTTTAGCGATTATAAAAAAGAAAAGAATTGTCTTCCTAGAACTTTTGTTTGTCTTTTTTTGGCAACTATATCAACTGCTGAATGTATCATGGTCAAAGGTCACTTAATGATGCTGTTTACCCTTCTGCTTAACTTAAAGTTGTATGTCAGCAGGCAGACAACACATTTATGCGCGATATAGAGGGATTGGTGCAAAAGGCATGCCATCTAGCACATGGGAAAGGTGAAACTCGCAGAATTATTAGGGCTGCAAGCCTGCAGTGTTTATCAGCTATGGTAATTTTCTGTGTGCAAACCACTTTGAGTCATGGTTCAATGGTGGATCATTGTGGTGGAAGTGGGACTATATAAAGTGTAACACTGTTGTTTTTTTCTCTTCCAGGTCTGGTTCATGACTGAATATCTGCATATATTTGCTGATTTTGACGAGGTAATGTCTCCGTTATATTTTAGCATCTGATGCTATCAGCTTTCTTTTTCAAGATCTGTTTATCAATGATTTTTCTGTGCCTAGTCCTTAAATGCGTACTCTATTTTCCTCAATTATTTGTGTGTGAATGGTCACAATTAAACTACAAGAATTTGGTTATACATACACATTTATAAAATGTCTGTTTATGGGTGCTCGCGTTGTTGCGGGCCTAACTTCAAGTGCCTCCTTGAACGTAGAGCTTGCAATTTTTCCTTTTTAAGTCCATTGCTGAATGGAGGAATGCATTGTTGATTATTACAGAATACAAGGATAGTACAAAACATAGTGTACTTCTTATTGACCTACCTAAAGCAAATACCATTGGCCATTTGCAGTAACTATGTGCAATGCTTTAACTTGCAACCTTGTTTATAACTTTGCACATTCATCAAAATTATGAAATGCAATTAGTTTGGGCAAGCCTACTGCTATTTGTGGCATTCTTATTATTTTTTATTCTCATATGTTGTGTTGTGCTTCTCTTTTGTGCTGGTTACATTAACTTCTACTTTTTTGTATGCGATCATGATGTATGGAAGCTCAAATAGATAAATTTAACAACAATGCATATTACTGCTGATATAAAATAACCTGGATAACTCTAATTTTTCTGTTGATTCTAAAACTACCCCAAATAGAAGTCTTCTAAATGCTATGTTGATTCTTACAGCATACACAGACCAATTAGCCATCCAAGTTCACTGATTTCTAAGGAATACCAAACCATCAAAATATAAAGAGAGAAAACTCTTTAAGTTTTCTCAAACCTAATCTGTCTTTTCAATTAGACTTATAAGCATATAAATAGACCTATAATCTATAAGATTTCTAGTAGAACATAACTTCAAACTCTAATTCATTTAATTCTAATAAAACACTAGAGTCTACTATGATTGCGGCTCTTAATATGACTAAAACTCTCTAGCAACTCACACGTGATGCATCAATCTCCACAAGATGGAGAAAATTTGACTTTGAATTTCCATATGAATTTCAACGGCTCTTCGAGCTCTTGGTAATTCTATTTATTTGTCGCACGAATGCCAAATTGAAAGTGAGCCAACTTATCCAATTTAGTCTATTAATGCCTAGGGTAAAAGATCTGATTTGCTTTACTTCGTTGATTTGTCACACGAATATACTAGATTGAAAGGCTTATTGAGTCGTTGACACCATCTCCTTTAGGAATGAATTTGTCTCTGATACTAACTGATGTAGCGTAAGCTCTAATAGAAAATTTTCAATAATAAAGGATGGTACTGCTAATATAAAATACCCCAAAATAACTTCAATTATTTTGTTGATTGTAAGAATACTCTATATAAAAAGATTTTAAATGCTTTGTTAATTCTTACAGAATAACTGGAACAATTAGGCATTAAAGTCCTTTGATTTTTTTAGGAATACTGAACCCTGAAATAAAGAGAGAAAACTCTCAAGTTTATTCAAATCCAATCTGTCTTTTCCATTAGGCTTAAAAGCATATACATGAACTCATATCCTCTCGGATTTCTAATAT
Organism: Acanthochlamys bracteata; assembly: GCA_019914995.1. Classification (NCBI taxonomy): domain Eukaryota; kingdom Viridiplantae; phylum Streptophyta; class Magnoliopsida; order Pandanales; family Velloziaceae; genus Acanthochlamys; species Acanthochlamys bracteata. The sequence goes on from CM034133.1 coordinate 4,258,534, forward strand.
AGAATAGCTTCAAATGCTAAGTAATTTTAATTCTAATAAAACAATAGAACCTATTGTGACTGCGACTCTTAATATAATTAAAACTCCGTAGCAACTTGACACTCTGCATCAGATCACTTGCTTGTCTCCTTTCTAGATATGATTCCTGAAGAATAAAGGTCACTAGGAAGTAACTATTCAGGAAGGGAATATCTATGTTATAATTGCTCTAATGAACCTGGAATTCTTTTATGTGAATTAAGGAGAGGTGTTGATACATGTTATTGTAGTTATCTGTTTGTGATGGCAAGGAGACTTTTCGTTTGATTTCACAAATGATGTGACAATGGTCATGCAAAAGCATTACTGTTCTTTCTGAAGTACACATGCCTGCTGCTGCAGAGGACTTGCTATGATTTTTACATTTACTGTCAAGGACTAAGACTTTCTTTTTACCTTTGTTCTTCTCCAGATCGTCTGTTCCATGCTGGATAATTATAGGAATGATGACCATGGTGATGAGAGTCATGGATCACACCATCATTGGGTTGATGAAGTTATAAGATGTGAAATGAGAGGTGATGCAACTGGCTGGACCAATGGTAGCAACTGCCATCTTCCTATGATACTGCAGACTGAAATTAAGGATCCTCTTAAACTCACTAGGTAGTTCTTAGTTTGCATTCATGTACAGATACAATTTCTTAATGTTGCAGGATACTAGTTCATTTAACATCAAAAATTGATAAATGTAATAATATAGTGTTCTCTAGTTTAATTAGAATCCATTTACTAGTTATGAGTTATGTTGCAGAGAGGAGAGTGAGACTCCAGAAGTTTGGGCACGAATTTGTCTCCAGAAAATTGCTGAACTGGCCAAGGAGGGCACGACACTTCGGCGGATAATGGAACCTATATTTGATTATTTTGATTGCAGAAAGCATTGGAATCCTAGACATGGGCTGGCTTTCATGGTTTTATCAGATATGTCTTACTTGCTGAAGAATTCAGGTAATTACTTATCCTACGTTGCCAAATATCAAGGGCCTCATTGTAATGCGACATGGGTGTATTCAAAGATTCAAGCGTATATCAAGGGCCTCCTACACAAGTGTTATTGTGTTTTCGTAGTTAATGCAACTTGCCTTTCGTAGTGACAAGCCTAACTAACACATTGAACAGCCTGACCTTCATGATCTTATTTAGCTCTCACCAATTATTTTCAGGAACCGGGCGATTATTTTTCGCTTCTATAATCCGCCATTTGGACCATAAGAATGTTGTTCATGACTCCCAAACAAAAGCTGATATTGTTCAGATTGCTACTACCTTAGTTATGCAGCTAAGGTCACAGACTGTGGTTGCTGAAATTGCAGTAGCCTATGACTTACTTAGGCACCTTAGGAAAACTCTCCAGGCGATTGAACCTACTCAACCAGATGAGTTAAACTGGAATTTGTCACTGCAAAAGGCTATTGAGGATTGCCTTCTTGAGATTGCCAAGGGGGTATGTTGGTGCTTCTGCTCTTTCTATTTGATCTTTGTATGTGATTTTCTTTTTATTTTTCCTTCATTGAGGGACCAAACCTAGTGAGATAAGGTTTACTGAGTGATTATGAAAGTAACATTCAGTATATTGCTTATGTCAGTAAGGTTTGATGTTGATGTGACTAATATGTACTTCCCTTTCTATAATGATACTGGCAATAGATTGGTGAAGCATACCCACTCTATGACGTGATCGCGCTAACGCTAGAGAAGCTGCCTACTGTTGCCGATGTTGCTAGGGCAACTATTGGGTCTTTGCTGATTCTTGCTCACATCATCAACTTGGCCAATGTCAAAATGCATTCACAGGTTTGTCCCTTAGGTCTTGGCTCTCCTTTACATTAGAAAGCCAAAGTTCATGTGGATCCTTATCTCGAAATGGTCTCCTTTTCTAGTTGGAATTTTTAACTTTTGACTTCGTACTACATCTTAGTATGAACGAGTATCTAAGTATGATATCTCAGATTGTATTCTTTAGCTTGGTAGTTCAACTTATTAGAATACCATCTAATTATTGTCTGGTATCTCATGATGAGTCAATCTGGTACTGGAAAAGAATGCTGTTTCTTCTTACGATGAACTCATATTCTTAGGAAGATCCTAGATCATGATGATCATTCTTGGATGAACTTTTCGTTAAACATCAAATAGTTAGGAACTCATCTCAAACACTATATAATGCATTCTTTTTTTTTCCTTCGTTTTTTTCATTGGTTTGGAAGTCTATTACCAGAATGTGGAAGATACGTGTCATTGCTTCACCAATCACTCTGGTAGATTGATGTTATTATGTTGCTTATTGTTTTATTTGTGGATGTGTTTTAGGTGTTTCCAGAGGCGCTCCTCTTGCAACTTTTGAAGGCTATGATGCATTCAGATAGAGAAACTCGCATAAAAGCTCATCAGATATTTTCAGTTATCCTTGTCCCAAAAGCATATAGCTCTAGACATGAATTGGAATTGACAAGCAGCAAAACTACATCAGTATTTGCCTCAGCAACTGCTTTACTTGAGAAACTCCGAAGAGAAAAGGGATATCAAAGTGAAGTGATGCATAGCAATGATGATCATTGTGATCTTAAAGATAAGGATATTGGTCCGGATGGCCGAATCCATCATTACTGGAGAAGCCCACCTGATATGCATAAGAGTAATCCCATTTTAGAGGAGTCGGTAAGTAGGTGGACTGATAAAATGAACACTATTTAGGGCAAGGCGTTTCTCCTTTTGCTATTTTTATGAACTGTATCTCAGCATATGCTTCTGCACTTGATTATGGAATAGGAATTTTCTATCATTTTCTGAGTTGTGTATGTCATCCTCATGCGTCACACCTTTGAGAGTTATCAGTAAGGTAGAATGCTGTTTGACATGCTTTTTTGCAGGAAGCTGACTCTTTTGTGTTAAGTGAAGATCAAGCTGCTCAACTTCTTTCTGCATTCTGGGTACAAGCCAATCAGCCTGACAACTTGCCTTCAAATTTTGAGGCTATCTCTTCTTCGCTCATATTGACAGTTCTACATTCACGGATGAAGGTAAAGGCACATGTACTTTATCGTTAGGACTAAAGAGCTGTTCAAAAAAAGTCTGAATCTTTCCTTATGAATCATAACCAGTTGTAAACTATCATACAACTTTTCTTTTTAGCTTTATTTATTTATTTATTATTATTTTTTTGTGTGGTCACTGAGCAAACTCTGCATTTGGGTGGTTATACCATGTGTATGAGTTTTGGTCTTGGGTTTATTTTGGGTCTAGGATTGGTTGCTGTTTCTGCTGTTGCTTAAAATTTAATAGTACCAATCTTGAATTTGCAAAGTTTTCTCAAATAGGGCAGGGTATGGGTGAAAATGTGTCTATATTCTATACTTAGTGGTGGTTTCTGAGCTTCACACTGTGCACAGCTATGCAGAGATTGATGAAGTGTCTGTTAGCTCACCTATCCTGGTCTGTAGAAATTTGTAATTGTCCATAGAGTGCAATTCATTCAACTTTAGGTGCCTCTTCTTTATGAGGTCGCAATCTGCAAATTCTCTTTGGGTATGCTATTTATTCTATGAATCTTGCATGTTACTCATGGATGCCGACACGTCATAAGAAAAGTTGTAATGCAGCAATAACTTTTAGCTCTTGTACTCTGTTCTAGCATGATATGCGCAATATTCTGTTACTAGCTTCTAATGAGCTCCTTTGATTGGATTTCAGAAAGCCAATGACGGCATTATTATCCGCTTCTTTCAGTTTTGTCTGTCTCTTCTACGTGTATCAATGGAGCCAAATGGTATATATAATTGAAACTTAATTCAGTGATTTCGATTTGTGAAGTTGAAACTTTGTTTTTTTTTCATTCTCTATCCAACTACTAAAATTTGCAGTCTACAGTATTTTTATATAATTAAAGTCTATTTGACAGAAATGTTATCCTCTTCATGCCGAAGATCACTTTATACACTAGCAGCTAGTATGTTAGCATTTTCGGGAAAAGTCTATCAGGTTCCAGATCTGATGGAGTCGGGGAAACGTTTGTTATCTTACATCGTAAGTTCCAAGTTCTTATGTTTATGAAAGTCTATTTTGCAGCTTTGTGATTCATGGTGAGATATAATGCTGCATTTCTATGAGTTGTTAGTACCTATAATTCATTTGTTATCCTGGCTTTTGGCTGGTTGGTTAACTGAAGATGAAGTGCCACAACAACCTAGCTGTTTGTCTCCAATATTGGATACGTCATCGTGCAATCTTCCACACTTTTTGGATTATTGTGTCGATTTTGAGTTCAGGTCTTCTCCATTTGTTACATGTGGTTTGGTTGTTCTTGAAAGTATTTAACTTCTTCTGTGAACTACTTGTGAAAATTGTAAGTGCAAGGCTGTCACTCTTTATTCGACGTAGTGATGTAAATCTTCCATGCAAGGCCATTATGCTATTCAAATTATGTGGTTGTACATGTGTGTTTGAATGTTCTCGCTACTGGACTTGCTTGATTGGTTTGTTCATTATTCAGGATGATGCGGCTCTGGAAGTTGGGGAAGACCTCCAATTGTCTGTAAGGCCTAATACTGATCTGAAAGAGTTTGGTTCTGTTGCTGATCAACAAGAAGCTGAAATTGCACTATCTGCAGTTAGACAGATAATTAGTGAGTTGAAACACGATATACAGACATTCATAGTCCGGTATCTTCTTTTGAAGCAAACAAACGTAAGTCTTCTAAAACATTATTCTTCACACTTCTGATGCTGGTGACTGCTTGCTGAATATATTGAATGAAAATCATCATTTTCAGTTGCAGAAAGATGAGTTGATGAAGCAACTTTCTGAAAGTTTCGTCCCTGAAGATGGCCCCTTACTTGATCCAAACCAAGTGTTCGACTGGGAAATGATACGAGCTCAAGCAGTTTCTGAAGAATCTCTCTCCTTAGATGAGGTATACTGCAAAAAAATTTCTTTTTCATCCAAATATTATACTCTAGCAAGTGAATACCAAATGGGTATTCCTTTTCTCAAATACCTGCTCTACTTTTAGGAACTTTCGAGGAGCTCTTCTTTTATTGACGGCAACCTAATTAGTGAATCACCAGCCGCTAGTGTACAGAGATTCGTAGCAGGGTCATCTACAGAAACATCTTTGTACCCTGTTATCAGTGTTGGAAAGCTTCTGGAATCGGTAAGCATTACTTTGTCAATCTCATTAAGCAGAATGCCTTGCGTAATTATGAAATAATAATTTGTTGCGATAATGTAGCACGTTCCATGTTAACTTCTAATATTACGAAATTTTTTGAGCTGTTAACTATGGTTTGAACTAAAAGACAAACCATTAGGATTAATGTGCATTAGATGGTTAAAATTTGAAGAGATTATCTGAATGGGATAAAATTTTGAGCATAAGTAGTGAAATTCATCAGGCGTTGCAAGTAGCTGGTCAGGTGGCAGGATCATCTGTCTCAACCTCTCCACTTCCTTACGGGGCAATGGCTAACCAATGCGAGGCCCTTGGAGCTGGAACGAGGAGAAAGTTGTCCAGCTGGCTTAGCAGCGAGCTAGAAACTGTGCCAGAGGATTCTCTACAGGTGTTTGAAGCTAACAAGGAACCGCAACTTGTAAAGGTGATGCATTAACCAACCTCAAAACAATAACCATCGGAAGAAAGTTGCTTAGCTTTCTAACGTTCTCGCTTCATACAGGTCAATAGTTGTAGATTTGGGCAGGACGGATCAAATCCAACAGAGTCGTGGATAGAACTGAGACTTCCGCCCGCTAGCCCTTTCGATAACTTCTTAAAGGCTGCAAGGTGCTAATCAAAGAAGCTCACTGGTGTGGATCTTGTGCATGTTTATCTGAGGATCAAATTCGGAGAAGAAACATACCGTTGTGAATTCGGATGGCTTAGTGACTGGCTGTTTGAAGTTGTATTGTTTGGCTGGTAAATTTGTTTTCCATTTTCAAAGAGAAGTTAAAAATGTGCGTTTGGGAGTGTGCATATCATCCCAAAAAAAACTAGTTTTCAATTCTATAAAAAATATGTACAATCTTTTAAAAAAAAATTTAAAAATTTAAAAGTATGAATGAAATAATTATACCTAAAATTTTTATTTTTAAATATTTATAAAATATAATACTTTAAAAAGAAGTTACGAATTATTTTTTTCATAAGCATTTTCTAAATTCCTTGTTTGCGTCGGACTGGAATCGAGAAGATTCAGACTCTGGTATTACTTACAAATCCTATTTTGCAAACGTTATTTTGCAAAATCAGGCTTCCTATTTAAACACCATCATTGTTTGCAAACTCATACCACAACAGTACACCACAATACATCTAACTTTCATCTTTCTAACATCAGGCCTCTTAGCTTTTCATTCGTAAAAGTAGGTCAACATTTTGAAAATTAACAAAATCAGATTTCTTAGCTTGTTGCAATTCCGTCTTCTAAATGCTATAAATTTGTGAAATGAATGAGAAGACTTATTTTTTTATAATATTCAATGAAATATAAATTTGGGAAATCGAACAGTTTTGTTGTTTAAACCTGTTTTCAGGTTCAAAATCATATAACTACCGGAAATTATATTACATTTTGTAATGTTATTTTTATGAAATAATTTACACACGTACTAAGGTTTTTAAGGGGTGACAATTCGGATTCCTGGGTCGGTTCCGGATCGACCCATATAATAACCGGATCAAAATTGTTCAATTCTAACCCAACTTATTTATAACCGGATCAAACTTGAATCGATCCATTTAATAATTAAAATTATTAAAATAAAAATAATAAATATTAGTTTTTAATAATAATATAAAAATTATTAATTATGATATATTTAAAAAGAAAAATATTAATTTTGATAAATTTTATAAATTAAATAAAAATTAGTTAAATTAAGATAAATTAAAAAATATATATATACAAATTAAATTCAAAATTTTTGCTATTATTTTCTAATTATTAAGTAATATATATTATATAAATAGGTAAACGGGTCAATTTTGGATCAATCCGAATCCGTTTAAAATTTCGGGTCATTTTCGGATCGACCCGAACTCGACTTTTTCGGATCGTTTTCGGGTCAAATTTTTGGGTCAGATCAAAATTTGCCACCCCTAAATTTTTTTGTGCCCTATAGATTTCCTGTTGTCTGCTTGAAAAATTGAAGTTACCACACAATTGAACATTAACATATTTTTATCTGAAATCAACACTTCTCAAAAAATAAAATATTAACGTTTCGAAATATTTATAAAATAAAATTTTTCTGAAATAAAAAGTATTTAAAATTTTTTTAGAATTACAGAATTATTAAATAAAACTTATTTTTGAATTTTTTTAAAACTGGTTTGATATTGTTATCTCATTAAATATAATAAAAATTATTCATATCAAAATTTTATTACATACAACTCATATATATAAATATTTTTAGAATACTAAAAAACAAATTTTTCTGAAATAAAATAAGTGCTATATTCGCCAAACACTCTTCTTTCTTAGTAGCAGCTTCTTGACTTCTCCAGCAAAGTTGGTTTGATATTGTTAATTTTTTTGACATATTATTTATTCATTATTCATTTACTACTTATAGGTCATAACTAACAAAATATTAATATTTAAAATACTAATCAAAATTAATTAATACAATAATAATAATTTTACTAAATTTGTAAATAATAATCTAAGCAAATATTAACAGTTTGATTATGTTATAAAACATTTTAAATTTTAAAAATTGTATAACATATGAAAAAAGTTTGAAACTTAATAATATATTAACTATTGAATATATATCTAAAGATATTCCAATTATCATATTTTATTCAGAAATAGTACAATCTAGTTAAATATATTTTTAACTTTAAGGCTCTTTATGCAGTTGCTAAGGAAAAAGCAATAAACATAAAGAACTGATTGAAAGCTGAAAATAAATTGCAGCAAAATTAAACTAAGGGTATGTTTGGATATATGATTAAAAAATAAAAGTAACATGATAGATCGAAAAAATAATAAAATGACGGATAGAAAAGGGTAACTATTAAACTTTATAATGTTTGGATATATAGTAAGGGTAACGAACTAACTATATGTTTAGATAGATAGATAAATGAATGATTAAAGAAAATAAATTTTTTATAAAAAACTTAAACGCCCTTTTTATTTATATTAATATAATTTTAAATTAATTTAAGAATATAACTTAAACTAACTTTATTAATATATCTTTTAGATTAATTTTTTATATTAATTTAATTTTTTTATTAATGTTTGATATAATTTAACAAAATTAAATAAATTTTAAATTAAAAAATTTGATCATATAGTTTTATTATTTTCTCTACCAACTAAAATCAATTAAATTTAAATAAATATAAATATAAAAATTATAAATTATATAATATAACATATATTAATTAAAATAATTATTAAAAAATATAAAAAATAAAAGGATAAAAAGGGAAGCAATTGCTTTTCTTTTTGTCACCATGTGTACCCACCAATTTGGTGGGTACATAATTCACCATGAAATATGGTGAAGGAAGAGGAACAATTCTCTTCACTTTCATTAATGAAATCAAAACAAACAAAACAAACATAGGTACACATGGGAATTGCTTTACTTTCACCATTCCTCTCCATATGTATCTACAATACAAACAATGCATAAAAGGAAAATACTGATTGGTTCCTCCTCTCTTAGGTTCTCTTAGGTTGGGATGACTCTTATTTATAAGCTACAAAGTTCAAGAGTCCCTAATAGATTCTAAGGTATTATTTAAATTATGGTGAATGATGGTGATGATGAAACATTTTATTATTTTTAATTATATTCGTTTTTATTTCATTAAGAGGAGAGAAGGAAAATTGCTCGTCTTCCCTCACGATAAAATATGGTAAAATATGTACCCACCAATTTGGTTGGTACATATGGTGACAAAAAAAAAGCAAATTTGTTTTCCTTTAGTCCTTTTATTTTTTATTTTTTATTTTTTATTTTTAAATATTTTTTAATTAAATACTTTTTTTATTAATATGTGTTAACTTTATTATAATAATTTATAATTTTAATATTTATTTAATTTTAATTGATTTTAATTGGTAGAGAAAATAATAAAACTATATGATCAAATATTTTAATTTAAAATTTTCTTTAATTTTGTTAAAATATATCAAATTAATTAAAAAATTAAATTAATATAAAAATTCATTTAAAAATTATAATAAAGTTAATTTAAGTTAATTAACAAAATTAGTTTAAAGTTATATTAATATAAATAAAAAGAGCATTTGAGTTTTTTATAAAAATTTTATTTCTATTACTCATTTATTTACCTAGCTATCTAAAAATAGTTAATTTGTTACCATTACTTTATATCCAAATATTGTAAATTTAAATAGTTAGCCTTTCATATTCGTACTTTTATTATTTTTTCAATCTATTTTTTCCTATTATTTTTTAACCATGTATTCAAACATAACTAAGATGTTCTTCTTAAGGAACTTTATTTGAATAACATTCAAACACTAGTCTCCTAATGTGAGTAGAACACTACTACTTGCGAAACCCTCCTACTCCAACTTAGCTATCCCACATTACTGGAGTTCTTCTTCAGCTACAACTTTAAGGGTGTGCTTGGGTTGCATTTCCAAAACACTCATTTTCAATTTCTTATTTTATGTTTTTAATATATATTTTATAAATATTTAGAAAATTTATTTAAAAAATTAAAAAATATAGAAAAATTCTACTAAGTGAGATTTTTTTATTGCATATTCTTATTTTTATGGAAATAAAAAAATAGAGCTTGTTTTTCAAAAAGAAAAAAATACTCTCCATTTAAAAAAAACTTTATTTCATAAGCACTACCTAACGACTCATAAGACTTCCCACTGCTCTCTGTTTGTGGCTTTTTTTCATTGGCATCCAATGCAAGTACTGCAAGCTCTTGTGGACTTCCTTAAGCCTCTTCGAAATAGTGCCTTAGTCTCCTCTTTATTTTGTATCCTATCAGGCTCAAACAATATAATACTGTAAAAATTTATTTAAATATTTTTTAGATTAAATTCGCCTTTTCAACCATTGCCTTCTTGCCTTTTTAAAGCCACAAAAAAGCAGCTTTAATCCGAAGTCTCCAAAAGTTTCAGCTTAGCCAAGGGTCTGTTCTTTTACACAGTAAGTTACTTTCTCCCGCCAAAAAGTGATACTTACGTGCACTTTTTGTGTTCTTTTATCATTAAAATTTGCTTCAGTAATTATAACTTACATCTATAAAATACTTTATTTTACATCACACTTTCTCCTGCATCCAGCTCCCAGTCTGATCCTTCTTTTTATGAGCTTTCTGCTTTGCTGATTCCATGTAATCACCCGCCTGATTTTTCGTGTCTTGAGATTTGTTCTTTGTGGCATCCATGTAACCTGCGCTTTTGTTTTCCGCTGACTGTGCCGTCTTCGACGCCTTGTTCTTCGTAGCTTGGGCTTTCTCTGATGCTTTGTTACCTAACTGTCCAGCTTTCTCCTACCATCGATTCCAAATCTCCATACTCCAATTCTACTACCGCAATCGCAGCAACTTCTCCCGCGATTCGGTTTCGGTTATCAGGAAAGGTCTAGCGCGAGCTTTAGTTTACTACTACTTGTTCGCCAGACGGCTTCGTGAGATGGCGAAGGTAGGTAAGCTCGCCGTAAACTGCACCGGCTATAGTTTGTTGTTTGTCGAGGCGGATCCTGATAATGGAAGGATCAATAATTTCGAAGAGCCACTTGTGGCGCCACCGGAGTGCACCGCGGAGCTTCTGCACGAAATCCAAATCACCGACAGGATCATGGGGACGCCATGTTACTGTAAAAAGAACACAAAAGAACACTTTTATGTCACTTTCGATTCACTTTTAACCATAAAAGAACATAAAATTTGAACTCGCTTCAATAATACTATTTACAGTAACTTAATTTTCAATAACTCACTTTCAGCTAAAAGAACACACCCCAAATGGAGCCTGTATATATCCCTCTGCCCAACGCAAAATCTACCCAACGCAAAAAAGTAACAATTTCATCCTATTATATTCCTTGGATTAATTCTCTTCTATTTTATAACTTTAATTAATATTATTATAATTACTGAACAGTTAGCCCAATATGATTTTTGTTTTCTCTCGCGGACAAACGATAAGAAAGAAGAAAACAGAGTGAAGTAAAGACAAGCTAGCCCGATTCGATTCATGTCGAACTTCTCCGCCGCAGCCATCGGCGGCGCCGCCGCTCCTCCGTCTCCCGCCGTCGCTAAATCTCTAAAATCAAGCTTGATTCCTTCGAAATCTTCACTGCCATTCCCGTCTTCTTCTTTTTCTTATCGTTCGATTTCTAAGAAGAAGCAGAACCAGCAACGATGCCTGCTTTCTACACCCAAAGCTGTTTATTTGAGTGGGCACTGCGCTCCGGATCGAACGTATCGCACTGGAATTTGGTCTATTAGGTAATTAGCTAATCTGTACACTCAATATCTTTGTGGGTTTGTTTGAATGTACAGGATTTTGTTGTAGTTTTAGGTCTGTCATTGTGTATGGTGCTTAAGGGAAATTATTTTGATGTAATTTTTTGTAACATTATGTGCTGGATTGATGAGATTATTTGATGTTAATTAATTGATTTTTGGCGTATTCTTTTGCAGTTTCCTGGATGTTAGTTTGAGTTTTTTTCATTAGAAAAAGTAACTTTTCTTAGGGAGTTCTGGTTTCCGGAACAACTTGTAGGTATAGTGGCTAAGTGTTAGTTGTTGGTGGGATCTGCTTGTTTGCCCATTAGTGTTTGGTGGTTTTAAACTTTGAAAAAGAAAATGTGATTTTGTGGGGATTGGATGGCAGGGATAACATGCAGTAGTTGGGTTGTAATTTTGGTTTGCTTTTTCTGCTCTTAGGATTTTGAAAATTTGCATTTTGAGGTGGAATTTATAATGCAGGGATGACTTGCAGATGCCATCATCACTGTACTTGCCTTTGGAGGTGGTTGCTGGACAGGGACCATCACCTATGGTGCAGGAACGATTTCAAAGTGTTATCAGCCAGCTATTCCAGCATGTATGGTGGATTTCTTAGTGCAGTACTTATATTGTAATTATGTTTGGATTCTTAGAGAGCCACCTTTCTTTTGTGATTGTTTGGTTCTGCAGCGGATAATACGTTGTGGAGGAGCAGTGGATGATGATATGGCAAACATCATTGTAGCTCAGCTGCTATATCTCGATGCCATTGACCCTAAGAAGGTACTGTTTTTGACCTTGCTCTTGAATTTGCTTATTTAGAATATGAAAAATTCAGGCTTATTTGCATCACGTCGGGTGCCTATTTAGAAGTTATATGATCCTATGAAATTTCGCTGCTTATGACCTAGGCTTCATGAAGTCCTGTTTGTTTGTATATGTTGATAGGTGTGATTCTGGTAAGGCTTGAATTAGTGTTAATAAATAACTTCAGATATGTCAGTAACTGTATCTAGGTATTTTGAACTCATGCATGAATCTTTGCAAACTGCAAAAGTTCAGCTAGTGCCCCTCTCTTAGAATGTTGTTATAAATGGTTTTTCACTTAGTTGTATCAGTACATACCATTCTTTAATGTAGGCTTATCTCCTGTTCAATATTAAGCCCTTTCTTCTTATAAACAATCAAGTTTGGTTTGTTTAAAGGTATTGGGGAAAAGTGATTGGAAACATAGTCTTTTTTTTATGTGAAAGGATTTTATTAATGAACGAAGCTCTGAAGAATTAATTTTTTTTGAAAATGGATATTTTTGAGGAGGTTGCGAAAAACCGATTGAAATCTGGTGCCCTAGATGTTTTCTGTAGTTTTCTTTTTTTGTTTTATTTATTTATTTTGTTATGATATTTTAACATGCACAGTAACTGTCGTTCATTTCCTTGACCTTTGATCCTATTATCTGGTGACATGAGTATAACCTGTTTGTATAAGCTGTAGCTTTATCTTTTGCAACATATTTTGATGAGTTATTGGAATGGTAAAAGAAGGCTTGGGGAGAGAGAGAGAGAGAGAGAGAGAGAGAGAGAGAAACTTTAGTAATAGTAGAGAGCAGGCAAGATAAGAGGATAGATATGCATAGTGCTGTTCAGGCATGGAGTAGGTATTTTCACTTGAGTAGTTTTCATCTTTTTTTTTTTGAAAAACTGATTCATTCTGATAATAGCATAGTGTTCTGCTTATTTCTTCTTTTGTTCAAAATTGGGTTTTACATGTCTATTTGAGTGTGCTAGGTTTCTGTAGCTGTGATTCTTTTTTCCCCCCCCCTTGTCTTCAGATATTTATTGAAGGATAGTCATCAAGTTCTCATTCCTTCAAAATGTACCAATGATTTTGATTTGTTTATTTTATGCTATATAGAATGCTATATGCTAGTTAATGACTGAATGATGTTCTTGTAGGATATTGTCATGTATGTGAATTCGCCAGGAGGCTCAGTGACTGCTGGTATGTCCACCCTCACAGTTCAAATATAAAACCACGAGCATAGAGTGCTTCTTTTAAGAAAATGATCGAATAGTGATTTTGATTAGAAATTGTGCTGTTCTGATACTAGGTATGGCTGTATTTGACACAATGAGGCATATACGACCTGATGTTTCAACTGTTTGTGTTGGACTTGCAGCCAGGTATCAATAGCATAATCTTTTTTAGTTTTACATTTCTACAAATAATATTTCTCTATTCTGCAGTACTAGTGTTCCATAGCTCAATCGTTGGTTGAAAACATATCTCAACACTCAACTCTTGAGAATTTTGTAGCATGCTGGAAGGTAATGCTTGGGTAGACTTATTGCCTGTGTCTTGACAACAATCATTCTTTGTATGCTTTACATGATGGCAGTCCAAAAAGGAAGATATCAAATGATTTAAGGAGTGCATCTTTTTTGGTGGTACTGCTAGTACATCTTTTGACATTGAACTTTTTAACTACAATCGAAACGTAACTACTTCACCCTGATGCATTGGAATACAGGAAGTTACACTGTATGAATTTGTAATTACTAGAATTTGAAGTTGAACAATCGTAAGTGTGGTCATTGCTCTATGATGCTTAAAAGTCATTCTTAGGGTTTAAGCATTTAAAGACATCTCTTATGTCTCTTGCAAGTTGATTCTAGAATTACAAAGGGGTTAGCTGCTCAATGAGGCCTTGAGTTTTTCAAATGTAGTCAAAACTACAAAAATTACTTTAAACTCTCAAATGTTGAGGTCCAGATGTTGGCTTCTTGAGCAATCTGTGGAACTCCTAGTCATAATTTATTCGGACAGGTCCATATGCTTTTATTGTTCTTCCTGTGCCTTTCATCTGGCGTACTTCTACTTTCATGGATAGGATGGCTTTGCTTCACGATTGCTAATATGTTTGTTAATTTTGCTTTGGATTGAACAGTATGGGGTCTTTTCTTTTGAGTGCTGGTACTAAGGGTAAATGGTTCTCTTCAGATCTAAACTATCTTAGAAAATTTTCTTTTCTCTCTCTTTAACTCTCTCTTAATTGTGCTTAGACTTCTCTGTAGGGAAAAGATACAGTTTACCGAACTCCAGAATAATGATTCATCAACCTCTTGGTGGTGCTCAAGGTGGGCAAACTGATATAGACATTCAGGTAAATGAATAGTGCATTATTGTGTACTTCTTTTGAAGAACTAAATGTGAATCGATAGTGGACTTCATTTCTCAGAAATAATTTTAATTGTTGGGAGAAGCTTTTAGATGTCAATCCTACCAAGTAGTTTGGCTTGTTTTAGTTATGCGGCATGGTCACTGTGTATAACTTTCCTAATGTCATTGACATATCATGTCTGTTCTGTTAATATTGATTTCTTCAAATCATAATTCCAAGATCTAATTGTTTCTGGGGAAAGTTTGCTCTAGTTCACCAACAGATTGTATAATATGTAATGCTGGTGATGGCTATCTTGAAAGTTATCGACCTTTTTCTTCATAAAATTTATAGACAGATGTTAGCTTTATAAAATGCCATCCTTAGTATGTACACATTCAATGATTGGTTGTACAGATTCCTCGCCACCCCATGTATTAATTTTGACTATGTTATGGGATATGGTAGGGCCCTTGACTGTTCTCATATCCTGTTAACGTGAGGTTAAATGGGTCACCATTGCAAAACCATCTCTTATTTCCAGGAGATACATGTGTAAAAAACTTCAAACTTCAGATGTTCTTTTGGATAATCTGATTTCATTGTTGGTTTTCTTTCAGGCTAATGAGATGTTGCATCACAAGGCTAATCTTAATGGTTACCTTTCCTACCACACTGGACAGAGCCTGGAAAAAATTAATCAGGACACAGATAGGGACTTCTTCATGAGTGCTAAAGAAGCTAAAGATTACGGCCTTATTGATGGCGTTATCATGAATCCTCTAACCGCCCTACAACCACTACCAGCTTCTGAATCCTGAGGATTAAGCTGTTTATAGATGTTGACACAATCAGAGATGCTATGTAGATGCTACTTGGATAAACAAATTGTGTTCTGGTTTTGAGCACGGACCCTGCCTTCAGCTGAAAGAAGGCATTCCTCAAGCCTCAATGATTTGATAGTATAGTCTTTTGTTTTATCAATCTTGGACTAGAAAGCTGTCTTCCATTAGTTTGACAATAAATTATGAATTTTGCTTGAATGTGAATGAAGATTCTTGTAATTTTCGTTCATGATGGTCTGAAGCAGGAGTTGTCTTAAATTTGGGTATCAGTTTGTGATTCTCTTTTGTTCATACAGAAGTACTAATAAAGGAGTTATGAGGGAAGCACAATACTTCTCTTTTATCAAATAAAAAGTTGCTCAGAATTCAAATACTTGCGAACTGAGATGGCGGGAATGTTTGAGAATACTTTTGAAAAGAAAGTTTGTTGAAATAAATAATATTTTAAAATTTTTTTAAAATAAATTTATTATTTTATTTTAAAAAATATAATAAATACTAAAATTTTATGAGATAAAATATTTTTATATATTTTAAAATTTTAATAAAATCTATCAAATATCATAAAAAAAAGTTTTAAAAATATAAATTAAAAAATTGGAGTGGAAAGAAATTGAAAACCCCTCTACAGTCTCCGACACCATCAGAATGGTATATGTAAAACATTACAAGTGATACTGTTTCTTTACATTTTCCAAAAGAGGTGTATAGTCGTTTCACAAACAGGATCCGATGAGAAGATGCGTACTTGATGTTGCTGCAGGTAAAATCGGGAAGAAGAACACCAAACCTTTACAAAATTATAACCAACCAAAAAAACAAAGAAAAGCAGCGTGCGGTGAGCGTGGATCGAACACGCGACCTTCAGATCTTCAGTCTGACGCTCTCCCAACTGAGCTATCCCCGCGATTCGTGTTTGGCAGACTATCTACAAACACACATTGCCTCACCTCCTCGACCTTTCAAATTTCTTCTTATTATCTCTTTGAATACCAGTCCGTACATTCTCCGCGTTGTCGTTACATTCACCTGCATTGCAACGATCCTCTGCTCACTGACCGGCAGCCTTCCTAAAGCTCGTTTAACTTTTTCCTGGTCCGCCCTTAGCATCTTCCAAGCATGCGTCAGTCTAGGAACTGATGCAACAATCCCACGAATCATTTCTCGTGTAATAGTGTTTTTTCTCACTCAAATCTATTTTTCTTTGGTGCATCTATCAATTTCTTCTTAGTGCACAGTACGTAGAATTTATAATGATAATAGTTTTTTATTTATTCTGAAAATGGTGACTAAATCTTTATACAGTATCACAAGACGCATGTAGTATTCAGCACAGGTATATCTTCTGCAACATCTGCATAACAGTTACCAGAACGATTAATATCTTGTAGAGCCTCAAGAGTAATGTACCTCTCACCAAAGCACTGGGATTCACACCGTACAATATGACAAACTCATCTGCGTTCAAATGTTAATTGCAATGTAGTGTACCTATGTCGGTCACAAGAAGTAACAAGTTTTCACGTTTTTACTAGACAAGTTACAAATTTGCCTATAAAATAATTGACTGCACGAATTGGCCATATACTTTCTTCGCTGCCTATTCATCTTCCACGATTTAAGCTGTGTCACTTCGCACTTGTAGAAGTTCATTTACATTCAATTTCTAGCACAATACTCACTTCATCTTACTGCTCCACCAAATAAGATCAGGGACACAGCTTTACTCTGTGAAAATGGCAATCCCATTGGATTTCAGAAACTTCTTCACCAATAGAACTATGATAGCAACTGTCAAGCCAATTGCAGCACATGTGAACAGTCGATCATCCAACGGCCGTGCCCCAGCAATGGCCCTCTGGTTCTGCTGATTAGCTTCAACTGCCTGGCTCCTTGTTAAGGTCACTCCAGCTGTGAATCTGACTCTTAGAGGTCCTGCCTCGGCATTGAGTTGCAATTCATGCCTATCCTCCACGAGCATCTCCTCTGCTTCCAGTTCATTTACCCTTTCAATGGCTACAGAATTGCTATCACCAGGTCCGCTCTGTGCTTGTGCATTTGCTGTATCTGTGTTTTCATTTGCAGTAGGTGCTGTAGGGAACTGAGGAACTAGTGAAGCCTTACTAATCATGTACTGATGTATCTGACAGAAATCACATAGGCCGTCAGGATCACAAATATACCAGCAATAGTTAGATACATAGAGCTAGAGCTAACCTCCTCAATAATCTTTTGGCGATCAGCCGTCCCATACTTTGGGGGTGCTTCTCGTGATTTAACAGCAAGAGAACGCTTTTCTTCCTTTTTGTAATCTACTGATCCAACTGCCCCTTCAGGTTTTGTTGGCATAAATGCGATCAGTGCCACCAACGCTGTTCTTACTGCACAAAAGGAAAAACCAAGTTTCAATCATATCCTGATAGCTCAAAACATATCATGAGATGCGTACTACATGCATATGAGGTATCGTTCCCCGAAGAAGTTAATGACGACTATTTTTCAGGAAGGATCTACTGCCATCTATTCAGCACAGCTTTTGGAAGAGATTTACTTAAGTACATTATATAGGTCTTTGTTTTTGTTTTTGTTTTTTTTTGTGGGCTACAAATAGCAAGTCAACAAAAAGTTGGTCTTTGATCCTTGCAAGGATACATAAAAACACTAACAAATTTACAAAAAAGACCATATACTCAGATGAGAAGAATCAGCAAATCGACCTAAGAATTGAAGGAATTTTAGTGTCTACTGCATTTCAAGTCTCATCAAGAGAGATGTATCCTCGATGCTAAGAATATACTCAACCGAGCTCGACTCAAAGTAGAAGGAAGTCATATTTTCAACTGTATATTGTTCTTATTCACCCTTGTCTATTTTCCTTTTCTACCAACTGTGTGTTCACGGCAGAAATCATCTAAAAACATAATATCCATACAATCAACTCAGTAAAGAGAATACAAGAAAAATGAAAACTTACTAAACATACATCTTCACTGACCAGTATGCAACATATGTCCTTAGCATACAGAACTGACCAAGAACAAAAAAATGCAGACAAGAGTATGCATAATATAGGAAAAGATTTTCATAGAGATATAAGAGAAAAGGAACTTACTGCCCCATGATGGTTGCCAGTGTTCAGGGTGGTAGTTTGAAATGCTCAAGCAAATTGGCGTCTGCGTCTCAAACCTTCCATTTGGCTGGAAAGGATCACAAGAAATGCAACAAAAAAGAATGTCAACCAACAAAAAAATAAAAATAATAAAAAAGAGAAAAGAAAAGCTAGACACATATCCAATCCCAGCATTCTTCAAATCAACACTGCACGAAACAGCAGTCTTACAGTGAGCATCATGAAGGAAGGGGGCTTCAATGGATACTCTTGAGGCAGCTGGATTCGACCATGATATATCCCGCCTTCGTAGTCTGTGTCTCGCGGACCACTTATAGCAAACTGCCAGTCGAGTATGTCATCCTACAAACAAGATACAAAAGTAAACAATATTTATTTTGCTGACTAAATACAATTAGATGCGATTTCACCCCAAATTTTATGACGAAAAGAATTACAATAGCTCTGAAGAGAAACCACAAGATTTTATAGAACTCCAAACAATTTTCCAAACTTCTAGTTGCAAATAAGCCTGAAACACCTATCCAAGAAAGAAAAACCTTTGTTTTTATCAAAATGAACGAACCAATTACCTTATTTATCAGAAAAATAAAAAATCCATCCTTTATCAGCTCTCAAAAATGGTCTCAATCCTTTTTCTTGATTCATCTACCAAAAACCCGTAACTCAGACACAAATTTCACACAGTGATCATCAAATCAAACTAAAACCTAGCATATCAGGTCCCAAAAACAAAAAGAGTAAAAGTAAAATAGAAGAAAAGAAATTCAAGAAAAATGGGAAACAATAAAAGATCAATTACCTCGAGTGGAAGAGCGATGAAATCAGGAGACGGATCAGCTTGCATGTCCTTGAATTCTTGAAGAATCCGCTTCACGGTTGAATTCTTCGTGTTGAATTTCGCTTGCCCACTCGAATCCCCCATCGATCAATCGATCAATCACAGAAACCAATAAAACAATCCTCTTCGAAAAAAATTGATTGATTCAATGAAAACACAAACAAAAATCTGATAAAATGGTTGAGACCCAAATTACGAACTTGAAAAAAAAACAGAAGGAAAGTTTGTGTTGTTAAATGGTTCCCTAGATTTTTATGAGCTCATCGAAGAGGATTAGGTCAGGAAGGGGGATGTCGGTGTTGACGTGTTTTTCTGAGCTGGAAATATGACGTGGCGAAAACTAATTGCTTATTTCGTTGTCTGCGTTTGGGATTGATGAGCTTTTATGAAAAGGATATTATTTTTGTAAAAATTCTATTTTTTATTTAAAAAATAAAAATATATAATAAAAAAATTTTTTGTTACGTAAAACTTTTGTATATATTTTAAATTTTTAAATAAATTTTCTAAATATTTATAAAATATGTATTAAAAAATATAAAATAAAAAAAATTTAAAAAATAGTTTTTAAAATATAATTCCAAACGCACTCTAAAATCTTTTAATATTACTAATTAATTTTCATAAAAATTTAAATTTGCCAACAAATTAAGCCAATTCGATACAAAATATAAATTTAATTTAATTTTATTATTATATAAAAATTTTATATTTTTTTATTTTAAATAAATAATTCACTTTATTTTAGAATAGATAAATTATTTTATTTTTTGATCAAGTTTATCACAACATAAATAATTCGTAACAGTTCATATTAAAAAAACACTCAGTTAAAAAACAGTTGTTAAAAAAAATAATTCTATATTATTTATTAATAGTTTTAAAATAATATTTATAATGATTTAAATTATTTTTTTTAACTAATTAATTTTGAAAAGATTTTTAAGTTCGGCATTGTTTACTCTAAAACAGATATTAATAATCGTCAAACATTCTTCTGCAAATATAACCATGCTAGGCTTGCTAGCAATGCAATATGCAGTACTAGAGAAGAAATCAACATTGTAATATTAAGATTTTTTTATTTTCTCTTTTCTTTTTATAACCGTGATTCTGGTCGGCATTGCAAGTAGTTTAATTTAATATGATAATCAAAATTTTCTGTTCTTTAAATATGGATCGACATTGAAGTAATGAGGGAGACCTGTTCGATGAAATGCCTGTGTGGGTAAGCATTTTATTTATTTTTTCATTGAAAGTTATTCCTTTTCTTTGAATTGTCATGAAATGAATAAGATATGCATTATTCCTCGGTTCTATGCACGACAAGATCACGAAGGCATTACCCTTGTCAATTGTGGTCAATCTATTTTTTCAACGAAGATGTTGAATGCAACCACAACTGAAATCATTTGTGCAGAGATCATGAGGATGTTATTCTTCTTTGCAACTTATTGTTCATTAATTCACTACCTAAACAGCTGTTCTTGAACGAGTTCCGAATATTTTTTATACATATTTCAGGTAGGTAAATTTTGGTAAAAAAAAGTTTTTACCTGCTTTCATGTATTATACAATTAAGACCGAAACCAATTTTGCAAGTGTGTATTACATATTTTGTCATGTATCTTTACTATAGATGGCCTTTGAAAGATACATACGTCAAATGTTACTTGAGATTCTTAGGGCGTGTTTACCAACACCCCTAAACTCCACTTCCTTTAAACTCAAGTTTCACATAAATACTTATAAAAATTAAAATAAATTTTTTTATCAATAAAATTTTTTTAAAAATTCAAATTTAAAACTTACTAAAAATATATAATTAATATAAAATTTTATTTTTTATTAAATATTTTTTATTTTTTATTTTATTTTTTAAATTTATTTCCTAAAAACTCTTCTCCCAAAACTCCACTTCCACCCCCTAGGTAAACACGCCCTTAATGTACGATTAGATATATATCTGATCTCATACCTACTGAAACAATAAGATAATTGCAAAGTTTTTGGAGTACAAAAATCAATAATATCAACAGCAATAAGCTTTTGTTATACTGTAAGAACATTTTCAAACAAGTAACAATGAAAAGAATTCTCTCATCTTCTAAAGTGGGAACAAGGTCTATACACGGTGAGGAGTTGCCTGAGAAAAATTAGAATCATGCTGTTTCTGTCAATTTGAAGAAACTGGGTTAAACTTTGATAGCAAATGAAAATATAATAGTTCATTCCAAGTATCAGGAACACCAGGTAGGCACCAGTGACTACAATCTTGAATATCAGATGGAGGTTCCCTCCCCCCGGGTTTTCTGCCGTATATAGATGGATGACCATCAATTCTGAGCCCCGACAAGGTAGTTATGTTTAGAAACGTTACTCGGGTTTTCATCTGCCGTATGATATCTTCAACAATTAAGTTCTTTTGAGGATTTCCTCTACTGATGGTATCATTGAGCGGCTGTTTGCTCTCTAAACAATGTCCTCCAGAATTCCATTCTCCACCCCTATTGAGGGTGAGTGAGAAAGAAATGAGTGTTGATAGATGTGTTACAGCTAGGATTGGTTTTTGCTTTTGAGCGTAACATGTTGAACTTACCCGAAATGTGATGGTGACGAACTCCTAAAGAAAACATGAGCTCTTCTTGGATTGACATGTTGGTCCACCCATGCAGCCCAAGTCATTAGAGCCTTCTGAAAAGCAGTGGAAACATCGAGGTGTGGATGAACATGGTCTCCCTCTTGATAATAGTTAACTCTGCTCATAAAATGGACAAAAAACCCTCCCTTTAACATCAGATAACTTTTTCTGGAATAAGCTGCATAACGGTTCTACAATGAGCTTATGATCCAGGATATAAAGGAAACAAAGCGAATATCTATACATACTAATAATTCCAAATGAATGATGCATTCATATAAAACCTCGATGAGCGCAATGCATAAAACAGTACCAACTCGGGTGGTACACCTCAAAGTTAGTTAATCAACCACAATTAAGTAATAACTTCAGAAAATATTGAACCGTAACTTTTGATATGATTGAGATAAACTAATTTTAGCAGGTTTAAAAGCTATCACAATTGCTTATTGTGAAGGTTACAACACCAACAGGATTTTGAATGTCTCAGTTCCAATTGAAATTGAAGTATTGCTCTAGATTTTCATATAGAAAAGAACCTCTGATAGTACTTACAAAAAGATTTGCAACGAACATGTATATTAGAAGATGCAACAAGGGTTAAAAAAGTTTTTCTCCAGAGCATCAAAACATACAAGATGAATGTTGAAAATGCACTCACCCAGATTTGGTTTTGTAGTGTGACCACCAATGAGCAGTGTTGAATATTAGTATATCAGCACCTTTCCACCTTGAGGAACCCCTGTCAATGGCATCAATGCGCAGCGTTTTTACCCGCCGTTTACCTACTCTTGCCTTGCTTTCATGGACCAAGAAGTGGCTCACGTAGAACTCTACACTACAACCATAATCCTGCATCAAATTCTTCAACAATCAGAATCTAGGATCTAAAAACTTCCTATAAGATTTTAGATGCAATCCTCTCTCACACATACAAGGAATTTGAAGTTATAATTGCCTATCTCTTTTGTAATCTTTCTGCCGCGTGCTTCAATTACTCTAAAGGGATCCCTGACAGCTCCCCTTAGCATACACAGCATAGATTCCCACTGGTTCCTGTTTATCGAATCCCCGACAAAAACAAGCCTCTTTCCTCTTAAAAGATGAAGCATTCTCACTGGATCAAATCTAGACAATTCAAAAAACTTGTTCAATTAATTAATGCCGCTGAACACAATTGCAGCATTTGATTATTACAACTAATGAAAACAATGTAAAGTTATCAAATCAATATACCGTGGAATTTCGCAACCATATGGTTGCCATCTCCACTTCATGTAATCTCTATCCAATCTCCCATTAGACTCGCAACTAAATCCTTCATCAACATAGGGACATGAACTACTTGTGTAAAGAGGAAGATTTTCGTCAAATACCCATCTCCCGTTGGACAAATCACAATTTGTTGGGCCCTTTCTTTCATCAACAACAGCTTCAGTTACTGCTGAAGCTAAACTGTTCACAGAAAAACCACCATAGCTCTCATTTCTCACACCAGACTTCACTTCAAATTTCTCATCAATTGACTCTGAAACAGCTTCAGACACATCTTCCTCCCGTTCAAAGCTTGTCTCTACCGCTGCATTGTTACTACTTTGTTCCACAGACGGACTAAGAGTATCCTCAATTAATGATGAGTTACCTCCCAAGATTGAATCTTTACCATCTTTTTCTGAACCAGCAACAGTTGGGGAGCTAATGGAGTGGTTTCTCAAATGGGTTTGTCTCAAAATTGGATTTTGAGCCAAACCAATCAAGATAGCTGGAGCAGTTGAAGAAGAAGCGTTGCTAGTTGAGGTTGCAGAAGCAGTGAGCTCAAGCTGGGGTTGTGTGGAAGGAGAAGTTAAAACCCAAGAGTAGAAAAGAATGAAAATAAGAAGTGAGGAAAAGATGGTGATAGAGAAGAGAAGAAGGCTTGAGGGTTTGATGGAGTAGCTCTTCTGCCTCTCCATGGCTGCTCATATAGAGAAAGATGATAAAGAGAAGAAGAAGAGGGGTGAAGTAACGAAGAAGAAGAAGGCATGTGATCTCTGGTCTGTAGTGATAGAATTTAATCAAATCGATCTTGTTTCTTTGTTTCGAATTAAAAGAATGGAACTTTTCTTACTTTCTGGTAGGAAAAAAAATAAATAAATAAAAACAAAAGAACAAAGTCATGGAGATTATGGGAGGTTGAGTTGAGTTTGTGCAGTTAGTGGTTGGTTGGTTGTTCTCGACACGAAGACAGTTGAACTGAATTCCGAAAGGAAAAAATATATTTATTGTTTTCCGAATTCTATTGGTGATTTATCTAAAAGTTATTTACTAGCTATGGTTGAATATTACTTGTCTCTGAAAATATATTAAAGACATCTCTATCTGAAAATATATAAAGACATCTCTATCACTTATTAACTTTTTTTTTAAAAAATGTATCAGAAGAAGCACAAGATTTATTGGATATTTTTTCCAAATGCGTAGACTGCAAAATTAAATCATCTTATTTATGAACTGCTTGGTTTTGCTTTTTTTAAAAACATTTTTAAAATTTTTAATTATATATTTTTTAATGTATTTTTTATAAATATATAAAATTTATTTAAAAATTTTATAAAAAAAAATTTATGTAATGAAATTTTTTTAACACTTTATTTTTATTATTTTTTAAAATAAAAAATAAATCTTATTTTTCAAAAAAATAAAAATATTTTTATTTAAAAAATTCTATTTTAAAATTACTTCCAAACAATCCGTTAGAATATGCTTGGGAACACTTGTAATACTTATTTTTATCTTCTTTTTTACTTTTTAATCTTAAGAAACTTTCTATAAATATTTACAATTTATTTCAATATTTGAAAATCATAAATAATTTATAATAAATTATTATATATATTTATTTTCTTTAACCAAAAATACAACTTATTTAAAAAACACTACTAAATTTTTTTATTTAAAATATTTTTTATTTTAGTAAATCTAAAATGACTCTTGTAAATCAAATTTATGATCAAACCAAACTGAGAGAAGAGAACTACACAAGAAAAATGTGTGAACATTCATTTTCTTTTTTTTGTTGGTGAAAAAACATGTCAATTTCAGTTAATTTAAAACAAACCCATAATCTAGGATTCCCAAATCCAAATTAACCACAATGGTTGATGTTCAAATTAAGCATTCTAATGAACTCTAGAGTGTATTTTTCACTTAATTTGTAATTTGTATGAATTATGTTTAGCTTGTTAAGATAATTTGCATGTCTCTTATTAACTAAATTTGAAATACTGTATATCCAACCTATACAAACACCATCTCAAACTACGCAATCTTTTACTCTAGCAATCATTATGTGATTAAATATTTATTGAAATCAGTTTTGTACAAATTTGAGAAAATGAGAAATTGATCAAAAGATCCAAAAATATTTAATGTCTATTAATATGAAATATTATCCTACGATCATAGATAATGAATTCAAGTAGAGATAACAACTCAGATTTCTGAATCGGTTTCAGATCGACTAATATAATAATTGGATCAAAATCGGACAACTCTACCATTTAGTTATATGGGTTAAAATTGTCAACCCTAATTCAAATTATTTAATAACAAGATCAAATTCGAATCAACTCATTTAATAATTAAAATTATTAAAATAAAAATTATAAATATTAATTTCTAACACTAATATATAAAATTGATTAATTATGATATATCTAAAAATAAAAAAAATATTACACTTGATTAAAATTATAAATTAAATAAAAGTTGGTTAAACTAGGATAAGTTAAAAAATTATATATACAAATTAAATTCGAATGTTATGTTATTATTCTTAATATTCTCAAACTTATTAAATAATATATAATATATAAATAATTATATTAATTAAACGGATCAATTCGAACCCGATCCGAATTTACTTAAATTTTCGGATCAATTTGACCTGAGATCGATCTGAACACTACTAAGATCTTATCCGAATCTGATTTTTTTCGGTTAATTTTGGATTAGCTTCACGAATCGGGTTGAAAATTGCCACATCTAAATTCGAGGCTTAGAATAATAAGATAAACCCAAATTAGGTGATTGAATTTTTATTATGTTAATGCTGCAAGATGAAACATGCCATATTTCTTTTAAGACACTAACATTGTGTTTGGATTGGGAGTGAAGAGGAGTAATTTGGAGTAAGTGAATTATTTACTCCCAATAACTCTTGTTTGGCAATAAATTTATAAGATTAATAAAGAGAATTTTACTCCCCATTAATCTTCATTTGAGAGTAATTCGTTGTAACCAAGTGAAGAGAATTTTGAGGACTGTAGATGTTTGGAAGTTCCAATATTGCCTATATTATTTTATGATATTTACTCACAAGTTTTAGGAATTCAGTCGATGCATCTGCAACAACTAAACTTCATCTCTATTTCGATGAACTCCTTCACTCGCCACACTCTCCTCCGATCTCGCCTCACCGGCGTTGATCTAGGTACATTCTGAAATTTTTTATTCGGCTCGGTCTAGACGGTGGCACTAGTCTTTTAAAGTGGGTCTTCTGCTCGAAATTTAATCCACCGTTACGCGAGATCTTCGCTTCTCCACCACCGATCTCTTGCAGATTTGAATCAAGTTCAATTCAAATTCAAACAGTTGATGATATAATGGCTTTTATTTCCTTCTTTCGAAGAGTTCTCTTCGCCTCCATTTTATTCTTTGTGCTTTCTTTTAATTCTCGCTTTATTTGTTATATTTAGTTGATTTTAGTTAGATCTGTTTTTTATTGAAATAATTACGATAGTATTTAACTCAAGGAATTTTGATATGATTTGATTGTTCTTTATATTTCTAGACAGTGTTCTAATTGAGACTTCTATTGTTGGATTAACTGTTGCATTGCTGATTTTTTTTTGCTTAGATATGAAAAATGTTGGATTTGTTAGTGAAGGTCTTTTGTTTTGATATCTTTTTTTTTTTAAATTCATGTTGGCTATATTGGCCGATCTGAAGTTTGAAATCGTTATGATTTTCAATGAGCCTAACGATAAACAAAATTTGGAAGGAGGGATTTGGGTTTTGTATGTGAGCTTTGTTCGGGGAATCATGAATTTTTCTATTTGTATATTTAGTAAGTTTGGAGCTCCCCATTGAGTTTGAGCATTCATTGCAGCTTGCAGTTTATGTTCACTAGTTGTTAAAGCCAACATTTTAATTATTTAAATAGCACATGTAAAAAACATACCTCTTCCTATTGTGAGTTAAATTATTCAAAACAGGGTATTATTTTATTTTTGAAGTTCAGTCCTATAGGATTCAAGCAACTAACATGAGTTATCCTTTGTTGCCATTTGAAAGATTTGTACCAGTGAAAATTATTTTACATAAGGTCTAGCCAGCTCTAGAACTTCCTACAGTTAGCATTCTTAGCAATGTGTAGAAATTATTCAAGTATAATCAGAATACTATTGGATGAGAAAAGTTAATCTAAAAAATTAAGCCTAGAAAGGAAATTCATCAATATTTGACTGGTAACATCCATTATATGAGGATAATAAGCATAGTCCAGAAAATTATTTAGTAAATTCTTCTCCACTAGCGACATTTGCTTTGCTTACTCCTTTATATCTCTATAGAAGTAAATAACTGAAAATATGGACTTGGAAGGGTATTCAAAAGTTATAGAAGTACATCTCTAGCGACATTTGCTTTGCTTACTCCTTTACATCTTTATAATAAGCATGGTCCAGAAGTTTTTTACGAAAATATTTGTTGAGAGAGCTTTTAAAGTCTAAAGATTTTTTATGTCGAAAGCTACTACACTGCAATTATGTTTATATCAGTACAAAGTTATTGGCTTGCTCTTAAGGAAATGATCATATTTTGCCACATAGAAATTAATATCAAGTTTTTAGTTGGTATGATGTCGTTATCAAATTGATTATTCTTTTTTTGTGATTTTCGCATTGGCTTTCTATATTAACTAAATCTTTTTTTTTTGCAAGTGTCTATATTAACTTAGACTAAAATATAATCGTTTCATTTGTCAAGTGTCTAGTACTCTTGATTTTGTGGTTCCTATAGTTGAGGTGAGGATTAGCTTCAAAATTTTTCTTTGGTCTTTATTTCTGAGTTAATTTTGTTTCCAAAATGAAAGCAAGGTTCAGTTTCTTATGTCCTTCCTGTTTGCAGATAAAACATATCATTGCAGCCACCATAGCTTTCAAGGGACTTGGAGGCCTTCTATATTTAACATTATTCTGGTTCTAGAATTGTTGTAGCTGGTTGTGCAGTTGCAATGTTATAGATATTTGGTTATATAGTTGTTATGTTATTGCAATGAATATTTTGTTGATATACTTTCTTTCCTAAATAGATATGTTATGTGAATTGTACTTGGTATTTTGAAAATATCTACAATATGTTTGTCATTATAGGGTGTACTCTTCTATTGTGTTTTGGATATTACCTCCTATAATATACTTCTTAGATCACCTCCTATATTTTGGTATTAAGCACCTACTATTGCAATGTACAATATATATATATAGAATGTAAAATGAATAACTCTAATAATGTAGTGAACTGTTTAGTTACTCAATCCCGATTTAGTATTAAGCACCTACTATTGCTTAGGGGGAAATAAAATTTTGGGTAAGCTAAACATACCACAAAAGTTACCAAATTGAGATTTAGAACAACTAATTAATCTAAAACTATAAAAATATAAAAAGATATTTCAGTCTTTTTATAAAAATTACTCTTACTTATTTTTTAGTTGCCAAACAAGAATAATTATTACTCTTCATTAATCTTATTGATATAATCAAACAAGATGAGAAAAATTATTACTCTTACTTTCGTTTCCACCGTAATAATCTTCTCTTATTTAATCTTACGCTTATTTTCTCTTACTTATTACTTCTCTTTCCAAACAGACCCTAAGAAAATGGTTAAAAATTTTATTAGAGCACAATTCGTCTCACAAGTCGAGAAATGAAGTTGCGTCCTTATTTAGCGTACACTGGAATGAAATTTGCCTTGGCAATGATATGTGTCCTCTTTGTAAGGAAGTTTCCAACAAGATGATTGATATAAACTGATCCGTCCTTCACCGTTGCTGATGATGCAACCCTATGCAAAGGACCCATATACCTTGCAGTGACAACGCCTGTCTCCCAGTCATCAGAGCTCTCAACTAACCTAGCTGAAGCTAGACTTCCGGCAACCACTAGCTTTGTTGGTGAAATAAGTTCCAGACCATCGCCCATCAGCAGAGAGCCATTTACGTTAACAACCTTCACTTCCTCTTTCATAGTATCAAACTTGAATAGTTGGCCGCTGGATGTGTGGATGATTAGAAGGTAGCCATCAGGATGATAAACAATCCCATTAAGACCAACAACGTTGTGGTACCATTCCTTTCTCTGAACAAATGCTTGATTTCTTATAACTGATAGCAGTTCGCCATTTCCTCCCACTTTCCACAGCTTGTTAGATTTAGCATCAGTAATAAATGCGTTCCCATCTACATCAACAGCAACATCATCTGCCATTGAAGGTTCATCACCTAGAACCAAAAAAATTTGAATCATGCGAGAGGGACTGCTCCAACCAATTTTAGAAAGCAACTACAGCATTATGGCAACTACAGAAGTAGAGAACTAACTTAGTGCCAAGCACCCGAAGCATCTGTTTATTATCTCTCAGAAAGGAAATCAACCTCTTCCCAGAGAAAGAACGTTAATCAACCATTCCCAAGCAAGCATACAAAGGCTTCCGCTCACACTATTGTACTCACAGCAGCACTTAGTATAGTGACACAAACAGATATCCAAGTAGCCTATGCTATACTTGCATTGTATGCGCATTCACATAAGACTACTCAATTAAATGATTAGAAAAGGTCAGCATACTAAGGGCTTGTTTACGTATCCCTTCAAACTCACTTTTTTTAAAAGTCACTTGCATCACAAAATACATTACAAAATTAAAATAAATTATTTTTATTAAAAATTTATTTTTTAAATTTTAATTTTAAAACTTACTTATAATATAAAATAATTATAAAATTTTATTTTTATTAAATATTTTTAATTTTTAATTTTATTTTTTAAACTCACTTTCGAAAAAATGAGTTTATCCTATAATAAACACGCCCTAAATCAAGTCGAACATTTAACTCTACTCCAATGTTCAGGTTTAAGGCCCATAGTTGGTTCAGCAATTAAAGGACATGACATAAGATTATTCCACTGAGTTCCATTAGGAAAAGTAGGCGTATGACTCTCAAATCAAGTTCAAAATTTTCTTACCACCCAATTCAAAAGAATCAACTTCACTACAGTCCAGAGAACTTGAAATAAATTTCATAAACCAAAATGTAGGACTCCTTGACATTCCATTCGATCACCTCAAGTAACAAAAAATTTCCAAACAAACACATTTAAGTAACTACATTCGACTAACCTGGTCCGGCTAGGCGTGTGAGAAAGAACCGTTCACCAGTATCCAAATCATAAGCAGCAAGAGCGGAGTACCGGAACCGAACCGCATCAGCAAACACAACCAAAACCCTCTTCCTCTCTTCATCAACAACAAGCCCCAGAGAACAATTCCCAACCAAATCAGGATCCGAAACAAAGACCCCCTCTTCCTCTTCGCCTTCTCTGATCTCTGAAACAGTGTTGGAGAACGTAGACACTAAGAATCTCCGCCGATGTGGGTCCCATTTCGCGCATTCACTGAACCATCCGGAGCTGGTATAGGAGATTGAACCGGAGAGATGAGCTGTGTGCTCGGTGTAGGCGAAGAAGGCGATCGGTATTACAGCAATTGCGGCGAAGATGAAGAGACTCCATGCAGAGCTGAAGCACGCCATTGAAAATTTGCAATTGAATTGCATCCAAAGAAGAAGAGACTGGTTGGTGAATTGGTTGAGCAGCAATTGAATTTGCAATTGAGAGCGTTAAAGTTCGTTTGGGTAGGTGAGCTAGTTGAGAAACGTTAAAGCTGTATCTGCTTGGGTTGGTGGTCCGACAAAGATTATAGCGGTCGTTGCTGGATTGATTTTAGGCTCAATTTGAACTAAATAGTTGTCAAGAAAAAAATGTGATTTCCGTTCTTGTTTGGGAGAGCTTCTCTTCATCGCCATTTTATCTTCTCATTTCTTAAAAAATCTTCTATAATAATATAGAATTTTTTTAAATTCAAAAAATATAAAATAATTATACTTGATAAATAAAAATATAGAAAAACTGTACATTATAAAGCTTTTATATTATTTTTTTATTTTTAAATTAATAAAAAACAAAGTTATTTTTAAAAAATCTTAGAAAAAGCTTGTTTAAACACCTTAGTTTAAACAACTCCAACATCCGTCGGAACTATTTGGCGATGCTTATTTAGAAAACCTCTTATTCAATTTTTATTTTATATTTAAAATTTTTTATAGTATTCTATAGAATTTATTTAAAAATTTAAAAAATTTCTACTCGTTTACTAAAATAGAATAAAAATACTTTAATTCTAAAAAAATTCATTTTATAATTACTCCCAAACACCAAATCCTTCAATTGAGCTTCATATTTTTTTTCATAATAATCTTTTTTGTTTACCTAGAAGAAACACTTACTATCTTAATATTTTGTAGATATTAAGATTTTTTGAAAAAAATGTTTATTGTAAAATAGAAACTGATATTATTTTTTTAAAAAATATTTTATATGCAATTGCTCTAATTTTGGTGATAGAAATATCCTACTCCCAAAACTAGTGGGTTCAAATCACAACAATGCCATATTATAAAGAAATTTAAAATCATAATCACGAAGTAGATTGAGTGGACCAAACATGATTTATTAGATTTCTTTAAAGTTAAAAATAACTAGTCGTTGCAATTTTTCAATTGAACTCGAAACATCTCTAAATTTAACGATGGTTTTTTATTATTATTGATGAAGGCAAATTCACCTAAAAAACTCGGATATTTCATTCTTATCATTTCATAATTATGCAATTATAGTCTTCCGTATAGTAGATAATGAATTTATTTTATAAAATTTATTACTAATTTTAATTCAAACTAAATTATCAAAGTTTTTTTTTGTGAAAAACTACTGAAAATGTGTAGGAAGTTGAGAAAGTAAAATAATATAGTGATTGTTAAAACAGATGTGATAATAACTAAAATCTTAAAATAGATGATTATAAAGATCTTGTATTTAACATCTTAATTCAGTTCTTAATCATTGTTTCTAGTTGTTATTCCAATTATGATCCTATTTAAAATCCCTTATTTTTTATTCTAATTTTTTTAAAATTTACTAAAGATACATTAAGTCCTACAAAATTATGTAATAGCATTCATCTTGTTTTGGTAAACACTAATTGTAATTATTAATCATGCAATTCATTGGTCCTCATTAATATTATTAATTAAAAATTCTGATGTCAAATGCAGTATTGATCAGACATATAAATTCAACATCTAGATAGATTTCATGCAATATTTAATTACAAATAATTAAAACAACAATACATACATAACATAATATTCAAGAATTAAATCAAATTTACTAGAATTTCATTCATAATTCCAACTCAGAGCGTTTGACTATTTATAATAAAATTACACATAACACAATTATATGAATTAAATATGAAAAAACAAAAAACAAAGTTGTTAGTGATGCTCTCTGCTCTATCCCTAAAAATATGGATTTTAATTTACACTCTCTGTTCACGCTGGTTTCGGTAGTGACTCTGGATTTGGATGCCGATCTCAGTACTTCTTTGACGGCTTTCTCTTAATGTTTATCTATAATTTTATTAATTCTTTCAAGATTATGGTTTTAAACACTTTTCAAATTTCTTTCCAAACTAAGAGATAACCGTAAACTTTCAAAACTAAGTAGATTCTTTCCAAGAAAGAAAAATAAAAGAAACAAAATTGAGATGAAGCTCTTATTGAAGAGATTATTGGAACACGGTGGTGTGCATAAACGGTAAATATAACACCTATGAAATCTTATGATCCAAGTTGAAATTTTAAAAATGAATAAGACAACCACATAAATAAAGATATACGTAAGAAAAATTAAGAAAACTTTCATAGCGGTGTGATCAGACACAAAAAAATATCATTATTCGATGGCAACGTTTACTTACAAACTGTCACTCTTTGTCAAACATTTAGATATGATTTCTTACTTTCTCTCTTGTTGCTGTCATATTTCAAATCTGATATTTTAAAGACATATTTATAAGAGCAAGATGATAGAGAATCTCCGGTAGCTAGTCCACGTAAATAGCTAACTTTTCTAAACCACTCTTTGATTTGGTAATCACATTCTCGACATTGGTTTATTAGCATAACTTCTATTTGATAATTAAAATACAATAACTATCCAAAAAGAATGAATCTGTACATAATTGCATCATGCCCTTTTATCCTAAGTGTTTTTTTAGCCCATAACAATCATATAGCTATGTTGAACCAAATGATAGACTACCAGTAACTATTTATTATTATTTCTTGACTACTTGCTGAAGACTTTATCAAAGTGGTTTTACATACAACAAATCTCTGGTTTAAATACACATTGCCATGTCTTTACAGGAAAGCAAAAATTGGAGCAAAAATACCCATATCGGATGTATAAAATAGGTAAAGGCAGAGCGGAGTAAGTGTTATAGTGAACTTCCTATCTGACTTTCGATTACTTATGTCTTTGCCAATTTTTTTGCTGTTGTCCCTTTAATTCTCCATTGTGATCCTACAAAAAATTCTACAAAATTCAAACTTATATAAAAAAAAAATCTTAGTTAAGGCATCCGCGGAATTCTTTTTAGAAAGAACCTTCAGCAAGTTAATGTTCCTATTTAAAATCACATGAGGAACAAAGTGATATTACACTTTAATATGTTTTGTTTCGAAATAAAATGTTTGATTTTATTACAATGTAAAGCATTTTGACTATCTCAAAATAAAGGCAAGATTCTTGTTTGTGCTCCACTTCATCAAGTAATCTCTTCAATTTACATACGATCCGTACATGCTTATGTTGCTACAGATATACTTTTCTTCGGTTGTAAAAAGAGTTACAATATATTGCAAATTAGCACACCGACTAACAGCACTACCTATAAGGATGAACACATGACCAAAAGTAAACTTTCTCCTCTAAAGATCACCACATAATTCGAGTCTACAAAATTTTTGATTAGAAATTCAAACTCTTTGTAACACAATGTAGTATATAGAATTTCTTTAATGTACCGAAAGAACTCTTTTAATATCCATCCAACACTCACTTTTTGAATTTGTCATGTATCTACTCACGACTCCTACTGTTTAGATAATGTCTGACTGATCATATACTCTGGTATACATAAGACTTCTCTCTGTAAATGTATATGGTACATGAGATATTTTCATCGTTTTCTTATTTAGAGAGGATATCCTTAGTAAGACAACTTGAGGCTAATATACAAAGGTGTAGACATCGACTTGTATTCGCTAACGGCTGTAACACTCTACTCACATAACCAATATGAGATAGTCGGATTTTTCTATCTTCTCCCTTGCACCTAATCTACATTACAAGAATCTTATTTGCCGAACCCAAAGTATTTTGTATTAAATTTATTGGCTATTTGAGTCTTTAATTGTTGCATGCATTTCATATTTTCTCTACCATAAGCATATCATATATATACAGCTGCAAGATGGCATACTCATATCTCTTAAACTATTTGATGAAAGCACAAGATTTTGAACCATTAGAGAGAAAACTTCATTAAAATTGACTCATTTTCTTTTGTGCATAGCCTTTATAACCAATAGGGCATGATGTTCTTTACTTGATCGTTGTTACCATTCTTGATCTTGTAAATCACTTGTTACTAGTAGCTTTATGATGTTGAAGAAGTGATACTAGTTCCCAAGTCATATTCTTATTAAGTGCTTCAATCTTTTCTTACATAACCTCTATCCAACAGCATTTAGACTATCTAGTGTTTCCTTAACAAAGTTCACTCTTCTTCGTAAAGAATAACACTATATGTAAAGTTAAGCAAAAACTCTAAAAAATAATCTGATATATCTATCATGTGCTTTCCTCTTACAAGTTGAAAGCCTAAGAATGGATTATGGTAAATTTCTTTCTTATTCCCATCCCTTGTTTCATATAAAGAATCTGAATCTTCTTTCTTTTCATCTGCATCCTCCGGACTATCGGTGGTGACTTTCTAAAGTAAGTGGCAATTTTAGTTACATTATTACATTCTGATGTCATTTGCAGTTGGTCATCCTCAATGATCACATATCTTTTGAAGCAAAATCCTACGAGCAATTGAATTTCATAAGCAATACCCAATCACATATTCAGCATACCACATAAATATTCACTTTCAAGACTTCGTATCTAACTTGGATTTCTCCTATTGTACATCACAAATACCGGACAACCAAGACATAAACCGAGACTAATCGATTATTAGTTTACGATTCTATCGATTGTTCAACTCAATAGCAGTTGAACGGATATATTTCAATATTTAGCAAACTGTTGTGATTGCCTCTACCCAAAAAAGAGTCCAGCAAATCTGTTCAGTTAAACATAGCTCTTACTCGCTCAATTAATATCACATTGAATCGCTCCGCAATTCTATTATGCTATGGAGTATAGAATAAAGTGAACTACCATTTTGATCCATTGTTTGCTAAGAGAATTAGATAAAATTTGCTAATGTATTGTCATCCATTGTCCGACTTAGGTTGTATCCTACTACTAAATCAAATTTCACCGGAGTTTTAAATTACTTAAACACACCAAGACTTTTGACTTTTTCTATTGGATAGACCAAGCTTCATCTAGAAAAATTATTGATAAATATTGTTGAATACTTAGCGCGTCTAAATGAAAGCTGCGGTAATTCCCACATATTCGAGTGCAAAGACTTCTTTGGCCCTAGCGAATGATCTTTCAAACTTAATATGGTGCTATTTTTGAGTAACACACTGATTACAAAACAGTAATTTAACTTAAATTAATAACATCAATTTGAGGATGCATCATGCACCATCAAAGAATGTTCATCCTCAAACTGTAAGGTTGCGCGAGGTTTCAAAAAAATCTATGTAAAGAGTCATCCAAGTTACTTACAGACACTAAATTAGCATCATATTAGATAGATTTTTGGAGCAATTACTGAGCTCATAACAATTCAAGAAATGTAAATGTAAATAGGTAAAGTGGAAGCATTTTATGATGTAGTAATTGAAGTTGCAAGAAAGAAGGAATTTGATAAATTTGTATGAGTTTAAGAATGAAGAATGAGAGATAAAATTTTTTCGTATGAAATTTGGATAAAGATAAAAATATATTTATAGGTGAAATGGTAAATTTAAATTTAAGAAAGACAGACAACGTTCAACATGCATGTTAAAATTAGCTAACATCACACTAACATCATTATAACATTTGTTATTGCATTTCAAAAATTTATTTGTAAATACATTTTTTATTTCATGTTAATGGGTTAACTATCAATATTGAGCAGTCAACGATTACGATCAACTTGCACAGTATCCGAATGGGCATGTCGCTTGCCGGGCCGATAAAGTTGGACTTATACTGCAGAATAGATCGGGCTGAACTGACTTGTCTTTGTTCATGCATTGGTGGGGGCGTGTTTCGGCCGTTTGGTCGGGTTGCAGGTCAGCTCGTTTAGTCTGCTTGATAGTTCCTCTCTAATTAGAAAAATAATCCGTAAGGATCTTAGTTTCAGCGATGGAAATGTCTAGATCATGCACAACATGCCGTTCTAGTATACTCTTACTCAATCCTTGAGGTCATTCATGAAATAAAAGTGGGAGTCCTTTTCAGACACGTAGTCTATCTACAACATTAGTGTAAGAACTCATTAATGTAGTTGCAGATGGTTCCTATTTATTTGGGTTAGGGTAGGAGGTCACGGGCCGTTTTTTGTGCATTGTTTGGAGAGAAATGTTTATAGAGACCCCTGTTTGAAATATTTCCATATCTCTATGAGCGTAAATAACTTTGCACATTTTACCGTACTTACGACGACATTATAAATAGGCTGTATTTCGAAGATATGTGAGAACAGTACTTTATATTGATAGTTTTATCGTGCCATCTATGGCATTGAAGTACTATTCCAGTACGAAGAAAAAGCTTTCCACTAAAGTGGTATTCAGATACCATTATAAGTGGATGGTTTAGACACGTCCGTCTCCATGTTTCTACTATGGTATTAGAAACAAGACTAACGCCAAAGCTGAGCTTTTTTGCCTAGCCCAGTCCTGACGAACTTCTTCTATCTTAGTGCGAATAACACGAATTTTGTGTTTTACAAATTGTGTAGTGTAGAGACATTAAATAGAACTTGTGTAACTTTTGCATATTTCATTTCTAAATCATCAAGCCTTTCATCAACTCTTCAACATTAAAATTCATATCTCAAACTGTTTATTACAAGTCGACAATGTGTCGCTCTACAGTATCTATAAATGGAGCCTTGGACTTGCTATAAGCCTTGGTTGGTACGCGTTGCTCGTTCCTCCGGCGATCTTGCTCTTGCGATACCTGCTCAGTGGGGACGACTGTTGGAACTTTGGCTCTAATATCACCCGTCATGAGACTAGAGTTTTCTATAACACCCGTGCTGCAGTTAGACAATCTTTATGTTAAATTGCTGGGTAAGTTTAAAAGATCCCAAAATGATACCAAACGATTTGAGCAAAGAGAAATAGAGAAGTATGGATGAAAATTTTTTTACTAGAATGCTTAAATAGCTTATAAGAACTTAATGATTACAATTTTTTTTTAATGGTTCCAAGCAGGCGATTCTTGATACCTAGAATTCTATATTTTTCTAATGGTGGTAGTGATTGCTTTAATCAGAGGTATATAACATTTTTTTCAAAATGTTTATACAATGTATCCTGCATAAAAATATATCTACTGTATTTTAGAGTAATCCAAAATCTATAGAATATGGGCTTTTTGGATATTTTCTTATGTGCCTATCTCGGTGAAGTTTTTAGGTGCCCGTTACGAGAAGATCACATGTGTGCTATATAGATCCTGCTAGAGGAGTTTTGTGTGTTTCCAAATCATCTTTTTCCGAAGGAGGGACTAAGTACTGTGACATTGATAGCTAATTTGCTATACAATTTATGGAATATTTAAAAAAGAACATTAAAAAAGAATACTTTAAAAGTTTTTTAAAATAAATTTTATCTTTTTATTTCTAAAATATAATAAAAGTATTTAAAATAAATTTTCATAATGTAGAAATTTCTTTTATTTTCTAAATTTTATAAAAAATCTATAAACTATTTAAAACTTTATTAAAATATATAAAATAAAAATAAGTTATTTCAAATATCCACTAATGTAAATAGCTAAAGTTTTGTTCTGATCTGTCCCATGACTGCAACAAAGACTTGAGGTTAGCAATGTGTTGTATCTTTGCTTTGCCAGTCTGTTATGCGCATTCCGGTGGTTAAGAACAGGAGATATTTTGGTGCTATCGTACAAAATTTAACCAAGACCTATATGTCGCATAGCTAAATATAATGAGATATTAAATGGTGCTTGTTCTTTTTACGATAGACTTGTTACGCCAGATAGATAAGGGTCTGGGGTGACAATATATGACATAATTTAAAAATATGATTCAAAACTGACCTACTTAATCAGAGTTAGGGTTAGAAAATTTAATCTGTATAAATATATGGATAAATTAGAGTTGAACGAATTAGATCCGGTTATTAAATAGATCAATTCGGGTTAATCCGAAATTAATTCACCAATTCAAATTATCATATATTAAAAAAATAATATTTAATTTTTCCTATCCGTATATTAAAATATTAGTAATAAAATTAATCGATAATAGTAATTTATAAATTATTAAATTTTATAGTTTTTATAATTAATTGTTATTTTTATATCTTAGTAAAATAATGTAAGATGAGAATTATAATACTATCGAAAGTATTACTATTTAGATGTTTCTATAATGACGAATTTGAATTTTGTATAAAAATTTTTAACAAAATTTTGTTACATAGCTATATTTATTAAAATTTTTATCAAAATTATTAGTATATATTTATAATTATAATTTTAGCTGTCAACACATATTATCAAAAATAAAAATAAAAATAATTTTTTTTTTAATATTTTAAAAACCGATGAAGATACTAAAGAATGCATATCTTGACAGATATTTACTATATCTCGTCATTAAAAATATTGTATACTTCTATTACAACTGATATTATAATTTCACTAAATTTTAAAAATATAAATTAATAATTAATAATTTTAATTATTAAATAGATTGATCTGAATTTGATTCGATTAATAGATTATATTAGAGTTAAATAATTTTGATCCGTATAAATTTATGAATTAGATTAGAATTAAATAAAATTGATCCGATTATTAAATAAATTGAAGCGAAATTGATTCATAAATCCAAATCGCCACCCCTATTATTAGGCAGGGATAGGATTTAATTTCTGGGTAAAATATTGCTCTCAAGACATTTTTCTTGTCGGGGGAATTAGAAGAAGAATATCATCACAATATGATTCGGAGATACCCTCGCTTCAGCTCCGAAACAGGAATTACTATTAGCTAAAGATTTTATTTACTTGTTAGAAAATTATTCCGAAATAATTTTCAAAAAAGCTTCTTTGTTTGTTTTTACTATATTTATTTTTATAAATGTACCTTAAATAACTTATTGTTAAAAATAATTTTTTATAAAAGATTATTTTTGAATAATTCTTTATAATAAATAAGTCATAATTGTTAAAATGAGTTCTGATTTTTATTATTTTTAAGATATGTTTCAATTAAATCGAATTTAATATTTTTGTTAAAATTTACTTTAAATATATCTTTTAATGTTAATTTATTTTATATTTATTAAAATTATTTTTAATAATTATGTTTATCAAAATTTATTAAATTTATTTTCTTCCAATTAAAAAGTACTCTTAGTGCCGCAAGCAAAAATGAAAAACAAGCCAAACGTTTTACATGCTTCAAGTCCAGTGGATTCCACCAAGTAATGATTAACAGACTCAATGAATGCATTTATTTCCAACTGCTATTTTATAGAGGTCTGCTGTGTCGAAATTAAGATCCTCTCGATCAACCGGATCCGATCTGGCCAATCCCGGCGAACCATGGTTTTTAGTACATACATTTTTATCCTAATAAGCAACTATCTATACCGAGAATATTTAAAAATGTTTATAAAATAAAAAATATTTTTTAAAAATAAATTTATTTTTTTATTTTAAAAAATAATAATAATATATAACAAAAAGATTTTATTACAAAATTTTTTTACAATTTCTAAAATTTTTAAAAAAATTTAAATAGTTATAAAATATATATTAAGAAATATATAATTGAAAATTAAAATTTTTTTTTGATAAATTAAATTAAATAGTCCGTGAAACCTCCCACAAGTAGTTGAAGTGCTACCGTTATAGTAGAACATTAAAATAGTGTTTTTCTCTAATAAGCTATTGCTGCGTTACATTCTTTGGGCTATGTAATAGGAGATCAAACAACGAAGTGCGTCTTTCAAATAAGTAAATTTTGAGAAAGGGAAAAGTAAAACAGAGTTTTTTTAGAATAAATTAAAAATAAAATTAGTTTTATTTTTTAAAATAATTTAAGAATAAAATATAAAAATTTAACGTATAATTTTGTATTAAATTTATATTTAAAATATACAGAATTCTAATATTGATGGATGAAACTGATGTTCCTAATATTTAAAACGCTGAGTGTTAACTTCAATCCTGGTAGCATAAATTCTAGCTTTTGTAGTAACTCCTTTAATGAACCATTTGATACGCACATTGCTGGATTTTCTATAAAAAAGAGCGTGTTTATTTTGATATTAAATTAAATTAAAAAGACATTAATAAAAATTAAATGTAAAGTTAAAAATAATTTCATAAAATATAATTTTTTGATATTTTTTATATTAAAAAAATAAATTAAAAATTAAAATTTTTAGTTAAAAAATTAATTTATATTTATATATTTTTAAATTTAAATATGAGTTCAAAATTCAAAATGAATTTGAAGTAGGTAAATAAGACCAAAGCGGAACTGAACCTTGCAAAAATCAAACCAAAGAACCTGAGAAGCAGAGCCAAAGAAGCAAAAACATGAAAAACCTTTGATGCGTATGGGTCCTCTCTTCCCTCTCTATAATTAAATTAGCCTATCACTTGCATTATCAGAAAACCCTACTAGCTAAAGCTAATAAGAGCGTTTTTTAAATATCCGTAATTGAATTTTATAAAAATAAAAAATAGAAATTAAAATTTTTTAAAAAATAAAATAAAAGTGAAATTCAATATTTATATTTTAATAGATTTTAGAAGTATATTAAAAATTAAAAAATATAATTATATTGAAAAGTATATAAATAAAAAAGTTAAAAATAAAGTTTCACGTATAAAAATGAAATTCTAAATTTTTTGTATAATTAAAATATAAAAACTATTTAAAATTTAAAATTTGATAAAAAAAATAAAATTATGAATATTTGAAACAGTTAATTTAAAAAAAAAAGCCTTGCATAGGTTTGCAGAAAGAACACTGATGACTGAAAGAAAATGTTGACTGCACGAGCTTGGAGAGTACCATGTTTTCTTTTGTTTTTGTTTTGTGTCCATGTCTAAGTTTCTCTGCAGTGCTGAATTGTACTGCTGCTGCTGCACCAGGTGAGACGAGGGTAGGGTTGCGTCACGTTCATGTATATGAGATTTGTGTACGTCAAGCTAGCTCATGCCACAACACTGTACGTCCGTCAAACAACAGCTCTTGAAAATCTTCTTCCTAAATTAACCGCACGTAATTTCTCTTCATAATAATAAATTTTATATTTTAATGATTTACTTTAAGAATTTTATTTTTTAAACACTTATAATAAAATTTTTCTTAATAAAATTTTATTTAGTTACTTATTTTTAATAAAAATTTTTTATTTAAAACACTTTGACCCCTGCAATATTTAAAGATCGAGGGAACAACTGCGAGATTATTACATAGAGCACAAATTTGACGGTATATTTTTACTAATTTTTTATTTCAAATAAAAATATTTAATTTATAATAAAATATAATGAAATTTAAAAAACTCTAAATAGTGATAATTTATATATATATATATATATATATATACATGTATATTATGGTGCAAGCAGTCTCTCTATTATTCAATAGTTCGGCATTTTATACAAACAAACGATCAGAATTATATTGTGAGAAATTATTTTTTTTATTGTCTTTTTTCTTCTAAAAAATAATTATATTATAACTATATTTTTACTACCAATTTTTTATGTACTTTTCCTTTTCTTATTTATTTTTTTATTGATTTTAATTAATTTAATTTTTATTATCGATCAGTTACTGATCAAGAATTGGTCGACTATTAATTAGTTATCGATCAATAATTAGTTAATAATTAATAGATAACTAATAAATAATTAGATAATAACTGATCGATAATCGATTAGTTACGATAATAATGATCGGTAACTGATTAATAACGAATAAATAACTGATCGATCAACTATTGATCGACTGATCAATAATTGACCAATTATCGAACAGTAATTGATCAAATACTGATCTAACAAATAACTGGTCGATAATTAGTCATTAATTTATCAATAATCGACTAATTACTGATCGGTAACTGATCAACTATCAACCAATAATTGATCGATCAGTTACTTATCAATAACATAAGTTACATTAACTAAATAAACTTATATTAATAAAACAAATTTGGTTAAGAATAAAAGAATTAAAATAGAAAGAAGAAAGAAAATAAGTAAAGTGATATTTTCTAATATAATTTTGATCGTTTATTTGTATAAAATACCGAAGTGCTAATACTAAAGAGAATGCTTATAATCTGTACTATATATAGATAATTTTAAAAAAATTAAATAAATTTCTTTTAGAAGATATTTTATTTTAAATATTTCAAAAGTTTTTGTAAATTGTTGAGAAGAAGCTAAACTAACAGTAGAATTATATGTTGGATATTGACTCTAATTTATATTATAAAAAATGGTGCGTTTATGAATAAATATAGCAATTCTGACAGTCTCATATTTTAATATAAGGTTTATAATAATAACAATAGCAAGTACTTGAAACCGGCTGCTCCTGTACTGCATCTTTTGATGATGATTTTTATATAAGTAAATGTTTTGGAGAATTTAATATTTTTTATTTAAATTTTTATTTTACTTATTTTAATAAGTATTTTAAAATATTTTAATTTAAAATATAAAGAATTTTACTTCATAATATTATTAATTATTTTTATTATTTTTAAAAATAAAAAATATAATTTATAAATATTTTTAAAAAAGTGTCTTCTCAGTTAGTACTTCCGAATATCCTCCAACTCGATCACAAATCAAAGCCTAATAAATCGGCTATTTCGCTTCCTCTTTAGTTTGAATAACGCCGTTTATATAAATAACTATCAAAGTTCAACAATTGATAGAAGCTTGGGGCGTCTTTCAAATATATGTAAGCAGTTAAAATCATAAGTTTTATTCACTTATAATTCATTCTTAATAAAAAATTACAATATATATAAAAATACAAGTAGCTAAATTAGAAAGATTATCTAATATCTAAATTAGAAAATATAACAAATCTAATATCTAATTTAGAAAACTAAATATTTTAACACTCTCTTTCAAATTGGTACATAGATGTCATACATGTCTAAAAATTTTAAGAATACATATTTTGAAACTATCTTGGTGAGAATATTAGTCAACTGATCTTCTGATCAAATTTTAGACAATTAAAAATTTTTTTCATCCAACTTTTCCTTAATGAAAATTCTGTCTAACTCAACATATTTTGTGCGATCATATTATATTGGATTATGTGCTATATCACATGCTGCTTTATTATCACAAAATAAATGAATCGATTGTTTAGATTTAAAGCCCAAATTTTTTAAAAGAAGTCTCAACCATAATGCTTCACAAACTCCACGTGCTACACCTCTAAATTCAGCTTCTACACTTGAGCGTGCTATAATATTTTATTTTTGCTTCTCCATGTAACTAGATTACCGCTCACAAATATAAAGTAATCTGAAGTGGACCGTCTATCATCAATTGCTCCAGCCCAATTAATATCAGTATATACATCTATATTTTGACAATTTATATTCTTTATGAACGGAATTCTCTTTCCAGGAGCAGACTATAAGTATCTCAAAATACGTATTACTGCATTCATGTATTGCTCTCCAGGATTATGCATAAATTGGTTAACAATACTCAATGCATAGATAAGATGAGGTCTTGTATGTGCCAAGTACATC
This sequence comes from Acanthochlamys bracteata, assembly GCA_019914995.1. NCBI lineage: Eukaryota > Viridiplantae > Streptophyta > Magnoliopsida > Pandanales > Velloziaceae > Acanthochlamys > Acanthochlamys bracteata. The sequence continues at coordinate 4,303,074 of CM034133.1, forward strand.
AACCTTCCTGCCAGTATCTGATATTTTCTTTTCTTAGCTGGTACCTGATTAGTCTCAATACGTAACTTCAGACCTTCTTCCATTAGTGTATCAATTGGTTGACACGCAGATATACTAATCTCCTCTAATAGGTCTAAGGCATACTTTCGTTGTGACAGAAAAATTTTCCTTTTAGATCGAGACACTTCGATTCTAAAAAACTATTTCAAAGGATCAAGATCTTTCATATCAAATTCTCTAAATAATTAATCTTGTAATGCCTTTCTTTCTTCCGCATCATTTCCTATAATAAGAGCAGCTATTTTGTCATATATTTTCTTTAAAAGTAAGGTGTGATCTGAATTGTTCTGATGGTACCCAAATGCTACCATAGATTTTGTGAATCTTTCAAACCATATTTTGGGAGATTGTTTCAATTCATAAAATTGATTTCTTTAATTTACATTCCTTCTGTTTATAAGTCGCTGATGATATACACCATGGTAGAAGATTCATATAAATTTTTTCAGTTAATTCATCATATGGAAAGTCATTCTTTACATCAAATTATTGCAACGATCAATATAAGTTAACAGTTAAAGATAACAAGACTCGAACTGTGTTGATTTTTGCTACAGGTGCGAAAGTATCTGTGTAGTTAATTTCGTAGGTTTGAGTGTATCTTTTTACCACCATTTTTGCTTTGAAGCGTTCGATTGTACTATCTGCTTTATACTTCACAATATATACCCATCGCAATTCAACTTTGGTCTTTCATGCAGGGAGATCAGTAAGTTCCCAAGTTTTATTCTTTTATAAGTGTTTCATTTCTTTGTTTATAGCTTCTTCCTATCTTGGATCATTTAAGATTTCCCGCACACTGTTAGAAATCGATAAAGTAGATAATTGATTTATAAATAACAAATTTAATTCTGACAGCCGATGGTTAGATATATAATGACTCATTGGGTATTTGACCTTACTGGAAAGTTCAATTTCATACGTAGGTTTAGGAATACCTATATTATGGCAGTATGGTAACTGTCTTCTGAATGGTTCAGACATTGAGTTAAGAATATCCTCAGCAGTTGATTGATTTGGTATATGTATACATTCTTGAGCGAGAGACTTAGAACAAAGCGAAATTGGTGTCACACATTTAGTTTCTCAGTGCTCAGTATCATTTTCATCCAATGACACAGCAATCACGTTCTCGTTAATTGCTTCTGACGGAGAGCTATCACCGTTATTGTCCACTGCTTGATAGGCAAATCTATGCAATGCACTTTCTTATGAAGAGTGAGACGCACAATCTAAAAATTCGAACTTCCTCTAAATTCTCCCCCTGAAGTTCAGTTTTAGTACAAAAATATATTGTATATTCATGAAATACAACATCCACTGTGATAAACATACGCCGCGTTGGAGGATGATAACACCGGTACTTCTTTTCAGGCACATCATATCCAAGAAATACACATCTCGAAGCTCGATGACTCAATTTATTATACTGGTTATGGTGAAGATGTACAAATGCTGCACAACTAAAGATGCATAGGGGCAAGTTTGAAACTTCCTATGCAACAACTGCTTTCAAAAGGGATTCAAATGATATCTTAAAATCTGTAGAACACGATGTTACACGATTTATAAGATATGCTGCAAAAACTAGTACTTCTCCCCAATAAGTTAATGGTATATCTGCATCTATCAATAATGCACGAACCACTTTCAATAAGTGTCGATTCTTCCTCTCAGCAACTCCATTTTGTTGCGATGTATTGGGACATGTAGTTTGATAAATTATTCCATGTGCTTCTAAATACTGTTGAAGAACGGAACACTTATATTCTCCACCGTTATCACTGCGAAGAATCTGAATTTGTGTATTGTACTGAGTCCGAACCATCTTATGAAACTTTTGAAATAAATAGCTCACTTCTCTTTTAAACTTCATCAAGTATAGCCATGTCATTGTAGTATAGTCATCAATAAAACTAACAAACCATCGTAATCTACCTAATATAGTAACTTTGGATGGATCCCAAATATCAGAATTTATTATCATAGAAGGCAGCGGACTTCTATTCAAACATAACGAAAAAGAAGTACGATGACGTTCTGCCAGTTCACAAATATCACATTGAAAACTAGAAACATCAAATTTTGCAAGTAAATTGAGAAATAATCTTTTCAGATAACCAAAAGAAGGATGCCCCAACCGTCGATACCATAACAAGATTTCTGATTTCATTTTCTCACCCTTTAAGCCATCCACTGTTAAAGCTTGGTGTAACTTATCAGAACTCTCTGGCATCAAATCTAAGTAATATAATTGCTCTCGATTAGTACTGTAACCAATCGTCTGCTTTGTTTGGATATCCTTAAACACACACGATTCACGCCAAAAAATTACAACACAAGACAAAGCTTTAGTTATTTGGGAGACGGATAAAAGATTATAATCAAAGGATGGAACAATTAAAACTAATCTAAACTCAAACTATTAGTGAGGGATACAAATCCTTCACCAATAACAGAGTTCAAATTACCATTGGCAGTCGAAACCAAAATTTTGTGATGAAGGTTTAAGCGCTAACACATGTTTAGAATCAAACGTCATATGATCTGTAGCACCAGATTCAATTATCCATGTATTATTAGAAACATGTGCAGAAGTATGTAAAATCTTACCTCCATTGTCTGCGGCAGCTACTAATGCTGAGGCTATGTAGTACCATCATCATCCTCCATTTTTGTCTCAACAACAGTAGCAACATGATCCTTTTTGGAACCTCGTTGCCGTTAATCACGACTATATTCCCACCATTCTGGATATCCGAAACATTTACTTTTAATATGACCATGTTTATTGCAGTGAGTGTATTTGGATATGGACTCTTGTGAAGTCTTAGAATTTGTCGACTTGTCACGATCATGCCGATGTCGTACCATCATAACGGAAGCTTTTATAGTAGAGCGACGTACCTCTTCACGACGAATCAGCGAATAACATTTTTCTAAATCTGGAACTAGGTTTTTACGAAGGATCTCTTCACGAATCTGTTCAAAGACACTATCCAGACCAGCAAAAAATATATGTATTCTTAATAGCTTAATGGACTTTCTGTACGCCAAAATATCATAAGGATATTTCATGACTACCTTATCACGATGGTCTAATTCCTGAAAAATTTCGGTCAATTCTCCGTCATACTCGGAGATATATTTTCCACTCTGTTTAGCAATAAAGGCTTTTTGGTTGAAAGAGTATAGTTGTAGTTCATCACTCCCATCATAAAATGTCTTCGATAGAGCACTCCAAATCTCACGAGCAGTGGGTAAACGTAAATAACGTTTCATAATATCTGAAGTCATGGACATAAGCAGCCATCTTTTAACTTTCTGATTTTCAGCATACCATTTTTCATATCAAGCTTCTGATTCATCAGGTAGATTAGTCTTCTCGCGTATATAAAAATGTTTCTCTCTTTTAGCAATATGCATCTCCATCAATTGAGACCGAACGTCATAGGTGGACTTATTGAGAATAATTTTTCTAAATTAAAAGCACCTTCAGATTGAATAATAACTGTAATTGTTGCCGACATAACTGTGGTGATGAATCGAAGCAATAGGCGATCGGCAGCGGGAGCAAGAGTGCGACGGCGGCGGCAACTAGGGCTTCAATTTTTTATTTTATTTTATCAAGACTGTAAATTTATGACAGGAATAATAATCACCGGTAATAATCAATAGTTATCCGATGACGTAAAATAAGGATCTAGCTCTAGTACCAAGTTAAAATCACAAGTTTTATTCACTTGTTGTTCATTCTCAATGAAGAGTTACAATATATATAGAAATACAAGTAGCTAAACTAGGAAGATTATCTAATATCTAAATTAGGAAATATATCAAATCTAATATTTAATTTAGGAAACTAAGTATTTTAACATAAGCAAAGTTTATAAAAATAAAAAAATAAAGATTTTTATATATATTAAAATTAGATTTAATTATTGTAAAATATATTGAAAGTAAATTTAATTTTTATTTTTTGATAAAGTATACAAAAAGTATACTTTGAATTTAGAATTTATATTTTAAAATATATGAACTATTTAAAATTATAATGTTGATCCAAAAGAAAAAAAATATTATCAGTATTTTGAAATGCACTCTTAGGGCGTATTTCAAATGCCCGTAACTGAATTTCGTAAAAGTGAAAAATAAAAAGTAGAGTTTCTTAAAAAATAAAGTGAAAGTAAAGTTTAGTATTTGTGTTTTAATAGATTTTGAAAGTGTGTTAAAAATTAAAAAATATAATTATATTAAAAAGTGTGTAAATAAGAAGTTGAAAATTAGAATTTTGTATGTAAAAATAAAATTCTAAAAATTTTATATAATTAAAATATATGAACTGTTCAAAATTCAAAAATTGACGGAAAGAAATAGAATTACAGTGTGTTTGAAAGAGGCCTTTAATAAATTTTGTGAACAATAATTACTCTACAAGGTAAAGGGTCACGCATGCAGCCAGGCAACAGCTGCTAGATTCGTTCAGTTTAAAAGAAGAAGGAGGTGGAGTTTGCCGGGCGGTCAATGCCCAGATTCATGCATGCTCACTGCCACTCTGCTCTGGCAGACTGCACCCCACGCTCTCGTGTGCTTCGCTTTGGTCTAACTTAAGTAATCACACAGAACAGATAATAAAAGTTAAATATTTGAATCGCTTTCTTGTTCCCTTCCGGATTTGTGGTGCACAGGTACCACGTGACTGCCTACCGTATCCTTTACGTGAATTTTTTTGAAACTTTTTTTACGTGAATTTTTATTTTATAGAATTTTTTTAATTTAAAAATAAATTAATTTTAAAATTTTTTAATAAAAATTTATTTTCAATAATCACTTATAAATACACTACGAATGGGTCTCTTCGTTTTTGCTCTAACAAACAATAGAATACTGAAGAGAGAAACGGAGGAGGGCCGGATGACTGGACTGGAAGGTAGAAAGCAAATAAAAAGAGCTTCATCGACACGTACGTGCAACGCAGTGCAGTGCAGTCAAATCAAATCAATCATTCCCTAACATGGTCCCATGCAGTCAGTATAACCTTTTCCTCTCTAGGAACTTGGGGAGCATTCTAGCTGCTGTTCACTCGATTCAGAACTCGTTTTTTAATAGTAGTGTGATTGCGTTAAAAGTAAACCTACCTTTTTTAAAATAAACTTAAAAAATAAAATTTAAAAATAAATATTTTATAGAAGTTCTATAAATTTTGTATTAAAATAAATTTAAAATTAAATTTTTAGAAATAGTTTTTGATTAAAAAATTTACTTTAAATTTTATTTATTTAGATTAAAAATAAAATTAAAAAAATAAAATCTGAATGGCAAATAAAAACGCACTAAATGTACCGCACATTTTTTCAACAAGGTAGAGAAGTGATGTTACTTGTTAAAAAAATGTAAGGAATAATTTTGAACTCTATTTAATATTTAATTTTTTTAAGAAATGTTTTTGTAATAGTATATAAAACTTTTAATAAACTTACTTATGACGCGTTTGGCAACGCATTTCAAAAAAATAATTTTTTATTTTTTATTTATATTTTAATAAATCTTTTGTAATACTTTATAAATTATTTAAAATTTTAAAAATTACATAAAAACTTATATAATTAGATTTTTTTATTACTTATTTTTATTAATTATAAAATTAAAATAATATAATTTATTTATTGAGATAGAATAAAATATTTTTTGTAAAAATATTTATTTTACTCTTATTGGTATGTTGCGTTTGTATCACATTCGTATAACAAAGACACATTTTGTGCCTGGTCATTTTTATTTTGATCGAATTCTTTTTTTAATTCATTTGACGGTATTAGAGAATAAAATCCATAGAACTACTGAGTATGTCTTAATTCTACTACAAAATTTTCAATTTTTTATGATCACGTTATGACACATCAAATAAGTAACAATGAATCGAAGTCACTTATCTATAAAGATGTTGAAACAGCTATTCTTGAAAAAAGAAGTCATCGTAAGAACAAGTTTGATGTTATTTCTGTTGGACAATAAGCAGAGGCTTTATTGTTTGCACAATATAAAAAAAAGTTGAGAAATATTGAATGTAGTAATGGAGCAGCAAAAGAAGAATAAGCGACAATTAAAGTGTTTAGCTTAGAAAAACTTTTGGCATTACAAGTGTGACGGCAAGTCCTTAACCAACGAAAAAGATGCAAAATCCTCCAAATTTCAATAATGTGTGACATACAATTTAGATGATGAAGAAGTGCTAGTTGGCAAAGTTACAATTGCTAAGACAAGGCTAAAGTTATAGGTGTCTAGAATTAAATTCAGAAACATATTGGCAATTGACATCCACAATAATTGACTTGATGTGTATGAAACTATTTTGGAGGTAACATTCGGGTGAAAAATGCCAAGTCTTGAAAGTCATTTGAGTTGGTTCCATCAATCTTAAGGAAAAAGATGGAAGAATTCTCTTAATCATGACTATCAAATTTCTGAGTTAAAATTTAAAATCCTAAAATTTTTGTGTTACATCAACAAAATGGTTGTTTTTATAAAATATTATAATTTGAATGTACTCAAAGTAATCGCAATTTCAATTGTAAAATTATTAAAAACCATAATTTCAGTGCGATTTTACATAATATAAATTTTTTATAAAAATGAAGGAAGTTATGTAAAATGTGAGGGAGGTTTACATAAAAATATACTTTTGCGATTATTCTATAAGTACGGAGGGGTTCTTTGTAAATTTAAAAAGATTCTTTTAAAGGTATAAAAAATCATTTATAAAGATGTCTGATGGTATTAAAAAAGATTTTATAGAAAATTTATGTTGTGTAAAATCTTATAATCATACTTTAAAATCTTAATTATACTTAGTAAAATAGAACAATGCTATCTAAATTTTTTATTTTGCATCATTGGCCTTACCAGTAAGATACACCACGTGTTAGGCATAAGTAAAAATTTACTGTTCCTTGAGAGTTTGATAAACTTTAATTGTAACACCTAAATAGAGTGTGTTTTTATAAATGTCATCTAGGACAAGAAAAAGACTTACGGGTAGAAAAAATAGATTCTAATTTGTACTAAGTGCATAGACTAACACTTTCATATTGAGATACAAGTGTGGCATCGAGCATGAATTTAGTAGAGATAATTCTTATGTGGCACTTGAAGTCGGGATGCATTTTAGAATGTGGCCTTAAGATTCTCTATAATCAGAAGCTCTTGGAAAGTCTTCCCGAATTTCATTTTGTGAATAGTGTTCTAATATAAAATAGCATGGTATCAAGCTTAGAAGATCACTCTTTCAGGTTAAAGCCATCTTGATTTAATTCACTCTTATGTGTGAGAGTCATTGTAACTTTCACCTATATGTGCCAGATATTTGGTACATTTATTTGATTTTTTAAGAAAAAATTAAGTGTATCCAATTTGAAGAAAGTAGAAAGTCTTTGATATGCTCAAATACTTTAAAATTCGGGTAGAACTTTATTCCAACAATATGATTAAGTATCTAAACTTCTAAAGTCGAATAACATAGAAGAATACAATATCAATGACTTTTTGTTTTCTTAGCGGAATAAGTAATCAAACAATAGTCCACTATATGTTATACTTCACCGCAAATTCGGGTTATAGAGTGATTTAATAGAGCATTACTTAATCATGTAAGAGCTATATTTGAAAGAACGTTTAGTTTTTTGGGCATAGACAGCAAAGACTGTTTGTTACGTATTGAACCATATCTTTTTAATTGATATTGAGTTGAAGATACTAATAAAATTATGGACTGACTATATTGTTGATTGCTCTCAACTTTATGAATTTGGTTGTTCGGCTCTTATATATTCAAATGATATCAGAGATTCAAATTAATGCAAAGTCCTAAGTTATGCTAGAGATATGATTAGACATTGCTTATGTGATTGCTCTACTAATAAAGTTTCTTTTGGTAACTTTGTGATATTTACAAAGAACCAGCTGTAAAGGATATCTGAATGGCAAGTAAAAAAGTTTACTTCTAATTTTTATTTATTTATATTAAATATAAAATTAAAAAAATAAAATCTGAATGGCAAATAAAAACGCACTAAATGTACCGCACATTTCTTCAACAAGGTACATGAGTGATGTTACTTGTTAAAACAATGTTTAGGAATAATTTTTAACTCTATTTAATATTTAATTTCCTTAAGTAATGTTTTTGTAATAGTATATAAAAACTTACTTATGACGCGTTTGGCAATGCATTTTTAAAAATAATTTTTTTAATTTTATTTATATATTAATAAATCTTTTGTAATGCTTTATAAATTATTTAAAATTTTAAAAAGTACAAATTTTTTTTATATAATTATATTTTTTATTATTTATTTTTATTAATTTTAAAATTTAAATAATATAATTTATTTATTGAAATAGAATAAATATTTTTTGTAAAAATATTTATTTCATTCTTATTGGTATGTTGTGTTTGTATTACATTCGTATAACAAAGACACATTTTGTGGCCGGTCATTTTTATTTTGATTGAGTTCTTTTTTTAATTCATTTGACGGCATTAAAGAAGAAAATCCATAGAGACTATTGAGTATGTCTTAATTCTGTTGCAAAATTTTCAATTTTTTATGATCACATTATGATACATCAAATAAGTAACAATGAATCGAAGTCACTTATCTATAAAGATGTTAAAACAGCTATTCTTAAAGAAAGAAGTCATCGTAAGAACAAGTTTGATGTTATTTCTGTTGGACAACAATCTTTATTGTTGGAACAATATAAAAAAAAGTTGAGAAATCTTGAAAGTAGTGACGGAGCAAGAAAAGAAGAATAAATGACAATTGAAGTGTTTAACTTAGAAAAATTTTTGGCGTTACAAGTGTGACTGCAAGTCCTTAACCAACCGAAAAGATAAAAAATCCTCCAAATTTCAATAATGTGTGACATACAATTTAGATGATGAAGAGTTCTAGTTGGCAAAGTTATAATTGCTAAGACAAGGCTAAAGTTATAGGTGTCTAGAATTAAATTCAGAAACGTATTGGCAATTGACATCCACAATAATTGACTTTATATATATGAAACTATTTTTGAGGTAACATGCGAGTGAAAAATGTCAAGTCTTGAAAGTCATTTGAGTTGGTTCCATCATTTTCAAGGAAAAAGATGGAAGAATTAGTCTTAATCATGATTATCAAATTTCTGAGTTAAATTTTAAAATCCTAAACTTTTGTGTTACATCAACAAAATGTTGTTATTTTATAAAATATTATAATTTGAATGTATTCAAAGTAATCGCAATTTCAATTGTAAAATTATTAAAACCCATTATTTCAGTACGATTTTACAAAATATAATTTTTTTATAAAAATGAAGGAAGTTATGTAAAATGTGAGGGAGGTTTATATAAAAATATACTTTGCGATTATTCTGTAAGTACGGAGGAGTTCCCTGTAAATTTAAAAAGATTTTTTTAAAGACATAAAAAATTATTTATAAAGATGTCTGATGGTATTAAAAAAGATTTTATAGAAATTTGTGTTGTGTAAAATCTTATAATCATATTGTAAAATCTTAGTTATACTTAGTAAAACAGAACAATGCTATCCAAATTTTTTATTTTGCATAATTGGCCTTATCAGTAAGATACACCACGTGTTAGGCATAAGTAAAAATTTACTGTTCCGTGAGAGTTTGATAAACTTTAATTGTAACACCTAAATAGAGTGTGTTTTTATAAATGTCATTTAGGACGACAAAAAGACTTACGGGTAGAAAAAATAGATTCTAATTTGTACTAAGTGCAAAGACTAACACTTTCATGTTGAGATATAAGTATGGCATCAAACATGAATTTAGTAGAGGTAATTCTTATGTGGCACTTGAAGTTGGGGTGCATTTTAGAATGTGGCTTTAAGGTTCTCTATAATCAGAAGCTCTTGGAAAGTCTACCCGAGGTTAAATTTCATTTTGTGAATAATGTGCTAATGTAAAATAGCACGGCATCAAGCTTAGAAGATCACTCTTTAAGGTTAAAGCCATTCTTGATTTAATTCACTCTTATGTATGAGAGTCACTGTAGCTTTCACTACATGTGCCAGATATTTGATACATTTTATTTGATTTTTTAAGAAAAAGTTGTGTATCCAATTTGAAGGAAGTAGAAAGTCTTTGATATGCTCAAATACTTTAAAATTCGGGTAGAACTTTATTCCAACAATATGACTAAGTGTCTAAAGTTGAATAACATAGAAGAATACAATATCGATGAATTTTTATTTTCTTAGCAGAATAAGTAATCAAATAACAGTACACTATATTTTATACTTCACCGCAAACTCGAGTTATAGAGTGATTTAATAGAGCATTACTAGATCATGTAAGAGCTATATTTGAAAGAACGTCTAGTTTTTTTGGGCATAAGCAACAAAGACTGCTTGTTACGTATTGGACCATATCCTTTTAATTGATATTGAGTTGAAGATACTAATAAAATTATGGACTGACTATATTGTTGATTGTTCTCAACTTTATGAATTTGGTTGTTCGGCTCTTATATATTCAAATGACATCAGAGATTGAAATTAATGCAAAGTTCAAAAAGTGTATATTTCTAAGGTATACTAGAGATATGATTGGACATTGCTTATGTGATTACTCTACTAATAAAATTTCTTTTTGTAACTTTGTGATCTTTACAAAGAACCAGCTGTAAAGGATATCAAAAGGGGATGATGCTACTTGGAATGCCCCAAGAAAGCAAGAGTAGTTTGAGGAAGTGACCGTGATTAATGTAGAGGATGGGAGACGGAAGATGAAAAAAGAAGACGTAGATTTTATACATGAACTAAATGACAAACATGAGAAAGAAGTTTCTAGTAATCCACCCCGTAAGGATTCAATTAGAAGAAAGCACCTTAGAGATACCTAGATTGTGTTTTAGAACCTATGCCTAACTTTATTCTACAATCTTTTCTTAAAGAAGGGCATTCAATAACTTTTATAAATCATTGCATAAGATCAAAAGTTCATTGCATAAGATCAAAAGTTGATCGTCGGATGTAGGTTATTTAAGAAAATAATGAGGCACTTCAGAAGGATGGGACTTGGTAAGTAATATCATGTACTCAAAGTCACAAGATTAAGTAACAAGTTGGTTTATAAGATCAAGCATGGTAATAATGATAAGTACAATAATATCATGCCCGATTGATCCTAAAAAGCTATGCATTAAAAGGAGGTTAGTGGAAGTCTTCTCTTCAGATGTTCATCTCGCAAAAAGCCGATTGGTGTTACTATTATGTGCAACCTCATATCTCTATCTTAAGCAACTCGAAATTAATATAGAATTAATGCACTGGAAATCAAAGGGGAGATATATATATATATATTGTCCAAGAAGAAGTCTTTAATGTATGTAAGGAGAACTTGATTTGCTAATTTGTCAAATCGCTTTATTGTTTTAAGTTGGCAACATAAGTATTAGTAAAGTAGATTTGATGGACATATAGAGAGTGTAGCAAGTTGGTCTCAGACTCTTATACCTAATCCAAACACTTTGAGTGGTGAATATGTCATCTCATTACTACACATGAATGATATACTTGTGGTAGCAACTCATCGAGCGCATTTAGAAATTGAAGGCTTGCATAGGTAAGGAATTAGATGAAAAGGTACGTAAGTCTAGCAAAAGAATTCTTGAATCCAAATATGGTGAGACAGAAGCAATAAGAAAACTTAACTACCCAAGGCTGCCTACTTGATGAAAGCAGTACAGCAGTTTGGCATGCATACAAGTAAGTTACTTTCTACCTATTTCCTATTAGTCTCAACTTATTGTCCTTAGGATGTTCTGCCCTGATTTAGTTTATACCCGTTATTTAATTCAAGCATAAAAAATCTGATTAACTGGGAGTGGATTACTGGAAATACTTGGAACTTTCTTTCTCGTGCTCGTTATTTAGTTCATATATAAAATCTGAGTTTTCTTTCTAATCTTCTGTCTCCAAGCCTATACATTAATTATGCAGACAAAACAATACTAAGGAGGTAGTTATCTCGCAAAAGAGTTGTTAGAAAGTTAGTTACTTAAGTGGACTAACTTCAAAGTGAGATGGTCATTCTACCATTCGATAAGAGTGTCTCAAATATGTGAGATTTTGATATACAGAAGTAAGAAAAAATGCTTCTAAGTGTTAGATAAAAGTGTGGGTTCGTAAACCATCATTCTAAGCTCATCAAGTAGTGATTTTTTTTTTTTAGTATGGCTATATAACTATGAAGATTTGTATTTGTGTGATTATCTTATTTATTAATAAACGTTCAAGTTAGATTGCAAGATCTTAATATATGACAGATATTCTGCTCTTCTAAACTTTTGTTCAAGCACACCACCGTATTTCTAGCATCATGTTGGTCAATGTGTTTTTTCTTTTTTTGGTTACTCTACTTCATAATATGGTTTTTATTTTCTTAACAAGACCACTAATTTACTGAATCTTATGTACAAACTTTAACCAAGATTTTGATGAAGCAAATCTGAAAGGACACAAAAATCGACCTTATATTGTAAATTTGTAATTTACTTTTAGGTAATGTGTTCGCCAGCAAACAAGTAATAACTGATTAATGATAATAGAAGTTTTGGTGGAGAATCTGCCTAGAACAACAGAATTTTTTCTCCTTTATATTTATAGTGTTTGTACTTGTTAATTGTCCTAAACTGTAGCCATGGTTGATGTAGATTCTTAAGGGCTGGTCTTAATTGTATAAAAATAAATTACGCAAAAAGAATGTTCAATAAAAATAAAATTTAGAGCATATTTATCTATTATATAAACTATTTTTTGTCAAAAAATTTCATTTCAATTCACCTTTAAAACAAAGTAATATAAAGAAGTAAACTCAATTTTTGATTAAAAATTCTACTTTCAAATTTTAAATTTCACTTATAAAATTTATTTTCATACAATGTAAACACGAATCTTTACTATTTATCAAATTCACTTTTAAACTCTAAACACCTTAAAAAAATGAGTTTAAAGACGTCCTTGCTGAAAGTAAAATTCGAAATAGTATTTAAAATATCTAAAGTAGAATTTAAAATTTAAATTTTAATACAAATAAAGTTCGATGTTAATATGAAAGTAAAATTCGAAGAAAGTAGAACACATGAAGTGGGAACTTAATATATGAGAGAGAAAATAAAGTTACCTGCAATTAAAACATGTCCTTTCTTAAAAACTTACAAAAAAATTTCTTCCGATATTTTATTAAGCAATTTTAAATGACCCCTTAGGGTGTTTGAAAATACTTTTAAAATAGAATTTTTTTAAATAAAAAATATTTTTATTTTTAAAAAAATGAGCTTTATTTTTTTATTTAAAAAAAATAAAATTATTCAATAAAAAAATCTTACTATGTAAAATTTTTTTATATTTTTAAATATTTAAATAAATTTTATAAATATTTATAAAATATATATTAAAAATTAAAAATTATTTTCGTGGAAAGTTAAGCCAAACGCATAAGTCAAAGTTCGAACCATCAAAATATTTTGTATTTGCATAATTGTGTTGGGCTTATGCGTATTGCATTAGAATAGTTGGTATATTTTGTTTTTCTACTCCATAGCTCATATACATACGGGTTGTTCGAGAGGTGCTTTTTGAGAAATGCGTTTAACCCAAATATGTTTTCCACTATGTTAAAATTCATTTTTTAAATTTAAAAAATATAAATAAATTATACATTATAAACTATTACATACATATATATATATGTTTAAAATTTATATAAAGTTTTTAAACTTTTTCCAAGAAACTTTATTTATTAGCAATTCCGAACATGTCTATAGACTCCCAAGAAATCCAATCCTTTAGAAAGGTTAGTGAAGTCCTTTTTTTTTTCTTTTTCTTTTTATAAGATAATAGGCAGTATTCAAAGTGTTTATTGGTGATGTTAGTTATGATAAAAAATTTCTTAAATATATAGAAGCTGACCAATTGATTTTCCATGAGATATTAGAATATTGCGGTTTCGTTTTTTCTCTAAAAACAAAATAAGAGACAGAAGACCTAAGGGTAACCATCATTATTGGAAATGTAAGCTTGAGTGGAACTCATTAAATTAAGCATATTTCTAAATTAAAAAATTTACCAAAATACTCATTTTGCTGTGGGATTATTTTGATCCGATAGTAAAAATTACTTAATCGGACAACTCTGAAGAAAACTCGCAAAAACGTGTCACTATAAAAAATGTATAAATTTTCTTTTATATATATATAGAATGCAAGGGGGGGGTAAAGAAATGTAGAAAGTATGCAATTTTGGTACTTGGTTTATTTTCGGAAAGAAATGAAGAAGTAAAACCTTTCTGCACTCCCTTATTTATAAGAACAAGGTTGGCTCTTCGCAAAAATTGGTATTGGTGTATTCTAAAATTTGTAGAGTGCATGTATTAGGTGTTAATAATGTCTAGCTATATAGAAAAATCTCGAATCAGAAGATCTGCAGCAAGTTTTAAACCCAAAAAAATTAAAAGTTGTTTTTTTAATGACCTGTATCATAAATGTGTTACAACATTACTAATGGTAAGTGGCAACCATATGATAGGGTTTTTCTTTTGTGGCTTTAATGCAACGCGACCCAAAAACACAAAAGAAAACATGTTTTTGTTCAGCTAGTTGCAATAATGCAAATTCATAGTAGCATCTTCTTCAATTCAAACCCGAAGAAGAAAAAAAGAAAACTAACGAAACTGTTGTGTGCTTGTTGTGTGCGGCGTGGCTTGATAATTACAACCCTCTTTCTTCGTCAAACAATTATCGAAATTCTCTCTTTCTTTGTTTGCCTTTCCCAGTTAAAGCAGTTCCTCTGCAGTTCTGGTTGCTGCAACTGCAGATGCTGATGATTTTGTTGTTGTTGCTGGTGGTGGGGGTTTAAAATCCAACCCCAAAACAGAAAAGCAACAGTTGTTGTTCTTGTTTCAGGACCTGAAAGAACAAATTAAAACCTTATTCTTGTTGTTCCTTCTTTCCTCCTACTGCTGCACCCCTTCCTTTCTTTCCGGGAATGCAATCCATCTCCCTTTCTCTCTTCTCTATATTCCTCATGATAATTCATCTCTGATCAGTCGATCTCTTCTATCTCTCCTTCTCTCGCTATTTCTTACCAACTTTCTACAGTGCAACAAACGGTGACAACTCATAAAATTTCTTTTTTCCAACCAGAACCCAAAAACAAAAAAAGGATAATTATTCATTCATTCTTTCTTTCTCTTATTAGAATTAAATTTAAAGATATGGGAGATTTGTACAGTATACACCCTGGAATCACGCGCGCCGGCGAAAGTTCAACTTCTTCAGCAGCACCAGCTTCTCTTCTCAGCAGCAGCAGTACTGCTTCTGCAACAACAGCAACAGCTGTAGAGATATCCGATCTTATCAAGGCTCAAATCGCTAGCCACCCTCGTTACCCTTCTCTTCTCTCCGCTTATATCGAGTGCCGCAAGGTTAACTAATTCAATTTTCATATATAACATTATATGCTACATGAAAGTTTAACTATTGTTATGTTTTCTTGGTTTAGGTAGGAGCTCCGCCGGAGATTGCTTCCTTGTTGGAAGAGATCAGACGAGACGGGTACCCGAGAGCTTGCTGTGGCACGATCGGCGCCGATCCAGAGCTCGATGAATTCATGGCATAAATCAAACCTTTTTTTTTTGGTTGTTTCTTTTCCCTTTCACAGACTGTTGTAATTTTTTTCCATGTTTTGCGTTTGACAGGAAGCTTACTTGAGGGTATTGGTGAGATACAAAGAAGAGCTATCGAAGCCTTTAGATGAAGCAACGAGTTTCCTCACCGAAGTGGAAGCGCAGCTTCGAAGCCTCTGCAACGGTAACGGGAGCTGTAGTACTATCACCACCACCGCCGCATTTGCCTTCAGCTCTCCAATTCCCGGTAATAATTAACAGATCATTTCTAATTACGCAAACACTACTAGCAACACAAACCATACCCTCTAACTTAGCTTCCACTTCCAACAAATTAAAGTTCTCTGAATCTTTTATTTTCACATTATGTTATTTTTATTGTTTGTTTGAAGTTGTGTTTAATTTCTTGAAGAACTTGATTTGTTTTGCAATGATGATAATAAGTTCTGAGTTGGTTTGATGGGATGGGGAGCTGCGAGATTCGTTTTCGTGGAGTCAAATCGATGTCCATGCAAATGGGGTGCAAGCTTGTCAGAAGCTAGCAAGGGAGGTTAATTTTAGGGTTTTCTTTTTCTTTTTTCATGGTTGGTATCCATTGAAACCATTCTATATTATAATGAGTACCAACGCTGCTTAATAGCTTATTATTATTATTGTTTTTAACCCGGGTTCTTCGGAATAATAACTATGCATCTTCTTTGTCAGGAATTCTTCCTGAAAAAGAGGTAGGATATTGGGGTAAGCATTTGACCTAAATCTTTAGCTTTCATATAAAAAAGAACCAACTGATGTCTCTTGATTTTTTTGGTAAAGATAAATTATTTGTTACATAAGCTCGTTTAGAAGTATAATTTTATGCTGGAGGATTGCTTATAATACGGTAATGGGAAGTTCTTATAAGGTTTGGTTTATGTAGGTAGCTACTCAGTAGATTGTTTATATTCACAAGGTATTGGGTGTGGTATTCTTGTTGTCGATAAAAGATTTAAGTAGCTATCATTCTCCTTTGGAAACCTTCCTGCTGCTGCTGTGCCAACACTGCTCTCAGGACTGTTGATCAGTTTCTGTATATGACAACTTATTAGCTAACAGTTTTGTGCACTCAAGTGCTTCTGCACATTTTTGAAAATCTTTACGAGTAATTCGGGCTGTTAATTACAAATATAATGCCCTCTCCTCTCTCTCTCACAGCCCTTACTTTGTTGTTCAGTTAATGTTCCTCAATTCTTTAAAAATTATTTCTGAAGAAGCTTTTAAACCTTGTTAGCTTGTGATGATTGTAGGTATCATGCTTAGCTTATTCTAAACAAAGATAAGCATGGTTATTTCATTTGATGTGCATAGGCGCTTGCTTGTTTAAGGTTGTTTCTCTTAGATTTAATTTTGAGTTTCTTCTAAATATTTTGCTGTTTTAAGGTTTTTAACTATATTAAGTATTGTTGTAGTGAGCGGAAACATACAAACAGAACTTCTGCTTGTGTTGTAATGTCATCTAGCAAAAGGTTCATGAGATAATAGAAAGTTGGCTATGTTGTGTTTTGCCTACATTTTCTCTGTTTCATCCATTTCAAATGTAATTTCATTACCCAACATATGAACGAAGACTTGAATTAATTCCTCTCAAGTTATTAAATCCCTTATCGGTAGAATCTAGTTCGGGAACTTCCAACAAGCTAGTTACTCACATCATGAGAATACATCCTACATGAAATGCCTCCGATAGAGTTTCCAGTTGAAATCTCCAAAAGACATTATGTTGTTTTATGAGTAAGTTTAATCGAACTCAATTGTATGTAGGCAGTATGCCCCATGGTGTCTGCAAGTGCAAATGCTTAATCTGCAAAAAGCATTTTATTTGAGGATAGCATTAACTGGTCCTAGGTGTAGCCTAGACTTGGATTTCGTATTCGTAAATTTGGTAATTGGTTGACACTTAACAGGACAAAACCATTATCTAAACTTGTCTATACTGACTCTAAGCTCCTGAACATATACCTTACTCTTTACCGCTTTACCGCATAGTCTAAGGTAGTTCTTAACACTTACTAAAGGACTACATTAATTTTGCTTATCATGTTTTTTATCCTCGCCATTTCTAATCCCTTAGGATTTGCAGAAGCATATGCCAGAATGTAGCTTGTTTTATTGTCAGACTCACTGGGTTCCTTAGCATAATAAAACTATGAAAGACTTTTGTGTAGCCAGAGGTCTCTTTAAAGAAAATTATAAGTAATTTAAACAGTGCTATGTTTTTCTTAGCTGGTTCTCTCAAAATATTTGAATGTGATAGTAATGGAGATACAAAGCTGTGTTCAAGTTGCCCACTTTCTTCTTTTTTCTTAAAACTATGCTAAGTGTAATGATTGTCACACTAGCTAGAATTCTGATAATTTGACTGTAGCATTTTGACCTTTTATCATTTGAATGACACCTAACTTGATTAACAAATCTGAAGGTTCTGCTAAATTAAAAGTTACAAAGGTATATCTTTCAAACAGTAAAGAATGATGAACAATTTTAGACGCCAATAATGTTAAATAATGCGAGGCACTCGTTCAAAATACCACTTGATAATATGCTTCTTACGTTAGGTAGTTATTGTGGTATTAATATACAGTCAATGCTGGGCATACTCATAGGGCCATTACTTATTGCTAGAAGAATTGGCAAGTTTGTAACTAGAATATTAGAGAGAGATTAGGGGGTTCATAACTAGAATGGCTCATAATGAAATCTGGACATCTGGCAGAAAATGCAGATTTCTATGTTTTATAGGGACTTGCAAATATACATGAAATGATGAGTGGCATAGCTTGATACAAAGGAAAGCACTAATGAAGACCAAATTCAGCAATAAAATTGTGGAGCTAAAGTAACATTTGATGATATGGTCTGTAAATTGGGTATAGTAATGTGCTCTCTACCATTTATGAATGTGCATCCATAACAGAAAGTTTATGATGTTGGATAATGTTATAGCTCTGATCTTATGGAAGAGGAAAACTGTAAAGGCACTAGGAATATTATCCTGTTTACATATAGCTTTGGACAGAAATTGCTAGAGGCGTATTTTGTTTATTTCATCCTATTGCAACTTCTAGATAGCTGTTGGTGGTTATTTTATTTGATTGATAGTGCTTGTTGCAACTTTTTTTTTTTTTTTGAAATACAGCTCCTGCTTCTTTGAAATTCCTATTTTCTGGAACTGGTTCTGAATTTTCAGGATTGTATGCCAGATGAAGCAGCAGGATCCTCCGAAGAGGAACTAAGCTGTGTGGACCTTGAAGCATCAGAAATTGAGAACAACTCTCGTATGGCAGATAGTGGATTGAAGGAAATGCTTTTGAAGAAGTACAGCGGTTATTTGAGCAACCTCAGGAAGGAATTCTTGAAAAAGAGGAAGAAGGGGAAGCTACCCAAGGATGCAAGGATGGCCTTGTTGGATTGGTGGAATAACCACTACCGGTGGCCTTACCCTACTGTAATTCTCCTGAACATTCTTCCTTCAAAGCACCTTAATAGCTTTCCAGTGTTTAAAAGCAGATCAACTCAATCATGAAATTTGTTTATAATGCACACAGGATGAAGACAAAGTGAAGCTGGCAGACGCAACTGGACTCGACCAAAAGCAGATCAACAATTGGTTTATCAATCAACGGAAGCGACATTGGAAACCTTCTGATGATATGCGAGTTGCTCTCATGGAAGGTGTTAGCGGAGGAAGTAGCGGTACCATGCTATACTTCGACACCGGCACTGTCGGTCCCTAACTGATTGTATGTGTAATGATTTGAGGTCTTTCTTATATGCATGATCAAGATAATATGATGCGCATTTATTCTGGTTACAGATATTCTTCAGTCCGTTGTGAATATTGTATTTCTTGGTTTGGTGCCGATTTGTGTATCTACCAACTAATCATATATACAGAAACTTGTTTAGCTATCGTATTGGTTATTTAGTTACTGGTCCATAGTTTTTTCTATAAGAAATTGGACATTTGTGCAAAATATAATATCGCTCGGGATAAAAATATATTCGCATACAAAAACATTTACGGCATATACAATTTCATCTGTAGGATGATTTAATCAAAAAGTTAAAATTCAACGCGAAATAAACGTGTTCGTTTTTGGACTCCGAATATAAAATTTGGTATTGTTAATCGTGGCGTTATTTGCACCTTTTACATAAACATAGCAGTGGATGTTTGGGATTATTTTAATTCTATTTTATTTTAAGTTTTTAATATATATTTTTAATAAATTTTTTATAATATTTATAAAAAATTTAAATTTTATAGAATATAAAAAGATTTTACTATTTATTATCATTTATTTGTATTATTTTTCAAAAATTAAATAATAAAACATGTTTTCTAAAAAACTTTTAAATATTTTTCTTAAAAAAATTCTATTTTATAAATACTTTCAAACTTACCTTAATATGGCTTTTAAGATGAGAGCACTTACTTGCATCTTTAGACTTGCATCTTTAGGAAGAGTTCATATTTCCAGATGCGGTCGGTTTTGTCTCCAGGTTTGAAGGCCTGTTCAAGTGTGTGCGGGATACATTGGGCTTGTACTGCTGCTTTTGAATCTTTATAATTGCAAGCCTGCTATACGTAGGCCCATTATAATTCATTTACCAATATAATTCTTTTTAAATCAAATGATATAAAACAACAGCCGTTTCAGTTTCAAATTTTGATACTAAAAACTGTGTTTTGTAACTGGTTCAAAGCTCACCTTACCAAAATGCTCATTCTGAAAATTCAAAAGATATCTTCTGTAACTGCCTAAACTTTTAAACAGAGTTTGAAGATACTTAATACAATAATAAATTATTTTATAAAATTTTAGATTAAATAGTAGAGCCGAAGATTTGGGTTCCAATCATACGCATTATAATTATACATTTTCACAAAAAAATTACATGTGTGTCTACGTAACTAAGCAAAAACTAACTTATACATACAGGTCCGCATTTGAAAAAATCTAATGGAACGTTTGGAAATGAAATAAAATTTTTATGAAGGATATTTTTTTTAAAAAAATAAGTTTTATTTTTTTATTTCTAAAAAAATAATAAAAATATGCAATAAAAAAATTTTATTACTTCTACTTTTTTTACATTTTTTAAAATTTTAAATAAATTTTAAATATTTATGAAATATATATCAAAAATTTTAAAAGAAGAGTCGGCGAAACGCTCAGCCAAACGCCTATATAGTAAAGGTTTTACTAGTTTAACGTTTTAGATCTAATGATTTGTTGATAAGATGAAAACAATCTTAGAAAAGGACACTTCCAAAGAAGGCTGTTTTGTTTTGGTTCATTTTGGTAATCACCTTCATCCACATGTCCCAATTTTTACTGAACTAAGAAGTTGTCTTCGTTACGTTAACTTGAAACTTGAAAGCAATCAACTCGACGTCCAATCTCTTGCTACGCAAAGTTTCTTAATTTCAAGAACAATAAAGTAACAAAGTTTGTTTACATTTAAGTTAAATAAATGTATAAAATATAACCATGTTTATAACTATACTACAACTGATATGCATGTATGCATAATAGTCCCATGTACCTAGCAAAAGTCTCGAGCCAGAAACTCTACAGGCATCCGTCATGTACATGATGATCTGTTTATAATGCTTTGCATGAGCAAAGGGAACGCTGTTACCTTGGATCATATGCTTGGAACTTTTTGCAACTATTAGATTCAATTTGTTTTGTCAACTTCCGCAAAGAATATTTCAAAATGGACTTGGCTAGCTAGTAGATATATGTTGTTTTCATGCAAAACATTTCAGAAAAAGGCTTATACGCTTCTTTTCACTAAGCATACTCAAATTGGATTTTGTTTACATAGCAGCTACGTATCTATCATATAAATCAATAGATAGGTTGAGTTTGTGTCTGCATTGGCAGACCCGAACCGACATGTTCCAATCGATAGAGAAATCGTCGACTCAAAACTCAAATCGCTCCGAATCTATAAATAATTGCCTACGCAATTGTTTCAGATTGATTAGCATCGACCCAAACTTTTTCATATTGATCGATCGACCGACCTGAACTGAATAAAAGAAAGAAAGCCTTAATCTTATATTCTTGTGCTTATGTTCGGGCTAGAGTTATGCTTGATGTCTTAATTAACATCATTTACTGGATCTTTTTTCTTGTTAACCTACTGAGGCTTTTCTTTATCCCTTGGCAGCTGAATGTGGTAGAGGCAATTATGTATGGTTTACAGTTAAAGTCACCGAGGGTTTTATTATTGTTCGGTGAAAGAAAAGCTACATTGAAAGGAGATTTATTGGAAGTTTATTCTACTTTGTGTAACATTCATAGTTAACCCCTGCAAATCCTGGGTTGTTGATGTAACATTCTGAGCTCTCCAATTGGAGAAGTTCATGTTTCATATTCCTTGAACTAATTGGAGGATGTTTTTTAAACTTCTCTGCAGGTTGTTAGAAATCGGAATGTTATCGCTATTGAGGTGTTATTGCTGTTTTGTAATTGAAGTTTAAGTTTCATTTGATAAGCTGTTATTGCTTTTCAATTGTTACTGCTGTTGAGAGTATTGGTTTGTTAGTCTTGGACAGCTTACGGCACCGGCTGCAGTGCACTGCCTAGCGCAAGGCTTTGAGCAGTTGAGAGCTTGGCAGTTGCCACTGGCTGCTGCCTACGCCTGACAGATAACCCTACTGGTTGACGTCCATTACCTGCCTAGCTGGATAGGTTTTCCGGTCGACATCCAAATGGGATCTGTCAATTTTGGTTTCTGCAGACCAATGCAAGAGATGCAGGCAGCTTTCTATATTTTTGTGTTAGAATCCTGTAAGCTACTTCTTTGTTTTCATTGTTGTTGTTTATTTTTTCACTTTGTCTTTTTCTTTATTTTTGAGAATTAATACTCTTTCAAGAGGTTGCGAGTCACTTTCCAATCCTTACTACTGTTTTTTGGCTAATTCGAATCAATCGTTGACTAAAATAACTTCGATGGAGAACTTTTGACTTGAAAAAGCCTAATAGCTAATAGAAAATGATAATCAACAAAAAAACAAATTAATACTGCTTAATTAAAATTAATTCTATTAATTTAGTTATTTAGGTTTAAACAGACAGAGCGTATTTGTTGGTTTAGGAGGGCATTTAAGTTAATTTCTACATTGATACTTCACACCAATGTTGGATTACTCACCAAAAAAATAAATAAATAAAAATTTGCATTTAAATAATAGAGAATCATACTTGTCAATATTATTACTATTACGAATAAAAATCTCAACACTTCTTTTAGCATTTTGAGAGATTTTTCAAACTTAACATCAAGAAGAAAATGAAAAAACCTACGTTAAGAAATTTCATCATTTATTTTCCACAACACATATTACAACTTTCACGACACTAACAAATTAATGCCCAAGAAAAACATAGATTAACCTTAAGTAATAGTTAATTGAAAATAGAAATTTCATATCTAGTAATAATAATAGTTAATAAGAAACAGGCCCATCTTCTTCCATGATGCACCGGTGACTAAGCGGGTTGAACGCCGGCATCTCCGAGCACTTGCATGGCAGCATCAAACACGCAGGCAGAGTAACAACCTGTTCGATCGAACTCGTCGATATGATCGGCTTCCGACGAGCTACGATAACTGAGTTGATAACGTCGTCTGCAGGATTGAATTCCTCCAAAACTTCAAACCCTCTCAGATCGTTTGCAGTGTCCACGACAGGATACAGAAAAGCTCGAGCTCCAGCTGCGCTTCGAACAACGATCAACGCCTCCGGGGACATGTGTCTCGCGATGTGCCACGTCACTCTCGCTTTCTCCGCTCTTCCCATCCCCACCAACGCAGCTAAGAACACCACGTCGAAATCTTTTAGCTCGTCACCTGCTTCTAAGATATCTTTTGTACGAAAGAAAACTCTGTCGGCAAGTTCTCGATCCGGCGTGACAAGCTTTACAGCTGCAGCGTTGGCAGATTCGTCGATATCGTAGTTGTAAAACTGTGCTGAACGGAGATGTTTTGCCGCAAGAACAATCGTAGTAAGCGGCATCGGGCCGGAACCGATGAAGGCTACCTTCTTGATAGGCCTCTCTGCATGCTTCGATAACAAGCTGTACTCTAAAAACCCTAGCTTCACATAGTTGTCGTAGTAAGGGAACAAATTCAAATGATCTAAAGGTTTATCGAATTTTCCAAGGATTAAAGAGTAGTGAAATTCAAGCAGGGATTCGGCTTTGCCGCAGAGTAGGATTAGGTTACGACGCATGTCTTGAAGCTCTTTGCCGAGTTTGTTAACGTCGATTGCCGACGGAGGGATGCAGAGATGGACAAGCTCGGTGAACAAGGAGTTAACTTCTTGGCAGGGATTCAGGCTTGGAAGTGTAGAGATTTTGTTGAAGATCTTTGTGATTCTGCGAATGAGCAACATTTCTTCTATCCCGTAAGATGCCATTGATGATCTTTAATGATGTAATGGAAGAATTGAAATGTTTTTGTTAGAGTAACAGAGAGTGATATGGTCGAAGGAAGGCTTGAGGTGAACACACTCCTTGGTTGGAAGAGAAGAATGGGATGGGGATGCGTATATATATAAGCGTTTGGAATGCATGGTTCACCCGTTCAGGTGATCATGGCATTTTTTTTTTTTGAATCAACAAATTTACCAAAGTTGATTGACTTGATCATGATTGTTATTGTTAATTACATGAATTATGGTTCATGTAGCTATCAAGGAGGATATATAATTCAACTTGCTTAATTATTTAATTGTGATTCCTCAATGCTTTTGCTTTCACACTAAGCTAGCTCCTACGCATCAATAATATTCATCTCCGTATGCATACGCAAGGTTATTACCTATCTTATTAACTTAGAATCATTCAGTATTTTGACGTATTTTTTCAGTTCAGAACTTAATTCAGATCTTAGGGAGGGAAAAAAAAGCTGATATAAAAATGTCGGAGTATGTATGTTTACATCAAATTCAAGACTTTGTAGCTAATTATCTAATAACAATGTTGAGCTCCAAGTAGGAAAATGGAAGATTTATTACTTTTTATAAATATTTAAAGCTTAAAAGAGTTGTTTCATTTACGAGTATTTTGTTTAAATTAAAATTAAGGTCAAGACATTGAAATTGCAGCTAATTTGTAATTAATTAATGAAATTAATTATTACGCTGACAATTGCGTTGCTTTGTTGAACTTGCGTTAAAATTTGACATGAACAAGACTAAAACTCTTAGCAAAAAAACTTTTTACCTTTTGGATTATATATCTAGGGATGCAAGCCATTTTCATGCTGCAAAAATGAACTAATATCTCATCTTCAACTTTTAGATTCTGAAAAACATTTGTGTTCACATTCGTGAAAAACTTAGTTGAGAAAAACAAAACTTTTTAAAGTCAAAAACGTGTAAAAGAAATCTACTAAAGGTCTAAGCACACAAGCAACGTTTTATCATAATTATATAAAAATCAAGTGCTTTGATATTATGTAATTATATAAGAAACGTATAAACCATGAATTGTTTTTCTCCCTTAACATTACTTTTAAATATATAAGAAACAAGCGTTTTCATATTGATGGAATTCGGAATTTTTACAATTTTCTCCAGCAATTTAACATAAAATAGCTACCCAGACAAAAGTTAGCTACATATGTAATGTCTGTTTGATAAGCTGAACGGTCGCAAAATTCTCAGCCATTGCTTTTATATCCTTTACAATGATTACTAATTATTATTATATTTGTTTTTGGCGTCGACGATTAGTTGCATTCGAAAGAGAAAGAATCGATATTGTTTCTTCAAGTTGACAAACAGAATGAATCAATGAACACATTTGTTGTTCATCTCCAACACGAATTCCCTACAACTTTTGCATGGAGCAGTGTGAGAGAAGACCTAAAACATGCTATTGGTTCAACTTTTCGGATAATACTTTCACTGTTTTAGATGCGTCTTTGTGTCGACATAGCTTGTAATATTTCATATCATATACACTATTGTCCCACAACTTTTGCCTGAAGATTTTAGTTGTTGTTGGGAAATCTTTCTTCTTTCTAAGGGATGGAATGCATCAATGTGCTGTGCATGAACAAGCTCACTTTTTTCATGGTCAGCCATGTAACAGGAAATAAGAAAGGTCTCAGGAAATAATTCAATACAACTAAGAAAGCATTACTGTTTTTGTCGTTGGAAGTAGCGCTAAAGTTACTTTGGCAACGGTTTGGTGTGTATGCTACAACCATTAGACGGCAAAGTCAGATCTTCTATAGAGTTACCTCTCAAGACAGTAGCTGTAGGAGGAGCAAAATGCCAAACCTGCTCCGGTTCTTACTGGCTGCAGGGCACATGAAGTTCTCCTAGGAGAAGCTCATAGCAGTTTGCTGAACATTAGAACAAGTATGTGATTCTGCATGCCAAGGCAAAAATGCTTTGCCATGGACCTCATGAGCTGATGTTATAGCAAATACCCTCATGGGCTGATATACATAAGTGCAATCTCACTTGTTGTGCTGCATATGGCATGGCCCCATTGGGTCAGAATGCTCAACACTAGGGCTACCGAGTTGGCACGGTCTCCTTAGGCATAGTTCTCACAAACTGGTATGCCTAGCCACCAGGTTTCATGGGCTGGCAGAACATATCTAAGCACCAAGTCTCATGGGCCGGCTGGCATGCAATAAACTCACAAATGCCTTGTGGAAATGCCATTGCTTCAAGTGCAAGCTCACGAGTTGTGCTGCACTTGGCACATATAGGCCCATCAGACCGGCACCGCATAATGCACTACAAGAGAGTAAGATCTTTTGCGACCATAAAAGCTGGTTGCCGACGATAAAGGTCGCCGAAACTTTTCGCATTTGAGAAACATCGGTCGCTAAGATGGTCTCATTAGACTAGTCGCTGAACCTAATGGCGACCAGCTGATAGCATCTACTTCCAGGTCGCTGATGAACTTCATTTGCAACTGGAAATCTGCATTGCTCTTTCCTTGGTCGCAGGTAAGGCTTTTTTCTTTGTAGTGATGCTAAGGCTTGCAAGACAGATTGCTGTGGCAGATCCCTTAGGGCCGAGAGTTAATATGTCCAGGCATAACCCTCACAGGCTGGTATGCCTAGGCATTGGGCCTCACGAGTTGGGTACGTCATGCGTAGACGTAGCTCCCACGGGCTAGCATGCTAGCACTAGGTCTCACTGGCTATATCCTTAGCAGTAGGCCTCATAAGCCAGCTGGCATGGCATGGCTAGGCCTCACAGGATGCTTTGTAGAGCTGATGGTATTTCCTATTAAAGAAAATCCACAAACATATAAGGTAGAAGTGCCAAAAGCATTTGACTTAACTATTGTGAATGGCCAACTAGCGAAGGTTAGAATTGTTCATAGCTACTTCTCTTCCGCTGCACTAAGTGAGGTCACCTTTGAGAAGTTTGCTCAATCCATTGGCAGAGTTAAGCGCTCGCGCTTGAATTGAAGTGCTGAAATCTCCACTTTTTAGTGAAATCTAGTTGGTGGTTACTTGTGGAATTTTTGCTAAAACCTTTGCTACACAGTGTCTGAACCCTAGTGGTTAATTATGCCGAATGTCTCACTTAGCTGTATGAGTTTGCAAGATTCAAAGAGCGCTTGAAGTAATTATGTTTTGCACTTGTCAGAGGTGATCGCATTGTCTTAGGTTTGCCCAAATTATCCCATCCGTAACATATGTGAGTTGAAGACAAGTTCAACCTGTTTGGGGTAAGCAATACACCTATGCCTCTATGAGATTGATACATATCATAGATTGGCACTACGTTAGAGTTCTGCAACAATGCATAATATTACACTTACATCGTTCAAGATTCAACTCATTTAGCTCCCAAAACAATTAGCGCATAATGTGAAAATAAACAAAAATGGGCGAGTATGCGAGTGGTTACAGGAGATTTAGTACTTAATGAACTAAAACTTTTCTTAAATGAAAAAATATTTTATATTTCTTTAGAAAACAAGCTTAACCTTTTTTTTATCTAAAAACAAATTTAAAAAATTGTTAAATATATAATTTTTCTGTACTTTCTAATTTATAATAAAATCCTGCAAAATACTTTAAAAATTTATTTAAAAATACAAAATATTTATTTGAAATGATAAGCATTTGAAGAAACAATACCAAACAAATCAAAGGATTGTTGTCCGATCTACTGTCATGTGTAGATCGACTTGCGGATGCATTATACGCATCTAATCTCCAGAATCAATAACATTCTTTAACGCGCAAGCTTCATCAACACCTGATAGTAGTTTATCCTGATTTCGGTCTAATGTCACTCTTGATACTTGAATCAATTGGTCGAGAAAACTGACACCACGATCATGTTGTTCATGCAGCAACTCAAATTTTTCATGGTGAAAGCCGCCACATTTCTTGTGAACAACAGAGGATTATTTAGGATATCCATCATAATCGTCTGCTTCAAATGGTAGGTAACCAGATGACAGAAGGAATTAGAGAATTACCACAATAATGACCTTGGTGTTGAATGAGAAGAATCCTGTTCCAAGCTTTCTTCAACAGGTGCACTTCCAGTAGCTATGACAGGAGTACTTTCTGAAGGCTTCTGCGCTTCTGTAATAGATGGATCATTACCCTCTACCTTTTCTGTATTGTTTACGCAATACTGTTGCAGCCATCTATCCATTTCCCAGAGAACATGCATGATGCTCTCTCTAGCAGAATAGCCATGACTCTCAAAGGGAAGAATCACCAAACGACAAAGGGCACCATGGCCTTTCAAAGCATTGAAAAATCGATCCGACTGCAAGGTAAAGAAAAAGATAAGAATCCAAGTGAAGGGAGAAAGTATATTTCTTCAATAAGTAAAGTCAGGTTTGATATGGATCAACGTTACTGGATAAGTAACAGAAAATCACAGAAAACTGCTTTTGCCTTTCATCAATGTCATAATGAATCTTTACAACTTTATATATTACAAGGGAACTCAAAATGGTTTGGCTAAAAGCGAACGATGGACTCAAACTCACCGTCCAAACAATTTAAAGATAAAGGGCATAATTAAGAAGATATGCTTTCAGTTGAACAAGAGTATTTGGCAACATGTAAGCTCACACAGAAAAACAACTTTAACAATTTGGCAAATTTGAACTTTATGAAAGTTAAAGTTCTCGTTAAATAGGCGTTATTTATGCAAGCTTCATGAGACACAAATATCCTTACACAAATCATCCATTTGATTTTAGAATTATGTACATCATATAAAGTGCACTTTTTGGAAGGAAAAAATAAAGGATAAACGTTGTACAATATATTACTACTTCAGCAGATTACAAACTAGAGACTCTACCTTTGCTTGTGAAGCCTTTATGAGGAGAAAAGTGGTATACTGAACATCAACAAAATGAAAAAAGAAAGAATCTTTTACTACCTGCATTGTCAGTGTCCCTGAGTTGTTATCCTCTTCGCCATGAATTAGTAAAATCGGCTTCTTAATTTTGTTAGCTGACATGAATGGGCTCATTGCAACATAAGTATCAGTGGCCTCCCAAAGTGTTCTGTCTTCGTTCTGATACAAAACAAGAAAGTAGAAAGTTTCAATCAGTGGTCATCCCAGCATAAGAGAAGAAGAAAATTGGAGGATTCTGCCAGAAATGGCTACAAAACATGGATGTGTGAGAGGACTTGTTAGATGGCTACAAAGCTAAAAAGACAGTAAGAAAATGAAAGGTTGACTTGATTCAACCTGGAAGCCAAAAGGTGTCAATGTTCTGTTGTAAGCTCCTGAGCGAGCAATTCCACAACAGAAAAGATGTGGAGCGTGTGCAAGAATGTTAGCAGTCATAAATGCACCGTAAGAATGGCCGCCGACAGCTATTTTGTTAGGATGAGCCACCTAAAACATCAAGTTGGTCAGACAGAAGCACACTGAAAGCAAAACAGCAACACAGGGTTGAATAGGAAGACAAAGAAGATTACTCCTCTCCGTATAACTTCCTCCACTGCAGCCTCTGCACTGGCAACCAACTGCTCGACATACCTGTAGGAGGGAAAAAAGAAAGAAAAAGAAAAAAGAAACTTGAGTTGTAAATGAAGGAAAAGGAAGAAGAACACAATAGAGCTTGTGCTAACAACCTTGCAAAACAAATTAGTGCAATGCCAGAAGGTACCCTTTCTTGAAGAACTTGAATCACTAGACTCCATCATAAAATATTTTAATTCTCCTGCTGTGTTTAAAACCCTCCTAAGAATGTTAAAGATAATGTCTATAAACTTAGACAACTTCCACATTCTCAAGATTGAATGTTTTTAATCCCAAATTTTAGCTTCCACAGATGTAACCCAAATTTTATGTATGTCTCAAACAACCTATCCAGACTGGATTTGTTTCTTCTATAGTTCAACACTTCACTCCATCATAAACTACACTCAGGATAAATATCAAGCAGGAAGAAACTGGATTTCTACAATAATACTATGTCGCACTTCAAAATTTTTTGCCATGCCATTTGCATCAGAATTGTCAGGAAAATTATTTTGGTTTTTACATAGACTTATGGCTTAGTCCTTTGTTTAGTATCCGAAAGCAAACTTGCATTGAAAGTGACGTTTTCAAGTCTCACGCATAGTGCTTTTTCATGATTAGAAACATAGAACATAGGATAACATCTAAGAAAGCATTGACAAATACCTGTCATTTGCTTCTTCATCACCCTCCCCTATTATTGGAATGGTTGG
Source organism: Acanthochlamys bracteata (assembly GCA_019914995.1). Lineage (NCBI taxonomy): Eukaryota > Viridiplantae > Streptophyta > Magnoliopsida > Pandanales > Velloziaceae > Acanthochlamys > Acanthochlamys bracteata. The sequence continues at coordinate 4,333,587 of CM034133.1, forward strand.
GCCAGCTAAAATAGAAAATCTGCATAGTAAAGTTGACAGACTGTTAAAAGCAACACAAGGACAAGTATATGATGAAGAAAAGGTTTTTGGTATATTTCAAGATCATAACAATTTGTATAAACTATTTTCAAGTGTAATCTAAGCAGAACTGAAGGAGGCAGGCTCATTATGAACAATTATAAACTTAAGAGATGAGTGTTTTACCCTCTAGCCAACCACAGAAGTGCTGATGTTGGCCCAATTCCAGCGAACTCATTAGGAGAACCACGAACTTGTCCTGCTGCATCTTTGCTTTTGAACTCTCCAGGATATGACCAGAAAAGACATGGAAGAGGTCCATCCTTTGATGGAACATAACCTGGAGGTAAGTAAAGTGTGGCAGTAAGTTGAACACCATCCTTCCTTTGATATTTGATCATCTCCTTTTGTAGCGATGCGAGCTGGGGGTATGGATGGGGAAAGTTTGTAAGCTGAACAGATTTTTTATCCGGCCACCTCAGTATCAAATATTGTGTATTTTCTGTTTTTGACTCTTTGGAAGTTAGCACTTTCAGTTGATCGATGGCCAGTTCACTATCAACTTGATCAGACATCAAAGCTACAACAGTTTCGTAATACTTTTCCTTGTCACTCTCCCATATTCGTTCTTTGTTTCCGGAATCTCTGGTAAAAAGTTGTTTTAGATTCTTAAATTAATTGCAAATAAAGCGCTCTATATGACGGAGAGGAGAATGAACGACCTAAACACTCACATTTCAAACAAATCAAGGAAAGGGACATCTCCTTCAGGTGTTGCACCCCTCCCATTGAGTAATATATAAGTTCCTTCATCATGTTTTTTGACCTTTGCAATAACATAGGTTCCAGTCTGTGTTCTGCGCATCATTGGCGAGCCTGGGTCAGAATAGACATCCTCTGATGATCGATCAAATAAGATTTGTGGTTTGACATCCTTGTTTCCAGGAGCAATAACCCAAGTTCTTGTTCGGCGTGTTTTATACCAAGATTCATAAACTAAAGCAAGTGAATCATCACACCATGAGATACCCCTATAGAACAAAAAATATCTGAAAATCAGAATATTACCCAGGAATCATCAGAAGGATGACAAAATACAGAAGAAATAGATGTCTAAATATAGTAGTAATAGATGGGTCTGAAACAACTCGTGACCTTATCCTCAGACATGCATTATGGTTAAATGCACTATAGGAGATAAGACGTCTCAAAAGGAATTGAATAACTACATCTTACCCATATCGAAGGTCAAGTTTGTGCAAAACCTCAGGTTCACCATTTAGATGCTCAGCTGGCTCTGTGTAAATTACATCACGTGGAGAAACTTCCACTTTAGCATCGCCTCCATCTTGAGTCTCTACCCTGCAAAATCAGCGTGAAGGTAACTCCAAGGTATTCAAAACCCAAATGCTGCAGCACTTCAACATAGGCACCCATCGCCTCTTAGATAATATGTTTATAAACTTTTTGGCATTTATTTCACATAAGTACTTTGCGTTGATAGCAGGATATCAAGTATTCAGATTGCAAACAAAAAGTGGTAGGTGGCACATAACAATAAAGTCACCAGCATTGTATTAGTACATATCATCACAGTATCCCACACATATTGCAAATTAAGCAAGTGATAGAATTTGATGTTACCAGTAGAGTGTTGACAGCTTGTCTGGCCTCCAATTAATCGAACGTTTTCCTTTGCGCACACTATTGATAGCAATAGGGATATCTTCAGCGAGAGGCAAATCATAAAGTTCTCTGACAAAATTTCCATTGTTTCTCCATAGGTCAACTTTCTTTGGGAACCTTCCACAAGGCACAATAAAAGAATATGGCCGATGGATGGAAGTAATTAATATGTACTTCTGGTCTGGGGATGGGTCCAATGATGTATATACAGCAGGAGGGCCAACTGATTTCATGGTCCCATCCAAGGAAACCAACACCAGTTGACTGGTGGCATAATAGTCAAACAAATCTTCGTCATAGGCATCTTTCAGCAGATCTTGGAATGTCCTCACTTGTACTACATTCTGCTGTTCATTTGATTGAATTTTCGGACTAGCAGGAACTAATGGCTTATTCGGCGGAGATCCACGAGAAAGAGGTATGGTGCAGACCAGCAATGTAGAATCATCAACCCAGACAAAGCTACAGGAGCATAAACAGATAATTGCTAACATCATAGACATATATTAGAACCACCAAAAGGTAATAATAAAAGAAACATACTTATCAAATATTGCGTTTAAGAACACATCCGGTGACTGGAAAAGTGGTCTCGCTTTCCCCGTCTCTACATCAGCAACCCACAGTTTGAGTTTGCTGCCATTATTGTCATCCTAATTACAACGATAACAAGTAAGCAAACTCAAAAGACTAAGGAACTTCAAGCGTAAATTTAATTAAAGTAGGATATAAAACCTCATCAGTTCGAATGCTGAAAGACAAATGGCGACCATCTCTTGACCTTAATAAGGACAAGAACATTGTTAGTATTAGATAATGCAATAGTATAATGGTACAAGACTTGGTTTAACTTAAAAATAAAGAAGGAAACTGCAAGTGATGCAAGTATTGCTGACAATATATCATATGAACCTAAGAAATCCTCAAAACTTTGAACTTAGCTAAAAGTTGCTCTTTCTCGATGTGCTTGAAACGGGCATGTAACTTTAGCTTTCTAAATTTTTAAACAAAAGAACCCTAAAGATTAAAAAAATATCATGGACAAGAATATGCTGCATTTGATAGAACATATGCATTCAAAGTATAGTTTCCTGTCATAGTAACACAACAAGCTAGGATAGTTTTGTCAATCTGCAGAGCCGGTACTTTATAGATAGGATGACTCCAAAAAAGAAAAGCAATTGCTCTATGTACTTTGATTTGGATACTTAATACATGGAGCAAGAACCATTTCTGCTATTGGGAATATTATTCCAACATTGTAACTAATACTACCAGCAAAACTATACAGAGGCCTTGACGATTCAAAAAATATGATCTATGTAAAACATTACCAGCTAACAAAGTTGATCTTAGCACCTTCAGGGTAGCCATGCACCTCTTTCTCTGGCCCTAGTGTACAATCATCCAACAAGGGATGTATCCCTATACCAGTGTAAAAGGACCTGTAGAGAGAGAAAAAATTACACATAATAAAAACACGAGTATTTATAGCATAAATAACATATCCACTAACTGTAACAACTCTCATCTGCTAGCTTCAACTTCAAAGTTCATCTATCTTTTAACATGGTATTGAAAGCCAATGCACATGTCCAAGATCTTCTTGTGGAAGTATGCAGTATTTAGCCTTGTACAAAATGTAATTCTTATGCAGAACAAAAATGTGCTTTGTTTAAGCATCAACCTAGTCGATGTTTCTGAGTAAGGAAACACAACTAAGATAATGGGTCTCATCAATCATCTTAAGTTCTTCAAATATTTCATAGTAAAAATTTTCCCATCAACCTAAACAAATGTGACAAAGTAGCTCCCTTGAACCTCACATTCTACTTCGTGAATTGCTGCTACCATCAATTCTCACACCAGCGAGCTTTTCCTCTGGTCTAGCAAGCTCTTGAAGTGGAGGAAGAGATCTTCGCTTCAAAAAGAGGATTTTATCTCTCTGAGGAGAAAATGACAATACTGGAAGTGGTGGTGCATCGACAATATCTTGAATTTCCTTTGGAGGAAACCGGTATCCTAAATCTGACGAGAAGTTATCTGCATATCAGTAGAAAATGATATAAAAATCATGATCCCAAAAGGTTGAAGTCAGAGTAGAAGTATAGAAACTTCTCGAAAGGAACACCTTTAAGAAAAAAACAAGCATACAAAAGTAGTTTAAATATGTGTTAGTTACTGTGGGGTGCCTCTCATTGTTGTTCTAAATATGCTTCGCAATTAGCTAGTTGAATAACCTGCTCCTTGCAATAACTTAAGCTCTATAAATCAAGTAGTACCATTAGAACAGTCTAGTGAGCCTAGAGACATTTCGTTTAGGCTGATACTGCCAATCTGCCAAATCAAAATTGGTTCAAGTTCCAGCAAAGAAATAACACACACAAAGCTGGCCATGACCCTATTCCGCAGCTCATCATTCCAACTAGTAGGATCACCAATAAAAGGTGGTAATCACATGCGCAATCTGAAAACAACCAATGTTCTGCAAAGCAGGCAGTGCAACTCACATACAACTTATCTCATATGATAACTACTTGTCTACTTCCCACCTTCATCTAAACTATGATCAAAGAGCAGCAACTGTTTGATTCTCGGTAAACACTAACGGGTGCTTGATCAGTACCAAAAGAAGTTGCGTAATATTTAAAGAATCACCATTGTTCTAAAATGGAGAGATCTCGAACAATCCAACTTGTGCATCTATTGAAATACAGCTTAATAACACTAGTCCCTCATGGTAACAGAACCGTAAGGCCAGAAATTGAAACTTGTCTAATCATTCTAAATCATCATCGCCTAATTCAGATCCCAAATTAATAAAACTTCATCACAATCAAAAAAACCAAATTAGAAAACCAATCCAAGAGTACAATTTGACAACAAAATCACTAACAAATTAACCCGAGATAGTGATTACCGTCAGTAGCAGCAGCAGCAGAGGGGTTCGCGCCGCCGTCGGAACTTCTGCTCTCAGAAAAAGAAGAAGAAGCCATTGGAGCAAGCCTGAGAATTCTCCCAGAGTGGCCTGCCTTCATAGGCCTTAAAACAATGTTTCGGCGGAACAATCTACCGCCTGTTGGGCTCGATATAAAGCTCCGACGAAACAATATACCGCCGGGAGATAGAAGCTTGACAGAGCGAGAGAGTGAAGGAGATGGAGGGCAGAGAGGGAATGAGACGGCTCTGTGAAGCAGCTCTAACATTATAAGAAGAAGAAATCAACAAAAGATTCTGTATCTAGACAAATTAATTAACACATCGAGGACAATTGACGAACAGTTATTGGATTGCTTTTCTTGGAGTTTGATAGTTCAAGAAAGATAAATAATGATTTCATTGAGATTTTTGGATAGATAAACCAATGGATGAAAGTTTTCTAAACATTTTTTAGTTGTATTTTTCTTGTGAGGAATGGTTGGATTGTCACTGTACTGTATACATCACAAGTGAAAGGCAAAGCTTGCTTCTTCAGTGTGTATAAAATGAGCTCATAGTGTTGTGGAGTATCCCTCATTTAAAACCATGACCAATTTCATGATAACAACTAGGCGTTTGAAGACGGTATAGTCTTTCCATTACAGGTCATGTACTTCCTAGAGCCATATCAACTTGAGTAGAAAAGCTTCCATATGTACAGCTGCGTGTTGATTTCAATGGACAATATAGAGGCTGCAACTTTATCAACTAATAATTTGCCCTAGCCTCGCAAGAAGAGACAAGTAAGGTGTGTTCTTTACCTGAATCTCGCGTGAAATACTGTAAAAGGCATATACTAAAAAAAAAAGTAACAGCACCGCAACGTTAATTACAAGATGCCGATATTTTTTACGGTATCAGAATATATTCCATCCCTCTAACTTTTCAGAATTCTCATTTCTGGTTTCGTAGTAATCAGATTTTTCATCAGAAGCCTTGTTGCTAAAAATTCCTTCTGAACTAGAAGCATCATCTGAACTCAAGTCCCTGTTGGAAGATTCATAGTCCGTGTTTCCTTCAGACCTGTACAAATCTTCTGAATTAGCCCACTCACTGGCAGACGAGGAGCTTTGATGTCCTTCTGATAGGAAAAGATAATGCAGCCCGCTGACTACATCATACACCATGAGACCTATTCTTCCTCCTACCCAACTTCCTAAATGGCTTCCCATGAAATAACCCAGCTTTCCAAGTGTCTGCTCACCATGATACCCACCAACATACGTCCCAAACAAGGTACCAGACCCCCTCAGAAAGCCTTCTGTCATAGTACCCCCGTAGTATACAGCTTCAAAGAAGTCCCATCCGGAGGAGATGATTGGACCAAGGATGCGTTTAGCCTGCCTAGAAGCCAGCTTTGCAGCTTTAGCTCCAACTTTTTGTGCCTGCTTTGCCGCTTCACTGCTTGACAAGCCCTCCCCCAAGGCTTCAGTCAGGGCTGCCTCCATGGCTCTCTGTCTAACTCTCTCCACATGTGAGCTCCTCATGTTGTAAACATACTGTTTTATGCCAATTTTGACCCCACATGTAAGAGTACCATAACCCATGTCAAAGCAATCCATGAAAGTGAACTTGCCACTCTTTGATGAATCTTCTTCTCCAACGAGTTCTCTGAACTTTTCAGCTGGAAAAGACATTGAAGAAATCAAAATTCGTAATCGGCCAATTAGTCAATCAAAATGATTGTGGAGTATTTCTTCATAATGAAAAAGAAGCAAAGAAAAGAGTAACTCTATCGCAACACCCTAAACAATGCTGAAGCACATTATTTTACCACAGAACAGAACCTCCTTCTATCCTTATGATGTACTGGTGAAAAGAATCTGTTTGATTCTACATTTAAACATGCAACCACCAATACATGACTTCAAATTATTCTATTTGAATTTTATGATTGTGCATGTTTTAGGATATACTCATACATACTATGGCGCTATAGCAAAAGGATGTAGTTATTGGATTATGCCACGCACCAGCAAACATCAGACTGAATAGCCACATAGCTTTTGAAGCAAGACATAAGCCCTCCTTAGCACTTCAAGTATATATATATCTGCAGCACACTTCTTTATTTGAATTATTTTCCTTAAGATATGGAATCATGTTTTTAGTTACTAGTTGAAGTAGACTGGAGTGGAGGGGATTTCACAATCCATGCATAAATGCATGTTGTTAGTACGAGATGCAAACAATGTTTCCATAAAGCATGCATAAATAGACTTGTAGACACCATACTATGATCTGACTGCTAAGATAGGTGGTTATCCAACCTGCAGAAGATGGTACCCTTCCAGAACTCTCTCATTAGAATTTCAAATAAGAGCAGATCATGGAGTGAACACAGTTAATCCAATCACAAACTACCCGAGTGATGAAAGATCCAAAGCAAGCTAGGCCTCACCCTCTACTCATTTATTGCATGTTTAAATGATGACTGATGCAAACCCTTATAATTGATATTGAAAGGACAGTCCATGTTAGTCAATTTACAGTGTTAGTCAATTCTCTGATGCAGCTCAGCTGGATAAACAGCAAAGTTTATGGCAGGGTCATCCCAAATATTAGGTATCCGATCATTCCACTCAGTATCGATCACAAACACCTAGTACTAGTACACAGTCAACTATAGATGCAATACAATGCTAGAGCCAAGTGCGTAGGGTTGCTATATCCAAATCTAACTATGCCTTCCTATGGGTGGTCCTGTTGATCAAAATTCCAAACTTGCCAGATAAGATTCATACAACTTCAACTACTCACTTTAATATCAAATCATGTTACAAGAGAGCTCATTTGTTCACCAAAATTTATGACATTAGTTCAATCAACATTTGTATTTCCTGTTACTATTTCTTTAGGCCGTAGCATTCTTTGAAAACTTCAACTAAGTACTAAACAGAGAGTAATCATTAACTAGTAGGAAATGAGGATGTACAACTGATAGTCTGCTGTCACTCCACACAACTGAAAGGAAAATCAGATGGGCACAAAACCTGTCAATACTCAAGAGATATATTGCCACTCAGGAGAGGTCTCACATAACAGTCCGCAGCTGCATACTAACATGATTATAAGTTGTGGTTCCACTACTTTACCAAGTACCTTGTACTGATCCTAATATGACGACCACAGCTTTGAGGTGCTCAATGTAGAAGGTGCTTTCGTACCAGTTGTTTTGGTCCTAGATTGCTAAGAGCAGTCACTAATTAGTGTATAATACAACAACAGAATATACACTGATAAATTAACAATTAATAACTTAGCTTGCAGCTACTAAAGTTTGGCTCTTTTAGATAGTTCTCAGCTAAATTGTTTTGTAGTGAATATAAACTTGACCTTAATATATACACTCGACCAAACACTAAAGTTTGGGCATGGTCACGAGAATCACCTAACTACAACTCTTCAAGACCACCATCAATTACGTTCGGCCGGAAAGTACTTAGTGCTTTGCATTCAAAGTTAACTATATAAATCGGCGGTCATTGAACTACTTCTTTACTTTTTCATGTCCCATTAAATTGTATCCCCTACTAATTACTACTGTTTTGGCTTCTTACGAATATCAATCATAAGTAGGATGTCTAACTCTACAAACAAAAGTATATAATCTGAATGCAGGCAATAACTAACTAAACCACAAAACAAATGCTCCCATATAGATTCAAGCTCTCGACGCGCCAGAAGCAGAAATTAAGTCTAACAACTAAATTAACTCCAACGAAGGATGAATTGTGAAACATTTCAAATCCATTTCGATCGAAAGAAAAAACGAACAGATCAGCGAGATATTGATAGGAATAAATCTCATACCGGTCATGGAAAGAGCGAGGATCGCTCCAACGAGGATCGCAACCTGCACTCTTCTCTTCCAGATCTCCGCCAACATCTCTCTCGATCGATCGATATAGATCGTTACAATTCCTTCGAGCTGCGGGAGAGAATTGAAGAAAAGACGAAGAGTGAGAAAGTGGAATGAGATCACTGAACGCGTGGAAAGAAAAGTGCTGAGCTTCTCCAAGCCCGATACCGGTTCAACCCGGTTACACGTTATTGAATACGGTTAGACATCGTAAAATCATAGTGATTAATTAAAATACAATAAATTAAATATGTATTCATATTGAAACGCTAAATATTAAAGAAGATAAAACACTATCTATGAAGTTAAAAAATTAAAAAACTTAAAGTATCTAATGGAAAATGAAAAGCCAAAAAATTTAATTAATAGAAAGATCGAATGACAACGATTTAAAATTTTAAAAATTTTTTGAACACACTATATATATATAAAAAGTATTTGTTTGAAGCATCAATCACACCATTCATAATATCAAGTGTGAGAAATAGAAACAAATCATTCTAATGAGAGTTTCTATTTAAAATATAATACAAAAATTTATAATTGCTTTGAATTAGTGATTTTTTGAGACTAGTTTGTCTTTTCGTAGAGTTATTCTTTTTTTTTCCACGTAAATATCTTGTATTTGTTTGCTCTTTTCTCAATTCTCATATTGTTTACGCAAGATCCTTAAGTGTGTTTTATATTTTCCCTATGTCTATAAACAATCGAACACACTCGCTATTTCTAACAAGTGGCATCAGAGCCATTGGTTTGTTGCGATGTCGAGCAAGTATGAGATTGAGAAGTTCAACGAGAGCAACTACACATTGTGGAGAGCAAGACTGTTGATGTTTCTTGCAAAGGAAAACTGTTTGGAAGCATTAGAGAATCGGCCAAGTGATCTTCCGGAGGAAAGATGGCAGAAGATTGAGCGAAATGCTTTGGCACACATTCATCTTACTTTGGCCGATGATATCTTGCTGAGTGTACTGAAAAAGAAGACCGCAAAGGAGGTATAGGAGAAGCTGGAAAAAACTTATGCTAAGAAGTCACCGCAACATGTCATTTTTTAATGAGAAAGAGGTATTTTCTACGCATGTTGGACTTAGCTTCTGCTTCATGGCACTTAAGTTCATTGGAGGTTTTATTTTCTTAATTGACAACGTTGAAAAAAAAGATAGAGAACAATAAATGTGCTTTGATCCTTCAATAGAGCCTTTCCGATTTCTGTGACCATGTAGTGATCAACCACACTAGTACGACTGATTTAGATTCTCTTATTTATGATAAGGTAGCAGTAGCTGTTCTTGAGGAAGAAGATTACCACTAACGTAAACAAGAAATTGTACCTGATAGGCACCAAGCTGAAGCCTTATTAATTGCACAAAATAGCTTGGGTAAAAAATAGAAATTCAATAACGGTTTTGACAAAAGAAGAACAAATGACAAGTGAAGTGTTATACTTATAAAAAGCTTGGGCATTTCAAAAGGAAATGCAAAGCCATGACAAATAAGATTGGAGGTACGGATCCCTCGAAGTCCCTTACTTATGTGGCGTACAACTCTAATAATTGTGAGACTCTAGTGGGAGAGACGGTGGTTGCGTTCAAACTCTCAGATGACTGAATTTTGGACTCGGAAGCATCCTGGCACATGACTTCTAAAAGAGATTTGTTTCATCACTATAAATTTATTTCTGTAGGTGCCGTGCGGATGAGAAATGGACAAAATTCTTGAAATTACTGAAGTAGGTTCCGTCAAATTTAGAGCAAATGATGAAAAGATATGCATTATCAGTAAGGTTCGTCATGTATTTGGTCTTACAAAAGAATTTGTTATCTTTAGAATAACTAAATGACCTAGGCTACAAGACTCGTGTTGGAAGCGGGATTATGGAGGTCATAAAAAACGGACAGAAGATCTTGGAAGCTGAAAAAAAGATTGATTCAAATCTATATAAGGTGCGTGGGGTGATACTAACATACGGAGAAGCTTGTGTTGAATCGAGCAACACTGAGGATATCACGCGAGTGTGGCATCTGAAACTAGAGAATATTTCCAAACGTAGTTTGAAAATCCTCAGTGATCGGAAGCTTCTGCCAGGGTTATCCAACGTAAAGTTACCATTTTGTGAGGGATGTGTCACCGATAAACAGCACCGGATAAAGTTTGGGAGATCAGTTTTCAGAGCCAAAGACAAACTCGACTTGGTTTACTCAGACGTGTGGGAATCACCGCAACTATCTCTTGGTGGTGCTAAATATTTTGTTTCATTTGTGATGATTTTTTTAGGAGAAGTTGTTTGTTCCTAATCCGAAGGAAGTCGAAAGTCTTTGAAGTGTTTAACTTCTTCAAAGCCCGGGTGGAACTTAATTCCAGCAGCATGATCAAGTGCCTTAGATCGGACAATGGTGCAAAATTTGTTACTTTCTTAGCACAAAAAGGGATAAAAAGACAGTCAACGGTGGCTTACACGACTCAGTAGAATGGAGTAGCTGAGCGATTTAATCGAACACTAGCTGAGCGGGTGCGTGCTATGCTAAAAGGGTCTGGTCTGCCACATTTTGAGCAGAAGCAGTCAAAACTGTTTGCTATGTGTTGAATCATATTCCTTCTACTGCTATTGATTTAAAATTTTTAATGAAATTGTGGACTGGTACCACTGTTGATTATTCTCGTTTATATATTTTTTTTTGTCTGATGTATGTGATGTATACTGTCCAGAAAAGAACCAAACTGAATCCAAAGTCCAGGAGATGCCTATTCTTGGAATATGCTGAAGATATTTTGGAGTATTATTTATGAGATCCCACTGTCCATAAAGTTATCTTCAGTATGGATGTCATCTTTGTGGAGAATCAGTTGCAAAGAGTGACTGATGGCGATAATGCAAGGGAGAATGAGGCATCATTTTCAGTGATGACCACATCGGTACTGAAGGAGAATGATGAAGACGATCTTAATCTGGAGTATATACTAGCGGATGAGCACATAAAAGAGGATGGAGTTTCTAGGCCTACGTCTCTTAAGTGTTCAACTCGCAAGAAAAAGACACCTGAGAGATATGAGGACTATTTTATGGAGTCATCTCAATCTGTATATTGCTTATTCACAGAGAAAGGAGAGCTATCTTCTCTTAAAGAAGCGCTGAAAAGTGCGGACTTGTCTTTGCGGATTGAAGCTATGCAGAAGAGCTTGAAGAGCTTGAAGCGCTTCATAAAAATAGGACATAAAAGCTATTGGTATCTCTGCCCCAAGGCCGTAAGGCTATTAGAAATAAATGTGTCTACAAAATCAAGTGAGACAGCAATGATTAGTAGAACGGTACCGTGCTCGGCTGGTGGTGAAAGGCTACGCACAGAAAGAAGAGATCAACTTTTATAATTTCTTCGCTCCAGTGGTACGTTTGACAACTATTCATGTGGTTTTATCACCATATGCATCATCGAATTTTCATCTTGAACAGCTCGATGTGATGACGGTGTTCTTATACGAAGAGCTGGAAGAGAAGATATATATGATCCAGCCAGAAAATTTTACGTTGAAAGATAAGGAGAATCTGATTTGTTAGTTGGCTAAACTCTTTATTGGTTTAAGCAAGCACCGCAGTGTTGGTATAAGAGATTTAATTCTTGTATCGGAAGCCTTGGATACAGCAAGCTTGTCTCAGACTTTTGTGTGTACAATAAGAGATTTGAGAAAGATGAGTGTGTCATCTTGCTTATGTATATGGATAATATGCTTGTAACAGGTTAAAGTATGAATCGCATTCAACAATTGAAGGCTCAACTGACTAGTGAATTCAATACCAAGAATTTGGGGCCGGCAAATAGAATCCTAAAGATGCAGATATGGCGAGATAGAGGTAATAGAAAGATTCGACTGTTTCAGACTAGTTATCTGAGAAAAATATTGGAGCGGTTCAATATGTATGGTGGTAAGCCGATGTCTACCCTATTTTCTATTAATCTCAAACTATCCTCTTTATTATCCCCTAGCCAGGACCAAGAGATAATAGAAATGTCTCGGGTACCATATGCATCATCAGTGGAAAGCAATGTATGCCATGATTTACATTCGAACTGACATTGCATATGAAGTGGGAATGGTAAGTAGATTCATTGCATGTCCTGATATTAAGCATTAAAATGCGAAAAAAAAATCTTCCGGTATATGAAAGGAACCTTAAATGCTACATTGTATTACAAAGAATCTAACTTTATTGTCAAAGAATTTGTTGATGCATACTACGCAGGTGATTTGGATAGGAGAAAATCTACCTCTGGTAATGTGTTTATTCTTGCAGATGGTGCTGTCAATTGGTGCTCTAAACTGCAGTACGTGGTAACTCTGTCTACAACAGAAGCTGAATACATGGCAGCAACACAGACATGGTAGGAAGGAGTCTGGATGAAGAAATTGTTAGGAGAACTTTGGCAAAAATATGAGACTTTGTTTTGTGATAGCCTAAGTGCATTGCATCTTGTAAGAAATTTAGCACTTTATTTCATAACAAAACACATAGATATTCAGTATCATTATGTATCGAAGGTGGTTTTCAGTTGAGCATTGATATGCTCAAAATTTCTACCAAAGAAAATCATGCGGATGCCTTAACTAGGATGGTAACCCTTGGTAAGTTTTTATTTTATAGATCTCTATATGGAATCACAATGGAGAACTATTGGATGTGACAAGAAATCCAAAAAGAAATCGCTTCAAGATAGCAATGGAATCGAGAAAAGATAGGCAACGGTATGAGGTAAAGGAAGTTAGCTAGCATGCGTACTAGTCCTGCTCCTCTCAGTCGTACCTATTTTTAATGTCATCGAATTTTGACACTTACGTATCGGTTTCTTGTTATTTTTGAATTGTAATTTACAAAGTGTCTTTAAGTGGAAGATTTGTTAGACATTGTAAAGTCACTATACAAATTAGTGATTAATTAAAATGCAACAAATTAAATATGCATTCATGTTGAAATGTTAAAGGTTAAGAAAGATATAACATTACCTATGAAGTTGAAAGTTTTAAAAAACTTGAAACATCTAATAGAAGATGGAAAGCCAAAGGACTCAATTAATGGGAAGATTGAATGATAACGGCTTGAAAATTCAAGAGTCTTCTTGGACACACTATATATATGGGCAAGAAGTATTTGTTTGAAACATCAATCACATCATTCACAACTCAAGTGTGAGAAATAGAGGCAAAACATTCTAGTAAGAGTTTCCACTTAAAGTGTAACACAAAAATTTATAATTGTTTTGAGTTAGTGACTTCTTTCAAGCTAGTTTGCCTTTCCGTAGGATTTTTTCTCATTTTTTTCCACGTAAATCTTTCATCTTTGTGTTTGTTTTGCTCTTTTCTCAATTCTCGTATTGCTTATGCAAAATCTTTAAATGTGTTTTATATTTTCGCTGTATTTATCAACAACTGAACACACTCGCTATTTCTAACAGATACTAATCCCTCTTATCAAACCTGAATACGATCAAAGTTCAGGCGATGTTAAGAAAATCCAATCTTCACTGTATGCAAATTGTATATACATATCTGCATTATTAAATAGCTCACCTAGCCATGTTTGGTATTGTTCACGGATATTTTTTCAACTTCTCATTTTTAAAAAATTCTTCCACAATGTTATTAACTTCTTTTCAAAAGAATATCAATAAATTATATATATTGATAAGGTACATCATTTTTTATACGCACATCAGTGCGGTTGATACAAAGATTTAAATTTGATATTCACGATAAGATCTGAATAATTATGAGTTGTGAATATATTGACCGAATTTTAGCTTTATTGGATTACAGATCATCTTTAATACTTCTTGATCAAAATGATAAAAAAATAACATATATTTTTTTTATAATTTTCTTATTATCCTGATCAAAAATTTGAATAAAGATTTATTTTTAATCTAATTGAGCTCTCGATTCTTTTAGAAGTGGGCCAGCAATTCGTATTGAGTTTGATCAAATAAATTCTTACTTGGACATCATCTTTAGACTCTTTTGCTATTAATATAGTCTAGCATAATTTGAAAATTCAATAAATATCAACCATCGTATCAACTTTATTTTAGTACCCGCATACCAATATTATCTAATTAGTTTATTGAATGTCTCGACGTACATATCCACCACAATGGCATACATTAATTATATGAGAGATATGAGCGTGAAGAATATCATTTTATCCAGTTTTTTAGAGATATCTCATTATTGGAATATTTGTTGCGTACTCTTAATCCACAGCGTGAGAGTTGAAGAATTTCAAATGAGTTGATCGGGAGAGTTCCAATCACCAGGGCGAAAATTTGTCTTTGAATAGGTGGAAGTGGCTTGGTGAGGAGTATTGCTGGAGTGATGGAAGAATAATCACGGTTGGAGCTAAACGGGAATTGAAAATTAAGTGTAGGAATCACGGAGGAAACTAATTGAAATAAGAAAATTTAAATTTTGAACAATGTTCGCCAAGTGCATGCTTTTGTATTGAAAATGACGTGTTTGCCTCTTGGAGACTAAGTTTTAAAATTTTGGGATGAAAAATTTTAGAAGTTTGCTAAGAGGGGATGAAGTTTAGAAGCGCAAATGTGTGATCCTTAATCAAACGCTTTTGACCTAAGCACCACGCACATTGCCACAGTGCCTCTGTTCGAGCCATATATATAGCCGTGCGATGAATGGGCTGCTAGTTGGTAACCAAGCAGGTTCAGTGTTTTCTTTGTTTAACACCGTCAATGATCCCAACTGGTCCACCAAAATGATGTTGTTGAGCATTGCTACCGTAGAACAACACAACTACCACGTGGCAAGATCGCCATCGTTTGTTATACACTCGTGCCACGCGGCATCCATTTGTGCTCAGCATCCGTGACGGCACCATCGATATTTAAGTCTTCAAGCATTAGCTAGTAAGCTTTTCTGGGAACGTTTTGGGAGTGTTTTTCAAATAAAATTTTTATAAATGAAAAATATTTTTATCCTATTTCAAAAAATAAACTTTATTTTTTATTAAAAAATAATTAAAATAATTAATAATACAATTTTATAACATATAATCTTTTTATAATTTCTATATTTTTAATTAAATTTATATAATATTATATAGTATTTATTAGAAAATATAAAATAAATAGAATTTTTGAAATAGAATGGAATGTCAAACGTTCCCTCTGTCCATGTTCCCGTTGTACCGTTTTATCAATTTCCGTGAAGAACATTTCAAGTTTTTGAATGTTCCGTGTGTATTTCTTTTTGAATTTTTATTGTGCTTTTTGGTATTTATTTTTTTACTGGATCACTGAAAGCATGCTCTTTATGGAAAAATCTTCAAAAATCTACTCAAGCAGAACAAAGTTTTGGTTTACTGTTAATTTACTATTAAAATGAAAAATTTTTGAGATTCTGATTTAGTCTCGATAAAAAACTGCAAAAATGTTACTGTTGTTTTCACACTTTCGAGGTTCTCTGTTATATTACTTCCGCTTATACCACTGTTCTGTAGAAGGCAACTACCTCAGTTGCATCTCATAATGATTTGATAAGACTGTCATATGGCGCCGGTTGTTTTTTTGCACTTGCACCCGTCGTAGTCTATATTCACTCAATTTTTTGGAGCTGACGGATTTTGACCACGTGCATTTTTCTCTAAAAGAAAACTGCATAGTTATCTTCATGTTGATGTTCTAAGCTTCTAGATCTTTAAAGTTTCAAACCTATTAAGGAACAAAAACATGAAAAATGTGCATGATTTCCGTTCATATTTCAGAATAAGAAATATGTTCAGGTATGCAAACATGAGATACATAAGCAGACTTAGAACCAAGTAATTTAACTTCTTGGGATATTTTGTTTGATGGACAATTATAGACAAATATTTACCTTAAATATGCCTGTTTGAGTAACATTCATGTCATTCTAGTGGTGGCTTTGACCATTTTTTGGTTGAAAAAAGGATCTATTCTCAAGAAAAATAGATGATTTAGTAATAGCGTGAAATTTTATCAGGAGTAGAGAATCTTGGAGAAGTTGGTTACTGATATTTCAGAGTACGGGAATGGGTTAATAGTTAATTTTGGTCAAAATGTTAAGTGGAATGGCTGATAACTTTCTCAGGTCATGCCAAAGTGATAATGGTCAAGTGCAGTTTACAAAAGGCATTTCGAACTACGTCAAATTATCAAAACCACTATGATTGATGAAACTTTCTTGATGATTCTTATGCTTATCCCTGCAACTAGAGTAGCTTTTGACATCCAAACTAGGTCTAGTATGACAAGAGAGGATGTCGCAATAGTACCTTGTTTGTTTTGTATAACTTGTTCAAATGGAATTTAAGGCTAGAATTTACAAAAGAATATGCTTCCATAGTCACCAAAGAATAAAGTTAATAGATGAAAAGTTGTGGTAGTTTGGACAGTTAAACAAAATGCTAACTCACTTGGTGGAAACCATCTAAAGAGCTAAAATGTAAGTTGTTATCATGTAACTTGTTATTGGCACTACCTTTCTAGCAACAGATTTCTCCTTCCAACTTACTCCGCATAGTCCATCCGTCAATGCGCCTTAGCTTCAAGAATAGCGCCTTAGCTTCAAGAATATTATTCATTCTATTAGAACTGAGCAAGTCACTTATGAAAGGGTGAAAGACTTTTGGAGAACTTGTCATCTATTCATTCTGCACTCTGATTACTTCATCTAAACAGTGACTTTTATCTTGGTGGTCTAATTAATTTTGTTGTATTGGAGTCCTGCTCCTGAAATGTGCAGGGCCAGGATTACATATTTGTTAGGGAGTTTGTACCTTTTGTCACAAGTGTTCTTCTAAAGCAATCAGATGCTAAATCAGATATGGAGGTCGTGTTGAGTGGTGTTGCTTCTCTGAATGATGAACTCTCTTGGTTCAAGAAAGAAGCTTCTTAGTGGGATGTGATCTTGATAATGTAAATCCTCAGAACACAAACTTGCAGTACTACAGGTAACTCTTTCTCCTGAGAAAATATGAGGTAATCACAAATGTTAATGAATTGGAGTACATAATCGTTATATATGCATCCATTCTAACTTTTTGCACAGTTTGATTGTCCCTAAGTTGGAATATGCCGTTACCATGGCTGCATTTTGGGCTATTGAGACTCTCTATCACCAAAGCTTTTGTCACTGCTTAGGAAGTGGGAACGAAACACCTGCAGTGCTTATGGATACATGCCAGAGATGGGTAACGAAGGTTTTGGGCAGAACTGCATCTCACTCCAGAAGATTGCAGATAGGTGCTAGAAAAGGCACCTGCTGACATAAGAGCAAAAGGCTGAAGAGGCATTCACCTCTGTCCTAGAACATGAGATACAGTTCTGGAATATGAGCTCCAGTGAATAATAGCAATTATCAGATGTATGTAAATAGATGAGGGGCAAGGACACTTGACAATTTTCTCTTTTTCCCCTCAAATGAAAACTCTCAACACATGCCTATATCAGTAATACCATATGGTTTCTGATTATACTTTGGTGAACGGTCTCTGACTTTTTATTCTATCCTGGTTGCAGTTATCGTTAGGAAATTTTACCAAGAATTGAGGTGCCGTGAGATTGGACTTGAAAGTATTTACATCTTTTCTGCTTATAGTTGGTGAATGATCTCTGACTTATCTAATCTAGTGTCCAGGCGCTTTTAGGAAAGATGTTGGAAGAAGAGTCTCTGCGAGATCATACTTGCCAGTAAGTGCCCTTTTGTTACTATTATTACTGGAAAATGTAGGAAATTAGATAAAGCCTTGTTGGATACGATAGGACAGAACCGTAGGATTTAAAATGTTCTTTCTGTTCTTTGTGTTGGTGATTGGAATTTTTCTGCACCTTACACAATTAATGAGATGAATAATTTCGCTTGTCTAGCAATAATATGTAACATGTTTCTGTTATTTTCTTGGCAAATACAAAGGCTAGTTGGTGCATAGCACAAGTGGGAAACAAGAAATTGCTGGCATGTTGAAGACGAGTAATTCCTCCGCATTCGAACGATTGAATGGAAATATTTGAACACATACATTTGTTTCAAATAGATTTCCTTGCTAGTGAAGACTGAAGACCTTTCCAACAAGACAATGTAATAATACATTTCAATGACCGATACAAAATTCCAACTTTTTGCTTGAAATTTTGTCATTCCAGTTGTTCTTTTCTAGATGAAAGATGGATCCAAGAAGCGGACTTTCATACTGATACTGCTATATGTATAATTCCACAACCACATTCATTTTCAGTTCCTTTCTTCAGTATCCTTCTTGGGCAAAAAAGATCTAGATTCTTGAAGCCATTATAAATATCTGAGATTCGAACAGACGTGTCATCATCTCTCTGGTTAGCTCGTGATAAGAAATGTGTGCACTCCAAACATTTTCAATTCAAATAAATTAGACTTGCTTCTCATGATCGTTAACTCCTTATACATACAAACTCAAATCACCTAAGCTCAAGGCAAAGTTCCAGAACAAAGTAAGACTAACATACATCGCAATGGCTACATCTTTAGCTAATGCTAGCATCTACAGTGCTGGAGTTCTCTCCAGGACTGAAACTGCATCCTCTATAGTTTATGGAAAAACACAACTGCAGTTCCCTCCAAAGGCTACGACTGTTGGCTTAAAGGCTCGGAAAGTTTTCATGCAAAGCTCTCCAGCTACGCCGCCAGACTTATCGGAGAGGGTCGAAAAGAGCATAAAGGAGGCAGAGCAGGCATGCGCCGAGGACTCTAACAGTGGAGAGTGCGCAGCTGCATGGGATGAAGTTGAAGAGCTAAGTGCTACTGCTAGCCACACAAGAGAGAAGCTCAAGGAGAACTCTGATCCACTTGAGAATTACTGCAAGGAAAACCCTGAGACAGACGAGTGCCGTACCTACGAATGAAGTATTGTAGCTGAAGTGAGTTTATACCTGAAATAAGAACTGATTCTACTTGTATGATTAAACAATTGTATTACGATAGGTGTTTTATAGTTTCTCAGTTCTATATATTGGAGCTTTTGTACAATAGCCACAAGTAGAAACAACAACAGCTACAAGTAGGAGCAACAACATTTCAGAAAACCAGTCTGGCACCGAACAACAAGTGCAACCAGATTAACAAGCCGCCCCTAGAGCTATCAAAGAGAACACGATGGCTGCCTTTTTGGTCGTTCTCGTTGAATCAATGTTCACCAACAGTCTCAGAAAGATGAAAACGCTACAGAAGATCATGCATCTTCTGAAGAAAGCATTCAGGATAAGATTACTACTGATTACAGATGTAATTCTGTAAACTACTGATTGCAGATGTAATTCTGTAAACCATCTTTATGTATCCTTTTGATCAACCATAACCAGTAGCAGATTAGGGAGACCGAGGCAAGCTTAAAGGAAAGATGCGCTAACTAGAATCTTCAGACAATCCATCAGAGAACAAGATCTTTGCATTTCATAGCCAATAAAAAGCATGCAACTCCAGAATAACATATTCATCATAAGAATTACTGAAAGATTGTATAAGCTATTAATCTTCATATTTTTCCATTCTGGCTAACCATAAAAGGAGTATGAACATCAACCCAAAATCACACACTTCAACTTCTGATGCCGGAATATAAAGTGAAACAACATATTCCTAATGCCTTAACCGAAAGAAACAATTGCTGGAAGAAATAGCAAAAATATAGAACAGCCCAACTAACCAAGACATCTACCAATTTGCAATTTCCAATCAATCCAAGATGAAGAAGAACGAATGTAACTCAAATAACTATAGTTCTTAACCAAAGAAAATCCTTGAATACTGATACATAATAATGAAGACGAAGGGTGAAACTAATTACAAGAGAAACTCCACACCACATACTGAACTGATATACAAAACTGAAAGCAACATGTTAATGCAAGACACAAACTCCTAAACATTTACTGCAGCAAAAACCGGACCCTGACATTTCATACACTGCAAGACAAGCCGAAGAGAGCCATCATAGTACTACCATCTATCCATTATTCACCACTGTAACAAGTTGGCTGATATAGGAATGGGCATTGCAGGGCAAGGCAGCTGCCATGGCTCCATGAGTTGCTGTGGCATTTCTGGTATATCCATAGCCATTCCATGGCCTTCCTTGAAGATGTACAACACAGAGTTCAATCCTTCAAGTTTTTCCTTCAATTCCATGATCTCTGCCCTCAAAACGGAACTCTCCGCTTTGACATTCATGTAACGCTGGTTGATCATTTCAATCTGCATCAACATCTGCTGGTTCTCGTTCTTCAGCAGGACTGTCTGGTTGATCAGATCATCCAAGTGCTGCTGCTTTCTCATCCGCGATCGCCTCGCTGACTCACGGTTCGACAGCATGCGCTTACGCTTGCGGTCGTCCGTCGGGACACCTGGCTCTCCTTCGGAGCCGGAGGATTGACGGCCCGGAGTCGATGACATTCTTTAAATTCTTTTAACTCTAAACTAAGATTAACCTTACCAAGAAACTCTAACCAGAGACAAAAGTACACCAAGGTTGCTAAGATTTTACAAAGGAAGTTGAAATTCTGAAGATTTACTTATGAGATAACATAAAACCAGTAAAGAAGAACAACTGAGAAAGACTGGAGGAAGCATAACCTAAGGCTTGCGAGATTCATGATATTGAACTATGGAGCATTGAGATCAACCATATACATACAAGATCAATCACAAAACCCACGAAATTTCAGATTTCAAGAAGCTAATTTCTCTGAAACCCAATAACTTCTCAAGAGAAATTGATCCCAATAACCCAATACACCAAAAGTTTGGATCTTGAAGAAGGATTTTAACAAAAGATAAGATTTTGGGATTTGGGTGTTTTAGAATCAATAGATTTACACAACAAGAATAAGAACAGACGCCCCAAACAATTAGATTTTTGGGTTCCAGAGGACAGAGAGAGAAAGAGAGATCAAAGATTTACTCGAAAACATAAACTAAAATTACATAAAAACTTTTAATTTTATCTAAATCTATGATCTAAATAAAGAGAGAAACAAGGAGAAAGAAACTTAACTGGAGAAATAAAGGAGAACAAAGAACGATTGATTGATTAAAAGTCAGATGATTGGAAATCGAACTCGGGAAGGCTAAACACATTCTAAAAATGCTCTACTTATAGATAGAACATAGGGTATTCTGGGAAATGTTCTGAAATTTGGATTAACTTTACTGAATTAAATAATTATTTCTAAAAAGGCTGGTGGAATCTTCCTCGTAGCTGTCTACAGTCAGTTGGTCAAGTGGGTCCCACTGTTACTTTGCGGAAAACGACCGCATAAATTTCAATAGCGATTAGCGAAAATTATGATCACACGGTGTAGATGAAAAGTCTGTGCGGACGACTTGACGGAGTTGGTGATGTGGCGACGAAAGAACACCGAGCGGGGAAAACGTGTGGTGGGCCTGGACCGCCTGGTGGCGGCCAACCGTATTCAAGCTGTGAGAAATTAACGTGTACCATCTTTTTCTTTAACCTTTTTTGTTAAGTTTGCAACATCAAACCCTTACACTAACATTTTGCAAACGTATACCGATCAGTCTTATTGTTGTATTGGTGGGGCTGATACTTGCACACCTTTTTTTTTAACCTGGTCTAAATCGGCTTGGCGAAATGGTTAAACTTCGAAGAAAGTTTACATTTTGTCAAGTCGATGGAATATAAATTTCCAGTCGACCGCAAGGTAATCTTAGACGTTTGATCTAAATTTTTTTATAATGTTTATAAAAAATTTAAATTATTATTATTTTTTAGATGAAAACAATCAAGCTCATTTTTAAAATTTTAACATATTTTTTATTTTATTAAAATATTATTTTATAAGTGCTTTTAAGTGTTATTTTATAGATTTTTATTGAAATCATAGACGGCAGATTCGAATCAAAAATCGATCCGAATTAACTAATCTGCCAACTTAGTTAGTAACACAAACAGTCAATAACAAGCTAATTACAATAACAACTATCAATAAATAATGAAACAAAACATCCATATCTAGTCATAGTTCAAATTACAAAATAACAACAATCATGAACCAATAACAAATACAACCAACATAACACAATATTGATTGTTGTCTCAAGACAGCCATCACAGGCTCACAACTATCCAAAAATTTAGACAGTAAATTCAGTAATTTACAGTTCCACACAGTCCAGAACTAGCACTTGTTTAAAAAGTTTAACATAACTTCATAATGCATAATTTAAATACATAGAATATGGTAACACAAGTTTACATCCAGCCAGTATCTCTTTGCATCCAACAGTCCTAACATCCATCCCAAACATCTTGACTGCAAGGCATCTATCCAGGTTTCCAGCAGTCCCTATCATCTACATATCCAGCATCCAGACATCCAGCAATCCCTAACATCATGATTGATAAAATCCCAATTTAAATCTTAAAATCTTACGATTTTACATCAACAAAACGATCCTATTTAATACAAGATTCTGATCTTACTTCTAATCTGTAAGATCCTGATTTAATCCTAAAATTCTTAAGATCTCGATTTTACTTGCGATCTTACGTTTTCATCTTGTAAAAATTTTCATGAATCAGGAGAGCTCTCGAGGATTTTGAACGAAGTTGGAATAGCTAAAGATAATCAATCGTTCGTTTGTAGTGGGTGGAATTGTGTTTGATTTATTTTGTGAAGAGTTTATTATAGAAGCAAAATACTTCTATATGGTGGTATTTTAGATTATATTTATTCTCTTTATTTTGAAGGGATAAATAGATTGCTTGACACTTAATTAATTGATTACATAATAAATTGAATTTTCTAAATATAGTATAACTATATAAGTGTATATTTATAAAATAACAATATAATCTGTAAAGATATTGTGATAATAAGCTAAATAAATATAAAAAATTATTAATAATATAGTTTATCTGAACAATAAATATGAATATTGTTAATTTATTATATTAAGATAAAATATAAAAAATTTTGTGTTTTTAATTTTCAGCAATTTTAATAAGTACTACATAAAATTTTATAAGTATTAAATAATTTTAATAAAAAAATTATTTATAAGTAAGATCTTATGATCTTACTAATAATTTCGATTTTACGATCCTATACAAGTAAAATGATCTTACATAAAATTTCAATCATGACAATCTTGCCTAACATCTACACATCCAGTTCCATGCATCAAACACCAAGCATCCAGACATCTAGCATCCAGAAATCCAACATTCAAGCATAAGACATACAGGCATCCAGCAACCTCCATCCTTAACATCAGTTCTTAGAATCATTCATAGAACTGATAATGATAACTAAATACATAAAAATGCATATAGGTGCTGGAAACTAAGATAGATATATATACATAAATGAGAATTAAATAATAGTATTCAAATCATACAAGTGAACGGAGATGAAAATCTAGACGGTGCCGAGCAGCGGAGAAGAGAGCGACTTGCCAAAGGAAAATTCGAGAAACAAATGAATTTGATTGAGTGCTTCTGAAGAATCGAGTTAGATTAGGTATTTTCTTCCCAGTTGAACCGCCCGGTCGGTTCAGTGATTTTTCAATTGAATTGGGCGATTCAATTCGGGTAACACTGGTCTGAGGATTGCCGGATTAATTTGCAGACCCGTACATGTTTACCATCCAGGTTGACGATTTTTAAGTCGACTCGGACGGTCCGATTCGGATCTACCAACTATAGTTGGAACTTTCCTCATAAAACTTAGGATCCTATAAAAAAAAATTACAATACATAACTGATGTTTTAACGATATACACGGCAGCATCACCAAAGGAAATATTACGAAAAGTGCGTGCTTTCGAAAATTTACTAAGGTTGGTGTTGAGTTGACGAGGTTTCAAGAAGTTTGCAATTGAGTTTGCAATTAATCAACTCTCAAAGAAACAAAAATATTGAAACACTTTTTTCACTTGGCTGAATTAAGAAGGGTTAGAAAATAAACATTCTCACTAATCCATATTTTTTATATGAGTCTGATTAATAAAGTTGTGCATATAAGTATAGGTGACAAGCACATAACGGCTCAACAAGTCAAAATCGTGAAATCTAAATCGATCTAAATTTGCAAATAACCTGTATATATAATTAACCCGATTGATCTGTGTTAATTAGGACGGGTTCTAGATTGACTCTCGACCTGATCGAACGGGTCATCATAGAGTTTTATTTTTTTTAAAAAAGGAAAATGAAGAACTTACAAGTAATAAAACCAATTCAACCCGATCTAATTTTTTTCTCATCGTCATTGTTCCGTGGCTCAAAATCCTAAATTTGTCACTGCTATGCCGGCTCTACTACTCCGACGGTTTCTCTGAACGTGTTCATCGGAATCCTAGAGTTCACGTTGAGCTCAAGTTCGCCGGAACTAATTTGCATCGCGTTAATGTTGAGCCCGAGTTCAACCAGCGCTACTCTTCTACCTCGAAACCATAGAGCTGCCGTCGCTTCACCAGCTACACTACTACGACCACTTCTCTAAACACGCTCGTCCAAATCCTAGATTTCACGTGGAGCTCGAGTTCTTCAAAACTAATTTGCATCGTGTTCACGTTGAGCTTGAATTCGATTCGCACTGCTGCTCCTGTTCAAAATCCTAGATCTACGGCTGCTCCGTCGGCTTCTCCACTGCTTCGCCAGCACTCATAAGTCATAACCATATAATCTAGTTATTGCTAGATTTTGATTTCCACCGGCTTTGCTATCCACTACTCCTCCGACTACGCTGCTTGGTTGCTCCATAACTCTACTGCTCAGTGCTACCACTAGTTTGATCTATTTGGCTACTTCACTGCTACTATTGCTCTGTTTAGCCGTTACCACTCCATTACTCGGCTGCTCCACTCTACCATTGCACTGCTCAAGTTTCATATGATGGGATATTGTAGATGCACAGTATTGTTTGATTTTTGTTGTTCTTCCTTTATTGAGGTGCTTTTTCAATTAATATTATTGTTGGACGTATTTGCTTGTTAATGCTGGACAGTTTATGTTACCGGCTGTAGTCCACTTCCTGGTACAAGGCCTACAGTGACCATACCGGACGGATGCGGTTATCAACGACCATTAGTAAACAGTTGCGATTGCTAGGCGGAGGAGGTAGCTCTTAAATAGAGACAGCTAATAGCGTTAGAGAAGAAGAAGAAGAAGAGAGATCGCCTGCATCGGAGAGGTGTGCGACCAATATTGTTAGACGAGAGCGCGTTGAAGCCGAACTATCGATGGCGACTTGCTCCATGTTTCCTCTACAGAAGAAATGAATGAAAGACAAAAAGAAAAGCAAGTTTGAAGAAATAAAGGGATATAAATGCGAAAAAAAATCAACAAGTCAACCAAAGCCCGCGAGCTCGATTAGGGTTGCTAGCTGCTCGTCGATGGCGGTTATGAGCAGAAATTGGGGTGGCGAAGGTGAAAAGTAGGATGAAGGAAAGGAGAATGAAGGAATTAAGGCGTAGATAAGAGAGAAACAGGTGAAGATTGCATATTGCTTGAGGTCCGGATCGCTGTTGATCACGAGAGAAGGAGAAAAAAAATTAGAAAAAAAATGAAAGCAAATCAACTTGATAGAAATTTATATATACAGTTATAGTTTCTCCAACTTACCGTGGACAAAATAGTTATTAAATACCGGCAGCAAGTAAAGCCACTCGCGGCTTTTGTCTAAAAGCACCGTATTGATGATTTTATTTTTTTACTATTGAAAGCTGCTCACGGCAGCTAAAAGCCCGTATTATCAAACGGCTTTTCAACTGTATTGTATATTTTTTTAGCTTAAAGTTTGAAAAAAGTACCGCCAAATAGAGACTTAATTATCTATAAATTGGACTCCATTTAGCCTTTTACAAATTTGACCTTTTGCTTATTTTATTCATCTGTGGGAATAAGTTTTGGTACTGGATCTTATATTTTGTATTTCCATTTTTTTGAATATGTAAATTGATAGCTGCTATAACTTTTTATATATTATTTCGTCAAATCTTATACATAAAACTTCAGAGATTCGTTGTGAGCCTAACAGTGGTTGCTGTGAAGAAAAAGGATAACAAAAAGATTTAGAAATCCTAAATAATTTGATTAATTCGAATAAAAAATATATTAGAGAAGCTTAATTTTGAAAAAGCCAGGTTAGAAATTTTTTTTACAGTAATAAGTTATTTTAGTAAAAAAGTCTTTTAAAAAAACATCAATCGTAATTCATTATCAACCATATATTTGAACAGTAAGATTATACTATTTTTCTCCAATAGATACTATTGGTGATTTGAACCTTAGAAACTTTTTTAAAGGAGATGCTCTAACCACTACAATCGCTCCGTCCACTAGGACTATTAATTGGCCACTTAACGGATATTTGCGAGAGTTGTTAGTTTTTTTTTCAAAATTTTATTTTATATTTTTTAATAAAACTTTTAAATATGTTATAAAATATTTTAAAAATTTACATCGTGAAACTTTTATTATTTTTTATAAAAAAAAGACTCATTTAAAAAAATTTAAAATATCTTTTTAAAACAAAATTCCTTTTTAATAAGCACTCCAAATTCTTCTTTAAAAATAGCTGATAGTGTTTATAAAATAACTTTATTTAGAATAAAAATATTTTAAAAGTTTATTAAAAATAAGTTTTTTATTTTAAAAAACTATATATATATAATGATAAAAAATTTTATACTTAAATTAAAAAATTATAAAAATTATTATTAAAGATATAAAATTATTTGAAATAAAATAGAGTTGGAAATGCTGAAGCAAAGGTCTTCTTCAATTGCTATAAGAAAACGGAAAGGTTGGGCACTGCCAAATTTGATGTATATGGGCATATTCAGCAAACGTCCTACAATCTCTTTCAAACTTATTATTATGATTACTTTAATTAATTATTATCTTTTTAAATCATATACACTAAAAGATATTTACGTGATTGCTTACGGCATAAGACCAACGAAGAGCGTTGGGCGGCTGCTGTCAATTTTAATCTTTTTCCTTACCTCATTTATTTAATAATTTTCCGTCAACCACTATCGATTTATTGGACGCATATTCCATTTCTCTTGCTCTGCACTTTATCATGATGCTGTTGATTTTTTTCTCAGCTTCTTTTAGTATTATTATAAAATTTTAGGTTTAATGGCTTCGTGGATTCCCTGCTCTCTCCCTCCCTCACTATCGGTAACTCTTTTGCACGAAAAGAGTTAGCTAAGTTATGATTTGAATTATGGAGCTAAATTTGTTGTTCAGGACGTAGCTATTGAGTTATGCACCAAATTACGAAAGATGAGCTATGATTCGACTCCAACAAGTAAAACTTTAATTGAGTTAAAAGAGTTAACTCAGTCTACTCATATATGCTTAACTCGATAATTTAGCTAAACACAGTCTTCGTAAATCTATATCAATCTATTAACTTCGGAAGTGTGTGGGAGTATTTTTTAAAAATAGTTTTTTCAAATAAAAAATATTTTTATTTTATTTGATAAAAAGTTTTATTTTTTTAAACTAAAAAATAATAATAAATAAGTAATAAATTTTTTTATATTTCTAAAAATTTAAATAAATTTTATAAAATATTATAAAAAATTATTATAAAATATAAAATAAAAATTAAAAAAAGTTTTGAAATACGCACTATCAAACGCATTTTTAAGCTCTACAATAAGGGATCTTCGACCGAATAAATTTTATCGAGCTATTTGTTTTTTTGACTAATGAAAACAAATCCGCCTGAAACAATACATTTCGATCAAACCTGCTGTCGATCATCGGTTCCCTGTTCTATTTCTCCAATGCGGAAAATGAGAGTGCGTTGTTTCGCCGGCCCTACTCTATCCCGGCAGATTTTCTATCTTTATGGAAAACCAAAAATCATCCGTTGTTCTATTTTATATTATTACTAACGTTAATCTAGAAGAACTTCTACTTTCTTTCTATTATTTAGTTTTTTAAGTATTCTTCTTCGTAGTAGCATATATGTAAAGATTATCAAAAAATGCATTCTTTTATGGAATAAACGCAGCATATGTACTATTACCTCTTCAAAAAAAAGGTGTTTGAGTACTTATAAAAATTTTGTTTTTGTAAAATGAAGAATATTTTAAAAAAATTTTCAAAAAGAGTTTTAGTTTTTTTATTAGAAAAATAAAGTTAAAAAATAATATTTTATAATGTAGATTTTTTATACTTCAAAATTAAAAAAATGTAAAATATTTATTGAGAAAATACGAAGCAAAAAATTAGAATAAAAATAGCGTTAAAAAACACTCCAAAACATCTTTTAAGAACATTTCAGTTCTTTGCATGATCCCAAATTGTCAGCCACCACCCAATTAAGGGTGTGTTTGGCTTGTTTTTTAAAAAATCACTTTTTAATTTTTCAACTTCCTATTTTCAAATAAAATTTATAAAATATTTTATAAAAATTATGTAAAATTTTAAAAAGTATAGAAAAATTCTACATTGTAAGATTTTATTATTGCTTATTTTTATTATTTTTTGAGGTAAAAAAGTATAGCTCATTTTTCGAAATAGAATAAAAATACTCTTCATTCCATAAAAATATTTTTCATAAGTACTCCAAATTCTATGCTACTATGCTGCTGTTTCTTTTTAGAGATTGTTTGGAAGTGCTTATCAAGTGCTTTTTATCCCTTAATTTTATTTCACATTTTCTAATAATTTTTATAATATTCTACAAAACTTATTTAACAATTTAGAAAATACAACAAAATTCTATATTGTAAAATCAAAGTATGACATATTTATCGAAATAGGAAAAAAATATCTTTTGTTTTATAAAACTTTTTTTCAAAAGCACTTCCAATGCTCTAAATATGAGTCTGGAACATTATTAGTTTGATTTCCAGTTCAGAATTCCAAAAAAATGTCTTGTTGTAAAGATATCTTATCGGAGGAGTTATAAAATAAGACATCCGAATGATCCGATCCATACGCTACAAAATTCAATTTAATCCAAAGGCTTAAGCCAATGGGGTATGAAACTATCTAATATATTAACCATCTTTTCATCTTATTTTTATTTAATATGAAACTAATCTACTCACTATTTGAACTTAACAATCTCCTCCATAAGAGTAAATCGTCTATATTTTTCTTTATCCGAACATCCTATTACGCACTAAGTACGTCGATCACTCATAATCCTAACCAATGGGCCCCAAGTAATGTTACTGCACACCAAAAGCAAACATTAGATCCCAACTTGCTCCGAATCTTTTTACTCACACATTACAGAAGTCTATATAAGTCACACTGTTCTTAATTTACTTATCATATTACCAACTAAAGCTATAATATATGCCGATTGCTTCAGTTGTGCACTATTCCTGCGCAATAAGAGCCACCTATCAGATTCTAATTTGTTTCGAATTCTTGCTCACACATTGTGAAAAATCATATAAATCACACTGTTCTTAATATGCTCACCCATTATTAGTAAGAACTACTACGTGCATCGAATTTTCAACCAAACTATCGCCTCTGATATTACTATTGAAAAAATATAACATCGGAAGAATTAATTAAAATAAGACATATCAAGAGTCCGTTCTATATATTAAAAAGTCCAATCTAATTAAAAAATTTAAGTTAATAAATTACATAACTCCTAGTATATTAATCTCATATATTTTTATTCAATTTAGAACTAATTAATTCACTCCCCAACCCAACACGTCTACGAACTGAAAGGGAAGGAGCTATTCAAACTTCTCATTAAGTCGGGGCAAAAGGGCCTAATTTCATTTGGGGCAAACCTAATTAAGGTTTAATTTTTTTTAAAATTTTTTTTCTTAGCACGTGAGCCAGCGCCAGGTTAAGTACCTAGTTTTCCCGCCAAACTTACGGGGCTAATTATTTCCCGCGCTGCCTTTCCCGCTCGAAAACCCTAACCCCATCAATTCCCAACAGTCTCTTTTTCTTTTTCATCTGCAGCAATGAAGAATCAGGACTTCGCTGGTGACAAAGGTAAGTGAGATTTCTCTATCTCGATCTATTAAACATCCATTGCTGCTGTTCTGAAATCATTGATTCGAGTTCTGATTCAATTCCAATTCAGCCCTAGCTCGTGATTTCCTCACCAATTTCGTCGATGCCCATGGCGAAACCAAGTACCGTAAGATCCTTGTAAGTTCAAACACAAAAATCCTCAATTATTTAATTTTTCATTAAATTAGCGGTCCTAATTACTTTAGATTTTTTTGTTCTCTAGCAAGATGTTGCCAATCGCAAGTACCGCTCCGTGCAGATTGAGCTTGACGATCTGTTCAATGTAAAATCACTCATTACTCTTCATTATGTGTATAGATGAATTATTATGTTTACATTTTTTGATAATTTTTGGGTGAAATTCAGTACAAGGATTTGGATGAGGAGTTTCTACAGCGGGTCACGGAGAACACGAGGCGGTACATCACTATCTTCGCGGAGGCTGTGGATGAGCTCATGCCGGAGCAAAATGAGCATTTTGCAGTTGAGGAAGACCAAGACATTTTGATGACTCAACGTGCTGATGATAGAGCAGACAATCCTGACAACAATAATGATCCATTACACAAAATGCCAGCGGAGATTAGGCGCTTCTTGTTAGTACATTAAGAATTTGTTTATAAGTTTTGGTTATTTTTGCCATTGGAAGGATCTCAAGATATAAATTTTTATGTTTTATTTTTATAATATGCATGACTTTTGCGATTTCTTGACAGCACTGTTCACTGTTTTTGTTAAAATTGTCAATTTCCTGCAGTGAAGTCTACATAAAGGCTTTCTCCAAGGGAACACCACTTACTATACGCCAAGTTAAAGCATCTAATATTGGTCAGCTCGTAAAAATATCTGGGATTGTTACCCGTTGTTCTGATGTCAAACCTCTAATGCAAGTTGCTGTCTACACATGCGAAGATTGTGGCTTTGAGATTTACCAGGTAATGGAGGTTTTATGTCTTTCTAGGCTCTGTACATTGTTCTGTCATCAAATTTTTACTAATGTTGTGCTAATTTCTGCATCTTGACTGATTAAACAATGAAATCCAAGCAAATGTCTTCTATTACTTTGGTTAAGTTTGTAAGGACTTCATAATGCTTCAGTTCATTCTTCTGGTTGCAAATCCCCTTAGTTAACCTACCTAAGAATGCAAATGAAATTCTCATCACTTCAGCTGACAAATACTTATGATGGTCTTGCTATTTTAAGGATATTTACTTGCTGTTTTAGGAAATTGATGCATGTAGGGATTTCTCTGCTTGTTGAAATGATCCCCCTATAATCCTCTGGCATACTGAACAGAATAATTGCTTAGGTTCCATGTTCTGTAAAACATTTCTTATAGATCTAATGTTTCCTTCATCATGCAATCATTTCAAGGAAGTAACAGCTCGAATATTTATGCCCTTGTTCGAGTGTCCATCTGCACGTTGCAAGACTAATAGGGTTAAGGGAAATCTTATCCTTCAGCTCAGAGCGTCAAAGTTTCTAAGATTTCAAGAGGTAAATTGCAACTTTTTTTAGTCTAAAAATTCAATGATTCTACTTTTATCATTTACCTGTCAATCAAGCTCACTGGTAGAATTCAGTAAGAAGCACTTTTGGGCAAACCATATAAATGAATCTCTACTTTAAAATCATGTCCAGCATGCTTTATTCGGATTGTGTCTGCATATCCATTGGTTCTCTTTTATTGAATATCCTTTAAGGTTGTTCTGATAATATTATTGTAGGCCAAGATGCAAGAGTTAG
Source organism: Acanthochlamys bracteata (assembly GCA_019914995.1). NCBI lineage: Eukaryota > Viridiplantae > Streptophyta > Magnoliopsida > Pandanales > Velloziaceae > Acanthochlamys > Acanthochlamys bracteata. Next base: position 4,365,918 of record CM034133.1, read on the forward strand.
CAGAGCATGTTCCTAAAGGTCATATTCCACGTTCAATGACAGTGCATCTTAGGGGTGAACTTACGAGGAAGGTAATGAATCACAAACATGTGCCATCTTTTTCACTCCATTCTTCAGGGATGCATTGAACTCTACTATATAAGTGATGGAAGTATTCGCGTCAAGGATGAAGTTACTGTTTTCTTTGACTCATAGCTGATGTTGGTACTGCTATCTTTTATATTATTAATGTATAGAATGGTATCTTTTATGTTAGAGTTCCCTTTGTTTTTGCTTTATTATTAATCATTTTCCTAACATTCACGTGTTTCGCCTTGGATCAGGTTGCTCCAGGAGATATCATTGAGCTTTCAGGGATATTTCTTCCAATTCCTTACACAGGATTCAGAGCATTGCGTGCCGGGTTGGTCGCAGATACTTTTCTGGAGGCTATGTCAGTCACCCATTTCAAGAAAAAATATGAAGAGTAAGAATCTATATTGACCCCATTTACTTGCTGTTACAGATGCAGCATTTATGTTTCTTGGAAACAATTATCCTCTTGTTCCTTAGTACATACAAAAGGTGTGCCTTGCAACTCCAACAATTCTATTCTTACTGATTTGACAATAAAATTTAAGAAACTGGAACTAAACCAAAGGAGTACTGGTTCCTTAAGGTTTCAGGTTCTTCATGCACCACATGGTTATACTGTATGCTTAACAAGAAGGATACACTATGGAGTCGAAGAAAAATTTTGAAGTGCATAATTTGGGCTTTTATTAACAAATAACATTTTTTTGCTAGATGTGAATCTTGACTATGAGAGCCTTTTGATGATATCACCCTGTTGATACAGCTCATGTAATTGATGCAGAAGATAAAATGGTGAATTCTTGTATGTTTGTCTGAATGTGGACACTATGCAGATATGAACTTAAAGGTGATGAGCAGGAGCAAATTGAACGCCTAGCTGAAGATGGTGATATATATAATAAGCTATCTCGCTCATTAGCGCCAGAAATCTTTGGTCATGAAGATGTAAAAAAAGCTCTTCTACTATTGCTAGTTGGAGCTCCTCACCGGAAGCTTTCTGATGGTATGAAGGTCCGTAATGCAGCCATTCCTTTCTTATCACCAGTGTTGAAAATCTAGTATATTGTGGAGCACCTCTTTTGTTTCTTTGGGCATTTAAAGGTTCAAAACCATCTTAGAGTTATTTGATGATTGGTTGGAGTTCTGAAATGCCAGTAGTTCATAAGGATAAATGGTAATTATCCCTGACTACCTGAAGTTAAGATAAAAGTTTATATGAGAATAGTCCTATCACCTATGTTGTATACTTGTAGGAATGATATTTTCCTCATAGTAAAAAAGAAAGGTTTACTCAGTGAGTCACTGTAGGACTCTTATGAAATAAATTCACTACTCCATTCAATCCCATCTTCAGATTAGAGGAGATCTACATCTCTGTCTAATGGGAGATCCAGGTGTTGCAAAAAGTCAGCTTCTAAAACACATAATCAATGTCGCCCCAAGGGGAGTTTACACTACGGGCCGTGGAAGCAGTGGTGTTGGCTTGACGGCAGCTGTTCAGAAAGATCCTGTCACAAATGAAATGATTCTAGAAGGAGGTGCTTTGGTTAGTTTCTGTACTAACTTTTCTTTACTTTGAATAACTATGAATTCTCTCATTACACTGGGTGTTCAAACACAGCATCGGAAGAAGTATAGGTCAATCTTGTGCTTGATTGCTAACTGTGTATACTCTTACCTTCACCAATGCAGAGTCCTCATAAACATGTTTGATTAATAATTTGCTGTTTAGAACTGGAAAGGATGGTAGATTCAACTTATTAATCGCATAAATCGGAGTTGATTTATCTAACTATTGCCTTTTTTATCCTAGATACTTTGCTGTGTTTGCTTCTGCAACCAGATACAGGTTATGGGGGAAAAGAAAAATGAAAACCTGAAGCTATAGTCTACTCTTCTGATCTTATTTCCTTGCTCAACATCCAGAGAAACTTCTATGCTTCTTTGAATCTCAGAGAAACAAAAATTCAAATGATAATTCTAAGAATCATAGCTTAATCTAGATCTACTTAATTCCTTTCTCTGAACTTCATGGAATAAGGGAGATTTCCACATGAAGTGCTCTTGTTTGTTGCAGGTCTTGGCGGATATGGGTATCTGCGCAATTGATGAGTTTGACAAGATGGATGAATCAGATAGAACTGCGATACACGAAGTGATGGAACAGCAAACTGTCAGCATTGCAAAGGCTGGCATTACCACCTCTCTGAATGCTAGAACAGCTGTGCTTGCTGCAGCTAATCCTGCTTGGTACAAATCAAAGTGTAATTGCTTTGCTGGAAAAGCTGTGTTTTGCTTGAAATAATCTGCTTGTTTCTTTCAGGGGAAGATATGATCTTCGCCGGACGCCAGCTGAAAATATAAATCTTCCGCCAGCTCTTTTGTCACGTTTTGACCTTTTGTGGTTAATTCTGGATCGTGCTGACATGGACACTGACCTTGAGATGGCAAGACATGTTGTCCATGTCCACCAACACCTTGAATCTCCTTCTCTTGGATTTACTCCTCTTGAACCTTCTGTTCTACGGTACTTAAGTTGTTATGTTAAATCTTGCTTTATCTATTAGTCAAATGTGTAATCTTTGTTCAGTTCAAGTACATAATTGTGGAATCTGTGTCCACTATTTAACTAGCAATTGACTATAGATTGTCTGGATAAGTAACAATGCATGAGCTGATCCGAAAATTTGATTCCTACTCCATATACTTTTTAATTTGAAAAGGAAGCATCAATTTCTGTAAATAGTACTCTCCAAGATCATGATGCATTTCTTTTTGCGATGTGGATTTTTTTCAGTTGCTACCATTCAACTGATTCTTCTTCCTTTACAGAGCTTATATTTCTACTGCAAGAAAAATATCTCCTTCCATACCAAGGGAACTTGCGGAGTATATTGCTGCTGCATATTCAAGCATTCGCCAAGATGAAGCCAAATCAAGTGCACCACACTCTTACACTACTGTCAGAACACTTCTAAGCATTCTGCGGATATCAATAGTGAGTTTTTGTTTGTTCAAGCTTTTGTCCTTGTGCTATATTTCTTTTATTTTATTTTTATTTTTTATGGCTCTTAGTTTGAAATCCTTTATGATGAGCCTAGATATTGAGCATATGCTTTCCTTCTGATGCAGCTTAAATATTAGCATATTTGATCATTCTTTGCCATACAAGTGTTGTTACATGCATATGAAAACGTTTAAACACAGGCTTTAGCAAGGCTTAGGTTTTCGGAAACTGTTGCTCAGAGTGATGTGGATGAGGCACTGCGCCTCATGCAGATGTCCAAGTTCTCATTGTATTCAGATGACAGGCAAAGATCAGGATTAGATGCTATCTCTGATATCTATTCCATCTTGAGAGACGAAGCTGCAAGAATGAACAGCATGGATATTAGTTATGCTCATGCTCTAAACTGGATATCCAGAAAGGTGAGATGGAGAAATTGCTAATGCTCTTTTTTAGAAACTATTAATCTCAATTTCTTAATTTGTTTACATCTTGGGACATGTCAACAGGGCTATAGTGAAACTCAACTGAAGGAGTGCTTAGAAGAATATGCAGCTTTGAATGTGTGGCAAATCCATCCAAACACATTTGACATTCATTTTATTGATGCGTAAGTAGTAGTCAGCCTAACTGGAGAAGTTAATCCTCAAAAAGGAATAGTTTAATCCTTAAAACGGAATGCGAGCAGTACCCAATGAAGCTCCTGCTACGAAGCATCTCCTTTTCATAGTACTGTTCCTTCAATTCTTGTGTGCCTCACATGATCATGTTTAATTTGTCTTCTAAAAAATTTCAATTGTAAAATTAGTTCCTAGATAATGTACAATGATAATTTATTAACGCTTCCTCTTGAAAACTTTAGGTTAGATATTCTGACAAGTCTGACGAGCTGTAAACTTTTTCGCAATTGAATGGTTGCTTTGTGTATTGATATATTATTCAAGTTCCATACCGAGTTATCTACTGATAAGACTTGTACGTCATGATGAGGTTTTGCCTTTGTTTTTTTAATGGATAATCTGCTTCGCTCTCGACAAAATTTGGAGGAGAATAGCAATATAGTGTGAAGTTGGTTGGATGACACTCTTGACAATCCAACCAGACTTCGTATTCTATTGACAACTACACAAAAAGCAAGCTTATTGCCAGTCAACATAATGACAATCTAAGAACAGAGCTAAAAGAAAGAAATCGCAACGACAACAACTTCTGATGATGTAGTGCTAGATAATGCTGCACTTGTTCGCCAGTCTTTCCTTTCCAGTAAACCCTCTCCTAGCCTTTTCTACACGTTAATAACTGACTGTCGTAAAATAACTTTGTAAAATAACTTCAACATACAAATGTTACTAGCAGATTGACTTCCCATTACAAGACCCCCAGTGTTGTCTCTGTCAAAAGGTGCTCTACTCCTACCATAGGCATAAGACTAACGATATCTGTATATTTGTTAATGGAGTATTCTCGATTACAAGCTTAAAGAAAAGTAAGTAGTAGTGCACCCACTAGTCCAGAATAGTAGTGGTCTCAGACGATGCACTACAAAATGCTGCTATCTGAAGACTTGGAACCGATCCTTCTTTTCTTCCTTTAAATCGCTACTGGAGATTTCAAACTCAATGTGCATAGAGTCTTTCATCTACAAGCCTGCTATACATGCTTCCAGTAGTATTTTATCACACCTTGTATGCAGCCCTTTCCCAAAACAGCCCCCCTGAATAAATTACAATTTCAAGCTTATAAATGTTCCGCTTCTTTGTCCAGGGATGCAGATAAAAAGTTCAAGATGAAGCCATCAAGGTCACCATCAAGAACAGAATCTGGGTCAGAAACTTCATAGTTTGTTCTGAGATCTTTAACCATGCGGTATGGCTGCACAGAAATATTTCAGCATTCAAGGTAAAACAAATGGGTTAAGAAACATAAGTGGTCTAAATACTGACATGGAGAACGTATGTCCTTATCTGGTTGCCCCAACTAATATCAGTGAGAGACTGAGTATGCTCTGCATTCAGTTGTGCTTGCTTGGCCATCTCCAGCTGGTCCAACCTAGCCTGAAGCACCGCCATCGCTGATGCTTTATTTGAATGTTGTGATCTGCATGAGAAGTCGATCTTTCATGCCCAAGAATATTGCTAATCTTTCTATGATAAAGAAGGTCAACAACAATCCCAAAATCACATATAAGATGATCAGGTAGAAGGATGCCATAACCAGGAGGTAACTGCAAATAATGGAATGATGACCTAATAATAAGGCAACTTTTGTTTAGTAGTGTGGCTGCAACAACATAAGAACCATCATGAAAAAGGTTACTATGATTAGATGCAGAAGCAAAACTTAAGGATAATGTGTGCAGCTATGCAAGTCATTTGAAGAGGTAACGTCCAGCACCATTAGTCTCAACTCATTTTAAATTGTTAAAATTCTACAATGTTGTCATCAATTATACAGAAATTTGTTCTGAAACTACAAATTTAGATCCTGGTTATTCAAAACAGTAAAAAGATAGCTTCAGATGGGTTTCAATAATCTTATGAACTACCTGTATGTTAATTTTTATCTGAAGTATCTATACAGACAAGAAAAAGTGTTTGGAATGGATTAGCAACAGCAAAAGCGATGGCGTGGTATAGTAACAAAAGATAATGTTCTAAAGCACATCCAAGAAACTTGTTAACTCCCACAAACATATAAGAACGACTAATCAATATAATAAAGCATACATACCATACAAATACCTACTACTACAGGGAATTTCTAATGAGATGTCATTGGAAGACAATATGAGACTCACTGACTACCTCCTTGGTATGCTCTTTCCTAATCACAGGCATATATCATTCTAAGAGATTATCTCAGAAAACTGATAAAGTAATGATCAACCCTCTCAATATGCAATAGGTGAAAAAAGATTACATTTAGCTACTTTGTTAGGGTATAAGAGACAAGTAAAACTCTGTTAATCAATGTATAACACATAAGAGTAGAAAGGTGAGCAAGATGAGCATTAAACCTTCTTTGTATAGTTGCATGCATATACCACATGCTACTACATGTTCAGAGGCAACAACTGACTATCAAATGTCTTTTCTTTATTTGTGATCTTTAAAGAAATCTGAGTACCTTGATTATATGATTCATCACTCACAAATTCAAATACAGAAATGTTCACCATCAAGCTTACCGTTCATTCTGACAAGTGGCAGTTACACCTGTTGGGATGTGTATGATCCTCACAGCACTCTCTGTTGTATTCACATGCTGGCCACCAGCACCACTAGCACGAAATCGTTCAATCCGAAGATCAGACTCTTTTATCTGAAATCGACTGGTCACATCACCCAAAATTGGTATCACGGCTACAGCTGCAAAAGAAGTATGTCGGCGTTTTGCACTGTCAAATGGTGAAATACGCACCAACCGATGCACCCCAACTTCTGCTTTCGCATACCCGAAAGCATATTCACCATCCACTTTGATCGTAGCACGCTGATAAAGAAAAATCCATATCAAACGGAGAAATACATATATGCTAATTTTTCCTCATATGCATGTTTAAAATAAGGCAGCAAAACGTGAACTTCTGAGGTATGTGCAAGTAAAGGCCACAAACGTGGCTACAGCTAGTTCATACCAAGCACAAAATGATGAAAAGATTTGTGCATAATGCATGATCAAAGATTCAATAACAGAAAAGCAGTTGGAAATAGGTGGGAGACTTACATATACAGTCTGTTCCAAAAATCAAAATACAGCAGAATATCAGCTTACAGTGTACATCTCCTGACTGGTGTATCTACTGTTCTCCATTTCACAAACCAAACCATCTCAAACATATTTCTCCTGACCTAAGTTGGCAGTTTACCAAGTTTCTTTAGATAAAGCCTGTCTCTATTCATATATTTTCCTCATAGAGTTCATTTGCAAACTGCCACGTTGCCATACTACTGATCTTATGTTTACATAATGATAATTGAATGCAAAATAAACCTAGAGCAGAATGTGTGAAAATCAAATGGGATTTATAGACATGACATGATGATAAAATAGGTGGTTTTGTTATTCTTTAGTTGGATGGCTTGGAAAAATTCTCAATGTATTTATTTGGAGTAAACTTTGGTTGTAGTCATCAACTTGCGTAACCCTTGCTCTAGAGTTCAAAAATATTTGTAATGCATGAATGTGGTAAAGACCTGTTTCTAGTATTCATACTTAATTTTAAATCAAAACAAAATTTGAAAGAATCCTCAAGGGAGGAGAATACCTAGCTTAATGTGGTAGCATGGCAAGTTCCTGTTCAAACATGTAGATCAGTAAAGGTCTGGAGTAGTTGTAGGTAGGATGTTCCTTGATAGAAATTCTCAAAAGATTTCCTTGATATATCCTTCTTCGCTTGGTTGTATGTCTTAATCATCATTTAAGACAAGTTCCCTATCCGCCTATGTTTTTCCTTAGCCGGTCCCAAGCCCGGATAAAGAAAGAGAGTTGCAGTAGGTTGGCAGGCAGTGTAAAATTTTGTCAATTCTAATAATATGAATCAATTTCATCCAAATTCCATTGAGGCGCACCCTACTAGCAACGCGCTGCACTGGAGTCCGGGTGTAGTGAAAAATGAGTAAGGGTTTGTTAGGGCATGCCTCATAAGGCACGCGGCATCTCAATGTCTGGGGGTGTCGACAAATAAGTAAAGACTATCGTGATCTAGTGGACGGAAGCACTAAAGAAGCTAGTCCATGATACTAGGGTTAGGATATGAACTTGGAATATTGAAACGCTGACGGATAAATTTTGAAATTGATTAGGTAATGCGTAGAAGAAAGCTAACGTTGCTTGTATACAAGAAATTAAGTGGGTGAGTGAGAAGGCAAAAGAAATAAGAAACACATATTACAAATTTTGGTATGCAGGTAATTTGAAGAATAGGAATGGTGTATGAATTATCATCGAACCAGGTTTAAAAAATGAGGTTGTTGAGGTTAAACAAGTTGGAGATAAGATTACATTGGTTAGACTGCTTTAGAAACGAAGTCGGTTAATGTTATTAGCGCTTATGCCCCTCATATAGGACTATGCTTGGTCTCAAAACAACAACTTTGATATGACATTGATAGGTTAATCCAGACAATTCACAAACAAAATAAAATCTTTATTGGATATGATTTGAATGGCCACGTAGGAAAAAATAACTTAGGGTATGAAAGCGTCTACGAAAATTTTGGTTATGGAGATAATAATGAAGAAGGTAACACAATCTTAGATTTTAGTTTGACTTATGCTTCGGTGTTAACGAATACGTAGTTTAAAAAGCGAGACACTCACCTTATAACTTATAAGAATGGACAAACACGCAATCAAATAAATTACATTGTCATTAGGCAGGCAGATAGGTTTAACATTTAAGGATTGTAAGGTAATATCTGTAGAGAGTTTAACTGCACAACATAGGTTAGTCATATTGAATATTGTCTTAAAAAAAGCAAAGAGACATGACAAATCTAATAAAACAAGTAGGACTAGATGATAGAACTTGCATAAAAATAAATAAGCAGTCGTTATACGCTGAATCTTGAAGGAGAGAACTGGAATATAAACGGAAATAGTAACATGATACGGATGAGAACGATTAATTGTATTAGAAACATTGTGAGATAAGTCTTAGGACAATCAAAGAGTAGAAAACCTCTAAATAAGGATACTAATGAAAGTGTATAAAATGCAGTAAGTATAAAAAAGAAGCTAAAGAAATTTTCCAAAAGAAAATAATACATAAGCATTTGAAAATATATAGTACAGAAAGAAGTCAAAAAAGTGATTAGTGAGTCTTGTACTACAGAATATAAAAATTTATATAAATACCTGCGTACTACGGAGAGAGAATGCTATTTATAGAATTGCATGTCAAAAAGTAAAAAAAGTAGAGATATAAATCAAATTAGATACATTAACGATGAGAAACCAATCAATATTATTTCGTAGTACTGATATCACAAATAGAAAGATGACTTATTTTAATAGATTATTTAATGAAAAACACATTATACATATAACCGACTTAGTAGATGTTGATGTAAATAAGAATGATAATTAGATTAGAAGTATCTAACCATTAGAAGTTAGGAAAGCTCTGAAAAAGATAAAGATAAGAAAAACCATTGGTTTGGATGGAATTTCAATTAAAGTTTCGAGGCATTTAGGTCAAATGGGTATTACTTGGTTAACAAAATTATTTAATATTATTTTAAAAAGTGAAAAGTACTCTAATGCCTATTTATAAACATAAATGAGATATTCAAAATTGTACGAATTAGATAGATCAAGCTCATGAGTCATATAATGAAATTGTGGGAGAGGATCATCGAACATACATTAAGATGTAATTTGAAAATTTTCTATAATCAGTTTGATTTTACGCCAAAAAGATCTATTATGGAAGCGATTTATCCACTCTGAAGATTGATGTAACAATATAGAGAGAATGAGTAAGACCTACATATGGTCTTTAATAGATTTAAAAAAATCTTGTGATAACGTATCTAGAGAAGTGTTATGATGGGTGTTAAAGAGGACATGTATACTTAATACGTACATAAAAATCATTAACGAAATGTACGATGGAGTAATCATTCGAATACACTGTAATGGTGATATTAGTAGAGAGTTTCATATTATTATAGATTTACATCAAGATTCAGTTTTAAATCTTTACCTATTTGTCTTAATAATAGATGATCTCATTCGATATATTTAGAATGAAGTATCGTAACGCATGCTATTCCACGATGATATACTTTTAGTTGATGAAACAAATAACAGTTTAAACTATACATTAGAATTTTGGAACAGTACTTTAAAATCTAAAGATCTTTAAGTAGTACTAAAACAAAATAAATGCATTTCCATTTTAATAAACATAAGAATGATAATAAAAATATTGTTACAGTAGAGAATTTTGTTCTATCACAAAATAATAGTTTTAAATATTTAGGTTTGGTTATTCATAAGGAAGGAAGAATTGACAAAGATATTATGTATAAATTAAAACAGAATAGATGAAATGGAGAGGTGCCGCCAGAATCTTATGTGATAAGAAAATTCCTTTAAATTAAAAGATTATCAATTTTATAGAACAGTTATAGAGCTTGCAACGTTATACGGTAGTAAGTGCTAGACTATAAAAATCAAGATATCCCTAAGATAAACATAGCAAAAATGAGGAGGTTAAAATGGACACGTGGATATACTACAAAGGACAAATTACAAAATGAGAATATTTGCAAACAAGTAGCTGCGCACCGAACGAGAACAGTTAAGAAAAGATAGGCTTAGATGATTCGGACATATCTTGCGCAGACCAAAAGTTGTTGCAGTGTATAAGAATGATGCGATTCTATTTTAACACTTAAGGAGAAAAAAAAAGAAGGATAAACCAAGATTAACTTGGTGTAGGATTTACATAAATTAAAATTTTCATTGGATCTAATTTTTAATCGAATGGAATGGAGAAAACGGATTCAAATAGCTGGCCCCACTCAAGTGGGATAAAAGCTTAGAGAACTCCTTGATCTTTTATTTAAACAAAATTTTCATTTTAATTTTTGGGATGTATGTCTCAAGAATTTGTATATCATGCAAGTGGACTTAACCAGAAAACTGTTTGAAAATTGTTAACTTTATACTGGATCAAGTCCAAGTTGTCTGGTAAAACAAGTGAGGAATCAACTGCATGTGGAAACAATTCTAAGCCATCTCATTGTTGTTGGATAATAATCTATTTGAAGGTTCAAAGAAATAACAGATCATTGGGTGGTCAGGGATTGAACCTTGATTCCAGCTATTTCACCGGGCATCTCATCCACCACAGTCACACCAAAACCACGTCTTGCAGCCCAAGCCTTGTACATATTCATAACCATGGCAGCCCAATCCATGCTCTCTGTTCCTCCAGCTCCTGCTTGAACCTAAACAGGCTTAACTATCAGACTGTAATCTAAACGCATACAATAGCTTACAAACTAAAATCCATTTTGCATTCAGGAAGCTCAAGTTCGAAGCAATGTGCTTCTACTTCTAGATAGCAATTACTCTGCAACCAAATTGTGCCTTCTAACTGGTGACCAAGAATATCTGTTAGCTGATAACAAGTCCATAGTAAGAATAAGATATTTAATAGGCTACAAGCGGAAAAGCCATAAGAATATGCAGGTAACAATCGCTTAAGCTAATCCATGGGCAACTCAACATTTTACTTATCCACTCGTGTTTCAGATTTATAATAAAACAACTTACCATTATGCATAAAATCAAACAGCAAATTTGCTATATAATGTGTAACTTTTGCATGGAAGAGTACTTTAGCAGTAAATAGGAGCACAAATTACTTCAGCTGACACAATCTGCCTAAGGACAAAGATAGGTTTATTCTATTTGAATATTGTCCCTATCTGTCTTTTCCTGGAGGTCAATGCTTGCTTAGCAACAAACTGCCCAAGAAGCCATCAACAAATTGCATATTGCTCTTTATGCTGAAACATACCACACAGTAAGCCATGTCATTGGCAGAGAGAAATATAGAACACAGAAGAAGATCAAAAATATAATAGTAGCACATATATAATCCAAACACTGCAAACAAAGGCTTTTGGTACTCATAGAAAATCATTGCTCATCCACGATAAGGTTGTTTCCCTTCAACTTTATATATAGGAGATGTCCTACACCAGATTATCTACTGGTTGGTATTCTAGAATCTAAACCAAGTTTACAACCCACACCAATTACGTGCATGGGGGCACAGTTTTGCTCTCTGGCATAGACATACTTAGCACATGATCATAGAATCCAAGAAAGAAGCAATGACTGCCCTGCTCAGTTAAAAGCATTGTATTCACGTACTGTAAGCTAGCTCTGTTCAACAAGGACAGCTTTACATATAGGGTATACAATATACAAAAAAGGGCATACTTAGAAGAACTTAAAAAGCAATTAAACAGAGTGACAATGGGTTGGTATTTCAGCAACTTAGCAGGTCCACCAAAGTCCCACACTAAGCTTGAAAATGACATTTTTGAAATAGTTGCACAGTAAGCAGTTCACAAAATTTCATCCAGTGACAACTTTGAAGGGAAATATAACCTCTATAAAGCAGGAGCATGGATCATCATCCGCGGATAATAATGCTTTAAGTTCTTTCTCCTTTGATTTTCTTCTCATCTCAAGCAACGCTTTTAGAGATTCCTAAATTGATAATAGTGATTAATTTAGATTCAAAAGTAAAATATACCAGTTCAAATTCAAGTGGGAAAGCAATGTTAGAAGGAAGAATCTCACCAACTCCAGTTCTTCATCATTTTCTTCTCGTGCAAGCTTCAACATATCAATGTGCTCAAGGAGTTCTTCTTCAAATGTGTTTACCTCTTTGACTTTACCCATTAATCCACCATGTTCACGGCTCACTTTTGCAGCATGAACAGGATCATCCCAAAGGTCTGGCTTGTCTAAAACCATTGATAGTTGTTGCAGTCTGGACATAATTTTTTTCCACTGGCAGTAAAAGGCAATTTCGCTAGCTTAAACTGATATTGGAAGCATATATATATTGCAACAGCAGAGCTCAATAACTCGAAGCGTTATAGCTAGTATTGGCCAAAATTGGCAAACAGCCAAGTTAGTTTTGGAGAAAACTTTCAAAATGTTGTACTTAGCTGTTGTGTATAGTAGCATTACATTTAGGTGAACTTCAAACAAAGAAAAACGAACACAAAGAGCACGTAAGGGACTTGGTTCGAACTCCAAATAGGCCAAGATGAGAGAATTCCAAGATTTAGAATGGACAAATTTACAATCAGACGCCCTAGAGTTAAGGTAAGTTACTTTAAATAGCTATATAAATTCCTGTTTTCAAATTAATCACTGAAGTTAGGATGTTTTGTCAAAAGCACTTCTATCTGAATACTAAACTAAGAAATAGGAACCTGGCTGAAGCATAGCAAGTGGTTTCCAAAGCATGAAGCATGAATTGCTATCCATTTCTAGAATATTTTGTTGCAAGGACGACCACAAATGAACAGAAATGTTACAGTAACAACTAATTTACTAGAGCCTCAACCGTAAAATTCACTCTAAACCTAATGAAACAGAATAAAGTGAAGTTACTCTAAACAGCTGCTCTAGTTCCAAACTTTTAACTTTATCAGTAAAATTAGCTTGATAGTTATATCAGAAGACCTTCTATCTATCACTCAATATTCAATTATATCTAAACAAAACTATAGTGAAGCCGAGCAACTTATAGATGCCAGTTTCTCCAAGCAAGATTTGCTATCCATTTCAATAAAAAAAAAGACTACAAATTAACAGAAATGTAACACTAACAGCTAAGTAAAACAAAAAACGAATCAAGTAACTAGTTGGTGAATTCTACCCAAATACATATACTTGAAATTTGAAGGCAAAAAGAGAAAAAGAAAATTCACCTGCATTCGTTTTTTAATGAGCTGGATTGATTGTGAGATGGCCGCAGCATGGCTCCGCCAATCACCTTCGTTCTCATCGAGAATCGGCCAACCTTTTGAAGCTATTGCATCAACCGTCAATCCTTCCGAGCTCTTCCTCTCCTTGATGATCGCCGCCGCACTAGTGCAGAACAACAATCTCTCTCTCCATAGCCAACCGCTACAACAACAATGATTCTCGAAATTTCTCTGAATCATAGAAAAATTTCTCGTTCTTATTTCCGTTGTTGATCTGGGTTCAATTATGCTGTGAGAAATTGCCGTATAGTTGATTGATCTATATCTTCTTAGTAATCGAAGGACCACCATTTCTTCTCCTATTTTCGAAAGAACGAGAGTGGGCGTTTGGTGGTTTTGAAACGAATTTTTTATAAAATAAAAAATATTTTATCTAAAAAATAATAATAATAAATTATTATGTATAATTTTATATATTTTTTATAATTTTATATATTTAAAAAAAATTATAAAAAATATATTACTATGCGAAACAATCTCAAAAATTATTTTTATTCTTTTCATCGGCTCGGACGCGAAACCCGTTACTTTTAATCAGGTCAACAAATTTTTAGAAAGTGAGTCCTTGAAAAATTTTTTTATAAAATTTGAGTTTAACAAATAAATTAAATTGCTATGTTTAATTATATTAAAAGTTAATTTTTATATTTGGTTTTATTAAAATTAAATTTTTATTAGAAAAATGAGTTAAGGATACATGATACATGCCTTTTAGATGTGGACAGGTCTTGCTCATGATAAAATATAGACATTTTTTTCAATCAGGCCAACAAGTTTTCTATTTACAATTATAACATCAAACATGCATACACACGTGTTGCAAATTCTAACCGGACCTTAGAAGCTATCCAGAAAGCAATCTCATTTAAATTAGGTTTAGCGTAAGTTTAGCTCAATTACGGTCTATCCGAAATGAATCTTGTAAGTTAAAATGGGTTCGAATTAATTTTAGATTGAGCCACAAATCTATTCGAATTCGACAGAAATACTTCTTATTTTCTTTTCTTTCTTCGTTCATAGTTTCACTCGTCATCTTTTGTACCCATTCGAATCCCTCCTCTTGCGTGCCTAAGAAGCTCCCACCCCTCGCGGTCGTCCGAATCCCTACAGCTAGCTTTTTTCATCCTCATTGTCAAATAATGTTCTCATTGTGACTATGTAGAGCTTCCATCCCGAAGCTAGCTCATCGATCAGGAGCAGCATCGTGCAATTCCTCCTCACTCGACATTGATCCTTACTTCTCTTGCTCCACCTTCCTTTGCCTCTTCTGCTATTGTGCAACCAGAATGAACTTGCATTCATGCCCTGCTGCAACCAAGCGAGACTATTGGGTTTCACTATCTACTTTTCCAACAAAAGTCAACCAGTGAAGAATAATTTTTTTCTCCTTGCATTACTTCTCCTTTCGTTAAGTTCACTACACCTCAATATATCTGTAGATATGCAGATGGCTCTTGCTTGAATTCTTTTAAGAGTTACCGAATTTGGTAAAAAATTATATACGTTGGTTTAAGAGTTATTGTATAAAATTTTCTTAGAAATCAACTTTTTTTGAATTGTCTTCATGAGATTTCCAATGTTTCAAATGTTTTTTTTTTTTGAATTGCGTTTTTCAAACGATTCTTTTTAATTTTTAATTTTATATTTTTTAATATATATTTTATAAATATTTAAAAATTTATTTAAAAATTTAAAAAATTTAAAAAATTTTATGTAATGATATTTTTCTATTTTATATTTTTATTATTTTTTGATATAAAAAAATAAAATTTATTTTTTAAAATAGATAAAAATATTTTCTATTTTAGAATAATTTTATTCTATAAGCAATTTTAAATGCCCACTATTTAAAATTAGAGAAGAAATTTTTAAAAACTATCGTATTCTTTCTAAAAATTTGATCATAATACTCATTAAAATGATACTACAAAAAAAGCTGTAACTAACATATAGCCATCTAATTAGTTCAACCTTCCATCTAATTAGTTCAACCTTCGAGAAGAGCAACACCTATATGTATTGTATTGAATGTTTTCAATACTTGTAGTATATTTTTTTTATATAAAAATTACTTTCTTTTACTAAAAAAATATTTTTAATTTATATTTTATTAAAAAATATAAAAATCATTTCTAAAATTATTTTTCAATATAAAAAAATACATCACTTTTAATAATACTATTTTTAATAATTCATTTTTAAGAATTCGTTTCTCTAAAATTTAATTTTAAAATAAAAAAAACGCATCTTTGGTTGAAATACTAATCGAAACAGAGTATATAAAGCAGTACAAAATTGTAATTTTATAATTTATAAATTTTTGATTGTTCTATTTAACTGGATTGATGGACCCATGGGCCTGAATAGTCTCTGAAGCCTAAAGTAAATGCTAATATCTTAATATCGAACATGCAACCACGCATTGAAAGTAATCATAATCAATAATCACCCATCATCAGTTAGCTTATAGCTTAATAAACAGCGACGAATTTAACGTTGTATCGGACCAGAACCTGGTTTGAATGAACCGGGTCGGTTTAGTTTCGTTTTTATTTCTTTTCCCGCACGAACCATCTCGTCTTCTTCATCGCTCCTGGTCTCCGTTGCCATTTCTGTTCTTCACATTTTCACTACAGATCTCTCACTGCCATATCTCTACGCAACTACTGCTTCTCTCTTCAAACACGTTGAGGTTGTTGATTTGTTTCGTTTACTAGTGGTTTGATTTTAAAATCTTTGATCCATCGTCGTTGTTGTTATTGTTGATTTGATTTAGGATTGTTTCCTGTTCATTTCAGGAGAATTGGAGAAGTAACGAGCTTGAAATGCATCGAGCTCCGGCAACAATCGAGGAACAGCTGATTCTGAAAGCTATTAGAGAAGAGTGCCCATGGGATAGTCTACCGAAACGTTTGCAGGCAACACTCGCCGTCAAAGAAGAATGGCATCGAAGGTTTGTATGCTTCTTCTTCTTCTTCTTGTTCCTCTTCTTCTTCTTCTTCTTCTTCTTGTTCCTCTTCTAGATTTTGTTGTTTATTTGTTGTGTTCTTTTGCAAAGAAGTTGTTGGAGATCTTTTGACTGTTGTTCTGTAGAATGTTATAGTTCTGTATCGACTAAGGAAGTGAGAAAAATGGTAATAATGTGTGTTTATTTAAAATCTGGGCTGAAAAGCCTTGATAATGTACGACGGCAGTGAATCAGGTGTTGAAATGAAAAGGTTGATAATGCGCAATGGTTTTCTATATAGATTACTAAAGGTAGGTAGACAGAAACAAAGGTAGGTAGACAGCAAAGATTTTGGAATAGCCTAATTGTTGTTAGTTACTAGTGAGCGTGGGAGACTTGTCTTTGCTACTCTATAGTTTATGTAAGACCGTTTAACAAGATTGAACTCGTCGACTTGACGATGATGTTATGGTCTAATGATTTAGAAGTCTTGCAACTATTCAGGGCTTATCTCTTATAATTTGCTTATGACTGTTATGTTAACTGCACTTATCTATTCAGGATCATAGAGCACTGTATTAAGAAAAGGCTGCAGTGGAGTACATGCTTTGCAAAGAAAGTGTGCAAAGAAGGAGAATATTATGAAGAAATGATGCGTTACTTGCGGAGAAATCTCGCGGTGCGTATTAGAGCTTCCTTCATTTAAATATGTCGTTCAAATAATGTCGATTTTCTTCTCCTTTTATGCATCTGTTTGCGCTTATGGAAGTATTCATCACTTGACTTTCATGGAGATGATTACATCAAAAGCTTCTTGTATCACCTTAATTGGCAGTTTCTCACCAGAATGAATATTTGTTTGCTTGGTATTATGCTTGCAGCTCTTTCCGTATCACCTCGCAGAATATGTCTGCCGTGTAATGAGGATTTCTCCATTCAAGTACTACTGTGATATGATTTTTGAAGTCATGAAAAATGGTGAGAGCCCCATCATTCAAATGCTACTGTTCTATTATCTGTTGTGACTACTGCAACTAAAATGCCTTTGCTAAGACCTAGTTACTTTTGTTGCCATTGCTACCTCTTTTTCAATGTATTATCAGTATTGTTTAGCCTCTAAAATGAAATGGAAGATGTAAGTTGCTGTTGATGCTTTGGTCATTCTTTTGTTCTTGCATTGTCATGCAAAGCACATTGGAACCATCGAGAGTTTACTTTCATTATAACTTAGCGTTTACGAAGAAACGCAAAATGGAATTTCTCCGTGATGCAATCATACTTTTTTCTTTCCTTGCCGTGCAAAGCATATAGGAAAATTGAGAGTTTCCTTTCAATATTACTTAGTCTCTAAGTGGAATGAAAATAGGAAATTCCGCCTGATGTATTGATCATGCTTTTCTTCTCCCTTGCCATGCAAAGCATATAGGAAACATCGAGAGTTTACTTGACTGGAATATATTAACCATGCAACTCGACATTTGGTGGAGGGTTGTGCCACCTGTTCCATCAAATTGATTACCATTAGCGACAAGCACACAATTGTTATGCAATTGTCTAATCTCTCCTCTTTTTGTTTTTCTTTTCCCTCAATATGACACCTTGCTTTATGCTAAGACAGTTTTATTTTTCATTCTTGTATTTTAACATCAACTGCACTTCTATATTAGTAAATTTGCTATTCCTTGCAGAGCAACCATATGACTGCATACCTAATTTCAGTGCTGCAGACGCCTTGAGACTTACAGGCATTGGACGGAATGAATTCATTGATATAATGAATAAGTGCAGATCAAAGGTTCACACCACTTTCACCTTTCTAATTGCACGAGTAGTTCAACATTTGTGAATCACTGATTTTCTATACCTAATGAGTCTTACTTATGCTTTGACACTGAACTCTGAATAATTTTGTATCTAGCGCTTACGGTCCTGTAGTTATTGCAATTTAATGTACTTTTTTGGATCATGGTAAAAATATTGCGTTTAACACCTTCAAATCATAATATCATATGCAACTTTTAAAAAAATGTTCATTTATGGTAAATCATACTTGCAATTCTAGTTTTACATTGATTTCTTCAACTAGTGGGATACTTCATATTCTTAATTCTCAGAACGAGAAGGGGTATGGCTCATCTGCTTTTAACCATATCTCCATAGTAGATTATTGGGAATTGAGTAGCAGCAACCTTTATTCAGAATTTATTTGTGAAAAAGTAGAATTCTTTTTGTTACCTGGTCTACTACTCTTGCTTATTGATCATCTGAACTTTATATGAACTTTGTGTTAGTGTCTCAAGATTACAAATGAAAACATGTAGATAATATCAATTTTTTTCTTGTAAAAGTTGTTACTTATGTGCATATCTTTTGGATGATTACGAGCTGCTAGATTGTGTCTGCCGATTTATTATTTATATAGTAGATACTGCTGGTATCTTATGGTTTATGTGAAATTGTCCCTACTTTCTTGAACTCCTCCTGTTTAGTTTGGCTGTTATACAAATCACTCCCTGGCTTTGGGTTTTCAGAAAATCATGTGGAAGCTGAACAAGTCGATTGCAAAAGAACTGCTACCTGTTCAACCTGTGGACTTCCCGATAGAACCTTGGTGGGGAGTTTGCCTTGTTAATTTTACTCTCGAGGAATTTAAGGTTAGTCATCCCCGAGCCTCTTAGTTCTTAATACGAGGAAAAGATATGTATTATGTTGATGTAGTACAAAATTGAGAAATTTCTGCCATTTATGGTTCGTATTATTGAGTAAAATTAAAGGCTGTATACAGAAACTATCAGAGGAGGAAATGGCAACCATAGACAAAGTTTGTAAAGAGGAGGCGAATTTGTTCGTTCTTTTCGATTCTAGCATTGTCAGAGGCCTTTACAGAAGGGGTTTAGTGTATTTTGATGTGCCTGTCTTCCCAGACGATCGTTTCAAAGGTGAAGTGTCAAATTAGATTTTGTATGTATTGCAATTTCTATTCACTGCAGTATGTTTAAGCTCATTTTAACCTGACAAGTGGTTTTGGCATCCACATGCTTATGCTATATCGCTGATGAGTCATTTAAATGCTAACCTCAAGAAATTTACGAATTAACAATAAGGTCTTGGTGGAGATGTACACTGGTAGCAATATAGGTAACCCTATGTAATGGCTCCTCATGTTTATTGACAATGAAGCAAGAAAATGGCGAAAAAAGCCTTTCGGATATCTAGTTTGACCTTATAGTGCCAATTATCATGTGAACTTGATATTCATTGAATTGCTTGAACTGGGATCATGTTTGCCTGGCCAAAATTAAGGACACT
Organism: Acanthochlamys bracteata; assembly: GCA_019914995.1. NCBI lineage: Eukaryota > Viridiplantae > Streptophyta > Magnoliopsida > Pandanales > Velloziaceae > Acanthochlamys > Acanthochlamys bracteata. The sequence goes on from CM034133.1 coordinate 4,385,788, forward strand.
CTCTAGAGGGACTTCTCCTTTTAATCAGATTAAATATATGCTTAATGTCATCCATATATTGAATCTTTGATTTCCTTACAATTTTTCCATTTTGTGGGCTGCTTGTGTGAGAAATTTAGTTAATCTACAGCTGTAAGCTCATGACAGATTATACCCTTCCTGTTATGTTATTTATTTATATAGTGGCCTTGCAGTTTATTATCTCAGTTTGACTTGTAGTCATTTATTTAGTATTATGCTGATTCAGTTTCCAGGCTGGAAGGTTTTATTTCCAACAGGGAGCAGTCTTATGAAGATCCTATTGAAGAGTAAGTTCTTTGAGGCCAAGGCCAAACTAATTGCACATACATTCTTTTAGGTTTGTCGTCAAATTTGAATTGTTGATTCAGTGACTATAAGCTCTGTGACATGTTCGAGTTCATGATTCAGGTTGTTGTATGCCGTATTTGTCGTCTCAAGTGAGAATGCTACTGTGGCTGAACTGGCAGCAACTTTGCAAGCTGACCTTCCTCAGCTTCAGGCAGCTGCATCATTTGCTTGCCGTCTGGGTTGGGCTTTAAAGCTAATTGATCTAGAATCGGCTCTTAAAGATGTTGCCCTTCCAGAGTATCCAACTGGCCTTCTCAGTGATGATGAAGATAGTTCAAATGCAAGTGTTAGCTCAGTGAACGCTGCCCAACAATCTCATGATTCAGTTACAGAGAACCATAGATCAATATCTGACACTGCTCATGTTGCTTTTGTTGTAGATGCTAACATAACATCCTACCTTATGATGGGATCTCTTTCACCAGGTCAGTTCTCAGTTTATTATGTAGATTCTCAAGTTGCATTTGTTTTCTTAGCTTCATGCTTCTATTATGGTTTAAGCTCGCTTTGTTTACGGTACAACAACTTACTACTGATCTATGTGCATAATTGTTTGCTGGGAGAGAAAGGTTCAAAAAAGTTTAACTTAAAAAAAAGAATCGTATCTTTCCACTTATGCGTTTCAGCTTGTACATGGTTCATGTCAGATACTTGTAGTTTTTTTCTTTCTCATACTCAACAAAGCTCTTAAACATAGCAGTGAAGGATGTATGACGAAGCTGCAGTAGGTACATCCCATAGTGCCTTCTGTTTGAAGCCATAAGTGGTAAATACACAGTGCTTACTGCTTGAAAGCATTAGTGGTAACAATTTGTCCTGCTATTTATGACCTGGGGGTTTAAACGTTGCTTTTAAATGTTGTCCATTTTCTCTTTAACTTCTTTGCATCTGAAGCTTTGCAAATTGCAACTGCTATGTAAGTCAATTGTTTGCTCTAGGGTGCACGTAAGACAACCATGCCTGTGCACATTACAGCTTTGTATGTACCTTGCATGGTATATAGATATAAAGTTAATTATATTGTCTACCTATCTAGTTGTTTTACAAACCTTCAATTGGGTATTGGCTAGGCATTTCCAGTGGAATAAAGCAGTAATGACTAGAGGGATGAGCAGGTGCATAACAGTAAATGAAAAACCAAATGATAACATTAAAAGACCATCATGACATAGCATCCAGAAGTAGTTGAGTTCTTGTCTTTATGGAGAGAGGCAACCAAAATCTTGAAGGATTCTTCTTCTCAGTGTAGATTCATATTGTCGGCTTATGACCTTATATTCAAACAAGAATGGTAAGAGTCATTGGAACCATAAATTTAAATAAGGTCTGTAAGCAAGAAAGAAAGATGTAAGGAAGATATGATAACTCAAGTTTAAAGTTTATATTAAAATCGTTCACAACTGTTATTTCATATCATATTACAGATTTATTGTAGAGTTTTATGAGCTTTAGTTAGGTTGTATATGTATTAGGTCAATTAATTTGAGTAGCTTCATTACATTTTAAAGCTGATGATGTGTCTATTGTTCTCCTTAAACATTGCTTACTTCTGATCTTTTCTCAGGATTAAAATCTCATGCAGTAACACTCTACGAAGCTGGAAAACTAGGGGATTCTTGCATTGCCGAGCTTTGCAAAGATCTGACCACATTAGAAGGGAAAAAGTTTGAAGGGGAATTGCAGGAATTTGCTAACCACGCTTTTAGTCTTAGGTGTATTCTAGAATGTATACAGACAGGTGGTATAGCAACCAGTGAATCAGTTGGGATTACCAATGGTGAAAGGCGAAATTCTTTTGATGTGGTTACTGCACATGCTGACATTAACATTGCTGAAGAATCCAGTCCTTCAGACTCAATTGAAGAAAAGGCAGTTCAAAATGATTTTCCCTTAGATCACAGTCAGTGTGAGGAACCTGATCAGTCTTATGATAAGCTAGATGCTGCAAGCTCTGAGCAAGTCCCTTTAGCAGAAACTCCATCTGACAGCAACCAAGATATAAGAACCATTGATGCGTCCAGCAATCTAGATGTATTGCCATCAGATGTTGATACTAAAGGACAAGTGATAAGGAAAAGAAGGAAATACCGGATTGATATTCTTCGATGTGAAAGCTTGGCTGCTCTTGCACCTGCTACACTAGAAAGATTATTTCTTAGGGACTACGATATAATTGTTTCGATGGTCCCACTTCCTTCTTCGTCAGTTTTACCTGGGCCTGTAGGCCCTGTCCATTTCGGTCCACCTTCATATTCCTCTATGACACCTTGGATGAAGCTAGCACTGTACACAAGCCTTGGTAGTGGACCTTTATCAGTTGTTTTAATGAAAGGGCAGAGTTTGAGACTGCTTCCTGCACCATTAGCAGGTTGTGAGAAGGCTTTGATATGGTCTTGGGATGGCTCTACAGTCGGAGGCTTGGGAGGTAAATTTGAAGGAAATTTGGTCAAGGGAAGTATACTTTTGCATTGTTTAAATTCAATCCTCAAGTATTCTGCTGTTCTGGTACAACCTCTGAGTGAATGCGACCTCGTTAACAGTGGAAAGACAGTGACAGTTGACATCCCACTGCCTCTTAAGAATTTCGATGGTTCTATTCCAAAAGTAGGAACAGATAAGGGATTGCTCCCAGAAGAAACTGCATCTTTAGATTCATTATTGAATGAGTTCTCTAACAAGATTGAGCTTTTGACTGTTGGTTATCTTCGGCTTTTAAGACTTAAAAAGGACACAGAAGATGAAGTGTTTTTACCTGATAACCAACAATATGATTGGGTGCCTCTAAGTTTGGAATTTGGGATACCTTTATTTAGCCCAAAGTTATGTAGCAACATTTGTGAAAGGATTGCAGCATCTCATTTGCTTCAAGCAGATTCATTTACCAAGCATTATGAGGCAATGCAAAATTTGAGGAGGAGACTAAGGGAAATGTGTGCTGAATACCAAGCAGCTGGCCCCACTGCAAAACTCTTTTACCAGAAAGAACCATTAAGGGGACCAACACGTCAATTGGTTACCTATGCCAGTGGAAGGTGGAGTCCGATGGAACCGTCAACACCGATTTCTGGAACTTCGAGTGAGCACCAGAGGCTTAAACTTGCACGTCGGCAGAGATGCAGAACTGAAGTTCTGAGTTTTGACGGAAACATTCTTAGGTAGAGCAAGGATCTCTTACCTTAACTGTTACTTCAATGCTATTCAAAAGTGAATACTTGCGAGCAATATTAGCAGGCTGGTTTTTCTCATTTGCGTATTCGTTCCAGGATTTTTGAATCATCACATGCATTTAGATCTCTAGTATCTACCATCATCTGTTCCCTTAGGATTTTGCAGTACTCTATATTTCTGTTTAGGGAGAAATTTCTTGTTTTACTTGGAAGTATGTCCAATCCGGAAGTGGTTCAGATACTTGCTAAAATAATGTAGTACATTATATCATAGGTTGTGGTGCAGATTTACGGATTCTGCTATTTTGTAAGACTAAAAGTACATTATCTTGGGTTATCATCGGCTTTCTGTGGCGGTCCATTTATGGTCAAAAGAACTACTTCATAAATGAATTAGAATTAGCTCATATTTTTTTATAATGTGCACCAAATTAGGGCATGCATTTATGTAGCTCCATTGAAGCTAAGGCTTGCTTGCTTCTTTGTCCTTTCATACTGCAGTGGGAGTAGTAGAAAAAGTGTGCAGGTTATATGATTATTCCAGCTACATTGCACTGTCAACCTTTTGCCGAACTTCTTGAAAGCATCAACCTTTCACATTAACTGAAACCATACTTACAGGTCATATGCACTCACTCCTGTCTATGAGGCTGCAACAAGACCTATTGATGAATCGTCAACGTCTGCACACACTATGAAAACTGAAGCGGATGATGCAGACAGCAAAGAAGTTGTCTTGCCAGGAGTCAATTTATTATTTGATGGATCCGAGTTGCATCCATTTGATATCGGTGCTTGCTTGCAAGCTCGCCAGCCCATTTCATTGATCGCTGATGCTGCAGCTGCATCTGCTACTCTGCTGGCAACCAAAACATTGTGAATCAGAGGAGATTTCTAATGGAGGAATGGACATGTAGTGTTTAAAATGTGAGTGGATTTGTTTTATATATGTTGCCTACTTGGTGTACTTGCATTCTCAAGTTTTACTCAATTTGGTTGTAATAGTTCACTCGAGGATCGTGCCTACCTACTAAGACACGTAAAGGTACGAAAACTCTTTATAGCTGTTATCCTTTATAGATTTCTTTCAGACTCTTTATCTAGCTGTTATCCTTCAGAGATTTCTTGTAGAATCCTGAAGACTTCTTTAGGTTCATTTCGCATATTGACTTCGCTGCTAGCATGAATGCCCTAAATGAGTGTTTCCTGATGCTTTTGTTATGTGAACATACGTGTGTTTATGAGAGCATCATAGATCGTATTTTGAAGTTTAATGATATATTTGAGCTCGAATCTGCTACTCTAGACCATTAAACCGTAACTAACATAATTTTAAGAGGCACGTGATTTTGCCAGGAAACATATTTTGTCAAGTTGGCCGAAGATTGGATTTAAGCAATTCTTTCAATTACCAACACAGACTCACTGGTATAGTTCTGAGCCTTGAAGTGTTTCTGGACAGATTGAAATTTTTTCGCTCGAGAATCAGAAAATCAAATTTAAAAGAAAATCGTAAGACTTAATATACCGATAAATTTTATAAATATTTTTTTAATTTACTATTAAAGATTTTTTATAAAAATTTCTAATATTTTTAAAATTTTTTTTATAAGAAAACCACTTTATATTTTAAAAAATATTTTTCAAAAAATTTTATAAAAACTTTCTAGAATTTTTTTAAAAATCCCTCAAATTTAGTTAATTATAAAAAAAATTCAAGAATAAAATTATAAAAAATTAAAATTTTTTCGATTTTAAATTTAAATCGATAAAATTTTATTTAAACAAATTACTTAAAATTGAAATTATTTTGGTGAAATAAAATCATTAAATTTTAATATTTAAATTAAAATTTTGATAATCTTAATTTTGGATATTCTTTTGGTTGAGTTGAGCGGTGAAAGGCTACTCAGGCCATTTGGTTGAGTTGGTATCAAACCGTTTGATGATAGTAACTTGTGTACTTTCTTCGATCGTAAGGGGAACTTTCATCGTCTACAAGACGCATGATGTCATCTTTAGCTGAATCTCGGTGTATATACTTCCAAATGTTGTAATATCTCAGACCGTCTGAAAGGAAGGAGCATTTGCAATTCCGTCATGGGTGCACGGTCGACTTCAGACTTGCACAATCTTGGGAAAATCCCTACTGTCAGAATTTTGGAATTTAGCACATTTCGTGATGGCTGATGAGATGAATGACTAACAAACCAACCAAAACTTCGCGTCCCAAATCTTATTTCGAGTAAAACACCCGTCCAGAGTTCAATCAATCCCGCAAGTTCCAAAGACCAAGAAAGCCGAAACCAATAGATTAACACTGGTTTAAATAGCTAACCTCCAATAGCCATAACCCAACCACCCATCTCCACCACCCAGACTCTAGCAAACTGGATGACAAGGCTAAGTTCCAAAGTCAATAGCGACTCACTGATGCAAGTGCAACAACCATGTGCCGATATAAAGGCTATACCGCTTCCATATATCCCGTGAATGCCAAAATAACTTTCAACGCGCACACAACACTCAAAAATGTCATCGATATTCTCATGCCTACATAGTGAAATTTCCACAGAAACATTACAAGTAGCACATACCGCATCTATATAATAGTTTAAAAGATTCAAAGACTATTAAGACCTCCAAGAAGAGTATCGGTCTTAACAATTACATAAGTTCCACATAAATGGTCCAACTCTTTGGAGAAATTTGATGCTAGACAAATAGAAAGTTCAGTCTAAATCCTGCCACTCAAGAGGCTAGCAACACTGGAGATTGCTGCCCCAGTAATTGCGGACTTAACCACATGATCAGAGTTGCCACTATCTGCTGTCAGTGCCAGGGTCGCTCCTGTTATAGCACCAGCAATTGCACTGTTTTTCTGCAAGTCCAAGAAGACATAGACAAAACTTTTCTCAGAAACAAGTCTTATATAGAAAGGAAAATGTACCCAATAGTTTACTCTAATATGCTTCCACACAAACATAGCTCAGTCCTCTGAACATTCACTAAGCCAGAAAATATTAGGCAGAGCAATCACTAGGCTAGAAAATAATAAGCTAGAGTGAACGGAGACGTGCTTATTTCAATCCAACATACAGAACCACTCAAATCCAAATAAAAGCTTGCTATAGTTATAAGCGAAAGCAGACCACTAAACATATTTTCACCTACACAAGAAATCGATGATTCTGTTGAAAGATGAGAGTTCTATAAGAGATCTTGCTACACTCGAGATAACCTAGCAATAGAGTTAATTCCAGAGCTCTTGTTATTATTTTAAACCTTAACAGCAACCACAGAAATGTTGCCAATGTACTTATAAGGAAAAGTGCTGCACAGCTTGCGCAACTACCGAACAAAAGGTACGTAATCTTTTCCTTCCACTTTTAAAATTTCAAAGACATAAATCCTGAGAATGAAACTAACAATCATCATAGTTCTCTTTCAAAGTGAGAGAAACAGAATAGTAGAAGCAGCACTTTCCAGTGTACTAACTGCTTAGACTAGAAACATAGAACTATAGAAGAGAAAATATAACATTGAATATCTGATAGGGTGCAGCCAAAACTTAGGAAAATACAACAAACTACTGAAAATTTACCCAGTCATGGGTTCCGCGTGCTTCTGTCAAGCCAGATGTCAATCCGGAGTACAAACCAGCAGCTAGACCTGCAAATGCAAAAATTTTATTAGAAGCACCTTTAATATTTTAACTTACAATAAACTTTATTTATTCTTAAACTCTTGCTAGAGCCTATGAACTATTTGCTACATTGCTATCTTGTTGACACGCATTATTGACTTATTGAGCTGACAGGTTCAAGCATGTAATATTTCCGCACATCTAAAGACTTTAGGCAAGTGGGAATTAGTAATCGAACAGTTAATGCTACTGTTAATTCCTAAAATGGAAGTTTTAAGTTATTAGCCAAGACATATTGCAATTAATTACCCCACTGGAAAGACTCTTTCCCAGTTGCTTTCACCTGCAGACATCAAAGAATCCTTGTATCAATTCAACTACACAATAAAATAAGAAAACAATATCCATGATGTTGAGATTCTCACCATTTCTTCAAGTGACTTCGAGGAGTTCTCTCCTGCATTTAACAAGACGTTTAGTTAAAAACAGTACCATAAATACCTTTTACAAGAAACCAGTTCCCCATTCTTGGGTTTGTCTATTCTGCCGCCAATAATTACCTCTCAGGTTTGGGAACCTGTGATCCTTGCCAGCTGTGAGATCAGGCCCCCCTCCAGAAGTCGTCCTAGCACCTGACGCAGGAAGATGCTCAATATTAAATCCAGCAAACAAACACTTCATAATACGGTAAACAGCCATTATCCTTCATCCCAGCAAATGAGCAAGGCTACAAGCAGTATAACCATGTTCAGCCTACCAGCTTCACATCATTAGTCACCACGTTGTGACATTGGAAGTTGAAATAGTAAGACTATAGTTCATTGTACCAACTTCGGGTCATTAACCAACAAGCTAACTTTGAAAGTAGCAAGTCTATTGTCCGTTGGATTAACTTCATAAGAAAACACTCTTCCACTAAGCACATGGTCTTATGATCAGCTCCAGCCCTGGACTAGATTGTCTTCCAGTCCATTCATCTACCCATCATACTCAGCTTCTTATCTATCAAAAGTCAGGGTAGTCCACTTTTATCGTGAACTAAGAGACTTGCCTAAAAAATTCAATAAAAATGCAAACTTTAGTGCACTTTAGGCAACTTTTTATGAAGGCTTCTGAACCAATCCTCTGGTATGAATTGTTAAAATCATTGCTTAAAGAGTTAGCTATGCTGCTCCCAGAGGCAAGCCACATTAAGTTTACCGTGGCATGCCCTAAATAAAAGCAGAACAAACATATGCTAATCTAGTTGAGAACACTTGGCAGAAAATCCAAGCAAACAATATTATATAAGCTGTTTACCTTCTAGATGCATAACTAAAAACCAAGAGGATATAGAACAGCGTATATGCTAGACTCATAGTGTCTGAAATTGGGACTACCAGAAAAGTTCCAAATTCCAATAGGCAAAAGACAAAACCAATTACCTTCAACAGTGATGAAATATCCCTCACGAGCCACAGCCTGAAGTGCACCAATCTGAAAGCAGAACGATGAAACAAGACATCATTAGATAAAACAAGAAACAACAAGTTGGATAGCAGAGGATCATTTAGTAAATAAGTGCAGCAAATTACTCGAGTGGTGAATCTAGAAGACAACTTCCAAGAAAAAATTCAAAACAAAGCCAAAAAGGTAAGCACAAAAACAAAGCCAACACTATCATTGATTGGACTCTTCGAATCCATATCACTAACGTTATACAGCAGCACTAGCACACTAGCACTTCCATTCGCACATTAACATTCCAAAAGGCATACCAGAAGCATGTATCCGTCTGTTATCGATCCAATCGATCCCCATACAAGATCTAGAACAACAGATAACTGTTCCTTCAAAAACAGATACTAAAACTAATTCTCTTCTACGACAACCAAAAAACAAGTCTCTAGAACTGACAAATTTAAGTTATCATCATAAAACAACAGCTCAAAATTGATCGATCTAGAAACACAGTGTAACAAAAGAAATCAATAAATCACATACCAAAACATAAATAAAAACAGCCAAAATCACATAGACAGATAAATATTTGGGAGATAATAGAACATACCCCAGCAGCCTTGACGAAGCTATCAGCAATGCGATTGAGCAAGGGATTACCGAGATCGAACATCCAGCTCCTGTCAGCAACTCCTCCCTTGATCTCATCGACGAATGCTCTCGTCTCCGTTCTAATGTTGCTGCTCATCTTCGCTCTCTCTCTCTCTCAGTGTGTTTCTCTCTCGAAAAAGAACAATCACTCACAGTTGTGTTGTTTACTCTCGTGATTTTTGAAGATGAAAAAGAGAGAGAAAACAACTTTCAGATAGCTAAGGGAAGCATGAGAGCGGAATGATCTGGAAGGCGCCGAAGAAGAGCTCTCGGAAGAAGCTTCAGGTTGACGCGTGTCCATGGGGACAAAGCCTTCGTGGCGCAATGTACAACACTGGGCTATGCATCGTGTAACACGTAACGCGAGATTAAATCGACCCGGTCTTGCATGTCGACAATTTATATTTTAACTAGTGAGAATTGGTACGTGTGAGAGAATAGCGATGGACAGGTTTGTCTTTTACTAGGTTAGGTTGCAATAACTGTATTATATATTTGGGCGTTTCCTCGATAATATTTATGAAATAAAATTTTTTTAAAATAATAAATATTTTTATTTTTAAAAAAATAATAAAAATATATAATAAAAAAATTTTATTTCGTGAAATTTTTCTATATTTTTTAAATTTTTAAATAAATTTTATATATATATATAAAATATATATTAAAAAATATAAAATAAAGAAAAATTAATAAATAATTTATTATAAGCTTGTGCCAAGATTATTTGGTTGTTGTTGGCTTGTCTTTAAGCAGGAAAGCTCACGATAACAGCGAGTTTTGCTGATTTGTCAAATTGCACAGCACCAGACAGGCATGCTACTTCCGTACAGCTGTTGAAGTTCAAATCGCAAAGTTCTGACAATATTAGAGCGTGTATATCTACTGTTTAAATTTAATTTTTGGAAAAAGTTAATTGTAAAATAAATTACAAATTTTAGAATAATATTATTAAAATATTTTTAAAGTTTAATTTTAAGATTTACTATTAATATAAAACTAATATATAAATTTATTTTTATTAAATACTTTTTATTTTAATTTAATTTTAAATTTATTTTGAAAAAAGTGAATTTATTTTAAAATATATACTCTTATGTTTCGAACTCTTTAATTAAAACTTTTCCGAAAAGTTAAATTTTTATAAATATAAATATAAATAATATATAAGTTATTTATATTTTTAATTTTTAAAAATAGAAAGAATTTAAAATTTTGTTGAGGACCGCACAAATAAGGAGTGATCTTAAAAACTCTGTTGAAAATCTATATTTGTAATATTTCGTCGAAAACACTCAAACCAAGCTATAGGAGCTTATTTGAGTCTATAAATAGCAAGATGAAGACGAGATACATGATCCGGAGGAGTAGAAAGATTTGGAGGTGGCTGCATATAAACAACCTCAGATAATATACCATGAAGAAAAAACCATTCTTCACATCCATTTGATAAATAGGCCACTGATGTACAGCTGCGACTTCTAATAGAGCTCGAACAGTAGTCATCTGGACAACAAGAGCGAATGTCTCATCATAATCAATCCCATACTCCTGAGTAAAATCTCTGACAACAAGACGAGCCTTGTATCTCTCAATGGAACCATCAAGTCGATATTTAATTTTAAAAATTTATTTGCAACTGATTGGTTGTACTCTCTCCAGTAATAGAACTACATCCCAAATACCTGTCTGCTGAAATGCACGAAATTTTTCTACCATTGCCTCTCGCCACTCATGGTACTGAATTGCCTCTTGATAAGAATTAGATTCACGAGTAGTATGAATAGCAGTAAGAAATGAATGAAACTGTGGAGAGTAGGAGGTGAGTGCGGCAAAACCAAACCTATCAAGCGGGCCTGAACAATCTGGTGTAAAACGAGTAGGAGGACGGCGAGGACGTTGTGACTGACGAACAAGTGGTGGTGGAGATGTAGATAAATTAGAAACTGGTGAAATTGGAGAAGAATAGAGAGAATCCTCGTTAGCCAGCGTTTGTGTCGTCGAAGAAGGTGCGGTATCAATAGAGGGAAGTAATGGAGTAGGATCTATAGACATTTGAAAAGAGTCAGATGAGCTGGATGAAAGAGAATGTGATGGTGTTAGAAATTGAACATCAGGAAGTGAAGTGAAGAAATAAGAAAAGTCCTCAAGAAAAGTTACGTGACGAGAAATGCGAAGTCGGCGTGCTGTGAGATCATAACATCGATACTCCTTATGTTCAGAACTAATGTCAAGCAAGACACACTTGACTGATCAAACAGTCAATTTTATCCGCTCAGTCGGAGGAGGTAGAACAAAACAATTGCACCAAAAAGTGCGGATTATACTATAATCTGGAGGAGATAAAAATAAACTCTAATGAGGTGTCTTACCAGACAAAACAGACGACGAAGTAATATTGATAAGATTAATAGAGGTAAGAATAACTTCTGCCCAAAAAATTTGAGGAACAGAAGAGGGGAACAAGAGAGAGCGAGCAGTTTTAAGAATATGACGATGCTTACGTTCCGCTACTCCATTATATTCAAGTGTATAAGGACAAGATTGTTGAAAAATAGTGCCATGAGGCTGTAAGATGGATCTCATAGTAGAAGATGTATACTTACGAGCACCATCAGAACGAAAAATCTTAATTCGAGTATTAAACTGAATATGAACCATATTGCTGAAAGTGTTATATATAGTAGAAACTTCAGAACGATGACGGATAAGATAAATCTAAGTGTAACGAGTATAGTCATCAATGAAACTCACATAGTAAAAAAAACCAGTCATAGATGGAATTAGAGCTGGTCCGCAAATATCAAAATGAATTAGATCAAAAGCATGAGAAGTTTTAGATAAACTTTGATGAAAAGATAAAGCTGAATGTTTTGTTAACTTACAACTAATACATGAAGATAAAGGAGAAAAAGAAACTCGCCCAATAGCTCCACTATCGATGAGACTCTTTAGACGAGATTCAGAAATATAATCTAAACGTCTTTGCCACAAGTCGCCCCTTTTTAAGAGCACGACCAATCGTTTCGCCGGTACAAGGATCCTGCACAGAACAGCTAAGGGAATCAAAGACAACAATAACCCCGCTTTTACAAAGACAACTGACTGAGATTAGGTGTAGGGTGAGATAATGAAAACAAAAAGTAGACTGAGAGAGTTAGAAATAACGGAACTAAACTAAGTGATGATTAGTTGAGAGCCATCAGTAGTATGTAAAGATGAAAAGTTTGGTGGTAAAGATGTCGTGTCAGATAACAATGATAGATCAGAAGTCATATGATGAGATGTACCAAAATCTAAAGTCCAAGAGAAAGACATACCAGGAGCGGCGGAAAAAGCAGAGGTAGATGAATCAGCAAAAATGGATTATCGTTGAAGCTGAAGTTCTATATGAGCAAGACGTACGGTGAATATTAGCTAAATCATTGGTGATAGACTGAGAGACAGGAACGACATCAACAACATTCGTTTGTGCAACTGGAGAGCGAGTAGTGGAAGAATCTTTCGCCTTCTTTCGCTCCCGATACTGAGTAAGCAAATGTGGGTGAAGCTGAAAACAATCATCCACAGTATAACCTGATTTTTTGCAATGAGTATAAGAGGATTGCTGATGAGAATGGGAAGAATTCCTGCTAATATGAGCACTAGTATCTCCCGAAGTGGAAGATGAAGTGCGTGAAGAGGCAACAAAAGCTGAAGCTGAAGCAGGAGTCAAGATAGGTACCATTATCGAAAGAGACCGCAAACGAGTCTCCTCAGCAATGAGCTCAGAAATAATAGCATTTAAACTGGTGTTATTTTGTATGATACGACCACTCACTGCCTGAAACTCTGGACGTAGAGTCATAAGAAACTGATAAAGTTGACGTCGTTCACGACAAATACGACGTTCATGGCAGACACATGACCTTCAAGCTTCAAGAGCTCGCGCTAATAACCTCGCATTAGTGTAGCAAACTCCTGAATAGTGCGATCACCCTGTCTGGCGGCCTAAGCCTTTGTGAGAATTTGATACTCCTTAGCACCATTTGACTGAACAAACTAAGTAGTCAAATGCTCCCATAATAGCGCAGCAGTGGAGATGTCTTCGAGATGCGGCAGAAGAGATCGATCAACAGATGCAACAATAAATGTAAGAATCCGCTCATCATGATCGTCCCAAACATCCTGCGCAATACGAATATTATTCTTAATCTCAATAGTTGCATCATCTGTTGATGACGGAGAACACTGAATAGAGCCATCGAGATGACCAAGTAGGCGACGTCCACGAAGAACAGTTCTAACTGAAGCAGCCCATTCAGCCCAGTCATTAGCAGAAGTCAAAGGAAAATCAGTAGATGTCGGTAGAAAGTCATGAAAGACCTCCGATCTGTTCATTGGTTTTTTTTTTTTACCTAACTCGGGTTGGGTCGGTTCAGCGGTTCGGGCTGGGTTGCAATCTCCTCTGCCGAACCGATTCGGGTAGTGGCGGCGACGACGACCAGCGGCTATAGTGGCGATAGTGAAGCAGAGGTAGGCGGCGGCGATGAAGATCGACGACGAGCAGGAAGGAGGCGATGAAGATCGACGGCGGGCAGAAAATTGAAGCAGAGGTAGGTGGCGGCGATGAAGATCGACGACGGGCAGCAATGAGGCGATGTAGACGGCAGCGGTGGAAAATTGAAGATGCAGCGGTGGCGGAGAATTGATGCAGCGGCGCAGGAAAACGACGGCGAATCAATTTTTTTTTTTTAATTCAAATTAGACGAAAAAAGAAAAGAAATTTGATGAAGATGATAGATTGAAAAAGGAAATCAATTGAAGAAATTTTTTTTTTTGTGAAAATCAACTTGGCTCGATACCATGAAACAATTGATAGATGTATGAAGAATTGAATATGATAAAAATTGATGGTCTTTAGAGTTTACACGTACATATATATATACTATAGATAATGGGCTTGTATAATATATAGTCTAGTAATACAGTCCAATAGAGCTAACAAGCTACACAATATGGCAGTCATCTGAAATAAAATTTGCATTCTAACTTCCAAAGAACGAAATTACAGACTATCACAAAGCAAAAGAGAGACGCATCACATTGCAAGTGATGCAACTTAGAAATATGTAGCTCTCCCAATCAACAAAAAGAACACTGCAACTCAAAACTGCAATGTAAACCGCATGAAATAAACACATACTGCAACAGATGGTGACACAAATAAGCACCCAAGAAAACACCAAGTGCCTAACTTCTACATCCAAGGCAGTTGGTATACCTTGATCCTGCACAGTGACGAACATGCTTAGGACTTGTATTCGTAACAGAATAAGGCTCAGAGTCTGTACTAATTGCAACCATCTCAGATGAGGAACTATTAAGTGGAGGCAAGGACAAATCTTCACTACTGCTGGGACATCTCATATCCCCAGTTTCAGGTATACAATTGGAGCAGCTTCTTGAGCCAACATTCTCCTTTTCATTCTCACGGTCATGTAAGTCTTTAATAGCTGATGTTTGTTTGGAGAAGAAGGCAAGGAGCTATGCTAGGGGAATTCTTACTACTACCAGTAGTGCTACATGTAGCAACAACTTTGCCAGGATTCAAGTTATGGTACATCTTCCTTTTTTGGTCAACCCAACTTCAATTTTCTTGTCATTCCTCAGCAAAATTATAGTTTAAGTGAGTGTGTCTGAGTATTTATAAAAATATTTTTCTAAAATATAAAGTATTTTTATTTTATTTTAAAAATAAATTTTATTTTTTTATATAAAAAATAATAAAAATAAATAATTATAAGATCTTACAACGTATAATTTTTTATATTTTATAAAATTTTAAATAAATTCTATAAAATATTATAAAAAGTTTATTAATAAATATAAATTAAAAAAATTGAAAAGTTCTTTTTTTTAAATGCACTCTCAAACACGATCCAAAAATGAAGAAGATATCATCTTCAGCAGAAGAATCTGTCTTTCTTAGTAGTGGATTATAATCCTCAACATCATCGTTGTCATCGTAATCGACAAGTTGTTACGATTACTAGTCCAACATAAGCAAGGAATAGTAACATAACTATACCCAAACACAACAATTTAGATTCCAGTCAAGCTCCAATGATTATTAAGGCAAAAGCAGGGTTATCTTCAAAGCGAAACCCAAAATACTTTTCTCGATCAACTCCCAGTTAGGCTGCACACGCCGAACGGCTCGAGCAGACGAGGCTTTAAATGGAACATTCCTTTTTGAGCCACTGCCGTCACTTCATCTCCCATCTAATCAAGCCATACATGCTTGCAAAATATTCTGTTAATTTTGTATCTTTTTCATATTAGTTATATTAATGTACTAGCTCGAAGGAAACGAGGAGGAGAAGATAATTGTTTTTCTTTATTTACATGTTTGTCTTTTATTTTGTTGCACTGCGATTCTCAACTGTATCGTATCAATTGGTATCATGAGCCACGATCCTCGAATCAATGTTTCTACTCCGGTCGACGATGGATCGAGTTCTTCTGATAAAATCTCTCCAACAACAGAGGTAAATTTTAAACAGCCGCTATCGTCCCCGGCTCTACCCAGAATTGAGTCCAATGCGTAGGAACAATCGAACTTGTTGATAACATAAATCGCAAAGACTCGGCTTGACTAGCAGACCACCAAGAGAAAACAAATAGAAGGATGGACGAAACCTTGCAAGCTCGTTGCAATTTTGGCTATGTTTCTCCAAGCATTCAAGCGAATCCCGCGATCTCACAAGAAATTTTGGCAGCACACCCTTATCCCATCCCTTCCCACCCCTTATTTTCAACCCACTTTCCCTACAACCAATTCGCTCCTGCCCACTCCCTCGTCGGCACCAACTATCTACGGCCTTTTTAACATAGCTTCATTCCTCCGTCAACAATCTCTTTTCCTTCACTACAATTCGGCTCTCACCGACTATATGAAAATCACCAAGGATGTTTTACTTCCTCTTTTTTTTTTCGACTTAATCCGTGCCTCATGTTTCTCCCCAAGGATCAACTATTCTATCTGAAACAAACTTTACCTCACCACCTACCACTACCCACCCACCCTTTTTCCGTTCCTCCCTGGCATCAGCGTCTCTGCCACTAGCTCCTCTTATGCTAGAGTCTTCTTTGCAAACACTTAGCTCCAACTTTTTGTCCCCTTCTCCCGTAGCTTTCCTATCTCCTTCAACTCTTCATACAACTCCATTATCCTACCACCAGTATCCACTCAGAATCACTAGGGACTTACCCTATCTAACCCTACTAATGCCTCAGCGAACACCACATCTTCTCTACCTTACTTACTAAGCTCACCCTCAAATTCCAGCGTGTGCTTTCCAGCACCTTCTCTAGGCCCACCACCACTACCTTACCAGAATCTTTCATTACTGGAGCACAATGCGATCGACAAAAGCTCCCAACTTTTGATAGAACAGTATCTCAAGAATGGCTTTATTCTGCCGCCAAATATTTTCGATACTATGAAATTACTTCCAAAGAGAGAATTACTATTGCAGCTATGTATTTCTCTAGTGAAGCAAACAAATGGTACCAAACTTTCGACGTGACCGGCCACAACACTCTTGGAAAGATCTAACTGGAGCCATTCTACACCAATTTGGACCTACCGTTTTTGGCAATCCAAGCTTTACTCTGCATCGTCTCTCTGAAACTGGCTCCATCGCAGAATATCAACAGCATTTGAGGATTTACGCACTCTCATGCCATTCGTAGCTGAACATGATCTTGTTGGTTGATTTTGTGGTGCATTGCATCACAAGATAGCTTTGGAAGTAATGGCTCGTGGGCCACGAGATCATGGTTGTTAAAATTCCGATTTAAATTTTAAAATTCTACGATTTTACGATTTTACATCAACAAAACGATCCTATTTGATACAAGATTTCAATTTTACTTCAAATCTGTAAGATCTCGATCTTAATCCTAAAATTCTTAAGATCCCGATTTTATTTGCGATCTCACGATTTCAGCTTATAAAAAATTTTCATGAATCAGAAGAACTCTCGAAGATTTTGAGTGAAGCTGAAATAGCTAAAGAAGATCAGTCGTACTGTTGTGTTTGGTTTATTTCGTGAGGGATTTATTTTGAGAGCAAAATATTTTTTGTATGGTGATGTTTTGAATTATGATTTTTTTCTTTATTTGAGGCGATAAAGACGGATTGCTTGATTACATAAAAAATTAGATTTTCTAATAAGTGTTTATTTACAAATAATGATATAATATGTAAAGATATTGTGATAATAAGCTAAATGAATATAAAAATTGTTAATGATATAGTTTATCTGAACTACAAATATGAACATTGTTAATTTATTACATTAAGATGAAATATAAGAAAAATTATCTATTTAATTTTCAGCAATTTTAATAAGTATTATATAAAATTTTAAATTATTAAATAAATTTATAAAAAATATTATCGATAAGTAAGATCTTACGATCTTACTTAAATTTCCGATTTTACGATCCTACACAAGCGAAACGATCCTACATAAAATCCCGATCCTGATAAGCTTGCACGAGATCTCCAGACCGCCTATAGGCTCGCCAAAATGTTTGAACAAAAATTTTCAATGGATCCCAACATTCGACAATGACGTCCAAATCATCAACGCTCACCAATCCCTGGCTCATCATTGCAAGCTTCTATATCACCCGCGAGCACCAACAATATTTTCCAAACATTTTCTCCAAATAATCAATTTCCTCATAATCGGCCAATCAACTTAATAACAACCAAAATAAATCTTCGACTTGCCAAAGGTCTCTGTTTATATTGTGATGCAAAATATGATCGCAGTCACCAATGTTCTGCTCAACTCTATCGTTATGTGCCATTTATAGCCTCATAGATCCCCAAACCATATGCGTAATGGGCCGCATTAAGCGACAAGATGTCCTCATATTTATCGACTTCGGCAACACTCATAACTTTATCACTTCCAAATTGGCAAAATAATTACAATTCCAATCCACTTCGGTCAAACCCCTCAAGATAGAACTTACAGATGGACACCCACATACAATTGAGCTACTTTATCAACAGATTCTGCTCACGGTTCAAGGAACTCAACTTTCAGTCGAGGCATACCCATTTTCGCTGGGAGGAATGGACTTAGTTCTCGACATCCAGTGGCTTGGGAGCCTCGGCGATGTCATATGTAATTGGAAACGCTCTGACATGCATTTCTCCCTTCATGGTAATGACTTTGTCTTGCAAGGCATTCGAGATGGCAGTATCTCTCGCTTAACAAGCATGAGTGACCTTGAATCCCTTATGTGCTATTCGTATTATGGCAGCCATCGATGAGGTAGAAACACCAATCCCTTGGCCTGCAAACTTACAAAAGTTTTTGGCACAATATTCTATACTATCTTCTCTACCAAAAGGACCACTGAAAGTACGACCATGCGACCATCGCATCCCCTATATCCAGAAGCCTCACTTGCTAATCTACAACCATATTGGTATCCGTTTTTCCAAAAAGTAGAGATCGAAAGAACAGTCAAAGAAATGCTTGAACAAGGTATAATTTAGCCAAACTCTTCTACTTTCTCCTCACTTGTTCTATGCGTCAATAAAAATGATGGGTTATGGCGGTTTTGCGTCGACTACCGAGCACTAAACGATATGACGGTAAAGGATAAGTATCCCCCTGTCATCGATGAACTATTGGATGAATTGTATGGTGCTCAATTCTTCTCCAAGCTAAACTTAACGTCTGGTTATCATCAAATTCAAGTACACAATGCTGATGTGCACAAGACAACATTTCGCACTCACGACAACCACTATGAGTTTCTCGTGATGCTCTTCGGCCTTACGAATGCTCCTGCAATCTTTCAATCTCTCATGAATAATGGTTTCCGCCCCTACCTGTGTCGATTTGTCTTGGTCTTTTTTTATAATATTTTAATATATAGTTCTTCTTGGCAAGCTCACTTAGAAAATCTTCATATCATTCTCACCTTATTGGAAAAACTACGAGCAAATCTCTCCAAATACAACTTTGGTTGTTCATCCTTGGACTATTTGGGACACATCGTCTCAGCAGAAGGTATCGCCACTGACCTATCCAAGGTACAAGTAATGACAGCATGACCGACACCAAGTTCTATTACTTCCTTGTGAGGATTTCTTGGACTAACGGGCTACCACTGAGTTGTAAACAGTAAGATAGCTGCTCCTTTAACTGCTCTCTTGAAGAAAGATAGTTTTCTATGGTCGCAAGAATCAGCCAATACCTTCAATGTTCTCAAACTAGCGATGATAACTACCCCTGTTTTAGCCAGCCCCAATTTCAACTTGCCATTCACCATCGAAACTGACGCTTTTGGTAATGGACTTGGCGCACTCTTATATCAAAGCAATCGATCTATTGCATATTTCAGCAAAGCTATCTCTAGAGCGGCATTAGGAAAGTCCACTTATGAGAAAGAATTGATGGCTCTAGTTTTGGCAGTAAAATACTGGCGGTTGTACTTGTTAAGACACCGATTCATCATTAAAACGGACCATCTAAGTTTCAAATATTTACTGTAACAACACCTCCTAACACCTGAACAACAAAAATGGTTGATAAAAATTTATTAGGATACAATTATTCTATTGAATATAGGTCGGGGAAGGAAAATATTGTCGCCGATGCTCTGTCTCGTTGTGCTTATGCATCTCTGGCGGCATTCTCTTCCATCTAGCCATTCTTTTGTGATGACCTCAGGCAAGCTCAACGTACAGATAATGAGACCATTTCCCTCATTCAGCAGATTCGTCCAGGCGATTACACCAACCTATCTTTAAGCAATGGAATTCTATTACATCACCATCGCATTTGGATTCCTGCAAGCTCTTTCCTTCACCACTAATTACTTTTCGAAGCCCATAACTCGGCTCAGGGGTGGGCATGGAGGTCGGTTCCGTACGTACAAATGTCTTTCTAGCATGTTCTACTGGCCAGGAATGACTAAGGACGTCCAACACTACATCTCAGCGTGCAATACTTGCGCTCACGCAAAAAGTTGTTCTCTTCATTTTGTTGGCCTCCTACAACCATTACCTATTTCAGACACCATTTGGATAGATATTTTTATGGACTTCATTGAAGGATTGCCGATGTCCAAAGAGAAGAATGTAATTCTTGTAGTTGTCGATCGCCTCTCCAAATTTTGACGCTTTCTTCCTCTCCGACACCCATACTCAATATTCTGTTGCTGATCTTCTTTCCCGAGAAATCGTCACACTTCATGGTAGACCGGAGATAATAGTCAGCGATCGTGATCTCATCTTTGTTAGCAACTTCTAGAAAGAACTCCACATATTGCAAGGTACCGCCTCCACACCAACTCTTCTTACCACCCACAATCGGATGGCTAGACAGAAGTTCTTAATAGAGGACTCGAATATTATCTTCAATTTTCTTTGTTGGCGAGCACCCACGTCAATAGATGTGTTGGCTATATTGGGCTGAATATTTTTATAACATTAGCACCCATTCCGCAACCAAGATCTCTCTGTTTGAAGCCGTCTACGGACACCCTCCACCTCTTTTGGTTTCCGTCGCCAACAGACCTGCTACAATAGACAGCGTCGGCCATCAACTCTGAGAATGCGATGTGATCCTTTGAGACCTCAGACAGCATCTGCAACACGCCCAACATCGTATGAAACAAACCGCTGATCGTCGTTGACAAGATAAATTCTTTCAACATGGTGACTAAATTTTTCTTAAGCTACAGCTGTATCGACAAACGTCGGTTGTAAACCGTCGTAATTATAAGTTACGACATCGGTTCTATAGCCCTTTCGTATTCTTGAACGAGTCGGTCAGGTATCTTATCGGTTGGATCTTCCTGACGATGTAAAAATTCATCCAATGATATATATATCCCAACCCAAGGATAGCCGCTCTGTTCTCCTCTTGGTCATACCACAGGTTCCACGATTAAATGAGGATGGCTAACTTCACCTAACTCCACGTAGCATCCCCAACTACAGAACTATTTCAACCAGTATTATCAATCATAGGGAGGCTTTGGTAGCTTGGCAAGACTTGTCAGATGAGAATGCAACTTGGGAGGATGTCTCGGTACTACATCAGCAATGCTCTCTCGTGGACAAGATTGTTTTTTGGAGGGAGAGAATGTTACAATTACTACTCCAACAGAAATAAAAAATAGTAACATAATTACACCCAGTAACTTAGATTTTACTATAGTAATATAGCTAATATAAAAAATATAAAAAATCACCAAAAGATCTTACACGTATGTATGGCTTTGGGTGGGGTGGGGGAGAAGAACTTACCTGCTTGCCTTTGCCTTTTATTTTGTTGTACTGCAATTCCCAACCGTATCGTATCACAAAGTCCACCTGATTCGGACCTAAATAAACAGAGCTGGACTTTTGATGAAACTTCTCGACATATTATTGGATTGCAGACTTTCCATAAATCCAGAAACTGGGTACCACGTTTTTTAGAATTATAATAGACAGAGCAGTGGGACATGGAGCACACAAGCCACCAAAAGACACTGCTCAAAATCCTAACACACAATTTTATAAATAAAATACTAAGAGCTTGTGTAAATGGGAATTAGAAAAATAAAAGACAAAAAATATTTAGTTGTAAAGCCAAATTGAGTCCCTATACTGTCGCTAAGTACACTTTTGCCCATTGATTTTCAAAGTTCAATTTGAGGACTGTATTTCAGTTCTTTTACGGGCTTGCCTTGATGCAACCTAAATATGATTAAGTTAGATAACCGTCATCGCATGTGAACCAACGCAAAGCCAACTTTGCACCAAAAATGGACATCAAAAGAACTGGAAATTGGCTCGAATTGCTTTGGCTAGCCCACATACTACAGCATCACCACTAAACAGGTTTATCTAGATATCAAGATGGCATAAGGAGATAAAATAAGCTTATTGTTATATTGAAAGCTACCATAGCAAAAGAACTTGCTTATTCGTCAATCGTCATTTCCAATAACACAGGAAAATGAACATAAGCACAAATAAAACAACTAAAATGTACACTTTTAATGTATATGGACAAAATAAAATTTGGCTATAGTGTATGGATCCAACTTGACTTTAAACCAAATACTTCACGAACTATTTGATACTACGTCTTCGTATTTCGTTACCGATGTTAGTATCTAAGGAAAGTAGGAAAAGTCTGGAGCCTTTTTCATCTTTAACCAGCTTTCGACGAAACAAATATTAATGATATGACAATGTTCGACAGTTAAGCAAATCCAAACACCTTACGTGTAGAGAAGATATAGCACTACATTACTAGGGAAGAATTTTCGTATTGAACCCAAATTGGACTTAAGTTCTTGTTATGATAACTGCTTAAAATGATTTGTATTACCACAATGATGAATGCCCAGTGCTTGTTCCGTTTGCTAAACTTGATTGAGCACGGCGCTGGTTTCTTCTTCTTGATAATAAGCAGAAACTGAGTCCTCCTCGTCACTGGACAAGACAAGAAGAGAGGAAATTAAAATTGTCGTACCTATCTTATGTTAGTCAGCTGAGAAGAACATTAACCTATCCTCATCAAAATAATCCTCCTCATCCTTTTCAAGATCACGCTCATCGACCTTCTTCCTCTGGACTACAGTTCTATCAGTATCCTTTACATCAGAGTTCTCAGTGGATTGCTTAAGAACATCAACAAAAAGGAGAAAAAAAAAAGTAAGGGTAACACAACATGCGATGGTTGTTCTCGTATCGATATGTAAGGAGATTCTACCTGCTCATATTTTACCTTGATGGCATGAATAGTTCCAAGATGCTCAAACATTTACAAGTTGTTCCCAGAAAGAACCAACTAAATACACAATTAGCGTTTTGAGATTTTCATGCATCAATGCGTTCCGAATGAGAATACTGGTGCTTAATAATCACACCAGACTCGAGGATTGGCTACCTTACAGATACACTCAAGGAGTTCACGCACTCCTGAGTGAAGCAAATTGTAATGTTCACCATTCTCAAGAAAAGCATCAACTACTGGTTTTAGAAGGTTGTTTCTAACAATATGGCGAATAAGATGTTGATCCTCGAAAATAAGAACAGAAGCTACATTAGCTTTGAGGATACAATCAGTCTTAGATGGCAATACTGATTAGCCATACAATTACTGATATTATACCTATCAAAATACAAATCCAAGAGCTCACATCTAGACAGAGAACGTATGGGTATAATAAAGGGCATAAGCATAACAGTTTAATAAAATACATAAAAACAAAACTAAGACTGCCATAATAAGACTTGAAAAATCCATCTGAAAATCCGAAACAGGAATTATGCCATTTCGAACTCCTACATCACTACGACATTGGTCCTCTTGCTACTATTGTAATTGCTATATTAATCCTTTTTTCATTGCTTACTGTTTCTCGCGACCCTTCAAATGCTGTATTTACTTATGTTAATGTTAAAAGCGAAGCACTTCAAAGAAGAAAACACAAAAATACATCACAAATTCCAACATTTTATGTCAGATTTAACTAAAAAATCCTTGTAAATACTTTCCAAAGCAAACTGTCACGGACTAATAAAGTTTTAGCTCAGCTCCATGCATCACTTCTCGTCGCACCTCCTGTGCCTAAATCGGCCTTTTTTACAAAAAAATATTAAAGATAGCTAAGAAAATTTGTATATACTTGACAAAAATAAGATAAATAAGAAGCACACTTGATAAGAGTTTGAAATTTTTTTTATTGTCACTCAATTGCTCGCCACAAAGCTTTGCTTATTGGTTGCAAATAATGGCATTGCCTTTCTATATACTCTATGCATCTTTTTAATGAACGGTGAAAATTAATTTGATCTGGAGAATATTAACTTAGAATTTCTTAAAAAAAATTTCACCTTCCAAAATATCCAACGTCTCCTTCACCGCCTAATTGCTGCATGAAACTGCCTTCGACAAGCGGTAGGGATCCTAATCGTCAAGCTCGTGAACTCCGGCTTACTTCTTCCTATTTGTTCGAGCTTGGTTATTATTCTCACTGGTACCCATACAACTTTTATTAGTTCTTCAAACCTTAATAAGCTCAAGTAGAAGCTTCAGCGGCCACTCTCGATCTCAAAGGTTGAAAATGAAATTAGTTTTCTTCTTTGATCGATTTATAAGTTTTGATCTATAGATATTGTGTAAAATTAATGAGATAGTTCATCATCTCCAAGTAGTTATTCATTGTTATGGGCATTTAATTTTTATAAATAAAGTTTGGCTTTTTTTAAAAGAAAGGAAAATTTTCGTGGGGTTTCTTTTGTGTGTGTGCTTTGTTGTTGAAATTGTTGATGGTGGTGAAGGGGTAAGCGATCTATTGAAAATTTAAAGACAAGTTTTGCATTCGTCACTTATTTTTGGTCCTTTTTGTTTGTCAATACTTCTGTTTAATTGGTGGTGAAGGGTGAGCAGGCACACCATATCTGTTTGTTGGTGATGAGAGTGAAATGATAAACGGAATAGCTGGTGCGTTTGCAGCTTTTGGTTTAGTTTTCTTTTTTATTTTTATGTTTGTTTATTTTCTTGTGCTTGTTTTCTCTTTGAAAGTATATGAAAATACTAGTGCAAATATTGATAGCCAATATATCTCATTGATAGATATGTTATAGTTTACTTAACCCTAAATCCTAAACCCTATACACCAAACCCCTAAATTCTAAACTCTGAACTTGACCCAAAAACTACTAAAGTGAAGCAAATTATGAACTTGTTAGCTGCTGCGGTAGTTTGTTTGTTTGTGCTATAGTTTATTTGTATTTATGCACTAGAAGCTACTGCTAGTTGTATGGTTTGTTGTGGTTAGAAGGACCATTTAAGTTGTTCAATTTAGTGTAGGATTCTTCAAACTGGTGACATACATGTTGGATGAATATACTGATTTTCTGCTTGTTACTTCATGAATGTTTTATATTTCATGTTCTGTAGGCAAGAATTCTAGCCATCAATGCCTCTCGTACTTCTAAATGATGGTGACCACTTTCAGATAAGGTGCATTCTTTGCTCTAGATTTTTTTTTTTTTTTTTTTTTTTTTTTTTTTTTTTTTTCAGCTACAACAGACGGTTTTTAGTATGGACTGCTCTTAATTAATGAACTCATTGTTTTGTTCCACTAGACGAACTGCATAGATTCTACCGTTCCAGCACAGGGAGTGTTTGCCCAGGAAGTGAAGAAGCTACAAGCTGACAGTTCAAGCCTTCCGAGCAAATAAAGCCGTGTTTCAAACGTCCATAATTTTATCTTTTTTTGTCAGATTTTGAGTTCTGAATAATTTATATATTTTAATTATAAAAAAACTTAAACTCTACTTTCACGTATAAAATTTCAATTCTAATTTTTTTATTTGTATATTTTTTAATATTATATTTTTTAATTTTTAACGTATTTTTAAAAACTATTAAAATATAAATATTAAACTTCACTTTCACTTTAATTTTTTAAAAAATTTTATTTTTTATTTTTTATTTTCACGAAATTCAGCTTAAAGTCATTTAAAATACGTACTTTGAAACCATTCGAAAGAGATCATGTCTGTCTTGCTGGCGGCTACTGCATGCCAAAGAAGCAGAAGCCCGCAGCAGCTGCCTAGACATCATTATCTTTATGGCTCGGGGGCAACAACTATGTTTCTGCTAATGTTGACTGCATGTTAGTAATGAATCATTCTATGTACTAAGCATTCATGTTTAACTTAATTCTCAAGAGTTAATGTTAGTTCCTATGAAAGTGTTTATGTTTCGAGATTTTGTTTTATTGGGAGTGCGTTTCACTCCAATCCAGCTCTATTTTATTTCACAAGTTTTACTAAATCTTTACAATATTTTATAAATTTATTTTAAAATATAAAATATAAAAAGTTTTATAGTATAAAATTTTAATTATTATTATTATTTTTTAAAATAAAATAAATAAAACTTATTTTTTAAAATAAAATAAAAATATTTTTGATTATAAAAAAACTTTATTTTAATAGAAATTCTAAATGCTTCTTTAGCTTCCCTTCGGTGGATGGACTTTTGATTTCGCCCCAGTGGGCTTTAATGCCTTGAGTCTTTTGTAAATTGTTGTACTATTTAAGAGTGCGTTTGGCCTTTTTTTTTTTCAACAGTACTTTTTAATTTTATATTTTATATTTTAATATATATTTTATATTTCCTTTTCCCGACGGCTCCGACCCCGCTGCCGCTGCTGTCTATTGCACTGCTTCTTTCGTTGTTGTTTATCTTCGCTTCTCCAGCCAATTCAATTCCAGCCGGTGCCCTAATTCCCGGAATCCAGCGGACAGGTGGAACCTTCTTCACAGGTGAGTTACAATACTTGGTTCGTACCCTATGAACATGCTGTTGAACTATCTATTGGGCCAGTTTATCATAGGCGTTTCCTTTGTTCGGTAATCAGAAAGTTTGTCATTGTGCTACGACACCGATCAGATCCCGATTGTCCGTTGCCTGATAAGCATTCTAAACTCTTTAGCCCAATCGCTAGACAAGTATAATGAGATGTTGAATGATGATTGAGTGTAGAATGGCAAATTAATAAATCTAATATACCGTGGGTTCAGATATGCCTTAAAAAGTGATGGTTATGACTATGGATTGGTTATATATTAAATCCGTTGCCCAATCGCTTACCGTTTATCGCGAGTTCATAATAATTGTACCTATATATGTATTAGGATCGGATATGGATTTTAGGTGGAGAGGTAGGGTCTGCAGATAGCTAGTGGACTTGGGTGGTTTTGTTTATCCCAGGTGAGTATTAGGTTTCTTCTTAACTTTTATCTAAGTCTTTTCGCACGAGTAACATTTGTTTTGAAGATTTTGGCATAACTTGCTAATATAATCTGCTCCCTAATGCTGTGTAATGTCTGTATGATGCATGTTTATATAAAAATTATGATAAATTAGGTTACTATGCTTATCTAAATTATTCATTATATACATTATGACATGCTACCTCCTTAAAACACCTAATAGCATGAATTATGAAGTATGTATTGAGAATTCTTATATACAATTCTCGATATGTATATTAGTATATATGCCCTTAGAGATAATTCTCTTAACTATTTGTTAGACACTTTGCCATATATGTCTGTATATGCATACAATATATAGCTAGTGCGTTGTAGGCCTTAAGCCAATATTTCTTTGTATATATTGATACTTGTGCTGCATGGAGGCAAGGGTAATTAGGAAATCTATAAGATGGTTCTGGTTCCTGGTTGCTATGCGTTTATTGGCTGAATTTGTCCTCAACTGTGTGGAAGCAAATGCATCTACTGTAGGAATTGGTTGCTACTAGGATCGTGGTGTATGCTTATGGGTTATTGATTCTGCAGAATTGTTGCCAATACAACAGGCAGAGAATCCCTTTGGGATTATGAAATGTAAATTGAACATGGTGGACCAAGTTCAGTATGTGATGATCGCAAAAAGGCCTTACTCCTGCTTTGAGTTCACTTGAAGTCTATTTTTGGAAGAATTTGTTGCTTTGTTTTTTCATTTTTGTTTTAGTGGTAACTAATGCACATCTAAATTTAAGTTTCAATATATTGCAGTGCGTGAAGTCTACCATCTGAATGATGAAGATAAATGGGATGATTAAGGGACTAGGCATGTTACCATTGATTATATGGAGGTGTTTAGCCTATTCACAATTTTTGTTTGTTCTGAGGGACTTCTTGATATAACTTCATTACTGTTTCTATTTATTGTAGATCCTCTCCTTTTTTGAAACTAGCTTGAGCTGCTTTATCCGTAGATTGGTGCTTCTGATGCATAAATGTGTTGTTCAATCTCATGATTACATGTATGTATGATACTTAAAGAGCTACATCCTTTGAACTAGGTAAATTTTCACCTTATCTCCTGCTATATTGCAATCTATTCTGTATTCTCATGTTGGTTTTACCTTTATTATGTGGTTAATGATAATCTCCCTCTCTAAATTGTTATTTTTCCAGTTGATGGCTGCCACTGCCAGATGACCAAGAAATGGTTCTCACTATAAGAAGAAACTTCAATCTTTACAATCTACTCAATCCTGTCTGTCTAAATGGACCTCGAGATCAGTACAGACAAGAGATCGGACAGCTACGAGCAGCCTTCCACTTGTACTGTTCTTCTCTGCCCTTGTCTCGTTCTCTTGATTCTTCTCCTCCTCGCTGTTTCAATCTTCTGCACTCTCAAATTCCACCTCTACTGCCGCTCACCTTCTTTAGCACACTTGGTTTCACGCAATCACTGCAATTAATTTCCAAACTGCCCTTCTCTTCTTCCACGAATTCTAACTCTGAGGAGGAAGAAGATTCTGAAGAGGAAAATAGTTCCGACGAGGGTAGTTTTGGAAAACGTGAAAATTCTGATGAAGTCGATCGGGTTTGCAAGGTTGTTGAAGAACTTTTCACTTCTGATCGTAACTTGGAAGCTGTGCTCGACAAAATGTTGGTTAAATTATCAACAAATTTAGTTATCCAAGTGCTCGAAAGGAATAGGCATGCACACAAGCCAGCTTCTCGATTCTTCCATTGGGCTGCTACTCGCCCAGGATTCCTTCATGATTCGGAAACCTACAACAAATTTCTAAGCATTCTGGGGAAAACTAGACAGTTTGAATCAATGGTATTGTTACTGGAGGAAATGGGCTCTAAAGGGGTTTTAACGCTGGAGGCATTTAAGATTTCGGTCAAGGCATTTGCAGCGGGCCGTGAGATGAAGAAGGCGGTTGGGATTTTTCAGCTGATGAAGAAGTATGGATTTAAGGCTGATTTAGAGATGTTTAATGGATTGCTTGATGCATTGGTGAAGGCTAAGCTTGCCAAGGAAGCCCGGGAGTTATTTGATAAGTTGAAGGATCAATACATGCCAGATTTACGAACTTACACTGTGCTTTTGTTTGGCTGGTGTAAGGTAAAAAATCTTGTCAAGGCTGGGAAGGTGTGGAATGACATGCTAGATTCAGGGTTGCAGCCGGATATTGCTGCACATAATGTCATGCTTGAAGGGTTAATTAGAGGGCAGAGACGGCCAGAAGCTGTGAAGCTGTTTGAAATGATGAAGGCCAAGGGCCCACAGCCAGCTGCTAGGACATATAGAATAATTTTGCAGAGCTTTTGTAAAAGTGGTAAGATGGATGATGCAGTTAGGTGCTTTGATGAAATGGTTTGTTCAGGGTGCCAGCCAGATGCAGCAACGTATACTTGCTTGATTGTTGGGTTTGGAAATGCAAAGCAGATGCATAAGGTTTCTGAGTTGTTGAGTGAGATGCGTGAGAAAGGGTGTCCTCCAGATGCCCGAACTTATAATGCTCTTATCAAGCTCATGGCCAACAGGAACATGCAGGAGGATGCGGCAAGGATTTACAAACAGATGATTAAGAATGGGTTTGAGCCGACAATCCACACATATAATATGATGATGAAATCGCACTTTCACGGTAGCAACTACGAGTTGGGTTGTGCTATGTGGGAGGAGATGTATAAGAAAGGAATTTGCCCTGATGTAAATTCTTACACAGTATTTATTGGGGGCCACATAAGGCATGGTAGGCCACAAGTGGCATGCAAGTATATTGAAGAGATGATAAACAAGGGTATGAATGCTCCACAAATTGACTATAATAAATTTGCAGCGGATTTCTCTAGAGCAGGGAGGCCAGATGTGCTTTATGAGTTAGGGCAAAAGATGAACTTCACAGGGAAATTTGAAGCTTCCAATGTGTTTAATCGTTGGGCAGAGAGGATGAAGAAGAGGGTCAAGATTAGACTACCAAATCAAACTGGTGAACGATTATTCTAAAATAGTTGAGTTAATGTATGTATCTGGTTGACTCCATTTATGGTATGTATCTATGATTCTATCATGTAGTACTCTTTCTGTTGCTCCCATCGATAGGGACAACACATCTTATATTGTATAGTCACTATTGTTTCCAGTAGGGAATCCTACCACTTTATCCACAATGTTGCCTCTTTTGCTTACATATAGAAAATCTATGATGATTACCGTAAAGAAATCATATGATGGTTACTTGCTGAATTTCTCGTAGATCTTAGAGCTAGACTATTTTATACATTTTAATGAAATCAGCACGTTAAACAAAGGATCCATCTGTTACTAATCAACATAATCGCAAAATTTATTTCTATGAGCAACATGTGCATGGACTGGTGAACATTTGGCATTGTAGAATGAACTTCAATGTGAAGCATCCTTTGACACTAAAACTCCAGCTGCTCTATGTTGTATAAAAGTGATGAAACTCAAAAGCTGAGATAAATTAGAGGATTAGTTTGCATTCATGGCGACGCAGGTTAAGGTTATGCATACTGCTCTGCTTCTCAGGGAATGGAATGCATGCATGATGCTCTCATGTGAACTGTTGTGGTAAAGGCCGTCCATTGGAATAATGATTTGCCTTTATATGCATGGA
The DNA here is from genome assembly GCA_019914995.1 of Acanthochlamys bracteata. Taxonomy (NCBI): domain Eukaryota; kingdom Viridiplantae; phylum Streptophyta; class Magnoliopsida; order Pandanales; family Velloziaceae; genus Acanthochlamys; species Acanthochlamys bracteata. The sequence goes on from CM034133.1 coordinate 4,416,553, forward strand.
GAGAATGCGTTATTAGGGACTAGGGAGAGGATGTAAACCGTGGAGCCTCTATCATGATAACCATCAAGTAACGGTGAGAGAAAGGAAGGTACTTGTTGTTTCCTCAAGAAGAGTTGCAAACTAAGCGAAACCTAGATGATTTCTGGTGGAATTTATAGCAATTGACCATTATTCAACTTCCAAAGTTGTTCATGATGTTCTTTCAGCAGGAGACGCCTTAAAATACTGATTTAGCAACTAATAGCAAATTAGACTCTGTGCTTGTCGATTGGTATGCGTTCTAACTTCCAAGTGTCATGCAAGTTAGTCACTGCAAGCCCAGTGTACTTTTAAGTTTTATAGTTTAAGTGCATCCTGTCATAGTGGCTTTTCTTTTGGGGTGGCAATTCAGATTTATAAATTAATTTCAAATGGATCATTTAATTATTATAATTATTAAAATAATAATTAATTTTTAATAATAATAAATACAAATTATTAATTATAATATATATATATATATATATATATGATAATTTATAAATTAAGTAAAATTTAGTTAAATTAGGATAAGTTAAAATATATATATAAATTAAATTTAAATTTATGCTATTATTTTAAATATTTTTTAGTTACTAAATAATATATACTATATAAATAATTATACGAATTAAATGGGTCAATTTTAAATCAATCCGAACTCGACTTGAATATATTTAAAATCTTTGGGTCAACCTCAGATCGACTTGAAATCGATCCGAATTCGGCTAAGGTTTCATCCGAATCCGATTTTTTCAGATTGATTTCGGGTTAGGTTCATGAGTTTGGTCAGAAATTGGCACACTTAGCTTTTTTTATCGTTTGGGCCTAAGCTATAAAGTCTGACTCATTCTTGTTCGGCTGATTCTCAAACAAATCTCTGTACCTCTATTTACAAAAAGTAATGTATCCATACATCTTGATCGGTAAATCTCAAAAGGTGTTGCGTTTGAAACGCTCTATTTTATTTTATATTTTAATAAATTTCCTACACTGTTATATAGAACTTATTTAAAATTTTAAAAAGTATAAAAAAATTTTACGTTTTAAGATCTTATTATTACTTATATTTATTACTTTTATATAAGAAAATAAAACTTAATTTTTAAAATAGAATAAAAATACTTTTTATTTTTAAAAATAATCTATTTAATAAACACTCTCCCTCCTACAAAGATGTTAAAGCACTTGAGCTTAGCGTGCAAGTATAGGGTCCGTTTGGCTGTACGTTTTTTTCGAACTTTAAGCTCGAAAAAAGCACAAAACAGTCTTTGAAGCGTTTGAATAGTGCAGCTTTAAGCTGCTTTAGAGTGCTTTTAACAATGCTTTCTGAAAAACATTTCAGAAATGCTTTAAAAAAAAAAGCACGCGACTGCTTTTTTTCTTCCTGCGAAATGACTATATTGTCCACGGTAAGTTTATAAATTACCACATTATATTAATTATTTAAATAATATAAAAAATTTAATAATTATTTAAATATATTTTTCAAATTTAATATTATAATAATAATTATATAACCAATATTATTTAAATTAATTATTGATTGATATTAATAATATAATTTGTTAATAAATTTATAATACTGATACAAGTAATTATATATATAACTTTTTACATAATAAAATTTTTTTAATTTTAAAAATAAATAATATATAAAAAAAGAATTAAAAATTTCATAATTATATCAATTATTATATATCCAGAGGCTTCAAATTTAATATTATAATAATAATTATATAATCAATATTATTCAAATTAATTATTGATTGATATCAATATTTAATTTGTTAATAAATTTATAAATATTGATACAAATAATTATTTATAAAATTTTTACATAATAAATTTATTAAAATTAAAAATAAATAATATATCAAAAAGAATTAAAAATTTTATAATATATCAATTATTATATATTCAAAGCTTAAAATTTTATGTTATAATAATAATTATATAATTAATATTATTCAAATTAATTATTAGTTGATATCAATAATATAATTTGTTAATAAATTTATATAATTTTTACATAATAAATTTATTAAATTTAAAAAATAAATAATATATCAAAAATAATTAAAAATTTTATAATATATCAATTATTATATATTCAGAAGTATTTCAGTCATTTTATATTTTATACAGAAATAAGAATATGTTTAGTCAAAAATTTCATTCAGCTTTCAGCATTAAAAAATACGATATAGTAACAATTTATCCAAACACTTTTCAGCATAAAACTGTTTTTATAGCAAAAGCGTTATAGCCGCTTACAGCACTCTAAAGCAATTTTATTTTAAAAGCACAAAAATTTCAGCACGTCCAAACAGAACCATAATTGCTGGTTCTCTTCTTCAAATATTTTGTTGGATTTTGTGCAACATATAGTCCCTTTTAAAATTGTTAAATATTATATAAAAATAGTTTTTGTTTAAAAAGTTGGTATGTGTTCTCACAACGCAAACCTAAACAACCGGTAAAAAATTGCTCGTCTTCAAGTGGCACACGAAAAGTGAGTACTATTCAAAAGGTTTTCTTCTTCGAGTTGAATACTATTCATCATCTTTGTTTTTCAAATTTTCATTTGTTAAAAAGTTCTATTATAATATTTTAAATTTTTTAATAATTTAAAATATATAAATAATTATACATCACAAAATACTTATATGATCTTTTAAATAAGAATTCTAATTTAAAAAAATTACATAAATATTTTTTAATTAAAAATATTTATTTTAAATAATTAAAAGGATCTTTGTGACCGACTAAGAGCATGTTTTAAAAGTAAAAAATTTTATTTTCTTTCTTCAAATTTTGAATCATACACTAACTCTACTTCTACTAAAATTAACTTCAACTTTAATTTCAATGTGTTTTAATTATCACCTATCTCTACTCTATTAAATTTCACTTCTTACCAAATTTTTATTTTTACAGAATTTATTTTCACAAAACCATTTTTATGTAATTAAAAAATAACTTAAGTTAACAATGAATTTGAGGATATCTATCCAGGAAATGATTTTGAACTTTAAGTCACTATTCAGCCTCAGTAGAATAAAAGATAATGACACATGGGCTGTATATAGGCATATATACCAAATTTTTAAGTCATTTATTTCTTCTAAAAACTCTATTTTTAATTTATTTTTAAAGAAAAATAAATACAAAAAATTAAACTCAATTGTTTCATCAAAAAAACTCTATTTTTTAAATTCAAAATTTGAAACTAAAAATTTTATTTTAATACTTACTTTTAGTAATAAATAAATGTAAAATTATACTCACTTTCGAACTTTAGTTTTTAAGCTTATTTTTAAAACTCAGTTTGGGAAACTCAATTGAGACTAAAAACATGCGTCGACCGTGGAAGCTGTCGTTTCTTCCGCCTTGAATACTCACATTGGCATTATAAGAAAATTTTATTGATTTCGTTGGCATAAGTGTCACCTTAATGCTTTTCTTGATTTCGTTTCGTGTTATATTATTTAACAAGTGACTACTTATATAAATTTGATATTATTATTTTTAAATTAGTCTTTAAATTTTATTTAACGTCTACTTACTAAAGTGTTGAAATAGATCGCTACTGAAAATTGGTCTCACAAAAAAATTAGTCTTATAAGAAAGTATTAAATTATCTCATATTTTTTATTTGCTAAACTAAATAATTATTTATATTGACTTAGAATTTTTTTTAATTTAATTTTTGAAATTGAGTTCTATCGTATGGCTGTCTTACATCGTGTTCATGTTTTGCTATTTTAAGAAATAATGACAGAGTCTCTGAGTCTCCACCCGCAGGTCAGTTGACTTGTCTTCATGTCTACATTCTGAATTAGAGCATATTTAATAACAAAAAATTCTAATTATTTTTTTAAGATTTCGAATTTTATCGCTCCACGCTATTTTAATTATTTATTTTAAATTTTATTTATATCTTTATATCTTCATGGTTTAAATCCACTCTATATTCTATTTTTACTAAATTTTATTTTTTATTAAACTCAATTATCATCAAATTCATTTTACTTTAATTAAAACACAATTTTAATCTTTTAAATTCTATACCGAGTCCTGGCTTTTGGTTCTGTAAAATGATTGTTGGGTCACTGATCATTCAGCACAAAACCGTAACTACTAAGGATGTGCTCAATCATCCCAAATTTTACTTTCTTCCGTCATAATTTGGAGTTTTGAAGAATTTATATATTTTATTTGTTAAAAAAATTAGAAACTTCATTTTCTTATACGAAATTTTAATTTTAATTTTTTTATTTATATATCTATCAATACAGTTTTATTTTTTAATTTCTAACTCATTTTTAAAAATAACTAAAATACAAAAATTAAACTTTAATTCCAGTCTATTTTTAAAAAAATTAAATTTTTTATTTTTCATACACAAAATTCAGTTACGGAACGTTTGAACACGCCCGATAATTCTCTACATCATTTAAAAAAAATTTCAAAATATAAACAATATTATAATTTTTTTAATTAAAAATTGAGCTAATTTTAATCTTAATCTGAATTTTAAAATATAAGCTATCATCTGGAACTTTAATTTTTCCAATAGAATTAAAGTCTCAAAATTTCTTCGATAAAATTAGAGCTTTATTATCTTCCGAACACAAAATTTTAATTTTAAATATTTTTACACTCTTCATAATACAATTTCATAATTTATTTTAACTCGTTTTAAAAATAATTGAAACACAAAAATTAAACTATATTTTTATCTACTTTTTAAAAATAAAAATTAAACTTTATTTTAAAAATTTATTTTAAAAAAATTATACTTACTATTTTTCACTATGTAAAATTTAGTTACAAAAATTTGAAACAGTCTTTAAAAAGTGAATACTGCTCACTGCTGCAAATGACGTACGCAGGAAGGATCCAAACGTACCAGGCTGAGAATATTTCACATTAAAAGTGTAAAAATATACACTGCAACGGAGTTATTTACATTTCTCTCCCTTTCGGATTCGCGCAGAAACAAATCAATTAAGGGCGTGTTTACCAACACCCCTAAACTCCACTTTCTTTAAACTCAAATTTTACATAAATACTTATAAAAATTAAAATAAATTTTTTTATCAATAAATTTTTTTTAAAAATTCAAATTTAAAACTTACTAAAAATATATAATTAATATAAAATTTTATTTTTTATTAAATATTTTTATTTTTTATTTTATTTTTTAAATTTATTTCTTAAAAACTCCACTTCCTTTAAAACTTCACTTCCACCCTCTAGGTAAACACGCCCTAAATCTTTTTTCTTTTCATCTTCGGCTATGTACACGTATTTCTTTCTTTCTTTTTTTTGGTTTGTTTTTATTTTGAATCGTGAGGCGTGTTCTGTATAGGTGGAGTTTCTCTGGAGCTAATCACGCCTGAATATGAATTGTATGCTGATGTTGCTCAACTTCTTCTCTTACGTTAGATTCCAAGACCTGGTAGCAAATAAACACAGGTGAGTTAAGATTGAACCAGATTCTAAGTTTATTGATAGCTGCAAGTTTTAGGAAGACAAAGGCTTGATATAGGGGGCATTTAAAAATACTTATAAAATAAAGTTTTTTTGAAATAAAAAATATTTTTATTTTTTTTACTTTCAAAAATATAATAAAAAAATCTCATTCCGTAAAATTTTTCTACACTTTTTAAATTTTTAAATAAATTTTTTATATATTTAAAATTATATATTAAAAACATAAAATAAATAAAAATAAAAAAAAATTGATAAGGAGTTTTTCAAACGCAGTCCCAAACAGTCTCATAACAGATTCTGGATTAAAGTTGCCGCTAGACTAACGATAGCTTCAAGTTACAGATATCAGTAAAGTGCAATTAATGCCTTTTAAGCACTTACTTGGTGCTCCGGCTGGGCTTGTTGGATAGCCTTAATGATTCGCATAACAACATAAAAGGGCAATAATATTCCAATTGCTCGTAGGAGAAGTACCTGAGTGGACGTAATGAACAAGTTAAGACTTCATTCCGGAGAAAATAAAGATCAAAACCTCAATAGCAAAGAAGAAAAAGATTGGCTCCATGAACTTACTGTCACAAGAGTGAATGCATACTGGTCAGCACTCACAGACAGAACTGCTACGAGATGTCTTAATAGCAACAAGATGGTGAACTGCAGATTAAACATTCTCAGTGAATCAAAACTGACCGTCTCTTCTTATCAAATTAACTCGCTAAAGTGACAAAATAATCAAAACTAGGCTTGCTTAACACGGTGATGTTTGTCGTTATACAACTATATAGTATGTAGCAGCAAGTATTAAACATTTTGATCTTTGCAAAGGACGTAGTTTAAATTGGTCACTGTGACATTCTGATATCCGTCATTTTGCTAGTTTATAGCATGTTCTTGATGTTTCAATAGATCTCATTTAACAAATTCCTGAATGCGCATATCCATGTGAAACGGCAAATTGCCCCCTTAGTTTTGAAATTATGGAGGCATAGCTACTTGCAGCATCTATAAGTGGTATTTGTGTTGCAGAGACAAATTAATCATGCTACTTACAGCTACAACAACTGATCGGCAATATGACACGCCTCTCTCTGCAGCAGAGGAGCATTCCGCATAGTCTGCTTCATCATCAGAGCTCAAACCAGTGTTGGGAGGATCATAATTCAACCTTGGGACCTCCAAGCTCCCTCTGGGGAAACACAAGAAACATTGCCAGTCATTTAAATCAGTCAGCATTAACCAGTCTGCATTATTACAGATACCAATATTTTAATTTTCTTATGCCTTCCTTGGATCCTAAGTAGTTGCCAATACAACTAGAATGTCTTATTAACATTGAATACTCATGCTTTACAACAGAGCATATTCGGCATTGCAAGTGATCAGAACTCCTGAATATTCAAATCTTTCGTTAAATTTTGGGTATGTATCGTTCTTGTCCATTATATTCATATGTCTTTCTTATCCATTACATGCTCAATATTCTCCCAAGTAATTGTTACACAATATGAGCAGCAAGTACGTAAACACTAGGCTAAGTCGTAGAGATCCGCGACAAATAACTTCAAAAACAATACTATCATGATGACTAGTTGTCCAAGGACACCGTGGAACACAGTCCTAGAATGGAAGGTGATTTTTGAAATTGCATTTCAATTCCATTTCATTCTACGTTAATTTTCTACAATATTTTTTTAATTTAGAAAATCTAAATTAAAATTTTACTATTACTTATTTTATTACTTTTTAATTTTAAAATAAAACTTTTCAAAAAAATTTCTAACATACTTTTCGTTTGAAAAAAAAGTTATTTCGTAACAAATTCAAAACATCTTATAAATCACTTTCCTAACAAATTGAGAGATTTGGGAACTAGTAAACAACCAGGTCTTCTTCCAACTAAAAAGATCATAATATTAAAATGGACCACTATTCCGTTCCGTATCACTGTTTAACATGCTCCATATGCCTATAGTTCCCAGTTTGCTTAGGATTTTTCAAACATTTGTTTTTTAATTTTTTAATTTATATTTTTAATACATATTTTATAAATATTTAAAAAATTTATTTAAATGTAAAAAATATAAAACATTTTATATATCTTCTTATTATTTTTAAAAATAAATATAAAAATTTATTTTAAAAAAATAAAAATATTTTTTATTTTAAAAAATCTTTATAAGTACTCTCAATCGCTCCGCTAATAATAATACAAAAAACAGGTAGTGCGAGGGAAGAAATTTAAAAAAGACACAGTAATCAGGCCCCATCTTATTTGGGTCCCTGTTTTTACCATTACTTACTTTTTGAAGGATTGTAAATTGAAATTCAAAAACAGATATGTGATAGATGTGGCTCAGCTTTTCATATATTATAGTAAAAATGAAAAAAGAAAGTGAAAGAAAGAGTATATACTATAGCGGATGACTTATTATTAACAAACCTGATGGTAACTGGTACTTCAATCAGAGCCTTCTTCTCGGGAACAGTATAACCTGGTTCAAAATTCTGCAACACGAGAAACAAAAAATCAAAACCCAAAATTTCAAAATTAGTTCATAAACCTTAATTTGAATCAAGATTCTTTTTTTTTTTAAATTCTTGTGAAGTTGGGATTAGTAGTTAGTTTGAGAAGCTAGTTTTTGTTTTTTGTTTTGTTTTTATTTTATTGATTCCAGGTAACTAACTTCCTTTGATTCATTTTATGATGCTTATATGTTTTCCTTGTTTTAAGAAGGAAGATACGAGATACACTCTGCTTTCCTTATGCTTCAGCAAAATTGTCTGTTTTAGAATAAACAGAACACAAAAAGACAACCTTTTTGGAATAAAACAAGTTCAAAGACCTTCACTATACTCATGAAAATAAAAAGAAAGAAACCAATTTGAGAAACCAACTCTCGGATTTAAATTGAATCAAAGTTTGATAAAACTTATATAAACAAAAAGCTCAGGAGAGCTTGTTCAACCACCACGTTTCATGCTTGGAATCAAGCTGATGAAAATTTTCTTCAAGAAAAAAAAAAATCAAATTAATTTGTATCAGAAACAAACTTATTACCTGGAGACAAATTTCACAAAGAGTGCCTCCCTTCTCATCGCACCACCTCTGTATACAATCTCTATGAGCAAACTACAAAAAACCAAGCAAAAAAATTAACACAAACGCACGTAACAAAACCCAAAAGTAAAACTACACAAAGGAAATTTTAATCCAAAAACCTTAAAAGAAATCTACCTTGAGACTCCCAGAACAAGAACAAGGTGACTCCATGGTTGAAGAAGTACTCTCTTCTTCTTCATGGCATATTCTACACTGATACATAACAACAACAACAGAAGAAGAACTCAAAGAAGAAGAAACCAATCTTTCCATTTCCAATCCAACTTCCCTGTTTTCATACTCCATAAGTAAATTCTTCTCTCTCAAAAGCTTCTCTTTCTTCCCCTCTCTGTTTCACTTTTGTCTTTCTGTGTTGTTCTATTTTTTGAGTTTGTGGCTTTTAAATAGTCTAGCAGAGAAAATAGATAAAAATAAAACATGCCCTCAAATTTAAAAGATATTACGAAAATAGCTTATTGAAATTAGACTTGTTCTTCTGGAAAGAATGAAGAAGAAAAATGACACGGTTTTGTTCATGTTTTGGACCGCGTGGACCAAACAAAAGATATATAACATCAGAAGATGTAACATTTCTAAATTCAAAATTCTAAATGGTCACAACGCAGAGGGCATACACACTTTGAACATTTCTAAATTATAAACCCCAAACCCCAAAAAAAAAAAAAAGAAAAATCAGAAACTTAATTTGCTTTTTCATGTAATAATCACCTAAAATATTTTTAAGTCTTATAGATTTTTGTTATTACTCAAAAAGAGATTTCTTGAAATTTTGTAAAATTTGATTAGATAATGATTATAACAATTACCTAACCTGTACATGCGTTTTGAGATTATTTATAAAATGAAATTTTTTTCTAAAAAAAATATTTTTATTTTTTTAAAAAATGAGTTCTATTTTTTTTTTTTAAAAAATAATAAAAATATATAATAAAAAAATTTTACTATGTAATATTTTTCTATATATTTTAAATTTTTAAATAAATTTTTTATATAATTATAAAATATATATTGAAGCGTTCATGAAAATCTAGTCCATGTTTGGCTAATTATTAAGTATATTACTATCGCTGCCAAAACTTGGTCATAATCCTAAAACATTAATTCTATATACTTCAAAAAAAGTATTATTGTTTAAGCAAAAACATACAGTTATTGTGCCACGTACACGTAGCTTAAAATTTTGGTGATCAAACTTTTGTGAAGTTCGTATCTTAAGATTCATACGTAATATGATACTAACGGTTAACTACCACCGGATTTAATCTACGAAGTTTTCTACAATTGTTAGCTTGTTGTAGGGATAATACACATTGTTATAGCTGATGTAGACATTCAAAACCTGAATTTTTATACCTATTAATTACGCATTATATGGTGCTGTAAATAAGCTTCGTTTTCGTCGATAAAGTTGTAACTAATAATTATAAAATAACAAACTTGGATTATTTTCCTTGCCTTACTATGGTATATACCTATATCTATATCTATATCTATATATCTAAAGATGTTCCTATATTTTCTTTCAAATTTATCTTATTAAACAATCAAATTATCATAATTTAATCGAAAATCGGTCAAAAAGATAAACATTATATTTTTTTATAAAAAGATAAATCATGACTATCTAATTGTTTCATCAGATGTTTGAATTAAAAACATATAAAAGCGTTTATAAAAAAAGTGTTTGTATTTTTTCGACTGTATATCAATTTAGGTTGCGATAACTAGTCGCGTCATTTATTACGACTAACATCTTGAATTAATAACTAACTATTTTTTAACAAAAGATTCTTTCTTAAACGGGTGAATGAATTTAGTCGTTCAATTTTGGATACAAATGGAGATTCAATTCGTTACTTCATTTTATAGACTGCTACATAATTGATCCTGTACGGGGAAATTGAAATCATTCTTTTCCACCAGAACTACTTCGAGTAAGGATTAAAATTGTACGAAGCACCAAAAAACACCATAATTAACCACTCTTGAAAAACGAAATAAAACTCAAAAGTAGATGAGATCCTTGATTATTTTGATTACAAGTGCTAAAATCTTGTAATGTGGCTAATAATAGAAATGTAGGGCACCCACTAAGACAACAGGCACATACTTGCTGTGTCTCACGTTCTCCGAAATAAACTAACATTTTTGTGAGGACATGCCCTGCATTAGCATTAGGTTTATGTTGCTTTAACTTAAATTAATTAGGCTTCAGAAACTTTGGAAGGTAATATAAAATCTGTTTTTCTAAAGTTAGGTTTATCAGTATTCCTATTGATGACCACAGGTCTTTGATATGGTAAGAGTTAAGACTTGGACAAAGAAGAAAAATATATCTAAACTTGTTTAATAATAACCTATACAATGCTTTTGTTTCTTGAAAAAACTAATCTACTGAATGTTACAGTTAGACAGTTGATGATTTGGTAGCTTCCTTGATCTCATAATTAGTTCAGAACAATTAATGTTCCTTCAAATTTGATCACACAAGAGTGTGAGTTGGGTTGTGGGTGATCAGATTAAGGAAAAAAAATAATCAATATGATAGATTCCTATTTTGATCAGGTTTCAACCAAAAAGAAAAAAGTTTGTAATTATTGGTTCAACAAATGAGGCCAAACCAAAGTAGTTGGACTACCTCCAACAAAATTTTGAAATTGATTGAACCTGTTTAAATTCAATGCTATCCAGAAATTCTCATTTTTATTCAGCTAGATGATATAGTTGAACTTATCTTTAGCCCCTAAGATTGTGAAGTTATACCGGGGTTACATTTCGTTTGTTGTCAGCTTAGGGCGTGTTTTAAATGTTCGTAACTGAATTTTATGAAAGTAAAAAATAGGAAATAAAATTTCTTGAAAAATAAAGTAGAAGTAGAATTCAGTATTTATGTTTCAATAGGTTTTGAAAATGTATTAAAAATTAAAAAATATAATTATATCGAAAAGTATATAAATAAAAAAGTTGGAACTGAAATTTTGTATGTGAAAGTGAAGTTCTGAATTTTTTGTGTAATTAAAACATAAAAACTGTTCGAAACTCAAAATTTAACAAAAAAAAATAAAATTACGAGTATTTAAAATACGCACTTATAAAAAATATAGCGAACTCGCTTTAGCACACGATTTAATGTTTCAATATTAAAATATACGTTGAAAAAGTTCAACAAGACTTTGAAGTGGCCTTAATAAAAAAAAATACTTTTTTATGTAGAAAATTTGAATTATGTGTGTTAACAAAGAGGGATTAGTGACATACAAAAACACGCCTTAGACTCTCCGTATACGTCAACTTAATTTTTACCGTGATGAGATAAATATTCGACCATATATTACATTTTTTTACTTTCATACTAAATTTTGTTATCTATATTTTAGATTACTACAATTTGAAAGTATTTCATATTAAAAAAAATTATATATATTAAAATTTTATTATTATTTATTTTTATTTTAAAAATAATAAATTATTTATATTTTAAAATAATAAATAAAAAATATTTACTAAAGTATATTTAAATATTTTTTTATTTAAATTTTATTTTTAACGTCTTTTTAAATTTTTAACTGAATAAGCACAACCATTTTGTATCTGTATTGAAAGTTACGTTTAACACGTTTTTATTTTGATATTATTTTATTTTTAAATAAATTTAGACTAGAAATGAATTTGAAAATAAAATTTTTGTATTTTGCTTTATATTAACCGTCAGTTTGAAATAAAATTGTTATTTTTAAATTTAAATTATTAAAATAAATTTTTTTTAAAAAATATTATTTTAATATGTTATTTATTTTAATTTAAAAAAAATAAAAACTAGAAGGAAGAAAAAAATGATAAGAAATAGTCAACATTTTCTCCCCTTCAATAATAACTCACAGTGAATTATAAAGTGAAACGTTGTCAACATCTTTTCATAGAGAATGAAAACTTGGAGCCTACGTAATGATGATGATTAATAAGATGTGCGTAGTTTTGGTTTTTTATTCTGATTTTCTAGCCTTATCTAGTCCACAGAAGGCGGCGCCAACGTGGGAAAAGGTACGCAAGTTCCAGAAACCAACAAAGAAAAAACTCTTTCGTTTTCTTCTGCCTTGTGCTTATCGTTTATTTCTATTATCCTCTTTAAGCTTCTATTAACTGACGCATGCTGATTAATACGTTTTACTTTTTCGAAAGAAGAATTGATTTCGTTATCGTTAGTTTTTCTTCCGATTGATCTCAGTTTCTAATAAATAAGCCGCAAAACATATTTCATTGCACTTGACATTATGTTTACTTCACCTCATTAGTATTTTTTAACCAAATCAATTAACTTTAAATAATCTTTGTATATTTATTTGATAAATTTATTCCCAATTATTTTAAAATTTTATATTTATAAACTTAATTTTTTAGAAATTAACTAATGCAAGTGTCCTAAGAGTAGCATTACGAGAATAGCTAAGTAAAATAGTAGATGGCTGAAAAAGTCAAGCTTTCAATTTTATTATCATGATGTTTTAAAGAAAAAACCACATCAGCAAAAGAATCCCTGTAGTCGCAGTTCCAGATCATCTCTAACATCGTTAAACAATCTGTTGCAACGCCTACACTTGCAGCCAAGTCCTTGGTAACACACGTCTCATTAGCTAGCTGCCAATGTTCTTTCAATTGCTTTAAAGCTTCAAAACCAATATCAGTGCTACGAGTGGAAGGAGGGTTAATGTTGCCCACATGAGACGTTAACACGTGGAGAGTCTTCTGATGACATATTGAAATGGGACTGATAACGATATTAACGTACGTATGCGAACTTGTTGTGTTTGTAATAGCTACAACAAATAATACCAATCGATATAACGAAACTAAATTTTACAAAAATAAGATTTGGTGAAAATAAAAATTAGAGTAATATTTAAAACAAATAAAATTAAATTTAAAATTAAATTTTGATAAAAATAAAATTTAATATAAAAATAAAAATAAAATTTATAATAATAATTAAAATACATAAGATAATTGAATTAAAATTTGAAAAAAGAACATGAAGTTCGGGTGAAACAAGTCCAAAGCATGAGTGTGATTCATGCGGGAGAGGAAAATGGAAGTATTATCCAATTATCCTCACCGAGGCTTATGCAAGCGATGTGCAAGTTATGAATTAATGCTTTAACATTCAGACACGATGGCAGACTTGATGAAGTTCATTTCAATCCATACAAGTTTAAAAGAAATCTTTAACTTTCTCGGTGCATGTTTTAATTTAAAAATATTTCAACTTTTTCTAAAATTTTAAATTCTATCATTTTATATACTTCAATTATCATTTCAAACTTTATTTTTCTTTCTAAACTAAATTTTAATTTCATTCAAATTTAACTTCAAAATTTACTGTTTTAATTATTACTCTAAACTTTTTCATAATAAATTTTACTTTCATGAAACTCACTTCTATATAATTAAAACACACATTTAATCAATTTGGCAGAATTTGTTTTTCTTCTTTTACAGTCTCTGTCACTTGCCAAATTATACGTTGCTAGCTTAGAATGGGCATATTACAGATTCTGAACCTAATATTTGCACAGTACACTAATCCCGTTTGACGCTTTCTCAACTGCAACCACAATAAGTGAATTGTGAAGCTTCAGTCTATTTTTTTCCTATAGGAAAACAGAAGAATGGAGAAGCATATATACACATTCTCAATAAGAAAAAGATAAAACGAAAGTAGTACAAAACATATATATACATTGCTCACGACAGATACTGCAGATTTAGAGGAGTGCTACAAGATATAAGCAATTCCTTCATATCATGGTAGCAGCAAAGAGGTACCATACCTATCCTAGTACCATATGTCTCATGAAAAAATACGCGTACAATGCTCGATCATGAACCTAGTCATAGCTTCCTGATAACCAGATGAAAAAATTTCTGCCACTCCTTTTAAAAATGCTCTTTGGCATACTTATGTCATGCCTTTCTAGTTGTATCCTAATGTTATCTGCCTAAATTTACACGAAATCTCCCAGCATTATGGCTAACAGCAATTAGGCTTCAGCATTGAATACTCTTGTAACAATTGCAAGCAGTTCAAGATCAAGGTAGGGAATAACATTCAAGTGAATAACTGTTAACAGTCTTCTGTTGTTTATAGGAGATCTGACTGCTTAAGAGATACAAGTGGTGGCACTAATACCCAACTACTTCTGAGTGACCGAGCTATGCCGTAAAGTAAAACACAAAAAGTGAAATTATTAATTGCCATAAATGCAAAATACATTACACGTAAATCATACCAAGCTGTTTATCAAAAGGGGGAAAAAAAAGCTGTTGAAGCTCTGATGCAACTCAAAATCTTTATAGGATATGCTTATGATAGACATGAACAAGATTTGAGGCATCCAACTTTAAGAAACAGTGACTATTATCACGGCTAATTCCAAGTAAGCTATCATACATATTCCACGTCCAAATTTAAGACCACAAAGAATTGCAAATCATGGGGTCCATTTCAGTAATCCAAAAGTCAGCAAGAGGGTAAAAAGCATCATTGAAATTCATATAATGACTATTGAACCTACTTATCCTGTCCGTTCCTGAAAGAAAAACTGCTTTCAGTTGGATTTCCTGGAACAAATTCTGAATTTGGAGATATCTATTAATGCAAAACAGCAGGAGAAACATGAAAAGAGCCAAGTCACGTGCATAGTACACAGGCCTTTTGAAAAAATGTTGCTTACCTTGTTTTCTTGTGAACAGATAATTTTGATCAGTTAACAACTGACTTGGAAGTATTTGGTTAGCAAATCAAACCATGCAGCAATATAAAGATCCAGTTAGCAACATTACTTACCCCTAGATATAACTCAGCTAGAACTCCAATGTACCTGCAGATGGTACAAACACTTCAGGCAGCGAACAACAAAAACTAAAAGCAAATAAGTGTAGGCAGTTACTTACATTTTTCATCTATATTTTCATTCATAAAGTATTAGTATCAGCCAGCCTACTGAAACAACTCACTGATTGATTCATTAGAAACCATATCAACTGGTGCATCAGTGATTATATTCAAATGCTGTGAAAATGCAAAAAGAACAGTCAGATCAAAGAAGAAGATTTCTCAAATTAATTTATGGTGTTTTCAAAGCATTGCAAATCTGGCTGATTAAGAGGACAAGTCGGACTTGTATGATCGCTAGAAAGCTTGCAAATATCACAATTCAGCTTTTGAGAAGGTCTCTCCAGATTAAGTTGCTGCCGGTGGTAAGTCAAGGTTTGAGAAATTGTGTCAGAATATTGACTGAAAGGGGTAACTGCTTTGGGTGGAATATTGTGATTACTGCTGTCCTCAAAGCTTTCATCATTTAAAAGAGTGCCCAGATTCATGTTTCTGTTTTTCTTAATAGCTGCAACCTTCATTACAGCCTCACGAAGGGCGTGCATTGCCAAACATCTGCAGATTCTTCTCAAGCCTCTGCATATTTGAAGGCTTCATGACATAAACTTTGGTATCATGAAGTCGGAGACTCCTGATCACTGATATTGCAGCTGGCGCTGATTGTGAGCAACCTTAGAATTTTCACATGAGTGCTTTCTTTCTGCGGTCTCTTTATTCCCCTCAGTTTTCCAAGTGGATGATTATGTTCCTTTTCAATTTTGAAACAACCCTTTTTCCAGATTTTTTTTTTTTCCATGAGCATAGCTTTACATCCTACTTTAGTAGCCCCTTGAGGCTTTTTGACATTTCCATCATTGCTAGGATCCTTTTTCATGTAGAAGCTTTCTTTGGAGCAAACCAATAAGCAAGAGATTATGGATTTGTCCCGCTTGGAATGGTAGTATGTGCTAACACACATATTAAAACCCATATACCTGGAGTATCCAAAATAGAACATTTTGGCAGACCCCTCAGATTCAAATTCCTTACCTCACGTGGTTCTGAAATAGACTCACCTTGCATATTGAAGACCTTCTCAAATTCAAGTTTTTGCTCATCCTCAGCCTCAGGATCCTCATCTTCTGATGATGTTTTAGGAGTCAAATTGTGATTATCATCCTTGACTAGCTTTTGATGTTACACTTCCCAGACCCTCTCCTTTTGGCAATGACCATTGCTTTGCAACTAGAGTGTGTAGGTACCTTAGGCCGTTGAAGTCGTTCTTCAGCACGTTCACATTTCTTTGCACGAAACCATTCTTTTGAACAAACAATCAGCCTAGAGAAGATAGAATTATCCCCTTTGATCTAATAAGTTACACATGCACAAACGCACATGCACACACACACACAGACAAACAATGATTTACCACATGCACACAATCAAGTTCTAGAACCAAGATTTATGGCCGACTCACAATTTTACAAATGAAAGCAGTCATGAATCAACCAGTAGTTATGTCAAAGTTCTAAAAGCTATGCAAGGGAATAGAATAATCTATACAAATATAAGCTACAGTACGTCAAATGTTACCGCTATCTGAACTTGATATTGCCATTTATGTAGATGCAAGTTATATTAGATTGACTCTTAAAAGTTGCTACTTATAAGCTGTTTGGACACCCAAAATAAAACTTTAGCCCATTAAACAACTATCCAGCTAGCATTCTTCATCAGTCACCGACACCCCAAGCCTAAGTTTAAATGCCTGATAACGAGAAACCAGCGTCACACACTGCAATGTTCACACAGAGGCCCTAAGGTAGTGGTGAGTAAAGATTCAAGAATTCGAAAAAGCAACGACAGGTTCTTTTATTTCCAGAATCCAGTACTTCCAAATGAATCAATAATAATGTATAAGCATGATCTTTCAGTTAAGGAACAGTCCATTCAAAGCACTAACTAGTTCAGCTCAAGTTCAAGAATTCCCCATTCAAAAACAACTCGACTGAAACAGCGAAGTTTAACCGAATTCATCAAGCAAAATTGTTATTATCATTACTATTACTATTATTTCTTCTTCTTCTTCTCAAGACTCATATTCGAATTAAATCAAAAGACAACAAGGACATTGGATTATTACAAAGAAAAAAAAATTGACCTGGGGAGATAATCATCGGGGTGGAGAACATGAAACCATCCATCATTGCTCCAAATAACAAATTTTCAGCTTCCAAAAAGTCAACGAAATCATGAACCCAAAATATAAATATACTAAGAGAAAAAGAGGAAATAGAGAAACGAGAGAGAGGGGAAGAGAGAGAGTGGGTATTATGTTGAATCAGGTACAAGTGGGCTAATGTTGGGCTGAGCAATACAAATGTTTTTTTTTTAAATTAAATATATTGTATTTTTTTAAAAATAAATTTTATTTTTTGATATAAAATATAGTAAATAAAATAATAATACTATTTTACAATTTAAATTTTTTTAATATTTTCTAAAATTTTAAATAAATTTTATAAAATTATAAAAATTTATTAAAATATAAACTTAAAAATTAATAGTATTTTTTTTTAAAAACGGATAGCCGGAAAGCCAAACAGAAATCTAACGGGCGGCAAATATGGACAAACTTATTATGACTTTGGACTTATCAAAAAATGTATATTTTCAATAAGGGCTTTCCTCGTATCCCTTTTATGTTAAGAGTTTTCCGACTTGTTTTTGCATTACTAAAAAATATAAAACTTTTTTTAAAAATGGTTTTTAAATTTGTAGAAAACAATTTATATTTTTAATTTAGAGAGTTTTTTACAGAGTTTATAATAAGACTTTTCGTTTTAAAATATTTTCAGCTTTTAAAAAAATTCTCTACCGTGTTGTATAATTTTAAAAACAAATTTGGTGAGTTTATCAAAATAAAATTCAAACCAAATTTGAGCCGGTAGCTTCATATTTGCTTACTAGTATACTACAATCTTGAAATTTGTTTTACCTCCCCAAAAGTCAAGGAACTATCATTATAATAATAATATCAATGCCGATTAAGCATTCAATACATTCATACATTTCTAAGAAATTCATATACCAGATTTGGGTGATTTCAAAAAAATGCTTAGTTTCTATAATAATACAAACCCTGCGCATCTATCTTTCTCAAAAAACTACATTAATGTATATAAATCTAGAAAATATTTACAAATACTTATTAAAAATTAATTTTTTAAAAAAATATATTTTAAAATAAGTTTTTTATCTAAATAATAATAAAATTTTATGACGTATAATTTTTTTATTTTTAAATTTTTAAAAAATTTTATAAAATATTTTAAATTTTATTAAAAATATAAAAAAATTATAAGCTTATGCTCACGTAAATCTATCAAATAGTAACACGGATCTCCGATCGAAACAATTAATTATTCGTTTTGACTAAAGTAGTCAAACACTTATTGTCCAGGCAAACTTCTTGAATTCTTCGCATCTATAACAAAAATTAGCCAAGAGAACTTGTTACTTATTTGTATGCTGTGCAGTTTTTTTTTTTTAGGTGGGGAAGTGTCCGTGTTGTATAGCATCAATAAGGCTGATTTTACAACTCTGATGCCACGGAAATTTCATGTGTTTCCTAAAATGTTCGCGAACTTTGGGAGACTTCTTTTTGGATGCAAAATTGATAAATTATACTTGTAGGAAATAAAATAGCCAGCACATCAATTTTTTTGTTATAAAAAGTTATAGAAGAGAAAATCAAGATTTATTTTTTTGTAACAGTAAAGGTGCGTTAAAATTTTGGATCTATCACAGGATTTAATCCAAATTTGACTCGATTAATTTTTCTTTCAAACTCAAATATTAGACTCAATAGCTGGAATCAGGTCTAGAGTTTGGATGCATTCATCTCTTGAGGGTCGTGTTCGTTAGCAAAAAATTCAAGTCGACTTCAAACTTATATCTTATAATGTATTTATCATACTTTTTCCGTAATGCTTAAATAATATTTTTTCACATGCTAATTCTAATTTGTTCAAAATCTAAAAAATTTGGATATAAATCTTATTGTTTTGAACTATATTTGAAAAGTCAAATTTAAACTCAATTCCAAATAAATCAAATAATATAGAACTCCAATTTTATAAACACGAATTCCTCTAACTAAATTGGGTATGATTTTACAAGGTCCAACCCAACTTGCAACACTATTTTAATAATTTTTAAAAATATTACATCTCATGGCCATTGTGGGTGTCTATCTTTTTCTCAAAAGGTAAAGGTAAATGATTCATTCACCATTATAGAAAGTTTGGCTATGCTTATCCGAAAATTCTTTTATTAATTTTTTATTTTATAATTTTTAGTTAAATATTTTATAATATTAGATAAATTTTATTTAAAATTTTAGAAATTATAAAAAAATATTACATACTAAAATTTTTTTATTGATTATTTTTATTATTTTTAGATGAAAATAAAAAAACTTATTTATCAAAATAAATAAAAATATTTTTTATTTTAAAAAAATTATTTTATAAGTATTTTCAAACTCACTTTATATGCATAGAGATCAAACTCATATCATTTATAAAATTGAGAGAAATTTTAATCTTTAATTAATTAGTAATTGACCAGTTAGATCAAAACTACGCATAAAGTCACCGTAACATTATTAAGGGCACAAAAAATTTATGCACTTTTAGTCGAGGAGATGGAACTTAATATTCCGCATAATTAATAGGGTGCAGATTAATTAAATGCCTACAGAAAGTTATGCACTTCTTACAATGACGTCTGCTGAGAAATTGTGCTAAATTCCTTAGTAAGCAAAACGCATATATTGCCAATCGTAGTTGTTACAAATTTGAAATGGTATTCTTGTCAAAAATTTTCCATCTGTTAAATTTTTCTTGCATTAATTTATATATTAACATTAAATATATAATTTATGCAGATAATAATTTAGATCACAATTCACAAATTATCTAGTGGCTTTATGGGAATATTATAGGGATCATTTGGGAGTGCTTATAAAATAAAGTTTTTTAAAATAAAAAATATTTTTATTTTTTTTAAAAATAAATTTTATTTTTTTTATTTAAAAATATAATAAAAATATGCAATAAAAAAATTTTATTTTATAAAATTTTTTTATATATTTTAAATTTTTAAATAAATTTTTATATATTTATAAATTATGTATCAAAAAATATAAAATAGAAAAAAATTAAAACAAACAGCACCGGCGATAGGCAAGTGTTAAAGAACAAGTCAATTAGAGACTTCAATTTCAAGAGGGTTTTAGTTTAGTCAGTCATTACATTAATATTACCTATTTGTTGGCTATTTTGTTTTGCGTTTTACCTCATTTAAGACGTGTTACCAAAAGATTTAACTTAAATATATATTATTTTTTAATTTTTGAACTAAAAATAAAATAACAAATTCGTTTTTTGAAAGAGTTCTTTAGAAAAAAATTTCAAATTCTTTTCAGCAACTTCAAACGATACCTTATTCTTAAACACAATAGTAGGATTCCAATTACATATCTAGCAAGCGTCTATAAAATCAAGACTACCGAAACTTTGTTTCGTTACTCAAAAACAAAACCCAGAAAAAGAAAAAAATGGCCAAGCAAGCTCTGTTCTTTTTTCTTCTCTTAGTTGCTCTCCGTAACAGTGCTATTGTTTCAGGTAAAGTTTTTTCTTCAGAAAGGTAACGATCCGTTTAAAAATTATTCTAATAAGTTTTTTTTTTGTGGTTGCAGGTAATATGCGAGGTGAGCTTCTGCCATGGCATGAAGTGAGTGAGGATAATAAGATAGTTCTTATACCATGCGGGAGATATCTACTTAGTCCGATGTGCTACGGATTTACTTGCTGGTGCTGTTTTTGGGATCGAGTATGTTATTTTTCTCAGCAGGAATGCAAGAGTAAGTGCGCCACTTGCAATCCTAAATGTAGCCGGCCACCGCCGGCAATGGAGGAGGAACTTCCTAATAATAGCAACGACGATGAGGGACGGCGTCCTTAGATAAATTTGCTTTAACTTTCTCATACTTGGCAGTTTCTACAAGTGTTCAAGTTCCGAATAAATTTAAACGTATAAAAAGATGCTCTATATATTACATACACAATATCTTTCTTTTGATTTGTTAAATTGTTGTTTAATTCTCTTAGTGCTCAATTAATGTTTTATGAATACGATCATGTGTAATCTTTTTTAATCCTTTATTTATTTTTAGATTTCTATAAAGATTATGTTATGTTGTGTTTTATCTCTCTCTTTCTTTTATGTGAAACCGGATGTTTTTGTGATTCTTTTTTATATATGTTATTCAAAACCTATCTTATTACTGTATTTTATTAATGTTTTTTTGGTTTAAAATTATGTTAGTATCATATTTTTTTTCCCAATTCCATTAGAATTATTTAATTCTTATTTTTTCATATCTAATATGATACATAATTGTTTCAATTTTTTCGGTACGCCTATTTAATATAAGTGTGGAGCTTTTGATTTCTTACATCCTGTTAATCCAGGTTGCATGATTTCGGGGCATTTGGAGTTACTTATAAAATAAAACTTTTCTAAAACAAAAAGTATTATTATTTTTTTTAAAAATAAGTTTTATTTTTTTTACTTCTAAAAAAAAATATATACAATAAAAATATCTCACTACGTAGAATTTTTCTATATTTTTTAAATTTTTAAATAAATTTTTTAAATAATTATAAAATATATATTAAAAAATATGTAATAAAAAAATTAAAAATTAGCGTTTGAAAAAATAAAAACGAAGCCTTCAATCACCAACTTAGGTGGCGTTTATGAAGGCTTTAACAAATGATTTTTAAAATAAAATATTTTTTTAATTTAAACAATAAAATAATTAATAATAAAATTATATTATATAAATATTTTTATATTTTTTTAAATTTTTAATAAATTTTATAAATAACTATAAAAAAATTGTTAAAAATGTGATTGAAAAATTAAAAAAATTATTTTTTAAAATGAGTTGCCGAACGCGCATTCCGATATCTTCAACCTGATATATCATTTATACTTTTTTTTCAAATAGTCAAATCGTCTCAATCTACCTTAAACGTGTGTTTGAAATTACTTATAAAATAAATTTTTTTTAAAATAAAAATTATTTTTATTTTTTTTAAAAAATAAGCTCTATTTTTTTTACTTTAAAAAAATAATAAAAATTTATAATAAAAAGATCTCATTACGTAAAATTTTTTTACATAATCTAAATTTTTAAATAAATATTAAAAATATTTAAAAAATATATATTATAAAATGTGAAATAGAAAAAAATTTAAAATCAGCGTTTAGTATGCACTACTAAACGCACTCTAAGATTGTGTTTGGAAATTTTTTTCAACTTTTTTTTATACATTTTTTATTTCAATTTTGTAATAACTTTTTTATATTATACAAACTAATTTTTTAAAATTTAAAAATTAAAAAAAAAATTTCTCTTCATGCATCACTGCAAAACTCATTTTTAAGAAGTTTATTTCGAATCATGTATTATTCATCGAACGGTAACAGTCCTTCCTACATTATAATTATAATGCATATTTAGAAATGCTTTCTAAATATTTCTTTATCTTATTTAAAATTTCTTTTATCAAAAGAAAATTATAATTTTTATAATTTTTTCAATTTTAAAAATATGAATAAATATTTAGATCATAAAATTTATTTTAATAATTATGAAAAAATAAATTTATTTTTAAAATTAAAAAACATTTTTTCAAATAAATATTTTAATTTAATTAACCCTAAATGATCCCATAATCTCAATACTTTCTCCATCAAAAATAGTATTAGGAGGCGTTTTGCAGTATTTATAAAATAAAATTTTTTTAAAATAAAAAGTATTTTTATTATTTTTTAAAAGTAAGTTTTATTTTTTTACTTCTAAAAAAATAAAAATTTATAAGAAAAAAATCTTACTATGTAAAATTTTTCTACACTTTTTAAATTTTTAAATAAATTTTCTAAATATTTATATTAAAAATATAAAATAAATAATTAAAAATAGGCGTTCCCAAATTAATCTTTTGATTTCATTTGACATTAATTATTTTTATTTTAAATTTTTGGGAGAAGTCATTAGTTTTCCGCCGAAGCAGCATAAGGTCCAACATCAAAAGTCCAGCTAACACAACATAACATTGCTTACGTCCGTCAGATCAAAATCCAACGGTATGCATTTATCCTATGACGAGGCATCGGCCGTTCCTGGCACTCCTACTGGCTAATATATTCAAAACAGGCAACTACCGGTCGTAAATAGAACTCCAAACAAAGGCGAGGTATCAATTTACCGGCTCATCCGGTCACTTCTATCACGGGCAACAACCCCGACCACGTATTACTTATTTGATCATTCTTCTGCCAAGCTGACACGTAGCTGTTCTCCTCTCTCTCTTCTTGTGTCTTCCGTTGTTTCTTTCTCTCTCGGATCTCGATTGATCGAGGTTTGATTGATTACTGACCAATTTCTAGGGTCTTCAGATTGAGATTGAGATCGAGATCGGAATTTCGGAGACATGTTTCTGGTAGATTGGTTCTATGGAGTTCTGGCTTCGTTAGGATTGTGGCAGAAAGAGGCGAAGATTTTGTTCCTTGGGCTCGATAACGCTGGAAAAACTACGCTCCTTCATATGCTCAAGGACGAGGTAATCAGACCCTAAATTTGCTTCTTGCCCTTTAATTGAAAGTCAGACATCGTTCCTTTTAGTAAGTTTCTTTGGTTTTTGTTCTATTATTGATTTTTTTTTTTTGTGTATTCTCTTCATGATTAAAGGTTAGGTAATCACGATTTTGTATGTTTTTCTATTGAAATTGAGAATCGAAGGGGTTTCTGTTTTCTTAATGGGTAAAGATTGTCATTTTGTATGAAATATTGAATTCTGAGTTGTTGATTTGTGGACAGAGATTGGTGCAGCACCAGCCGACTCAATACCCGACATCGGAGGAGCTGAGCATCGGGAAGATCAAGTTCAAGGCCTTTGATCTTGGCGGCCATCAGATTGCCCGTCGTGTGTGGAAGGATTACTATGCTAAGGTATATAATCTGGCTTTGATTTTGTTACCTTTATCAATATTGTCTGTTCTTTAGATTATCAAGTTTATATTTGTATTTGCTAATTTGAACATAGACTTCCGGTAGGTCTTAGTTGATGTTACATAATATAATTGTGATTTGTTAGTCTATAATCTTTTATTTATATTTTGATTTTGGGAAGAGGAAGTTATTTGTTAGTCGTTCCCAGCTGCTTTTTCGTTCATGTCTCTCCGCATGTACGGTTCTGGGACTTAAGATTTTACACAGATTATTTGGAGTTAGGCACCTGCTAGTCACTTAAGAGGATTATCTGTTATATTGATATCTCTAAACTGCTTCCTATAGTAGTAGGAAGTTTTGCTAGTGTGTGGGTTTTGCATTAGCCTCTCATATTGCTGGTATATATGTTGTCATTTTCTCTCTCTATCGGTTGGAGATCCTTTTCTGTTACTCAACGTTATAGCTGATAGGAGATTGTAGCAACTCTTGAAAGATTTTACTTATGTAAAAATGTTGAGCTCCTAGGATTGCTAAAGGGAATAATGGTCATAAAATGGTCCTAATATGAATTAAATCCAGCATCTGACTGCCGATTTCTGACTCAGCAGATAGTTGGAGATTCGGATATTATATAAAATGTTCCTTCTCTTTATAGGCAGTTTGATAAGTAGACATTTGAGTTCCTGTAACACTTGCATTTCATAGCTATGCTGAACATGGGAAAACATGATGGAAGTTTTCTTGCTAATTATGCTCTATCAAATTTTCATTCAAGAGGACATAAATACTGTTCATCTGGCTGGCATAGTTCTGATAAGTAACTATTTTCAGTATCCACAAGCTTTACTTCCTCTGTTTTAGCTTTAGTTAGATGACACAAAAAGTTGTGTCAGGAAATATGTGCTTACTTCGATAAGTTGAGGAAACAGCTGTTTCAAGTACAGAATTGAAGTTTATGGAGTTTCAACATAATTTAAGCAGGTGGATGGAGCCTAGAAACTGTGTAATGTCCAACTAGAAGGTAGTGGGATGACCACCACTTTGTTTCATTGCGAAGTTGATGATGAAAATGACTCAATAGTTTTATGTGTCTGATATGCAAATTGAAGGAGGAATGAGTTTCCTTTAGTGAAGAAGTGATCAATTAACAAAACATACAATGTTCTCTTTTCAGTCATGTCGTTTGCTATTAAATCACATTAAGGTATTACTTATTTGGTAATAACCTGCAAACTTGCCTGTACACTTTTTTGTATTGTTGTTATATACCAAAAATGTACTTCCAAATCTACATATGAGTATTTTCAAACAACTTTAAATGCTTAGTGTAACTGCAATTGTTATAACTGCATATGCCTAGATGTTATGGAAGATCAGCTGTTAGGTGAAACATATTCATGCTATGAATGGGTCTTGTAGAGAATTCGCCCCTTAGGGATTTTGTTACAGAATTAATGAGGCCTATGTGCAAGTTTTCTGAGGTGGTTGTTGTATTTATTTCCCATAAATATTCAGAAAACAAGCACATTGTTTGCTGACTTCAGAAGTAATTTTAGAATTCTGCATTGTGATCTTAGGTCCCAACGGTTGTTTGTTACACCAGAAATTATATTGTCATGACTTGAAAGATCCATCATTTGATAATTAGCTACAATTGATGTTGCTTGTATGCAGGTGGATGCTGTTGTCTACTTAGTGGATGCGTACGACAAGGAGAGATTTGCAGAGTCAAAGAAGGAACTGGACGCGCTCCTGTCGGATGAGTCTCTAGCAAATGTACCGTTCCTCATTCTTGGAAACAAGATTGACATTCCATATGCAGCATCTGAAGAAGAGCTACGTTACCATATGGGCCTGAGCAACTTCACAACAGGCAAGGGCAAGGTGAACCTGGCTGACTCTAATGTCCGCCCCCTTGAGGTCTTCATGTGCAGCATCGTGCGCAAGATGGGTTATGGTGAAGGCTTCAAGTGGCTGTCCCAATATATCAAGTAGAGTCTTTCGAGATAAGATATCTGAAAGCCAAATACTTGACTATCATCTGCCATGGCCCTGGAGTTATTCTTAGGTATCTGAAAAGCAGACGATACAGTGATATATCATTAGGTGGATCTTGAAAATGCTTGTAAAATTATATATAAATTAAAGTGGTATTAGTGTGCCTTTCTATCAGATGTTTGCTTTTGTTCACTTGTTAAGCCTCCATTCTTTTCCACTTGTATTACCGTAACGTGTGGTATTGTTCTTTGCTTTAAAGTTTATGCCCCTTGTTTCTCCGGGTTTTGGTGACAATCTAGGCTTTGATGAGGTCTTACAAGTTTTTTCGTTTCTTGTTGCTATTTGGCTCTTTCCGTTGTTGTGGATCTAGTTATGCATTCTTTCATATTTGATGTATTCATGTAGGATATATGTATTCTTGCCGAAGGTAACCGCAGGCTATGATTTGCTGGCTGTTGGCACTTGAACGTTCTAGTAAAACAAAGGTGGGGGCATGGTAACTCTTGACTCAACCAGGCAGATGTTACAGAACTACGAAATCTACCAAATGGTGCTTAATGACCAGGCAGGTTCCAACATTCATACTCTTAATTTTTCTTACACATAGGCATGAACTATTTTCCACAAGCATGTGTAAACTCCAGAATGTTCACATCATTCACGTTCCTATTTTCATACGCCCCTCTCGTTCTAACAAGCATTGAACGTTAGAGTGGAAAATTTGTAGGCATTAAGCACATGCCAAGTGCATCGAAGATTTGGCAATCATGAAAGTTGTATCATTATGCAAGCATAATATTAAACATACGCACATGAAGGAAGACCTCAAATCTCTAATGTCAGCTTCCAATCTAAAACCAGGCAATAACAAAGCAAATAGGCATATATTCAACCGCATGGAATTAATAGATGATTTACAAATTGCAGTTATATAACTAATAACCTTGATAGTATAACTAAACCTTGCAGTTACTATCATAAATCAAGGTGAGAAGCTATTTTCATCTCTCTACCAAATTGTGGAATTTCACTCTTCTATTGTAGAAATGTTGCCTTTAGTTTTTCTATTGTACTAATGTGAATCTTGTGACAGATTGAAAGTTATCTCTGGGTGATGTGGTGACTCATGTAATAAAGTTTGCTAATTATTAACTTTTTACTTGTTATTAGATACATTAGATTGTAAATTACTTGTTAATCTCCTTTTTTTTTTTTACTAACCACCACCTCTCTCTTTATCTCTACTACTATGGGCGTATTTTTTAAGCAGAATGTGAGTTACTAAAAAGTGAATTATTATAAATAATATTATTGAAAGTGAGTTCAATTTTTATATTCTTTTGTAGTTAGAAGTGCGTTAAGAGTGAGCTAAAAGTGATTTTTTATATTCTTTGTGTTTTTTATATGAAAGTGAGTGTATATTTTGCAACTATATAACTACGAATATAATATATGTACAATATTCATTATAACAATATATAAACATTACACTAATATTTCACCTATAATAATATGTTACAAATTTTATTACACAAAATAACTATATATATTTATATTACACAATTATAATTATATAGTATAATCTTTATTACACAATAAGCGCCCATAGTTGTTTGTTTTTTGTGAGACGAAATTGACCCAATATTCATATTTACCACTGTATCACATCAATTTAATTCACATATACTTCACAATATATTACATTATACAAATACGATATATAAATATATATCATTGCACATATATTTTACTACTACAATAATATAACTATAACTTTTATTACACAATATCTACATACATAAATGCATACATTACACAAATATTACATAATTATATAGATATGTTAGAATCTGGCATACAAATTCAAAATATAATTTTAAATAAATAATCAACTACTAAGAATGCCATAGCAGCTCCAAAATATAATTTTAAAATACATAATCAACTGCTAATGATGCTAGTTAACAGATCCAAAATATAATTTTTAGTTGGATAATAAACTTCTAATGATGCCAGTTAGCAGCTGCGTGCACTGACATTCAACGACTTCTAGCACTGTTAGTTTTCGTAAGGAACCCTCGAGCTTTTCTTGCATCGAGTATTAATGTGTCAAAGGTATAACCTGTTCATCTGAAAAATCATCAGATAAAGCTTGAAGGGTTTCATAGAGTTCAGTGGCGTAACCACCGGTGATTTCTCGTATAGCTACTGCAACTTCATGTACACCAGTGACTAAGTCCTTATGAAATTGAATGATGTCATTAACTCGAGCACGTGTACTCTTTCGCGGAGTAGGATTAATAGTGGCATGGACGACAACTTTCGGTATATGCTATTGCGTACTAGGGGAGAGATATGCTTATGAGTTATGTGGAGCTCCTACATTCTCTGCCATGATTGATATATCAATGTCCTCTATTGTGTTATCTCTGGCTGCATTGCCTTGTCCACTATCTTGCACTACTCTCCGAATTCATCATGAAATGTTTTATTAAATTCTCTTATAGCTTTTCATCATCACCACATATCATTTTAAGCTCTTATAACTGACGATTGGTGTACTAACGAAAGGCTTCAAATTTGGATTACTCTAAAAAAAAGGAATGAAAGAATCAAAATATACATTATTCAACTAATAAAATTTTAAAGTTGATATCAAGTAAGTTTGCTCAATTTATGTAAAGTAAAGCATACCAATAGAAAACATAGTTACTCATCTAAAGTTACCTTGATGAGATCTCTCTATTTTCCAATCCAAAACTACAATTTGTAATTCATTATTCCAACCAGCACTATTTAAGTTGGTTACGAACTTAATCAATCGTTATCTTTACCTCAAAAGGCGATAGTGATTGTCAACATGAGTTACCGTGAAGTCCGTGTTGAACAATTCATTGATGTATCTTGCAGTTTATGGCACTAAATGTGGGCCTTCTGAAACCCTTATAAACTTTTTTACTTTCTCTACACTACCTAGTTAAAACTTCAATCAACTTCTCATGTTATTGCTGTGTCCAGCATTTGTTGGGAGTTCCTTTTCGGAAAGATCGATTATGACTTGGACCTTAGCTTGAGTCAAAAGACGCCATCTACAAGGACACAATCCAAATTATGGAATAAAATTAAATTAATTATAAATGAAAAACTTTAGAATAGTAAGAAGCTATCAAAATTTAATTTTAACCAAAAGTTTTATTTTGTGAAAAAGAGATATCCCACAAGCCCATTCTACATACTATCAAATAACCAAATATCTCTTAATATTAAAATTCTAACAAATATCTATTACCAAATACGTAAACAAATTTCCAACTTAAGCACTTCAGAAGAGTACGTCGTACATCACAAAAGCATCTTGATTTAGTAACTTAAGACATCCTAACATGCCTCAATATAGTCAATCCATATATCGTTTGCAATCTTGTCTCTCATTTCGCACCACTGACGGTTACTAGAACATTGTGTGCATTGGCGAAAGGTGCTGAAATTTTGGACAATATATTCGCATTCCTCGAGTGTATTCTTGAATCATTCAAAATTCTATCGTTAGGATCCACACCCAATATATAGTTATGTAATACGCAACAAGCCAACACAATATCAACTTTTATTGGAAAAGGATAATTTGGATAGTCATGTACAATTCTAAAGCATCTCTTCAGCAACGCAAAGTATTTCTCAATCGTGCTTCGCAATGAAGAGTGTCAAAAATTGAACAATTCCTGCGGGTTCTCTAGCTTGCATTTAGAAATTTCATTCGAATGGTAATGCACCATTCAATAAAGAGACATAAAACGTGACAGATTATATACCCTCCATTGACAAGATAAAATTTACCTACACTCAAGAAAGCAAAAGCATAAATTACTTTAACAAGCCTATGCACGTCTCTATGTAATGATCGTAAGAGTACTCAAATGTCACCTTCTAGAACATGTAATCAACTCGATAGAGATCACTTCAATGCATCTTTAAATACCATAAAGTCATTAGTTGATCATTCCATCTAGCTAATACATATATGGATCTCATATTAGGTGTGCAACATCCTAAGACATTTTAAGTTACACCCTTTCGGCCTCGAAAGCGTGTTGTTAATATAGAGGGGACTCTTGCAAGTATATGCGTACCAATAATTAAGCATCTACAATTCTATAAAGTGTTTTGAAAAATATTAGATAAGTTATGTTACATGCATATATGGAACCAAAACCTACATTAATGAATTTACTATACCTTAAAATAAGGATACCAACTAGGATTCTGCCAGATATATGGGTGCTCATTTGGTGCGTCTTGAGTTATGTACGTATTTTAAGCTTACATATTGCTTTAAGCACCCGATGAAAGTAGCAACTCAATGTCGATCCTGGCCGGCTAAAGTCAATCTGCATTGCCCTATTGGTTAGGCTATGTCCAATAATATGCAAAAAAGTGCAAGTTGCTTTCCCATGATGACATGTTTTGTGTCATTTAGTGAATGACTATCACACATCATTTGGGTAAGGTTTATAAATGCATTTACATTCGTTTTAAGATATGCAATGCAATTATCTACTCATCTTCTTAATATTCTCCATAAATGTCTTGTTCCTCACAAACATCTAGCTAAAGATGGCTCTCGAGGAATCCTTGAATGTGTTGCCGCAAATTCGTTGATGACTGCGGCTATGACACACATAACTACTTGTGCCGCACCGCTAATAATCATCTCCACACTTTGATCTATTTAATTTTGAAAATCTTTATAAAAAAAAACCAACAACAACCAAAGATAAAGGAACCGCCTCTTATAGTTGTATAGCAATATACTTAACAGCTAAATACTTCATTCAAAAATAAGACAGTTTAGTGAGGTCATTCTCTTAAATAATAACCTATAAACTCTTGTAAAACTATATAGAGTAATGGAAATAGAGGAAAGCTAGCAACCAAAGATTAACACATAGAAAATAGATGCAAAAACATACACTCATTTCTTTTTGTAATATCATGTACATAACTTTGTCCTACTTTATCAATAACCACCTACAACAAAATACAAACTGAATAAGTACCAAAAGAAGCTATAAAATGTAGGAAATACTCTAAAATTTACAACAATATACTACAAAGGAAAAATAAGTGACTGTGATTAGACATAAATATCTGTCTAATCTAATCTAACACTTCTAAAAAATAGAAACAATGAATAATAATCTAGTATTATCAAATAAATCAAGAAACAAAGGTAATGAACACTAACGCAAACAAAGCAAGCCACATGTTCTTGTATCAACTATATCATTAATGCTACTTGGTTAGCTGTTGAGTGCTTCAACATAAGCTTTTTATCCTAACTACACACCAAACATCATAAGTAGCAATAAACTTTCTAATTCTCCATGAACTCGTGTTTCAACACAAATAAGCAACCAAACTCTATTTTTCAACACAAATATTAAGATCATGATAATGAACAAAATATTCATAAAAAGTTGAAAATTTTAGTTAGATTCGTCCACAAATTGAGTTTCAACACATATTCGTTAATATCAACAACAAAAATCTATAAAAAATTCATAAAAAGTTTAAAATTTTTTAGATCCATCAGCGAACTTTGTGTTTCAACGCAGATCCATCAAGATGAAGAACTATATCCATCCAGATCTGTCCGCAAACTCTATGTTTCAATAAAAGTTAGTTAAGATCAAGAACAAAAATGAACAAAAAATTCATAAAAGGTTCAAAATTTTTAAATCCATTTAGGTCAATCCGTAAAATTTGTGTTTTAACACAGACTCATTAAGATTAACAATAAAAATCAACAAATATTTCACGAAAGTTCAAAATTTTAAAATCCATCCACAAATTTTGTGTTTCAACACAGATCCGTTAAGATCAAGAACGAAAATCAATAAAATATTCATAAAAAGTTCAAAATGTTCAAATCTATTTAGATCCGTCGACAAACTCTATATCAAGATCAAGAACAAAAATCAACACAAATTCAGAGAAAAGTTCACATTTTCTAAATCTATACCTCTCGACAGCAGATTTTGCTAGAAAAATGCATACATGTTGGCATCAGAGAGCGACTGCACGGCTATCAGGAAGAGAAAATCATGTGGGCGTGATAGCAAGCTTGGAGATGTGCGCTGGAAAAAGTTAAAAAAATAAAGGAAGACTTTCCAATGAATAAAAGTGGGGGATAAATGAATATTTTATAAAATATAAGTCATAATTATTAAAGTAAATTGTAATGACAAAAAGAACACAGAAAGTGTATCTAAATATCACTTTCTGCCGGAAAAATATGACTTACGCTTTAAAAGGACCCATCCCAATATCTTTTTCTATTATAACAAGTTGGTCCGATCAAAGACATTGTTTGGTCCAATATGATACACCTCTCTCGTCTCCCTTCATATTTTTTCTTTTTCTTGTTTGCGCCTTGTCCAATACTTCTACAGTTTATAATTGGTAGATTGCCTCCAAATTGCAGCACTTCGTGATCTCTAATAGAATGGTCCAACCGGTCTATTTTGCCATTAACAAAGTATTTAAAAATTGACGAGTTAATCGAACTCTGGCACATAATAATGAGGTTGAGAGGAAAGAAGTCAGTAATACATCAGAGAGTGTTGTTAGATCTTTGGTATTTGACAATAAAGAAGTAAATAATGAGCTCTGTTTTTTCCATCTTTTATTATCTTTCAACGAAAAAAATAATTGCAGCACAACTAATATTGTATTAACTATTCGACCACTTGACGATATATACTTTGTAAAAAGATTGTGATAATGAGTAAAATAAATATTAAAATTATTAATGATATAGTTTATCTAAACCATAAATGTAAATATTATTAATATAACATATTACAATAAGATGAAATATAAGAAAATTTATGTTTTAAATTTTCAGCAATTTTAATAAGTAATATCTAAATTTTTTGAAGCATTAAATAATTTTATAAAAAAGATTTCGATAAGTAAGATGTTACAATCTTATACAAAATTTGATTTTACGATCCTACGTAAGCAAAATGATTACGTATAAAATTTCGATTTTGACAATCTTGGTCGATAGTTAGCAATTGTAACTACCAAAATCAATCATGGAAATAAGATCATGCCAGTGACAATAAGAGATAAGATCACGATGATGGCAATTGGAGATAAGATTATACTACGATAACCATAGGAGTAGGAAATTAATAATAACGAAAGCAGTAACCAACTACAACAACAATCTAGATCGTAGCTATATAACTAGGTTTTGAACCTCATTAATTTCAAGTAGTTAATGTAGGACTAAATTTACTTTAACACTCACTCCGAATTACGGCAAAATAGCAGGGCAGCTAACGACAGAAAAAGCCAAGTTTGATATTTGGTATAAGGGTGATGAATTATTAGCATAACGTCATGAAAACCAAGTTAAGATTATGATATAAAAATAAACCGAATTATGGCACAATGGCAGGAAAGCAAAATCTAGATTATAATTTAAGAATAATTTGAGTTACGACATAATAGTATAAAAGCCAAGTCCAAAATTATAGTATAAGAATAATTTGAATTATGGCACAACGATATAAAAGCCATGCTCGAATAACATATTAAACAAGGAAAAATAAACATTAAAAAAAAAAGGAAAAAATATGAAATCATTAAGAGTCACAAAGATAAAACCTCCAATATCATATTAAAAAGAGCATCCATCTCAATTGAGTGAAGTTACGGTATTTATGAAGACCAAAGTTTTTAACCATATAGACCATACGGGTAAACCTGATATCCCACCATCTTAAATAAAGTTGAAAAGGACAATATGAGGTAGTTTTTTGTCAATGACAGAATAGTCGGTCGATTTTATAGTTATAAATACAACAAAAAAATATGAAAAAAATTATATTATTGATTGAATGAGTGTGAAACAATTGATAATAGAATAATAATAGAATTGAATGATTAGTCCTATACAGTCCAATATCTCCCCTCATACATATATTTTTAGACTAAAGATAATAGATTTGTCTTACATATAGCTCTATACAGTCCAATATCTCCCCTCAAACTCATTATAGAACAAACAGCATGAGTTTGCCTAATGATGTTAGATATCTCAGTGTTGGATGCGATTTTAAATAAATCTATTAATTGATCAATAGATGCCATATGTGGTAAAAAAATAATACATGATAGAAAATGCTTATGAATGAAGTGACAGTCAATTTTAATATATTCCATTCGTTCATGAAAAACTGGATTGCTTGTAATCTGAATAGCACTCCGATTGTAATAGTAAAAATAAGTAGCTCTTATAAATATAATTTTCATATCTGTAAGTAATCTCCGCACATTAACAATCCCGTTAGGGTAGCAGTTATAGCTTGATACTCAACTTCTATATAAGAACAAGCAATAATGTCTTATTTTTTGCTACGCCATGAAATCAGTGAATCACCAAAAAATAAATAAAATCTGTAATATACCGTCTAGTGATTGGATCGTCAGTCCAATCTACGTCTGTAAAAGCCAGTGTTAGTATCAATAGAGAGAAGTCAGCGTTGGTATCAATAGACATGTTAGAGGACGAGACAAATGAGCTGGATGTAAAAGTATGTGATAGTGCTAAATGTTAAATATTATGAGGTGATATGAAAAGTAAGAAGAGTCCTAAAAAAATGATATGACGAAAAATGAGAAGATGGCGTGTTGCGGGATCATACAGCGTACCCATTCTGTTCAGAACTAATGCCAAGCATAACACACTTGATTGATCGAGCAATTAGTTCGTCATCAATTGGAGAAAGAAGAACAAAACAAGTGCAGTCAAAAGTGCAAATCATACTATAATGTGGAAGAGCTAAAAATAAACTATCATTAGGTGTCTTGCCAAACAAAGCAGACGATGGAGTGATGTTGATAAGATTAATACAGATAGGAATGACTTTTGTCCAAAAGGTTTGAGGAACTGAAGAAGATAACAATAGAGACCGAGCGGGTTCAAGAATACGACGATATTTACGTTATGCTACTCCATTCTGTTCAGTTGTATAAGGACAAGATTATTGAAAAAAGATGAGTGAGACTATAAAATGGATCTTATGGTAGAAAATGTAAACTCACGAGCACCATCGGAACGAAAAATCTTAATTTTAGTATTAAACTGAGTATGAACCATAGTACTTAATGTTTTATATATGTGGAAAGATCAGAATGATGATGCATAAAATAAACCCTCGTATAACGAGTGTAATCATCAATGAAACTCTATAGTAATAAAAACTAATCATAGATAGAATTAGAGTTGATCCTTAAATATCAAAATGAACTAATTCAAAAACATGATAAGTTTTAGATAAACTTTGATTGAAACGTAAAGCTGAATGTTTTGCTAACATATACTATTACATGCAGATAAAGGAGAAAAAGAAACGCACTATCAATTAGACTCTTTAAACGAGATTTAAGAATATAACTTAAATATCTGTGCCACAAATCAACAGCAAACGAAACTACAACAGTACAATTAAGATTTGAGGAATTAGAAAAAGAAGATGGAGATACTCTAAATGATACAACCTTTTCTACGAACACGATCAATTGTTTGGTCGGTACGAAGATCCTGTATAGAACAAGTAAGAAATCAAACACAATAGTAAGTCCGCTTTCACAAAAAGAATTGATTGAGATTATGTCAAGGACGAGATGAGGAATAAATTTAAAATAAAAGTAGACTAAGAGAATACGAAATAATGGAGCCAAATTGAGTGATGGTTAGCCAAAAGCCATCAACAGTCTATAAAAATGAAAATTTTAGTGGTACAAATATAGTGTCAGATAATAACGATAGTTTAGAAATCATATGATAAAATGCACTAGAATCTAAAATCCAAAAGAGAAACATACCAGGAGAGGCTGAAGAATTAGAAGCAGATAAGTCAACAAAATGAATTGGTGTTGAAGGTGAAGTTCTATCTAAGTAAAGGCGATAATGAATATCAACTAAATCATTATTGTAATCGAAGAGACAAGAGCGGCATCAACAATATTCGCCTGAGCAACTAGAGAGCAAATAGTAGAGAAATCTTTCGCTTTCATCCGCTCTTAATATTAAGTAAGCAAATATGGGTAAAGCTGAAAATAACTATCCACAATGTGGCATGATTTTTTACAATGAGTACAAAAAGAACTAGATTGCTGACAAGAATGAAAATATTTCCTGCAATATGAGCACTAACCCCTTCCGAAGTGAAAGATAAAGCACGTGAAAAAGCAGCAAAACGTGTAACTAAACCAAAAGTGAAGATAAGTACCATTATTGAAAGAGACAGTAAGCCAGTCTTCTCGACAATTAGTTCAGAAATGACAGCATCTAGATCTGTGTTATTCTATATGATACAACCACTCACCGCTTGAAATTCTTGATGCAAAAGTCTTAAGAAATTGACAAAGTTGACGACATTCACGACAAATGCGACGCTCGTGGCAGGCACAACCAGAACCTTCAAGTTTCAAGAGCTCGCGCCAGTAACCTCGCATCAGTGTAGCGAACTCCTGAATAATATAATTATCCTACTAGAAGCCCAAACCTTTATGAGAAGTTGATACTTTCTAGCACCATTTGACTGAACAAACTGATTAGTTAAAATCTCCTATAATATTACATCAGTCGGGATGTTTTCGAGATGTGGGTGAATAGATCGATCAACAGATGCAATGCGCTCATCATGATCGTCCCAAACGTTTTGCGCAATGCAAATGTGATTCTTGACCTCAATATTGTATCATCTGCTAGTAAGTGAGGACGTTGAATAAAGCCATCTAGATTGACTAAGAAGATGACGTTCACGAAGGATAATTTTGATTGAATAAGCATATTTAGCCCAATCATTAGCAAAAGTTAAATGAAATATTAGTTGAAATCGGTAGAAAATTCCGAAAGATCTTAGACAAAGGCATCATAAATTTTCTTTTTTTTTAATCCGTTGAATAGGTCGAGCTTGATGTTACGGACCGAGATGGGTTGACTATTGCAATACGAGCCTGGTTGAACAGATTGGGCTGGCCCGACTTGCTTAGGTCGGACTAGAGTCTCCACTGGACCGACTGGGTTTTGATGTTAGGGTTTCGAATAGCAGTGATAGTGTGAAGCCGGAGATGACGAAGATGATCAAGATGGAGGTTGAAGATGCAGAGGCATAGGAGAGGAAGCCGTCGGCGGCACCACTACTAGGTTTTTTTTTGTGCTGGTAAATTTTTTAAATTTATTATTGACGAAAAAAATTGGGATTGATGAAATGATAGATTGAAAAAAAATTAATTATATATGCAGAAGAAAAAAATTTTTAAAATCAACTTAGCTTGAAACCATGAAATAATTGATAGATGAATAACAAATATAAATAGATATAAAGTCACTACTTTATTATATACTTTTCTAATATTAGATAATTTATATCTTATTAGACTATTATAAGAACTTCTAACTAATTAAACTTTTATAAAATATTTAATATAGATTTTTGTACACTCTCATTGAATAGTATATTATTTAGGTAACGGAAAGAAGAACAAGTTTTTGTTCCAATTTGGTTAATTCCATTCTTTTTGTTTAAGGAAAAAGATGATGCATCGCTGAAAATGAAGAATATGTTTAACACGATATTTTCTTCGAACTTTATTATTAATTCACTTGTGTTCAGTGAGCGGATGAGGAACAATAGTTTTGGTAGCGACTTAAATAGTAGTTTATTTTTAGCATGTTACAATTCCATTAAGGTCGCATTTACTAGCCTATTAATTTTTAACTTATTTTCAAAATAAAGTAAATATAAAACTTTAATTTAATTTTTTGGTCAAAAATTCATCTTCAAATTCATAGTTTAAAATTAAAATTTTTACTTTAAAAATCAAAAGTAAACACAAAAACTATTTTTTATCACACTCATTTTCAAAATCAAACTCATTTTTACCAACTCACTGCACTAAAATTTAATTTTTGATATTCATTTCTTCTGACAAATAAATATACTTCTAACAACTTTACAAGAAGTAAACAAAGGCTTAAGCATTAGCAGAACAATGTTAACTACCACTTGTTATTATCGAAGAAAATAGAAAAACTGCTAGGAAACAGATTAGAGTGCGTTTGAAATTACATTTTTCAAATACTTTTTTTTAATTTTTTATTTCATATTCAAATATATATTTTAAAGTATTTAGAAAATATTTTTTAAATTTAAAAATAAACAATTAAAAAAAAGTATTTGAAAAAATAAAAAAAATCTTCTATTTAAAAAATTTTCTATTCTATAAATACTTTCGAACGCCTCATAGATAATTATTATCGTCACGAAACGTCAAAACAGAAAACCAAAATCAATTTAGGATAGACAAAAGAATAGAGAACCCAGAAACAAAATTAAAACGGACCTCGTCGCCTGAGAGATTCGAAATCTCGCGGGGAAACCTCATGTACTTTTTCATTAGGCTTAAATATATATTTTTGAACTCACCTTTTTTTTGGACAAAAATTTCACATTTTAAAATTATTTTTATATAAATAGAGATAAGACTGAAGTTAATATTTTTGCCAAAAATTTCATTTTCTATATTTAATATTTGAAATTTAAAATCTAACTTTTTAGACTTATTTTTAATAAATATAAATATAAAATTCAAACTCACATTCAAACTTTATTTTTAAATGGTTTAATTTTGATAAACTTACTTTCAAAATTTTATTTTTTGCAAATAAACAACCCTTAACAACAACTATTTCTTTCGGGCATATTTACTTTGCTTGAAGTGGAGTTCTTGAAAATTAGTTATTTAAAAAGTAATTGATAAAGTGGGGTTTAAATTTGTATTTATTTTTCCTTAAAAATAAATTTAAAAATAAAATTTTTAAGTTTAAAATAATTATTATAAAGAAAATTAAAATAAGAAATTAATTAAATTAATATTTATTTTTTATTGAAATTGAGTTAAATAAAATTTTTTGTAAGAATAAACTTATCGTAGAGTGTATTTGGAAGTATTTATGAAATAAATTATTTTGAAATGAAAAATATTTTTATTTTATTTTGATAAACAAATTCTGTTATTTTGATTAAAAAATAATAAAATAAGTAATAATTAAATTTTATTATGTAAAATTTTGTTTATATTTTAAAATTTTAAAATATATATTATAGAATTTTAAAATATATATTATAAAATATAAAATTTATTAAAAATATAAATTAAAAAATTGATAAGAAATTTTTGAGCAAGAGTTGCCAAACTGTTCCGTAAACACGTCTTCTGTTCCTGCTAATAAAGCAAACAGTCGCGACAGATCAGATGTGGTTTCTCTTACGTATCTCTGATACTAGTAAGGATGATAATATATGATCCGATTCGAAAACGCAAATCGAAATTGACTTATTTAATTAGAGTTAGGGTTAGAAATTTAAATCGTATAAATATATGAATTGGATTATAATTAAGCAAATTTAATTCGGTTATTAAATAGATCGATCCGGATTAATGGTAATTCAAAATTGATCACCAATTTGAATTGCCATTTTTTGAAGAAATAATATTTGATTTTTTCTTTCTGTTTATTAAACTATTAGCAATAAAAATAATCGATATTAGTAATTTATAAATTATTAAGTTATATAGTATTTATAATTAATCGTTATTTTCATATCTTAGTAAAATAGTGTAAGATAAAAATTATAATTTTGCGAAAGTATTACTATATAGGTATTTTTGTAATGACAAATTTGAATTTTTTATAAAAAATTTTATTAAAAATTTATTAGATCTATGTTTACCAAATTTTTTATTAAAATTACTAATATATATTTATAATTATAAAATTTCAGCTATCACC
Organism: Acanthochlamys bracteata; assembly: GCA_019914995.1. Taxonomy (NCBI): domain Eukaryota; kingdom Viridiplantae; phylum Streptophyta; class Magnoliopsida; order Pandanales; family Velloziaceae; genus Acanthochlamys; species Acanthochlamys bracteata. The sequence goes on from CM034133.1 coordinate 4,457,024, forward strand.
GATACTAAACAAAGCATATTTTTTACAAATATTTATTATATCTCGGCACTAAAAATATCGTGCATTTTTATTACAATTGATATTATAAATTCTCTAAAGCATAAAAATATAATAATTTTAATTATTAAATAAGTTAATTCAAATTTGAATCGATTATTAATTGGTTTGATTAGAGTTAATAATTTTGACCATATAACTTTATAAATTATTGAATTAGATCGAACATAAATTATTGAATTAGATTAAAAAAATTTGGCCTGCTATTAAATAAATATATCCAAACTGACCTATCAACTAAGAGTGTGTTTGGTTCAGCTTTTCTCAATTTTTTTTTCAATTTTTTATTTTACATTTTTCAATAAATATTTTAAAAATTTATTTAAAAATTTAAATAATGTAGAAAAATTTTACGTAATAAAATATGATGTAATAAAATATTTTTATTACATATTTTTATTTTTTTAAAAAATAAAAAATTAAAACTTATTTTTTTAAAAAAATAAAAATATTCTCCGTTTAAAAAAAATTCTGTTTCATAATTAATCACAAACATCCGTACAGTAGCTCTACGTACTAGTTCTACTACACTGTATATAACCTCCACCGAGCTTCAACCATTTCCTTTCCTCTCTCCCGCTCTCTCTCTCTCTCTCTCTCTTCTTCTCCAGCTCTGTTGAGGTCACTGGTTATGGCGAGGTGGAAAGAGATATCGACGATTTACCATAAAACCCCGCCACCCAAACGGTGCTGATGGCCTCTGTGGTTTTTGGAACGCGCCGCTCTGGTTCCCTGGCCGGCTCTCCGTCGTCCACGGCCCTGTTCGGTTCAAATGGGCCGAAAACTATCTCCGTTGCCGACGCTTTGCTTCTGCTCTATCTCGGCGCGCCGTGGTTCCCGGCTCAATGGTAATTAAATTGCTGCAGTACCTTTTATATACATCTCCTTTTTTATGAAATTATTGCAGATGAATAGATAGGTCGTAACTAGTACCTTTGTTCATTTTTTTGTGATTTTGGTAATTCAAATTTGTGAGTAATTGGTTTGGTACATGACGAAATTCATGTATGTTTAGTTTGTTATGAGTAACTCTTGATTCAATTTGGGTATAATCCATCAGGTAGAAAAAGAAAAAGCAAGAAAAAGAAATTTTGAAGTCTCGTTTTTTTCTCTGTAAAAAGAAAAAAAAGGGTTTTTGGTTGTTTATATCCTAAAGAGGATACATGGAAAGTGTGATTTGTTGTGGTGGAGCTATCTAGTTGGCCAAGGCCTTTTACATGAACTAATATATGTGTTGCTATAACCAAATAGTACCTCATTATGATGTGTTGTTGCTAGAAAGAAGAGGAAGTGCTTCCAGAAAGGACCTTAAATGTGTTGCAACTTGGAAATATCATACATTTAAGCACTAAACTCACCCTTGACTCTGGCAGCGTTTTGGTAGTAGATGATAATTTTAAGTAAGAACTTGACTCTGATGCGTTTTGGACTAGGGTATTAACTTTTTTTTTTTCAATGGAAGTTTTCATCTACTGGTCCTTTCTGCCCTCACAAAGAATTATCAATTCTGCCCATAGTCACAATGTAGTCATATTCTCCGAATCATAAAATGAACCCTGCATGTGTGACATCCTAGGAATAGTTTGATATGTGTTCATGATCATGATATATATGTCTATTATTGTAACAGCTTATTACCTGGTAGAGGAGAACTCCCTGTGCCAACAATTTGATGATAAGATTAGGTAACATTTCGGGTCTGTACGTGGAATTGCATCTTGTGGTTTAAAAAAGTGCTTTCTAAATCTAAATGTCTGGTAGAAAGATGCATTGAGCACTTCTAGGCCTACCATTTCAGTAAATGATAGAGCAACTGGCAATCATTATTCCTTAGATGCATGCTTCTTTAATGGCTTTCTTCTTGATATGACCACATTTTGATGCAGAACAAAACTAGCTGATATTCATAATTTTGTTGATCATGGGGATTTGCCACCCTGTTACAAGATCATTTTACTCGTCTCTGTCATTATTTCCATCTACAAAGACAACTCTCTAGAGCTTCAGAAGGTTCTGTTCTGTATGTCCACTTCAACTTTACTATGCTTGATCAATAGTGACCTTTTCTAGATGACTGCTCCTTTTTGTGTTTGTTAAAGCCATTAGAGATAATGTCCTCATTACTTTATGAGCTAGGTTGATTCGTGATCCTTTCACCAACAAAAAAAACTTCCATTTCCATTTTGCCCATTTATTTGTGTCTCCAAAATCTTAGACTGTCATAACAAATCTTAAGTGAACTTCATATTGTACCTACAATATGCTTCAAGTCAAGCTTTCTGCTGTGCTTAGGAGATCATTGATTTTCCTAGCTCAATCCTGCAGGTAACTGCCTCCACCGCAAGCTGCTAACTAAAATGAATTAAATTTTTTTACATGGTAATAATAGAGTGCCACATGTAACCCAATACTTGTGATAGCAGTATAATCTAACAGCTGCTAGGACCTGAGAAATTTGAACTCACAGGGCACCTTAATTCAACATTTGAATGTTAAAGCAAGCTGGAGCAAATAGTCTGTTACAAGTTGACTAAAATGGTCGAAATCTCCTTTTTCCGCGATGCAGACGTAATGAACATGAAAATAGCCTAGCAAGACAGAGATTAGAGCTCCCAGAGTACTGTCTTATTGCTCTGTACTTTGAAATTTCTTGCTCTCTTGCTAAGTTCTGTATGTAAGATGTGACATAGCTTCTAGACTAGCTGAACAGAAAACGTAAAAAACATGTGGTGGAAAACCATGCTTTCACGAGATAAAAGTGGAGCTTCTTTTCTGCACTAGGGTCCATCACCTTTCTTTATTTTTTAAGTAGACGTTGTATGGATCTTACGTGTTGTAGTGCCTAGAAGCAAAATCGTAATGGACTTGTTGTAGATTGTGATACCCAACAAAATAGCTATCCTGTCAAACCTTACTTTCCTCCTTTAAATTATAAAAGCTCATCTAAAAGGCATAGGTTATCTTGTATAAGAACGCAGAATAATTGTATATTAAATAATTTTTAAATTGAAGAGTACATAACTGTTTGCTCTCATTTGAAACATGAAAATGTTTTTCATTCACTTGTGATTATTGTTGGAACTATATGTCTATGACCTATAAGTCTAGACTGATAAGTTTCTATAAAGTCCATATACAATCTCCATTGGTACTTTCTTCTGGTTGTGAGCGTACCATAATGGAGTTCAATTGCCTGCTAATAGACTTCAATCTACTCTTTGTCTCTTGGTAAGTCACTTGAACCTAATTAATTTGAAAACATTCATACCATCAACTACTAGTACTCTTGCTCTTTTTATTTAACAGAAATATTCTTAGACTGCTTTCCATGCATTTGATTTATGTAAAAAGCTCTTTTCAAGTGATAACTTCTGTAACATATTCGTTTTAGGTAGCAGTGATAGCACCAAATGTTCCAGAGATGTATAAGGCTCACTTCGGGTGTCCCAATGGCCTGTCAGTGGCGAATGCTGTCAATGTCAGGTTGAATGCTTCAACCATTGCTTTCCTGCTTTAACATTGTTCTGCTCAGGTCATTATGGTAGACCAGGAATACTTCACCTTGGTGGAAGAGGCTATCAAGCCTCCTCTTCTTATTGTCATCAGTGATGGAAACTGCAACCTTGGCCCTCTAATCTGTGTGGTAGCCTAGCTTGCATGGAAATTTTGGTTAAACTTAGTTATTTCATATAATGCACCAAGTTTCACATTCAAAAATTGTAGCACTAATGAGGTGCAATGTAGGTTACAGCAAAGGCCATCTACTCTGCCATAGAAAACCAACTCACTTTTCTGCCAACACCCACCTTGACGTCCCAAAGAATGAAGTCCTCAATCCCCTTCCTCATGTCATCAATGTCATTACAGCTGGCTCACCCCCTCCACCATCCCTCCTTGCTGCAATATCTGACCGAGGCTTCCGAGTCGCTCATACATATGGCCTTTCAGAAACATGCGGGCCCGTCCACCATGAGTGCATGGAAGACAGAGTGGGGTTCCCTTCCAGCAGAAGAGTGGACCGGCCTCCATGCTCGCCAAAGTGTCCACTACATTAGCCTAGAGGACCTCGATGTTGTTGACCTCAAGACACATGCGTATGTGCCATCCTGATGGCAAGACACTTGGTGAAATCATAATGCGTGCCAGTTTTGTAATGAAGGGCTACCTACCTAAAGAATCCAGAAGCAAACTGTGAGGCCTTCCATGGGGGCTGGTAAGCATGATATATGGTTCATTTGTTTTTCCTTTTTAAACCTCTAAAATCGTTTTCCATTCTTATACATGTCAAAGTTTTTCATTTGGACAGGTACCACTCTGGGGACTTAGGTGTTAAGCACCCAGATATTGAGGTGAAAGACAAGTCAAAAGCTATTATAACTTCAGGAGTGGAGAATATCAGAATCTCCCTTCCATATAGATCTTCATGGGATGACTATCTTCTGCCTTACTGGGAAGGTTCAGAAGTACATTGTAAGGGCCAAGGCAAAGAAGATGGGGCCTGTCAAGAAGAACAGGATGTGAGTCAGTTTTTTTGGTATTCTTGCTCTATTGTTCGAACAATACGTAAGTTGAGCTACTCGACAAACATAGCATTTATGCAGTAACTTTCTGCTGATAAATGGACCAAAGTCAAGACAGATTACTCAACAGAAAAAGGTGCAGAAATTAAATTTTGGCTATTAGCACCATCAATATGTCGGTGGAGCAGGATTTCATGCTGTGTGTTATGTTTAGACAACAAATATAGACCCTCTACTGGTAGCTCCAGCGATTACATAAGTTCATTGTTGATTCGAATATAGAAACTTGCAAACGTATCAACGAGGAAAATGTAAATATCGAATACTGTATTTGGTTTTTGTATGTGATGTTATTCAGTGTTCTGGTTGATTATAACCTGTTGATCTTATCCATATGGTGATGTACCACGTTAATCTTATCTGAACTATATTCAGAAACCAAGGATAAATAAAAACATTTTTTTCTATCCGAAAACCAAATAGATAGAAGACGCAGTTTTAATTTGAACGTTATAAGGAGCCACCAAATGCATAACAGTTTCCGCAAATAAACTTATTCAAAGCACCAGAGCAGGTACTGATTAACTTTTTTTCGTTTTAAGTTTCCAACCTCTTGTGAGTTTGTTTTTTTTTTGTTGGAGAAGAATTTTCTGAATTTTTTCAATCTCAATCAAAGTTCTCACTTGAACCAATTTGAAAATTTTTGGAAGAGATGTCTCCTCATAATGCGACAGTGGCACTAACTAAAAATTTTATTAAGGAAGGTTTTTAACAAGCCTTCTGGTAGAACTTTTCAACAGCTTCATTTCCAATTCTGCAGCATTACTAGCCAATCATGGATCATCGATCCTTGATTAGTTGAGCTTGCAAGTTCTCTTACTTAACTTCTCAACGGTTCTTTTGTTTGTTTCAAAATTTTCATTCCGTAACCTGCGATTTTGATGAATTCATCCATGAATGTTCATCAGAATTTCGTTGTTGTTTACAGTTTAGAATTGGATTTATGGCGATCCAACTTTTGCAATGCACTTTATGTGTTTGTTAAAATGCAGCAGAATATTGACGCATAAATCGTAGGACATATCATGACCGCAATGATCATCGTAACCGGTATTCTTCATATTCATCAAGCTGGTCTGGTGATCGAATTCTAGAAATCCTGCCTTCGGCCAGGTTAGACTTAGACTACTGACAAGATCCGCTGCTGCCTTTACGTTTTAAATCTTTGCTAGCAACAGAAAACGCCTCTTTGCTTCGGTAGTGGGTAAGAAATAACCTATCGCAGTATAAAGAAAGTGCAACCAACTCTTTAGAACCAGGGGAAAAGCCATATGGTTTTCAATCATTTTATATGAAGAATTTTATAAGGATTGGCTGATAATATCTGAAGTTGTTGCTAGCAAACGGCACATTTTATTTGCTCGATCAAGTTTATGCTTTTCTTGCACTGCTAACCTTGCTTTTTAAAACATGGTTTTGCAAGACAACGTGGCTTTAGCTTCACGTAACAACTAGCATTAACAATTAATTAGTGAAAGGCAGATGAGTGCATTGAATGCTTGCATCATCACGGTTGCATAAGTGCGTTGTCTTACTTATCTATTTTGTTGTAGATTCAGCTAAAAGCTATTGGATTTTGTTTTCTAGTGAATCAATTCATAACACCTGTAAGTTTGATTCCCAATTTTCTAAGTTTTTAGTTGCGAAATGTTCCTACATAAAGGTATTGATTTTAGCTTCTATTTTTCTGTTGTTAGATTTATGAAACGTTGGTGTCAGAAAAAGTTCCTGTATTTTTAACTAGAGAACCACATTACATTTGGATTTTGGAATAATATTTTCGAGAAGTTTAAGTAATTAATACGGATAAATTAGTCATTAATAAGCTTGGTTATAATGTGTTAGTATGTTTATCAAATTACTGGCCACAACTGGAAACTCTTTATTTGCTTTTTACTTGAGGTAGAAATTGTACTTGGTATTGTCAGGTTAAATTTATCCCAGACATTGTAGATCGCATACGTGCAAACTATAAAAATCTGTTAAGAAAATCAATGTGTTTTCTATCTAGCTTTTGAAGTTTCCATCATAAAAAAATCGACGAATATTTTACCTGAAAGCTTGTAACTAGCATGATAGTCTAACCTTCTAGATTCAAAACCATTCAATTTGTTGAAAGAGTTGTATCACTGAAAGTTCTATTAGTACTCAAACTGTTTAGCATGTAGGTACCATAGTCGAATCGTTACCTAATTCCAAGTAGAATATATTTTTTCTTTTACAGTTATACTGCATTCAAAGTTTTTGATTCAGGAACAACCATTAGTTCAGAGATCATTATCCACTCACTAGCAGGTAAGTTTTCCATTTAAAATATTTAAGCATGACAACGTTAAAAATTAAACTCTTAGGGATTGACTCTCAACCATCAATTGAACCCTAATATGTTCTAAAAGGTCAATGCATGAATAGTATAGAAATACATGAATGGATAAGTGATGATGCATACAAGGGGAAAGGGAAGGATAGAGAAGAACATTTGAATTCCCAATTCCGAAACATAAAAGAAAATTAAAATAAAATTGGACCATGGAAATTGAATATTCTTCCAAAAGACGAAGAATCCATTAAGAAAGAACTTCTAATCAAGGAAACGATAGCAGCAACGTTCTCCTGCATGCGTAACATACATTTCAAAGTTTTGTAAAGAACCTGCTATTCTAACCAAAGAACATAATTCACTCCAAGAGACTTTTGGGTTCTAAATTGCGATGCCTGTGACGGCTAGCTGTTGGTTATTGTCTGACCAAGACAGCTTAAAAAAATATTGCATAACTAATTTCTAAGTGAAAACCTAAATCTTTTGGGTCAATAACAACTTCTCAATTAGTGGGCCAATGGCACGAACACGTTTTTCATTCGGTCGAGCTTATAACTTGGTAGTTGGGTGCGTTTATGTGATGGACTAACAAGAACGAAAGAACCATAACCAAGTATTTGCAATTTAATCTCCTGCATTTATTTTCATTTATACTTGATAATTGTGTAAAAGGATTGTTTTGTTGATTTAATGTTAAAAGGATCGTTACACTTTTTGTTTTTATGTATTCTCATTGTTCTCACCACACTCAACCGCCCATTCATGCTTTTGCTTCTCTCCTCCTTTCACCCAACTACATGTACATATATGTTCCCTGTTATCCTTCTCTTCTCTATCTCCTCTCTGCTCTCCTCTTCTCTTCAAATCTTTGACAGCTTCAAGGTAATTTTCTTTGCACAATGCTAGTTTTATTAGCTTTCTAATTGTATCTCTTGAATATGTCTCTCTGAAATGATATTTTCAATAGAGCATATGTAGATGCTTTCATACCTTAGGGGTCAGTTTGAAATTCCTTTGTATTAATTGTTTTTCTGCCTTTGATTCTGCAGAGAGAAGAGGAGTAGAGATGGAGAGCGCTGGTGGAGATAATCTGGGTTGCGAGCACAATGAAGTAAGATGGATTCTGAATGCTTTTAGATTTCAATGAGTTTAGACCGGTGATACTAGCTTTATTGATATTCTTTAGCATACTAGTTATAGCATCTTGTTTAAATTTAAATGACATTCTTTAGTTTATAGAAATCTAATGCAATTATTAGTTTGGCCAAAGAATTCGTCATGAATTTTCTTCATTAATTTTTTCAAGATATATCTGTGAATAGACGTCTTTTTCTTTTATTTTAGAAGATTTGTACTACATAAAACATTTTTTTGAGATAACATTGCATAAACCCATTGTATTCCATAAACTGTACTTAATCCATTTGCCTACCGTTTTAGTTCCGATATCCAGACAATTCAGTTCTGCTTCAGTAGAGCTTTTACATCTCTTGCATAGAGAGGAGTTCTATTTCTTCAAGAAAGATGATTACAGACTAAGAAGTAAAAACTGAACTTTTCAACAAGGTGTCTCCTGTTTATTGGTGGTTGCCCTGATGCCGATGTCTGGTACTGATTTATACACACAAAAATAGGCGATGGTTTTCAAATATGCAACTGCTTGCTTTTAACTTTAGTTTGTCTTACATGATAGTCATGATCCAAAAGAATGGTCCCCTAGCTGTATACAGTAGGATTGCTTTTTTGTTTCATATTTCTACTTGTGCAATTCATTCGAATGGTAAGGCATCCTAATCAAACGCCAAGACAAATAATATAAATGAATGGATCCAAAAATTGCATATCTGTCGAATTGTGGTTGGCTGATACAGCAGAAGAACCTTCTTGAGATATGGTCATGAATCTCATGACATAATACTATGCTCTCCAAGAAAGATAATAAAGTTTAGGTGTGAGAACCTAATAACTTGATTACCTTTTTCTTCTTTCATAGGCTACGAGTATTCTTTATTTTTCCCTCACCATGTTTTTCATCAGAAAGTGCAATTGGTTACTAAACAATGGTGCATTTTCTTGACATAGGCCTCACTCAATAACAAATATGGAGGACTTGTGCCTAAGAAGAAGCCATTGATATCGACGGTATACCTTCTTACTGTTAATTCTGTAATCATGTGGACATCTTAAATAAAAGTGCAAATTTTGTTACCAGTATTTGTTACTGACAATTGCAAAATGTCTTAATAAATTCAAGCAGACTACAAAGTTATAACATCTTTTTAGATTTGGCATCATAACCGCTAAGTCGGCTCAGTGTTTACATGCCACAGTGCTTAGAACTAATTTTGCCTTATCGCACTTTGATGCGTAAGTTGCTAGTCACCAATGCATGAGTGGCATGTTTTAAATTAGCAAGTTGATGACTGCTTCATGCTTACGCCTATTTGGTTCTAATTCGGATCCATCTTCACACGATTGCAGGACAGTAAACGAGCTTATTTTGATTCTGCTGATTGGGCCCTTGGCAAGGTAATCTCTTTGTTATCTACGTAACATATCAACATATCACGCATATTCTCTGGGTATCATTACCTGATTCGTAGATGTAGATTTTGAGCCGTGAAGCGTAAACTGATTTTGTGGTATGCCGTCAACAATCATTAGTCAATTACTCTAGAATTGATAACATAGGTACTATATATCACTACTTGCTTCGAGTCAAAACCTGTTCACTGGATACATGATTGGCCAGCTAATCATAATTCTGAAATCAGTCTAGCTTCAATTGGCATGCATACAATATGTTCAATGACGCATGGGATCAGATAAGCGTAAAAAACCTGTGGATAATACCATTATTTCTCAAAAATTTTGAATGACATTTAGGCTTCTGTGATACTGAGACATATTTAGTTGATCTTTTGCTCAGCAAGGAAGTGATACAGACCAGAAAAACAAGGCCACTGCTGAGCTCTTGAGGCCAAAACTGCATGTAAGATTCAAAAAACCATTTATTCTCTGAAGAAATTTTTATCCAATTTTCACCGTCTGATGATGTCGGCAATTCTAACAGAGAACACCTCACCATCAGCTTCCTCCTCGAAGACCATCTTGTACGTCTGGTGGAGATAGCAAGGTTTAGCTTTTCTTCTACTAAATAAAACCTCAGATTATTATTTTCAGAAGATAACTATTTAGGTCCAAGAGAGTTCGATTAAATATTCTATTTATCTTTGTACAGGGATACTAGGGCCATTTCAAGCTCGGCAGCTCAAGAACAATGAAATGAGATGAAATGCTTCAACCAACCTTTCTAGGAGGCTTGCTGCAACTGCAATCACTTAGCTCCTTATCAATTTCATTACATAAAGATTAGACACTACTTTATTGGTACTATGTTTGTGCCATCTTAACTTTGGAGTGGCAACGGTTCTTGAAGCCAATTAATTCTTCTCTTTCATCGTTATACGTATATTATGAAGTAAAATTTTCTTTCTTTTTCAATAAATTACTTTTTTACAGAATACATGAAAACAGATTTGTTTCCTGCATGAAGATTGAACACGAGCTTATTTGGAGCATTGATTTTCTTCAACCCAACCGAATACGCCTATAATGGGCCTAGTGTACAAGTCCAACAAAGAACAACTCTCAACAAACTTTATTTCCTTTTCTCGTGCACATATTGGGTAACATTATGAACAAAACGAACCAACCTCAACTTTAAGGAGTTTATAAGAAATCTTGTCATCTTTATATTTGATTCATAATGTGAAATTAAAATGTTATTCAATGTAATTCTTCAGTTTTCAATGTATTCTTTTTTGTGAAAGTATTTTCTAATGCAGCAAAATGCACCTGAAATGCTATTGTAAAATTTTTAAATATAATAAAAAAGTAATTCAATGCACTAAATATATGATAAGATTTTTTTATGTATATTTCTTTGTTTTTTCATTTTTGTAGTTTTCTTTAAAATAGGCATAAGTATACCTTTATAATTTTCATCTCATGGCGTTGGTATGATTGATATGTCTTTTATTTAATTGGTGGAGATGCACAGAATAAATATTATCATAGCTATGTAAAGACTGTATTTCGTACTTTTTTATTAGCCGAAAGCTAACAACAAATATAGTGTCAAGGATTTGTTTTTCCTTCTTTTTCTTTCAGTTTCGTAGAAAATGTAAGTAAAAAACTCGCGCGCAAAAGAATCAATTCCCAAATGGAAACAATTTGACTGTAAGGTCCAAAACAAGCCAGCGTTTTTCAAACTGTGTTGCAGCAGTATTCAAATTACGGCAGTGGCAACAAAGCTTATCCATTCCTATTGGATTCCTGCACTCTTGGGGCCGAGCTATTTGGCAATTGCCATTGCTTTGCAGAGATAAGCTTTTTGATCATTTCATGACTTCCTACAAACTTACAAAAGCACTTCTCTGCTGCACTGTTCCACCGTTTCAATTAATTATCAACTGTCCTGAAAAAAACAATCATATGCTGCTGTTCTTGATCTTCATCTGAGAACTTAGCTAAGCTTCTTGGACCCATTCCCCATGTTATTAGTAATCATACACACATATTCGTTTGATATTTTTACATTACAACCAAACCTAGCTAGCTCATAATACATATGTAGCACGTAATAATAATATATAATAATTGAGCAGTGCTGCAATGCAAACATTTTACTGGAGCATTATGCATGCAACAAATGTATATACGAATTGAATACAATGGAATAGAAATCACTGAGTGGCAAGTTGCTCCTACTCACACTGCGCACTTGAACAGGATCTCACTAGCTAGCAAGTATATATCCTTCTTTGTTCGATCAATTTATTTCTCCATTTCATGCAAATTAACATGATTGATTCCAACTTCCAAGAGAATGACACCAAAAGATTTGAACATTAAGTTTAAACATTATAGCAGCAAACATATTAGGATCATTAAATTCATGTAAAGAGTTGACTAAATTATCAATAGAAGGTGGGCGGGCCGGGTCCGAATGAGGGGCCTGAATTTGTACGTTAGGGCCCATAAGGACAGGAGTCTGTAGTGCTTAGAGGGGAAAGGTCACATGAGCATATGAAACTAATAAGAAATCCCGGCTGTTTGGATGCTTTTCACAATAGTTTGGGATGTTTACTTTCTTTTCACATGTGTTTTATTTATTGAAAATATGACTTTCAAAACACTTCGAAAGAAAATAAATAAGCTTTTAGCTATTTTTTCCTAATTTTTTTACATAACCAGAACATATAGAATGCTTATAATTTATTTATATAATAAAACTTTTCTAAACAAAAAATATTTTAAATTTTTTAAATAAATTTTATTATTATCTGAAAATATTATAATATATATTTTTTATATTTAAAATTTTTTTTAATGTAAAATAAAATGCGAGTCTGAAAGTCCTTCAAAGAATCCATTTAGGAGCGTTTGGCAAACATTTTTTTAATTTTTAATTATATATTTTTATAAATTTAGAAAAAAATAAAAAATTACATAACAAAATTTTTTTTATTATTTAAATAAAAAAATAAAATTTATTTAAAAAATATTTTCTGTTCGAAAGTTATATTTTAAAAATAATTTCAAACGCAAACTTATATACACATATACATAGAGAGTGAAGGCCTTGTTGTGAGTTTGTAACTTATAAAGCGGAGTTTAGTTGGAGACTCACAGGCCTACCTATCTAGATACCATTTTTTTAATTACATGTGAATGGATTTGCACGTTGTTGATCGCGCAAGCATTACGTGAAAGCTGCAGACAACAAAACAAATTAAACGTACGTATTAGTTAGAAGCTGTTGTCAGCTATATACAATTAATTTATTCTTCACTAACAAAGTTAACTATATGTATAACATACTATTTTAACTTTGTCTTAATTTTTCTTTCTGCTGCATGCATGCATTAAAATAATCCAAAGTTTAACGTGATATGGCTACGTGGTGGGTGGCACGTTGCATGCCCGTCTTGCATCTTGTATGCACCCAAATAAAAGTTTAATCCATATATGAAAATTTTTATTCCCTCCTTCACCAAAAGAATATCAACTCGTAATCAAACCTTTAATGTTTACTGCATTCTCGAATGAAAAAAAAAAAATCTCTCTATTGAAGAACTTTGGCAATGGATCTTAAAACTTCATTTGAAAATATGTATAGATGTACCTGCTCCTATCAAACAGGAAACTTTTTGGTTACATTAAATAAGAACCTCGTGTCGTGCTTGCTTTGGTTATGTTTACGTACGTGATGGTCATGAAATGAGTAGATAGATCTTTATTTAATTGTTTCATGTGATTATATATATCTATATTTACAACAAGAAATTATTGATATATATGTGCGTGAAGCATGAATTCGTAAATATTAAATTTCCCACTAGCTTATTAATTCCCAAGTCATCTTCAATTACATGAGACACCTGTGACCACACCACATGAAATTTAACACGGTTTCATCTAGATGAATATGTAAAGGGTAGAATATTATCCTCTTAAATGCACATATATATACTGTATATCAATGTTTTCTGCCCCTACAAAAAAGGCTTTTCGTTATCTAGTCGGATATTATATATATTCACTTATATGTAAACTTTATATGATCTTCTAATGTTTTGACATATATAGTTGATAAAGACTGCTGAATACCTTCTGTTTTTTTTCCAGCAATTTGTTGAATAGAATCGATCAAATTAATGTTATTACTTCTTGCAGGTTGCTATATATGAACCAGCTCGTTCAACATTTAATGGATCAAAGATAGAATACATATATGCCTCGACAAAATAAGGCATGCACTTGCTCTATATTAAGAAGAGCTACTGAAATACCCACAGTTTTCTTACCTGTTTTTGTTTTCCAAATTGTGTACATATGTTTAACACAAACCAAACTCAAAACCTACTCAAGTTAACATTTTTTTTTTTTGAATCAAATGTTAAACAGGAACATGTGAGAAATCCAGGAGGAAGCTAGCTAGCAGCAAATGTTGGATATGTTTCTCAATTATTTTCGTAATGATGAAACAAGGACTGAAATGAATGATAGATGTTGAGTTTGATTCATAAATGATTAGTAGGGGTTTGATGAAAATATAAATGGTGTCATTTATTAGAAATTCTGGTGATTTCTGTTGATTGAACCTTAATGAATATAATGAATAGGGTTTGACAGCCTGCATGCAGCAATCCTCAAACTGTCTGTCTGTACATGTAGTAGATAGATCAATCTTCAATATAGTGAAGGCCAATATATTAATTTGTATTACTATTATTATGTCCTTTTGTACTCTCTGCAAATTATTAATTGACTTTTGTTAGTTAGGAGTTGCTAATTACTCATTTGGTGGGAATTTTTACTTTTTACTTTGATTGTTATTGAACTTGTAAAATCTTTGTTTTCCCTCTCTGGTATATGTAGTAGTTACCTTCACCTGTATAGCAGTACGTAAAATCTTGAGGTGACGTTTAAATTATTTTTTACTTTTTTTAAATAATTTTTCTTTTACATTTTCGATAAACTTTATAATTTAAATTTAAAAAATAATAATAATTTATATTTTATATTTTTTTTATTACTTAAAATAAAACAGAATAAACTATTTTTAAATATTTTTTACTTAAAAGAGCTCATATTTAAAAACATATTCAAACATATTTTAAACTCATAATAATTTCGAATAAAATAACTTTACTGTTTTGTATATAAGATTACGATGAACGTTTCCAAATATGTATGAATATATCCATAAAAAATTCATTATATAATTTCTTCTTTTCCAGCTTTAGACTCTGTTCAGAAGTGTTTATTCATTTTTAACTTAAAAAAATTATGTATAAATTTTTTAAAATTGTAAGATACTGATAAATTTAATTCTAAAATAATTTTTATATATAATTTTTATATTATAATAATTATAAAATAAATAATTAAATTTTAAAAAAAATTATAGTATTTTTAAACTGTAAAAAAAAGACATATTATGAGTAACGTAACGAAATGCAAGATAGAGATTTTTCTTTTCCATTTTAGCTTATGAAAACATGATCAGGGTTATTTAACCAAGTTGTCACATTTCAATACGGGAAACTCAAACACACCAAACGCTACTAGACCAAACTAGATTAGACAAGACCAGGTTAGTCTGAAACGGGTTGAATCAAATTTTGCAGCCGCTCATAATTGCAGCTGCGCCGTTGAAAGCACGAAGTGACAGCTGTATACGACGTGGTTACAAGACAGCAGCCCCTGCAGTAATGACGTGGCAGGTAGTCGTGAACCAGTACGGCCTACTGCGTCTTCACAGATATGAGGGCCTGTCACCTCTCTCTTGACCCGGACCCACCAACTATAATGCCTCTTCCTTTTTCACACAACACCAATACCGATTACCAAATCCGTAATGCTCGCGTCAGCAATCTAATTTCATTAGGTATATCTTTTTATCGTTTGCTTCTTATTAAGTTAGGGGACGTTTAGGAGGAATTATTAAATAAAATTTTTTAAAATAAAAATATTTTTATTTTTTTTAAAAATTGAGTTTTATTTTTATTTCTAAAAAATAATAAAAATATGCAATAAAGATTTTATTCTGTAAAATTTTTTTACACTTTCTAAATTTTTAAATAAATTTTTTATGTACTTATAAAATATATATTAAAAAATATAAAATGAAAAAAAAAAAAAAATAGGGTTTGATAAACTCAACCAAAATTGTAAGTTACTAATCAAATTTAACTAAAATATAGATAGATTGGATTTAGTTATAATAGAGTTAATAATTCATATTAAGATAAATATATATGAAAAGAATTTGTAAGTAAATTATAGATAGATTGAAATTAGTTATAATAATTCATCAAAACTTTTTAGATTACTAATTCATCAATAATTAGAATATATTTGAAAGTATTATTGAAAATAAGTTTTTTTAATAAAAATAATAATAATAATAACGGAATTTTATGATATAAAATTTTTCTATATTTTCTAAATTTTAAATAAAATTTTAGTAATATTTTAAAAAATTTATTTAAAATAAAATAATAAGGAGGAAACAAATAACACCTATTATTTTTTATATTTTGAAATTGAGATATCAATGTCATATGCAAATCAAACTATCTTCAATAAATTTTTGAAGTTAAAAATGAGTTTAATATTTTATATAATTTTATTTAAAATTGAATTAGAAGTAAATTAAATGTTTAAAATTAAAATAATAAATTACAAAATCATCAATTGATGTTTTCAATCTAATAAATAATTAATATTTAAATTTTTGAAATTTTAAAAATGGCGAAGTAGTAGAATCTTCGGGCACTTAAAATGGAGGATTAATTTAAGGGTATGAGAAAAGCTTATGAGAAAGCACTTATTAAATTTTTAACTTAATTTTTTAAAATTTTTTTATAATAATTAACTTGTTTATCTAAAAGTTTAAAAAATATATAAAATTTAATATTGTAATATCTTATTATTATTAGTTTTAGATAAATTCGTTAAAAAATGTTTTTTTATGTGAGAAAAATTTTGGAGTTATTTGGCTCACGCATTCTTCTGTATAGTTGTCGACTTATTGACGGAGAATTACCTGTTCTGTGTTCTTTACCTCACATAAAATATATAAAAGCGGAGCCCACGCAAGTAGTGTAACGGCGTTCGTATTAAATAAATAGCAGGGGTGAAACTGAAAAAAAGAGAAAACAGAAAAAGAGAGAAGAGAAAAAAAGGTGTAGCAGGATTCTTGTGGTTTAAGCCAGTCCGGGCCCAGCACTTTCATTAATACGGTACGCAGTAAGAAAACTAGAGTTTGAGATTGCTTATAAAATAGAGTTTTTGTAAATAGAAAATATTTTTATTTTTTTTTAAAAATGAGTTTTATTTTTTTTATTTTAAAAAAATAATAAAAATATACAGTAAAAAGATCTTATTTTGTAAAATTTTTTTATATTTTCTAAATTTTTAAATAAATTTTTTATATATTTATAAAATATATATTAAAAAATATGAAATGAAGAAAAGTTAAAAAAAATTGATAAGCTGTTTATGAAGCGGAGAACCAAACGCTCCCTATAAAATATTATCCGTATCAACACAATGTCTTAAATTACCATAAACACCTTTTGTTTTCGTTCTAAAAGAACCAATCATTAAACTGAAATGTTAAAAATGAAGGGGATAGGTGGAAATAGTATATATAATGCGTCTATTTAATGTAAAGGGGTTTTCGGTAGCTTTACTTGTTTCCGTCGCAATCTGTAGCGGGTAGAACCCGTGAAATCGTTATTACAACTGGTGAAATATCTGACACTTTTTGCATTTTAGGGCCACTTAGTGATTGATTAGCTATTTAGAAAGTTTAAAAGCCTCTTTAACTTCTTTTAAATTAGTCAAAAATAAACATTTATTTCACAAATGAATGATTGATATTTCGCGTTTCCTTATGCGTCTCACCGAATGAAGTGAAATAAATTACCTTTATTAAAATTACAGATTGTTAAGGCTTTACACCAAATAAGATATTTTATATATCAAATAAAATATAAATTGTGTATAATACTAAAAAAACTAAACACATTAAAAAGGCTAAGTTCGGGTAAAACTTGGTAGATAGCTAGCTTAGTGGGCTAGGTTTGATTAGTTGTGGCAATTTAAATTTTTGAGTCAATTTCGGATCAATTCATATAATAATCGGATCAAAATTGTTTAACTTTAAAATTGTCAATCATAATCCAACCTACTTAAACCGGATCAAATTCGGATCGACCCGTTTAATAATTAAAATTATTAAAATAAAAATTATAAATATTAATATCTAATAATAATATATATTATTATTAATAATAATATATCTAAAAAGAAATTATTAATTTTGATATAATTTATAAATTAAGTAAACTTTAGTTAAATTAAGATAAATTAATAAATATATATACAAATTAAATCCAAATTTTTTGCTATTATTTTTTAATTATTAAATAATATATATTATATAAATAGTTATACGAGTTAAACAGATCAATTTTGGACCATCCAAGTCCGACTCGAACCCATTTAAATTTTCGGGTCATTTTTGGGTTGACTCAAAACTGACCCGAATTCGGTTAAGACTTACTCCGAATCTAACTTTTTCGGATCGGGTCGAAAATTGCCACCCTTAGATTTGAGTTCGTAGCATAAGGTCTAGATAGTGCCCAAATAAAAATAGATTAGTTATTTTTTAAATGGGCCAGCAATTCGCCTTAAATTAGACCAAATGAACTATAATTTGGTGAATTTAACAGCCCATATTTTTCAATAGTCCTATATTGATTAGATGATGATCTAAGTATATGCTTATAAATAAGAGATCCTAACTTCTAAAAATTGGCCAATAGTTTTAGCATAGGTGCTCAATTATATAATTGATATTAGGTCCGGTCAGGAAGAACTTCCGGCGTGTTGCTGAAAAAAATTGATTGGACTATAAGTTAGACTAAGTCAGAATTTTTAATATAATAGTTTGGTGAGTTAGATTCGAATTAGTAGAGTAGACATCTGAGGTGTCTAAATAAAAAATAAACTAATTATTTTAAAAATATACCAATAATTCGCTCTGAATCAAGTAAGGTGGATCTTAAGTTGATAGGCTTAATAAACCATATTTTTTAATAGTCTCACGTTTAATGGACGCTGAAATGTTTATGCATTTATAAATTAAAGTTGTTAATTTTAAAAAAATTGAGCTATTTTTTTAGTATGGATCCGACTTATAAGGTCTAAAACATTTAAAGGTATAAGAAGAGGTTGGGAATTGCAAAGAACCTAAATTTATTTAACCAAAGCTTCTATACATCTTTCACTTCTTTTTTCCCACTTGCTCTTTCATTTTAAGCTCTTTTATCTTTTTCTTTTTCTTTGTTTGTTTTTTTTTTTTTTTTTTTTGTGGGGGCAAGGGCGAGAGCGATAGGAAATCTTCTCTTATTCATTCATACATAGAGAGAGTAGTGTAGAGAAGAGTGAAGAGAGAAGAAGAAAGAAGGCATCTCGGTAGCCAGCGTGGAAGTTGAAGGATTGAAGCTTTCTTTGAAAGGGAAAGGAAAGCCAAGACCAAAAAAACCCCCATTGCAGCTGTGCAGGGCAGTCAAAAGCTGGCATTTTCCTCTCCCTCTCTCTCTTCGTTCTTCCGTTCTATATCTTTCTTATATATATGTTCAAATTTCTTTCTTTACACAACAGTTATTCTTGTGTGAATGAGTAGAGGTTAAGGGAATATGGTTAGACGACCGAAGAAGAGATTGATTGATTTGATTTGATTAAAAGAGTTGTTATTTGATTGATTCATTGGGTGGTGGTGAAAGTTGGAGGTGATTGAGCAACAATGTCACCGACGAGCTCGCCGTCGACGATCAATGGAGACAAGAGGCATTGGTGGCTCACCAATAGAATGGTAGATATGTCAATTTATTTCGTCAATGTTGATTGATACCACAAGTTCTCATGAGATTGTTTGCTGTTTCTGTTTGTGATCTTTCATCTTTGTTTTCGTTTACAGACGTTCACAAAGCTTTGATTTTTGTGTTTTAGCTTCTTTCAACATTCAAGGAATCTAAACAAAACCCAGATCTCAAAATTTAATCTTTTCTTTATCGATCTATTGGTTTCTTTTTCATTTCTACCATTCATTGAAAATGTCGAATCTTTTCATTTCCTTCAGAATTGGTCCATGGTTTCTTCTAAAGAAGCTCTCTTCTTCTTCTGTCCATGTCCTCAGGTAATAGACAAGTACGTGAAAGACTCACGATCGCTTATTTCGACGCACTCTTCGCCGGAAATTTCGGCGGCTGTCGGGCTACTAGACGCAGCGCTAGCTCTGTCGCCGAGGCACGAAGAAGCATTAGAGCTAAAAGCGAGAGCTTTGTTGTTCCTTCGCCGGTTTCGCGACGTCGCCGATTTGTTGCAGGATTACATTCCAAGCTTTCGTTCATCAGCTTCTGATGATGATTCACAAACTTCGTTCTCCTCTTTATCGGACAACAACAGCTCCAGCAGTGGAAGTTCTACTTCTGCGCGCGAGCGAGCAAAGCTTCTTCCAAACAATGCCAAGAACTGTGAAAGAAATAATGGT
Organism: Acanthochlamys bracteata; assembly: GCA_019914995.1. Lineage (NCBI taxonomy): Eukaryota > Viridiplantae > Streptophyta > Magnoliopsida > Pandanales > Velloziaceae > Acanthochlamys > Acanthochlamys bracteata. The sequence goes on from CM034133.1 coordinate 4,477,116, forward strand.
GATCATGGGTTCAGGTGTTTCTCTGTTGCAGAACTCAAGCGAAAGCTTCTCGCCGGATTATATCGCAACTCCGAGAAGGAATCTCTGTGGAGGTAATGGATCAATATTTCCTCAGTCAAAAAAATTAACAACTTAATTCCTTTTTTTCTGTTTTCTTTTTTCTCTGAGAGATGGTTGGTTGGTGGTGATGGGTTGTAGAATTTAAATAGCACAGAGAGAGAGAAAAGAACGAACTAGTGTTTTTCTTTTTATATGTTTTCTTGGGAGTTCAAATCCAAAGCAATGCTAATCAAAGACTTCATTGTAATTTTACCCGAACAGTGCTGACTAATTTCCTGATTTTAGACAGAAGATAATAATAATTATTGTTAATCTAAAGATTGGAATTTTTTGTTTTTTTTGGTTTAGGTACTTGGTGTTGGGGCAGGCATGTTTCCACCTAGGCATGATGGAGGATGCCATGGCACTCCTCCAGGCCGGTCGCCGCCTCTCCACTGCCGTCTTTCGCCGTGAAAGCGTCTCCCTATCCGAGGACAGTTTCACTTTCGTCTCTTCTTCTATTAGTTCATCAACTACCATCGACGGTAATAACCACCACCATCAACAATTTTCTTCATCGGAGGCAGATTTCGCCTTACAGCTCTTGTCACAAATCAAACTCTTACTGCGGCGTCGGGCAGCTGCATTAGCTTCACTTGATGCTGGAGCCCCTTCTGAAGCCATTCGCAATTTCTCCAAAATCCTTGAAACCAGACGGGGAACAACAACAACTCCTCACTCATTTGCTGCTGCTTGCTTTGTTGGCCGTTCTGCTGCTTACCGTGCTGCTGGCCGTCTCGCTGAAGCAATTGCAGATTGTAACAAGGCGCTTTCGCTTGATCCCGCTTCAATCCCAGCCCTCCGTGCTCGTGCGGATCTCCTAGAAACTGTTCAATCAATCCCTGATTGTCTCAGGGATCTTGAACATTTGAAGCTCTTGTATAATGTGATTCTGCGGGACAGAAAACTCCCTGGTCCTGCTTGGCGTCCCCATTCGGAAGTCCGGTACCGTGATATCCCGGCCAATCTCCGAGAACTGACAGGAAAAATCCAGAAGCTCCGTCAACAGGTTGCTGCGAGAGAAGGACGTGATGTGGATTATTACGCGCTGATCGGAGTGCGCCGTGGATGCACAAGGTCAGAACTTGAACGGGCACATTTGTTGCTAACTCTGCGTCACCGGCCAGATAAATCAATCATGTTTATTGATAAGCTTGATTTTGCGGATGATCACCGTGATATGGACACGGTGAAGGACCATGCTCGGATGTCTGCGTTGATCTTGTACAGATTGCTTCAGAAGGGTTACTCAACCATAATGTCGGCGATCATGGATGAAGAAGCAGCTGAGAAACAGAGACTGAGGGAAGCTGCAGCAGCTGCAACGGTCGCATTACAAGCAGCGGCAGTCGTTCAGGAGAAACCGAAAGCAGAGAAACCAAAAGAAATAGTTCCCGCACCACCAGTCTTTCAGGGAGTATTTTGCCGTGATTTGGCGGAAGTCGGAAGCTTGTTGGCTCACCGGGGATTGCCGGTGAAGTACGAAGCACAAGCACTCACCTGTTGATCGACGTTCAGACAGGGGAAGGGTTAGTTTGGCGGGAAACTGAAAGATTTGAAATATATTGACTTTTGTCATTTGTACAGGTTGTGGGTAGTAGGAATGGAAGCGTAAGGAAGTAGAGAAAAAGATTAAGAAATTTTGTTAAATGCTGTTTAATTAGAAGATTTGTAGTTTAGCTTTCTCTTCATTTCTTCTTATGTTCTTCATAATCAAATACTGCTTAATGTTTAGCAGATTTCCATATCCTCGTAGTAGCAGGCAGCGCTGCTTGTTGTTACTTAAATTCTCTACAATTATGAAGTATATTTTATTTATGGAGAAGTAAGTCGTGGCGAACAAATAATTAGAACACATGTTTGTTGGCAGCACAACTTATTAGCTACGAATAACTTTACGATGTAGAAAGAAATAAGAAGGGAGGCAGATCTAAGGCAATGAAGAAGAAACAGGCTGGACCGAATTGATAAGTCAAAAAAGAAAAGAAGAGACAGAGAAATCATGAGAGAGAGGGAATAACTTTTCAATATTTTCATCGATTGCTGATGCTTCTACAAGTCACAAGAATCACACACAGCAAGGAACCCCACCACCCGTTTTTTCTCGTTCTCATTGCTAAGTTAGCTACTGTATATATCGGAACTCTGAAGTAAACAAACAGTACCAACTGCAGCGAAAGAAAAGCAAGGATGGGACCTATACTCTCTCGCTGTTTTTATATTGAGAATTCAGAGTTGTTTGAAAAATAATTTTTTATCAAAATTTAAATTTATTTAAGAAATCTTATATTTGAGAGATGTTTCTTAACTAAAAATTCTTTTTATTTAGCGAAATCAAACGATCTTTTAGATTGTTGCTATCGAGATCATCATCATCGTCATCGGCTGACCCTCCTCTTCTGCTGCTCTGCTCTTTGATAAATCTGATCAACTTTTTAGATTTTACATGGATGGATTAGGCTCACGTTAAAGTTTAAAAAGAATGCTGTGATGATCGCATCAATATCAATACGTGTGACGTTATAAACATTTTACCATCAAAATATGTTACAATCACAGTTGGCTCTGTTGGATTAAAAATAAATAAATTTAATTTCATATTAAATAAAAAATAAATAAATTAATTAATATATTAAAGAATTTTATAATTCATTAATTTAATTTTTTAGATTAAATTAATTTTTTAATATATGGATCACATTTTTTAAGTTTTTATTTTAATTAATTTTTTTGATATTGTATCTTTTCAATAAAGCTGAATTGAACATTGATTCCAAAAGCTTTTCGGATCGATAATTTTTTGATTTATCCAACGGATCAATGGTCGACCTGCCGGGTCAACATGGTGTGCCTTTTAACTTCCAACAGCAATAAGCCGATCATCGTTCATCACAGCAAATTAAAAAATATTTCATTAAATTCATCATAGCACGTTTAATCAGAAATTGAGCTCACAAAGTCTACAATGCCATTGTAGAGTGTCTTGTGTTGAGTAAAAGTGTTATTATTGCTACCGCTGCGGCGGAGGCAGAACAGCAAACAAGAAGAGGAAGAGAGATTGATTGTTGAAGGAAAAGGAGAGGTGTTCGTGAATGTGGCAAAGTGTATGTTTACTATGATCTAAATTTTATTTTTTCAAGTTCACTTTTGATATATAATAAATAAAAAATTTACAATAAATTTTTATCAAAAAATATTTTTTTTAAATTTAATTCTAAAGAGTAGTATTAATACAAAATTAATATATATTATTATTTTTATTAAATATTTTTAATTTTTTAATTTAATTTTTTAAACTTACTTTAAAAATGTGAGTTTATCTCAAATTAAACATACTCCAAGTGAAGCTTGTGTTGGGTTAAAGAGTGAGTAAATTAATCCTACGTTGAATAAAGATAAAATGAGAAGGGAGTTAATATACTAGAGAATTACATAACCTATTGGCTTAAGTTTTTGGATTGGATTAAATTTTCCATTGTATTGATCGGACTCTTCGGATGTCTTATCTTGGTTAACTCTTTCGATGTTATATTTTTCCAATAGTGGTATCAGAGCCAAGTGGGTTGAACCCATCCGGCATATTGCTGAGAGGGAGAAGAATGTTGGGCCTACAAGTTAGGCTAGGCTCGAATTAGTAGCTTGTAGGGCTTGATGGGTTAGGACCGAGTTAGTAGCGTAGGGGCTTAAAATGGTGTCCAAGTAAAAAACGAACTAGCTAACTTAGAGGTGGGTCAGCAACTCGCCTCCAAGTGGACCCTGACTTTGTGGGCTTAACAGCTCACGCCCTTTAATAATCCCACATTGGCTGTGTGCTGGAATGGGTATATGCTTATAAGTGGAGGATGCTAATCTCTAAGAGATTGGCCAATTCTTTTAGTGTGGAGTATTGTGTGGTATGTGTTCTTGTGAGATTTCCTTGTATTATTGTAATTGAGTGTGTTTTACTTCCGGCAATAGAATATTGGTTATTCTCTCAAAAGGAGTGAAGATTGTAACTCAATTATTGATAGTATCGTTTTCTTTCTACCGTCCATAGATTTATCTCTCAAATTGGTGAGAGTTTTCCCACGTAATTATCGTGTTTTATTGTATTTCTCAGTTGTTATATTCTTATCGCAAAATCCTCGGTATTTTTGCTGCACTTGTCAGGAGCGACTCTATCTTGGAATTTATCTTGAGTTACCCCGTCCGTAACAAGTGGTATTAGAGTCAGATTTGGTAGAGAGTCTGATGCACGTAGTAGCTCTCGCTAACAGTGGGTGATCAAAGTTAAGAGCAGCGTGACTCACATAGGGCTTTCGCAAGGTGTGAGTAAAAATTTAAAGCAAGTTGGACTTTGATGGATGGCTTTTAGTTGCGCAGACGGTGCGCAAGTGAGGTGACCGGCGCATGTTATAGCTCTAGTTGGTAGTGCGATGAGCAAGTTAAGAGCAGTATGACTCACATGGGCTTTCGCAAAATATGAGTAAAGATTCGGAGCAAGTTGGGCTCTGAAAGCTAGCTCTTAGTGTGCATGACAGTGCTCAAGGCCAAGTGGCTGGAACTCTGAGCGATCGATGTACTTGGTGCGCAATAGGGTGCTCGAATGAGGAGAAATATAGATGATTCACTTTTGAGGGGGAGATTGTTGTGTTAAAGAGTGATTAAATTAGTCCCACATTGAATAAAGATAAGATTAGAAGAGAGTTAATATATTAAAGAGTTACATAACCTATTGTCTTAAGCTTTTAGGTTGGATTGGGCTTCTAGTGTATTGATAGGACTCTTCGAATATTTTATCTTGGTTAAACTGATCCAGTGTTGTATCTTTCCAACAGCTTGGTAAATCTGTCATAGCTATGAATGCTTTCATCATCGTCGCATCTTCATCTGACCAAGGATTCATCTCTATAAGTTGAACTTGAATCTGAAATTAAACTCTTTATTTGATTAATCAATCATTCATCAAATCAATCTATATTTGTACAACATAATTGGGGTTAGGATTTGGAGGGTGAAGACGAAGAAGGAAGAAAAAGTAGAGAAACTTGAGTCTGAATAGAGAGGAAGAAAAAGCAGCGGAGTGGTTTGATTGATTGATTCGGTTTTTGCTTTGTTAATTAATTTTAACTGTAGTTTTGAAATAATAAAAAGTTAATTAAATTAATTCAATTACTATAGAAGAAGTGATAGTGAGTAAAAAGTAAAGATATAATTAAAAAATAATTACTCATTTTATATCAGATTCAGACGTAAAGAGCTGAACTATTAAATTTTTTAAATTTGGGACCTAGGTCGACCATGGCATCCTGATTAGCGGTTCAAGAAGGAACCCAATTGGATCAATCCGAATCGATTGTATGCCGGATTAATTTTGTAGATTCGAACCAATTTTATATCTGAATCGACGATTTTTTAATTGACTTGGCGGTCCGATCCGAATCTGTCAATTATGATTACAACGCTTTCAATTTATTGACTTGACTTTAGTTTGGCTCAGGAGCATTTGGAAGTATTTATTAAAAATATTTTTTAAAATAATAGATATTTATATTTTACTTCAAAAAATAGTTTTATTTTTTTATCTTAAAAAATTAATAAAAATAAACAATAAGAAGATCTTACAATATAAAATTTTTCTATACTTTTTAAATTTTAAATTAAAATTTGTAAAATATTATAAAAAATTTATTAAAAATATAAATTAAAACAATATTTTTTCATAAGGAATTCTAAACGGGGACTTTCTCATTTTTATTAATCATGATTTCTATAAGATGGAATTTCATAGCCAACAGAACGAATAGACCAAAAAAGCTAGTAGGCTACTACTTGGTCAAGCAAATCATTCCAAGTGCAAGTTAAATGCTTCGTGTTTTGCTTGATTCAGAAATAAATTTCTATAAAAATAAACTTTAAAAAATATATTTATAAAACAAACATACGAATTTATTTATAACTTAAGTTTATATTAAAATATAAACTAAAGTATAGTTTTCGTTTATTTGTTCTATAGTTTTCGTTTATTTGTTCTTTTAGGATGTGAAATCCTTAATGTTAAGCACTTCGTTTCTCTTGGTTATGAAAAGCTGTATTAGTACAGCTAATTCGCTAATTTCACAAACATTTTTGAAGGAATCCATACATGTTTTAAAAGTTATGACTTTAGTTAGCCGAATTAAATTAATGTTTTATAATTTCTTTTACTTAAACTTTTATCTTTGTAAAATCTTTTTATTTGGAATTGGAGATCAGGCATCTATCTATATATTATGTTGCTTGCAACTTAAAAAAAAGGGTTCTAACAAAGAATCATGATGGCATGTTGGGCAAAAGCTTTTCTGCAGCGCTGCGACCAATGTTAAAATAATTCCCTAAACAGAATACCACAAGTACAATAATCAACGTGATCTTCATACCTTTACTTGTTCTTTCGAACCATTTCATTAATTCATTTCATTAAACTAATCAGACACTTTGATTGATTAAAAAGCATTACCGTTTAACAAAACCATGAAATTTTTTTTTTAACTGTCAGAAGCAGCATGTGGGAAACTGGGGTTGGGGATAAAAGTTGAAAGAGCATTATCGTTGATATTGGGAAAGTAGTTGTCTTCATTTTCTTCTTTGGTTTTTAGATAAAAAGTTTTTTTTCCTTCTTTTGTTAAGTGTTATTATTCTGCTTGTCTCCGAGGAGAAAGCAGAGATTAAGAAAAAGCTAAAAAACAGAACGAGTGATTATGAAGAGATTTGGAGGGCGCATTCATGTGACCACCACGTGACAGAGTTGATGATCATGATGCTGGTGATCTCATCCCATATATATATATATATAAAAAGATGTGTTTCAAATATCAATAACTAATTTTGTGAAAATAAAAAATTAAAATTAGAGTTTTTTGAAATATAAATTGAAAGTAGAGTTTAGTATTTATATTTCAATAATTTCGGAAGTGTGTTCAAAATTAAAAACATAATTGTATTAAGTGTGCAAATAAGAAAGTTAGAAATAGAGTTCTGCATACAAAAATTGAGTTTTAAATTTTTTGTGTAATTGAAATATATAGGAGCGTTTGGAAGTGCTTATGAAATAGAGTTTTTCCGAAATAGAAAATATTTTTATCTTTTTTGAAAAACGAGCTCTATTTTTTTTACTTCTAAAAAAATAATAAAAATATGCAATAAAAAAATCTCACTGCGTAAAATATTTTTACACTTTTTAAATTTTTAAATAAATTTTTATATACTTATAAAATATACATTAAAAAATATAAAATGAGGAAAAGTTAAAAAGTAGCTTTTGAAAAGCTAAACTAAACGCGCTATAAACTATTCCGAACTCAAAATATGACGAGTAGGTAGAGTTACGGGCGTTTAAAATACACCCTTAGAGATTGTATTGAAATTGGTAAAAATATACTTTTTAAAGATAAAAATATTAAGGAACAAATATTTTACGATAATTAAAATACTTAATATGAAGTGGTCAAAAATCAAAATTTAGATAAAAAAATTAAAATTTGATGACATTTCAAAAACTTATGTCACTGCAAAATATTATTGCGAAAGCAAGGCGCTGTACATAAATTGCAAAATTCCTGCAATCCTGCTTATGGTGTATTGTACATTCAGTCCACTTTGTAACAAATTAGTAAAATACAAAACTTAGTTTGTTCCCATGAAATTTAATCTGTAAGATTAAATTATTATCTTTTGTTTATATTATTTGAGGTCTAAAATAATATACACATAAATAAATTCTATTTATACAGTAGTTCCATCCATAAGCAAACTATGAACAGAAATCAGCCAAATTTTATTAAAACTATCACTTAATTTGAACTAATTTTTTAAGCGATCTCATATTTCAAAATAGAATATACCACTAATATCCAAGCATAGCATAACAACTTCTCAGTACCTTACGAAAGAATCTCAGCAGAGTTGTCGTGTATACAAGTTAGTCTCCATAATCCATGTATCCACGAATTATAGATCTCATTTAATCTTAAATGGGTTGTTTTAGAATTGCTTATAAAAAAATATTTAAAAGAAAATTTAAAAAATACCTATAAGCAATTGCAAACAGGGCCTAACTGAATCCAAAACTTAGATAATAATAATTTATATAAAGCATAATAAGTGCACCTGTATGTCATGAGGAATCACAACATGCTGAAACAAAACCTAACAACTCCGCCTGCATGAATTTGCAACCCCGAAAAACCTTCCTTAAAAAATTCTCTTCCTCAATGTTTTAAAACCCTTAAACAAATAAACTAATACAGTTCTACAGGCGACGGCAACAGTTGGGGGCTTGTATCTGAATCAAGCTCCCAGTAATAAACAAACTCAAAAAAACTTACATCAACTTACTATTATCTAAGAAGGATTGTTTAATACCAACGCCTAGAGGTGCAAATGAAAACAAGTCGGATCAGTGTGCGTTCACAAGTACTTTTAAAATAAAAGATAATTTTTATTTTTTTATTTCAAAAAATAATAAAAAAAAATAATAAAAAAATCTTACTAAGTAAAATTTTTTATATTTTTTAAATTTTTAAATAAATTTTTTAAATATTTATAAAATATATATTAAAAAATATATAATTTTAAAATAAAACAAAACTTTTGAAAAATACTTTTTGCAAACACCCCTCAGTCTAACCAATCTGACCAAGTGAATAGAACGGACTATATCAACTCAGTCTGCTGCAAGCACTTGGATCGAGTCAACTCGATCCAATGATTTAATTTAATAATCTATTTTATTTATTTTATAATAAACAAATAATAAAAATTAAAAAATAATATTTAAAATTATAATTAATATAATAAATATATAATAAATATTTTTTATTACAAAAAAGATATTTTTTATAATAAAAAATCAGTTATTATTATATTATATTTTTTATTAAAAGTATCTTACTAAAAATTAATTTAATTAACTATTGATGTTGACTAAGTCAACAAATTATTGTTAACTGTACAAATATCCAAACAAACAGGCAGCCTAATGGGTCAATAATATCGCCCCGATCAAATCAAAACAACCTAATTCTATTACAGTTTACGAACCGAATGGACCAAATTTCGAGCTATTTGACCAAACCGTAGGCCAGCCTGTTTAATACTGTCCGAATTTGCAACTCTACCAATGCCTTTGTTTAGGCAACTAAACACTGCTAATAACATATACACAGTAGGAATCTATTCACTTCCATCCATAAGAACAGTAAGAATTTAGTTTGACTTAAACAAACTAGGACTTCTCCTCAAGGCCATGACTTCCGGCGAGCGGACTGCAATTTTGTTATAAAAAGAGGACTTCCCCTCAAGGCCATGAACTCATAATAGGACTTTCCTGGGCGGTTGCAGGGTTCTCTAGGACAACGTCCTGTGAACGCCTTAACAAGTTTGTGAAGTGTCAGCCCATTCCTGTGTTCTGTATAACGCATTCCTCTTTCAAGGGGGCACACTTGCTTGCATACATACTCAACGAGGTAATCAGCTACAACACAAGGGATCTCATTCCTCAAAAACTCTAGTACACATGCGTCAACACGAGGCAAGCTTGGACTGATAACAGCATAGTCCATTTTGGATTTCAGGAAGCAAGTGTACGTAGGAGCAGTAGCTAAGATTGCGCCACCACCAGCTCTAACCACCCTCTTCAAAGTAACCTATATCAGAAAGTAGAACACACAAACACCATTTAGCTCGAACATCAAAGTATGTGTGCATATAACTTGATGTTCTAACACTAAATACCAACAATTTATAGAGGAAAGCAATATAGGAAGTTGTTTGCTTTAATTTGACATAACAGAGAGGGTGCAATGCAATCACCGTAAATGATAATTTTCATCCCATGGAGAGCTCCATGGCCAGTTCCTTCCCTCAAAAGCTGCCACTTGCGAGGAGCTTCTAAACTGATGGCACCACTTCTGTAAGGCCTTCCTTATACCACTCAAAAGGTTCTTCAGGGAAAAGTTTCCAGTGTCACTACCAGCAGTTAGATAATTGGTCTTAAGAATCCACCTGCAACAAGGAGATAAGAGACTTAACAAAGGCTAGCTAATATGGAGCATATCATATAATCACAAAGGTTAATGCCATATCAAATATAAACAAACACATAAGCACTTATGAGAGTTCTGATAGAACAGTTTTTTACCATAAAAGAAATAGCACAATAAAACCAAATGATAACTAGAATCCTCAAAGTTCTAAGAAGATTAGCTGTGCAAGCATGCAATAATAACTCAACAAAATACATCAGTGAAATGAATAAACGCATAGGCAATCACCTTCAGAATGCTGCAGCAGCAAAGAATTTCTGTCTGGTGCACCGGTTCTGGAACAATAAAATGTGTAGCTTGGTTGGACCATTGGTGGAAATCCCTGCATGCTCGTCCCTTTAGACACCTAGTGAGCATGGGATACTCTTTCCTCTGCACACGATGGCCACTCAGTATGAACCATGTAGGTTCTGAACTATGAACTACAACACACTTGCTTGGCTGCAGGGTACCCCTATCATCTGCAATGTTAACCTCACCGCAACTTGGCAACTTACTTTTAAACTTTATCGCCATGGTGATTGGAAATGATTTTAGATAGTCTGCTTCTACTTTCTTTATCAGGATCGATTGATGAATTGTGCTCCAACAATGTTGTTTCAATTTTCTTTCCAGAGACGTGCTTCTCTAACACCTTAACTTCTTATTTGAAGCGGTGTTTATGCATCCTCTTTTAGGAACAGGAACACGTGCTGCAATCAATTTGTTCTCTGCGACATTTGTTTCTGAAATTGAATGGACATGCATACTCTCATTAAGGTTTTCTTCGCTTTTCTTGACATGCACTCTATCCTTCCGTCCTTCCACCGATTTAGCAGCAAACATATCTGTGCTTGGAGCTTTCTTTGAACTTGATAGACTTGTCTCTTTCTGACCTTCACCAGTAGTAAGCCTGGTTCCGCTTTTCAGTTTTCTCTTAGTAACTGTTTCTTTTGCATGCAGCAGCATTTCTCGGATTTTCTTTACATGTTCCATTACCAACTGTCAGATTGAAGCATCTGGATCTTGAGTTTGAAATATCAAGAGCCAAAAGATCATCCAGAGGTTTTCCTTGAAGTTCCTCACAGTTTTCAATTGTAATGTCTGGTGGCATCCGCTTCAATGTTCTATGATCAGCAGGGCCAGATTTATTCACTTCACATTCCTGTAACTGTTTGTTAGAACCACGTGTGCTCAAGCACCTTGTTACACTCTTTGGGCTGCTAGTCAGATTTACCAGCTGCTTGTGCTCATCTAGAACTGACAAATCTGAGGTCCCATCACTGATAAAGGAAACTGACGAACTTGTAGCCACCTCAATTGGTTCAGCTTGCTTCTGTTCCAGTTCCTGAACTTGTTTAAAATTTAACATGTGTGTGTCTTTGCATCTAGTGTTCTGCCTCCACCGAGATTTTCAGTCAATAAAAGGGGCTGCCTAAGGATATCTCTTCTTGTAATTTCAAAAACTTGGAGGATTTAGAATGACCCTCTATTAAATTCAAATTTGTAGCTCCATCATGAGTGCTTTTCAAAAACTTGATTTAAAGGAAGTCCATGATTGAGAGAAGCAACACATTTCGCCAAACTAGATTTGGGCGTTGCAGAATGTTGGTTTTGCTTATAACATAACTCTGTTATTCCTCTAAAAGAACTATCCGAATCAAATTTTAGCTTGCCAGCCGAAAACTTAAAAACTGACAAACGAACTTGCTCATAGTAGCTAGGATCCTTTCACCAAATCTCAACCCAATCATGAATAGTAAAACAATCTCTAATTATTCTAACCCTCCATTTCCATATTCTCAGCCAGCTTCAGCCACCAGCACACCCTAAAATCACACTCGTTGGCGCAGACACTCTCCAACCCTCTCCCATCTTTTTTCCTTTCTTCCCCATCCAATTTGACTCCCACTACCTCCCGTCATTAAACTCTGAGTCTCCCCTTTTTTCATCATCACACGAACAGCACCACCCATCCTTCATCTCGACATATCAAACTATATCCCCTACCTAACCCCACTAACTCCACTTCTTTCTACCCTACAACTATCCTCACTACTATCCCTTATGTACCGCCACTATCTAAACTTACTCCTTACACCCCTTCTCCCACTAACCGTCTCTTCCTACTCCATTTTCCCTATCTATCCCTATTATCTCACCGCACTCTATTCTTTCACCCGACTAACTTCATCTCTCTCACTCCACTACCCTACCTACCACCAAACCATTCAACTTATTCTCATTCTCATTCAGCCAACTTTCATGACCGCACTACATAGCTGGGTCAAGCCTAAGAACACCAAAAACTTCTACCACTCGAGCATTTCTTTCCCGCCATCCTCCACCAGTACCTGCACTTCATGCTTCAATTGATCCCCTACCTCAGTTCTCTCCTTCCAACAACTATATGCAGTGCGGCGATGAATTAAGCACCCATGACGATACATTCTGCCTTGTCGAGTCACCAAGCCCAATTCTAACCAAACATGACCCTAGCGAGCACCATATAATCGCGATCTTCCCATACTCTAAGCTACCATGCGCCTCCACAATCGCGTTGCGATGCCTAAACTTGACTCAAAAAAATTGGCGAAATTGGACGAGAATAAGTAAGAACACGAACTACTATCCACGCTCTATTCCAAATTCAAATCACGAAGGCTCAATAGAATCACAAAACTCGCCCTTGTATAAGCGCGTGTCGATCCTCCACGTCGATTCCGTCTCCGTGCCGCATCACTACCACGTTTTGTAATCATTCGCCAGAACTTGTTGCCATCGCTAGTTTCTCCATATTTTTTCGATCTAAGACTTAGCAAGGATTACAGAAAAATGATTGGACGGAAGGAGCTGTTTCGGAACACTTTACAAAACGCAACTCATTCTTAGAAGCAAATCAAAGAGCACCGTCTCATGGAGGAAGGCGAATCAAGATCAAGATTTCTTGTAGCTAGACATTCTTTTATTGATTTGTATTGGGTTATGTTTGTTCTTGCAATTAGCAGTCAGAACCACTGAGCAGCAGAAGTGGCTCTCGATGGCATAAGAGATGCAGATACTAGCTGTTATTCACAAACTGAACTTGGCCATTGTTGCAATATACAAGGATTAAAAACAACTGCAACTATTAATCCAATGACTGATGATTTTATTATTCACAATCTACAATATAAGCAAATGTGAGCCTGGTGGTTTAGGGAATGGTTTCATCCATGTAGGCATGTATGCTTGGCTTATTTAGATGGAAAGGACCATAAAGTGCATGTCTTTCTCGTTGTTGTGCATTATTCGTTGCCAACCAGGCCAAGCTTAGCATTATGTGCAGGCAGCAACCATGAAACGTTCCTCGGGCACTATGGGATCAAGTAGCGTACCCTTTACCTAGAGAGACTCTAACCTTTGGCCTGCACTGGTTAGCAGATGTCTTTTTCTATTTTGCATACTTATATAGACGCTCCTCTCTATGATGTACGTATTCATATTGACAAACAAACATACAAGAAGATCTTTACAATTGATCAATAAGGTGCATATACGCACACTTCCTCTGACTTATGCCGGTCTCCATCAAGATCCAATTACCAACATCGCTACTAGCGGATATGTAAAAGGGCCTAGACAATTGACCCTTATTTTCTTCTCCGCCCCACTACTCTTACACCCCTTTGTTTTCAGGCACATAAAGCAACAAACTATATGTCAAAGGTCTCACCTGCAATTACCAACACAAGATACTAGCAATGCGAATTTGGGTATTTACAGCACCAAAGATATTCCCCTCTCTCGAACAAGAAGCTCCTACATGGTTTGCTACTAAGCTGGGCACAAGAATATTCTACCGCCAGCCAGCATTTGTGTTATTTAGTCTCCGCACCCGCATGATCGCAAGGAATTTTCTCTTAGCAAGCAACCTCCTTATTGATCCTTCCAATCTCTGGATGATGATGGATGTGCTACACCACGATCGTTGACAAGATTGTATCATTGAATTATTAACATTGTGGCAGCATTGCACAAACTATAATGGTCATGTTCACTAAATGTGCCTTCCTATAGGCTACCATGGCTAACTATACTACCACTAGGTTCCGCATTGCCACGACTCTGGCACCGTCTAAATTGGAAAAGATGGAAGAGGGTTGAAGAGTGTCTGCGCCGACGAGAGAATATGATTTAAGGGTGTGCTGATGACGGAAGCTCGCTGAGAACATGAGGGTTGGAATAATTGGGGATTGCATTTGATATCCAAGATTCAAAACTCGATTTGGTGAAACTGATTCTGTATTCCAGCTGCTGCGAGCAAGTTTTTTATCAATTTTTGAGTTTTCGACTGGCAAGCTGAAATTTGTACAAATGATGCAATGAAGGGACTGTAAGGTTGGTGATTTGTTCCTTCAATTCAATCTGCGATCTCTAAAGAAAACAGTATTTTAACGGTTGTCAGAAGTTTCCTTCTACAAATAAAGTCTACGAAGCTAAGATTTCAACAGCCAAATGTGATGTACTGGTTGAAAGATCGTTGCCACTCTCAACAAAGTTGCACAATGATGATTGCAAGCAACATATGTATGCATGACTACCTAATTCATCGTCACCACTATAGATAGTTGCTGTCGAAAAGAGAGAACTGATGTAGAGGATCAATTGAAGTATGAAGTGCATGTACTACGGGAGGTTAGTGGGGGAAATAATACTTGAGTTGTAGAAGTTTCTGTCGGCTTAAACTTGGCCCAGCTATATAGTGCGGCCATCAAAGTTAGCCGAATGAGAGTGAGAATAAATTAGGTGATATGAAGTAGGTACGGTAGTGGAGTGGGAGAGAGAAAGTCGCATGTGATGATAGAGTGTGGTGAGATAGTAAGGGTAGGTAGAGAGAAGGAGTGGAGTAGGAATGGACGTTAATGGACGAAAATATGTAGGGAGTAGGTTTAGATAGTGGGGTAGGTAGAGGAAAGTAAAGGTATATTTAGATATATGGTTAAAAAATAAGAATACCATATAAATTTAAAAAATAATAAGATGACTGATAAAAATAAATAACTATTTAATTTTATAATATTTGGATATGTAAGGATAACAAACTAAGGGTCTGTTTGGCTGTACTTTTTTCGGACTTAAAATTCGAAAAAAACACAAAACGGTGTTTGGATAGTGCAGCTTTAAGCTGTTTTAGAGTGTTTTTAACTGTACTTTTTAAAAAATATTTAATAGATGCTTTAAAAAAAAAATATGCGACTGTTTTTTTTCCATCCTGCGAAATGACTATATTATCTACAGTAAATTTATAAAATTACCACATTATATTAATTATTTAAATAATATAAAAATTAATAATTATTTAAATATATTTTTTAATTTAATATTATAATAATAATTATATGATCAATATTATTTAAATTAATTATTGATTGATATTAATAATATAATTTGTTAATAAATTTATAAATATTGATACAAGTAATTATGTAGATAATTTTTACATAATAAATTTTTTTAATTTTAAAAATAAATAATATATAAAAAAAAAGAATTAAAAATTTCATAATATATCAATTATTATATATTCAGAGGCTTCAAATTTAATATTATAATAATAATTATATAATTAATATTATTCAAATTAATTATTGATTGATATCAATAATTTAATTTGTTAATAAATTTATAAATATTGATACAAATAATTTTTTATATAATTTTTACATAATAAATTTATTAAATTTAAAAAATAAATAATATATCAAAAAATTAAAAATTTTACAATATATCAATTATTATATATTCAGAGCTTCAAATTTAATATTATAATAATTATTATATAATCAATATTATTCAAATTAATTATTGATTGATATCCATAATTTAATTTGTTAATAAATTTATATAACTTTTACATAATAAATTTATTAAATTTAAAAAATAAATAATATATAAAAAAGAATTAAAAATTTCATAATATATCAATTATTATATATTCATGGGCGTTTCATTTATTTTATATTTTATACAGAAATAAGCATAAGTTTAACCAAATATTTCATTCAAATTTTCATTAAAAAGCACGATATACAAAGAATAATTTATCCAAACACTTTTCAAAGATAAAGTCATTTTTTTATAAAGAAAAGCTTTCACAAATTACTTACAAAGACTCTAAGCAGACTTTTACTTCAAAAGCACAAAAATTTCAGCACGTCCAAACGGGACCTAACTATATTTGAATAGATAGATAAATAAATAAATAACAAAATTAAATTTTTTATAAAATACTCAAATGCCTTTTTTATTTATATTAATCTAACTTTTATTAATATAACTATACACTAATTTGATTCATATAACTTAAATTAACTTTATTAACATAAATTTTAGATTAATTTAATTTTTTATTAATGTTTGATATAATTTAACAAAATTATATAAAATTTGAATTAAAAAATTTGATCATATAATTTTATTATGTTCTCTATCAACTAAAATCACTTAAAATTAAATAAATATAATAATTATAAATTATTATAATAAAAATTAATACATACTATTTAATATAATATTTAATAAAAAAATCTAATTAAAATAAGTATTAAATAATTAAAAAAATAGAAAAATAAAAGGGAAAGCAAAGTCACCATGTGTACCTACCAAATTGGTGGGTACACATTTCACCGTCAATTCACTATAGTTTCACCACCACCACCTCTTCCATATTTTTAATGAAATAAAAACAAATATGATTAAGATGGAAAAAATTTATAATCCTTCACCATCACCATCATTCACCACCAAAATTTATAATCCATACAATGCCTAAGGGAGTAGTGTAAGGTAGAAAAAGGTGAAGTTAGAGGGGTTAGATGTGGGGTATAACTGATATGTGGAGATGGGTGGTTTTATTTGGATGATGGTGAAGAAAGAGGAGACTGAGAGTTTGATGGCAAGACACAGTGGGAGTCAAATTGAATGGGAGAAAAAAGGGGTAAAGATGGGAGAGGATTGGAGAGTGTTTGCACTGACGAGAGAGTACGGTTAAAAAGTGTGCTTATGACAGAAGCTCACTTAAAATATGGAAAGTGAAGGTTAGAATAATTAGGGTTATATTTGCTATCAAAGCTTGGAAACTTAGGTTTAGATTTAGTGAAAATGATCCTAGAACCCAGCTACTTGAGCAGATCAGTTTTTTGAGTTTTCGGCGAGCAAACTAAAATTTGTATAGATGATGCAGTGAAAAGGATTGCAAATTGATAGTTTGCTCCTACAATTCTGTCTGCAATCTCTGCAGAATAAGGTATGGTAATGGTTGCCAGAAGTTTTCGTTTACAAACATAGTTAGCAAAAGTAAGATTTCAGCAACCGAAGGTGATGTGCTGGTTGAAGGATCATTGCTCCGATACCAAATGTTACACATCGCAATTTAATTAAGAAGGCTTCAAAAGAAAGAATGAGGATACACCGGAAAAAACAATAAAAGGGAAGAAGAAACTATTTCTAACTACACTAAGTTATACTAATGAAAGAAAAATTAGATTCAACTTTTCATAAGCCCTTCATGCTCCAATAATAAGCTATATAAACATGAAAAGGAGACGACACAAATCACTAAATCTTTGTATAATATAAGAATATTAATTGCATGCACACAAGATATATTTTGGATGATGTGCTTTTGGTACCCATTAACAAATTTCGTGTAGCATGTTGTCCTCCTTAATGTTCTATCGCCAATGCATATGCGATGAGCAGCCTAAGAGAATGCCAAAAAATAAGCATCAGCCGAATGTGTATCAATTCAGAAGTGTTCACAATCACTGTGAAATACATTACATGAATAAGTGATAATAAAGGAATAAACACGATTGTTGTATCATATTGGAAATATATTTTGATGATCACAAAAATGAAGAATTATTGTATATAAAATGCAAATGATTTAATCTCAGCTATTGAAATTAGCTTTACAGAATTCTGTCAGCACCAGCACAATTTAGTCACCACACAGCCAGCTTTTATATAGGAAAAGGCTCACTGGCGAATGAAAAAACAGAAATCACCTAGCTTCAGAAGAAACTAACAGGAAACAACAGTCGACTCCAATGATGCTTAATACAAGGAACTGTTATAATAACGTGTCAAAATCTAACCAGACCAACTTACACCGAGACCCAACAATGTATCTATAAAATTAAATTTTCAGACAAAGAGAAGAAGAGGCGCGCTTTGCCACCGGCGAGCATTAATTACAACCATACACATCAAATCACTTTCAAGGGTGGGTGAATTAAATGCTTGATCCGGTAGAGACCCTGTCACTCTAAGTCGGTCATCACTCAAAGCAGCTCAACGGGCAAATTTTCATCACCTTGAAGATCGGGAAGAAGGAAGGCAATGGGAATTTTAAAACGGCAGCCAACCTGTGAAGAAGAAAAATATAAAAGATAAAAATCAGAGCTGAGAAAGAAGAGAGCAAAAATGCCAAAAATTTTTCTCTAAGAACCCAAGATATCTCTGCTCCTACTGAAGCCAAGAACCCAAGAAATTTTATTTTTCATTTCAGGCTTCCATTTTGATCATCTCACTTCACTCACTCTGTAAACTGAAAATGTGAGATAGATCAACCTGTGCTTTAAACTTCATCAAATGTGTATAAGTGCATTTGCACTTGAAAGCAAGTAGCTTGAGGAAGCTTTTGCTGATAGGGCAGTTTGTGTTATAAGTGTAAGCTCTGTAATAAGAAATACCTTAGGTAACTGCTGTCGGTTCAGCTTGACAAGTGAGCTAACAGAGTTATGCTTGTCATAGCACTGTGGTAAGATGTTGTAGTTCTGCACTTGAGATTAGTGAAGCTCACTCAGGTTGAGTGGTCGTGGACGTAGGCAATTCACTTGCCGAATCACGTTAAATATTTGTGTAATAGCACAACTTTACTTTGATTGTCCTCTATTTGAGAATCTTTTTTAAAATCAGTCACTGCATACTAAACACTCTGTTCTAATTCTCTGTCTGAGCACAGTCGACTAAACGTAAACTAATTTGTTGAAAAAAGTTTTATTTATCTATAACTCAATTCACCCCTCCCCTCTTGAGTTATATATGCAGATTTGAATAATAACAATCAAATCTTATTTGGGACTTCAAGCATTCCTGAATACAATATTGTACCAACACCTCAGTAACTACAAGTTCTCCATCTTTTCGAGTAGCAACACATGATCATCCTAACCACCAAATTCATCAAAAAAAAAGTTCAACAAAAAGATTAAAATCTTACCGAAAATTCTAGTTGGTCATTGGAAAAACAAAGCTTGATGGAAGGGGGAAGAAAAAGGAAATTCATTACATAAACACGGCTTGTGATAATTGGGCGTGTTTGGCTACGCGTTCCCCATAAGTAGCTTATCAACTTTCATTTTGCATTTTTCAATAGACCTTCTATAATATTCTACAAAATTTATTTAAAATTTTAGAAAATATAAAAAAATTTATACAGTAAAATCTTATTATTATTTATTTTTATTAATTTTTTAAGATACAAAAATAAAACTTATTTTTTGAAATAATATAAAACTATCTTTTCTTTCTAGAAAAGCATTTTTTATAAACCTCCCAAACGGCCTAATAACATGAGTGCGGATTGAATCATATATGCCCACATCGATCCTACCTTTACTAACAATTTCCATTTGGTACTGTTTAATCAACACAGTCAAAATCAATACCAATATCGACAAAAATTTTCGATCTTCAACAAAATCGAATAACCAAAATAAATAAGAATTAACTGATCAGATCGATCACTTGAGATTCAGAGACCGAATTAACACCGAACAGAACAAACGAACGCCGGCGAAGATGTTCGCTGGAGAACTGCTTTGAACTTTGTGTATTTGTTGATTCTATTTAATGAAATGTAGTAGAAATCAACCCCTCGATCGATCTAATTTCTCTCTCTAATTTCGAAGGAAAAAAGGAGAAATATTTATTGCTTCTTTGCTCCGTCCCTCTCGTTCCGTGTGAAAAAGTTTATAGAGAACCCTGCGTTGTTTTTCTTCCTGAACAAGCTGACTGATCTAGTTGGGAGAAAGGGCTTAACATGAAATTTTCTGAAATCAAGTATATTAAAAAAGTTTTTAAATAAATTTAAAATTTTTTATTACTAATAATTATTATGTATATAAAAATTATAAATATAAGTTATGTTTTTAAAAAAATTATAGATATAAGTTATATGTTTTTTTTAAATTATAAATAAGCTATATGTTTTTTTAAATAAAAACATATTTAGAAAATAGAAAGATTTTTAGAAATGAGAAGTAGCGCCTCGTAAGCACTATCAAATATCTCATAAATTTTTTTGAAAAATACTTAAACAACTAATTTTATTAACTATTTTTGAATAAATATAATCTTTTAAAATAATAAATAAAACCTCACGTAAATGGTGTGTTACGAAACAGAATAACTCAGGACAAATCTCATTACAGATTCGCTCCTTACAAATATAGTGAAAATATTGAGAATTTTGAGGTAAAAATATAACAATTGAAAAATGCAACAAAATAGACAATCATGTGGAAACACTCTCCTCAACTTGAGAGAAAATTCATGAACAGTACAAAGAAAACTCTACTATCAATAATTGAGTTACAACATTCACTCTTCTTTAGAGAACAACCAATGCTTTTTTGTTGGAAGCAAAACACGTTTAATTATAATAGTATAAAAATATCTCACAAGAATATATACCACACAATGCTTATACGCGCACCGTTATAATTTGCAGCACTACTACAGTAGTAGATCTCCGCAACACACACCGCAACTCTTGTATGTTGTCCTGCACTATTATTGCTCTTTACTGATTGCTATTTTTTCTTGCGGCTACCACCTTAAAGATAGAACTAATTAGCCATGATCTAATAAATAGATAGAACTAATTAAAAAGCAAATGGGACCAATAACACAAAGCCTAATGAAAAGTGTTTTTATCCTAACAAACTCTCACTAAAAATACTTTGCATTATCTTTCCTTTTCATTCTTTAAGCACCGCTAAATAGCACATACTATCAACCGCGACTATGATCCGACTATCTGCTCCCACTGCCTCGCAGTTTTTTCACTACCATGTAGTTTCGAACATATCTCATCATAGCAGAACCACAAGCTCCTACTGTTGATGCATCCACCCGAGACACACCATTTTTCTATTTTACTGGTTAGATTGGAGAATAAACTGATAAGAAAATGGATTAAAATCAACTTACACTCCTCCACGAAGCTCTGGAGAAACCATTTGTCGACTCTTCTTGTTCTGTCTCGATCCATTACATCTGAAAATCTTAGTCACAGGTCTTCATATCTCACCTTCTAGCCAACACTCGAGATAGATAACAAATTTCCAGTCTCGAGACCGGCATATCTCGAGACTTCTCTTCGAAATTTGTCCTGCCAAGTTCTCTCTACTTGTCCTATCGGTTGGAAAATCTAGGCCTTCCAAAAGGTCTACCATATGTAACATTCAAAGATCACCCCTGTTGACAACTATTTTGCGGGACAGTGAACCCAAAATAGTACACCAATATGTCAACAGTACCTCTACCAACAATCCAACATTGATACAGAATGACTGACCGACACCTACAGCCTGCTGAAACATAGTTACTGTCTCCTGACTTCTCACTGTACATCCATATACCCCACCTCATATCTCCGCTTGGCTGACTCCGTATCTGGCTCAGCAATCTCTGCTGTTGACACACTAAGCTCCCACCAACCACTGCTGATGTCACAAATAGCTACACCAAACTAATTCGAACCATCATTGCTTCAAAATCCAACTCCTTATAAGCTGCTACATAGCACTTGCTTCTTGTCAAACTTGCTCCCTATCAGCCCAAGCGTCGGCGTTCGTTAGAGGAAATCAACATCAGAAGCATAGACTGCCACATTCACCTCCCTCAATGAACTACCATCCACTGTCTTGTTTTCCGAGTACTCGAACTTATAGTGCCCAAGCTTACGACAGAAAATATACCTCATCTTTTTCTTGCTTTTCGACTTGCTCCCACTTGAGCCACGTTCCTTTGATTTTTCTCGCAATGCCAGTAAAAATTACCCGATTATTGCGTGCTTGACTTCTGATCCTCTTTATTTCTACGTCTGCTTTTCTCTTCAACGACCGCGGCTGCCACCTCATAAAATACAAGATCTGTAACAACATTATTAGTCAAATTAATGACGAGCTGATCAAACAAATCAGAAAGATTTTGAAATAGAATCTTTGCTCGCTCCACTGACTCTAACGTCCGTCCCAACGACGTAAGCTAAAAAAATAGAATATTCAGATTGTTGATATACTCGGTGACTAATTGCGACTTTACTATCCGTATGAGTGTACAATCTTCTCTTCAAGAAAAATTTATTGTACAGTAACTTGTCCTCATACAACTTACACAATGTATCCCAAATCCTCTTCGTGTTTTCTTCTCAGAAACACTCGACAATACTTCATCAGTATGTGCTAAATGGATGCTCGCAATCGCATTGAACTCCATCTTCTTCCACCTCTCATCAGTGATGCCGTCTAACCGTCCCTCAATAACCGCATCAGTATCCTCCTTAGGGATAACTGCCATCATCTTTAACTTTCATAATAGAAAATTCTTTCCGCTAAACTTTTCAATGTCATATCTCATCGTCATCTAGAATCTCAGCTCTGGTACAACTTGTTACGAATGGGATAACTTAGGACAAATCTCAAACAGAGCCGCTCTTGACAAGTGCAGCGGAAATACCGAGAATTTTGTAATAAAAATATAACAATTGAGAAATGCAACAAAACACGACAATTATGTAGGAAAATTCTCATCAACTTGAGAGAAAAACCAACGGACGGTACAAAAAAAATCTACTATCAATAATTGAGTTACAACATTCACTTCTCTTTTAAGAACAACCAATGCTCTCTTGCGGGAAGCAAAATACACTCAATTATAATAGTATAAGGATATCTTAAAAGAACACATACCACATAATGCTTCACACGCGCACCGTTGCTATCTGCAGCACTACTGCATTAGTAGATCTCCGCAACACACACCTCAACCTTTATACGTTGTCCTGTTGTTGCTCCTTGTTGATTGCTCTCTTTTCTTATGGCTGCCACCCTCACATTGCGGTTACCACCTCAAAAAAACAATACACTTACCCAACTTTAATTAGCCCTAACCTAATAAGTAGATAGAACTAATTAAAAAGTAAATGGGCCCTATAACATAAAGCCTAATGAATAGTATTTTTATCTTAACATGATGGAGGGAACCAACTTCGACTTTCGAGTTAATCTTTTATTTTGTTTTAGAGCCAGAACTCTGATTCCGTATCGCCGCATTTTGAAGTAAAATAATAATTTTTTATATCTTTTAAATTAAAATTTTCAAATTCAATTTTTGAAAATTTTAAAATAAATTTATCTAAACACTTTTTACACGTTCCTAAAAAGTTTGGCCATATATCACGTGAACTATATTTTAAAATAAATTTATTCTGAAGATAACATAAACATGGGCTAATAATGTGAACTATATATGGCTAGATATCAGCGTAGGTAGGATCAAGCCCATCCAAATATTTCACTTAAGAAAAAATTGTCACACGTAATAAGAGTGTGTTTACTTTCCTTTAACTAATTTTTTAAATGAGTTTATAAAAATGAGTTTAAAGTTTAAAATTGAGTTTAATAAAAAGTAAAATTTTGTGTTTACTTATATTAAAAGTAAATTTAGAATTGAAAATTTTAGTTTCTGAAATTTAAATTTTAAAAGTGAAATTTTGGACGAAAAAAATTAAATTTAGTTTTTTGTTTACTTAATTTTAAATTGAAAGTGAAATTTTTTTATTTGAAAAAAGCGAGTTTATGTTTGAAATAAACACGCCCTAATTTTCAACACCTAGTGCTGTAATTAGTTTTTTACTATTTAATTAACTAAAAGTTACTAAAACTAGTGACTAACTAAATATCACCTCAACTTAGTTTAATTACATCAGCATCCTAAACTCACAATTCATTAATCATTGGAATCCCAAGGTTAATCTTGATGATAACAAAATTAAGAATTATAGTTTATGAGTTATGTAAACCAATGGTTTTAAAGTAAGCTGTGTAGAATTTAAATTATAAATTATTCCTATAAGTAGTCATAGTCCAGCCATCTACTTATATAGGAAACTATACATCGGCCGCAAGAGAAAATCGGTTAAGTGTTCAAACAGTAGAACATAGCAGATCGACCAGAGCAAAATAGAAAAGTTTCACGAAAAACATCCGACTAGATTGCTGCTGATCCTGTTCCGAAAGGAAATGACCACTTTACAGATTTCAAAGACAGATTCGATCGTGATGCAAATTCAATTTGGTCATGGTATTTCTACCAGAGGTATAACAATATGCACACAACAATCTTGACTAAAGAGTTCATCAAATTATGATCTACAAAAGCTCAAAAAATTCATTGACTATTGGAAGAAAATTCAGATACATGCATTGCAAACAATCAGACAATACTGAAGTCTATTTTCAAAAGAAGTCTGATCAATCCGCTTGAAGCCAATTTTTGAGGACATATTGAACTTCATATCCACTATCTTTACACATCAAGTACAACAAATGAAGGTCAAGAATAGTGCTAAGGTGCCATCAGAATCATTCTGTTAGTATGTCAGATTTGAATTCAGAAATTGAATAATTGAATTTCAATTTTCATACAAAGAAAAGCCAATGATCTAGTTAGAAGGAGCATACATACACTTGATCTACTATATTGCTACAACGATAACTCACACTAACATACTACATGGAGCTACTACACAAAATGATCTAAACGGTGAAGTTGATAAGAAGAATACTCTACAAAGAGTTTCATACAAAATTCACAAGATGAACCTCAAGCATTATTTCACTACATGTCGGAGTTAATCTTAGTGGAAGACCAGTGTGATAACATATTTCAACTCATTAGTACTCTTCACTGGAAAACAAATCTATACATTGTAGCTCACAGCAAGCAAGATCATTCGAAGCCATCTTAGAGCCGATTAACATCAGACGGGAACCTCACATGACTGATTTATGAACTCAAAGGAAAATTCGAATTTGAGCTTGATATATTCCAGTCACTTGATTAGTTTATCGTCTCCATACTATAGGCCATCAGAAAGAGTAAAGAAATTGAATAATAGACAAAGAAAAAAAGCATAAGCGGGAGAATTTAAAAATCACCGACAAGTTCATTAATTGTTATAAAAGAAATTCTAATCAAGCCATGCCAGCAGAATAATTGATATTTTAAATGCTAGTTAGAAGGTCTAGTTGATATTTTATTTACCTCTATCAAGATCCAACCATTAAAGACCTAATTGATGGAATTCGATTGGCAGCGGTGTATAAATGTAAGTTGACATTACTATAGCATGCGCAAGAGGAGAACGGGAAAATTTCCTACCGTTAGGAGAGTAGAAATTTCTACTGCCAGAGAAGAAAAAAGTATAAAAGAGAAAAGAAGAGAAAAAGAAGAGCATAGAGAGATACTACAGAGCAAAAGTAGAGCCATATACACGACAAAAATTACATAGAGCAAAAATATCTGTCACTCAATCTCACTATTTGAGCTTTACTGAGATAATATTATCGACATTTTTTTTTATACTCTCCTTATTCTTATTGAGCTTACCTTCAATCTGTGTGGGAGCGATCCTATACTTTAAAATTGCTTATAATAAACACACTCGGTAAGAAGGGTTTGGCTAAGCCTTCTCGGTTGTGCTATTCTTGTAAAAAGCCATGTACTTTGCACTAGATCTTGGCTAAGGTTTGTGTATTAATGGCCGGAGAGACTTGTGAGTCTAATAGGTTGTTGGTGGTTCATCTAAAAAAAAAAAATCGATTAAGACAATTGTATTTGGCTAAACACATTACTTTATTATTGTAGCAACTTGACAAACATTAGTGGAATTTACTTTGATGAAGAGTGGCCATAGACGTAGGCAAATTTATTTGCCGTACCATATAAATCCTGCGTGTTTATGTGTTGAATAATTTTTTAATATTGCTTGCATTTAAACTAAATAGAGAACACTAAATAGAGAATCTGTTTACGTTCCGTCGATTATAGTGCTGTTATTTTGTAGAAAATTAAGCTCTGTTCAGTTAGAAATATGCATTAAGCTTTTTAGCTACTAACTTAATTCATTCCTATTTTTTTAAGTTGATTATGCAGGTTTGACCAACAATCATCACCACCACAACACCAACTTCACTATAGGGTTGTTAGGATTGCTTTCGAAAAGAGCTTTTCTGGAGTAGAAAGTATTTTTATTTTTCGATAAATAAGCTTAACTATTTTGACCTAAAAAAATAATAAAAAGTAAGCAATAAGAAGGTCTTACTATGTAGAAAATTTTTCTATATTTTCTAAATTTTAAAATAAATACTGTAGAATATTGTAAAATATTTAATAAAAAAATGAAATGAAAAATTTATAAATTGCTTTCGTAACGCTTTGCCAAACAACCTTTAAGGGCTATTTCGCTTGAGAGTATATAAGATTGATGAAAAGTAAAAGAACTAATTGTTCTTCATTGCTCTTATTTGGCAATATTTTTATAAGAACAATGGAGGGTAAAAATTCTCTCAATTATATAGAGAATAATTGATACAGTCCAATAGGAATGTAACTAAGAGTAGAAAATTTGGTATCTATTAAAATTTTATCTTTTTATTATTTTTCAAGTTGTTTTTTCAACTTTTTTCCTTCGTCTCTCTCATCTGCCGACCCTCACCTCACTCGTTCCTGCAGCACAGTATCTCATAGCCGTCGACCTGAGTATATTCTATTTCTTCTTCTGTGTATCCTGAAAAAAAAAAGAAAGCTAAAGCATAGTTGAGATCTTGACAATCTTCACCTAATCTTTCAAATCTTATTTCTTTTTTGCAAAATTTCTTAATAGGTTTTATTTTTACGGGAAATTTTTTGTTTCTACAGTGAACATTTTATTCATTGAGATTTTGAATAGAAAGAGAGTTTGTGAACCGCAAAGCTGGGATGGTTGAGCATATGATATATCGGTTATGAATGAGAAACTCCATATGCACCTACTGATGGACAATCACAAATCCTCAATCATCCTTCTAAGAGATCAAAAGAGAAGGATGATCCTTTAACATAGTCTGTGACATGCACTTGACTATCTTTATAGTGCCGAAGTAGATGTTTACTATATGGACGATATGTTTCTATGTATTACTTTGCCCTTGGTACAAATAATGATGGTTATCATATAATAAGTAATGGTTGAGAATTAGGAGGATTCATAAAGACTTAGAAATAGTAATTTGACATTTTGGTTACTAGTATGGTCTTAGTAATTGATTTTTGAACTACTTTTGGCTTCTTATCTTGTTACTCGGTAATAAGACAAGTCAGTCTATAAGTTATACCTAGTTCTATCATGACTCATATCAGCCAATTATGACATCAGTGTGATGGATGTAAGTACTAATTTAAGTTATGATCTTATAGACTCTATGCAATGGTAACACTTGACAGTTACAATTAAGTACCTAATTGTAGGTTGGATTCTTATCTTATTTCTCGGTAATAAGATAAGTCAGTCTACAAGTTATACCTAATTCTATCATGACTCAGATCAGCCAATTATGACATCAGTGTGATGGATATGAGCATTAATTTAAGTTATGATCTTATAAACTTATTATGACAATGGTAACACTTGGCAGTCACAATTAAGTACCTAATTGTAGGTTGCATTGCTATATTAACCACAAATGCTTACCCATCTTCGATTTCAGAAATAGATGATGTGCAAGACATATCAGTTGACACTTTTGGATATAGTCTCAAAGTTTTTAGAAGTGAGTTTCATCACTTATACTAATTTTAATTTCAGGCCACTAGTAACTTAAAATGTTACTGTAGTGCTTCCCTTAGTACGTATGTTTCTTTGTCCTCATTGAAATATCTCATTCTATGTGATAAACTTATTACATTACTCTTCTAAAGTTGAAATTGACCCTTGTTGCTCAATTCCACTCCCCATTATGGTGTAAATGTGAATCATTAAGAATACTTTGCTGATAGTCCATTCAGTGAAATGGATCCTTCATAAGAGAGGAGTGAAATGAACTCAAAGGACCCCTGTCTTGAAGATATCCTAATAATTTTCACAATATGCGACTTGTATAGAATTTTGTACTACATCGTGTCACATGGTTGGCATCGTTTCACTACTCTGTTCTGCCTTAGTACTTTGTATGTTACTTGTATTAAGTATGCGTTGCTTGCTTTGAAATTAAGTTATTTGGTCGATATTCGAGTTTTTGTTATGGACTGGATTGTTTAAAATTACAAAAATTTTATATGTACTATTGATTAATATGGTTGTGAAATAAAATTTTTTCTGATTGATCACTAAAATTTTCGTGAAGTTTTCGTATCTATTCAGAAATAACAAATGAATATCACTCACTGATTGAGTTCATCGAGAACTTCGAAGCCATTTCTTTTCTCCCATAACCTCATGCCTAACAAAGAAACAAAAATAAATAAAAATAAAAAGATAAATGCTAGCTATGAAAAGCAGTGCATGGTGAGGTATTTATCCATGGCTTTGCCAACAACTACTACTACTAGGATCTTTCCGTTCATCTATTTTGAAGCTTCTTCACGTTTCATTGATGACATGAGCAATCTGTCTGAAAATTTGATTGGGCTTCTATTTAAACAAAAACCGGGGAAGAAAGCAAATAACAGAATACGAAATTGACAAGTCTCCATATGCCTGTTTATCACTTACCTAATAAAAATATTTCATATATTTATAAAAAACATATTTTATTTACTACGCATAGACTAATAAAAGTATTTATTAATTTTTATTATTTTTACTGATATATTTAAATAAAATAAATATATTATTATTTACTCTTATTTTTACTCTTGTATTTTTTTCAATTACTTTTGCTTTTGTTATTTTTATTTATTACTTTCTTTCTTGTCCAAACAGATGGTAACTCTCTTCTTTCTGTTCTCTTCATTCTCTCCCACTCTATCAAACCCTAGATAGATAGATAGACAGCAAGCAGCAGAAGCTTACTATACAGAGGAGAGGGGATGGCTTGGTTGACGAGGTTTCTTGCGGCGATGGCCTTTCTCGCCGCCGGCGTTGTTTTCGCTCCTGAAACCACTCGATCGGGATCTTCAGCACCCGCTGGCGCCGTGGCAGCAGCGAAGCTGGTTCACCTCCTCTGTTTCGCGACCTCGTTCGGCGCTGCCCTTTGGGTTACCTTCATCGGTGGCATCATCATGTTCAAGTAAAACATTTCCGTTCACTGATTTAATTGTTCAAAATTAATTTTTTTCGTTATCATGTTAGATTAGATAATCTATAATCGCTTGTTGGTTGAAACAATTTTAGAGAATTTTTAAATAATCTTTTTTAGAAGTGCTCCAAGTGACCCTAAAGTGGCTCCAAACTTTTGGATTTGGGATTTTTTTTATCATTGTTGTTTATCTTATGCATTGTGGTGCTTGTATATCGCATCTGGAACCACTTTTAAGTGTTTGTAGAATCCTACTTTCTTGTAAATTAGCTGCAACAATTTGTGATAGGAGAAGTAAAAAGTATAGGATCGTAGTTGATATATTCTAAGAATCACATCTGTTAACAATTGCTTAGAGTGATGCTTCTGGACGATTCTGTAAAAACTCTTCTTTATTGTGGTAATAGTAGATTCAAGGCTAGAATTGAAGAAGCAAATAGTTCGGATAGTAGAAAGATGACTTTAAGTGTGGTGTAGTAATTATAATCCTGTTTTGTTGTAATTGAATTGGTACAGTAGAAAATATTTACACAAATAACCAAATTGCAATTATCCTTTCAGCAGAAATACCACATTTTGAACTTCACAATAAAGGTGAAATGCTTGCTTGTATTTTTGTTTTGAAGAAATTTGCCGAGGCATCAGTTTGGGAACCTCCAAAGCAAGATGTTCCCAGCATACTTCATGGTGGTTTCCGTGTGTTCTGCAGCATCAGTGGCGGCATTTGCCTACCTTCACCCATGGAAGGTGGCATCCTCGGTGGAAAAGTACCAGCTGGGATTCCTACTTGTTGCTTTAGGATGCAACCTCTCAAACCTACTCGTATTCACCCCCATGACCATTGAGGTGAGTTGACTATCAGTTATAGCTATGTGTTTTCCTTCATGCTAGGATCCTGTAAATACTTCTGAAATCCGTTAGCACATTTTGTTATTTTACCGGTGGAAATTGTAATTTGTATTATGTTAAATTATTTTTGTTGTTGTTATAAGGTGAAATTTAATGCTAAAAAGATGAGCTTTTGCCCAAATTGACAATCTAAACACACTAATATGGAGATAAAGTGCCACAAAGAAACTAGGATGGACTAGAGCTCAAATATTAGCCTTTCGAGATAACCTGGAGTATGCTTGCTTGTAATGGAGTAGAATGTTGCTTCTTATAGAATATCATTATAAGGGTTATAAATTCACCGTACTTCAAACCACCAAAGGAATGTTGAGTTAAAGCACACTTTTGTACTTCCCCATCTTTGATATTTTGTATTTGGGTTGTTGTATCTTAGGTTATATTGAGCTAGGTTGACGAAGATTCTTACAAAGAAAGAGCTGTTCGTCTGGGTATGGTGAAAGGTCGGCTGCTGTAGTTATCTCTATTTAGTGATTCATTTACCTCACTTTTGATTAATGGGATAATGTGAAAAGCATGCCTCCATTGTTGAGAGCAATTATTCATCATACTATTGTGTCTGAGGTTTGAAATTGTCTGTGTGTTTTCGTTAGATTTCACAAAACTTGTCAACATTTTAAGCTAAGCAGGAAAAGGTCAAGTCAACCCTTGTTGGATGTATGAATATGCAGCAAGTAAACAACAATACAATGGAAAGTGCTGTTTTTGCAACTTACACTCCTTGGAAGTATTTGATGTTGTTAAATTTCTTAAAGGCTTGCAAAAATCCATGCAGTGCTCAACATATAGATGAAGTACCAAGAAAGATAAAAACTTGAAACTTATTGTAATGTTTTTGCTTTTATATTTTGGTATAGTAGCATGGTATGTTTTTGAATATGTTGAAGAAATGGTGCAGTCAGCCAAATTGAAGATTTATGGTCATAGAGTGGAGGGCTCTTGTTTTATGTTTATCTGGTGTGAAATTAGCCTGGGAACAGAATGACATTGATGCATCTAAAATTTAGGTTAAATTTGGCACAGGTTACTACTCTTGTGTGCAGATTGTAGTAGCCTTAGCAAAATGCCGCATGTAGTTTACTGTCGAACTTTAGTTTTAGCGTAAAGCATCACTCATTTTGTTGGGAGTGCCATGTGTAAATTTATTAAGTTAGTTAATTACGAATTATTTGCATGCTTCTGTCCTTGCTGAAGATGTCAGTCGTGCACCATCCTATCTTATTGATCTATATCACAACCATATTTATTAATGAAAGGACTAATAGGACCAATTGGAAATATAAACTAGAAACAGTTATAGTGACATTCATATGGGGTGTTTTGCATTTGTCACTTCACCTATGGTTGTTTGCTTGTTTTGTACCTAATTGACATCTCTGTAGAAATGCTATTGCATTTACTTACAAAGTTACATTTTGGTCCGAACAGCCTAAGCTTCACGCAACACAAGTTGTAAGATTTTTTATATTTACTGCCCTAAGCCTATCAAAGTGGTTGCACTTGTTAAAATTCCTGGTTATGCTTCGTAACCTTCTGAGTGATGCTTGCTTCTAATTGTGAATTCAATCTTTGTTATGATTCTGTAGAAAACTCATGGGTTTCTTTCTCAAATCAGATGATGAAGAAGAGGCACAAGATTGAAAGGGAGCTAAGCATTGGTGAAGAAGTTGGCTGGTCGAAGAATGTGGAGGTGGCAAAGAAAAACCCACAACTTGCAGCCATGAACAAGAAGTTCGGGATGATTCATGGCTTGTCCTCACTTGCGAATATTCTATCCTTTGGCAGCTTGGCGATGCACTCTTGGTATCTCGCTGGAAAAATTCAGCTCTAAGATCATATAGGAAGGACAGAATCTGCTATACTTCTACAATCTGGAGATGATCACATTACCTTTTTAGGTTATGCGCATATATATCAGTATAGGCTTTAATTGACCATGTTCATTCAACTTACAATCTGGTTACATAGGGAGGAAGTTGTTGTCCTCGTATGATCGAAACGTGTGTTCTTGGCAGTTATACTTTATTCAGCTTCCCTATATTCATAAGTGTCACGATGGCTTAATATGATTACTTGCCGAAAGCTTCTATGAAATCATTTTATGCTTATGTGCGGAGATGCAAATATGGGCGGGCCGGTTTGGTCTGATTTTGTTTGGGCCAAATGAATAGATCAGGTTAGGTTGTTTTGATTTGCTTTTTAAACTCGGGCCGAGACGTTCGTTTACATGTTTTAGAATTTGATTTGATCTGTTTATTTATTTTATTTTTTTATTTTATATAATAAATAATTAAAAATATTTTTTAAAAATTATGATTAATATAAAAATAAATAATAAATATTTTTTTTATAAAAAATATTTTTTATAATAAAAATATTTTTAAAGAAAATTAGAAGTTGATTTGGTTAATTGTCAGTGTTGATCAAATCAACAAGTCAACATTGATCAATTAACGTGTATAGTATTTAAACGGGTGAATAATATTAATCTGATATTGTTTATTAGATCAGACTAGATCGGTCCGATCTTATTATTATTTATGGGTTGGGCGGGCCAAAATTTTAGACTATTTGATCGGCGCATTTAGTCCGATTTGAATTTGCAATTTTATTTATATGTGGGTGGTTTCTAAAATTTTGTGCTGCTTTTGTCATGAGGTGATACCGTCACTATAGTGTAGAGATGCAAAAACTGGCAGGTCGAGCAGGATCGATCTGGCTAATTGAGTAAATCAGGTGGGGAGTTGGTCCAGCCAAAAGTAGTTTGACTTTGTCTAAATATTTACTTGTTTCAACTTTTTTATTTTAAAATTTTTTTTATATAATAACAAAGACAAACATTTAAAAATTAGGATGACATCATTATGATGTCAATATAACTGTTATATTTTAATAAAAATATTTTTAAAAAAATTTAAATCATATTAATCAGATCAATAGTCAATCATAATCAATACAACAATTAATATTGATAGATCAACATTAACCAATCAATATATATAGTAATAGAATGAGTGGGCCGTCATGCGGGCCGATAAAATCAGTTCCATACTTGTCTGATTAATCAGGTCAGATTATTTTGATCCTATCACTATTTATGTGCAAGTGGGCTGTGATCCAGGCTATTTGGCCAGACTACGGGTTGGCCTAAGTTCAGTTCATATTTTCATCTCTACTTTAGTGTATCTCTTTCGGTATGCTTGGATGTCCTTATTTGTGTAAATGAGCTATTTACTAAAGCTGCATATACTTCGGGGATGTCTAGATGTAATGCTTTTTCTGCAAAATAAACCGCTTAATTTAAATTTTTAATAAGTTTTGAATCATTATTTTTGGAAATAGTCGACATTATTTTATCATTTTCTTTTTGTCTCTGGAGAATCTAAAAGTTTTGCTCATGGTAAATTGTCTAATAATTTACAAGCCTTACATTGTTGAGGCGCCTCTTCGACGATTATTTTAGGCCTTAGTCTGGGTGAACTTCAAACTTCGAAGGTAGCTTCTCTGGCTGTATGACTTTTAAATGTTGGCCTTGTCAATGTGATTAGAGAAAACAGCAAGAGATTTGGCAAACAATTTTTTGCTTGAAACATATTTCAATTGATCCGAATTTATTTTTTTCTGCCAAAAAGTGAGTTTGGAGTCACTTTTCTTATTTTAATTTCATCTGAAGTGAACTCATTTTTCAAATCCACTTTCAAACTCATTTTCAAATCCACTTCATCACTCACAAAAACACTTTCAAATCAGTTCCAAATATGACTGATATATAAAATCTAAACTCATTTATTCAACCCACCTTTTATAAAACTCATTATTTAAAGTTTACTTCCTAAGTACTCACTTTCGAGCAATTGAAACATGCCATTCATGTCGCATGAAGCATTTTCTAAGAGAATGCTGTAATGTTCAAATTTTAATTTGCTGTGGATGAATCAAGTAACATATGGATCTTTTCTTTAAATTGGCGACGCAGTACATTTGCTGCTCTGGTAGTTGTTTACATGCTTCCTTTTGCTCTCATCTTCAACCTATCGTAGACATCATCTTCGGAAAGGCAGCATTAGCTTATTACCAAGTTCTCTCTATAGCAGCAGACAATAAGAAGAGGATGATAATAGTATCCTATTAAGAAGAAGGAAAACAAAATTCAATGCAACGTGTTCCTCATGAAAAATGAAGATCTGCTATTCTGTTTATGTTCCATGCCTACTTGTATGATAAACATAATTTTTTTTTTGCAACATTTCTTTAGCAGAAAAGTTTTCAGCCAGACATTTTGAATACGTTTTTCAGCAAACATTTGTCTGAGTATGAACCATATGTGATCTTCTAGAGAAGGCGAAAGTTCAAGCTGCTTCTAGCTTGTGGTGTTCAATAAGCACATGCCGCTTTCATAATGTAACATTTTAAACGCAAAGCAAACACATAACCGGCAAATGAATGTAAATTGTTTGCATTTTGAAGATAGAAAGAAACCGCATGCATCAATCACACAGAAGCAGCAACCGAAAGCAACAACATGGAATCATATGCCGAAAACCTTTGTAGGAAGGAAAACATCCCAGACTGGAACCGTAGTTTGTCACGAAGCTGGAATTGTATTTAAGATATGTTGTCATTGAAAGAGATTGCTGGTGTTGCTTCTTGAAAGACTATTATTTGGCGTGCTCCAATAGGTAAAAAACAACAACCTAATTCCACGACTTCATGACAACCAATGTGTTGAGGTGGACGCATTTCACAGTTTCTGAAGGAAGAATTTGATTACAGCTTTTCGTTTTTTCCTTCTTTTGTACAAATTTCTGTTCTTTTGGTAAAGAACAGTTTGTGTCCAAGAATCACTTCGGTAAAGAACAGTGAAAAAACAAAGCCGTAGTACTTGATCTGTTATGCTTGATTTTTTCCCCAAGTTTTAGAACACCTGCGGATACAAAAGTTCGTATTGTTGAAGATGTGAATTGTAGCATATTGTGCAAGTGCTTTTCCTGGTCAAATATGTTAAGTTATTAGCTAGCTAGTAGCATAGTGTATATAGCACGAGTAACATAGAACTTTTTAGATAGTAGCATAATGTATAGCATGGTGTCGCACTGCGCCTACGTGTTTCAAATATTCTTAACTGAGTTTCGTGAAAGTGAAAAATAGAAAGTAGAATTTTTTTAAAAATAAAATAAAAATGAAGTTCTGAGTGTGTAAAAATATAATTGCATTGAAAAATGTGCAAATAAGAAAGTTGGAACTGAAGTTCTGCATGTAAAAATAGAGTTCTGAGTTTTTTGTGTAATTGAAATATATGAATTGCTCAAAACTCAAAATTTGATTAAAAAAATGAAATTACGGATATTTAAAATACGCTCTAAGTGTGTTCTTCATGGTCCCAACACATCGCTGCGCGCTGCGGCGTTGTTTCTTCTTCTCTCAATTCTGCTTCTAAGCGTGTCAATTGCAAAGAATTTATCTCCTGCTATATTTTGACTATAAATTTATTTTCTGTGTTTCAATTTACAAAAAACTCAACGAATTTATTTCTAATTTATTTTTTACTGAACTCAGCTTCACCAGGCTTAGTTTTATAAAAAGCACTTTGTATCGATTAAACACATACATTTGGATATCCTCTTTTTTACAAGGTAGCTTTTGAAAGTGAATTTTTTCACATACAATCCATCTAATATAATATGAGAGCAAGATTTCGTGCTAGCGACTGAAACTTCGACCTATTTGCACGCTACATACGACAGCGGGCATTAAAGATAGGAATTGTCCTGTGCATCGTGTCACGGGCCTAGAGTTTTACCTTGGCTCGTGCGGCACTTAGTCACGATCCTTTGTGGCTAAGTCAGCCTTTACCCAAAAGAGCTATCAAAGATAGCTAAGGAAGCTTGAATGGACTAGAGGGAAAGTAAAAAAAATACTTGAAGAGAGCTTTTGGAAGGAAAGTTTTATATTGCTTAGCTTGGTTACAACTCTTGCTTGATCTATTTGATTTTCTTCATGCCCCAAATGAGAGCTCATCCTCCCTATTTATAGTTTCTCCACCTCCTCAACGGACGGTGGAGATTGTTTTGATCGAACGGTGGAGAATACATGATCCAGAACTTTCTTACAAAATATCCCTTACAAGAGTCTCCACTATTCTAGAGTATTCTCTAGCCTATGCCAACTATCCTTTGTCTAGAGTATTCTACCATACTCTAGACTTTGCCTATGCACAATATAAATTTACCTAGGCAAAAAAGCATTTTACCAAGGTAATTTTGATGGGAAGA
This sequence comes from Acanthochlamys bracteata, assembly GCA_019914995.1. NCBI lineage: Eukaryota > Viridiplantae > Streptophyta > Magnoliopsida > Pandanales > Velloziaceae > Acanthochlamys > Acanthochlamys bracteata. The sequence continues at coordinate 4,513,833 of CM034133.1, forward strand.
ATAGCCAAAATAGACATACCGTGACAATCGTTAGCAGGTCATACTACTATATTTGTTTGTATGAATTTGGGTACTCTCTTCTTATGAGTTAGCTTCCGAGAGAGCACCTACCCAAAACTCATACATCTAAAAGAAACTTGCAAAAGCTTGCAACAATATCACACATGAGATATAATAGGTGTGTAAATGCAATAGAATTGATATCTGCTGTCTTTGTTTACATACCTACTATATTCTGTATGAACCTACAATTAAGGCATGTAATATAAAGAAAGAATGGATATACAAATAAATGAACAAACACTCTTCAGGCCAAACTGGAAACTGCCACTGTACCCAAAACCAACAAGCGGGCTGGTAATAACAGCACTACAAGCAAGTGTATATGCTGCGAAGCAACCAGACTCCTGAACCGCTTCAATGTCTCCTTGCTCCCATGGATTACACCAGCAAAAGTAAATCGCTGCTGTGTCGAAGAACTGTTTGGTCTGTTACTTTGACCTCTAGCAACAATGGCAGAACTATTTGACCTATCACTTTGGCCTCTTACAAAGTCAAAATAAATGCCTTGGGCAGTAACAAGCGCCTGCAACAACTGCCGTTGTTGCTCTCTTTTTGCCTTCTTGATTTGCTTCAGGTCATGGTGAATTACGCTGTAGATAGACCGTAGGTAGGAACCCATGTCATGATCCCTAAAGACAGTTCCTTCAGGTCCATAGGCAGCACGGTCACTTAGGACTTCTAAGGGATGCGGAGAGTTGAGGAATGCATATTGCGCAGCCTGTAATAGCTTTGCATCACCCAATGTTGATGATCTGTGAGATAACAGGTAAAGGCCAACCCCTGACGGAAGAAGGTGGTGATGAGGGGAGAACTTCTCTTCTGGCTGCAGGATCACAAGCTTCCCCAATGGAGCATACAACAGTTTCTGCAGATATGTGAGAAGATAAATCATATGAACATCGTATTTCCAGTATATATAGCTTAGTTTGTGTTATTCCCAATAATCAGGGATCAACTATATCTGCACAATATGTAGAAAGTGTCTTATTTTTGTCTTCATTTTCAACAAGAAACCTCATATATTTCCAACTGACCTAGTTTCCTAAATGATGATTGGAACCAAAGAGCATACCTGATTCCTCAAACATGGATGATTGCGGAAGTTTCCGTTGACTGTTGCAAGTATCCTAGCCACATGGTCAGGGTAATTGCAGGAGAAAGCCCGAGGAACTATATCTCTATGCAGTGTGATTGCTTGGACATGACTCTCAGGTAACTTCAGCTTTTGGAGCAGTTTGTCACCACCGCAAAAGATAAATGGGGAACCAAATGTTATTACAGGAAGCAAGGATGACCTTGGTGCTTCTCCTCTCATTAGTAACATGAGATTGACGAGTAACGAGAGACTTCCACCAAGAGAATGTCCAGTAAACCGGAAAGTGGCGGACTTGCCATGAGATTTTAAGTGAGAACGGACTTCAGGCAACATCTGTTCATAGATTCCTTTTGCAGCCTCGTAGATACCCCGATGTACTAACACATCCAGTCCCTGGTTAACATAATTAAAGGGTTAGCAAAAAATATGGAGGAAAATCCATCCCAAGGTGGCATGCAAAATGCAAATACATTGTCAAAGTAGAACAAATAGAACAATTATGAAAATGGAATTGTATTGGTAACAGCTATGAATAGACTGAGCCTACAGGATCTGTAGACACTATTTTATTGGTACCAACTTTTTGTTTTTCGAGTCCCAGAACTTGTAAGCCTTCTTTAACCAAAATACAATGATAACATGTTATAGAAACGACGAAGTTGCTATTCCATTTCAGTATATACAACAAGTATCATTGCTTATTGATTAATCTTCGCCTGGTAATATCAGAAGGTGCTAGAAACAGATGTTCAGTGATAGAAGTGAATTTGTCATCTTCAGGTTTCAAAGGGGACAAACTATCTTCTTCAAAGCTTTACTGTCTACCACAACGAAACAAAGAATACCTCACTAACTCATGCTCTGAAAAAATGTCTATGATAAATGTATACTCTGCTTTTGTAATATCTTATATATAATACCTCAAACTGAACAGGCTCGAACAGAAGATTTGCTTGCCATGAAGCCAATGACTCAGAACCCTGCACAGAGAAATCACAAGAAGAATAATGTACAGTCTCTCATGGCTGTCTTAAAAAGAAAGAAACTTTCTACTCCTAATTCAAAGGAGTACAAGGATATACCTGAATGACAAAGTATCTTGTGCCGGAACCATCATCATCACAGACAAACCATTCACAGGGTGAGGAGTGCACTGAACTCAAATCATCAGCAACAGCTTGCTTCATCTCCTCCTTTCCAGCGACAACTGCTGTAACTGAGTTCGTAGTGGCCACCAAATCAGCCACCTCAGAGCTTGTAATACAATCATCATGTACATTCTGCTTGTCAAATGGATCCTTCTCATACTCTTGCTTCGAGGACCTAAAAGGAAGGAGGCCTTTTGTCTGATTTGAAAGATACGAGGCTGCCGAAGCGGCAATTCCATATGCAGTAGCTGGGCTTATTCCTGCTCCTTTCTTGTTATCATTTTTACTCTCCTCTTTTTTTGCTGCCTCTTCCTCTTGTTTCGACTCCTCAGGTGACTCAGGTGGTTTCTGCTCATTTTCTGAGTTCAATCTGTCTTTCTTTTCCAATGACGAGGTAACAAATCGCAATCCGTGGTACTTCAGGAGCTTTTCTGGCTGTCAAGATCCACAAATTTGAATTTCAGATATTTGCCTCTCAATGAAGTGCATATAGAACCATATGAAAAATATTCAATAGAAAGGGCACCAGAACAATTAAATCAATTCGCATCCGGTCATGATTTGTTGAATATCTGAAGCATGAGAAAAAACAAACCATATTACTTCAAATTGCCATTCTAATATCATGTAAACACAAAAGATAAAAATACACGGCCACAAAGTGACATACGAGCAAGACAGTTTCATGCATAATCTCCGGTGTGAAATTGCATCCTACAATCTGATGTGAAGCAGCTGCATTATGACAAACAATCCCAAAGTCCTGCTACAGTCTTATTAATCCATATTTCTAGCTACAAAATACCAAAACATAAGATCAAACACAGAGTCCTATTTTTAATATCTTTTACCAAACACCAAAGCAGATCTCGACCTCTAGAGACATAAGAACAATAAGGGATAATCAATCTTCCTACTAGAAACCTTTCCTCGAAAACAAAAAGAAACTGGTATCCGAGAAAAGACAAGAAAAGAAGAGGATTACCTTGATCTTCGAAATAGTGTAGGCAAGGTTACCAAGGTAAGACATCCTTGCATACAACTGTGTTTCTGGCAAAGAAACTCTTCTGAGAAGCTTCGAAAACGATTCTCTATCAAATTCTATTCTCCCGAAATCAAGATTTTCATCATCATCGACAGAACACCCATCGCAACCAACACACTGATCTCCTTCATCCGCTTTCTCCTTCACCGCTTCATCGCTATCCTCCTCCTCCGCCGTCGCCGAAGGCCATGACGATTGAATCCGCAAAATCTTACCTACCCAGTTCTCCCCGCTCTGCTTCTCTTCTTCTTCTTCTTCTTCTTCTTCTTCTTCTATTGCTCCTTCTTGGTCCCTATTCTCCTCCAGTTCTCCAATCGATGGTTCAGTGATGTTCTTATCTTGTTCTTGCGTAGCCATAACACCGTTGCCGGGCCAGAGACGGCGCAAGGGCTTTGGAGGAAACACGTAAGAGAAGGTAGAAGAAGAAGATTGCGACTGCTGTTGCTGCGCCGTTGTTGTAGAACAAGTTCCGGCGGTGTCGTTTCGAGTTGAAACTGCAGAGATTTGGTGGTGGCGGTGATGATTGCGACCGGCGGTGATGGGTGGCAATGTGATTCCACGAACCAAACGCAAACCTTCCATTTTCTCGAAAGAGATCCCTTCTTTCTCACTCAAGATTGTTTCTTTCTTTATTGAAGATCTCTCTTAGCAACAAACAAAAACAGGGAAGATTGAAGAATGAAATGAAACGAAACGAAATTGAAAGATTTTGAAGCAGAGGAGGAAGCAAGAATAACGGTGAAACAACAAAATTGTCTAACAAAGGCAAAGGCTTTCTTTTGTGCTGCGTCCCGCTTCTCCTCCCTAAATCTGGAACTTTTGTGCCGAGTCTGGAACTTTTTATACCTACGTGTACCTGTTGTTTGGACTCTTTTCTTTCTCTCCTAATTTTCCTACAGGAAATAAAAGAATAGTTAAAAGAAAGAGCTCTGAAAGAGATTCTGTATATTTCTTTTTCTTTTGTTTTTGTTGAAAGATTGATGTTTCTATAAACGTATACGTTTCTGCACGTCAAAAAATGAAAAAAGATAAAAACTATTGGAAGAAATATATAATTTCCACGAGATATATTTGCAAAACACGTAGGCACATTCATTGGTGAGAAAGATACATGGACGCCTCAGATAGAGTCGGAGAGTTGTAGAAATGTCAGAAACTGGGAGATATTTAGCGCGTGTTTTTTAACACCTCAACTTTATTTTTTAAAATTTATTTTTGATATAAAATACATAAAAAAATTAAAATAAAATTTTTTTATTAATAAAATTTTTTAAAATTTTTATTTTTAAAACTTACTATAAATATTACATTAATATATAATTTTATTATTTATTAAATATTTTTAATGTTTAATTTAATTTTTTTAATTAACTTTCAAAAAATTCATTTTATCTATTTTTTTTATAGGTAAACACGTCTTTACAGGGCAAGGCAATCTTTTATTATCTTCTTTCCTCTTTTGACTCTTTTTGTAATATTACAAAAAAATTATTATGCGTGATATTTTTTTCTTAAATTTTAGTTTAGAGACGTCTAATAGCACTTCAAATATAAATTTATGAAAAAATTTGTTTTAAAATTTATAAAACTAATATAATTTCTTATTTAAAAATACCAAAAATTATATGTAAATATAAATATAACATATAATTATGTAATTTGAAATTTAAATATTATAAAAAGTGAAAAAAATTAACAAATACGTCTTATTTCTATATATGGGTATGCATAATAATTTCTCGAAATTTTACATATTGCTACGCAATACGTAGGATGCATGGACAAACTTTCTGAACGAGTTCTTCTTGATTTACGTATTCTGTTTGTACAAAGCGTAGATGAGATAAATATGTTTAGGTTTAGCTTCAAAATAGAATTTGTTTTAAATTTTAGATTTAACTATTTCACGTATTTTATTATTTTAATTTTATTTTCATACTAATTTTTCATTTTATTAAGATTTAATTTTTAATTTAGTTTTACTTATTTAAATATTATTAAAAATTTTATTTTTACTGAATTCTAATTTAATTTAGCGAAATTTAATTAGACGTTTGAAAGAAGCGCTTAATTACGTTGAGTACATTCTTCTTTCTTAAGCAAAGGTCAATATCACAATAAATTTCTCGCAACTGAATTAACTTTCTGCTTTATGTTTGTTCTATTACTGCCAACAAAAGAAAAAGAAGCAATTAATGTCATGCGTTCGTTCTGATTCAAATTTCGTTACCAATTCTAACAGCATATTCAACTTAAAATAGATGAATTTGTATATCTATAGAAGAAGATGAATCTAATTTAACGATTCCGTTGAACGAGCGAAAACCTATATCTGGATAATATGTAAATCCATGCTTAAAACCTCCCTCAGTACAAAAAGAAGAATGCCATTTGAAACAAAGTTGTGAACCAATTAAATTGTATTAATTAGGCAAGCACGGAGACGTGCATCTAATGAAGTATGAAATCTGTTGTTAGACGGAATTAGAGCTTTTGTGATAGGGTTACATAATGCAGGTTGCAAGTTGAAGATTATTAAAAGGGAACAATACTTAGTTCAGTGCGTTGTACGGATGAATACTTCACCACTTTGAGCTAGTTTATCAACTCATTAAATTCATTTTTTAAAAAGTTATCTTTATATACAAATTTTAAATTACAAAATTAAAAATAAATTATTTTGATTAAAGATTTAATTTTTATCTATTTTTAATTTTATATTTTTTAAGTTCAATTTTAAAAAAATAAGTTTAGTTCAAAAAAGTTAGCTAAACAAGCAATCCTCCTATGTAGGATTAAATGAGTGCTTTTTTTTCTGAATTGAATTTCCAATTTGTTTATTTAAAATAATTTTGAAAACTATTTAATTTAGTTTATTTATTATTAGATATAATTTAAAAATAAAATTCTCATTGTAAATCAAAATTTTAAAAATAGAGTTTTTGGTGAAAAAATTTTTTGAAAAAAATGAGATTAGATTATTGGTAAACACTTTCTAAGTTTGGGTATCTGAAAACTAAACGCATGCAACTATATAAAGCACTTGCTTATTTTCTCCATATTATCTTAAATGGACTTTAGATATTCATTTTGTTCGAATTATGATGATAATATTTTTGAAAATTTAAAATTTTATATTTATTTTGTATTAAATGTGATTCTAAAAGTGAAATTTTAGTTTAGAATTTGAAATTTAAAAATAATTTTTTATGAAAAATATTAAGTTTGTATGCTTATTTTAATTTAAAGATAAAACAAAATTTGAATAAGTTCAAAAAAGTGATTTTGGGCATAGATAAACAAGCTCTTATTTGTTGTGTTTGTGATTATTTGTTCTGTTTAACGCTTCTTTTGGAAACGTTTTGTTTTTCGCTTCTAGAATGAGAGGAATTGGGAGTGATTTTGAAATAGAAAAAGTAAAAATTATTTTTATTTTTTTTAAAATAAAAATATATAATAAAAAATTTTGTTATGCAAAATTATTTTATATATTTTAAATTTTTAAGTAAAATTTTTAAATATTTATAAAATATATATTAAAAAATTTAAAATTTAAAATTTAAAAATTATTTTTTTGATAAGTTAAATCAAACGCACGACTAACATATATGAGTGTCCTCCTTAGGTAAATCACTGCTGGCATTAGATTTTTTTGATAAATATTGAATCATGAATTGTTTTGGTTTCCGTTTAATTGGATTTTGATAGTAAAGATTGAAACTTAACTGTTTTGGTTGCAGTTTTTGGGTTTCCAATTGATTTGTTTGTAAAGCTTCTATTTTTAATATTGCATGTTTGCAAAGAGATTGCACGGACACTGAGCAAACTTTGGCAAGTAATCATTTGTCTCATTTGTACTGTTTCTCTAAGGATATTTAGCTTAAATAAACTCATTTTTAAAAATTAAATTTAAAATATTTAATAAAGATTAAATTTTTATATTAATTTAATAACTTAATTTATTTTAAATTTTTTGTTTGATTTTATAGTAAATGTGAGTTTTAAAAAAATAAAATTTTGATGGTAAGTAACGCCATTAGTTGAAGACATGCTTTTTTAATTTAGTAAGATAAAAATTAACTGTTTATCTAGTGTATTCTTATAATAGAAGTCTTTTATGTTTAAATTAATTTAACAGTTTTAATTTTCAATTTAGTAATTATAAGTAAAAATCACAATTATGGGGGCATATATGTTTGGAAAAGATTCATATTCGCATGTATTGATATACCAAGCTTAATCTACACAATTTTTATATTCAGGCGGTCTTATTAATTCAAAATTTTAATTTAATTTGAAATTATAACTCAAAAGTATGAATTTAGTAGTTGACTAAGGCAGAATAAAGAATGCAGTTATGGGATGTTGCAATTGAATTCACAAAATTATTTGGTTGTTTTCTTACTTTTATTCAATGTTGTAAAACCCGACCTGACAGTTTCCAAACTGGCCAGTAAGAAAAAATCCAAATTCTAAACTGGCTGGCCAGCAAGAAAGTTTCCATACTTGCTGGCCAGCAAAAAAAATTCATACTGGCTGGCCAATGAAAAAATTTGTATACTTGCTGGCCAGAAAAAAAAAAGAAAATTTCAAACTGGCTGGCCAGCAAAAAAATTTCCATACTAGCCAGCAAGAAAAAATATTCTAGCCAGCCAGCAAGAAAAAAAAATTTCATACTGGCCAGTAAGAAAAAAATCCATACAGCTAGTAAGAAAAAATTCAAACTGGCTAGCTAGCAACAAAATTTTCATACTGGCTGGCAAAAAAGAAAAATTCATACTGGCCAGCAAGAAAAAATCCGACCTAGCTGGCCAGCAAGAAAATTTTCATACTAGCTGGCCAGCAAGAAAATTCCATACTGGCCAGCCAGCAAGAAAAAAAAAATTCATATTGGCATACTGCCCAGTAAGAAAAAATCCTTACAGCCAGCAAGAAAAAATCTTTAATCCAAACTGGCCAGTGAAAAAATTTCTATACTTGCTGGCTAGCAAGAAAATTCCAAACTGGCTGGCCAGCAAAAAAATTTCCATATTAGCTAGCAAGAAAAAAATTCTAGCCATCCAGCAAGGAAAAAAAAATTTCATACTGGCCAATAAAAAAAAATCCATATTGGCCAGCAATCAAAAAAAAAAAAAAAAACCACAATACTAAGAACAAAACAAACTTCAAAGTTCAAACAAGTAATCGAAACTGGCAAGCAAGAAATAATTTATACTGGCCGGCAAGAAAAAATCCAACCTAGCTGGTCAGCAAGAAAAAAAAAATTCATACTGCCCAGTAAGAAAAATTCCTTACTGGCCAGGAAGAAGAAAAAAAAACCACAACACTAAGATATCTATTAGGTCATATAGACAAGAATTATTTCTAGATTCATGTTTATAGAGATGCATATAAAGGCTGAATATAGGATCATCTTTAAAAAAATAAAATACTTAACATATTCACATACCAGGTTAGGGAGCTGAACTCTCAGATAGACTTATGCTCATCACCTTCCTCTTCATTCTCCTCATCACCAAGATCATCAAGGTTCAATTCAGGTTCAGTAGCTAAAAAATAATTTCATTTCAAAAGTTAGAATCCTAAATTGAGTCAATTGACCATCTAATATTATAATTAAATACAAAAGAAAAAACACCTACCATCAATCGGTTTCTCTTGAATGGACCATGCTTCCAATTGTTTATAAAATGCATCTAGCTCTTCATTAGTTAAAATGGAGGGTTCATCTATGGTTATCCAATCATCATTGTCACTGAATTCTTTGACATCCATAGGGTCATAGTTTTGACCCTTGAAATAACGCCTAAAATGTAAATACAATTCATTAACAAAAACATATCGAAGCATGAATTATAAAAATCAATAATAACAAAGATAGAAAAAGTTTTACCTTTGTCTCAATCTCAAGTTACAATGAACATACACAAGATCATTAAGGCGTTGATGCTCCAATCTATTCATTTTCTTAGAATGTATATGCTCAAATATGCTCCAATTTCTCTCGCAACATGAAGAACTACATGTTTGGCTTAAAACACGAATGGCCAATTTTTGCAAATGTTTAGCACTATTTTCATATAAAATCCACCATTCATCTACAAAAGTATAAAAGTGTTAGACAATAAAACTTTCAAAAAAAATTAGTAGTACAAAATAATACAATAATCAACTACCTAGGGCCATAGTTTGACGATTTGCTATAGTGGAAATACGTCCAAAATCTCTTTCTGCATTTCTAAATAGCTTCATCTCACAAGTTAGTTTACTGATCAACTCAAAATCTCCAAAAGCGTACTTCTCTATAACATCCAGAACTCTCGAAACAGCAGAGTTTATCTTTTCAGAGGAAGAGCTATCATACTGATAATAAGGATTGAACCAATAACCAGCTGAATGTAAAGCTTTACTTAACTGATTATCCCATCTATCACTGATAATGTTGAGGTACGATGTAACTCTTCCCTTATTTCTCTTGAATCTCCTCATGATTTCAGCTTTAGCACTATGAATAGCCTCAAATAAATATCCCATGCAAGGCCTATCATCACTATCAACAATACGAAGAACTCGAACTAGAGGAGCAGTAAGTTTTACTATATTTACACACTCTGTCCAAAATGGAGGTGTTAAAACATCATCTACAAATTTTTTCCCTTTACTTTCCTTAGCATAAGATGAGGTTGTCCATTCTCTTGATGTTACCATAGCTCTTAAACTATCCTTGTGAGCTAATATACTTTGCAAGGTAATAAAATTAGTAGCAAAACGAGTGGGCGCTGATCTAATTATTTCTTTTTCACATGTGAATTTTCTCATCAAATGCAAAGGAAAACAATGATTGTAAATATACTTGGTAATTCTACATGCATGAGCCACTAAGTTACTAACTTCATCTAGCTTGCCAAAATCATGAAACATCAAGTTAATACAGTGTGCAGCGCAAGGAGACCAAAATAAACCTCTAAACTCTTGCTCCAATAGTCTACCAGCAGCAACATAATTAGCAGCATTGTCAGTGATAAAATGAACCACATTCTCAGCACCCACATACAAGACAACTTCTCTAAACAGTTTGCATAACATCTCAGCAGTTTTTGAAGCATCAGATGCATCGACAGATTTGAGAAAAACGGTACCTTTTGGGCAATAAATTAGGAAATTGATGAGGGTCCTTCTGTTTTGGTCTGTCCATCCATCGGCCATAATACTACAACCTGTGGTCTTCCATGCATCACGATAGCTCTCAACATAACGCCTTGTCTCCTCCACATTCTTATTCAATAAAAAATTTCGAAAATTATAGTAGCGAGGAGTTTTATAACCTGCACCCATACTAGCAATAGCATCTATCATATGTTGAAAATATATGGAGTTAACGGCATTAAAAGGTATGCATGCATCAATCATCCACTTAGATATAGCAATCCCACATCTTTCTATGGCCTCCTTATTTTGCAAGAAACTCTTTAAAGTGGGTTGTGCACTAAGAGTGGTTCTCGGCATAAAGTAAGAATCCATAAGCATTACCTCTTTTTCTTTTGCAGCTGCATGTTTTCGTCTGCCCATATTACCCTCTGCAATTTCTGATCCTGTTGATGTGCCTTGTTCTATCTGATTATCTCCACTGAAATTGTTGTAAGCTTGCTTCTCATATTCTCTATGGTGTTGGCTAAAAGGATTCTGCTCATCTAACATTTCTTCATGTCTTCTCTTTCTGGAAGCAAAATCATCAATATGTAGCTTCATTTGATAGCGAACATCAGCTGGAACGGCCTTGCAAGCTCCAACATCTCCTTTGACTCCGGCTAAGTGTTGTTTGAATCTATTAATGCCACCTCCAGCAAAGGTTCGCGAACAGTAGCTGCATACCAACTTGCTTTTTTTCTTAGTGGCACTGATTTCAGCAAGTCTGCAATAACTCCATGCAGGATCCGTTTTTTGCTTTGAAGAAATTTGAATTTGTGAAATTGTTGAAGATTGCTGGGCAGATTCCGTCGAAGGATTGGAAGGATTAGCACCAATCCCAGACATTGGTTGGCCGACGAACAGACTGAGCAGACACGAGCGGCGAACGGCGAATCCCAGAACCGAGCGGCGAATCTCGATCGGACGCAGAGACTGGTGCTCAAGTAAATTTAGGGCTCGGACATCGGAGCTGCGAGCTGTGATGAAACTTGAGCACCAACAGCGTCACGTCAGAGGACTGGAGTCGGCGTAGCTGCGTCGGTCGAGCTCAGACGAAGCGGGGTTGGAGCCACGGTCGAAGAAAAAAAGGAAAAGAGGAACCAGTGATGTGAGAGGAGTGGAGCTGCCGAGCTGGCGTAGCAGCGGAGATCAAGCTCCGATGAAACGGCAATCGAGAGCTCGGACGAACAGGATCGAGCAGCAGCGAAAGGAAAAATGGGAAAGAGGAAAAAAATGCTCGTGTCAGTGAAACGATTAGGCAGCGCGTGAGTTAGATTTTAGGTTAACCTAACATTAAACCGTTCAACCGGGTCAACGATTTAACCGTGAACCGTCCGGGTCGACCCGGGTCAGTCCGGGTCAACCGCATTAGCGGGTTTATTACTAACCCGGACCGGTTTGAGCGCCGGGTCGACGATTTTCGGGTCGACCCGGGCGGGACGGTCCGGTTTTAATAACTATGCTTTTATTTCTAATTTTTCACATTTATTATATTTATTAGTATTATATTACCTTCATTTTTTTTTTAAGTTGTTTGGATTTCAGATAAAGTATTGCTACTTTCCCTCACACTTTGTTGTTTAGGATATATTTTTAAAATACATCTTTGTAATCATTTTTTGGTGATAAAAGAACAAAATATCCCTCATAATCCTTAGATGAACTATCTTCAAAACTTAAAACTGATTTTTGTTCAATCTTACAATGTTATTCTAAGTGTATTCATGAAAAATTTTGAACAATTATTGATCAAGAAAGATTCTGTCTTTGTTCATACACATATAAAGAATTATCAACAACAATTTAAGCTCAGATATAATAAAATTTTATTAGAAAAAATTTGTAAAAATATATAGAAAATTTTTAAAACCACACTCATCTAGGGTTGCACACGGTCACAGAAATTTAATTAATATAGATATTAAAAACTATCAAAACTATCGTACTTGAACTTGTAATAATGACAACCTCATATTTAAAAAATGCGAGGCAAGCCGGTCACTATTAATGCTAGGCAATAGCAATTAGTAGAGAAGTTGGGCAATAGCAACCGGTTGGAGAGTTAGGTTACTATTGCGTTAAGTAATTGCGACCAAGAAGAGACTTGATCTCTAATATATAGTAATAGAGACCACCGCTTAGTTAGCCCCTATTACCTTAAAAAAATAATTATAATTAATTAGTAGTAATTAATTTAATAAAATTGAAATTATTGAATGTGATATACAGTTTTTATTTATGATATTGACAAAATTTTAGATCATTTGGATTATGCTTTGTGTTCAATCACAATAAATAATTGATGGGTGTATACGATTTAATAATTTATTAGTATAAATTTGAGTAATAGCTTATAGTCAAATTTGATGAAAATTTGTGTGAATAGTGATGTTATAGTATAGAATATATTCAATAATTTAGATCTCCATTATAGTTTTGTAATTTTGTTAATTGAGTAAATGATCTAGTAATAATAGGGCAAGTTAGTTTATCAATAGAATAGTTATACTCTTTTATTATACTAGTTACGCAATAATCTAATTTTTTATTTCAAATAGATTATCTAAATCATTGGATATAATATAATAATATTTTTGTTCACACAAAATTTTATCAAATTTGGGTAATAGTTAATGCTCCGATTTATACTTATAAATTGTTAATCTATACGTCTATCGAACATTTACTGTGATGGAGTGGAAAATATTATCCAAATGATTTAAAATTTTGCCAATATAATATATAAAAAATAACATTCACATCCAACAATTTCGATATTATTAGATAAAATATTTTAGTTTAAATTTTTATTTTTAAACTAATAAGAATCAAAGTCTAGTTAGTCCCTATTGTTATGGTAATAGCGACCAACTGCACTTATTGGTTGTTGTTGCTGTTGTGAACATTAGTGACCATTTGTGTTGCCGGTCGCTATTGCCATAGCAATAGAGGCCAACTTGATATTAGTTCCTATTAATTTAGAAAATAAAAATTTTATTAATTAATAAAAAATTATCTAATAATCTAAACTATTGAATTTGAATTATATTTTTTGTATATTATATTAGCAAAATTTTTTAGATCATTTGAATAATATTTTTTGCTATATTACAATAAATAATTAATGAACTATATAATTTAATAATTTATAGCATTAAATTATAGCACTAAAATATATCAAATATGATACATTCTTGTTTGAACAAAAATATTGATATAGAACGTATCCAATGTATAGATACTCTATTTAAAATGTAAAATGGCATGATCTGTGTTTTAGTATAAGACAAAAGTATAAGTATTATGCTTCAACTAAATTGACATATTATTGCTAACTTACTCATATAATTTAAATAATTATATAAAAGGAATAAAAATCTAAACCGTTGAACACAATTTGTGCTATAGTAATAGTGTTCACAAAATATTTCATCAATTCGGATATATTTTGGTGTTACGATTTAATTATATCAATTGTTACATACGTCCATCAATCATGTATTGTGATAAAGTACAAAATATTTGTCTAGATGATCTACGACTTTCTCAACATGATATACGAAAAAATATAAATCACGTCCAACATTTTTTTATTAAATAAAATATTATTCATTAACTTAAATTTTTTATTTTCTAAAGTAATTGGGACTAACTTATAATTTTGGTCCCTATTGCTACGTAATAGCGACCAACAAATACGTTTGGTTGCTACTATTTTAAAGCAATAGAGATTAATTTTATATTAGTCATTACTACTAGAACTGTCTCAATCGCCCCCGCACAGTAAGGACTATATATCATAGAAAGATGCTTCTACTAATATATCGTTGGGTAAGAAATGCATAAACCAACACGGTTTCGTTCCAAATAAAATAAAAAGTGATAATGAGAATGATCGGTTGCTTGAAATGATATGAATAGAAGTTTATTTGCTGATGTCGGCTATGAGAAACATACAATGCAGAGCACAGAATGATGAATAATCCGAAAGATTCAATTCTCTATTAAGAGATGTTCAAACACCATTATTCTCGAAAAGTAGTGGGCATTTTTTTATTTTGTTTATCGTAAGGTTGATTAATATTAAAGTGCGAATCGAACAACCAACATGATAATCGATGATATTATGCAAATATTTTGTGATATTGCTCCTGAAGATCAGTCAATTCGATTATTGTAAACAACTCATAAAAGATATTACGAAAATTGAAATTGAGTTGGGAGCCTATACATGCATACAAGTATAACTTTTTGCTCCTAGAAAAACACTAGCAGAGTTAGATAAATGTCCAAAATACGACCAATTAAGATGAAAGCACACAAATATTAAAGATAAGAAGATTGTTCAGAAGATATTAAGTTATTTCCCACTAACTTCAATAGTGCGAAGATTATTTATGTCAAGGATACTGCATGGATATGTGTTGGAATAAAGAAAACAGTGTCTTAGAAGAAAATTTATTAAGGCATCCAGCAGAGAGTAAAGCGTGGAGGTATTTCAATATGAGGTTGGGTTTATCAACGGATAACTTCACTCTCTTTTATTAAAAGAATAAACCATATAGCATGCGGATTGTTATACTTATACCATACAATTTGCCTCCGTGGAGATGCATGAAAGAGCTTTTTATTTTATCATATACTTACACCATACAATCAGCCTGGTAAAGATTTAGATATGTTTTTATCACCGCTAATAGATGAATTGAAAATTTTATGAGACCACGGGATCAAAACATATGATGTAGTTTTTCAGAATATCTTCAGTTTATATGATGCGATCATTTGAATTATAAATGACTTTCTTACATATAGAAACCTTTTGGATGGGTCACGAAAGAAAGTTTACTTGTCCGATTTGGAATAGGAACACATCGTCGGAGAGTATAACAAATAAGATATGTTATAGATATCACATCGTATATTTATCATGATTGATCTAATTATTTTAATTGTACTATAGATCTTTAGCATTTGAAAGTAGGTCCCGATGGAAGATATCCTGTACACTCTTTGGCACTCCTTCAGTATCAACTCCTCCAAGCTCCGATCTCGTTCGTTCTTTACCACTTGCATCTTCAGGTGATGCTTTAGGATTCACTATAAATATGTCAATTAGCAGTACTGATAAGGTAATATTTTTATTTCTATTTAAATTTATATAAAAAATAATACATATTTAAGATGCTTGTATGATTATATTTAGGGTACTCAACAAAGACACGGAGTCGTCCTCCCAGCTTCATTACATACCTGTACTAAAAGATAAGGAAAAATAAATCTACAATTTAATACTGATGGCCTGCGTATTGGTTTGAATTCAAAGTGGCTTAAAGAGCGTATAGTATATTGATTCATTCTCATGCTCCGATAGACGTTATAGGATAGATATGGTTAAATAAGAATAGATCAAAAGTCATTGAGACGATACAATCGCGGCTAACGATATTTTATTAATATATCACAAAATATTTTCTTTATATATAAGCTTTTATTAGCTAAACTTGTATCTTATTTCTATAAAAGAAACTTTTGATTTGCAAGTCTGTTTTGGAAATGTTAATTGTGCAAAACAGAAAAAAAAAACTCGTATAAGAGATGGAGAAATAGAGAACACAAATATTATTAAAAAATAAAATATGAAAAATGCGGTAGTCTAATCTACCAAGAGAGATTGGTAAACTTTCTAATTGGTTTAGTCTATGCAATCTATTTAATGGTTCTAAATTTATGGTGAGTGTAATTTTTGCGATCAGAATAAAATTAGATTATTTCTATTTATTAACTTATATTTTTTATAAGAAGTGTCAAGAAGGTCGAAAAGTCTCGAAATAGGCAACTCGATCCCTACCACAGAGGAAGTGAAAGTATTACAAGCATTTCTCAAATGGTAAGTATATCTTATATTTAAATATGTATGTCTATAATACTTGTTCGTATTTATGTTATGAAAACTGAAAAGTATACAGATTGAGGGACCATTAGGAATATATAAGATCCCATATACAAAGAAGTCAAGTGAATGGAGTTGAAAAAACACGAAATAACTATGTAAGTAAAATATTTAAATATCATTTAAAACTCTTTATACACTACTAAGTATTGTTATACTAATTTTATCGGATGTCCCAATTGCTCGAAAAATTATCACAAATCGAGCATTCAATGACGGAAAAAGAAGTACACAAAATATTTTAGAAAGTGTATCTAACTATTGCTGTGGTAGAGGACCTAGACCTAAACAACCGCATAAAGACAACAGTTTATCTAAGGTTACCTAGCTTGAGCAACAATTGGAGAGAGAAAAGTAAGAAATGGAGGGATTAACCAACAGAGTTAGCACGTTCAGCAAAAATTAGGATTGTAGCAGAAGTAGTATAATGATCAATTTTAGAACTGTAACAAAATCAATACAATAATCTTATACAAATGCTAAAGTCTATGCAAGGTAAACAATCAAGAGACGGTTCTGCACGTAACATATTATCTTATTCATAAATTTTAAAATAATATCGTAAGATTTTACATACCGGTAGATTGTTGTATGAAATTTATTAATATCATGAAAGATCTTTTGCAAAATTTTTAAATATTTTCATAAATTTTTTATATAGTTACAAATTTTAAAAACTTCTTTTAAATTTATAAAAACTCCCTCTATATTTTATAAAAAACCCCTAAACTTCTATAGAAAAGTAAACTTTTATAAAAACCGTCCTTATATAGAAAACCCCTCAACTTTTAATTAATTACAGAAAACTTTTTCAGAATAAAATCGTATAAATCGTAAAAAAATCGCAACTTTTTCGATTTTATGATTTAAACCGTGATCTAGGTGCGATTTTACTCAAAAAAATATATATTTACTTAAAATAGGATCGGTTTGATAATGTAAAATTGTAAAATCATAAATTTAAGATTTAATCAAAATTTTGATAAACTTTGTGAAGACTTAGCTTCATAACAGCTTATGGAGTCAAAACCTAGAAAAGGTCGAAAGATCGTAAAACCTACGTGTACACGACCGTCTTAGTGAGATTCACTTATACAAAGAAATAGAATTGTATTTGAATGTAGGATGAGTGAGTTAAAAGCATCTCTGCATTGTTAAACTTTTATATTGAAGACTCAGCTTCATAACAACTTAAGATGTAGAAACTAAAAAAAAACATAGAAAGACCATGAAACCTATGTGTACATGATCGTATCAACGTGAGTGACTTGAAGGAAGAAATAGAATTGCATTTGGATGTAGGATGAGCATAGAAGCATTTTTTTCATTGTTAAGATTTTTATATCGAAGACTTAATTCATAATAACTTAAGGGGTCAAAGCTTAATAAAAGAGTCGAAAGATCACGAAACCTATGCGTATGTGACTGTCTCGGTGAGAGTGGTTTGTAGTGAGAAACGAAATTGCATTTAGATATAGGATGAGTGAGTTAAAAATATTTTTGCATTGTTAAGATTCTTATATCCAAGACTTAGCTTCAGAACAACTTAAGGAGTCAAAATTTAGAAAAAAGCATCGAAAGGCATAAAATCTATGCGTACATAAGCGCTTCGGCGAGAGCAACTTGTAGGAAGAAACGAAATTGCATTTGGAGATAGAACGGGTGAAGTAGAAGTATTTTTGCATTCTTAAGATATTTATATTGAGGACTAAAATTCATAACAACTTAAGAGGTCAAAACTTAGAAAAAGAACCGAAAGTAAGTGAAACCTACCCGTATACGACCGTCTCGGTAAGGGACACTTGTAGAAAGAAATGGAATTGCATTTGGAAGTCGAACGAGTAAATTAAAAGCATTTATGCATTGTTAGGATTTTTAAATCGATGACTTCGTTTCGTAATAACTTAATGGGTCAAAAAATTAGAAAAAATGTCGAAAGAATGCAAAACATACTCGTACACCACTGTCTCAGCAAGAGTGACTTGTAGAAAAAAACGAAATTATATTTAAATATAGGACGAGTGAACTACATGCAGTATTGTCTTTTTTAATTTTTATTATATATTGTAGTTTTTAATAACATTTTTTTATTTTATTTTAGAAATATGCTCGGTGTTAGCACTTACATAAAATGGCGTGAATGATTATATTTGGTAGGAAGTTGGCATCGATGAACATTGTTGAAATTGTATCATGCAAACAAATCATGTACTTTGTATTTAAAGAATTAATATTTAAAATTTATTTAATTTAGTGAGTATTTGTATTTGTTTTGTTGCAAATTTTGTTTATGTTTTTATATGTGCAAAATTTATTATATGTTTCATATTTTTATATCAAATATTAAAAAAACAAAAAATTATTATAATACCAATAGCGATCAGATATATTTGGGTTACTATTGGTAATAGCGACCGGCCATTAGAAGGTCTATATTGGTAATAGCGACACAGTAATGGTAATAGAACTTGCACAGTCAGAGTCGCTATTATCTTGTAACGATCGCCTATTCTTTTATCAGTATTACCTTAAAACAGCGACCAGTTTGACTTGATTATTGTTACTTGTAGCGACCTTTTTATTCTGGTCGCTGTTGGTTGAATTATTACCGACCAACTTCTCTTTTTGGTTGGTATTACTAATAACGGCCAACTTTTAGCTACCGATTTTGCATCCGGCTTCTTTTGGTCACTAATAGTAGTTTTTGTTGTAGTGTGTAGAGTGTCTCTCTTTTTCATTTTGTCTTCTTCTTATTCTTCTTCCCAACAACAAGTAATCTTGCAACGTATCTAGAGAGTTTATGTGCAAGATTTGGCCAAAATAATAATTCAGGTATGTATAGCATATGTTCATTTTTACATGTTCTAAGAAAAATCAGCAACAAACTATGTAAACTTTAACTGACAAAAAAATCTTCACCGAGACAAAAAAAATAAGTATAAAATAATTATTTTTTTAAACATTTTCTTAAACGGTGACATAGTTTGAACCTTGTGCGACCCAAATGCCACCATGTACACCCTATGTTGGGCTGCACTGGGTCATAGTTTGATCCACCAATATAGATTTGCTCTAGGTCACCCAACAAAATTACTTTTTAAAAAATTAAAATAAATTCTATTATTAGAACTTGAATTTAGATTTTTTAAATGAGAAATTACTATCCTTATCGATTGAACTGTAATACATCTTTTAAAGATTTTCACAATGTCTACTATTAGTTAAATTTGTGCAACTTTTTACAACCTCGTATGACTCTGACCGATGTTTACAAAATGTTATGTATATTTTGTCAACTTCTTTTAATGGATTTTCACTATATCTAAACTATGTTTGGTGTTAAAATTTTCTCTATACATGTAGCCAAAATCTATAATATTTTATTTTTTTTGTTTAAATAACCCTTTTTACTATAGAAATTTTTTTTTTTTAACCGAGCTTTCAAGTTAGCTTATCTAATCCATTTATTAGTTAAACTGACCAAACTACCTGTACAATTTCTCTTTTTTTCTCTTGACTTCTTCTTAACAACAAGCAATCTTGCAACGCATGTGTTAGCAACTTATGTGCAAGATTTTGCCGAAATAATGATTCAGATAAGTCTCGCAGAAGTTTATTTAGATATTCCAAGAAAAATAAGCAAAAAATAATGGTTCAGATATTCCAAAAAAAAACAATGAAAAGAAATAAGCAAAGCATTTCCTTACAACCACCCCTCCCAACGTTCGCTCTTGGACAATCTTGAACAATTCTTCGACCACCTGCTTAGGGAGTGTTTGGGATTATTTTTCTCCAGCATTTTTTTTTCAATTTTTTATTTCATATTTTTTAATATATATTTTATAAATATATAAAAAATTTATTTAAAAATTTAGAAAGTGTAAAAAAATTTTATGAAATAAAATTTTTTTATTACATATTTTTATTATTTTTTTAAAAATAAAAAAAATATAACTCGTTTTTTAAAAAGAATAAAAATATTTTTTATTCTAAAAAAGCTTCATTTCAGAAGCACTACCAAACACCCCCTTAACCCATTCTTCGACCACCTAAATTAAAATAAAATAAAAATGAATTTCACTAAACTTATGGAAAAATTTACGGTAAAAAAGCAACCTTGCTGCTTTGGAGTTCTCCTCACAATTTTGTACAAATAAGTTTTATCATATGTTTTCGAATTGAATTTAGGAACATTTTTTAAGAATACACCAAAAAATGATTTCATAAAAATCATACAGTTTGTTGAATAAATTTTATCATGAGACTCGCAATAAAAGGAATGGGAACATTTTCTAAAAATATCACTAGAAATATGAAAAACTAATTTTTTTGTTAAAAAAAAGAACTATATTTCTTCTATCCTTGTTCCGAATGCATTTTGATGAAAGATTTTTTAAATAAAATTAATACAGTTTATAAAAATAAACTTTATCATAACATTCAGATTAAATTTCACAATAAAAAGTCTAAATACATTTTCTGAAAATTGTTTGAAATATCCTTACTCTACATGCATCAGTATATTGGTTGAAGAAAAAAATTTCAATAAAAATTGTACAATATATAAAAATAAATTTTATACATAAGATTGAATTGAATTTAGCAATAAAAACTTAACAAAATTTTCTAAAACTATCACAAGTACAAAATGTAGTTTATACAAGAAAAAGCTATCATTGTTCTACTCTTACTTGACATGCGCCGGAATATTGGTCAAAGAAAGATTTTTTGAATAAAAATTATATAGTTTGTGAAAATAAAATTCACTACAAGATTTGGAATTGAATTTCACAATAGAAAGACTAGGAATATTTGTAAGAATATTACTAGAAATACAAAAAAAAATATTAAAGAAAAACCAACTATCTTTTTTTGACAACCGTTTATTGGTCCAAGATTCGAAATTGAATTTCTCAGTAAAATGTTAGGTACATTTCGTGAGGATATGACTACAAATATAAAGAAAAGTTTAGAAAAAAAAATGTGTTTCTTTGACCATTAATTAACGTTCGTCGATTATTTGTCAAAAAAAGATGTTTTTGATAAAAATTATACAATTTTTAAAATAATGACTATTACTCGACCACTCCATTAGTCAAAAATCGATAATAGTTATTCTATCATTAGTCGACCATTATCCGAGTAATAATTACTATTCCATCTATATTCGACCATTATTTTACCCTTTTCAATCTTTATTTCAATATTATTTAACAATTAGTAGAAAATTGATTATTATTCGACCATTACACAACCGTCGTTCGAATAATAATAGCTATTCGACTATTGTTCGAGTAATGACCATATACACCATTTTTGTATGAAACTGAAAATACGAAAACAATTCTGAACACATTCAAAAAAAAAATTCAGAATAACTAAATACGCCCTTGACATTACTTAAACATTAAATTGCTATAAAATGGTGTAAGTTCAAATGATAAATTCGTTTAATTGTTAGATTTTTCTCATAAAAAATAGTTAAATAGTCATCAACGCTTCATTTTTATCTCACGACTACTCTTTTTATCTTATTGTAGCTCTGTCTCTAATTCTGAGATACACTTCTATTAAGCTATTATCTTTTTTATTTCAAAATATTAAATGTTATTTTACAATAAACTTTAAATAACAATGATTAAAACTTAGCAAAACTATCTAATATGCAAGATCTCTATCTTATATTCAACTTTTATATGTTCTTAATTCGTTATTAGTAACAAAATACAATGGACATGTGGTCCGCGTAAAGTTTTCGCATTTGTTTAGACCTTGTCTTTCCCAGTAGTGTTAACATTTTCTTACACGATGTTACACTACAGCTAAGAATTGTAAGAAGAAAAATAAGAACGACAACTACGAAAACTACACTAAAAACCGAAGAAAACAGATGTAATTTTGCTGCCCAGTTCTACAATGCATACATGTATTTAAACTTATTCCGAGGCTTTCTAAAAACTACTTGCCTTTCTAATCTGGCCGAGAACCATTGGAACTGGTTCAAAGGCACACCAAGACACTAAAAAGTACAGCCGGTGAAACAGTCCGTCTTTCCTTAACCTTTCTTCTCTATATAGACAAAAGACTGCATAACAACAAACTACCATGTATCGACAAATTGTACCGGTTCAGTAACCATAGACACACAATTCAGCTATGAATTGCTCCACAGAGTGGAATCAAAGAGCTACTAGATGACATCTACTGTAAGAAAAATGCATTATGCTGACCACAGTAATGTTTTTCGTAATAAAAGACCAAACATCCTGAATTTACTACAAGTTCATATGGTCCAACATTCCCATCCATAAGAGTACTCGCAATAACTGAATTTAGAGGCATGAAACTAGATTGAATCATCAGCGTAAGCAAGACATGTTCTAGTTGATCAAACTATACACATATTCCTCACTTGAGAGGAATGAACCTGGAAGAGTGTGTGGCACCGATACCAGGTCTGCCGTGCTTCACAGGCTTGTATGTGATCGAGAACTCTGCAAGGTAGTGGCCAATCATCTCAGGCTTAATCTCCACCTGGTTGAAAGTCTTGCCATTATAGACTCCAATGATGCTCCCTATCATCTCTGGGACTATGATCATGTTGCGCAAGTGTGTCCTCACTGGCTCTGGCTTCTCACCAGGAGGGGCGTCCTTTTTCTGTTACATTTAATAATCAATATACAACAAAAGAATATCAGTAATTTGCAGCATACAACAGCATAAGCTTCAAAAGTCCTAAGGCCAATACATAAGGACAACAAACAAACAATGACAAACTTGAACATTAGCTATATGATGCTCCTTCCAGTATTCACTAGCTATCAAAAAGAAAATCCTCCTAAACAGACACATGATGCATGGAATACAAAACCTTTATCTTCATATTTGATGATTTCCCATTATGATTAGAGACAACAAGCACGTGTTTCATTAAAAAATAGACTTAGACATCCAAAACAACCAGGAACATAGAATAGTTTTACATCCTTACCAAATCGTGCTTCTATAAATCCTATAGCAACAACAATACTGGACTAGCCTATAATTTGCCACGAGAAATCCTATGAGGATGTCCTTGACACACTCCAGATTTCACTATGCTAATCTATCCAGCTAAGAAAAACCAAAAAATAGCCTCAGAGATCCTTATGAAGGAGGCTCTGCATTCAACCACATAAAATCTAGACACCACATGCAAACACAAACTAAGTTTAAGCAAGTTAAGTGAAATTTGTGGTCCGAACGACATTGGGTATATGAAAGTTTTTCTAGCCTAATTAGTTGGAGCTTCACAGATATCATTCCACCACAACACACTGGCAATCATACATTGAGCTTTGAGAATTACAAAACAAAAAGATAAACTACATAAAGATGACTAAATATCAAATGAAAGATTATATATCAACAATTTAACAAAGTTAGGCAGGTCAAAGCTAAAGACAACGAAGCCAAAAAACTGGAGTGGTGAATGTAACCAGGCAAACACTACTGTCATGATCAACCTAGCTTAACCAAGGAAAGTGCACAACAATTGAGATTTTTACCAAGACCAAATAGAGAAAGCCATTCAATAATTCTAAAAAAGAAAACCATTTGATAAATACAGTTAAATACCAAGGCATACCCAGACTTCCAGAACCCAAACACAACTCTCAGCAATAAAGAACCTCTTTCATTTTACAAGTCTAAAGAAATAGTTTGCAATCCTGAGATTCTAACATTAATTGCATTTGCTCTACTTCCATTTGAGAGCGTCTATACTAAAACAGTAGGACATAGCTTGTTGCAGAACTCTTATGATTTCCAGAGCAAGATTAGAATATGACCCAAGAATAATTGTAATATAGTCAAATTCCTAAGCTTCAGTTTCAAAAAAACAGTAGCTATATGTCACTTTGTTTCCACAAACATACCATCTAAGCCAACAACAACAAAAAGCAGAGCTCATCATTATTATCACCATCATCATCAACAACAACAGAATAACAGTATTTGCGAAAGATTGATTCAAGACGGTCATACCGCTTTACGGAGCTTCTTGATAAGAGCCATGGGCTTCCTCTTCAGACCCCTCTGAAACCTGCAAAGAAAGAAGCCGGTCACAATCACACAAGTTTATGCGCTAAGTAGAAATTTTCATATAAGACAAACTATCAACTAGCAGCCTGGGTTTAGAATTGTTTTTTAACTTGCCTCCTGCGTGCACGGGCAGGGAAAAGCTGGACGAGGTCTTCAGTAGACATGTCAAGAAGCGCATCAAGGTCGACACCACGGTAGCTAAACTTCCTGAATGTCCTCTTCCTTGGCTGTCCTGCTGCCGCCACATCAGCATCATCCGCCTGCACTACCATAACATAGATTTTAAGGGTCTTAAAAATCCTTATTGTTTAACTGAACTAATTTTAGTATCCTAACATTTAACAACAAAACATGAAGACCTCTAGATTCCATATCCAGATTCATCTTGGCTACCACAACCGAAGATATAGCACAATGCAACTCCTTCGATTAATTAATTCAAGTTATTCTAAGAACTGCGGGAAAGCAATAAGAAGATGCAAACCAGTGGGTAACAATTTATAATCTACGAGCACGATGGTCATTAATAGTACCGACTCACTCCTTAATCTAGTTTAAAATTTTGCCATATCCTTTAATAATTCAATCCAATTAAAGACAGCTTCGATGCATTTGGTAAACAAAATGAAGCACCGTTTTAGAACTACGACTAAACTAAGCTACAAAAATGAGAAAAATTTTCGGAATGCCAACAAAATCACATTCAGAATAAAATTTAACTTGAATCCCGAAAATAAAGATCAACTACATCTAACTTCTTTTAAACATTAAGAGGAAATAAAAAACCAAAACTCAGGAGATCGAATGTTAAACTAGATTGAAAAAGGTGAAATTTCAAAGGAAATTCAACCATCTGTACAGAGAAGAAGAGAGAGAGAGAGAGAGAGCGGGTTTCGCACCATGGTTTTCTAGCGAGTGTTCCTTCCTGCTCGTCTGAAAAGAAACGAATCAGAATGAAGGCGGCGGGTTTAGGGTTTTCGAGAGGCAAAAGGGATTTGTTTACTTCTGGTTTATGGAATTATTATTACATACAATTGAGAAGAGGTGACTCAGACTTATCGGGTTCTAACGGATCGAATGGGATGCGATCCATAGAACCCGATAAGCAAAATCAGGTGATCCTTATCCGTTCCACAATCTTTTTCTTTGCCTTTTTTCTTTTAAAAAAAAAAAAGAAGTTAACTTGAAATTTAATATGTACAATTCATGTACTTTTACATTACAGATAATGAATGATTTTGATCTTAAATCTAAGGATGCATTTGGTATTGACTTTGAACTTGTGATTCGAAGATTTTTTTATGTTTTTTCAACTTAGTGTTTGCTAAACATTTTCCAAATCAATTCATTTTCTTCGTGTTGCGAGGGATACTTCAGCGACAAATGCATTGGTAATACACAAAACCGGCGGATAACAAAAAGTAACCCCTGAAATAAAATGAAACAATAAGTTAACTGCTAGTAAGTCCTTCAACACAATCCTATAGTTTGAGATCCTCCTACTAATCCATCAAATATATGGTGATAATTATAGATATAAAATTAGGTCGGACCGAACAGGTCGGTCCGCGGTTCGGCTAGTTAGCTCGAATATTAGTCTGTTCGGTCCGATAAATAGTGGCAGGATTGGACTGATCCGGTCCGATCCTACAGACAGTATTGGGCCGACTTCGTCAGTCCATCCATCTGCATACTGTTGATATTGACTGAATAACATTGACAGATCAATATTGACAGTTGAACTGATTAATTTTTAATAAAAATATTTTTTAATAATAAAAAATAAATTTTAATAATAAACAATTTTTGATATTTATTTTTTATTTTAAAAATAAAATTTAAAATTTATTTTATTAAAATAAAAAAATAAATCGGATAAACAGACCGGTCTATAAAAATAGAATCGAACTTGGTTGACCCAACCCGGTCTATTCACTTGGCACAGACCAGCCCGATCCGCTAATATTTGCACCTAAAGTGGTAATCAAATGCCCAAATTTCATAATTACAAAAGGACATAAAAAATTTATTTATAATATTTAAACAGTTTTATATATCTATTACAAATCTATTATTAGAAGTACAAAATAAAATAATAATAATAATAATAATAATAATAATAGTAGGAAGATTATGAGGGCTTGTTTTATTTCTACGGTCAAAGATTATTCTTTTACTATTTTTGCAAATCTGTTTTTAATTTCAAATTTTTGAATAAATTTATCCTCCTTTATTTAATTTATGGTGTCATTTTTTCACATCAAAAAGTCACTTTTTTTCATCATAAACTAGCTGTCAAAACTTTTCCTTTTCATTTTACCATTAAAATCATTACAATAAAAGTGTTGGATATAAAAATATTCCTTTCAAGTCTTTTACTTCAAACGAACTATCACTTTATTATTCTCTTCTCTCCTTTGCGCAAGCTCTTCTTTCCTGCTAGTGGTCGTGGGATCCCACATCCAAGGGATTATTTTAATTCAGCTTATCAAAAAATAATTTTTAATTTTTTAATATATTTTATAAATATTTAAAAATTTTATTTAAAAATTTAAAAATTTAAAAAATATAAAAAAATTTTACATAATAAAATATTTTTATTATATATTTTTATTATTTTAAAAAAAAATAAAATTATTTTTTATTTCAAAAAAATTCTACTTTAAAAAGACTCCCAAATTTCCCTCGTCACAATCTCCTTCTCTTCTGCTATTACCATGCTCATTCAAGCGTCAGAAGAAAAACCAAACTACAGGCGTGTTTTTAGAATATTTCAATTTTGTCAATGTAATTTTTACCCGTATAACAATCACGCTGAGCCACCACGCTGCGTTCCTCACGCTTCTGATCACAATGACAAACTCCAAGCTGGTTGTATCACTCTCTGTGTTGTCGTCTCTCACGGTTTAGCTGTTGTCGATAATGTATATGTTTTCAATATAAATAACTTAGCCACTTCTCTCTTTGATAATTTTTATTATTGTTCTATATTCGCAAAATCTGGCCCTCTCTCTTCCTATTTTTCAAATTTTATCTTCAAAATCAACCAAGTTCTTTGTTGTAGCATTTACTTATGCGGTGCTTGCTTTTGTATTTGCTTGAGCTCGAGCGCAGTCAAAGATTTTTTGTTCGATTAGAGTTTTGTTATTCTCCTTCTTCTTCTAGATCGATTGGTTGTAATGTATATATATTATATAATAAAGATTGTAATATTGTTACAATTATGTAATTTAAATTTGTAAGGTCTATAGTTGTGGAATGAATATTGCAATTTATATTATTTTATATAGTTGTGAAATATAAATCTAATGCATATATATTGTGTAAAGTAGTTGTGTAATGTAATATATATTTATTATCGTGTATTATAAATATTGTATTACCTATTTGTAAATATATATTGGGTATATTGAAATGTACTAAATTATATAAATATGATTGTTGAATTGGATATGTTGGAATGGTTGAATAATGTATACTTATTTAATTTTCTAAGAGTAATTTATAATTATTACTAAATTAATATTTTAAAAAATAAATTAAACTTACTTTTTATTTTTTATTTTTAAATATAAAATAATATAAAAGATAAAAAGATAACTTTCAGCTTATTTTCAACTAAAAAAAAAATAAAAAACTGAACTCACTTCTAACGGACTACTTTTACTTAACTCACTTTACAGTTACTTCCGAGGAAATCACTTATCATCACATCCTACAAATTCACATACAATATATGTATAATATATGTTCTTGACCAATAAATTTGTCGGTACCTTCTTATGAACATCTTCTGCAGTGCTATGTACTCTCATCTGCTTGCTGCTCTTGGCCATCTCATCTAACCATTGCTGAACTCTGCTGCATGTCATAAGTAGAAGTCCACTCCTACATATCACTTCAAATTATACTACACAAGATCAGATTTGGTAAGTTTTGATCAAACTAATTCAATGGCCAATGGAAGCGCATCGTCGACTACATGTATACATATACATTACACTCCAATTAGCCACACTTGAACAAGAATTTGATGCAATCTACTACTTAATCCACAAATATTTGCCTACAATTTTAATCATGCGTATAGGTTCTCCCTCCTCTAATTATGTTCTAGAAAACTCAATTGTGAGTTATCTATCTTAGTACTAAGTATAGAAAGCAAAGGATAATATCATGCATTCTTCTTACCTGAGGCAACAATCTATCCGTACTACAACAGGAATCATGGAGCTAACTAGCAAGAAAGAAATTTTGAATAGTTCATTATTGTAGTGTTTTTTCAGAATGCTATTAGCAACGTTGCAAAAAGTCTTCGAGTGTTGGTGTTTGTTTGTACACCAAACTGCTGCTTCATTTTCATTTATCTACCACTACTAAGTACTTCACAAGTCTTAAGTTGCAACACTTTCTTTCCTAACCTTCATGAAACTGTATCTAGAAGTTGTTATTATGTAGTTGAAAGTAAGTAAAGAATGTTTTTTGGGAGTGTGTTCTTTTTTTGGTATATATAATGACATGTTCTTCACTAGCACAGAAACACTAGTAACTTCTATCTTTTTCCCCTTTTCTTGGACTCTTCTTCATGGCTCTTTCCTTGAAAATTAAACACTTCTGCTTCATTCTAGCTTTTCTCATTATTGCTTCTTCGTATTGCAAAGGTACATATGTTACCATATAACTAACATTCTTCCCTTCTTTTATTTACAATAACAATTCTTGCAGCATCGATCATTTCTTACTCTTATGTGTATATATAAAATCTTGCAGCTCAAGATCCGATTCAAATTATTGCCACGGCGGCGCTTTGTTTTGATAACAGATCGGTGAGCAACATTAATATTCCAGCTCTCTATGTAAACCTTGATCAGTATGTATATGCATTGTTATATATATGAGAAAGGATTTTTTTTGACAGGTAATTAGTAGCTGCTTACAGTCATTGCAGCCAAACAAGACGGCAATAGTAAGCAATGTAGGACACCTGAACAACTCCACAGCAAATAATAATTCTAGTACAACAGGCTTCTGCAATGGTCCTTGTTTCGGAGAGGTGATGCTAATGCTCAACTGCATCGAAGGGATTTTGGTCAATTTCCAGTTCTACAGCCCTGGTATGATGCAAGGGGTTGCTTCTATTTTCGGTATGGCTTGCGGAGGCAACACAACTCATGCTAATATCACATCATCATCCGCACAAAGAAGTAAGCAATGTGCATATATAAGCAATTTGCTTTTACTATTGCAATACTAGATAGACATGAATGAACTGCGTTCTGTTGTTTTTCTAAAGGCCGTAGCTTGATCTGTTCATGTTGCAAAATTACAGATGTCGGATTAAGTACTTACGGAAGCGGTATAGTTTACGCGCCTAATCATGGGAACCAGAATCTTGTTGATCAAGGGGTTTTATGGTTGCTGGTGCTTGCTGCTTCTTCACTGCTGCTCTGAGCGCAATCTGCAAGTAAATCGGAATGAAGGATTAGTCAGTGACTATATATGTAGAGTTCGCAGTTGCATCCAACTACTAAATCCCAGCTCAGTTAACACTTAAAGAGATTCTGCATGAATTTAGCTAGTGCTATTTTCTTGCCTGGACTCTTAATTTTATAGTTCTTCTTAATTTAGCTAGTGCTACTCAGGAGATGTAGTTCTATATATGGGGCTTTCTTTCTTCATGAGAAGTTGAGCACACTTTATGTATGTGTAGTTGTTTTTGTATGCGATCTATTAACATTTTTGCCCATTATATCATATAAGAATATGAAATCAATTATTGTAAATATGTCATGCTTGATTTGTTGTATATAGTAATCCAGTATATATACGCAAGAACTACATGACAGCTGTGGCCGGACAGAAAAGGAAAAAAAAATAATGCCCTTAAACAACTTCCAATTTAATAGATTTAATGTTCCATTAAAGTTGTATGCAAGTTAATATCCTACACTAACGATTATGATTGATCTGAGCACCATAATAGAAATAAAATAATAATTTACAAAATAGTTCTAGTTTTTTTTTTTTTTTTTTTTTGAGTGCGAATTATTACTTTAGTGGGTAAAAAATTCAATATTTTTTGTTCCTCTCTTGCAAATTATACATGAATAACAAATAGGCTGTGTTGCAGTTTACACTAGTTGCTTGTATCAGTGATGCAGGGGGAAAAAATAGTTTGCAGCACCTGCTAGAACAAAACCCACCATTATAACAACTAAAAGATTCAAAAGTCACAGAAATTTGACACAATTTTTTTTCCTAACTTCGCCTTCCCCCAGCTACAACACTCTAAACAAGAAGCTTAATTCAAATTTTACAATGTTTGATGGTAAAATTTTGAACTTTGTTTCAACCATTTGCATCTATATATATCGTTTATAAGTGTTTAAGTGGAGTTAGCATATTCTTGATATTCCAGTCTTGTCAAACTAATGATGTCTCAACGATGAATTTTAGTTACTAAGCATATGGAAAAACAAGTTTCTCATAGTTTATTGTATGCATAAAGTCTTCCATCTTGTTATGGTCTTCTAAGTAGTTGAGATAGCCACCAGAAAGTTCCAAAACAAGAAGTAAACAAGCGCATTTTCTAAGCTTTCAAAACCAACTCCTCATAAATATTTCACAAATTTTCTAGTTTAAGAATAAAGAACAAGTGACAATTACAGAACCAAATCAGTTGCCTCGTTGAGGCTACAGAAATAAAGGGCATGTTTACATCCGCCTAAGTAAGGTTTTAAGAAGTGAGTTCATGTGAAGTAAGTTATTCAGAAGTGTGAATTTGTGAGAATAAATGTATGACATAGAAAGTCACTTCAAGTCATCCGGAATTGCTTTTTTGGAGGGAGAAAGTGATTTCAGTGGTGAACTAACATGCCCAAAATATGTCAAAAGAACGCTGAAAGTTTGATAGAGTGTAGTTGGTTAGGCAAGCAACTAATGAAAATGGATAAGTTTTAATTTTTAAAGTGAACTTTATAAAATCTATATATCGCTGTCATTTCCTTCATCTCTCTCCGATTGATAATTTCATCACAAGAGTAATTTTCATGGCTTCTCTCTTTGCACTACAGCTTCGGCTTCTTACCATTGCTCTTCTTTGTTTGCCATTTTGCTTCTCTTTCGATGAATCTGCACAACAGGGAGAAGCAGGTGTCGGAGGACAAACAGGTTTTGCATGTTAAAACTTAATTTATTTAATTTAGTAATGCGCATAGTTTTCTTTTCATTCTGTAAAAGAAAATTTTCATATGATTTTGATCTTTTTTTTGTATGCTAAATTGAATACATTTGATATGCCATGATGAGTGTACAGAAGCAGATCCTGCAGACATTATCGCCAGAGCACTACTTTGTTTCAATGACCAATATGTAAGTCTTAAAACATTTCGAAACTACGTTTAATTTCACAAATAATGCAATGCGAACACAATCATCATCTACTTATGTTTAAACTTTTCATGCATGAAACCCCATGAAGGTATACAGCAGCTGCCAACAATCGTACAGACTGAACGCACAAGGAAACATCAACGTACCTCCGCATGAAGTTGATCAGTACTGCAGCGGGCCGTGCCTAGTAGAGACCAAGCTCGTGCTCGACTGCATCAACAACATACTCTACAATTTCAAATTCTACAATGGTGCCTCAGTTGAAGATGTTAAATATACTCTGAGCTCTGGGTGCAGCGCCGGCAGCAATAGAGGTACGTTTGAGTCTCATACCTGTACACGTCCATTGATTTCCTTATACTACAAAAGCTTCAGCTTCGCAATCTCAGCTTTTACATTGAAAAACAGTAACACAAACATTTTGTGACCTGATTTCTTCTGGGTTGCTCAGGTAACTTCAATGTGCAGCAGCGACTGGGGGAGGGCGGGGAAGGAGATAACTACTACTACGGTGATGCAAGCAAATTAGCCCATTCGATGAACGTATTAACATTAAGCCCCGTTTTAGCTGCTTTCATGTTGTACTAGTGATTGATCCATACAGCTAGAAGTAACAAAGCAAAGCTATCTCACTTCCTCCTATATATAATCATGCATATCCAGTTAAGCTTTTTCTGCAAACAACCTCAGACGTAGGCTTATAGTCTTGTTGTCAAGATGGAGTTGAATCACTCCAGCCAGATTTACAAAACTCGGAAATATAATTGCTTATCAAAATCACACTTGCACGTACCGAAACTGAAGTACTCAATACTCCATTTTGCGAGCAGTGTCCGAAACTAAAACTTAGAGGCGATCTGAACTACAGCATTGTCTATTAACCTAAAATCCTTGACTGCATATTCTTGAAGGACAAGTACAACAAATGAGAGCATCATATTATCACATACAACAATCTGTCTCATGATCAAGTCAGAAGATTCACTCTGGCGCCCAATGTTAGATGGGCAAAAAATTATATATATATATATATGAAACTAGAGTCTCCTTGACAAGCAGGAATAGCTCAACTTCTTTTATCAAACTGTCAATATAATAAATTGATCAGAAGGTACAAATCCATCACTTGCAATAACAGCATCATTGCAAGGATAAGAATATAATTGAATGATAGCAAAAACCATAAGGGATACATAATGTAATCTGATAACAAGTCCCCATGTCAATGGGCTAGTTACAACGTAAAATCAGATGCCATCTAGCCTCACAAGTTTCTTGTAAAACATACGGTTGTCCCTTGAAGAACTGGTCTCAACCAGTGCACTCTGCACTATTTCCTGAAAAAGAATTTAGAAGGCTTCAGAAGTTGTGCAACATATTATATATTGCTCTTTAGCACAGTAAAACAACACCAACAACAACCGCGGCTAATTCTACAAATGGGGTTTCTAAGCATAGTATAATAAGGAAAAGAATGAGGTTCTCACTTTGACATCCCTATTCGACAGGAACTTGCCCAAGTTGTGAAAAATGCATCTCAAGTCCTCAACCTGAAGGAAGAATGCAGTCGGATTATATTGGCGGATGTAATACTACAAACGACAACAACAAACTAAGTCTTTATCCCACTTGAGTGGGGTTGGCTACATGAATCCATTTTTTCCATTCCATTGGATGTAATACTCATGATAAACGTCGTCACAAATACTTTACCCTGAGATAGCCAGCTTGGTTGCGGTCAAAGAAACGGAATGCCTGCGGCAGACATGATTTATCAGAAATGCAGAGGTACTAAATTCTCTTCAAATCAGATGAAAACTGCAATTATATACAAACAGTACCTGAAGTAAGTCCTTATTGACAAAAGCATCCTTCGAAGTTTCTCGGTTTTGTTTCTCAGCAGGGTTAATTTCTTTTTCTTCTTTAGCAGTTTCATTGGCAACATTAGGGACTTCAGCACCACTCTTGCCATCCAGTTTTTCATTTTTGGTGTTTTCAGTGGCAGAGACTTTAATTTTCATTTCATTTTTCTTGTTGTCCACCTCAATGCCCTGCAAAAAGAAGAACAATTTCAGAAAATAAGTCCACAATACCCCCATTGACTGACAAGTTGCAAATACAAGCAACTGCAAGGAATGTACAACTTCAGGGTAATCTACATATGCTGTTAAGTTTTCAGACTTAACATTGCACTGCTGAGAAGGAACTTAATATGAAATAATGTTTCATCTCGCAGGTATCACAGGCATAAAAAAATCCCTGAAGATGCGAAGTGTTCAGTTAAAGTGCACTTTCCATTCCTTGCCATAATTTGCTCTAAAAGACCATTAGGATGAATATTCAAAGTGTCTTCTACTAACAAATTAGTCAGTTCTGTAGCAGTCACAATCTTACAATTTACATCAAAACCCTAAAAACTGGTGTAATAAGGAATACACCATCTCAAAAACAAAAACAAGAGTATCCTCTGGTGGATCTTCTACAACCAGCTTCTAGAGCTTGACTTGGTTGTAGTTTCTTCCAACCAAAATTGATTTTGACCCAGCCAAAACAAATCTGAAATGCCTTTTATGCCATAAAGCAATCATGTATGTACATAGACATAGTAGTGTATGTACAAGACACAGTAGGAGTACCGAGCTACTCTTGTCAGTTTAAACAAGCATTAGGCATATCTACAAGCATTCTTTAGAAAGTGAAAAGCAAACCCAGATTAGCAATGCATAGTAGGAGTACCGAGCTACTCTTGTCAGTTTAAACAAGCATTAGGCATATCTACAAACATTCTTTCGGAAGTGAAAAGCAAACCCAGATTAGCCATGCATAAGAAACAGAAAAACATGGTTTTCTTTAAAATCTATTACTGTAAGTTACTAAAATGACTGAGCAATATTTTATTGTTCCACTGTCTTAGGCTTACAGTCCACACCAGCACTTTAAATACCATCTTTTTTCCAACTACCTACAAATGTTTTGCCTACAAAAATACAAACTGGAATTTCACAAGGATGTGCTGCAAAGGTTGCAAGTGCACCAGTTTAAGAAAATGGACAACAGTGCTGTTGTTATATCTTGAAGGGAGATCCTAGTTTGAGATATGGGCGTAACTGTATAACCCAGTCGTATTGATCATCAGGAATGACGCTACTGCAAAACCATGTTAGCCTAGAAGCTATTGAGGTGCAGCACAATTGGTACGAAGGATCTTAGCATTAAATGTTTAAATACTTACAAAGTAGACTACATCATGCACATATTCTTCAAACTTTGAAAGCCCTGTGAAGCTTCTTAATGAACCACAAGTGGCAATAACCAAGGAGAATGAGCTCTAAGGAATGACCTATGAAAATCGATAATCTACTTGTATGACATAAATACTACTAAAGAGGAGCCTTTGACTTGGCCATTATTAATGAAGAAATTCCCAAAGAAAAATTTGATATTTGACAAGCAGGGAAAAAAATTGATTTTAAGGGTCTTATCATTCAACTTAGGCAAAATCAAACACCAGGCTCATGTAAAACCTTCCACATACTGGATTAATGCAAGACATTTGTCCTAACATACCAACAAAAAAAAAAGGGGAAAAAATCAAAGCAGTTACAAGAAATTTCTGAAAGACATGTAATTGCTCATTCAACAGCTATTACTAGTAGGAAGGATACATACAGATTGGCTTCTGTTTAGGGCGTGTTTTAATTACATGAAATTGAGTTTCACAAAAGTGAGGTTTGTGAAAGTGAAGTTCGGTGAGAAGTGGAGTTTAGTGCAAGTACGGATGGTAAGTGAAACACATGTAGTGGAGTTTGGAGTTAAATTTTAATGAAAGTAGAGTTTGGTATGAAAGTGAAAGTGGAGTTTGAAGTGATAACTGAAACACATGAAGTAGCCGAACTCAAAATCTGAAGATAGAAATTAGAGTTCCTTGCAATTGAAACATGCCCTTAAAAATAAGAATACGCACAAGAAAATTGCTAAGATCTGCAGTAGAGTAAGTTAGGATAGTCCCCAAAACATCAACTCAAACAAACGACTAACAGAACAAGAGTATTGAAATTGGTATAATGTCTATTCACTGCTATGTCCCTGGAAACTGAACAATAACCTGATCCAATCTATTAGGTGGTGACAAAGACTACGGAATTAAACCAAACTATATCATGGCATGTGAAATGCAACAAAACTGAGAAATATGAGTAGCATATTTCTATTGAAAAGAGTATCTATTGAAAGAATAAATAAAAGAGTACGGAAGTAAAATTTAAAGACCACATATATTAAGACATTAACCTTAGGGGCATCATCTGGAATGGGCTCATCATTCGCGTCCTCTTCATAGTCAATAATTTCTTCTGGATCTTCTTCTTCCTCCTCCAGTTCCTCTTCCTCCTCCACTTCTTCCATATCATCACCATCATCACAATCTGCCTTGCTTCCCTCCTTACTTTCACCTTCAATTGGGCCATTGCCATCTTCATCCATTTTCACAATATCATTTAGCTTTGAGTTCTGCTCTTCAAGATTACAAGCCTCAGAGGTGCCATCAACCTTCAGGCGCTTCTCTGATGACTTATCCTTTTCAATTCCCTTCTCACCATTTGCCTCCCTTTGCCGCTTCTTTTGAAGTTTTTGCAAGAGAAACCTCTTGTGAAGTTTCTAGACACCAAGACATAAAAAATAATTACATAAATTGAAAATCAAATGAATACATTATCAGAGCACCAACCTGAATCGAATTAGTATTTGCAGTACAAACTACATACATAGGAAAACAATAGTGAAATATACCTCAAGATATGCCAAAATGCGACAGCCCATTTCGTACTGCAGCATTTCATAAAATGACTCTGCAAATAGTGAAAGCTGAAAAATAGAAAAGGAGGTTAAGACCAAAACGAGAAGATCATGCGACTTGCAAATGCATTTTGATGATTATTTTAAATATAGCAACAAAGGTGAGAGTCATGTAAGAGTTGGTGGTCAGCAAAAGAGCCCTTACAGATCATCCAATTTTTTGACTTACAACAAAAAGACAGAAGACTAAAAGTGAGAGGCAGACAGGACAAGAAAAGAAGGAACGTGGTAGAGCAAAGAATGGCTGAAGACAGATGTGTATCATGTATCTCCACTTGTCAGGAAAGGGGACAAGTACGTGAAATTGCAAAGATAGCTCTGGAAAGTCTCTTGTCTCAAGGTGAAACTGACCATTACAGAGAAACATGCTAAAGATATAATGATAATACAGCAAGCAAAACCTAATATCACATCCAATTTAGGATCACCTATAAATGAAACACCACAACCACAAC
The DNA here is from genome assembly GCA_019914995.1 of Acanthochlamys bracteata. Taxonomy (NCBI): domain Eukaryota; kingdom Viridiplantae; phylum Streptophyta; class Magnoliopsida; order Pandanales; family Velloziaceae; genus Acanthochlamys; species Acanthochlamys bracteata. The sequence goes on from CM034133.1 coordinate 4,551,109, forward strand.
TTATACTAGCCAGAAGAGGACAACGGAGCAACCATGAGTAACCAGAATATTGAAATACACAAGAATCACAAAATCAAACCTTATAGTAAGATCGAGGAATAACCTAAAGCACCTCAATCTTAGCAAAAGAAGATGATGGCACAGTAACTTCATTATAGATTTAAGCCAAAGTTCATGGATTAACATCTTCCAGATGTGATGTGATATGATATGATATGATATGATATGATATGATATGATGATATACATACATGTCATGCATGAAAAATAAAAACCTGCAAAATGAAACTTGGTACAATAAGGACTAAAACCTCAAAAGTTGATTCATGAGCATCCTTCTGGGTGTAATCAAGAAGGCCATCCAATGAGAGTGTCAATGTGCGAACCTAAAGGGCAAAATAAGAAAAAAATGGATAAGTTCCATTAGCAATACCTGCAGGTAACCAACTAGACGACCAAAACAAGGTATCAGATGTTCTTTGACATACTTTAGAATACTCGGTAGATTTTGTTCGTAAGAAAAGTCCTGGCTTCTCAGGAGGCTCTTCAGCTTTCGCTTTTACTTTTACTTCCTTGCTTGACTTTGATTTATGCTCGTCCTTCACATCTTTGTTCTTATCCTTTTCATCCTTAACCCTATCCTTCTCATCTTTCTTGACATCACAAACTTTTGACTTTTCAGTCCCCTCACAAACTTTTTGGCTAGTGTTTTCTTCCTTAATGCTCTTGTGGCCAGGCTTGCTCTCCCTTTGACCTTCCTTTCCGTCCTTATTAGTCTTCAGGTCTTCGGTCTTCGTATTTTCAGGTTTGATACCTTCAGTTGGGTGTAGGTCTTTCTTTCCATTTTGATCCTTCATATTATCTCCTTTGCTCTCCTCCTTTAGTGTTACAGAAGCTTCTCCTTCAGTTCTAACCTTAACAGCAGTTATGTCCTCCGCAGTCCTGGTAACCTTCTTCCTGATCACCTTTCTAATAACTTTTTTCTTTCCAGGACTTGTAACAGTTGTTTGGGGAGCACAAGCTTCTTCATTGTCTTTATTATCCTTTGGATCTTCATCTTGCTTTACTTGAATACCATCAGCATGTGAGGTAGAGCCATCGAAAACAATTTCCTTATCTGAGGACTTTGCAGGAGGCACCTTTTTAATAACTTTTTTTCTCACAAAGGTCTTAACATCTGCAGATTCAGATGGATTATTCTGAGACTGTTCACCTGCTAAACCTTTCAGATCCAGATTATCCTGCTGTTTAGGACCTAAGCTCTCAGGAGCCACCTTTTTATCAGAGGCCTTCCCTTTAATCACTTTCTTTACAACTTTCCTCTTTACTACTTTCTGAAGGTTTTCTTCAGGCTCCATTGCTATACCTTCAGTCTTTACAACCTCAGTTTTATCAACTCGTGCAGTTTCCTCTCCATCTTCATTCTCAACTTGCTTATCATCTGTTAAATGTACTTTTCCTTCAGTGACATTTTTGATGGATGGATTCATCTTAGCACGGTCATCATTCTTTACAACAACTTTGTTCTCCAGCGAAACATCTTCCATCTCCATTTTGCTGCGAACAGCTTCACCTTTACTGCCAGCAGATCCAAATTTACCTGCTGAACCATCTTTGGCAGTTTTATCACGACTCCGATCACCTAAAAGCACGACAAGAATCTTTAAACAACCTCATCAAACCTATAATCATGCAAAAACAAGTTCCAAACATTACATCATACCTTCAACAGAGTCGTTTTTGCTAGATTTCTTGAAAAGAGGACCAGGAGAATAGGAAAAGTCAGCAAATTTACCAAATAAAACTTCCAAAGAAAAGTTAATTAATTAACCAAATTATTTTAAAATATAAAATAACATCCAACCATTTCCTGCTTAGAGGCAAGCCATTGACTATGCCATAAGTCGAGTGAAGGAAGACAATGCGATAAGTCTGGGACGTATATCACCGTGATTTCCTTGTGACTAAAGAGTCCATCCATGCCAACTCTATTATAATGTATCTGAAGCAGGAATAAAATAGACATGCTCATCAGCTGCACACTTTAAGAAAAGAGCATGCTAACGACAACAACAATATGATATACCAACACTTGTGTTAGCAAGTTTATAAGGTTAAGCGATATTGATATATTCAAAAAAAAATCTATCAAAATGTTAATATTGCAAACAATACCAAAATTGTCAAATTTTCTTATTGCATTATCGATTAAATCTATTAGGCTGAAACTGCAGTCTAGCGGTATTTACAATCAAAATTAATCATTAGCCGTTAGCTGTAGTTTATTTAATATGAATAAGATGTTGTATCAATTAACATAAACTAATGTGAAGTATTAGCATTTGTACATTACTCAGATACCAATCAGCTTGATTTGACCGACCTATGGACTAGAATAACAATCTTGGTTTCCTGAAGGAGTGTGATCTATTAGTGCATCTTGAAGGACCAAGTGGAACTCAAAATGAAAATAAACCAAAAGCAATAAAGTCCTTAGATTGTACATGATGAATTTTAAGATGCTACAGAATGTACTTTTGAACAATTAATGCCCCTCAACCGTTGTAAAAGAGGATGCATTTTTATTGTTCCTTTGGGAGTATAGTATTTAGAACTCATCGACGTACTCAAGGACAAGCAACTGTTAGCTTTCTCTATGCCTGTGGAGGATTAAAAAAAGGAACTAAAAGAAAATTTAATTCAATATGCTAGGATCTAACTCTAAGGAGTATAGCTATCACAACTGCATCAAAAGCCAACCTGGTTGAGGCAATACTAGGTCCTCGGTTGCACCACTGGTTCACTAGTCAAACCATTGGGACAATAAAATTATAAAATAACTAATAACAGATGCTGAAAATTTGATTTTATTTCTATATATAAATATATGTATATTGGTTTTCAATGGTTACAACAAGAATGAGCTTGTCTATGGTGATCACTATAATTGGTAGGTATCAGATCTGAGGTTCGAGTCTTTCAAATAAATTTTTTTAAGCGAAGAAATTAAGATGCAGAACCAGCTGTGTCCCAGGACATTATCAGGTCACCTAGTTTGGGTAAGACCTGCCGATTCAGCTGGTTTTACCTTGGGCATATGTAGATCCGATCTTTTATGAGAACTGAACCAAAAAGTGTTTAAGTAATAGATTCACAAGTCGAACAACCAATCCAGTCCGGTTCTGATAACTAGGTGAAGGAGTATTCAAACTTATAAAACTTCAAGAAAAAAAGGAGATCCATGTGGAATAAAAGGTAGCAAAAAATTATGAATCAAGGAGTAGAAATTCTTTTCAATAATTAAAAGTTCAGACAAAACAAGAGATTTCCAATACTTAAAGGAACTTCTCCGCATAACATAAATTTAGCAACGGTAATTACTTTAGATTTCAACCTTTCTTCACAATATTCATAAAAAAGAAACATATACAATCAATGAGCATGAAAATTTAATTGTAGATAAAGGGTTCCAAAAATAACAGAATTAGTTTAATCTTGGAATTAGATTTTCAAAATGTCGAGATTTACTATTTCAACATATTCAAGATTCTACTTGCAACTACATAACCAAGAACGAATACAGTAACTAAAGCAATAACAATAATCCAAAAGGAAAATAGGAAGAAAGCGAAATCTACCTCAAGAAAACGATTCCAGTGCATACAAGTTTGTAGATCAATTTGTGTTGAATCTTTAACATGCCTGTAAACATGAAAAGAAGCATGCTTAGCTTAACGTCAAAAATCGTTCACCAAAAGAGAACTTGTGATAACTGAGAAAAATCCTACTAATGAGATCTTGATAATGACATTTCTTGTACCTAAGAGCTGCTTGAATCAGAAAAGAGTCATCAACAGATGGGTCGATTCCATCTACTGCAACATCAAGAGGACCTCCAATTGCCATAAAAGCATGATCCTTTCTAAGAACAGCAAACTTCAGAATATTGTTAAAATGGATTGGTTTGTCACCAGAACCTTTCTCAGAGCAAAGTTCATCGAGTGCATTGTTACTGATTCCACTCATCAGAATCACCTGCAACGGCAAAATGCATTTACCAAAGAGTTGGATCAGCAAGTTTTAACTTCTTATTTCGTTCAAGAATTATAGCTAACAGTACCAACTTTACATTTTTCTGACAACCTTCTAAACATCTTACACAAAATATGGAACTTGGAAGTTTAACAAAATAACATATTCTCACAAAGTGACAAAATATGCACAAATCCTCACCAAAAAGAAGCAACAAAAGAATTATTGGATGTGATTAGAGCTAAATAATTTACCTATAGTAATCTATACAAAATGGTTCAACAGAAAAGGTAGCCATGCCATATTATAGAATTACCTTTGCATTCCACACAATTCTTCCGTGCTGGTAATTTGATGATTCATCGACCTGGCGAGCATTTCCCTTATCCTCAACCTTGCTGTCAGGTTTTATAATGTCATGTTCAAAACTGCTCATGGAAGATAGTAGAGAGTAAGATCTATATAAAATTAAAAAATAAATACATAAAAAGAGATAGTAAAAGGACAAATTACCAGAGAGAGAGAGAGAGAGAGAGAGAGAGAGAGAAGGCAAGAGCTACATGAATTAAGTACCTAACAGGAGTATAAAGTGAAAGATGCAAGCTTTCCTTGGGCCAATTCAGGATGACCTAATTATAGCAAGGTTTAGAAGAAAGAGTTAGTACACTGTTAAAACAACTAAGTTTGCATCCACAAGCCAATAAAAGGAGTAAAAGAAAGATAATACCTTGGAGAAATCAGGTGATATTGATAATTTTGGATATCGCTTGGTCAAAGATAAGTAATCTCTTTCAACTTCCATGAAGCAGTACGGAAGAACCTACAAAAGATGAAATTAAATTCCCATCCGTTAATTTTCCTATCAAAGGACCATTTTGGTCACTTACCACACGAACAAAGGCCAAAAACTAATAAAATACAATCAACATGAAGTAGACATCGCCACATTAAAAGCATCTTCAAAAACTCTGAAAAGGCCTTTATTCTGAATTTTTTAAGCATATAAATTGTTACTAATAACTTGATCAGAACCCTCAAGGAAGACGATGAAGGTAGCCCATGTTAAGGAAGCAGCACCCTTCAAAGGCCCTAATTTTAGGAGGCACCACCAGTTTGTACAAAGGAAGAAGGCCAAAGAATCCTGCTAATCCAACACTAGGAACTAGAAAATCAAATCTTGGTATGAGTTCAAGAAGGCTCCCAAAAAAGCACTTCATTGCTGTAGTTTATCAAAAGGTGGGCGACATTTGAGCTCAACTGCTGGAGATGATTGCCACTTAAGAAAATTGAAGAGGGCAGCAAGATCAAGGAAGATGAAGGAAGATAGGAATCTCCTGAACTTACCACCAATTATAGTTGCAATTGTAAATAACACTAAATCCTATTGATGGTATACCTTGCACATATACTCTCTTCTTTTTTCTTTAACAGGAGATTGCAGCCTTCAGCATAACAGAAGCAGAAGTGTCAGTGCACTGCATATGAAGCAGCAACTAGAATACTATATCTGGGAACAAAAACATCAATGTCAACCTATGCGACGACAAATCACGATGAGGTGAAACCCGGCGACCAGATCCTTCATCTCTAATTGAAGAAGCACGGTGATCTCGAGGTGTTTTTGGTGGAGTTTGTTCCCTCCTCGAAACAGATCTACGCTTCCGTTCTAGCTCTTTCTCCTTGGCTCGACGCTCCAAGAGGCGAAGCCGTTCACGTTCTCGTTCTCTTCCGCGTTCTCGTTCTAGTTCTCGTACCCGTTCTCTTTCACGCTCCCTCTCTCGTTCTCTTTCACGTGCTCGCTCCCGCTCTCGCTCCCTTTCACGTTCCCGATCACGCTCTTCACGAGCCCGACCTTTTTCTCTCTCCCTCAGCAGCTCCCTACGTCGTTCATCATCCCTTATCTCGAGTTCTCTGTGAAAACCACCTCTGTCGTCCTTTTCATCAATCACAGAGATCCCGAGACTTGGGTGACCACGTGACAAGATGCTCCCTTGATAATCAGATCCATACGGTGAACGATGAATACCTTTTCCTGAAACATAATCCCGACCAGGTGGCAAGCTCACACCATAGCCACCTGATTGCCCTGGTGCATACATGAGATCGTCAACGTTTCTCCTTGGAGCTGGCCCTAAAAGAGAAGCTGGATTTTGTCCGGCATATGATGCGCTACCAAGAATGGATAAGCGAGGTTCAGGATCTATTCTACCACTGTAGCTGCTATACTCCTGAAGTCCAGAAGATGTCCTTGCTGCAAGATAGTCACTTTGTCTGCCAGAAATGTATATCCTACTCAGTGCAAACAAGGACAAAGGGAACTAACAACTTAACCGCAGAAGAACAATTAGCAAAGCACAAAGCACTGGCAAAACAATTTACAAAAATAAAGTAAATACTACCTTGTCATTGATAAAGAAAAGTTTGAATGTAGAGAACGAACAGCACAACAAGCAAAGTTGACAAAACCTAGGCATAACATAATAGCACAACCCCAAACTTCTGAAACATACCATTCAAAGAAACCAGGAATTAATTAACAAGTGTATTCTAAGCAATTCAACAATGTATGCACTGGTATCAGACCAAGCATGGGAGAAGAAGGCACCTGACTTCTAATCCTGCCTGTAAGAGGTGAGCTTTCGGCACATGCTGCTGGTGAAGTAATGAAGCCTGAATAGATGTTTTGAAAAAACAAATTGGTAATGAAAATAAAATATACTACATACTTCTAGGTATATGTAGAAAACTTTGGATCAATAAGTGTGTACCTGGTCCATGTGATCTTGCATCTCCGACTGAGAAACAAAATGGTACAATTGCAAATCAAATAACACAAAAGATTAGAAGCCGAAATCTAGCACATGACAGTTCATTCCACCCTCCCACTCTTTTGAGTACATGAAAATACCTATATCCCAACAACCAATAGAAAAAGGAAGAGGGGAAAAAAATACCCCTAAAGAAATAAGAGAACAAGCAACCATACCTTGTGTTGGTATCCAAGAGAAAGATGATCAGAGGCATAGTTCCTGCCGTCAATGTCAATGGATGCATAACTAGCAGACTTCCCTGCCAAAAAGGAATCCATTTTCTGGCCATAGCCAAGATTTGTTGCCGAAGGATAGTCCTCATTTATCAAACCTATATTGGAACCTAAAGACCCTGCTGAAAGCTTAGATTGCTCTGACAAACCAAAACCATAACTTGTATGACCTTGTAAGCCAGACGAACTTGCTCCCTTATTGCTTACCCCGCCCTATAGCAGAATAATATATAACACCTTAAGAGAACGAGCTAAAAGAAACGACCAGTTTTTCATGCTTAAGAGAACACAACTATTTAAAATACACTTGGTTATTGTCCAAGAAGAAAGACAACAAAGTAAAAGGACAATCACACAGATTTACTAATGAATAGTATATGACAAACACTCATGATGGCGGAAACCCTCCTACATTTCTTTGTCTTCAGGACAACCATAACCCATAAAAATATTATGATCAAAACACCATTAGTCAACATTAGTTTCCAAAAAACTCAAATTTAAAGTACCCAAATAAAAATTTTAAATTTTAAAAAAATCAATTTAAAAAAATAATAATAAATGCATTGGTCTTACTGTTTTGATATGAAGTAAATGGTTATAGCCTAACTTTTGAAGTAAATGGTTATATGAGAAATAATTATACTACAAGTAAGCATCACCAAAATCAGGCTCAGTGATATTATACCATGGTATTTAAAATACAATGGTATTAGTTCAAATACCAAGGTATTAGGTTAACAATGCACCTAGGAAACAGGCTTAGAAGAAGATTAACACAAAATTGTGGTAAGATTGAGGTTAAGTTGATTCAAAAGGCAACATATCAAAGCTGTAAAGTTTCAAAACTATGGAGGAAGTATATGGATATAAGTAAATCTAATAGATACGGAACTACCATTACTGTATATTTACATAAGTCCTAAAATAATGACGCTTAACATGATTAAAGTCGGATATATATCCACATAGCCATACGAACAACTACTTCTAGTTTTGAAAAGACATAAATGAGTTATAAACAAAAAATCACAGCCTTGTTGTGTCTATTGCTACTTTACACCAATAAATAGGTCAGTTTATAAAAGTCAGAAATCGAACAGTTTTTAGTTTCGAGTGATTTGTCAATTTTTTTTTAAAAAAAAACCACTCCATACCAGAATAAACACAAAACACTAGAATCTTTTAACCATCCCAGGCAAATTTCTATCTTTATTCCATACACAGAGCTTTTAACGATTTTACGAGTCCTACAGACAATGAGAAATGAGATGCATCTACTTTTGAAAAGGAAATACAAATTTCTCATATACTAGCATGCATGATACATCAGAATCAGCAAAAAGCTTGTAGAATGCCATTATCACCCACAAGACGATCTGAAACCATCAAATTTCACTACAAGAGAACACAAAGATTGACAAATAACAGCCTTTTAATAAGCAGAAGTAACAACGTTGTTTCTAAGTAATGGTTACATAAATCAAAATCTGAATAAGCCGCAAATCACTCAACTTATGGTGTCTAATGTGAATTGAAGAATTAGTGAACATAAGCACATGCAAAAAAATGGTTCTTTTTTTTCAACAACCAAGATGAAATTGAGGTGCAAAAGTCCTGACCTGCTGAGCAGAAGCCACAGCAGATGACCCATAAACAGAAGCATATGACCCCCCATATTGTGGTGCTTGGGAAGAGTAAGCTCTATATCCACTATTATTGACTTCTTGATCAGCACCAGGCAAAGAAGACTGACCAATAGAGGATCCAGAATATCCTGCCCCATGCTGCAGCAAAGCAAGTTCTATAAGTAAAACAAACAGACCAGTTAAGTTTCTAACAGTGACAAGCGACTACAATAGTGCTTTAGTGCTGCTTATACAAGAACTTTAAAGGAAGATTGAGCATGATGTCCTTACAATTTGCCCATATCCCTGTTGTCCTTTGTATGACTGTTGCCCATATGCATTGCCACCTTTCGTTGGATACATCTTGCTGTATCCAGTGAATGTTTCCTGCGTACCCAATAAATTAGTTAGAGACAAAAATATAAATTGCATTGAGACCTAAAGAAGTGTGCTTATCATTAAATCTGATGTATAAGAAAAAGGCCAAGATAATATTCAGCATCACTTGTGGATACATGCACCTTTCTCCTCCAATTCCATTTTATAGGGACAACCTTTAGATGAAAGTTCAGAAGTAAAGGTAACTGCCAAAAGCAGAATATAGAACGTAAATAACAAAGGCAAAGCAAATTAGCTTTCTGTCCAATGTTACTGATTCAGATGAGAAGTACCCCATGTTTCAAAAGATTACTAGATAGGGAACAGATCATATTACCAAAAGCAAACTAAGAATATGCCAATGTCTTAACAAACACCTAACATGAAACTGTTTCCAGACTTCTTTTGGAGAATTACTTTCAGGACATTGTGAAATTCACAATTACAAATAGAATCTACATGAATTGTGCACTTGAATGATGGACACAATTGCATAACGTACAAACACACACACACACACACACACACACACACATGATATTATGAACAACAATATGTTAAAGATAAAGCATATCCTCTGGGTTGTCCTCCTTTTGATTTCTAGGCTTTAACGAACCGAAACTACAAAGATACCTTTGGGCATTCCAAGATTCCAACTAGACAGATGCCGAGCAAAAGTTTGGCCACAGGGGACATGCCCAATAGTAAGGCCTTTAATTATTTTGCTCTAAAAGCAGGAGAATGAACAGGTGTGTAACTTCTCAGTTTTGTCATAGTCCAATATAAAATGCTCTCTAATAGTAAAAGATTTAAAGGATGCTTAGGTCTTGAAATACAAAAGCAGGATAAGTTGAAACAAGTTAATCAAATAAGTTCTAGCAAGGTACTCTTCTCGTTGCATGCACTTCAAAGGTAGATAGCTTTATGGGATTTTATCACCACTGAAAACACTTGAAAATAACAAACTTTCTTTACCCGTATCATATATTTGTAGATACAGTTGTCTACCTAAATTCTATAAACATATTACTGATTAACAAGCACATATATAAAAGACATCAAATTTGACGTTCAAAAATCCTGACCGGAAATTACCTACTACACTCTTAGGTTACATGCAATAAGTATGCTGTCAATTTTGAATGTGGATAACCACTAATAATCCAATCTATAAGCACCTACCATTTTGGAATCCTCTATAAGTTTTCATAGAAAATGACAAAAGCAAAAAAGAAAGATAAAATGGCAGCTTGCATCCAACTGTTTGCATTGTACTTAAAAGACAAAATCAAAATCTGGGGCTTACAATTTTATATAAACACAGAATAAGTGTCATTAAAAACAAAATGCTAATTACAAAACCTAAGTACTGCCACGGTTGATTACAAGCGTGGAGAGAATTCAGAAAAAAAAATGAGACGGGACAAAGCGCAGTAGTGAAAATGCAAATTCGATTCAATTTGGGATCAATAGTAAGATAAAATTGATTAGATTATATTAGATTTGAATTAGGTTGAAAGAAATTTTCTACGCGTACTTTTACGAGATTCCTTAGAGTTCGAAAAAATAAAAACAAAAAGAAACTCGATTACGCTCCGGAAACCATCTGGAACGAAAATTAAACAGAAGAGGAAAAAAAAAAGAAAAACTAATCAACGGGAAAGCGAAACAATCAAGCTCATGAAAATCAACAAGAAGAATAAGAGAGTGAAGAGATCTACAGAGGTTAACTCGTGATGAATGTAAACATGGAAACAAGAAGAATCAATTCAACAACAAGAACAAGAAGAACGGAAACACTCACCTTGTTGTGAAAAAGAAGCTCGACGATGAGCTCTGCCCTCGTCTTGTGCGCTCGCTGATATGATGATATGATGATTTTAGGGCTGCTTGCCGCTTTGGTTTTGTTTTTAATAATGTTTTACAAAAAGAACCCCTGCGCTTCCTAAAATTACTTTTAAAACTGAGAAATTACAAATTAAAAATAAAAATTGTAAGCATGATTTATTTTTCCAAACTAATAACTATGAATAGTTGATAGTGATTAATAGTTAATAATTGCGTTACATGAAAGTAGATTTTCTGTTCAGTTTGTTAAAATATTTTTATAATTTTTTTTATGTACGACCTGTTTTCATATCTCTAAAGCACTTTCTAAATTGAAGTTATGAGTCTTTCGATTTTAAAAAAATTTTCTTTTGACAAGAACTCTTCTCTCCGAAAGCAAATCTCCACAAATATCTTTCCAATTTCAATCACTTTCGCAAGGAATCAAACACAGAAAAACATTTTGTTCATTAAAAAAGATAATTTTAACGGACGGCATACTACTAGAGAAACGTTTAGAAATATTTTTGAAATATTTTTTTTAAATAAAATATATTTTTATTTTGTTTTTTATTTAAAAATAATAAAAATAGGTAATAATAAAATATTATAATATAAACTTTTTAATTTTTTATACTTTTAAAATTTAAATAAATTTTATAAATTTATAAAATATTTTATTAAAAAATATAAATTAAAAAATAATATCAAACACCTCCAAAAGCTTCATAGCCATTTTGAAGAGAAACAGCAAACTTCGAGCAACATGAAAAAGAAAAAAGATGGTACAAAGATAATCAAACAACTTAGGTGCCGTTTTGGATAGACTTATTTCAACTTATAAGTTGAAATAAGTTGAAAATAGTAAAACAAAGAGTGTTTGGATGAATAATTTATAAGTTATTTTTTTAACTTATAAGTCACAAAAATAAAAGTTACGTTGAGTAATTTTTTCAAAACTTTTTTGTCTGTTTGGAAAAAAATAACATTATTAACCCTATTAAGTTAACATAATTATATATATATATCATTATTATAAAAGATATTTTAGTCTTTGCTAAACATCTTATTCAACTTTTTTTTAAAAAAAGTAAAATTTATCCAAACACATACCTCCTTTTTTAAAAAAAGTTTTCAGCTATTTTTTTTTTTTAAAAAGTCAAAAAAATAACTTTTGTCATAAAAGTTAAAACTTTTAAATTTAGCCAAACGACCGCTTAACCAAATATAAATTTGAGGTCGCAATTAAGAAGAATTTGGAAGCTTTTTTTTTTCAACTTTTTATTTTATTTTTTTAATAAAATTTTTTAAATATTTTAAAAGTTTTTAAAATAATTTTAGTAGTACAAAAAAATTATACGTTATAAAATTTTACTATTAATTATTATTATTATTTTTTTAAAATAAAATATTAAAACTTATTTTTAAAAATTTTTAAATTATTTTTTTTAAAGAAAACTCTTTCTCAATAGCATTCCGAAATATCCTCGTAACGTTGCTACTTTTCTTATCGGTCTTATTCTCCAATTTTAGAAAGTATTTTAATTATATAAAAAATTTCATTGAAACAAAATTATAACATAATGTTCAATAAAAATAAATTTTAATTATACAAAGTTTAACGTAATAATCGAAATAATATTTAAAATTAAATTTAAAAAAAACATTAAATTTAGTGTAGAAATAAAATAAAATTAAGTGATAATTAAATAAATTAAATGACTGAACAGTAAAATTGAGCTGACTTGCACTTGACACGTGTTCTTTACAGGGTTCTTTCCGTATTCGTCGATGAAAGAGGTGACAAGTATTTTCTGCAGTGCGCTTAAATTCCACACATATGGAAGAAGAGGTCGCTTCGCTGTGGCTTCTCAACAGCGGAGTGGTCTAGAGATTTTTGTGCAAAAGAATTTTTATCACAAAAAACTGGTTGAATTTTGTTGGAAAGATTTTTAACATCAAAGGCGTCAATGAAATTTTTATGAATTTCTGATGTTTTTGATCGTCAATGAAATTAAATTTTCATGAATTCCATTTTAAAATATAGAAAGTCAGACATTTGAAAATTTCTCCACATGGGAACTCAATCCATAGAGAAAACAACATTTGTCAACTTCTCTATTACAACCACTAATTCGTTCAACCATATGCAGTTTGTTAATTGTTTTTTTCCCAGCACGCAAATGCATGACTCCATGTTCTCATGAAATCCTGCTAAATTTTTTCTTCTAAAGCTTTAACGAAATTAATTGCATATCCCTACCCTGTTCCCTTCTCCACCATAGACGTGTATGAAACATCTCTCAAACTAACTACAACAAGTCGGCAGTTATTGGCATTGTACTATAAAACTTGTCTACACAAAATTATTGTTTTCTACACGAACACGATTTAGTTTCCACGAAAGTTTACTCAAACAAACGTTCATTCATTCTGTCCTCCCTTTTATTTTTCTTGATCATGTGATTGTACACCCTTAGCAATTTCTCTCCTTTCCCACCTTCTTTAAAATTGTATTATAAATACGGTACTTGCGCATGAAAATATTCCAAATGCATCTATACAAAAAAGTCATACACAGGCAATGGCAGCTTTGTTGATGAATCTCAGCTTGTATGTTGCCATTATTGTCTTGGTGTTTGAGAAATCTGTTATTGCAGAAGCATCGGTTCCGGCGATGTTCGTGTTTGGTGATTCGTTGATGGATCCTGGAAACAATAACAGGCTTGTCACTCTTGCAAAGGCAAATTATTTTCCTAATGGAATAGATTTCCCCGGAGGAGTTGTCACCGGAAGGTTTTGCAATGGTCGCACCGTAGCAGATTATTTAGGTAAGTAATATTGATCTTTTCAGTTTTCGATATCATGAGCAAATGAATTTGAAATTTTTTCATTTGATTTTTATAATGTTTTTGCATGCTTCAGTTCTTTGTGTTTCCATGTAAATCACAACAGCACAAGACTAACGTTGATCAAGAGAAAAAGAGCTAGATTATATATCATTCCAAAAGCAACCTAAATTTAAAGACTCTTACTGTATTTTCTCTGCTCCACATGTACAACCATGAGACGTTAATTTTTGTCCATTAAAGTTTTTGAGAAATTTTTGTTTAACATCTGATCTGATTGTGGAGCTAGGAGCAATCAACATTTAATCATTTCTTTTACAGACGAAGAGTTCTCGAGTTGAAGTAGCTAAGAGCTTAAAATACGATTCTTCAATTCTTTTCGATAAATCTGAACCATGTATTAAGTCCCACCTTGTTTGAGGTGAGCAGTAAGTCCAATGGCTCTTAAGAGAGTTTTTTGAAAGTTTCTCTAATCTGAATCATGGAGTTCACGTAGGAAACACTAACTTCTTTTAAATGCTAAAATACGATCCACGTTTTGTTCAGCTACGTACTTGTGTGTTGATTTAGGGGCTGTTTCGGTTGCCTCAAACTCATTCACTTCGTTTACATTTAAATTCCAAACCATTTCACGTATTTTAGTTATCAGTCTAAAATTTACTTTTAAATTTAAGTTCTACTTTTAATTCCAGATGCAACTAAAATATAAAAACTGAAATTTATTTTTAATTCACTTCTCTGGACTCTACTTTTCAAAACTTTTTTTAGGAATTCAATTCTGAACAATTGAAACACAGTTCTTTAACAGATTCATCACAGTTTATTAGGAGAAAAAGGTGGAACATCATCACCTATACACAACTACAAATTAAAATCAAAATAATTTCACAAATGGGGTATTACGCTTAAAAAGAGAATATAAAAGAATTCAAAAGCATCGCATAATTATACACGAAAGTTTTAAAGCAACTTGCATTATGCAAAGCACTAAGAGCAGTTCAACTTGAACTCTTTCATCTGCCTTCTCTTTGTAACTTGATTGATGGTGATTTGTAAATGCAGGAAACTATCTTGGATTGCCATTGCTCCCTCCCTTCAACAACCCAAACACTACAGGTCCTAATATATTGAAAGGCGTAAACTATGCATCAGCCGCATCTGGAATCCTTGACGATACTGGCAAACTATATGTAAAATCTCTTCTCAAATCTCTCCACTACTCCAAAAAAAGTTTCATAATAGATGTTAGTAATATAAGCGGAAACATCCTTCTGTCATGTCAGGGCAATTTATTTCCCATGGATGAACAAGTCCAGAACTTCAATAAAACAGTGCAGCAGCTAAAGCCTCTTATGGGAGACGCTACCAACGACTTTCTCAGCAGATCTCTGATATTTGCAGCTATGGGCAATAATGATTACATAAACAACTACCTGCTCCCATTCTCCGATAAGCCAACGAAATATGGGGCCGATGGTTTCAGCACATTACTTGTAGAAAGCTACAGTAGACAACTAACGGTATTCATGTCGATGACTGTGTCCGGGTTCACGCAAAACTTTTTTGTTCAAAGAAACAGGTTGAACTAACAAAAGATTATATCCCTTTATCAGGATTTGTATAACCTTGGAGGCAGAAAGTTCTTCATTGCTAGCCTTCCACCGCTTGGTTGTATACCAAACCAAATCGGGAATTCTCAGAACAGGTCAAGTCCATGTGTAGATCACACAAATGCACTAGTACTGCAGTTCAACACGAAACTCAAAGCAAAGCTGGATGGTCTCAGGGAAAACCTTCCAGGAGCTTATTTTCTATATTGGGACGTCTATGACTCAACAATGGGAATTATTAATAACTACTCAGCATACGGTAAATATAGCTAAGCCATGTATACATAAATTAGTATACTCGCTTTTGTAATGCATACTTGGATTGCTTGCAGGTTTCAAATATGCCAACAGAGCATGTTGCGGAGCAGGACGATCAAAGGGTCAGATTATTTGCTTACCAGTACTACCACTTGAGTGCAAAAACCGAACTGAGTTTATCTTCTGGGATCCATATCACTCTACAGACACTTTCAATGCTATTGCTGCGAAGCAGGCATACCAAGGGACTCTGCAGAGCACTTATCCAATGAATGTGCAACAATTTGTGCAAATTTAGCAACAAAAGCAGACCCCAAAAAGTCAATGGTATAATCATTTCAAAATATCTTACCCTGCTGCCCGTCTCTGGAGCAGAGAACAATTTAAAGCATCACTAGACCTTCTAGATATATTGTATTCTGTTAAATTGATGCAGAAGGCGACCTAATTCTTTCAGAAATAAATTATACAGATAAGCTCCCAAGTGTTCGACAAAACTTGTCTAGTTGTGCAGTTTAATGCTTCTACATCTGTTCAGTTAAATGATACAATGTTTAAAGGTACGGCCTAAAATCAACCATGATGTCCCCAACTGTATTTCTCTAATTTTTGGGGCTGAGAAAAGCAATGCAGACCTACATCACTTCATAGAAAGCAGAAGAACCAATCACTTCTTTGATGTCTTGAAACCAACAAAGCCCATCATGGCTGCAACGTCTGGATCAACTTCCTCAGTCTCTTCTGCGGCCTTCTCTTTCTACAGACCAGAATAAAGCGAATTGTAACCAGAAAGCCAAATCCAATTTATTCAGTCATTATATCAAAACTATAAACAAGAAACTTACGACGAAATAAAAATTGCATTTGGCATATCAATAGATGAGACTCATGATATCAGTTCAAGGACTTGCTTTATTGAAATGCAAAAGTTCAGAAATCAAGTCACCAAGAAATGATATACATCTAAATATGAAACACTAACCTTCTTTTCCTTTTTACGCTCTCGGCGGTGACGCTTCCTCTCTTCCTCTTCTTGTTGTTGTTTCAGAATTCTCTCATCGAAATCTAAAGCATCACATATATCCAGATAAATAAAATTAATGATAATCTAACACAAGTCTTTGAGTTTCACTTGGTTGTCCATCTTGGATTAAATTCATAGACTCCCAAGCCATTTTAAGAACTGGCTTAAAGCTTGACTTGTACTAAGTACCATGATTTGGTCTCAAGCAATAACCAAGACTCCTACTAACTACTATGTTCTTTAGAAATAGTTACACTTAGAGCATCCGAAACTATCGAATGGTAAACCAACACCCAAGCTATGGATAAACTCTCTTCCAAAATACAAGAAAGTTCATGTTTTTTCCTCTTACCTCGCTCAGTAAAGCTGCCTGAAACTTTCCTCTTCTTGAGTATTTCAAATCTCTCTTGTACCTGTTAATAAATGATGAATAATAGATGTTGAAATTCCTGATATACACTATGAAAATGAGGCATCTATATGTGATCAGTATTTTGCAACTTAAAGATGACATGTTTCTCATATCCATACTACCGATAAACAATCATTATATACTGATGACTTGTGGCCCATAAAAGCAAGTAATCATTTGAATGAATTTGTTATGTAATACAGTCCATTTCAGCCATGTTGCAATGAGTAGAGTACTTGCATACACAAATGATTCAGAAAAGCACAAAGATCTAAGTTATTGGGAAAAGTGCAATTTACAATACTCAAGACATACCTGTTGAAGTGATGCTCGTTCCACACGCATTGACATGCCCAAAGCTCTCTGATCTGTCAATAATGGTGACATTTACATCAGTAATACTAAAAAAATGAGTCCAAAGAAAAGATAGGTGCACTCAAGGAACATACGCTTTTTGCCATTGATATGGTCCAGATAATTAGCTGAATCCTTTACGACACATTCACAAACTGAACAGTAGTATCCAGCCTAAAAAAATGATTTTGAATTATATGAAGCACAACTATAATTAAGGCGTAAGATCCAAATTGCCCGAAAATTATTAGATTCTATCCGCACTGCTCTTATAAAGTAAAAAGAATCCGCAATTCTTATGAGCACACAGTTCATAGGCTACAAGATGGTCATACAGACAGTAGTAACAATATAAACATTAACGAAGAAAACCCACATTTTTCGAAAAGAAAGCAAACATCTTCAAATGAAATTAACATGCACTACTTACTACTTCAAGTAGACTGAAACGAGAAAACAAGGACATGAACACTAAACATCATCAAAAGTAGGCATTTAGTTTGAATATCACCTTAAAACCAGAGTCAACTCATAGATTCTACTACTGTAGTTTTTGTACTTCCCCATTCCTGCTCGTATAGGGCTCGATTATTACTTCCACTAGCATTATTGATATAAAATATAGTACACCACTTAGACTCAAAATGCCATAGATAACTAATGTCCATACAAGAGTATATTGAAACATAGTGAGATAGACCTTAAGAACTGCATAGAAAAACTCAAAAAGTAAAATCGGTTTGCACAATTGCATGAGATACTATAACCCCCATCTCTGCTTACTATTTCATTCTAAGAACTCCTTGGACTAGCACTCTGTGGATGTCCAAAATACCTGCTTCTTAGATGCAACTCTACTATCGTAGAACTAGAGTTGATAGACTATTAAATCAGAGCTCAATACACCTCAGTAATGTATCATGATTCAAAGGCCAGCACTTAAGCTAATCGGCAAAGTAAAGCTTCAGGCTCTAAGTATTTAGATAGATCAAAGAGATTATTGAAGTAGCAGTATCTTAAGCAATTTCCAAAGTATAGAGTAAAGCCACTGACCTCCAAACTAATCCACAAGATGCAAGCATGATTGCAATAAACATACAGAATGATTCATACATGAATATTTTTTAATATACATAACCAAATATTTGTTAAGAACAACTAAAAACATATAAAAATGAATCTAAAGAAGAAATAATGTAAATACTATTGTATAAAAGTTAATCAGGAAAAGGTGTGCTAATCGAGAGGTACCTGCTGGCTTAATGGGGCAATTGGAGTAACCACCTGCAACCACACTAGGAAACGAGTACTGTAAGCCTTACATTTACAAAAATTGCACCGTATTAAATTTAGACTACAATTTAATTTGAGTGACACTTTAAGATCATTAGCATTGATTAGCAAAGATTCTCACATTTCTTCCAGGGAAGACTTTAAAAGCACCTATCCATAATGATGAATACACAATCGAAGATTCAGAAGCATAGACACAAGCTACGTTAAAAGAAATATCTAGCAAATCTATACTGAACAAACCTGTGTCTTGCCCAACCGCGAGTCGAGGTCAACTTCATAATCCCGGTGCTTCAAGGGTTTCCGCTGAACTGGAGGACCTTTAGCTGAAAGCCAAAGGATTATAGACCAACGTTTCAAAATGGACTAAAATCAATATAAACACAAATCTTAGATGAAAGGTGTTACCTTTGGACTTCAACCGGTCTTCTTCTTCCTGAGACAACAGAGAACGAGAAAATTAATCAAATAAACAGATCAATTTAAAAAGAAAAAAGAAAACAAAGCACAAAAATTTGGAAAATTCGAAAGATACTAACTTCTTCTTCGCGCTCTCGAGCTCGCTGCAAGTACTCCTCGCGATCAAACTTCCTTCTATACGTGTTATCCACTCCACCAGCCTACAAAATCAAGAAAAACACAATAATCTGAAGTTCTAACTTACCAAAATTCGAATTTTATTTTTCGAAGAGAGGAATGATTACATTGCCGTGCGAAGCCATATCGATCGATCGATCAATCAATTAATTCAAATCCTGTATCCCTCGTTGAATTTCTATAGGAGTACTTCGATCGAGAGGTATTTTGAGTAATTCTATTTGATTGAAGAAGGATTTGGTAGCCGCCGATTTGTTGGAGTCGTAACACATGAGAAAATATGCAGGTGTTAATAGAAAATATGCCACTAAGCACTTATGGTTGTTTGGATTCAGATATAAAAAAAAAATAAAAAACAGAAAAAAATTAATAAAAATAACAGATAAATAAAAATAATTAATTAATCTTACGAATATGTTTTAATATACGATAAGAATAATAATTAATTATATTTAAATAAATAAATGAATAATTGAAATATTTTTTTATAAAAGATTCAGATATTTTTTATTATATAATATAATTTTAACTAATTTATTAATATACTTTTTTATTAATTTTTATATACTATAAAATTATTAATTATTAAGTATAAAAAAATATATATATTTTATTATTTTCTTTATCAATTAAAATTAATTAAAATAAATATAAAAGTTTAATTATTATATAAAAAACAATATGTATTATTAAAAAATATTAACTAACAATAAATATTAAATTGAAAATAAATATTAAATTAAAAGTAAATAGTAAGAGATAAAAATTTTAAGAAAAATAAAAAGATAAAAATGAAAATAAATTGCTTTCTCATTTGTTGTCATTATACGTATCCACTATATTATGAATAGTGTGAAAAAATGAAAAGAATTCTATTCTTTTCTTTATTGAAGAGTTTCCAAATTTGAATAGGAATAAAAATATATTAACTTTACCATCACTCGTGATATCTATCCATACTTTAAACGAATACTTGAGCAATATACGGATATAGTTGAGAATATTTATAAAAATAATTTTTAAAATAAATTATTTTTATTTTATTTAAAAGTAAATTTTATTTAAAAATAATAATAAAGAATAATACAAATTTATGTTATTTTTATTTTTCTAATTTAAATAAAATTTATAAATTATTATAAAAGAATATAAATAAAAATTAAAAGTAATTTTTTGAAGAATTATAGTCAAAACGCGCGCAAGCTTTATAATTTGGGGGCGTTTGAAAGTGCTTACGAAATAGAAATTTTCTGAAATGAAAAATATTTTTATTTTTTTAAAAAATAAAAATTTTTTTTTTATTTTCAAAAAAAATAATAAAAATATATAATAAAAAAATTTTACTCTATAAAATTTTTCTACAATTTTTAAAATTTAAATAAATTTTTTATATATTTATAGAATATACATTAAAATATGTGAAATAAAAAAAATTTGATTAGCAGTTTTTTCATAAGCTGCGCGCCAGACGCACTCTTGGTGGCTCAATTAACGGCCCATTTCAAGAAACTAACTACAATCGGGTCCAAAATATTAAATGAAATAAATAATTAATCAATGAATTTTATCTATTTATTTCTTATTTCTATTAAGCTGATTTCGATAGAAAATTATATTTTCTCTTTTCTTAACGAACGCGGCTTCTTCTTTTTCTTCTCTATTATTATTGTTTCTCCACGCCTAGAATAATCCTTGTTTCAGAGCAATCGATCAAAAGAAATTAATACAATTTTCAAATAGGAAAAATACGCAATTTATCAATTTCAATTCAACTACGAGATATCGATTGCTGGTTGATCTCCGCCAACGCCGGTGGTTGGAGCGATGAGTACAGTGGCCGGTGGTGGAGGCGAGGTTCGAGCGATCGATATCAACGCGTTCACACGGCGTGTCGATGTTGATCACCGGATTCCACTCCATCATTACTACCGGATTGCTTCTAATCTGTTGAAGCAGGTATGCAGCTTACTTTGATCTCAGTCTTCAGTTCGGGGAGTTTAATTTGAATTTGCACTAGGTCCAATTTTCGGTAAATTGATTGAAATTGGAAATTTAGTCGTTCTATGACTTAGTTGCAGCGGAACTAAAAGAGAGAAGAATTTTGGATTACTGGGAATAGAAAATGCTGCTTGCTACGGGCCGACAGATTGCAGACAAAAGAAAAAAATGGAATCTTTTAATTGTAGTTATTTTTCACCTTACATCCTAGTTTTATATCAAGTGTAGCCTTGCCATTTGGTAGGAATGGTCGTGTTCGATGCCGTTGCTGAATTATTGAAGGGAAGTTGGTGAACTATTGGTGCATAAAATTTCTTCTGCAAAATGTTCCTGGATGACCTGAGCTGGAGTTTGTGTGGGAGGGGCAAAGCTGCATTATGGTTTAGTAGAATATAAATTTGTGAAATTTTATGGGATCACATTGTACTCATCATGAAACCGTTAACTTTTTATATAAGCTGAATAGTAGGCATTGCGATTTAATAACAAAGGCTTTAACAAAAACTTCATAAAGGAAGGACTTTTAATAGGTAAGATTTTATTGGAAAGGTTTCACATTGGAAGCAGTTTGTCCTTGAGTGTGAGCGCAGGATGTTGCCACCAGAACGGTTTAAAGAAAGGAGTACTCCTGCTTACAGGATGTACGGAGTCAACTTCTATTTTAATTGTGTCCTTTTGTAACATGACTTTGTTCAAATTTTTACATGATCTACATTTGCCTCCACAATTGCACCTGCTGAATGTTTCTTCTATGCCACTAATGTGACGCCATTTCGCTCCAAAAGAACTAGACTAAATGCTCCAAAGTGACCTTAACACTCCATGTTGATTGCATATAGAAAGAGCAAAATGTTTGATCGGCAATTACACTGGCGACTTAATGACTTTAGTATAATCTTGAGATAATAGTTTTCCCAAGGTCTAGCAACTAGTCTGTCACCCCATAATTACTCACTGGGAATCCTATTCCTAAGGCTGCATAAGACATGGTACTCTAGTATCTGCTGTCAAAAGTGGTGGGGCATGATTGCTTATGGTGATCTTGATGTTTATCATGGTAACTCACGCATTGTGACATCCTTTCTCCTGCTAACGTAGAACTCAAAACTGCTGCATAATGGAGATCATCATTTGTTTCCTACAATGTTACACTGCTCAGACATGAATTTCTGCCCGTTTGTGATATCTGCTTCCTCTATCAAATCTCAAGGTGCATAGTATATGTCTTTCATCCATCCTTGTGGTCCAAACATGTAGTGCCATCTTCGGCAGCAAATGTTTGATCATATGCTTTTAGTTAATCCAGTAATTTCCTTTTTTGCTTTGTTACTATCTCTTTAAACTTTTAGTTTCCTAAAAGGCATTATAGTGTTGACTTATTGTTAGAGTTCTACAAGTAAAACATCTTTACTATTTGGCATGTCTCACTTTATTTGTGTATGTCACCTGGGAATGTGAAATTGATATGTGCATTTTATTCTGTCTTTTGTGATTTTTGTAGGCTGCAATTTACCGTGCAGAGAAGAACCTTATTGATCTTTACATAATACTTCTTAGGTTTTCAAGGTACTTGTACTTCCCTGTTTGTTCATTTGAGGAAAACAAAGTAGGTGATTTACTTTAGGATTTGGCATGCATGTGGTGCAGTCTGTTCATTTGAGATTAGCCAAATAGATTGTAAACCTTGTTCTTAAGATATTGCTTTTATCTGCAGCCTCATGTGTGAAACTATACCTGCTCATCGAGATTACCAGATTTTGCATCAAAAAGAAAAAAACATTTTCAGGAAGGTAGGAATTGGCCTCTTTTTCACTAATTTTATCTTTTATATTTAATTTCACTTTTTGGAAGTACATTTAGTACTTTAGAAAAACAGTTGTTACAATACTTTCATATGTTTTATAGAAACTTCTTGATGTCTTGAATGAGTTGGAATCTCTGAAGCCTGTTGTTAATCGCCAAGTTGATGAAATCAACAGAGGGCATATGTACCAGTTGAATGGTCAGGAGAAGAATTCCTCCGGTGTTCCTGCTATTACCAAGCAAAGCAGTCCAAGGTTTCCCAGTGAGCAGGTACAATGTTCTTATGTGTAGCCACTTTGGTTTGCTCCAACAACCTGTCCTTTTTTGTTGGCTGGCGAATTGAATTATCAGCCGCAGAAAGTGAATTCCTTCCATCTTGCTGGCTTTTTCCTTAAAGAATTTAATTAACAATCTGTTGTGATCTTCCTATTCTGATTGTTTTACTTTCATGTCGGTTTAACATTGGAATAATTAGTTTGAGAGTACTCATACCTTGCTTAAAGCATATCGACTGTTTAATACAAATGTATTAAAGCGTTTTTTCAACATGAAAGTGATGAAGAGCTCTAAGATTGTGATGAATCTAACCAAGTTGGAGCAAGAATTTATTCACAAATCATGCATGTACATGTGAAACGTGTAACTTATATGAATATACAATTGCATATGTGAGGGTCCACTTGAGTAGGTGCAGGAGATGCGTGCGTAAAAACTGTTTTAATTGTCAAAGAATCAGATGTATCACTGTCACGTACATGCAATAATTTTTCAGAAGAAGAAAGACATCTCATGCGCAGTTTTGATATTCATTTTACTTTTTGCTGAATTCTTTGGGGAATGCTTGTAAGGTTGGAAAAATAAATATTCAAACAAAACAAGGGTTTTACGATAAGTCCAAATTAAAGAGGGGTTGAAAAATAGTTCTTGTCCTCGAGGAGGGCTAATTCATAAGTTTTTCTTATTCTATTTGTCTTAGTCTCCTTCATAAGTATGGGCAGCTCAGTGCACATTTTCCTCATGTTTTGTGGATTTTAGGTTCAATTTATCAACTGTTTTTCTTGTCTAACTTCAACAGATTAACAGAGGTAACTTTCAACTGCTGAGGGAACAACAAGGCAATGTGTCATCTGAGCAGCTGGACAGGCAATTTCAAAAGTATTCTACATTTTCATCCTTTTTTATTTGGCTCCATCATATGCAATAACTGCTTTTAAGATACTCATGAATTTACTTTTAAATTTCCGAAATGTTCACTTCGCCTTTTCTCTGGATCACTTTGCATGCAGATCCCTTAATTTACTTACTCCTAAAGAGGAAACTCTTTCCAGACACTCTATCTTAGGTCCAAATGGTCTTCGAGGACAATGGATGGGCCCTGCTGCTGGTATAAGGGTATAATTGACTCCATCTTTTTTCTTCCTGTTTGCATTGAATTCGATGTTTATTTAATGTCATGTTTACAGGTCCAATATCCCAATAATTTTGACGAAGCCAAAGGAAACAATACTGGGTTGGTATCTGTAGAACTACTAGTTGACTTAATTTCATGCGTGTTTCTGTTTGTTCAACACAGGATATAACTAAGACTTCTTGGCTGCATTGTGTTTAATTCTTTTTGTTTTGCCCTGTTTACTAAGTAGGTGGAATCAGGCTGCGCAACAGGACCTTCATACAAGGGAAGAAGTTTTGAGAAAAAATAGTACTGAAATGGAGTCTATACTTTCATTGGATGATGGTAGATGGTCACTTCCCGCACATGATTCCTGTTCATTAGCCAATGAGTCCACACAGGACAATTATCTCCAGTTAAACATCAGGCAACCTTCTCCTCCGCCAGTACTTGCCGAGGTGCATTCAGCTGCAATTCCACCATCAAGAGTTGCAGATCCAAGACCTGGACCTGCTAAACCGCTACAAGATGGAATCCCTGACTCTAAGGGCTATCAAAATCTGCACATCGTAAGCTACTTCTGCTATTTCTCTTTTTGGAAGTTGGAATATGTTTCTTCTTTATGTGTGCTCTTTCTTTGCGTGATGCTATGCTTAGCTAGATTTGCTGTTTTCTTACCAGTTGTAATTAATCATTACGTTCTAATGAGTTTTTGCAGCCGGTGAAGATGCTTGAAAGTTTCCTAAGGCTTGCAGAGATTAATACCGCAAAGAATCTAGAAACATGTGGAGTTCTTGCTGGTTCTTTAGTAAGTTATCTGATTATTTAACTTAATAGGTTGCAAATTTGTGATGTTTGATGGCGCTTACTGCATTTTGCAGAAAAACAGGATGTTCTTTATAACAACACTTATAATTCCTAAGCAAGAGTCAACTTCTGATTCGGTGAGACATAATCTGCTTTCACTATTTTCTACTTGTTATTTAAGTCTTGAGCATCCTTGTCAGTAATCATTTAACTTTGCTACAAGTGTAGTGGACAAGCTTTTAATGTGTCTACATCTAACAAAAGTCCTTTGCACCTAAACCTCCTGTCTCACTTGCAAATCATTCTTTCGTGTTTTTTAGTAATAATAATTATTAAATGATATAATATAACATAATAATGACAGTGATAATTTATGCCTACCGTTTTCTTATATTCGAGATAGTGGGAGTTTCCTAGCGGCATGAATGCCTTTGAACATGAAAGAGGATAAATATAACATTGAGCAGTGCTTCAACTTTGAGCTACTTCTTTCTTATTACCCACCCACCATGCTCCTCGTGGTGTTCCTTATCAAACCATGTATGCAAGTGTATTGTGCCTTCCTGCTCACTAACACAGAGGTACAAAAAGGGGTCATCCTACAATATGGTGGATAAGTTTGTTAGGTGCAATGAACTCCATTTCCTCAAAATTGTTTGCCCTTGATTTTGGTAGTTAACTCATGTTTTACCTGCTAACTGGGTACTGGGTGGCTCATGAATCATGATGGTTTTTCTGTGTTCGTTGAGTTGTAGGAAATTGAAGGGCATAGAAACTCCCCAAAATGTCAGTTTTAATTTCCTTCTGTTCTCTCTTGCAGGCCTTCTCTATTTTGTTTGCTCACATCTTTCATGCTTGAGTTGTTTATGTCCATGAAATTTAAATAGCTCAAAGAGATTGGAAAATACTTGGATCAACCTTCATTTAGTAGTGACTGGATATTAGTTATTTTATGATGAATATTATGTAATATATGCATATTAATGTCACTAATATATACAACAAGAACAACTAAGCTTTATCCCAGTAGTTGGTGTGGGTTACATGAATCCTTTCATGCCATTATGTTTTTTTTTAAAGAAAAAAACGTAACCGATCATCTCAACACCAAATATTGTGGTCACTTGGCATGCATATTATCGTTGACCAAGTTTTATTGCAGTGTCAAACAACAGATGAAGAAGAAATATTTGATGTACAGGATAAAAGGTCACTTTTTCCTTTAGGGTGGATCCATGTAAGTATGCTGCATTGGCAACATTCTGTTATTTTTCATTCTTTTTCAGCACATTGTCCTGCTCATTTTGGGACTGTTTTGACATGTTTGGTAGTTCATAAGATAATTATATTGTAGTGCATTTAAGATTATGTTTTATTCTACAGCTTGAAAAGAAAAATTGGCTTGGTATCTCAGTATAACTTCAGCAAATTCCGAATTTTGGGATATAATTTCCTTTAACACATGCTTTTTTAGTTATTAGAATTGTCATATTGACGTGACTCAAGAGTTATTAATCTTTGACTTTCCCCTTGCAGACGCATCCCACACAAACATGTTTCATGTCATCGATTGATCTCCACACGCATTATTCATATCAGGTAACGGAGAATTTGTGAAATGCATAATCTGCACCTTACATTTTGTAGTATAAATGCTTGCATATGGAACTAGCATATTGTCTGTTAAGGAAGTGAAATTTGAGAGGCTAAAGTGGAGAATCATGTTTACGTGTTCTTTGTCACTGGTCAATTTCTAACCTAGGATTAGGTTCATTTGTCTGTTTCCTATATGAAGGAATAAAAACCTTTTTTTTTGTTTCATTTCTGACAATTAATTCGGACTTTCTCCATTATTAATGTTTGTGTTTGTGGCATCAAAGGCATATGTCAGCCTACGCTGAATATGCTTTAAAGCATCACATAGAATAGACTACTAATAAGCTTCTAGGAAAGTTTGTCCCAGATATCTCAAACCGTAGCCAGCTTTGTTCTATTAATATTAGTTGCTTTGGCATAAGGATGGACTACCTTGTCTATGAAATTTTGAACGTTTCATTTATAAGTTGGTTTGCATAATTAGAACTTCAAATTACACATCAGAACCGTTTAAGTTGAGTTACGCTATTTGATAAGGTTATAAATCAAATTTCACTAACTTTTATCGTGTTTTGATCACTAAACAAAAGTTCTGAAAATTAAACGATGTGGAGAGCACTTATGATAAGAAGTGCACACTCTAATTAGTTTTTGGAAGATCTAAGCCATAGATATTGATTTAAAAACTATTAAACGTATGGAATAGATTTCATCCAATTTGGGCGCTTCCATCATGTCGTATGCTTCTTAATCGTTCATTAATGGCTTCTGATTAAAAACCAATATACGATAAAAAGTAGTGAATTTGTCTTATAACCATTGCAAATAATGTGTATTAAATTGAATGATTCTAATTGTTAAATTGAAGCTCAAATCATCCTAACCAGTTTGCAAATTGAAAAGTTTATTTATGTCTTTTCAATTTTATTTGTCATTACACTGTCATATTGATATGCTACAACTTGATCTATGCTAGATTGAAGTTTTGAGTTCCTAGATGTTCTTTTTCTGCTTATATTTGTGGACATAGAGTTTCAAACCAGTTATGCAGTTACAATTCCTTGCAAGTTCCCTTTGCATCAGAATTTAATTGTTTCCCTTGCTATCTATAGGTCATGTTACCTGAAGCAATCGCTATTGTGATGGCACCTCAGGATACTTCTAGGTACTTCACTTATTTTGTTTGAAAAATTATGATTGAACTTTATATGGCCTACAATGTAGAGTTTCCTTAGTCCTTGTTTCTAAGGTAGTTCTTTGGTGAAAGGGTATTTACTTTGGTTAACCATGTGCAGAAAGCATGGAATTTTTCATCTGTCTGATCCAGGGGGTATTTCTGTGATAAGAAACTGTCAAGAGCGCGGCTTTCATCCTCATGAAGAACCACCTGATGGGAGCCCAATTTACGAACATTGTTCCCATGTTCTTATGAACCCAAACCTAAAATTTGACGTCATTGATCTTCGCAACTCATAACCGAGCAGCCCTAATGTTCATTAGCATCTTGGAAAGGCGGAGAAAGGAAGTAGCAACTTGTTGTCAACCTTGAGAAGCAGAATCTCAATCAATATTGGCATGAAGTGGCATGATGTCTGTTTTCTAAGGGTAGCACAGGCTGTGTATTCTGTGAGACATTTTGTGTTGGAGGAACTGCTTTCTTTCAAGAATGATTTTGATGCTCTCTTGTAAATTATTAATATGCCTTGCATAAATAGTTGGTGTACATGTAGCCTTGCAAAATAGCTATGTATAGAAAGTTATTGTACAGAATCTATCTGCACGGGTATTTCTTTTGTTCATTGGAGACGCTGAAGTTTAATGGGGAGCATTGTTTGTTCTTGTGGTATTTTTCCCTGCCAAAGCAAATTCATGGTTGCAATTAGTGTTGAACATTCCAAATTCCTTGATGGAAATTTGTAAAGAAACGTGGTTGAACTCGGATAGTTTGTATTATGAAGCTTTTGATGCTACCTAAGCTACCTTGCCAATCACAACAGTCTACCAAATCAAACAACAACTCTAATGTCAACAGCTTCTCAAAGGTTTTAACAAGCGCCTTCAAATTTACTTTACGAAAGCAGCCGCTTACCAGCTTTTTAACTTCACAAATGTTCCGGTACGCATGAATGAAACAGTTTCTCACAGATCATCTACAAACTAGTTACAGGATTTAGAGACCATTTATCGAAACGCTATTTTCGAACTAATGGTTCCCAATTTTTTTTGTTTTTCTTTTCACCAACTCCTTCGTTAATGCAAAGTAGCAAGTTTCTATCTGAATTTAATGACATAAGAATGAGAAACATTAGCATAAAAATATTTGCATTCCAAAGCAAACCATAGGAAAGAATTGACTGATTTACCAAATTTCCATCTTGCATGAACTTACACCTGCAGATCAATTGAGTGATTGATACTGGACCCAGCAGGCATCTTACTCCGGTGTACTATAACACACTAAATCGCGTGAAAGGTTCAATTTGTTAGCTTATGTGTGAAAGCAATGAAATCGTACCAATAATCGGATAAGTTTGTTAAGGATAGTAACTATGTTTATACCTTTCAGGTGACGTAGGTCCTTAAAACGTCCTACAATTTCTTTAAACTGTGTCCTTAGAATGCGACACCATTGTACTAGCACCAATATAGAGGTGTCAGTGAGTTTTGATCTTATGCATTAGTATTTGCTAAACTAACCAAATTAACGAATGCTATTATTGGTACCATTTGATGAAATCTATCGATCACTAACTAATTAACTCATGCATGATATATAACTTCTTTTCCAATCAAACTTACCAAACATATACACAGTCTTTCAACTTCATGATTACTATTTAACCATTCCCAACTTAGCATTTACGCACATCTAATCTTGTCGATCGTGTCCTTTAATATATATGCACAGTGAATTAACCATTCTAAACTAGTACTTCAATCTACAATTGCCAAGGGTTCAATTCATTCATAAGATTATTGGAAAACGGTACTCCATTAGTTATACATGAAATGAACCTTACCTAATAAATATATCTTGGCAACGCCATATGTAGTTGAGAGGCTTCTTTAGCCAATTAAAGAGCTAAATGCCTGTCTTTTATCAGACATATATTATAGTTGAGAAACCTAAATTCAAGAAACAACCAGGAGAAAAGAAACGAACAGGTGTAGCACATCTTCAAGCGGTGTTCAGTCCCTCTCACCAACAACTCCAAAATAAAAACTTTGTCAATGCCTTCAAATTCATTTGATTCATTCATGAATTTGGGAATTAAATTAGGGTTTTCCAGTACTGCATCACGTAAAATTATTTTCGACGGTGGATGGGGAGGTTGGATGTATGTCTGCGTCTGCCGTTTAAGTGTTAGTAACCATGCAACCAATATTAAAGTAGCTTCTTTGAAGGTCCCCTACTTTTAAGTAACTGCTAGCTTATATATGGATAGCTCTTCTAATGCATCATCATCAATTTTTAGGGTTCAGATCTTTACTGAATTAAATTAAAATGCCATAATACAAAGAACTAAGCCTAATTTTTTATCTCACTAAATCAATTATCTCAATAATAGATGCCCTCTGTATAAAATGCCAAGACATTAACATCTCCTCTTTGCAATAAGAATGATTCGAGTGATAATATCTAAACTTAAGAGACAGTTATTATATACTATATTTCGCTTACTATTTTTGGAATATGGTAGACCTTAAGGCCCTTGGTTTAACAGCACAAAAACTAATCAATAACAGAAAACAAAACTTTTATGTTTTTGTTATTTCAATCGAAAGCTTTGCTGATCTTCTTCTGCAGTTAATGATACGGTGTTTCAAAAGCAACCCAACATTTGTATTCTAAGAAACATGCCAACAATACAATCTATATATACCTTTAAAAAAAAAAATTCATTGATTGAAACAAAAGAAATCTAATATATACATATCAACTAATTGTTTCCATGGTGTATGAACAAACACATATATATACTTACAACATTAAATAATTCTTCGTCGTATCTATATTTAAAATTTTTCAAGAATTAATCACGCAATTTTATTGTTAATATTGCAAAGGTCAAGTTCTTTACCAAACCAAGATTAGGAAATCTGAACTTTGTTTGAAAAAATCTGAACGGCGTTCTAATGGAATTCATTAAAACTAAAAAACGAATGTTCAATATGAAGCCACGATTATTAACTTTATTTTCAGACTTCATGATCAAATATTTAATAGATGGTAGATCATGACATAAATATAAATAATGGGTTCTTATAAGTGAAGCTGCTAGAAGTAAAACAACAATTGATACATGACCAATTTGCAGATTTAATTGTTGTCGATTTTTGTTGGACTTTTTGTACTTGTCACTGCAATATATGGAGATCGATGGTTGTGTTCTTGTACGTTTCATAATTATTTAGTAGTTGACAGTGTGGCCCTTTCTAGTTATTAATCAATTATATTTAAATTTATATAGATTGTTAAAACTATTTATATATGTCTTAATCTATATATCTTACTCAAAACATATATAGCTGAAGATCGATCTAACGTGTGAAAGGTTGCCTAGCTAGTTAGCCACTTTACCAGATTTTTATTATTTATTTATGTTTGTGAAGAATTAGCAACGTATATAATAGTTTAATACTTGACATGAATTAATTAAGAAGAATATAATTATGTTCGTGTTATACATCAATTAAGGACGTATCTATAATAGCTTAAGAAATTGGTAATCAACCTTCACCACAATCTTATTTACGATCAAATTAAGCAACTAATCAAAACCCATATATGCTTTCGTACCTAGTTAATATACTAAATGACATCATTGTTACATATGTACAGACGTTACCATTACTTACTAAAGTAGGGAGGTAATTAAAATTAAACTGCGTTGAAATAGGTTAGTAAATGTTAAACGTGGACCTTGATAAAAAAACAATAATTAAGGTGAGAGGTCTCGTTCTGTTGTGGAGAAGTAGTGAATATATACTTACATATGTAACTAAGGACCAAATTTAAGATATAGAAACAGTGCCCGGGACTCCTGTTCCTGTCCCATGCAACTTGCTCTCTCTTCTTCTTCATTCTAAGCTTTTTCAACTCGATTCAATTCAATGCAATCAACTTGCTAGCTCTTTGTCTTTGAACGTACCTGGTGGTGAAAGAATCTTTTGCTTAATATGCTCACAACGCCAATGAAGAAGACAAAGTATAGAATTACTCATACCCTTCTCCGTCACCCTTTCTCATTATTCATGACTAATAATTGAAGTGCTACGTATTTGTTCTTTGGGCGTGTATCCGTTTGTTGAATGTCACTTCTTTTACGAAAAATTCACCTTTAAATATAACTAAACACAAAAGTTACAAGTTTCTACTCATTCTCAAAGGAATTCGTTTCTTAAAAGTTTATTTTTAAAATCTCACTTCAATATAACGTAACTGATATTATATACTCTATATAAGAGTACCAAATGTTAAACTTTGTTCCTGCTGAATATATACCGTCCTTTTGCTATTCAATTTTTTACTATTAAATGTGAAAATTAGTTTAGGTTGAAATTTAGCAAAATAATGATGGGCAAAAGCTAGCTAAAAGAGGTAGTATACATTTAGTCAATCTTTGATTGATTGTAATTTCCTGTCTCTTTAAAGCATGTAGGTATATTTTTTTTCTGCAGTTATGTCCCAAAAGACAAAATGGAAGTCAGCCCTTTCAATTCAATTCTATATATGTTGGTTATTATTATCACCAATGACTAGCTTAGTGCGTAGCTATCCTTGTTCACATCTTAATTTCCTAGCTAGCTAATCAATGGATTAAACACTACATGGCATCTTGTACGCCAACTGTGTATTTGGGAGACCCAAGTCAGCTAATAACTGCACCTAACTAATACGTACAAATTTGTTTTCTTTTTCTCTTTCTCGTATGCTTAAATGATATTAAAAAGGTATATATATCCTCAATACATACATATATACGTATTTATTGAGAGCCCAATGCATACTACAATTAAGTATTCTGATTAATGAAATTCAATCAGAAATTTGGATATATGTATTAAAGTTAAAATTAAACTAAATATACAAACGTGTTCGTCCCTTTGCCCATTAGGGTCTCACTCGGAGGTAATGCAAGCCACGATACTACCTTCCTTTCCTTCACTTCCACGTGGATCTTCTTCTCACCGCTCCAACTCTATTATCCCTCCTTCGCTCTCACTCTTATTTGTTTTCACTCTCTCTATATATACATGCATATTTAGTTTTGTAATTAGAACGAGTTACAGCTAAATATATTTAAATATTGATTAATTTTAATGATCAAAATATATACAGATATTTGCTTGCTTTGGAGTTGTATAGTAGAAAGAAAGAAAGAAAGTTTACAAGATTGATTAAGGCCCACAGGAAAGATCCCTCTCTTAATTTCTCTTTCTTTGCTTCTGTTTCTTCTCACTTGACTTCACTGTCGTTGAGTTAATGCATGCCTCTCACTGCTTTCAATTCCATTGTGGAGCTACCTAGCAAGCTAGTTCGTCTTTCTTATCTTTCCTCTCTTCTCTCTCTATATATATCAACACCTTTAGCTTTGTTAATTTAAGTGCTACCTGTAGCCCACAGTATACAGTAGCAACTCTTGCAGAACCAAAACAACAGCTAGAGTTAAAAATTGATCAAAACTAGCTAGACAGAGAAAGTTGGTGAGAGATTAATTGATCTGTCATCGGTGGGCAATGGGCCGTGCGCCGTGCTGTGAGAAGGTGGGTCTGAAGAAGGGAAGGTGGACGGCGGAGGAAGACGAGATTCTTGTCAAGTACATACAGACTCATGGTGAAGGATCATGGAGGTCTCTCCCCAAGAATGCAGGTCTTCTTCCTAATTCTAACATATCACTCCATCCGTCTCTTCTTTCCGTCGACATGCAGCATGCAATTTTTGATTCCGCAAAAACTTTGTCTAGAAATGGACTCTCGCAGATTTTGAAAGCTAGCTTAAGACGAGAGATCATGAAATCCGACCTAGCTATATATAACTAATTAAGAATAGTTATACAAATATATCGTCTTAATTTATAATAATTAACATAACTAATGTTCTACGTTAATTGACAATATTTTGTGTGAAGGATTGAAGAGATGCGGAAAGAGTTGCAGGCTGAGATGGATAAATTACTTGAAAGCCGACGTTAAGAGAGGCAACATTTCACCTGAAGAGGAAGAGATCATCATCAAACTCCATGCTTCTCTTGGAAACAGGTACATATACATATATGTATACGTTTACATATATACATTATTTTCATTCAATTGCCACGAGTATATTAATATTTCATTTATACATATTTTCTACATTTGTTTATAGCATTTTAGAAGGTACAAAGGCAATCATGCAAGGGTAAGAAACAAGACGCATGAATCTAAAATTATACTAAATAATACAAATATTCAACAAAAAGTCATGTAATTTAAGAAAAAATCTGTAGAAAATCTTCTGAAAGCAGAAGCAGTTTCCTACATGAATGAACCAACAATACAAGTGTCCAAAAGGTACGCACGTGACACAACCATAAACCTTGAGTCCAACTATTAATTTCTAAAACAATACACCAAATTTGTGTTTACTTTTTTCTCCTAAAAACATTATAGTTTCTACATCTGAGAAATATTGTTCTTTTAGTGAAAGAGTGGGCCCCACGTGATGGGTAGTATGTGAAAGCTGTACAGTGTCCATAAATGTTGGAACGGAAGCACGGACCACATAAGGGCAAGCGGGACCAACGCAACCTCCGCGGTCCGTTTTTGTTTTTAAAATACAAATAATACAAACATAATTAAATTCAATAGCGATCGTCTTTATTAATTAGTAGATATTACGTGGCATCCATGCAGGCAAATACGTTGCAGGGTTTCTTTTAAAAAATTTTTAAAAGTTTCTTATATTGTGACCAAAAAAAGATTTTTCGGGCTTGTTGACAAGTTAGTTAATGAATGAATAGAAGAAGATAGGATGAACCTGGACAGTAGATTAGTTAAAATGGCTATAGTTTTTGTGTACGATTTTTGGTCACATATGCACGGTTAATTAATTAATTGCAGGCATATAAGAAAGTACATATGTTATTGTTCATAATCCTTCGTTAGTTTCCTAACTTATAAAACGAACTACAATGTAATTTCACTCTCTGGAGATTCCACAAAGTACAACAAGTACGCGTAGTTTTTTCTTATGTGCATGTTTACTATAATCCTAAAATTTACTTTATTTTTAATATAAATAAATAAAGATATTTAAAGTATTTTTTTATTAATTTTTTAATTTAATTTTAAAATTTACAATTATAATTTTTTATTAATTTTTAAATTTACTTTTCAAAATCATTCAAACTCCAAGTTAAGCTAATTGGTAAACACTTACTATGTGTATCTAATTTTTTAGGGGCAAACGAAGGAGTACATTTCTTCAATTCTCAGAAGAACAAGTCGTGCTATCTAACTATTAATTAATTAATTAATTATTATCGAGTCTACTTATTTCTTTCTCTTTTTGTGCAACATGCACGGGTTAAGCAGTATGACGATTAACCTGTATTGATAGATTGATTGCCTAGTTTAATCTGTGTTGACTATATATGATTAATTTAATTGAAACATAAGTGGGGAAAAAAAAAACATACACTATTGATATGGCAGTTCTTGTTAATTACCAGGTAGCTAGCTTGTGATCATCATAATCAAATCTATCAATCAATAGCTAGGTATCAAGTTGATTATAAATAAATATAGTAGTTTTAGTTGATGGGCCTTCATAATCACCTAAAAATCATCGTTCGTTTCATTGTTGCTAATTCTAGCTGTTGATGTTTGGTAGCTTGTGATTTTACCGTCAATAATATCATTGATCTTTCGAAAGTAGTATATATATATGTTGTTTCTAAAAGTATCGACGCTGTATGTTTATCTCCGTTGATTCGGTAATAAGATATTATTCGGTCTTTAAAAAAATTTGAGTTCAATCCTAAAGTATCAATATATAGTGCATTCAAAAAAATTTTTTTTTGGAGAATTAATATATGGCATGGTTACGTGTTTATGTTGTTGATGGATCTTGCAGGTGGTCACTGATAGCAGGGCATCTGCCTGGTAGAACGGACAACGAGATCAAGAACTACTGGAACTCACACCTCAGCAGAAGGATACACACATTCCGCAAATTTGGGGATGGTGATCGAGTGATCGTCGACCTAGGAAAGCTTGCCGCAGGCTGCAAGCGTCGCGGGGGACGAACGAGGCGTTCAGCCATGAAGAAGAACTCCTCCATCAACTTGCCTTCACGGAGCAGTAACAGAGACTACTACCATAAGCAGCAGCAGCACCAGAAACCCAATTATAACAACAATATTCAAAATCTTCATCAAACATTGTCAATGCATAAAAACGTCGAAAACGCCGACGACCATCATCATCAAGAAGCAGTAGAGCAACATAACCCTAGCGGCAGCAGCAGCAGTAATAGTACTACAACAACAAGTAGTACTACTACTGCTGCTGAAGTTAGTATGAACATGGCAGGTCTAGATGTAATACTTGGCCCTCTGTCTACAGACACAAGCACTGAATCAGTTTGCACAAACAACCATGAATCGGATGATATTTGCTTCTGGGGATCTGAGGAGATGGAGAAGTTACTCTTCCGTTCAACCGAACAAGATCAGAAAGTAGTACAGACTCCGATAGATGAGAGAATATTACCTAACAATAACAACAAGACTGCTTCCGTGGAAACAACGACGACGGCGACTACGAGTATACCTGCAGTTGAAAGAGATCAAGAAGAAGTAGGATCTCAAATGTTGATGGATGAGCTGATGGATTTCAGGGAGATGATTAATTATGCAGAATCCAAGAATATGTGGGAAGACGAAGAACTGGGGTGGGAATGGTTGCTAGAAAGTGAATGCCCTGGTACAACTACTGCAGTGGAGTTGAGTTTCCGAGGAGTTGATGATCAAGGTTTTGGGTTCCAAGAGGAGTGTTTTGATAGTTGGCTACTATAAAATATATGTTACTGTTGGGTTACGTAGTTGATCCAGTTTTTTTCTTGTGAGTTGATCAATTAGGGTTAATTTCTTCTTGTTCATGGACCAAATAGTCTATGAACAAGATCCATCTCAACGGCGGTTAAAAAATGTAACCGCCTGTTTCACTACTTGGTTGATAGGTCAGGATTGCGTAATAACTTCACCTTGTCATGTAGGATAACCTGTACTTGTCTCATAGTCTGTGTCCCTTTGTTTGTATCTACAACTGTGGAGATCTTCAAGTAATCCTCTCCTCTTCAAGTAATTCTTTTTACCTTGTCACAGTTTGTTTACTTCTGCTAAGTTACTTTAGAAATGATTTTTATTTTCTAATAATTAATTTTAAAAAATTTACTTATAAAAAGAATTATTCTCGAATCACCACCATTAAGTGAAACACACTCGCAACTTCTTCTGGCATTGTATGAAATGTGATGTACATATGTTGGAATTCCTTTTCATTAGACGGTACCTAGCCAGTCAAGGCTATCCAACTATATTTGGCAATGTGCCATATGCTACGAGTAAATGGTTCAACTAGTATTTGGCAATGTGCCATATGCTACGGGTAAATGGTTCAACTAGTATTTGGCAATGTGCCATATGCTGGATAAGAAATGCCAAGTCTATTTTGAGGAAATTGACTTACCTCATACTACAATAATCCAATGTGCTATCGTCATCTTCATCTTTGACGTAGACGATATGGAGAGAAATTTAGTGTTTAATTTAATTACATAAAAAAAACTTTTATGAAAGTGAATTTCGTAAAAATAAATTTTGATAAAAAATAAAATTTAGTAGAAAAGAGTTTGGAGTGGTAGTTCAAATATGTAAAGTAAAGTTTAAAATTAAAAATAGAAGTAGAGTTTGGTGTGAAAATTATTAGCGTGAGTCAATAATATATTATCCTATATTTTTCTTCTTAAAGTTATATTTTAGATATTTTTTTTATTTAAATCTCTTCTTATTTAGTTTTATAAGTAATCTACATATATGTACTTGTATTGAATGATAAGAATGAGATTAAAGAATTTTTCATCTTCGTACCAGATCAAATTCTAAATCTGCTCGTGCTGTCGTGGAGATAACGATGTGACACAACGGTTAGAAATTTCGACGAGAACAAATCCGTGATTTGATCGAATTATCAGAAAAAAAATGTGTACCGCCGCTGCCATCTTAGGATTTTTTATCTCTACAGCCACCGCCGCTGCGCCGCTGCTTCATCGTTCGCAGTCGTTCTTGGTGTTTCGCCATCATTCCGCTACCGTTCCGCTGCTACCTTTATGCTACCGATTTGCCGCTGCTTTGCCGTCGTCTTCAACCCACCCGAACTCGATTCAAGCGTTGCCTGTCTTTTCTTCACTGCCGCTGCTCGCTCCTGCTACTGCCAGTCGCCGATTTCTTTCTCGCCGCCGTTGCTAGATCGGTTCAACCGAGCTGGATCAGGCCATGCACAGCAAATAAAACCGGTTGACCCGATCCGTCCCAATTTATCCGACCCAAATTGGCCCTGTCCGCTGACCCAGTCCGACAGAAATTTTTTTTTAATGGAAGATTTAAGTGCTGTCTCTTCGGTCATTTTAATGACTACTCCTATTATCAGCATACAAGGTGATTCATCTTCCGTTATTAGTGTTAAGTTAAATGGTTTCAACTATTTTCTTTGATCCCAAATTGTTGAGATATAAATCGCTGGAAATAATAAGATAGACTATTGGACCGAAAAAATAACACGACCTCAAGAAACTGATCCTATTTATGTCCGATGAAGAACTGATAATGCTATTGTTAAAAATAGTTGATCAAATTTATTAAACCAATTGTGATGGAGCTGTTTATTCGGCTTCCCACTGTCATAGATGTTTGGACTGTTGTGTTCAAAACTTACTATGATAATTCTGACATATATCAAATTTATGAATTAACATGCAGGGCATTCAAATTAAATAAAGTGGAAGGCCCATTACGATCTACTATGCAGAATTACAAAGCATATGGTAAGAATTAGATTTTCGCAATCCAATTAAGATGTGTTGTGCTAATAATATATTAGCTCGACAACGGGAGACTGAGAGAGAACATATCTATATTTTTTTTGGATGGGCTTGATGATACATTTGATAAAGCCCGCACTGATCTACTACGAACAGATGCGTTCCCTGGGTTAAAAGAATCTTATAACAACATTCGTAGTGATGAGCAACGATGAGTAGTTATGATGGATTCTAACGATATTGGTGCTGAAGTTATTGCTGTTGTGGCTTCTAAAAATCTTAGATTTTAAGTGAAGCAAAAAACACAAGAAGGATAGTGTAGTCATTGTGGTAAAGCCGGGCATAATTGAAGTTCATGTTTTCAGTTAGTTAGTTATCCTGATTAGTGGGAGGAACTGAAGAAGAAAAAGAAACAAGACAAAAGATCGCTGGTGTAGCGTTTGGACTTGCAAGCCTCACATTAGTTGATCATTTATCTTCTAAATTATCGATTGTTTTTTCACCAGTTCTATCTTTGGTGTCGCAAGTTATTTCAGATTCTCCAATTTCAGGTAATCAAATCTTTGCCTCTACTGTTTTAGATTAACAACGGGATATATAATAAATTTTATATTTTAGAGCTATGGATCATATATAACATTCGATTCAAAAAAATTTCACACCGTAAGTGCTCTAGTTAGAAATAATATGACATATGCCAATGGAGATAATTATCTAGTGGTAGGTGCTGGTGATGTGGCATTATCATCATCTCTATCTCTACAGAATTGTGTACTTGTTCCATTTCTCTTACATAATCTTTTATCTGTTGGACAAGTTACTGAATAATTGAACTGTATTATTGATGTAGACAAAATCAACTAAGAAAAACTCAGTGATTCTATCCTAGTCTATCCCGCAAGTGCACGGTTGTCGTCTACCGTATAGCAGATAACGAGTTTGTTCCACAGAGATTGTTGTTAACTCTAATCCAAATTTTTAGTAACAAAAGTTGTGTTTGTGAAAGCGAATCAAAGTGTACGAAAGCTAAAAATGAAGAGTAATGCACGGATCGAGAAAAACAAATATGCAAACAACTGGAGTTTTAGAATCCACCACTAATGTCTCTAATTTAATTCTTAAATAAACATGATAATAGATTATGATGATTGTGAAGATCTTGTATCTAACACCTTGGTCCAGTTTTTAGATACGATTTCTAATTATGACTTTAACTTTGGTCCAGTATAAAATCACCTATCATTAGTGATATTCTAACTCCTTGTTTAGAAATTACTAACAATGCATTAGGTTCTGCGAAATCATAAATCATATAGTTACATTCACTTTGGTCCAGTAAATATTAACTACAATTGTTAATCCTGTAATTCATAAGTTATGTTCCGATTGGTCCTCGCAAACACAATTAATATAATAATTTAGATATCAAACTCAATGCTAATCATGCATGCAAATTTAACATCTAAATATCCTTTCAAACAAGAATTAACAACTCACATAAAATCAACAATCCATACATCACATAATATTTAAAAAATAAATTAAATTTATTAGGGTTTCATCATAACTCCAGTTTAGAGAATTTAGCCACTTAATATTACACACAATAATATTGTATGAAAAATAAAATATGACAAAAAGAGAAAGAAAGTAAATTTGAAGAATTTTTCGTCTCTTGATTTGATCTTCCTTCTGTCTTCCGTCGGCTCTCTCTAGGGTTTCTGTCGGCCCTTTGTTGCCTCCTTGTTGGCTCTTCGTTGCTCCTTTGATCGATGCTCTTTTGGCTCTCCATTCACCCCTTTTTATAGTTGAACTTCCTCCCACAAAATTAGGAAAAAGAATATCTTCAGAATATTCAAATTAGATTTGATATAGATTTGTTGCTATATTTGATGCTAGATTTGATGCTAAATCTTTGATTTAGATTTGATTGGTCAAATGCATCAATGAGAATCGCCGCTTGATATTTCCTTCCATGATTGGCTCCTTTATTTTATTCCTTCAATATTTTGCTTCTTTATTCACCTATACTTCACAAAATAAAATAAATTAAATTAATTCATATTGTGAATAAAATTTTAATAAAAATCTAATATTTATTATAACAATAAGATATAATAAATATATCACATTACACATTATCAAATACCCCCAAGCTTAAGTTTTTGCTAGTCCTCGAGCAAAATGATAAGAAAATTGTATATATCATTCTTCACAACTTATTCTCATAATTTTCAATTTGTTCGTATAGCTAGATCAACAAAAATCTTTAAAGAAAAATGTAAGCATAATAAACAAATTAACATCACTTACAAACTCCTTTAATTGTACTATATAGTAATCAAATCAACTCAACCTCGCATTCCAAAATATATGCAATATACTAGAAGGAAGTTTAGAATTCAATGTCCATAAGTATGTTTAGAAATCATCTCCCCACTACACATACAATTTTTAGAGATTCACCAAGTTATTTTAAATATTGTAATGTATGAATTCAAACTTAGGAAGTCGTCAAAATACAAAGTAACCAAGAGCACATTTAACTTCAAGAAGAACAAGGTATACTCAAGCATTGGCCCAATTTTGCGGCTCTTTTATTTATTTAATCGCTCTTTCTTTACCATTGTACTTTACAATGTATACTCGAGGTTTTTTTTTTTTTTAAATTTTTTTTTTACATATGCTCTTTCTTTACCCTTGTATTTTTCAAAGACTCTTTATAACTCTGTATCCCAATTATTCCTAAAAATTGAAAACAATATAAGACAACACAAAAAATACTAAGATCAACTCTAAGCATCGCATTGTATGGTGATAGATGTCATTACTCGTTATAGACTATGAAATCAAAATTCTCTATAAAATGTATTCAATTGTATTGTCTAGAATGACAAGATTTTATCAAATCAATTATATACAGTACTATATCAAAAAGAATGTATGCTTAGTTAATAAGAATATTATACGAACAAACTCAATAAAGATTCTAGTTTCAAGAGCAATACTAGAAAGAGAGTTCAAACTTATTATTGAAAAATGAATGATAGACTATCAATCAATGTTTGTGCATAATTTTCTATCTCCCCCCAAGCTTGAATTCGACATTGTCCCCAATGGTGAAAGATAAAAATGAACAATGTATAAAGCAAAGGAAAAAATTGAGGTGTAGAAAAACTCCCCTGATTTTTAAATGGCCCGGATTTTTGGTTAACTTCTCCATCAACTGCATCACAGCAACAAATCTTTGCATTATATTGAATCTTCTTTCTTTCCGAGTCCTTCAAAAATGATAAACATATCAAATTAAACGAAAATAAAATCCTACAAAATTCAATTGCTACTAGAGAGAAAGGACTTGGGTTGCCTCCCAATAAGCGCTAAATTTAACGTCTTCAGCCAGACGAGAAGTTTGTCAAATAGGATCTCGCAGTTGAAGGGTTGGTTCAGTTTGGATTGCGATGGTAGCCTCCAAGTATGGCTTCAAGCGATGCCCATTGACCTTAAATTGTGCTCCAGATTTGAGATCCTTGATTTCTATAGCTCCATGTGGAAAGATTTCAATTATCTCATATGGTCCATGCCATTTTGACTTCAGCTTTCCTGGAAAGAGTTTCAATCATGAGTTAAATAATAAAACTTTCATACCTGGAGTAAACTCTTTCCGCTGAATTGACTTGTCATGATAGGACTTTGTGCGTTCCTTGTAAATCTTTGCATTCTCATAAGCTTCGTTGCGAATTTCTTCCAATTCATTGAGTTGCAACTTTCTTTCATTTCCTGCATCCTTAATGTCAAAATTTAGCTTCTTTATAGCCCAATATGCATTATGTTCAAGTTCCATAGGTAAATGACATGCTTTTTCAAATACAATACGATATGGACTCATCCCTATAGGTGTTTTATATGCTGTCCTATAAGCCCATAAAGCATCATTAAGTTTTATTGCCCAATCTTTTCTTGTGGTGTTCACAGTTTTCTCCAGAATATTTTTAATTTCTCTATTGCTAATTTGTACTTGTCCTGAGGTTTGAGGGTGATATGGAGTGGCTACCTTATGAGTTATGCCATATTTTCTTAACAAAGCATCAAAAGGTTTATTGCAAAAATGTTTACCACCATCACTAATGATTGCTCTAGGGGTTCCAAATCTAGTGAAAATCATATTCTTCAAAAATTTGAGGACAATCTTATGATCATTACCTTTTGTAGCTTGAGCCTCTACCCATTTAGATGCATAATCAACAGCAACAAGAATATAAGAATACCCAAAGGATGAAGAAAATGGACCCATGAAGTCTATACCTCAAACATCAAAGAGTTCTACAACCAAAATATTAGTCAATGGCATCATGTTCCTCCTCTGTGATATTTCCTATTCTTTGGCATCTGTCACACTTAGAACAAAAGTTAAATGCATCTTTAAATAAAGTAGGCCAAAAGAAACCTGATTGAAGGACTTTATGGGCTGTTTTTTAGCACCAAAATGACCTCCACATGCTAACTCATGACTATGCCTTTAGAATGCTTTCTTGTTCATCTTCGAAATGCATCTTCTAATGATTTGGTCCGGACAATGCTTAAACAAATAGGGATCATCCCAATAATAGTGCTTCACCATAGAGACAAATTTTTCTTTTCCCGAAAAGATAAATTATTTCTCATTACACCACTAGCAAGATAATTCACAAAATCAAAGATACCAAGGTTCTTTATAAGTAATGGAAAGAAGTTGTTCATCCGGAAAAGAATCATTGAGATGCATGTCATCTCCTTCTCTTTGATCTTCAATCACGATACGAGAAAGATGGTCCGCTACCACATTCTCGCTTCCTTTCTTATCTTTAATCTCAAAGTCAAACTCTTGTAGCAATAAGATGCATCAAATCAACCTAGGCTTAGCATCCTGCTTAGTCAACAAATACTTAAGAGCAAAGATGGTGGTCATTAAATACAATAACTTTAGAACCAAAGATATATGGACGAAATTTTTCTAAAGCAAACACCACAGCAAGCAACTCTTTTTCTGTTGTTGAATAATTAAGTTGTGCATCATTCAAAGTCTTGCTAGCATAATATATAACATGTGGCAGTTTATCAATTCGTTGACCAAGCACTGCACCAATAGCATAATCTGAAGCATCACACATCAATTCAAATGGTAAATTCCAGTCAGGAGCAGTAATGATAGGAGCACTAGTTAAGGCATTTTTCAAATTATTGAATGCATGCAAACAAATTTTATCAAAATCAAACACAGCATCCTTAGCCAATAAATCACATAGAGGTCTAGTTATTTTAGAAAAATCTTTAATGAATCTTCTATAAAAACCAAAGATGGCCTAAAAAACTTCTAATGCCTTTTTACTGAAGTAGGGAAGGTAGATTTTTTATAATTTCAATTTTGCTCTATCCACCTCAATTCCTTTACTAGAAACCACATGTCCTAAGACAATTCCTTGTTTAACCATAAAATGACATTTTTCCCAATTTAAAACCAAATTCGTTTCTTCACATCTAGATAAAACCAATTTCAAATTATCAAGGCATCCATCAAAAGAAGATCCAAAAACTGAAAAATCATCCATAAATACCTCAATGATTCTTTCTACTATATCAGAGAATATAGCTGTCATACATCTTTGAAATGTTGCTGGAGCATTGCACAAACCAAAAGGCATCCTCCTATAGGCGAAAGTACCGAATGGACAAGTGAATTCTATCCTAGTCTATCCATCCCAAGTGT
This sequence comes from Acanthochlamys bracteata, assembly GCA_019914995.1. Lineage (NCBI taxonomy): Eukaryota > Viridiplantae > Streptophyta > Magnoliopsida > Pandanales > Velloziaceae > Acanthochlamys > Acanthochlamys bracteata. The sequence continues at coordinate 4,595,839 of CM034133.1, forward strand.
GCACGGTTGTCTTCTCTTGATCTTCTGGAGCAATCGGAATTTAATTATAACCTGAAAAGCCATCAAGAAAACAATAATGTGAGTGTCCAGCCAAACGTTCAAGCATTTGATCAATGAAAGGTAAAGGAAAATGATCTTTTCTTGTTGCAGAATTCAACTTTCTATAATCAATACAAACCCGCCATCCCGTAGTTATTCTTGTAGGGATCAATTCATTATTTTCATTTTTAATTACTGTTATCCCAGATTTCTTAGGTACTACTTGTACAGGACTAACCCATCTACTATCAGAAATTGGATAGATTACTCCTACATCAAGCAGTTTTAAAATTTCCGCTCTAACAACCTCTTTCATATTAGGATTTAATCTCCTTTGGCTTTCACGAGTAAGTTTTGCATCATCCTCCATTAAAATTCTATGTATACACATTACAGGATTAATACCTTTTATGTCAGCTATTGTCCAACCTATTGCTGTCCTATGTTCTTTTAGGATATTAATGAGGCTCTCCTCTTCTCTAACTGTAAGATCTGAAGATATGATAACTGGGAGGGTTTCATTATCGCCTAAGAATACATATTTAAGATGTTCAGGCAATGGTTTGAGTTCTAATTTATGAGGGATTACAAAGATGGCTCTATCCTTATTTCATTCATCTCTAAAGGTTCAAATGAGGCTCTATAACTAGGTTGAATTGGTTTTAACACATTTAGGCAGCAAGCATATCATTAGAGTTATCACTATCATCATCATATTTAAAGTTAATGCTTTGCTTCCAAATCATCCTTGTATTTTTCCTACAAAATAACAGAAATCGATTAGTGGATCTAATAAATCAACGTAAAAGCAAGCATCCAAGAAATAGAAGGATGTTTTAAAGCATCAAACACTTTGATTTTAACGGTTTCACCCAATACACCATTTTGAGTGTGTCTTTTTCACGTTGATATGTATATCTGCGGTAGCCATAAATGGACGACCAAGAAGAATAGGGATCTCACGATTACTTCTCAAGTTTTCCTCCATATCCAAAACAATGAAATCTGCAGGAAGAATTAATTTGTTAACTTGAACTAAAACATCTTCTATAATACCTGTAGGATGCCGTATGGAATGGTCAGCAAGCTCGAGACGCGCAGTAGTCTTTTTTATACCTTCCAAACCTAACTCTTTGTAGATAGAAAATGGCATCAAGTTGATGCTTGCTCCTAGGTCCAACATAGCACGTGCAAGTCTCTTGGCACCAATAGTGATAGGAATATCAAAACTACCTGGATCATCAAGCTTAGGTGGAAGCTCGCTTTTCAACACTGCACTTACATTCTTATTCAATCTGACTCCTTCGTTTGGTGCAAATTTGAGTTTGTGAGCCTTCAAATTTTTAATGAATTTTTCATATGCTGGAATCTGTTCAATCACATCAAGCAAAGGAAGGTTAATATGCACTTTACTTAACATATCATAAATATCTTGAAATTGCTTATCCCGTTTATTTTGCTTTAGACGGCTTAAATGGGATAGGAGGTGTATAACGATCAACCGCCTTGTGCAAATCCAGGAAGGATGATGAGTAGATTCCTTTCTATTGTGTTGATCACTCTGGATGGCAATAATTCGACATTTTTTTTCTTGATTCAGCTTTGTCCAGCTCTTGTTTTTCATCATCTGTAACTATACTTTCATTAGAAATATCAACTTTATCATCATTATTAATAAGCTTACCTGATCTTAATTGAATGACTTTTGCTTGTTCATTATTTCGTGGATTGATGTTAGGTTGACTAGGAAACTTACCAGATTCTCTTTGGCTCAAAGCTTGCGCAATTTGACCTACCTGAGCTTCTAACTTTTGTTGACCAATTGCTAACTGTCTTACCAAATCCTCCAATGAAGTCGATGGCTTTGGTTGAGGTGGAGGTTGGTGTTGTTGATTGCTCCACGAGAAGTTGGGGTGATTCCTCCATCCATTATTGTAAGTGTTTGAATATGGATCATGTTTAGGATGCTCATTATAGGAGCTTATCATATTTGCTTGTTCTTGTACAAACTCAGGAAAATCTACTCTCTGTGGACAATGGACAGTAGAATGACCAGATAAATCACAAATGCTACATACATTTTGTGTTGAAAGTTTTCCGTTCATAGCCAGCAAAGCATCCAATTTGTTATTAATAGCATTCACCTGCGCTTTAGAAGCATAATCATTATTACCATTTACCTCATAAATTCCAGCTCGTTTTTCTCGTGTATCTATATGTTGCGTCTCAAGAGCTAGATTTTCGAATAGCGTTTGACATTCAGCTGATGTCTTATTCCGAATAGATCCACCTGCATAATTATTCACTGCAGCTTTGCTAGAAACGGTTAGTGCCTTATAAAATATACGCATCAAAACCAAAATAGGCAAACCATGGTGGGGACATTGAATTAACAAATTATTAAATCGTTCCCACGCTTCAGAAAATGACTCATCAGATTGTTGAGTGAATTGCATGATTTTATCTCTTAATGCATCAGTTTTCTGAGTTGAAAAGAATTTCTCTAAAAATCTGTTTTGAATTTCAGTCCAAGTAGTAAGTGAACCAGATCTAAGTGATTGTAACCATATCTTTGCTCTATCTTTTAAAGTGTAAAGAAAGATTTTCATTTGAAGGTGTTCCTCAAGAACCCCCATCCACAAAGGCATGTTAGAAACCATATTGAAAATTTCTAAATATGAGCTAAAGGATCCTCATTGTTCAAACCATGAAAAAGAAGGCATCATATTAAAATGAATAGTTTTTAATTCATAGTTTCTAGCAACGCATCAGGGAGAACTATACTAAATGGAGATACAGAAATTGTAGGAATGTCAAGATCCCCATTGTTTCATTCTTTTAACACCCCATCTTTTCAATTCTAATACTCGAATGATTTCTACGCTCACGCCTAATGTTGTTAACTCTAATCCAAATTTTTAGTAACAAAAGTTGTGTTTGTGAAAATCGAATCAAAGTGTACAAAAGCTAAAAATGAAGAGTAATGCATGGATCGAGAAAAAACAAATATGCAAACAACTAGAGTTTTAGAATCCACCACTAATGTCTCTAATTTAATCCTTAAATAAACATGATAATAGATTATGATGATTGTGAAGATCTTGTATCTAACACCTTGGTCCAGATTTTTAGATACGATTTCTAATTATGACTTTAACTTTGGTCCAAAGATAAAATCACCTATCGTTAGTGATATTCTAACTCCTTGTTTAGAAATTACTAACAATGCATTAGGTTCTAATCAATCATAAATCATATAGTTACATTCACTTTGGTCCAAATAAAATATTAACTACAATTGTTAATCCAGTAATTCATAAATTATGTTCCGATTGGTCCTCATAAACACAATTAATATAATAATTTAGATATCAAACTCAATGCTAATCATGCATGCAAATTTAACATCTAAATATCCTTTCAAACAAGAATTAACAACTCACATAAAATCAACAATCCATACATCACATAATATTTAAAAATAAATTAAATTTATTAGGGTTTCATCCTAACTCCAGTTTTAGAGAATTTAGCCACTCATATTAATATTACACAAATAATATTGTATGAAAAATAAAACATGAGAAAAAGAGAAGAAAGCAAATTTGAAGAATTTTTCGTCTCTTGATTTGATCTTCCTTCTTCTTTCCGTCGGCTCTCTCTAGGTTTTCATTTACTTTTGTTGCCTCCTTGTTGGCTCTTCGTTGCTCCTTTGATCGATGCTCTTTTGGCTCTCCATTCACCCCTTTTATAGTTGAACTTCCTCCCACAAAATTAGGAAAAGAATATCTTGAGAATATTCAAATTAGATTTGATATAGATTTGTTGCTATATTTGATGCTAGATTTGATGCTAAATCTTTGATTTAGATTTGATTGGTCAAATGCATCAATGAGAATCGCCGCTTGATATTTCCTTCATGATTGGCTCTTTATTTTATTCCTTCAATATTTTGCTCCTTTATTTTATTCCAAAATAAATATTTTAATTTCTTTATTTTACCTAATATTTATTATAAAATAAAATAAAAATATAAATTAATTATCAAATTGTGAATAAAATTTTAATAAAATGATCTAAAATTATTTATTATAACAATAATTCTATAATTTTCAATATATCACATTAATGCAATATACTAGAAGGAAGTTTAGAATTCAATGTCCATAAGTATGTTTAGAAATCATCTCCCCACTACACATACAATTTTTAGAGATTCACCAAGTTATTTTAAATATTGTAATGTATGAATTCAAACTTAGGAAGTCACAAATACAAAGTAACCAAGAGCACATTTAACTTCAAGAAGAACAAGGTATACTCAAGCATTGGCCCAATTTTTATGCTCTTTTATTTATTTAATCGCTCTTTCTTTACCATTGTACTTTACAATGTATACTCGAGGTTTTTTTTTTTTAAATTTTTTTTTTTTTACATATGCTCTTTCTTTACCCTTGTATTTTTCTAAAGACTCTTTATAACTCTGTATCCCAATTATTCCTAAAAATTGAAAACAATATAAGACAACACAAAAATACTAAGATCAACTCTAAGCATCGCATTGTATGGTGATAGATGTCATTACTCGTTATAGACTATGAAATCAAAATCCTCTATAAAATGTATTCAATTGCATTGTCTAGAATGACAAGATTTTATCAAATCAATTATATACAGTACTATATCAAAAAGAATGTATGCTTAGTTAATAAGAATATTATACGAACAAACTCAATAAAGATTCTAGTTTCAAGAGCAATACTAGAAAGAGAGTTCAAACTTATTATTGAAAAATGAATGATAAACTATCAATCAATGTTTGTGCATAATTTTCTATCTCCCCCCAAGCTTGAATTCGACATTGTCCCCAATGGTGAAAGATAAAAATGAACAATGTATAAAGCAAAGGAAAAAATTGAGGTGTAGAAAAACTCCCCTGATTTTTAAATGGCCCGAATTTTTGGTTAACTTCTCCATCAACTGCATCACAGCAACAAATCTTTGCATTATAGTGAATTTTCTTTCTTTCCGAATCCTTCAAAAATGATAAACATATCAAATTAAACGAAAATAAAATCATACAAAATTCAATTGCTACTAGAGAGAAAGGACTTGGGTTGCCTCCCAATAAGCGCTAAATTTAACGTCTTCAGCCAGACGAGAAGTTTGTCAAATAGGATCTCGCAGTTGAAGGGTTGGTTTAGTTTGATTGCGATGGTAGCCTCAAGTATGGCTTCAGCGATGCCCATTGACCTTAAATTGTGCTCCAGATTTGAGATCCTTGATTTCTATAGCTCCATGTGGAAAGATTTCAATTATCTCATATGGTCCATGCCATTTTGACTTCAGCTTTCCTGGAAAGAGTTTCAATCATGAGTTAAATAATAAAACTTTCATACCTGGAGTAAACTCTTTCCACTGAATTGACTTGTCATGATAGGACTTTGTCGTTCCTTGTAAATCTTTGCATTCTCATAAGCTTCGTTATGAATTTCTTCCAATTCATTGAGTTGCAACTTTCTTTCATTTCCTGCATCCTTAATGTCAAAATTTAGCTTCTTTATAGCCCAATATGCATTATGTTCAAGTTCCATAGGTAAATGACATGCTTTTTCAAATACAATACGATATGGACTCATCCCTATAGGTGTTTTATATGCTGTCCTATAAGCCCATAAAGCATCATTAAGTTTTATTGCCCAATCTTTTCTTGTGGTGTTCTGATTTTCTCCAGAATATTTTTAATTTCTCTATTGCTAATTTGTACTTGTCCTGAGGTTTGAGGGTGATATGGAGTGGCTACCTTATGAGTTATGCCATATTTTCTTAACAAAGCATCAAAAGATTTATTGCAAAAATGTTTACCACCATCACTAATGATTGCTCTAGGGGTTCCAAATCTAGTGAAAATCATATTCTTCAAAAATTTGAGGACAATCTTATGATCATTACCTTTTGTAGCTTGAGCCTCTACCCATTTAGATGCATAATCAACAACAACAAGAATATAAGAATACCCAAAGGATGAAGAAAATGGACCCATGAAGTCTATACCTCAAACATCAAAGAGTTCTACAACCAAAATATTAGTCAATGGCATCATGTTCCTCCTGCTGATATTTCCTATTCTTTGGCATCTGTCACACTTAGAACAAAAGTTAAATGCATCTTTAAATAAAGTAGGCCAAAAGAAACCTGATTGAAGGACTTTATGGGCTGTTTTCTTAGCACCAAAATGACCTCCACATGCTAACTCATGACTATGCCTTAGAATGCTTTCTTGTTCATCTTCAGAAATGCATCTTCTAATGATTTGGTCCGGACAATGCTTAAACAAATAGGGATCATCCCAATAATAGTGCTTCACCATAGACAGAAATCTTTTCTTTTCCTGAAAAGATAAATTATTTCTCATTACACCACTAGCAAGATAATTCACAAAATCAGCATACCAAGGTTCTTTATAAGTAATGGAAAGAAGTTGTTCATCTGGAAAAGAATCATTGAGATGCATGTCATCTCCTTCTCTTTGATCTTCAATCACGATACGAGAAAGATGGTCTGCTACCACATTCTCGCTTCCTTTCTTATCTTTAATCTCAAAGTCAAACTCTTGTAGCAATAAGATGCATCGAATCAACCTAGGCTTAGCATCCTGTTTAGTCAACAAATACTTAAGAGCAGCATGGTCAGTAAATACAATAACTTTAGAACCAAAGATATATGGACGAAATTTTTCTAAAGCAAACACCACAGCAAGCAACTCTTTTTCTGTTGTTGAATAATTAAGTTATGCATCATTCAAAGTCTTGCTAGCATAATATATAACATGTGGCAGTTTATCAATTCGTTGACCAAGCACTGCACCAATAGCATAATCTGAAGCATCACACATCAATTCAAATGGTAAATTCCAGTCAGGAGCAGTAATGATAGGAGCACTAGTTAAGGCATTTTTCAAATTATTGAATGCATGCAAACAAATTTTATCAAAATCAAACACAGCATCCTTAGCCAATAAATCACATAGAGGTCTAGTTATTTTAGAAAAATCTTTAATGAATCTTCTATAAAAACCAGCATGGCCTAAAAAACTTCTAATGCCTTTTACTGAAGTAGGGGAAGGTAGATTTTTTATAATTTCAATTTTTGCTCTATCCACCTCAATTCCTTTACTAGAAACCACATGTCCTAAGACAATTCCTTGTTTAACCATAAAATGACATTTTTCCCAATTTAAAACCAAATTCGTTTCTTCACATCTAGATAAAACCAATTTCAAATTATCAAGGCATCCATCAAAAGAAGATCCAAAAATTGAAAAATCATCCATAAATACCTCAATGATTCTTTCTACTATATCAGAGAATATAGCTGTCATACATCTTTGAAATGTTGCTGGAGCATTGCACAAACCAAAAGGCATCCTCCTATAGGCGAAAGTACCGAATGGACAAGTGAATTCTATCCTAGTCTATCCCGCAAGTGCACGGTTGTCTTCTCTTGATCTTCTGGAGCAATCGGAATTTAATTATAACCTGAAAAGCCATCAAGAAAACAATAATGTGAGTGTCCAGCCAAACGTTCAAGCATTTGATCAATGAAAGGTAAAGGAAAATGATCTTTTCTTGTTGCAGAATTCAACTTTCTATAATCAATACAAACCCGTCATCCCGTAGTTATTCTTGTAGGGATCAATTCATTATTTTCATTTTTAATTACTGTTATCCCAGATTTCTTAGGTACTACTTGTACAGGACTAACCCATCTACTATCAGAAATTGGATAGATTACTCCTACATCAAGCAGTTTTAAAATTTCCGCTCTAACAACCTCTTTCATATTAGGATTTAATCTCCTTTGGCTTTCACGAGTAAGTTTTGCATCATCCTCCATTAAAATTCTATGTATACACATTACAGGATTAATACCTTTTATGTCAACTATTGTCCAACCTATTGCTGTCCTATGTTCTTTTAGGATATTAATGAGGCTCTCCTCTTCTCTAACTGTAAGATCTGAAGATATGATAACTGGGAGGGTTTCATTATCGCCTAAGAATACATATTTAAGATGTTCAGGCAATGGTTTGAGTTCTAATTTATGAGGGATTACAGTAGATGGCTCTATCCTTATTTCATTCATCTCTAAAGGTTCAAATGAGGCTCTATAACTAGGTTGAATTGGTTTTAACACATTTAGGGCAGCAAGCATATCATTAGAGTTATCACTATCTGTTATATTTAAAGTTAATGCTGCTTCCAAATCATCCTTGTATTTTTCCTGCAAAATAACAGAATCGATTAGTGGATCTAATAAATCAACAGAAAAGCAAGAATCTGAAGAAATAGAAGGATGTTTTAAAGCATCAAACACTTTGATTTTAACGGTTTCACCCAATACAGTCATTGTGAGTGTGTCTTTTTTCACGTTGATACATGTATCTGCAGTAGCCATAAATGGACGACCAAGAAGAATAGGGATCTCACGATTACTTCTCAAGTTTTCCTCCATATCCAAAACAATGAAATCTGCAGGAAGAATTAATTTGTTAACTTGAACTAAAACATCTTCTATAATACCTGTAGGATGCCGTATGGAATGGTCAGCAAGCTCGAGACGCGCAGTAGTCTTTTTTATACCTTCCAAACCTAACTCTTTGTAGATAGAAAATGGCATCAAGTTGATGCTTGCTCCTAGGTCCAACATAGCACGTGCAAGTCTCTTGGCACCAATAGTGATAGGAATATCAAAACTACCTGGATCATCAAGCTTAGGTGGAAGCTCGCTTTTCAACACTGCACTTACATTCTTATTCAATCTGACTCCTTCGTTTGGTGCAAATTTGAGTTTGTGAGCCTTCAAATTTTTAATGAATTTTTCATATGCTGGAATCTGTTCAATCACATCAAGCAAAGGAAGGTTAATATGCACTTTACTTAACATATCATAAATATCTTGAAATTGCTTATCCTGTTTATTTTGCTTTAGACGGCCCGGAAATGGGATAGGAGGTGTATAACGATCAACCGCCTTGTGCAGTCCGGAAGGATGATGAGTAGATTCCTTTCTATTGTGTTGATCACTCTCGGATGGCAATAATTCCGACATTTTTTTTCTTGATTCAGCTTTGTCCAGCTCTTGTTTTTCATCATCTGTAACTATACTTTCATTAGAAATATCAACTTTATCATCATTATTAATAAGCTTACCTGATCTTAATTGAATGACTTTTGCTTGTTCATTATTTCGTGGATTGATGTTAGGTTGACTAGGAAACTTACCAGATTCTCTTTGGCTCAAAACTTGCGCAATTTGACCTACCTGAGCTTCTAACTTTTGTTGACCAATTGCTAACTGTCTTACCAAATCCTCCAATGAAGTCGATGGCTTTGGTTGAGGTGGAGGTTGGTGTTGTTGATTGCTCCACGAGAAGTTGGGGTGATTCCTCCATCCATTATTGTAAGTGTTTGAATATGGATCATGTTTAGGATGTCGGTTATAGGAGCTTACCATATTTGCTTGTTCTTGTACAAACTCAGGAAAATCTACTCTCTGTGGACAATGGACAGTAGAATGACCAGATAAATCACAAATGCTACATACCTCTTGTGTTGAAAGTTTTCCGTTCATAGCCAGCAAAGCATCCAATTTGTTATTAATAGCATTCATCTGCGCTTTAGAAGCATAATCATTATTACCATTTACCTCATAAATTTCAGCTCGTTTTTCTCGTGTATCTATATGTTGCGTCTCAAGAGCTAGATTTTCGAATAGCGTTTGACATTCAGCTGATGTCTTATTCCGAATAGATCCACCGCATAATTATTCACTGCAACTTTGCTAGAAACGGTTAGTGCCTTATAAAATATACGATCAAAAAAATAAAATAGGCAAAAACCATGGTGGGGACATTGAATTAACAAATTATTAAATCGTTCCCACGCTTGAAAAAATGACTCATCAGATTGTTGAATGAATTGCATGATTTTATCTCTTAATGCATCAGTTTTCTGAGTTGAAAAGAATTTCTCTAAAAATCTGTTTTGAATTTCAGTCCAAGTAGTAAGTGAACCAGATCTAAGTGATTGTAACCATACCTTTGCTCTATATTTTAAAGTGTAAGGAAAGATTTTCATTTGAAGGTGTTCCTCAGTAACCCCATCTGTCAAAGACATGTTAGAAACCATATTGAAAATTTCTCGAATATGAGCTAAAGGATCCTCATTGTTCAAACCATAAAAAGAAGGCATCATATTAAAATGAATAGTTTTTAATTCATAGTTTCTAGCAACATCAGGGAGAACTATACTAAATGGAGATACAGAAATTGTAGGAATGTCAAGATCCCCCATTGTTTCATTCGGTGCAACAGCCATCTTTTCAATTCTAATACTCGAATGATTTCTACGCTCACGTCTAATTCTCCTAACCTCTCTTTCAAGTTCAGGATCAAATTCAAATGAAGATTGACTATGAGAGCGAGTGATCATGCAATAATGTAATTATAATGAAAAACAAACTAATATGCTCTAAGCTAAATGCAAAACAAATTCAAAATATCAATGAATCTAAATGAAGCTAAATTGAATCAAAGTCAAACAAAACAATCCCCGGCAACGGCGCCAAAAACTTGATGTAGACAAAATCAATTAAGAAAAACTCAGTGATTCTATCCTAGTCTATCCCGCAAGTGCACGGTTGTCGTCTACCGTATAGCAGATAACGAGTTTGTTCCACAGAGATTGTTGTTAACTCTAATCCAAATTTTTAGTAACAAAAGTTGTGTTTGTGAAATCGAATCAAAGTGTACGAAAGCTAAGAATGAAGAGTAATGCACGGATCGAGAAAAACAAATATGCAAACAACTGGAGTTTTAGAATCCACCACTAATGTCTCTAATTTAATCCTTAAATAAACATGATAATAGATTATGATGATTGTGAAGATCTTGTATCTAACACCTTGGTCCAGTTTTTAGATACGATTTCTAATTATGACTTTAACTTTGGTCCAGTATAAAATCACCTATCGTTAGTGATATTCTAACTCCTTGTTTAGAAATTACTAACAATGCATTAGGTTCTGCGAAATCATAAATCATATAGTTACATTCACTTTGGTCCAGTAAATATTAACTACAATTATTAATCCTGTAATTCATAAATTATGTTCCGATTGGTCCTCGCAAACACAATTAATATAATAATTTAGATATCAAACTCAATGCTAATCATGCATGCAAATTTAACATCTAAATATCCTTTCAAACAAGAATTAACAACTCACATAAAATCAACAATCCATACATCACATAATATTTAAGAAATAAATTAAATTTATTAGGGTTTCATCCTAACTCCAGTTTAGAAAATTTAGCCACTCATATTAATATTACACACAATAATATTGTATGAAAAATAAAACATGAGAAAAAGAGAAGAAATCAAATCTGAAGAATTTTTCGTCTCTTGATTTGATCTTCCTTCTGTCTTCCGTCGGCTCTCTCTAGGGTTTCTGTCGGCCCTTTGTTGCCTCCTTATTGGCTCTTCGTTGCTCCTTTGATCGATGCTCTTTTGGCTCTCCATTCACCCCTTTTTATAGTTGAACTTCCTCCCACAAAATTAGGAAAAAGAATATCTTCAGAATATTCAAATTAGATTTGATATAGATTTGTTGCTATATTTGATGCTAGATTTGATGCTAAATCTTTGATTTAGATTTGATTGGTCAAATGCATCAATGAGAATCGCCGCTTGATATTTCCTTCCATGATTGGCTCCTTTATTTTATTCCTTCAATATTTTGCTTCTTTATTCACATATACTTCACAAAATAAAATAAATTAAATTAATTCATATTGTGAATAGAATTTTAATAAAAATCTAATATTTATTATAACAATAAGATATAATAAATATATCACATTACACATTATCAATTATTATTATGTATCTTATTTTTTCTTTAGGATATCCATACACAGGAGATAATTGTGCATGGTACTAAAAAAGAGTTTATACTATCTGGATGACGTTAATTTAGGAAGAGTTTACAGTGCTCGTGAATCTGAAACTGACAAAAAAAATAAAGTTTGGTTTTGGCATTGCCGTCTAGGTCATATTTCTTTTGGTTATTTAAAATATTTGCTACCATCTTTATTTTTCGGTCTCAAACAGTCTGAGTTCTAGTGTAGAGCATGTATTCTTACTAAAAGTCATCGAGTGTCGTATTTTTTTGTTATCAATAAAAAAACAACTCTTTTTGAGTTAGTCCATTAGGTGGTTTGGAAATCCTCTTCAGTTATGGCCTTTACTGGCATTAGATCGTTTGTGACATTAGTAAATGATTGCACAATATGACATGGTTATATGTTTTAAAGAATAAATGTGATGTTAGTGATACTTTTGTGCGGTTTCATAAGATGTTGAGGTCGATCGGTAATTTATTAAAAAAAAGTTGAGTTAACTTTTGTGATTTCAGAGGCATAGTTAGCAGATATATTGACAAAAAGAGTTTCAAACAAAATTTTTTATGACTCACTAAACAAGTTGGCATTAATGATATCTTTGCACCAACTTGAGGGAGAGTGTTGGCGTGAGTCAATAATATATTATCGTAGATATTTTCTTTATAATTATATTTTAGATATCTTTTTTTATTTAGAACTCTCCATATTTAGTTTTATAAGGAATCTATATATATGTATTTGTATTGAATGATAAGAATGAGATTGAAATAGTTTTCATCTAAAGTAAAAATTGGGTGTGAAACAATAATAATAACACATAAAATAGAGAAACTTAAAATCAAAAAGAAAGAAGTAGAATTTCTTAAAATAAAAATATGCCTTTAGGCTAGAGTCATTCAGCTTTGCTTATAGGATTCTTTTTACTCCTCTATTTTATTTCATATTTTTTAATAAAGTTTTCACAATATTTTACAAAATTTAGTTAAATTTTTTAAAAATTAAAAATAATATATGTTGTAAATCTTATTATTGCTTTTTTTTATTAATTTTTTTAAAGATAAAAAATAGCTTTTTTTTAAATAGAATAAAAATATTTTTTGTTTTTAAAAATCTCTATTTTGTAAGCATTCATAAACGTACCCTTAGTAGGCTCTACTAGGCTAGAAGAACCAAAAAGAAATTGACCACCTATACAATGTGATTTTTTGTACGTTGTTAGTTTCATCAAAAATACGGTCAGAAAGTAAACTATTGAACCCACATAAGAGAGTGATCGTGCTAAATAAAGCTTGTTTAGTTGACGTACTTCAAATGTTCGAAACTCTAATTTCTTTCGGTAGTTCACATATTTTAAATATAAATTGAATTGAAAATTTCACTTCAAAGTTACTTTACTTCACTTTTCATCTCACTTAAAAAATGAAAAAAATACTTCATTTTCAATCCACTTCAATAAATAATTTAAACATAAAAATTTAATTTTACTTTCAACATATTTTTCAAGAAACTTCACTTTTCATTTTTCACATTTGCGATACTCATTTATGTGCATTTCAAACACGCCCTTATCTAAAGTGTCCCGGAATAAATTTCTTTTCTTAAGCTTTCAAATAATCTTTAATTTTTAGACTCACTTTTATATCACTTTTTAATAAACAAACACATAGCAGGACACATAAATTAATTATGACTTCAACCTTATTAGAAAGCATTTAATTACAAGCATGTGTACATGATATTGTGTGATGAAAGAACTGTTCACATATTTAGAAATATAAATAAATGAAACAAAATTCTAAAAACTGGTAAATGTCCCAACAAAAGATATTGGTCACGCAAGTTGATGGATCTGAAATTGCTTGGAGTAAAAAAGTATGTAAAAATTATCAAACCTCGTTCAATTCCACACTTACAATCATATTAAAAATAGCATGAGTCCACATAAATGAGTATTTTATTATATATATATAAAGAAGGCACCGCCAATCATAGCCGTTGGATCAAGGGATTCAATGGCTACCAGTGAAAAAAGTAATTTATAAAAAGCACACTATGAGTGTAATAAAATAATTTGCTATTTCTTCTGCCCTTTTTTTTTGTTTCGCCCTCTCCACTTGCTTTTGATTGAAGTTCTTCTTCGGCAACTTCTTCACTTGCAATCAAGCGATCAAATCTTCTTTCCTAAATCTTTTCCGAGTCTTCTTTCTCACTTATCCTTCCTCTCGTCGATCGGCTTTTGGAGCGAGGGATCTAATCATCTTCTGCCGATGGCAATAGATATAAAAATCGGTAGGAGAGGAAGATCGGATCGCTTAATTGCAAGTGCGGAAGATCGTCGGAGAAGAATTTAGGTTGAGAGCACAGGATCAGGCGAAATGAACAAATAAAAAAAAAAGAGAAGGACAGAAGAGAAATTAGTGATTCTATAAAAAGGACATATCAAATTACCTTATTACTCTCAAAGTGTGTTTTTCCTTTAAGATTGCTCTTTTCACGGCAATCAGGTCTATTCATTGTCATTAGATCTAATCTATTCGATGACTCTACCATTTGATCGCATCTGCTAAACGATAATTTTTTCTGCCATTGATTCATAGTCGCCTTTTTTGTTCTTAATTTGTCGTTTTCTTTGTTAGATTGATCCGCCTAACTCGCTGACTCGTCGATCCGGCGACTTACAATAGACAACCCGATTTAGGAGAGTAGCCCCAATCATGTCGACTAGATAGAAAAAAATATCTTGATGTCCTTAGTTTAAAAGTAAAAGAGGTATGTACTTAGCATGGTTGTTAAAATTTCGATTTAAATCTTAAAATTTTACGATTTTACATCAACAAAACGATCCTACTTGATACAAGATCCCGATTTTAAACTTAAAATCCTTAAGATTCTGATTTTACTTGCAATCTTATGATTTCATTTTATAAAAAATTTTCATGAATCAAGAGAGCTATCGAGGATTTTGAACAAAGTTGGAATAGTTAAAGATAATCAATCATTCGTTTGTAGTGGATGGAGTTGTATTTGGTTTATTTTGAGAAGTTTATTATGGAAGTAAAATATTTTTTATATGGTATATTTTGGATTATATTTTTTCTCTTTATTTTGAAGGGATAAATATGATTGCTTGACGGTTAATTAATTGATTACATAAGAGATTAGATTTTCTAAATATGGTATAACTATATAAGTGTACATTTATAAAATAATAATTTAATCTGTAAAGATATTGTGATAATAAGCTAAATAAATATAAAATATTATTAATGATATAATTTATCTGAATCACAAATATGAATATTATTAATTTATTATGTTAAGATAAATATAAAAAAAATTATATTTTTAATTTTTAGTAATTTTAATAAGTACTATCTAAATTTTTTAAAATATTAAATAATTTTATAAAAAATTATTGATAAGTAAGATCTTACGATCTTACTTAGAATCCAATTTTATGATCTTACACAAGAGAACGATTCTACGTAAAATCTGATCCTGACAACCTTGATACTTAGTGTAGTAAGAGTGGTCATGATCGAAATTTCTATTTCAAATTAATTAGATATTTTGATTAGTAGGAGGATCTGAATAAAAAAGAATAGTAGCTCTATATAGAAACACTAATTGGTAGAACTCAAGTAGATGTAAAGATCTATGTAGAACTACTGTTCTAAATTTTTTTATATTATTAAAATACGAAAACTCACTGAAATTTTGAATCTGACGAATAAACTTAAAATTTTGGTGAATTAAAACACACTCTAATTGCCCTAGTAAGTGTGACCACACCCCGTACATCCTCGTGTATGGAACAAAAACATCGGCATGGGATGATTGAGATACCGTACGATTTATCAATGGGGTTTCTGCAAGTCTTTCCTACAAACATTTTATTAAAATCTTGAGAAATCTAACAAGTATGTGTAGGAGAAAACGAGAACAAAAAATCAGGGCTCATTTCTGCCACGTGCATGAGTGACTATGTAAATCCAAAAGACGGTGTGTCTATCAGGCAACTCACTGCAGTTGTACTTGAATTTTCCGCAATTCACAGTTTTCCTGAAGTTCTTGGGATACTCTGTGCCTTCTGCTTTGCTTCTGTGAATTCTATCTCACGCTTCATTTTACACGTTTGAAACTATACATCACCTGCTAATTTTCCTCATCTTTGCTTCTATATTACTGGATTTAATAGTTTTATAGTGAAACATAAACATCAGGATATCTATTGCTTCTTCAAGGAAACAGCGTTCTTAATTAAGGTTTCTACACAAAGATCTTCAATACCAAGTAACATCTAAAACAAGCTTCTAGTATTAACTCCAAAGCCGTTACCCCATTGCAATCACGTAAATAGCTTGTAAATCTTGGGAACTTGTAGAAAAACCAATCCGCTTCAAAATGAAAGAAAAGCTTACCAAAATTTGTGACGATCATTGGTTCTTATTAGCTGATCATCGTAGGCCCAAAGTTAGAAGAAAAATGCTATGACCGTAACCTGTTTGCTTTAAGGATCGTGTTAAATGCAACCAAACTTAGATTGCAAAATCACGAAATCATAAATGCAGTAATGGTATCAGCATCAACTTACATAATCAGGAAATTGTTCAGCTTAAAAAATCCGCTTAAAAATCAGGCGGCTTCAAGGGTAAACCTATCTTCTTATTACCTCATTCATCAGTTGAGTAATCTTAGAAGGTATCCAAGAATACTTTTGAAAACTACTTCTAAACAAAAAATATTTTTATCATTTTGATAAACAAGCTATATTATTTTAATTTAAATAATAATAATAATAATAAAATTTTATTAGATAATTTTTTTATATTTTAAAAAAATTTTAAATAAATATAATATATTAAAAAATGTGAAAAAAATTGAAAAAATACTTTTAGGAAACGTTTAGTCAAAAGCACCCTAATAGCTGACAAAAAAAATTAGAAAGAGAAATGCAAAAAGCTGCGTGCATACAGTTTCTTTAGCTAGAATGGAACTATAGAACGGACTTTTAGGGAGGGTTGACCTTTGTTTTGTTTACAGAATGGAATCAATTTATAAGCAGGATGGGTAAGACTTATCTAGACTCCCATCAGCAAAACTACGATACTAGCACCAGATTTTGATACAAACATGTGGAGACTCGCTATCTTTGCGGTCTGTTGCTGACAAAAACAATCAGAAATTGGAAGTTACACCTATTAGCTAATGTTAGCAGCCAAAATCCCATTCTTGCTTGTTCTTCAATTCCTTTCACCTGGAAATGCCAAGGTATAACATTTACCTTCATCAATGTGCTTGGCATCTGAGAGACCCTCAACTGACGAATGCTCCTCAACAAATTCATCAGTTGCCTGCTCTGAGCTCTGATAATCAATAACACTGTCAAGACTCTTCATGCATGAATAGTGCCTCTCGTTCTCTTCTTCACTTTGCATGCTGTCTTGTCCACTACTGAACGAAATTTCATATGTTGGAGAGCATTGGGGTTGGGTTCGCATTTGCACAGATCTCAAAAGTGCAGTTCGTCGTAAATCGGCTGCATGGCACATATCATTCGGCGATGAGGGGAACCTGCCTTCTGTATCCGATCCACGGTGTCGTAAATGTGAACAAATCACAGCTGGAAGGCTGCATCCATGCGAAGGGTGTGGATATGCAGGGAACATCCCATGCACAGGTTTGTGGTGCCTGTGTGGTGAAACTGGACTAGTTGGCCGACTAAGCATGTCTGATTGCGCTGATGTTGAGGTTACAGGGGCTTCACAGAATCGACAATCATCTGAATCTTCTGACATGGGAGAGTAAGGCATACTAAACTCATCTCTGAAAGTAAAAGAACTTAGAAAAGAACCGATGTTATTTTTCAAGTATCATAAATGAGCGGAAAAAAAGAAGAAAAAGCAAAACCTAAAACACTAAAGATACTTAGCTGTTTTCCTCCTCAATAATTGACCATGAGGAAGCTCTTAGCACTTACTGTCCTTTACTGAAGGATATCCAGTCAAGTATTGTGCTGCAAACAAGAATCATATCGGTGGAAATTGGCAAGTACTACCAGAATATATGTTAACAACAATGGGCCTAGGATTTACACAGCATAGTAATAAAAATATACGTTAACAACATCGATAATTATGATCCGCTCCATTAGGAAAAAATATATAAATAAAACCTGTGCATGCAATTTTATTTTGTTTTCGTGTAGTATCCTTACAGGTCTTTGCAAACTCCTTTTCCAGAAAGAAGTATTCATTAAAAGGCTTCCTCTTCTCCTTAAACATGATAGTTCTATCTGAACCAATGTCATGTGGTCTATCTCATTTTACCCAAAGTTGGTGTCAAAATGAATCCCCGGAATTACCCAGTTTTAGAATCTTTCATTATCTTGTGTCCACTATTTCACTGTAAAAACTATTAGTTCGCTATGTTGCAAGGTTTAATTAAATCAAAGATGCAAATAACAACCACTTCTCCAACAGATACCTCTTTGTCAAAGTTATATCCTACTATTATCACCAGAAACGCAATCATGATCAAAGGATCGGAAAGTCATTCAAATCTACTTACCCCGGTTAATTATACTCAGACCTAAATCCTGCACTTTTATCCCAATTGCTCTCGATCTCATGTCCAGTTTGATGCAGCCCCAACATAAAGGCCAGTTCAGCATTATATCCCCAACGCATCTGCACTCCACACAAACAAGGTGCCAGCCATCTCTGATTCCCGCATGTAGTATTTGACATTGTTAAAAAATTGTTAGGAGGAATGATATCCATCCTAATCGTGTTAAAGCGTTCTAAACATCTTCACATAGGCAAAGAGAAATGCTGTCTAGTACAAAAACTTTCTCAAGATACTTCATGAAAAACTCCTCCCACAATAAAAACAAAATTAAATCATATCTTGAATGTTGGCAATGGAACATTCATCACCAGGAAATAAGGTATTCCTGACCTAACACGTACCTACTCAAGTTTGAACAATGTGTATTCCACAAGAACTTCGTTGTTATAAAATTATTAAGCTGTGCCCAAAATTTATCCTTAAAAGAGGAAAAATATATACATATAAAATCAGGGAAAAAAAAAAAAGAAAATGACCGGCAGAGCTAAGAAGAAGAGGACGACAAGTGCCAAAACCTTTGGTGGTATGAAATGCCATCGGACCTCGATGGTGACTCCATCGAGTTGTCAGCAAGCGTGTCGCCAACACTCAACCCATTCAAGCTGGAAGCCATAACCTGCCCTACCACCAATCAGACAATCAAAGACCATTCACTACCTTCCTGTGTGATCTGACTAGTAAAAAATAAAAGAAACTCAACTCAATCAACGAAACCTATCCACATTAACAATAAAACACAACCCAAATCATCATCCAATAAAACCCAAAAAATCATGAAACGAGAAGCATAGAGAAAATGAATTACAAAGAATAAATTGATATACCTTGGGTGTAAACCGAAGCTCACGCTAGTAAGAAGATGGCTAAGAAATAAAACTAATTTTATTGATCAAACTTCAATACCTTTTTTTGTGATTATGCTACTTATTTATAAATAAAGAATTACACTTAAGTTGGAATTTTTCTAATGTTCCAACTTTTCCCTACAAGAGTCCTTAATGGACTCCTCATCCTTATTGACACTAAGAGTCCTTACTGGACTCTGCCTCTGTTTGGCACTTTTGGTAAAGTGCCCAAGCACAACCAAACTGTGTCTAGGCAAACATTTGGCGCCAAGCCAAAAATTTGAAAAGTGCCTAAACACAACTCATCTTGTGTTTAGGCATTTTACCCGGGTGCATTTAGACATTGCACCCGGGGCACACTAGGCACTTCGGTGCCTTTGTAACTTTTCGGCGTGGACGACCCCTTGTCACTCCCTCAGCTAGCCCATCACTTCCACGCTCTTCCTCTCTTTCCCGACCACCAGAATCACTCCCCACCTCTTGAGAATTTGCCTTGTCCACGAGGCAATCCGAAGGTAGTGTCTTACCGCCCAAGGATTCTGAGAATACGGAAATAGGAATGCGGCGAGCATCCTTCAATTGGGAAACATGAAAGATATGATGTATTTTAGATGTAGCCGGTAGAGCCAACTGATAAGCCGTCTTGCCGATGACACGTTCAATAGAGAAGGAGTCGTAGTAGCGGAATCGGAGTTTATGATTTCGCCTAGCTGCCACCGTTGATTGCCGTCGGGGTTGGAGCTTGAGGAACACCTGATCACCGATGCTGTACTGCTTTTCTCTTCGATGGTTGTCGGCTTGTTGCTTTATCCTATTTTGGGCACGGGTTAGATGAGTCTTCAACTCATGTATAATTTCATCCCGTTCACGAAGTTGGACTCCTATTGTGTCTGTCTTGGAGCATCCCATAGGGAAAGAAACTAAAGGTGGTGGTGGACGCCCATAGACAGCCTCAAACGGTGAAGTCTGGGTAGCGAAATATGTGCTTGTATTATAAGAATAATCCGCCCAATGGAGCCAGTTGTTCCACTTTTTTGGATGGTCCCCAATGAAGCATCTCAGGTATACTTCCAATCCCCTGTTTACTACCTCTGTTTGCCCATCCGTTTGTGGGTGATATGTAGTGCTCATGTGCAAGGAGGTGCCTTGTACTCGATGCAATTCTTTCCAAAAGGAGCTAAGGAATATGGGATCTCTGTCTGACACTATCGTGGCTGGACACCCATGTAACCGGATGATTTCTTTGGCAAAAACATGTGCAACATCTACTGCCGTATAGGGATGCCGCAAGGAAATAAAATGTGCATATTTAAAAAAACGATCCACTACCACGAATATAACATCCTTACCTCCGGAGAGTGGTAACCCTTCTATGAAGTCTATTGAAATGTCGGTCCACACATGATCTGGGATGGAAAGGGGCTGCAGCAATCCAGCAGGATGAAGACTCTCAGACTTCGCCCAAGCGCAAGTAGCACACGCTGCTACATATTGGCACACATCTTTGGATATGCCTGGCCATTCAAATTGCTGAGCCAGCCGTTTATAATTTCGAAATTTCCCACTATGTCCTCCTCCAGCTGAGTTATGTACCTCGTATAACAGTTGTGTTCATAAAGAAGGATCATTAGGCACACGAATACGGTTGTTGCAAATCAAGATGCCATTTGCCATACACGGCTCGGATAGTGGGTTTCTGCTGGCTTCTTGTAAAAATTCCTTGAGAGAGGGGTCCCTTTGCTGAGCCACGCGAATGTCATCCCAGAAGGAGGGTTGCAAGGTGGTAAATACATCCAGAGAAGCTGCAGGACGGCGGGAAAGAGCATCCGCAACGGTATTCTGCACCCGACATCGGTATACGATTTGATAATCGTATCGCAATAATTTAACTAGCCATTTTTGCTGATCAGGCGTTGTTAGATGCTGTTCCAGCAAGTATTTTAAGCTCAAGTGATCGGTTTTGATCACAAACCTTTGCCCGAGTAGGTACGGCCTCCACTTCTTCACAGCAAGCACAAGTGCCATAAGTTCCTTCTCATAGGTGGATTTAGCCCTTGCAGCAGGAGAGAGGGCTTTACTGAAGAAGGCAATAGGCCTATGATGTTGTGTGAGTACCGCGCCGATTCCACTATTGGATGCATCTGTCTCAATTGTAAAAGTGGCTTGAAAATCAGGAGATGCCAAAATAGGAGTGGAAGTCATTACCTGTTTCAGCGTCTGGAAGGCATGTTCTGTCTCTGGCGTCCAAGCAAATGGTCCCTTCTTTAACAGTGCTGTCAAAGGTAAAGCTATGGAGCCGTAGTTCTTCACAAAGCGTCTATAGTAGCCAGTAAGACCTAAAAATTCTCTCAACTCCGTTGGAGTAGAAGGTGTCGGCCATTCTGTCATGGTTTGCACTTTTGCTGGATCAGCAACAATTCTTAGGCAGAGACAATATGTCCTAGATACTCCAGTTCCTGACAACCAAACCTGCACTTAGTTATGTTGGCACATAACTTCTCCTTCCGGAGCACTTCGAATACTGAAGTTAGATGTGTCATATGCTCTTCCCATGTCTTGCTGTATACCAAGATGTCATCAAAGAAAACTAGCACAAAACTTCAGAGATAGGGCCGAAAAATGTCATTCATTAGGGACTGGAAGGTGGCTGGTGCATTGGTTAATCCGAACGGCATTACCATAAATTCGTAATGCCCATTATGAGTTCTAAATGCGGTCTTGTGGACATCTTCCTCCTTTACCCTGATGTGATGGTATCCGAATTTCAAATCCAATTTCAAATCCAATTTGCACAGCCACGGATGGCAGCTTCAAGTGCTTAGCAAGGTGATCCGATATAAAGTTATGTGTGCTTCCCGAATCAATTAATATAAAAACTTCTTGCTTCTTAAGTTTCCCCACTACCCGTAGAGTTTGAGGACCAACCATGCCATGTATGGCACTGAGAGATAAGGTTGCATCTTCGGGCAATTCTATCTCTTCTAGCACTTCGTCACCTGCTTCCTCTAAGCTAAACACTGTGATGGCATATAGTTTTGTAGTGCACTTATGACCCCTCTCATACCTCTCATCGCAATAGAAGCACAATCCTTTGGCACGCCTAGCATTAATTTCTGCCATTGACAGGCTGGTGGCTTTCTTTTTAGCATTGTTCTGCAGTGCGCCCGACTGAAAGGAGCTACTGCTTGGTTGAGTTTTAGCTCGGCCAAACCCAGTGCTGGTGCTGATTGAGCACGTAATAGGGTTCTGGCTGGGTCGTAGCGATTGTTGTTCACAAGACGTCTTATACTCATACATCTTGGCTAACATGTAGGCCGTCTGCAGACACTAAGAGTCCCTACTGGATTTGGACTTCTCATCCTTGTTGACACTAAGAGTCTCTACTGGACTCTGCCTCTGTTTGGCACTTTTGGTAAAGTGCCCAAGCACAACCAAACTGTGTCTAAGTAAACGTTTTGCACCAAGCAAAAAATTTGAAAAGTGCCTAACGATAACTCATCTTGTGCTTAGGCATTTTGCCCGGGTGTATTTAGACATTGCACCCGGGGCACACTAGGCACTTCGGTGCCTTTGTAACTTTTCGGCGTGGACGACCCCTTGTCACTCCCTCAGCTGGCCCATCACTTCCACGCTCTTCCTCTCCTTCTCGACCACCTGTATCATAAATACCTCACTTAGGTAACGCTTATGAGAGTGGAGATTATCGACGTAAACATCGTCTTCGTGAACTCTACTACGTTTCTCCACTGACGAAGGACACGAACCACTCCCACCACCGCCACCACCGGCAGGGAGGGTCGCCGGAGAACAGGCGGTAGGCTCCCAACCCATTGATGTTATCGTTGGTGGTGGTGGTGCTGCTGCTGTTGTGTTTATAAAGAGACGGAGAACAGAAGAACAGGAAAAGGGGGAAAAGAGAAAAAAAGAGCGAGATTAGTGGACACATTGCACATCGAACCGCAAAACTGTCTGATTACGATTCTCGGGTCAAACGTTTGCTCAACCTATTCAACCGATCGGATCAATAATATTAAAATATTTTTAATTAATAATAATTATTATAGTAAACAATCTACTGTTAATGATATTATTAATAATAATAGCAACATTAATTACAACAAAAAATTAAAGTATTTTTATTATGATATTACTATCAACAACAACAGTAATAATAATCACAGTAAAAATTGAAGTATTTAATAATAATGTTAGGTTTTCCTGTAAGATTAACTCAAGAGGGGAGGGGTGAATTGAGTTAGTCAATAAAAATTTTAGTGAATTTTAGTTATCCTACTGGCAGCAAGCTTACAGTCGGCTGTATCAATTCTGTAACCTGCAGACAGAAAAAGTTAGAATGTCTACTGACATAAGTAAAAAGTGTAGTGATCAGGATATTTAACGTGGTTCGGCAAAACCCCTTTGCCTACATCCACGGTCGCTCTATCACTAGAGCCAAAGTTTCACTAAACCTTTAATAAGCTACAAATACACCTTAAGCAAAGTTCTTCGCCAAGCACACTTACTCTAACGGGTTTCTTTCCCAAGACAACCCCTAACAGCCTATTCGACACGCCTGTCCCCCTGGCTGATTTGCTAGCTCTATTATAAGGTCTAAGAGTTTACACCAAGCTCCACCTGAGCTTCCTTTTTCGGTGCCCGCAGTACCACCTTCACAATGTCAGTAAAAGGTTACAAAAAAAATAAACAGAAATTAAGCACAGGATCTATCTCATGAAGGTTATGTATTTATGTAGTATTTCAGATGAGATGATCAGAGAGGTTGCTGAGAGAGAGATTTCTTCAGTGTGATCAGCAGCAAGGTTTTGATTATTTGAATAGAGTTGAGTTCTTGTATGTTTCAGTTTTTGCTTCAGTTCTCTCTCTGCCGTTTCTTCGTGCTGTGACTCCTTTCTTATAGTGTTTCTTCTCTGTGTAGGAACCGTTGAAAAACGTTATGTTGGCGCTCTTTTTCATTGGTGATTCTTCATGTCAGAGATGAAGTGGTTTTATCCACCGGTTAATCAACCGCTTCCTTGATGGCATTAAATGCGTTGTAAAATATTTGAATTTGTCGCCAGTGGTTGAGAGCTTGATTTAGCTAAGCTGCTGTCTAAAAATTGATAAGCTGATTTGGCTTGTCCATATTTAATGCATCGCTGGTATAATGTGCTTTCCCTTTCTGTGAAAAACACAATATGATCTTCTATTTGAATTGCTCCAGTGAGTTGTGAGTGCAAAAAATTTTCTACCGTGTTCAGTGGGTTTTCATTACCATCTATCAATCTTCACATTTGAACTTGTTCTTCAACAATGTGGTGGCTCAATATGGCTCAGTCTTGTGATAGTAACAAGATAATAGATTTGTTGAATGATATCACCTTGTAATTAAATTCGTGATTTTTTCTGGAGGAAAATCGAAATCTGCATATTGAAGCATTTCTGCATTATCAGCAAGACATGATTCTGATGATGCTTTGCACTATGTTCTTTGTCTTCTCTTGTTGTGATTTTTTATGATTCTTGATATGAACTTGTAGCTGATATGTTTCTCAATAAGTCTTCAAAATTTTGCTTTAAATGGATGACGAATTCTTGATTGAATTACATCTGAAAAGTTGTTTCATCAATGACCGATTCTGCTCTCTGTTTACTGAATTTTTATTTATCATTCCACGATTTTTCCAAGTTTATATTGATCATCATTTAATGTGTTATTCGGTCAATCTTATAGTGTGCATGTTGGTCTGTCTCTGATGAAAAGTTGAAGTTCAAATGGAATCGGTATCATGCTTGAAATTACTTCTGAAGAGTGAATGATTATCACGATTTTCTGATTCTTCTCTGTCCAGCGAGCAGCAGCGAAATAGCAGCGAAGTAGCCGACTATTGAGTCCTCTGTTTTTTGTTCATCTTTGTTGGCGATACTTTGTTTTTCTGCTCTTCTCTGTTCGCAATTTTCTATTTATCCATGTAGCAACAATTAGACAGTTGGCTGTTTGGTGGCTGAGGGATTTTCTGTTCTGTATGGTATAAAAGAAATCTGGCTTGTTGTCTGTGGGATAGATCTGTTTTATGAATTTCTGCAGAACTTCATTCCAATCATTAGTTCACCCTAATCCATAAACTATAATTCTTAATTATTGTTATCATCAAAATCAATCTTGGAGTTCCAACAAATAATAACAACTAAAATTTATAATGAGAAATATTTAATTAAATTATGAGATTAGAAAGAATAAAAGCATAAAATAGATAAATCATAAAAAAGATATAACTAACTTATTTAGGTATACATATTTGAGTTTAAATATTTTAAAATATAAAAATTTAAAAATCACTAATAATTGATATTTACAAATAAAACATAATTAATTATATTTTTGTATTATCACATCAAAATGCAAAATTTAAACTACATATTATTTTTCAACATAGGGCTATTAATAATTATTTTTGCATTAAATATATCATCAATTAAAAAAAAATTAATTAATTTTTAAAAAATTTTTCAATCCGGTTTGACTCGGGCGGGCGGGTCGACCGAGTTAAAGCGGATCAAAATGGGTCAAATCGGATCAAAATGGATCGATTGCATAAACAAGTTTTTTGTAAATTCGGATCAATTTACCGTATGGGTCGATAGTTTCTAAATCGACCCGAACGGGTCGGTTCGGATCTGACAATTGTGGTCGTGCGTGAGGTAAAATTTTATTGGCAAAAGTGAATGGGTAATCTAATTCGGCGGATTAATTGAATAATGACCGTAACTATAAAATAACATTTTTTAAAATAATTTTTTATATTTTTAAAAAATAAGTTTAATTTTTAAATGAAAAATTAATAAAATTAAATATTTACTAAAACTTTTAATATAAATATTATATTTTTAAATTTCAAATAAATTTGATAATATATATAAAATTTATTAAAAATTATAAATAAAATAAAATGAAATGAAATAAAGCCGAATGTTTTGCCGAACAGCTCTTAAACTTGTTGAGGCGACCAGATACGGATGGGCCCGTTTAATACTGGCAATGGGCCTATATGGATGACCAGATATGAATGTTCTTTTTGTTTATCGGAAATGATAAATTAATTAGAATGCAATTTAATGAGTATTAAGTTTTTTAAAATTGAATTTAGTAAAAAACAAATTTGTAAAAAAAATTGATACAAAAAGATCATTCGGACTTAAAAAATAAAATATATTTCATACAATTAAACATATTTTTAATCTATTTAACATGTGTTTTTTACTCCCAATTAAAAATCACTTTTAAATAATATTTTATATCTTCTTCTAATAATGTAATTTAAAAAATTCATATTCATAAAATTTTAATTTTTAATAATTTTCTTCAAAGAAGAACAACAATTACGCAATACTATTTTCTCTGTTTTTTTTTGGAAGCCATTTTCTAAAGTTTCCATAAGTTAAGGAAACGTTACCACAATCAATCAAAATCGATAACAAAAAATACAATGATGGATTTGAAGCTATCTCATTTCCATTATGATTTCATCCGGGAAAAGAGTTTGATTTCTAATAATAGGATTTTAACGCGATTCCTCGAAGGAACAAAAAGTTTCAAAATTAATCATTCAATTCCTTCTTCCAGACCTCTGTGGGCCGGTAGCTCTCAGAACAGCTCAACATGGAATAACACTTCTTTTGTTGCCTTTCTTCCCTGCATTTATGTTATCATCTTCAAGTCCTCCCTAACTTTTTTATGCAAAAAAAATATAGTTAAATTTTTATATTTATTTTAATTTAAATATAAATTAAAAATAAAAAATTAATTTTAAAAAATGAATTTGAAGTGTAGGAAATATATTCTATACAAAACTTTCAATTTTATTGAATGAGCCTGTTGCACATGCTGTAAAACTACGCAAGCGGTTCGAAGCAAAGCAAAAAAGCTGAGAAATGTATGCTCCAGAAAAAGATAGAACTTTTTTCTTAACGTCGGGAAAACGCGAGGTAAGAGTTTTTCACGTCCAGTTGTAGTACCTTTGTCCAATCTGACTCTGTCAAACAGCAATTTCATTTCCCTTCTTTCTTATCAGATAGAGTTTATGATTTGATTCATTTCAAGTTACCTCGATGACGTATATACAGCAGCGGTAGAAGGCTTTTTTTCGAACGCGTTTGTTTGAGCGTTTCAAACGCTACTTTTTTTTTTTTTTTAAATTTTAAATATAAAAAAATTTATTTAAAAATTTAAAAATTTAAAAAATATAAAAAAATTTTATAGAGTAAAATTTTTATTATATATTATTATTATTTTTTTTATAAAAAATAATAAAACTTATTTTTCAAAAAATAAAAATATTTTTTATTTTAAAAATATTTTATTTTATAAGTCGAACGTTACTTTCGCATGCCCATACAGTGAAAGACTGAAAGCGATCAGTTTCCGTTTCTATTCCTTCGCCAATTTGCCCATACCCTGTTGAGTTCAGAACTGCCATGAGTCGTCTAAAAAACCGAACCAACTGATCTTCCAGAAATGGTGATACTTCTAGGAGATGGCTTGATTCATACGCTTTTGTGAAATAGTTCCCGCTGTTAAAATGTGTAAAATAAAAAACATTTTTACAAAAAAAATATTTTTATAATTCTTCAAACGAATTTATTTTTTATCTTAATATATTTATATATTATATAATTTATCTATTATTTTTTAATTTAAAAATTCTTCAAAAATATTATGAGAAATTAAAAATGAAACCATAAATAAAATTTTAATAAGTAATATATAAACACGATCAACGAAACCTTAATTGAAAAGATAGAT
Source organism: Acanthochlamys bracteata (assembly GCA_019914995.1). Taxonomy (NCBI): domain Eukaryota; kingdom Viridiplantae; phylum Streptophyta; class Magnoliopsida; order Pandanales; family Velloziaceae; genus Acanthochlamys; species Acanthochlamys bracteata. Next base: position 4,624,124 of record CM034133.1, read on the forward strand.
TATGCTGCATTTTTTAACAGAGTTAAGAGACATTTAGAAATGATTTTAAAATAAAATTTTTTGAAATTTTTTTGTACATTCTAAAAAATAAATTTTATCCTTTTATTGTAAAAAAATAAAAATAAAAAATAAAAATTTTATGATATAAAAGTTTTTATAATTTCTAAATTTAAAATAAATTCACTAAATATTTATAATTTTTAAAATATATTAAATATGAATTAGAAAATTAGAAAATAAATAAAACCTTCATTAAAAGCACACCAAATATGCTTTTGAGAAATAGTTTCCCACTGTTCATGAGTTCACATCGCTTTTTTTAATATTTGAAAATATTTAAAATAAAAATTTCTGAAAAAGTTATTTTAAAAGTTTTGAACGAATTAATTTTTTATCTAGAAAAATTTATATATATAAAAATTTATTATATTCCATATAATTATAGTTTTCAAAGTTTTATTAATTTAAAATATTAAAAAAATTATTAATATAAAAATTAAACGTTAATAAACACCGTTAAATAACACCTTGGTTGCGAGAGTAAATTATGCTGCATTTTTAACAGAAAATAACCATCTATAATACACGTTTGGAGCAGCGTTTCATAAATTGTTTTTCAATTTTTTTATTTTTTAATATATATATTATATATATATATATATTATTTATTTAAAAATATTTACGAAATAAAATCTTTTGATTATATATTTTTAATTTTTTTAGAAGTAAAAAAAGTTATTTTTTTAAAATAAAAATATTTTTAATTTCAAAAAAATTCTATTTTATAAAATCTTCTAAACACCTCTATTAATGATGAGCATGAATAAAACCGTCTCCATCAAACGCACACCAAACACGCTCTCCATTATTTCTACTGAGACAGATAGTAGCCAACAATTAGAGTTCACGGTATATGATCTGAATCAAGAATATATTTAATTTGAATTAAAATTTATAATTTTGAATTATATATATTTATAAATTCAATTAAAATTAAATAAATTTACTTTAATTATTAAATATATTGATCTAAAATTAATCTATTAATTAGAATCGTCACTACAAACGACGGCTCTTTTTTTATATTCTTTTTCTTTACAATAAAATTTTAACAATAAAAATTTTATAATAATAATTACAAATTATTATAATTATATTATATTTATAGATACTCTTTTACTTTATAAAATAATAGAAAATAAAGATTATAATATATAAAAAATATTATTAAATGATTTTTTAATGAAAAATTTAGATTTTATAAAAAAATTTTATCAACTATTTATATTTATCAAAATTATTATCATATATCTATAATTATAAAATTTTAACTACAAAATCATATTTTAAAAAGTAATAATAAAATTTCTTTAAATACAATAAAAATAATAAAATATTAAAAAATATTTTGACGAACATTTGTCAAATTTTTTTATCAAAAATATCGTACAATATTTATTTCAATTAATTTTATAATTTTACTAAACTTAAAATTATAAACTAAATTAACAATTGTACTCAAATATTAAATAAATTAAATTAATATTAAATAATTATAAGTTTAATTAAAATTGAATTAATTTGATACAACCACTTAATAAATTAATTCGAACGATCCATCCATTCAAATTGTCACACCTATCAACGAAATAGGTTTTTCATTATCAACGTTAAGTAGAAACCCACAGCTAAAAAATTAATTTAAATAAACAATTTTTCGAGCACCTAAAGAGAAAGATGCTGTCTGCTTTAGCTTTTCTATCTATCCTTTTTAATATGGGTAGTAATATATAATCCAATTCAAAAATTCAACCAAAAACTGATCTGTTTAATCAAAATTAGAATTAAAAAATTTAATCTGTATAAATATATAAATTGAGTTAGGATTAAACGAATTTGATTCGATTATTAAATGGATCAATCCAAATTAATCCGAAATTGATCTACCAACTCAAAATATCACCTTTTGAAGAAATAATTCTTAATTTTTTCTTACCGTATAATAAAATATTATCAACAAAAATAATCAATAATAATTATTTACAAACTATTAAATTATATTATATTTATAATTAATTTTTTATTTTTATACTTTAATAAAATAATGTAAGATAAAAATTATAATATTATCGAAAATATTATTATATAGGTATTTTTAATGATGCATTTAAATTTCCTATAAAAATTTTTATAAAAATTTTGTTAGATAAATATATTTATCAAAATTTTTATCGAAGTTGTTAATATGTATTTATAATCATAAATTGCAGTTGTTATCATATATTTTCAAAAAATAAAAATAATAATATTTTTTGAATATTAAGAATCGATGAAAAAATTAAAAAAATTATATTTTATTGAACATAATTATATTTCGTCAGTAAAAATATCGCGTATTTTTATTCGAACTAATTTTATAATTTTCCTAAAACTTAAAAATATATAATTAATAATTAATAATTTTAATTATTAAGTAAATCGATCCGAATTTGATCCGGTTATTAATAAGTTGAGTTAAGATTGACAATTTTGATCCGTATAAATTTATAGATTAGATTAGAGTTGAACAAATTTAATCCGATTATTAAATTAGTCGATCCAAAACCGACCCACCAACCAATATTACCACCCCTACTTTTTCATTCATATTTTTTAATAAATTTATTATAATATTTTATAAACACTTCTAAAATTTTTAAAATATAAAAGATATCTTATAATTTATTATGATTTTAATAAAAATAATTTTTATTTTCTTAAATTATTTTTAAATATTAATTTAAAAAATTTTTATTTCAAAAGAACTCTCAAATATTCAGAATTGAGTCTAGATTCGAATCTGAGTGTGCTGGTTAATTGTCTAAAAAGAAAGCGACTAATTTGTATGACAAATTGTAGAAAATATGAGCTGTTCCAGACTCATCACAATCCCAACAAAGAGATCTTCGCGTAGGCTACAAAATTAAGATACTTGTCACAAAACAACAACTTGCACAAAAGAAATCACCGACAATTAGCAAAACTTCACTATTTTTAACCTCAGGTGACTATTCTAATTAATTTACTCAAACAAGTACCCTCATACAACGACTTAATACATAGTTAATTTGACTCTCCCATCCATGGACCCGATCCCAACTATTGAACAAATAATAATAGATCTCAAACACATCAAACAAACAAGAACAACCCCAAGAAGAGGATCCAAGGTTTTTTACTTTATGCAAAACCATTCCCAAGTACCCCCCACCAGAAGGTCCAGAAACCATCTGTCCTTTCCCAATAATTCTCAACACAAACTGGTGAATTTATAAAGCCATTCTCCATAGTCTAGTTTTTCCAAAACCGACTATATTCCCATAATGCATGCTTTTAACCAATTCTTTATGAAATATTTTAGTATCTGTATACAGGAAGAAAACAAACCCCTTTATTGGTGTGGTCCAAATCTTACAATATATATAATTGAGCTGCTGCTGCTGCTTAAGTAAAACAACACATAAAGACAATCCAGTATAATTTCTCTATGATTTGACAAAAGTTTGTTAACAAACCTTCAGCTTTTGAGCTTTCTATCAAAAGAAGTGTGCAGTGTATATCAAAAGCCACTTTTTAATTTTTTTTAATTTATTTTTAATATATATTTTATAAATATTTAAAAATTTAAAAAATATATAAAATTTTTACGTAATAAAATTTTTTATTATATATTTTTATTTTTTTTAAAATAAAAATAAAACTTATTTAAAAAAAACAAAAATATTTTTTATTTTAAAAAAACAAAAATATTTTTTATTTTAAAAAAACAAAAATATTTTTTATTTTAAAAAACAAAAATATTTTTTATTTTAAAAAAGCTCCACGCAATCCCAAACGCACCAGATAAATCAATTTTTTTCCAAAATGGCCGTAAAATCATTGCCAAAATAGCCCCGCACCGCTCTTTCTATTGAAAATAATGACTGGTACTAAAATGCCACGAGTTCCCGGCAAGTCACGTGCATGGTGAGTCCTTTCCACATGTAATACCAACAAGCATTGCATAGTTATACAAAGCAATATGCATGCTAGTCTTTATATTATCGTCATTTCATAGTACTGGAACATATAATGCCTTCAACAACTTTTAATTATACAATTTAGAAACTTTAACTATTAAAAGTTTCACATAAAGATTTTCTTAGATTTAAATATAATAATTAAAATAAGTAAAATAGCATGAAATTCTTCGTTCCGATTTCAAGACAAAAAGCTACATATTATAGTGCTTTCCCACAATATATTAGATAGACAAATGACTAAGGAAAAGCGGACCCAAAAATAAGAAAACAAGAAAACTATACAAACATTAACTTAGATTCAATTTAATCTAATTTTGTTCTAATTCTTTTGGAATTTTCTTTTTTTTTACCTGGAGTAAACAGTGTTGAGAGATCTAGCAAGCCCGTTCATGGCGCCGTAGCTTCGTGAACTGAATCCAAGGCAACCTAGCAGACCTTGTCTGTAAGGCAAGAACGTTCTCTTCCTCATCTCCTCTGCATGTGCTCTGTTCGTCGTGTAATGTCTTTCGTGTGGCGACGGTCTTGGGATCCTTCTCTTCTTCCCAGATGAAGTTGAAGAAGAAGAAGCGGAAGCTGTGGAAGTTAAACTCGAACTCTGTTTCTCCTGCTTCTGTTTCTGATTCTGCTTTTGATTAGAATCAGAAGATGTAGAAGAAGATGAAGGTGAGGATTGAGTTCGGGAAGATGTTGACGGTTTGTTGTTATTGGATCTTTCCTTCAAGTTGAGAATGAAAGCGGAAGAAGGAGAGAAAGAAAGAGATTGCCAAAACTTGTCTCGAAATCTCTGCTCCCGTTCACGGCCTTCACTCTTGCTGCGGTAGAGCAAATCTTTCAAGAAGATCCAACGCTTCGAGTTCCGTCCGGATGATGAAGACCTCGATGATGAAGCTGACGGCGGAGTGTTTTCTGTATCCATCGCTGCCGCCATCTCCGCCGTCGGTGATTTCTCATCTGTTGCTGATCCTCTCTGTTGAGGCGCATTCGGTTCCTCTTCCTCGTCTTCAGCAGCCCAGTGATATCGGGGATTACGGAGCGGAGACATGGATCTGGTACGGCGATGTATAGACCCGCACCGGAATCTCAGATCTCGACCGCGGACTACCATCACTGGCGCATTCTCATCATCTTCTTCTCGTACTTTTCCGTCTCCTTGTTTGTTTCTGTTGTTATGTTGGGCTTGTTGATCTTCATCATCTTCGTCTTCGTTATCGAGATCGAGGAGTGGAGAAAGAATCTGAGGGCGTTGAAGATGAGAAGAAAGTTTCATAGGCCGGATCTGGCCATTGAGAAACAACTCATCAGCAGAGCTCAAGGCAATGTTTCTTCCCGAAAACTCGAACTCGAACGAAGAGTTCGCAGATTCAATAACTGAAGCAGACGGTGGCGAGAATCGTGCAGCCGCTGCAGCAGGGGAAGTAGAGAGTACGAAATGCATTGGACTCGCTGGAGCAGAGAAGAAGTAACCGCCGCCGGCGAAAGGTACTGCACTGCTACTGCCGGGACTGGAAGGTGCGCTGACGTAGGGAGTAGAGGACGTGCTGTCGATGTCTTCCATTGCGCCATTGCTGACGGTGATGTCGAGCTCCATTGATGTAGTAGAAATTGAACTGAAGAAGAAGAAGAAGAAGAAGGAATCGAGAGAATAAAAGATATGTGATGATTAATAGTGCAAGCGTTGAAAGGACGAGGGAGATGGAAGGGGGAAGAGATTTAACAACGTTTTTAATATTATTAAGTAAATGAATAAATGAAATGGTGATTTATTTATATTTAGAGCTTCGGTTTCAGAAGGTTAATTTCGAGCTTGGTTCGCCAGTGTGTTAATATTGAGTCCTGTTCGTTTGTCTTGGTGTACTGTTGAAAGTAGTCATCTGAGCTTTTTACATGATTTTTTTGTTTTTGGGTGCATGTAAGCCTTCGTTCCGACGCTTCACGTTGGAGGAAATACTTGAGAATTATGAGGGGTCGTTTCAAATTGCGTTTTTCAGATTTTTTTTAAATTTTTTTTAAATTATAACTTTCAATACATATTTTATAAATATTTAAAAAATTTATAAAAATTTAAAAAACGTAAATAAATTTCACATAATAAAATATTTTTATTATATATTATTATTATTTTTTTACTAAATAAATAAAAGTATTTTTTATTTCAATAAATTTATATTTGATAATTAATTCCAAACGCCTTCCGAGACGTTTGAGAGCACTTCTTAATTCACTTTATTTTAATTATTTTATATTTAAAAAAAATTATTATAATATTTTGTTAATTTCAAAATATATAAAATTTTATATTATAAAATATTACTATTTATTTTCAATAAATTTAAATATTTTTTTTTATTTAAAATTATTATGTCAAAATATCAGAACTCTATTTCATCAATATCAATTATCAATAGAGACCCGTTATCTTGTGATATCAACTTATCAAATAAAATGAACTTCTATTCATAAAAGACGGATGGCGACTTAATTATTTTTTAATTAGCTGCAATCTAATAAAAAATAAATTAGATTATTCGCTATATATTTATTTCATTTTATGTAAGAATTGTGTACACTAAATAAGTATAATACACGGAATGCGTTAGGATGACCATTTCAAAAAAATACTTTTTATCTTTTTCATTCACTTTTTAAATAAATTTTTTATAATATAAATTTATTTAAAAAATAGAAAAATTTATTTATAATTATTTTTTTAATAAATTATTTTTAGTAAAATAAAAGTAAATTTATAAAAATATTTTTCATAAGTTCAAACATTACAAAAACATCACAAAATCGTCTCCTAGGGACGACGCATGTTTTTGGTGAATTGCACGTTGCACCTCTCGGGTCATGGGATTTTGGGGGTGTTTGGCTTTGCTTTCCTCCGACCTAACTTTTCAATTCTCCATTTCACGTTTTTCAATATATATTTTATAAATATATAAAAAATTTATTTAAAAATTTAGAAAGTGTAGAAAAATTCTATGAGATTTTTTATTGATATTTTTATTATTTTTTTAGAAGTAAAAAAAATATAACTCGTTTTTCAAAAAGGACAAAAATATCCTTCATTTTACAAAAGCTCCATTTCATAAGCAATCCCAAACGCCCCCTTTATATATTGTTAATTTTTGAAGTAACATTTAATGTATATTTAGATATATAAACTTTTTTTATCAAATTTAAGATAAATTTATTTTAATTGTAATTATAACGATTTATTTTATCATATTTAGGGGCTGATTGGCATTAGATTTCAAAATCAAATTCAATTTTTTATTTATCTTTTATAATATTTTTTAATTTTTAATTTTTTATTATTTATTTTTATTATTTTTTAAAATTAAAAAAATAGTTTAATTTTAAATAATATAAATATTTTTATTATAAAAATTTTATTTTAAAAGAATTTCCAAACGGCTCTTGTTCAGCTTTACTAAGTCATCTTTTATCGTTTACTTTTTACATCGTCTATACAACATTAAGGGCGTGTTTACCGGCACCCCTAAACTCCACTTTCTTTAAACTCAAATTTCACATAAATACTTATAAAAATTAAAATAAATTTTTTTATCAATAAAATTTTTTTAAAAATTCAAATTTAAAATTTACTAAAAATATATAATTAATATAAAATTTTATTTTTTATTAAATATTTTTTATTTTTTATTTTATTTTTTAAATTTATTTCCTAAAAACTTCATTTCCCCCAAAACTCCACTTCCACACCCTAGGTAAACACGCCCTAAGTAACCAACTCCTTCCACGTAGCTTAGGCCTATCTGCAAATACAAAAACATATCAGTGGTGTAATGGTAACAAAATTAACAAAATCTCTAATTTAGTCCTTTTCTTTTTATTTATTAGCGATGAGTGATGACGGACTGCACGTTTGATTACTGTTTCTATAGAATTTTAGCAAGCACATCAGAGAGGAGAGATATATTATAAAAGAATTTTAGCAAGGCGTGGATAGATTTCATTGGGGAAGATTTTATATCACAAATTATCCATGGAGTTGTTGATTGCATTACAGAGATTACTTTTTATATTAGAACAAAAACAGAAAAAAAAAAAAGAGAAGCGAGCAGAGAGGAGCAGAGAGATGTGTAGCCGTCCCGGGAAAAGAGGCGGCGAAACAGCAGTGCAGTAGGGAGCACTGCTTTTCGTTTTTCAAAGGCAGATCTTCAGACGCTTTATAAGAGATTATCTGGCGTTCTATTCAATAAATTTTTTATTTTTTAATAAAATTTTAAATAAATAAGTTTATTTTGTAAGATTTTTTTATTAAGTTTGAAATCAAATTACTAACATTTATTTACTAAAATAAAATAAAAATATTATTTATTTTAGAAAAAATTTTATAAGCATTAGTAAACAGTTTTCAAATCAAGAATTTTTTTTTCTTACTTATCTATCAATCATTTACTTTTATTTATCTCGTGACCGGTTTCATATTGTCTAATCTATTGATGTCACGCTGATCAACCCATTCTTGTCATTTCGTTTCATCAATTCCTATTCATCTTCCCCAGACACAAAACACATCCTTTCACTTCCCTACTACACTAGACTTGTTTGAAATTTTAATACAAGCAATTTAACTTATTAAATCATTATTACTAGGAATGAATTACCCATATTAAATTAATATAAATCATTACCTCATACGACAGCTCGTAAACTTCTTATCGAAAGCTAAATAAGTATAATAGTAATGTAGCTCATTACGAGTAATTTTTTTAATAACATGAAATAACATTTTAAACTATAAAATGGATTTTGTATTGACTAGCACAATTCACGATCCTCTACTGTTCCTTCTAGTAATCGTCACTAAGAAGTGAATTGATTAGTTAATAACTAAAACATAATGACGTCTAAGTTAATTAACAATTAATTGTTGGTCCTTTTTCTGCGGTCCCTAATTAAGGTCTTTCCAAATTCATCACCGACGAGAACGTGAAACACATCCTAGTGGAGCCAGTTGAAGTACGGACGCTATTAACAAAAGTATCTCATTTCAAAAAAATATAGGACTTTACTTAGGACATATTTGAAGAATTTTTTTAATAAGTTTGTAAAATAATATATAATTTTTTTAAAAAAATTAATAGTACAAAAAAATTCTATATTATAAAATTTTTGTATTAATTATTTTTTTATTATAGTAAAAAAATAAAACTTATTTTCTAAAATTTTTAATTTTTTTTAATAAATATACTCAAATATTCTCCTAAAATTATTGAAGTCACCACAATTGTCGTTATAAAGGTGTTGTAAATTTCAATCTGATGTGAAAATATGATTATAAATCGTTCCAAAAATAATCTAAAAATTTTAAACGAAAATTCGGATCGAATTGATCCAAAATTAATCTATTTAATATGTATAATTATTTATATAGTATATATTAATTAATATTAAAAATAATAGAAAAAATTTAAATTTAATTTGTATATATATATTTAATTTATTTTAATTAACTAATTTTTATTTAATTTATAAATTTTATCAAAATTAATAATTTTCTTTTAAATATATTATAATTAATAACTTTATATATTATTATTAAAAATTAATATTTATAATTTTTATTTTAATAATTTTAATCTATACAAATAAATAGGTGCCCTCCTTGGTGGCAAGGTAGTCCAACTATAGTTTAGGAATTCAGCTTCTTGTTGAACGGTCCGGACGTGGTTGCGCCTTGCTACGCACTCATTTTGCTGACTTCGCACACGATTTTTCGATGTTATAAAAAACAATTAATTAGTTAATTAATTTAACGTTTCATCCATGGTCCAGTAGGTATTAACTAAGATTCATCACTTAGCGGGTACTTTAAGTTCCATCGTTGGGGAAACATTTTAGAGTATTTATTAAAAAGAGTTTTTCGAAAAGTAAAAATATTTTAAAAATAAATGCTATTTTTTTACTTCAAAAAAGAAAAATATAATTAATCAAAAATTTTATGACGGAAAATATTTTTGTATTTTAAAATATTTTATTAAAAAATATAAAATAAAAAATTAATAAAAAAAAAACTCCCCCGAACGTGCCTTTAACTTTAAGCGTTGTAAGATCTTGCGTTAGTAAACTCTTATCTTTATTTATTTTCAAATTCATTTTGAAAATAAATAAAAATTTAAATAAATTTTTTTCAAAATTTACTTAAAATTTATTATTAATAAAAAGTTATTTATATAAACTCATTTTAATAAAAATAAATTTATCTTAATATAAATACACTTTTATTTAAAAATGGCTCATCTGGATTGATTTTAAAATTATAGATTTGAATTTAAAATCGATTCGAATATACAAATAAATCAATCGCATAAGTGATTTACTTCGTTCCATTTCAATCTGGACTAACGCTGGCGATCCTTCCCCTCAAATCAGTCCAAATTGAATGAAAAAAATAAAAATACTTATTATTAGTTATATATTAAAAAATAATGTAGTCTAGTCGTTTCTATTTGGGTACGGTAACGAAAAATTTTACTTCTCATCCCTCTTGCCTTCCGACAGCAAACTACCTGATGTTGTTATTCTTCTTCCTGTTGTTTTGGTTGTTGTTGCTGCTGCCTGTAGGGAAGTAGTGAAGGGTTTTCTTGAACGGCCACCTGATCAGCATCATCAGGATCTCTCTATGTTAACTGCCCTAAGGATTAATGGTTACGACTGTCGATGACCGCATGAGTACTTGAATTCGGAAGACAGAGTTATTGATAAGAGGGAAAGTGTCGTTGGATATGTTGTTGATCAACGTCGTTAGCAATAGCAGTCAGTGGCAAATTTTGACTCGATTCAAAATTTCAACTTAAAAAATGATCTGAAAATATTAAATAAAATTAGACCGAATTCAGATTGATCCAAAATTGATCTATTTAATTCGTTTAATTATTTATATAGTATATATTATTTAATAATTAAAAAATAATAATATTAAATTTAAATTTAATTTACATATATATTTTTAATTTAGCCTAATTTACCTAATTTTTACTTAATTTAAAAATTTTTTCAAAATTAATATTTTTTCTTTTTAAATATATTATAATTAATAAGTTTTATATATTATTGCTAAAATTAAATTATAAATTTATTTTAATAAATAAATTATCAATCAATCAATTTGATCCTGTTATTAAAAAGTTTAATTATGATTGATATTTTTTTATCTATATAAATAAATACATCAGATTAAAATTAAATAATTTTAACTCGATTATTATATGAGTCGATTCAAAATTAACTCATATATTTGAATTGTCACCTGATAGCAGTATTGTTCTCTATTGCTGGTAAGAAATTAAATATATTTTATAATTTCATAATTTAAACAAGCTATATTTTAATACATTTAAAACATCCAATATTAATTCGCGAGTTGTTTATGAAAACTTAGAATTTCTAGTTTCTACTTGCTAATCTAAAAATCCTAACACGAGTTCAAGTAGATCAACTTCTTTTATTATCCGTGATAGAATTAAAACAGTTCGATTACTCGCTATGTTAACAAGCATGTGACGTGTCTTATGTATCGTTTGTAATTATTTAAAATAAAATAATATTTAAATATTATCAGTAAGGTTTTTTAAAAATAAGTTTTTCTTTGCAAAAAATAAACTTTTACAATACATAGTTTATTTATAATTATTAATTATTAAAAGCTAAAATATCACAATTTTTTTAAAATAAACTAAAATAAATATCTAATACTATAGTCATACTGTGTTCAAATTTTTTATTTTAATTTTATATTTTTTAATAAGTAATATTTATGAAAAAATTTAAATTTAAAAATTTCAATCAGAAATATTATAAATATAATTTTTCAAAAATAAAAAATAAACTATATATTTAAAAATAACTTTATTTAAAATAATTTAAAAAATTTTCAAAATTTGACCAAATAACTCAAACGTGTTGGGGGCTTGGAACTAAAAAGAAAGTATTTTGAAATAGAATCTTTTTAATTTGAAAATATTTTACTTTTTTAAGGAATGAGTTTTATTTTTAATTTGAAAATATTTTTTTTTAATTTGATCGATTTCTTTGGATCATATGTTTTTACTAATCACTGAAAGAATAGTATAGTAGTGTAAGTGATGATGATGATTATAATGTTATCTTCTTCACTCCAGTCTGGCAATAAGCTTGAACTAATGGATGATTAATTGTACGACAAACTCAACGATCCAAAACCTTAATTCGTGGAGGGCATCGAATGAGTGAGTTTAGAGAAACTACGCATATATAATTAGAAATGAACAAACTGTTAGAACTTTCAGACGTTGATTTTGATGATAATAATAAATTAAAAATTATTGTTTATATTGTACTAAGAATTTAAATCAAATTCTGCAGATTTAAATAGAATAAGTATATTTTTTACGTTCGATAGATAATAATTACAGTCATTAAACAGCCAGCTGCTCTGCTGCTATCAATATAATAATCGAGCAGCGTACAGAACAAAGGAGTTTACAGTCACTTAACAGCCAGCCGTTTAGCTACTAGTTATATGAAGATTTTTTCGTATGGACAAAAATAGAGAATCGGATTTATCAACGAAGCTCTTACTCAAACTTTTCATTTTGAGATTTTTTCAGATATACATATATCACTGAAGCAAATCAGACGGAACAAGATCTACAACGAATCAAAGATTATCATATTCATTAGAAGAGCAAAGTTTAACTCTTAAGGAAAGAAAAGAGGTATACCCACTGAATACAACTAAAATCGACTAAACAAGTTAAGCTGTTGAAGTCAAACTAATCCAAAACTGTTAACCTGAGTAGTATTAAATCGGGACAAACCAACTCAGCTTGAAAACTGAATACAAGATCTCAGCTGAAGCAAGTTTAGATCGCTGGAGGGAGCATGGTTGTTCAAATTCCAATTTAAATTTTAAAATATTACGATTTTACATCAACAAAACGATCCTACTTGATACAAGATCCCGATTTTACTTCAAATCTGTAAGATTCCGATTTTAAACATAAAATTCTTAAGATCCCGATTTTACTTGCGATTTTACGATTTCAGCTTATAAAAAATTTTCATGAATTAGAAGAGCTCTCGAGTAATTTTGAGTAAAGCTGAAATAGCTAAGGAAGATCAGTCGTTCGTTTGTAACGGGTGCGGTTGTGTTTAGTTTATTTCATGAGGGGTTTATTATGAGAGTAAAATATTTCCTGTATGGTGGTGTTTTGAATTATATTTTTTATCTTTATTTTGAGGCGATAAAGACGGATTGTTTGATTACATAAGGAATTCGATTTTTTAAATATGATATAAGTGTACATTTACAAATAATGACATAATATATAAAGATATTGTGATAATGAACTAAATGAATATAAAAAATTATTAATGATATAGTTTATCTGAATTACAAATATGAACATTGTTATTTATTACATTAAGATGAAATATACAAAAAATTATGTATTTAATTTTCAGCAATTTTAATAAGTACTATTAAAAATTTTAAAAGTATTAAATAAATTTATAAAAAAATTGTCGATAAGTAAGATCTTACGATCTTACTTAAACTCTCGATTTTACGATCTTACTCAAACGAAATGATTCTACATAAAATCTCGATCCTGATAACCTTGGGCGGGAGAATTCAAATTTCCTTCATCGTGGCGTTTAATGCCGATAGAAGACTTACATCAAAGTAGCCGAAACAGATTGTAGAGGCAGTTGGTTAACCGCTGAACAAAGTGCTCCTTTCCATCTTGAAAATCTACCAATATAAAGAGGCGCCAACGGCAACCTTCTTCAACGGGAAGAATTATCTTGCAAAGACCATAGAGTCTATATAAAAAAAGCATAGGAATAGAGGAAGAGCGAAGATCGGCGAACAAAAAATTCACAAAAAAAAAAACACACACCTGCTCTACATCGTCGGATCTACTAAAGTGAAAAAATAATTCTTTCTACTGATTACATAGAAAGCATCATCCTCAGCAACTAACTTGATCTTCTCAATAAAGAACCTTAAAGACATTCATTTACATTGAGATATATCCTGCGCCTAATCTTTCTCTTTTAGCTTCATACAGTTTTGTGATAAAGTGTTCGGTGAACTCAGTAAAGAAGCTTCGTTGGAGCTTGGTGAAAGTTCATAACTTTGTAACAGAGCTAGCATATCGGCCAGAGGGATTAGGGTGTCCAGTAGGCTGTGAAGGGTTGTTTTAGTGAAGAAACTCTTAAAAAATAAGTGTGCTTGGTGAAACACTTTACTATTGGTGTATGTGTAGAATTGAATGATAAAATCACAAGTTTTTTTCTCAATAAAAGAAGTTCAATATATATAGAGTACAAAGAATTTAAATTAGGAAGAATATCTAATATCTAAATTAGGAAGAATATCTAATATCTAAACTAGGAAAGAAATATAACTAAATATTTCAACACTTCCCGTCAAGTTAGTGCATAGATATCATACATGCCAAACTTGTCTAAAAATTCTGAGAATATATGCTTTGAAATTGTTTTGGTAAGCATGTCGGATAGTTGCTCTTCCGATCGAATCTTAGGCAACTCCAAAATCTTTTCTTCCAACTTTTTCTTAATAAAGAACCTGTCTACCTTAACATGTTTTATGCGATTATGTTGAACTGGATTATGTGTTATATCACATGCTGCTTTATTATTACAGTATAATCAAATCGATCACGGAGGTCCAAAGCCCAAATTCTTCAAAAGGAGTCTCAACCATAATGCTTCGCAAAGTCCAAGTGCTAAACCTCTAAATTCAGCTTCTGCACTTGAACGTACTACAACATTCTACTTTTTACTTCCCATGTAAATAGATTACCGTCTACAAAGGTAAAGTAATCTGAGGTAGACCGTCTATCATCAATTACTTTTGCCCAGCCAGCAATAGTATATACATCTATATTTTAATAATTCATTTTTTTTATGAATAGAATTCCTTTTCCAGGAGCAGATTTTAAGTACCTCAAAATGCCTATCACTGCATTCATATGCTGTTCTAAAGGATTATGCATAAATTGACTGACAATGCTCAATACATAGGCAAAATCAGGTCTTTTATGTGCCAAATACATCAACTTTCCTACTAGTCTCTGATATCTTCCTTTATTAGTTGGTACTTGATTAGCCTCAATACGCAACTTTAGACCTTCTTCCACTGGTGTATCAACTGGTGGACAGGCAGACATACCAGTTTCCTCTAAAAGGTCTAACGCATACTTTCGTTTAGACAAAAAGATTTTCTTATTAGATCGGGACACTTCAATGCTAAGAAAGTATTTTAAAGAACCAAGATCTTTCATTTCAAACTCATTAGATAAGTCATCTTGCAATATCTTCCTTTCATTCGGATCATTTTCTGTAACGAACATGTCATCAACATATACAATAAATGCAGTGATTTTGCCATACCCTTTCTTCAAAAATAAATTGTGATTTGAATTGCTCTGATGGTACCCAAATGCTACCATAGACTTTGTGAATCTTCCAAACCATGCTCTTGGAGATTGTTTCAGTCCATAAAGTGATTTTTTTAATCTACACATCTTTTATCTTTGAACTTCTAATTAATTACATCCTGGTGGAAGATCCATATAAATCTTTCAGTCAATTCACCATGTTGGCGTTCTTCACATCAAATTGTTGCAATGGCCAATCTAAATTCACAGTTAAAGATAACAAGAATCGAACAGTATTAATTTTAGCTACAGGTGCAAAGTATCTGTGTAGTCGATTTCGTAGATTTGGGTGTACCCTTTTGCCACCAATCTTGTCTTGAAACGTTCGACTGTCCCATCTGTTTTATACTTCACAGTGTATACCCATCAGCATCCAACTGTGGTCTTTTCTGGAGGGAGATTAATAAGTTCCCAAGTTTCATTCTTTTGTAAGGACTTCATCTCTTCATTCATAGCTTCTTTCCGCCTTGGATTATTTAAAACTTCCTGCACACTGTTAGGAATAAATAAATAGATAATTGATTTACAAATGACAGATTTAATTCTGACAGCGATAGTTAGACACATAATGACTCATGGAGTATTTGGTTTAACTAGAAAGTTCAGGTTCATAGGTAGGCTTAGGAATACCTCTATTATGACGGTGTGATAACTGTCTTCTAAATGCTTCAGATATTGCATTAAGAACATCCTCAGAAGTCGATTGGTTTGGTGTGTCTGTTGATTGTGGAGCGAGGGACTCTGAATAAGGTGAAATTGGTGCCATAGATTCAGTTCGTGAGTGTTCAGTATTTCATTCACTATCACACCAAATAAGTCATCGTTAATTACTTCTGATAGAGAGTTTTCGCCACTGTTGTCCACTGCTTGATAGGCAAACTCAGACAATCTATTTTCTTCTGAAGAGTGAGGCTCATAATCTAAAGTCTGAACTTTCTTAAAGTTCTACCCCTGAAGTTCAGCCTCAACAGAAAAATACATTATATTTTCATGAAATAAAATATCTATTGTGATAAAAATACGCTGAGTTGGAGGATGATAACACTGGTATTCTTTTTGAGACGCATCATACCCAAGAAAGACACATCTCAAAGCTCGAGGATTCAATAGTGATGGTGAAGATGTACAAACGCCATACAGCCAAAGATACGGGAGGGCAAGTTCGAAACTGCTGGTGCAACAACTGCTTCCAAAAGGGATGCAAATAGTGTTTTAAAATCTGTAGAATTCGATGGTACCCGAGTGATAAGATATGATGCAGAAGCTAGTGCTTCTCCCGAATAAGTTAAAAATGGGCATCTATCAATAAGGCACGAACTACTTCCGATAAGTGTCTATTATTTCTTTCAGCAACTCCGTTTTGTTGGGGTGTATTAGGACATGTAGTTTGATGAACTATCCCATGTGCTTCTAAATATTGTTGAAGTGCGGAACACTTATATTCTCCACCGTTATCACTGTGAAGAACTTGAATTTGTGCATTGTATTGAGTCCGAACCATATTATGAAACTTTTGAAACAAGCAGCTCACTTCACCTTTAGACTTCATCAAGAAAAGCCATGTCATTCTGGTACAGTCATCAATAAAAGTAACAAATCATCGCGATGCACCTAATGTAGTAACTTTAGATGGACCGAAAATATCAGAATGTATTATCATAAAAGGTAATGGACTTTTATTCAAACATAACGGAAAAGAAGTACGATGACTTTTTGCTAGTTCACAAACATCACATTGAAAACTAAAAACTTCAAATTTTGCAAATAAACTGTGAAACAATTTCTCAAGATAACCAAAAGAAGCATGCTCCAACCGTCGATGCCATGATAAGATTTCTGATTTCATCTTCTCACCCTTTAAGCCATCCACTGTCAAAGCCCGATGTAACTTATTTGAACTCTTTGGCACCAAATCAAAGTAATACAATTGCCCTCACTTAGTATCATAACCAATCATCGGCTTTGTTTAGATGTCCTTAAACAACACAAGATTCATGCCAAAAAATTACAACACAAGATAAAGTTTTGGTTATTTGAGAGACAGATAAAAGATTATAACCCAAGGATGGAACAACTAAACTGAATTTAAACTCAAACTATTAGTGAGGTTTACAGATCCTGCATTAATAACAGAGTTTAAATTACCATTGGCATTTGAAACAAAATTTTGTAAGGAAGATTTAAGGTTTTAAGACATGTTTAAAATCAAACGTCATATTATCTGTACGGGTCAGGCTGAACTGGCTTGGATCGGGCCGGGCCGGGCTGGTAGGATCTCGCCGGAGTTAGGCTGGCGATCAAGGACGGGCGATCGAACGGCTAAGAACACCGGCGGTTATGGCTGAGGCGAAGAGCAAGAACGGTGCAAGCCAACAGCGACGACGTTGCCGGTTATGGCGATCGGTAGAGACGCAACCGAGCGTGCTTGCGGCGAGATCTAATAGCGATCCGGCGACGGCAGAGTGCTAAGATTTAGCAGCGGCGGCGAGCAGAGACGACGTGCAGCGGCGGCGGCGTGAGATGGCGGGTCTTCAAGCGAGATCTGATGGCACTCGGCAACTGCGACGATAACGACGGCGGCAATTTCTAGGGTTTCAGAATTTTTTTTTTTTTTGATGATCAAGTAGCACTGTCGATTTGTGACAGCAACAATAATCGCCGACAATAATTACCAATTGTCCGACAAAGTGATTTGATTTTTTTCTTTTCTTGTGATATAACGATGGTAAAACCAGATTTGGCTTTAGTACCAAATTGAATGATAAAATCACAAGTTTTTTCTTAATAAAAGAAGTACAATATATATAGAGTATAAAGAATCTAAATTAGGAAGAATATGTAATAACTAAATTATGAAGAATATCTAATATCTAAATTAGGAAAGAAATATAACTAAATATTTCAACATGTAGCTTGTTAAAAGTTTAGTGAAACTTAACTCTTTTGATAAAGCAACCGTGGATGTAGGTAAAGAAGTTTATCGAACCACATAAATACTCCGAGTACTATAACCTGAACGTAGCTAAATAGTAAAAATTAGATATACGTATTAACCCTTTATCTGCAGAATACAAGATCTTTCACAGCTGGCTGAAAATTTTCTGTCAGTTGGAATACTATCTTTACGAAAATTTTTACTTATCTAACTCAATTCACCACTCTCCTCTTGAGTTAATCTTGCAGGAGATTCAACACAAACACATCATTTCAAATTTTTATTTGGAAACTTCATTCAAAATTAGTAGTAACTAGAGATTCAAATTAAGGATTGGCTAAATAAGTTAGCCCACAGTCTGACCAAATAGACGAGATTTGATACGTCCGATTTGCGAACAGTAACAGAATCGAGCCTATTCGGTCTGATTTAACAGGCATTATGGCAGCCCTTCTGTCTGGTCATTATGCGTGTTGACCGATCAATATTAACTCATTAATCTAATCAATTTTAATAGTTGATCAGAAGAATTTTTTATTAAAAAAAATTAATAATAAAAAAATAATTTTTAATAATATAAAAAGATTACAAATAATAAAATATATTTAATATTTAGTTTTATTTTAAATATTATTTTTAAATTTTTATTATTTATTTATTATATAAAAAAATAAATCAGATCAAAAAGTCGTATCGGATCATGAAAATGAAACAGAATCGACTGATTCAGATAATAAAAGCCGACCGAATCAGCTCGTACAATTTATTTGGCCCGACGGATCGGACCGAATTGGTTTGTTCTTATTAGCACTTTTTACTAATATGCTGATATAAAATAAGAAAATAAGATGTGAAGAAAGGCTAAACAAGACAGAGAATTGAGGAACAACGCAAAAGACAGAAGAACAAGAGTTAAAGTGAAAAAGCAAAATTCTTCCTACTTCTTATTGACGACATACATGAATATAAATAACTTTGTTGCCTATCTAATGCAAGCAAGAGTCGTACTCCATTTGGCTACTCCAAGGATTTAGAATTATAATGAAACAAACAACTACAAAAGAAACTATAATGATACTGCCACTGGAAGGTTAACTTGGAGACTCCTGCAGATTATCCAACTCTAAGTCTTCAATTCAGTTTAGTCTTCTTGTATTTGATGGAATAAGAATTTTTGATTGGTATAACTGATTAGTTTCCTTAACTGTCCAGTGATCGCACCCAAGGAAAACCAATTGCGCCTAACTTTCGCATCCCAGGCAGTTGGTATGCCTTGATCCTGCACAATGACGAACACGCTTAGGACTTGTATTCGTAACATTCCCCTCCCCATGAAGATTGGACTTGTCCGCGAGACCAGAAGCAACAGAGGATTGCTCGCAATTATGGACTTCTGCACTAGTGTTGAATGTTGGAAGATGACTAGAAAATTCTGGAGGGACAAAGCGACCATCTCTTAGTTGAGACACATGCAAAACATCATGAATACGGGAGTTAGGCGGTAGAGCCAGCTTGTATGCCACTGGTTCGATATGCTCAATGACTCGAAAAGGGCCCTAGAAACGAAAACGGAGCTTATTGTTGCGTCTTTCTGCAACTGAGGATTGTCGGTGAGGTTGAAGCTTTACAAAGACTTGATCGCCGGGCTCAAAATTAAGTTCCATGCGGTATTTATCAGCTGAATTTTTTATGCGATTTTGTGCTCACTGTAGGATGATATTTCAAGTCTCGTAGGATTTCGTCTCTCTCCCTTAACGAGCATCCCAATGCATCTAATCGAATAGGACCTGTAGAGAAGGATACTAATGCAGCTGGTGGACTCCCATAGACTGCTTCAAAAGGTGTGGTATTAGTAGCTGAGTGAAGGCTTATGTTGTATGAAAATTCTACACAATGCAACCAACACATCCAATATTTGGGATTCTCTCCTATGAAGCAACGTAGGTAAGCCTCAATGCATCGGTTAACCACTTCAGTTTGGTCATCTGATTGAGGATGAAAGGCAGCGCTGTGATGCAGAGAAGTCCCTTGTAGCTAGTTCAACTCCTTCCGAAATGAGCTAAGAAAAATAGGATCTTGATCAGACACGATAGTTGAAGGAATACTATGTAACCGTATGATCTCCTTGACAAAGAGCGCTGCCATTTGAACTACTGTGAATGGGTGTCGTAATGGAACAAAGTGTGCATATTTTGGTAAGCGATCTACTACCACAAGAATTACGTCTTTTCTTTCTAACAATGGTAGTCCTTCGATGAAATTTATAGAGATATCTAACCACACCCGTTCTAGCTCTTGCACATGTTGTAGCGAAGGTTGCAGCAATCCTGCTGGCTTCAAAGATTGAGTCTTAGCTCTTGCACATGTTGTGCACTCCTTAATGTAGAGTTGTACATCTTTGGAAAGTCCTCGCTAATAGAATTATTGCTGAATGCGTTTATAAGTCTTGAATTGTCCTCCTTGTCCCCCAATAGCTGAGTTATGTGCTTCAAATAAAATTTGGCGCCTTAAAGAAACATCATTTGGAATCCACAATTTACCTCGATGAAGCAAGAACCCGTGTAGGACAGATAAATCATTGGTATGACTGCTCTCTGTAGACTGAATGAGTTAAGACATGTGAGCATCATTCTTCTGAGAATTCCTTAAATCATCCCAAAAAGATGAATGCAATGTAGTTAACACCGCACACGACCCTTCTGAGCATCTAGACAATGCATCGGTAACAATATTTTTTTTACCTGCTTGATAAATAATTTGATAATCATACCCCATTAACTTGACAAGCCACTTATGTTGATCTGGAGAGGATAATTGCTGTTCCAGCAGGTACTTCAAACTAAGATGGTCAGTTTTGATAAAAAATCGGTTGCCTAACAAGTACTGCCGCCATTTCTGAACCGTAAGGATAAGTGCCAAAAGTTCTTTCTCATACGTGGACTTTGCTAAAGCTGAAGTTGATAGCGCTTCGCTAAAAAATAAAATTGGCCTACCCTCTTTAGAAAGAACCGCACCTAGACCCCTACTGGACGCATCCGTCTCCATTGTACACGGCTTTGAAAAATCCGGTGCCACTAATACGGGGGTGCTGGCCATTGCATCTTTAAGCTGGCGGAACGACTGGTCCGCTTCCAAGCTCCATTTAAATGAGTCTTTCTTAAGGAGTGAAGTAAGTGGAGTTGCTATGAGACCATAGTCTTTGACGAATCTCCTATAATACACGGTAAGGCCAAGGAAACCTCGTAATGCCGTCTAAGACTTCGGCACAGGCCATTCCATCATAGCTCGTATTTTTTCTAGATCAACCGCAATACCCTCTTATGACACGAGATGTCCCAAATATTCTAACTGAGTGCACTCAAATCGGCACTTGAAAAGGTTTGCATACAATTTATGTTCTTGTAATATAGAAAAAACTTTGGCTAGGTGCTTCAAATGCTCCTGCCATGTCGAACTATATACCAAATTATCATAAAAAAAACAAGTACAAATTTACGAAAAAAAGGCCGAAATACCTCTTCATCAATGCTTGGAAAGTTGTCGGGGCGTTGGTTAAACCAAATGGCATTACTAAGAACTCGTAATGGCCATCATGAGTTCGAAATCTGTTTTATGTGTGTCCTCTTTCTTCACCCTTATTTGATGGTATCCGGATTTCAAATCTAATTTGAAAAAGTAGCGGGCACCATGTAGCTCATCCAAAAGCTCGTCAATTACCGGTATTGAAAATTTGTCTTTAATGGTAATCGCATTTAGAATGCGATAGTCAACACAAAATCTTCAAGAGCAATCCTTTTTCTTCACCAAAAGTACTTGAGAGGAGAAAGTAGAGTTACTAGGTTTGATAATACCTTATTCAAGCATTTCCTTGACGGTGCGTTGGATTTCGGCTTTTTGAATATATGGATAGCGATAAGGGCGCATATTTGTAGGCACTGCTTCTGAAATTAGTAGAATCCCATGATTGAATGCATGCTGTTAGGGGAGGATTAAGATTGGCTTGAAGACAGAGTTGCATTGGTCAAGTAATTCTTATAAATTAGTCGGATATATAGGCTCACTGGTGGAGGATTGGCCAGCATGAAGCAGACGCACCGTACAAAGAGAGGAATTTTGATAAAGGCTGGTAAGGCGTGACACACCTCCTTCTCTTATCTCTTATTAAACAATATTCTGTCCAGATAACGAAAATTGCATGTCGGATCTTTTTCAATTGGTAGTCACATCGCCTAAGGTCTCAAGCCATTGTATGCCAACACTAGGTCCATACATCATAAGGGAAAAGGGTATGCATCTACCTGCAATTCAATTCCTTAAATGGAAAGAGGAATTTGTTTGTACAATACCTCAATCGAACGAGAGCTTCCGTCTGCTAATTCGACGTTAAGGGTCCTTACTTTGGAGCTATTGAGCTGTAACTGTTTTGCCAATCTCTCAGTTATGAAGTTGTGTGTGCTTCCCGAATCGATAAGTATAAATACTTCTTGGCGTTTAATCATTCCAACTACTCGGATGGTTTGCAGACCAACAAGTCTATGTATTGCACTTAAGGATAGTGTGGCATCTTCAGAAGGATCTTCAGCATTATTTCTTAATTCATTTTCCCATACTTCATCCTCATGTCCAGCAATAGCGTATAGTTTTGTCGCACATTTGTGGCCCTTTTCATATTTTTCATCGCAATAGAAGCATAAACCTCTTGCACGGCGGTTGTTAATCTCTGCAATAGAGAGTCTCGTTGGGCGGCGTCTTGGTGCACTGTTCTGAATTGTAGTAGTAGCTGAAGATGAACTTACTGGATTGGTAAACCCAGTTGCCATAGAGGTTGTATAAGATAATGAAGAATCAGCTCGAAGCTAATGGAACCGTTCATGTTTTGTTGACTGACTCAATGTAAGTTTCTGCTCAAAAATTCTTGCTAACAAATAAGCTTCTTGCAAGTCCATAGGTTGCCCAGCAATGATGTCTAAAGAGAGTTACTTAGAGAGACCCCCACAAAATCCCCCCACAAGGTCATCTTCAGTTGCACGAGGCAATCTTGTTCGTAAATCTTCAAAAGCTGCTTGGTACTCGGTTACACTGCCTGTCTATACGAGCTGTTTTAATGCGTAGCTAGGACGACCAAATGCATTAGAGCTAAATCTCCTAAGTAATGCTTCTTTTTAACTCAGCCCATGAATGGTGTGAGCGATCCTTCTGGTAATTTTGGTACCATCTATTGGCTTCCCCTTAGAAGTACATTGCAGCTATGGAGAGGCGATCTTCTAGGGAGGTCCAATAATGCTTGAAGTATTTCTCGGATGAGTAAATTCATTCGTGCACTTGAGAACCATCAAACACAGGGCACTTGAGTCTATCCCGAGGCACATAGTTTCCAATCTCTCTTGCTCTTTGTGGTGTGGAAAAATTATTTGTTTGGGTTTGGGTGGTGGTAGTCATCGGCTAAAAATTTGTTTGAATGACATTTGGAAGGGTAGTGTTTCAAAGGGATAAGGGAAATTTCTATCCAACAGGTGTTGGTAGTAGACGTGCTTGCTGTAATGGTATGTTGAGAGTGTTCTGGTTGGTGAAGTTGGCTGCAGGCATAGTTTGGTTGCTGGCTAAGGTGGGCAGTTCTATTGGATGGGATAATATGAAGTTGGTGGGTACGTTTTTAGTGGTTGTTGATGGTGGCACAGCGGTAGTGAGCAAAGCTATAGTTTGTGAGGTAGGCAATGTAATAGTAGGGGATGTTGGGGCGGTTTTTGTTATCTCTGCATGAACGGTAGCTATATTACGGCTTCGTATCCACTCGTGCATAAGTTGCGTCATCTCCATGCATTCCTCGTTCATTTGTGTAATCATCATGTGACATTAGCTGCAAGACTATGGTATTGGTCTTGCCAGTTAACTTCTCCTTGGGCTCGTGATGTGGAAATAGGCGATAATGGATGTTGCAGAAAATTTTCTGCATTTATAGATGGTGTTGATGCTGGAGATCCAGGTGATACTTGTTTGCTTGAAGAGGGAGGATCCATAGAATCGTTGAATCTGATACCAATTGATATAAGATAGGAAAATAAGATGTGAAGGAATGCCGAACAAGACAGAGAATTGAGGAATAAGGCAGAAGACAGAAGAACAAGAGTTAAAGTGAAAAAGCAAAATTCTTTCTGCCTCTTATTGACGACATACATGAATATAAATAGCCTTGCTGCCTATCTAATGCAAGCAAGAGTCCTACTCCACTTGGCTATTCCAAAGACTTACGGGACTTTTGAGAGTGCTTATGAAATAAAACTGTTCTAAAATAGAGGATCATTTTGCAAAGTTTTTTATTTTATTTAAATTTTGTTTTCAAGTAAATTTTTTATAATATTTTGAGATTTCTCAAAACTTGAAAAGATACAGATAACTTATACATCATAAAAAATTTAATATAATTTAAAAAAATAAAACTTCAAAGTTCAAAATTTTGTTGTAAAATAAAATTATATTTTGTTTTTTCCAACGGCTCCTTCAATTTAACAAGGGCAATAGAATCTCGGCTTTGCCATTGGAGTTAGTGGCCCAAATTGAGAATCTTATTTGGACACTAAAGTTTATGATCTTTAACTGGGGCAACTTCTAGGCTGGTATGAGCTGCAACAAAGTAGCAAAAGTTGATCTTGTTTCGTTAATGGACTAGACTGTAAGCGAGTCACATTATTCAAATGAATTATTATACTACAAAATCTGTACACAGGGAAGAAATATTACATTAAACAAATGCAGTTGTTTATCAGCCTTTAACTAGGATATCAACAACCACTTCATGAATCAAGGAACTTATTATCTTCCTCTCAATTTCCATACCTGTTTCAAATGCTTCAACATCAAAATGAAGCCAACTACCCAAATGGCTGCTCATATCTTTATCTACAAGCTCATCAGCCGTTAAGTCCGCCATGTTTTCTAATGCTGATATATCTTTGCAAAGCTCTTCAGCTAAGTTCTCTCCAATAATTGCCTTCCCTTTGGTCCATGCCTGATACCCAGCTTTGAAGTAGAGCCTACATTTATCACCTAAGGATTCTTCAATGCAATCGAACAATACTGATTTCCGAAACCTGCTTAGCTTCTCTTCCTTGCATTTGCCAAAATTCTCGGGCTTCAGAATTTTTCCAGCATGCAGAAAATGACATAATGGTAGATCCTCTTTCTTTAATTTGTTCTTGAATAAAATCTCCTGTACATAATCCAAATCGCTTTCGGTGTCTTTTTGGCTACTTCTGCCGCTTAGGATAGCAGAATGTTCTTCCTTGCTTGTTTCTCTACATGTTGAAGTTGCTGAATCTAACAAGTCCATCTCATTATCTACTAATGCATCCTTGCCTAGGCTGCCTATTGCAGCTTGTGCCTGGACAGACGAGCACTCCATTTTGCTTTCTGGAACGTAAAGAGTCGTATATATTATATATTAGAGTTGACAATCTTGTATCAGGAAACGAAGATATTAATAATTTGACATTTACCATCAGTGTTTGTTGAGCTTTCAGATGAGCCACAGTGACTGGTGGAGAAGGTTGCATCAAAGATGGAAAGGGGGCTCAAATGCTGACGTTCGGGTTTCTTGCCAATTACACTGCTGCTACTGCATTCCATACTGTCCACTTTCTGCAGATAAAATTCAAAATTGCAACCGGCACAGATAAGCTTTGGTAAAATGTAGAAAGTCAATGATAAAATTGTATGCATAGTAAAATTTTCATAATCTTCAGAATGGTATCAGCAGTTGAAGCTGTCTGTTACTGATAAGTATACAGGATCACTTCAACTAGAAAGATGACACATCCAGTTTTAAGAATCATGCAAACTTACAATAAGGTCCTACATCTGCATACTCCAGGAATTTTCACATTGTCTTTGAAAGAAGATATACAGAAAAAGCAGGTAATGCATCTCATTTCAAAAGCCACTATAAAAGATGATCAAAGTTCATTGCAATAATGAGGAATGAGTGTAAAACTAATGGTATCAGATCTTCTTACGCGTATGAAGTGCTTACTCAATTACGTTAATTGTATAGCTAAACAAGGAAACTCTACCATTAAGCGACATACCAACACAAATGACCTTTTCAGGAAGAAAATATGCACAGCTTATTACCTGCGTTCTGCAACTCAAATCTGTCATCCATCCATCTGCAGAAGAATCTCTCATATCGTATGTCACGCTCTTCCTAGTTTTGGCATGCAGAGACTCCCTTTCATGCTCCGTATTAGATGTTGATTCATGTAAAGATTCTGAATCCCCCATGGAGTAGCTACCAAAGGATGTCTGTGATGGATCTAGTACAGATGCCAACTCTTTCAGTTTCTGGTCCAATAGAAGGCCTAAAACATCACCACTAAATTTATCCAGCTCGAGGGAAGATAAATTGCTATCCTTTGGGTTAGGAGAACTCTTCCGCCTTTCAGTATCAAGACTGATTTTCTTCATATCATTGCTATCTAACACACAAGAAGAGGCACTGGATTGTGAAACAGTTTTCATCATTGGAGATGTGAATGTGAAGGACACAATATCAGATCCATTTCCTCCGATATCCTCACTCGAATGTGATACTTCATCAATTGTAACACTCGGTTTAGCACATTTGGCATATCTGTTGATCATATTCGCAGCAAGCTCAGTGTTCTCCAAGTGAGAGCTGCACTCCAACAATCTTTTCTTCTGAGAAAAGCTTTTGTTGTTTGATGACCAGTCTTCCTTCTCAAGATAACGAGTCTCAGTGGCATCCTTGAAGTAAGCAACTTTAGGCTTAGCGGTAGGCTTAACGATGTTCTTATGTTTACCAGAAGATACATCTGCAGACACAACTTTTCTTCCCTGCTGGCTACTGAATGTTTTCTTCACTGAGGATTTATCCTTGATCGCTGATGAGTTCTGTTTCTGATTATTTTGTCTAAGAACACTAGATGAGTTGGACAATGATGATTTCTTCCGCTGCTTCTGCTTTTGGTTGCTCGCTTGACTCTTGTACAATGGTGGACTTAACTTGCATTCTTCCGCTTCAAGTCTGATGGATTGATCCCACACTCCTGAAAATATTCCTTCTCTTCTTTGTACATTCACCTTAGCTTGAATTGCAAGTGATACTGACCTCCCTCGACTCTTCTCTCTAACATCATTGCTTTCATCTCTCCGAGCATAAGGTCTAAAAGTACTAGAAGCGGTATCTAAACTGTCCCAACCACTACTTGGAACCTTGCCTCTGCGATACTTGCTTGCCTCAGCAACCTTCTTAGATGATTCTGCAATCGTCGAGGCTTTCCTGGAAGATGCGATGTTTGCTCTATTATTGTGGACTCTAAGTGGATTCACAGAAAGCCCAGATGAACAAGAAGCTCTGCTCTGGATTTTTGCTTGAAGCCCTGGCTCTATAATCTTCACTGCAGCCTCCATGACATGATCTGCATTGTCAGCGGAGACGAATCGGGCATTCCTAACGGGAGACAGAAGCTTGTTGTGAGAGAGGGCAAGAGATTTTGCAGACCTCGGCGGCAACGGCTCTGTCCGAAACCTCTCAATAGGACTACTGGGCACCTTCTGATGCCGAAAATCTTCTGGTCTACCAGTTGCAAGGCCATCAAACTGATTAATTGAGTACAATTCTCTATTGTTCATCAACTGATGGTCATTGTGAAGGCTCCGGTGATCGATCAATGGCGTTGAATATGACTCGAAGATGCCAGATGCTGGAAGAGAATCCAAACCCATGAGCCTAGCAATCACTCCAGGAGCTTTTGATCCAAATTCATCATCAGCCACAACTGATGAACTGCAATTGTGTGTATTGCTACCCTTGCTCACTCTAGCAACCTCCGCATCATCAATCTAACAACATTTTGTTTCAAATTAGACTAAAACTCTTAAATTGTATATAGTCATTTCTATATAACTAATAGAAAAGGTTTTTTTTTCTTGTGAGGATTTCAAAAACAGTAAGGTATGCGCACCAAAGCAAGTCGTGTTCCTCGCAAATCATCACTGTATTTCTTCCCTTGCTTGGAGTTTTCTGTTAGGAAAACAAATAAATAGCTCAAACATGAAATTTTCTTCAATACAAGCAAAAACTTCAATTATGTGGAGTTATTTCATTAAAAAAATACCAGGTGAATCAGAGAACAACTTCTTCCGCGACTTTCTGTTCCAATCAAAGAGATGAAAGAAGCCTCCACCCTTACCGCCCCCCTTCTCCGCCCCCATTAAAAAAATCCAGATTTCTCTCAAAAGCTACTATCGTTACGCTTAACCAGAATCAAGAACTGAAAATTCACAAGAGAACAGAAAGAACAATAAATCAATTGAAATAATTCTCCAAGAAGAAGAATCAAATAATAATAAACTAAAATTACTTACTTCAACACACTTATTGAAGTTGAATTGAAGTTGAAGAGAGAGATCACCAAGCAGGTGAAAACCATTAATGGGAGCAGAAGCCAGAAACAAAGAAGTGAGAACAACGTTAGAATAAAGTCAGCCATCTCTTTAAATGTAAATCTTAATCGTTTAAATTAATTACACATAATTAATTAATTAAGGAGAGTCTGATAAGTTGGTGAAGATGAGAAGAGTTTGAAGAAACAAATAACGGCTCTATACCTGCGAGCGATGTGGATTCAAATTACAAACGGTTGGAAGTGGAAAAAGTTAAAATATTATAATAGAGCAGCACCAAGGTGTTAGTGGGACCCACGCTCGCGTAAGGTACGGACAGGTTACCGTTGTTATTTTCTGTTCCTGTTATAAGTAAAATACTTCTGCTATTTGTATTTGTAAATCAAATACAACCACTGCTATGACAATTATATGGGAAACGAATTCGAATCATTAAAGGATAATTTAGGGGTGGGTTGTTTAGGATTACTTAAAAAAAAGTTTTTTATTAAACAATTTTTTTTTAATTTTTTTTTAAACAAGATTGATACTGTTAGCTTAAAAGAGGTTATACAATTCTATAACCCAGAATTCACTCGCGCTTTTTAAATTAAAAAAATAGTTTACAGTAGTAAATTTTTTAGGAAACGAAAAGTTAAAAATGAGATAAAAAATTAGCATCCGAAAGCAATGCCAAACTAGCCTTTATTCGTCAATCGAATTTTTTTTTTTTCTGTTCAAATATTCAGGTTGATTCCTAAGTTCAAAAAGGCTGAAAAGCTGAAGCAAATTCGCAAATGCTACCTGGAACACAGCAGGATCACTTCTTCCAAGCGTGTTCTCTTCAAGTTACCAATAAGAGCAAAAAGAAGCTACAAGGCAAAGGCTCCTATATAATTTAACAATCAAAGAACCATAGATCCATTTCCTTTGTTATTAAAGACTCAGATGTCATTCATGAAGACAAATATGAAAGTTCAGTTAGAAGAATAAAGTTAGATAGTTTGATACAGAACTAAATCAAATCATTACTACAATTCAATATAGAACTACGTCAAAACATGTTAGCTGGCACAACTACATGGATGATAGACACCATCTGTTGTACAAGTTTTAGTGAGATAGTTTACTTGAACCTTTCTTCATCTCCGTTTCCTTGGAACGATTTCTGGAGCTGATATTGTTTCCCTCTTCTCACCGTGATTACTTAAATGAGCAGCTGCATTCTCCATCTTGAAATGGTGATCTTCTTTGCTATGTCTGCTTTCAACGGATTCTACTCTTGAACTAATCCTTGCTCCATGGTTGAGAACATCAGCTAACGACAACCTTCTTGAACTCCTGATGACATTGATTCTCTCTTTAGTGGTCTTCTCCGAACTTGGTTCACAAGCAAGTCGCTGCCTTCTAATTCCATGTTCGAAGTATTCATTATGAGATCTGTAGGAATGTCCAGGTCCAATGCTATCACTGTTTAACTCAGCAAAAACTTTTCTCCCGTTAATTGCATTTGCAGCCTGCTTTCCTCTTCGGTTAACAGAATCTACGTACTTCCCCTTATGCTCAATCTCATTGTTCGGTATGAAGTCTGAATGGTGGTGTTCCATATACTCATCGAAGTGTATCAAATTTGATTGATTGCTAGTGATGCTGGATTTCATTCTTCTACAACTTTTTGACTCAATTTCCTTGACAGTTCTTGAGATGCAAGCGAATCTCCTCGTACAAACATCATCCTGGTTTGGAGCCTGTCTATCAGTGCCCCTACCCTTGTGAATCTCTTCTATTAGCGTATTGAAATTCTTCGGTAGATATCTCAACGAGGGAGGAACAACGTCAGCGAGAATCTCCTTCTGCTGTTTTGATCGAACAAATGCAGAAGTATTTGATTCTGCATTTGAAGGACAGGCTCTAGAATTCTCTGTCTCCTGATCGTTTCCTACCAAGAATTCACCGACCTGATTGGAGTGCTTTCTCTTAATTGATCCAATGGTAGAATGAAAGTTCTCCTTTGATATTGTCTTCCCTCTGCAGATTGCAATATGAAATCAACAAAGATAGTGCAAAGTTAGTAAACGGCATCAAACTTCAAAAAATAAGCAAATTGAAAGCCTATGTACACCCATGGTTATGCATTGGTGAAAATTTTTAATTTTTGTAATAACTCAAACTAGATTCCCCTAGTTTATATTCCAATACCAAATAGGAATCATGATATGTACACAGAATCTGCATTGAGCGTCATTCATAAATAAGCAATGATCCTCTTCTTCATGATTCATTCACTACATTCAATAAAACACTTGGAAGAAGGCTATGAAACCAATAAACAAAGGCAACAGAAAAGCTTAAAGTGATTGAAGACCAAAAAATATCACCTGAGAAGTGAGCGCTTCTCGATCTCCTGATCCAGCTTTCTCCAATCGACACCTTTCTCTTCCAGCACAACTTCTCGAGGCCTAGCAGCACCAAACGGGTTGGATTTCGCATTTACGGCAGCCTGCTCGATTTCTCGCTCCTCTTCCATCTCGACTTCTTCAGCCCACGAGAAGCCGGAGGCAAGGGAAGACTTCTTTGTGTTTGAATTCTCCATTACTAATTTTCCCGCTTGTGTATCCTTCAAAATGTGAATGAACTCCACCTAACGACAGACAGAAGCAGGCAACTTCCTGTCTGTTTGGCACTTACACTCTTGAGTTTGAAATTTTGAATTGCAACGGTGGGGCGATGGTAATTGACCTTATTACCCACTAACAGTTCGTGATGGACACTCGTAGCTCGGAACACACAATAGCATGTTACTGCTCCACCTCATTTCGTTTGGTAACGCTTTTTTTTTATTTTATATTTTTTATAAATATATATATATATTATTTAAAATTTTAAAATATATAAAAAAGTTTTATATAGTAAGATATTTTTATTTTTTTCGATTAAAAAAGTAAAACTTATTCTTTAAAATAAATAAAAATATTTTTTATTATAAAAAAATTTTATTTTATAAGCATTTTCAAATACTCTCTTAAGACATCTAAGGTTCTCTTCTTCAATGGTGTTGAGCTTCGTAAAAGTAGTGGTTGTTTTTTACTTCTTATAAAAATAATTTTTTAATATAAAAAATATCTTTATTTTATTTTAAAAAATAAATTTAACTTATTTTATATAAAAAATAATAAAATAAATAATTATAAGATCTTATGACGTATAATTTTTTATATTTTTAAATTTTTAAATAAATTCGGTTAAATATTATATAAAATTTATTAAAAAATGTGAAGTTGAAAATTGTTTTTCTGAAAATCAATACCAAACGCTCCCCAGTAAAATTTATTTTCAGAGGAAGTACCATTAAGGTGATGTTTGAGATTATCGAAGATTTTTAAAAAATAATTAGTATAGCTCAGCAAAACTTTGCTACTTTGTTTTGCATTACAACTTTGCTTTACAAGAGGGCATTGGGTAGATGTGGTAATTTCAGACCCGATCTATAAATCCGATCCAAAAAAATTAAATTCAGATTAGACCTTAGACAGATTCGGGTCAATTTTAAGTCAACCTAAAATTGACTCGAAAATTTAAATAAATTCGAGTCAGTTCGGATTGATCCGAAATTGATACATTTAACACGTATAACTATTTATATTATATATATCTTAATAACTAAAAAATATTTAAAATAATAATTTAATTTATATATATATTTCTTAACTTATTCTAATTTAACTAATTTTTACTTAATTTATAAATTTTATCAAAATAAAATATTTTTGTTTTTAGATATATTAATAATTTCTATATATTATTATTAAAAAGTTTTTTATAATTTTTATTTAATAATTATTATTAAATAGGTCAATTCGAATTTAACCGAGTTAAAATAGGTCGAGTTAGAATTGTTAAATTTGATCTATATAAATAAATGGATCGGATTAGAGTTGAACAATTTTGATCCGACTACTATATGAGTCGATCCTAAATTGACACATAAATTCGAATTGTAACCCCTAGCGTTTGGTAGTGCTTTCGAAAATTACTTTTTCTGTAACAGAATATATTTTTATCCTATTTCAATAAACAAACTTTAATATTTTGACTTAAAAAATAAACAATAACAAAATTTTACTATATAAAGTATCTTTATATTTTTAAATAAATTCAGTAAAAATTTATAGAAGATTTATTAGAAAATGTGAACTGTAAAAGCTGAAAAGTATTTTTTCATAACGTAATTCCAACCCTTAGATCAATTACCAAATCCAAAGACAGAGATAGAGTGCGTTTGGGATTGCATTCCAAACGCTATTTTCTAACTTTTTTTTATTTTATTTTTTTAATACATATTTTATAAGTATTTAAAAAATTTATTTAAAAATTTAGAAAATATAAAAAAATTTTACATAATAAAATCTTTTTATTATATATTTTATTATTTTTTAAA
The DNA here is from genome assembly GCA_019914995.1 of Acanthochlamys bracteata. NCBI lineage: Eukaryota > Viridiplantae > Streptophyta > Magnoliopsida > Pandanales > Velloziaceae > Acanthochlamys > Acanthochlamys bracteata. Next base: position 4,657,436 of record CM034133.1, read on the forward strand.
AAATAAAAAAATAAAATTTATTTCTCAAAAAATATAAAAATATTTTTTATTTCAAAAAATTTTTATTTTATAATCAAAACCGTACCTATAGTGCTCACCATGTATGACAGCAATGCTTTTATGACGATACTTCATTCAGCTGCGCAATTCTCTCACTCTCTTTCGTCCGAATTAGGATTCCTACAGTACTTACCACCTTTACCTTGTGCTGTAACAAGAATTCCATGACAAATCGTTCGAATCAAAATCAATGATGTACCGCATATAAGCCATGTCGCTTTATGCAGGAGTCCAATGATCAAAATTGCTTATTTTCTCGTAAGGTGTATTTTAGTTCGTAACTTACTTTCACAATGAGTTTTATAAAATTAATTTCAGCTAAACCGAATTCCATAAAGAAATAGGTTGAAATAAGTTTGATGAGTTCAAATAAATTGAAATATAGAAAGTAAAACCAAATTAAACTTTGACCAAAAAAAAAAAAAATCGATTAAATTGAAACAAACGCTTACATTCTTAACTAGATGATGATTGATATAGTCATCCTTACTTTGATCGTTCTACAAAATTATGCTCTATTATATGAAAGGTGATCTTGGCACGAACTAACTAATTCATAATTTTTGGCATTAAGTAATAGTTTAAAAACATATATGATCCGATTCGAAAATTTAATTTGAAACCGACTTATTTAATTTAAATTAAGGTTAAAAATTTTGTTTTATAAATATATGGATTGGATTAGAATTGAAAAAATTTGATCCGATTATTAATAGATCGATCCGGGTCAATTTAAAATTGACCCACCAATCCGTTGCCATCTCTTAAAGGAACAACTTTTTTCTGATTTTTTTTTACCGTATAATAAAATTTTGACAATAAAGTAAAAAATAGTAACTTATAAAATTTTAAATTATATTGTGCTATAATAATTCATTTACATTCATATCTCAGTGAAATTTTTATAGTACAAATAAAAATTATAATATTATCGAAAGTATTACTATATATGTATCGCATTCTCGAGATCACTATTCCATAAAGTGAAGTTCGAGAGCCAGGTCACTCGAATCTAGGCAGCCGTATACCTGAGTTGCTACGACGGTAATGTCAGTTGCACTTTCATCATGACGAGAGTGAAAATCCAGTTTTGCCGACTCATTTCCATTTAGCCGACAGACGTCTTTGAATTTTGTAAAAAAATTTTATCAAAATTTTGTAGCTAACTATATTTATCAAAATTTTTATCGAAAATATTACTATATATAATCATAAAATTGTAACTATCACTACATAATTTTAAAAAATAAATATAAAAAGATTTTTGAAATATTTGAAGTACCAATGAAAATAGTAAAAAATACGCATTTTGATGAAAACTCACTATATTTTTGTATTAAAAATATCGTGCATATTCATTCGAACTGATTTTACAATTTCATTCAAGTTTAAAAATATAAAATTAAAAATTAATTATTTTAATTATTAAATAGATTAATTCGATTTTGATTCGGCTATTAAATAAATTAAATTAGAATTGATAATTTTAATATATATAAATTTATAATTTAATTAAAATTGAACGAATTTAATTTAATTATTAAATTAAATCGAAATTGGTATGCTATTAGAAATTACCACTCCTATCTTAGTACATGTTTGGATGAGCTTATTTTTGGCTTTTGCTTTAAAAAAAGCACTCAACAGTATTTTGAGTGTTTGGCAATGCCAGCTTCTACAAAAAATAAGCAGCTTTTTTCGTCTGGTGATTTAAAATAACATATTTGTCCATATTAAGTTAACAAAATTACAGAGTTTATAATTCCTCCTATCGTGTTTACTCTATCAGCATTCCTCATTTCTCACTCTCTCTCGAATTCTCTCTGGCTCCTCTCCGCTGCCCCGTTGCCCCCGATCCCGTCTCTCGATCTCTCCGTCTCCGACATTGATGTTTGTAGTATTCTCCATTTTCCGCCTTCTCTCTGTCGCTACTATCTCTGTACCCTCAATTTGTACTCAACGAGCTCGTGAAAGTCTCGAAACTCTAATCGTGGGCTATCTCCACAGCAGTTATCCACCGCTGCTTCTCTCCACGCATGCTATCAGTGTTGGCCACCGTCTTCTCTGACGAATCAGTAGCGCAAATGGTAAACAAAATCTCTTGATCCATCTCTGTTCTTATGATATCTACACTTTTCCTACTTTCTTATTGTGTTGATTAATTATTTACGACTGTTTTACCTTGATTGGATGTTGGGAGGGGGGACTGTGAAGTCCTTAAGTGTTTTATTTTAAAAATACCAATCATGGTCTGAAGACCATTTTTGACGCTATAGTGGTGATCATTTCTCCCAAATGTCTAAATCGTCCAAATGGTGTTAGCAACTTTTAAATCTATCCTGAACTAAACATAGCAGATAAAAATGTGAAGTTGTGATTATACCAAAACACTGTTATCTGTAAGATAAATGTTTAAGTGAACCATCATTTTGTTTTGGAAAAAATTCAAAACTACCTTTTTCAGAAGTATGAACAATTTTTTTAATTTTCTAAAGCATCACTTCTTCATCAAGGTTTCTTAAATGACTGAGGTGCTAGAAACTTTAGTAATACATTGTATTAAACTCAGCATATGCTGGTTCATGTCACAATCATTTTGCTAAACATATAACTTGTTATTTAAGTCAAATTTCAACTGGACAGGGAGACCTACGCAATTGCTTTTACCTTTTTTACATGTTAAACTTTCTTGATTGATGTACTTGCATCTTCAAGAAGAGATAAGTTGACAGTGATAGTAGTTTAACTTCTGTTAATTCCTTGTAAAAGCCATTGACCGAGTAATGGCTCTTGCAGCTTACTATATGTCTTCTTCTATATCGTTTTATGTGTTTGTCGCTTGTGATAAATCAAAATATTGCAACCTGCTAGTTAACTGGTTTGATTTAATCTCACTCAGAATACCTTTATGTATTTTGAGTTGGTTTGTGCATTTTTTCATGTAATTCTTTCATTTGCTTATATGAGGAATTGCCTGATTTACGATAAAGCATTCAGACTCGTGCTTTCTACAAGCTAATAGCTCTCATTTCTCTGTACTCCTTGTTGTATACTTGTAATTTGTTACTTCCTTAATTTTGTTCTTTTATTTTGTAAGTTTGCTAGAGTGTAGATGATATTTATCATCTCAGTTGATTGCTTCTTTTTCATCACGTTGCATGAGTACTTAGGAGATTCCTCATGGGTGAGTCACTATATGGATATGCTTCATTTGCAGATTAAGTGTTTAATCATTCTCAGTTCAGTTTTCTTGAACAAATTTGGGTGTAGGCTATTTAACCTTTTGTTTGCTGTTAAACTGAAATAACAACCTCGATTTGAACCTTCTGTGAATTCCAGATAGCATAAAGACTCTTAGTAAGAAATACGTGAAACTTGTTTGACATTTGAGCTGTATCAAAGAACGATGATTGAAAGTTAATAATATCAGCTTTGTTTGAATTCGATAAAAGTGGTTCCAGCTCTAATGTATTTTCTGGTATTTGGTTTCATGGGTTAATCTGGCTTGATTTCATATGCAATGCTCTCTGAGGGGGAAATATAGCACCGTCTAAGTTCTTCTGTGTCCTTACAGGTACAAGCATCTAAAACCAGATGTCGTTGCGTATGGTAGGGAAATTATGGTATCTAAGATCAGCACTGGTTGCAAGAGTCTTTCAGGCACTAGTGTTGCAAGCCCAGTTGTGGCTGGTGTGGTATGCTTGCTTGTAAGCATCATACCAGAAAATGAGCGCAAACAACTTTTGAATCTTGCGAGCATGAAGCAAGCTCTAGCTTGAAACTTATGTTCTTTGTGTAACATTGTTCACTTTTTTTAAATCATGGTACTCTAGTTCATGATGATTACTTTTCTAATAAAAAGTTGTTAAAAATCTTTATTCAAAAATTTAGGCCTTTTCATGTTAGTTATAGCTTTTGTTATAATTATTTAGAAAAAGTGGGTTTTCATTTTCAAATTTGTTGAACATTTTCTAGATATTTTTCTTGTTTGTGTTTTCTTTTTTTCTTTTTTCCTTTGTTTGTCATCCCTATATGTCTTACTGCAATAAAAATTTCATGCCAAAAGAAGATATATTAGAATACCACAGTGTATAAGATACTACAATATCACGAAAAATATGCCATCATATTTGTCATTACTGTATTATTTATTCATTCCTATCAATTTATTAATTAACTATTAATTATTATTATAGGATATAAATTTTAATTTAAAAATATTATTAACATAATAATAATATATTTATTAATAAGTTTATAAATATTAATATAAAAAATATTAAACAAAAATTATTTTAAAAATATGTTATAAAATTAATTTTAAAAAAAATTAATAATATAAGAAAATAAATTCAAAATTTTATTAATATATTATTTATTATATATCTAAAGATATTTTTATTATTATATATTTTATTCACTTATAAGTACAAATTTAGTCAAATATATTTTTAATTTTCTTTTAAAAAAAATTTAAATAGTAAAATTTATTCAAATATAATTAAAAAAATATAGCTTTTTAATCGCCATTTTTTTTATTAAAAATATATAAATAACTGTTTTTGTCCAAAAATTTTAAATTTAAAGCTTAACAATGCACTTAGTTTGCGGTACCAAAAGAGTTCTGTGTTTGGGACTTAGTTTCTAATACGTGGCGTTTTGTTCTTTTTCGTGTCTTTGTCTGTCGCATGTGCTTTTCCTTTGTAATCCGATGAAAAGACAGAAGATGTATGATATGCTACAACTCTTTATGTTTCTGCACAATAACCAAATAAAATTTTTTAAGGACCGTTTAGAGGATCCAAAAAAAAATTAAAAGAAAGTTTAACTTAAATAAAAATTTAATTTTTTCAGAAATAAAAATTTATTTCATAATAGTTATAAAAAAGACTTCTTTTTAAACTAAGCTGAGAAAGGTGTTTGAATAAAAAATTATTAATAAGTTAAATAGAAATATAAACACCTAAAATGTTCTTTTATCATCTATGATATTATTAATTTGTTTTATATACATGAGATTGTAAATATTTCATTTCTAAATATTTTTAATAAATAATTAATTTTTTTATTATTAATTTATTGTCGGAATATGCATGAGATTGTTTAAATAATTAAGAGTAACTTTGTTCAAAATTTAGAAACATGAGCGTTATTTTCTAGATTGTCAAGTACAAATATTATTTATTATAATTTTGTTATTTATAAATAAGTGGTTTATAGTTTATACTAATAAGTAAAGCTAGGCGTTGTATTTGAATAAATAAGCAGCATATAAATACTCAATCGACTAACTAAATTTTATGCTGAAACCTATTGCAATCCCAAATAGGAAAACTTTAATCGAGTAAGAAAATTAGAAGACTGTTTCGCTTGGCTTACCATAAAAATAAATTTTTTAATTTTTTATTATATATTTTATAAATATTTAAAAAAATTATTTAAGAATATAAAAAATATAAAAAATTTTACGTAATAAAATTTTTTTATTATATATTTTTATTTTTGTAAGAAATAAAAAAATATAACTTATTTTTCAAAAAAATAAAAATATTATTTATTTTAAAAAAAATTATTTAAAAAATATTTCCAAACGTCCCTACCGTTACGCGGAGGAGCCGCGAACAAAGCATACATGTAACTTTTTTCTCTAACGTCAACAACAAGACAGAAAGAAAACAACGCAATTGAAGCTGCTTGGTTCACAGTTTCCACGACGACTTAATTATTTAATATCATATTGGACTGTTTCCTATTCATATTAAAGAAAATGCTTGATTAAATTATTCTACCGAAAAGCCTTTGTTCTTAAGAAAAGTTTTCTTTATTGAGAAATTTAGTACAAAAAATGTCCAATAGTACCCTGATAGAACGGGGAGAACAGGTAAACTAAGCATGGCTTATACAGTTATACTATACTGACTTATTAAGCTTACAGCTGGTTGATTGTTAATAGAAAGTGTTCTTTTATTCACTTCTTTAACTACAAGGATTAGATTTCTTCTATGTATATAACAAAAACAAAAAGACTATCTCATACTAGTTGTAGATAAATAAACTTAATACTGTTCTAATTAATATCTTTTCTTATGATTAACTAATCAATTTAGATTTTTATTAATCTGAATGTTATTATATATGAGAAACTTCCTTGATAGTTTCTTCCAGCTATTATTTTAAAGTATAAACAAACACAACACGGTGTCATTCCACTTCCTCAAGCAATCAAATCAATCATCAATACATCAACAAACCGCGTCATTAAGTACACCCCCTCTGTCTCTTCCCTGAGTATATAAACACCAACAAGCTCTTCAACTCACCGCAACAAAACAAGCAAACAAATTAAATCCATTCTTTCATTCATTCAATCTCAATGAAATTTCCTACTCCGATTTTAAGTTAGTGATGGCTCCGGCGAAAAAGAAGACAACGGCGGCATTGAGCAGCAGAGCCTGGCGGTGGCTTCGCATTGCACTGCTATGGGCAAGAAAAGGGGCAGCGTTGAAGCGGCACATCCTCATTGTCCTCCGAATCCACACCACTAACAGTCTCCGTAGCTCAGGGGCAACACGCATTGCGTACTTTGAACGAGAGATGTCGTTCGATGAGACGCCAGTCTTCCATTTCAAGATGCACAGGCCTGCGTCAATGCGGATGCTTTTTCCGTGCATCAATCCTCAGACAAGCTTTAACGATGATGATTACGATTACTTCACTGCAGCGAGCCCCTTCTTGGAGAGCGCACCGAGACAACAAAATGAAGAAGATGATAATCAGCCAAGTTGTACTAGTGTCATCAGCATTGGCAGTGAACAAGATAATGGAAAGACTCCGATGACCAATGAGGTAGATGTGCGGGCGGAGGAGTTCATTGCCAAGTTTTATGAGCAGATTAAGTTGCAGAGACAGATATCATTGTTGCAGTACAATGAGATGCTTCAGAGAGGAACGGATTGAAAATTTTCAGGTATATATATGATTACGCACAGCATTCGGTCGAGCTCAATTTGCTATTTTGTAGTGTTTGATTTTTATTTTATTTTACATTTTGATTCGCCATACAACATTCTTTAATTCATTACTCACGCTTTTTGCTTTGAGAAAATTTTTGAGGAAGTACATATTTATATATAGTTAAAAGCTTCTGATTGAGACATTCTTTGTTTTCATGCATGTATTCTGAATAATAATTTGGAGCTCTATTTTCATATATAGATTTTTTGAAAATAAGAAGCAGTAGCTAAATGGGAATGAAACATGAGCTCCTCTTCAATCCTATGCGGACCAAGGGCAATACACAAAAAAATTACATTTGGGTAAAACTGTCATATTTTTCCAATATGTAGTGACCCTTGATCGGTACAGTAATTAACTAAGGAGGTTGATTCGAAGTGCATAAAAAGAAGAGTTTGTTTGAAAACAAATTTACTTCAATTTTTTTAAAAATAAATTTAATTCTAAAAATAATAAATATAACAAATAAAATTTTTATAACATATAATTTATTTATATTTTTTAAAATTAAAATATATAAAATAAAAAATAATTAAAATAAAATAATAGAATAAAATAAATGGAGTGGCAAATGTGCCATGGGCCAGCCATGAACATGAAAAGAACGCTGGTGTTCGTTGTAAGAAAGCTCACTTCCTTCTATGCTCTGCATCTCAAATATGAAATGTCAAACACAACCATGCATCTAAGAGTTCTTTTCTGTATTCATGTAAAGATAGCTGATCACAGAGAGCCAGACAATTGTGACGACTGTTTTTATTCGTCCTAAATTGTGAAATGCTACATAAGCTTTAAAAAGAAACTAATTTAAAAGCCTGAACACACACATCCAAACAAACAGCTAAGTCCAGAGCTTTGGTTGTTGTTGCTGTTTCTCAACTTAGTAGAATCATCTCACCAAATATATATATTCTACTTGATTATACATGTATGTACTTGTACACTGTTATGTACAAGAACATGTATACCTATTGTTAGAAAAAAAGTAAAACACTGGCATAATTCTTCACCACCGGTATAATTACCTGCATGCACGGAGAAACCGAAACTCTATAAACGGTTAATTTTACCAAATTAAAACCCCCGCGAAACCAAACTCTTCCTATTATAAACTCCCGTCACGTTCCTTCAGTTTTGTTTCCCCATCTGTCAAACAAAGAAAACAAAACCAATACTCTCTATAACATACACGGCATATATATGACGAAGCTATAAATAAACATACATATATAGACCGAAGACCCGTTTGCAGAGAGAGGAATTTAAGGTAGAAAATTAACGAAGTCTATTACCTCCGGTCAACGATGGCCTCCACTGATCTCTCCTCATCGGAGACTCCGAACTGCAGCGCCGAAGATGAGAGAGTAGAAAGGAAGAATAAGGAGATGATCCGTTTGTCTTTATCGTCATCAATGGCGAAACCACCGACGCCACCGAAACCGCCCAAGAAACGCAGCAGCGCTCTGGGCCTCTTGCGTGCTGCGCTCGTTATATCACGAGGAAAATCTAAGGGAAAATCCAATAAGATTGCATCAACCGAAGCTGATGTAATTACTGGCTGCAAAGGGAAGAGGGGTTTCTGGAAGAGTTTACTCGGCGGGGTTCGGCCGCTTCATGCGCAACCGCCTCAGCTTGTTGACTCTCCACCGCGCTTGCCGCAGCCTCTTTCTCCACCTTCACCTGACCAGTCGTTCCATGACGTTCGGTTGCCTCCACCTTCACCGGAAGCTTCGTTCTCTTCGTCGTCTTCGTCTTTATATGATGGTTTTAGTCGTTACGCGTCGGCTGAGGATCTTCGTGTTCTTGATGTTGATGAAGCTGAAGAGAATGGGGACGAAGAAGGTGATGGTTCGCCCAACCTTATTGACTTGCAAGCAGAGGAATTTATCGCTAGGTTTTATGAACAGATCAGGTTGCAGAGGGCACAGTCGGCTGCAAGAAGGAGCTCCGGCGAGCAACAGGAAGAAAATTGAGTTTCGAGTCCCACACAGCATCGGTGCATATTGTTTGATATTCCAATTTGCAAGACATATCAAGCTGGAGATTGTTTTCTTTTCTTTTTTTTCTTTGGGAGTATGACGTCTTTCTTTTCTATTGTTTTTGTTGTTCATCCATGATACATTTCTTCATAATGCACTTTTTTCTTTTTCTTTTTAAAATTTGGTTTTGTATTTTATTTTTTCAAGAAAAGATCTGGAAATGATGAGTTACCTTCCAGATTGCCACAATCTACAAGGAGATAATATAGTAACACACAGAAATTTGGAAAATGTTTGCAACAAGTGCTGTTCCAGAAACCCATCAATTTCATGAATGCAATTTCACTGTGAACAGGTACCCAACTAGAAATTTCCATATTATATCCTGAATCCCCCTGTTTCGCTTCTTCATAAACTTCTCTTGCAAATAAATTCAATGACAATCGTTTACCAGTAGAGTCCTGAAAAGAAACTTGTAGTCTCCTTGTCACTAATGAACTCAACATACAATTGGAGCTGTAGCAGGCAAAACAAATTAATGTATATATGCCACCAGTCAGTCCAAACCATAATGATTTCGACAGACTGTCACTGCAATATGATTCTAGACATTCCATTCAATCATATTGAAAATGAAGTATCCACTCGCTCCTGAAGCTTTGCTGTGATCCTGCTTATGGAAGATTTCACCATAGTGCGTGGGAAGAAAAGATGAAAGAGCCCTCAGCAGCAGTAGGGGAAAAAGTAGACTCTTACAACAATTAGAGGTAAAATTAGGATCAGCACTGAGAATTGGAGGTCACTCTTGCCTATTTGCTTGAGAAATAATGCATTGGTACTCCGAATTTATTTATTGGGTTGATCATGAGGCTCCAGAATAAGCCCAGACGATGTTAAGTCAACAATTAATTCTACAAATTATAGTAAGTGTTATGAGGTAACTTAGGACTAATTCTAAGACAGAGAGCTCTTTAGCAAGCGTCGCAAAAGTATAAAAAGAATTTACAATAAAAATATAATAATTGAAATATAATAAAATATAACAATTATAGAAGAAAACTTTCGTCAATTTGAAAGAAAATTCATAAAAAGTATAAAGAAGAAATCCACTACTAAATTGAGTTATACTTTTTTCTAAAAAAAATCAATGGTCTCTTGTCAAGAATAAAACACATTCAATTACTAGTACAAGAAAATTAGAGAAAGCACACGGTACTACATGATACCACACACGTATACTGTTGCCGTATGCAGTATTATTATATTAATAGCACTCTGGCTGATACACATTCCAATCTTTGCATATCGTTCAGCACTGCTCTGCATCTCTGTTGACTGCTACTGCTCACACAGATCAACGTACATGGCGGCTGCTCACAAACTAATACACCAGCCAATTATCTATAATCAGATAACTAATATAGGGTTATTATTGGACTAATCTGAGCCAACCCAGTAATGTGTATACCAAACGCCACCCATGAGCGCGCGTCCGGGCGTTTACGAGCTCTCGCACACCATGCACTTATAGATGCACCTGGGCGAATGTTGCACGCACGTACCGCACGGTGTGTGCTCATGCCGTGCCTACAGTGTCCGCACCGCTCCCTAGCGCCTCCTTCTCCGCGCTTTGCCAGTAATGCTATTTGTTAAAGAATGATTAGTCACACATTGCTTATCAATGATCTAAAATAATATTTATAAAGACCTAAAGTCACTCTTTTAATTGACAATTGGTTTTTAAAAGAATCCTAAATTCGTCACATAGTATCAAAACAGATTGGACCGGATTGCTCCAAGATGTAGGCTAAATCTAATTTATTATCTATATCTATTCAGAGCCTTTATAGTTTGTGTTGGAACTCTCAAGTTAATTTTGATGATAACAATGAATTAAGAATTATGATTTATATTGAACTAATAACTTAAAATCAAGTTTTGCAGGATTAGACAAATCAAGTTTATTTTACTTACGGCATATAACAATAACAATCATTAAACAACCAGCTGCTCTGCTACCGTTAATCAAGCAGCATACAAAACAGAAGATTTTATAGTCATACTACAGCCAGTTATTTAACTGCTGAAGCATACGAAGACTTTTCTGTAACGCTCAAAACAGAGTATTGGGTTCAACAACAAAACTCCAGCTCATGCTCTTCATTTCAAGATCTTCTGGACTCACAACTCACTGAAACAAATCAGATGATATAAGATCCACAACGAGTAAAAACTCATCCCTTCACAAAAAGAGAAAGCTCAATGATCAAGGAAAGAAAGAAAATTATACAACCAAATTTGACCAATCAAGTCAAGACTGGCAACGTCAAACAAATCCAAAGTAGACAACTTGGGATGCATTTAATTTGGACAAGCCAACTCAGCTCTTATATTTCAAACAACAACTTAGCTGAATCAAACTCACAATCACTGGCGGGTAAATTCAAATCTCTCCACACTGCATTTAATGCCATGAAGATATTGCACCAAGATAGCCGAAAATGATCGTAGAAGCGGTTGATTAACCGTTGAACAAACTGCTCCCTCTCTGCCTTGAAAGTCTACCAACGCAAAAGGGTGCCAACGATAATCTTTTTCAACGGAAAAAATCATCCTATATAGAGATGGAATTCTATAAGAAGAGAGGCAGAGCAACCAAAAAAAACAAAAAGAGAGGAGAAACGAACAAAGAGTTATAAAAACTCAAACAAGCTCTACAACGTAAAAAAATCATTCAAGCAATTGAAATCTTGCTGCTGATCACACTGAAGACATCTCTCTCAGCAATTATACTGATTATCTCATCAGAAAAACACCGAGAACACTAAATCACCATGAGATAGATCCTGTGCTCAACTCTTATTATTTTCCTGTAACTTCATATTATTCTGTGACAGAAGTGCTCCGGGCACTTGGTAAAGAAGCTCGGTTGGAGCTTGGTGAAAGTTTTTAAACCTTGTAATAGAGCTAGCATATAAGCTAGAGGGGCAGTGGTGTCCAGTAGGCTGTGAGGGATTGTCTTGGTGAAAAGAAACTCTATAAGAGTAAGTGTGCTTGGTGGAGCAATTTGCTCTTGGTGTATATGTAGCTTATTAAAGGTTTAGTGAAGCATTGGCTTTTGTGATAGAGTATCCGTGGATGTAGATAAAGAGATTTTGTCGAACCACGTTAAATATTTTGAGTACTATCTTTTTTACCTAAGTCATCAAACACTCTAACACTTTCTGATTGCAGGTTACATAACTAATTCTAGCCGGCTGTAAACTTGCTATCTGAAAGATCATTAAGTTTCACGAAAATTTTTATTTATTAATTCAATTCACCCCTCTCTTCTTGAGTTAATCTTACAGGAACTATCAAGTTAATTTTGATGATAACAAAGAATTAATAATTATGATTTATATTGGACTAATAACTTAAAATCAAGTTCTGCAGGATTAGACAAATCAAGATTATTTTTCTTATGGCAGACAATAACAGTTATTAAGCAGCCAACTGCTATGCTGCTATAAATCAAACAGCATATAGAATAGAGGATCCTATAGTCACACTACAGTCAGTTGTTTAACTGCTGAAGCATACGAAGACTTCTCTGTATCGCCCAAAAACAGAGTATTGGGTTCAACAACAAAATTTTAGCTCAAACTCTTTGCTTCAAAAATCTTCTGGACTCACAACTCACTGAAACAAATCAGATACAAGATCCACAACGAGTAAAAATTTATCCTCTTCACAAAAAAGAAAAGCTCAATGATCAAGGAAAGAAAGCAAATTATATAACTAAGTTTGACTAATCAAGTCAAGATTGGGAAGTCAAACAAATCCAAAGCAGTCAACCTGGAATGCATTTAATATGGACAAGCCAACTCAGCTCTCATATTTCAGACAACAATTTAGCTAAATCAAGTTCACAATCACTGGCGGGTAAATTCAAATTTCTCTATACTACATTTAATGCCATGAAGACATTGTACAAAGATAGCCGAAAGCAATCGTGGAAGCGGTTGATTAACCGTTGGACAAACCGCTCCCTCTCTGACATGAAGGTCTACCAATACAAAAGGGTGCCAACGGCAATCTTCTTCAACGGAAAAATCGCCTTGCACAGAGATGAAATTCTATAAGAAGGGAGACAGAGTAACAGAGAAAACTGAGAGAGTAGAAAACGAACAAAAACATACAAGAACTCAACAGCTCTACAACGTTATTACTCAAGCAATTGAAACCCTGCTGCTGATTACACTGAAGATATCTCTCTTAGCAACCTTCCTGATCATCTCATTAGAAAACCTCCGTGAACACTTAACCATCATGAGATAGATCATGTGCTCAACTTCTATTTACTTTCTTGTAACTTCTTACTGATTTTGTGATAGAGGTGCTGCGGGCACCTGGTAAAGAAGCTCAGGTGGAGCTTGGTGAAAATTTTTAAACCTTGTAATAGAGCTAGCATATCAGCCAGAGGAGCAGTGGTGCCCAGTAGGCTGTGAGGGATTGTCTTGGTGAAGAAACCCGTTAAGAGTAAGTGTGCTTGGTGAAGCACTTTGCTCTTGTTGTATATGTAGCTTATTAAAAATTTAGTGAAGCTTTGGCTCTGGTGATAGAGCGTCCGTGGATGTAGGCAAAGAGGTTTTGCCGAACCACGTTAAATACTCTGAGTACTATCTTCTTTACCTAAGTCAGCAAATATTCTAACACTTTATGTCTGCAGGTTACATAATTAACTCAGCCGGCTGTAAGCCTGCTGTCTGTATTACTAAACTTCACGAAAATTTTTATTTATTAACTCAATTTCCCCCTCCTCTCTTGAGTTAATCTTACAGGAAAACTAATAATTGGTATCAGAGCAGGCCTCCTGAAATCAAAGGTTTAATAACCTTGAGGTAAAAGATCCTTATGGCTAACATTGTTCTATAGCTTTTGAAGGAAGATCTTCCAATAGACCACCACTCTTTGATGGAACGAACTATGATTACTGGAAAACAAAAATGACAATCTTTATTCGAGCACAAGACTTCACACTCTGGAAGATCATACGTGATGGACCAATCGTGCCAACTAAGGCCGGCCTAGATGGAATACGAATTTCAAAGACAGAACGTGAATACTACGATGAAGACAACAAGCTTATATCAATGAATGACAGAGCCATGAATCTTCTCTACTGCGCACTCGATCCAAATGAGTTCAACATAATCAACGTTTGCAACCCTGCAAAAAAAATATGGGATCAACTAGAAGTAACACATGAAGGAACCACACAAGTCAAGAAAACCAGAGTAAACCTACTCATGCATAAGTATGAAAACTTCAAAATTAACCGAGGTGAGCTCATTACTCAAATGTTTACTGGATTTACTAACATCACAAATCCTCTGAAAAATCTAGGGAAGGTCTTCAAACCCGAATAGCTGAAATGGAAAATATTAAGAGCCGTGCTGCCAACCTTTGGATCAAAAGTAGATACCATAGAGAAAAATCCAACTTTTTTTCAAATGTCTCTGGATGAACTAATTGGCAAACTAATGGCCAAAGAACTGTCATTAAAGAAATCTGATGAACGTTCTGAAGGGATTGCGTTAAAAATAAATGACCAGCAGGTAAGTGATTCCTCCTCTGATGAAGATATTGCATTCCTAACCCGAAAATTTAAAAATTTTCTCAGAAGAAATAAGTTCAGAAAAAGAAGGGGTTTTGGAAGAAACAATAGAAGAGAAGACAGACAAGACACAAATTGCTTCAACTGCAACAAACCATGACATTTCAAAAACGAATGTTCCTTGCTGAAGAAATCTAAAAATAAAGACGTAAGAAGAAAACGAGCTATGATAGCCTGGAGCAATGAAAATGAAAGCTCATCAGAAGATAGTCAGATTGAGACTGAGAAAAATAAAGAGGTCAACTTATGTCTGATGGCAGATCATGAAGACACTAATAAGGTAAATTCTACTGACTATGTTGACTCTAATAGAGAATTACAAGATGTATTTGATGAACTATATGCAAAATATCTACATAGTAAAACTGATTGCAAAACTATTAAAGTATGCATGCATAAATTTAAAGATGAAAACGAATGCCTAAAGAAAGAAATACTTGCACTAAAAAATGCCTTAGAGGACAAGACTGATGCAATAAAAGACACACTGCATGCAGATTATGATCATATGAACTCTAAACTATGTGCACTACATATTGAAAATAAATGTCTGATGCAAACTAATGAAAAGCTACATGTCAAGCTAAACGAATGTAAGACTGGTGAACTGACAAGTTGCGCCGAAAGCTCAAGTATAGACATGATAAAGAAATTTACTGAACTTAAAGAGTTGAATGAAGCACTGAGTCGAGAAGTAGATAGACTGTCATATCCCACTATTCCAGATCTTAAGCCATTCATGAATGATTATACTAATATGCACGTGAAAGAGAGCAAACTGAAGGAAGAAAATCAAAGATTGCTTCAAGAAAACAAAAGTCTGCAAAATAAGAATCTCGATCTAAAAGCTTCACTGGCAAAATTTGTAAAAGAAAAAGATAGACTTGATGCAATACTGGGAGCTCAATGCAGCACATACAGAAAAGAAGGAATAGAATTTGTACCAACATCTAAAGCAACTGGTAAACAAATTTCAAGGTATGATGATCAGCCCTCTACCAGCTACACATGTATGTTGACAACAAGGGTGCAGAACAAGAAAAATTCGGTGTCCGGAGCATGCACAGCAAATGAGTCATATTCCACAACACCTTTTATCAAATATTTCCATTGTGATAGAAAATGTCACAGTATTAATTCTTACTGGTATAAAAAGAACACCAATAAAATAAAATTGATATAGGTTCCAAAAGGAATACTTAACAGTACTAACTCTCTAGGATCCAAAGAAATTTGGGTACCTAAGCACTGAAACTTCTTTTGCAGGAAGGAGAAGAGCCAACCCGACTGAAATATAGCAAATGGTATTTGGACAGCGAGTGCTCAAGACACATGACAGGAAACGAAAAATGCTTCAGTAGTTTGCAAAAACAATTCGGTGGAAATGTAATTCTTGGTGACAACAGTAAGTGCAAAGTAATAGGTATGGGAAAAATAGGTAATCCCTCATCCCTCTGTATAGAAAATATTCTTCATGTTAAAGGATTAAAATATAACTTAATAAGTATAAGCCAACTATGTGATAATGACTTCAAGGTCAACTTTGATAATCACTGCTGTTCAATTGTTAACTTATCATCTGGAGAAGAAATATTAAATGAAACAAGGGAAGGCAAAGTTTATGTGCTTTATATTGATGATCTTCCTAACGATAAAATGTGTTTAGTGGCAAGCCAACAGAAAAGCAGCTGGCTCTAGCACAGACGTTTAGGACACTGCAACATCAAGATTCTATCAGAATTATTTAAGTTAAAATTAGTAAAAGGTTTGCCTAAAGCAAACTAAAGTTTGGATGAACTATGTGATGCCTGTGCTAAAGAAAAACAAGTGAAGTCATCATTCAAGCACAAACAAGTGATAACAACTAGCCAATCATTACAACTACTGTACATAGATTTGTTTGGACCATCAAGAACAGCAAGCCTGGGAGGTAAGTACTACTGCTTAACAATTATAGATGATTACTCTCGTTTTTGTTTGGTCTATTTTTTGGCATATAAGAATGAGGCTCTAAAAATATTTATATGTTTCTTAAAAAAGATTCAAAAAGAACTCAATCTCAATATCTGTGCTATAAAAAGTGATCATAGTAAGGAATATCAAATATTTTGATGAATTTTGTGACACTAATGGTTTAACGCACAACTTCTCTGCTCCTAGAACACCCCAACAAAATGATGTAGTGGAAAGAAAAAATAGAGTGTTAGTAGAAATAACTCGAACCATGTTAATAGAGCAAAACCTGCCAAAATATTTTTGGGCTGAATCTGTTAACAGTTCATGCTACATAATTAATCGTGCACTCATTCGTCCCATCCTTAAAAAGACTCCATATGAGCTTCTAAAGGAAAGAACTCCAAATATTACTTATTTAAGAACCATTGGATGCAAATGTTTTATAATAAATAATAAAAAAGATAATCTTGGAAAGTTTAATGCAAAGATCGACGAAGGTATTTTTCTTGATTATTCCTCAACATCAAAAGCATATAGAATCTTTAATAAACGAACCATGATTGTTGAAGAATTCATGCATGTATTATTTAATGAGTCTAACAATGGGCCAAGAAGTAATTTAGAGCTAGATGTAGGGTCAGAAGAAGAAAAAGAGTTACTCCCATCGACAGAAATACAACAATTTACAGAGAATCAAACAGCTGATGAATAGCCAGCTGAAATAATAGAGGAAGGACAAACTTTTGGAAGTCTACCTGATCAAGCAGAAATCCATGAACAAATCAATAGATCTTTCAAGCACAGATCCAGCCATCCACAGGAAAACATATTGGGTGAGGTAAATGAAGGTATAAGAACTAGATCTTATTTTAAAAATAACTTTATAGAACACTCTACTTTTGTATCAAATCTAGAATCAAAATGCATATATGATGCTCTGACAGATAACTCATGGATCATCGCTATGCAAGAGGAATAAAATCAGTTTGAAAGAAACAATGTATGACATCTTGTTAGGAAACTATCAAACAAATCCATCATAGGAACTAAGTGGGTGTTCAGAAATAAAATGGATGAAAATGGTAATATCATTAGAAACAAAGCTAGACTAGTAGCAAAACGATATAATCAAGAAGAAGGAATAAATTTTGATGAAACTTATGCTCCTGTTGCACGTCTTGAGGCTATCAGAATACTACTTGCTTTTGCATGTCATAAAGACTTTAAACTCTTTCAAATGGACGTTAAAAGTGCCTTCTTGAATGGATTCCTAAAAGAAAAAATGTATGTTGAACAACCTCCTGATTTTGAAAACACAAATTTTTCAAGTCATGTTTACAAACTGAACAAAGCGCTCTATGGTCTGAAACAAGCTCCCAGAACTTGGTATGAAGGGTTAAGCACATTTCTGATTGATAAAGGCTTTAGTCGAGATAAAATTGACTTAACTTTATTTACCTTGTATGAAGATAATGACACGTTAATTGTACAAATTTACGTAGATGACATAATCTTTGGTGCTACTGACGAAAGATTGTACAGAAATTTTTTTGACCTGATGCAAGAAGAGTTTGAAATGAGCCTGATGGGAGAACTGAATTATTTTTTTGGTTTACAAATTAAACAACTGAAAAATAGCATATTTATAAGTCAAAGTAACTACATTAAAGAATTGATAAAAAAATACAGTATGGAAGGAAGCAAGGAGATAAGCACCACAATGTCTACCTCTTGCAAATTAAACCGAGATGAGACAGATAAAGCAGTTGATCAAAAACTATATAGAGGTATGATTGGATCACTCTTATATCTAACTGCAGTAGACCGGATATTCAATTTAGTGTGTGTCTATGTGCTAGATTTCAAAGTGATCCAAAAGAGTCCCACATGATAGCTGTAAAACGAATTATTAGGTTACTTAGTTGGAACTAAAGAACTAGGACTGTTCTACCTCAAAGGATCTAAATTTAATTTATATACTTATGTTGACGCTGATTTTGGTGGTTGCAAGCTTGATAGAAAGAGCACAACTGGCTCATGTCAGTTTCTAGGAAGCTGCTTGATCTCATGGTGCTCTAGGAAACAAGCTTTAGTAACAATGTCCACTGCCGAAATAAAGTACATAGATGCCGGAAGCTACTGCTCTCAGGTACTTTTGATAAAACAACAACTTCTTGATCTTGGTTTTGATTTTAAAAATGTGCCAATATTTTATGATAATACTAGTGTTATCAAGTTGACAAAAAATCATATTCAACATTCACGCACAAAGCACATTGATTTAAGACACCATTTTCATTAGAGAGCATGTTAAATGCAATAACATATTATTAAACTTTGTTAACTCTGAAAATCAACTGGCTGACGTCTTTACTAAACATTTAGGATTTGACTCCTCAAAAATCTGCCATGAGTTAGGCCTATGTATAATATAATTTTGCTCTGCTTTGCATCTCTGTTATATATATCAACTTCAGCATATAATCAGTCACACAACAGCCGGCTGCAGTTATCAAAATGATGGTAAGCAGCTGACCGGTCACGTGCTAAACACATGACTAAGCTGACTCATTTTAGGCTGAACGCATTATAAACTAATCTAACCAGGCAGCACTCCCAATTTCATCGTCCTCAATTCGAAACAAAAAATTCTCTCGCAAAATCCTTGCTCCGAATCCTCAAATCTCGATCCCTCAAACCCTACTCAAAATCTCTGCCATGGCAAAGAAAAACCAAAAATCACAACCAAAACGCTCCAAAATTGCCTGTGGCGAGGCCGACAAATTCACCAGAAAGCAAGAATTTGAGAAATACAGTCGGCAACTAGTGATCCCGATTTTGACTCCGGCGAGCATAAATTTTAATGATTTCTACTACTTCGGCCTAGAGGTGGACGAACTATTTGAGGCAAAAGGTTGGTTGCCGTTCAATGACTGGCCCGGAGAATTCTCTGAAGAATGTGTCCGAGTTTTTTTTGCAAACCTCCATGAAACCGGAAATTTCTCTGTCCAGACCATGTTAAATGATATTGGGATAAATTTGGAGGCGAGGTCCATGTCCCTGATGCTTGACATACCCTACAAAGAAGAAATATCGCCCATAAATGACTCAAAATTAAACTACCTGAAACAAGCACTAACACGGACATAGTAACCAAGCATCAATACGACTCTGCTGCTCACCTACCTCTGCTTCCGAGAGCTCTGTGCCATATTATTTCAAAAATGATAGTCCCTCGGTCTGGCAGTCGCAATATCATCACCACCTATGATGCATTCTTACTGTGGAGGTTAGTAAAGAAACTTCCCATTAATCTCTATGAGGTGATGCTGCACCACATGATTAGAGTATCTAAATCTGGAAGCAAACACTTTCCATATCCCCATATCATCTATAGAGTATGCAGCCTTGAGACAGTGTTCATGGGGTCACTACAAGTGAAGAAGATGTTTAAACTGGATGCAAAATTCCTAAGGAAAATTACAGAGGCAGAAAGGAAATCCAAGGACACTCAAGTAGATCCTCTGACCAATACACATGCAGCCCTGACTCCTTTGATAGAATGCCTCACCAACATCCACAATGCAATCCTAGAGCAAACCAAGAAAATCAGAAAGCTCAACGTTACCTTTGAACAGCTCAAGGATGCTATCTGTCAGCCAGAGCACTCCATAACTAGAACTGCACAAAAGGACACAAAAACAGAAAGTGCCTAAGCTCAAGAGCATGTAGGGAGGATGCACCTGATTCAGATCCTCTACAGATGGACACAAGCAGAAATGAAGAATCTACAACTCCTGAGACTGCCACTGAGCATCCTATGAATAAGGAGACACCCACTGAATGCACTGTCCAAGCAGCCTTAGAAGAAATGGATCATGAAACTGAGCCACTGTCCATTACTGTCTATGTAGCCCCAGCAACCCTGCAGGATGATCCTTTGTCTCAAGCAGCTCCAACAGAAATTGCACCTGCAGCTCTAACAGAAGCACATTGTGATCCTCTCACCACACAACCTCCTTCCTCTGACCCTCGATCATCACACTCAAACATTCCCAGTCTATCTCTCAAATGCAAAAATCTAAAACGAAGGGCTCACAAATCTGTCTCTAGCTCCCAAGCTTTTTTAGATAATGATATTGTGATTCTTCCCCAATCCTCTGCTGCCAAACCTAAACATCAACGTCCTCAACCCCCTGGTTGTAGGATATCCTCCAGACGTAAAAATATTTAGTTAAACTTTGACTAGGCTTAGTTTGTTTACTTGCTACTATTTTTAATGTCTATGTTAAGACGTTCATATTATCCTTAGTTATGTTTGGATGTCTGTTTGGTTGAACTTCTTGTTATAACATCTTGATTATCCTTGCTTATAGTGACTATGTTTTCAATGCTAAGATTTTAGTTGTGTTATATTATTGGTACAACTTCACCTTTTTGAGATGACAAAGGGGGAGAAAAATCAGGAGAATTATTACATGATAGCATACAAATATGATGGTTCAAATTAAGGGGGAGCAACACACAGGTAAACAAAATAGATGCACAAGTTGATAGGGAGCCATGCACAGCTAACCAAGGGTAAAATCAAATTAAAAGGGAGCAACACACAGGTAAACAAAATAGATGCACAAGTTGAGGGGGAGCCATGCATAGGTAACCAAGGGTAAAACAAAAAATCTGATTGCTTTTAGAAACATAAATCAATAATTCTTAATTAGTTTATCATCATCAAAAAGGGAGAGATTGTTGGAACTATCAGGTTAATTTTGATGATAACAAAGAATTAAAAATTATGATTTATATTGGACTAATAACTTAAAATCAAGTTCTGCAGGATTAGACAAATCAAGATTATTTTACTTACGGCAGACAATAACAGTTATTAAGCAGCCAACTGCTATGCTATTATAAATCAAACAGCATACAAAACAGAGGATCCCATAGTCACACTACAGTCAGCTGCTTAACTGCTGAAGCATACGAAGACTTCTCTGTATCGCCCAAAAACAGAGTATTGGGTTCAACAACAAAACTTTAGCTCAACCTCTTTGCTTCAAAAATTTTCTGGACTCATAACTCACTAAAACAAATCAGATATAAGATCCACAACGTGCAAAAATTTATCCTCTTCACAAAAGAGAAAGCTCAATGATCAAGGAAAGAAAGCAAATTATATAACTGAGTTTGACTAATCAAGTAAAGACCGGAAAGTCAAACAAATCCAAAGCAGTCAATCTGGGATGCATTTAATATGGACAAGCCAACTCAGCTCTCATATTTCAGACAACAACTTAGTTAAATCAAGTTCACATTCACTGGCGTGTAAATTTAAATTTCTCTGCACTGCATGTAATGCCATGAAGATATTGCACAAAGATAACCGAAAGCAATCGTGGAAGCGGTTGATAACCGCTGGACAAACTGCTTCCTCTCTGGCATGAAGGTCTAGCAATGCAAAAGGGCGCCACGGCAATCTTCTTCGACGGAAAAATTACCCTGCACAGAGATGAAATTCTATAAGAAGGGAGATAGAGCAACAGAAAAAACTGAGATAGTAGAAAACGAACAAAGACATACAAGAATTCAACAGCTCTACAACGTCATTACTCAAGCAATTGAAATCCTACTGCTGATTACACTGAATATATCTCTCTCAGCAACCTTCCTGATCATCTCATTAGAAAAACTCCATGAACACTTAACCATTATGAGATAGATCATGTGCTCAATTTCTATTTACTTTCTTGTAACTTCTTATTGACTTTGTGACAGAGGTGCTGCGGGCACCTGGTAAAGAAGCTCAGGTGGAGCTTGGTGAAAGTTTTTAAACCTTATAATAGAGCTAGCATATCAGCCAGAGGGACAGTGGTGTCCAGTAGGTTGTGAGGGGTTGTCTTGGTGAAGAAACCCGGCAAGACTAAGTGTGCTTGGTGAAGCACTTTGCTCTTGGTGTATATGTAGCTTATTAAAGATTTAGTGAAGCTTTGGCTCTTGTAATAGAGCGTCCGTCGATGTAGGCAAAGAGATTTTGCCGAACTACGTTAAATATTTTGAATACTATCTTCTTTACGTAAGTCAGCAAATATTCTAACACTTTCTGTCTACAGGTTACATAACTAACACAGCCGGCTGTAAGCCTGTTGTCTGTAAGATTACTAAACTTCACGAAAATTTTTATTTATTAACTCAATTCATCCCTCCCCTCTTGAATTAATTTTACTGGAGAACTAATAGAGGATATTTGGAAGTGTTTATGAAATAAATTTTTTGTCCTATTTCAATAAACGAGCTTTATTATTTTGACCTAAAAAACATAAAAATAAGTAATTAAAAAATCTTACTATGCAAAATTTTTTTATATTTTCTAAAATTTTAAATAAATTATGTAAACTATTATAAAAAAGTATTTGAAAATTTAAAATAAAAAATTAATAAAGAGTTTTTGTAGAATGGAATGTCAAACAGTCCCTTACTGTCTACCTTATCACACTGATTTTCGCAAGCTAAGATCGTTTTTCTGGCTGAGGGTCCTCCCTATTGGTTTGGCCCGTTATGGCTGTTTGCGAGCATGAGGGTTGGTCCAAGCCAGACCCGGCTTCAATGGGTTGCAATGTCCGTTTGAACTACAATTTATGTGTATATGTCTTGTTTATTATTATCGCATGTAAAGCGACTTTACATACCTAACATGAACCCCCAAATTTAAGATCAATCTCCCAAAGTTAGAACATGAAAGGGACGACCACCATAACATGATATATATCACCAGAAATTCGAATAAGAAACAACATGACTTCCAGCATATTTCTGTAAGCGCAGGTTCAACTTCAAAATATAAGTATCTCAGTCTTTTAGATATCAATCTGGACTATGAAGTAGTAGTTCATCAGGCTTTCAACAGCCACTCTCTGTGGCAGATTGGGCAATGAGGTATGTAAACTAACTTCAAATATGTAGTTAAGATGAAAAAAAATCGTGGTTGAGCAACTTAAATTAGAGGGCAGTCGTCCACCAGGTTATTTACACTCGGGACAACAGCCATCAAACGCCATTCTACAGATTCCACAAGTTTCATCCTGATCATCCAATGTCCAAGAAGCAACAGCATACTACTGAACTATTTTCACCATCTTTTTTCCAACTGAGAAACAAAGGATAGCTGCAATTAGTTGGTTTTCATGGCTGAGTTAAATTTAAAGTTGGAATCTGAGCAGCACGAGATGTATATATGTTTGAACTCATTAATTCAAGATTCAATATACAACCATTATCATGTTCATCAAGCATGTCAAGCTATCACATTCTAAAGGAGGGAACATGAATTCCATTTCATTCTGCAACTTATTTTAGATCCCATTGCCGGAAAATGTATGCTAATATAACTTTAGAAGAAGCTATAAGTCAAGAAATTTCATAAAATTTTGAAAAAAAAGCAACAAGGAATCAGAAATAATCCCACGTTGCTGTAAGATTTTTTGGATCCGGCGACAATTAAATAATCCCAAATCAAAAGGTTCTTGCGTAAAATTCAAACCAGTATTTTTTGTAATATAATAAGCTTCACATGAAGCAATTCATTTGTCAGCGGCTATAGACTACAAATTTAATTATGGCCATTGTCTGTTCTCAATAGGAAGAACCAAAACAAAAGCCATGGAGATTTCACAATTTCTTTTATAATAATTTTACTTTGGACTATGCATTGGCTTTCATAGTTTGTCATAAATTGACTCAATACATTAAGAATATTTCTTTTTCATCTTTACAGCTTATTTTTTTAATCTTAAAAATCACTTTCGATTTAATTTCAGCTACACAAAAAAATACAAAATATTATTTTTAACTCACTTTTTTTTGTAAAAGAATATAAAATATTAAATTTATTTTGAACAAAACTATTTACATTAATTTATTTTTTAATGGCTCACTCTTTAATGCCCACTTTCAGCTTAAAAAATACACCCAATAATAATCAAAAAATAAAACAAAATGTTGGACCATCTGTATCCTCTCCTTCCATTCGTTCACTCTAACAGCTACGAAATTAACAAAACATGATAAACACAAAAGCAAAAACTTAACAAAACGTTTCCCAAGAAAACGAAAACATTCGCGTTGCATAGCTAGCTTTTTTTCTGATCGTGTCTCCTTGCTGTCTTTTACCTTAAAAAGAAAAAAAAGGCGAGTGTCCTCTTCTTTACCCTGAAAACAAGGAATCAACCAACACCTCTGCACCTTTCCTTCTCTTCTCTCCTTAATTATTGTTCTCTCATTGCCTAATTGTCTTCTTCTGCTTCTATTCTTGTGTTGTTTTCTTTCTTTCGTTCTGTCCCTTCTTCAGCTGGCTTCTTGCCTTGTCGACATGGCCGAAACCGAGTTGGGCTTCCGCGCCGCATACAATGCCGCCGGAGCCGACCGGCGTATTGAGGTCTACTCTGGCAAGGCAAACAGCTCAGCTCCTACCTCTTCTTTCTTCGCCACAACCACCACAACTACCCATCCGCAAACAAGAAAATACCTTATCCACATCGACCAACCTCCGTCACGACCTCAACGGGCTCGTTCACCTCCCTCGAGGTCTGAATACAACCATGTTTATTATCATGCAAGCAGCACCCACGGCGGCGGCGGTGGTGGTGGAATGAACTCATACTCGTCTTCATCGGTGAAGCCAAAATCGGCGTGGTGCTTCAGTGACCCGGAAGCGAAGAGGAGGAGAAGAGTGGCCAAGTATAAGGTTTACGCGGTGGAAGGGAAGGTGACCTCTTCGCTACGCAAAGGGCTGCGCTGGATCAAATGCAAGTGCAATGCGATCGTGCATGGATTTTAGTATAAGGAGGAGAAGGAGGAGGAGGAGGAGGAGGATAAGATTATTGCCTTCTTAATTATATGATGGGCTTTTCTTTTTAATCTTTTCTTTCTTTTAATTTTTGGTTTCCTTTTAAATTTATTGTGGGTAAAGTGTTGTGCTTTGAAGAGGGAATCGAGAAAGGGGGGAGAGGATTGTGCTACTTGAGGACTTGATTAATTGATGGACAATCCAAATTAACGATGTTCGCTAGAAGTTCAGAGCTTGTGAACATTTACATTTTAGAAACCCAATCAAAGAACATATCTTCGATCCAATTACGGAATAACTTGTATCGTATAATAACTGCCAATTACGGTATAACTGGTATTCATATTTGATTCAACATCAGATGGTAAGGCTAAATGGAGCAAGAAAAAATTTTAAGTTCAAAGCACAGGGTAAAATGGAACATATAAGAAATTTATGCCCACGTATCCATGTGTTGCTTGTTTGAGTTGAAAGCACATAGGGGGTTCTGTAGTGCTTATGAAACGAAATTTTTTTAAAATAAAAAATATTTTTATTTTTTTAAAAAAATGAATTTTATTTTTTTTATTTTTAAAAAAATAATAAAAATATATAATAAAAAGATCTCATTTCGTAGAATTTTTTTTCACTTTTTAAATTTTTAAATAAATTTTTTATATATTTATAAAATATATATTAAAAAATATAAAATAAAAAAAAATTGATAAACAATTTATTATAAGTTTGTGCCAAACGGTAGAAACCACGAAATTCTGGTTCCAGAGAGGAATTCGTCATTTCCGTACAACTAAAGCCGAGTGCCAAGAGATAACGTAAAAGTCTGGTGAACTTCGTATAGATCAAGATCAACATTCATGCTTTTTCTACAAGGAAGTAACTTACAAAGTTCTTCTGTAAGCTCTAAAACAAGCACTTTGCATCAACTTTCATGCATAAAATAATTCTGTACATGCATAAAATAATTCTAACAGTTCCTTTTTGCATGAGAGACCTGCGTCATAACATGATCAAATCAAATTAGACAAGACATGCTACAATAAAATAGAGAAGAGTAGCAGAAATTGAAGGACCCAACCCAGCAGTACTAAGACCCTATAAGGCAAGAGAAAAGGAGGTGAATCTTAAGTGCAAAAGGTTGCATTAAATTCCACATCAATGAATCAATATTGGAGAGCTAGTGGAGCTCCTACATTTAAAGGTTCCTAAGTACTTCTATGAGCACACAAATTCTAGATAGACACCAAATGCCTATAGATAAGCTTACAAAAATTTTTTTCAACCAGCTGCTGAATTCATAGCCTGTTAAAACTTTAAATCACAGTCCTTGTAAAATTTCTGCATGTTAATTAGTACTTATAATATGAGATTTCCATTTGACCTTGCACAGCTCAATCTTGATTATTGCAGGCATGATGAAATATC
This sequence comes from Acanthochlamys bracteata, assembly GCA_019914995.1. Classification (NCBI taxonomy): domain Eukaryota; kingdom Viridiplantae; phylum Streptophyta; class Magnoliopsida; order Pandanales; family Velloziaceae; genus Acanthochlamys; species Acanthochlamys bracteata. The sequence continues at coordinate 4,684,368 of CM034133.1, forward strand.
CAGACCAGAACAGCTGCATCAAGAGCAGCATACCCTATCTGCAATTGAATTTTAGTTCAAACAAATTGTAGCAATAAGAAAAGCATATACAGAAGCTTTCCTTCTAGCAAAGTGCACATAATACTTGCATTAACTTTTCCTAATCATGCAAGTACTATATGATTAGACCCATAATCAATGAGCATGTTCTAATTGCAATCAAACACATTAGATTCCTGATGCATGACTAGGCAGCCGGCACAACTACAAATAATACAATCACCGACTGACGAGTACAATTGGTATTTTCAGAAAATTAGTCGCTAAAGACAACTACCGACTGAAAAAGTGTCAGTTGGCGTTCGGTTGGCAACAGTAAATACTTTGCCAACTAACACTACGAGAGAGTCGATAACTAACAGTATTTTCTCGTCTAAGCTACAAGTCAATAATTCATCGACAGATGTGCTAGTTGATAATTTAGCGACTATTGTAGTAGTAGGTCATATACCAACAATAGCTATAGTCAGTATATTATCGACTAAATTTGAGTTGATCAATAAAAAATTTTGCAAAAGTAATGCTACTACAGATAGCAGATTTTCAGCCAGCTGTGAATGATCTTGGTGCTGTAGATAGAGACAGTTAATAAGTATATTTATTTGTTACAACTATTTAGGTTCAGATTAGAGAACTAGGAGTATTTACGTGATTCGGCAAACTTGTTTGCCTACATCTACGAATGCTCTATCATAAAAGTCAAAACTTCACTAAATTTTAATAAACTATACACACCAAAAGCAAAGTGCTTCACCAAGCACACTTATTCTTTAAGAGTTTCTTCACCAAAACAACCTTTCACAATCTATTAGACATTTAATTTCCACTGGCTGACATGCTAGTACTGTTACAAAGTTTATGAACTTCCACTAAACTCCAACCGAGCTTCCTTACCAAGTGCACCGAGCACTCTATCACGAGATTATATGAAACTAAAAGAGCAATGTTAGACATAAGATCCATCTCAATGTTAATAAATGATTTTAAGGTTTTCATTTGATAAGATCAAACTTGATGTCAAGGATGATGCTCTGTAAGTGACTGCTGATCAGCTCTGTACCCTCGGTGAAATCCACATAGTTATCCTGTACATCCAGTAATATTATTAGAAACATGTGCAAATTTAAAAATGATTGATATTTTCAACAGCATTATTAGAAATAGATACTAAACAATCATTAGAAACTAAAACTTGAATTTTTGAGGATGAGGCTTGACCTAAATGAGAGTGCCGTAGGTCGAGGAAGCATGACCTACTGTGTGAAGAGCAAGTGAAAGAGCTGCTAGAGGAGAATCTGTTGAGATATGAATGGTATTAATCTCAAAAGACGTCCAACTTTACGGACCGTGAAAACCATGGGATACTATAGAACTAATGTGCTTAAAAAGTATATATAATCTCATGCACTCTTATATCATATATGTTTGATTTTATAAAAAAATTGATTAAAAAGAATCTACTTCGTTGTTTTTCTTATTTTCATTTTGTGTATTTTGAGCATTTTTGTTGAAACTTGACATTTCGTAGTGTTTTTGCAAACCAATTTGGTTATGAAAGCCAATACATTAGAGTTGGTTCATTAATTTCAGATTTTTTTGTGTGGCCAATTGATATGTATTTACGAATGAAGTTGGCATACATTACGGATTCGAACTATGTGTGCTGTTTCTGAAATAAGTACAGTTGAGGCCTTCTGATTTTTAAATAATATGTGTGGTATATGGTTGAAAGAAAAGTCATATATCTTGAATTTTCGTATTTTTATGTACTTTTCGGAAGCAAAAAAAATCTCAAAACGCTGCAGATAATTGGATGGATAAAGAGTTCATATTAGTTTGGACTACACTAATTAAATATGGAAAGAAAAATTCTATCATTATATGCTCAAAATTTCGGATTTCCATGGGAGGAGAGAAAGCCGTAGTGGCGGTTGATGTAGGGTTATTTTTTATTTTTCTTGCCGCTAGAACAAGAAGGAAAGTAAAAATGAGCAAAGAAAATAGACGGTAGTTTGCTCGACAGCATTTTTTGTTCGGGATTTTATTTATCTATCTCTCATGTTTCTCTCTATTTTATTAGATCTGAAAACTATAAATTAAATTCTTCTTTGTTGAATTTATTATGTACCTAATATGATTATTTAATTATTAATTTTATACTATTCAAGATTTTATAATTACTTATTGAGTATTCACTACTGTGCTTATTATTTTTGAGTATCTGCTTATTATTTAATTGATTTGATATTTTTATTGAGATAGAGATGTGATGTATGAGTTAGTCTTTGTAACGAATGTTATAAATTGCATGAGAGATAAAGATGTACTCTTATGGTCTATTTGGATAGAAAAGTAATAAATAAGAGTAAATAAGATGAGAGTATTAGAGCAGAGATGATAGTAAGAGTAATAATTTATCTTCGTCTTGTTTGGATATATTAAATAGTAATAAAGAATAAATAAATATTATTATTTGGTAACTGAGGAAGAAATATAAATAATTTTTATAAAAATTTTGAAATATCCTTTTGTGTGTTTTTTAATTTTTATCTTTTGGTTAAGCAAAGTAGATTTAGCTAATCTATGATCGTATAACAAAGTTATCTATGGCAAAAGAAAAACACTCATGGAGAGACCAAAAGATAAATTCTTGTTGTAGTTGATCGCTTGTGGCCACTCTGACGAAATGATTAGAGACATGGTGATGAGCTTCATGGTAGGAAGGGACATTATGGTGTCGTTTATCCAAACATTTAACATACTTTTCATTTCTAAATAATACCTCATATTTCTAAAAAAATATATAATACTTTATAAAATTTGTAAAATCTTAAAAAGTATAAAAAATTATAATTTAAGATGTTGTACATGTATAATTTACAATATATATAGGAGTCTTTGTAGCATAAAAATCTCCTCAAAATTCTAGAAAGTAAACTAGAGCCAACATAAGTTCCCAAAGTCTACATCTAAGTCCCCTAAGAAACTCACTTATCATTGATCAATTCATTTACCATTGATCAACTCACTAGCAAGAGACTCTGCAGCATCCACATTACCATCGTCCAGCAATTGATCTAAGAGTTTACAAGAACACACAAGGAGCTTAATGTAATTCATAACATATTGTGTAATTGGATGAATGTCACCACCAACTACCTTCTTCGATGTCTTTCTCCTTATAGCATTTTCAAACTCTTTGAAAGTGCCTGTATAGCATCACCTACCCTCCTAAATAGTCCCCAAGCCTCACTGATAAAGTCCCTTCCATCCCTGGAAACATCACTCAAGATCAGGCATCACATCCGCAATAGTATATAGTGACGATGAATATGGCGATGGGATAGTGTTTCTTAAAACTTAGCTCAGATACCATGTCAGATCGAAAAGTTAATTCTCTAGTATATATGAATAAGGTCTATAAACTCATACATGTACAATAAAATAAGTCTATATAATATATTTAAAAGAAGGGATTATAATGGAGCTGACTAAGAAGAAGAGAGAGCGTGAATAGCCTTTGGGAAAGATGAAATTTGATAGAGAGCAATCACTAAAGCCTTTTAAAAACTATTGTCGTCGCCCCAATAGTTGAATTGGTGACTCCAATTGAATTAAGAAAGTTAGAAATGATGGAAACACGGAACGGTCGATTTGAGAAAAGTTCTAACAACACATAATCGTGTAACGCTGTTTGGCTAAATATTTTAACTTTTTTTTATTCTAATTTTTTATTTTATATTTTTTAATAAATTTTTATAATATTTTATACTTTTTTTTAAAAATTTGTAAATATAAAAAAATTAACATAATAAAATTTTATTATTATTTATTATTATTCTTTTAATATAAAAATAGAATATATTTTCTAAAATTTCTAAAATATTCGTTTCAAAAAATTTCTTTTTAAAACGCTTTCAAACATCTTAGGAAAGAATAAGGAGGAAGATAGAATCAGAGGAGTATATAAAGGGGCAAGTTCATGAATATCTCAACCTTGAGTATAAAAGATTATCATTAGCTTTAGGTGCACGACTTATTTTTAGGTGTTATTTTCATAAACCGGGAGGAGTTATTGGCTTACGGTGCTTAAAAAGAAGCCCCTCCAAACACAATAACAACTATAGAGGTTCATGTGGAGGGCCTCATAACCGGGTCTTAGTATAGATGATGTTTGGAAGTGTCATTGAAAAAAAAAAATTTTAGAACGAAATATATTTTATAAATTTTTACAAAACAAAATTTTCTTTTTGTCTAACTAATAATAATAATAATAATAATAAATAATAAAATTATCTTACAACGTAGAATTTTTTTATATTTTTTAAATTAAAAAAATTATACAAGATTATAAAAAATTTATTAAAAAAATTAAAATAAAAAATTAGAATAAAAATGAAAAATACTACCAATCATAATCTAAATTTATTTTTAAAGCATACGGACACAAACTTTCGGCAGATTTTCTTTACTACAATTTCATTTAACTAGGAATTATGACTGATGAATGCATTACCCTGGTTGTAACATAATAATCTAGTACCAAGTGAGCTTTGAAAAGTTCGTCTCTGCCTTGAAGTATTCAATGAAGGTGGGCATGCCTTGTGCCAAAGGCTCTTTTGCGGGATGCAACTAGTTGTAAATTTCATTGGTTTTTTAATGTTCTATCGGTGGATTTCACTAAGCTGCCTACCGAAGGACATGCCTCAGTCTATATTTCTTCTAACAATAAAACTAATTCTTACACCCATGGTTATAAGCAATTGTTTGACGCCAACGTTTATTGGCAAGCAAATCCTCTGACTGATTGTGTTTCCCATTTTGTCACTGAACATAAAACCAATACCTTGCAGAATCCGGAATTTTCGGCTCGCCTACTTCAGCTTTGCAATAGGATAACAATAACTTTGGCCATATTTGAAGAAACTTTTCTGCTCTAATTTTTTATTTTATATTTTTAATAAAATTTTTAAAATATTTTATAAAATTTTTTAAAATTTTAATATTATAGAAAAATTTTACATCTAAAATTTTTTATTAATTATTTTTATTATTTTTTAAGTAAAAAATAAAATATTTTTTAAAATTTTTTTTTTTTAAAAATTTTTTTTCAATAAATACTTCCAACCATTTTCTTTGTCGATGACAGATGAGAGCATACGCTCTCCGAATCACCAAAAATTTTAAAAATAAAAAAAGGAAAGAGACGAAAGGAACAAAAAGCTATGGCACACGCGTTTGGAATTGATCGTGAAATAAAATTTTTTTAAAATAAAAAATATTTTACTTTTTAAAATATAAATTTTATTTTTTAATTTTTAAAAAATAATAAAAATATATAATAAAAATATTTTATTATGTAAAATTTTTTACACTATCTAAATTTTTAAATAAATTTTTTAAATATTTATAAAATATATATTAAAAAATATATAATTAAAAAATAGTATTTGAAACCTACACTCAAACGCGCTCTTAGCCTTAGGTGCTCTATGCGTGCCCTTGTTTGAATCAATTGTTCATATGTAAATATTTGTCTCGAAATAGTGTATTTCATCTGATAGTACGAACCCTATCGTACGATATTTAAAGAAATGCGCTTTCTGGAGTTGGGTGGACAAAAAGTTTGACTTCTTAAAAATTTTCTACAGCTTTTAGAAACAGGTGAAGCATTTAATAAACCGATTTGGCGTCCCCTAGCTAGGTTCCCTCTGGCTTAGCTACCTTAAAACCGTCATTAGCTTAGAAATAATAAATGAAAAATAAAAAGAAGTGTTATCAAGAAAATAGTTGCTCTTTGATATCAAGCAAGCACGAGGTCCTAAAACAGTTGAATTATATATTTAATATAAAAAATTAAGAAGATCGATGCAAGGAACGTCGCCACGTTTCGAATATACAAGTAAATCCAATAGGCTATTTCAAACAATCTCCAAAGGACATCTTTGTTTCACGCGCTCCGTCAAAATAATAGATGTTTTTTTAATAATAATATGTTTGCTTTAGATGTCAGAAATTGAACCAATAATATTTTGGAAAAGAAGAAAGTGTCAACTTTATAAGCTACCTAAAAAAATTTGATCAATACCGGGTTGTTATATAACTTTCTACTGAAACAATTGATGAAGAAAATAAGATAAAATTAAATATGAGATGAATAATGATAATTACTACATTTTATATATGATGATATGTATATACTACATGCAATGGGTCAGACATTTATATAGCGCAATATAATATAATTTAATATCCCTCTCATATTTATATTGGATCAAATAATATAAATTTATCCACTAATGTTTAAAAATTTCGGTGTTGAGTATGATCTTGTGAAAATGTCTACTAACCGTTCAGTAGAAGTCATATACTGGTAAAAAAAAGTGTCCGACAAAAATATTCACTAACAAGTGACAATCAATGACAGAAAATGTTCATCAATAACGTGATAATCAATCTCAATATGATTCGCTATGTTCATAAAAAATGAAATTGCTTCCGATCTGAATAACACTTTGATTGTTACAGTAAATAAATGTAGCTCCTATAGATGTACACCTAAATAGAAAATAATCTCCGTATATGAATAATGTCTTTTGTGTAGAGCTCTATAACCTGCTCTATAGAAAAACAAGCGACGACAGTTACGACGTTGTAGAAATTAGTGAATCATTAAAAAATAAAGTAGAAACCTGTAGTAGACCCGTATGATGTCGGACCACCTGCTCAATCTATATTTGTAAAAGTTCAAAGCTCCAAAACAGATCTAGAAAATATAAAGATAGAGCGAGTAATAGTGCGTTGAAAATATCTAAAAATTCTAAGTAAAGCACTATAATGTGCTAACCAAGATATAAAAACTAACTAGCTGACAATATTAACTGTATGAACAATATCTAGCCTACTTATGCAGAGATAAACAAGTTGACTCTCTAGCCGTCTATAAAGAATAGGATATGTGAAAGCTAACCACCTGCGAGACGAAGTTTTATGTGAACTTCAGTGGAGAATCGACGGTTCAACTATTAGATAGACCTATAGAGGTAATACTATTTGAAGTATATTTTTGTTGAGAATAAGAATTTTTTTATCACTTTACGTAATCTCCAATAGAAAAAAATAACATAATAACTAAAATTTTTCATCACATATTGCTGATAAAGATGATTCTGAATCGTTGCAATTCTAATATATTATTTCCGACCAAAATTATATCATATAGATATAATAATAGAAGGACCCACAGTTGCAGTAAGGTTTGGATAAATAAAGAGTGATCTTAAGATCTCTACTAAAAATTTATCTCCGTAATGGTCCAACGAAAACACTCAATCAAGATCCAAAAGACTATTTTGAGTACATAAGATAGCACAATAAAGACGACAAACATAACCTGACGGAGTAGAAAGACCTGAATATAGCTGCATATAAATAACCACATATAATACACCGTGAAGAAAGCAATTTTTCACATCCATCTGATATATGAGGCACTGATGTATAGCGGCAACACCTAATAAAGTCCATACCATAATATTTGAGCTATAGGAGTAAAATCTCATCATAATCAATCACATATTTCTAAGTAAAGTCTCTGTCAACAAGATGAGCATTTTGTCATTCTACAAATCCTTCAGTTATATATTTAATTTTAAATTTTTACTTGCAACTGGCAAGCTATACTCTCTACGGTAGTGAAACTATATCCTAAGAATCTATTTGCTAAAAATACAAAATTTTTCTACTATTGACTCTCGCTACTCATTTTATTGAATTGTCTCCTCGTAAGAACTGTGCTCACGAGTGGAATGAGTAAAAAAAATAAACAAAATTAAGGATAATAGGATGTGACGGTGTAAAATCAAACATATCCATCGTGTCTAATAATATGGTGTAAAATGAGTAGAAGATTGATGAGTTTGTTATAACTAGTGATTAGGAGGTGTTGGAGATGTGGATAGTGTTGAAGATGATGAAGCAAGAGTATGTGAAGAATGTGAAGGGTCCTTGTGAGGTAGCATTTGAGTCATTGAAGAATAGACGGTATCAACAGAGAAATAATGAAATAGGATCAATATAAATATTATATGATGGAACAAATGAGCTAGAAGGTGGTGTCAAGAAATTGAATATCAGTAGGTGAATTTGAAAAGTAAGGATAGTACTTAAGAAAGCTTATTTGACGAAAATACGAAAATGACATGCTACATAGTCATAATAGTGATACTTTTTATGCTGAAAACTAATACTAAGTAGGACACTTAACTGATCGAATATTCAGTTTCATCCGCTTAGTCGGAAGAAGTAGAATAAAACAGGCATACGCAAAAGTACGTATCATATTATAATTCGGGGAAGACAAAAAAAGACTATCATAAGATATCTTGTTAGACAAAATAGACGATGAATGATATTGATAAAATTTTTTCTTATCGTATAATAAAATTTTGACAATAAAAAAGAATTAACAATAGTAACTTATTAATTATTAAATTATATTGTAGTTATAATTAATCGTTTAGTTTCATAAATTAGTAAAATATTGCAATATGAGAATTATAATATTATCGAAATTATTATTACGTACGTGTTTCTTTAATGATGGATTTTGATATTGTAAAAAATTTTTATCAAAAATTTTTCAACTAGTTATGTTTACTAAAAGTTCTATTGAAAGTATTATTATTTATTTATAATCATAAAATCAGTTGTCATCTTATATTTTTTTAAAATAAAAATTTTTTTGAAATATTGTAAGGACCAAAGAAGATATTAATACATGCACATTTTGATAAAACTCACCATATCTCTTCACTGAAAATATCGTGAATATTTATTCCAACTGACTCTATAATTTCGCTCAAGTTTAAAAACGTAGAATTAAAAATTAAAAAATTTAATTATTAAATGAATCCATCGGAATTTGGTCCGATTATTAAATAAGTTGGATTAGAGTTGACAATTTTGAACCGTATAAATTGATAGGTTGGGTTAAGATTAAATAAATTTGACTCGATTATTAAATAGGTCGATCCGAAATTGACCAACCAATTCAAATTGCAATCCCTTCTACTAATAGGCTAGACACGACTAACGAGTTGGACCAGAGTTATTAGCGGGCTAGATCGAGTTGACTCATTACAATCCTGGCCAAACGGTCAATACGATGATGGAGCAGCAAAAATACGAAAACGACGAGGGACAAAGCAAGCAGCGAAGCGATGGTGATCAGATGGGAACAATGAGGCGACACAACTGAACAAAGAAAGAGGAGAAATTTCGGCAGAAGAATGTGGGCGGAAGCAAAAATAGATGGCGATCAAGCGCGGTGGATGATTAGACGTCGAGGACAATGGTAAACGTAGAATTGCAGCTATTCGATAACAATTGGTAATGAGGACAAACGAGATCCAACATCGACATTGTGGAGCTAGTGGCGAATGCATGAATACGAGAGCGATCATACGGCGATTATGATGGCGGAGACGATCGGCGATGAGGAGAGGAAGCGAAGGCGTAGCGCGGCGGTTAGGTTTTTCAATTTTGTTTTTGTAATGTAAAAGAAAATAGAATAATATTAAGTATGATGATTAAGAAAAGATTAGATTGAAATTAGAACAAGAACATTTAAAAGTTGAATGATATCATAAAACAATTGATAAAAAGAATAATATACATCGAATATAAGGTGAATAATAATAATCATTAGGTTTTATATATGATGATTATGTATAGTACATATAATGAGTTAGAGATTTATATTAGTCCGATATAATATAATCTAATGCAATATACAAAATTTTCATTATTGGGGAGAATGAATGATAGTAAATCCACTTTTCAAATTTCAATCTTCCGACATCACCATCATAGAAAAGTCAAAAACTGTCACATACATACAAACGTTCAAGCAGTTGGAAAATATCTCAGGTGCCTGAACTCAACCATACATGAGCAGAATCCAAAGCAACCGATCTAGCGCGCATCTAACTACTCGATCATTGGCTCTGTCTTATTATAATTTTTACTTATATTTTAAATAAATTTTTATATATTGTATATAATACTTTAAATTTTTATAAAAGTCACAATTTTATATTAAATTTATTATTTTTGAAATAACAATATAACATTTATTTTTAAATTATTTTTATTTAAATATTTTTGTTTATAATCAATTACAAAACGTCCCTATAATTAAAGAGCAAAAGAAAGATCTTGTTGTACTTTGAGTACACTACACGAGGTTATGCTCATTCGTCGATTCGCCGCCCACGACTTCTCCTTGACCCACCTCTATCTCCCTTTTATTATTTGAGCTATTGTTGTTAATTCATAAAATATGTGTAGTTAATTTTACGATGCTATGTAATATAAAATATTAAATTAGATAGATACGGAAAAATTGTTTATCCGTGTTGTATCCATTTCATGAACAGGGCCACCGCCTATAGAAAAGACGTTGCTAAGCTGTGGTCTTTTCTCCTACTTCCTCTTCTCTGCCGCCTCACCTTTGTCGTGAGCGGGGCGCTCTCACCGAGGCTTCGTACAAGCGCTTACTTTCTTTTCGTTCCTCAACTATACGCACCCAGCTAGCTGGCCATCCTTCTTGCCTAAGGAATTGTAACAATATCCAAAAACGTGGAGGAATGCGAGTGCCTCTTTTTTATAGACCTCCAAATTCCTTCTTGTCCACGCGCCTTACAATTATCTTCCACTTTTAGTTGTTGCATTGGCATGGATTCTTACTTCCCTGCATGGATGACAAGACAACAGGAGTTACTTGGAGAGCTTGTGTCCGCTCCACGTCACCCTTCCGACAGTCACGTCGCTGCTCACCGTGACCTTGCCGGTAGAGTCCTTGATCACTACCATGACTACTACCAAGAGAAAGCCCGTGTTGCTTCCTTTGATGTGCTACCTCTTTTCTCTCCTTCATGGCTCACTCCATTGGAGAGTACCTTCCTCTGGGTTGCCGGATGGAAACCTTCTCTAGCTTTTCGACTCCTTTCCAGCACTGGTATCTCTGATCGACTGTCTACTGACCAGAGTCGAGCTGTTGATGAGCTGCGACGTGGGACGTTTGTCGAAGAGCGAGGGTTAGGAGAGCAACTTGTGAGAGTTCAAGAAGCCGTAGCGATGCCGCAAGTTCTGCGTCTAGTTCGCGGTCCCAGAAACCCCGATTCACGATCGGAAGTTGTTAACCCATTGCTGGTTTCAATGGAGCAGCTTGTTACTTCTGCCGACGCGCTTCGTGCTCGAACAATCAGCAAACTTGTCGAGATCTTGACACCTGTCCAGACACTTGATTTTCTCGCCGCCGCTGCTGAGCTTCACCTTCGTGTCCGTGACTACGGTTTTCGCCGTCCATCCTACTCCTATTAACTCCTACTGCAGCTATTACGGCTGTTCACCTTCTTGGTAAGCAGTTTTGAAGTGTCAACCGTTACATGGTAGGTAATTCTGTTACGGAGATGATGAAGAAAGAAGGAGACTTGGAGCTGGATTAGCTGGCCATCAGTAGATGCAAATGGCTGATGAATTAATTAGGTCAAACTGTTATTGTAGTAGTAGCTAGAAAATTAGAACCGAATCTGACTGCCGCATGGCGCCCGTTTGCTGTCTGACTTGTCGTCACATGGCTCGAAGTCGAATCTCTATCAAAATAAAAACAAGCTTTTCAGATAATTTCTATTTGTTTAACTTTTTATGAATGCTTATGTTCTCAGTTCACGTTTTCTTTTCTACTTCTTTTTTAAGGTTGTTTAGTCTAATTGCAGTTTTTTCGAGTTGTTAAAAGACAAGAATATTTATGAATCAGAAAAGAGCTTCTGGCACGCGCCAGGATGACTCCAGCAAGGCATGGAATCTTACTCCGGGAAAGTGGAGATGGATTTGTTTGTGAGATATCCGAAATATCGAGATGAACGCGTTGTTTATGAAATACTGTTGTTTTTGGTAGATCAGGATAAGGATTTTTTTTCTTTTTCTTTTTCGTTTTTGGTTTTTCTTTTGAGAAGGTTAAGATAAGGAGGGTATTTTTCTGAAATGAAGTCCCAAACGTACCTAATAGGTGCTTTGGAATTAGAAATTTTTTTTAAATGAAAAATAATTTTTTTAAAAGAAAATTCTATTTTTTTATTTTCAAAAAAATAATTAAAATATTTAATAAAAATATTTTATTATATATAATTTTTTTATATTTTTTAAATTTATAAATAAAATTTTAAAATATTTATAAAATATGTATTGAAAAATGTAAAGTAAAAAATGAAAAATTTTTGTTGAAAAAAAAAAAACAAACGCAATCTAAAGTAGGCATATCAACAGTAGTAGATAGTTTCAATTCACCAGCACGTACGCTTCATAAATATTTTATCGGCAATGCTTCGGGGAACCTAACCGCGGCCGAGGTTCTTTGAATAGTAAGTTAGGATCGTTAAAGTACACTTTTTACAAAGAATTCATTTTAAATTTTCTAAAAATATAAGTTTTATCTTCATTAATAAAATAAAAATTATTTTATATATCAAAATTTGTTATATAGAACTTTAAAATAATTTAAAATTTTTAAATACTCAAAATATTAGAAATTTTATTAAAAAATATAAAATATTATAAAAATTCAGCAAAACGTATTACCAAATAATCACTTAATAACAGATCACAGTAAACTTATTACAAATAGTCGAAGTAAATAACTCAAGACCACGGTTTCTAGCCAAACCAGATGTGTGTCAATTAGTACAGGGATCTATGCATGCGGATTAAATAATATACTGTATAAGTTTACAAAAACGTAATTGCTTTACAATTTGCATTAATAGGTTGAGACATACGGGGGCGTGTTTACCAACAAATTTTATTTTTTTAAATTCATTTTTAATATAAAATACATAAAAAAATTAAAATAAAATTTTTTATTAATAAAATTTTTTAAAAAATTCAATCTATAAATATAAAATTAATATAAAATTTTATTTTTAAAATTCATTTCTTAGAAACTCTACTTTATTCATTTTACTCACACCATAAACACGCCCACAGTGAACGGTTTAGTTACACCTACGGTTGTTGAGAGTTATTTAGGGTCTGTTTGGATCGAGAGGAAGAGAGAGTAATGAAGAGTAAGTTAATGAATTACTCTCCGTTGTTCTTGTTTGGCATCAAATTTATAAAATTAATGGGGAGTAAAATTTGGGAGTAATCTGTTACACCCCAATATGGGGTGTAACATAGAGTAAGAGTAATTTTGAATCTGCTAAAATTTTCAAATTTCTAATTTACCCACGTTATTTTATTGGATTTACTCATTGCTTAGGTTTTCTTTCTCGTCTCTCACTCGACTCGTTCCCACTTACCGCACCGCTCTGTTCTCCGGCAATCTGAAGGTGTTGCTGCTCTGCTCTCCAGCTTCTCCGCAACGGTTCTCCAACAAACTCATTTCTTCTTTGATTTTTTTTCTGTTTGTTTTCCTTCTCGCTTTGTTCTAATTCACTCTTTCATTCATTCTTCTTCTTCTTCTTCTTTGTTTATCAACAAAGTACTTCACCTCTCGCTCTCATTCATTCTTAACACTGCCGTGGCGTCTCAAAACCGTTTTCTTTCTTCTTCGTCCAGCCGATTTGTATTTTTTTTTTTAAATTCAGTTTACGTCAATCAAAAGCAAAGATTTCTGATTCGTTGCACGAAATTTTTTCAGAAGCAGCAAATACGTAGATTGTGTTAGATATTCTTGCAGGATCAACTCAAGAGGGGAGGGGTGAATTAAGTTAGTCTATAAAAATTTTCGTTAAGTTTGTAATCCTACTGGCAGAGAGCTGACAGCCGGCTGTGTCAATACTTTAACCTGCAGACAGAAGAGTTAGTGTGTTTACTAACAGAAGTGACAAAGAGTAGTGCTCAGGGTATTTAACGTGGTTCGGCAAAACCCCTTTGCCTACATCCACGGTCGTTCTATCACCAGAGTCAAAGCTTCACTGGACCTTTAATAAGCTACAAATACACATAGAGCAAAGTGCTTCGCCAAGCACACATACTCTACCGGGTTTCTTCACCAACACAACCCCTACCAGCCTTCTGGACACGCCTGTCTCTCTGGCTGATTTGCTAGCACTATTACAAGGTCTAAGAACTTACACCAAGCTCTACCTGAGCTTCCTTTATCGGTGCATGCAGCACCACCTTTACACTGTAAGTGACAAGTTACAAAAAAAATAAACAAGTATTGAGTGCAGGATCTATCTCATGAATGTTGAGTGTTTAATCAGTGATTCAGATGAGATGATCGGAGAGATTTTCTTCATATGATTTGCAGAAGATTTGTTTGTGTGGAGCGATCAAGTTAAGTGACCGACGGTGGGAGTTTTTTTGTGTAGAGTGGTAGAGTTCTTGTATATATGTCCGTTTTTTGCTTGATTCTCTCTACTGCTTTTCTTTTGTTCTCTCCCCTTTTTCTCTATTTCTCCACCACTTTTCCTCGTTCTTTGTGACTCCTTTTTATAAAACATCTTTCCTGTCGGAGAGCCGTTGAGGAACGTTCTTTGTTGGCGCTTCGCCTTCACGCCGAGAGAAGGAATGGTGTTGTCCGATGGTTCTTGATTGTGTTTGTGCAAAGTCTTTGATGCATTGAATGCGTTGAAGAGATTTGAATTTGTTACCAACGGTTGAGTGCTTAATTCAGCTAATCTTCATTTTTGAATCTCGGTGGTGATGAGTTGATATGGTATGTCCATAATAAATGCAGTGCAGGTTGACCGCTTGACCGATCAAGGACTTTGACTGCTTTCTTTCCTTGATTATTGAGCTTCCCTTTTGTGTGAAAGTGAAGATGATTCTAGCTCTTGAAAATCTTCTGTTTGAAGTCCTTCAGTCCGTTGTGAGTGTAGGTGATTTTTGAAGGTAAGGAAACCGTTGCCGTTGAACATATGGTCTGCAATCCCGAAATGCAGAAGTCTGCATATGCTTGATAGCCAAACAATCAATCGTAATGTGGCCATTGCATCCTCCGCCCCCGTATGTTGTTCTCTATCCCGCTTGATGAGCAAAATAACAGATTGGTCATTATTTAGCCATAGCATCCTCTCATCCCATCTTTTTTCTCTCCCGCTTCAAGCGATCGAGCGGTGGCCCGTGATGTGGCTGTGGCATCCTACATCCCCGTGTCTTTGTCCTCTGTCCATTATGTAATAATGATTGGGTCATATGATGGCATTTTTTTATCTCTACTGTAAATTAAATGATCTTTGTTTGTCTAATCCTGCAGACTTGTTTTCAGATTATTAGTCTTATATAAATCATAGTTCTTAATTGTTTGTTATCATCAAAATTATCCTTGTATTTCCAACAGATTAATTGATGCTTCGTTCGGTAGTAGAATCGAACTTTACTTTGTTCTCAATAAATTTCGTTTATTTATTCATTGATCTGCTTGCTGTTGGATGTAATAGTTGGGCATAACATTAACTTCAGGTTCAATCTGTTGCTATTTGCGGATAATTTTTTCTATTTTTTTTGTCCATTTTTAGTGGATAATTTTTATTGTTTTTTGCACTAAGATTATAATGAATAGTATATATGTTAAAGTAATTTTTGTGGATTTTAAAAAATATTTTGCTTCCAATTGATGCCCATGTATTGATTTTTTAAGAGATGATATATTGTAATCGAAATATCTATGTTTCATGTTCAAATTTTTGCATATGCTTTTCTTTTTCTCTCTTAATGAAGCTGTGGTTCTGTTGGTACTCATACAATAGTTCTGTTGTTTTTGGAGCTGATTATGTGTTGTTTCTGGCAGCTAGTATGTGGTATTTTTGTTTGTCATGAAAAAATTGGATACTTTTGATCTGTTTTCTGGTAAATGGTTCTTCGTCTTTCTGTTGCAATAATGGAAGTCCTGGTGCATGATTGGGAGACAGAAGAAGGGGAGAGGTTAAGGTCAGTGACATGTAAGGAACTAGCTCTATGGATATTGATGTTGAGAAGCTAATGGGATCAAACTCTGAGAAATTTGTAGCATGTGCTTACTGAAGCTAGTAGGAGCCCAAGAGATGATGATATGAGAATGGAAAATGCATTAGCATGTATAGCTTAATTAACGAGCATTATATCTTGCAGGTGATCATTGATGGTGGTGGTGGTACATTCATTGGTGGTGATTCTACTGGTGCTATAGCAGGAAATTCTACTGGTGGTATTGTTGTATACTAGATTTTTTTTGTCCTGTATAGAACCTTGCCATTCATTAGCATGTTGAAGTTTTTGTGTTAAACTTGTTGATATTGTGGTAGATACAACGTTCTAGACGATATTTGTATCCAATTTATAAGAATTTTATCACATACTTAACTTTTGAATGCAGACTATTAAAAAGAATGCTGATGCTGTCAATTATACTTTCTGCATTTGCTTTCCGTTATATGCTTTTAAAATGAAGCAGGCTATTAAAATATCTTGTATAATAAACTTTCTATATATACTTTCTGTTATATACAATAGAGCTTTCCTTATAACAAGCTTTAGTATTGCCGGTGCCCGTTACATAACAAGGAGCATGCAAATGGTTTCATGAGTGTAAAATCTTTCTTTTGCTTAAATTGAAAGGAGATCTTTTTAAAGAATATTTTAGACTTCTTATAAACATTACTCTTATTTACTCCTCAGTTACCAAACAAGAATAATTATTTATTTTTCATTAATCTTATTGATGTATTCAAACAAAACGAGATTAAATTATTCTCTTACTCTCGTCTCCTCCCTAATAATCTTCTCTTATTTAATCTTATTCTTATTTATTACTTTTGTATCCAAACAGACCCTTAGTGCGCGCTTGAGAATGAAATCAATTTTTTTAAAAATAAAATTATTTTTACTTTTAAAATAATAAATTTTATTCTTTTGTTTTAAAAAATAATAAAAATATATAATAAAAAATTTTATATTGTAAAATTTTTTTAAATTTTTTAAATATTTATAAAATATATATTAAAAATATAAAAAAATTAGAAAATTTAATTTCTAAAAAGCTAAACCAAACGTACCCAACAGTACAGACTATAGATAGGTAACGATAAGCGAAGTTTGCGTGGAGTAAAGCGGAGAGAAGCGTTGCGTACTTGCGTTGGGCATGGAGGCCAAGCTATCTAAGGCGGCGAAGAAGCTAGTGGCGTCGCCGATACAAGAACTATCTCACCTTGCTCAGCGTTGCGGCGCAATCAATCTCGCTGAGGGGTTCCCTGATTTCCCAGCTCCAACTGAAATCAAGCAAGCGGCCATTGATGCAATCAACTCAAACCATAACCAGTATAGGTTGTCTTTCATCAATCATATCCTCATACTGTTCATTAACTTTTTCAATTTTAGAATGTAATAGATTGGATTGATTTATGTTTAGCAGCCATTGGTGAGGCTTTCTAACTGTTGTAACGGGTTCTGTCTTGTGTTACAAATATGTAGTTCTCATTGTACCCTGAAATGCAATGAATTCAGTTTGTGTGTTGGCTGCATTATATTGCCTTGAGCAAAAAAACCAATATTTCTGAATTGATGACTATAAGTAAACTAGCATGACCAAGCTTCTTCTCTGTACTACTAGTGTCTTTGCTTTTACTTTTAATCCTATTATGGCTTTTGAAGGAGCTTACATTTCTTCATGATCAATAGCAAAGAACCTTCAAGGTATCTTAATGTAATGTGTGAAGTTGTTTTAGTTTATGATGACAAGAAAAAGGTTTGTCTTATTAGTTTAGCTTCATTGCGGACGTATGTTTATATTTACCAAACTTAGGTTACTTTGTACTTTTAATGCTTGAGAGTTAAGCAACTTATTCTTCTGAAGGATTACGTTATGACATCTCTTTTACTTGTAATGATTGAGAAGTTAAGCAACTTGTTATGTGTAAAGGATTACATTGTGATATCCCTTTCTTTATTTACATAGGTGTTTAACCTTTGACTATACTTTGAGTCTTGTTTGATTCTGTGTACATTATAAGCTGTTTCTGATTTGTTTTGATGTTTGGTACTATTCCAACTTCCAGATAGCTTTCAACTAGCTGCATACTGATTCCGTTTCTTATATTAAAGGCATGTGCCTGGAGTATGCAACTTGCTGGCAATGATGATGAAGCAAAATTATGGCCTTCTTATTGATCCAGTCACGGATATTGCTTTATGTTGTGGACAATCGGAGGCATTTGCAGCTACCACATTAGCAAGTAAAGATAACTTCTGTTTTTCCTTTTACTTTCTCCCTCATCGATGCTTACATTTCAATCTCAACAGCAATTGATCAGGGTGATGAAGTTGTACTTTTGGATCCTGCCTATGAAACCTATGAATCATGTATTAATTTGGCTGGCGGAACTCCTGTAAGTTGTATCTACGCTGACCTTTAATTGAATTCCAACTTCTTACTTTAAAGAGTAAAAACAGTATCATATTCAAAATTCTGAAATCTTGTATTTTTTTATAATAACATGTTGTAGATTGTGCTAGTTAAAAGTATATAGAAACTCAAGATATGGAAATTCTTTGTCTATCAAATTGCTTTAGGTATATGTTGCTCTCGACCCGCCTAATTGGACTTTGGATAGAGACAAACTCATGAAGTCATTTACAAGAAGAACAAAAGCAATTGTTCTGAATAGGTCAGTGCTCATTTATCCTTAGAAGTTTCAAATTCAGCACTCCAAAATTTCAAAACATCTAAAACCTTCGAACACTGGAGGTGGCTTTCGTAATTACTTAAAGATCATATAATATTCTATTTGTTAAGCATCCTATATGTCTTATTAACCATTTTGTAAAACTGCTTCAAGGTTACATGTGAGTTTTATATTCCATGATAAAAACTTTGGACTGTATCAGCTCCAATACTTTGTTCACGTTTTCTCTTCTAATTTTACTCTTAATGATGAACATACAAGAACAAGCATCACTAGGTTCATAGGCAAGTTCTCTAAACTAAATTACTATATATATCATGCTCATGTTTTGGTGGATTTTACATAAAATTAAACAGGATGTGTTTTTCCTTGAATGTATGATTACATTTTACATAGTATTTTATCAATTTGAGCAATTTGTGAAAACACCTTCAAAGCAAGTAATGCACTTAAACTGCTTAGGTGAGAGCGAACTTTGAGGTTGCCTCAATTTTGTTTGTGCTTGGAGTAGAAGTTTTACTGAAATGGTCCATACATTATAAACAAGCTGTACTATGGTCGACAAGCGGACCTTCTTTCTAAATTCTAATTATAGAATAATTGGACCATGTTGATAGTTGATTTACGTCTGTAAATTGCAATAATTTGGAAAATTGTTATCAAAGTCAAACCATGGAGTTAGTAATTCTTGTTTAATATAATATATATTGGTGATTTGGCTTGGTTTCTAACTGATCTATGATTACATAAGAAATCTGTTAGAAATGCTCAAAGATTATGCTCATGGTACCGCACATTTGATTGTAAACACTTACTGTTATTCCTGTCCAGTGTTTCTAAGATACTAGGTTTGCATACAGTCCCCACAATCCAACTGGCAAGGTGTTCTCCAAAGATGAGCTGGAAATCATCGCTGAAGCATGCTGCAAAATGGATTGCTTTGCTATCACAGATGAAGTATAACTTTTCATCTTCCCCTGCATGTTTTCGTGCAAATTGGGCGTTGATGTACTACTGGTCTCCAGAAATTTCCATGATAATTTTGTGCCCAAAAAGAAAACTTTCCAAGTTCCAAGTAATTTCTATAGTTAAGATAAATTAGCTACCTTTAAAATATTTGAGTAAAGTTGCTCAATTGCATATAGTAAGAATGCCTAGTAAATGCCTCACATTGTAGATGTATGTTTAAGTGGTAGTCAGCAGCAGGAAACCTGTCGTTATCCAAATGTTCGTGTTCACAACATAATCCTTACTATCATCTTCTTTTATAGTTTGTTTTGACTATGAACTGGATACCTGCATTGAATAACTGCCTATTTGTATGTTAATTGAGCCACTATTTTGTTGAAGACATGTATGGGCTCCCTGGCACAGCACAGGTTTTCCACCATGAGCAGTTTCTAACTCTAGAGCACCTCATATTTAGTTCTCTATCAGTAAGACAAAAGAACTCGTGAATTTTCATCTTTCTTTTTATAATCACTCCATAAATTATCAAGTGCCGCTCGTCATTTTATTAGCAGGCTGACCATTATGAAATAGCAACTGTGTACTACAACTTAACGACAAGTCTTTTAAAGGTCAATTCTGTTTTAGCTTGTGACAGTTCGTGCCAGTAAATGCTTTTTCTGTTAATGTGCTATCAGGTGTACGAGTACATAACTTTTGGTAAGAAGAAGCATGTATCTCTTGCCTCTATTCCGGGGATGCAAGAAAGGACTGTTATTACATCTTCATTGTCCAAAACCTTCAGTGTGACAGGTGCATTTCTAAGTTGCAACTTATATTATTTTGGTATATCAGCAGCCACCTTCAAGTCTAAATGTAGTAATCAGATTGAACTGCCAGGTTGCTTTCATTTGTGAATAAAGCTGTAGACAAAGTTATAAAATTCTAAGCACCTAGGCAACATGTTGTATGTTGTAGTTTGCCTATGAATGACCCGAACTGGAATCAACTAAGAATTAGCTAGAAGGTATAATGAAAATAATAGGAATCGGTTAGCCCTTTATAGTTACTGGACTTGGAAGTTGGAACTATGGACCACTAAGCATATGAACTTCACTTCAATGAGTCTTTTTGTGGCTTAGGTATATCTACTATCAACCAAGAGTAATACCATTTGTTCCTCTCTTTTGATGGTTATAATGAGAAAAAGTTTAGCAGGCTGGAGAATTGGTTGGGCTTGTGCTCCATCAAGAATTGCATCTGCAATAAGAAATGTTCATGTCAAACTTACAGACTCCGCTCCTGCGCCCTTTCAGGAAGCTGCCTTGAATGCCTTGAAAAGCGCACCGACATACTTTGCATCCTTAAGAACTGTAAGTCAGGGGATGATTTTGGGCATGATACATGGCATGCTTGTAGCAGAATTAACAGAACGATTTCACATTTCATGTATCTTGTTTGTCTGAAGGATTATGAAGCGAAGAGGGACTATATAGTTGAAGTACTTGTGGGGTTAGGCTTTGAAGTTGAGTTTAAGCCCCAAGGTGCAACTTTCGTATTCGCCAAGCTACCTGCAGACGGGTTCCTTTCTGATGTATGTCTATTCTCATCTACATCCTCTTTCCTGATTATCTGTTTCTCTTATTTTACGAAGCTTGAGATTATATATTATGTATGGAGTAATTGGACATATTCTTTAAGTAGCGGAGGCCGCTTTGTCATGTTCATATCTTGATATGTTTCTTAAAGCTTCTATTTTTGCTTCTTTACTTAGCTCTTTAAATTTAGGAAAGGTAGGCCTAGAAAATCCCTTCTTTGGAACTTAACAGCAAGTTATGCCTTCTCAAACTTTGTTAGTCTTAAAGCTTCGCATTATTCCTCTCAGGCTGTGTGATAATATCTTAGTAGTTCAATGTTGGCATTCAAAGAAGTACTGTGTTTCAGTTTCTCTTGTCATGTCGCTTGTAACATATATTTATGTAATGCTTTCTAGAACCAACACTCCACCCTCGCCACCCACCCATCCGCCTGTGATGGATGAGTCATTCTTTTACCTCATATGCATAGAAATTTTCTCTTCATTTTTATGTTGTAAATAATGGCACTAAAGTTGAATGATTTTGCATATGCCCTTTTGGCTTGAGTCCATAAATTTTCAACCTTGACATGGCTTCAGGAAGTGTTGGTCCTTGGCATCTGATGAAGCCTCAAATTGAAAACAGAAGTCGATTCTCTAGAAACCTTGATTAATGACTTAGATTAGAGGATGTTCAATCAAAATATGAAACACGGTTGTACAGATATATGGGAGTTTGGGGTGGGTTGTTCAATTTGATTAGGCAAGCACATTTAAGGGTTAATTAGCCACTCTCTAGAAACCTTAGTGCGCTTTGCTTTTTGCGACTCGTTAACAGAAAGTTGCTAAATAGTAGTTGTCAAGTATGATTGATTACGACTGTTGAGCATACAAAAGCGAACTCTGTTTTCATACTATAAACTACTTTTCCCTTTCTAATGATTATCTCATTTGTGGCTACTGTTTTTATGTTATTCTTTTGGCGTTATTAACTACTTTCGCTTTGCAGGTAGAATTTGTCAGGAAACTGATTACAGAAGCTGGAGTTGCTGCTGTGCCTGGCTGTGGATTTTTTCACTTAAGCCGTGATTATCACAATTTTCAGAATCGGTATATAAGATTTGCCTTCTGCAAGAGTGAAGCCACCTTGAAAGCAGCTGCTGAGAGAATGCGGCTGGTGGTTGACAAGAAAGAATTTCTTCAGCTTTAGTCTCTTTTTGTTGCTGAAGCCATTTGTAGAGACTTTTAACAAGTATCTCTAGCGTAAATGTGATTCATCTGAAGTAGAAAGATTCAATTGAGTATTTTGGTTCAAAAGATTTTGCGCATCCACTATAATATACTCTGAGGTCATTTTAGTTTTCTGGCTACAACTGCTCAACAAACGGCAGCTTGCAAGTAATATTTGGTTAAGCTCTTTTAATCTCTGCTAGTGCAAAGAGACATAGTATTATTACTATTTATGTCACTGGCCACAAATGTCTTCTATTGATCCAGTATGAATTGGATCTTACTACATTTTTTCTTCCAATAATTGCTTAAGATTCGATCGAATTCGGTTTGAAATTATGTCTGTATGGATGTTACTTTGTATTGAATCTCAATTATACTAACTGCTGAACTGATAGTTATGTTAAACGTTTAGCATTGGAAACACAGAATATTGGAGGCTCTTAACTGAGTCGTGCTCAGGCAATGCTGTATAATATGAAATTTACGCTCAGTAACATATTCAGCGGATGAATTGCCAAATGAAAAGTGTCTACAAAATGGGAAAGGAAAAAGAATTTTAGGACATGTCAGACAGATATGCTCTGCCGTTTTAAGATCACATTCTGCCATAACTGATTGCCTACCCCCACTGTACTCAAGGAAACAGTAGTACAAGTCACATTACAAGCGGGAACGCGCGAATGGTTGCTTACCGCCATGACAAGTGATCAGATAAAATAGTAAGGAGGACTACAGGTATAATAATCTAAAACAACTGCTTGTCTACAGCTATAGACAAAAATCTTTTAAAAAATGAAGAAGGCAAGTGCATCAAGGAAGACAGTTGCTAAATGGAAATGGACCATTCCTCATTGTTAAGAAAAAAATAATTAATGAAATAGTAAGTATCCAGCCACTGGACTTTTTTGGTACAATAAAGAATATTTTTTTTTCCTGTCTATGAAGAAGTGTTCATCACCCTCAACACCACAGCTTCTATGAAGGAGTTGAGACAAGAAATGCAACAACCCATGGCCAGACATACTGGTCCATCACCTAGGCCATGAATACAAGTTGTAGGGTTCTGAACGGGACCAATAACCTTCTCTTTTCTATGCGCGATTCCACAAGCAGCTAATATGGTGTGAGTCGAACGTCTTGCAATGTCCTTGAAGGTCGAATGATCTGCACCATAAGAAAGCCAAACAATTAACTTGGTGAAAGCAATTCCTAGTAAGTATCATTAAAATAAAATTATAAGAACCACATACAATCATAAACATTTCAGCCCCTAGAAATAATGCTTTACACCACTCAAGTGGGATAAAAGGCTTAGTTTGTTGTTGTTTTTGTAGAAATAATGCTTTACCATGGCTGCATTTGTGGAAAAAGGTTTCTCCTAATAATAAAATTCTAGAATAAAAATTTATAAAAGATAAAAGATCTACAGAAGTAGTGATCCACCAGAACAAAGGGCATCTGAACTTGTATAGACTGACCAGCTTCAACATTATCAAAATAGATGCATGTTAAAGCCCAGCAAAAGCATCAAGTGAAAACATGAAAGAATCGTATAGTAATGCAACAAAAGGGTAAGAAGTAGACAATTGTATCTTGTGATCTACAAAATACAAAAACCCCCATCATTAAGACACGTCAGCAAAGCACCCACTTCCATATTGCTAGAAAAGATGCATCTAAAATGTAGACATACATCAATACAACAAATGTATCAAGACATACATCAAATTTCCACATCGAAGTTACAGATCGAATATCAGAATCAGTATAAGTTAAATTCTAGAAATTTATAGAGTAGACAGCAATTTAAAAATCTACAGAGCATGCTATATTTCAAGACTCTCACTTCAGAGTCTAACAGTATAGAAAAGATACAAAATCAAGTCGTATTCTAGATATGTCACACAATAAGGTACTCATCTTTAACCAAGTCATCTAAATTAAACTCACAGCCGTGCAATGACAACTGGAAGAACATATAGACAGCAAAATAGGAAGACGAGTATAGTAATAGGTTAACCGAAAGATGAGATGCCATGTATAGAAGACAATGCTCAAAAAACATACTTGGTGGCTTTTACATACCTAATCGAACATCCTTGGACACTTTTTTCAGATGATCTTTCACCCTGGACTGAACATACTCCTTGGCACCATCAACATGCCGAAAATTATCATCTCTGTGCATGCATGGTGACAACCTGAACCTTGAATATCCTGCAGAGTGGTCGTTCAGAATTAAGTTCAGGTTCCTTGATGCATTAGTTGTTGCTGCTGGTTCTGTATCAAGTAGTGACGGTCTGACATCATTTTGTTCATAGTTACGCTGGTTAGGAGGCATCGAAAATAGTTCTCTCAACCTATTAGCATTGCTTGATAAAATAAAGCGAATCCTCTGATGTATTGCCCGCCTTCCTGAAAGAGTTGATGCACCGGAACCTGAAGCCTGTGATGGGGAAAGTAGATCGTCCTCATAGCAATCCTTGGGAGGTGCATTTAGATCAATTGCATGAGGTAAATGCTGTCCTGCACCACCTGACGCTAGAACTGATTGAGGACCATTTGCACTACTCTGAAAATTGAAACGCAAATCTTCTATCTCAGTACCAGCAGAGAATAAATCACCACTGCTTGCTCCCTGTTCACTTACACTATCCTGAAACAGACTATGCGGTGATGCAGAATCAGCTAATCTACA
Source organism: Acanthochlamys bracteata (assembly GCA_019914995.1). Lineage (NCBI taxonomy): Eukaryota > Viridiplantae > Streptophyta > Magnoliopsida > Pandanales > Velloziaceae > Acanthochlamys > Acanthochlamys bracteata. The sequence goes on from CM034133.1 coordinate 4,709,530, forward strand.
TGCTTCACAGTACCAATTACCTTCTGGTACTTCTCTACCAAGGCCAACGCAATATGTATGTGCCGAGGAATCACATATATCACAGAGCAGCATAATACTGTCTTCCCCACCTTGTTGGCAGACAATACAAACAACGTTTTCATATGGGTCTATATAGCCTCTCATTTCTTCTTCGGAAGGTTGATAGACCTGTCAAAACATCATGAAAATGCAACTTGACTAGCACATTCAAGATCATAGGTCTGATTGTGTAATTCCAATATGATACCTACAGCGAATGCTCATAATAAGAAACATTAGGCAGGCCATTGATATTTCTATTTAGGAAACAGACAAGGACATATATTTTCATAATGTCCAGCATGTAAAATTTGAAGTCATATAGATCTGAAAGGCAGATTTGATACTTATACCACAGCCAGAAAACTTACAAATCCACGAGTGTCAAATCAGACCATGCAAACCTCTTAAAACAAGTATAAATCAAGAATCTTAATCACATTGACGGATATACCTGGTCACGTTTCGGGACTGTGATAACTTGCCTCCTAAGCCCAAATCCCAGATATGACCTCACTGACTTGCTAATAGACGTAAATCTCCGTTTACAGACCGGGCATCTTGACTCCACCTTCGACCACTCCATGATACATTGGAAACAATAGTAGTGCGCGCAACAATCAAGCACACCCTGAATGGTAGCCTTCTGCTCCTCTGACAAGCAAATCCCACAAATTGGCTTCCCCACATCCTCTCTGTCTTTCTTCTTGCCCTTCACTTCTATTTTCAGATCAGGAACAGGCCCTTTGGGGAGCTGCAGCAACTTCGGAGGCTCCGGATCCGAAATCCATCCGGTCTGCAGATCCCTCAACTCACCTTCAGATATCTCATAATCAAAATCAGAAGAGTCCGTATCTGCCGTCAATCTCTTCTTCTTCCGAGTGGTCCTTGTCCTCTTCCGCACCTTTCTCCTCAGCACCGCATCCAATTCCCTAACATCTTCACCGGAGATAAACGAGTCAAACTCCGATTCCAAATCCTCTGCATTGGAAATCTTCCTCTTCGCGTTATTCCTTACCTTATTGCTATTCAAACTCTTCTTCTCTTCTTCCCTTTCCTCAAATTCCTCCTCAGATGAATCCACAATGAAATCAAATTCCTCAGATGAATCCTCTGTAGATTTCATTCCCCCAACATTGCTACCCCTTCTCCTACCATTCTTCCTCACCCTGCCCAATCCAACCCTATCCTTAACAACAAAATCATCATCATCATCATCATCACCATCATCATCGACAATAAAATCATCATCAGACTTTGTCCGACCACTTCTCCTGGATTTGTTCACTGTTGCAGCCTTCTTCACCTTTTTCTTCTTTCTTGATCCCTTCGACTTTTTATTTTTTGGCTGCCGGCGTCGAGACCTAGAGCTACTCTTCTTCTTCTTGCTGCTCTTGTTCACGTTCTTCTGGATAGAACCAACCTCTTCTTCATCGAAATCAATTGCATCGGGATCGAAATCCTCGTCATCATCTGACGAGCTCGATTTCCTCCGTTTCCGGGATCCGGAACTCGTTTTCCTTTTCCCCACGGAACTTACTTCAAATTCTTCGTCCTCACCACCAACTCCGGCACCGGCCTTCTTCTTCTTATTCTTCTTGGCTGCCTGCGATCTCCTTGAGTTCGAAAGGGTAAAATCGTCATCTTTATCATCAACGAATTCCTGTTCTTCTTCTTCTTCAAAGGATGCGTAATCGGAACATTCGGAATCAATAAACTCATCGGAACATTCCGAATCTTCTTCATCTTCACCGACTATGTACTCCTCATCACCATCGTTGGACTCGGAATCATCGCAGTTTCGCCGGCGGCGGGCCCCACGCTTGGATTGCCTCTTGTAAACAACTCTCCCTCGTCTCGCCATATTCGATTCTTCAACAAAAAAAAACCAAAAAATTTCCCGAAAATGCGCCTTTAGTTCAATCGCGCAAAAAAGAATCCCAAAAAGAAATTTTTTTGGCTAAATTTTCTCAAAATAGTGGGAGAAGATGACGTGGCAGGCTTGCAAATTGTACAGGATTTCTTTGGTTTTTATTATTTTTTTTTTAAGAAGAAAGAAAGACAAATGGGGGCGGCTCGAAGCTTTGGAGAAGCGAAGGATTGTAATATAGAGGAAAGCCATATCCAGCGCGTAAGGGAACGACAAATGACGAATTTCACCCTGAGAATCACGTGCTGAATGCGTGTTTTAAGAGCTGCTGGATAAGAGTACACGAGAAGACAGCCAACCAAGAAACAAATCAGCTGGCGCTGCTGAAGAAGAGTAACAAGAAAACCAGCCAAGAAGGTAACCGATGCTTTCTTTCTTTTATTTCACTTTATTTCTTATGCGAATTATCAGGTTCCCAAACTTGGATTAGTAAAAATATTTATTTAAACATTCCCTGCATGGCTGAATCAACTGTTAATAGGTACAGGCTAAAGCTGTTCAAATTGGTTGTCATGGGCCTTATCCGGTTATACTAAGAAATATTTAAAAAATTTTATAAAATAAAATTTTTTTGAAATAAAATATATTTTTATTCTATTTAAAAAAATAAATTTAAATATTTTATATAAAAAATAAAAATAAATAAAAATAAAATTTTATAATATAAAAATATTTTATATTTTTAAGTTTGTAAATAAATATTATAAAATATTATAAAAAATTTATTAAAAAATTAAAATTAAAATGAACGTTTGAAATACCGCCAATGGCAACGCCAAACACCCCTTAGTTAGACACATGAAGTTAAAATTAGAAGCATTTTGGTTAAATAAAATTTTTGGTAACGAAAGACTAGAGATAATTTTTCAATTACCCTTATCCTATTACTCCGCGAATGTAGTAAAATCCAATCTAGACATCGACCCGCAAACCTTACCGACTCACTACATCACCAATGTACTCGGCAATCACCGAGTCGATCTATTGGCTCATACATTATATATAATAGTTACAATACTCTGTTGTACATACGTATTATTCATGTACTTCAAAAAACTTAAAAAGCAATACGCTATCTTTTTTATAAACAGAGTTCTCGCTGCTTTGATGTACAAACAAATGTTGGAGCAATACGTTCTCTACAAAGTAACAAAACAATAATATGCTATATATAATATCATTTGCACAAACTATTCAGGAGATATTTGAGAGTGCATTTGAAAATCACACTCCCACTGTCCTAGATTTAAAATTCTTTTTTTTTAATTAAGACCATAAAGATGAATTCTACTTTAGAAAATCTTTATATATAAATTTTATTCTTTTTAGAGATAAAAAAAATCAAACTTGTTCATCGAAAAGCTTCAAAATAAACATCACTTTAGAAAAACTCCTTATTTAATCACTCCCAAACGGCCTCAAGCTAAAGGTAAATGCAGTTGAATACTCAAATGCTGTTGAATGCATCAATGAGAGACTATCAGCAAAGCATGAGGTTGAATGCTATTTAGAATTAAGTTTTATTTCATAAACACTCATCTATGTCTTCATAGTTGTACTTAAAAGAACTATAGTGAGGTCTGCATTGAGGGAGTGTACCTGGTAAAAAGGGCCCGCCCGTTGTTGAAGTCCGTAACTTTTTGCAGCAGAATCTGTAAATGGTTAATGCCTCTATGAGCTTCAGAACATTCATATAGCTACCACGTTTAGACATCCCACAAGTTCATGCAAACAAAATTTTGGGACTATCTAAAGGAAAGTTAGAACACCAGGTATTCTTGACATAGTCTCATCATTATTAGAACTAAAGATCTTCTGGTAGAACAATAAAAGATTACAAAACCATGCAACTCTCTATTCTTAACCCAATGTAATAACTAAAAATCGCGTGAAAGATCTAACTAATAACATAGGTTAGGTACTGAGACACCGTTACCATCAACTGGAAACAAAAGTACAACTATAAAGAAATCGATTATATATACCTTGTAAACCAAAAATACAAAATAATATATTTCGTATATCAGACAAAATAGCAGAAGTAAAAAGAATTGAATGAAAAAGACTAATCTTCAGCCCATAGTCAATCTTTTAGTCTTTTCAAGTTCTTTCAACCCAATGAGTTCTTCCAACACAATAACACTTACTATGATGGTAAATGGGTATCTCTTTTGAATTGCTTATTTTGAGGATTCAAATGACGATATTTATAAGAAATAAAGTAGTTTCTCCCATAAAAAAATTACCTCTCTAATATGGTAATTACCAAATAACTATATAATATAATTACATAATAACTACACATAATAGAGTAACTATTAAAATATGGGATAATTTTATAACTCTTATTATTTAATTATTGTAAAATTATGTTATATAAAAATGAAGACCAATGTGTAACAACAAAAAAATGTCCAAGATACCTTTGTCTCATTCCCAAAAATGTTCAAGTAAAAGTAGACATGATGAACAAACAAGTAGATATCGCCCTCGAAAGAAAAAAAATCTCACAGAAAAAGGCATGTAACGTGAAATGTGTAAGGCAAAACTTATTAGTTTCTAGTTACAAAAAGGAACACTAGACATAAAACCTGCACCAAGGATTATGTCACACTCAAACAAAAACAGAGACAAACACGCACGTAGTATAAGTCTAAACATGCAACCTCCTCAACCAGAACAGGAAACTAAAAGCAACCGTTGATAGCACCAGTAGATCATAAGCGTTGTACAATCTCACTCTTTAGAACTGAGCATGTATCCTATCATGTAACCTTGAACTTCCCAAACTTGAATAAAAAAATAAACCACTCAGTTTAGTACGATTTTAAACTTCCACGCGTCTCCAAAAGGTTTTACGAGAATACCTAAAGAAGAATGTTTTTCAAGATTGCATAATTGAAAACTGGACAAACACCTGCTTGGACAAAGAGAAAGTAGCTAAATGATTCAATTAATCAGAAAAAGCTAAAGTATTCTTCACACTTATGAACCATGCAAAACAACCTATGGTAAAAGCAGATTAGTATAAGAGCCTTGGAGCAACTCTTATTATCAAAATTATAAACATATCACAAATGCAGCTTATAAATTCAACAGAAATGGTGATATAGAAAACCCTCTTGGAATCCCAAGGTTAAATTATGATGATAATAAGAACTTATAATTATAGTTTATCGCATAAGATGGACTAATCGGCTAAAACAAGTTTTATAGGAATTTACAAAAACGAATCATCCTATATGTAGCAGACTATAAGCCAGTTAACTATAAGAATACTACACACCTATATATAGCCGCTGAATAGCCAGCTACCTATGACACTTTCCATGGAGCACAAAACAAAATTTGTGCAAAATATGAAAACAAAGCACTGAGACGTTCAAGCAAGAAAACAAAAACAAGAAAAAGGTAATCACAAAAGTCGTGTTCACTAGAACTTCAGAAAACAGTAACACTTAGATTCCTTTTGATATTACATAAGAATTCACTAACCAAGCTACAAGGAAGCATTATATCCAATATCAACAAGTCAATTGCAGTCATACAACAATGTCTTATACTGAGCTACAATTATCTACCACTAATATGTTAAGTGTTCAGCCACATAATAAAGAAGTTCAGCAGCTGACATAAGTCATGATTCAGTAATGTCAAAAACTTTCTGCAAAATGAATACGACATAGATAATCATTTCAATATAAGTAGAAGACAAATATTGATTCGATTTGAAGCTCATTACAGTGAAAAACAAACTCAAGCCTTGCAACTGAATAGTGAAAGCTAGAGACCGAAGCGCACAAAAGTTCTACCAGCTCATGGAAAGAACACCAAGCCGATCGAACAATTTCAGAGCAGAAATTCAAATTAATTCTACCTCAAGTCAAAAACTTGGATTAAGTACTTAAGGCTACACCAAGAAAAAAAATTTCACGACCGAAAGAAGTGGGTGCACGAGCGAGCGGGAGATTCAAATTATCACAAACAACATTCAATGCTAATGGAAAACGAAATCTCAATCCAGTTGACAAAAATTAAATGTATATACTAACTAAAAACCTACTGAACATCTCATAAAAGAAGGCATCACCTTAACTGTGGGAGTAGGGAAGACGAGACGAGGAGCAGATCCAGAAGAAGACGTGGCATTGTAGCAAGCGAGTAAGCTCCAACTGAAATAATTCAAACGGTTCGAATATAAAATCAAGGAGCTGCGAGAAGAATAAAATATAAGCAAAAACACAAGACTAGAAGAAAGAGAGATAACAGAGAGAAAATCAAAGTATTCACAAAACAGTCATGGAAAAGTTTTAAACGCCCCACATGCTCACTGCTGCTGAATACACAACGAACAAACTCTCTTAGTAGTTTTTCTTTTGATCTTCTCACCTTGTCCTCTGGTGATTAAAAACTTTTGATCTTCTCACCTTGTCCTCTAGTGATTAAAAATCAAAGTGAGATTGCTCACGTGCTCAAATCTGTCAACAAAATTGAGGTTAAATGCTTTGGATGCGTTTGGTTTAGCTTATTATAAAAATATTTTTTATTTTTTATTTTATATTTTTAAAAATTATTTATAAGTATTTAAAAAATTTATTTTAAAATTTAAAAAATATAAAAAAATTCTACACAGTAAGACTTTTTTATAACATATTTTTATTAATTTTTTAAAAATAAAAAAATAGAATTTATTTTTTTAAAAAATAAAAAATTTTTTTATTTTAAAAAAACTCTATTTTAAAAATAATTTCAAACACCCCCTTGATATATTTAATTAGAGGCCTTGTTAGTCCAGTCACTATTCTCGTAAGCAAAGTCACTATGCCTTTAGATTTTCTTTAAAAAATAATTTAAAAGTACTTCAGCAAGTTTTTTAAGAAATGAAAAATTAAAATGACAATAAAAATAGTACTCATAAGTAATGATAAATAGGACCTAAAATTTGTATATAAAGTGATCTAATAGTGAATTTCTTTTAAAAAGTAATCTTTCAAAGAATAAATTGTTGAAAAATAAGTTTGTAAAAATAATATCAAATTGTAAAAGTAAATATTTAGAGTTAATTCTAAGTAAATTTTAATAAAAAAAGTAACTCCAAAACTATTTAAAACTTGTTTACGTATTTTTTTAAGTCATTTTATTTCTGCCAAAATTTTATTTCTAATTCATTTTTAAGATATAATAAATATGAAAACTAAAAATTTTATTTCAAAATTTATTTTTAATAAAAAGTAAACACATCTACAAACTTAGTTTCGAAAACTTACATTTTTACAAAAAAAACACGCCATTATAGTGAACTAAAATTATAAGCCCTGAATGCTAGAAAAATCTTCCTCCGTCCTTCAAAAATAAAAATGTGCTACACTCACCCACCAAAGAAAAATTAAACAGCGCTAGCACCTCAGCCTCGTATTTCTCGGTAGTAGATAATATATTATTTTTAATATAGAAGCCATTCAAGAGAGCGGGCGGCTAGTTAAGAAAATGATCCCAAGCCATTTTTTCATCTTTTAGATAATTCAAGTTACTACAAATATAAAAAGAAATGAGCATAATGAAAATTTAATCTTTAAACAGAATTTCATATTTATGTGAAATTAGTAGATATGACGGTACATGCTCCTTGACTATCTTTACATCAAACAATTTGTTTAGAAATTTAAACACAGAGATGTTTAATCTAATTAGAAAGCATGCATTTTAATAGATATTTAGATGAGCGTTTGGATTGATTTTTATTTCAAATAAATATTCATGTTTTTTTTAATAATTCTTTATCAAAAAATTTTTAAAATTTTAGAAATTATAAAATTATATATATATATTATATTTGATTTTAATTTAAAATACTCTAATTTAAAATTATTATCATAAATATTTTTAAACATTTCTTTAAATTATAAAGCACTTATTAAAGTATACATTATTACTATAGAACTATTCGCATTATGCACATTTATAATATATATTAAAATTTGATCATCAAATCAAATAACCTGATAAAGAATTCATTTAAAAGTATATGCAGAAATCAAATATTCATGAGGTGGTTTTAATTTTTTTCTGATCGAACTCGGATCGTCAAATTATTTGATAAGACGATCAAAAATTTTAATGTATCTTAAATGTGCTGAAATTTCAGTTATATCTATATTTAATTGTAGATACGTATCTCGTTCATTGCCATTGGTTGTATTCTAATAATAATGATTAATTGATATTATTAAAACTATCTGCACCACAGAGTCACGTACGCAGCCCACCTGCGTGGTCAATCATCCGACCCAGCGTCGACGGCTCGCCTCCACAATCTGCCCACGGTTCTCTTTCTTCATTCTCCGACCGAAACTCTCCGACTTTATTCTCCGAAACACACAAACCTCTAACTTCACAAAATTTGTAAACCACACCCTTCTATCTATCGAACTACTTTTCGGTAGAAACCTATCGGACAAACTGAAGAACGGAAATTTCCTCGTAAAAACAAATAGATGAGAGTTGATGAGCTCTCTCTCGTCTCCGTCTCCGTTCCCATCCCAAAAGCTTCGATCTTATCCCGAAATTCTCGCTGGCGATGCGACCGTTGATGATCGCAAGCTTCCTCTCCGTTGAGGGGACGAAACCTTTGTTGATTTCTTCATTCCAATTAACAACAACAACAGCGATTTCTTCATTTCACTTCTCTCAGTTGATCGTTTGAGTTCGATCCATGGCGGCAGCAGGGCATAACAGTCTTACCTCTGCCACAGGTCTTCTCTGCGACGCTGGCGCTGGTGCTGCTGCTGGTATTGTTTTCAATTTTTCATTGAAAATTTGTTTGGTTTTGTGTTGTTTTTGGTTGAATCGGGGATCTGAACAGGAGTGATAGCGGCTACATTTGTTTGCCCTCTGGATGTAATCAAAACAAGGTTTCAGGTGCATGGATTACCGAAGCTTGCTGGAAGCAGTGGTAGAGGTTGGTGTTCGTTTCATTTACTAGCTCTGATTTGATTTTGTTCTTAATGATTACTACATGCAGTGTTGTATATCATTTCTATAGCTGTTTAAGTTATTTGCGGAGTGGGGTACATGGCTTGTTTATGTTTTAGGAGAATTTAGATCTTTGCTGGTGAAAATTTTACTCATTCCGCAATCTGGTTGATGTGAAATGTAATCTAGTACATATGATTTGAAAGTTAGTTCCTCCTTAAATTGTGACACTGAGTACTATAATAACTCTATAAGGCACTTCCCCGAGTCCAAAGTAGGAACGTAGGATGGAGGTTGTCTGCTTTAGTTCACCTCCGGGGATTGGAGCTTCTTCAAAAACAAAGGTCTCAATTTCGTATCCTCCATCAATCCCCAGACAACTCATCCGAGGGGGGTAAAACAAAGTGCAAGGGGTAAACGTCCTTTTGGTGTTTCCTTGCTGTTCTCCCCCTTAGGGGTGCAAACCAAGTGCAGGGGGATTACCAGTACCAAAAGTTTTCTTGAAAAATATTTTACAACTCAAGATGACATATAAGATAGAACACGTCTCCTTGGGAAATGGTAGGGAGTTTATGATTTGAAGAGCTAGCTTGTGGAGCACCTGAGCTAATGGGGAGGCTTGTCTTTTGTTTTCTGGTTCGCTGGCGTAACTGATTCAGTTAGAGCAAAGGGAAGGTTCTCCTGATGATGTTAAAGCTACTCAGTGAAATGTATTATGCATTGTGTACTCTTTTTATAGGTACCACGTAGAGATATTATCTAAGAATTTGAAAGTCGTAACATATCTTCCATCATTTTTAATTGTGAGCATTTTTTGTCTATGTGTTTAACCAGGTAGTGTGATAGTCAAAAGTTTGGAACAAATTGCCCAGAACGAAGGTATAAGGGGCATGTACCGTGGTCTTTCACCAACAGTGCTTGCATTACTTCCTAATTGGGCTGTAAGCTTCTGCACTTAAGTCAAATATTCAGATATTGAATTTGTTTACGTAGTGCCGAGCTTTAAAAGTTTACCCGCATGCTCGTAGTTTTATGATCACACAAGTTTAGCTGACCACACTTAGTGGGATAAGGCCTGGTGTGTGTGTGTGTTTTCTTTTTTTTGTGCTGTGTATGACTTTCATTTGGATGAGTTTCATGATCATGCCATCCTCATTAAATGTTATTCTTTTGAGCTTTCAGGTTTACTTTACTATCTATGAGCAAATGAAGAGCTGTCTCTCTTCCAATGGTTAGTGACTAAGTTGCTCTTTGTTTCTTGCATCAATTGGATTCCTGGATTGACTTTCTCGAGTATTGGTGTCAGTACTGAACTGATAGCACAGTTAGTTATGCTGTTCTTTCAAATTCTTTAACTCTTTATGGGCTTGTTAATTTGACAGATGGTCAACTTTCTATTGCTTCCAATATGATTGCTGCATCTACTGCTGGAGCCGCAACAACTATTGCTACTAATCCTCTTTGGGTAGTTAAGACACGATTCCAAGTATGTTATCCAGCGTCTATACTTAAATTATATAATATCACTAGCTTACTTATATCGGTTGTTCTCCTACATTTCATGTTTGGATGTTGGAACCTAACATTGCATGCATTTCGGTTTTTATATATCTGTGGTTGATTTTACCTCTAAATTTGATGTTGTTCTGTTCAAGCTACCTTTTGAAGTTTGATTTCTGTTTGCCTTTATACATTATGGTGGTAGTCATCCCAACTTGCATCAAGTTTGCTTCTTTTTAAGTTCTAATAAGCTTTAGTTCTTGTTTGTTGGTTGTTATACAAATGTCCACATTCTGTTAAAAGGCAACAGTCGGATGTATCATGTATGTATTCTACAATCCATAGTGCTGCCCACCAATGATGATATGGTCGATTCACTAGTACCACAGATGCTGCTTTTGTCTTTCTAGTTCTACTCTACTTTGGTAGAGTTGCTTTCCTTGACTAATATTTGAAAGCATTTGTATCCACTTAAATGGATAATAAGGATAATTGCTTTAGTTATGCAATGCGCATTGAGTCATCATAGTGTTACTGCTTTTAGAGGAAATGGCATCCCCTGATCTGGCATACATAGTGGCATTGGTGCCCACAAGTCTATTAGTGTTAGTAAGTGAGTTGCAAGACTTAAAAAAGATTGGTTAGACGTTGCTGAAACCATTAAAAACTTAGTGTACTTAGAAAATCATACTCAAGTGTCTGAAATTGTGGTACTGGTGTCAGTTCATTGCTGAGATGTTTCTATCTCAATTTGCTGAGAATTTTGAAAAATTCTTTTTGTTGCTAATTTAAGAACTGGTTTTGCTTTGAGTATTAGGTCATGATAGATATGGGTTTAGATCTGGACTAGACTGTCAACAACACAGAAAGATCTTGTTGTTTCAGGAATCTAATCAATATATATTGCGTTATGGACTGTAGTTCTTGTAAGAGTCTGAAAGACTCAAACAACTTGCAGTGAACTTTGCCTAAATATTTTAAGAACTTGTTCTCTTCATTGTGCATTAAAAGTGAAATCATTTTATCAGTCTCTTAACTATTCACTCAACAAGTACACGTCCTTTCTGCGATCAATGTGAGTAACTATTTTCAAAAAACATGAAGTCATTTGCCAATATCAGTACTTAAAAGTTGGTTACTCAGAATATTTTATGACATGCATGTAATGGTTAGTGTGCTTTCCCTAGATTAATAGTTTAAGTGCTTAAGAGGTTTTGAGTACTTGGCTTTAGAATTTAATACCGAGCTGTTCTCCACAGACTCAAGGAATGAAAGGGGGTGGAATGCTGTATACAGGTACAGTGACTGCGTTGAGGAGAATAGCACATGAAGAAGGCATTCGTGGGCTTTATAGGTGGACCATCCTTGCTCATCCTTCACAAGCAACACTCAATCTCACTGTGATTGAATTGCATCTCACATTCTCTTTCTTCTCTCAACAGGGGTCTTGTGCCTGCGCTAGCTGGGATTAGTCATGTTGCTATACAGTTCCCAACCTACGAGAAGATAAAACTGCACTTGGCAAAACGAGGTAATGTTTCCCAATGTTATCAACCAAAAAGGGTGTTGTCCAAAACCACTTTCTAACTAGGCGGTTCCTGCATGTTGCAGACAATATTGCTGTTGATAATCTGATGGCTGGTGATGTGGCTCTTGCATCAGCTCTCTCTAAAATAGCTGCATCAACAATTACATATCCTCATGAGGTTGGATATTCTTCCTCTGGCAGTCTAGAGAAGCATACACCAACTTATTGGAGTAAATTCTGATCTAACATGATCATGTTCTCTTACCATATATGAACCCCAGGTAGTTCGCTCAAGGCTTCAAGAGCAAGGTTTTCATTCAGAGATCCGCTATGCAGGTGTTAGAGACTGCATAAAGAAAGTGTTTCAAAATGAAGGTATAGCAGGCTTTTACCGCGGTTGTGCAACAAACCTCCTACGTACAACACCAGCAGCTGCAATTACATTCACTAGTTTTGAGATGATTCACAGAAAATTAACTGGACTTTTACGGACTGAGAGACACCCTCATGGCTTCTAATATATTATATCTTTTTACTATGTGATTGCTGACAAAATATCCTGCCGGCTTCTGCCCTTCGTTTCTGGTTTGGTGTACCTTAGGTGAAAATTTTGAATCATACACCTGCATAGATTGGAACAAATTGATGTAGTGGATTCACATTTGAAGTTAGGAACTAGATCAAAATTTCTTCTACAGATGATGACGAAAAAGGCAATATGGATTCTTGTCAAGTGTACATATATTCAACATTCTACAAGTTCAACAGATTGTATTATTTATAGTCCAAAATCAGAATCCATCTTGCTTGCCATGTGTTGTATTGTCATAATCTTTATAGATTTGTTCCTACTATAGTAACAACTATCCATCTAATCATATGTCCACCAGCAGGGAATGCTTGCTTAGGCTCCATTTTGGAGTTAGATAGGAGATTCGGCTTGGGAAATTTTAAAAGCACTTTAAAATCCCCTTTTAAATTGCCCTTCTAGAGGGAGGTATAAAACCTTAGTTGGAAAAGGAAAAAAGAAAAAAGAAAAAAGAAGAAACTTTCCGATCACTAGACTGCATGCTCAATACTATTGATTGAAAGTTCTACACGACATGGTCTCAAACATTTATCATAATGAGGGCAAAAGATGCTTACAAATGGAATTCCTCTTTTTTTAATTTTTTTTTGAAGAACTTGCAAGAGTTGAAGAGTTAATTTTCCAGAGCAGACATTTCTGGAGCTACTCAATTACAGGTGCAGTACTTTTGTAATAACTAATGGATAATCATGTTTCGCCATCTAGGTTAGCCATGTGCGTATCGGTTAAAGTAATTACCTCAAAACCTATAGAGATGCACGTTAAAATCCAGCGACAGGAATTCTTTGCTGGTGAGAAGAGTGTCTTCATTATTGAAGTCCCAATGACAGAAATAGCGGATCAGATGCTGTTGCAAGGCTCTGGTAGATAAAAAAAGACCTGTAAAAAACTATCAATGTTCATGACTATACAAATAAAAAAGGTTCAACAATGAATTACTAACAACCATTTCAAGGTTTCACAAAATGTTTGCTGTGTATATTCTCTTTCGCCTGTTATAAGCAAATCGAAATTATAAACTTCTGTGTACCAAGAGATGTCAAAAGAATGGAAAAAGAAAAGATTCAAGGTTATATATGACATTCACAAGGAACCTAAGAAAAATATCTATATTGCCCTGCAAGTTGTAGAGCACTACAAGTGGAAGCTGTGTTTGGATGTTAGAAATACTTGTACGAGCATGTTGCTTACTTTCTTAATATGTTTATAATTATAGTCATCTAGGAGGAATATACAAGTTGCAATTCCGACTTGGCTTTGGCACAACAATTCTGCAGAACATCAAGCAGATAGCTCTTGCTGCAAAACAGGAAAATAAACAAACAAAATCAGTTCCATGCGGGTATTTTAACCTGGAATGCTACTTGTTTTGAAAAGCATCGAATCGATGCTATTTTTTTTTTCAGCGAAAAAAGCAGCAAGTTTTGGCAAAAAGTATGCATTGCCATTCTCTACCCGTACTAAGAGAAATTACAGCACCATATAAAAACTCCTACCCCCACTCTTTTCTCACAGGCTCTCATTTTTTCTCTCTTCCAATTTCTTTGTTTTTCTTGTCTCACTCGGGTTGATTCCTCTGCCGAAAGAAAGCGAGACCGGAGAGGTTTCAGTTCTTCAATTCTTTTCTTCCATCGGTGGAGGTACTTGTTGTAATGATTTTTTTTTTTGTTTTTAATTGAATCGAATCTGTTTGTGATTTCTAGGTTTTTTTCTTTACTAATTCTTTTGGTTGATTTTAATCCAATATTGAGTCACTTACCATTGGTTTGTTTTGAGCTAGATGTTGTTGAAAATGGTAGCTAGATCTTGTTTAAAATGGTAGCTAGATCTTGTTGACACTAGAAGAGAATGTTCTCTAATTTAGTTAGATTCAGCTATTAAAGTTTCAGTTCTCAGCTATTTCTAGATTGACATGAAGCAATTTCATGTAATATTTGCTTAGAGGTTTTTGGTAATTGATTTGGTTTAGCTCATTTCTTGAAAGTCTAATTTGTTTCACATGAAGGTTGTTGGTTGGTCTTACTAGCTAATTTTAACAATCCCTATCTTTGATAAATAAGCAGTTAACATACTAATTATTTACTCTTACATGTCTCTTCAAAGTAGCAAGTTACTCTAGATTGGATTCGGTTAGTATATTATTGCTATTGATTGTATCAGGCAACGTAATTTGCTACCCACATTTCGACTTGTATTTATGTTTTAATACTGCAACTCCAATGCACATATAAAGGAACTATAATAAATCTCTTACTGATATTTTTTTGTTTTCTGAAATTTCTTGGTGAAATTGCATGCGGATCCGTCTACAATCCCAGGTGAGATCGAGCGTTCTGCTCCCAAACCATTATGCATGTATTTTAGTTTGTCAAATTCACAAGTAATAGATGTCGTTAGATGCATAAAATCTATTTGGTGACTGGTTCTAGGCCTTCAAAGTCTTATGTATAATTTTGTTGTTTTCAAATACATACGATTAATTGAGACCAAAACTCTCCGGCTACAATAGGAAAGGCAACTACAAGAAAAGGGTTGTTCTTGTTGTTTTTCGTAGGCACATCCAGCACTGCTAATGCTAATTTTGTTAGGGATTATCAAATGAAACAAATTGTCTAATTACAACAAAGAAAGAGAATACAAAACAACATGACAGTATGTAGTTAAATCCAGAGCGATGGCTTGCTTTTCTTAACTACTTTTCGTTTCCCTTTGCAACCTTCTTCTTGGTGCACCGTGATCCATATCGCTTGCTCTTACTGTTTTCTTTTTTGTTTTCTTTCTTTTCCTTTTTCACTTCTCCATCAGAAGTGTTTGACCCCCCATCTTCTTCATAGAGATTAGCGCATAGGGATATGTGGGTGACAGCATGATCTATACTTAGTCCAAAGAAGTCCTTAATTAATAATTGTGTCCTCATTGTGTCAGGTTCTACGCTTTCCCTGCAGCTTCTACATGTATATACAAGATATCATTTCATTCAAATTAAGAAGTCCTTAATTCTGAAACTTCGCATCTCCCATTAGTCTTAGGATTGTAATAAAAGTCAATACTGGTCGGTTATAAAGAAAGCTTTAATAACATGGATTTGTTTCGCTTCATGAATCAGGAGCAATACCAAAGTTTATTTCTCAAGAGTGGCTATATGGTTTGGATTTACAGCGTGCGCATATGTCTATTCCGCTGCTTTACTTTTTTTACACAAAAATCAAGTTACTTCAGTTTTTCTACCTGCACTGTCTAGTAGGCTGCTTTACTTTTTCTAGAGTTGTGTATGATCAAATTCTTATCCTTAGGAGTAGGTTGGTATTTTAACTTCAGAAAATCTCATTATAATGGCTTCTTCATTATTTATAGTATATGTTGCTACCAATTGGTTAATCCCTTTGTAACATTCCTTTGGTAATTGATTACAGTGATGTCTGTAAATACCAGAGGTGCACAGAGCTGGTGATCAGGTTCCACAGGCATTCTGTCTTGGCATTCATGCCAAGCTTTGTTTAATGAATAGCCAGATCTATTTTATTTGCTTGTATATTCTGAAGTTTGGAACACACTTCATAAAAACCTTTTCAAACATTAGGTTGCGTAGTCAATTTCCATAGACTGGAAAGTTCTCCAAAATAGTTTTCAAACTTTCTTCATAAGGGGGACTTCTTTTGTGTTGATTTTGAACATACTGTTTAAAGAAATTGCGTGTTTAGAAAATTGATTTTGCAATTTGATGTTTGGTAAATATTCTCCGTGCATGATGTGTTGCCTTTCATAAAAGAAAAAAAACCTTTAGAATCAAATTTGGAAAAGAATAATTGAGATTGGATTCTCCGCAGAACTTTTAAAATTATTTCTCAATCAATTCTTCAAACTCAATAGAAACTGAGCCTAAAATATTAAAAAGATAAATAAAATGAGCCTAGAACATTTAAGATAGTTATTAAATCATTGTATATAAACAAAATATAATATTATACAAAATAATTGAAGTATATTTATTAATATATTTTTATAATATTAATATTAGAGAATATTAATAAATATATTTTGATATAAAAAATATTAAATTATAAAATTAAATAATATACAAAAAAGATTCAAAATTTTAATAATATATCAGTATAGTTAAGAGTATTTTAGTCACTATTTATTCAATTCATTTATACGCACAATATTAGCAAAATGTATTCTTAATTATTTCTTAAAAAGACTTCAAACAATAAAATTTATCAAACAGAATTCTGAAAAAATAACTTCTTTTAGCAAAAGCTTACAGCAGTTTTTTCAATAAAAGCTCTCAATAGCAGCCTTTAAATAAAAGTTCTATATTTAAAACTTAGCTAAATGTGCTCTCCATCTTTCTTTAATCAAAATTTATACTAAATTATAATATTATCAAAATAATTACTATATATGTATTTTTTAATGACAAAATTAAATTTTATATTAAGATTTTTATTAAAATTTTGTCAGTAGTTATATTTATCAAAATTTTTATCGAAATCATAAATTTCAGTTGTCACCACATATTTTAAGAAATAAAATTTAGAATTTCTTGAAACATTCTATGTATCAATAAAGATACTAAGAAATATATATTTTGATGGACATTCACCATATCTTTCACTAAGAACATCGTACACATTTATTTTAATTGATTTTATAATCACACTCTAAAATAAAAATGTAGAATTAAAAATTAAAAATTTTAATTAATAAATAGATCTATTTGAATTTGATTCAGTTATTAAATAAGTTGAGTTAGGGTTGACAACTTTGATCCGTATAAATTTATGGTTTACTTTAATATTGAATAAATTTGACTCAATTATTAAATAGATCGATCCAAAATTGACTTATCAATTTAAATTGCCACCTTTAATAAAAGCCATTCAAATATCCAATAATCACATACGAGCTAGTAAAAATCTAGTCAGCAAGCTTCCTTCAATGTTTTCATTTGAATTTTAAATTTTCTTCTTCCACAATACATGCTAAAAAAAGCCATACTTTCTCCACGACATCATTAGGAGACTTTTAAGAGTGCTTAAAATAAAAAAAGTTTATAAAAGTTTATTTAAATCTTTTGAAAAATAAATTTAACTTTTACTAGATAAAAATAATAAAATTAGATATATAATAATTCTAATGATATATTATTCATCTATATTCTCTAAATTTTAAATTATTTTTTAAAATACTGTAGAGAATCTATTAGAAGACATGAAAATTTAAATGAAATGAAAAGCGGTGCAAAACATACAACCAAACAGCTAGTAAGTTTTGTTAGTTTTACCATGAGGGATTTTAGAAATTCTTCATGTTTTTTCCAATATTTGAGCATAGTTGTCAGACTCAGACCGACCCGTCCGGGTCGACCCAGAAACTGTCGATCCGGACGGTAAATCAGTCCCGATTTGTAAAAAGACCGTTTATGCAATCGTCCCGTTTCGATCCGATTTGATCCGTTCTGACCTGTTTCAACCCGATCGATCTGCCCGTCCAGGTAAAACTGGATTGAAAAAATTTTTTAAAAATTAATTAAAAAATTTTAAATTGATGATATATTTAATGAAAAAATAATTATTAATAGTCCTATGTTGAAAAATGATATGTAGTTTAGATTTAGCATTTAAATGTGATAATACAAAAAATATAATTGATTATTTTTTATTTGTAAATATCAATTATTAGTGATTTTTAAATTTTTTATATTGTAAAATATTTAGACTCAAATAGATATACCTCAAAAAGTTAGTTATATCTCTTTTATGATTTATCTATTTCATAGTTTATTTTTTTCTAATCTCCTAACTTATTTAAAAATTTCTATTTATAAATTTTAGTTGTTATTATTATTATTGGTGGTGGCAATTATAGTGACAATACTTTAATTTTTGGTGTGATTATTATTGCTATTGTTGTTGATAGTAATAACATGATAAAAATACTCTAATTTTTTATTATAATTGTGATAGCTATTATTATTAGTAGTATCATTAGCAGTAAATTTTTTACTATAATTATTATTATTAGTTAAAAATATTCTAATATTATTGACCCGACGGTTCAACCCGAGAACCGTGATCCGAACAGTTTTCCGGTTTGATGTCCGGTCCAGTTCTTACAACTATGTATTTGAGGCGATTTTTAAGAATCCTTTTCATTTTTTTAATTTTTTATGAAATCTTGGCTTAGCAACTAAGTTTGGGATTTAACTAACCCCACCAAGAAAGGAGTGAATTTGTGCCTAAGCTAAATGCACCAACACAATCCAAGCAAGCTGACAATCAGGCTGAAAAACCACCAAATTGTGGAAATCAAATTCGGCGAACTTTGTAGGATATTTTTCTAGAGAAATTATAAAAATGGCAACAAACCGCTGGACCGAAAGGTTGTATATCAAACCCTAATCATGGAGTGCTATTCTCAGATGACCACCCATGATTTTTCCTCTCTTTCACGTTTTCCACATAAAATTTCATGCTCCTTTAATATTTTCTTGCTTTATGTTCTTGTTCGCGTAGTTTTTTCGCGATCAAATTTGTAATGATACTTTGATTTCAAATATAATGATCCTTTCATTTTCATCAAATTGTATAAGGCATTAAGTAGAGCCATTTTTCAATCCAACAACATTCGAGTGTTTTGTTCTGAGCAACTAAACAAATAATTATGCTTATAGATTTTAAATTAAAAATAAAATTCATCAAATATTTTTAGATACATAAACCTACCTAGAAGTAGAACGTATTTAAAAAAAAATTCAATTTCTTTTGATACTAAAAGGAATTTATAGATATATTTAAATGAATAAAATTGGGACTCCAAAATTTTTTATGTATAAGAGCGAATTTGACTTTTAATCTGAAGCCTGAAGCAGAAATTTTAATTGTTTGAAAAATATAACACTTTGCATCTAGACAGATTTTAACATGACTCTAAACTTCATTTGTTAAACCTTAACTCGCTTTCTTAGATGACTCGGACCGGAAAAATATGAGAACCTTCCAAATAATATTGAAAGGGAAAGAATTGCTACTTTTCTTTTCTGTTATTTTTTTTTTTTTTTTTCCTTTTAACTTTAAGTCTTGGCATTCTTTTTTTTTTTTTTTTTTTTTTTTTGAATTTTTGGTGAGAGATCGAACACTTTGCATACTCCAACCATTTTGCAATTCAAGACTTCTCGCATCCGTTTCTCTGTTTTTTTATTTTCAAGACACTTTCGTTGTGTTTTCTTCCAACCAAACACAGCCTAGCGTGTGCAACAATGAAAGACTACTAAAATAACCCTCTTCTTTTTGTTGGATATATAAGGCGCTGTTTGGTTCTCCGTTTCAAAAATTATTTATCAATTTTTTTATTTTTTTTATTTCATATTTTTTAATATATATTTTATAAATATATAAAAAATTTATTTAAAAATTTAGAAAGTGTAGAAAAATTCTACGAAATGAGATCTTTTTATTTCATATTTTTATTATTTTTTTTAAAATAAAAAAAATATAGCTCATCTTTTAAAAAAATAAAAATAATTTTTATTTTATAAAAAAATTTTATTTCATAACCAATTTCAAACGCAACTAACTTTTCACATGTGGCTTTAAGCTCGCTGGCCAAACCTTCGCTTCTTGTCCATTGACCTAACAAACTCCAAAAAGTTACAGATCCAAAAGTTCATCTCCAAATGGATGACGACGGCAGGCACGATGAGATCCTACATGACTTCTTCCCATTCATTCGAGTCTACAAGGACGATCATTTCGTACGTCTCAACGGCACCGTTCGGATTCCCCCATCCATCGACGGCGCCGGCGGAGTCTCCTCTAAAGACGTTGTAATAAATCCCGATACTGGCATCTCCGTTAGGATCTACCTTCCCATACAATCAGTAAAAACCAACAAGAAACTCCCCATTATCGTTTACTTTCACGGCGGCGCCTTTCTAATCGAATCCAAAGCTTCCCCACTCTACCATCCCTACTGCAACAGTTTAGCTTCGCGAGCAGAAGCTCTTGTTATCTCCGTTGACTACCGTCTCGCTCCAGAACACCGTCTTCCTACTGCTTACGAAGATGCATGGTACGCACTGCGTTGGATCAATACAACTCCGTCAGCCGATCTATGGATATCTGAATATGCAGATTTCGATAGGCTTTACTTGGCCGGAGATAGCGCTGGAGCCAATCTCGTACACAACATGATGGTGAGATTACTCAACGAGATGGAGAACTCATCTGGTACTACAACTCTAAAACTGAAAGTGCAAGGATTGATAATAGTGCACCCTTATTTCTGGGGGTCAAAGCCTGTTGGTACAGAAAGCGATGATCCGAAACACAGAAGAAGGTTTGAAGAAATATGGGAGTATATTTGTCCGAGCGCGCCTTCGGTGGATAACCAGCTGCTGAACCCGTTGGTACCAGAGATGAAGAAGGTGTTTGCAACGTTGCCGTGCGAGAAGGTGATAATTTGTGTTGCGGAGTTGGATGATTTGAAGGAAAGAGGGAAGGCTTACTATGAGTGTTTGAGGAGTAGCGGATGGAATGGGAAGGTAGAGTTGATTGATGTGGAAGGGAAAGGGCACGTTTTTCATCTGTTTGATCCTGCTTGCAAGGAAGCTCATGATCTCATGAAGAAAGTGGTGGAGTTTGTTAACTCTAGATGACTAACTACATGATCATCATGTTAAAGAGAATTGTGTCTTTCTGATTATTTTTCCATTGTTTATTGTTTGTTTTGATTAGAACGATCTGTTTACTTGTTGGTGTTAGTTTGTGTTGTTTGCTATGATTTATTAGGAATTCTAATAACAGACGGTCAACTATATATGATGATTTGTATAGAGATATATGAACACTGCAATGTCTACGGTTAGTTCGCTTTAGACACCTATCATCTACCTTGAGGATTGGTAATCTATGGTTGGTGAAAAAAATTCCAAAAATTAGTTGCTTAAAACGCCAAAAGAAAAATTATAGTATTGCACCTATTGAACGGGTCAGGGATGTTGACACTACAAACAATTGATCCATTGACATACGCCTACTAGAACATGCATGCATATTGTTGATAAGGTTATCAATGTCAAGTGGTCAGAAGAGTTCTACGGATCTGCAGCATGCATTCTTCCCCCCCTCTCTAATCTCTCCACTCTTCTTTTCATCATTTTTATGATTAAAGGGAGAAAGAAAACTCTATATTTCACCATGCATGAACAGTAAATGATATAAAATTAGAAGGTGGATACTAGTGAATTATATGTAAGTGAGTTTGGCGAACGTCCAACGCTAGTGATTGCTTCTGCTTGGATCAGGGGCCACAACTAAAAAATGCGTAATCCTAAAAACATTTCGGGGTGTTAAAATAAAAAAAACACCCAAAACTGATGCACTATAATAATCAAGTACTTGAACGATCACTCGAGTCTGTCCTCGATCGGTGAATATCTGCTCGTACATACATAAACTTATTTCTGTTTTATATAGCAAACTTCTTCCTTTATTTGTAAATGTACTTACCAAACGATATTGATGATATTATTATTTTACGGCTACTAAAACTTGTACTCTTTCTCAAACGTTTGTCAAACTCGCAGTTTAGACAGATTCCCAAAAGCATAGGAGTTCACGATTTCATCTCAAAATAATCTTGTCAAATCATATTAGGAATGGGTTTTTTTAGGGATGGCAATATATGATCCGATCTGAAAACGTAATTCAAAATTGACCCATTTAATTAGAATTAGAATTAAAAAATTGATCCGTATAAATATATGAATTAGATTAGAATTTAGCGAATTTAATCCGATTATTAAATGAATCGATCCAGATTAATCAGAAATTGACCCACCAATTTGAATTGCTATCTCTTAAAGAAATAACATTTGATTTTTCTTTTCCGTTTATTAAAATATTACCAATAAAAGTAATCAATAATAGTAATTTATAAATTATCAAATTATATAATATTTATAATTAATCATATTTTTATATCTTAGTAAAATAATATAAGATTAGAATTATAATATTATTGAAAGTATTACTATGTAGATATTTTTATAATGACGAATTTAGATTTTGTATAAATATTTCTATCAAAATTTTGCTAGATAGTTATGTTTATCAAAATTTTTATCGAAATTATTAGTATGTACTTATAATCATAAAATTTCAGCTCTGTCACCACATATTTTTAATAAATAAAAATAATTTTTTTTGAATATTTTAAAAATCAATGAAGATACTAAAAAAAGCACATTTTGACGCGTGTTCAATATATCTTGTCACTAAGAACATCGTGTATTTTTATTACAACTGATATTATAAATTCGATAAAGCTTAAAAATATAGAGTTAAAAAATAATAATTTTAATTATTAAATAAGTCGATCTAAATTTGAGTCGGTTATTAATATATTAGGTTAGGATTCACAATTTTGACCCGTATAAATTTATATATTAGATTAGCATTAAACAAATTTGATCCGATTATTAAATAGGTTGACTCAAAACTAACCCACCAATCTAAATTGTTACCATAGGTTTTCCACACAATGGAAAATCAAATGTGAATCCTGAGATTATACATTAGCATGTCACGCTTCGTTTATTCGGGCCTCCACAAAGGTCATCCATTTAAACTACAAGCCAACTGATTTATCGGCTTCCTTCTCTCTCTAGACGAAGGGTTTTTTGACAGTACGTTTCATAAAATTTTTCTAATTTTAAAAATATTTTATATTTTTAAAATAACTTTTTATAATATTCTATAAAATTTAATTAAAATTTTGGAAATATAAATCTCGTATATTATAAAAGCTTATTATTGATTGTTTTACTATTTTTTAGATAAAAAATTATTTTGTTAATAATTTAAAAATTATTATTTTAAAATAATTATTTTCCATAAGTGCACATACTCGAAGCAGCTGCTGATTGCATATTCTGTTTCTCTCTCAACTTTTTATGTTTCGATCAATTCGTCACCAAATAAATTTCGAGATGTTTGGATGTATGTTTGAAAAATGCACCCGTATTGTTTCAGAATATAAATTTTTTTATTTTAAATTTTAAATTATATAAATAAATTATACTATAATTTATAAATTTTTTAGTATATTTTTCAGATAAAAATTAAATTTATTTTCTAAACAATTTTGAATTAAAATTTATTATTAAAATTATATTTACTTTAAATACTCTTGAATAATCTCAGACACTCCTAGAGTCCCGCCGGCAATTGAATCTTATAATAATGAAATGCAAGATACTCTATGGTTATTGATCTGTACAAATTTTCATAATTGACAGATCCGAACTATCCTGACCGAATCTATCCTACATCGTCGATTCAGAGCCCTAATCGGTTCGTGTCTATCAAAAACTCATCCGTGCAATCAATTCAGATTGATCCGGGTTCACCTAGACGGATTTCTAGTTGACTCATCAATATGGTCGAACGGGTCAACCCAAAATTTTATAGAAAATAAAAAAATTATACCATATACACATATTTAATACATAATACTATGATGTATGATACTTATAACTTATTACACATGATACGGTATTTATTAGCCATTTAGACTGAAGATGTGTTTTTTTCATCCAAAAAGTTTTTTATTTTATTTTTAATAACTCACTTTTAAATACAAAATGATATAAAAGAACATAATAACTTACTTCTAACTAACTTTCAATTACAAAAAAATATAATATTTTAATTTATTTTCAATAATACTATTTTTAATAATTTATTTTTAAAAATTTATTTTAGAAAATTCACTTTCAAAGCCGAAAGAACGCACATGACTCGAGCTGAAGAACAGCTCGATTGTTTTTATTCGTCCAAGCTTAACCGCCACTACTCTGCTGGTCGGAACTGTAGATCCGACGCTGCTACGCCAACTCCACTACTCCGACTATCAAAGTCTTCGTCTGCTAATCTCGAGTTCGATTGTGGCTCCGAAGCGAAACCCTAGTTTCCTCGAGCTCAATCTTCGTCTGTCTGCCAGCTCCGATCCGGCTCCATTGCTCTTCTCGCCTCCAATCCAGCCACACTGGTTGCTGTAGAATTCGATTGTGGCTTCGAACCATAGTTTGCTCGAGCTCCATCTCCGCCAGCTTTATCCGGCTCCGTTGCTCCTCCCAGCTACTCTGCTCCTCTAGCTCCGTCTGCTCTGCTTGGTTCTGTTTGTCAGTAGCGTGGTGGAAGAGGAAGGCGGCGGAGAGCGGGGAAGCAGCAATAGCGGAGAGGTGAGAAAAAGGTTAACCAATCAATGGACCAAAGAAAATTTCTATAGCGAAGAACAGTAGCAAAGCAGCGAAGGGCCGGTTGCTTGTTTTTTAGTAGAGAAAAATCTACTACATTGATTACTCTTATTCTGAATCAGGAAGAGGTGTTAGAGAATGAGATTGGAGTGTGGAAGAATTTTGCGGTGGTGGCTGAAGGAATGAAGACCGGAGCTAGAGCTACAGTAGTGATCGGAGATAAAGTTTTCATCACGGCTGCAGATGTCAATGGTAACGCAGCTTGAATATTTGAGTTGAAAAAGAAGAATGGACAAAGATTAAAACACCACCTGCGTTCTTTGGTTTCGTTTACTCCGTCCCCGCACTTCGGCTGTGAGTTGTATTCAATTGAATATCAAATGCCAAAATTTCAAAATCCAACCTGCTTGAATATTTACTAGGTTTGCAATATTGAATTTTATAACTAAGTAATCAGGTATGCAATGTTCTAAAAGAAAATTCTCAAAATGAAAATCTTTCATAATTTAGTTTATGATGTTGTTTTCCTTTTGAAAAATATATGTGTTTATATTAAGAGTATGTTTTGTTGTTTGTTGTTATTGTTATTGTCGCTGTGATTGTTATTGTTGCTGTTTATTGTTGTTGTTTGTTGTTATTGTTGCTCCGAAAAACAACGTGGACGATGAACTCTGGGAGATCATCCTCGTTGTTGTTGCTTCCCGTTGCTGTAAGCTTGGTACTGTTAAACCTAATATATCGACCCTTTGACCTGCCGGGTTAACTCAGTAGCTATCGACTCGGATAATATTTTGGGGCGATGCCTGATTCAGTTCTAACAACTATGCAAATTTCACACACAATTTATTTTTTGATTATTTGATTTACAGATAGTAGTGTCGTAGATAGTAATGTTGAATACTTATTGTATTAGACTCTTATTAGTGCAACAGAAAAGTTGATGAAATGAAAGACTTGCATCTTTCTATTTTTGTTTTTTGTTTATGTTACATAAGATGCTGCAAAAGCTTTAGAAATTCTATCCTTTCATTTAAGTTCGTATTCCAGTTACATGTTTTTTAATGCTTCTTTTTTTATTTGGGTGTGGATTGCAAGATCTTACCATCTTACTAGCCAATTCTACCTTCATAGAAAAACGAGTTTGACAACGTTGGTCTTTCTTTTTCCAAATTTTTATAAGTTCTTCTGTTGTCAGAGCTTAGAAAATAGTTATGATTAGAAGCTTTTTTTCAACTTGGATTGACATAAATACAATTAGAAAATAATGAAAAATGTGTTTGATATAGAATAGTCGAATTAATTTTCTAGCTTGGAAGCAAATTCATACTCGATCATGCTTAGGGTATGTTCTTTTGCTAAATCACTTCCCTCTACGAACAACCGACTTGTTCTTGTAACACTTGAAACTCATTCCCTAAAAATCACTTACTATAATATAACATCCCTCACTTCTTACCTCACTTCCCCCTCACTTCATTTTTTCTCTTCTCCGTGTCGGCTCCTCTCTTCTCCTTGCGATCTCTCCTTTCTTCTTCTACCGCAACCGTCGCCGATCTCTTTCTCTTGTTTGCCCGCAGATCTTCTCTTTCTTTGCAACTGTTCATTTGCTCTCTGCTACCAAATTTTGTACATTCTCCTGTAAAAAATTGCAGTCAAAAAGTATAGATCTGAGAAATGTGAATTTTTTTAACTTTCTGTTAATTTTCTTTCTTGATTTTAATGAATCTGTGTTGAAACACAAAGTTTGTGGACGGATTTAGATGGATCTGAAATTTTGAACTCTTATTGAATTTTTTGTTAATTTCCATTCTTAATTTTAATAGATCTATTTGAAACACAGAGTTTATGAACGGATCTGAATGGATCTGAAAAGTTTAAACTTTCGTTAAATTTTTTGTTGATTTTCATTCTTGATCTTAATGGCCATGTGCGATGTAATTTTATCTTTTAGATCTTTGATTTTATTACCTATTACTAATTCGTCGGTTCAGTTTGTTTTGTTCTTTTGGTGCAGGTTGATTCACCAAGGAGCAGGTAAAAATTTTAGCCAATTCTATCAATCTATGCTTCTGCTTTCATTCTATTCCACAAAATTCTTCTTTTTGAGTGATTGTTTGTGTTTTCTTGATGATTTTATTTGAAATTAGGTGTTAAATCTTCTTAGAATAGAAAATTATATAGAGATATTGGTAGTTCGTCCAAATTTTTAGTTACTATCTTATGGTTTTGAGTATATTGGAACATTTAAGAGATAGTGTATTGAGATTTTTTTGTCTTTGCCTTTTGGTTTACTAATCCTCTGTTAAAATCTTGAAAATGGTCACTTGAACATGTTTTGTTGACCATTGAACCAATTTTTTCGGGCGCATTTTGTCATGGTATGACTATTTTGGCTATTTTCCCTATCGAAATTACATTAGTAAAATACTTTTTACCTAAGCAAAATATTTTGTACATAAGCCAAGTCTACAGTATGGTAGAATACTCTAGATAAATGATAGTTGGCATAAGTTTAGAGAAAAGTAGAGAATACTTTAGAAAGATGGAGATTTTTGTAAGAGATATTATGTAAGAACTTTCCGGACCATGTATTCTCCACCGTCCGTTGAGAAGGCGGAAAAGTTATAAATAGGAAAGATGAGCTCTCATTTAGGGGCATCAAGCAAATCAAATAAAAGTTGTATTCAAGCCAAGTAATACAAAGCTTTTCATCCAAAAGGCTTTTTCTTTTCAAGTGTTCCTTACTTTTCTTCTGGTCCATTCAAATTTTCTTAGCTATCTTTGATAGCTCATTTGGGTGAAAGGCTGAATTAGCCACAAAAAAATGTGACTAAGTGCCACACGAACCAAGATATAAACTTTAGGCCCGTGATAAGTGGTATCAGAGTTAAGATTCTACCAATCAGAAATAGCAAGCAGAAGCGATGTTACCATACATGAGGGAAGGGAGATTGAAAAGAGAGCTCCCGAGAGCAGTCGCCAATGGAAAGAGAAATATAGGGATGTAATGGCAGACGTGAACGTAAGGCTCGCTAAGGTAGAGCTTGCTGTGGCCGATAAGGTGGATCAGTTTGAGGAGTTAGGCCAAAGCATCGAGAACTTCGGGAAGGAATAAGAAGAGCTTCGTGGGGAGATGCAATATGCCTTGACTGTGGTGGTCGAATCATCATCTCGCCAAGGTAAGGCCCTTAAAAACGCTCTCTTGGGTGATGTGGATGCTCTTAGGAGCGAAGTAGCGACTCTTAGGGAAGATGTCGTAAGGTTGGCTACCGAATTGAGGGATGTCCGAGGGGACTGGGCACTTTGCAAGATGGCGGTTACGCAAAGGGGAGTTTCCGTCATATCCTCAACTTCAACTCCTTCGAAAATGAATGTTCCAAAACCTAAGGCCTATAAGGGTGCGCGGAACGCGAAGGAGATAGATAACTTTCTTTGAAGTTTGGAGCAACTCTTTAGAAGTACCGGCATCACGGAAGATGCAGGTAAAATCGATCATGCCACTCTTTATCTTGAAGATACCGCAATGGTAAAGTGAAGGAGGAGGCATGCCGAGATCGAGAGAGGGATCTACACCATTGCCACCTAGGAAGAGTTCAAAAGAGAATTCAAACGGCAGTTTTACCCGAAGAATGTCGAAAATAAAGCCAGGGCAACTTCGGCGCCTAACACAAAATGACAGCATTAGAGATTATGTCAAGAAATTTTCAAAGTTGATATTAAAGATTCCTGATTTTTCAGAAAATGAGGCCTTTTTTGCTTTCGTGGACGGTTGCAAAGATATACAAGGTTGGAGATCCAGCGTCGAGAACCTCAAAATCTCAACTTTGTTATTGTCATAACTGAGTCCCTTATTGAGTTCTAACAGCCCGAAAAGCATAAGCCTCGAGAGGACTTTAAGGACAATGGCGGTGGAGATAGCCATCAGGTCAAGGAAGCAACGATTGATCCACCAAAGACTAAGGGAGGCTCCCATAGAGGCCAACGAAGCAATGGTAACAATTGAGGGAACGGTAAGAATCCTTTAAAATGCTTCATTTGTGATGGACCTCATATGGCCAGAGAATGCCCAAAACGGAATAAACTTTCCGCACTAATAGAGATAATGGATGCACCGCAACATCAAACTGAAGAAGTAAAGATGGGCTCATTACAACTACTTAATGTCATCCAAGCCAAAACCAAATTGCCAAAACGTGAGGTGAAAGATCGAATGTACGTGACGACTAAAGTTGGAGGACGAGAAGTCCGAGCTTTGGTAGACATAAGGGCGACCCATAACTTTCTCGAGAAGAAGGAAGCAACGAGGCTCGGCATCAAGTACGAAAAGGGACAAGCACGGATTAAGGCAGTTAATTCCGAACCCAGACCTATTGTTGGTGTTGCCCGTGGGGTCAAAACTCGCATAAGTGAGTGGTCTGATCTTCTGGACTTTTCTGTTGTGCCTATGGATGATTTTCCTATAGTTCTTGGGATGGAGTTTATGGATCACGTAAAGACCGTACCTATCCCTTTTGTCAACTCCATGTGGATCATGGATGAGGAAAAAACGTGCATGCTATCTTTGTCGCGAAAAGTAAATTTTCAATTCAAGACTACTTTAACCTTGCAACCCTCAAGGGAGAAGGAAGAGGCACAACTAACAATCTAGGCCATTCCAAAAGAACCAAATCATCTCAACATAGAGCCAAGGGAGGATCAAAATATCGCAGCGTCTTTAAGAGCTTAGGCATCTATTATGATGACACTCGAATGGGATGTGGAGAAATTTTGGGGCATCGATTCATCCGAGTACTTGGTCAAATAAAAAGGTAGACCAGACGATGAGTCAAGTTGGGAACATGAAGATGACTTATGGCTATTCCACAATAAGATCCAAAAGTTCTGCTACAGCTCCACACAACCGCGATGAGGGCATCGCGAAATAGGTGAGGGAGAATGTCACAGTATGACTATTTTGGCTATTCTTCCTATCGAAATTACCTTGGTAAAATGCTTTTTACCTAGGCAAAATATCCTATACATAAGTCAAGTCTAGAGTATGGTAGAATACTTTAGATAAATAATAGTTAGCATAAGTTAAAAGAAAGGTAGAGACTACTCTAAAAAGGTGAAGATTTTTGTTAGAGATATTATGTAAAAACTTTTCAGATCATGTATTCTCCACCGTCCGATCAAAATAATCTCCACTATTCGTTGAGGAGGTGAAAAAGCTATAAATAAGAGAGGTGAGCTCTCATTTGGAGGCATCAAGCAAATCAAACAAGAATTATATTCAAAGCCAAGTAATATAAAGTTTTCTTTTCAAAAAGCTCTCTCTTTTCAAGTATTCTTTAATTTCTTTCTGGTCCATTCAAGTTTTCTTAATTATTTTTGATAGCTCATTTGGGTGAAAGACTGACTTAGCCATAAAGGAGTGTGACTAAGTGCCGCACGAATCAAGGTATAAACTCTAGGTCTGTGACAATTTGTATCAGGAGTTGGGATTTAATTGTTTACTTGTTACGAAAAATTATGGTGATGCAGTGCTATTTTTATCTGTGTGA
Source organism: Acanthochlamys bracteata (assembly GCA_019914995.1). Classification (NCBI taxonomy): domain Eukaryota; kingdom Viridiplantae; phylum Streptophyta; class Magnoliopsida; order Pandanales; family Velloziaceae; genus Acanthochlamys; species Acanthochlamys bracteata. The sequence continues at coordinate 4,739,914 of CM034133.1, forward strand.
TTTGAAGTGCTTGACATACAAATTTTAGATGAATATAGTTAATCATGTTGCTGAGAAGCATGTTGGTCAACATGTGCTGCCATGCTTTTGACTGTTTGGTGGTTCAGCTAGGAAGATGTTAGAATCGGTGAAGTTGATTTTGAGGCACTAGCCTCTTTGGTTTGTTTTCAAATTAAGGTGGTGAACCTGATGAGTGATGCTGGTTGGTTAGCCTGTTTGAAAGTCCAAGCCATCTCTTTTATAAAGTTTTTGCAAATCATTTTTGTAAGTAAAGTCTTGAATCAATGGAGTAAGTTACAATTTACTCGTTCATGATTTGAAGGTGGTCAAAATTATATTGTATGGTGTTAATTTAATGCATATCTTTCGGCCACTAATTTTTTTTGTATTAAGGAATTTTGTGTACTTACATTTAGGGGTGGCAATTTAAATTTATGGATCAGTTTTGAGTTAATTTATTTAATAATCGGGTCAAATCTGTTCAATTTTAACTCAATTTATGAATTTATATGGATCAAATTTATCAATTCTAATCCTACATATTAATAACCGGTGAAATTTGGATCGATCTATTAATAATTAAAATTACTAATTTTTTATTCTATATTTTTAAACTTCAGCGAATTTATAATATCAGTTGTAATAAAAATGCACAATATTTTTAGTGACGAGATATAGTGAATATCCGTAAGTACGTACTTTTTTTAATATCTTCATCGGTTTTTAAAATATTCAAAAAAAATTACTTTTATTTTTTAAAAATATCTAGTGACAATTGAAATTTTATAATTATAAATATATATTAATAATTTCGATAAAAAATTTTGATAGACATAACTATCTAATAAAATTTTGATAAAAATTTTTACACAAAATCTAAATTCGTCATTATAGAAACATCTATATAGTTATACTTTCGATAATATTATAATTCTCATCTTACACTATTTTATATAAGATATAAAAATAACGATTAATTATAAGTCTTATATAATTTAATAATTTATAAATTATTATTATTAATTATTTTTATTGCTAATATTTTAATAAACGGAAAGAAAAAATTAAATGTTATTTTTCTAAAAGATGACAATTCGGATCGACCTATTTAATAACCTGGATCAAATTCGCTCAATTCTAATTCAACTCATATATTTATACCAGTCAAATTTTCTAACCCTAACTCTAATTAAATGAGTTGAATTCGAATTACATTTTCGGATCGGATCATATATTGCCAATCCTAACTTACACTAATTAAGTATGAATTTCCTACAGATTTCTAAAGGAATTCGTTAGGAAGTAGTTAATACCCAATTTTGCAGTTAAAAAATATTTCTTACATCATATGGCATCTGTTTTCTTGTTTGAATTGGATTGGTGGAATATATTCGTCGTTTTTACATTAAATTTGAGATTCTGTTTAGGATAACGTTTTCAAGGTTTATTTTAAAATTTTGTGAAAATAGGTAGTCTATCTCTCTAAGCACATGGTGGTATATCTTCATGTGTTTTTTCACCTTATTTGAGAATGAATTTTTTTCCTTGGTTGCTTACCTACATGCAAATCGAGAATTCCCTACATAGGTATGAAAACTGTTCACAAGCAGTTGAAGATTTTCTATAAGATTTTTCCCTACAAACAAGTGACTTCTGAAGGCTCGTGGATTTCTTATGTAGAATAATGCAAGTAAAAGGCGGTGGATGTCGGCGCATGTAGGTGATAAATAGCATCATTAGTAGCTGTTAAACTATTATGAAATTCGGTTTGAATTTGTATTTTGTGTGGTATATTGTGTTGACATTTTGTGTAATGAATGTGTTGTAATATTTCTAGCTATGTAATATAAACATAGAGTATATATGTTTTGTAGTAGAAATTGTAAAGTATTATTGTATTTGTATAATATAAGTGTAGGACATATAATTATGCAATGAAAATTATAATTATATTATTAGATATGAATTATAAATAAAATGTGTATATTTGTCTAAAAATTATGTAATGTAATATCTATCTTAATATTGTATTTATAGTGTTGTAACATATTATAGTAGTATAACGTGTTGTGTAATAAAAATTATAATTATATTATTATAATTGTGAGGGGATTTTGCAAATGATATGTAAACATGTATGGTATTTATGTAATGTTTTGTTTTGAAGATGATGAAAAAGTATGAAAAAATATGAGTCACATTAGTAGTGATAATTTAATCTAATCAAATTATTTTTTATCATAAACTTTATAAATTATGAAAAACGTTATTTGGAAAATATCCAATTTTAATATGGTACAGTTTAATTTAAAATGAATATAAATAGTGTATCTATATCATTTACTAAACATGATACAATATTATTATAATTGTGTAATAACAATATATATATATATATATAAAAAATATGAATTAATATTATAGTTATGCAAAATAAATATATTATTTACATATTGTATAATACAAATTATAATATATAATTTGGAATTATAAATATAACTCTGATATATACTTTGTAACATAGCTATATAGTGAATGATTAAAAATATATATTTTTTATGTTTCTAAGATTAAGATATAATTTTTAATAGATTAGGTTAATTTTTAAAATATTAATCTCACTTTCAGCATATCACTTTTAAATATAAAATAATACGAAAGAATATAAAAAATCACTTCTAACTCACTTCAGTTACAAAAAGAACACAAGAATTCAATTCAATTTTAACAATATTATTTCTATTAATTCATTTTTAAAAACTCACTTTCTAAGACCAAGAAAACACACCTTTAAGTACTTTAGGGAAATTTTTTCAGCTAACACTCTATACACCGTTACTTGTACAATATTCTTCACTAAAATACAAGTTTTCATAAGAGCATTATTGACCTTACGCTTTTCGTCTACTATGACAATAACTATTATTTTGGTAACTAAGTTTCAACAACGTTTGTTTAATAAATAATTTTTAATAAACATTTACTTAAAAGAACTAGTCTTCATTTATGGGTCTCTTTCACATCATTGATATTATAATTTGTAAAATCGAACAAAAGAATTATGTAAGAAAAAGCTCAAAAGACTAATGCATCACAGAAAGGAGATCCCCATAGCCGATCAAATAGTTTTTTGCTTAGGAAAAATAGATCACTGTAAGCCTTACAATTGCAGTCACAACCTTATAGACAAACTTTCTGCTAGACTAGTAAGTTCCTTTACTCTTTGGTTTTTGAACAACACATTCACGAACTAGGGCGTGTTTACTTTATGGGTAAAGTAGAGTTTTTGGGTGAATGGAGTTTTTAGGAGGTGAAATTAAAAATATATATATTTATAGTAATTATGTATTTTATATTAATATATATTTATAGTAAGTTTTAAAGCTAAATTTTAAAAATATAGTAATTATATATTTATTGTAAGTTCTAAAGTTGAATTTTAAAAAAATATTTATTGATAAAAAAATTATTTTAATTTTTGTATGTATTTTATGTTAAAAATGAGTTTAACAAAAGTAGAGTTTTGGCCGTTGGTAAACACGCCCTTAATCTTTTCATGTAAGTCTACATAATAATGTAAGCGCACACAACTAACTGTGTGCAACTATGCCAGTTAGCTCAAATATCAAAGGGCATGTTGTAGTTTCTTCGAATTCCACGTTCTTCTTTCAAAATTTGAATTCGAACCACATTATAAATTTCAGTTAGTGAAATCAAACTCGGCCTATGCCGGCAGGATTAGAGGCAAAATCAGTAACCTTAATATGATTTCGGGCCAAGTTTCAAATAAACTATCTAAGCAGCCGGCCTAATATGACTTGGTTGATCCGTGCAGTTTTCAGATTGACCTGCCAAGCCGGTTGAACGGGTTGATCCAATTTCATTATCTATAAAAAGAAAAAAGAAAACAAACTTAAAATCTATAATCTAACTCTATGCTCACAGCCTCACACATGACTCCGTCTCCACTTTGCTGGGCTGTTTGGCATTGTTTTTTCAGAAATCAGCTTTTTAATTTTTATCTTACGTTTTTCAATATATTTTTTATAAGTATCTAGAGAATTTATTTAAAATTTTAGAAAGCATAGAAAAATTCTACGTAATAGAATCTTTTTATTACTTATTTTTATTATTTTTTTAAAATAAAAAATAAAGCTCATTTTTTAAAAAGAACAAACTATTCTCTATTTCAATAAAGTTATATTTCAAAAGCATTCCCAAACAGCCACTAAGTGCTAACCCTAATAGCTTCCGCCGCTCTGTCCCAACTTCATCTCCGTCCCTAAGCATTTATTGAACTCAAAGATACTATAAGTACTTGATATGTCTTGTTTGACTTAGTTTTTGTGAATAAATACTCTAAGTACTCATACTATAAGTACTTAACAGCTTTGCTTCAATTTTATGAAAATAGATCTCATGTTTATATCTCGGCCTATTTTTGTTTTTATAGAATTTTGGACACTGGATTTATCGATTCAGATAACTTTTTTATTTGTCTTAGATTCTAGCTTTTTAGTTTGATTTGGTGTGTGAATTGTTATTCGATTTTGAGTTCTTCTAATTGGTTTTAAGTTTGATTGTTGTTAGCTAATTTACTAGAGAGATTTTGGTTTAGTGTTTATTTGATTTTATTTTGCAGATTTTGTATATACTGTCCAGATTTTGTAGCAAGAAGCTTTGGTTGGTTGAAGCCTTTCATGCAACATTGTAACCTTAGAATTTGGAAGAACTGATAGGCTAGTTTGCTGGAGACTTCAAAAACAATTCCGAAGTTATGCCATTTATTCTTTATGAAATGTACTTCTGCTATACAATATTGGTAGAACTTCTATAATGGAGATACTTCAACCATCTACTTCTTCTATACTTCTTCTATGCAAAATATACTTATTTTATGTGAGTGTTTTCAGTAATGCACTTTTATAAGTAGAGCTAGAAACTAGAAAGTCGTGTTTCCTTTGGTAAATGCTTGAGTCAGTAGGATATCTTTGTTTCCTGGTAAGGTTATGACAATTGTATGTCTTTCTGGTCTATCTGGTACGTACTGTATCTATATTTTGGTGTAAAACTGATTTACTATGCAGCATTGCAGGAGGTTGTTAGCATCAGTGTTTGCAGGAATTCGGAAGGTGCAGTTGCAATTCATAAGGTGCACTATCGTTCCAGTGCTATTTGATTAGATTTTTTTTAGCTGCTACCAAAAGATGTATGATTGATAGTTCTAGGAAATTCATAGTGCATAATGTGCGTAAGTAGATAGATTTTTCTTTTCTAAAAACTGCTATACGGTGAATTTATTTAGCTTTCGAAAGTACTGAATAGTTTGTAGGAAGTTTGTTGTTAGTTGGCTAGCTTGTGGTTTTATCTTCGTTACTGTACAAGCACAATGGACTGATCTGCAAGATAGTATGCAGGTGTATTGACTGGGTGCCTTCAATTTGAGAGACTTAATGTCTACGGAAGCTAGTCTTTCAATCAATTATTACCAAACTATCTTGTCTCAAGTGTATGAATGAAATTCTTGGTGTGTATGGGCTTTCTAATCACTATTTACATTTGCTTTCAAGTGTACCATTTCTAACATGGATTATGCATGACCCGCAGATTTCCAATACTTTGCTGGTCTTGGAGCAGCACTTGTTGCTACTAACTCATAGTGTTGCTTATGGCTCATAACATATACTGCATGCTGCTCACCATTAAGGCATCTTGGCTTAAAAAATTTTCCATTTTTCATAGTATGAGATATATCCTTCTGCAAAAGATATCTTCCTTTTCCTGCGTGATTCAAATGTTCCAATAAGGTTATGGTAAGGGAGGCGACTTTGGAGAAGCTAGGTGCAAGACACTACAAATGTTCTCTAATTACATGATTGTTCACTAGGTGCAGGCCGTAATGCATGCGCTCTTAGAGACCATTAAGGAAGCAGTTCCTGACATGTGCATTATGGAGCCTAAGATGAAAGAAGCATGGAAGGAAGCTTATGATTGGCTTACTGTAGCAATCATGGAGGAAATGATACCTGGTTTTGATGTAGTATTTATTGTTACAATAAAAAATGTACAAAATAAATTTCCTTCTAAAATATTTGATAAATTGATACAATATATAATATATATAATTTGGGAAATTCAATTTGATCTAGTAGGTTGGACTCGGTAATCCACCGAATAAACTAATGATCCGATAGTCTTTCATATCGATGCCCGGATTATGTACGACTATATTGACTTCAGTTATTACTTCGAACTCCACTCCGCTTTCACACCTAACTTCACTTTCACCAAAATTTTACTTGACTTTAATTCATATATTTCAATTATCACTCCAAACTCTATTTCTCATCGAACTCTATTTTTTTTTAAATTCACTTCCACGAAACTCACTTATGCAAAATCGAAACATGCCATTTGAAAAGGTAACCTGAATGCGAGTGCTTGGTTTCATACTGAAATAGCATTCACTCTACTAGAGATATCCTACCTATCAAGTTCGAAAATGACTCTGACCACTTTAAAATTATTGTACTTGAGTGAATGCGAGTGCATGGTTTCATACTCGCATCCAAACAATACACCAATATCAATCATGATCCAAATCAACCCAAATCGACTTAAGAAAGGCATTTTCCTTTATATATTCACATTGAATGTAAACTAATAAAATTTGGTAAATACAATGTCACATGCTTCACACTAAATAATAAAAAAAAATTTTGGCTCGAATTCAATTCAAATCTTCTTCCTCCTCTTCCGATCTTCTTCTTCGTGTCTTCTTCTCTCTTCCAATCACCCTCTCTTCTCTCCTTCATTTGTATTTTTTAATTTATTTTTATTTTTGCTTTTATTATAAACTGGCTAACCAATTCAATATGAATCGAAATATTTGTTTCAGTTTATCAACTTTGGGTAGTGGTTTTGTTGGGATTCAGTTTACATAAAAGGTAACCTGAATTAAGGCAACCCTAATCAAAACACCATAAATCAAACTGTTGAACACCCATAGTATCTCCTACTTGAAATTCATCATCCATCTTTAACACACATCTGAAGAGGAATGCACGTCACCACTTCCTTACCATACACTTAGAAAAGAGAGACTTTCGTAGTTCTGAAAAGGACCCATGTACAATACTATTAATTCCTCTGCAGTACTCTTCATTTCTTCCTCTTAAGATTCGTGATGGTACCCTTCTTTCTTCCTCCTCTTGAGAATTTTTATGGTACTGCTATGACATAAACCGCATCAAAGTTAGTGTTAAAGATGAGTGGTGAATATCAAACAAGAGGGAGTAAGGAGTGACGCAATTTTATCCTCACATTATTCCCTTAAGGCTCTGATTTTTCTTAAGAAAACATATACTTTTATCTCCAAGTTCAATTAATTGTGAGAATTCTAAACCAATTCACTTTCAGCCATGAAGCATTTCATATTGCTATTGCACAACCACAACCATATGCGTTCAGCTTGAAAGTCTATAGTAACTAGTTTGAGAGCAACATCCTATCAACAGAAGAAGAACGAAATACAACTCAATTACCGACATTGTTCCTTAATAACTTCACACTAACTAGGTACTGCCGCTAGTGTTGTACTACTAGTTAGTCAAAAGTCTTGCACCATACTATCCTCCTGTATCGGTAAAATACTTAAACCAAAAACCTGGACAGCATTTGGTATTCAAATATTTTCATTAATCTTTGTATATCAACTTAGAAATTTAATTTATCAAACCACTTTAAAGTTACCTATCCAACAATGAACTAATTGGAATCTAGTTATGTTAGAACTAAAGTTTCTACTTGTATCAATAGTCACTATATTAGATTCTGAACACAAAACCTTAGGCAGCATTGGGTATAAGAAATCTTCGAGATTTTGGGAAATAATTCTCAGGTATATCACAAGATTCAAACATTTGCCTTAAAAGCTAACTATTCATTAGAGAACTAATCATAATACAAACGTAAAAAGTGTCACTCATTACAAGCTCAAATAACTATAAGAGCATACAGACCTTCAAATGATTTCTAGTTGGCATCATCAGTGAAAGTCAAATTGAGCTTGTCCAAAATGACCAAGTCCCAGATCAAGGTTCAAGGTGTCAGCCCTTAGAAAGGTGCTTTCCTTCATATGATGTCCATATACCACCAAAATATAAAACAATAAAATATGGTACATGGAAAGTTATGTGTTTCATATTGAAAAATAATCTGTTCATGAACAAACCTATGAGTACTCTATGGTTTATCCGGTTTGAAATTCGCCATCCATCTTTAACGCCCTTTTCAAAAATATTGTGACACCCATTCCTATCATACACTAAAAAAGGCATTTAGAAGGGCCTCTAGCAGAGACCTATAGTATTAAACATTTTAGAGTCCCTCCACTTATTCATTCTGGTGAATGAGACACACCCTCTCAAGATGGCTGTCAAAGATGAATGGTGAATACAAAATAAAACGGAATCAAAATTGGACACACTGTCTTATTCTCATACAATTCCCTTAGCATCCAAAGTATCTTAAGAAACATTGTATTCTGACCAGTTAAATGCGGTGATAAATATACACTTTTGTCTATGCTCAATTAGTTAGGATGAACTCTACATCAAAATGCCATTTTGGACATGAAGCATTTCATATTCTCGCACCACAATTCAACTATACACATGCCAGAAAACTTAATAGTAACTAGCAAGACAGCTACTTCCTATCAACCGAAGAAAAATGAGTTATCCATAACTCAACTATAGATATATTCCTTGGCAAGTCAGCATTAATGGGGCCCCATCCAAGATAAACTATGATTCATTCAAGAGTAAGAACTATATTATACCATGCACCATCGTTAAATTGGGTAAGATAACCCTAAATAGAATTTGGAACGTCGAATATTCTAAGATTTTCAGAAAAGGATACTATGAATAGGAATTTGAAAACTTTTATAGAAAGATTCTCAAAAAGCTTAGCAGACTTCATATATCAAATGTCACCTTGAAGTTACATGTTTATGAACGAACTACTTAGTAAAGTATTACTCATTACAAGCTTAACTACTAGTCATTAAAGAGAATAAAAAACTATGTGTTCTCTGTGTATCATTAGAAACTAGGTATGTGCTAGAAACAAAAAGCCTTAGGTAGTGTTTGGTAGACTGATTCAAGATTTTGAAAATCTTTGTATTAAATTTAGAAAATTTCTATACAAAGATTCCCACAAATCATGGAGTACCAAATGCTAGCATAAACTTACATGTCGAACCTCAAACTAATAAGAATACAAATGTGTAAGAGTTACTCCTTACAAGCTCAACCAGCTGTGAGAGTTTCAAGGCCTTCAGTTTTTTCTCATTTTCATGTATGTGAATCAAATTGGGCATCATAGTACAACAATATATTCCTAAATTTACCTGTCAAGCAATTGACTCTTCCGAAAACAAATCAACTAGAAACCACCATATCAACAAGATACCCAATTCTTGTGTGTGCTGATGAGCGCGGACACCATTCCAGCAGACGCTAGCAACAAAGGATCAGTCAAAACCCCTTTACTCTCCCTAACATCAGCGAACGCCATCAACCCGTCCGCCAAATCCTGCACCAACGACATTTTCTTCATCACCAACTTCCCCTTCAACTTGTCAAACTTCTCCTCCTGATCATTAACCTTCTCCATCTGCGCTCTAATCTCAGTGATCTCCTTTGTTTTAATAGCAACACTCCCAGCATACCCAATAAGCTCGGCCCACGCAGACATCTTCTGCAATTTCTTGGCATGTCGGGGTGCGATTAAACCAGATTTAGACAACCAAATTATTTGTTCAGTGAAGTAATAAATTCCTTCCCCGCCGTAAGCAAGAATTGTGAAGAAAAGGAGTAGATTGTTGTTCTTGTTGTTATTGGAAGAGAACCGGAGGGAATTGAGAGACTGAACGAACTTACCGAGACGGAAAGCTTTACGGCTAAGTCCAACACTGGACTCGAAGGATTTGAGACGGAGAGAGAGAGGGGGAGGGAGAGGAACGCGTGAAGAGAGAGCGATCTTCGCTGCGTAGCGTGAGATCTTGAGAAGCTTGTCGACGCCATCGCGCCGAGCAAGGTATGATTCTAGATGGAGAAGGAAGTCCCTGTCTTGTTTCTCCATTGATCACAACAGCGAAGAAGAAGAAAGAAAGAAAGAAACAGAGGAAGGAAAGAATCGTGTAATAGGTTGGTGTGGGAATGCGTGAGTTGAGAGATGGTGAGAATCAGTTGACTGGGATGGGAAGCTCTCAAAGCAAAGCAGACTCTGGTTTAACAAGTCCGGGACGTAACAAATTGACCGAGTGGGAGGAGGCGGGGAACTGCTCTAAAGAATTGGGCTTTTTTTGAAATGGGCTTTATCATTGGATCAAGCCCGAGAATGGATGTAGTGCATGGCTTCGTGCATTGGAAACAGAGATGGAGATGTTTAGTATGTGTTTATTTTGAAATAAATTTGAGTTTTAAAAACTGAATTTAAAAAATTAAATTAAAAATATTTAATAAAAAATAAAATTTTATATTAATTTTGTATTAATAGTAAGTTTAAAATTGAATTTGAAAATTTTGTTTCTTTGTATTCCTGAAATTACATGCCATAATTGTAATATAGGAGAATAATTTGAAAAATTGTTAGATAGTCACGAAGTGCATGCCCTCTGCTCTACAATCGTTAATTAATCACCCAACTAATTAGATTCGTAAAAAGAGGTTGATTTGATGGTTGCCATAACGACTGCCTAATAATTTTATGGGTAATTTTGAGTTGTTCATTCATTGGATCCATTTAATGTCGAAAGATCTTCACTTATAGTCTCTTGATATTTTTCAATTAAGAGTTTGAAAAGGAAACACAAATTAGCGTATAATAATATTTGAGAAGGAGATCGTAGGCTGTCAAAATAATTAAAAGTAAGTAAATAAAATTAAGTTAATCGCAATTCAATATGGTATAATGGCTGCCTAATATCTTAATATAGAGCTGTTTCTTGTAAGCACAATAAACTATTGAAATTTTTGTGATATATATATAACAATTGTGAAACAAACCACACACAAAAATTTATATGAAAAAACTTATATCAATTTGAGAGAAAAACATTTAAATGGTATAAAAAAAGTTCACTATTAATATTGAGCTATATTCTTCCATCATCTCAACAGAACAATCAATACTTCTTGCGAGAGAGCAACACCCTCAATTGCAATTAGTATAAAAAAAACTCAATGCACGTACAAATTATGCACGGGTATCTATAGTGTTACTACATATGCATTTTTCTTATCTTCCGCACTACAGCTACTGCTACACATTCCTCCCAAACGCAATCCAATATATTTTTTGATAATTGGCACTTGTGTGCACACCACCTGAGAGAACTCTTTCAACTGATTGCAGCATTACAAATTCTAATTGAGATCCTACATGCAGACGTCTTTTGTTTACTTTATAAGTTTTGAAACAACTAATGAGTACCATCACTAGCATCCACAAATGAATAAGCTGCATTCAAAAGAAAATCCAACCTCTTCGAAATTGATTTTGTTTGATGATTTGATTTTGCTTTTGTATTTGGAGCTACGTCTCCTTCAAAGCTATATAGATGAGATCAATTAGTGGAAGGAGGAGCAGAAAAAAAGTGAGATCTGTCTCTTCTTTTACATTATGTTTTTAGTTAATTTTATCTTATCTTTGCTGAGCATAATATTGCAACACTGTTGTTGCACACTCTAAGCTGCACTATATTACTTGTCTACTGCTCTCTATGCGGCTGGTCGTTGGAATCAGTCACCACATCTCTATAAATCATGATTGCAATATCTATACGGCAGTTGCGCTCTCACTTGGCTGGTTCTGTTCGAGTGGGATTTTTAGAAGTGCTTATTAAAAAAACAAATTTTTTCAAAATATTTTAAAATTTTTTTTAAATGGGTTATTTTTTTATTTTAAAAAAATATAAAAATAATTAATTAAAAAATTTTATGATGTAGAATTTTTTGTACTATTAAATTTTTTTTTTAATTCTATAAAATATTTTTAAAATTTTATTAAAAATTGTGAGAAAAAAGCTCTCCAAATATTGCCACCACTTCTTCCACACCCATACATAATTAGCTCTAATTAGCTCATTTAAATAGAATTAAATCTTAAGCTAGACCAGCTACATCGAAACGCCGCATATTGTATACAAAATATCTTTGCCTCGACAAACTTTTGCTATAAAACTTTATAGCATTTTTCTTCTTCTTCGTTTAACCACCAGCAATGTGATACATTCTACTAGCCATAATTAAGAACCAATATTCGCTTCAATTGCTCTACAACTTCTACCGCTCTTCAATTTCGGACATGGTTTTCATTATCAGTGAAACCACGAACTGTTGATACACCCACTCAAAAACATAATCATCCTTCATGCATCATTGGACAGAAAATTGGAAAATAAACTGATAGAAAAATTGGTTAAAATTAACTTATACTTCTCTATGAAACTGTATACAATTCTTTATCGATTTTTTTTATTCTGTCTCGATCATTGTTTATAAGAACTTTGGTCTCAGGTATCGCTATCTTATCTTAATTTTATCAAAATTTGAGATAAATAATGAATTCTCGACAACATCAGCTCCCTAAAGACTTTCCCAAAATTTGTCTTTTTAAATTCTTTCTTATTTGCCTCATTACGTTAATTTGTAAATTTTGTACCTTATCTAAAAATTCATAACCTATAAAACTTAGCGATCACCACTGCTAACAACTACCTTCCAAGACATTGGACAAGTTAGTACCACTCTAATTGGCAATAGCACTTACTTCAATGATCCAATACTAATACACGATGACTAACGTCGACAGCTTACATCCTTCTGAAATACATATACTATTCTCGATGTCTACATCTTGTTGGAACACATTTATTATCTCCGACACCTATAGCTTATAGAAATATAGCTACTGTCTTCTACGCTTATAGCCTGATGAGACACAACCGCTATCGTCGACCCCTATATCTTACTAACACATAAGCGGTTGTCACCTAGCTGCCCAGTTCATCCATGTACTCACCTCTTACCTTCATTTGGCTGACTTCATTTCTGATTCATTCTGAAAAATCACCACTATTATTAACAAACTAAGCTGCTTCACCAAACTGAATTGAACAACTACTGCTTCGAACTCCAACACTAGGCTACAATATTTTTAATATCATATTTCATCAATATTTAAAATCTTAATTCTTTTATCACTTGTTATAAATATGATAACTTAGAAAGATTTTCTACATAGAGTTACTCCTAATAAGTGAAGCGAAAATATCGAAAATCTTGTAACAAATATATAACAATTGAGAAACAAATAGAAACAATAATTTATGTGAAATTTTTTACAAATTCGATAGAAAAATTCACAGCGATATAAATAAAGAATTTATAACTATATCTAGTTAGACCTTTCACTCTCTTCAAAAGAACAAACAATTCTCTTTTGATTGGAAAGAAACAAACTCAATTATGATACAAGAAATTTTCATAAATACACACATCACACACGACTACCTAAAATGCTAATGCTATACACACGTCGTTCTTTGCCTTTTGCCATACAACTGCTATATCACAGCCCACCACTCCGTCACACCTTGCTGCCATGTTGTTGTTACAAAACTACAATTGCATTCTCAGAAAGCGTTTGAAAATACTTATGAAATAAAATTTTTTTAGAATAAAAAATATTTTTATTTTTTTTGAAAAATGAGTTCTATTTTTTTTAAAAAATAATAAAAATATACAATAAAAAAATTTCACTACGTAAAATTTTTCTACATTTTATAAATTTTTAAATAAATTTTTTAAATATTTATAAAATATATATTAAAAATATAAATTATAAATTTAAAAAAAACTGCTGCTGGAATCAATCGTCGTAGCTTTGTGAATCACGGCAGCAGTTGCTATACGGCTGCCTCGCTCCCGCACGACTGCTACCTCTTCACCATTTCTTTCTCACACACTTAATTAACCTTAGCTAGCTCACTTAAAATTGATTTAATGTGTGAGTTAATCTAATTGGGCCATGTGCATCTGCGCGGTCCATGTTATATGCAAAGTGGTTTTACTAAACATGATAAGCCCGACATATATAACTTGCTCTGCATGTTTAATTGTAGACAAGACGCACAAGTGTTGTCAGCCTGAAAATAAGGTAGGATTAAGGCAACCCGCAAAGCTTAGCCCAGAGACGAGGAATATTGGGATAAGTACAGGACAGATTTATTATATATACTAAACATGCTTTATTGTCTCTCTCTTAAAAAATATTTATTTAGTATACTCTATTCGAAATATATATATATATATATATATGAATGAGATAAAAAAGAATTTACATTAATGTATGAACTGTCACACTGTTAAGTTGTGCAGCATGACTGCATTCTCTACTCCCAACTGTGTTCAAGAGTACGTTATTAGTTTTTCTGAAACTCTCTGTAGGTACCTTTCTTAATTTGTTGAAGCTATAGGTACTTAAACTTGTTAAATAGATTCTTGTTGCTATGTACTGGATTAAGATCTTTCTAGGAAAAAGGCAAACCCAGTAAAGAACAACTTGGTTGTTGCTCGTAATACTAAGAAAAATTGTTGTGCTCTTAACATTAACTGCATATTTCTGTTTTACAAAGCAAGGAAAATCCAAAACGGAAGAAACTTGTAACGCTCTAGTCTGTGACGCTTTTATTGCTTTTGCTTTTGTTTCCTGGACCGTAGCAGAGAGACCTGTACCTAACCACCAACTCCAGTCAATTCATTCCGCTTGTCACGGCAGCGGAAGAGGAGAACAAAAAAGAAACTGCAGAGACTCAATGTTTACATGCATCTGTTCGTTCTTTTGGACGCAGACACTATTATTGCGAAAGGTGAACCTTATTTTCATGTTTGTACTGGCAAGTTATTATATTAGAGGGACTTATTTGACAATAACAATAATGAAACAATGTTTTGCTTCTTCTTCTCCGTGTCCGCGTTGTTTGTTTGCGGAATTCAAGAGAATAGCTACTGCGCATAAAGTGGGACTTGAAGATTTATGCGGGTCCCACAACTGCACATGGCCACGTCAATGCTCGTTTTTTTCCGGCTGGTTCTGCTAGAACGGTTACAGACCGGCTCCAGTTTGGCAACACCTTCGGAAAAAAACAAATATTATCAAGTTTTTAATAATTTTATTAAAATTTTTTTAAAATATAAAAAGTTTTATATAATAAAATTTTATTATTATTATTTTAATAAAAAATAAAATTTATTTTAAATAAAATTATTTTAAATAAATAAAATAATAATTAAAAAAATAATTCGTACCCAACTCTTTCAAGTTTCCGCAAACAACCGCACGGTGCGAGCGCCTAGGTATCTCCTCGTGATCAACGGTTGCTCTATTAGTCACAGCGTGCGAACGTCTGGCGGCTGTTCTCACGACTGTATTAACAGTAACCGTCACCATTAACCGCATCCTTCGGGCTAGGAGTTACCGTTCCAATGCAGCAATAAGAGAAGACAGTGGAGTCAGTGACTTAACAAATGACCGTTATGCCCTCCTAAAATTGTTTAAGTGAGACTTCTAAGAAAAGTTCGAAAATGCTCCAAATAAAAACCTTTTAAAAAAATTCTATTGAATTATTTTATATTTAAAAAAATAAATATATTATAATATATAATTTGTTTATATTTTTTAAATTTTTAACTAAAATATTATTAAAAAATAAATAAATATTCGTAATAAGCACCGCAATATTATTTTAGTGAAAATCTCCGAGAATGTTCTGAAGAAGAGTAAAAGCAAGTTATAACTTTTGTAAATGCACTGCTTAGAAAGTCAAGAAGGAATTAATTAAAATGTGTGATTAGCTTTTCTTCTATTTGATTTGGTGAAAAAACTCTGCAAGCAAGAAGTTATGGCATAGATTTATAACGAGTAAATTCTGTTGCTAAAGTCGTCGGTGATTGTAGCATTAAACTTGGCCTCTTTAGTGAGCTCTGCAAATTAGAAACTGATAGTGCTTATAATAATATTTTTTACTATAAAAAATTTTATATATTTTATATAAATATTTTTATACTATGTTAAAACTTTTCTTAAAAAATTTAAAAATATTTGTTTATATTCTACTATATGTTTATATATACAAGAAAAAAAATTTATAATTGATTTTATTTTAAAAATTATGTATTTTAACTAGTCTCAAATGATTTGAAGAGTTATTAAATTGTGTTATCACAATTCTTTGACTATCTATCTTCTATTATTTCTCTCAAATTATTTAGACTTATTTTAAATACACATAATTGAATTTTATAAAATTAAATTTTATATAAGTGAAATTTGGTAAAAGTACAGTTCAGAATTATATTTGATAAAAATAAAATTTAGTGTAAAAATAAATGTAAATTTTAAAGTGACAATTAAAATATGTAAAGTAATCGACTCAAAATTTTAAAAAAAATAGTATTCGACGTATTTGAAATAAGCCGTTAACCAAAACTTGCTAGGCCAGGAAATAAAATATGTTGTTCAATACTTTGCAAATTCAGGATTAATCTACTAATATATTAGCTCTATAGAAGTAATAATCACGTCGCGACAATTTAACGAAGTTAGAAAGCAAGTCTGTAGAAGCATACTTTCGACTACTTTGTGCTAATAAAAAGATAACATCGACTTTTGTATCGCACATCTTTGTGCATTCTTATTAGGAAACTTAGCATAATAAAACTAATTAGCCGTTAAAAAATACCCATGATCTTATTTAGTAATATAAAATACATTAATTATTATTCACTAAAAGATTTAGTAACATAAAACTTAAGAAGACGTCTGGCATTCTATTTTAGAAAAATATTTTTTTAATTTTTTAGTTTATATTTTTTAATAAATCTCTTACAAATCTAAAATATTTATTTAATAATTTAAAAATATAAAAATATTATACATAGTAAAAACTTTTTTAAAAAAATATTTTCTATTTTAAAAAATTTTATTTTAAAACTACTCTCAAACTTTCTCTTAGAATGAAAATTTTAGTTTATTATCAAGTAAACCAAAAATGTTGAACTAAGTAGTTTGCAAAACAAATACCAACCTATGCGGCATAAGAAAACTTAATAATAAACTATTTGACTTTGTTTATTTGATAATAAACCAGAAAGTAGCTCTATATTATATAGGGGCGTTTGGAAATTATTTAAAATAGAATTTTTTAAAATAAAAATTATTTTTTATTTTTTCTGAAAAATAAGTTTTATTTTTTTATTTTTAAAAAATTAATAAAAATATATAATAAAAAATTTTCACTATATAAATTATTCTTCACTTTCTAAATTTTTAAATAAATTTTTTATATATTTATAAAATATATAGTAAAAAATTAAAAATTAAAAATTAAAAAAAAATTTAATAAGCAATGTCAAACGGTGTAAACCTGTGCTCTTTACCGGCCTGGACTTTCAGACTCCAGTAGTTATTACATTTTCCTCCGATTTTCCATGCAAAGGGTACTTCAGTCATTTTTTTCCCTCCTAAAACACTTTCCTTGTCCACTCTTCAGTCAAGCAATCTCGCCTTGCAGTATACACGCACGCTGGCAGAGAGAGTGAAAAACTAGACAAACAACAGATCGAAGCTCCCTGCATCATTTTTTCTTCCCATCGCAATGTCGCTGCCGTCTCCAACTCTCCCCCCCGCCCAAATCAACCTTTCATTCTCCAGTTAGCGGCTTAAGACAGAACGCGTGAGAAAAAAACAAGACGATGAACGAGTCTCGAGATCCAGTAGAGGGGTCCACGCCGCCGGTACCTTTAGCGACGCTGATCTTTCGCGAGATACGCGCCAGAGAACGTTCAGAGGTCCCTCTTGTTAAGTACGGCCACTCAGGTTTCGCTAAGCGCGGGGAAGACCTTGTTCTCGCTTTGCCCCATTGCAGTATACCTTCTTCTCCTTCCTTTTCAGTCTTCGGCGTAAGTAATCGAACTCCATTTCTCTTATGATTTCAATCTGTTTTTTGTTTTCCTCGGTGGATTTACGCATGTTTTTTATTGATTGACTGATTCATTTTGGGGAGTGCATGTTGATTAATTGATTGGGTTCTGCTGCAGATATTCGACGGACACAACGGTGTATCGGCAGCGACATTTGCGAAGGAGCATTTGCTTGAGCACGTTCTCCATGCTGTCCCGCAAGGACTTAGTAGGGATGAGTGGCTCCAAACTCTCCCCCGTGCTCTCGTCGCTGGATTCGTCAAGACTGATATTGATTTCCAGCACCGAGGTATGTCTTTCTATTGAAGGATTAAATTCAGATTCAGTGAAGTTTTTTGGCTAATTAAGGATCCTGACATTACATTGTTGGTTTTAAATTTTGGTGGCAGGGGAGACATCAGGAACAACAGCTACTCTAGTTGTGGTTGATGGGTGGACAGTTACTGCAGCATCTGTTGGGGATTCACGCTGCATTCTTGAAGTGCAAGGTGGTGGTTTGTCCCTAATGACTGTGGATCATCGTCTTGAGGAGAATGTGGAAGAGAGGGAGCGGGTCACCGCATGCGGTGGGGAAGTTGGACGTCTCAATCTATATGGGGGGCAAGAGGTAAAATTTTGTAGTGCAGACAACTTACTAACTAGCAAGAAGATTATTTGCACGTTTCCAGTAGAGTAATTATAGTTATTCTTTCATTGATTCTGATGGTTCAGATTGGTCCATTGCGGTGCTGGCCTGGTGGGCTTTGCCTCTCAAGGTCGATCGGAGACACTGATGTTGGGGAGTTCATCGTCCCTATACCTCATGTTAAGCAAGTAAAGGTGAGGGCAGTAACTCTATGTTGTCAGCAGCATAGACTGTGGAAATTTGTAAGCTGTTTATATGTTTATTTGTCGTTTGATGTAATTAGCTCCCAAGTACTGGTGGCCGGCTTATAATTGCATCTGATGGAATATGGGATGCTTTATCAAATGAAATGGCAGCAAAATGCTGCAGGGGCTTGCCACCTGATCTTGCTGCAAAGATGGTTGTGAAGGTTGACATTAATTGCTCTATGTTCTATCACAGCTTCTCCCGTATTATGTCACTTATCCTGAATCTTGTGTAATTACCCAGGAAGCTTTGCGGACAAGTGGGTTGAAGGATGACACCACTTGTCTGGTTGTAGACATTGTTCCTTCTGATCATTTATTTCACAGTGTTCCGCCACCAGTACCCCCAAAAAAGCTCAAGAATAGGTGGAGGTGCCTCATATTTGGTAGAAAGTCCCACAATTCTGCTAATAAATTCGGGAGCAAGTCATCGTCAGTTGGGTCTGTGGAAGAACTTTTTGAAGAAGGATCTGCAATGCTAGAGGAGAGGTAGATCTACTTTGATTATTTGTTTCCTTTTAAATAATTTTCCCTTTTTACTTTGTCTATTTTGTGAACTTCTATGCTTATAGTTGTCGCTGTTTATGCAAATCTGTGCCTCTTTTGATTGGGTTCTTGAGAATTGCTTACCCTGCCTACTTTAGAACTTGTTCGTACTGTATTGTGTGGCCTTTTGTTTCTCTATATGTTAGTTTTGTCTTACTAGATTAATCCAAATGTATCTTGGATTATGGATATGACAAGTGAAGTATGCTCCAACCACTTACTTCTTTTGAATGAGTATCACCATTTTCTATAGCCCAATAAACCCACTTGACTTCTTTCTCTTGCTTCATTCTACTTAATCAAAAAGGTGAATCACAAAAGGCCAAGCCACAAGACGGAGAAAAAAACAAAGTCATGAGAATGTTGGGTTCTTTATAATCAGTGATGCGACTAATCATTTTGATTACTCTGGAAGTCTTTGATTTATGGGCTGCCTACACCAAAATTTACAGTCATGAACTACTGCCAAGTAGGATTTGTGTGAAACAAAAGCTTGGACTATATAAGAATGCCTACCAATTCCTTGAAAATGTGGTACTAGGTAAGAATAAGCTTTTGCTTTGGTAGTACAAATTCCAAATTCGAACGATTTGTCAAAGTACATTATATTGGCTGTCATTCTATTTCCAAAGCCACTTGCATGTTTATCACAGGTTTTCAAATATAACAATCTCTTGAAAGAAGTAGGTCCTGAAGTAGCTGTTTAATCAATATGGTGAAATCGTTAGAAAATTTAACTCTTAAATGCTTATATCTTCTTTGGTAAGTCATTGATTGGAAACTGAATAGAAGTGTATCTCTTAATGGCTTTGGATTTATGATGTTTATGTAAATGCAGGCTTTATCAATGCAGTACCAAAGTCACTGGCCTTTGAATAGCATGCTGTATGTCTTTTGCTTTGTTTTAGACCAACCATTTTGTAAGCCCAGTTCCTGTTGGGCGGATCTACATACAAACTGGTCAGCAATGTATACATACCTTAGTTGGTATAAGATAAACCCTTTAAAATATTGTATTTGACCGCCATGCACTAGAACATTTTGCCGTCTAAACAACTGTTCTTTGTGTTCTTCCTATATATTTACTGAAAACGTTTGCAAACATTTGAAATTTATCTCTTCATTTTTATGTACTTACTATATAAGATCTACATGTCGAGGACAACTCACAACTGCTTCAGTATCTAGAAAACAAAGTCATAATTTGCTATCAAATTCGATTATTTAGATAATTTAGAACCAAATTCTATTCAAAGCCCTTCAAAGTAGGAAACTTTTGGTGGTCTTTCTTTGAGATAGAGTGGAATAGTGAGATAAAGAAGAGTAACTAAAGCACGTATCCTCGTCGGAGAAATTATTTTCTTTGGAATAGTTATTTTCCAAAGAAACGGAGGGTAAGGATAAAAATTTGAGGATTGATATTAATTTTATTTTGGAATGTTAAACAATAAGGATAAGTTGAAAAAAAAAAGTATTTGAATAGGACTTGTTCCAATCACCTCTATCCTTGATACTAATTTCGCCAAAAACTTGGAGTAAATTCTAGCGTTAGCTTTTGAAATAAATGCAATCATCACAAAAGATGGAAGTTACTTTGTTACCGTTATACTCATTGCTGTTCCAATAAGCTTATCCCTCGATTCTTAACGAATAAGAGGGATAATAAGGAATAAAAGTAAAACAGGATAACATGAGCTATCCCCATTTTGGAAGGATTTTATAACATTTAAAATTTCATATTGGTGTAATTTCTTTTTGGTTAAAAGTTGAACTATCACAGAACACGAAAATAATAGAAGACGTGATTTATTTGAAGTCTTTTGTATAAAAAGAAATAGAGCTTAAGCCTAAAAACATGGATTTTATTTGGCATTTGGGCATAGATGGGGACAGATTGGATATCTGAATCTCTATCCAAACTGGATTCTTATGGCTCGTGTACCCAAAAAAATCAGATTGGGGTCATTTTTAGTTATGGTTCGGGTATTGGGGAACTCATATATAATTTATATTTATAAATATACAGTTACTTTCATGCTTATTTTCTATTAGTTAGGATGTCAGATTAGCTTGCAGAAGTTATGTGTTCAACTCTTCACCTGGCTGTTTTAGTTTTCTTATCTCAACAAATTTCTTTTCCAAATTTCTTGGGCTTTTTAGTTGGCTTGTTAATCAGAGCCCTGAACACTAAATTTGGGTCAGTCTTAGGTAGTGCTGAGACAGATATATGTATTTACGGTTGCTTGAAACTTTGTTAAAGTTAGTAAATTAAGTTCGGTTGGGTGCATGATTCTTTTGCTTCCCTATTTGAGTATCCTTAGAGACGATCTCACCTAGTTGGGTAAAACTTTGTTGTATGTTGTCGCTAGTAATTGCACTCAGGGCCGGAGGCTGGATCCTACATAGGGTGGTTAGAAATATTGTTGCGGCTTTACTTACTGGTCTACTAGTAGTCATTTAAGCAGATACAAATATTGGGAAAAGTTTAAAGATAATGGTTCCTTGTAAGTAAGACTTGATTTTCAAAAATTTTCTAATAGAATGTTAAGACTTATTTGACATATATCATTAATGGTATCTTAATTTTAATAAGATTGACATCCATGTAATTAAGAATTAGAGGTAAAAATATTTATTAGAATATGGAAATAAAACCATAAAGGACTCTTTTAAGAAATCTAAAAGCCTTTTATACGTTCCAGAAAACTCAACCTTTACATACAAACAATATGGGCTCGTGTATATAGGCCTTGTAAGAGTTCTTATATTGGGAAGTCTGGAAAGAAAAAATGGATCAGAAAGTGCCAAAACATTTATATGGAGAGAGAAAGACTTTATTCAGATTTCCCTTGTCCTGCTTTAGTTATTTGAAACTCGAATTGGGATGGGAATTTGTAGAAGTATTAGCAATGAGATGTTATAGTCTCACTAGGAGTGATTGCATGTTCTGTTTATTTAGAATTATGCTTCTTTTAAAGCTTTGATGACATTATTTAGTTTGGATCTCTTAGAAGAACATGATCTGTTTGGTTTTTTCATGGATTCTTATGTTTAAGTTTGGGAACCTTGAGAACCTTTTAGGATATCTATAAGATTTAATTGAAATAAGCATGTTTGAAAATTGTGTGAGATTGTTAAAATTTCGTGTAAATTGAATTCTTAAGAAAACAATATATGGGATTAAATTGCTTAAAATTTTTAATGAGTGAGATGCATATAAGCCCTTTTCTATCAAGAATTGGTGGAGTTGAAAAGGAAAGACAGGACATATGTTGAAGAGCATATGAACAGACAAGCCTGGTATAGAGTTATTAGGAGATTTAGTTTAGAATAACAATGCATCTGATGAACTCATGAATTTTGGAATCAATATATGTTTAGTAACTTAGATCTTTACATGTAATAATGTACAGTCTAATGGTTAGAAACGTAAAGTTATTAGCGAAGTTTGTGCGAGACCAGGGTTCAAATCTTCCTATGACCACATGTTGCATTTTTTCCTTAACTTGTTACTAATTCAACTAGTCTTAGTTAAAAAGGAATTAAACTATAAACTGGAACGGTGGAGGATAACCTTAGAATCTAAGGGTTTTAAATTAAGTAGAACTAAAACAGAATACATGCATTGTTATTTTAGTAAACACAAGCATGATGATAATATGTCGTTACCATAGAAGATTCCCTTTAAGGCTAAAAGGTCGATTTTATAGAATAGTTATTCAGCATGTAATGCTATACGGTAATGAGTGCTATACTATTAGTGGTCAACATATTTATAAGATAAATATAGCAGAAATGATGATGTTAAAATAGATGGGTGGTATATTAGAATGGACAAAATACGAAATGAGAATATACGCCAACAAGCAGTCGTCGTGCCTGTCGAGGACAAATTAAAGGAATGTAGGTTTAGATAGTTTGGACATGTCTTGTGCAGACCTATAAAATGCTGCATTGCATATGTGATTCCTTTTGAACACTTTAGAAAGAAAAAAAGGTAAACCAAAATTAACTTGTCCTGGAATTGTGGCGAAGAATTTAAAGAAATTGGACATGTCACTAGATCTGATTTATATTCGAATGGAATGAAGAAAACGGATTCATATAATCGATCCCATGCAAGTGGAATAAAGGCTTAGTTTGTTGTTGTGTTGTTTACTAGTGTTAGATGT
The DNA here is from genome assembly GCA_019914995.1 of Acanthochlamys bracteata. Taxonomy (NCBI): domain Eukaryota; kingdom Viridiplantae; phylum Streptophyta; class Magnoliopsida; order Pandanales; family Velloziaceae; genus Acanthochlamys; species Acanthochlamys bracteata. The sequence goes on from CM034133.1 coordinate 4,763,555, forward strand.
AGAAATTTCTAAATTTAACATGCCCCTAAGACAGAAGTTGGTTCTAGAATGTTGCGGCTAAAAGCTGAAGTTATTTTTCAAAACATAATGAATTTGGTGTTGTCTGCATCATTTAACTGTGGCTTTGGTCTTACTTATCTAGAAATATTAATTGTTCAATTAAGGATGCTCATATAAATTGAGTCGGCTTTACAGCTGTTATTTACTCTTAATGCTTGCAGATTCACTCAAACTAGGATGGAGTGAAGCATTTTGATTGCAAAGATGTGACTCTAGGAATATTGTATATTTATGCATTTCTGGATTATCACATCTAAAACTGTTTCTGCATTTATATTACACTTACTGATTATGGAAATTATTTTTCAGTCAACCTTGTCAGCTTGTCAAATGTGACTCTGGCCTGTGTACTTCAAATGCAAGTTATTCTCTATTAACGACATAGGGTTGATTGACTTTTTTAGACATGGAAAGATTTATGAACAATTACGTTTAACTATATTTGAGGCTTTGTCAATTCTAGTTTTTATTTGTTTTAAGTCTGTAGGAAGAGCTGAATACTTTGACTTGCTATTCTCGTTATTATTTTTTTTTGCTTCAAAGTTTTGACAGAGGCTTTTGATCAGATTGGGCAATAGTTTTGCGACAAATACAAACGAAGGGCCTATTCGGTGTGCTATATGTCAAATAGATGATGTCTCAAATGAAGATCCCTCCATTACCTTAAGTCAGTCGAACATCTCGCCCGCACTCAAACCTTTCGAAGGTCCTCGTCTTTGCACTGTTTGCCGAAGAAAGAAGGAAGCAATGGAAGGAAAAAGACCTAGCAACCCAATGGTGATGTCTAGGTGATAATCACTGTCATGCTCTATAGAAAAGCAACTTCCCCATGACAAGATGCAACCCATGTATAAGGACAGAGGTGAATAAGTGTTTTTTTTTTTTCACTTTTACTAGGTTGTCTATCCAATTGTTTGGTAAACCTGATCTTATCCCTCCTTCAAATTGCGATAGTTCAACTACTAACAAGCTGGAAGGTTTGCGGCAAAGACTCGTTTGACAAAAGCTTACTGTCACCAGTATTTTCTTTTTCTTCATTGTGAGGGGGGAATATAAAACTCATTGTATAGAGTTCTGAAAGTTGTGTAAATGAAACCGTTAGCAATTGTTTGGAAAATCTATATATGCAGTTGATTAGAAATTCTATTTTGCATTACACAGATGTTGAGGTTTTATCCTGAGGCAAGCTTTGTTTTGTTTCTTGGCTCTGAGCTCCAATGCGTCCCTGTGGAGCAGTAGGAGCAATATTATCTCGATGTGGTGGATGGAAAGTAGCAGTAGGTCCTCCATAATGCTGGTTCTGTAGTCTTTGGGCTCGCAAAGCAGTTAGACAAAGCCCCATACCCAGGAAGACTGTTAACAAGGTGAAGATGCCAACTGCGGCGAAGACTCCTGGTTCAGTAACATCTTCGTTGAGCCCAGTTTTTAAGATGACCTGATTCAGTACCGATTCCAACAAGAAGAATCGTCTCTGCAATGGTGAAAAAGATCCTGTCAGAACGAAAGCATGCCACATTTATTAGCTGATTTACTCTTTAGATGAATGACCTGGGTTTTGTCTTATTTTTTCTCTTTGATGAGCGAAACTGGAAATTATACTACAAGTTTGCTGAGCTAGGGTTGTGAACTACCATGTAGTGATAAATAAGCAGCAAACCTGCCGCAAGAGATGCTGAGGATAATGGTCGGTGTTCTGTAGGGACTGTCCAAGTTACCAGAGCAGAACTGGGGCTACTAGTGACAGCGTGCAGCAAATATGCGTGCTGGGCAAACATTGCCATAGCTAGCAAAAAGAATGCTGCAATTATGAATGACAGCGGAGTTCTTCCACAGCCACTGTACGTGCACGGGTAGGAAACACCGTCGCTCTTGCTACTCCGCACCAACAATACTACCTGAATAAAGAAATGTAATATAGTTAGCAAAGTCAGTTTACTAGGTTGGATTGCGCATAACTGTCGAACTCTGAGCTTAACTATGTTTTAATGTAAGCAGTAATGTTACCTCAGACCTAGAGGCCTCAGCAGCAAAGGCATAAGACAAAGCTGGCAAGGCAGCGGATAACAGACAGCACCATGAGAAAGACACCCAATTTCCTATTGATATCAGTCCATCTGCTCAACAGTCTTCGAATGAGCAAGCTCATTGTGTGTGATAGCCATGGTGAACAAAGCTGCACTGCACTTTGTTTCTACTACTTTACGAGTTATCATACATATAAACGTTTAAGCTGGAAAATCTTCTTCATATAAAGATTCGCTACAACAAGGTACGAATTCATTTCAAATGGCATTGCTTGTGGCTGTTAGTAGTAGCAATTCTGCTGTCTTTGCTAAATGCTTTTCATTTTGTTTTCATTGTTTGCTTAATGTTTGACACATCTGAATGCTTGAGAGAGTTCAACTGAGGCCTACATAAAGACAGTATAAACCTTTTTCTGATTGTCAATTTAATCCTTGCCACTTTTTTGGTTATGCAATCGAGTTTTCTTTAAGCTTACCATACAAAAGGGGAATAACAGATCATAAAGATTGAGTACCCAAGAAGAGTGCATGGTAATGGAAAGAAAAAGTTGAAGACATCTCATCAGTAAAGCCTAATGGAAGAGAATAGATGCCCAGCAAGAAAAGCACCTATCTCATGTGACATCAAAAGTTTATGTTATGAACAACTAAGATAAAGTAAAATTTCTCAAACCTTTTTATGAATGCAGTGTAAGAAAAACAAATAAACTAATAACAGTTTACAAACTTTTCAACTAATTTCTCCTACGCATAATATCAGGAATCAGGATACTCAGGGATCAAACAAGTGCCTATAAATTAAATGAAAAAAAATATAAGGATCTCACTTACAGACAACTAAAGCGTACGCTTGGGGCAGAAAGAAATTCTTTACAATTCCAGATTGTTCTCACTAGGATAACTCGCATGCAACTGATACAAACTAAACTTTACATTAACCTTCTCTAATCTTGATTAATTTACAAGATTATACAAGATGGTCAACTACCAACTGAAGCTGCAATTGTTGTCTCAGGCATCACCACTCTCCCTCCCAAAGATTGGGGTAAAAGTCTGAGGCAAGCGACTGACAAGTTGCATCCATATCTGGAATCCTTTGCTCATGCACCCGCTTTAAAATTAGCATCCACTTAAAAGCTGCGATAAGCTTTACCCAGTTGCTAGAAGAAACCTGAGAACAACTACTCTGAAGGACGTGGTGTGTGACTGTTGTTTCACAGCTTGAGAACTGATTCATACCTGATAAAATCGGATTAGAGGTTATCGCATTTAGGCCTGTATTATATGCTATCATCTGCTGAGCAGGTATTGTCGCTGATCTTGTGTAGACAGCATTGCAAATATCAACTTGAACATTGCCCAAGGGATCAAGATAATCTTTAATGCCATAGCTGTTGGTTCTGATAGGAGCATGCTGTTGATCCTGGTGAAAATCCTCTATACTACCAATCTCATTCTGAAAAGATATTTGCCTTGAAATTTCTCCCATTTGATGGCAAAAACCAAGTTGAGTAACTGATTCATCTTCATATACAAAGAGAAAGAACTTTTAACTGTCATGATTCGAAAAATTGAAGTCATGATTCGAAATATTGAAGGAACAAGATGGAAGTCACCATCAAGATAAGCAAAAGCTTTATACCTGAATGACTGGAGATAATGTTTGGTAACTGTGAGTATAACAACTTTGGCGCTGGACTAGGAGCAACAGATCTTGAAGGAAGAGGCCTAGGGATTATACTATGTGCCGGTCCATCAATTCAACTATCTCTTTATGGTTTAAGTAAGCTTCTTGTTTCATTTTCTCAATCACATTCTGCAGTGAAAATTTAATGTGGTCAGGCCTACGAAAGCAAATTAGGAATGATGTTAAGCTCAATACTGTATCAAACACTTCTCTCACCAAGTATCACATATTTGCTAAAGGAAAGAAACAGGCACATCCTCTCACAAGATATTCATATCTGCTATGCAATTACTAACCATATACAAGTCCTAGTGCATAAGACTCTAGGAGCAAACTGTTATATAGTGCCAAATAGAGGAAAAAAGAAAGCACTGACCACACAAGGTCGAAATGTACATACCTTATCATATTGAATTAGTCCTCCAAAAGGATGATAGATATCATTAAATTTTGCACCTACAAGCCGAAATATAGAATCAAACAATAGCACATGTTCCTGTGCTATGTGATAAGCATAGCACTTTTCACCTATTGGGCACTCTTTAGCATGCTCAACAATTGCTTCCCAATTCTTGTTTGAAATAGTGCCAAGCAACTGCAAGCATATAAGTAAATATGATTAAAATCTGTCTGCATACAAACTGTATTAAGAAAGAATATTAAACACAACTGATTTTTTACATTACGCAGCTTTGCTTGATTCATAACATAAGCTCTCAAGAAGTCGCGCACAGTTCTAACACCGCCCTGCATGAGCCTACTGTGGAAAGGGCCATCCCTTCCAATCTTTTCCAGACGCCATACTTCATCGTCCAATTCAGGTGGGTGCTTCTTCTTATTCACTAACAAGATAAGTGTTTTGTCATTAATATAGTTAAGTCCTTAAACGAACATCAGTTGAGCTTACAGTACTTATTTAGATAAGCAAGAAGCTATCAGTGCTATTTTGGACTCATAGATATATCAAGGAAAGAGAAGACAGTTATAGAGTATAAAGCTAATATGTCCTCAGGACCAGAGGAGAAGATAACTACGAGCAGTTAAGTGATTTCACATAGGTACAGATCTGCTAGGTGCTTATATATGCAATACTCAAATCACTCGTTGATTACACATTTTGTCTTTAAAAAGAAGGTACGAGGAGGACTTACATTCACCTCGGTGATCCTTCACCATAAATGGCTCGCTTCTTGCTTCTTGAATCCTTACTTCAAAGTTGCATCTCTGACAAACTTTGGCAGCCAACCTGAACTTTCGGCTTCTTATCCAGCTTGAATTATCTGTAAAAGCAACATCAGTGAGATTGCCAATGCCACTATTCAACGTGATGAGAAGTTTTCCTGCCAACAATGGCTTTTTTCCATCTCTTTCGCGCACAAGGTTCTGATAAAAGTCAGCCTCTGTCCATTCTTCTTGCCCATCAGAACCAAAATCACCGTCAAGGACTAAAATCTCTAATTTGAGTGAAGATAAAAGGCCAACTCTTATAGTTTCTTTCGACGTAGTTTCAACAATAACAATTTCGAGAGGTTTCCCTTCCTCTGTTGCTACTTTACTTCCTGTGTAAAGTGTATCAGGTAACTTTCCCCTGAAATGTAGCTGAAATCGACTTGTTGAATTCTCCTGGTTCATGTGCAGTCTACAGAATTCGCAGAATAATGTCATACGTTAGAACTAAAAATGCATAGCAACACCTTCACCACATTTAAGGAGTTGAAAAAAATTAACAGGGTTGAATAAGAATTTGCAGGGGGTTTACCTAGGTCCTCTCTGTGGATTACAACTGTCTGCTTTCAGGATTGCATCTTCAACCTGTTCATGACAATTATTGTGATTTGTTAGAAATGTTACCGATGTTTATATCCCAAAAATACATTATCATAGATAAGATTCCTTAGTTAGGAATGTGAATTATGATCTGATTGGAATATTCAAGCCCAATGAGTTCTGTTTAGAATATTCCGCTAAACAACTAGACTTCAGAAATGATTTTCCTTCACTGTAATAGTAGTACTCAAACAACAAAACTGACTTGCCAAAACCGAAATCAAACTTGAAATGACTTACCCCTCCCCTAACCACTTCCCGAATAAAACGCTCCAAATAATGCTCCTTCATCAGGTTGCAGCTAAAAACAAACACAACGACAATCAAAGAAGGAGCTTGATCGCAAGCAAAGTTGAATACTAGAGAATTTCATCCAAAATCTCACTTGAACTCCAGCTGCGGCAGTCTAAGCCGTCTGCCAGTATCCTCATCATCTGCACCACTGCCCTCGTCCGGTTTCCTCTTGAGTAACATTGCATAAAAGCAAAAAAAGCTCTAATTAACAAATGCTCTAAATCCAAAGCTAGATTCTATTAACTTCCAACTGAAAGATATAACCTACTACTATAAATGGTTTGAGTTATAGAGTCATCGGCGAAGCCGCAATGAAGCTTCTTAGAAGAGTGACCCACACGCTTGTCGCTCCAATATAACTCCAAGTGTTACTGAAATAAAATCTAGGTTGTTGGAACTCAGATTCCCCTCTCATACACGTAAACAAAGAACGAAATGAACATAACTAAAACTAATAACAAAAGAAATCAGTAGTGAAAGGTAATCATTCCACAGAAACAAACTAGAGAAATAGTCCAACCGGATAAAGACTCCCAAGCAGTGCTGTCGATCGCAGTTGAGAGCAAAAGGAAGCTGCGGCGAAGGCGGGAAGAAAATTGCGTGAAAGCGCAGTGAGGCAAAGGTTGAAAGGACGATTTCAAATCGAAAGATTGAAAAAGGGAAAAAAGAAAGTCAGCCTTTTTCAGATTGGGGAAGAGCATGTTGGAATTTATTCCTTCTCTCTTTTACTTTTTTCTTTTTTTAAATGCTGACAAACTTTTGCTCATTCACTCCCTTTATCTCTTATCTTTCCGAGAGCTTTCTGCTTTCATGCCGTTGTTCTTCTGAAAATTCAACTTATCATGTAGCTCATTTGTTGATTTATCGCAACAACTCTTTTCGAATTTTTTCAGTATTGATTCTTTGGTTGGTAGCTGCAAGGAAATTCAGAATGTTATTGAGTGATATAGAGCTTCTATCGTAATGCTTGCAATCATACCAGTGAAGAATCTAAGAACAGTAGGCTAAGTTTTGCTTTTGCCAAGAAACAAGATGGTGGACTGCAGCAGAAATCTGCTGGCTTTCACGTTCAGCCAAATTCATAGGCGACTTGTATAGAAAACATTTCCATGAATGATAAGACTGGTTCAATTTCAATGGAGCTCCATGAATTAGTTAACCTTTTTTTACATTAACCACAATAAACTGTGGAATTTGCTGGTTAACGAAGAATAAGGCAACCTCATACATCCATCTATTCACAACATCCACTATGTGGAACAAAGAAAATACACGTTCCAAAGCAAGATAATTAAATAGAGACCGAAGTAATAATGTAGCAGTGTTATCATTCCAAATTCTTCACATCTGTTTTCCAGTAATACAAATGACCAAGCTCCTTGATATCTACTCTAGCCTCATTCTATATAGAAGGTTACCGTATTCTCGTCCCACCCGTTTTAGTAACAAACTACTAAGCTTTCTCTTCTTCGACAAGGTGGACTATGCTATCGACAAGGCATTAACTATGATAAAGATGCTCCAGCTTGATGATCACCATCCGGTTTCCTCAGGGAGCTATTCCTCTGCCTTCTGACAGTCACGGAATTCCTTATAAATCATCTTCAAATATAGTTGACAACAAAAGCCCCTGTACAAATTCACTCCTTCGAGCTCTTTCCTCCTGATCCTGATCGGATAGAGGTGCTTTGCTGGATGGCCTACTTAGGAGCAAATGGTATCAGTACTCATAAGTAAGCAAAAAATAAAGACACATCCGACATCAAGAACGCAGAAACAGAAGTGAACTCCAGTAGAGAGTTCATGATAGATGGTTAGGAAAGAAATACTAAAATACTTGAAGAAAGTTGTTCATTTTGACAGACATGTATATGTACATTTTTAAAGGGATATACTAGCATACATGATCTGCACATATGATCAAAAGTACATATTTCTCATTAAATCTTTCAGAAGACGGTTTTCATAAGTGTCTCGTTTTCTTATCTGTAGTACTTGTCCAAACACATGGACCTATCCCACACACATCGCAAAGATGATAAATTTATCAGCAGTTCTACAATTTACAAAAAGAGCCTTAGCGCAGATATTGTTTTGGCAGCACATTCGATTTAAATCTTCAGCAAATCTATCCCTACACAGAACACATTGCTTTTCCAAGCATTTGTCATATCATTTGACAAAAGGTTTATCTTTCTTTGGGATAATAGTTATGAGGTGTCTCAGTGCTTTAGCCAAAATGAAGCTCAACACATAAAATAGAGAATGTCTTGCCGCCCCTATTCCTATATTCCCCTAATCATGCAGCATTACCCTAGATCCAGGGATGCCATTTTCATAACACCTAAATGTGTAATCTCTAGGTAGTACAAATCCCGATAGGTTATGTCTGCAATCCAATAGGTCTTCCACGAAAAGCGCACAAACTCATTCTGATGCATTTTGCATTTGCAACTACACAACCATCCACCCACCCATTCCCACACACAAACACACTGACCAAAACCAGACATTAGAATCCATCTGGAAAGGGCTAATGCAAAAGTAGACTAGCACAAATTGATCCTTTGTTTGAAGTATCAAAAAAATCAAATGCCTGTCATCACAATGACAACAAGAGCATATAGGTTTCAATATTTCTGTTCCTCTCTTTTTTGTGATTCTCAAATACTAAATTCTAGTCGTCCAAAATAGATTAGGGCATCACCCACTTTCATTTAGGGTGTGTTAAAAGCCCGGAACTCTATTTTCTCTTAACAGGTTTGGAGTTCCGAAAATTTAATGCGCTTCAGCTTTTCATTGAACTGAGAACTTCACTTCCATTTTATTAGTTAGAAACTCATCAAATTAACTTTTAATACTTCAGTTCTCACTTCCAAAATACTTTCAAATAAAATTAAAATACAAAAACTAAACTCACTTCCAATTCACCTTTAAAAGAACTCCACTTCCTACTTTCCACTTTCATGAACTCACTTTCGCTCTTAAAACACGCCCTTAAGATCTAAAACTAGATTATGGTGCCCAGCTCACCTATTATCATGAGCAACAGTATTTTTAATCAAATCTGTTAATAATCCAGCGGTTGTGATATGTGTAGGTGTTTGGCCACAGTGTACTAGACATTATCCGTAATTTGATGAAATATAATAGCATAAATTGAACATTGATCTCATAATTTTGTCAAACTTTCAAAGTAAAAGTGCAAGTCATTCTATCTCCACATTTTTCCCTTTTGTTTCTACCAAGCAATCGATCACAAGACTAACCGCTAAGTCAAACAATTAGTACTTAAAAATTTATTTTTACCTTTATAAAGCTGGTATTGACTGGATAATACTTTCTTAGGCACGAAAGATAAAAGATTGGACTAAAATCTATTCCAACGAAAAGATTGAACTAAAAGTAAGTACCTCCTCTTTTTCCTTTTTTTCTTTTTATTTCTATATTTCATTACATCTTTAAAAAAATTGCATTTCTAATAATTTGAGAGAAAAATATCAAAATTTTTTTAAATTTCTTTTTTTCCTATGAACTCTATCTGCCGTACAAAGAAAGATAGTCTAGTCTGCACCAACTTTAGAAGAGGAAAAAAGAAATTTTTATTGCGAAGGATTAATTGCTTAGCGTAATGATCCAACGCTAGGCCTAGCATTTGGTGTGCGGTCGTAGTGCTTGGCCTAGCAAGAAAGAGTGAAAATAGAGAATAGTGTGAATTACATTTTTATCCTTAAAGTTCAACAAAACTGCAAGACTCAATTTGACTTATGCCATTGAATTTCACCAAAATAAATGAATAGCAGCCATAACGTTATGGTTCGAAACTTACAAATATATCACAATTGTAAGATCAAAGATGAACATATCCAATTAAAAATTTACTATTGTCCATAAAAATAGTTGGTTGCATACCCTAGCCTAGCTCTTACTTATGAACATCACATAACTTCCATGAAGTGACGAAGGCTGATCCATTCCCAAGACTATCTTTGCGATCCTCATACCCAAAGGATTGCATGGCTATGCTATTTAGTATTAAATTTTTTATTGTCATTACTACCACTAGAAAGCATCCTTCGTCATGATCAAGGTGAACTTGATATTAGTACAAGTTTTTCTCTGATATTTAAGTTTCCTATAGTTTTCCTTATCCTACTTGTAACAGATCCTCAACCTTATCGCAGCGTATCTAAAATGATAGCATCACAGTTTCATTAAATGCTCTAATTTTCTTATCAATATAGAATTGTAAAATTTAAAAGTTCCAAGGCTATATTTCAGGAAAATATTCAACTGACAAAGTAAAAAGTAACTTGCAGAAATCCAAAGTTTAGTTGCAAAGATTTTCTACATCAGTTATTCACAAACACCCATCTCCAGACAAAAAGGAAACAATATAAATTTTCATTTCCAGTTCTGGGTCTACTCTTCTAGTACATTGAAAACTTTGAAAGGCTAGTGCAATGAAACAGTAGCTAATCCGATTGTGTGGATCAACTCCAAGTTAAGGAGAGCCAAGTGAAGTGAATGCAATCCACACTAATAAGACCAGTATAACCAAAGCCACTGAATATATTTGCCTAAGAAAAATCTAGCTATTGGTTCTGCTTTTTAAGAATTCTGTCTCTCTGATGAACAACTGTCATCTTAAACATCAAAGCTTGGAAGAGATTTAAGAAACTACAGAAACAACGCAATGAACATTAGCTGCCTTTTACAAGAACCCAGACAGTCCATCACTAAAACAACTAAACAACATTGAAAAGCTAAAGCTATTTAGCATTTAGAAAATAATGAAGCGAGAGAAATAGAATTACCTCTCATCTACTATCACTCCAGAAGGCTTGCTAACTAAGCTGCTTTCACTTAAAGGCTTGGCTTGTACATCCTTGGATGAGTCAGCAACAGGTAATGAATATATTAATGATGATAGAAATGGGTCAGTTGCAGCAGTAGAAGAAGTAGCCATGTATGAAGATCCAGCAAGCAGAGATTGGTACTCCAACTCCTTTCTCAACAAAGAGAGTGTAGAATGAGTCCCAGATGAACCTCTGCGGAATCTTCTTCTACGTTGCATGTATATTCTTGCTAAGGAAATCAACAACTAAAAGACAATGAAAAATCATAGGCTTTTTCTCCTACAAGGTAGTAGGCCCTAATAATTCTGCAACGAAAGGAACTAGTAACTAAAACTACTATGATGCTCAAAGTGTATGCAAGGATATCTTAAAGTAATTTGGGTGCTGCATTGTTATATGACCAACCATGTCCACCCCCACTTTTGCTGCACAAATAGGGCATACCTACAAATAATGCATGGCAACAGAAATAATTAGCATATACCTTGTGTCTAGGAGAAGAATGATTATCCAAATGTGAAAACAAATAGAAACTGATTTAAAGTTGTTTTTCTGACATAATCTGATTGTACAATTACAATTACCCACAACTTCTCAAATTTGATTTCACGTAGCAATTTAAGGCTAGGTGCACGAAGGGATAGTTTCAACTTACTCTGTGCTGCAATCTTATAGCATTAGAAGTTGCATGATGGATAAGAAAGTTCAATTTTTATAGATCTAAAACCAAGTAAAAAAAATTCTTGCAGCACTGCATGTTCAAAAAATCAACTGAAGTTTTGGCCTAAATACGGCTATCCACTGAGAAATAATGAACATGCATGCCAGCCATAGACAAATAAGATCATAATGTGACCCAGGTGCACTAAGAGCAGCCTTTAAAGATCAAAATATCTTTTGTCAACGCCATAATGTATTGCAGTAGTCTTTAAACAAATGACATGTTTGGAGGTTGATCTTCTAATGAACAAAGAGATTAGACACTGCTTCCTGAAGGTCAAGTACATTGTATCTTCTCTTATACTTCTCCAACAAAATTAAAACAAGGCAATGACAATAACAAACTGAAGAGAACATAGACCACACCAAATATTCTATTGATATTTCTTCCTGTAATCTCCTCCAGAAGGCAATATCTTCCATTTCAGTCAACCAGGGCAAACCAAGTCAGCTATTATTTGCTTTTACGCAATCTAGAAGCTAACTGCTATTCTTTAACATTATCCACGCTGAAGCACCAAGTGTAACCCATTAAAAATGTCAACTCCACAAGCAGAAATACTCAAACAGCATCCTAAACAATTCAGATCAGAAACAATTCCAGTTTCTTGCTTCATTCACACCCTCAGTGAAACAAAATCAGGCAAATTTTCCCTATATCTCCAACTTACTTACAGGAGTAAGAAAAGGATCCAAAAGACAAAAACACACTAAAAGCCTCAACTTTTAATATTTAAATATCGCTCAGGAACATAAGAAAATCATTTTTTTCGATTCTCTCGCCTTGAAAGATCGAAAGAGAAAAAGCATACCCCATTATTAGCCTCAGTTGGATGTTCATCATCAATATGAAAGCAAAGACCGATTATGTCGAAATCTTCTGAGCAGAACGGGCATGGAAACTCCCCTCGGCTGTAGTCCTCTTCACCAGCACCATCAATCTCTTCGAACCCAAGATACGGATCTAAAAAATTTAAAAGACACCAACTTTTAAAAATATTTATTTTTAAAGACCCTTCAAATTTTTCCCAAAAAAAAGAAAAAGAAACAGAAGTTTGTTTTGTTGTGGTTGACTTACCGTATCTAGCCTGATGAGATGAGGCAGAAGAAGCAGAGGACGAAGACTGGTGGCGCTTCGAAGCAACGGCGGCGGCGAAGCGAGTCCACTCATCGGAATCCATCCGCAGAAAAGCAGTCCTGTTGACGTTGAGAAGCAGAGAAGAAGAAGACGAAAAGAAAAGAAAAATCGATTATAAACAGTGGATTTCGTTACCGGTTTCAAATTTGAATCAAATAGAAGAGTTGTATGTGATCAGAAGAAGAATGAAAGATGTGAACCAGAAGAAGAACAAAAGAACGACAGACGGAGACGACGAATTAGAGAGAGAGAGAGATCTAGAGACGGCAACGCGAGGGACACCCACCACCGACCGTGTGTTGGTGAAACTAGAGAATCACAAAACGAGTCGCGGGGAAAAGATAGCAATTATTATTATTATAGTGCAAACAATTAATAATAGCAAATATGACACTATCTACAAATTTAATTAAAAATTCAATCTAAATCATATTTAGCGGGTGGTTCAAATGTTACTTAACTGAACTGTGTTTTATACATAGTTAACAGACCCGAATCGAACCGTCCGGATTGACTCGGAATCCGTCGACCCGGACTTCCAACCGTTCAAATTTGTACTAAAATTGGACATACAATCAACCCGTAATGACCCGCATTGACTCGGACGGGTCGATAAAGAACCGTTTGAATCGCCCGTCCAGTTCGATCCGGGTTTAGGTGAAAAAAAAAATTACTCAACGACTACTCTCTATTCATTCTATACAGAGATCACACAGATAACAACCCATAATTGCTGAAGGCATTCAACAAACAAATCCCAATCAAAAACAAATTAATAATCTCGATCATATATTCTTCTTCCTCATTTTTCTGCAGTTATGAAACTAGCTAGCCTTAAACGGTGTAGATCTGAACGCTAATAGCGATGAGAAAAATAGTAATAAGATCGAAATAAATAACGGCATAAACAAAAATCGATATCACATAGATCTGCATGTTACTAAACTCAACAAATATGTTTTTTTTCTGATAACTGAAATAGCAACCATGGCGTTAATAGCACGAACATCACCACTGCAGTTACCACCAGCCCCTAATCCGCCATTGCGATTCTTCAAACCAAAATCTTGAAAAATGAAAGAATAAGAGTTTAACGAAGAAGAAGAAAAGAAACAATGGAGTAGAAGATTTGTTGATTAGTTAAATAAAGCGAGAGTGTTTTGGAAACAGATATTGAACTGCACGTGGAAAGAGATGAACGGTTTGCGGTGTTGAAATTTTCTTTTGTTTGTTGCTTGTTATCCATCTTATCAAAATCAAGTACTATGTATTAAATTTTCCTACTCAATTAATGTCATGTCACATTTTTTTTTCTCTCTTCATTGCTCCCTCTCACCCACACCTGCAGGTTTGACTTTTTCTTGCTTCAAATTTTCAAAACACGAAAGCTAAGAAATTTTTGCTTCGCACAACTGCGGTGCTAACTCCTAGTAGCAGCAAAAGAGCTAAGCTCGTTCTCTTCACCATTACATTCTCCTTCTTGATCTTGTTTTTTCCAAATATGAAAATACTGAACAACTCGAGCAAACAACAACAACAATGGACATTTTCGCTCAGCACTGTTTAGTAACTCTCTACCTTGACATTTGCCTCTCAACAATCTCAATCATCCTTGACCTTTACACCAAATCTCTCCCCGACATTATCTCTTCCATCGTTAGCAAAATAGTTGTCGAAGTCCGTCTCGCTACACGCCATTGCTCCGACAGTGGGCGTCATCTTTGTTGGATTAGTCAGCGGCGTTCTGGTAGGACAGCGATCCGGCGGTCCGACCTGCTGAACCGGCCGGTCGAACCGCGAACCGTCAACCCGAAAAGAATTTCGAGTTGACATCCGGGTCGGGTCTGCCAACTTTTGTTTTATGAAATTAAAATTTAAAATTATAGTTTTTTGAAAAATAAGTTAGGAAGTAGAATTTAGTATTTATATTTTAATAATTTTTAAAAATAAATTAATTAAAATATAGAATTATATTAATAAATATATAAATAAAAAAATTATAGCTGAAATTTCGTATGTAAAAATAAATTTTTAAATTTTTTATACAAATATAATATGTTAATTTTTGGAAACTCCAAATTTAGTTAGAAAAACTAAAATTACGTAAAACACTTTATTAGTTTTCATTTGAGAGGAGTTTGAATAAACTTTTGAACAATCCAAAATTAACTCAATAAATTAAATAAATTCAGATCAATTTGTATTACTTCAAATTAATTTATTTGATATAATTATATATAGTTAATAAAATAATACAAACAATAATATTAGTATCAAATTTATATTATATATGCTTAGTTGAACTTTTAAATTTTTGATTAAATATTTAATTAATTTATATGTTTTATTAAATCTTTTTGTATATACAGAACTAATATTTTCATCATTATTGGTAGAAATTAATTTTTATTGTTCTTAATAATTTTGATTATTAAAAAACTAATTCGATTGATCTAATTATAAATAACTAAAATAATAATGATTCATATAAATAGATAAAAAAATTAAATATTTTACCTAATTATTAACTGAGCTTATTTGCATTCGAACTATTAATTTATATTAATTTATGTTGCCATTCTTATTAATAAATAAACAAATTAATAAGTACAATTTACTAGCTAGTTATGGTATATTTTAAATATTTATAATTTAAGTTTCATAAAAATAAAAAATAAAGTTTATATATTTTTTTATCAGATTTTAAATTTTAAATAGTTTGTATATTTTAATTAAAATTTAGTATTTTATTTTTATATGTAAAAGTTCAGTTTAACTTTTTTATTTATATTTTTTAATATAATTATATTTTTTAATTTTTAATACACTTTTAAAATTTATTAAAATATAAATATTAAATTTTACTTTTATTTTATTTTAAAAAAATTTTATTTTCTAGGAAACTCAGTAACGCTACATTTAAAACAATGAAAATCTAAAGCTGTAGCCTTCGTGGATGTGGACGGCAGAACAGGAACCACAGAAACGAAAATCGGTTTGGTTTGGCTTGGTCGCTTTTGGCGTCCACGTCGAAAAGATAAACGAGCAACGTTAGAAATACTTGGTTAAAATATTTTAAATAGCAAAATATAAGAAAGTTTTTTAAAATAGTTTAATTTTTGGAGTTCCAAAAATATGCATAAGTTGTAATCTGTAATTCATTTATATTTAAAAAAATTTTAAAAAACTTTTAAAAAATTATTAGAAAAAGTAAAAAATTTAAAAAATGAAAAGCACTGCCGTAGAGTGGGCAAACATTCCGGAAGAAGTTTTGTACCGACGAGGGAGAATTACATATTATTGCATTATAGGTACACGATAGGAAGGGATGCTGAAGTAAAGCAATTCTTATGGCTAACAATATTTGTCTTGGTTTCAGTAATAGAAGTCAAAAAAATTTATTCTACTTCACTCACCATGTACCATAGTAAAATATATAATCATCAAATTAGTGGTACACATAGTGACAAAAAAAAAAAATTTTAATTTCTCTTTTATTCTTTTATTTTTTTAATATTTATTTTAATTAATAGTGTTATTTTTTATTATAAATTTTATATTTATTTAAGTTTAATTGAATTTTAGTTGGTAGAAAAAATAATAAAACTATATAATCAAATTTTTTAATTTAAAATTTTATTTAATTTTGTTAAATTATATCAAACATTAATAAAAAATTAAAATAATATAAAAAATTAATCTAAAAGTTGTATTAATAAAGTTAATTTAAGTTATATTAATTAAATTAGTTTAAAATTATATTAATAAAAGTTAGATTAATATAAATAAAAAGATTATTAGAATCTTTTATCAAAAATTTATTTTCGTTATTCTATTCATTTACTTTCTATTCAAGTATAATTAGTTCGTTACCTTTACTATATATCTAAATATTATAAAATTAAATAATTACTATTTTTTATCCGTATTTTTATTATTTTTTCAATTTATCCTTTTAATTTTATTTTTAATTATGTATCCAAACATACACTTAGAACCGTTTAGTAAGTTTTTTTTACTTTTCAAATACTCTTCTTTTTTTATATTTTTATATAAAATATATATATATATATATATATATAGGGGAGGGATATAGGCACTCCCTCCTCTGTAGACATTCCTGAGTGCACTGTAGGCACTCCACTCCAATGAATGAACTACATGATGTTTTTCGATCCAAATCACATAGTTGAAAACTTCTCCTCTCGATTGAAGCTGTCATTTTTTCTTTCTCTCTCGCGCGGTTCTGATTTGGTCACGAGCGCATCTCTCCCAGATCTTGCTCTTGTATCAAGCTGAGGCTTCTTTCGTCCGGTCTTCGTCTCCGATCTTCTCCTTTCGGCCGTCTTCGTTTTTGGCTCCTTTCTCTTGATCGCTCTCGGACCGAGTCGATCTCGCCTCGTCTTCGTCTCGTCTTCGTCTGCGGCTCCTCTCGTCTTGCCTTCACCTCTCATCTCCTCTGATGTTCGTCTCTTAAACTGCACGAATCTTCTCGTACAACTCGTCGAGTTTTCATCTTGGTCTCGTTCTCTCTTCCGAACACAGAGAAGCTTTGTCTCGTCGGCAACTACATCGGCTTTGAGCTCGAGATTATCTCTCTCCCTCCCACCTCAGATCAGAAGTTGATTTCTCAGCTGTCTCAATCCGAATTTGATTCTCAGTCCGACGATGCTTTATTTTAATTCGAATTTTTTGTTTGAATTTGAATGATTTGCTTTTTATTTTTGTTGAATATTTTTTAATGTTGTTAAATGTAATCGTGGATGGAATTGTAACCAATAGTTCCAGTGAAAATGTAAATAGTGCAAGCAATGTAAATATATTTGCATTGTCATGTGATCACCTTATGTAATCATCCTTTATATAATGCACAATGGTATTAATTATCAAGTGTATGACTTGTATTAAGTGTAATGAAAGTTATATGGTTTTCTATTTTAAAGGTCTGTAGAACTAATCTCTTTTTATAATTGTTATTGTATTATTTTGAATCCAATAGATGTCTCTACACTACTTATTGAAAATGTAGTCAAATGTATATACAAGATTTTATATACCTAAATGATGTTGTATCATTGAACCCAACTAGGTACATAAGTAGAAACTTATAGAGTATTTATAGTACAATAACAAGCATTCATCAAATTGGTAATTGAAAATATCATATATTGATAATCACAAAGAATCCAAATACATTTATATTGTTTGCACTTGTTACATTTCCACTAGAGATACTAGTTACAATTTCATCCCCATATTACATTGATTACATTTGGTATATTAGAGTACACAAAATGCCTAACACTAGGATGCCTTATTTCAAGTCTAGTGAACACTGCTCCAACATGTCGCCCACAACATTGAACATAAGTTGACTTTATTTTAATTCGAATTTTTTGTTTGAATTTGAATGATTTGCTTTTTATTTTTGTTGAATATTTTTTAATGTTGTTAATTGCTCTTTGATTTACGGTATATTGTTTGGATTTTATGGTGTATTGCTTTAAAATGACAAAGACTTCTATCGGAACTCTTGATTAAAATTACACAAAAACGAAATATATATATATTTTTTGTCAAATTTAATTTTTTTGTCATTTTAATCAAGAGTTTCAATGGAAGTCGATTCATATTCCGATTGAGCTAAAATTTTAATAACATGTTTGCAACTCATGGTTCTCGATATCTAACGATAGAGATTAAAATTGGAGATATCAAAATTACACAAAAATAAAATACTTTTTAGTTTTAATGTGTACCTTGAGCTATGTGCCTATAAAAAATCATCACCACGTACTTATCCTATTATATATATATATATATATATATATATATATATTATATACAAAAATTATTTAAAATTTTATATTATAAAATTTATTATTATTATATTCAAAAAACTAAAATTTATTTTTAAATAAAAGAGATATTTTTATTTAGAAATTTTTATAAGCACTTTTAATATAATCTCTTTATTTGTATTTAAATTTTTTTATATTATACAATAATTATTTAAAATATATATATAATATAAGAAGTTTATATTATAAAATTTTATTATTATTATTTACCAAAAAAAGGTAATTGTTTTTTAAATAAACTAAATATTTTTTAAGAAATGTTTTTTTATAAGAATGCTTTTAAGTCTGAAATACTTGCTTAATTAGTTGTTTATAGCGTGTTTGCTAGCAATGCTGACAGCTTTCCAGTGACTAACATGTCCAATCGTATTCACGTGTGTTGTACTACGAGAGCAAAAGCCAAAGAACCATCCACGTGCAGTGCCTACAGTGGGTAAAATGGAAGGAATCAAGTTTTTGGTACCTGTTTGTTTTCTATGTTGCCACCTCAATCTATCCATCAGTCGTACGTTAACACTTCGACACACAGAGCACTAAAACCTGAGTTGAACAATAGTTTCTTCTTGAATTTTATTAATCTGTTTGTCATTGTCAAATTCTTATGTTGTCGCTTCATATATTCGTTTGTGCGCTAGCATTATTTATTTATTTGCTTTTTTTGTGTTTCTGACTTTTTTAGTACGAATATTTTATATTAACAAAATATTCATGAATTTTTTTAATTTAATTGTTTTAATAAAATTTTTATAAATTTATTAAAATTTTAGAAAAATAAAAAAAATTATATTTTTTATAAAATTTTATTATTTATCTAAACTAAAAATATATATATATATATATATATATATTCTAAAAATTTTCTTTATAAGTACTTCAAATACTCTCTAATTCTTCACGTTAGATGTATTTTTTATCCATTATTTATTTATTTAAAAATTTACTTCTGACTATAAATAAATATAAAAAATAGTTTAATCATAAACATTCAAATTAATAATACAATTTATAATAACTCACTTAATAATAATTTATTATCTACTAAATTATTATTATTATTTGAATTGGACAAATTGATCTTTTGCTTTATGAAAGTATGCATAAGCAAGTTGCTAGAATAGGTTGAAACCAGTATCCAATTTTCCTACTCCCATGTAGAATAATAGATGGTGGGAAACTGGTAATCCCACCAAGATTCACTCATCAAGTTAGTCATGAGTAAGGTGTTGCTCCTGTAATTAACACAACAAAACTTCGATTTGCTCTCTTACCGGTGGTTTGAAATTGCTTATAAAACTTATAAAAAAATTATATAAAAAATATTTTTGTTTTATTTTCAATACTAAGTTTTATTTTTAATAAATAATAATAAATTTTACAATATAAAACTTTTTATATTTTTAAATTTTTAAATAAAATTTATAAAATATTATAAAAATTTTATTAAAATATAAATAAAATAAAATGAGGGAACGGAACGGAACGCTTCCGCCAAACAGCCCCTGAGTAATATTATTATTGCCTACTGCACTTCAGCAATTATGTTTATCTTGAAATGAATTATCCGTTGTACCTTTTGTTGTACTTCAAATAGAATATGCAAATGGCACGATAATATTTGTGGGTTCTTTTCTTTGGTAGAGATATTATCTAAAAGATGCTATTCTGCTAAACATGGGCCAAAAGCAATAGTCAGTCAGAGCTGAATGCCTGAATGACTGCTGGATTTCGATCTGAGGCCGAACAGGCTATCCTGGCACATTTTAGGCCATTATAAATTCGTAACTCGGCACAGGCATAACTACCTTTGGGCAATTCCTCTCCCCAAATTCAACGTTCTTTTCTTCAATTCAAATATTTTAACGAAAACTCATAACAACCAATCTCTCAATTTTCATTATGGTTTTATCTATTTATTCAAAACCCAAGGCAATATGCAGTACATTTTCAAATTGTTACCAGTTCCAGCCACATTTATTGACCAATCAGAGTCATAGCAGCGGATCAAATTTCTTGACAAACTTGGTGACCGGGAACTGTTTTTCCCTCGGTAAGGTTCAAAGAGCAAATGAGTTAGGAAAAAATTGAAAAACAATATTACCTTTACCTTACCGGAACTTTTACCTGCGCTGATGAATGGTAAATGATAGAATTACGATGAAGGTTGGGTGTGGCGGAAGTGGCAACGGTGACCGTAGGGACAACCGCCGGGAAGAGAGAGCATTTTGCAGAGTTGGGTTTTGTAGCGGGGATGGCGGATGACCGGGCGAAGCTCTGCCATGCCGTGAGCGAAATTGCAGCGGTCCCCATAGGGACAGGAGCCCCTTCCGTCTAAGCCCCACTTGTTGCAAAGCTCTGTCTTCCATGAACCTTGCCCGTACACCACCACCTCCACACCCTCATCTTCGCTTACCTCTTCACGGCCGTTCTATTACGAGCAGTGGCAAACCAACAAATTGAACAAATTAAAGGGACAAAGCTAGAGATGATGTAGTTGTTAAGTGTCCACATGATGAGATCAAGAAATAAGTGATGATTGTTTCATGATCCAAGGACTTCGGTAAAAAACGACAAACAGATCTTGTCGAACCAAAAAAATATAAAACAACCAAAAGAAGGGGGAGGAAGATAAAGAAGTAACAATCAAACTAGTAAGATTAAGAATCAGGAGCACTTAATTAGCTGAAAACGCAAGTTTAATACATGAAACTATAACTTCCTAGTAGTTTTAGGGACTTTAGCAGGATTTGAGAGTGAAACATTGCTTACCGTTTCTCTGGAGGAAGAAACACGGATACGGCGAGGCTGCCGCCCATCTCCATCCTGCGAGCTCTTTGCCTGGAGGAATTCGGTCGATCTCACAGCGATGCTTCTCGGCGCCACTGCGGTTCCGCTCCCCGTCGCTCCCTTATATTCGTTGATAACAGCGGGATCCTTCACCAGGCCAGCAGTTTCCTTGCAAAGTACGAAATATATTTGAATGACTTATCAAACTTCGCCTAATGTGTCAGATTCAACACGATCGAGGCAAAAGGCAACAAATTAAGTTTCAGAAACTCAAAACCGATGCATAACAAGTGTTACACAAAAACTGAGGAAAAATAAAATCAGCAGGGAGAATTATCCTTCGCACCTATCTCAATCCTCGGGTTATCAGAATGGAACATTAATTTCAGATATCAATTATGAACAAAAGAAGCTGTAAATCTAGCTTTCACGAAATTGAGACTGATTCTAGGGCAACAACTTCGAGAACAGAGCAATTATACAATGTCTAAAGGAAAAAGAAGCTACAATCTAATTTCGGCGTAATCGTTTCTAAATTAACGGAACCATTAAATTCAGAAACTAAACGAACTCAGAGAAGATCGAAGGAACTAACCGCAATAGCTCTGTTCTTCTCCAATTTCTCGAGACTGTTGATGAGGTACGAGAGATCGATATTCTCAGCGGTGATCTGGAGATTTTCACGGTGGAGATCTTCAACATTGGCAAGCGCGTCCTGGAGAAGGCGGAAGCACTCGTTGTAACGGTTCACGGCCTGTTGGATCTCCATAAGCGCGTGTTCCTTCTCAGTTTGAAACTCCTCTTCATCTTCGAACCAACGGCGGCCACCGCTTCCTACAGCGCGATTGAAGAGTGCCGACGCAGCCGCAGATTCGCCACCACCGCGACTGGGGACGCCTGAGTAGTGCTCGAATGTGCAGCAGGAGGACTGTGACTCGTTGAACGAGGTGAACAACGATCTAGAAGGAGTGATATCGCCGACAGCCGCCATTTCCGCGCTGATTCCCGTGCTCTGATCACTGTTTCACTGCAAATCAAACGAAGAAAACAGAAAGAGAACTCGATTCAGCGATCATGGTATTGGTTAGCTAGAGATTCAATTGAAATTTAGATTGGAAAACAAATTTCTGAACGAAATTCTAGAAACGGTTACAATAGAGAGAGATCGCAGAGGGGAGGAAAAGATGAAACTAGGAGAAAATGGAGAGAGAGAGAGAGAGAAGAAGAGAAGAAGCGGGGAATGCCGGTGATTCGAATTTAAAAGAACTGAGAGGGCGGCTATTTATAAGCGGAGACAGACCGTAAGGAATGACCGTTAAGTTTCGTTCATAGACTAGAATCTTTTGTATTTCTGTTGATTAGGGCACCTTTGTACTAAGCGAGAGGTTTCGGGCGTGTTTTAAATGTTTATAATTTTATTTTTTTTTGTCAAATTTTAAATTTTAAACAGTTTTTATATTTTAATTATACAAAAATTTCAGAACTTCACTTTCATATGCAGAATTTCAGTTCCAATTTTTTTATTTATATATTTCTCAATACAATTATATTTTTTAATTTTTAATATATTTTTAAAACTTATTGAAACACAAATACTGAACTCTGCTTTTACTTTATTTTTTAAAAAACTCTACTTTTTATTTTTCACTTTCACGAAACTCAGGACATTTGTCCTTCATATTCGACTATCAACGAGAGCAATTCTTGTTGCTTTTAGACAGTATTGACGGACCGTTTGGGTCGAATCAGGAACCGTCATTTCGTTTTCAAATTTACAAATGAACCGATTGTACTTCTAACCCACTTCGAGCCGGATTGACCATACGGTTTTTGGATCGATCAGCCGACCCGTCCATCCGGATCAATCAGAGATGGATAAGAAAAAAAAATGAAGGCTAATCGGATTCAAAAAATTCCGGCTAGGGTTTCGTATGCCGTAAACCTCGTTCTTTCCTTCTTCGTTGTTGTTTCTTCAATTGCAGTTGTTGACGACTGAACTAAAAATATATCTGCGACGACCAGTTAGTGGTCTAAGTATTTCAAATTTGGCTGACAGTGCGATTTGTTTAACGGTGATCGTCAACAGCTGGCTGTCCTATCGAGGATGTCGAAGTTGGAGCTAATGAAGCAGGAGGGAGGAGGATCAAACGGAGATGGGATAGAAGTCAAATAGTAGCGGCGATGACGGCAAGCCATAGCAAGAGAGATCCTACAGCAGTAATGTTGCTGTAAGCAAACACGAAGGTCTCCACCGACAACGTCTCGTCAATCCTTATTCCTTCTACTTCTTTGTATCACCGAAGGTGACCGCTAGAAAAGATCGGTTGTGTTATGTCGAGATGGAGCGGGTGGATGTTTGCGTGTGTGGTTTTTTTTTTTGGCTTTCTTTAGTAGATGATAACGTTGTCGATCCGATTGTTGCTACTAGTTATATCGAACACAATAGTGACTTGCGGCAACTAAGTCGATGGCACCGACAGCAGTGCCGATGTGTTTGGGAGGAACAAGTAGAAGAAAAAGAGAATTGATTAATGATATTATGTAATACTGCAGAGCACTTATTTGGTAATAAGAATAGGGTTCTAGACTACTTCCCAGCTGACAGGCAAAAACAACAATCACAAGCCTAGCTGGTACCAGCAAACACAACAACAACAAAGAAAAAACTCAATGTAATTGTTTCAATTAAAAATGGCGAGTTAGCTGGATGGCAATGTGTGGCTGGATTAGAAACTTAAAACCCACTAATTGATACTGATTTTTTCTCCATTTTAAAACCTTCATTTTATTTTATATTTTTCAATAAATCTTCTATAATATTTTATCAAAATTTATTTAAAAATTTTGAAAGTATAAAAAAATTCTATAATGTAAGATTTATTTTTATTTTTTTAGAAAAAAAATTAAAACTTATTTTTAAAATAAAATAAAAATATCTTTTATTTTAAAAAAATTCTATTGTAAAACCACTTCCAAATGCTCCATAAAATTAGTCTACTTAAATTAGGCCCACATTATTCAAAATTCAAAACTTAAGATGTTAACAAGTAACCCACGGATTGACCGGATAACTCGTCGGGTCAACCCATGATTCATCGACTCGGCGAGGTTTTTAAGTCAACACCCAATTCGAGTGTGATAACATTACTTTTAGGTGCTCTTCGGAATTGCTTTTCATCAACTTTTTATTTCAACTTATTATTTTATCTTTTCTAATAACCTTCTACAATATTGTACAAAAGTTTTTCAAATTTTAAAAAATACAGAAAAATTTTATATTGTAAGATCTTATTATTGCTTATTTTTATTACTAAAATCTTATTATTACTTATTTTTATTATTTTTTGAGTTAAAAAATAGAGCTGATTTTTTAAAAATATTTAAAATATCTTCTGTTTTTAAAAAAATTCATTTTCAAATTCACTATCAAATATCCTGTTAACTTTTATTTTAATTTTTTATGATTTTAATATCCTTTCCCAGTGATGCGCATCTTGAACATGGTTTAGTTCATGACAATTTTGTTGGAACAGCAAGGTTGTTCAAAATATTGTGCCACATAAAATCAGATAATGCGTGGAATCAACTTTCAGATCAAGTTTGATCGATATATTTTTATTCGTTTAAAACTAAAATTTAAGAACTCACTGAACTTATTTCCACTAATCAATTAACACAAAGAATAGTAGAAAATCTTAACAAATGAAGGTCCATAATATATTAGGAAGATACAATATTGGAGGAGTTAATCAAGATAAGATACTCAAAGGATCCGGTCCATATACTAAAAAGCTCAATCCAATTCAATAATTTAAGTCAATGGATTATGGCACCTCTAGTATTAACCCTCTTTTCAACTTATTTTTTATTCAATATAGAACTAATCTACCCACTTTTAATCCAACAAAATACAATACAAAAGTATTATCATAATCATTTTATCAACATTACAGATTTGAGTTCAAAAATTGAATTTTAGTTTTCAATTAAGAAAAAATCACTGATCCTGTTACAAGAAATATACATACACGATCCACTATATTGTTATAATAATACATTACAATAATATTATATGAAATAATACACCAAATAATGTAAAATCAGTGAAGCTCAGAATAACACTGCGAAGAGCTATCACACAAGATTCATAAGATCAAAGCAAGCATCCTTCCATTTATATAAGACTTTGTCTTGCCAATCTATCAAGATGATAACACATTTTAATTATCTAGTAAAATCAATGCAAAACCAAGTGTACAAGTTGCAGTTCATAGCAAGCAAGTTCATTCGAAGCTTTCTTGAGCCAATAAACACCATAAAAGAGCCTCACTTGGCTGATTGATGAATTCAAAAGAAAATTTCAAATTGAATTCCAATCTACTCCAGTCACCTGATCAGAACACCCTCTTCACGTTGGAGGCCACAAAACAAGGAAAGAAAGATAAGAGGAGAAGCACACACGGTAAAAAATGAAAAACACTAACATCTTCATTTAATGCTGCAAGGTAGATCACATCAGCCCATACTATTGAATTAAATGCAAAATTGAAGGGCTAGCAAGATTAATAAAAATCCTACTCACCTATAAGATCCGGTCATTGAAAACTATAATTGTAAAACCGGACCAGACATTGAACCAAAAAATTATCCGGATCAATGGATCACGGGTTGACCCTTCGGATCAACGGGTTGAACCGTCATGTCAAAAATACTAAAGTGTTGATGGTAGTACAAACACTTATTATTTTAAAAAAATAATAATAAACTTTTTCTTTGTTAGAAGGCATAAAAGAAAAAATAAACTAACAAAAAAATATAGAAAAATAAAAAAAATATTTAACTAAAAAACTTTAAAAGAAATTTTTTGTTTTAAAATAATTTTGTTATTTTTCTTACAATTTAACAAAATTAGTAAAATAAAAAAACTTAAAAATCACTAATAATAAATATTTACAAATAAAATATAAAAATTTATTTTTTTGCATTATCACATCCAAATATAAAATCTAAACTACATATTATATTTCAATATAAAGCTACTAATAAACAAATTTAAAATTTTTAAAATTTAATTTAACCCGGTTCGACCCGGACGAACGGGTCGAACGGGTCAAAGCGGGTCAGAGCGGATCGATTGTATAAACGGTTTTATAATAAATTCGGACCGGTTTACGCTCCGGGTCGACGGTTTTTGGATCGACCCGGGCAGGCCGATCCGGGTTTTACAACTAGGTTGAAAACTATAAAAAAGAGACCGTTGTGAAGCGTCATAGAAATTATAGGAGATAGAACACTATAGCATGCACAAGTAAGTCAAGTAATAAGCATTTTCTACCATTTGAAATTCAATTTCTGGGAAAGTCACCAAAAAAAGAAGCATATGAGAGAAAAAAACAGAAGAAGAATGGTTTGCGAACTAACAAAAAAGAGAATACATAGAGAGCATTCACAGAGAAGAAATCCAAGCTTCTGTCTGAAATTGTTTATAAAATAAAATTTTTTGAAATAAAATAGAGATTATTTTTATCTTTTTAAAAAAATAAGTTTTATTTTTTTATTTTCAAAAAATAATAAAAATATGTAATAAAAAAATCTCATTATGTAAAATTTTTCTACACTATCTAAATTTTTAAATAATTTTTCTAAATATTTATAAAATATATATTAATAAATATAAAATAAAAAAAATTAAAAATCAGCGTTTAGAAGAGTTCATACTTTCTCCACCACCCTCTACTTACTGCCTGAGCTTACTGAAAAATATTTTTAGCATATTTTTTTATCCTCTTCTTACTTTTACTGAATTTAAACACAAGCTTTGAGAGAGAAATCCATGTGCAGTAAAAGCTTGCTTGTAACAAACTGAAATTTTTACAAGTGTGGATTGCACTTGGTGAAAGGACTTGGCTAATCATTCTCGAATGTACTGATGTTGTAAAGAAGCTACATCAAGCGGCCAGTGAGACAAGGATGTTTAGAAGACTGTCGCTAGTTCGCCTCGAAGAGAGAACTAATTAACGCAAAATATGTTTGGCTAAGCATTTTGTTTAGAAATTGTAATAATTTAATAAGAATTAGTTAAATTTATTATTGATAAAGAGTGGTTATGGACTAGACAAAGTCATTTATCAAACTCCATAAATTTTGTATGTTTGTGTGGTGAACACTTTTCTCATTTTTGTTTGTACTTTAATAGAATAGAAAATAATAACCTCTGTATGCAGGAACAGCAGCATACCAATCGACTAAAAAGATAATTTCGTCAACCTGTTTCTTTGCAAGAAACTATATTTCTCTTGCAACTATCAACTCAATTCAGCTCTCCTCTCTGAAATTGATTGTGCAGATTTATTCGAAAAATTTGTTCTAAATGGTAATATTAGTCAACTACTGCTCTGAAACATCATTTTTATTATCTTCTCACAACAGTACAAAGCCTATAAAGATTCGGAAGTCGGAACAAAACACATGCCAAGTAACATTATAAGACATCCAGGATTTTTAATCTGCCGAATGACAATGCCAAACTTTGTAAAATATTGCAAGCGCTGCTTCAAACTTTTGTCATGGTAGATATTAGGTTCTGTATAAACATCACTAACTTGTATAAGATTGAAAACAATTATTTCTTCCATGAATACAGCTTACAATTACAACAATTGGTAGCGATGTATGAAAGAGAGAATGGAAAGCTGTTGTCCTCAGAAGTGTCTCTAGCAAAACAACATGACCAGAAACTCCTCAGAACTTAAATTAGCAATGCTTCTGATATTCTACTGTAGCTATGAACTCCTCTTCAAAGTTTGCTAGCACCCTTGATAATATCTGATGCACTGAAAACTCTAACCATAATGTCTTTAGAAGTCAACTTGAGATCATAAGTCAGTCTTTGAAATACAAGAGATAATATATCCACGTCTTGCATCGCCCTATGTGCTCGACCAACTAAAGGAAAGCCATAGTGTTCTCGTAATGCTTGTAAAGACACGGATGCCAGCTTTGATCCTGCAAACAAAAGAAAAAGTAGTAAACATAGTTTCCTGATTCTAAGAGAAACATCTTGGGCGTTTGGGATTGCTTATGAAATAGAGTTTTTCTTAAATAGAAAGTATTTTTGTCCTTTTTAAAAAACAATCTCTATTTTTTTACTTTCAAAAAAATAATAAAAATATATAATAAAAAGATCTCATTACGTAAAATTTTTCTACACTATCTAAATTTTTAAATAAATTTTTTATATACTTATAAAATATGTATTAAAAAATATGAAATGAAAAATTGAAAAAAAGTGTTGGGAAAAAGCTGAACCAAACGCCTGGTTAATCAATCTATCACAGTTCTGCCTGCTGCTTTAGAAAGCTATCATGTTATTTGGAAAAGAACAGCAGAGGATATCATAAGTTGTATGCTAGATTTCAAATATGTCAAAAGCAATTTCAAGGTAATTAGCAACCATGTAACTGACTATAACACGATATAAGATCCTACTGCAAGGATCATATCCCTAGAGTAATGAATTTTCTGTAATTGTACTAAGGACATGTTTTAATTGCAAGAAACTCCACTTCCTCCTTCCAGATTTGGAATTCGACCACTTCATATATTTTAATTATTACTTTGAACTTCACTTTCACTTTACACCAAACTCCAGTTTCACTAAAATTTAACTTCAAACTCCACTTTATATATATATATATATATCAATTATCACTATGAACTCTACTTTCACTTTACTACACCTCACAGAACTTCACTTTCACGAAAGTCACTTTTGTGAAACTCACTTTTATATAATTAAAACAACCTCCCGAAGACAAGACACAATAGAGGCTCCAACTATTTTCATTTACTCTAGCTACTAGCTTTTCAAAACTCTCATCTATATCTTCAGAAATTAGATTATTGTTTCCTTTCACTAGCTCTTAAGGCCAAGATGATTTGAGAGAGTGCAGAGAAGTGATGCAAAAGAGATCCTACAAGATATCATTGCAATCAATTGAATACATTAAAGGAAATAAGTACATTACCATCCTCCTTCTTCAGCTTTCTTGCAATTGGTAGCGTGTCAAGGAACACCCAGTTTGCAGGGATCTCTACAGAACAACGTTCAAACTCACTTATGATGAATGGTACATCAAACCGGCGTCCATTATGAGCAATGAAAACAACTGGCTTGTCACCCACTTGGCGACTCTTTACAAATTGGAGGAGTATCGGGATAACCTCATCAAATCTAAATAATAACTGATAAGGTCAGTAATGTATCTTGAAATACTTAGTAAATGTTGCATGATTATACACTCACAAGTGAAAAATTAAAATTCCCATCCATATCATCATCAACTTTACTTCTCCAGTAAGATATATCTTGTAAAAGCACCCTTCTTGAATTTCAGTCTAGATTGCAGCAAAGTTCTTTACATATATCATATAAAAATAAAAATTTGGGCTATTACTTTTTTACTCTGTACGTGACAATTATGACAAGAAACAACATAATGCTTGCTAGTAATGTTCTTAGAAGCACTTGGAACGACTGCTGAATCCAACATCCTAGCCCTCAACTTTGAAGCTCGTCTTGAATTTTTATGTCTCAACACTCACATTCACCTTCACAGTATAATATCAAAAACAGTATACAAGCAATTCAAAATAGAGAGAAACTGTCAAATAAAATGATTTACATAGCTAGAAAACAGGGACATACTTATGGCAAAAGGATCAAATAAACTAACATGATTCAGATAGCACGCATTCATTGCAGCAAATGATAGTATTCCAATCATCAGCGTAGGAATGCTCTCAGGCCCAAAGTTAACTACAATTATCTTGAGGACTTTGAAACCACTAGAACTTATTGCAGCTTTCCTTCTGTATATATGTTTAGTCACTGAGTTGGAAAAACATTGCCAATGACAAAGTGGATCAAACGATGGTCAATGACAAAGTTTGTCATAAGATATGAACCTTCTCAGCAGACAAAAAAATTCATTCTTGTAGACTTATATATATATTATAACCTCCATCATCCCACAAAGTCTAGGAAACAAGCTCCAGGAATCAACCACAACGTCCATGGATTTTACATACTCCGACAAAGAGGGGAAATTGTGCTTTCAACGACAATGTCAATTAACCCAAAAAAAAAAAAGAGCAGTAGTTGCAAGAATTTCTTGCAGAGCATGTGTATTGTCAAATACATGGTGTTAGGTAGATGTCATCTTTCATTGAAGCTATCTGATCTTTATGCTCAGAGAAAGGAGACAGGCAACTAAATATATCATCTTAGCTGCCGGACAAGATGTGATTTAGATCATCTACTATTCTAAGGGCCAATTCATACACAGAAACTTCTACACGAGAAGTGTCCTAAGACCCTTACATTATAACAATAAATAAACATTTTCAGATGATTATTAGACATTTGAAGCAAATGTCTAGACATGGAAGCAAATCACTGGTCGAATCACAAACACTTCCGTTGAATGACATCTCAATAAGTGATGACATTAGGAGATTACAGTACTGCTTTTTTATTTTACATGCTTCAACCATAACTGACTCCAATCAATGTTTCCTAGATGAAAATTGCTGTTTTGACAGCTGAATAACATGGATGTAGTTTCTTTTCATCTATTGCAGATATTTTAACTAATATGCAACAAGGTAGACCTACAGCGGAACTCAAATCATTAAATAGGGCAATATAAAGCGATTCGGTGTAAAAGAATAATTCTCTCCTGAGATACACTCTCAATTTTACTGTACCTTTATGTCTGTAATTTTAAACAAGGTAAGTGTCCTAACCAGGGGAGGCATAAAGATTTTTATCTTTTAAAAGTCAACCAAAAACTTCTCTCATTACTGAAATTGGTTTGTCACTTGCACTGGAAATATAAGATTATTCCAAAAGGATGATAAATATTGCTCTACAGTATGAAGTAAAAAGTTTATGCTGAATGACCACATGGAAGTACTCCTTTATGATCATTCCAATCAATTCTCAGGTCTTATAGAGTAGAATTTAGTGGAGTGATGCAATCATATTAACCTATTAACCAAATACAACAGCCACATTTAATCTCTACTCTCAAGTGAGAGCAGTAGGCCATTTTATCACGAGCCTCTCAGACATCACCTTAAGTCCATGATTTTTATATGACAGAATTCCAATATTAGATGTATTAATCAACAACAAGCAGGATAACTCAATGCATACCTGGGAACTTCAGGCTTGTTGACCATGCTATTGCTGATGCCATGAATGTTGGCATTAGCTATAAATTTACCAGGCTTTATTAATGTTTGGAATGTACTGTTTCGTCCACCAAAAAGATCACGGAGAGCAATCTCAATTATCCTCTCTGATTTACAATTAAAGCCTGTTGTCTCGATGTCAACAACAATAAAAGTGGCTGGGCGGTCAATCAGACTGTTTGCGTGAACTTTTTTCTGAAGTTGATAGAATTCGACAGATGTAAACTCACAATGTCTTGCTTCGTTCTTGCTTGAATAGGATGAAGATCCAACTATTTCACTAGAAATCTTAAAATTGAAGCTGGGTGGTGTAATGCTTGAAGAATTATGATGTCTTCTTATCGCTTTAGTGCTTAAGGGATGGATAGTTCTTCTTATTTCAGTTTCCCTGAGAAGGAACTTTGGACAATAGCGGAGTGCCCTGAAGCAATAGGTGCTAGTAAGATTGCTTTTTAGCTGATGGAAGTTTCCCGTCCAAGCACCAGCTAAAAACATTGCTTGACGGATGCAGACTCAACATGAAAGATCCTCAGAAAGCAACACATAACATCTCAATCACCGAAGCATTCACATACTATAGGAACACCTCAGGACTTTGAAGTGTCCCTAAGTGAAAGATTTGTAGTTACACCTACAAAAAAGATATAAAACAAGCATGCTCAGAGTAAGTTGCAAAGAGCTATTTGAAGGAATAATCCTCGCAAAAGAAGGCTAATATTGTTTCAATTAGGGAAATTTCCAAACAAACAATTTCTTATTTTACAATATTCAACTGTATGTAATTCCCTATCCGTAGAGTACAATGAAGGTACAGAAATAGCTACTTGAAAACATATAGAGGCACGATAGTCCCTTCCACAAACAAGGATAGTGACATAAACAAGCACAGGAAATTTCATATTTTGGATAATAAAATATATAGAACCAACTTATTGACAGCTGAGATACAAAAAAGCATTGGAAAAACATTTGAAGAGCATAACCTTCATAAGCCATAAATTTTTTTCAAAACGCTTGCTTCCCATAATTTCCTTCTACCTAATCAAGCAAAAGTACAAATACTATTATCAAACAAGTGAAGCAACTGGGATTTGTAAGATATGATTGTAACAGGATGCTAAAGTGAAATAGTATAATGTAGACGGACACAAACAATAGCATCCCTTAACTTACAACAAGGAGCCTATGCTTTTGAATAAACTACCCATAGATTAAAGAGAGGAAAAGATACAGCACAATTTTGGATGAAATGTGGCCTTCAGAAACATAGCCTGTCATTTCTTAATATCACATTAACGGTCTCCCTTCCAACATGCTGCATGTAAGTATGTAACAGAATTAGATCCTCAAGTGAGGACATGCACTTATTTTCTTTATATAAACAAGTGGAAAGTGGGTTGATACGCTCATACGCACATCTAAGTTACCAATGATAAAAAAACAATTATACCATTTCAGTTGCAAAGCACACAAAACTTGCGAATCATATCAAAACAAGTGCAATGAACGAACAAGAATTGTTCGACGAAATGTCTGAAAGAACAAAACGGACTAACCATACTTCATAGTCGCTACATTTGCTCATAGTTTAACTTTACAAGAATCAAGAGAGAAAGAGCGAGAACTCTTACCTTGATAAAAGCAATCGAAATTGGTTTCACAGGCAGGAGCCAGGATTAATGGCGAGAGAGAGGGAAGAGAATATAAAAGAATGAGTGAAGGGAAGGGAAGAAATACGATCCGAATTGTTCGGATCACGTGCCGTGCGGGAGTTGGAAAATTCGCATTGCGGATGCCCAAACGCTTCCTTCTTCTTGGCTTTTGCTTAACCGTGCAGATCTCTCTCTCTTTCTTTTCCTCGGAAAGGAAAGAGAGTCGGAGCAGGAGGGAGTGCAGAATTTTCTTTTTCGCTTTTTGGTAATTTTGTTAACCATTTCATGCCACACAAAAATAGAACACGCGGATTTTTCTTTTCATTTTCTCCGAGAATGCTTACAAATTTTGTTTAGATGCAGGCATGTACGTGGTTTCAGAGCGTGTTTCAAATTACTGTCGTGAAAGTAAAGTAGATTTCATTGAAAAATAAGTGAAAATAGAGTTTAATATTTTTATTTTAATAGATTTTGAAAGTATGTTGAAAATTAAAAAATATAGTTGTATTAAGAAGTGTGCAAATAAAAAAATTAGAACTGAAGTTCCGTATGTGAAAGAGAGTTCTGAATTTTTTATGTAATTGAAATATATGAACTGTTCGGAACTCAAAATTTGGCAGGAGAAAGTGGATTACGGATATTTAAAACACGCCCTTATATTTGCCAAGCTGATTTCAGCTCTCTTTTGCCAAACATTTTATTCAATTTTTTTTTAAAAAAGTAGAATTTATCTAAATACATATATCCTTTTTATAAAAAAAATTTCAGCTATTTTTTAAAAAGATAATTTTTGTGATTAACATTAAAACTTTTAAGTTTACCGAAACGGCCCTAAGTCCAAATGTAGTTTGAGCTCTGAATCTCTGATTAGTATGCGCCACTTCGATCTATTCACATGAGTTCGTTTGGCAATCTGACTCAAGAGACATATATGTCTACTAGTTTATAATGTTCAGAATTTGTGTTATTCTCAAAGATGCTCATAGTATATGAATATTCTCACGATTTAAGTAACATCAACGTTTTCGTAGCTCAAACTCCACGACATTATACATGATATGAAACAACCTCAAAGGTCTGACGGTACTGTATCTAAACAACTTGCTGGGAAGAAAATTTTAGTCATGAACAAAAAGGAAAAAAATATTACAGTAGCAACAAGTTAGCTTATCTGACATTGTCCAGCCTAAATAATACAAGATCCTTTGCTTGTGTTCTAAACAACAAACAGAGACTTAAAAGATTGATCCCACCTTTGCGATACATCTATCAAAGCTGAGTTGGATCTGTAGTTTAACTTCTGCAGATCCTTCAATTGGGAGAGGGAGAACTTAAGCTCCATACCGATCCATGTATGAAAGTTGGGTATAAACTAATCCTGTAGCAAATCAACTAATGGAATAGCTGTTTTCCCTTCAACAGCTACTTCATATAATTGCCACATAATTTTCTTATGTAGATTCCATAAGCAAGATCTTACAGTATCTGCTCAAGCTTTTTTGTAATCTTCCAGTGGCAGGTCTCCTCGTGTCATCTAAGTTCAATGGGTTTACCACATAGCCTTCCAATTTCTTCTTCTAGAAGCTGCAACAAGTTTGCTTTGGTACGCCTGTATACCCAAGTTTTGCTTGATGCATCCCAATCAAATCTTGAGGGACCACTGAAGAGAAAATTAAATAGGACCAACATCAGGCATGGGAATGGTATTAAATATGAAAGACAATATAGAAACTAAGAAACACTAAAGCAGGTATTGGCAACAAACACTGAAAAATAATTAGAAGAGCGAACTATGGCAAGGTATGAACAAAAGAATAAAAATCATAACAAGGTCACCTAGTACATCCGGAATGCAGATTTGCTTGAACAGTTGAATCATATACAAAAGCTATTGTTAATTAATTCTTCAAAATGAAAACCAACAACTAATCTCCACAGTAAAAGAGAGAGTCGCTGTCATAATTCAATCTAGAAGCTATTATTAGTTTAGTCGAACCAAAAACAGGCATTAGTGAGATATAGAGCACATTTATTTAGCAAAAGTGATGCACCAGTTCCTAAGGTAAAAGCGTATGAATTGTCTTAGAAAATAGACATGATTGAAATTCTTCTTGAAACTTCCAATTATGCATTCACATGATCTTGGTCAAGTTGACCAACCCAGGGTGCCTGCATCACCATTGTCATCTTGCTTTCTACAAGGTAGACCAACACTGGCAAGACACCTTACTAAGTTGAACAACACTAGGGGGTACTCCCTTGATACCCCTTCTTTACACTCTCCTTGAAATTCACCATTCATCTTCAAACACCTATCCAGGCACATCCCATCCATCCCAACCATACAAGGGAAGGTGCTCAACTGTGTCCCATAATATTACTTATGTAGCCTTCCAGTACCATGACTTGCGAGAGTGTTACTTCAGACTGAATTCATGGTTCTTCTAGTTCGGCTTAATCTACTTGACTTGCAACCACAAAACATTTTCAAAGATCGATCAGTCTACGAAGATTCCTTCAATACAAAAGGGAACCCATGCAAGGCGTCATTTAAAAGGTAATATTAGTGCAATTTGGTCCTCCTCCATGTTTGACTATACACCAATTCGATTAACAGAAGTTCATGAATGATACATCTTTTACAGAATAGTGACAACCAATACTGAAGTAAAATGGCATCTTGATGATTAGGATAATTAAACTTGCAGAGAACATAATCTGATATTAATACTGCTATGTACAGACGAACTTAATCTCTACAAAATGCACGAAAAGCTTTGATCATTTTATGCAGTGTAAAGCATACTCACGAAACGTGCATCTTAAATGAACAGCTTCAAAATCTTGTTTACTCTAAAGAAGATGTCAGAAGCACATACAAAACACCAACTTAGAAGCTTGACATCAGCACTTACCTCACAGGTGAAGATAACCAGATTTGCCTGTTTGGGGTTTGCTTGTTTATTACATATGTGCCGATACTTCCCAGCCTGATTGTGAGAACTTCATTCTGCATACAGATCCATTGTGCATATTAGAATACCAATGGAAACCATACTCAAGGAAGAAACTTTTGTTACATATATTCTTGAAGATACACAGTAACTTCAGAATTCATAATGTGATAAAATTTTCGAGCAACCAAATGCTCAAGTTTTCAATGCACTTGCTTTATGTATTTACTCAGATGGCATAAGCAAAGAAATCCACATATTCCAGAAGCAGCATTGTTCCATATAGCAAGGTTTGCAACATAACAGACACATTTCAACATAGTTGAAGTGAACTAAAAAAAATTTCAAGTTCGAACAACAGAGCCTTTTCGCCTCTTCCCTTTAACCAAACAGCAGTGGTAGGACGTCAGACATAGGTACCTAGGCTCATGAGAGAAGGAACAGAAGCCATCTCCTACAAGGGCAGACTGGTTGATCCCAAAGCTTCATTTGGCAGATACATGCAGTGACAACAACATAGGGGATGCTTGGTACTGAATGAGGAAAATGAAGAAGTTATCCTGATAGAGGGAGGGAAGATAAGATGAAATATGAACACAGTCCTAGAAAGTGATGAAGTTAGCTGAAAGTGGAGCTGTTTCTTGGTAAGGATTAAGAGCCATTCTTAAATTTGTGTAGCCTGTAATCAGCATTCTGATGATGGTCTGCTTTGTATAAGCTCTCCATAGATTTCTTAAGGATGCAACCAACAGAAAAATGAGATATTTCAGTTTTCAATTCTTGACTGACAAAGTTCTACTTCATTATACACCCTTGTAAATAAGAGTTGGTTGGAGTAAATTTAATCAACTCATAAGTATAACACGCAAACAATGGAGAATAGTTAACTCACCCCATAGTCTATGTCAAAACCATCAATCTGAATCGTATCCCCGTATTCCTGAAAAGCAATTAACAGATCACATATGAAGTGTGGTCTGCGAAGAACTATCAGTTTTGTAAGATGGAGTACCTCTAACTTTTCTTGAAGATCATGTATTGCATCATCTGCCAACCTATGAAACTCACCCTCTGGCATAAGGGACCTGTTGATAACCAACAGCATTACTCAGTACCAGTTTGAAAGTTTGAAAAAAAATGTGAGAAGCATGCCAAGAACTCTATCTAACCAAATTCACTAATAAAACAAAAAATTCTTCTTTCTCAAACAATCATCACACAGGCATAATTTAATACCAAAATCTTAGCCGGTTGAAATAAAATACAAAGTCAAAACAACCAAAACTTCGAAAATTGTAACACAAATCAAAGAATTCACAACACGAATAGTTCACATTATCTAATCTTTTGGCAAACGAAATTCCAAGATTTCACAAGGAAATCAAGAGCAAAATTCAACCACAAGTTCAAAAAATTGGAAACTGAGGTAGTTGAACGGACCGATAGTCGACGGCGGCAGGCCCCTGTGCGTCGTCGAGGTGAGGAATGTGCGTGGAGAAAAACAGAATCCGGGATACTGAGAATTTCAATGGTCTGTAAGAGCACAAGTCGGTGTTGAGACTACAGAGAGGCGATCGTAGAGCTGCGGGAGAGGAGAAGCGCGGCAAGGGAGATGCTCGGAGAGATAACAACCGCCGGGCAAGGAGAAGCCTTCGGGAAACCATGGTTAATGAAACCTTGGAGCAAACGATGTGATGCGAAGTAATGAGATTAGTAGAAAATCGAAATTGTTTCAAAGATTCGTTTGGAATTTCACTGAGAAGAACAAGACTCAGAAACCAAAATAAAAAGCTTTTGAATTGCAAGACATTAGTGATAACTAGAAGCGATTTTTAGATGCGAGCGATTGAGAAGGTCGCAGCACAGAGTTAGGGGGTGTTTGGCTTTGCTTTCCTCCAACCCAACTTTTCAATTCTCCATTTTACGTTTTTCAATACATATTTTATAAATATATAAAAAATTTATTTAAAAATTTAGAAAGTATAGAAAAATTCTACGGAGTGAGATCTTTTTATCGCATATTTTTTTATTATTTTTTGTTAAAAAAAAAAATCGTTTTTTAAAAAAGAAAAAATACACTTCATTTCACAAAAGTTCTATTTCATAAGCAATCACAAAAGCCCCTAATAGCCTGCAATCTGCACTAACTACTGCTAGGTCCGACCCACAAGCCAAGATATCCTGTTTAGGAAAATTTTTGAGTGCTTAAACTAAAAAAGTTGTTTTGAATTTTTTTAATAACAAATTTAGTGACAAGATCATATATGTAATATGCTAATAATAATTTGAACTCTAATTTTCTTTTGGCATACAAATTATATTTTTGTTTTATAGAATCATGACATTAAAGCAAGTAGCAACAAAGAATATTTTTCAGAAGCTATAATTAATTAAAAGTAATGTCTATTAGTCTATACGAGGATACAAATTTATTATATTATAAAAACTTTAAATTTATAGAATTAAATAATATATGAAAATAATTTTAAATTTTAATACTATATTAATTGTTGTATATCTAATGGT
This sequence comes from Acanthochlamys bracteata, assembly GCA_019914995.1. Taxonomy (NCBI): domain Eukaryota; kingdom Viridiplantae; phylum Streptophyta; class Magnoliopsida; order Pandanales; family Velloziaceae; genus Acanthochlamys; species Acanthochlamys bracteata. The sequence goes on from CM034133.1 coordinate 4,802,198, forward strand.
GTTTCAGCAGTTACATACTGAATTAAAAAATAAGTACAAATTTTAGCTTTAAACATCAAAGTTTCAGCTTACCCAAACAAAATCATAGTTCAGAGGGTTATGCGAGATCCCTTTCCGGAGAGCCTATCACGGCCCAATTGAATTTGTTTGTCCAATTTAGCATTTAGCCCATCTACAAATCAGTGCCCGGCTAATCTTAGGCCTATATGAATATTCGAGGCCCGCGTTGCTCCAGTGAAGCCTTTTACATGACTGTGCTGCAAACGCTTTTTATTTGAATTAATTTATTATAACCTTTAAAATACCATGTAATAATCTATGATAAGAGCTAATAGGTTGCCACAAGCCTGGAGCATGTGCTAATCACTTTGTTTTGTTTCCTTATTGTTAATTATGTTATTTAGCAACTTGTCAATGAGAGATTAGCTGCACTCCAACTCAGCTCTGCACAAACCTTATCGTTAAACCAGAAGGCTTTTCCATATGAAGTCCATGCTGACCATTCTCTTGCGTAAATAGATTATAAATATATTCATGTACACAGTTGTTTGCAACGCTTCGAGATACAACTAAGATCTCAAAATAGCCTGCAATGGAGGGAATAACTACTATAAACACAAGCAACTGGGTTGAATTAAAATGAAAGTGATAGTTGGAGAGGAAGGAAGCACTCGAGTGCAGTTGGTCTGCTTTTGAAGAGAACACGTAGAAAGAAGACACGTATGGACGAACAGCCTGTAGTAATCAACCCGTGCGCGTTCGACCACGTCATTCAAGTAAGTAGATATGGAGATGACGTGGTAGTTAGAATGAGAAAGTGGGTCGCCACTTCGTTGCCATTGGTGTGAAGGCCTTTTTGTGTTGTGTTTGGGTTTTTGGGCGAGTCGTAATCAGAATACCTACAACACACGGTTGCTTTCAAATGCTTTACAACATTAATTGGGGTGTTTGTTTGTATGTATCCATTTTAGCATGTTCTTTGTTCTTCCTAGCTGTTTCCGGAAGGGTAAAGTAATCAAAAACTTGATAGACTTCGGTAGTGCGGTTACTGTTTATAAACAAATCCTATTATTTATGACACATTATAATTTAATCATATGAAAATTACATATTTAGTATTTATAATCAGCTGTTATGTCCTGTTACTCTAGTTTTAATTTGACACTCCACATTTTGTAGACCATTTGGGAAGGAGGAAAAGAAAGAGCTATCTTAACTTAATTTAAAGGACTGAATTTTATGTTCGATAAACTTTTTATAATAATTTATTAGTAAAGTAAGATCTTAATCTCAAGTTAGTTTATTTATATAACAATTATAATTATTAAATTCACTTCTAATTTAATTTTATCAATTACAATCCAACAAGTTTAATTACCAAATTTGATTTATATTATGAAAACAAATTCTAAATTGAGTTTACCAATTTAGGGCTACAGCTGAAAGCCCCTACCTCATACTTTTCAACTCCTAGCACATGCTAAGTAGGACACGTCAAGAAGGGCCACATTATTCACATTAACATATCATATGATGTTATCAGAGAAGTACCGCCATGCGCACAGCCGCAGATTGTGTTCTTTTGCATATAAAAATAATTTTTTATAAAAAAATTAATTTTTAATAAAAAAATATATTATTTTAATAATATTATTTCTAAGTTAATTTATTTCTAAAAACTTATTTCAAATAACTCTAGCCAAAATGAACGACGTAAGTAGGCTCCAATGTTCACCACCACTACCTTGTCAGTCTGTCTCTCTTTGTGAACACAAGTCAAAGTACCCAATAATAACCGTTGGATTTCTTTCTTCAAGGAGATTATGGTTTGTATTTTGACACGTGGGAAGGTTAGGGCTTCTGAGGAGCCACAGGAAACGGTCCACGGTGGCCGAGGATGATGCTAACGGTATTATTATGAGGCTGTTTGGCGCAGCTTACATAAACTGCATATCAAATTTTTTTTATTTTATATTTTTTAATATATATTTTATAAATATATAAAAAATTTATTTAAAAATTTAAAAAGTGTATAAAAATTTCACTGAATAAGATATTTTTATTGAATATTTTATTATTTTTTTGAAAATAAAAAAAATAAATTTGTTTTTCAAAAAAATATAAAAATATTTTCTATTTTAAAAAAACTTTATTTTATAGGTACTCCCAAACATCCCTATATTGTTAGAGTGGAAGGAGACAAAGGGATGCAGTAGTAAAGGTTATAAATAAATTTGGCTTATTCATGTTTAGTTTTTGTTTAGAGAATGTTTTTTTAAAAAAGAACTATCAAATAGCAATTTTTAAAATAATTAATAAATTAGAGATATTATAAAATATGTTAAAAAATATTCTTTAATTAGATAATAGCCACGAGCCTGTTTATATGTCCTTGAAAAAGAAATTAATAAGTTTTGTTGTAAATATTCTTAAACTACACAAATAAACCTTATAAGTAGACTGTAGACCTCGTGAGACAAGGTCATTATGCCATAACACGAAATTCAAAATAAACTAATTAATTTCATAATTTAAATCAAAGTTTAAAATTATAATTATAGTTGGGTTCAATTTCGAAAGTTCATGATCAATGGGAATGAGAAATTAAATCGCGGTTGTTATTCTAAAATTTCTTTTGCAAGTGAAAAGGACATAAGCACTTGCTTCCAATAGTTGCAATATTATATTTTTTACCATAAATGCATTTTAGATCGTGTTTACAATAATTATAAAGTAATTCTTTAAAAGAAATATAAATGTAATTATTTTATAAATATAAATTTTCATTATATAAAATAATTATACATAATTTTTAAGTATAAAAAGTTAAAAATCGCTCCAAAAATTTTGTCTTTATTATTAAAGTTTAGCTAAAAAAAAATTTATAATTTATTCATCTCACAAATTTTGAGTTCCGAATATTTTATATATTTCAATTATAAAAAAAATTTAGAATTTTACTTTCACATACGAAATTCTAATTTTAACTTTTTTTTTATACACTTTTTAATACAATTATATTTTTTAACTTTCAACACATTTTCAAATTTTATTAAAACATAAATACTAAACTCTATTTTTATTTTTTTTTTAAAAAATTTTATTATTTATTATTTATTTTTTTGAAATTTAATTACGAATATTTTAAATATGTCATAAAATGGAGGGTGATTGTAGAATTGAAAACGTACATATTGATGATTTGACAGTGCGCTTGAAGAAAGTGCAATTCATAATTTGCGTAGAAATTGAAAGAAGGGAAGAAAAAAAAAAGCTTCGCTGCTTTTGAACCCAGCCATCCATAATTACCACCAAAATTTTCTTTCAAACTATCAAATCACTACACCTCCTTGCTCTCTGCACTTCACCGATTTGTTCGGAAACCCTCTTACTCCTTTTTTCATTTGTTTTCTTCTTCTTTTTCTTCATTCTTCTGAAAACATTAAAACAGAGTTCAGCCCCTTTAATAGGGATAGCTCTTTTAAAAAGTTTCTTTTTCTTATTTTTAATATTTTTTAATGATTTTAATCTTGGTAATTAGTAAAACCCGAAATTCGATTGGTTTGGTAAGTGCATAAAGTTTTATTAATAGCACATTTCTAAGTTCAACTAAAAACAAAAACAATAACAGAATTAATAGTTAGATTAGAGTGTTTATTACAAAGAAAACTATTTTGAGGGGTTCAAATATAACTTTTAGAGGAGCTTACTAATAATTGTGCCTTTATATTTAAAATTGTTTTCTTAAAGAAAAGAACAAGGAAAATGTATAGTTATCAGATCCGTACAGAACTATCCATATCGGTTCGAAAATCGTCGACTCAAAAAAAAAAAATTAAGATCTATATATAAACCGTTTGTGCGATCGACCCGCTTGATTCATTTTGGTCCGCTTCTATCCAATCGACCCGCTTGTCCGATCAAATTAGATTGAACGAAATTAAGAAAAATTAAATTGATGATATATTTGATGCAAAAATAATTATTATTAACAGTATGCTGAAAAATGATATATAGTTTAGATTTTATATTTGGATATGATAATATCACACAAAAAAATTGTTATGTTTAATTTATAAATATTAATTATTAGTGACTTTTTAGTTTTTATATTGTAAAATATTCTGATTCAGATATATACACCTAAGCAAGTTTAATATGTATTTTTTATGATTTAACTGATTTATAGCTTTATTTTTTTCTAATTATCTAATTTATTTAAATATTCTCATTATAATTTTTTTTTCTTCATACAGTGAAGACTAGCCAAATATCACCTTGCCTCTTCTTCCGAGATCGAGCTACCTCAAGCAGTCCTTCCCGGCTTGCGATCAATCTCTGGCGACAAACATCACCTTGCCTTTCCGATTGTCAATTTGTCATTGTTGTAACTACTTTCTCATTCATCTCGATATCAATCTCCTCGACACCGTCCGCCGCCAGCAATCACCACTAAAATTTTTAGTCTGTTTTGAAACATGTGAATGTTCTCCGATGAGCTCGCCGCTCCGTTCGTGTTATCCGTTTCGTTCCCGCCCGAAAGAATCGAAAGTGAAATTAGGAGCGAGGGAGGAAGAGGAAGGCTGAAGATAACTGGGAGCAGTGAAAACAGCGATAATGGCTAGCAAAGTAAGGTTCACTGCTGACAGTATTCAAACAATTCTGTCTATTATTGATATTATTATTATTGATAATAGTAATCCTACGGTGGTAATATAAATTTTCGCTATAATAATAATAATAATTATTAGTTATAGTGATGCTATAATAGTAATACTTTAATTTTTTATTGTGATTATTACTGTTATTATTATAAGCGGTGCTATTATGGCAATAAATTTTTTTTTGTGAATTGTGATTATTATTGTTGATCGAAAAATAACGTTGACGAAGTAGCCTAGTTGACTGGTCAAATTATCTCCAAACCATCCACCCATATAGGGGGCGACGTCCGACTTGGTTCTTCACAACTATTAAACGATCAAAAACTTTTCGTTCACGAACGTCAAGGAATCTAGCGATATTCGGTACAAATGTAAGAAAATAATTGGTGCGATTTTTATCAAAATAATTTTCTTGTCCAATTAATGATTTTTGTTAATAAGTATAATTATAATTGTTTATTTTTTTAAGAGTTTGCATTAATGCGTTCATGAAAATGAATAATGGATTCGTTACATTTTAAAAGAGGACTAATTGAAGTTAAATTCTGTTTGTTACATCAATGATTAAGAAGTACATAGGATAAATAATAGTATTTGTTATGAAAATCTGTTGTCATTAAGTCTGCAAATTAATCAAATTAAAAAAAATTGCAACTGTTTTTCAAATTTTAATACTTTTAAAATTTTTTATAAATAAATTTTATTTTATTAAAATAAAAATAAATAATAATAAAATCTCATATAATAATTTTTCTAATTTCTAAATTAGAAAATTATAAAAAATAATAAAAAACTTAATAAAATGTAACATAAATAGTTAAAAATAAAATAGAATTTATAAGCAGTAACAACGTTCGCTTAAATCTAAAATATTATCATCTACCTTAATAAAACTATATAGAAAGATATGTCGTACTATTACGGTGATGTTTTTAAAAAAAAATTTGTATATTTAAATTTTTTTTATATTATTTCAAATTTATAGAAATATTTTTTATATAATAATGATATACATTTATTTTAAAAATAATCTTTTATTTGTAAGCCCTTTGAAATCATCCACACTGACGTTCCAGTTAAATTAAAATTTACCATAATAAAGAATGTACTTTCCATTTTCATAAAATCTAAATTTTTAATTTGAATTTAAACATTTAACCATTTTTGGGGAAAAAGAAGACTTTATAAGCATAGAGGAGAGAGAGAGAGAAAGGAAGTGCTGAGCTGGCGTATTTACCTCTGTACTGCTTGATAAGAGAAGAGGTGGTGAGTCTTCCACTTCAGAAGAGAAGCAGAGAGAGAGAGAGAGAGAGAAAGAAAAAAAAAAAAAAACAAAAACAAAAAACAAAGTCCACAGTGAAGCAATCAAACAGCTGCACAGAAAATAAAAGAAAAGAAAACCAACTCAACTCTCAACAACACAGCATCCCCTCCATCCACAAGGTGTCTTCTCTCTCTCTAGATCCTTTCAAGATCCCATTATCACCACCACAACTTCAACCTTATTCTGCAAAACCGGCTTCTACTGACGCAGCTTATCTTGTTTGATAGAAAAAACTGTCATCTTTTACTGCTTTTGTAAGTTAACAGAGAAGAAAGAAACAAAGAAAGTGAAGAGTTTGGTTTCTTAGGATGAGAAAGCTGATGTTGTTTAGGTGGTGATCAAGATGATGGACCCCAGTAGCAGCAGCATCATCATCAGTAGAGCAGATCATGTAGCCGGCGGAGGCGGCGGTGGTGGGTCCCAGTTCCCCGCCGGGTTACGGGTACTGGTTGTTGATGATGATCCAACTTGTCTAATGATTCTTGAGAAGATGCTTCGGAATTGTTTGTATCAAGGTAACAAGATGGAATGTTTCTTCTTTATCGTGTTCTTGATTGCTTTTACAAGTAAAATTTGTTACTTTTTCTCGTTTTCGCCTAGAATTCATTGGTTTTTTATTGGAATTCATTTTTTCCTTCAAGTTCTCAAGATGTTTTTCTTCTTTCTTTGGTTTTACTGGTTCTGTTGCCTGAAATATTTGGGAATTTGTTTGCTTGAATTTTGAAATCACTAAGAGTTGATAATTTCAAACAAGTTTAATTGTTTTCTGTCTTTAAACTGGTGTTCGAGATGATTTTGGTTCCTCTAAAATTCAGGATTTTTGAATTAGTTGCCCATGAAATAAACGGATTTTATGCTTCTATAAGCGCTTGGGACCTTGACATGATACCAGTTTTTATTTAGTTGAAAAATCTAGCATCAGAGCTCTTAAAAATTGTTGTTTTTGTTGAATATATCCACCTAGAGGGTATAATTTTGATGAATGATTGCTTAATTAATTCAATTCTTTTTTGTCAATCTCTATTATCCCTTGTAAGCCAATTTTATATTCGTGATTGATTGCTGGCATAATGTTTGTATCCTAGTTGAATGAATAGGAAAGAGTTTTTTCCTTTTGGGGGGCGGGTAAACTCCTCCTAGGATTCATTAAAATTGATGCCCAGTTAATTGTTTTGGATGCCCAGAGTTCTTAAACTGGAAGCCGTCATATGGAAAAGATTGTATGCATATGTGTCTTTAGTAGTTTATGTTAAAGCTTCGAGTAGAACGCAATATAAATCTTAAATCATGTTTTACTTGAATGAGTGAATGATAATTAAGTACCTATTCGTCAATATTTTCATTTCTTTTCTTTTTCTGTAATGATAGCATTTGAACATTTTGTTTTATGCCTGGTCAGTTACAACTTGTACGCGTGCATGGAAAGCTCTTGATATGCTTAGAGAGAAGAAAGATGGTTTTGACATTGTTTTGAGCGATGTCTACATGCCTGACATGGATGGTTTCAAACTTCTCGAGCATATTGGATTGGAGATGGACCTTCCAGTTATCAGTAAGCTCTCAGTTATAAGCACATCCTAGTTTTTTTTTCCTTTCGAACTGTACATGATTCTAAGTCAGTACCCTTTTTTCAACAGTGATGTCAGCAGATGATGGAAAGGAGTTAGTCATGAAGGGAGTTAAGCATGGTGCATGCGATTACCTTATAAAGCCTGTCAGGATAGAAGCATTAAAAACTATATGGCAGCATTTGGTGCGAAGGAGGAAGAATGGCTTTATGGATGATTTGAAGGACAGCGACCAGTCGGTAAGTGGCGAGGATAATGAAAAGCAGAGGAGGTTTTCTGATGAAAATGATCACGCTTCCTCAGCCAGTGAAAGTAACTGGAAGAATAAAAAGCGTAAGGATGAGAAAGAGGAAGAAGATGAATCTGAGGAGCGGGAGGATCCATCAACGCTGAAGAAGCCACGTGTTGTTTGGTCTGTTGAACTTCACCAACAATTTGTTGCTGCTGTGAACCAGCTGGGTGTTGACAGTAAGACTTCTTTCTTTCTATATCGTACTCCTGGGTTTAAGAAGCAGGTAGCACTGAAGACTAAAGTAAGGGCAAATTACCAATCAACTAACTGGTTGCAATCTGGACTGCAGTATCATATTATTTTCCTATTATACCATAATCAGATGACAATGATTCTCTAAACCTAAATGGTTTATAATCGGAAACTTACTCTCCTAAAATAATTACTGATATAGTTAATTTAGCACTTTTTGAGAACAACGTTCATGGACTCTTGTGAAGAAATTCCTTTGTTCTTTTTCTAAGAGACTAATATAACTTTCCCTGCAATCTGCAGAAGCTGTTCCTAAGAAAATCCTTGAGCTGATGAATGTCCCTGGGCTAACTAGAGAAAATGTTGCCAGCCATCTCCAGGCAAGTGAGCTCATTTTCCTTGAAGATTCTTGTTCTCGTAGCACTTGCAGCTATTTGCTTCATTTTTCGTTTTTAATTAGAATCTATCATCAACATATGCCTTTTGCTATATGTAATTGGTTCAGTTAAGGATGTGGCTTTTAGAAAAATAGCTCTATTATTATCTCCAGTAGTTAGATTTCTGTTGAGTAGAACGGATTTGTTAAACAAAGTGCTGTACAATTTGGTTCTGTTCTGGCATAATTATTAGTTAAAGATTGCAAGTATGCGAACACCCTATAATGCTTATTATGGCATTTGCCCATCCTCTCAAGTGACACCTTTGCATTCTTTGAAAAGTTTCAAGTAAGTCACGAGTATGCCACCAACTTGAAACATAATCCTACTCACGCTTCGTACAACCAAATATATGTCAGAAATGTCCACCTCAAGGAATAACTTATGAATCTATATTTGAAGGATCCTAATGTTTCTCTCGTGTCCTTAAAACCATATTATGTTGTCTAATAAATAAACTATATGTATACAACCTAATTCAGAAGGATCTCACTATATGTTTCTTCCAACTTCTAACAATTAGCAAGTGAATCTGGCATAGGAGCTGCTCAGTGCATTCATTTTACTTTGATTACTCTCTGTTCTTTTTATTAGTGTAACTGCAGTTCTGGGATTAATTTATATAGCATAAGCAAATATTTGAAACATTTCAGTAAGTAGACAAATAAAATGAAAATTTTCCATGCCATCATCGCCTAGAAATGACTTCTGTATAATGTAGGTTCATTAAATAGATTCATCTCCACTACTATTTTAAGATGAATCGATATATTAACTTAGCATACATGGTGAAAAAAGCACGAGGAATGTCAGTACCATGATATCTGCATTTGATACAAAGTACATATAATAATTTGTACCATGGAGTGATCTGATGGTGTGCTTAGCAGTAGTCTTGGTAAAAAAACTGAAATACTAAGTTGGTAGCTCTTGCAGAATATTGATGAAGTTTTTTGGTCAAGATGATGAAATTAGAAGCTAGAAGCTGAACTAGAATGTTCAAAACTATGGTTTTTACTTCATTTTTTACCTTATCGGTTGTGGAAAAGCTAACCTGCACGATGAAGCAGTAGCAAATATCTATGTTGAGCTAGGGAAGACTGTATAGATAGTCGTAGAGGTGTTATCAATTCAACGTTGCAGCTTGCCAAAAGTTGGAAGATAAGAGCTAGGTTAAGAAGGTCTGCAACCGAAACTTCCTAATTGCATATTCCTACAATTTTTTCATTGTTTGTTCTACTTCATGTGCTCAGTTCCATTGTCATGTTTGAGTTTGTAGCTGTTTATGAGCAGCCTTTTAATTCTCATTTTAGAAATACTTACCAATAAATATGTCTGCACCAGAAATATCGTCTCTACCTGAAAAGAGCACAGAATCATAACAGAAATGAGATGTATTTGGGAGGAACAACAGAAGGGCTGTATAGCTCTATTTCCTCAATTGATGGGCTTGATCTTCAGGCTCTTGCAGTATCAGGTCAACTCACACCTCAAAGTTTCTCAGCTTACCAAGCAGGGGCTAGACGAATGACAAATACTAGGATGGGCTTGCCTATTCCCGATCAAATTGATTTCTTAAATTATGACACACGAGTTGCAAATTCTAAGCCTGGCACTATACCAGGACAAGATTGGAATACCAAGCATATGAATTTCCAAAGTGGAACCTCTAGGACCATAGAGCCGAGGAAAATTGGCCAACCACAACAAATGATGCAGTCATTAGGAGCTATTGGCTCCCAAATTACCCAAGGTACATCTATTTCACCAGATCCTTTGCCTGCATCAATAAGGGCGTCATTTGCTGGAGGCACCATTAGTGGTCATCAGATCAACACGTTAAACATGCAAATGACTCAGAGGGGAGAATTTTCTCTTTCTCAGCAGCAAAATCTTTCACAAAATGGTATGTCTCAGCAAGTTAAGGGACGACTCCTGAATGGGATTGCAGAACACGATCTAAGTTTTTCATCAACCATGAAGCAGCAAGTACTTGCTAATGGTATACCCCACCAAACATTTAACACAGGTAGGACTGTTACAGGCAGTAATTCCTCGTTATCTGGCAGCTATATGAGCACATCATATCCTGTCAATCCCCAAGCTTCATATTCTAGCATCCAAAATGGTAGTGTGATTGAATCAGCAGGAGTTTTAAGCACAGGAGGGTCATCATATCTCAACTCAAGCACTATCTTACGGGAAGCTGTGCCAGCCTTTGGAAAATATGAAGCTAATACCGTTGGATTGAATGGTTTGAATGACTTGCCTCCTAATTATGATCTCTTGACTGAACTTAGTCAGAATAAAAGCCAGGTTTGGAAGAAGCAGAGTGTGAATCTTCCTTACGAATCAGCTGAAGTCCTTGGATTGAACCAAAATGTTGATTTTAGTTCATCTCTGACCTCTAGCCAAGATCTAAATGCTGCTCTCAAGGATGGTAATGTGAAGAAAGCATTCACTGTTGACAAAGATATTTTTGCTAAGCCAGAGTTTGAGAATGGGAAGCTAGGCTGTTCCCCGCAGCAGAATGGATCTGTTGTCTTTGAGAACTCTGTTCGACTAAAGGCTGAAACCATACCAGAACTAAGTTATCAAGATTTGCCATTTTCTGAAGATATTTTCCCTGATGAGCTTATGAAAGTTATGGGCAAGCAGGTTGGTTTTAATATTATGTCTATGCATCTCCAATGATTTCGATATCTTACTGTTGGTAAATCTGTCAACTTTATTTGGTGAAATTTTGATTAGGTCTAGGAAGTAATCTACATTTTAGCAGTATGAATTGAAAACTTAAAAAAAGTTGGTATTTAATTTTGACACTGCAGCTCATATGACCTGTTAAGTAGAGTTTTGTTCCGGTTGGATTTTCCAATTTCCATGATTGCTTAGAATAAGAGTTCATATTTTACTCACTTTCCTAAAAAAAACAAGATAGTATTTTCTTTTTGATATTTCATGGTTTCTTATTAAGGTGCTGCCTTATGTCAACTATCCTTATAGACTTGAAATTTTGACAGCTTTATTTGAACAAAATTTGGTATTTTTGAAATGTGGCGGGTTCCAAGCCATCTAAACTAACTTGCAAAAAGTTAAGTATTGAGCTCTACGCTTCTTGTAGATCTCAACGAATAGGTAAATTACTTATTCTACCCTTGTTAGCTACTTGATTTGATGCATGTCTAAAACAGCCAACTGGTAAATAATTTTCCAAACAGACTCAGGCTTTCCAACTGTTTAGCATAGCTGTAGTTACCAAGATCCAAATTGTGCTTGAATATTGCTTCCTGTTACGACTAATGGTTTACGTGAAGTAGTCTGTAGCAAAAAGCATGTCGCTTGATCTCAAAACTTTCTATTTCTGAATGAATAACATTTGTGAGACATCTAATGATCTGGTTCCGGTTGGATTGTAGCAAGAAGGCGGGATTGGACAGGTGGACTCTGATTTCAACTTTGACAGCTTTCCTTTAGATAACATTCCAGTATAAACCTTCAACCTGAAAAGGAGCAAGCACTCCAAACTTCTTTGAAGTATCCAAGCACAGGACAATGGCGACAATCACATTTGTGACCTTGTTGCCCAAGTGCATTGAAGGGAAGATTCGACTTCCAGGGCCATGAAATCCGTTTGTAAAGAACATTGCTGGAAGGTAAAGGCCGCTATGGATAGGCATGTCCGACATTCTTTATGACTCTTTTTCTAGGTTTTCTTAACAGGTGTGGATTGTGTAGATTTGATTTGAACAGTAGGCAGGAAATTGAATGCGAGTCTCTACATAGTCCTTTCAACTTTTGTAAAGGTCTGCCAATTCCATTAACCTGCCTAGGAACTTTTAGTTACCTTGTACAGGGCCTATTACTTGATTGGTGCAGACAATAATTAATCATTTTGTTGATTGGTATGTTTTAACCTCTGTCTAACATAATAATGCTTCTGTCATAAACGTCTTTAATTGTGGTCGTGTATAACAGGCATTTGAAGCAAGGCATTGGCAACCATGTCTTTTATGGTATGTGCTGATACGATCCAACGGGATTGCAGCAGCACCAAGCTGAACGCTAAGTAAAGCTAGAACTAAATAAAAAATAAGACCACATTGTTGTTCCATAATGCAATGCTGAGTACTAGTACTTATTTATACTAGAGACTTCTCTAGGAAAGCTACTAGAGTTTATTTCTAAGTCTTACTGTCTAGAAATTTTAATTATAAGAAAAGACTAATAATTTAGTGTCATAATGGGACTCCTGTCGACACACGGATAGCCTGGGTTGCACCTATCGTGAGGCCTTAAAAAATCCGGGTACTTCAGTGCCCGGGTGCCTCCCAGCCTCAAGGCCTTGGCTTCCAGGGCACAAGATGCAACCCTTGGGTGGTATTCGGCTGTGCCGTGGGCAATCGTTACGTCCCTCCTCCCCTGCTGCATCATTGCCCTCCCTTTGAAAACCGGCATTGTCCTCTAGGCCTGAGACCTGTAAGGTATATGTAGGAGTAACTCACATGCTAAATCCAGGAAAATATGCTAGTGTCCTATAGGGGAAGGCTAAGCTTGTAAGCTGCGGGTCCGATTGATACGGTACACAAAATTTATACCCAAGCCTATGATAGTGCCTTTCCGCAATTGTTGACTGGCTGTGTGGCTGCAGTTTTGAGGAACACCCTATCACCTGATTTATAGTGCTTCTCTCTACAACGGTCATTGGGGAGTTTTCATCCTATTTTGGGCTCGGAGTAGATGAAACCAGAGCCCCTAAAGAATTTCATCTCTTTCATGTAGCAGGAATTCCAATTCATCTGACTTGATTTGTCCTGAGGAAAAGATAGTGGTGGAGGTGACCACCCTTAAACCGCTTCGAACAGTGAAAGTCTTGGTAGCCTAGTGAGCACTAATGTTTAGGAGTATTTGACCAATGCTGCTAATGTGCCCACTTTCTTGGATGTTCATCGGCAACACAGCTAACCCTTTGTTGACAACTTTCGACTACCCATCCGTTTGTGAATGTTATGCAGATGTGCAATGAGGTCCCTTGAAGGTGATGCAGCTCTTACCAAAACGAAATTAAAAACCCAGGACCCATGTCAGAGGCTATGGACGTCGGGCATCTATAGAGACGAACAATTTTCTTGCAAAATTCATGGACCACAACATTGGGTGTATAAGGGAGTCTCAAGAGAGCAAAGTGAGCATACTATACTTCGTTAAATGGTCAACGACAACCAAGATTGTTTTTGTCATCGAATAGTTACAGCTCCTCAATGAAGTCTAGAGACAACAGACCATATCTTTTCGGAATTGGTAGCGGCTGCAAGAGCCCTACTACCTGTATGCATTTGGACTTAGCAAAGGCATAGGTATTGTTAAAGAATGGTTTATTCCACACTACTTATCAATGATCCTGAGATGATATTCATAAAGACTTGGGCTCACTCTTCTAATTGCCAATTGGTTTTGAGAAAAATTTTAAATTCATCACATAGTATCGAGCTGGGTTGGACCGAATCGATCCAAAATGTGGATTAAATCTAACTTATTATTTATATCTATTCAGAACTTTCATGGTCCGATTTATTATAAGGCCAAAATAGCCCTCTTCATTTCAGGATAGATAGCTCCGTTTCATTTAAAGGATAATTGTTCGTTATATTTTAGGGCAAATAATCTATTTCATTTCAGGACAAATCGTCCGCTTCATTCAATTCATTACAGGGTACGTAGCCCATATCAATTCAATTTACAAAAAGAAAAAAAAGCTCTGCTAGAGGACATGTGTTAAAGAATGGTTTAGTCCCACATTGTTTATCAATGGTCCTGAGATGATATTAATAAAAATTTGGACTCACTCTTCTCATAGGCAATTGGTTTTGAGAAGAATTCTAAATTCGTCACAGGTATTATAGGCTGCAACATAGCGTACAACGTATCCCGACATGTCCGACCAATAAAATTGTTGTGCTAGTTGGTAATCTCGTTCATTTCTTGATAATCGGCACAGAAATGCCAAGAACTGTTCTTCTTCTTAACTAGTAAGGAAGGAGAAGAAAAGCAGAACAACTCGATTTCATAATATTTGTGAGAGCATCTCGGTCACGATCCTTTCTATTTGTCTTTTATGTATTCAAAGCATAATATGGTCTAATGTTTGCACGGAGCGATCATGATTCGAGTGGAACACTATGGTCAGACGATCGCTTGGGAGGCAGGCCTAGCCGCAAGCTTGTCAATTGCAACGCCCCTCTCTCTCGTATGCATATGCCATGCAACACAAATTTATGTCGAATCGTTGCCAGTTGCACACAACATCACTAAGGCTATCCTACTAGTGGATTCCAAGTACCAAGTCTATTCCTCAGACTTGGTTATGCATCCACCACCAATTCAGCTCCTTGCACTGTACTTGGACTCCTTTTATAAACTATGCCATTGAAGTATGACCTCTCATCATGCAAGCTCGTCTTGAGGGGATGAACAATTGTTAGTTGCAAATGTAGGTTGGGAAAACACTCGGCTATGAAATTTATGGGTGCTTCCTAGTCAATTAGTATGAATAACTTTTGCTTCTTAACTTGCCCTATAGCTTGGATCGTCTGTGGTCCTACCAACCCATTTATAGCACTCGGGGACAAAGTAGCGCTTTCTGCCACTCGCTCTTCAGAAGCCTTTGGAAATCAGGTCCTTCCTCTCGTCAGCTTCATATATAGTAATTGAATACAATCGTGTAGTGCACTTGTTCCCCTTTGTGATTGCAAAGATGCTGTCTGTAAAGCTAGGTCAGGACCGGATTGTCCGCCACATTATTGGTTAAACTTGGATTGGTGATTTTGTTTGAGCAGCACCTAGATGACTTGAAAGTTCATAGACTTCATAGTTATGACATCCATTGCAAGCCGCTTAAAAGACCCCTACAAAATCGGCTGATTAGTGAGGCGTTTGGCTAAGCTTTTCAGAAAAACAATTTTTTAATTTTTTAATTTACATTTTTAAATACATTTAAAAAAAATATTTAGAAAATTTATTTAAAATTTTCAAATATATAAAAAATTATATATAGTAAGATTTTTTTATTATTTATTTTTATTATTTTTTAGATAAAAAAATAGAACTCATTTTTTAAGAAGAACAAAAATATTTTTCGTTTTAAAAAAATTCTATTTTAAAAATACTCCTAAATGCCTCCTGGGTCAGAATGGCAAGCGTGTATGCAATTCTCCAAAAGCCACCTGGTCACACGAACTTGTTTGGGACAATTGATGCAAAGAGTAACTCATGTTGCCATATCCATACGGTGTAAAGGGTAAGGGTAAGACCTCTCGGAACTCTTTCCATGTGTGTTGTGGGCAATCCCTCTCATAGCTTTGGTACCAATAGTTCGCTCCTCCTTGAAAATACATTATTGTAATGAATACTTGTTCCCATTCCAGTGTTTTTTTTTAATACTTGAAATACTTCTATACAGATGAAGCCATTCATGCGGTTCGTTTCCATCAAGGTGAGGAAATTTATGTTATTCTCGATTTGTTTGTGAGAATTGTTCTTGGTAAGGATTTCTGGGCTTAGGTGCTGCTGGATTGAGTTGTGGAATTGCATAGTAACTTGCAGGTGTTGGAGTTGTTTGCGAATTTTGACCGTGGGAAGGTTTATGGCTTGGATTTGAGCTTGTTATTGTTGAACGCTCTTTTGGAGAGACGTTGGATATCAAAGAAAGCATCTGTAGTATTACTCGTGATTTGTTGAAAGAAAATGAATCAGGTGGCATAGTAGACTAAATCGAAGATCCGAAATCTGCATATTGTTGCCATAATAAAGATTCATGTTTCACCTTCTCACCCAGATAAGTACAAGAATCGTTCTCTATAACAAACATATTAGGTTTTGAGTTATAATAATTAATATTTCTTAAAATAATAATCCTTAAAGAATTAGTCAATACCAAACACAATATCTCGACAATAGTTATATATCATACTAGACTTTTTCTTTAGCTGGGCTTGGTTAAGACAGTTTCAGAGGTAGCGTAAGTGAAGTGAGGAATTCAGCATTCAAATACTTACAACAAAGACAAGGCAGAAGAACTAGTCAATTGAAAGAAAATTGAAAAATGTGTTTCATAACATTAGGCAGGAAGCTGCATAAACCTGATCATGTTGGGGAAAAACAAGTCTTTTAGGCAAAGAGATCACAAGGATCGTACACCTAGACAAAATTTGTAAAAGGAATGGCATTGTAAGGTCTTTTAAACAGGAGTGAACAAAATGGAATGAATTACAATCAGAACACCGCATAGAAAACAGCTGCTAGGTCTGATTACATGAACACTGCTTCCTACAACTATATGTATACAACACTAGAAAATAAACTCTTCAGGAAATCGTTACTGACCAGAAAGTCATCTACCATATGTAAGATCATTTAACCTAGTGAATTCCCCATCAGAGAAGCAACTCAATCGGATAGATTATGCAAGTGAAATTCTACACTGCAAAACCTGACCTGGTAGAACCTTTTTGCATCATAGCAGAATCGACCTAATGGCTATTGGCACATTCTGCCTGTTGCAATACATCAGAAAACATGGTCAGCCAACAAAAGAGTCAACAGTAGAACTAGCACCGAGGTCATTGGCTCAACAGCACAAGAGCAAGCAGACAGATGAAAGTGACAACGCTCCCTGCAACCATTCTGTGTGCTCCACTCATCGGAATGAAGTCGGGGAGTGAGCACTCCTCCCCATTAAAGAACACCTTTTTTGGGAACCCATCACCTTCTACAACATTGATGCCTGGTGTCATCTTCTTAGTAAATGAAACCACAGACTGCTGCTTCCCTGGTACCCTCGGGTCATCTGGGTTCGTCCCGTTGGTCTCCCCAACAAGATAATTCAATCCGGGTAGGCCCTGCATGAAGATCGTATTATTTCCAACAGCAGTACCGTTGAATGAGTACATTGCCTCAAACCCATCATATGCCTTGTCCATCACCACAGCGGCAAACCAATCTGCAAAGTTGTCTTCATTCCAATTGAACAACGTGACTCTCGCGGTCCATCCTTTTGAGTAGTCCGACAAAACATGCCAGTTAATGCTTATGCCGCAATTATCACTGCAAGGCATTGGCGATGGCACACTGAAATGCTGCAAAGACGCCCATTCAGTAGCAAGCCTGGTCCGGTTATCAAATGGCAGTAGCAACGCCTGTGGCGGCAATAACAATGCAGGTGCGCTTGCATTGCAAGAACGGGGTAATCTAGCAGCAGGGCAGCCACAGGCGCATGTCTTGCATGGAACGACAGAGTCATTGTAGAAAGCAGAAAACGAAACGCAGCACTTGGGACTATACCCTTTAGGCTGGGAGATGTTGCAGACAACCTGCCAGCTAGCAATAGCCACAGTGGAAGAATCAAGCCCGCTAGGATCAGGCGTCACGGTCGGCGAAACCCTCATTGGCTGCCCGCAAATGTAGTCTGGGTTCATCGCTGCAGAACTGCCCGCGATCCTCCAGTTCTGTGGAGGGAAAAGCTTGGTCTTGTTGACATCTGGTGGCATTTTCATCACCTGAATCTGAAATGCAGAAATTGATTGCGAAGGATCCATCGACGGCGGCAGTATTGTTCCATTCCTGCAACAATTCGTAATCTTTCCAAGCTCAGTATCATTATACCTTCCCGGAGGGAGATCAACCAATGTCGGACGACGTTGACAGTTAAGCGCCTTGGAGAAATCGGTGTTCTGGTAGAACTGCGCTTGTGGACCGTTAATACAATCGATAACAGTTACCAGATTCGGGTAAGCTCCCTTCATTGTGTTGATGAACTCTCCCCTCATCCATTCCCAAGAAAGCCTCCAGTTGTCAAGCCTACCGAGATCGTTATGGTTCTGAATAGTCACCAAAGCCAAATAACTCGAGTCATAACTCTGCAACACATCGTATGACATCGTTATATCGCCGGACCGCCGCGGCATAAACTTGACGCTTTCT
Source organism: Acanthochlamys bracteata (assembly GCA_019914995.1). Classification (NCBI taxonomy): domain Eukaryota; kingdom Viridiplantae; phylum Streptophyta; class Magnoliopsida; order Pandanales; family Velloziaceae; genus Acanthochlamys; species Acanthochlamys bracteata. Next base: position 4,820,650 of record CM034133.1, read on the forward strand.
CCGTCAGCCGTCGTCGTCAAATTATCTTTAAAATCCGGATTGAGAACACAACAAGTTGTTATCACAGAACCGTTTCGAGTCACCGGCGGGCAAGATAACGAAGGATCTGAAAGAGATAAGGATTTCGGAAGCGGAGCGGTAGTGTTCGAAGCACCGAAAAGTGTTCCGATGAAACTAATCTCTGCTTCGATTTGAGTCAAGTCGCCGGCGGTAGCGATCGGGGTCTTGAGATCGGCATTGGGCGAGCCGGAGAAAGAAGTGGGAGAAGTCTGATTAGTCGAGTAGGGAAGATCTGAGCCGTCCGTTAAGACGGCGTTGGCGACGGAGACGATGAGCTCACGGTGAGAGAAACCGATGAGGAGTTCCCATGAGTCGAGTTCGCGAGTTCCCGAGTTGAGAACGATGGCTGTTGACTGGAAACTGAACGGTTGGTCGGCGGGTGAAGTAAGGAACGGTCGGATTCGTTTCCAGCTTTGTGCTGTGTAGGTTAGCTCAACGCCATTGCAGCCCAGTGAAGTTGCAGAAGTTGGAGATGGTGCACGTTGAGACTTCGATGGAGCTACTAGGAGAAGAAACAGAAAAATCAACACGACGAAGAACGACTTCGACATTGCTAAGATTTGCTTCCAATGTCGTTCTTCTTTGGAGTTTGTAAGATTGAACTTGAACTGGGGAGAAGACAAAGCGCGTCTGGAGAGAAGAACAGCTGTGGAGAAGCTGGTTTTTGGTCTGGGTTTGATCGGGGGAAATCTCGCTCCGAAAGTTGGAGCAAGAAAAATAGAGAGAGAGGAATGTAGATTCTGTTCTGTTTAGAAAATGGTAAGAAAAATAATTCGGGTTTCGAAAGAGAGAATGAAAAGACTTTGATAGTTTGCACTAACAGCATCCTTATACCGTGTTTACCCAAATTCTATCATTTTTTTAAAATTTATTTTAATATAAATTAATTAAAAATTTTAAACTAAAATTTTTTAATTAAAATAAAATTTAATTTTTAAAACTTACTATTAATATAAAATTAATAAAATTTTATTTTTTATTAAATATTTTTAATTTTTAATTTATTTTTTTAATTAACTTTCTAAAATTTAAATTTACTGAGTTTATTTTATGTAAACACGCCTTTAGTATCAACTTACTGAAATTCAGATCCTTGACTTAATCATGGCATCAGTATATCATTATGGATTCTGAATTGCATTTGTTTCTGGTGTGGTTTTTGAACGAAAAAAACACATTGGAGGCCGATTTTGTAAAAACTAAAGAGTACTATTATTGAGACTAGCGAGGGCAGGCCGGGACTGGTGGAGAAATGGCTTCGTGTCCGCGTTTTTAACTTTCGAATTTGGAGAAACGATGAAAACAATTTTTCCACTATTTATAATTCTGTTATGGTGTCTATGGAATTGTTTTTCAAAATTATGTTTTTAATAAAAATCTTTTTATTTTATTTTGATAAACCAAATTTATTACTATAATATTTATATTTATAAATTAATAATATTATAAAAATATATAAAAAATAAAAAATTATTTTTTGGAAACGCGTCGCAAAACGCGAATATTGAATACTTTGTTCAACGAGGATAATCTGAAACAGTCAGTTTTATTAAAAAAAGACATAATAGTAATGAAAAGCGAACTTGTTCAAAGCATCAAATTGATTTTGAACAATATTATAAATTTGGAGTGTTTTTGTTGATTGACTACAAAAAATTTGTTAAATTATAATACCGCGTGAGTAATATAGGAATTGTTTTAAACGCATTTTTGAAAAAAATATGTTTAAAGATTTTGATAAATAAATTATGTTTTTTACATTTTAAAAATAATTATATATATAATGGCATTATTCTTATGATGTACTTAAATTTAACTAATAAATTTTTTAGACTGAAAAAATTTTTTTATAATAAAAATTTGAAAAGAAAAATAAATACAAAAGTTTAAGCTATGCCGAATATTCCCTATATACTTTAACTACTAATACTACTACATTTATCTCAACAAAATAATAATATAGTCTTTAATAGCGTGTGTTAGATTGAATTGACTTTGTATACCTGTAATTACTGCTGGTTGTGATTTGTGAAGAAAATCACTAATTTTTAAAGAAGGAATATCAGAAGAGCAGAATGTGCGAACGATTAATTACTAAACCCAAATTTCTAAATCATGTATTTATATGATAAGAAAACTTTTATAAAATGGAGCGCATGTTTATAGTCATCTTTGCGATAGCTGTTAGTTATGGTATTTTGAAAAAAAGTTTGTAAATATAATTATTTGTGTGACCTGTAACTAATTTTATTGTTTTCAAATTTTCAAAAACGACTATATATAATTATTTGTAAGAATAATTTATACAAAAGTCATATCAAATAATACAATAGCTAAAGCAAATAAATTAAATTAATGAATTCATAATAAACAAGTTTTTCTCCAAATTCCATTTGACATGGTGGTCCATGTTCTGTTATCGTTATGCAATATGAAATTATTAAAGAAAATTTTTTATGTGCAGGGCACGTTTCTCTCGCAATAGCCGTTACCGTTGCTCGATTGTCTTTTTTTTTTAATTAAATAAAAGATCAAAACCAATTCAAACGGTGCACGAATGAATGAATCAATCTTATGTTATTTCTTTAGTTGAAAATTTCAAAACTCAACTCTTAGGTAGCTTTAAAAAAAAACTATGTTTTTAGCGGAAAATATTAGCAAAGTTGAAGTAGTAGTACTATCATACATGCTTACCTAACTGCTATTTATTTAAAATTTTAATTTTATATTTTTAATAAAATTTTGATAATATTTTATAATAATTTTTTTAAAATATTAAAAATCACCAAAAAGTTTATGTCACAATATTTTGTTATTACTTACTTATTTTTAAAATAGAAAAAGAGCTAATTTTTAAAAAGTTATAAAAATATTTTTTATTTTAAAAAAATTATACTACATAAACACTCTCAAATTTATTCATATATTCATTTGATAGTGCCAACTAAAAAAATTATATTAAAAAATTTAAGAAAATATGTTTTTTTTTTAAAAGTAAATATTTATATATAAAAATTTATGATGTATAATTTATTTATCAACTTTTAAACTTTCTTTTAAAAGTCTAATAAAAATATCTATAAAAAACAAAAAATTTTAAAGTGGAATGATGAAATGAAATAAAAGCTTTGTCAAATAAGTTCTATTTATCTCTTCTTATTTGCGACTTACAACTAAGTGCGTACTTATTTTGATATTAAATTTATTTTTTAAAGTGAATTTATAAAACATGAGTTCTGAATTAAAAATAAATTTGATAAAAATAAAAATTTTATTTACTTTATATTAAATTGAAAAGTGAAAATTTTAATTTTAAATATTAAATTATAAAAATGAATTTTGGCAAAAAAATTTTGGTTTAAATTTTGTAATTAGTTTAGATTAAAAATAAATTCAAAATTAAAGATAACTTTTAACAAAATAAATTTAAACGTAGGTAAACAGTATTAACAAGCACATATGTCAAACATTGCATATGTCAAACTATCAATATATTTCACTTTGAATAAAAAAGTTTTTCTTTTTGAATAATTGGCGTTTGGATACGCTCTACTTTTCTTTGGCGGTGAAGCTTCTGTTCGCTGTTACAGAGAAGAAAACTCAAAAGCTGCTAATTAAATAAAGCAACAACCAACGGTCATTTAAGCCGTTGTGAAATTTGTAATAATGAAGAAAGTAAAAGAAACTCTAGAAACATACATTATTAACCGTTGGTTTATTAGTTGAATGAGTTTTGTAGAAAAAAGAAAAAGAATCTCTTTGGATTAAATCTCTTTTTATCCTATCATTTTATATTTTATCCATCTTTCAAAAATAATTTTCCTAATATGTATAGTTACATTTATGATAAAAGTACCCTAGACGTTTCTCCATTCATGCGTACGCCTTCCCCAAAAAAAAAAAAAAAAAAAATCACTCAAACCCACCCGTTAAATCGGATTTTGTCCGTATAAATTCCTATTTGTTTGAAAAATTTTCAATTGCTTATGTAAGAGTGCGTTTTTTTCCACATCAAAATCATTTTTAACTTAATTTTTATTATAAAAAAATATAAAAATTATTTTAATTTATATTTAATTAAAAAATATTAATTTTAATAATATTATTTGTAACAATTCATTTTTAAGAACTAATTTTTAAAAAACTCACTTTTAAACTTACAAAATTACACTCTAAATCTGTCCAACCAGCCATAACTTTAGGTTCGATCAAAAGTCACCACGTTGGCTTCTCGTTTCTGATAAAAGGATTTATGTATCATACTAGCGGATGTTTGAAATACTTATAAAATATTTTTTTAAAATAAAATTATTTAAAAGTTTTTAAATAATAATAATAAATTTTTATAAAGAAAATTTTATTTATATTTTTTAAAAATTTAAATAAATTTTATAATATTAAGAAAAATAAGACTGTGCAAAGTCGATAAGTTCAACAAGATCGATAAAGTCGATCACCCCCTCTTCTTGAATTATGCTCCTCAAATACTCCGAAAGATATAGGCCCTGTTTGGATGTGCTGAAACTTTTGTGCTTTTGAAGTAAAGATGTTTTATAGTGCTATAAGCGGCTGTGAAGCTTTTGTTGTAAAAACAGCTTTATGATAAAAAATATTTGGATAAATTTTTACTGTATTATACTGTTTAATGCTTAAAGCTGAATAAAATGTTTAGTTAAACTTATTCTTATTTTTGTATGAGGTATATAATTAGGGGTGGCAATATGGGTTCATGGGTCGGTTTCGGGTCGATCCATATAATAATCGGGTAAAAAATATTCAACTCTAATCCGACCCGTTTATTTATATCGGTCAAAATTGTCAACCCTAACCCAACCTATTTATAACCAGGTCAAACTCGGATCGACCCATTTAATAATTAAATTATTAAATAAAAATTATAAATATTAATTTTTAATAATAATATATCAAAATTATTAATTATGATGTATTTAAAAAGAAAAAAACATTAATTTTGATAAATTTATAAATTAAATAAAAATTAGTTAAACTTAAGATAAATTAAAAATATATAAATTAAATTCAAATTTTTTGCTATTTTTTAAGTAATATATACTATATAAATAGTTAAACGGGTCATTTTCGGGTTGACCCGAACCCGTTTAAATTTTCGGGTCGACCCGAAATCGACCCAAACCCGTATAAGGCTTGATCCGAATCCGACTTTTTTGGGTCGATTTCGGGTCGGATTTTCGTGTCGGTCGATTTTTGCCACCCCTATATATAATGACCTGAATGTACTTAGATATATAGTACTTGATATATTATCAAATTTTTTAATCTTTTATATATTACTTACTTTATTAATCTAAAATTTTCTATTACCTAATAATGTATAAATACTTTCTAAAATAATGTTTATTATCACAAAATAATATTATTAATATAAATCAATAATTAAATTTGAATAATATTAATTATATTATTATTATTATTATTATTATTATTAAAATTTGAAATATATTTAAACAAATATTTAAAAAAATTTATATTAATATTTATAAAAATAGTATTATTATTGTAAATTAATAAATAATTTTGACATGTATTTTAAATCTTTATCAATTATAGATTTTATTGTTATACTCTAAAAGTATTAAATAAATATTTAACAACTAACACATTCAATTATTAATGAATAATAAATAATTTATAAACCAATATTAATAATTTATATATAATATAGATATTATATGGTCATAGCTACTAACTACGAATTTCATATCTATTATTCAAGAGCACAACGAATATAGCTACTAATAGTTTTTTTTGTTACAATTTCTAAACCAACATGGACTTTACAGGTATCTCAAACAAGTGCTTACTAAAACACAATCCTTACAACAAGCAGAAAAGAAAAACAAAAATTATAGACACTTGCATCTAGCATGTTGAAAAAAAAATTATACAATAAAAATCAAACTAACTATTCTCATCTCCACTTGCAATAAATTGAAGTTAACATGGTTTAAGTAAACTTCAACATCCTCTTTGAAGACTTTGAACAAATGTGTCATATGAGATCTAACAAACTAATAATTTCAAATCCCTATTATGGTCTACAGATGCATATTAGAATAACTTATCCGATTATCCTAGTTGGCATAACAATTCCAAAGAAAGAAAACATCCTTAAATTACACATTGAACTTACATTACATTGAAGTGTTGTAGGTCTCAAATAACCATTACAAGTTAAAGCAAAATAGTACAAATTACAAACTAAATATTGCAAGCGTCAAATAGAGACCATGACAACCCACGTCACGAAGCTAAGAATTAGCTATTAAAAATAATATTATAACTCACAAATTTCAAAATAGAAGAGTTAGAGAGATTAATCATCAAATATCTATTACAATCCTAAGCTTGCAAGTGTAAAACAGAGGTCATGACATTCCATATTCACCCAGCTACACTTGAATTGCCTATGCTTCAACCTTCATTACCACATGCAGCCTAGCAAGCATTCCTAGCTGTCTAGCCAGCTGAAGCATCAGAGCATAGCACCACATTTAGTCATTTGCAAGAACATTAATACTTAGCTAGTTTGTCCACACTGTAAAAGTTAAAGGTAATACATTAGCCATTCAAAAAATTAAATTCTGATCCCATTCTCAATGACAAAGAGCATTTCAATGAAACAATAATATAATAAATTAACTTTCTGTAAAAAGACTACTTGGAAGAAAAAGAAAACTATGCTTTGCTTAACTCTATGCTTCAGTTTTGTTCATCTCTATGCTTTACTTGTTACATGCTCCAATAAGAAACTTGCCAGCAATTGGTTAGCAGCAAAAGAAAGAAAATTTTTGTCTCATTAGTTAGAAAACAAAGTTAAGCTGAAAAATTTAATGTGGGAAACACACGGATGCCCATGTGTACCCATCCACAAAAGGTTTAAGTTAAAGCTAATCTTATTATTTCAAAAACTACTGCATAAGATACCCATGCAGAAGCACATACTTAAGACATTTAAGCAATTAACTAAAACAAACAATTCAAACATTATTGCCATTGTCTCAAATTTGTAAATTTACAGCACTTGATAAAATAGTCTCTTATAACTATTGAACCTACACATTAACCTAAAAGGATTAATTGAATGACTTGAAAGTTAACATGTTTTAAAACTGTTGGGTGCAAGTTGGGTGCTTATCAAAGAAGATTAAATGATTAAAATCAAGTACTGAATAGACATGAAAATAATGCTGCAAGTGGAACGGTTAAGAAAAACGATTACATGTAATTGCTTAAATATAGCATGCAATATTAGATAACCAAAAAGAAAGAAAGACAAAAAGTATTCCTCTTCAATGAAATAACCATATCTTTCTAACATTTCAAGTACTTGCCATTAATCTTGAAATGAAAGATAAATTTCATACATATATTTTTATAACTCTAACTTGAGAAACTTCTAACTTATCAGTTTAAGGTTAACCACTAACCAACCAATTAAGTAATTCATTGATATTGTAAGTCAAGCAACAATAACAGTGTCAACCAGCTGGAATAAAATTCAAATTCCAGATCAATATATAACTAATGCTAATACCAACAAGTGATCTATACGAAGAACAATTAGTCTCTACACTAGTTTAACCATCAAACCATAAAGTTACTCACATTGAAACTATTGAAAGTCCAATTAATAAAATAGCGAGATTTTCTTGAGGTATCTCAGATATCAAACTACTTCGGCTTACCCTGAAATGAAAGAATCAGTGACATGACTGGTTTGAACTGCTTCTGCTCCTCCTTTTCATCCACCAACCATGCTTGTAACACCATCGCTGCCGCGAAAACCAACAACGACAACAAGAACAAACCTATACAGAGCTTGCCGAAATTAGAATACTGGAGCACAAGGTAAGAATAAAAAGGTTTGATTTAGAAAAATAATAAAAGAATACTTATTTTGATTGATAGCTTAATTACATGGCCTTTGATTCTTCTTCTTCTTCTTCTTTCTTCAATTCAATCTCAAACCAATCTATCAAAAAAGGTACGATTGTCATTGTAGATAGCTTATCTGTGAAGAAAATTTTCGCACAAGTGAAATGAAAAGTCAGTGATTCCAACCAAAAAAATTCCTAAAGAAACAAGAACAATAACAAAAAAAATGAGATTTTAATTGAATAATTCCAAGCAAAAATTTTTAACAATTTTGTACCTAAGTAAACAAATTTCAACAACGGAGAGAACCGCAGGATTGAAATCCTAAACCAATGAGAGCAAGATGAGATTGAAATTACAAATTGCGAAAGGAATATTGGTAGCCGCAAGCGATAGAACAGATGGCTTAAATTTAAAACGAAAATCCCGTCGGAGCCGGAAGGAATATGTTGGAACGGAGCAGCGTGAGAGAGAGGAGAAAGAGCTTAGGGTTAAGAGGGAAGAAATCGTGAGCAGATCGTGGTCAGAATAATATGTCGGAGGAAGATAATAGAAAAGATCGCCTCCGGAAAAGTAAATCGTAGTTGACAGAGAAGGAATCACGACCGCGAGAGAGCTGAAGTGAAACGGGTGCGAGCGAGAGAAAGGAAAGAAATGAGTGTTTCTAGGGCTACTGCTGGTGGATAGAAAATATGTCAATCTCTGTAATTTTATTAACTTATGATGGACAAAAAAATCATCTCAATGTCCTAGTTAAAAGTCGTCGAGCAGCTTTACACGAAAAGTATCGAATCGTTGCTTTTCGTTTTTATACTGTTAAAAGCCGCTTTTCGTAGTCTAAAGCTTTCTTTGCCAAACAGCTCTATTATTGTGCTAAAGCTCGAAAAAAACACAGCCAAACAGGGCATGGCATTGTGTAGTCCGTAAGTAGAAAAGCTTCGGCTCAGAAAAGACTGTTATATGAATCAGCCAATACCACAAAATGAAGATAGGTTACTCAATTGATATAATCTCTTATTCATTATTGCAACTAATATTGACGACCACACTTTCCGTGCTGAGTGAAAAACATAATAAATAATCAACTCCTATTTAGGATTGGTTCGGAGGACAACAATCTTTATGGATGATGCCCTTCCACTACTTTATCATATATTAATTATATAACCAAAAAAATTAAAGAAAAACTATTAAGCGTCGACTAAGAGTCGATTAAAGATCAACCGATCTTAAACGACCCTACATTGATAATAGATGATATAGCAAATCAAAAGGCGTAAGACGTAAAAAGAAAAATAAAGGCAAAACATATCGAAACATACTTACGAGTGTTTGAACTTACCTTTAAAATAAGAACTTTTTAAAATAAAAAAATTACATTAGCTTTTTTTTATTTAATAATAAATAAAATAATTTTTAGATATTAATAAAAATATATTAAAAATATAAATTAAAAATTAATTTTTTGAAATAAAATATCAAACTTATCCTCAATACTAAGCCAGTACTAACAGTGATTTGGTGTAGATTGTGCTAGAGAAGCTTTTTTCTTTGAGAGACGAGAAGGTAGACTTGCTCGAGAGCCGATAGAAATTGAGGGCTGACAAGAAAAAATTTACATACATGATCAAAGATTTCATGAACGAATTAGGGAGCGTTTAAAAATACTTATAAAAATAAAAAAATTTTAAAATAAAAAATATATATTTTTAAATAAGTTTTATTTTTTATTTTCAAAAAATAATAAAAATATATAATGAAAAAATTTTATTACGTAAATTTTTTTTATATTTTAAAATTTTTAAATATATTTATAAAATATATATTAAAAAAAATAAAATTAAAAAATAAATAGTTAGGTTCCAGGAAATGCAATTTCAAACACACCATTGAGATGTTCTACTCAAAAGAAAAACTTATCAGTTAAAGTTATTTTGAATTCAAAATGATTTTTCTTCAATAACTTCTCAGTTATTTTAAAAGATTTTTGATTTTAGTCGTAAAGGATATCCTGGTGATAACTATTACTATACATGTTAGTAGAAATTATTTTAGAAAGAATAGTAAGGTTAAAATGGTTAATAAATCCAAAAAGAAAAAACTTGCAAAAGATTGTTTATACTTGATTCTGATAATAAACTTCTTGTCAGCATACTTTTCTTTGTTTTGCTTAAGGAGTGTTTATATAGAACGTGTGGGAGTGCTTATCTAAAAGACTTTTCGGAAAAAATACTATTAAATATTATATTTTAAAAATTAAAAAATATATATATAATTATTTTTTTAACTTATAAATTATTCATATTTTCAAAATTTAAAATTATTTTTGAAAATATGTATAATGTTTTTGGAATTAAAAATAATATTTGGGAGCGATAAATAGTTCCAAATGTGTAGTATTCAGCTCAATTTTTTAAAGTGAGTTTGTAAAATAAATTTAGAATTAAAAATAAGCTTAGTAAAAAATAAAAATTTTGTATTTATTTTAATTAAAAGTGAGTTTGAAAATAAATTTTAGTTTTAAAATTTAACATATTAAAATAAAGTGAGTTTTTGGCGGAAAAATTAAATTTAAAATTGTGTTTATTTAGTTTAAAAGTGAATTTAAAGTTAAAAATAAATTTAAAAAAAGTAATTTATAGTGTAGGAAAATAAACCTTTGTATTTTTTTTTCTTTCTTTCTTTTTTGTGCGTTGATAAAAAGTGAAACAAATAGTTTATGCAAAAAATTTCTATGTTTTGCTTTTTATAGTAGACAGAGTTATGATTAGTTATATACCAAGATGCGTTTGAAATTGCGTTTCCCGAACGCTTTTTTAAAATTTAAAAAAAAATTTTTTAATAAATATTTTAAAAATTTATTTAAAAAATATAAAAATAAGATTTTTTTATTATATATTTTTATTTATTTTTTAAATAAAAAATAAAGCTTATTTTAAAAAAATAAAAATATTTTTTATTTTAAAAAATTTTTATTTTATAACTACTTTCAAACACCTCTCAAATCTTTCTAATTTAGTTGTTGCAGAAAGGGTTTAGAGAAAAGGCTTTACATTAACCATGGAAAGCTCCCTTTGCGATATGGATTTGGCTGCAGAAGCCCAATCGGTTTATAATTTGAACGACTTGGCCGAACTTTTGCGGAATGGTCTTTGCCAATGAAAACTTTGCCAGAAAAAAAAAGTGATTTGTTGTATAGTTGTGTACTAGTGTATACCATCTTCAAGAGCCACATAAGAACATTAAGTCTCACCCCTTACAACAAACATATACCCATCCCATCTGAAAAATGCTTTCGTTTTGCTGTTTATATTTCAATCCTTATGCTATCACAATGTGTTCTTTTGAACTTCAAACGAGTTATTTAAAAATAAATTACTTAAAATGCTATTGGAATATAGTTTTTGTATTTCTATATACCAAAAAATAAGTTAGAAGGAACAAATATACGATATTACTGGAGAAAATTCTTTTCTATTTCTAATATTGCTCACTGAACCTTTTACTACTCGTATAAGTTAACAGGAGCAATGAAGAAACTGTCAAAATCCTTACACCTCACTATCTCAACAACTGTTGCCAACCAATCCCAGCTCTTCCATTTTGTTTCTTCTGTTTCCAAAAATTTTCCAGCACCGTTCTTTTTTCCTAATGAATTTTGGCAATACTTTTCAGCTTCACTGAAAATCTATTGTCGATGGTGATGCTAAACAAAACCTTTATTGAGCACTAAATACTCTGCTTTAATACACAAACTTCATGTGATGTGATGAACCTGAGCTTCAATTGGTTTGCAATACTGCAGAACCAGCAGCAGCAATATAAATGTAGCTCTACAATTGCTTGCATCGTTCAATCAATCTCTGCACTAAACTTTAGCTGCCAATGTATATCTCAAACAAAGCACTCAGGCAGTAATTTATGTTGTTTTTGGAAGCGTTCGACGTTGCTATAATGAAGAAAAGGAATAGAAGCAGTTATTTTCAAGTAATTACCTCAAATATTTCGTCAAAATTGAAGGATAACAATAACAAATGGTATCGTATAGTAAGATGCTAATCCTTGATACACAAAGCAAGCTTCCAACCTACGCGCACATATTTCTCAGACTTATAATTGTACAAGGCCCAATCCAACTTGTTATTTCATCTGATGGCATATAAAATTGCTCGAACGATTATTGAAGCGCTATTGCTAACACCATATCAATGACTATACAAGGTTGTTTGTATAACTTTGCACAACAATAATATTAAAATTAGGTGCTCCGTCGCGCTCATATGTCACGGAATTGACATTAACGGCACATGAAGTGCTTAAAATAAAAACAAAATAATAAACTTTATACATATAATAATTTTATAACATACAATTTATTTATGTGGTCTAAAAAATTGTAGAGAGAAATTTTTTTTCTCCCATTATCGAGGGAGTGCTTCTAGGAGAACCATCCGAAATGCTCCCAAACAACACCTAACACTTGACTCCCTACCAAAAAGCTACTAACTTTAAAGTGATGCACGTTTGGACACAACCATAGCTCTTCTTCTATTCAACTCATTTCGCATGGCAAAACACATTGACCGACTCTAATTATGCTAACTAAGAAGTTCAAGTCAGTCAACTAACAACTGCTAAGTGTCTATACAAGCACTGCATTGATCCCTCCGGAGCAAAATAGTGCACGTTTGGCAAGCTTTTTTGCAGGTTTTTTTTTGGGTAAGAAAGTGATGTGTGTCGCAGGATGTTCACTAGAGAAATCATAGACGAGCAGCCACGTTGGAAAAGACAACCCAAGAAGAATTGTAGAGCTTGCCCAGGTTGCATTCAGTAGCAGCTAGATGCAATTGGAATGGCACCCGGGTGCAGCACCCGAGACTAGACAAGGTCCTGGGTCTCTTGTTGGGCACTTCGATTTAAGTGTCAAATAGTTTAATTAATAAGTTGTTTATAGATTTGAGTTAAGCAATAAGAATTAGAGTTTTGAAAGGAGTCTGTTTATAATAATTAGTTATTGAGCAGAGTCCATAGGTTTTAGAAGTTCTCTTCAAACATGAATTCTTTTGTAGAGAAACTCTTATTAGTATAAATAAAGGATCTAAGCCTCATAAGAGAGGCACGGGAGAAATACAATTAGTGTATTCTAGTAATCTAGTTGCTTAGAGTTTTTTTTTTCCTTTTACAAAAAAAATGTGCATCAACTTGGTAACAGAGCAAGGTTATGGAAAGACGTCGTTCCCCCACCCCGGACTCACCCAAGACTCCTGAGCCTACCATTACCATAGGAGATGCCGTACAAGCATCATCCAGCTCACCATCCACGCCAAAGGCACTAATCCACATGGAAAATGTTATGTTGGAGGAAATAAGACGCATATCATCTCACATAAAGAAGCTCGCCCTAGCGGTCTTGTCTAAACAATCTAGCAAGGACCTAGAAATCATTGAGATGATAGCGGAGGAAATGACTTCCACAAAACAAAGACCAATCCAAGAGGAAAGATCGTCAAATGGCTACAAAATTCAAACCGCCTGGCCAGCCCTACAAACCTTAAACAACACTTCACAACAGAATCAAACATCCCAAACACAAAGCAATTTAGATAATCAGTGGTATCAAACAAGACAACAGCAATGAACAGGTAAAATAAATCAGGTAATCTTTCGAATTTTTCCTTGCCGGTAAATCTCTCGTCATTGTCGTGAACAGTTCTGAAGCGCCTTGCCTGAGTTTTCTGATTTTTCTTGGCCATTGCAGAGGTTTGGGGATTTGGCTTAGGGTTTGAGATCTAGGATTCGAGAGGGAGAGGGAAATTTTGAAATGGAGACGACGAGCTATGAGGAGCTCCCCAGTCGGGTTAGCTTATAATGCATACAGCCTAGTATGAGTCAGCTGGGCCATGTGCTCAGCACGTGACCGGTCAGCTGCTTACTAAAGTTCTAATAGTTGCGATTAATTTTTTTTTTGCATTTATTATCATCTTGAAATCTAAGTACGTCATGAGAGACGAATCTTTATCTCTTATGGCAGATTCTTGAGAACGAGTCAAGTCCTAGAGGTTTAGTGAAAATGTCAGCTAGTTGATTTTCGGAATTAACAAAGTTTAACACTATATTATTGCATTCAACATGCTCTCTAATTAAATGGTGTCTCAAATCTATGTGCTTTGTGCGTGAGTGTTGAATGGAATTTTTGGTTAACTTAATAGCACTTATATTGTCACAGAATATAGGCACATTCTTAAAATCACAACCAAAATCAAGAAGTTGTTGTTTTATCCAGAGTACGAGAGCAAAGAACTTCCAAATATGTATTTTGCTTGGCGGTTGACACATCGCACGAAGTTGTTTTCTAGTATGTTTTCTTGTGGATGACTGGATCTGTACTTGAAAGGTCTGCTGATCTGTTCGTGAGTTTCTGTCTGATCAGATAGAATTCCAAGAGTCTGTCCTTCCTCTGTTATTTCAAATTTGGTGTTAAATCACCGTTTGGGTCTCTGTAATTTGTTGTGTTTCTGTCGATGGGAACAGCTCTTCTTCTTCTTCTGATCCTGCATCTAGTTCTGGATTTCTTCTCGTCCTATTGTTAGACTCATTAAATAATACATGCATAGATTCTTCAACAATCATGGTTCGTTTATTAAATATTCTATATGCTTTTGATGTTGAGGAATAGCCGAGAAAAATACTTTCGTCACTTTTTGCATCAAACTTTTCAAAATTATCTTTCCCGTTGTTGAGTATAAAACATTTACATCCAAAGATTCTTAAGTAACCAATATTTGGAGTTCTTCCCTTTAGAAGCTCATATGGAGTCTTTTTAAGAATGGGGCGAATGAATGCACGGTTAATGATATGACATGCAGTATTAACAGCTTCAGCCCAAAAATATTTTGATAGATTCTGTTCTATGAGCATGGTTCGAGCCATTTCTACTAGCACTCTATTTTTCCTTTCCACTACACCATTTTGTTGGGGAGTTCTTGGAGCAAAGAAGTTGTGTGTCAGCCCATTCGATTCACAAAATTCATCAAAATAAAAATTTTGAAACTCTTTGCCATGATCACTTCTAATAGCACAGATATTTAGGTTTAGTTCTTTTTGAATCTTTTTGAAAAAGCATATAAATATTTTCAGGGCATCATTTTTGTATGCTAAGAAGTAAACCCAACAGAAATGAGACTAATCATCTACTATTACTAGACAGTAATACTTACCTCCCAAGCTTGCTGTTCTTGATGGTCTAAACAAATCCATGTGTAGTAGTTGTAATGGTTGCTTGGTTGTTATCACTTGCTTATACTTGAATGATGACTTCACTTGTTTACCTTTGGCACAGGCATCACATAGTTCATCCAAGCTATAGTTGGCTTCAGGCAGTCCCTTTACTAGTTTTAATTTGGACAGTTTTGATAGTATCTTGATGTTGCAATGTCCCAAACGTCTATGCCAGAGCCAGCTGCTTTCTTACTGACTTGCTACTAAACACATTTTGTTGTTAGGAAGATCATCAATATAGAGTACATAAACATTACCTTCCCTTTTTCCGTTCAGTATTTCTTTTCCAGATGACAGATTAACAATTGAGCAGCAATGATTATCAAAATTGACTTTAAATCCGTTATCACATAATTGACTTATGCTTATTAGGTTATGTTTTAGTCTTTTAACATGAAGAATATTTTCTATGCATAGGGAAGAGGGATTATCTATTTTTTCTATGCCTATTACCTTGCACTTATTGTTGTCTCCAAGAATTACATTTCCTTCGAATTATTTTTGTAAACTGCTGAAATATTTTTCATTCTCTGTCATATGTCTTGAGCACCCGCTGTCCAAGTACCATTTACTGTATTTCAGTCGGGTTAGCTCCTCTCCTTCCTGCAAAAAAGGTCTTTAGTGCTTAGGTACCCAAATTCTTTGGGACCTAAAGAGTTAGTGCTGTTATATGTTCCTTTTGGAACCCATATCATTTTTATTTTATTGGTGTTCTTTTTATACCAGCAAGAATTAACATTATGCCCTTTTTTGCCACAATGAAAGAATTTAACAAAAGATATTGTGGAGTAAGACCTATTTGCTGTACATGCTTTAGACATTAAAATTTTGTTTTGCATCCTTACTGTTATCATATCTGAGTGGCTTGTGGAGGGCTGATCATACCTTGTGACTTGTTTACCAGTTGCTATAGATGATAGAATAAATCTTATTCCTTCCTTTCTGTATGGGCTGCATTGAGCTCCCAATATTGCATCTAGTCTATCCTTTTCATTTACAAATTTTGCCAGAGATGCTTCTAGGTCGAGGTTCTTCGTCAGAGGAAGAATCACTTACCTGCTGGTCGTTGATCTTTAATGCAATCCCTTCAGGACGTTCGTTAGTCTTCTTCAGTGATAGTTCCTTGGCCATTAGCTTGCCAATTAGTTCATCCAGTGACATTTGATTAAAGCTTAGATTTTCCTCTATGGCGTCTACTTTAGATCCAAAAATATTGGCAGCACAGCTCTTAATATCTTCCATTTCAGTTTTTCAGGTTTGAATACTTTTCCTAGATTCTTTAGAGGATTTGTGATATTAGTAAATCTAGTAAACATCTGAGTAATGGACTCACCTCGGTTCATCCTGAAGTTTTCATACTCATGCATGAGTAGGTTCACTCTGGTTTCCTTGACTCGAGTGGTTCCTTCATGCGTTACCTCCAACTGATCCCATATTTCTTTAACAGTGTTGCAAAGCACGATTACATGAAACTCATTAGGATCCAAATACAGCGATGTGAAAGGTTCATGGCTCTGTCATTCATTGATATGAGCTTGTTATCTTCATCATTATATTCACGTTCAGCCTTGGGGATACGTATTCCATCTGGGCTAGTTTTGGTTGGAACGATTGGTCCGTCTCGTATGATCTTCCGTAGTGTGAAGTCTTGTGCCTGAATAAAGATTGTCATTTTGGTTTTCCAGTAGCCATAGTTTGTTCCATCAAAGAGTGGTGGTCTATTGGAGGATCTACCTTCAAAAGCTATAGGAACAAGGTTAGCCATAGGGATCTTTTACCTCAAGGTTGTTAGACCTTTGATTTTAGGATGCCTTCTCTGATACCAATTGTTAGATATTTCTATAAGATTAACTCAAGAGGGGAGGGGTGAATTGAATTAGTCTATAAAAAATTTTATCAAACTTGTTACCCTCTCAAGCGGCGAGCTTTACATAATGTATCAGATCTTTGTAACTGCCTGAGACAGAGAGAGTTAGAATGTTTACTGACATAAGTGACAAAGAGTAATGCTTAGGGTATTTAACGTGGTTCGGCAAAACCTTTTTGCCTACAGCCACGGTCGCTCTATCACTAGAGCCAAAGCTTTACTAAACCTTTAATAAGTTACAAATACACCTAGAGCAAAGTGCTTAACCAAGCACACTTACTCTACCGGGTTTCTTCGCCAAGACAACCCCTAATAGCCTACTGGACACGCCTGTCCCCCTGGCTGATTTGCTAGCTCTATTACAAGGTCTAAGAGCTTACACCAAGCTCCACCCGAGCTTTCTTTTCCAGTGCCCGCGGCACCAACTTCACAATTGCCAGTAAAGGTTACAAGAAAATTAAACTGAGATTGAGCACAGGATCTATCTCATGAATGTTGAGTGTTCAAGATGTCATTCAGATGAGATGATCAAAGAGAGTGCTGAGAGAGGTTTCTTCAGTGTGATCGGCAGCAAAGCTTGTTTGTGTAGAGTAGTAGAGTTCGTATATATCTCTATTTTTTGCTTGGGTTCTCTCTACCTCTGTTTTTCTTATGTTGTCTCTCTGTTTTTCTTGTATGTTCTCTCTCTTTCCTTCTTCGTTGCTGTGACTCCCTTTTTATAGAGTTTCTTCCCTGTGCAGAACCGTTGAAAAACGTTACCATTGGCGCTCTCTTTCATAGGTGGTTCTTCATGTCAGAGAGGAGTCGGTTTTGTCCAGCAGTTAATCAACCCCTTCCAAGCTTCTTTCGGCTGTCTTTGGGCAAGGTCTTCGTTGCATTAAATGCGTTGTAGAAATTTGAATTTCCTGCCAACGGTTGAAAGCTTAATTTAACTAAGCTTCTGTCTGAGACTCGATGAGCTGATGAGTTGATTTGGCTTGTCCATAATAAATGCAATGCAGGTTGACTGCTTGACTTGAGCAAAGGCTTTGACTTGTATAATGTGCTTTTTTCC
The DNA here is from genome assembly GCA_019914995.1 of Acanthochlamys bracteata. Taxonomy (NCBI): domain Eukaryota; kingdom Viridiplantae; phylum Streptophyta; class Magnoliopsida; order Pandanales; family Velloziaceae; genus Acanthochlamys; species Acanthochlamys bracteata. The sequence continues at coordinate 4,838,826 of CM034133.1, forward strand.
TTTGATTATTGAGCTTTCCTTTTCTGTGAAATTGAGGATGATTTTAGCTCTTGTAGATCTTCTGTTTGAAGTGCTTCAGTCCGTTGTAAGTGCAGATGATTTTTGAATCAAGACAAATTTCATTGCTGTTGAACCCAAGGCTCTGTTTCGATACAGAAAAGTCTTCTTATGCTTCAGTAGTCGAACAGCTGACTGTGATGTGGCTGTGGCATCCTCTGTCCCGTGTGCTGTTTAATTTGTAGTAGCATGACAGTTGGCTATATGATGGCTGTTCTTGTCTGCTGTAAATAAAATGATCTTTGTTTGTCTATTCCTGCAGAACTTGTTTTCAAATTATTAGTCTTATATAAATCATAGTTCTTAATTTTTTGTTATCATCAAAATTATCTTTATAATTCCAACACTTCCTATGAGTCCGCCCAACCAAAAGCCAACTGCCAGCAATTAGTGCCTAACCAGGCAGGCCGAAACTTTTCTGGAGTAGATGGAAGTCAGCATATAAACACATATCTCACAGGACTAATTCCACAAGACACACACAGCGCAAGCTACTCAGCTCCACACCGGCTGGATACCTACGCTCAACTCTTCAAGGAACGACACAAATTTTCTTATTTCGATGGTAATGGACCAAACGAGTGGCTCTATTTTGCTGAGAAATATTTCAAATTTTATAACATCGCTCCTTGGGATAGCCAAGCATTGCTATAATGTACTTACAAGATGAAGCTAATAGATGATACCAAAGCTTCGAGCGTGACAAATCTCAGCATTCATGGGAGGAATTTCATGAAGCCTTGTTGGCAAGGTTCGGACCTACTACGTTGGCAATCCCAGTTTCTCCTTACATCAACTGCAACAAACCGGCTCCTTAGGAGAGTACCTCGCGGCCTTCGAAGACTTGAGAACTCAGCTACCACCCACTACTGAGTGTGACTTGATCGGTAGGTTTTATAGAGTGCTATCTAGGAGGCTATCAATGGATGTTATGGCAGCAAGGCCTAAGAACTTTCAAATGACATATATGCTGGCCAAGATGTTCGAGCACAAGAACACTACTGAACTGAGCAACCAATGCTCAGCAAGATACCTGCGGTCTCGGCAGCCACTCACACCATCAACCCCTACCTGAACAACTAGGCAATCAGTAATTGGCACATCTGTAAATAGGCAAGCACAGAATCCCCGAACCAAGCCTTTCAATCTCTCTGTGGCTAAAATCAATTCTCGGCTATCAAGAGGACTTTGCTTTTATTGCGATGAGAGGTATGTACCAGGACATAAATGTTCAATTTGTCTTTATGCTATTGCAGTTAGTGAAGCACAAGAAGTAGAAGAAGAGGAACCAAAAGAGGATATGGATGCAAGGGCCGTTGATGCCACATTGTCTCTCAGTGCTATGCGTGACCTGACTGGATCTCAAACGCTACGTGTTAGAGGGAAGATCAAGAAGTAAGAAGTTTTCATCTTGATTGACTCAGAGAACACTCACAATTTCAAATCCGATCACTTGGCAAAGCACCTAAGGCTTGTTTTCTCTCTAATACAGCCACTCAAGGTAAGAGTTGGCCGATGGAAGACCACACTCAGTTGATGTCATTTGTAAACATATTCCATTGTCCATCCAAGGGGCAGAAGTTCTAGTAGATGATTATCCCTTCTCACTCGGAGGAATGGATTTATTTTTGGGGATATAATGGCTTGAAGGATTAGGAGAAGTAGTGAGCGATTGGCGAAAATCACAAATGAAGTTTAACTTGAATGGCCAAGAATTCATCTTACAAGGGATCCGAGATGAAGAAATCTCGCGGCTTAACAGCCTCAACTCAAAGTCCTCTCACTGATCAGTGAGACTAATAGTAGCTGGGACTCCAAAAGAAGCTACTGGCACTGAAAGCAGCCCACTACCAGCTGATTTGCAAAGTCTTGTGGACTGTTATGCAATGATTTTTAAACCTATTCTTGAAATGCCCCTAAGCGCTCCCATGATATTATTCCACTGCTACTCGGTGCTGCGCCGACAAATGTCAGGCTGTAACGATACCCACACATCCAGAAGACAGAAATAGAAAGGGTTGTAGCAGAAATGGTGTTTCTCCTTCTCCTCACCCGTCCTACTGGTTAAAAAGAAAGATAGATCATGGCGTTTCTGCGTTGACTATAGGGCACTCAACGAAATCACCGTCAAAGATAAGTTTCCAATACCTCTTATTGATGAGTTGCTAGATGAATTACATGGTGCTCATTGCTTTTCCAAACTTGACCTCAAATTCGGCCATCATCAAATTCGGGTGCGTGAGAAAAATGTTCACAAAACCGCCTTCCAAACACATGATGGGCACTACGAATTTTTAGTTATGCCATTTGGCTTAACTAACGCTCCGGCAACGTTCCAATCTTTGATGAACGAGGTCTTTAGACCTTTTCTTTGAAAATTTGTATTGGTTTTCTTTGACGATATACTCATCTACAACATGACGAGGGATGAACATTTGGAGCACCTCTCCACGATATTTTCAGTGTTAGAGAAGGAATCATTATATGCCAACTTGTCCAAGTGCCGCTTTGATTGCAAACAGTTGGAGTACCACGGCCACATCATTTTTAAAAAAGGTATTTTAGCCGATCCAGTGAAGCTACAAGCAATGGATGAATGGCCAGTGCCTACGTCCCCCACTCAGCTTCGTGGATTTTTGGGACTCATAGGTTACAATAGAAGGTTCGTAAAGAACTATGGTATGATAGCCGCTCCCTTAATAGCACTACTTAAGAAGGAATCGTTCCAGTAGAGTGCAGAGATAGCAGAAGCCTTCCAGTTGCTAAACAAGGGCAGTCACAATGGCTCCTGTTCTTGCTGCATCTAATTTCAATCTAAAATTCATAGTAGAGACAGATGCTTCAAACAAAGGCATAGGAGCTGTTCTCACACAGCAAGGACGACCAATAGTATTTTCAGCAAGGCACTATCATCCACCTCAGGGGCTAAGTCTACCTATGAGAAGGAACTCATGGCACTAGTTCTTGTAGTGCAAAAGTGGAGACATTACCTCTTAGGATAGCGATTCACCATAAAAACGGATCACCTAAGTTTGAAGTATCTTCTTGAGCAAAGGCTGTCCACTCTAGACCAACATAAGTGGTTGGTTAAGCTCATTAGATACGAGTATGAGATAATCTACTGTTCATGGGCTCAAAACATAGTGGTGGATGCACTATCCCGACGTCTAGAGGCCTCTTTAGCAGCCTTCATCACAATGCTATATACGTTTTGCGATGATTTTCGAAAGGCTTAGCAAACAGACCCATTGGTGGTAGAGCTCTGTGAGGCGGCCCTCGATGGTTCACGGCTAAAACTTAAGGTGGTTGATGGGATGCTTATGTGAAATTGGAAGTTGTGGGTGCCAAACAGCAGGTCCTTGCGTGCACAACTTCTGTTTGAGACACACGATTAAGCAGAAGGAGGGCATGGAGGGTAGTTCCGCACTCTAAAGAGGATCGCCCAAACCTTTTACTGGCTAGGTATGTCAAAGGACATCCCATAATATATTGCATCTTGCATTACTTGTGCTAAGGCCAAATCCAAGTCCCTGCGGCTAGCAGGACTTCTGCAGCCCCTACCTATACCCAAAACAGTATGGTCTGACATATTAATGGATTTCATAGAAGGCTTATCCCCATTAGGAGAAAAGGACGTCATCTTTGTGGTAGTAGATCGCTTATCTAAATATGCTCATTTTATAGCTCTCAAGCATCCTTATGATGTAGTAGACGTAGCTGGAATCTTCACGAAAGAAGTGGTTTGCCTACACGGGTGCCAGACTTTCATCGTATTCGATAGAGACCTAATGTTTTTTAGTAATTTTTGGAAGGAATTGCATCGCCTTCAAGGCACGACGCTCCACATGAGCACGGCTTACCATCCACAGACGGATGGAAAGACGGAGGTGGTTAATCGAGGTCTAGAATCATATTTACGATGGTTTACTGGAGATCACCCTCGCAAGTGGATTCACTGGCTGCATTGGGCAAAATATTCCTATAGTATAAGCACTCACTCGGCAACCAAAACCACTTCGTTGAAGGCCGTTTATGATAGGACACCTCCCACTATAGTGGCATGTCCAGTAGGAGGCCGTTTAGTTGAGGAACGGTTAGCACAATTACGAGAACGAGATGACATTCTCAAGGAGCTGCACGTTCATCTTACCCGAGCTCATAACAGAATGAAGCAGCTAGCCGACAGTCACCGGCGAGAGAAATATTATCAGCCGGGTGATCGTGTGTTGCTTCGATTGCAACCTTATCGCGAGAGTTCTGTAGCCGAACGAAAGAATCATAAGCTTCGGAGTCGATACCGCGATCCATATGAGGTGCTGGAGACAGTCGGATGAGTAGCATAACGCCTCAATTTTTCTTCTACTTCCAAGATTCATCCAGTTTTTCATGTGTCTCAGCTCAAAGATGCTAGCAAATTATCAATGGATCTCCCCAGTTCGCCAGCCTGTATCTAGTTGCCCCTTATCGACCATGAGGGCGAGGCCGAATTTCAAGGGGAAGGGAGTGATGTGCGTGGCAAAACGTTCACTAGAGAAATCATAGAAGAGCAACAACGTCGGAGAAGACAACCCAAAAAGAGATGCAGAGCTTGCCTAGGTTGCATCCAGTAGCAGCTGGATGCAACTGGAATGGCACCCGAGGACAGCACCCGGGAACAGAGAAGGTCCCGGGTCTCCTAGTGGGCACTTTGATTTAAGTGTCAAATAGTTTAATTAGTAAGTTGCTTACAGATTTGAGTTAAGCAACAACAATTAGAGTTTTGAAAGGAATCTAGTTATAATAAGTAGTTATTGAGCAGAGTCCATAGGTTTTAGAAGTTGTCTTCAAACATGAGTTCTTTTGTAGAGGAACTCTTATTAGTATAAATAAAGAATGTAAGCCTCATGAGAGAGGCACGGAGAAATACAATTAGTTTATTCTAGTAATCTAGTAGCTTAGAGTTTTTTTTTTCGTTTACAAAAAAAAAAAGTGAATCAGAAAGCTGTGCACGGTGATTCGGGGAGTTACGGTAAGTAGCTTTAAGTCACTTTTTTTAGCATTTTCTGATGTTTTGGAAAAGCTACAAAGACGCACAAAGCTTTTTCTCCACATTAGAATGATGAGTTTACATATCCTAAGTTCACCAAATTGCAGTAACTCACATACCCTTCTTCTTCCACGCTTATTTACCAATTCACCAAACTCATTTTTAAATTAAACTAAATATAAAATTTAAAATAAATTTTGTCCATCAAAATTTATTTTAAAATTTAATTTTGAAACTCAACTTTTGATACTAAATAAATATAAAAATTTATTTTTATTAAATACTTTTAATTTAAATTTATTTATAAATTTATTTTCAAAAAAGTGAGTTTAATATAAAAATATGTATATCCTAAATCCAACTATCCCTCTTTTCTCTCATGCTTTCCTATTCTTCTCGCAGGCTTACTCAACCTGCTCACTCGATCATTGCTCCCCGCAATGCTTCTCTTATAGCTCGTGATTTGCTTCACCGACGCCAATCTTTCTTTTTTCCATCCTTCTTATTCTCCCATATCTGAGCATCTCATTATTCTTCATTGACATTGATCTCTCCTCTTTACTTCCTCTAGCCTGTTTTTCAATGTCGATCAGTTCACGATTATTTTTTCGATGCCTAATTGAGGTAACTGTCGAAACCCTTATCTTTTGGGCTTTCTTTCTGAATGCCGGCTCATCCTTTAGTCAGTTATTTCAGTAATGTATGCAAGTTCTTGCCGAGTTAAGTATACGAAAACAGGTGTATGTAAAAATCGCTATGATTTTGATAGGTCTTGAGCAGTTATAATCACATTCGTGATTTGCTTAACTCGACCATAGTATTTGGTGGTGTGAGCATGTAAATTTTTATGACTTGGTATGACAGTCTTAAATGCTGTAATAATTTTGTTGGGTTTTGATTGTAGCATGTATTAGATACGATGGCTATGGTTTTTATGACTTGGTTGCACTATCTGATTTGCTGTGACCGCTTTGATTTCTTGATCTTGGATTACAGATTGGTTGATTGAAAGTTGACTTTGATCGTATCATGTGTTGGATGAAAATTGTATTTTTGTGTGTTGTGATCGCAGCATATATTATCTATATTTGGTTGTGATTTTTATGACATTGTTGCATAATATTTTGGCTAAAAATTGCTATGATCTCATTGTATTGACGGTAGTTTTAGTAGACTTTTCACTGCGGCATGGATTAGAGGCGTTAGCTGTGATTTCATGATTTGGTCTTAGTATTTTGATGTTGTGATCGCTTTGATATTCATGGTTTTGAATTAACATATTAGTTCGCTAAACATTGCCTATGATCCTAGCATGTATTTGCTTAAAATTATAATTTTGTTATGTGTTATGATCATAATATGTTTTATCTTCGCTTAGCTGTGATTTCGTGGATCTGTTGCATAATTTTTTGGCTGAAAATTGGTTGTAATTGCAGTATATATTGGCTTAGGGTTCATGACCCATTGGAGATGGCTTGTTTATAGGTTTGCTCAATGATGATGCCTGAGAGCAATCCTATAGACGAGCACAACATTGCGGATTATGCCTTGACTATGTTAACTTAAAGAGTGTAATCGAAAAGTCTTCATAAACTTGGATGATGATAGAGAACATTACAAATGGTTGGAGTGGCATAATCATAGTTGTAAAAATCGGAGCGGATATTAAATCGAAAAACTGTCCGAATCAACAGGTCACGGGTTGACCCGTCGGGTCAATGGGTTGAACCGTCATATCAAAAATACTAAAATGTCGACGGTAGTACGAACGCTTATTATTTTAAAAGAAAAAATAATAAAATTTTTTTGTTAGAAAGCATAAAAGAAAAAATAAACTAACAAAAAAGATATAAAAAAATAAAAAATATTTTAAATAATAAATTTCAAAAGAAATTCTTTGTTTTAAAATAATTTTGTTATTTCTCTTACAATTTAACAAAATTAGTAATATAAAAACTTAAAAATCACTAATAATAAATATTTACAAATAAAATATAACAAACTTATTTTTTTGCATTATCACATCCAAATATAAAATCTAAACTATATATTATATTTCAATATAATGCTATTAATAATTCTTTTTGCATCAATATATACACAAATTTAATTTTTAAAATTTAATTTGACCTGTTTGACCCGGACGAGCGGGTCGACCAGATCGAAGCGGATCAGAACAGGTCAAAACGGGTTAGAGCGGTCGATTGCATAAACGATTTTATTATAAATTTGGACCGGCTTATGCTCCGGGTCGATGATTTCCGAGTCGACCTGGATGGGCCGGTCCGGATTTTACAACTATAGGCATAATGCAAACTTTGTCCAAGTCATCATTAAAACCATTTAGTTTAATATTTATTATGTTATTATTGCATTGTAAACTTTTGATTGTATTGTAATGTTTAATGTGTATTATGTTATTTGAACATTAATTATTATTCGTAAACTATTAAGCTGCTGTTGTAATGTTAAATATTTGTTATGTTATTGTTGGAATGAAGAATTTTAGACATACATGATGATGGTTGAATTAATTTGTATGAACTGTATTTTCAACTGGTGTTGTGAATTTTATAGATTATTTAGGGCATGTTCCAAATACCCATAACTGAATTTTATGAAAATAAAAAGTAGGAAGTAGTGTTTATTGAAAAATAAAGTAGAAGTGGATTTCAGTATTTGTATTTCAATAGGTTTTGAAAGTGTATTGAAAATTAAAAGATATAGTTGTATTGAAAAGTGTGCAAATAAAAAAGTTGGAATTAAAATTCTGCATGTGAAAGTAAAGTTCTGAGTTCGTTATATAATTGAAAAATGTGAATTGTTAGGAACTCAAAATCTGGCAGGAGAAAGTAGAGTTACGGGCATTTGAAACACGCCCTTATTGAATTATTGTCTAAAAATTTGTTTTATCTTTTCTTATACTTTCATGTAACAGTTTACTAAATTTCTGATTACTTAATTGCAAATGTATCTATAAATTTAGTCTAAATATATTCAATAAAAGTAACTACTAATATATAATACCAACGATTACTAAAAGATATTGGCAAATTCATTATATAAGTAAAGAATTAATAAATACTTCAAAAAACTTCATAAATTCAACATAAATATTGTATATAATAATCTTAATAATATTCAGTTATTTTATGTTCAATCAGTTTTTGAGCACTTTTTTCTCAAATATATCTTTTTTATTTTCAAAGAAAGCTGATTTTATTCAAACGTATTTCACAAAAAAGCTGCTTCTTCAAAAGAAGATCACAACTGTTTTTTTGAAAAAAAGTCAAAAATAGAAAAATATCTCTCGTAAGAACTCAAAATTTGAGCTTAGACACGCATGGCCGGCCCTAGATATTCTTTGGTATTGCGTTTCCACAACGCTATATTCTTTTCAACCTTAAAAATATTTGCTACAACAGTTTAAACTTTTTTTTAAAAACAAAAAAATAAATAAATTATAATAGCAAGCTTTTTTTTAAATAAAAAAAAACATTTTTGAAGTTTTATTGTTTTTTAGCAACCTTAAACGAGTCCTTAATTTTGGATGTCCACTTGGGATATGCCATAATTGTTCAAACCTTCGGAAGCACAACCATATAATCTTCATAAAGTTACAGCGTTTCAGAATAAAAGGCTCAAGACTCGTGTGCCGACAGTTTGCAATCCAGCAAAACAATCAAGGGACCCAGTGAATGCAACCCTCCAACAAACAGCTTACAATGACAAAATAGACTTGTTTTACTCGTATAGAGATATTCGGCAACAGCTAGAAGAAAAACTTCAATTGGAGTACCATAAACACAATAAAGACAGATATTAAGTACTTAAGGCAAATGGCAAACTTAAAGTCTTCTCTAGAGAAAAGGACCACAAAATGAGTCAAATATGTTCACTGGGTACCCAAGTCCTACAGTACAGAGCCAAATTAAAACAGTATCAATCCCAAAGGCGCCCCACCAACAGGAGTGATGTTTTTGTCACCGACAAGGCTAGATGATCACTCTCTACAATTTGTTATTGTTATGATACAATTAACATTAAGGATATACGGAGACTTGGCAACATTGGTCCTAGACATTTCTTTTGCTGGGTTTAGGAATAAAGGAGCGAGCCTTTCTGAAGGTTTCTGTACGCATAGGGCTTGTTTACATACCCTATTAAACTCAATTTTTTTAAACTTACTTACATCACAAATTATATTACAAAATTGAAATAAATTATTTTTATTAAAAATTTATTTTTTAAAATTTACTTATAGTATAAAACAATTATAAAATTTTATTTTTTATTAAATATTTTTAGTTTCTAATTATTTTTTTAACTCACTATCAAAAAAATGAATTTATACTAAAATAAACACGCCCATATTGAAACAGCTTTCAGATGACATGCGCTAGGAAACAAAGGCTTGCTCCTTCATTCCTACTGATAAACCTAGTAAGAATCCCATGTCCTAGTTAAGAGAAGCCCCACTTAATTTTTTAGTTATCAATTAGAAGCAAAGGTTGCTGTTATTCAACCACGCAAAGAACATAAATACATGCCGCTACGAAAAATAAGAAAAATAAGATATCGCTATTAAAAACCAGGAACATCTGTCTTACCCACTACCAGACCAGACACAAAGTCGAACCTCAGTAACTAGTTCAAGGCAAGCACGCTACCAGAACATCAAGAACTGTCCTATTACCTAGAAGAGAGCAACCTGGACATGCATTGGAAGGATGGTCTATAAAGGTCGAAAGATAAAATCTAGTAACTAGTAACAATCTTTCCATGACGTCCAGCAAGACACATTAACTAACCACCTTGGAAAAGTAAAAGCTTAGAGATCCAGATTTCTGAGATAGGAATGAATTCTGTGTTGCCTTTTCCTGTGATGACCTCAAAAAGGTTTTTCTAATATCATCAGGGCACCAACTAGAAAGAAAAAGATTACTAATTAGAGATTGTTAACTTCTAAAAGAGTTTCCTTCTCCTGTGATGAAAGGTAATTTAATGGTAACAAAAATAGCAAGAGGGTTAAAGAAGAAAACCTTATCGGATGCCGTGTCGCCGCTAGCCTAAAATCCAACTGCACCGGGATTGAAATGTGGCTAAGCACAACGTGCCAGCTCAATTAACTCGAAGAAGAAAATGCCTCGTGTCATCTGCAGCTTTTATATGATTTACAATTAAAAAAAAAGAGAAAAGATATTTGGAAAGGGATGGTTATGGGTCCCAACTAATAATGCAAAGTGTCTCCACTCTCCATCTCCATGTCATCAATACAGCAAGGCATTTGTAAAGAGTGAACATCGCATACATACACAACAACAGCAGCAACGACAAAGACTGCACTGCAATTAAAGATTTAGAGTTTGTGTTTAAAAGTGTTTATAAAATACTTTATTATAAAATAAAAAATATTTTATTTTTTTAAAAGGAATTTTATTTTTATTTAAAAAAATAATAATAATATATAGGATTCATTACGTAAAAGTTTTTAAAATTTTTAAAATTTTAAAATATTTTATAAAATATATATTAAAAATAAAATGAGAAATTAAAAAAAATTATTTGAGAAATACAATTTCAAACGCATCGACTCACCAATTTATTTTTTGAAATTTACTTTTAATACAAATAATAAAAATTTAAAATAAATTTTCTATAAAAACTAAAAGTAATTTTTTACAAAAATTTATTTTCTAATATTCATATTGAGTTTCATTTTATACAAAATAAATATTAAATTTATTTTTAACTTTAATTTTGTTTTTCAAATTTACTTTTGTCTCAAAAATAAATATACCATCAGAAAACGTTTGAAATTATTTATAAAAATAAAAAATTTCATACAATATTTAATATTATAAAAATATATACAAATAAGTTTCAAATATTTTTTTAATAAATAAAATAACAATAAATTTTATAAAATATTATAAAATTTTATTAAACAATACAAATAAAAAATTAAAATGATCAATTGAAAATTATGTCAAACGTTCAAAGCAGACATCATATACAACAAAGTTGACGTAGTTCTCCAAGTTTAATCTGAAAGATACATGTATCCAATCAAAGTTTAGCTCGTTTTAAAATTTGCTTATATACACACTGTTGAGATTAATGATTAATTTAAAAGGAGAATAGAAGGGGGGCAGTTTGGGACGATAGCTCACATGTCTGTTGCTGCCACCGAAGCCACGCCACAACAGTGGTGAACCAACTCTACTAAAAACCCCTCTGTAAACTATGACTAAAACCCCTTCTGCTCTACATTAAAAACCTACCAACTCGTTAAAAACAACAAATCCCAGATCTCAGTTCAGAACGAATCATCTAACTCTTCTTACAAAAATCAATCTAATCAGCTTTACAATATACCCTGCCTATACGGCTACAAAAGAGTATTACATTCCTTCGAGCTAGCTAGCCTCTCATAAAGTCTCTAGTATTACCCCATTCAACCACCAACTTCATACTATTAACAACCAGCTGCTAGTTTAAAAACAAAATGAATAGCACGCAATATTAATAAACAAGGGAGCTATTGCATTCAGTAATATAGGAACAAATGAAATATCATCTTTTTTTCTTATTTGTGGAGGCAAAGAACAATAGAATAGAATACAAGTCGCCTCTGTAAAGAAAGAAAAAAGAGGAAATAGAGTTTAACCTAAACAAAGAGTAGAATTGAAAGAAACGTAAGCCACAAAACCGTAAAAACTTAAAACAAAGAGAAGAACAAAAAAGAAAAAAAAATGTAAAGCGGCAGTGTGTATACCGGCGGACGACGGTCACGGCGTAGAACCGTAAAGATCGTAAGGTGCCCATAGTGCATCAAGCGGGCACGGCCGGTTGGAATCGAGTCTAACCCAAGGCTTGCCACTACCACTCCAGTGAAGTAAGCTGACCGGACCCGGATGAAGATCACGGCAGCTACCCTTCACGTTATCCCCTCCCAACCCATGCTGGTTCCACCTATGCTCGATGGGAGCCACTTGTCCAGCAAACACAAGCAGAAACGGCGGCAGCGATCCAAGCTCATAGATCCTTTCCTGCTTCTGTACCTCCATCCACCGTTCGATTCTTCTCGTAGAGCCTGATCTCCTCCACCGTGCCAAGTCCATCACCATCACGCCCGTATTGAAGTAACACGGCCGTCGATCGGAGAATGTAGATGCGAGAACCGGGTCAGACCAGAACCGCGACGTAAAGTATTTGGTCAAATTTGCGTGACAGTACTCCGGCGCTCCCACGGTGCGATCACCGAGCCTGGTCCTCCAAAGTTTTGCCACGTCATCAACAACGACCAGGTCTGAGTCGAGATAGATAACACGGCGAACGCATGGCTCGAGAAGATCCGCGAGGTAGTTGCGCGCATAGTTGAGCGGTTGTTCTAGCGCCGAACGAACTGATGTAGAGATCAAACCGCGAACCCGGTCAGGGTCGAAGTAGTAGAATTTGAAGCGAAGCTGAGGGAAAGCGGACAGAACCAGGGTTTCTAAACCGGTTTCTGAAACAACCAGATGGAAGAAAATGTTCTCCGGGCACTGAGCGTGTTGCAGCACGGAATGAACTGCTGCGATCGATCCACGGAGGTATTCAACGTCGAGAGTGATCGCGATGTGAACAAGCAAAGGATCACAGACGGATTCATTCTTCCTTAAACTGCCGCAGTAATCGGCATTGCGAAACAACGGAGCTTGCCGGAAAGGAAAACGCCCGGAGAGACCGTCTCCGGTAGGGACACGAAGATAAGAATCGAAATGAGAAGACCTGATTGCTTCAGCAGGGGAGAATGATTGGAACGAAGGAGAGAGGAGAATCATCACCATAGCAGCGGAGAACAAACCGGAAAGCTTCATGATCCAAAGCATCTTACCTCCTCCACCAGTGACAACGGCGGTTCTCCGGTAACAACGTCGACGACGATGGCGGGTTTCGAATGCGAGTAGATCCGCAATACGCCTGACGGCGGTAGATAAGAAATCGAATGACGAATCCTTCTTCAACCCCGCCAGCTCTCAGATTGTAAAAGCGAAAACAAATCGAAATTTAAAAATAAAAATAAGAAATGGAAGAAGGACAAGAATCAGAATCGCTGGTCTGATGAGAGAACTCGTCGAATATCTTAACAATCAAGCGATCCTCTCGGTCTTTCTTTCTCTGAGAAGTAAAGAGGCCTACAAGGGAAAGCACCAAACGGAGAGCGGTAACTCTACCGCTGGTGCTACTGTTACCTCCCCCTCTTCTTTTACTTTGCAGAAGAAGAAGAAGAAGATGAAGGAGAAGGAGTGGTAACAGCAGCAATGGCCAAAGAAGACGAAGAAGTAGCAAAGCAAGGAAAGCAAAGAGAGAGTAATTTTCACACCTTTATTCTTCTGTAGTTGGTAAACGCTATGATGCCACCAGTCACAGCCATAAAAATCTCCACGGACTCTCGTAACACTCCCCATCCTTCTCTGCTCCTACTCGCAGTAATTAAAATTAATTAGAAATATAATTATGTACTTGTACTTTGGGTTTCCTCATTAACTAGCTACCGATATTGTTATTAAAATCTTACTTAACTCGATTAGTAATAAATTATTCCTGAAACCTCTACCTCTGACATATAAAATCAAAAAGAAAATCCAACTTGGAACTGAAACAACCACGCTCTACACCAGACTTCGCATCGTGACAACGACGAATCGTCCGCCGCCCGTACGCTTCCTTTTTTTTTAATAACTCTACCTTCTTTACTAGTTACTACAACCCTTTAATATAACATTAACCAAAATCTTATCATTTCTAAAAATTTATATGATTCGGTAAAATAGGATTAATAAGGTATTAAATGGTACCCAATTAATTTCATTCTACAGATGTTTCAGTTTCAGATAAACTTTGCTGGTATATAACAAGCTATTAAAACAAAAAAATAAAACAAAAACAAAACCAAGAGTTGTTGTTATTAGCATCGATATAGTTAAAACAAGGGAAAGAAATAATGGGTCAGAAAGTGTTCTTTCAGTCTATTGTGTTGGCACGAGCCAGACAAGCGACAAAGAGACCAGCTGGGCTTGGGGGTCCTACTTTGACACGTGGTTATAGACATGTGATAGTTGGACACGAAAGGTTAGGATGGGCGTACACGAGAAAGATGTACCGTATCCTGAACGTTTACAGCCTGGCGGTCATGACTTATTTCCTCCTTGGGATATGTAAAAAGCCGCCAGTCTGGAATCCACTCTTCTCATTTTGGCGGGAAAACTGTTTACGTTTTGTTTAAATGTAAAAACCAGCCAATCTGTATGAAAACAACTACAAGACTGCCACGTAGGATTCCGGCGGTAATTTACAAATTATAAATGTTCGATATATTTTGTTGCTACGCTGTTTAGTATTGTCACAAGATCGTGGTAGGTAAGCAGTTGACGTGAAGTTGACGTTAGTCACGGGAGTAATTACGTCATCCCTATTTGACGGGGCGGACTTTGTATGCTCTGCCGTTAAAACTCAGAGTTTTGAAACTTCTCCTAGCCTTTGATCGTTAACTCCGTTGATATTTTTATCATTACAAGAAAAGTACATATATATTAATAATATAACTATATATATTTATATGTTACACAAATTTGTAAGCAAGTGGAGAGAGATTTGAATAATGTAACAGTAATCTGGTGACGTGTTTGATTAATTTAAAATTAAATTTATAAAATATTTATAAGTAGTTTTTTAAGTTAGGTAAATATGCTTTAAGAATCTGCTTCAATTATACAAAATTTCTATGACAAATTTTAAATTCTTATTTTTTTATTTGTTATTTATTTCAAATTTATTAAATTAAATTATTTTTTTAAAATTTAATTTTACGGAACTCAATTTTTATCAATTAAAATTACACCAACATCAATAATTAGTAATGCATATTGACTTTCATCGATCTCACTGACCATAATGCAGCTCTCACAAGGAGCATGAGCATGGGATCTTGATCCAATCGACGCATATTATTTCATATTCTAGAGCTAGTTGTAGTAACTACAAATTTTATAAATAATATTTATATTTGAATCAGATAGACCATATTTTCAGATATTTTAGTAAAATTTATTTGATGTTTTATTTCAAAAACACGAACCTTCCAACCATGCAATGCAGTAGTACTCATTCATTTGTTGTACGCCACAATGCCAAATGATCTCCAATTACTTGCTCTCAGTATGCATTTGGAAAAGCGTTTTTCAAACACTGATTTTAATTTTACATTTTTAATATATAATTTTTTAAATATTTAAAAAATTTATTTAAAAATTTAAAAAATATAAAAAAATTTTATGTAATGAAATTTTTTTATTATATATTTTTATTATTTTTTAAGTAAAAAATAAAAATACTCTCAACTTTAAAAAAATTTTATTTTATAATTACTCTCAAACATATCATTAGTTATTGAAAATGTGTTAAAACGAAAGACTACCTTCTCTCTCTATGTGATGTAATTAAGGATATTAGACACAAACGTAATGCATTTCCCAACAGAACTGTGGAAGCTAGGAAGATAACAAATTGAAATTGAAAACTTTCCATGAATTATTAGAAAAAATTGAAATCAAGTGCAACTGCTCTTATGACAACGTTTGTCAATCAACTACGTCATTTTTTAAGTCCTGTTTACTTATTGTGATATTCCTATGTTGAACACATGCATCAACTAATAATAATAATAATGTTACGTCAAGACTTGCTTGTTTGAAAAAAACAGCAAGAGAACGAGACTAGAATTAACGGTCTAAAACAATGCCACATTTAGGTCTCATTGAATTGAATCACTCTTTTAAGTTTTAAATATAGACTGAAAAATTCGATATAAAACTGAAGAGCCTTATTTAAAACATTATAGGTAATAACAAAATGGTGCATTTTGCATAGGGATTCGTGCAATCAACTTTACCTTTACAATACAATTAAATAGTCGATATTCGCGTACGTTCATATATTAGCTTTAATATAATTGGGTGTGTTTCAGAATGCTTTTAGAATAATTTTTTTTAAAAAATAAATTTATTTTTTGTCTAAAAAATAAAAATAAAAAATAAAAAATTTATTATAAAAACAATTAAAATATATAAATTAAAAAATTAAAAAAAATATTTTTTGATACGTTTTCCCAAACGCATTATGATTCTATTCAGCAATCCTTCCAATCAATTTAAAGAAGACAGTCCCAGATAGTTAAACAGAAACTTCGTGTCTGTAACAACCACACCATCCTTCCTTCATTCTTCGGATAACTCTAAATTTCAAGGTTTCTAGAATAATCGATGAAATTGGCCAGCTTACGGTAAGTGCTTAATTATGTTGCGCGTTGCATATATGTATATATATTTCATTTGAAGTAGCTTTTAGCTTTTCCCAAAGTTGAATTTTGAACCAATTCTTAAAATGAAATATCAGGGGAGATTAGACCTGATTGTAATCTCCGACCTACATTTTATCTAGAAAAAACTTTAAAATTTCGACAAGTATATTTTGTGATAACGTGCATGGCGGTTTAATAGTGCGTAATTATTCATGCAGATGGGAAGTCAATTTGAAGATGGAAACTACACAGCTTATCTTGTATGTTTTGTTTAGCCATATCCACGAGCTTTGAAATTGGATTCTTCCGTTGCTACGTAAGATAGCGTTAATATATCATAAGCTATTCTTAAGATTTAATTAAATTAAATATTCACATGAAAATCATAACAAATTTAAAACTTTTCGATATCAATCGGTAGCTTAATTTTTTATGTATATTATTTCATAACCGTTGATAAATGATATAAGATTAAACTTTTTTAACAAATAAAAATAATTGATTTGAACACAAATTTAACATACAAATGTATAATTCCATGGAGAGTTTGAGTTAATGCATTGCATTAATTTCTACCGTATTCTATTAATCCCCTCATCTAAACAAAGAAACTACCAACCCCACGAAATATTTGCATTTCGCAGCATCAATAGCAGTGCAGTTCTATCCTTATAATAATAATAATAATAATAATAATTATTATTATTATTATTATTATTATTACAAGTTGTTCAATTTGAAAAATTTTCACGGTATTTGCATTAATACAGTTTTATTTCAGAGGGAATATGTTGTGTTATCTTCAGCAACAACTTTATGCCAATGTGGAAAATGGAACTATACATTTTGTTCTTGATGTTGCTCTTTAAGATTACCAAATCCTTATAGAGAAAAACTGTAGAACTACAATGGACAAAGCACGTCGTAAAGGCCCAACTCCATTTGGTGTCACATTTGGGCCCTAGAAAGTTTGAGTAGACTTAGACTGGGCCTCCATTAAGACAACTTGGAGCATCTTCATATTGTCCCAACTAATTAACTACGGCGTTGTGTGATTATCAACCCAATAGAACAAAATCACATCTATAGTGTTTCTCGAAGGTGTTAAGAATCACATATATGCCTTCTGTTCAGTTTTGGTAGTAATCATAAATTTGCAAAGCATGAAGTTTTGTCGAGGTGTTTGTCAATTACACTCATTTTTTGTTGTTATGTAAGAGAACCAATCTTCAACTCGATAAAGCATAGCCTTCGGTATAAGTTTATTAAATTTCTGATTTAAATTTTAAGATTCTACGATCTTACGATTTTTCATCACCAAACGATCCTATTAGAAGTAAAAAAATTTTGAATAAAATTCTATATAGATCCCGATTTAAATCTTAAAATTGGTAAAATTTTGATTTTTTTACGATTTTATATAATTTTATTTTTTGAAGAAAAATTTGTAATTAACTGAATTAAAAAAAAATTTCTGTAAAGTATAATTTTGAAAAATTTTCTATAAAATATAAATATGTTTTTTAAAATTTTGAAAAAAAATTTCTAAAATTATAAATGTACGAAACTCTTTCTTAAATATTAAAAACAATTTTTGTAAAAATTTTTTAATAGTATTAAAAAAATTTTATAAAATTTATCGATATGTATTCTTACGATCTAACTTTAGAATCTCAATATTACGATACTACTCGAACAAAACGATCCTATCTAAAATCTCAATTTTGACAACTTTAAATATTGTTAGAATTTTTAGTAATTTTAGTAAATACTTTTTAAAAATTTAAAAGCATTAAATAATTTTTAAAAAATTACCGATAAGTAAGATTTTATGATCTTACTTAAAATTTTGATTTTACGATTATACGCAAGTAAAACGATACTATATAAAATTTCGATCTTGACAATCTTGCTTCTGTACGTTAAATGAAGATTAATTTCATTACTGAACACTTGTTAGTCTTTGTGATTGCATATGCCTGATTAATTAAATGGATAGGTTTAGGTTGTGATATATAATTTATATATACTTATGGCGACACTATATGCCCTCTATTATTGCGCAAAAATAAAAAACAATGTTAGATACCATGCTTGGCATACTCCACAATAAAGTCAACCTTGTAATCCTATCGGCTATCGCGATTGCTGCACTAGTCATCAATTATTTAAGAAGTATCTCCATCATTGCACATGCATGAACCTTTTTTTATGTACCAAGTATTATTGCAGGGCATCTCAGCATGATGCCTAGAAGATTTTATGCAAGGATTTCACAGTAGTGTTCCAAATAAATAAGTAAATCTTATCGTTCATAAAAGAACAAATATCACACAAATACAATACAAGTACCTTTCAGAGTTACGCTATAACTTCTAAATGCACTCTGTATAAGCTTCTATGGTACTGGGGAAACGGCAGCTTGCTGTGCTTGTAAGCGGACTTCGACACAGCAACCGCAGGAAAAGAGGCACACAAATTCTAAGTGCATCATGTGGGATATATAGCTGTTATCTTCGGTCAACTGAACAAAGAAAACTGTAGGTTCACTTATTTTCCACTAGAATCTGAACATACGAAATATTTTTGATGACTAACACATGTAACATAGTCCTACAGAATATTTGATATTGAAATGGTTTCTTCTCGATTGTTATATATATCTCTACAACAACTCAAATACCAACTTTTCGAAGATAAACTGAGATCAGAACCATGTGGGTTTCTTATACAATGTAATATATAATGGTGCGATGAAGATTGCAGCTTCCAAATTTCAAGTTGTGATCAATCTGGATAATTTGAGGATGTTAGGCGTGGATAATTCAAAATATGGACCTAACATTTATTTGGTAAGAAGATAAAACTTTAACAAAAAGGAAGAAAGAAAGAGTACCAAATCATTATATTTGTCCTGGCCTGATGCATGAAACTTTGTACCCACTGGCTATAATTGGTAGACAATGAAATCAACACTATCATTCAACCAATAAGTGCTTGTTGGCTCTCACTTTGGTTAACCTACAATTAGTGTCAAATTATAACTAACACCAACTTTTGAAGCGAGTGCTGGATTTGTGACAAACATCTATATATGGAGATCGACTCCTATGTGCTCCTACAATAGTTTATTTTCTAGTACCCAGCCACAATGAGTGTATGGTACAGCCAAGATTAAAAATCCTCATATATATTTGAAGTTTGTCCTAACAACTAACTAAAATCAAAACTAAACAGAGGCCTGCTTTTAGATGGATGCAAAGTCATACCTAGTACACACGATGCTTCTGTGCTTAATGGTTCATATCCAAACATTAAAAAACAATTAGATGATTTCTTGTCGTAACCAAAAAAGAAGTCCTTATCCATGCCACTATTTGCATTCTTAGCAAAGCGAAAATTTGAAAGTGATTTGAGTGATATAATATCACTAATGAACATCAACGTCTAACAGTATTATCAATATGCACAACAAAGTTTGGCATTATTAAATTGATTGAACGTATATAATTGTGATTCTTTCATGGGATCTTATGGATAATGGGTACGTAATCCTCCATGTTCTGAGGACATCAGAATAATCCAGTGGATTTCAGAAGGATGTCCTATAAGCAGCGGTCAACAAACACCAAGAGGTACAGTAGAGATGAAATCTTGAGACAAGATTCCATAAAGTAAAGCAACAATATTGTTTAATGTATTGTATTAGGCATTGAGTAATGCCTTTGTTAAGCACCTCATTTAATAGAGTTAGATTTGTATGACTTTCTTTACTTGAATAACCAGTTCCTACATCAAAATCTAAAAGTGAAGCATAATTTAGTATTGCTTCTTAAGTGCATAATTCACAATTCATAATCCAATACCTAAGCTAACATCATATTCTGAAGTACTAGACTTTACTTCTTTCATTCTGTTTTTTCAAAGAGAACGAAAATAGAAATCATTATTAATCCACTAATTCTACCACCATACTGATATACATTATTAATCCATTAAACAACTGAGCTCACATTGACAACCACTACAATTGCTAACACATTCCATCTAAGGATGACCATCAACTTGACTGTTGAACTAGACATTTCTCATTTCCTCTGATTATCTA
The DNA here is from genome assembly GCA_019914995.1 of Acanthochlamys bracteata. Taxonomy (NCBI): domain Eukaryota; kingdom Viridiplantae; phylum Streptophyta; class Magnoliopsida; order Pandanales; family Velloziaceae; genus Acanthochlamys; species Acanthochlamys bracteata. Next base: position 4,859,361 of record CM034133.1, read on the forward strand.
ATCACAATTATAATCACTCCTACTCATATTTTTTGAGTTTCAGGCTCAATTAATAGCAAATAAACAGTTTTAATTGCTTAAATATTACACACCATCCATGGATTAAACAAAGTGACCAGCAATGACTTAGCAATTTCTTTTATTACACACATCATTTAGCAATTTCTTTTATTATACGCATTATTTTTTATGATTACCAACTAAATCACCATCATTAATTGGACAATCAACAGAATGGAGTTGTTTGCCACTTGCATAGCTGCGCAATTAAGAAACAATAACTAAGACAATACCAGCTATATGATTCAACACCCAGTAACAACAGGGATTGGTTGCTTAATCTAGCATACACTAAATTATATTCATGATTTCTATTCCTTATGAAATTGAATCCAGAGATATACTACCAAAAAGAGCTTTGAACAGAACAGAAAGGAAAGGATTGCAGACTCACTGCTTTACTTTAGTAGAAGAACATGCGACAGTGCTTTCGAGAGTATTAGTAAACTCATAGGCAGAGGCTAAAAAACAGCTTGTTCATGTGAATACTAGCATTCAAGGAAATGGTTAATGGAAACAATTTTGCAATCAATATCAACAAAATTTCAATTAATTAAAATTACTTATATATAAACTCCCAATTTTTTTGCTTATATTACTATTCACCACAGATTTTTCATTTATGTTTTAAGATATATTAATATAAACTACAACACATCCATAAACAACATACAACAAAGGCACAACAATAAACTTAAAAGGAAAAAAATTGAGTTACCTCCGTGTTTCCAGCTGTGCACCTATCTGCTGATCGGAACACCAACAACTCCAGCTCCGCCGGCAGCGAAGATCTGTCCTTGAGCAATGATCGATTTATAAATCTCCACAATCATCTGTTGATCATACTCCTTCACCGGCCCTTTCCCGAACGCTGCCACCGCCGCGTCACGAACCCCGTACCCATAACCACCAGAAATAGCTCGGGAGTTCGCAAACCCAAGCATCATGTCAACATACGCGTCCCTGATCCTGACCAGAAACCGTTTAACAGAGAATCTCCTGAGAACTCTCAATCGTGGTCGTTTGATCCGAACTCGCCAGAATGGACGGCGACCGTTGCCGAACTCCGCCTTCTCTATTCTTCGCTGACCAGCTGCTCTGCCTTCGAGCTTCTCGTATCTCCGCCAGTGAAACCTCAATCCTCTACTCCCCGCCATTGCTCAATGCTAAATCGAGTAAGAGCGAGATGAAGAGCGTTTGAGTTTGTTTATAAAAAGAGTTATATGGCGGGTAGCGGTCTCGTCACCGTGAAACCACGACCGTTGGATTAAAATTTAATCACGTGATTGTTTTCTTTTGTTTATTTGGGGGAGGGAGATAGCAGTAATGGTGCGTAATCTGGATTGAATCTGAAAACCCGCAACCTGCCAGCCAACCGCCAACACTCTTGCATGTGAGTTATTAGTACTGAACGGTCACGAGGCAGATTAACGGTGAGGATTGAGTATGATCGAGACGGGGAACGGTATGCGGGTCTCACCTTTTGTTTTATTATAATTCGTTAGATCCACATCGTACCAGTTAGATCATATATTTTTTTATTGATCTAAAAAATTATTTTCTTTCTTATCAATCATAGTTGTATGAATTAAAACGAAAATGAACCCAAAAATTATCCGGATCAACTGTTTTTGGATTGATCCGATGTATTATCGTGTCAACTCATCGGGTCAACACTTATATTTGTGGTATAACGATACTATAAAATTCCATCGCGTGTCTTTATTCTTTCACGCTTTTTTCTTTCTATCTCCTTTTTTAATCTTTCATTGCCGCCGCTGTGGTAGCCGACAAAAAAATGAAGATATTTTTTTATCTCGAGCAAGACGGAAACAAACTTATAGCAGCACAGAAGAAACTTCTCTATAACACTTGTGCACCCGCGGTCGTTAGTGTGGCGGAGCTCGACGACACGAACGTTGCTTACGATCGGCACCTCTACGAACACCTATTTAATCCGATCACTGTAGAAGTCCACCTCTTCCTCTCGAATCGCTGTTGGTGCCGTGAAACTATAATTTGAAACCGTGAGCGTTAGACCTCGGATCGAAGAAGAAGGGAGGTTTGATTGCCAACGATAGGGGAGAAGAGTAGAGAAGTAACGAGAGCGACGGAGGGTAGAGGAGTGCAGATGGAGATTGAGAGAAGAAGGCGGAGGAGATGAGTCGGAATTTTCGAGTTGGAGACGGAGGAAAACGTTTGAGGTTGATGGATCGTTGAATCCTTCTATTGGAGAAGAACAAGAAGATGATGGATAGTTGCTATTGATTTCATTGTTGTTTTTATTATTATTGTTGTTGAGATTTTAATGATGTTTTCATTGCTATTAATGTTGTTGATTTTGGAGGTGTTGTTGTTGTTGTCAGTGGTTGGTGGTGGCAGAGGAAAGGAGGAGGAGAGACGGCTGGAGTTGTCGACGTGCTGATGTTTACAAAGGCTATAGGCGATCATCGGTGGAGATGTGTCTGGAATAGAACTATGATTTCGAAAATAGAAATAATTTCTGGAATAGAAGATGGAAATGGAATTGGAATAAAATTGAACGGAAAATAATATTCATGTGAGTATGATTTTATCATCATTGTGTGTGTTAATATCACTATTAATAATTAATGATCCGGACTGGCAGATCGTCTGATCAATTCGAAATTCATTCGTGTCGATCCGAATTACACCAGATCGACTGCATATTTATTTTTTTTACAAATTTAGATTAATTTGACGTCCGAATTGATAATTATCGAATTGATTTGGACAGTCTAGTACGGGTCTATCAACTATGGTATGAATTACTTATGTCTATATTTTGTGGCTTTGTAAGATCGATAGAATATAAATTTTTATGTTTTTAAAATTTGCTTAAATTACAATCATATATCTATATTTATGGATGTCATAAAATTAGACAATTTTTTTTTCTTTTGTTTATTTATTATTTCGCTTTTTTGGTTGAAACAAAAAGTGTAAGCGGGTTCATTTCTCCACGAGCTTGAATTATGGCGATAATAAGATTGTTGAGCCAAGCTGTGTGACCAGTAATATTTATTTTTTTTTTTGTGTTTCAAATTTTAAATTATAATAATGTTTGAGAAATTTTCTTTCAGAATGAAAAACTAATAATTAATTTAAAACTTAGGAACTTGTAAGTTGATAATGCTCGAGAAATTTTAGTTATCTGCTATAGATAGACTGGTAGAGTATGAGGTCATAATATGTAAAACAAATTATTGAAAGTAACAATCATAGTTTGGTCGGTTCGGAAATAGATATCAATTATGTAGGATATAACATTTGAAGACGGCATTGTTGTATTCATCTATCTGTCTATATGTTTATAAAATTTCAAGACGGCATTGTCTGTCTATATGTTTATAAAAGAGAAGCTTCTCTATCCTTCCCCTCACCATGTGTTGACATCTCATAAAAATATAGACGTCAATTATTATCTTCCAAAATAGAATTTTTTTATCCTTGCACAAGCATTGCTAATCTGATTTTTCCACAAATAAAAGAATTTTTTCTTTGCATATGGATCAGTATTTTAAAATACTTTACTAATTTTTGCCTCATACTTTAAAAAAACTATGGCTATTTGGGGTCGTATGTTTATGTTTATACTCGTTAAGTTCAAATAAACTTCAAACAGTATTAGTAAGCGTTTAGAATGGCTTACTTATATGTTGGATAGGAGACGTTTAGGATTGTTTATAAAATAAAATTTTTTTAAAAAATAAATTTTATTTTTTATATTTCTAAAAAATAATAAAAATATATAATAAAAAAATTTTATTACGTAAAACTTTTTTATATTTTTTAAATTTTTAAATAAATTTTTAAATATTTATAAAATATATATTAAAAAATATGAAATAAAAAAAATTAAAATAATTATTGCGGCTCACACGATAAGCCACCTTAATTTAGCAAAATAAGTTGTTTAAAAGTAAGATACCATTAAATGGCAATAAAGGTTTTGCGTTTACAAAATATTTGAAAGTATGTTTAAAAATAAATGTTTTAACACAAAAAATATTTTTATTATTTTTTAAATAAGATTAGTTTTACTAAAAAATAATACAAATAAGTAATATTAAAATCATATGACATAAATGTTTTTAATGTTTTAAAAAAAATTAAAACATTTTATAAAATATTATAGAAACTGTTTCTTATAAATAAAAATTGAAATAAAAAGAGTAAAAAAGTAAAACCAAATATGCACTGGATAGGTTGAAAAGTTAACAGAATCATTTTATCACCTTCGCTTCTATTTCTTAAAAAACATATTTGGAAAAATGTTAAGTATGAATATATTAGAAAAGATGTTAAAAAACAATTAACTTATATATAAATATCACAAAAATATAACAAACATTACTTGTTATTTAATGATTAATTATATAAATATTTCATAACTTATCTACTTATTTTTAATTATAAGAAAGAAATATTTACAAAGTTTAAAATGATATTTGAAAATTAAATGTATTTTAAAAATATGTTAAACTAAATAAAAATTAATTATACTTATATCATGTATAATACACTAAAGAATAATTATTAAAATTCTTCTTCAGATTAAATATTTCTTTACCCAAATACCATTCTTAGCCTATTTTAAAAAATATTTGCATCCAAATGTACTTGGGAAATTGGTTGCTTATTTAAAAACGAAGTTGCTTATTTCGATAAGTTCGTTATTTGCACGTCACCCACACAGGCTCTTTATATCATTTTACATTTGCACGTGACCAATGACTCTATTTGTAAGAATTGAATCAAACAACGAACTAAAAAATTATCCCAATCGCGGTTATCGAATTGATCCATTAGATCAATCGATCAAATCATCAGATAAATAATATTAAAATATTTTTAATAAATAATAATAATAATTACAGTAAAAAATCTAATATCATCATAGCACTACTAGCAATAATATTAATAATAATCACAATAAAAATTTAAAATATTTTTACTATAATATTACTATCAATAATAATAATAATAATAATTACAGTAAAAATTAAAATATTACCATTAGAGTATTACCACCACCAATAATAATAATAACAGTAAAAATTTATAATAAAAAATATTTAAATAAATTAGGCGATTAGAAAAAATAAAATTATAAAATAGATAAAATATAAAATAGACATAATCAATTTTTTTAGATATACATATTTGAGTATGAATATTTTATAATATAAAAATTTAAAACTACTAATAATTGATATTTATAAATTAGATATAATCAATTATATTTTTACATTATCATATTCAAATACAAACTTTAAACTACATATTATTTTTCAAAATATGACTATTAATAATTATTTTTATATTAATATATCATCAATTTAAATTTTTTAATTATTTTAAAAAAGATTTTTTTTAATCCAGTTTGATCCGGACAGACGGATCGATCAGATTAAAGAGAGTCAAAAAAGATCAAATTGGATCGAAACGGATCGATTATATAAATAATATTTTGCAAATCCGAATCGATTTACTGTTCGGATCGATAATATATTAAAACAAGTAAAGAATATGGCTTAGCAAGTATACAATGTTCACACCTTTTATCAAGCATAGGTATTTTTGAGAAAGTCTGTCTAAAACATTTTAAGAAAGTAAGATATCCAAATTCAAAAAGTGTGGACGGCCAAGGCGCTAATGTCATTCCACCATTTTATTTACATTATTTATATCACTAGATGGAGTAAGAAAGCAAGTAGGAGAATTTGGAGGAGTTACTGAAGTTGATGACGAAGAGATCCCAGTTCGAAGGTCGCTGTATGACACAGCCAGACGAGAAAAAACTTGACAAGATAATTTTGCTTAGCAAGTTGGCTACCTGAAATTAATTGACAGATAAATCTGAAAACATTAGAGAGAGATAAAGGTGGTGAATTTCATGGAGTAGTTGTGATTTCCAACTTCCTATCTTCTCAACCGTAAGGGTGGGAGTGGGACTATGAAGAGTAAGTATTTCAAATTTCTTGTCTGATAGGATTCGACGTGAATCGAACTAGAACTTCAAAAGAAATTGCAAATAATAAGAAAAAGCGGTAAAATAAAGCTGTAAATAAAACTGAAGATAAAAAAAATAAATAACTTGATTTTTCCATGCCCTTTGAGGCCTACAAGCATCATTATTTATAGGCTCCACCAAACGACCAATTGGCTAGAGTCCTAAAGCATTAGAAATTCTACTACTACAAGAATCCTTACTAACTTGGAAACTTCACATCAAGTTTCCTTATTATTCTAGATACCTAATGTCACTAGCTACTGCTTCTAGAAATTCAAGACTCTTTTGGACTCTTGCACTATCTTTCAGCCCAAAGCCTGCATTTTCATTGGCACACACCCGTATCGTAACATTCCATCCCTCCTGAAAATCAACCTTGTCCTCAAGGTTGAAGGATATCATTCCTTGGAATTCATATAGAGGAAAACTTTCAATAGAAGTTCCAATAAACCTCAGGAACATCTGGTAAGCTTCTTCCCTTTTCATCTGAAGGTAGGCAAGTGCCTCAAAAACCATTCCTTTGGCTGGACATTCACTAATGATCAAGTCACAGGACATATTGTCCCTCTCTGCTATTCTATCAAAATCTGTTTGATAACATAGCAAGCTTGCAAGGGCCTTAGGGTCAAGCTTAAATGCTTTTTCTGACTTAGTTTGGGCAGTCATAATTTCTGGTTTCAATAACTGACCAGTAGCTACATAATTCCCAATAGTTTCAGATGGGAAAACAACAATAACAAGCTTGCTGAAGAGGAGAGGAGAGTTTGTATAGATGAACCCCGAATTGCTGTCAGTAGTCAACCGGTATTTACCCTTCACCAACTACTGAATTCCAGCAGGTATCTCAACTTGAGATTCAACCATTTTCTGCCTAGTAAAGCTCTCTAGAGCATATGCTTTAACCAAAGCTGACATTGGCAAAAGGCTCTGGCCAGCATCCATATGAATCACAAAATGGTTTTTCATCTTAGGGATTAACAACTCAGAACTACTCACAGTAGATACTGCAGAACTTGCGAAACCTGCCAATGATGTTGGATGCATATTCGAGCATTCCCTCTCAGCTGGTGGACGCCAACTAGAGATCTGTAATGCCAATAATTCATGGAAGAGTCAGCCATGATAATACCGGATAAATAAAACCATATGCTCTTCTAATTAATCCATAGCATTTGAGAACATTTTATATATTGTCTCATCTTCATAAATGACAAAAGCTACTCCCATTGGTGAATATACTCTCCTTCACTAAACCACATCTACTGGTAGCTTGAAAGGGTAATGTTTGCTTAGCAAGAAGTTTTAAAGTACCACTGATTTCAGGGCGACGAGAGAGCTCAAGTCCAGATATGTCTAAGAAAAGGTGAGAACCAACTTCTCTTATGGTAACTGTTGGGTTTTCAAAGGCACTCCAAGAAGGAAGATCATAAGGTAGAAATAAGTGCTCCTTCAACACACCTACAAGGTATGCTAGTAATGGTGTCTCCTCATCAGCAACAGAAGTGTCTCCAAATGATAATTCCAAGGAAATTCCAAACATAAGTTCTGGAGCCAGAGGAAATTCCAAACATTGAACCTCCTTGACAAGAATTCCCTTGTTATGTAGAGCTTCCAAGCTCGGTTAGTTCCCTCGTAGCATGGTTTTTAGGCATAACCAAAAGAGTAAGTGAATAATTGCTTGGTATCTCCACAGCACTAAAGACTCCTCCGACAATCATAACAACAATGCTACTGAATTTCATCTCAGTAAACTAATGCTGAAACAAAGTACTCGTCACAAAAAGCTCCTAGAGCAATGAGCGAAGGATCGCCAAGCTTAATTCTGTCTATCCACCATCTTATATTCCACTTAACAATCTCATTCTTTTTCCCGAAAATCCTACATAGTCCATGATTTGAAACTAGTGGACTTGTGTATAGCCTTCCAAGGTCATGCAAAACAATTAGCTTCTCCATCTACAGTACTAAATTACCTTGCACAGTCAGTACCCGTTCTTTGTCCTATAAACTAGCCACAAGAATACCAGGCTCGTCCATGCTTGGCTTGGAGCTCGCCACGCACGCATGCCTATTTGAAAGACCCCTCACACATTGCAGCAGAGAATAACACAAGGTTACCATCATCCACACAAGAGGCAAGCACAGGATTACTCTTGGTGATCACTACCATGATACCCGTGTGTGATTCCTCTCCAACAACTATTGCTGCACATGCTGGATTGAAGCTATAGAAGGTACTGTCAAGAAGACACCAAGCAATTGCCTTCACGAGTATAGTGCACCTGTGACAGTAACCATCGCGATCGACAACCTTTCCCATGCTGAAAAAACAATCTGAAAATTTGCAAGAAGCTTTGTATGTAGAAGTCCACTCTGATATGAGTGAAAACCATCTTTCAGAAAGCACTCCTAATAAGATCACAAGAACTGCTGTTGCAAGAAGCAAGTATGTTAGTTGATAATGAGCTTGAGCTATAAGTGCTGACATCCTTACCTTGCTTACAGTCAAGACATGTAGTTGAGCAGCACTGCCAGCAATGCCAAAGTTTCCTCCAATCTTCAACATGCATGGCTAAAGTTCTCCTTACTTTGACATAGAATTTCCAGAGCAGTCTGGAAACAAGAGGAGTATGACAAGTGATATTAAAGTCTTGTTGTTTGATTCTATGATATATCCCTTTCTCTTGGCTGTACTGCCGAGCATCTTCTGTGCACATTACCGCACGATGATCGCACGGACTTAGTGGATCAAGAACTTGTTATGTTCTTTCTGTTGTTGCTTCGTCTATTTCAGGTTTCCCAGATAAAGAAGAGGTCGGTGATGAGCTGAATTTTGGTAAGTGACTCGTCGAAGATTGTTCAAGCTTGTGTGTAGGAGTCAGGGCTGAGATGCAACGGTGAGCAATCCACCGGGATCGATTGACAATGAGGAAACCGAAATCATGCAATGTTGTTGGTCGGATATTTGTCGTTCACGGGGCTTCGTGTGTGATAGCAAAATTTCGTTATTACCCGTAAAGGAACAAACTCGAGCTCTCCGGTGCCGAGCTTGAATCAAGATATGAGGATTCGAACTTAGCCGGAAGGATCTTCTTATCAATTGTGGGCTTGATTATCTCTCGCTCAGGCCGCTCAATCAGCTTGGATTTGATTGACTCCGACCCCTCGTGCTTCGGTTCTGTTGGTAGCGGCGGTGATGGCGGGAAGGAGATTTCGAGTTCAGCCATCTTGGAGGTAGTGAGGCGAGAGAGATAGTGGCGACAGAAGTGATGTTAGTGATAGATGTCGGCACCGGCGGTGATGTAGGAGGTAGTGGAAGTGTGAGTTCATTAATTTTTGGAGTGATGATGGCGGTGTCCGTGGGAGACGTAGTTGGGGTGGGAAGAAAATTTTGAGTAGAAGGAGAATTTTGTGAAGAATAAGTCAACTAAAGTGATTTGGGTGGTAGTAGCAGCTCCAAGTGCTGCTGTTCTAACTATTGCTGTCTATAGATAAAATTCTCTAGTTTGGTAAGGCTTGCATCAAGCTTCTCCCGATCAATTGTTGAGTTATTGATTCTCTCTTCCGAACGTACTTCAACCTGCGGTTGGATTGGATATGCTTGTGGTGACGGCCGAGGAGAAAAGTCTTGCAGCACTACACCGTGATGCCGCACTTGCTACAAATACTGTTCGTATGACTGATAGGGTTGCTGATGAACATCATAATTATGATATTACAAATATTTCTATTGATGATGCCGGTAAGGATCTTGATGATACTGCTGTGGATACGGTTCGTGTTGTTGATAATATTGTTAACAAAGATTATGAAAATAATGCTAGGAGTAGAGTTCATTGTGGCTGATTATATTGTTAGTAAGGTTTATGATCATAGAACTAGCATATATAATTCATGTTGCTCATAGTATTGTTGATAATAGTGAAGGGTGCAGTGGCATCGTCAAGTCCGTAACACTTTTCTGACAAGAAGAGAAGAGAGGAAAGAAGGGGACCGGTAGAGAAGGATCATCATACGACGGGAGCAAAAAAATAAACGAGACAAAATCAAGTTCCATTACAAACCAATAATAATAATAATATCATGTCATGCAACAAAGTTACGTAATAATTTTCTAACAAACATATAAGAAGTTAAGAACTTATTGAGATGGCAAATTGACTCAACAGCAATAAAGATTAACTTATCTAAAATGCATCATCAGCTTGGGTGGTTCCTTGCTTAATGGCCCAAATCATCTTCTCATTAAGGCCTGATAACAGTGATTCTTATATTGGATTTTCATGGATACGGCCCATTAGACTGGCTTTGACCAAACCATATCAAAACAAAGACGATCAGGATTTAGTTCTGTTGCCAAGGTAATAAGAAATGTAGTAGAACCGCGTGGCGTCCTTGTCCACCGTGTTGTCATGGTAGTGGTAACAATTACAAAACAAAAGTAGTTTCAAGTTTGATAAACTCACGCCTAAATTCTGCTTCCGTTAAACTGTCTTCTCTCTCTTTCTCGACTACTGTGTCTATCACCTAAACGCTTCACCCAACACCTTCCCCAACTGCCGCCCACCGTCTCTGACGGTGCCGGAATTCATTTTCTTTATCAATCAAACGACACGTGTTATTCACCGGCGACGATCCGGCAAGTTTTCATTTCTTTTGCCTGGTTTTGCTGCTAAGGATCGCTTGGATCGGTTTGTGTTTTCCGATATAAGTCCTGGATTGATCTTGTTTATTTCCTGCTTGATCTGGTTAGGTTTTTAAATAAATTAATCGGTTCATTTGATCTCTAGTTTCTGTTTGTGAAATTGTTTGTTTACGACTTCTGTTTATCTGTTCTAGCAGTTGAACTGACCAAAGCTGGTTTCTGGGCCTTCAGTATAAATTATTCAAAATTCAGTTGTTCAGAGTTGTCAGATTTTATTTGCCAAGATCTGCATTTGTATTGCATTTGCTGGTTCATAATGTTATGTTCTGTGTAATGCGGGTAGATTGTTTGGTTGACATCAGACAATTATGCGGATTTCCGCGTCTCTACAAGATTTTTCTTCCTTCAGTAAAGTAGAGACGAGGGATCCTGAATTTGAGCTTGAGAGTGGGAGGAATTATGCAAGAAAGCCATTTCGTTTTCTGCTTAGAGAAGGGCTTGCTGCGAGTTTTTCAAAGGAGAAGTCGTCTTTGCCTTCCAGTCCAGTGAAACGGAAGAAATGGCTTCGAGGTTTTCTATTTGTGGCAGCACTAATAGTGTTATTGCCTGTAGTTTATGTGTGTTCCAAATATGTAGGTGCGTTGTTGTTGCAAGGAGGATCTCAGTACTATGTGATACTTGATTGTGGCAGCACTGGTACTCGAGTTTACGTGTATGAAAGTTCTGTTTATAGAGTTAAAACACATGGGAACTTACCTTTTGTTCTGAGATCTGTACCTGGTAATCAGAAGAAGTTGAGTAAGCAGAGTGGTCGTGCTTATCAACGAATGGAAACTGAACCTGGATTTGATAAGCTTGTGCGGAATGGAACTGGTTTGCGAGCTGCAGTAAAGCCGCTATTGCAATGGGCAGAGAAGCAAATACCGAAACGTATTCACAATAAGACACCTGTGTTTGTTTATGCTACAGCTGGTGTACGTAAGCTACCTACTTCTGACTCAACTTGGCTCCTTGATAAGACCGCATCTATATTGAAGAATTCATCTTTCATGAGTCATAGAGAGTGGGTAAAGATAATAAGTGGCGTAGAGGAGGCATACTACGGATGGATAGCTCTTAATTACCAAATGGGTATGTTAGATTCCTTGCCGCCTAAAGGAACAGTTGGCGCACTTGATCTGGGCGGTTCATCCTTGCAAGTTACTTTTGAAACCCAAAAGCCGATACGCCATGAGACTGGCATAAACCTAAGTATAGGTGCAGTTAAGCATCACCTTAGTGCATATTCTCTTGAAGGTTATGGGTTGAATGATGCTTTCGACAAATCCGTGGCGTTTCTTCTAAAAAAGTTCTTGGAAAAATCTCTAGGTGCTGTGGGCAATGGCCCAATAAAACTTGAGCACCCATGCTTGCAGACTGGATATAGAAAGAAGTACGTCTGCTCACACTGCATTGCATTAGGTAAAGCAGGAAGTTCACAGGTTGGAGGACAGAGTATCGGGAAGGGTAGGCCTGGAATGAGTATTGAGCTTCTTGGTGCACCCCAATGGGAAGAGTGCAGTGCAGTTGCAAAGAGAGCTGTTAATCTCTCTGAATGGTCAAATGTTGCAGGAATGGATTGTAAATTAAAACCATGTGCTATTGCTGATGGCTTCCCAAAGCCGCATGGACGGTTTTATGCAATGTCAGGTTTTTTTGTAGTATTCCGTTTTTTCAATTTAAGCTCTGAGGCTGCTCTTGATGATGTCTTAAAGAGGGGTAAGGACTTCTGTGGTAAAACATGGGAAACAGCTAGAAGGAGTGTTGCTCCCCAGCCTTTTATAGAGCAGTACTGCTTTCGGGCACCATATATGGTATCACTACTAAAGGATGGGCTGCACATACCAGACAACAAAGTTACTATTGGTTCTGGTAGCACTACATGGACCCTGGGGGTAGCTCTATTGAAGGCTGGGCAAGCATTTTCAAGCAGAATTGATTTGCATGGTTTTTGGATGTTCCACCGAAATGTCAATCCTATAACAGTTCTTCTCCTTCTTTTGGTTTCACTGGCACTACTGTGTTGTGCATTATCATATGTTGCAAACTGGAAGCCAAGATTGTTTAGGAGGTCACTTATTCCTTTGTTTAGGCATAACAGTGCAAACGCTAGTAAAGTGAATATGACATCTCCTTTTAGCTTACGCTGGAGCCCTATTAATGCAGGTTAGCTTCCTCTTTACCCTGAAATGACTTATTGATATGTTAAATTTTCTCGGATAGTTCTGCCTGAATCACTGCTGATTGTTTTAGATATGCTCTTGTCCATTTGTTTCCCGAATAAAAGTTTTCTGAAAGTAAGCTAATTTCAGAATCTACTTGAATTCGGTACATAGTGGTTTCTGGTTAATTTGGCTTGTAGATGGTTCTAACTTTGACTAAAGGTGAGGTTGGCATTATCTCTGAGTGGATCTGAAAGTTAAGACATTTTAGGAACACCTTTTTACTGTTTCTACTGGTATATTATAAAATATAGCAAAACACAAAAGACCTTGGATTACGATTTTTGTTTCTTTAACCCTGATTTGAAACCTTCTAGATATATAAAGCACTTCTGGACTACTGTTTGAAAGAAAGAATAAACCAATAGTCTGCTGGTGGTTGTGTATATTGGTCATATTTGTTTGTGAGTGGCCAGTCTTAAGATGTTCAATTGTCCTGATTTAAGAAGAAGCATTCTGTCTCCTGCTTCTAGTTTGGTCTCAATTTAAGCAAAGCTTGTGAACCATATGCACATTACGAATGGCCAGCAAATGGGAATGATGATGCCATTTTAGATTCCGAAATTGAACTGCTGTTTGTACACTAATTGTTACTTTATGAAATTGGCCTTTCTGAGATAGTCTGACTAGGAAGTTTGAAGCTATGGAGTTTCAGTAGTAGAGTTTTTTTATTACAAACTGTTTTTTGTCACTATGAAGTCATAAATCAAGATACTGAATTTCTGGATCATTTCTCACTTCCTCTGGACCAATGGGACTTATGAATTTTTATATGGCCTTCTCTTTTCTTGTAATTTCCGTATTCTTAGGATTCCTCTCAGACCAAAAAGAGTTGTATTGTAAATGCCCTTTTTTTATAAAGGCTTTTGTCAATGATGGTGTCGTAAGTTACAGACATTTTTGACAGAGTTGAATACTGAACTTTACAAATGTTATGCTGCCTGTTTATTATGAATGTGAGACAGAAATCCGATGAACTTGATTTTCAGCGTAAAATTTGTCGGGTAAAGTATGTAAAAGCCAAAGGGAGATGTTGTAGGAGGAGAGTAAGTGTTATTATGGTGTTTGGTTCAATGTTTCCTGTACAGCTCAATTAGTTTAACGAGCTTTGTTTGATCTACTTCGTAATAGAATCAGCATACCTGTTTGGACTTGTTTGGAAGGATTTGTTCTTTCAGAGGCATGCGAGGCATTATGCTGATACAGATAACATAAATATATATCTTCTAGGAGCTTCCTTTAGTGAGGGAAATGCTTTTTTAATCTTAAAGGAAGAGGGAATATTTCTTTCTACTGGTGTTTTACTGATATTTAACTTTACATAGTTTCGCTTGACTGCCCCATTTTAGAAGCCATGATTGACTTGGTAGTAATGATCTGGATGTTAATTTGGTTCTGTATGCTCATGTTGAATAGTTTGCATCTGCATATCCAGTTCAAGGAGAAGTGATTGATTTACTGCCTTCTCTTCTTTATTTTCAGGGGATGGAAGAGTAAAGACGCCACTGAGTCCAACAATAGCTGGCTCTGAGCAGAATCCATTTAGCAGCACCATTCAGCTTATGGGTTCTTCCTTGCACCCACTAGGTCTTGGTGTTTCACATAGTTATTCTTCTGGTAGCTTAGGTCAAATGCAATTTGGCAATGGCATAGGATCATTCATGACACCGTTTCGGGGTCAAACGATTCTTCAAAGCCGAAGATCGCAATCCAGAGAAGACCTAAGTTCTTCACTTGCTGAGTCCCACATTATGAAGGTTTGAGAAATTTGATATGGGCATTTTCTTTTTACTTTCTTTAACAGGCAGTGTAAATAGAATAAGTCTGATTGTTTTGTTTTTTTACTCATAATTTCATAGTCTTACTACATGGTGAACTCCGTTCTCAATTTTTAATTAATCAGTACTGTTTTAATACTCAGAGGAACACTGAAGTAGAAAGTTCATTCAGCATTGCTTACAAAAGTTGCAAGTCTGGCCATCCAATGCTTGAATGATCTTTTTACCATTAAAATCTGTTTTTTACTTTTTTTTGAATATCACCATGTTTTACTAGATCTTGTTTAATCTTAATGCTGATAGAATATTATCATTACTTGTACAATCTGTAGCATCCAATATGTATCAATCTGACGATTCAATTGAATGCGTCATTGTTGCATGCTGTATCAATTACGACAAACCCTTCTACTACTTGTGCTGGTTGCTGTCAGCATTGTTGCTATCAAAATTTTGGTGATTGATCAAGGAGTAGGGCGATGAGTTATAGAATATAGATTTAGGGGTTGCTTATAAAAAAAAAATTTTTAAAATAAAAAATATTTTTATTTTATTTCAAAAAATTTATTTTATTTATTTATTATTTTGAAAATAATAATAAATAATAATAAAATTTTATAATGTACAATTTTTTTATAATTTTTAACTTTTAACATAAATTTTGTAAAATATTTTAAAAAATTTTTTAATGAAAAATGAACGTGTTTTTTCAAACGCTTTTCCAAACAAACGCACCCTTAAGTCGATATACGTGGCTTGGATGCTTAAATGATCACGGGTTCCTATTGGAAAAAGATAGTTTAGAGATTTTATATACCATACTTTATGAAAGGAAGGTAGTGCGCCGTACTATATTGTAATCAATCGATTCACTTCTATATATTAAACAATTGGGTTTAATAATAGATTGGATTCTGGTATAACATGTAGAGACCAACTCGCCATTCTAAGTGGTGCATCGCCTAGCAACAATTCTTGTAGTGTATTAAAATATTTAATTTGATATTTTTTAATTTAGATATTAAATTTGATATTTATTTTAATTTAAATATTAGATATTTTTTTAAATTTAGATACATATATTTTTATATATTGTATTTTTTATTGAGAAATAATAATAAAAATTTAACTTGTGATTATTTTAATATCAGAGCCAAATTTGATTTTACTATTATTACATCATTATATTTTAATTTCATCGTCGGACAACTACTGATTGTTGACGGTGATCGTTGTTGCTGTCGTAGTCGCTGACCAGCCATCGTTGTTGCCGCTATCTTGCTGTCGTGCTGTCGGATCTTGGTCTTCTGCGTCGCCATCGTTGCTTACTGGCCAGATCTCGCTGTTGCTAACCGGCTAGTTCGAAATCGCCATTGCTACTTGCCGATCGCCGAGATCTCACCGTCTCTACTCGTTGTGAGATCTCGCACTACCACTCGTTGCTTGAACCGCCGGACACCACTTCTTTCTCACTCTCATTTCAGGCCTCGTGCCCTGTTCCTGATCGTCGCCTCACGCCGCCGTTGTGAGCCCTAGTTGCCGCTCTCAATCCGTTTCTGACTTGCGAGTTGTTCTCCAGGCCCGACCCGTTCTTCAGGTCCAGCTCGACCCATGTTAAAAATAAAAAAAATCAGGGTAAAAATAAACAACAATTATGTCGGGAGCCACTCCACTTATTATTCAATCTGACTGTCATTTAATTTAGAAATTATTTTTAATGAGTCAATTATGATGCTTGGTCTCAATTGATGGAGGTGTATATTGATGAAAGAGAGAAACTCTCTTATATTCGTGACAAAGCAAAACTACATGATGAGTTAGAAGATGATTATGAAAAATAATATGCTAAAAATCAGTATTAAGAGATGGCATTAATGTTCATATCTTCAGACATTATGAAATGTTATTTGCGCTTATTCACTACTCACGAAATTTGAAGTGTTCTATCGAATACATTTTAAGATGGAAGTGATGAACTACATGTATTTTTCTTAAACCAGAGAGACTTCATCGCAAAATAAAGTAGAAAATCTCTTTCTGAATATTATGAAGAATTGATTGAAATTTTTTAAAAATTAGATCATCATGATAAGAATGTCATGAAAGATTCTGATAATATTGTGGCGTACAGAAAATCAATTAAGCGACTAACGATCTATTTGAATATAGAAGTAATAAATAAGAGTAAATAAGAGTAAGATTAAATAAAAATATATTATTCGGGTGGAGACGAGAGTACGAGTAATAATTTATCTTATCTTATTTGGATATATTAATAAGATTAATGAAAAGTACATATTATTTTTATTTAGTAACTGAAAATTAAATAAAAGTAATTTTTATAAAAAAACTGAAATATTGTTTTTATGTTTTTTTGGCTAAGTGTCACATGTAAAATTTTCAAGCATCAAATTTTGACTGTTTTCACCAAGAGCACTTTCCAGTGCTTTTCTAACTTGTTGAAAATTATATAAAATAAGATTCATAACTAAAGTTATGGGCAAAATATCAAACAGAGATTTAAATGCTGATGCATGGTGTCAATCAACCATGTGAAATCATGAACATAGAAAAATTACAAAATATACACCCATAAATAAGCTATGCATTTCAACATAACCAGTTCAAAATAGTAAATAAACTCAAAATTTCATGAAATAATTATAGTAAATCACTGCAATCAACTCAAAATTTCCAGTTATGAACATGCATTGGAGCTGATGAGATCAGTAGTAGCTTCAGTACTACAAGTAACAATGACTGGTTGTTACTAGAATTAGCTAAACATGTGCTTCAAATTCCTATGCATTAAAGTTTCCTGGACAAGAAGCATCTTCTCATTGGATATGTGATGATTAAAAACACATTCAAACTAATCTCTGGTTGCTCGTCCTCCTAAGTAGCATTGAAATTTGTTGAGTTCATCAGAAGTATTCGTCATCTTCAGCATCAATAATAAAGCTCCTTTTATCTGCTTATCACTCCATGTTCTTGAGAAAACTTAGGGAAATCTGGGGATGGAACCCTAGAAAAATAACAAGAGCATTAATTATTACGATGTTTGATGGATAGCTAGCATACTATAGCAAAGATTGGTTTACATCACTCGTAATCTTTTTCTTTAAACATCTGCCTTTATGATTATTTGGCAGATAATGTCTAGAAACTTGATAGTTCAATCTACTGATCTCATAAAATAGTTTGATTAATAGAAGGTTTAAGGTTATAATTTCGTTTACTAATCCAGTGGTACTTATAAACTGAACTGTTGCTTTGCTCAACAGAAGATATGCTCATTCAAGATTTGGATTTAGCTAGTTTGGAATGATTGATTCTCAAATGGTTGACAAAAAAATTGTCTCAAGACTCTATAAGATGAATTCTTCAAGTACTACAACATACTTTCAAAAAATGGTTATTTTCATTCAAAATAAACAAAGAATAAAAGTAATTCGATAAAAAAAAGCTTATTCTTAGTACCTTTTGCTCTCATCAGAGGAACACTTATATGCTTGTCATTTTCGATATCTAAATCTAATCTACCTTTATCTTGTAGACATAAAGTGAAAAATACATTAGAGTTGAAGCATCTAGTTAGCAAACCTCTAATGAACAATCCCTTTAAGTATAATAAACTTTTTCGATTTAAACAATTGAGAATCATACTTTATCATGGTGCTCAATCCCTAAATAATTAGAGCAGGTGAATCTAATTTGCTATAAAACTAATTACAGTAGGTAAATCTATACCTTCCTGTTGCTTGAAGAAGATGAGCAAGGAAGGATTAGTTGTTTCTTCACAGCAGTTGCCGACAACGGGCCAACTTGTCGCCGCTCAGCTCAAGCTCGCTAGTCCTCCCCACCATCTCATACCAAAGTATAACAAAACAAACACTTTAACCATCCAGTTCCTAAACTCAAGCTAATTTTCTAGGAGCAAGCTAATTATCAAAAAAATCTCAATTCTTTCCCTCGATTTCAACAATCTCATAAAACTTTAACTAAAAAACACCAAGACACATCACGGTGGAAGAATTAATTGGTGAGTCTGCTAATAAAGGTGAAAATTTTGATTGTTAATAGATCGATCACTAGTTGTTTCAACGTTAGATGAAAAATCAGAAACAAACTGAGTGAACGAAGAGATCTTAAAGACTGCATCGAGGAAAGATCTTAAAAACAGATTGATCGCAGATGAAATCTTAAAGACCAAATTGAAAACGAAATCAGAAAAAATTTTAAAGATGAAATTAGAGAAAATCTTAAAGACGAAATCAGAAAATCAAATCGAAATCGAAGAAGAAATTGAAATAAGCAGCAAAATGAGATCAAAACGAAGTTTCAAAACTTACCTCGATCGACGGCGGCAAGGCAGCGAGCGGCATGGCGAGATCGAAGGAGAGCACGACGAGTGAAAGAGTCGATCGAATACGATGCGAGCTGTAAGTGAAAACCTAATTTGGACTAAATAACATAAGATAACGTGGGTAGTATGAAACTTCAATACATCTACAGAAACAAAAATTTCTCTTCACCTATTTACATCCCATATCGGGGTATAACGAATTACTCCCAAATAAAAATTAATCGAAAGTAAAATTCTCTCAATTAATCTTATGAATTTATTACTAAATAAAAATAATGAAGAGTAATTAATTACTTACTCTCAACTGCTCCCCATTATTCTCAATCAAAATATAGTGTAAGAGTACACATTTTTTTTTACTGGATTGGATAGTATTTTTAACCAAATTAATGAAAAAATTCTTCGCAAAGATCTTGTCTTAGATTTGGAAAAATGCTATTCACTAGTTCGTCGTGAGGTGATACATTACTCTACTCTGAATAGTGAGTCTGAAAATAATGAAGCTTCCATTATAATGGTACCAAATCGGTAAAATCGTACAAAATCTAACAATTTTAAAATAGCACATGAGTCATCCTTTAAATGCATTCAATGAAATAAATCTGGTTGTGCCAAATGTAAGTTTTTTGAACTTATTGGATATCTAGATGGTGGATTATAATCGTGACCAATAGAAGCGAGCTTCCAAAAAAGATCACCTTGATATAGTTGTTGAGACAAAGATAGAGGATGATAATGGTGCTAAAAAAAGATCGAAATTCGTACCAACTGTAGACAATGGAGCTAAGATTTACATACTTCTACAGCTGATTTTTGTACTACATATCATATGATATTTAATTCTAAACATGTCTTTATCTTTAAATCGTTCTCACAAAATTTTGTTTCAATTGCTAATGATAATCTGAACTCTATTATTGGTGAAAGATTTGTATCCTTCACTAATATTTTGAATTTAGATTCAGTATTAGTTGTTTCATCATTGGGCTATAATTTTTTATGTCTTTTAAATAACCAAAAATTTATATAGTGTTGTGATTTATTAGCATGAATATTGTGTGTTTAAAGATATCCAAATAAAGCAGACAGTTGGTTATTGTAGTAATCGATGGCAACCATATTAATTGAATTTGGTGTTAAAGATTTTCGACAAGTTGTATCAAATTTTGACCGTAGATGGTTTAAAGGGTGAGAAAATAAAGTCGGAGATCTGGTTGTGTCATCAACAAATGGGGCATGTTTTTTTTTTGTTATTTGCAGAAATTATTTTCTATTTTGTTTTCAAAAGTTGGATATTTTCAGTTTTAAATATGATGCTTGTCAATTAGCAAAAAATCATCATACTTCTTTTATGTTATTTTGAATAAAAGTCTACTTTCTTTTATTATAGTACATTCTGATGTTTAGGACGATATAAAATCACTAAATTAGGTGCATCATGATGATTTGTTATTTTTGATGAATGTATTAGAATGACATGGCTTTACTTGGATGAAATCTGAAGGGTGAATTTTTTATTTCAAAGGTTTAATAAAATAGTTCAGACTCAATACAATACACACATTCAGCTTTTTCGTAATGATAATAATGGCGAATATAAATCTTCCGTACTTGAGCAGTATTAGAAGCACATGGTATAATTCATCAGATTATATATCCTAATACAGCACAATCTAAAAGAGTTGCTGAGAGTAAAGATTGGTACTTTTTGAAAGTGGTTCGTATCTTATTGATACAAGCTCATATGCCACTAACTTATTTGGGAGAAGCATTTACCTCTACTATATATATTATAAATCGAGTACCATCAAGTTTTATAGATTTCAATACACAATTTGTATTTTTTCTGAAACAGTTGTTGCGCTAGCAATTTCGAACTTGCCCTCTCGTGTCTTTGGCTATTTGGCGTTTGTAGATCTTCATCATTACCAGCGTAACAAGTTAAATTATCGAGCTTTAAGATGCGTATTTTTTTTGTATGCTACGCATCAAAAGAAATATATGTATCATCATCATCTAACTCAGCGTATATTTATCACAGTGAATGTTGTATTTCATGAATATACAATATATTTTTCTTCTATGATTGAACTTCAGGGAGAGAATTTTAAGAAAATTCAGATTTTAGATTATGAGTCTGATATTTCTGAAAAATGTGCAATTCTAAAATTGCTAACCAAGCAATGGATCACAGTGACGACATCTGTCTATTAGAACCAACTTACGGGGACTTGATTTCTGTATTTTTGGATGAAAATGATAACAAACACTTAGAAATTGATGGTATGATACCCGATTTCACTTTATTCTGAGTCTCTCGATTCACAATCAACAAATATAAAATCAATCGCATATTGAGTATGTTCTTAATTTAGTTTCTGAACTATTTAGGAAACAATTATCACACAGTCACAATTGAGTTATTTCTAAACCCACATATGAATATGATTTTTTTAGTATAGTCAAATACCCCATAAATCATTATGTGTTTAACCATGTGCTATTAGAATGAAATTTAATATTTGTAAATCAAGTATCTATTGTATCTATTTCTAACAGTGTGGGAATGCCTTAAATGATACAAGGTGGAAAGGAGCTATGAATAAAGAGATAAAATCCTTACAAAAGAATAGAATTTGGGAACTTACTAATCTCCCTCCAGAAAAAGCCACAGTTGGATGCCGATGCGTATATACTGGGTGAAGTATAAAGAAGATAGTACATTCGCACGATTCAAATAAGATTGGTGACAACAGGGTACACTCAAACTTATAGAATTGACTACACAAATACATTTGTATCTATAGATAAAATCAACACAGTTCGAGTCATGTTATCTTTAGCTGTGAATTTAGATTGGCCGTTACAATAATTTGATATAAATAATACCTTTCTACAGATGAATTGACCGAAGAGATTTATATGGATCTTTCAGTAGGGTATATGTCATCAGTAATTCATAAACAGAAGATGTGTAGATTAAATAAATCACTTTATACATTGAAGCAATCTCTAAAAAAATGGTTTGAAATATTTACAAAGTGTGTGGTAGCATTTGGGTACCATTAGAGCAATTCAAATTACACCTTATTTCTTAAAAAAAAAAATGACAAAATCATTACACTTATTATAAATATAGATGACATAGTCGTTATAGGAAATTATCCGGAAAAAAGAAAGGCATTACAAGATTACTTATTTAGAAACTTTGAAATGAAAGATATTCCTCCTTTGAAGTATTTTCTTATAATGAGATGTCCCAATTTAAAAAGAAAATCTTTTTGTATTAACGAAAGTGTTTCTTAAATCTATTAGAGCAGAGTGATATATCTGCGTGACAACCAATTAATACATTAGTGTAAGAAGGTCTGAAGTTGCGTATTGAGACTAATTAGGTGCCAGCTAACAAAGAGTGATATCAGAGACTAGCAAAAAGATTGATATACCTGGCACATACAAGATTTGATATTGTTTATGTATTGAGTATTGTTAGCCAATTTACACATAATTTTAGAGAGCAAATCATGAATGTAGTAATGCATTTTGAGGAACTTAAAGTCCGCTCTTAAAAAGAGAATTCGTTCATACAGAATATGAATTATCAAAATATAGATATATATATTAATGCTGATTGGGCTGGAACAATTGATGATAGGCGGTTCATCTCAAATTATTTTATATTTATGAGCGGTAATATATTTACACAGAGAACCAAAAAACAAAATATTGTAGCATGCTTAAGTATAGAAGATGAATTTATAGATTTAGCATTTGAATATTACGAAGCATTATGGTTGAGACTTCCTATAGAAGTTTTGGGCTTTACATTTAAAAAATCGATTTGATTGTTTTGTGATAATAAAAGAGTATGTAACATAGCACATAATCTAGTCCAATATGATCGCACAAAATATGTTGAGGTAGACATGTTCTTTATTAAGAAAAAATTAGATGATAAAATTTTAAAATTGCTTAAGATTCGATTAGAAGACCAGTTGACCAACATTCTTATTAAAGCAGTTTAAAAGCATATTTTCTCAAAGTTTCTAGAAATATTGGGCATGTGTGATATCTCTGACCAATTTGAGAGGTTGTTAAAATATTTAGTTTGATATCTTTCCTAATTCGTATATTGGATTTGATATATTTGCTAACTTAAATATTAAATATTTTTTCTGATTTAGATACTTGTACTCCTATATATTATATTTTTTTATTAAAAATAATAATAATAAATTCAATTTCGATTTTATCTTAGGGTTCGAATGGATCACGGACGGGAAGTAGAAAGTTCTGTTCCATTGTTTTGCGTCTTGTTCTATGAAGTATAAGAATGGATGTTCTAGCGATACTAGGATCTCAACAGAGTATTGGCCATGTTCTTCAAAGATAGGAATTTTCAACTCCTATGTAGGGGCAACAATTGGTTGGTGTGGTCTAAAAAATTTTACTTAATATCGCTCTTATACCTCAAGTACTACATTCTACTGGATCCAATCTTTTATATATCTGGATGTTCTATTTTAGTATTAGTAACATCAAATGAGAAGACTTTGTTTGCCTTATCGGCCCAAATGGTCGTATGATATTTAGTTTGTTGATCGCTAGTTGGCTTAGAAGACAGCTACAGTTTGATGAGACGGTGAGTTCAATTTCCACCATCTTTAGTGGTTGCTGGTTTTGTGGATCGACTTAGAACATGTAAATCTTAGTCATGGGGTTCTAGAGATTCATCTGGTTCAAGACCATTTCCTATAGTAAGGTGAACTTCAGTACAAGGACCATCCTTTTCCAGCTCTGAAACAAAACAATTTCCAAACAGAGCCTGATGATAGGGGCTTATCCTGACAACAGAGGTTTCTATACACACGAGTAATGTGTTCGGATTATAGTGAGTGGTTAACTGTCGGTCGCTGTAGTAGCTCTTTTTCGTGTAGTTACGGCTTAAAGCAAAGCGGTAATAGCATCACGATAGAAACCAAAATTAAAAAAAAAGTAGTTTCAGTATACAAGTTATCTATAAAAAATGGACAAAAACAACCGTCGGCTTGCTAGCTTTCATGTCACACATGGACTGCTAACACCAAATAATCCAAAATCACACAATACCAAAACAATAACTTGAGCACAAAATATTGCGTATACTTATTTTAGAACTGAAATTTGAGGTAGAGCCTGGTTTTTCTTGGATTAATGGAAAGTTATAGCTGATTCTACTGGAGGTTTAAGGGGTGCACTTTGAGTGCAGCAGCAGTGTGAGAACACAGGTGACTCGTTTATTAAGGCAGAGCATTTTGTTTGCTTATCAAGCAACCAACATGTGCTTACCATCCCTCTCGACACTTGTGCTTTTCATCCACCCCTACTAATTTTTCACAGTTCTCCACTTCCCTTCAAGCCAGCCTTCTTGACAGCTGGAGAGCTGTCCCCGATAAAAAGTAATAATTCAATT
Organism: Acanthochlamys bracteata; assembly: GCA_019914995.1. Classification (NCBI taxonomy): domain Eukaryota; kingdom Viridiplantae; phylum Streptophyta; class Magnoliopsida; order Pandanales; family Velloziaceae; genus Acanthochlamys; species Acanthochlamys bracteata. The sequence goes on from CM034133.1 coordinate 4,883,960, forward strand.
CAATCAAAATCCAATCTTTAAGCCCAGAGATTGATTCCTTCGGCGACAGTCCTCTCTTTTGCTCCATAATCAACTTAAACAAAGAGCTCCAATGTGGAAGAAAAAAACTAGCTAAAACCAAGCTTTAAAAAATAACGAACTTCTCGACCACAGGTTTCAAACTTTTTGCAACCAAAGCTTAGGATTGAAAGATTAAATTTGATGCACAAGAGTTTTTTATCACAAGACTTGATTGATGTAGTTCTGAACAAGAAATTGGCTACATCAATCAATCCTAGAATCCCCTCACCACCAGCAAATTCCCTCTCCACAAAGATATAAAAACTAGCTATCCCTTTCTTTGCTTTATTTTTGTTAATAATCTACAAACTATAATTAATCTACAACAAAGAAAATGACAGGAACAAAAGGGGAAAAAAATTACAGATGTTCTTCTTACATTAGAAGAGCGATGGCAAATTTTCTTACAGTCGCACAGCAGTCTCTATCGGAGATGGCAATTTTGGGAAAAACCAAAATCTTCTCCCAGCAGCAGACGCTGATGGGAACTCCAGCACGGATGTTGAGACAGAACAGTTCCTCAATAAATGAAGAACATGAAGAAGAACAGAACTGACGGGATCACCCTTGACGCATTAGATAAAGAGACGTACTGCGCTGAAGGAGGTGGAGGGCTATAATAGTAAAATGGAAAGTAAGGAAGGATCGGATTCGGCGGCGGCGGAGTTGGTCCACTTGAAGTCGTCGCCGGCGGTGGGTAGTAGTAAACCGCACCACCACCACCACCACCTCCAGCGCTGGAAGACGGTGGCGGAGGAGAGTAGTAGGTAATAGCGCTCGGAGGAGGAGGACAGTTCGACGAAGGTGTTTTTGGTGGCGGCGGTGAGTACACAGGTGCCGGTGGCGGCGGAGAGTTGTAAACTGGTGGTGGTGGAGAGGAAACAGGACAAGGGTTGTCGCATGAAGCACACATTTGGCATGCAGGAACGCCTCCCTCGTCTTTAGTTGTTACCGAAGTCGTCGGCGAAAGAACGCCGGCGAAGAAAAAGAGGACGAAGATGTGAAACGCAAAAAACGAGAGAGTGAGGCGTTTCCCCATCTTCTCAAATTGTTTTCGGAGAAGAAGCGAGAGAGCGTTGTATGTAGAGCGGGAGCATTTATAAAAGAGGTGTTACTCTCTTTCTTTCAGTGTGTTAGTGAGTGGAAATTGAGTGTAATCAGAATTTTCACAATGGATAAATTTGTAACCCTTTCCACGTAACTTGTTCGCTTTTATGTGAGAGTTGCATGGCACGTGTGGATGAGGTGGTGAGGAAAGAAGCGTCGGCGTAGGTTGTACAAACTGGAGCGAAGGCGCACGTGCTTATTGAAGACAACGTCCCTCTTTTTAATTATATTTTTAAAATATTGTTGGCTCGTTGCAGTCAAACGCCTGGGATCATGTGGAAGGAAGATTTTTTGAGAGCGTTTGGGATTGTTTATAAAAAAAATTTTTATGAAATAGAAGATATTATTTTTTTTAAAAAATTAGTTTTATTTTTTTATTTTAAAAAAATAATAAAAATATGCAATAAAAAGATCTCATTCCGTAAAATTTTTCTACACTTTCTAAATTTTTAAATAAATTTTTTATATATTTATAAAATATATATTAAAAAATATGAAATGAAAAAAATTATGAAAAGCTGATAAGCAGCTTTTCAAACGCTCTTCCAAACAGCCCCTCTATCGCTCGCTATACGTAATGCCCGGATTTGCAAAGGTCAGCCATCACCCACCTTAGCCATCCTGAGAATATGAAATCTTTGTTGTGCATATCATCTCTCCAGTCGAAATGATTGAATGTATTAATCTAAAAGATCGAACACTCTGAACCCTTATTGGATAAAAGAAACAAAATTAGAGGCATTGCTCATCTAATATTTATTGGACTCCTACCAGTATCAATATAAAACATATTTCAATGTTATAAGTTGCATAGTTGACACTATCACAAAAAATATCGATATGAAATTTTTTTTTTAAAAATCGATTGCCAAAAGTTAGTTGCTGATAGTACTAGCGATCGAAAAAAAAGTTGAACTCTACTGGCTCAAACAACAGCGATAGAACTAAGTTGATTGCCAAAATCAACGACAATCAAATCCAAGTGATTGTTGTTTCTCTAATACCGACAACCATAAGTAGCTGATTGCTATACCTTAATCGGAGGTAATTGGTTGTTGTAAGGTCATTCAATTTTTATCTTTCCTCCTACGACGGTCTGATCCAAATGCAAGTGCACATATTTCATTGTGGAATTGCCTTATCTAAAAATAATATAAAAATAAATTAAAAAACCATTCAAGGAGCAAATATAAGAATTGAATTTACTTAATTGGCAATTGGTTGGAACCATACTTTGCGATTAAATCATTTTACAAATTCTTTTCCGTACGTCAGTTCATAAACTGAGAGATTCTTTATTCGTTTCAAATTCTCATACTCTTTATTACACATTTATTCTAGGTCTTCATAATAATATATAGTATCAAAAAATGCTTAACTAAAAACTTACAATCACCAATGATCCACTTGATGATAGTTGTTGAGAACATAAGAAATAACAATTCAAAATTTTCTAATTCTAAACTATAATATTGTAACAATCTGATCAGCCAAACTCTAAATAAAGAAATAGAGTATAAAGACGTGTTGTCTATATCTCGATTTCTCTATTATCTGTTTAAAATGTTATCTTCTCCATTTAAACACATTAGGAAGAAATCTAAGCACTCTTCCACAACAAAAAGTCTCTGTAAATGATCATTCGGAGTGAGTCTTACTTCGAATACTGATTTGAATCTACTAATCATCCTAATAATTTATTCAAACTATATATATATATATATATATATATATATATATATATACATGTGTGTGTAGGAATAAGGGCATATCGTTGGGCATATCGGCGCACATCGGTGCGGTTCCACCAGTACAAATTTCCAAATGTGATATTCACGTTGAGTTGAAAAATATGTTAACTAAGTTTGAACTCAATCGGACCATGACTCAACATTTATCCGATTTATTAATCAAAATGACAAAAATAAGCGATATATATTTTTAGATTTTTTCCTTTTTGTCATATTAATTAAGAAGTCGGATGAAGGTTGATTCGTAATCCGATTGAGCTGAAATTTTGTCAACATATTTACAACTCATAGTTTTTCATATCCAACGGTGAAGATCACACTTGGAATTTTGTACCGGTGGTACCAAACTGATATGCGTTATTGTGTCCGTAAGAAACAATGTGCTCTTATCCCCACCCTATATATATATATATATATATATATATATTCTAGTTAAACATGTTATCAAATAGAAATGTTAACATATGACTAAATTTTTAATTGAGTTATCCACCAATACTGCACAAGACCTGTAAGTTTCACCTTATAGAGTAAGTGTACATTTAGATGAACCATAATATTAAAAATAGACAGGAACAAAAATTATCTCCAACTTGCAAATGTTCAACACTATATTCGCTTGTAATTTATCAAGTGCATCTACTTTAAACACATTTGAACACATAATTCTAAAAGAATTGTTGTCATTCTTTCAGCCTTATTATTGAACTTCTTTCTCTTACTTAGACGTTCATCAGAAGGTACAATTAGTGATTTCTATTATATATTTTATTCTTTCTATTATTCTATGATGTATCTTTATTGTAAATTGGACAAATAAAATTATTTTTCTTAACATACCTAGAAAGATCTCTATTTGTAGAAAAGTCATTTATAGTCTAAATAACAACAGCATGCAAGTTGAAGATAAGTTGAGACACTGCATCCTATCTTTTAATCATGCTATTCCATGATCTTTCAATTCATGTATTAGCGGTGATCAAAACACATCTAAATTGGGTTAGATAGCAATCAATAATACTAGTATGCTAGTACGAAGAAAGGCTCTTTCTTGCAAATTTACGGAGAAAATTTGTATACAACCACATGCTATATAATTTATTCATATAGTTGAACAGAGTAAAATTTGTTGTTGATAAATCTAAGTGCACATTACCAAGATCCTTGGTGAACAAAGGGAACTTCCCACCAAAACTCCTCTAAGCTTTACTTTTCGCTGGAGATGCCTTAGTAAATATTCTTTCGAGACAATTTTTCTTATACTAAGATAAATCTGATGCATCTTTTTTGACAAAAATAGTCATATCAAACTCCGAGTGAGTGAGAAGTAATGTAATAACTTCTGAGCAATTTTTTTTCTTTACTATTTGTGTGATTTCACTTTGATTCATTTCATTATAGATATTTGTCTAACTTGGTCAATTCTTTTGTAAATAGCACACAATAATACTTGTATGTATGTATAGTCTCTCAATCCAATCTCAAATTTCCTAATACCCTTTTAGCCTAATATAGAATATGAAATTGAGTGACCTTCAAGGGCACTATTACAAGAGCTTGTAGAAGTCAATCATTTTGTTGGTTGCTCAACCTCGCTCTTTAACATTAAGCAACCTTACGATGGATAAAGAAGAAAAGTAACACTACTTCGAAATCAGTGATGTTTGGACATCTCTTAATAGAGAATTGAACCTTTAGGTTCATCATCATTCTCTATGGTCTGGATAGTATGTTCCTCATATCCGACACCAATATATTCACATCTGGTATCATTTCAAACAATTGATCTTTCTCATAATTATCTCTATTTCATTCGTCTGAACCACATTCGTTTCCCTAGTCCTTATCGAATGATCTATTGGTGAAAATATCTCTCTAAAATCTGCCTACTTTGTATACCCTCTCATAATTCCTTGTCGCTAAGTGTAACTCAACTACTTTTCTCATTTGCCAATACACATTAAACAAAAATTAAATGGACAACGAATTCTCCATGATCCTCAAATGTTCACGAGTAAATTTAATAAATTAGTTAATTTCGTTAATTTTTATTGAACTCTTATCCATTCCTACAACAAAGTATATACATTGAATTAGTTAATTGATTTATCAATTAACATGCTTATTACAACCTGTCTTATTATTATGTGTTTATATTCAATATAATGTTATATAGATTGTTTAACTCATAGTACAATGTTACTACTATACTACCTTAAACACATTTTGATCGAAATAGTCTTATAATTAGCAACTGAGTTCGGTCTTGTGACCCGCCTTACCAATAACAACCGATAGGCAGTTGGTCGCTAAAATTTTGAACAATAGCAACCGATCAGTAAAAATCGGTTGTTAATCTTTAATATATATTTCAATATGAAGACAGTCTCTATTATTTTAAAAAATAATAATTTAAAATTAATTAATAATTTTTTTAATAAAAATTAAATAGATCGAATATAATATATATTTTTCATATATGGACAAAAGTTAGATAATTTGAATTACATTTTGTACTCTATCATAATAAATTATTAATTACGTATATAATTTAACAATTTAGTCATTAATCAAGCATAAATTATATCTAAATTCCATAAAATTTTGTAAGAACAATAATTTTATAATATAGAACATATCCAATGGTTTAGTTATTCATTTAAAATATAAAATAACATAGTTTGCGCAAGTAGTATAATAAAAATATAAATATCATAATCTTTAACTAATTTAGCATATTGTTTTTAATTTATTTACTCAATTTACACAATTTTGCACAATATTTTTATCAAATTTAGAATCTTTTACGTCTGAAATTTCGCCCCAATATTTTTTTTTAAGCGTGAAGAATTTCTAAAAATTTCCTTAACATGCTGTAACGTTTCTCGATCAACGGACTTTTTCTAAATTAGGTTCTACCATCTGTTGCTACTCTATCTTTCTACTATCCTTGAATGTTTCCTTCTTCTTCTTACTCTTCGTGACTTCTCTGTTGTTCAAACTTAGGCAGTCACTTAATCCTATTGGGAATCAAGTTCCACTCGAGCTAAAGTACTTAAACAACTAAGAACTTTTGACTTATATTGGATTGGATACACTCAACTTTTTCTAAAAATATTATCGATAAATGTTACTAAATATTTGACGTCTTCACTAAAAGCTGCGGTGACTCGCACATATCCGAATGAACTAAATAAAAAATAGCTTTAGCTTTAGAGAATGATCTTCAAATTTGGTACAGTGCTGGTTCCAGATAACACACTCATCACGAAACAACTTAATTTCGAATAGATTTGGTAAGAGCTTTCAATCACAGAGGATCTTAAGGCCACGCTCCAAGATGTGAGCCACTTCAAGTGTCACATTCGAGGTACCTCATCTAAACTAGTACTGAATACCACACTTACATCTTCATATGAAAGTGTCACTCCAAGCACTTGGTAATAGTTAGAATCAACTTTTTTTGCCTCAAGACTTCATACTCGTTCTATATGACCTTCATAATACCACCATCTATTTAGATCTTACAGTCATTTTCATCAAACCATCCAACATATAGCAAAGTTTTAATTAGGCCAGCCAGATGCTGTACATTCCTGATGAGGCGAATTCTTCTATCTTCTCTCTTAAGTATGATGAAACTAACTCCAATAACTTTCAAAATATAAACATTTCTCATTGGAACGTTAGCTTTAGAAATAACTTTATACTTATAGAACCAATCTCTTCTGGATGTTATATGCCAATATGCTTATGAATCCAAAATCCACAATTAGGAATGTCACTGTCTTTCGTAGTAGCTGCAACTCACCAACTAAAAGCTTGCCATCATCTGAATTATATAACATGCACACTTAAGGTTTAGAGAGTTCTGTACCTGCTATTTGGCTACGGACATGCACTTATGCTTATAGTGCCCATGATTCCAACAAACAAAATAGTTCAATTGTTGTTTATTCTTATTTTGCTGTCTCGTGTCACTATCTTCAAAATTACTCTTCATTTCTTATCTTATACCAACAGCAAGACCTCCGCTTGCTGTCCACAGTTAGAACATCTTCACAAATAAGAGACTTCATATCGCTATCTTCATAGACAACTTGATCATTAGAATGTGGAAGGCGTTAGAGTAGAATTAAGACACACTCATTATCTCTATTTTAGTCTCTATCATTGTCAAGATGATCAATCATAAAAGATGTTTCCGCCATGCTAAGAGAATACAAATTTCACATCAATAGTATTGCATCTTGTTTTAGTTCTTTGTATACACTTTTTCAAGTTTATTAAAACCTTTTTTGTGATATTTTGCTTTAAGACACTTAGGAGCACATGTTCAGCAAAGAGTAAAATAAATATTTTTTATAATATTTCTTTTCATCTTTTTCCATCTATAGTTTATTGTATCATGAGGGTTGATTCACAAGTGCAGCAAAGTAATTCTTTTTAGTTAGAATTGTCAAAAATTTTATTCTCCATAATAGATGATTGCTCCTACGAAAATTTTCAATCCCAAATTTATTTTTAATTAGAAAAACCGTAAACTTTGCTACCACCTATTAGAATACGATATTATAGACTAATGATAATATAGTACAGAGCAATATTTGGTATATGCATTTGGATCTTATAATCCCTGTTGAGATTTTAGAGATGAATAGGATAATCACATAAATACAAAGATACATGGAAAGAATAAGAAAAACTCTACGGATGTGATCATACCAAAAGAAAAATAGCATGAGATATATTACAACATTGGTTACGACCGAAGCTCTTTGTCAACAAAATTTTATTACTTTCTCTCTTATTACTGTCATCCATTAATTGCCACATATTTACGGCATATTTATAAGATGCTGGAATGGATATATAATATCTACTTGATAGCTAGTCCACTTAAATAACTAATTTTTATAAGCAACTCTTGGGCATGGTAACCACCTTTATAATATTGGATCGTTGGTATAACTTTCACATGGTAACTAGAATACAATAGATACCTAAAAGGAATGAATTTGGCATAACTAGAATACAATATAAGGGTTCATGTTCACATATGAAGTGCGATAAACTAAGAGAGGAACTAGGCCCCAAGTAATGCTAAAATTGACAAAACCTGAGGTCAATTTTTTTTAATTATGCATCTGCTAGGTGTGCACCAAATTGGAAACTTATAGTTATGCTACAAAATAAAGGCGTGCCCTTTTGTGCTTTCTCGAAAAGCAATGGTATCTCATGTCCCCATTTTAACTACACTTCACATTATTAATCTCTTCTAGAATTCTCACAAACTAACTGTTCATTCATGTTGCTGCTATTCATTCCTTCTAAAGTTTCGAAAGTCTAAACCTTTGATTAGCTATACCTGCCACCTCTTTCATGACCTATCATCTTAAACGTTTTGAAGTACTTTGTTATAATTCTTATATTAGAATCAAATTAGTTAGAGTTTTAATTTTCTGTATATTTTAAGTTTTACTAGAAAATTATTTATCTCTTGTTATATAGTAGGTGCTCTAGATGGGTTAAAGTCCTAAGAAGGCAAGTTATATTAAGTTTACTCTACTCACAAGGTATGAATTCTAATTATAAATAAGAGATTCATTATCTCATATGATTAATGGAAAAGATATATTAGTTTTATTTTTTATTCTCATATTATTCTATCTTCTTCTCGTTTTGCTTTATCTTTTTCTCGTCTTGTTCTATTTACTTATGTCTACTTTTTATCTTATTTCGAATTATTTCTTAATAATTGGTATCAGAGTCAGATCGATTCTATAGAAAATTTATCTTCTGCTGCAACGTAATATCAGCACAAGTTATAAGATTTGCATTGGTGAACCACCGACTAAAATGAAATATATCGATCTTGTTGGAATTTATCGGTCCAATCAGCAGTTCTCTCTTATGACAAATGCTACTATATTTTTATTAGACCGCAACAAGAAGGATTTTCAATTTATGTCGATCATCTTGTCACGTCTATTACTATTCTCTAAATACTTATTGTAGTGTCTTGGACGACTACAAATTTCTAAGGCAGTAAATATTAATAACTTTGAGGACAAGGTTGATTCCAGGAGGATGAACTACAATACTATATAAGAGTCAAATTAGTTAGAGTTTAAGTTATTTATAAAGTTTAAGTTTTATTATAAAGATGAAGTTTTTTAGGAAACTATTAAGTTTAGACTTTATTCGTAAGATATAAGTTCAATACATTATATAATTAGTGAAAAAAGTTATATTAGTTTTATTATGTCATTCACATATTGTTTTGTATACTATTTATCTTATTCACATCTTGACGTAAATGATAAAGATATAATTATATGGTTTATAATAATATTTTGATCATGATTATATATTGATATATTTATTAATGAGCTAAAATTTTCTTACATTTTGTGAATATTAGATAATGAAGACAAATTGGACAAATGTAAAAAAAAGAGGAGCTACAAGCTTACATAGAGAGAGACCACCACAGCCAAGCTGTAACGGTTCTGTTGGACCCACCACGAAGGAGAAAGGCCTGCGGCGGCGGTGCTGTGATGAGCTCATCATTGCCAGAGTAGTGCTCCTCTGCAATATCAGTAGCAGAGCACTTTATTAAATCCTCTCAAGTCCTTACGTTTGCTAAGAAAATACAAACCTACTCTAATTGCAAATTAGTAAACCAATCAAACATGGGCTCCCTCTTGGCCCACAAGACAACATTAGCCCATTATTATGATTAAGAAATCTCAACCGTTTGGAAGCAAGCATTTATAAGGAAGTGAACCGTAGCATTAGAGGGAGGAAGAAAAGCCCTAATCTCATCGAAGAGGCAACTTCTTGGGGGGCGGCTGCAAACAGCAAGAGGAAACCAGAGGAAGAAATAGGGAGGAAATTAAAGGCCGAGGAGGGGGACAGAGCTTGACGGCGGACAAAGCAACAACCAACCAGATTTGATTTTCTTTCTTTTTCATATTTATTTCAATGAATTTTATTGCTTGTATTATTTCTATGGGTAGCTAAACATCTTAACTGGAATTTTGGATGAAATCTTAGTGAAATTGTTTGGATTCTTAAATATTATTGCGATTAATAATTATTGAATATTTTGTGAGTTGTTAATCTTTGTATTAATTAAAATTTAGATTTTGAATTTAAATGCTTGATCAATATTGAGTTTGAAATTTGAATTATTTGTCTAATTATGTTTGCGAGAACTAATCGAAACATAATAAAAGAGCTTAGGATTAATAACTGTGATTAGTGTTTTTTGGACCAAAGAGAATATGATTGCATGATTTCTGATTTCGCAATTTTTAATGCATCTCTTGTTTAATTCTGTAGTGGACCAAAGTTAGAATAAATAAGAGATAGAGGATTTTAAACTGGACCAAAATTAGGATCATAATTGAAATCTGATTTAAGGACTGGACCAAAGTATTAGGTACGAAATCTTCACATTAGTCAATAATAAAACTCACACTTGATTAAGAATTCAAATAATAGACACTAGTGGTGGATTCTGAAATTTCAGTTATCTTATCTTCTCTGTTTTTACAAATTTTATTTTATTATTATTATAATTTGATTTTCATACATAATTGTAGTTTAATTAAAAATCTCCATTCTATTACATATTTTATGAGATTAGTTTTGAGCTAGAGTTAGCAACAATTTCTGTGGATCGAACCTGTTATTTGCTATACGGTAGGCAACAACCGTGCACTTGCGGGATAAATTAGGATAGAATCTCTAAGTTTTCTTAGGAGATTTTAGCCACACCAGTAAACGAAATTAGGATACGAATGCCTCCACTGACAAAATCCATCATTTCTCCCCATCAATAAAAGATACTTCGTTTGTTATTCTTTAATAGACCCAAATATATCAGTTAACCTTGACATTACTGATTATCTAAGAAGACGTATTTATTATCACCTTCAATTGAAGTTTGAATCCTCCAGAGGGAACTTGATTTTCCATATTCCCAAAATCATGATAGGGTGATGATACACCTTAAGGGGTATTCCTCGGCGCACTTGAGCTGTTTGAGCTAAAAATTAAATTTTACGTGATCAATCACGGATGCCTCTTTACAAAGCTATGCCTTTATTTATAATTGAAGAAAATACAATGCTAAAGAACTCCTTTTCTTATCTAACACCCTATAGAAGTTCTAGTAAGAGTACAACTCAAATTAAAAGAGTCTCTAAAGGACTAAACTTTCATTTGGCACTCGGCTAGCCGAATGCCACTTCAAGGCCCTAGAGAACATTATTAGTAAAACACCACAACTGCGCTACTTCTGCCTACTTAGAATTCCTTAAGAATATAGTGTCTAAGATACTTTCAAAGAATACGATTCCAATTAAACTCTACCACCTAATAGCGGGAACTGCATCGAGTGCCATAATTGCTGCCGAGTGCTGAATCTTGGCACCCAGCTAAAATTCAAACGATATCCTAGGTGCATTAGGATCTACACCCAAAACACAAGTGGCATTTGGTTGCTACTCCCCTATTTTTGAGTGGGCGTCCTAAAAACATCTCTCTAAGTGCTTCGCTGCTCTCTTTCATCTTTTCCTCACCCTCTTTATCCAGCACATCATTCCTCACTCGTTGAAACTCAGATTCATCCTCGAAGCTATTCGTAGGTAAGGTGCCACTAGGAGCAAGCTTTGTAAGTGCTGAAATTGGAATATGGCGTGGATCTTTCAATTGAGAAACATAAAAAATAGGATTAATTCTTGCTATTGCTGGTAATGTTAACTTGTATGCTGTCTTACCGAAAAGGGCCCATAATGTCGGAACTAAAGTTTGTGGGCCTGTCTAACTGCCACGATTAACTGCTTATATGGCCGAAGCTTCAAGCATACTTTATCTCCGGGTTGATAGTGTTTTTTTCTTCGATGTCCATCCACTTGCTGCTTCATCCGATTCCATGCCATGGATAGGTGAAGTTTTAATTCTTGATGACCTTGTCTCGCTCTTGTAGCTGTTTTCCTAGTTCATTTGACTGAGTGCCCTTTACTAGAAAAAAAATGAGTGGTGGTGGTGAACGTCCATAAATTGCCTTAAATGGTGTAGTTTTGGTGGCAGAGTGAGTACTCGTATTGCAAGAGTACTCCGCCTAATGGACCCAATTGATCCATTTTCGAAGATGTTCACCAACGAAACACCTAACTATATCTCCAACCCTGGATTTACCACATCAATTTGCCTATCTGTTTGTGGGTGATAAATAGAGCTCATGTGCAAAGATATCCTTTGAAGACGGTGTAGCTTCTTCCAAAAAGTGCTAAAGAACACAGGGTTCCTATTAGACACAATGGTGCTGGACTGCCATGCAACTGTATCACCTCTTTTGCAAAAACTTGAGCGACATCAGTAGTGGTGTAGGGGTGCCTCAAAGAAATGAAGTGCGCATACTTAGAAAGCTGATCAACAACTACCAAGATGACATCCTTACTTCCAGAGAGTGAAAATCCTTTTATAAAGTCCATCGAGATGTCTGTCTAGTTTTGTTCGGGCATAGACAAAGGTTGCAGCAAGCCGACTAGACGTAAGCTCTCAGATTTTGCTTGAGCACATGTAGCACAAGTTGCCAAATATGTGCGGACATTCTTAGACATACCTAGCCATTGGAATTGATGTGCAAGTCACTTGTAGGTTTAGAATTCCCTGCTTGTCCCTCTCCCGCTGAGTTGTACGCCTTATACAGCCGCTGAGTACGACTGGAGGGATCTCCAGGAACTCGAATACAATGGTTGCTCAAAAGTATACCGTTTGACAACCTCAATTCTGGAGATAGATTGATGCTGGCTTCTTGGAGCAAAGCCTTAAGAGATTGATCTTTTTGCTGTGCTAATCGCAGGTCATCCCAAAAGGAGGTTTGCAGCATCATAAATGCAGTTAGAGATGCTTGTGGACGACAGGAGAAAGCACTAGCAACTTTGTCCTGCGATCCTGATCGATACACGATTTGATAATTGTACATAAATAGCTTGACATGCCATTTGTGCTGGTCCCAAGTAGATAAGCATTGTTCTAATAAATATTTCAAACTCGAGTGATCGGTTTTTATTGTAAATTTTTGGCTTTGAAGGTAAGGTCTCCATTTCTATACTGCCACCACTAACGCTATGAGCTCTTTCTCATAAGTTGATTTAGCTAATGAAGTGGAAGATAGGGCATTATTAAAGAAAGCTATTGGCCTATTGTTCTGAGTTAATACTGCATAGGCACCCTTGCCTAGATGCATCCGTCTCTACTATAAAAGAGAGTTGAAAATTAGGTGAAGTAAGGATGGGAGTAGTAATCATTACCTTCTTGAGCTTCTGAAAAGCTTGCTCAGCCTCCGTTGTCCACCCGAATGAGTCCTTTAGTAAGGTTGGCAAGGGGACAGAAAGTCATTCATAGTCCTTGATAAAACGCCTATAGTATTCAGTGAGGACCAAGAGTCCTCTCAGCTTTGTAGCAGAGGTGGGGGATGATCATTTTGTCATAGCCTTCACCTTAACAGGATCGGCAGTAATACCCTACGCAGAAACTATGTGCCTAAGATATTCCAACTCTGTGCAGCCAAAGTTTGTACTTTAGAGAAGTTGGCACACAATTTCTCCTTTTGCAACACTTTAAAAACCTTTTTTTAGTGATCCATATGCTCCTCCCAAGTTTGACTATATATTAGGATATAATCAAAGAACACTAGCACAAAGTTTCTAAGATAGGGTCTAAAGATGTCATTCATTAGGGACAGGAAGGTGGCTAGGGCATTGGTCAATCCAAATGGTTTTACCAAAAACTCATAGTGCCCATTGTGCGTTCTAAACGCCGTCTTATGAACATCTTCTTCTTTGACTTGAATTTGATGGTACCCGGACTTCAAATCTAACTTCGAGAAAAACTATGACCCGTGAAGTTCATCCAATAACTCGTCAATAACAGGGATTGAAAGTTTATCCTTCACCGTAATTTTATTAAGAGCTCCATAGTCCACACAAAATCTCCACTAACCATCATTCTTTTTGACGAGCAAAACGGGAGAAGAGAATGATGAACATCTAGGGCAGATAATCTTTTGTATGAGCATTTTTGTCACTACCTTCTAAATTTCAGTTTTCTACACGTATAGGTACGTATAGGGCCTGACATTGGCCGAAACTGCCCCTGGTAGGAGGGGTATGCAGTGGTCTTGTGATCAGCGAGGGGCGAAGTCGATTAGGAGCTTTAAAAACTCTTGCAAATTTGCCCAGAATACCTTGCAGATCAGTTGGTAGTGGACTGACCTCTTCTTTGGTTTTATTGTCAAGGCAAGCTACAAGGCAAAGTGACCATAGTGTGGTTTTAAGACTGAGACTTGTTAGTTACGAGAGCATTCCTCTCCTAATTCCGTACAGCATGAAGTCCTTTCCCTGTCGGTGAATCTCATTAATTAATCGTCACTAATCTTAAACTCTCTAGCCATTGGATGCAAAGATCAAATCCATACCTCTTAGAGGAAAGAGATAGGCATCAACCACTAGATCTATTCCTAGGACCATCAAGGGAACATGCTTGTGGAGGACATCAATAGTGTGAGGTACGCCATTCGCCAACTCTATCTTGAGGGAACGCATCGCCACAGAGTAGAGTTTCAAGAGCTTAGCTAAGTGATTGGATATGAAGTTGTGTGTGCTTCCGGAGTCAACTAGAATGAGTACTTCCTATTTCTTGATCCTTCCTACCACGTGGACGTTTGTGGCGCAACCATACCATGGATGGTACTCAAGGATACAATGGCATCCTAAGCTAAATCCTCTTGTTCTTCTATTGAATCTCCCGCATTATCATCCGAGTTAACCACTATAATGGCATATAATTTTGTGGCGCATTTACGTCTTCTCTCATATTTCTCATCGCAGTAAAAGCAAAGACGCTTAGTGCGGCTAGCATTTATTTCTGCCACCAGGAGACTGGACGTTCTTGGCTTGGAACTTGGCTCTGAAATACCTGCAGAAGAGAAGAGCATTCCTGATTGTGTAGCTGCCTTATTATACCCTGAATTTGTAGGACGAACAGGAGGGATTCATCCACTTTGTAGTGGGATAGCTGATGTTTTATGTTCATACATTTTTGCTAACATGGGATGCCTCCACAAGCAATTCCTGGACAACAACCACCCCCATCGGAAATTCTAATGGAGGAAGCATATCGGCCAACGGATCCATTACCGGAAATGCTTAGAATTGCATCAAGATCGGATTGGATTCAGTTCCATTCCTCGAGAAGGGGAATAGGGAACCAATCAAATCTAGGACCATACATCACATCAGCATCACATCAAAGCACTGTTGATGCATTTCTCATCACATGGGCTTGAAGGGACGTTTCGTCTTTTAGCACTGATGTAACCATGTAATAGTAAAGTGATAAGATTCCCTTACATTATTATACCTGGCCACTATTTACATCTCGGCCACTAGTTAGTAGAGTCTTATCAGGGACGCTACAGCGTTCCTTTATAACTCTATAAATAGAGGGCGCTCTCCTCTATTGAGGATCATCCTCAATTTAAATAAACGAAGATCTTCCATTAAATCCACTTGAGCTCTTGCTGTGTTCTTAAGCTTCCCTTTTAGTTTCTTTCTTTTTTCCGCCATATTATACAATCTGGTATCGGAGCCTTGGTGCGTGGAGCCCTTCCTCTCACTAGGTTTTATTCTTTGCTCGCTCTGATACCAGGACCTAAATATCACATCAAAGGACTGCTGAGAGATTCCTTCTTATCACAAATAGCAGTAACAACACATGACCACTGTGTATCGAGACGAGATGTTTTATCTTGTAGCCATTGTTGTAATAATATAGTGATAAAATTTGCTTGTATTATTGTATCTGGCCACTATGTATCGGGGGTCACGTAGATTAGTAGAGTCTTGTCATTAGTTAGTGGTGTCTCATCATTGTACTATGCCCACATGCATATGTCGGCCACTAGCACAAGATGAGGCTTATGGGATACGCCACTACGATCCCTTGTAAATATTATAAATATAGGGCTTCCCCTCCTTGGATGAGGCACTCCCTCATACCACTTGTGAATAAACCAAAAGCTTTGGTTCATATCTCTGATCTCCCTCTTTTTAATTTTCTTTCAACCTTTCTCTTTCCGCCGTTCGGCTATCTAGATCCAGGTTTACCCAATTTGGTATCAGAGCCGTAGATAGTCTAACCACACCGTGTATCTTCTTCGTGTATCTCACGTCGTCTATCAGAGATTCGCTTTGACAGAACTGGTATGGCTTCCTTCACAATATCGTTTGGTTTTCCTAACATCATTTTAGTTTTAGTTGCAGAAAGTGTTGTCGTTATTTGCTTATAGTATTGTAAGAAAATGATAAGTTGAGAAACTTGCAGTTCAATGGTACCTTCTTCGATCTTGAGCTACTACACCACGGAGTAGAAAATGAACCATGGCTGTGCTCGGTACTTCTGAAGTAAGGGTATAGGCTAGGGGTTCAAGAAACTTTTTAGAGCGAAGTTGAGATTGAGGCTGAGCTCTGACGCGAAAGCCACCGTCAGGGGTGCTCTGTTTAGCCGGAGGTATTTGGGTCAAACCTAGTGAGAGGTTGAAGAAGAATGCCTGAGAACTGTTGGTTTTGATCTTTATCAATTTTTTACATATGAAAGCAAATATACGAATATATGCTCTAAGCTAACTGTGCAGGTCTAATCAAAGAAGGAAGGAACTGTCAAAGAAACATCGGGTCAAATCCAGTGTATACCTATGATCAAAGATCAATTTATATTGCATACCTATGGACAGAAATGTTCATATTACCTCAGCAGAAAAGCAAGCGTCTCCACAGAGACTAAATCTGCATCCGATTACGAAGTCTAGATAACTCTTGGCTAAAGTATTTTAGAAAATTACAACCGGTTACTAAGCATAAGATAACTCTTGGATAAAGCATACTGGGAATACAACATCTAGTTACTGAATCTGGATAACTCTCGGCTAAAGTACAATACGTTCTTCTCAACAAGAAGAATCAAAACAAAAGCAATCGTATGAACTACGATTACCTCCTTTCCCACAGGAAAGAAACTCCTTCCCAACTGGAAGAGAGATTACTTGGAGCAAGTCTAAAATCACAGGTGTTTACTACAAAAGGAAAACATCCTGATGTCTTTAGATTTCCTTATAGTGGAGCAAGTCTAAGTTCACAGGTGTTTACTCCGAAAGGAAAACATCCTGATGGCTTTAGATATCCTTAGATAGGACAATAGTCATCTAAAGATGAACGGTCAGATGACTATTGTAGGCCTTCTCGGTCAACAAAGTCAAATGGCATATATACATCAATACGAGTTTGAATAAAACTCAGTATATTTTTTGGAGTCTACTGCAATAGACAAAGAAGAATATAAATACAATATATATCGTTGGGACTTTAAAGTCAAAATATCCAATACGATATACAATACAATATTGTTCGTATACTGCACAATTCTTACAATATCCTTTCTATCATATTTGCAGTTATACTAACATGCTTGTTCTTATCAGGACATGAATATTGACCAGGAATTCACCGAGTTCTTGGAAAAAATGAAGCGTGAAAAACAGTGGAAGCAAGTAGCCTCTTAAAAGCTGAAACAAGTTTCTGCTGAAGCTTCAGCTTCAAGTCCCACTGGAGTTACTCCCACAGGAGTAGTTACTGCTCCCACAGGAGTACAAGTTACGTCAACTCCCACAGGAGCAATGACCGTAACGCCAACTCCCACAGAAGTAATGGATGTTCCCACAGGAACAAAAACTACACCGACTCCCACAGGAGAAGGTTTCGCTCCCACAGGAGCAGTTGCACTTGCGACCAAACAAGTCAAAAGGCAACCAGCTCAACAGGCAAAACAACCCCAAAATAAGGAAAAGCAATTATTTCTGCTTCAGCAGCAATTCCTGCTAAAAAGCAATATTACGCCGCAATAACGGTGCGAGATTGGTACAACATGAATCTGAAGAACACCAGTCCAGATTTATATGACAAAATCAATGGGTGCTTCAGAGCTATGTAATCTACAGACTACAAAGCTGCAAATTTTTGGCTTACACAAATGGACTGGACATTCACAGAAATGAGAAAAATCCAGAACGAGATTCGAGCCTTAGTTGCAAAACTAATTGAGTTCTCGGCCACAGCCAGATCAGAAGTCCAATGTTCAAAAGATGCAAATCTATTTATTGGGACTTTCACAGATCAAAGAAAACTGAGGGACATCTTCATCCAGATCGAGGCGAAGGACATCGTTAACCTCAAAATACAAGACTTCCTAGATCAATTCATCTCTATAAACTAGAGAATGATAAGGTCAAGAAACTACAAACCGAGATCACAATTCAAAACATGATCACGATGTACGAACGACAACTTCTGGGAGACTCGCAGCTACTTCTATTCTTTCATCAACTGGAGGATACTGGAGTAGAACAACTCCTTACTGGAGAAGAGCTCTTCCTTAACAAAAACCAAAGGCCAAGAATACTGGCGTGCTTCCGGGACATCCCTCGTTACAAATCTCATATCAGAAAGGGGCTTGTTCATAAAGTATACATCAACACGGACCAACCAAAAGATTACTTCGGTTGTATCCCTGACATCTGCGAAGTCACCGTCGTCAAATATTCTAGCAGATTCCAAACCATCTTCATGTTCAAAATTTGGAGCATCTGGGAGGAATGGGATTGTACAAAGCTATTCCCAGCGATCCAAATTTGGGAACTGAACAGGGTGTCTGATGCACAAATCATCACTTCGTGAGGTTCAACAAAAAGGACTTCAACGAAGATGAAGAAAGGCGCCAAACAGCACAAGAGTTCTTCAGCGAAATAGACCACACTGCTCGCTTTGGAACTAACTCGGTCTATGCAGGTAAAACTGTTCTATTCGTAGACAACATAGACAAAAATACAGGATTCCGAGGGCGAGTTGTACGTGATTTTCTCGAATCCCTACACTTCGGCAAAATTAGGACAAAAGCACAAAAAGACTATCTTCTGAACCAAGAGATGGAAGACCAGCTTGATAACGTAGCAATGAATGATGCAGACGATTCATTGGATTCGAATACATTGGCAGCACTCACAATTGATGACTAGGTCCATCAGAGTCTTGCGCGCGAAGTGTGGTGGGACCTAAACATCACATCAAAGGACTGTTGAGAAATTCCTTCTTATCACAAACAACAGTAGCAACACATGACAACTGACGTGGCTTGACGAGATATGATGAGACGTTTTGTCTTGTAGCCATTATTATAATAGTATAGTATAAAATTTTCATGCATTATTATACCTGACCACTATGTATCGGGGAGCCACGTAGGTTAGTGGAGTCTTGTCATTAGTTAGTGGTCTCTCATTATTGTACTATGCCCACATGCATATGTCGGCCACTAGCACAAGATGAGGCTTATGGGATACGCCACTGTGATCCCTTATAAATACTTAAATATGGGGCTTCCTCCCTTGGATGGGGCACCCCTTCATACCACTTGTGAATAAACCAAAAGCTTTGGTTCACATTTCTGATCTCCCTCTATTTAATTTTCTTCCAACCTTTCTCCTTCCGCCGCCCGGCTATCTAGATCCAAGTTTACCCAATTTGGCAACTCCCACAGGATCAATGATCGTAACCTCGAAGAAATTGGAAGTCAGAAGAGAAAAGGAAAATCCAAACAAAGAAGAAATTCTTTGATAGGAAATTCCTTGATCGGGCGGCGGAAGGAGAAAGGTTGGAAGAAAATTAAATAGAGGGAGATCAAACATGTGAACCAAAGGTTTTGGTTTATGGATGCTTCGTCAGGGTTGGTATGCTTGATCACCGACGTAATTGTATTTCCTGAAGCTGTGAAGTACTCAATTGGCATTAGAGGTATTGGCTTCAAGGTCTTCAGGAATAGCTACATGTCGTTATCCAGCTTTAAGTGTCGTATGTCTACTAATCTTGGTTGAATAGTTTTACCTATTAACTTCGAATAGTTTGACAAGCTCTTTTGGAGTTACTGATTTGAATGTAGATGTATCAATCAAAGCCATATAGTGTTCCCATTGTATTCTAAGTATTTTTTAGCATGTTAGGAGCTCTATCCCTTGGAGCTTTATAGATAAAGTGCAGGACTTATCTATATGTTGATATTCCAGACTTATACAGAAGTTCGGATGTATATTGACACCAAATAAACGGTTCACCAAATTGGATTTAGCTCCGCCATGATGCTGTTTAGAGGGTTATTTACAATACTCTCATCCATACATACCACCATTATTGGTGTATCAATCCCGAATCTAAAGAGAGCCGTAATTTTGAGCTGTATTAGCCCGATATGTATGTATTTCATTCTCAGATATTTTTCTCGTAGTTTTTCAGTTTTGTTTTTGTTTAAAAGGTTGATAGAAGATAAATGGCATCCTAAGCTAAATCCTCTTGTTCTTCTACTGAATCTCCCGCATTATCATCTGAGTTAACCACTATAATGGCATATAATTTTGTGGCGCACTTACGTCTTCTCTCATATTTCTCATCGCAGTAAAAGCAAAGACGCTTAGTGCGGCTAGCATTTATTTCTGCCACCAAGAGACTGGACGTTCTTGGCTTGGAACTTGGCTCTGAAATACCTGCAGAAGAGAAGAGCATTCCTGATTGTGTAGCTACCTTATTATACCCTAAATTTGTAGGACGAACAGGAGGGATTCATCCACTTTGTAGTGGGACAGATAATGTTTTATGTTCATACATTTTTGCTAACATGTAAGCAGTTTGGAGGTCACTTAGTATGGCAGCCATAACCTTCATGGCCAGTTCTTTATAAGGCCTAAACAAACCTCCAATCAGGTCTGTCTATGTAGTGTGGGGCAGCCTAATCTCAAGTCTTCAAAAGAGGCTTGGTATTCACTCACAGTCCCCGTTTGATGAAGCTGATGTAAAGAAAGATTGGGGTTGCCTAATGCATTAAGACCAAACCAGTTCAACAAGGCGTCACACATTTTCTCCCATGAATGTTTGGTTTGTCACGTTCAAAGTTTTGGTAACATCGGTTAGTTTCTCCTTAAAGTACATGATGGCTATGTGCACTCGTTCCCACTGAGGAGTATGGCAAAATTTGAAGTATTTTTTGGCCGAATGGATTTACTCATATGGTTCACCCCCATCAAAGTATGGAAATTTGTGTCGTTTCTTATGTTTTAAGGGATAGGGTTCTTGAGGATAGTTACTGGATTGGTTTAGATAGCCTGGCCCTGATGGATTAGACTGAGTTTGATTCGTGCTCATATTAGGGTAAGTTTGATGCACAGACGTGGGAAGGGGTGATCGATTTTGGTGTGCTTATTGCCACAGTTTGAGATTTGCTGGAGTTTATTGTTGAGCTGATAGAGGCCACTGATTTTCTGGTTTGTTTTAGCTGAGGGTGTTGTTTGATTCAATGATAACTGGTTCAGCTATCCTGTATGGAACACCTTGGCTAGGAACAATGTTGGTCGATGCACTCCCTTCCTGATTTTGATCAATCATGGAATCCTTTTGCTGCCGCTCGGATTGTCCTAATGCTAAGCTTTATACGGCTCAAAGACTACCAAAGTGACTTGCTTTGTCAGTTGTGTTATGTTGCTGGATATCTGGCGTATTTCCTCACGAAGACTAGGGTCATTGTATGTATGTATAGATTTGGCGGAGGTAGATAATTATGGTGATTGTAAGGAACACCCAGCTGTCATAGTAATGGTAGCTTCTGGTGTCTTTGGGAAGTCGGGGGTGGCCAAACGGCGTTTTTCTATAAGGATTGCTTTGATGCCTAATTGATAAAACTTAAGGTGTATGCCTCGGCGCGCTTGAGCTGATTTAACTAAAAATTACTTAATTGATTAATCATGAATGCCTCTTTACAAGTCTATGACTCTATTTATAATTGAAGAAAACTACATTGCTAAGGAACTCCTTTTCTTATCTAACTCTCTATAGAAGTTCTAGTAAGAGTACAACTCAAATTAGAAGAGTCCTTAAAGTACTAAACTTTCAATTGGCACTCAGCCTAGCCAAATGCCACTTCAGGGTCCTAGAGGCCATTATTAGTAGAACTCCATAGCTGCACTACCTCTGCCTACTTGAAATTTCTTAAGAATAGAATGTCTAAAATACTATAAAAGAATAGAGTTCTTGATGAACTCTATCATCTAATGGCGGGAACTTCAACTGGTGTCATAACTGCACTCGGGTGCTCAATTTCGGCCCCCAGTCAAAATTGAAACGATATCCTAGGTGCATTAGGAACTGCACCCAGGACACAAGTGGCACTTTGTTGTCTTCTATCTCTGTGTGGGTGTTCTGAAAGTATCTCTCTGACTGTTTGTCTATTCTCCTTTCTCTTCCTCACCTCCTTATCCGGCACATCAGGTGACGATAACTTGTGGCAAAATACCCATGGATCAGATCTACCCTTTTTTATATAATCAAATAAATATCAATTATTTAATTATAATTCAATCCAATAGCTACACACAAATATAATATTCTACTATCTTAATTAATAATGAGGTATAAAATGCATTTCTAGTACATATTTTGAGAATAATATCATCTCTAACAATAATATTAGATGATACACATAATCAAGCCACAATAAAAAATGAGTTTAAAATAAACTCAACTAAAATTTGAGGAGGATGAAGTTGTGCCAAAAAGGTGAAAGATTTCACTACACCAAAGATTTGCAAGAAGTTCTTCTCTCCTTTTTCCTTTTCTTTCTTCTTCAACTTCTTCTTCTCTCTTTCTCTACATCACTTTTTTTACTTTCTTTCTCTGGTTGTGGCTGGTCACTGTTAGGGCTCATCACCTCTTCTTCGATTCTTCTTCTTTTCTTATTTTCTTTCTTTTCTTTAATTAAAGTTTAGGGCCACAATAATATTGAAATAAAATATTTTGGGTCCCACATTAGAGGGAATTCTAATAACTGAAATTTTTTTGACTAGCATCAACTTCTGCCAAGGCGTCTTCTTCCAACCAATATTTCTCAAGAATTTTTTCTGCTATTTCATAATATCAGTGTTATCATGGTTCTGGAGACTTTCAATCTTATCCAAGTCCTCCACATCTTCAATCATCTATGCATAAATGTTCGCAACCCCAGTAATGCCCTTTTTCTTTTTCAGCCACCCGAACTTTTAGGATATTCTCAAGTCCGTCCGTAGACAGTTTTTATCCTTGGATCTAGGCAAACCAGAAGGTCAGATAACGGCTTGATACAGCATTCACTCACTAGAAACCTATCACAGAAAAATGTGCGCAGTTCAAGAGAACCTTGATTTGCTCTAGGGAAAGGAACTTCAACAATGTAGAATGTCATATACACTTGATATGTTCATGAATACCACCCGAAGTAGCATTTGAGATGGCATATGTAGTCTCCTTCTTGATATCAAACTCGGCAGTTTGAAGCAAATGCACCAAAGTGCCAATTATTCCAGCAGCAATTACAGCCTACAATTGAAGATGTAAGATTCATGAAAATAGTTAGACAAAAAATCTTGTTAGTGCATGCCTTATTTACTAGAAAATAGGGGAATTGTCCAATATGAAATTTATGCAAAATTTGTTGGAGAGAAACAAAGATTTGTAAGGAATGTCATCATTGTTCAAATTCTAAAATCATAAAGAACTCTTCTGCCTATAGCCTTTAAGAAGATTTGAACTGTCATTTAGAGAAAATGTTTTAATTGTGATTAGGTCCATATTTTCAGCAGTGATATTTTAAGTTGCGTTTGGCAAAGCTTTCCAGAAAAGTTACTTTTCAATTTTTTAATTTTTATTTTTCAATACACTTTTTAAAAGCGTTTAGAGAATTTATTTAAAATTTTAGAATATATAAAAAAAATCTATATAGTAAGATCTTTTTATTACTTATTTTTTTAAATAAAAAAATATAGCTTAGTTTTTATAAAGTATAAAAGAATCTTTTTTTATATAGAGAATCTTCATTTCAAAAGTATTCCGAAAATCCCATTAGAAATCGTCCAGCAAGCTTCCTTGTGAATTCTCTACTTGTGATGGTTAGTCAAAAGGTTCAAGAGACATGGAAGTGCTAGATGGTTTACTACACAAAGATGGCTAGAATATTATATTTTTTACTTTATCAAAATAGAGGGTAAAAGACTGTCACAACCAATGAGTATCTGAAGATAATTAATGAATCACTTGCAAGTGCTCCAAACTCCTGAAGTAAAATGAATCCTTGTTATGCTATATGCACTTTCTGAAGTAACCTAAAGACAATTCAGCATTGTCGGCAAGTTCACTACGATCAATCAAAACACATTGTAGTTCTCTTTAGAAGGCCATCAAATTTCCATACCAATAGAGAGCAACTTCCAGAACTGCATAATCTATTCAAGCTGCAAACATTATCATCTGGGTAAAACACTCTTAACCAGAACTTGCGAGCCTCCACTGGCTAGCTCGAACGTGACATCTCCGGCAATCTCTCTCTTCTCTCCTTCTCTTCCCTCTCTGTGTTGATTTGGAAATTTTCAAAACGCTATAAAAGAGGAGTCGAGAGGAGATTGAGATCAAATGCGTTCGGAGTTTTGTGGGAGAGGGATGCGACAAGATGGGAGCGAGAATCAAATTCAAACATTTTGACGGCGACTATGGGAAGGAACTCAAGGAAGAAAGAGCGAATTTCGGAAATTCAAATTTACTAGGTTTCCGTCTGAATAGAAAAGGTTAGTCTCAAAATAACATACAGAGCATGTTTCCGTGCTGTTACTATTATTAATTTTGTTTTTTACTCATTCCATATACAATTTTTTATTTAAATAATTATTTTTCCCCTAGTTTTTAATTATTCTCACTCTAATTTTTTTTAAAATAATTTTTTCTTAACTATGCATCAATATTTATGATTAAAACTCATAACAAATGAAAATGATATGATCTCAGTTAAAATGGAAACTAAAAGTGAAAGATAATCAGAACATCAAGCTAACAAAACAAGAGGTAAAATTTAGAAATAAACTTGTTTTCTTCTTCCCCTCTCAACATAGCATTCAAACATATTTGTAGTTGCTTCCCAGACATTTACCTAAATTTGTTCTACTCTTAGAGCTTGCAACTAATAAGCTATTAGTGGGTGAAGACGGCGGCAGCCCACAACTTTCAAAATAGTGCTGTAATCAAAACCATTCTTGCATTGTATTAAAGCTGAAGCTATTCTTTAGCATGTGCAGAAGTAGTTTTAGAAATAATTGATGTTTGAGAAAAATATTTGGGATTGCGCCGTGGAGGAATGCCTGATTTGGATCTAGTCATAGATGCACGAGTGATCCTAACATGTACTGTACTCCCATATTGAAGATTTGTAGCTTTTCCTCCTCCCCCTTGAGAGTCGTCCTCGTCCACGAGGAAGGATCGGGAACTTGAAAAGTTAACCTCATTGAAGGGCAAATCTGGAAGCTAGTTGAGAACTATAGATAGAATCAAACGCTCGTCTTTTAGCTGGGAGATGTGTATCATTGGATGAATTTTTTATTTCAGAGGAAGATTTAAGTGGTAGGCAACTTGTCCCACACATTCAAGAACTCGAAATGGCCCATCGAAGCAATGTCGTAGCTTATGAGCTCTTCGATTAGTGATCGAATTCTGCCAATATGGCTGTAACTTAAGAAAAATAGGTCGCCGGTTTGAAAATGCTTATCTGTTGGATACTGGTAAGCATTCTGCTTCATACGATGTTGGGCTTTCTGAAAATGCAGTTTGAAGTCTCGAAAAATCATGTCATGCTCCCGTAGTTGATGAGTGATGCTATCAGACTTAGCAGGCCCAGTAGCAAGAGAAACCAAAGGAGGAGGGGGGATCTATATACTATCTCAAATGGAGAATGCATTATAGCAGTGTGGGTGCTCGTGTTGTATGAATATTCTGCCTAATGTAGCCAACGCATCCACTGTTTAGGATGTTCTCTCGTGAAACACCATAAATATGACTCAACTCCTCTATTAAGAACTTCCGTCTAGCCATGATTTTGGGGATGGTAGGAGGAGCTCAAGTGTAGTGTTGTTCCTTAAAGGTTGTGGAGTTCTTTCCAGAAAGAACTGATGTACACTAGATCGCAATCACTAACAATTGTCTATGGGCGACCATGAAGCTTAACAATTTCTTTTGTAAAGATGTTAGCAATAGAGTATGTTGTATACGGGTGATGGAGAGGCAGAAAATGGTCAAACTTAGAAAGACGATCCACTACCACTAATATGACATCTTTGTCTTCAGATATAGGTAGTCCTTCAATGAAATGCGTAGATATGCCTGTCCAAATAGTTCCGGGAATCAATAATGGTTGTAACACCCCGTTTGGTTGTAGTGAAGAAGTCTTTGCGCGAGCACAAATGTCTTATGCCGCGATTTAACGATAGACGTCCTTCTATATCCTTGGCCAATAACACATACTAGATAATCATTTATAAGTGCAGAATTACCCTCCATAGCCTCTTTGAGCCGAGTTGTGAGCTTCGAGAAGTAATTGCCTACGAAGAGAAGTGATTTCAGGTACCCAGATTCGATGATGGTGGAACAGGATACCATTACTTATAGTACTATTCACTGAGGTGCCCACATGAACCTGGTGAGTGAGTGCTTGTGCATCTAGATCTCTGGCTAGGGCCTGTCTGAGATCATCCCAAAATGATGGTTGGATGGTGGGCAATGCAGCTAAGATCGTGGAAGAAAAATAAGACAAGGTGTTGGCAACCAAATTTTTTTTCCCCAAATGATATTCAATGGTATAGTCAAATCTAAGTAATTTGACCAACCATTTATGCTGAGTAGGAGTAGCTAAGCGTTGCTCCAAGAGGTATTTTAAGATTAAATGATCAAACTATAAGCTCTTTTTCATACATTGACTTAGCCAATGCGGAACCTGAAATATCTTTGCGAAAGTAAGCAATAAGCAGCTTGTTCTGAGATAAGATAGCGCCAACTCCATGTCCGGAGGCATCTATTTCAACTGTGAATGGTTGATCAAATCTGGACATGCAAGAACAGGGGTGCTGGACATTGCTTTCTTAAGTGTTTGGAAAGCGCAGTCGACTTCCTGCGATCAAGAAAATATATCTTTCTTGAAAAGGGCTATTAATGGGGCAACTATCTTACTATAGTCCTTGAAAAAACAACGATAGTAGCTTGTTAGTTTGAAAAAACCTCACAACGAAGTGACTGAGGAAGGAGTCGGCCAACTGAGCATTGCTTGCATTTTGAATGAATCGGCAACAATGCCATTTGCAAAAACAACATGTCCTAAGTATTCCACGGTGAAGCAGCCAAATTGTCACCTAGAAAGATTTACACGAAGCTTTTCCTCTTCTGAACGACTGAGAACTTGTTGGTGATATCGAAGATGTTCCTGCAAGGAAGAGCTATATACCAGTATATCATCAAAAATACCAAAAAAAATTTGCATAAATAAGGCCGAAAAATATTGTTCATCAAGATTGGAGTGTTGTAGGAGCACTAGTGAGTCCAAATGGCATGACGAGTAATTCGTAATAGCCATCATGGGTGCGGAATGCTATTTTGTGGATGTCGAAGCTATACACTTGAATTTGATGATACGTGAATTTTAAATCCAGCTTAGAAAAAAAAAAATGCGCCATTTAGTTCATCAAGTATTCATTAGTTACTGGTATGGGATACTTATTTTTCACTGTCATTTCATTTAACACGCGGTAGTCCACACAAAACCGCCAGGATCTGTCATTTTCTTTTTACAAGAAAAATAAGTGAGGAGAAAAGGGATGAGCTAGGTTGGATGATGCCCTCTGACAACATCTCTTAGATAGATTTTTGAACGTATGGATACCGATAAGGGGGAGATTAGGCGGAGAGGCTACTGTTATCAGAGAAATTCGATAACCATATAGATGTGCAGCAAGTAAACCCCTTAGAGGCTCAAATAGAGTATCAAACTGGTCTAGTAAGGCTTGTAGGTCAGCTAGAAGAGAAGGGCTCGTTATTAGGGCTACAGAAAAGGTTGTAATGCGTATACTGCACATGGATCCGATTTCATGCATATTGGTGACACGGGATACATCGCCATCACGAATGCTCTGTAAGAAGAAATCATGGCCGTGAAATGAGAAACACATGTCAGAATGCTTCCAATTACAAATGACGTCTTCCAAGCTTTCTAACAACTGTATCCCAAGGTCGAGGTCTATGCCACCCAAGGGAAATAGGTATGCATCCACCGAGAGCTCGGCATCTTTAACAAAGATAGATATGTTCTGATGAATGAGTTCAATCGAGTGCGGACAGCCGTCAGCAAGTTCTACTTGGAGCGGATTGGTAGGAGTGGAGATCAAATGTAGTAGCAGAAATATTTTTCGCCGAATAAAGCTATTCTTGGGGTGCAGTTCCATCGAAGGTAGGTAGCTTATGACGGTCACGTGATGGTGGATGAAGTAATGTGTCTTGGTGCATAGGTAAAGAGTCTGGTTGCTATTGAGGTTGAACATAATATTTACTAGACCCACACTATGTGTTCTTGTGGAGGTACAGAAAATTTTGGTTGAGTCATGGGAGTGGAAAAATTGGCAATAGAGAAAAGCCATGTGTGGGTTAATGCTAGACAAAGGGGCATGAGTAGCATGGGATGAGGCGATGAGTAGGAAAGCAGTAGGAGGTGTGCCCTGGAAGGATAGTGGAGGTTGATGAGGTGGTGGAAAGAGTAGATGGAAGTAGTAAGCTGTTGTGAGTCTAAGATGAATGAGTGGAAGGGTGGTGAACTGATAGGCATAGGGGCATAGGGAAGTGTTGATGGTATATGCATAAAAGATTGTATAGGGTATTGAGTGTGGGTAGAGCATAGGGGTGATGTGATGACTGAGTATGAAAGGTTGCCGAATTGAAGACCGGAGAAATTATTAGTTGGCAAAGAAAACGAAGACAAGCTCATAGGGGTGTTTGGAGTAGGTGGTGAGACGGGTAGTGAAGAAGGGAGGGAAGGGCTGAGCACAAAGTTTGCAGATTGATTAGCCCGTGAGTTTTCCGAATCCAGATCCGCATTTGAAGAAATTATACATGAATGTTTACGAGTCTGTTAATTCTTTCAGCAATTTAGTAGCATCTGATTGATCTGCCGAAGGTTGTGCAAAATTTGTCGTGAAATGGACGGTCAATAGGTTGATTTGTTCTTGCAACGTCGATTCTCTTATAGGTAAAAGGGGCTTGCAACGGCCAAAAAGAATGTTCTTTCGATGCCAATGATGTTTCTCGGACAAACTAGATGCTTCTCTAGGTGGAGGCATTATGTTGGTGAGAGGGTCATAGCTACTGATACCAATTGATATGATTTTAGTTGAAATGGAAACTAAAAGTGAAAGATACTTAAAACATCAAGCTAATAAAACAAAAGGTAAAATTAAGAAATAAACATGTTTCTTCTCCCCCTCTCAACATAGCATCCAAACATATCTGTAGTTGCTTCGCAGACATTTACCTAGAATTATTCTACTCTTAGAGCTAGCAACTAACAACCTATTGGTGGGTGCTGACGATTGTAGCCCACAACTTCTAAAATAGTCCTGCAATCAAGACCATTCTTGCATGGCATTAGGTGTTCTTCTGCATGTGCAGAAGTAGGTTTAGAAATCATTGATGCTTGAGAAAAACATTTGGGCTTGCGCCGTGAAGGAATGCCTTATTTAGATCTAGTCGTAGGTGCACGAGTGATCCTAACAGATATTGTACTCCCATCTTGAAGATTTGTAATAGAAAATTCGTAATTTTTCAAACAACTTAATCTGTTACTATAGGCAAATTACTTCAATCAAAATAGTTTCCACTTTTAAGTTTTTCCTTAAAGCAAAATCCTTCATTTTGTGAGTGAAATTTTCAATACATGCTAAATCCTTCCCTCGGGCCCTCATTTCGTCGCAATAAAAATCTAGTTACTTTTGTTGAATATATTCAATAAAATAATTTTTAAAGGAAAAGCACGATGAAATTTGTAAAATTGTTTAAAGACTTTCAAAGTTCATTTGCTCGAGTTTTCAGGAGGGTTTTGTAATGTACCTAGAGGGCATATTATAGAAGAAATGGACTACCAATTCACATCAAATATGTCAAGAAAATTGCTACAAATAATGTTGGATTTATTAGTCAAACTAATGAGAAAAGACTGATAAGGATCAATAAAGGTTGATAAAGTATTGAAAATTGTACAAATTATAAGATATATTATAGGAAAAAATTTGTGATTGGATGTAGAAGTATAAAGTTTAAAAACTTTTGCTAAAAAATATGTTAAAAGTATACAAACAAAAGTGAAAACATGAACAACTCTATAAGAATCTCTATAGAATTGCTAAAAACTTCTCATAGTGAATTTGATCATATTTTTAGAAGAGGTTTGAGACGTATTTCATGGGCAAATTATGAAAGATATGAATACCAATTCACATCAAATTTGTCAAGACAAATAATGGAAATATTGCTGAAATGATGTCAAACAGTATGATAGGATCGATAAAGGTCAATAAGGTGTCAAAGATCATACAAATTACGAAAGATATTTTAGTTAAAGGTTGATGATTGAATTTTTCAATAAAAAGTTTAAGAATTTTTGTCAAAAAGTTTGTTCAACATTTCAAACAAATAAAAAAACAAAAATCCTAAAGAATCTCTTCAAACATTTTTAAAAAACTTTTAGAGTGAAGTTAATCATTTTTTGAGAAGAAATTTAAGACGCATTTTAAAGTCACATTGTAGCATGCCCCCTAAACATTTCGAAAGTTTTGTAACATGCAATTTAGGTTTCAAAAATATTCAACATGATTGGACTGAAGAATAACAAGCAAATGCATTATTCATGATAGAATTGAAGATTAAGAACAAAAGTTTCTCAGTGGCATGTTTATGAACAAGTTCTCTCGACCGAAACATTCTCTTTGAAAAAAAATTTCTAATCCAAAAGGTATATATGAATTTGAGCAAGCTTCTTTGAAGTTTTGACAAAATTATTCGCACTTTAACTATATAGCTAATTTTAGATATCTAACAGAAAAGTAATATGGACCCATTTGATTGTGCTGAAAATTTTAAAATTTTGAAGTAAAGCTGCTATATAGTATTTTAAGTGGATTGTGAAATTTTTGCTGACAAAACAACTTTATGCTAAAAAGTTTTAGATAAATTTTTATTATATTGTCTATTTGATACTTAGAGTTGAAGAAGATATTTAGGTAAATTTGTGTTTATTTCAAAATAAGATTATGACTAGAATGACTTTAGGTATATAACAATTGATATATTTGTTAAATTTCTAATTTTTATATATTATCTAATTTTTTTAATTTAAATTTTATTATGGCATAATGTTTATTAATATTATTTTGTATTAATATGTATAAATTTAAAAAATTTATTTAATTCATAATTAATTTAGAATAATATTTCTAAATTCGTATTAAATATATAAATATTTTATTGTTACAATTTATAAGTTGCAAATGAACAAATAATACGGTTAGATATTAACAATTCTAAACAAACTTTCACGCAAAATAAGATAGTAATAAATTACAGTAACATTCATAAAAGTAAATACCATCATAATATTTATCTTTGTCTACATAATTTATTTGCATTTGCATCACGATTTTATACCACCCACCGTGTATTGCTTCGATCAAAATCATCACACATTACCACATAGCAATATCATAATAAAACATACAATATAACAACTTCACACCAAGCGCAGGAGCAGCACATGTAAGTAAAGAATTAAAACTATATATCAAGCAATTCGTAGACATCACTATGCATTTACAGAGTCCAAACTATATTTTCCCAGTTTGTAGAACATTTACAGAGTTCCATCGAAAATCAGCTTGTTTCATACATGTCTTAGTACAAAATGTAAAAACAACAAGAACTCCGACGATCCTCTCTAGTTCTCTGGCATAACTGAGGGTCTAGTTGATCAACTGCAACGACGAAATCTCTTTACACAGTTGGATTCCTTTGCTTTATGGAAGAAGAGACGATCACTATCCGTCATGATGGGATAACACAATTTTTACCAATATTTAGCCAAATATATGTAATACGTCTGAAATTCAAATGTTCTTTTTTTTATATAAATCTAATAAAAAACCAACAATTAGAGCAATATTTAAGCAAATATCCAAACCATACTTGCACAAATAAGTCATTATAAGAGCAAAAATCAACAAAAATAATTTACCTTAAATTTTCTACAGAAATACACTCTTTTCTGTAGGTAGAACTAAAAGATATGAAATCATATATATTAAAATTCAATAATATTTGTAATAAAATAATTTTTACGAAAAAAATTAAAAATATCTTACCAAAACTAACGGCCTAATAAATATGCACACATACTCATGATAGAGTAATAAAAATTAGTCTTTACTGTTTAAATTAAAAAGATTATGAATTAAAAATTTTTTGATAAAATTTCACATTGATGAGATGAGTTAGATTTTTGTCTGCTGTTTTGATCACACTAGACAGTAAAAAATCTTCTCTTGTTTATTTCTTGTTTGTTGAAGTTTAAGGCCGCTGAAGTTGGAGTTAGAGACTGTTTGGAACTTTTTTATCATAAATAAATTTTTAATTTTTTTATTTCATATTTTTTAATATATATTTTATAAATATTTAAAAAAATTATTTAAAAATTTGGATAATATAAAAAAATTTACAAAATAAATTTTTTTTATTATATATTTTTATTATTTTTTAGAATAAAAAATAAAAATATTTTTTATTTTAAAAATATTTTTTATTTTAAAAATATTTTTTTCAGTAGCACCAGCGCACCCTTAAAAAATCCATCGAAATTTTATGAAAAGTGAAACAACTAGAATATTTTTGGTTTTCTGAATGAGCTAAAATAAGTGGACTTTTTATGCCACCTCCCCAAAGGAGGGAAAACTCAACACGTCATCCATTTGTGTTTTCCAGCACATTCACCGAGTCAAGGATAGCGTTTGTTGCAATTTGCAAAAGCAAAATAAAGACACATTCATCCCTCCCCCGTCGTCACCAACCCAAAGCAAATTCTTACAAAGATGCGTTTAGAATTACTTTTCAAAACAATATTTTAAAATTTTAATTATATATTTTTTAGAATATGATATAAAATTTATTAAAAAATAAAAAAATTTTATATATTAATATTTTATTATTAACTATATTATTATTTTTATAAATAAAAAAATAAAATTTGTTTCTCCTTTTAATCAAGCAGATTTATATAAAACTCAATATAATTTTAGAGATATTAGAGCATTTATAATAATAAAAAATTTTGTACAAAAAATATTTTATAAATTTAGAATAAATAATAATAATAATAGTTTAGAACTTTTTAGTAATTTCAAATTTTAAATAATAAATACTATAGAAATTTTATTAAAAATATAAAACTAAAATTAAAATAAAAATATTAAAAAGCACTCTAAAAGCTGACTTATTATATATTATTATTTTTACGTACTCATATATCATTATTCTTCTTAATTATGGTGAATTGAAACGTCGAGGTAGGTGTTTTCTCTTTTATTTATAATTTTAACTTAACAAGCACGACTGAAAATTTAACAATTAATCTTTTAGTTGGAGATGGATATGAAAACCTCAAATCATTTCATCTTTTGAGTGTTTGGTAACAATAAAATAAGACTATGATAGCTATTTTAAGTGTTTTATCATATTATATACTTCCTTTTAATATCGTACTGTGGCGAACAACAAATACCTATCTTCTGGTGTAGTGGTGTATCTAATTTATCTGTTGCGTTATTTTTAAAAAGAAAATTCTACCATTTATTTTTTAACTCTTGTATGACTATGGGCTTGCTTGGCGTTGGGTTTTATAAAATTTTCATTTAAATTTTCTTTCATATTTTTTGGTAATTTATATATATTTTATAAATTTTATTTAAAATTTGAGAATACAAAAAATATATATTATCAGAAAGATATTATTATATTTATTAATACTTCTTAATGTTTAAAAGTTATAGTTTACCTTTTTATAAGTGTTCCTAACGGTTTCCAATGTCTATCTGTAACTAGACATGATCGGTCTATCTTAAATCGACTTGTAGAAATTTTCGTATCTCAGCAATTCAGCGTGTCCTAATTGTACACCGAAAAAGAAAGTGCACTGCATTATGTAGCAGCTTATTTACTTCCAAAAACATCGATACAAAAAATCCATCCACTTAGTTAATTAAATTAGAATATTTAAAAGTACTTTTAAAAAAATTAAAACATACTTTTAGAAAAACTTTTAAAAATAATATACTTTTTATTTTTAAATAATAAAAAAATAACATAATAATATCACGATAAGAATTGTATGTTTATTAAACTTGTAAAATTCATAAATATTATAAAAAATTGTTTAAAATTATAGTAAATAAATTATAAGTACTATCGAATATGGACTAAAACTAAATTAGTCTTACTTATATATCAATAAGCTTTTTACGGTAGTTAAATGAAAATTATAGTGAGATTATTGTGCCTATTTAACTATTTTTATCGAATATTCAACGATCATTTTTTTAAACTTAAATATTAAATTAGCTAGAGCTCGTTCGGTATTACTTTTTTAAAAAATAATTTTTCAATATTATAATTTATATTTTTACTATTAACTATTTATTTAAAAATTTAAATATAAAAAAATTTATAATTTTTATTATTTTTTTAAATTATTTCTAAAAAATTAAAAATCATTTTTAAAAAGTAAAAATATTTTTATTTCAGATAAATTTTATTTTAAAAATATTTTTAAACGCAGAACAAATGACTCGAATGAAAACTCGAAGTATTTCTGTACATGAAATGATAATTTTTATGTCAAATTTTTTTCTTAATTTAGCTAAACGCTTAATATTAAGTTAACAACTTCAATTCCATTGGAGTGAGATGTTCGGAGTGCGTTTCAAAAAAAAAAATTCTAGAAAAATATTTTTAAATTACAAATTTTTAACAAATATTATCAATAAATAAAAATAAAATTTCTAATATAGTATTTTTATTGTTTTTTAATTTAAAAAGTTTTGTGTAATATTTTAAAAAGTTTATCAAAAAATAAAATTATTAAAATAAAAAAATTATAAACAATACTAGGCATTCACATGTGTGTTTGGTTTATGAAATAGAATTTTTTTAAAATAAAAAATATTTTTATTTTAAAAAATAAGTTCTATTTTTTTATTTTAAAAAAATAATAAAATATATAATAATTTTTTTTATATTTTTTAAAATTTTAAATAACTTTTTTATAAATTTATAAAATATAAAATTAAAAATTAAAAAGAAACGCCGGGAAACGCTGAACCAAACGCCTCTCCGTATTCCAATCGAACTCGCCGTCGAAACTATTGTTTGTTTTCGACAACGGAGAAAAAAGAATTGGTGCATGCTTAAAATAAGGTTAACATATGAATTCACACTGGGAATAATATAATCAGCTTTTTAGCGAAGACAGTGCACATGCCAAATGCCATTTAAGTAAATAACTGTAAACGGGAGGGTAAACGCATTCTGCTTGAGAAAATATCTCAGCGGGTGGTGGGTGAATCGAATATCTGGAAACTTCACCGGCTGCAACTTGCCTGTGGCTTCCCTTCTTTCCCATTGCCAGAAGATATTTTCTATTTCTTTCTTCTAATCATATACATTACACTACCGATAGTTTTTCTTCCGTGCAGTAATATATAACCACAGTTTCTCTTCCCACTCAGCCCCTTCTTCTCCTTCCCTCTCTAAACAGTGATCGATCATTCATCATCACACGTTTTAGAGAGGCGAAGTCGAAGAACAAGAGATCATGAATTACGGTGAGGGGCCTGCATCCGACGGTTCTTGTTATTACTCTCGTCTAGGTATCAGAAAAACAGCATCGACCGCTGAGATCCGGGCTGCTTATCGCAAACTAGCTCTGGTAGAGTTCTCTGGTTGTCCTTTCCTTTTTTCTATTTTTTTTTTGGTGGGGGATGTGGGGTGGGGGCGGGTGTGATGGGTGTTTCCATGATTACTAATGGTGGTTTTCCTAATGTATGATCGATTGCGATGGGTAGAGATGGCACCCGGATAAGTTCGCGAAGAATCCGTCGGCTGCAGGTGAAGCTAAACGAAGGTTTCAGAAGATTCAAGAAGCATATTCCGGTAAGCTTGATCGGTGTTATGAACGCTGTTTTGTTTAGTTTAAGTAATTGATGTCAACGGTTTAGTAACGGAGGTTTGGAATTGGGTGCAGTTCTTTCGGACGATGGGAAACGTGCGATGTACGATGCAGGCATCTATGATCCTTTCGATGAAGATGACCAAGTAATTTATTGATATTAATGTCCCCAAATTTGATCTTTTAGGTTTTTTTAGTTTGTTTGTAAAATTTTTACTGAAGATGGATGGTGTTATTGGACTGCCAGGATTTCTCGGATTTCATGCAGGAGATGATATCGATGATGGACCGTGTGAGGCCGGAGGTAAAGTTTTGTAGTTTGTTTGGATTGTAACTTTTTCCATGAAAAGTCAAATTGACCAATTTACCTCTTCAGTGGATTTAGGAGTTGTTTGGGATTGTTTATTGAAAAAGAATTTTTAAGAAAAAAGGAGTAATTAGGAATTTTGAAAATAAAATTTTTTAGTTTTTTTTTTAATAATAAAAAAGATAAAATAAGAAATAGTAAGTAATGCCCAGTAGCTCATAGGAGTACCGATTTTAACAAATGTTTTTTGTTGCAGAAGCCTGATAGCTTTGAGGATTTGCAGCGAATGTTAGAGGAAATGGTTAACGATAACTGTACCGGAAGTGGATCGTCGAACGTAGGTACCGGACGACGAGTTCCGGCGGATAATGGTCCGAGAAGGACAAAAAATTGCTGGTGAAGGGAAAAGGGAAAGTCAAACTTGCCGATTTGGATTTTAATTTTAATTGGGGCCCTGTTTAGGTTAGTTTGGCAGGGTGATTGAAGTTTTTAACTTTGTGGAAGGATATTTATATGATGATATCTATCTCATTGATGTTTGATCAATCAATAACTTTTCCTGCAAAGCAATTGGAGTGCTGTTGTAGTTTGCTTGTTGTCAATATTGTGCTTTTGAATCTGGCATGCTTGCAGGGATCGGAAGAGTTGTAGGAGCCAGATTTTTGTTTGCGAGTCTAGACTTAATTTTAGCGGGGCCTCCGGTTCGACTGGGTTCTTAACAGTGTTGTTAAAACCAATCCGGTGTTTCATCGGAATGTTATCGGATTATCGATTAATTTATCGGATGATCGGATTGATTCACTAAGTCAAATCGAATTTATTAAATAAATATAATATATATATTAAATAATATTACTGCAGTAGTTATTTAAAATATTTTTAAAATATGATTATATACAATAAATATATTTTTTGAAGTTATATTTTTTATTTTTGAAATAATAGTTTTCAAAAAGTCAAGATAATAATCAAAAAATTCAAAATATAAAAAATTTTCAATATTTTAAATATTACAAATTAACTACGTTATATGTAATTATGTATAATTATTTGTCGTCTTATACATATAGTAAGGATTAGTAAAGTAGAGATAATTATGCGGCAATCAATAGAGCGTGGTAGTAGTAGCAATAATTGGCGCCAAAAACGATAACAAAAAAATAGGTTAACCGGTTAGGAAGATGAGAGTTAAAAACTTAACAGAAATAATTCAAAACAGTAAAATAACTCAAAAAGCGATCATATTTTAATTTTTTATTTTTTTAATAATAATATCGGGTCAACCCGTTTTATCAAATTACCGGGTTATCCAAAAATCGATCGGGTCGATCGGATTTTATCGGGTTTGTTGCATATCGGGTTATGCTGCTCACCCAACTCAGAATCGTGCCGGATCGTCGGGTTTCGGATCGATCCGGCAAGGTCGGGTTGGATTTTAAAACACTAGTCTTTAAAGATCTGTCGCTATAGTCAGTAGTTTGATTAAGCTTGTTAATAGCGTCTTTACTTTTTGAGTTGGGATGCTCATAGAATCAGTGTTTGTTGCAATCAACTTAAACACTGAACTGGAAAAAGGTAAACTAGACCACTTCATGATATGGCATTTTTTTGATGATCAAGTCAACATGTGGTCTAGTTTGGATTTGGATTTTGTTCGAGTCGGAGCAGGTTTGGTATAAACTTCATCAAATTTATTGATTCAAAATTTGATTGGATTGAGTTACTAAAGTTTTGCTACTATGGCTTTGCATCGTATGGCTTGTTCAGCCTGTGTGCAGTACCTGTTTATATTAAGATGGCTTGTTCAGCGTGTGTGCAGTACCTGTTTATATTAAGATGTGAAATCGTATTTTGTTTCCGTCGAAGAATATTGATTTGCCCACGTCCTTCTTAGATGCTTGTTTTTGTTGATGTGCTTTCTCTTGTTTATACTTCCATACACGATTTGATGCAAGGATGCCTTTTTTAGGTCTATCGCGGCCCCTGAATAACTTCAACGACACTGCCTGCTTGTTGTTGTTATAATTCAAGGTCGGATTTTGGGTCAAGTTTCAGAGTTTTGTTAGTTGAAATTTGAAAGGATATAATTAATGTAGGGACCTTTCTGGTATTTGGCCCAGTTGGAGATAGTTTTATGTTACAGGCTGTGCTAGATATTCTTTTGATAAAATCTTTGTTTTGAAGTAATGGATTGTTCGGAGGAAATCATTAAATATTTGAACTAAGGGTCTTGCGAGTTTATATGATTGACAAGATGAACCGAATTGTCCGAACGAAAAACATATTCAGATGGAAATATTTTAGAGTATTTTAAAAATTTTTTATAAAATTTTTAATATTTATAAAAACTATATTACAAAATATAAAATATAAAATATAAAATGTAAAATTAAAAAATTATTTTTTAGGGAACGCTTTATCAAAAGTCCCAGAAAAGGCGTTTAGCCGAGCTTAAAATTTTGAGGTTTTTTTTTAAAAACTACTTATTGACATTTTCTTCAAAAAATGGCTGTGTGTGTGTTTTTTATAGAAAAAAGTTTTTGAAAGTGTGTTCGGGTAAATTTAGTATTTTTTTTGAAAAAAAACTAAAGAAAGTGCCTCATAAAGAAGTGCTAAAAAGTTGAGGAATAAAACAACATAATTGAAATATGCTTGTTGAATATATATTAGATATTATATTAAATGTATTTTATATATTTTTTAATTGTAAATTCTTTTACAAGTTAATAAATTAATTTGTTGGTGTAAAATTTTTTTATAAATTAAGAAAGTTTGGGAATGCTTATTGAAAATGAATTTTTTGAAAAAAAAATATTTTGAAAATTTTTAAAAATTGAGTCCTATTTTTTACTTTCAAAATTTTTTATATTTTTTAAAATTAAAAAAATCTGTAAAAATTTCAAAAATTTTATTAAAAAACATAAAATAAAATTAGAATGAAAAAAAAAAGTCTCTTCCAAAGTCATTTCCGGGTGTTTTTGAGTGTTATAAACATAAAAGCGTGCAGAGCGCAGTTGTGCTTCTCAGTCACAGGTAAACATAAAAGCAAAAATAAGTGTAAAGCAAATACTCAATGCAACAGTCAACTAACAAAAGTTTTGCTAAACCAACTTTAAAAGTGTGCTAGCTAAGCACAGCACAATCTGAAACAATAAACGGAGACCTGCAACAATGAATGACCATTAGCATTGAGTCAAAGAGACACAGAGGTTAACAGAGGCCAATAATGGCCATCACGGTTGCAAAACTAGCACCATTAAGTCATCGCGTATAGACTTGAAATCAAAGAACATAATCCCAAAGATATCTTCCATCATCCGAATAATCTAAACAATACCATCTGAACAATCGCCGTCCCTGTAGTTTTTAAAGATAATTAAATATTTAGTCATCTATGATGACCGCCAAAATAAAACAAATGAAATTATAACACCACCACAAGTAAATAAGCTGGTTGATAGCAAACCAACACATCTGCAACCCATAGAAGGAAAGTCCATCTCTCACATGAATGCAATAACCTTAATAATAAACACATTCACCCCAGGCCCCTTCAATATCAGGCAACAAATTGCTTAGTTGCATTCAGACTATCTAGCTGTACCTAATAAGCTTGTTAACAATCTCTAGCGATTGGGTGAGCGATTAACAATGGTGCCTAATTGCTATTTTCTTATGTGAACTGCAGTCATAAAACAAATATGAATATTCATATTAACAACCTAAATGAGGGGATAAAGGAATTAGAGAAAATACCACTTTCTCATAAGAAGCAGTCTTGGAAATTATTTTGATAAAATAACATCTGAAAATGATTTGATAATAATTTTATCATATTAACAACTTCAATCCGATTTAGTAATTTATAGGCTTAAATCGGAAAAATAACAAATTTAATAAAATTTTATATGAACAATAATATTATAATATATATATATATAATTGTTTTGATCTCTATTTAATTCTTATAATTATGTAAACGAGTTAGCAAGGATAAGCCAACTTTGTTAATAAGTATAATACTTATACTTTTGCATTGTGGTACTTACACAAAGTATATCATTTTATATTTCAAACAGAGTTTTTAAACCGTTTTATAAATTTTACACTACAAAATTACTGTTCACACAAATTCATCAAATTTGGATATATTTTTAGTCTTCAATTTATCTTTATAATTGTTAAACCGTACACTTACATCAATCATGTATGTGATGAAGCATAAAATACCATCCAAATGATACATAACATTACCAATATGAAACATAAAAAATATAAGTTAGATACATTTTTATTAATTAATTCTAAAAATTTATTTTCTAAGATAATACCGAACAACTTTATCGTTGGTGCCTATATATGTGTAGTAGCGACCAATTCAAGAGCATTGGTCACTGTTATGTAAGTTAACAGCGACCGTATGTGTGTGGTTGGTCGCTATTATCTTATTAATAGAGACCTTTAACTATCTTGTCATTATTTCATATTAGTTGTTACAATTCTCATTTGATCTCTATAGATTAGTTCATTAATGATATTTTTTTCTATTGAATATCTTCACTTGAAATTGATATCCTTTACATAGTATAGTCAGTTCCTTACCGGACCGGTCGGGTCCAAACAGAAACAGGCGACTCGACTGCCGTTTCATATCAAGTCACTATTTATCGAATCACTAGCAAGAGCCGATGGAGGCAGCAAAAATGACATAGTCACTGGCGAGACAGAATGAAGTTGAGTAAATTAGTTGGCAGAAGAACTATTCTTCTTTGTCGCAAGCAAGCTCGACGTAATATATTGGACAATGGAAAAGCTTAATTACGCTGATTTAGATATCGACTTAAAACACAAAAAGGAAAGAAACTCTCTTTTGCACTCATTTATGTCTATATTTGTAGAAGGAGCGAATACTTGCTTTTTAAATATAATCTTTTTCAGGGCTATTCTTCTTCGCCTCTTGCTATCCGTTGTTTTAGCAGCTTGTCTGTTCGTTGCTGCTATCGCAGCACTGAAGAGCACCCTCTTCACTCACTTCCAGGATTCGAAGGAAAATTTATGAACTACTATGCTGGTTGAATTAATCAATTTAGTTAGGCAAGATTTCCTTGATTTCTGTACTTTTTTCATAAATATTTTTGAAGTTCAATTAGTGATAAATTTGTTCAATTGCTACTAAGAGCTTAAAATTTTCTCTACTTTGCAAAAGTTAGATTTTGTAAATATTCTTGCTATCTGGCTTCTTTTTTAACCCACACAATAATTTAGGGACTTTTACTGATGAACAACTTATAAACTCTAAAACATCATCATTGGAGAAACAGGCTGGCCAATACAAGCGGAATCAGGCTAGGCTGGAGTTCACCTGCCGACACAGCACATTTCAATAATAATCTTATCGATCTCATTAATTTCTATCTAATTTTTGTCTTATCTACGATGTCGCCGGAAATCTTGAAGGTAATTACTTGAACTTTTCAAATATTGCTAGCTTTTCTTTCAAAAATTAGAGAAAAAGTTGGTGAAGTTGAAGTCAAAAGCCGGCAAGATCTTGAATTTTGGTAAAGGTGACTGTTAGAGAATGTCATCGGATACTATCGTTACTCTGACGCTAGCTACTCCAACAAGGTTGATCTAGTGGACCGACCCAATAACCCGTCGAGTAAACTGATGACCCGGTAATTCGATAGCTTTTCTGAATTGACACCCAAGTTGAGTCAAACTACACTCTCTTTAAATCCACATCTTCATATTTATAAAAGTCTCTCGGAGTTTCTTTAGTAATTGAATGAACCATTGGATTTGGTAAAGGGTGGAAAAAGCAAAGGAGAATATAAAATGAATGCAAAAATAGTTCGCAAAGTTCTATTATTGAATTGGTGAAATGTCATTCCAGTTTTAGATTATTAAAACTAGAGAAGATTGTCAATTTCTAACTTCATGTTTTTTAATTAGAGAAGCTTGTATGAGTTCTATCCAAGTTCTATCCTTCTGTATAAATTTTGAAATTCAGTATCAGTTCAATTTCAACTGTTTTATTTAATAACCAAAAATAATGATATCATAAATTACAAAAGCATCATCTCTTTTTAATTACCAAAGAAATATCTTTTAGTACTAAAACTATATAGTTAATATATGAAACTCATAATAACATATATTTATAATCATATTTTTTACAAACACACAAAATTAATTCCTTTATTTCAAAAACAATACACAATGTTGGCAATTTGATCCGAAAAACTATCCTGTTCGATATGTCATGAATTGACCCGCCGGTAGGCGGGTTAATCAATAGGCCTACCAAAATTGGTGTAAATGGAAAAGAATATATCTTACAATATGAAGTGATTGCAACTGAGTTGGGATGCTGATTGTTTAGGAATGCCTCCACAACAGCAACAAACAGATTACTAGATCCAATTACAACACTTCAGTAATTGCAATTACATCAACAACAATCTTTTACAACACTTCCGTCTTCAACAAGAACACACAAGAAAGTTGAATCCGAATTGTTAGAACAGAAAAGAGTCTAAGGAAACTCTCAAGATGAAATTGTAAATCAAAATCAAACTATAATTTTTTGCAACTGCCCAATACCGAGGACAAGATCGTTCTTTGCTTAATAACTCAAAATTTAAAACGCATATATAGTAGACCAAATTCTTCAAGACACAAAAAACCAAAAATCAATCCTTACTTTAACAAAAACGTTTCAAGAAGAACAATAACAGAAGTTTTAAAGAAAATTTCCTGAAAACAGAACAACAAAATATTCCAAAAATAAAACTTTCCATTCACATTGAGTTAGAATGGTCTAATACTCAAACATTATTCACCAGCATTCAAGTATTCAACAACAGAGAGAAGGAAATACTGCTCATTATGCATCACCAAGCTATCGCTGAAGAAATTCCCTACGGAAAAAAATAACGCTCACTAAAAAGATGAAATATTCAATAGACTATGCAGAGTAGAAATTATATTTTCTAATCTCTATATATCAAGACAACTCAGAATCCCCGTTTCATTGAAGAAACGAAAACCGCTAGTTTGAAGCAAAACACGATTGAAGAACTTGAAGTTAAGGATCACTATTTTACTTCTAGGGTTTGCTCACGCACTCAGTGCCCGTATGATGACCTCGCCGAAGATCAGACAATAGTGTGAAGAATCGCTAAAGTTTTTGGTTGCAATAGGTCAAATCAAAAAAATTTTCTGGCGTGAGAGACGGAAATCACAGGAGGA
The DNA here is from genome assembly GCA_019914995.1 of Acanthochlamys bracteata. Lineage (NCBI taxonomy): Eukaryota > Viridiplantae > Streptophyta > Magnoliopsida > Pandanales > Velloziaceae > Acanthochlamys > Acanthochlamys bracteata. The sequence goes on from CM034133.1 coordinate 4,927,697, forward strand.
TAGAGCTCGCACGCTGTAACAGCGAGTAGAATGAATCGAAGCGACAAAGCGAAAGAGCGGAGCTGCGGTGGAGTGAATCGCAGCGGCGAAGTGATGCACAGGACCAAGAAATTGTCGGACAGAACAGAGAAGGGCATTTCCTTAGCAAGAGATAACGGATTTCCAGTTGCAGGACTTATCCCGATTGCCAGGAGAAGCATCAGTCACCTGTTACAGACTCAAGACTCAGATACATTAATATTGCTAAGACAAATTTAGCGATTAGTATTAGATGTTAAGAAGTCTTACGGAGTTCGAGTTTTTTAAGGAATCTAATTATAGATAGCACATTGGGTACGTTTTAGAAGTACTTATAAAATAAAATTTTTTTAAAATAAAAAATATTTTTATTTTTTTATTTTTAAAAAATAATAAAAATATATAATAAAAAAATTTTATTAGGTAAAATTTTTCTATATTTTTTAAATTTTTAAATAAATTTTTTAGGTATTTATAAAATATGTATTGAAAAACGTAAAATAAAAAATTAAAAAGCTCCATTGGGAAAATGCAATTTCAAACAGTGTTCGTTTAGAAATTCCTTACAAGTGGAATTTTATTACGCATAGAAGTTATTTTGTAAAAAACTCCTAGTTTAGCTATAAATAATAAGCATTGTAAGCGTCAATAGAGATAGAAAGGATTTATGCATTAGCTATCTTTGAATTATAGTTTACTAGTTATTTTATTACATTCCAATATTTGTTGAAAAGGTGAATCAATTTGGTACCAGAACAAAGTCCATAGAGAAGCGCTGCTCTAACACCCCGACTCACCGAAGACTCCTGAGCCTACCATCACCACTGGAGATGCCTTGTAAGAATCTTCCAGTGCACTATCCAACCAAACAGCAATAACACTAAGAGAGAACCTTGTGTTGGAGGAAATAAAACGCATGTCATCCAATATAGAGAGGCTCACTCCGGTTGTTCTTGCTAACCAAACCAAACAAGTACCAAATAGAAAACCAGCAACCTAAGTGAATCCCATCGAGTAGAACATGCTTCAAGAGGTGACTTCCTCGGACATCCAAACAAATCACCCTACTATTTTAGCAATATAGTCCACTAGTATATCCACAATTTCACGCCAAGTACCACCTATCCAAAACAGTAATGACTAGCAATGGCTCCAAAGAAAACAGCAACAAATGCCATCTGCACCTTCGTCATCCAAACCAAATACTGTCTTTCGCATAAATGACCAATGCGAATCCTATTGGCAGCAAACTCTATTAAACTATACAAACCAACCCTTGTCAGGAACATAAAATACCACCACTCAAACATATACTAGAGAATCTAAGTACTTCAAAACCCAACACATCCAGCACCACAATCACATAAACCTATACTCAACCTTATCTTTCAAGGAGAAACACAAGTTTTTTTATTTTGATGGTAATGGGCCAAATGAGTAGTTGTACTTGGCGGAAAAGTTTTTCAAATTTTACAACACACCACCTTGGGATCGAGTGAGAATTATTACAATGTACTTTTAGAACGAAGCTAATAGATGGTACCAAAGCTTCGAGCGGGATAAACCCCAACACTATTGGGAAGAATTTCGTGAAGTCTTATTGATGAGGTTTGACCCTACTGCTTTCGGAGATCCTAGCTTCTCCTTACAATAGTTGCATTGGATCACTAGGAGAGTATTTGGCTGCTTTCGAAGACCTTCCGACACAGCTACCCTCTACTTTAGAGTAAGACTTAGTTTGGAGGTTATGGGGAGGACTTCCAAAGAACCTCGAGATGGAGGTGATGGTAGCAAGACCTAAAGAGTCACAGACGGCATATATGTTAGCTGAGATGTTTGAATACAAGAATTCAGTAGAGTCATCCAGTCTACGTGTAGGAAGACACACACCAACTCGGCAATTTCAGCCGTCTTCAAGTTACACGTAGACTTTTAGGCAGCTTGCATCCAGCACACTAGTAACAACTAGTCCAGCACTAAATACTCAATCCAAACTGTCAAATTTGTCAGTGACTGAGATCAATTCAAGGAGATCAAGGGCCTATGTTTCTATTGTGATGAGAGGTATGTACCTGGCCATAAGTGCACGACTCGTCTATATGCAATTGCAGTTAGCAAAGCTAACAAATTGGAAGAAGGAGATATCGAGGAAGAATAAGATGCGGACATGGAGATTGCCACGTTATCTCTCAATGTGATGCGTGGCTTGACTGAACTACAGACATTACGTGTTGCTAGAAAAATCGAGAATCAAGAGGTCTTTATCTTAAGCGATTCAGGAAGCACCCATAACTTTATATTAGATCGCCTTGTGAAGCACTTGAGGCTGAGCTCTTCACCCGTACGGGCCCTTAACGTAGAGCTTGCGGACGGGAGGCCTCACTCTGTTGATGTCATATGCAAGCAAGTTCCATTAAACATTGGAAGAATGGAATTGATGGTGGATGGGTACCCCTTTCCTGTAGGTTATAATGGCTTGAGGGCTTAGGGGAAGTGGTGAGCAATTGGCAGCATTCGCAAATGAGGTTCACATTGAATGGCCACGAATGCACCCTACAAGGTGTCCGGGAAGCAGGAGTGTCTAGGTTACATGTTCTTAGCTCTAAATCTTCCTTTTGTTCTATAAGACTAGCGCGTCTGAGGCACCTGACAAGACTGCCCTAAATGAATAGGGTGCTGCCTATATAGTTACAAAATCTTATAGAACATTAAACATCAATCTTCAACCAGTTTTGGGAATGCCTCCTCAATGTTCCCACGATCATGTCATTCCATTGCTGCCCGAAACTGCACCAGTTAATGTAATACCCTACAGTTATCCCCACATTTAGGAAGCTGAGATATAGAACGCCGTATCGGATATGCTATCACAAGAGCTAATCCAACCAAGCAGCTCAGCATTTCCTCTCCAGTTTTGCTGGTTAAAAAGAAAGATGAATCTTGGCGTTTTTGTGTTGATTATAAAGCACTAAACAAGATCACCGACAAGGATAAGTTTTCGATACCCATAATTGATGAACTATTAGATGAGTTACATGGTGCTCGTTTCTGTTCTAAGTTAGACCTCAATTCAGATTATCACCAAATTCGCGTGAAGACGGAAGATGTCCACAAGACGGCTTTTAGAACGCATGACGGGCGCTACGAATATTTGGTCATGCCTTGCAGCTTAACCAATGCCCCGGCAACCTTTCAATCCCTCATGAACGAGATTTTTTGACCCTATCTTCGTAAATTTGTATTAGTTTTATTTGACGATATTCTTATGTACAACAGGACTTGGCAAGACCATTTGGATCACCTAGTCATGGTATTTTCAATTTTGAAGAAGAAACAACTATATGCTAACTTGGCAAACTGTTGTTTTAGGTGCAAGCAACTAGAGTACCTTGGTCATATTGTTTCCAAAGATAGCATTGCAACAGATCCTGTGAAGATTAAGGCCATGACAGACTAGCTAGTGCCCAACTCGGCCACTGAACTTAGGGGATTCCAACCCGTCCCCGCAAGTGGATCAACTGGCTACACTGGATGGAGTATTCGTACAACACAAGCACTCACTCGGCCAGTAGAACAACACTCTTCGAAGCAGTTTACGATAGGCCACCACCTGCATTAGTTGCTTGGCCAGTAGGATCTCAGCAACTGGATGAATTAGGCGAGCAGTTTGCAAACAGGATGACATCCTTAAGGAGCTACGCTTTCATTTTGTGCGAGCTCAAAATAGGATGAAACAACGGGCGAAAATCACAAAAAGGAGAAACATTTTCAACCAGGGGACCAAGTACTGTTCAGATTACAGCCTTATCGACAATCCTCAATAGCTGAATGAAAGAACCATAAGCTAAGGTATCGCTACCATGGGCCATACTCCGTGCTCGAAGCTGTTAGACCAGTAGCATATCGGCTGGCATCAAGGTTGTCAAAATCGGAATCTTAGGTAGGATCGTTTTGCTTGAGTATGATTATAAGATCGAGATCTTGTAGTAAGATCGTAATATTTTACATATCGATAAATTTTATAAATTTTTTTTTTCAATACCATTAAAAATCTTTTATAAAAATTTTTCTAATATTTTTTCTAAAAAACATTTTAGTATATTTAAAAAATTTAATTTTTTTTAAATTTTATAGAAAATTTCTCAAAATTATAATTTTTTAGAAAAGATTCAAACTTTTATAGAAAACTCTCTAAAATTTTATAAAAAAACTCTTTCAAATATAGTTAATTATAAAAAATTTTACAAAAATTTCTTCACAGGTAAAATCGTATAAGATTGTAAAAAAATGGGGATCTTACCGATTTTAAAATTTAAATCAGGATTTAGATGGGATTTTACTCAAAAAATATTTAACTTGAGATCGAGATCGTTTAGGTGAAGTAAAATCGTAAAATCGTAAGATTTTAAGATTTAAATCGGGTTTTTGATAACCTTGGCTGGCATTGCCTTCAACATCCAAAATTAATCTAGTTTTTCATGTATCCCAGTTTAAGGATGATAAGTTCTTATCACGAAATTTGATTGGAAGAACCATCATTGAAGCTATACCCGAAGACGGCCTCGAGGACGAGGCTGAATCTCAAGGGGAAGGGAGTCATGCACAGGGCCAAGAAATTGTCGGACAGAATAGAAAAAGGCATTTCTTTAGGAAGTGACAATGAAATTCCAATTGTAGGACTTGTCCCGGTTGCGAGTTCTAACAGTTTGAGAGCATCAGTCATCTATTACAGACTCAGGTGCATTAGTGTTGGTAGGACTCACTTAGCAACTAGTAATAAATGTTTAGAAGTCTTGCAGAGTTAGAGTTTTTGGAGTCTAGTTGTTAATAGCACAGTTAAAAGCTAAGAGTTTCTTATGTTTAGAAGTTCTTTGCAAGTTTAACTTTATTAGGCATAGAAGTTTTTTTTTAGAAGAGCTCCTGGTTTAGCTATAAATAAGCATTGTAAGCCTCAATAGAGGAAGAAAGGATTTATGCATTAGCTATCTTTGAATTATAGTTTACTAGTTACTTTGTTACATCCCAATATTTGTTGAGAAGGAGTATCATGAAGCACCGACACATAGCAGAGGCGATCGATTGATCGGCGAGACTAGGCTAGGAGTAGGCTCGAAATGAAGACAGCTTAAGAGGCGAAGAAGAAGGAACTTAATAAACGGACCGAAGAAAATAATGTTGAATAAAAAACTTTTTTTAATCAATCCGGATTGAAACGATCGATTTGACGAGTCTAACTCAAAAACCGATTTGAATCTCAATCTGATCAATTATAGATTAGACTTATTTGCAAATTCAAACTGATTTAATCAAAATTGATAATTTTTGAGTTGATTTGAACCGTTCGATTCGAATATGTCAAATATTTATTTACTGCACTGATGAACCATTCTAATCCAGGTCAACTATTTTTCTCAACAAGCTAATTATAGTTACTCAATTGATAACCTTCCGTTTCCCTCCTAAGACTCTCCGTTCTTGTCGCTATCTGAAAGCCTCTTATTTTGTCATTTTCTAAAGCTTTTTAAACTAACGGTATTGGAGCACATCTCCCGCCAAACACCCTGACATTCGGGGGTCTAAAAATCTTCTATTTTCTTCTTCCTTTCTTCTTCCATTTCTTGGGATAAGCTTCTCTCTTCTGAAAGCTTCTCCCAAGGCGTTGAAGGGGTGAACTTACAATAATGGGCAAGAAACCGCTCCTTATTGGCAGCTCCGTCGTTCTTCTCGTTGCCTGTGTTGCCGTCGTAGCCGTCATCTCCATTCAGAGTAATAATGGGTCTAAGAACTCCGAACCCCATGAGCTTTCCGCCAACGTCAAGGCGGTGAAAGAAATTTGCAAGCCAACCGATTACGTCCAGACTTGTGAATCGACTCTTGGTGCTGCTGCAGGAAACGTTTCTGATACTAGACAACTGATGCTTCTTGTTTTCCAGATTGCCGAGACAAAAGTCCGTGATGCGCTTAAGCATTCTTCTCTGCTTCACGATCTTGAGAAGGAGAAGAAGGCAAAAGAAGCCCTGGGCACATGCTGGGAGCTGCTTGATTACGCCATCGACGATCTTAGGACGTCTGTCGAGAAATTCACACAGATCGATTTTGTCCAACTTATGGATTTCGTCGATGATTTGAACGTGTGGCTCAGCTCTGCACTCACCTATCAGGAGACTTGCCTCGACGGTTTTGATGGAACCAAAAGCAGCGCCGGCGAAAAGATGAGGAAAGCTTTGAAAACGGGAATGGAGCTCACAACCAACGCGATCGCCATAGCCGACAGTATCTCTGAGGCATTGAGAGATCTCAACATCCCTGGGTCTAGCCGCAGGTTACTCTCCAACAGTGATGAGATGCCGTCCTGGGTCTCTTCCGGTCACCGCCGATTGCTTGCCCTTCGCCCAACGCAAATGAAGCCCAATGTTGTCGTAGCGAAGGATGGTTCCGGCGATGTCAAGACAATTGCTGAGGCTTTGGAGAAGGTCCCTGTAAGGAAGGACAACTCATCCTTCATCATCTACATCAAGGAAGGAGTCTACAACGAATATGTTAACATCAGCCGCAAGTTCAACGATCTCGTGATCATCGGTGACGGACCCACGAAGACGAAGATCACAGGAAGCAAGAGCGTCTTCGACGGAGTCACCACTTACCAGACGTGCACTTTCTGTAAGCTACAAATCTCATCAAGATAACCATATATCGAAATGTTCTCTTGACGCTAGCGCTCCGAGTGACGAGCTCTGTTTGTGCAGGTGTTCTTGGAACAAGGTTCTTGGCGAAGGACATAGGATTCGAGAACACTGCCGGGCCAGAGAAGCACCAGGCTGTGGCACTGCGTGCCGGCGGTGACATGTCGGTTTTCTACAACTGCCAAATGGACGGGTACCAGGATACTCTGTATGCCCACACCAAGCGCCAGTTCTACCGCGACTGCAGCATCTCTGGCACAATCGATTTCATTTTTGGCAACGGAGAGACCATCTTCCAGAACTGCAAAATCGTCGCTCGCAAACCTCTCAGCAACCAGGTTAACATTGTCACCGCTCACGGCCGTACCAAGCCCAAGGAGCGCACCGGCCTTATCCTCCACAACTGCACTATCATTGCAGACCCAGAGCTCTACCCTGTCCGCCACCAGCTTCGTACCTACCTTGCTAGGCCATGGAAGCCATACTCACGCACTATCATAATGCAGTCGTTCATCGATGATCTTATTCACCCACAGGGATGGTTGCCATGGAATGGCGACATTGGTCTAAGGACTTGCTTCTACACAGAAGTTGATAACCGCGGGCCTGGTGCAGTGACCACACAGAGGGCAACATGGAAGGGGGTGAAAAAGATATCCTACGTGCACGCGAAGAAGTTCACCGTTGCTGCATTCCTTCGCGGCAACCGGTGGCTGCCACAAACTGGAGTTCCTTTCATTTCTCAGCTCTTGCCACAGGGAGCTACTTACTGATTGATTGATTGATATTTCAAGTTGTTGTTATAGATTCCTTTGACGGGCTTTTGGAGTTACATAGGAGGGAGAAGAACTGATATTGATGTATCGAATTCAGTTCCTAACATAAAGGTTAAAAGAAAAACATGAAAAGTAAAAAAGAAAAGAATAGCTTCTAATATCAATTGAGATGGTTTAAACCGTTTCCAAAGTCCTGATAGAAATAACTCTAGACAGGTGAAGCTGGGCCATTAAAACAAAGCAGAGCCAAAAGTAGAGTTTACTACTTTTGAGATTATTCGAAGCCAAGGCAGCGTTCAAATTAACTATAAGTATGAGATATTTTCAAATTTCGTAGAAAAAATAAAGAATAAATATCAACAACATGTTTCTACGCCGACCTTATTCATTTACCGTTTCTTAATGATCAAGACTTTTATGTGAGTAGTAAGTGAAGGACTATGATTACTTTCATTTTAAGCTAGCTTTCTTAAGTTCGTCAAAGAGTATAATCTAGGAGAGTTTATTAGTTAATTGTAGGATCCAGTTCTTAAACTAAAATAATTATCTAACCATATAGAAATTAGAATATCTCATATATAAGCTAATAAGCACATGTCTATTTAAGCTGAGCCAATATAGTACTATTAATAAGCGTGGATTAGTAAAACACCAAGATAGTGTTCATTTGACCTATTCTAAATTGAGTTGCTAATCCACTTAAAAATTAGCTAGCACGGTTTTTATTTGGACACTATTTCAAAATTGATTGCTACTAATCAAGGCTTAAATAAATTTGGAGGTCCAATAATCTCCGCTCTTGCTAATAATAAAGCGGGTGACTCCTTTCCATCGAACTCTAATGTCAATTGTAGGATCAGATATCTAATTAAATGATTGACCAACTATTTAAGAGTTAATGTTTAGGAGTGCCTATTGAAAACGAGGTTTTTTGAAAATGAGTATATTTGAAAATTTTTGAAAATCGAGTTTTATTTTTTTACCTAAAAAAGTAATAATAATAACTAATAATAAGATCTCACAACATAAAATTTTTCTATATTTTGTTTATTTTAAAATTTTTCTATAAAATATTCTAACTTTATTGAAAAATGTGAAATAAAAGTTGGAGTGAAAATGAGATGTTAAGTTCTCCCGACCATCATTTTAGTGTCTGTAATATATAAGCACACATACCTTTTCAAATACCTAGTTAGTTTGACTATTTAGGGCTGTAGATTGTCAAGGCAACTAAGTCGTGACCAACTTGTTGGCGCAATTCAAAACAAGTTGCTAATTTGTTTCCAAATTGGCAACCCCAGTTTAATTTGGACATAATCTTTAGATCTCTTCGCTATTAACTCGGCAATATGAATAACACAACGACTTCTTATTTGATTAACAGTCGCTGGCAGTGACTAAAATAAGGAGCTATTTTAAAATAAATTTATTTTAATACTTCCAAAAAATAAGTTCAACTTTTTGGACTTAAAAATATAAAAAAAGTTGTATATATAAAGATTCTATAACATACAATTTATTTATATTTCTTAATTGTTTTTAAAATAGAAATATTGTATACAATTTATTTAAAACTGTTGAATTTTTCGCAAAATCAACTCAAGAGTGGAGGGGTGAATTGAGTTGATAAATAAAAATTTTCGTAATGATAATTCCTACAGACAATAAAATTTCAGTCGGCTATGAGTAGGCTTATGTCCTATAGGTAGTGAGCAATGCTTATAGAGTTATAATGGCTATTTATGTTAAGGTAAATATGCTCAGAGATTTAAGTGGTTCGGCAATTCGTTTGCCTACATCCATGGTCGCTTTATCACAAGAACCAAAACTTAACTACACTTTTAACAAACTATACAAACAAAAAATAATGTGCTTCACCAAGTACACTTACTGTTTACGGTTTCTTCGCCAAGACAATCTTTTCCAGCCTACTGGACAACCTAATCCTTTGGTTGACAATCTAGTCTTGTTACAAAGTTTAAAACCTATCTTCAAACTATAACCGAGTTTCTTTACCAAGTGCACCAAGCACTTGAACACACGTACAGAAGAAACTTAATAAAAACAGACTTAAGTATAGGATTATCTCAAATTTAAATGAATAAAATTTGTTTTAGTGAGATGATCAAACGATGTTGTTCAGTAATAATCAGTAGCAGGATGTATTTTCTTTGCTTCAGAGATTTTTGGCTAATTTGATGAGATTTGAATTTAAGTTTCTACTTTATGTGTTATTTCTGTTCTACCACCTCTTTGCTACTTATAATGTTTTCTCTCTAGCAGGTCACTGATACTTCTCGTTGGAAGATTAATCCGTTGGCGTCTCTGAACAGCGGTGAATCATCAGGGTAGAGATAGGATATTTCTAGTAGTCAGTTAGTTGCTTTAGGATTTGGTTCAACTATTCCGGTGCAAGCTTTTCATGGGCATTAAATGCATAAAGAAGGCAATTTGAATCTTTCACCTGCGAGAGTTAGTGAGTCTAGCTGAGTTGGTTTCTCATGATTTGTTAAGATTTGCTGGGTTGACTGGTCTAGGTAAGGTGGACTTCAAAATGCTTCACTTGCTTAGTGGCTTCTATTGAGTGTAGTGGGTCTGTTGCCTTCCTTTTCTTCTTGAAGATTAGACATGATTCTTCTTGTGAAAAAGAGTGATGCTTGACTCTATATAGATCTTGTACAGTGTGATTTGCTTCAGTGATGTATGTGTCTGTGGTATCTTGAAATTGAAACTTGAGCTGGAACTTTATTGAGCGGAACCCTTTGCTCTGTTTTATTTAATATGAGAAGGGATTTCATATAATCAGTAGATCAACAACTGATTGTTTGATGAGTGTGTCAACTTTGTTTTGACCCATCTTATTTGTTCTAAACTTGACGTAGGATAGACCTGTTTCTGCAAAACATGATTGCAATTTATCAATCCATACTAAATCATAAATTATAATTTTTAATGTGTTGTTATCATTAAAATCAACTTCTATAAGTTCCAACAATCTCCCCTTTTTGATGATGACAAAATAATTAAGAATTATTGATTTATATACACTATGATAAATATGAAAATCTTATTCTAATATATCAATGCAAAGACAATACTTTTTCTATTATATGCAAGGTAGAATTGTAATTGTTTACCTGTGATATCAAGTATAGCTCCCCCTTAACTTATACATGTTTTTGTGCCAATTTGTGCATAGGAATTTTGTAGCAGCTACCCCTCAATGTGTGCCTTTCTTTGTTTCCTGTAATATCAAGTGTTGTGGCCCCTTTGGCCAACATAACGTATGCATACACACACAATAATTTCTGTTTTCTCTTATCTCTTCTTTTTTGTCATCTCAAAAAGGAAATAAGATAGCAAGACAAGCATAATGTAACAAACAAGAAAAGTTAGAACAATTGAAAGCAACAGCATAAATCCTAACACTAAAGTGTTGACAGACCATAATATTTACACAAAAAAACAGACAGAAATAGTTAAATATGATGAGCAGCTAAATATTTTTGCAACGGGTAGAGGTCCTGCACCCAGGAAACCTTAGGCGTTAGTGTTTGGGTTCAGTAGCTAACTGTGGGAGTATGATAACATCGTCGCTTGGAGCAGAAATAGATTTATGAGCTTTGTGTTTAACTTTCCTAGTTCTGGGAGGCAGGTTGAAACTATTGGATGGTTGGGAGGATGCAGTGTGGGTAGGAGGAGGTGGAATGATGGAGATTGATTGAAGAAGTTCTGCTGTGATGTCCTCTTGAATTGCCTATTGAGCAGTCTCCTGAGCTGCCGCCTGAGTCTGCTCCTGAACATCTTCTAGGATTGGTTCCTGAGTTCTCTCTGGAGTCTGTTCCTTAACTTCATCTGAATTAGTTGTTTGAGCTGCTTCTGGGATTTCATCTTGAGGTAGCTCTTGGCCAAGGTTGTCAGCTGCTATTGTCTTTGAGAATGGGAATTTAGCTGGTTCAATGGGCATGGAGTCAATTAGCTCTTCATCGATTGCTGCTGGCAGATTCTCAGTCTTAATTGGGTGGGCTGCAATGTCTAGTGAAGTAGAGATATTAAACATCAGCGTTGTTCATTCCTGTCTTAGTCTGAGTTGTAGTTGGAAAATCTGAAGCTTCTGCTAGATTAGCGGTATTCTCTGCTACACTTTGCTTAGAGACATAATCCGGTTGGCATATTTCATCTCTCAACTAGCCAAAGGTTGTGCTCAACTATTGAATCTTCTTGGTTTGTTCAAAGAGTGCAGAGTGGATGTTGATAAGACATTCTTACAGAGGAGCCAGGACTTCTTTGAGTGTGGGCAAAAGTGAATTACTCAAAATGTAGCGAGAAGGTTTAAGCTCAGCTTCAGTGGTCCCTCTAAGAAACCTGGCATCTAGTGGAAAGCTTTTGATCACTTCAGAGGACCCCATTGGCACTGCTTCAAGTTGGCAGATCCTACAAATTATGTGTGGATAGGCAAAATGCTTGCTGCCGAACTTGGACACTTTAATCATGTGTTGCAGCATGACTTCACGGAGATTGATGTGCAACTTCTTGATCAATCTTCACACAAGATATGCGTCATAGATGGAGATAACGTTGCAACTGCCGGATCTAGGTACTAACATCTTCGAGACAATATGGGAGAGAGCCTTTGGGAGCAGTGGAGGATGTGCTGCAGAGTCATATTATTATTGTGTGATTACTTCACTGTCCAAGGACAACTATAGATAGTTCAACTTGGAACCGTTTATAGGTGGCATCTCGTCGCTATAGGGGATGTCTAGTATCTCGCCCCTAATCTCAATGCCATTTACCATCGTTCGAATTGATGCATCTCAAGTCTCTTGCAAATTTACATAGAACATTCGAACAAAATTTTCATAATACTTCCTGGGCAGGTTGTTGAAGGTTATCAAACCTTGAGCTTCGAATAACTCTTCTACCTCCAAGCCAAAGTAACTAAAATCATCAAAACGTACAATTGATGACGGTAAATAGGAGGTAAGAGCGGCGTTTATATTGCTTGAGTTCTTTCTTTCCAAAGAACTTCTTAAGCTCATTTCAGCTATCTTGAAATCCCTGCTTCATCATTGTTGAACTGAGACTAGCTAGAGATTGGAGGAGATGAGATTTTAGATCTATGATTTTGAGAAAGGTTTGGACTAGAGATTTCGGGTAGGAGGAAATAAAGGAGATGAAGATTTGTATATTGAGATGAGTTGGCTTAAGATATTTCAGTCTCCCACTGAGTCAGCTACTAATATTTTAGTTTTATTATGAGTTAGCTGCCTGTCATGTGTACAAAAAGAAATTCAAACAAGTGCAGCTAGCTGCTAGATGGCTGATTATGTGCTAGTTTTGGGACAGAGTGAGTTACATTATGCAAATCCAAATTCATGACTAATTTCTAAAAATAATTCAGACCCTATGAGTTTGGTGGAAATGTCAGCCAGTTGATTTTCAGTGTCAACAAAGTTTAAAACTTTGTCATTACATTCAGCATGTTTTCTAATAAAATGATGTCGTAAGTCAATGTGCTTTGTGCGTGACTGTTGAATAGGATTTTTAGTTAGCTTGATAGTACGATTGTTATCACAAAATATATGTATATTTATGAAGTTAAAACTAAAGTTTAAAAGTTGTTGTTTGATCTAAAATATCTTAGCATAGCAGCTTTCAGCGGCTACATACTCTGCTTCGATAGTGGACATAGCGACTGAAAATTGCTTCTTGGAACACCAGGATATCAAACAGTTTGTTAGGAACTGACAGAAGCCATTTGTGCTCTTTCTGTTAAGCTTACATCCATCGAAGTCAGCGTCAGCATAGGTATATAAGTTGAATTCACAACTTTTAGGATAAAACAATATAAGTTCTTTAGTTCCAACTAAGTATTTAATGATTTTTTTTACAGCAATCATATGGGATTCTTTAGAGTTACTATAAAATCTTGCACATAAAAATTAAATGTCTAGTCTACTAGCAGTTAAATATATAAGAGATCTAATATATCTCTATATAACTTTTGATCAATTGATTTATCTATTTCATCTCTGTCCAGCTTGCATGAAGTGGATATAGTGATTATTTCCTTACTTCCTTTTAGCTGAACTTCATGATCAAGTCCTTGATGTACTTACTTTGACTGATGAAGATGTCACTCTTCATTTGCTTAATTTGTAGACTAAGGAAGTAGTTTAGCTTTCCCGTGAGTCTCATTTCAAATTCTTTCTGCATTAGCTCAAAAAATTTTCTGGACAACCTTTCATTGGTAGCTCAAAAAATTACTTCATCAATATAGATTTGAACAATTAGCATATCTTTTTCTTCATTCAAAGTCAATAAGGTTAGATCAATCTTACATCGACAGAACCCTTTTTCAATTAGGAATGCACTTAAGCGATCATACCAAGCTCTAAAGCTTGTTTCAGGCCATAGAGTGCTTTGTTCAATTTGTAAACATGTGAAAAATTAGAATTTTTAAAACTAGGAGGTTGTTCAACGTATACTTCTTGTTTTAAAAATCTATTCAGAAATGCGCTTTTGACATCTATTGGAAGAGTTTAAAATTTTTATGACATGCGAATACAGGTAGTATTCTGATTACCTCAAGATGTGCATATAGATCATATATTTCATCAAAATATTTTCTTCTTTCTGATTATATCCTTTAGCCACCAACCTAACTTTATTTCTAATGATGTTTTTTTTTCATCCATTTTGTTTCTAAAAACTCATTTAGTTCCTATTATGGAATCATTTTGAGGTTTCTTAACTAGATCCCACACATGACTTCTTCTCTTCTTGTATAGCCATAATTCAGGAATTATCTTTTAAAGCATCATATATGCATTTAGGTTCAAAATTTGATACAAGGAGAAATATTCTATAAAATTATTTCTGATTTGAGATCTAGTTCATTCACCTATTATGTTTTCCGACGGATGGCTTGATCTTTGCTTAAAGGTTTTGAGAACCGGCTCATTTGTTTCCATGTGATTAGGCAAACTTTCAAATACTTGCTCATTTTCAGTTATCAATTCAATTGTCTGTTCATTAACTGTCTGCTTCTCTGAAATTTGTGTTTCGGTTGTTGAAAATAATTCTTCTTATTCTTACATTGCATATAATTCTGCGTCCTTTCTTGGCCTATTATTAGTTTCATTGAATATAATATATATAGATTCTTCAACAGTCATAGTTCTTTTATTAAATACTCTATATGCCTTTGAAGTAGAGGAATATCAAAAAAAATTTCTTCATTGCTCTTGTTATCGAACTTTCCAAGATTATCTTTGTCATTGTTTAGGATATAGCATTTACAATCAAAGATTCTTAGATAAACAATATTGGTAGTTCTTTCTCTTAGAAGTTCATATAGAGTTTCTTAAGAAGAGGCCGAATGAGTGCTCGATTAATTATATGATATGCTGTGTTTACTATCTCAGCCTAGAGATATTTAGACAAGTTTTATTCTAATAACATAGTTCTGGCCATTTCTACAAATATTTTGTTCTTCCTTTCCACAACACCATTTTATTTGGGAGTTTTAGAAGCAAAGAAATTATGTGTTATACCATTTATATCACAAAATTCAATAAAATAAAAGTTTTAAAATTGTTTGCCATAATCACTTCTAAATGAACAGATGTTAAAGTCAAATTCTTTTTGTACTCTTTTAAAGAAGCATGTAAATGACTTAACTGCATCATTTTTGTAGGCTAAAAAGAAAACCCAGCAAAAGCGTGAATAATCATCTACAATCTCTAGACAGTAGTACTTACCTTTCAAGCTTGTAGTTCTAAAAGGTTCAAATAAGTCCATGTGCAATAGTTATTGTGGCCTATTACTTGTGACTGTTTCTTTGGATTTGACATTTGTTATCCTTTTGCGCATGCATCACACATATTATCGAGGTTGTACTTGGCTTCAGGCAATCCTTTACTAATTATTGCTTGGATAGTTTTGATAGAATTTTGATACTGCAGTGCCCAACTGTCTATGTCACAGCCAGCTACTTTCGTGCTAATTAGCAACTAAACATATTTTATGCTTAAAAAAATCATCAATATAGAGAACGTATATATTACCTTCTCTTTTTCCATTCAGCACTATTTTTTTAAATGATAAATTGACAATGGAGCAGTAGTCGTTTTTAAAGTTTACCTTATACCTATTGTCACAAAGCTGACCTATGCTTATCAAATTGTGTTGTAGTCATTTGACATGCAGAACATTCTCAATGCAAAGTGAAGAATGATTATCTATATTTTTTACACATATTATTTTACACTTATTGTTGTCTAAAAGAATGATATTTCTACCGAATTATTTTTGCAGACTGGTGAAGCATTTTTCTTTACCAGTCATATAACTTGAGCACATGATGTCCAAATACCATCTATTATAATTTAGTCAGGTTAGCTCCTCTTTTTTTTGCAATAAAATAGTCAGTGCTTAGGTGCCCAAATTTCTTTGGGTCCTAAAGGGTTAGTATTATTAATGGTTCATTTTGAAACTCATATCAGTTTTATTTTATTTGAGTTCTTTTTATACCAGCATGAGTTGATACTATGATATTTTCTTCCACAATAAAAGCATTTAATAATGAAGTTATAGAGTAGGATTCATTTTTTGTGCATCCTCTAGATAGCACACTATTCATATTGTGTTCCCTTACTGTATGCATACCTGTATAGCTGGTAGAGGGTTGACTCTCATTTTCTGTAAATTGCTTTCTAAGTAATTTGTCGGATGAGGGTATAAAACATATTCATTTTTTTCTATACATGCTACATTGAGCTTTCAGAATTGCGTCAAGTTTGTCCTTTCCTTTTACAAATTTTGTTAGAGAAGCTTCTAAATCATGATTCTTAATTTGTAAATTCTTGTTTTCTTATTGTAGTTTCTAATTTTTTTCTTTCAAGTCCTTCTATTTCAGAAACATGGTGTTGTAATCATTCATGAATTGTCTGAAATTTGGTATGGTGAGATATGACAATCTGTTCACTTCTCGGCTCAAAGCTTCATTTAGTTTTTCGAGTTCAGCTATCTTTTTTTATCATATGGATAGTTACTGTTTCTACGCAGCTTGTGAGTTTACTAATCCCACACTCATTTAGCTTTGCATGCAACTTTTCATTTATTTGCATTAGATTTTTGTTTTCAAAACATAATGCACATAGCTTAGTATTTATTTGGTCATAATCAGCATGCAATGTGTTTTTTATCGTATCAGTTTTATCTTTTAGGACGATTTTTAGTGTAATTACTTCTTTCTTTAGTCATTCATTTTTATTTTTAAATTTATGCATGCATATTTTCATAGTTTTGCAATCTATTTGGCATATACATATTTATCATATAGTTTATCAAACACATCTTTTAATTCTTCATTAGAGCCATTATAATTAGTAGAGCTTACCTTATTCATTTCATCATGATCAGCCATCAAGCATAGGTTGACTTCTTCATTTTTTTCTGTCTCAGTCTGACTGTCTTTTGATGAGCTGTCATCCTCATCACTCCAAACAGCCATAGCTCATTTCCTCCATTTATCTTTATTTCTAGATTTTCTCAGCAGACGGCATTCGTTTTTAAAATGTCCTAACTTGTTGTAGAAGAAACAGTTTGTCTTGTTTTTCCTCTACTTTATTGTTTCTTCCAGATCCTCTTCTATTGTTCCTTCTCTTTTCGTAAGAAAGTTTCTGAATTTTTCGGTTAGCAAAGCGATATCTTATTCAGAGGAAAAATCACTTACTTGATGATAATTTGTTTTTAATGCAATTCCTTAGTGCGTTCGTCAGTTTTCTTTAAGATAATTCCTTGGCCATCAGTTTGCCAATCAGTTTATCCAAAGTCATCTGAGGAAAGGTTGGCGACACAGGTCTCAATGTCTTTCATTTTAGTTTTTCACGTCTAAAGTCTTTTCCTGCATTCTTCAAAGAATTTGTGATATTAGTAAATCTATTAAACATTTGAGTATAAACTAACCTTTGATCATCTTAAAGTTTTATTATTTATGCATGAGCAAGTTAACTCTTGTTTTTTTAACTTGTGCGGTTAGTTCGTGAGTTATCTCCAACTGATTACATATTTCCTTTGCGGTGTGACATACACTAATTCTGTTGAATTCGTTTAGATGCAATGCTCAATAGTGAAGATTCATTGCTCTGTCATTTAGTGAGATTAACTTGTTGTGTTCATCTGTGTACTCATCTTTAGTTTTTGAAATTTTTATTCCATCTAAACCGATTTTTGTTGGCATAATAGGTCCATCACGAATGATCTTGTAGAGTGTAAACTCTTGAACTCGGATAAAAATTGTTCTCTTGGTTTTCCAATAATTGTAGTTGATTGCATCAAAGAGAGGTAGCCTGTTGGAGAATTTTTCTTCAAAAGCTACAGGAATGATGTTAGCCATAAGGATCTTTTACCTTAAAGTTGTTAGATTTTTTGATTTAGGAGGCCTATTTTTATACCACTTGTTGATTCTTCTGGAAGATCAATTCAAAAAAGGAGGAATGAATTGAGTTCTTAAATAAATTTTTTTTAATTATAATATTCTTATAGACAGCAAATTTTCAATTTGCTGTGAGTAGACTATCTATATTAAGGTAAATATGCTAAAAAATTTACGTGGTTCGGCAACTCCTTTGACTACATCCACGGTCGCTCTATCACAAGAGCCAAAACTTAACAAGACTTTTAACAAACTACACAAACAAAAAAAAAGTGCTTCACCAAGCACACTTACTTTTTACGGTTTCTTCGCCAAGACTTTCTAGTCTACTAGACAACCTACTCTCTTGGCTGACAACCTAGTCTTCTTACAAAATTTAAAACCTATTTTCAAACTCCAACCGAGCTCCTTTACCAAATGCACCCACCACTTTAACACACTACAGAAGAAAAGCACAGGATCTATCTCAAATTTAAATTAATAAAAGTTGTTTCAATTGAGATGATCAAACTTGTTGCTGAGGATATCATTTAGTAATGATCAGCAGCAGGATGTGTTTACTTCGCTTCAGAGGTTTTTGAATAATATGATGTAGATTTGAATTTTAAGTTTCTACTTTATGTGTTACTTTTGTTCTACTACCTCTTTGCTACTTATAATGCTTTTCATCTAACAAGTGACTAATTCTTCCCGCTGAAAAATTAATCCATTGGTGTCTCTGAGCAGCGGCGAATCATCAGGGCAGAGATAGGATATTTTCACTGGTGTATGTGTCTGCGGTATCTTGAAATCGAAGCTTAAGTTGGAACTTTGTTGAGTAGAACCCGTTCCTCTATTTTATTTAATATAAGAAGGAATCTCATATAGTCAGTAGATCAACAACTGGTTGTTTGGTGAGTGTGTCGACTTTGTTTTGACCCAGCTTACTTTTTCTCAGCTTGACGTAGGATAGACCTGCTTTTGCAAAACTTGATTACAACTTATGAGTCCATCCTAAATCATAAACCATAATTTTTAATGTGTTGTTATCATCAAAATCAACTTCTAGAAGTTTCAAGAAAAACGTAAATTTTAAATGGAATAGAAGTAATGTGAAACCCACTACCAAATTTTTGCCGCTAAGATTAGAAGGCCATTAGGAGTGACCATAAGTGCAGGAAGGCAACAACTTTAAAAAAAGTAACAAAGAGATTATAACTCTAATTTCTTCATGCATAGGGTACAGAAAGCCTCTCAGAGGCATTATGATTTATGTTAATTAGTAAAAAGTAAGTTTCATAAAATCGAATTCGGTAAAACTGAGTTTCGTAAAAAATGGATTAGAGATACGTTAAGTAAGTTCGGGATAAACGAAAATATGAAACGAATTCGAACTTCAAATTTGGTAGGAGAAAGTAAGTTTCTTGCTGTAGTAAAATATGCAAAATGAACTCAAGTAGGGAAGAATGAATTGAGTTGATATTCTAAAAATTTGATTAACTGAAGTACCTACGAAAAGAAGTTACACAGTCAATTATGTTTATGATAGATGCTGCAGAGATACTAGGATAGTAGTTTTATAATAGATAAATTTAATAGTAAATCAAAACTACTCAAAAGATTGACGTGGTTCAGAATAGCTCTTTGTCTTATCTCCATGGGTGCTATATCACAAGAGCTAAAGCTCTATTAATCTTTTAACAAGCTACGCTCACCAAGCAAAATATTTCACCAAACATATTTAGTTTTATGAGTTTTCTTACACCAGACAACTCTTCACAGCCTCTTGGACACACGTCCCCCTAAATGAATAGTTAGTCTTGTTACAAAGTCAATGACACCTACCAGGATCCTACCGACCACAAGTGATCCAAGCACTTATCTTCCAAATTACAGAAATTTAAATAACATGAGTTAGGCACATGATCAATCCCAAAGTAAAACAAACTTAAAGTAAATAAGTTGGGATGATCAAAGGGTTGCCAGAAGATGTATTGAGAAAGTTGATTAGTAGCATAAGAACGTCTCTATTTTAAGAATTGAGTAATGCTTTTTCGTTCTTCTTTGAATTTCTCAATATTTTTCTTGTTCTTATGTTTTGCACTTCTTCATCTTCCTATACCATCTTTACTTGTAGGGCTGAGCTTCTTTTTCCGTTGCAAATCTTCGCATTGAAGTCTTTCAATCAACAATCAATCTCGAGAAGACCTTTCCGTTGCAGTCTTTCCGTTCTTTGAAAATTGTTTTTGAAATGTCCATCAGTTTTCAAGTTAGCCCATGATTTCATTAAGCTAGTTTAGTGTAAGTTTTTCTATTAGCATTTCAATGCACCAGTTGAAAGAACTCAAAACTCTTGTCTAACCGTGGCTCACTTGCTCCAGTTGATATGATTTCTTTTATTTGATGTGGACCACAACAACTTATTTCTTGCTTTCTGACATGGAGCTGTGTTGGATGGTGAATTTTCTCCGTGAATTCGTTGATTAGAATGACATTCTTCGCATTTGCTAGTGAAGCTGTTGAATTGGCTTGACTTCTAGAGCTTGATATTCACCTTCATAACTTAAAGCTTGTGTTCTTCAATGGTTAGACTTTTGTTCTTCACCTTTGTTAATACGCCTCATAAGGAATTTCACATATAGATAGCAATCAGATAGCTTGTTATTTTGTGGTTGTCTGTAAGTGAAAAGTCTCCTTATACTATAACTAGTTTATTGTTTGCTAGGTATAGAATAAATTTTATTTATAGGATCCTGTAGACCTTGATCTTGTTTAATTCATATTAAATCATAAATTATAATTTTTAATTATTGTTATCATCAAAATTAATTTTGGAGTTCCAACACGTGCAATTGAAACACACTTTGGCATCGAAGTTTTCTCTGGTGTGAATCTGCCATTTTTGTGTCGTTTGCCTCACAATAGACCCGCTCAAGAGACAGCATTGTCTTTAGCTTGGTAGGTTGCACAAGCACCATTCTCTGCAGCAACTACCATATTCTATACCAGCTGCTTCCTCCAGCCAGTTGTACCATTTCTGCAGTTAATAAGACGATGAGATACCGTATCCAGTAGGCGTGAGATATTCAGTTTGACCAAGAAATTTAAGGCAGCCAGACTGCCTCGGCAAATTAGCAGTAATGGATGAAAATAATCAAAATGATATTAATGGTTCTTTAGTTTAACCATTGAAAATTTTGAAATAAAATATGAGTACTACTTTAGATATTCCTCTTGGGTTCCCTATTATGTACCGTTTTGGTCTTCGGATTACACATCCGATGATCCCGACCGTATCATATTTAAGAAAGTACAAAATGGGTTACGTCTTAGGTATACGCAAGTTGCTCTTAAAATTGGTTTGATAAAGACTTGACTCTTTTAGTTCCATTGAATTTCTAATAAATGTCTCTGCTTCCTGCACGTTCCAGTCATTTTATTAGGAGCACTCTACAAAATTTGACTGCATACAATTCAAAATAAGATGTGCAGTAGCATTTTCAGCTTGGAAATATAGACTACATTGATGTCTTGGAAACAGAAGTCACATCTCGACGATGATATATAAGGGGAAAAAAGAACGTTCTGTTATGCCACGTACAGAAGAAAATATGCACCTTTGTTGATGATGCTTATTCTAGCTTATTATATGATAAAGAACTCTGAAGTAGCTGCACGCAAGACAAACATCTTATTTCCTTAGGCATAAGCCTCAGGGTTGGCCTGGAGGTAAGCTTCGGCAGCCTTGACGGATCCGGTCATGGCCTCCTTCGCTTTGGCGATTTCCTCATCGGGGATCTGAACTCCTGGGAGGTTTTTGAAGCTCAACTCTACCTTGAGGATGCTTCCACCGTCAGCACTAGACTCGACCTTCATGTGAGTGGTACCAGACTCGATCTTATCTCCGAGGCCGCCTCCTTCAACCAAGCTAGACTTAATCTCGAGCTTGTCCACGTCCAAGAAGTCAATGCGCTCCTTCACGAGGCTGAACGGCATTGCTGCAAATATTCAAACCAGAGTTCTACATCAGGTTCCGCTCAAAAATCATTTATGTTAAAGCGTAGTGGCATTGAAAGATCCGCATAGCCGATCCTGATGACTTGTTATTGAACTAACCTGAAGAGAAATGGAGTTCCCTCGTACTTCCAATACCGCTGTCAGTTTTGTCAACCTTGCCTCCGACAATGATGTCAGGTAGAACCTTGGGGCCGAGTTCATGCCAATTGAGGACAAAAGCCATGAAAAGGCGAGTTGCGGCGACTGAGGAAGAGATCTCTATGCTCCAGCTCATTGCTGTTTGTTCTTGTAGATGATCTACTTAGAGGATTGCTATGAGCTCTAAGAAGATATCAATCAAGAAGGCTTTGGTTTGCTTGTGTTGATGAGCTTCAGTGCTCCATTTGCATGGGTTTATATAGAGCTCCAATCAAGAGTGGTAGTTGTGCAGTTTGGTGTTAGGTATGAAACGGCTGACCTTTCCAATAAAGAACACAGAACGAACGACTCAACTCCATGACTTCTATGACTTGGAATCACGCAAAGCGGAAAATTATTTATGTGAGATACAATTGGGCACATTTACAGACAAGGATTTCCAATAATGTCTGAACAAAGTAAGGCATGCAGCGCGCTTCGAAAGAGAAGGCAAAGTTTCGAATTTGGAGAAAAATCAAAGACGCAATAAGTATCGGGTGTGGTTAGCACGTTCACTCATTCACCGTCGTTAGCACGTTATGCCATTAGGACGCTCATGACCGAACAATGACTCAAAACAAGTACTGCCCATAATAATCTTAGATATACAAAACATAGTTGGTAGGGCACAACATGAATATATATATATAAATTTAAGTTCATAAGAACTGATCACATGACCACATGATAGCAGTTAGATCGTTGACAAAGAACAAACAATGCAATTGGGAATATGAAGTTTCCATCTAAACCGTACTCCCTAATTACATTTGCAGAGAGAGTTGAATTTTAATCCGTATGGATGAAATGTAGTTTAAATTATGATCCAAAACTTTCGAATTTGAAAGCAAGAAATATCATTGAACTTTTGTTTTATCACAAAAAAACTACTTTTATTAAGGACTTCAGGCATGTTTGGAAGAAATTTTTTCTCTCAATTTTTTATTTTATACTTTTCAATAAAATTTTTAAAATATTTTACAAAATTTTTTTAAAATTTAGAAGTACAGAAAAAATTTACGTACTGAAATTTTCATATGAACTTAAATAGAAACTATTATAATACTATATATAATAATGTATAAGAAAAGTCATTATTTATCGAGGATCACAAATTTAACTACATATTAAAAGATTACAATCATACTCTCAACACACTACTACATTAAACAGCTTACCGACTGATGAAAGAAGTCGGTAATTGATCTAATTCAGTTGGTAAAACTAAATACCGACTGACATATATACAGTCGGTAAATAGTCGGCAAATCCAGGTCGATAAACTATTTGTCGATTGATTAATGCGATTAGTCGGTATTGTACAGTAAATTACCGACGGATATCTTTATCGCAAAGTACCGACTACTGTCGCTATCGGTAAACTTACCGACACACATTTAGTCGGTACATTATCGACTAAATTCTACTGAAAATGTTAGTCGGCATATACGGACTGCTTCTTCGGTCGGTATTTATCGACCACAGGTTTAGTCGGTACTTACCGACCACTAGTGTAGACGGTATTTATCGACTGCACGTGCAGTCGGCAGTTGCCGACTGCTTAGTAGTCGGTAACTGCCGACTGATTCTGTTGTCGGTATGGTTGTGTTAGATTAGTTGCAAAATAGCGACTACTATATTGGTCGGTATCTCGTCTTCACACAGGACTTAGTCCAATATGACCAACACCAGCCAAATGATTCCTAAATGTAATGATTGTTGCATGCTAGGATGATTAACCAGCAACCAGATAAGCAACATCCAGCAAGTACAAATTCACTTCCAACTGCAGAAAGTTTTTTGCATACAACAACCAGAAATGAAATTTCATCCAGACAGCCATCATTTGATCCAAACAACCAACAAATACAATAATTATTCAACAGATTAACACAACTATTTATCAGACAGCCAGCATTTGATCACATACAAAAAAATTTCAGTATTTACTCAACAGATTAACAAACAGATTCAATTTGATTCGAAGACGGATGAAAGGGAGGGGAGCTCACCAGCAAACAACTGCAGAACAGCCGACGAGCGGAGCGGCTCTTTCCGGCAGACTGCAGATTAGCAGGAGCAAATTCGGTAACCAATTCTTCAATTGTCAGCGAAATTTCTTCGTTATGAGCGTCGGACGAAAGAATTCCGGCGAGATGAAGCGGGAAGGGAACGGCTGCGGCGAGGGAACGGCTCCGGCGAAATGCGAACAAGGGCTACGCGGGGAAGAAATGAGTAGGTTCTGATTTGATCGGGTTCATTAAGACAGATTATCGACTGAAAATATTAGTCGACAACTGTACCAAATACCGACTACCAAAATAATACAGTCGGCACTTAAAACACTACCGACTGTTTCCTTGTTCAGTTGGCAATTAAAAACTACCGACTACAATAGCCGCCAGTCGGGAACATGTTAAAATAGTTACCGACATGGTGCAACTTGTCAGTCGGCCATTTTCAGATTTTCTGAATACTATAATCTAGTCCGTAATTTATAAATTACCCACTGAGCGCTTTAGTCGGTAAGTGTTAGTCGCTAATGGTCTTTTTAGTAGTTAAGCCGACCAGCTAACCGTAGTCAGTAGTTTATAAATTACCGACTAGGTGGCACCTCAGTCGGTAATTTATAACAACTACCGACTGATCATAAAGACATTCGGTAATGGTCTTTTTAGTAGTTAAGCCGACCAGCTAATCATAGTCGGTAGCTTATAACAATTACCGACTGGGTGGCCTCTCAGTCGGTAACTTATAACAGCTACCGACTGAGTCGGTAATTTATGTAATTACTGACTGTAATCGTATTCAGTCGTTAGTCTTTTTCAATTTACCGATTGAAATAATGTTAGTCGGTAATTGATAAAATTAGCGACTGAACTTCTTTGGTCGGTGATATATTCAGTTGGTAATGGCTAATTTTGTAGTAGTGACGTGTGTCTCTATTCAGCAGTACCGCGTCTAATTATTATCCTCTAATCTCTAAATTATTTCGGTAAGGCCAAAGAAAAAAATATGAGCCCAGTTTCAGTAAGGTAAAACAATATAATATCTAATTAAGATAACTAATACATTAAGTAGGTGTTGTAGTCTATCTGTATGTTGCAGATATAATGATAGATCATATTAGATTCTATTAAGTTACGAATCATCCTATACCGACTTAGTTTCTAGTAAAAAATACGAAAATATAAAATTAAAGTAATATCATGTAGCACTTTCGAAGATATATATTATATATATATACGGGTGGATTATGTGCACATTGTGCACATTGAATCACAGCCGTCGGATCAAGATACGACGGCTGTGATTCACACAGGAGAGAAAAAATACAGTTGTCTGGCCGAAGGGCACGCTCGTTATTTTGCATACCCTTCAGCTAGGAAAGTTAATTTTTTTTTTTTTTTCATTTCACGTTCGCGAACTCGCTCGCTCACTCTTCTTCTCCGCCCGAGCAATCGCCTCCCGAACTATTTGGAGACAGATCTGGGTGAGAGATCTGCTCGATATAATGATAGATCATATTAGATTCTATTAAGTTGCGAATCATCCTATACCGACTCAATTTCTAGTAAAGAAATACGATAGTATAAAATAATATTATGTAGCACTTTCGAAGCTATATATATATGTGGGTGGGTTATGTGCACATTGTGCACTGTTCGTGCACATCGAATCGATCCGACGGCTGTGATTCACGCAGGAGAGAAGAAATGCAGTTGTCTGGCCGAAGGGCACGCTCGTCATTTCGCGTGCCCTTCAGCCATGCAAGTTAAAATTATTATTATTATTTAGTTTTGCGTTTGCGAGTTCGCTCGCCGCTCGCTCTTCGTCTCTGCTCGAGCAGTCGCCTCCCGATCGATTTGGAGATAGATCTAGATGAGAGATCTGCTCGAAACAGATTTACGAACGACGTAGAGGAGCAGCAGCAGGATCGGAGACAGATCTGCGAGAGATCTGCTCGATTCGAGAGAGAGCAGCACGAGATCGGCTAAAGACTGGCCAGAGAACTCAAATCAAGAACGAAGATCGGCAGAGAGGAGAGATCTGCCGATCGAAAATAGATCTGCGAAAGATCTGCACGATTTGAGAGAGAGCAGTGCGAGATCTGTCGAAGACTGGTCTAAAAAATCAGTCGAAGACGATACTGGCCGACAAAGAGCCGCACCGCGAGAGTAGTAGAAGATCCGATTCGCCAGAGCGAGAGCGAAACATCTGGAAAAAAAAAAAAAGATCTCGTAAAAGAATGAGAACGAAAGCAGAACAAAAAATAAATAAGTAGTTAATTAAGCTAAACTAAATTAATTAAGTTAATGAATGGATTAAGTCTGCAATGGGGGTACAAGTTCATTGAAGTCTGCAAGCATAATAGTATATACTTTGAAACATCAGCAAGGTATTAATAATGGACTTCTTGATTGAGCTTCTAAAGGTCTGGAAAAGGTGATGTTTTGCGTTGCGTTTGAGGTCTTCTCTATTTCCATTTCAATCTTTTATTACATTTTATTGTAATAACGATATTCAAAATTTTAATAATATAGATAAATTATACAACAAAAAATTTATATATATATATATAATTTCATTTATTTTTAACTAAAAATAAATTATCTTAAAAACTCATTAAATAAATTTACTTTTAAAAAGGAAATCTGATTTAAAGCAATTCTAAATTATGCTTGGCAGCAGCCCGCAAACATTACAAGGCACTACATATGTAGACCGTGAAAAGAGCAGCTTTAACCTGTGTAGTCATTGGATATAGCCATCATATGCATACAACCAAAATTGCTCAGCGGGGAGGTAACTCATATCCTTAAATTGAGTTATTAACAAAATCACCGATTTAGAGTTTGTAGTACCATGCGCTCGCAATCAAGATTATAGTACAAATTGACGAGAGTTGGATGAGTGGAAACAAGAAGATGAAGGAAAAAATTGAAATGATCAGCACAAGAGATGGAGAGATCTAACAAAAAATTGATCGCAAGAGGGATCAATATAAACTAGAATGGAATTGAGCTGATTGCAAATATATAAACTGTTGTAATTTTGCTAACTTACCTAAAACAAAAAAGATAATTCACATGTCCATTTGATAAGCCACACGGCTGATCTCAGGAAAGCACCAAATATCTATCCGTTTTCAAAAGCTGAGCGACTTATCTCAGAAAACACCAAATTGTTGGTGCTTTCTGAATTTGGGTGCAGAATACGGCCCAATCAGGCCTAAATCAACAACCATCATAAATATAATACAATGAACTAATAAATTCAAACCACCAAAAATTCATAAAATATAATAGTTAAAGGTTACCAAAAATCAATTAGTATAATGGAAACTCGATATACAATCTAAAGTAAATACCAACAACAACTTCAAAGACAAATACAAGATGGGTACAATGACAAATACATCTTCTTCGAAGATATAGGGCTAGCTATAAGAAACAGAATAAGGTACGCAAAATATACCATCTAACTGTCAATCTGATATACTATGGTAGGTCTACTGAAATCCTCCTTTTTCTTTAAAATATTTGATGGACACTAGTGAAAAAAGAAGTGAAAGCGGTCTTACTAAGGTGAAAATTCTATAATACACCATTAAAATAACTAATGTATACTTTAGCTAAATGTCATTATTCTATACGGAATAGATGCAATAATAGAGTGAAGCCAAATCTTATCAAGTTTTGGATCGTCTCATACAGATCCTGTCCATAGAACAAGATTGAGATGTTAGAATCCAAACTCTAATTCTTATTTGATTTGCATTTTATTATACCAATTTCTCAATTCTTATATAGTGGAAAGTGGTCCATAAAAGTGACTATTATAAGATAAATAAACACTTAGTAGTGAAAAGAGTGTAATACCATACTATCAAGATAGATTTCACTCACATATATGCAAACCATGTACAACTCGGGTGTCCAAGCTCTCATGTAGCCCATCAAGACTCCTACCAATCGGGGTATCGATCCAGATGAGTTTGTGGAAATCCACCCTGCCCCTCCCCTCCATCCCGCACCCAAAACAAAAAATAGGCTCTATGTAAGTTTATGTCCATTTGCAAGCTCCGTTGCACATCCATTGAGAGTTTGAACTTATCTTCTGATTCACCCTGCCTGTCTCTACACAAAGGAGGTGTTAGTAGACAAGGAAATATTAAGACTTCAAGTTTATTAACTTTTATTAACTTTATTTTTAGTAATATTTTATTAACTTTATTTAAATTATTAATATATACAATATTTTAAATTATAAAATTTTGTTATTATTTATATTTTTAAATTAAAATTTTTAAAGTAAATAAAGTATTTTTAATTCAAAAAATATTTTTTTGAATACTTTTGAACAATACCTTTGCATGATTCGGACTTGAAGAAGAGATCATAATGTCTTTATGGTTCTCTCATGATTAACGAGTCAGTTACGATTATTTTAAAAAATTTGCTTTTAATGAAACATATTTCCATATTATGTTCTTCTAATTTTAACAGCTTTTTATAAAAGTTTTTTGCTTACAAATATAAAAATATTGTTTTATATATTAAATATCTTATGTATAATATATGCATATTTTTTGAATTATTTTAAAAATTAAAGTACTATATTAACTTTTTTTAAATAAGAAATTAAATAAAAAATAATTAAGTATAAGTGATCAAAGTGCTGACAGTCGAAGTATCTCGAGGCAGAGGGAGGCAGGCTTGTTTATTAATTCATCAAAGTTTTTATAAATTTATCTTTAATATAAAATAAATAAATGCATTTAAATAAATTATTTAAGTAAAATTTTATTATTTAAAAGTTAAATTTGATATTAATACAAAATAAAATATATTTTTTATTAAATATTTTTAATTAAATATATTTTTTTAAAATAAGTTTAATCGAAAGTAAACATGCCTAAATATAGAAATTGCTCGAGCGAAGAAGGTCATGACCGGATCCGAAGGTTGCCGAAGCTTATCTGTAGCCAACCTTTAGGCTTATGCCTAAGAAAATATGATGCTCGTCATCCACGGGATAGATAATTCCTTTCACGGATGTAAAGTCGTCTCTTACGCTACAGACAATCTCCTTCTTCGTAGAGCATAATTTTTGTCTAAGCTTTAGCTCTAATGCCGTGTGATTAAGGGCGTGTTTACTATAGTATAATGATATGCTATATCAAAAAATTGTGATTATAGGAGAAAGTAGATGCAGAAACGATAAAGCTAAAATAAATTTGCAACGAAAAGATTAGAATTAAAAGAAATAATTTGTTCTCTGCTCTTCTGGAGGAGCCTGCGCTTATTTATACTACATCAACTATTAGAGTCTTTAAGGGACTCTAACACTTATTGCGATAAGAAGTTGAACTCATATAGAATTCCTACACTACAATCCTTATTGGAATTAAATCAAACTTTACTATTTGGACTTGATGGATAATAGCAACCCTAAAAACTCTCTGTTGCCACTTCACTTGCAACCAATACAATTGCTGCATCCTTTTCTGGACTTTTTTTGGTGACGTTGTGGTCTAGCAATTTGGACTTCAGTCTCAGATACATCATTCCCTTCCTCTTGGAGACAAAACTCGTCCTCGAGTCTAGCAGAAGTGAGCTGCGGTGTGTTCGGTTGGATCACTTAAATCTTTAGCCGGAAGCTCAGGCAGTTGCGCTACGATCTCTGGTGGATGATAAAGACCATCTTTCAGTTGTGAAACATGAAAGACAGGATGAATGTGTGATTCTTGAGGCAAGTCAAGCCGATATGTAATCTGCCCCATGCGGTTGATAATGCGGAAAGGTCCGTAATACTTGTGTCGTAGCTTATGAAAGCTACGATTAGACAGGGAAGACTGGCGGTACGGTTGAAGCTTAACGAAAACCCAATCTCCAATCTCATAACTTTTCTCTCGCCGATGTCCCTCAGCTTGTTGTTTCATGCGATTCTGAGCTCTAGCGAGGTGGTACTTTAAGTCTCGAAGAATCGCATCGCGCGCCCGTAGCTGGACATCTAACACATCAGAACACTCCGGCCTATATGCAAAAGATATTAATGGGGGTGGTTGGCGCCCATACACAGCTTCAAATGGAGTTGTTCGTGTGGCCGTGCGAACACTAGTATTATAGGAGTACTCTGCCCAATGAAGCCACTGCATCCATCTCTTTGGTTGCTCTCCCATAAAACAATGCAAATAGGCCTCCGAACACCTATTAACTACCTCCGATTGCCCATCCGTTTGTGGGTGGTATGCAGTACTCATATGAAGTGTTGTTCCCTGAAGACGATAGAGCTCTTGCCAGAAGGAACTCAGAAAAATCGAGTCACGGTCCAACACAATAGAGGAGGAAAGCCCATGCAATCGCACCACCTCTCGAACGAATATAGATGCTACACTTTCTATAGTGTATGGATGTTCTACAGGAAGAAAATGAGCATATTTAGATAAGCAGTCTACCACCACTAATATGACATCCCTTCCTTCTGAGCGCGGTAATCCTTCAACAAAATCCATTGAAATGTCTGCCCAAACCATAGAGGGAATTGGTAGGGGCTGCAGCAATCCAACAGGCTTGAGAGCGCTGGCCTTAGACCTTGCACACGTAGAGCACACTGCAATGTACGTCTGAACGTCCTTCAACACGCCGGACCAGTAAAATTATTAGGTCAATCGCTTGAGAGTCCTAAACTGCCCTCCATGGCCACCTCTTGCTGAATTGTGGGCTTCAAAGAGAAGCTGTCTACGTAAGGATAAGCTATTAAGGACCCTTATGCGGCCATGCTGTAGCAAGAGGCCATTCGCTACATAGAGATCAGTCTTATCCCCTCCTCTGGCTGCTTCTAGAAGCATAACCATATTGGGATCTTCTTCTTGAGCCTGTCTCAAGTCGTCCCAAAATGTTGCTTACAGGATGGTGATGGAAGCCAGACAAGCCTCGGGTCGTCGAGATAGTGCATCTGCTGCAGCATTCAATTTCCCTGCACGATATTCAATCTTATAGTCATATCAAAGGAGTTGTACTAACCATTTTTGTTGATCCGAAGTTGATATTCTATACTCTAACAGATATTTCAGGCTGATGTGATCAGTTTTAACAGTAAAATGTCTGCTTAGGAGGTATGGTCTCCATCTCTGTACCGCAAGTACTAATGCCATCAACTCCCTTTCGTATGCTGACTTGGCTAAGATAATGGCTGATAATACCTTGCTGTAGTAGGCGATGGGTCTCTCCTCTTGTGACAAAACCGCACCAATGCTTCGGCCTGATGCGTCAGTCTCAACTGTGAAGGATTTGGAAAAATCTGGTGCTGCAAGGACTAGTGTAGCTGTCATGGTCTGTTTCAGCTGCACGAAGTCTTCCTCTGCCTAGACGGACCAACTAAAGGCATTCTTTCGAAGAAGATCAGTCAATGGTGCTGCAATGGCTTCGTAGTTCTTGACAAAACGCCGGTAGTACCCCGTAAGCCCTAAGAAACCCCGTAGTTGGCTTCGGTCATCTTTCAATTGCTTGTACCTTTGCTGGATCAACTGAGACACCTTCCTCATAGATCAAATGCCCCAAATACTCTACTTGTCAGCATCCAAATTTGCACTTAGATTGATTGGCGTAGAGACGGTTGTTCTGCAAAACAGAGAACACACAAGCAAGATGCCGCATATGGTCTTGCAAGTTAGTGCTGTAAATTAGGATATCATCAAAGAAGACCAACACAAACTTGCGGAGATAGGGACGAAAGATATCGTTCATTAAGGATTGAAAGGTGGCCGGAGCATTGGTCAAGCCAATTGGCATTACGAGGAACTCGTAGTGCTCGTCAGGTGTTCGAAAAGCCGTTTTATGCACATCTTCTTTGACGTGGATTTGATGATATCCCGACTTCAAATCTAACTTGGAGAAAAATTTTGCACCGTGAAGTTCATCAAAGAGCTCGTCAATTACCGGAATTGGGTACTTGTCCTTCACCGTAATGTCATTCAACGCTCGGTAATCAACACAAAAATGCCATGGTCCTTCCTTCTTCTTTACTAACAGGACTGGAGAAGAAAATATTGAGTAACTCGGCCTAATGATGCCTTGTGACAATATCTCGGCGACAGTGCGCTCGATTTCGGCCTTTTGAATATGAGGGTATCTGTAGGGTTGAACGTTCGATAGGATAGCTCTTGGTATCAGTGCAATCTTGTGGTCTTGAGAGCGTCGTGGTGAAAGCCTTAATATAGGTTTGAAAACTGCAGCATAATAGTCCAACAATTTTTACAGCTCTGCTGGTAGATGCTCTGAACTCTCTGTTGTTCCTCTTTCTTCAGTTTCCTTTGCCATTAAACGCAATGAAAAAAGATTTGCTTTTGGGGATAAGCTTGTAAGCTAAGAAATTCTCCCCCCCTATCCCTTGCAAGACAAAGTCTTGATTTTGTAAGGAAAATCTCATATCGCATCTTTGCCAATTGAATACCACATCCCCTAAGCTTCCTAGCCATTGTATGCCAAGGACGATATCCATTCCTCCTAACGGAAAGGGATATGCATCTACAATAATCTCAGCACCTTGTACCTTAAGCGGTATACGCTGATCTACGTCGATTGAATGCAGACTTCCATCGGCCAGTTCAATCTGAAGTGGTTTCACCTTGGTGGCTATAAGATATAAATGTTTGGCAAGACGTGCAGCGATGAAATTATGAGTACTTCCGGAATCTATTAGTATAAATACCTCTTGCTTCTTTATTCTCCCGATAATTCGCAAAGTTTGAGGTCCTATTAATCCAGTCATGGCGCTTAATGAAAGAGTTGCTCCTTCTTCCTGCATGCCGGTTTGGATTTCATAATAGATCGAATTTCCCATACTGTCGTCGTGGTCCAGAACTGAGATAGAATAGAGTCGAGTGGTGCACCTATGTCCCCGTTCGTATTTGGCATCACAATAAAAACATAGTCTTTTAGCTCTCCGATTATTAATGTCGATAACTGAGAGGATAGAAGGTTTAGCGCGGACTGTAATGGTCTGAGTTGTGTTAGTGTGACTAGCAGCTGGGATTTGTACAGATGCAGTTGTTGTTATTGATCGAAAGCGATTTGACCGAGTCACCTATTGATCCACACTGAGCTTTTGTTCAAACATCTTTACCAATAAGTTTACTGCAATTTCGCTAGTTGCATTGCCGTTACATCCATCGCAATTGTTGAAGATAGCCCTCTGCAAAAGAGTCCCACCAGATCATCTTCTGTAGTGTTTGGTAACCGAATACGCAAATCTTCAAAGGCCGCTTGGTACTCGGCTACGGACCCTTTTTGAACGAGCTGCTTCAAGGCAAAGGTAGGATGTCCAAAGGCGGAAGGACCAAACATTCTGGATGGCTACTGTTAGATCATCCCAAGTGTGGTGAGGACAATCTTTTTCAAAATTTTGATACCATCTGTTAGCTTCATTTTGTAGGTACATGGCAGCTATATGAACTCGCTCCAATGGTGGTATACAATAATACTTAAAGTATTTTTTTGCAGAATATATCCATTTTTCAGGACCTTTTCTCTTGAAGATAGGAAAGTTTTATGTCTTTCTCTGTTGGGGTTCAACTGGTGCTCTGTAGAACTTGTAGCCTTATATGGCATAATGGGTTGTGAGTTTTAGCTGTAGGGTTCAACTGGTGCTCTGTAGAACTTGTAACCTTATATGGCATAATGGGTTGTGGGTTTGAGCTGTAGGCTGCTGTTGTGTTCTGGTATGTGGGGTAGGTACGATTGGTTGGGTAGCTTTGGTAGCTATGTGAGGTAGATCCTCTATGGGACAACGGTGTTTGAATAACTGGTATATTCGTATTAGCTGCTAGCTATTGTAGGTTGGATACTATGTTTGGTTGGCTTGCCATGAGATGAGGAGCAGTAGTTGTAGTGACCAACATGGGGGTAGTTGTTGTGGCAGCCAGTAAGGCCGCTAATGTAGGTAGAAAGATGGACTCTTTTGAGACCGAAGGAAATGGTGAAGCAGCTTGACAGTTATTATTGTTTAGCATAGTTTGCCTCATCTCTTGCATAAATTGATGCAATTCACTTCGGAGATCTTTGACTTGATCTCGCAATGATGGCTCCTTCTGTGGTGTTTTTGAAGAGAAAGGTGAATTTGGTACTCACAAAAATTTTCCTGCTATAGCAATGGTTGGGGATGATGGTGACTGTGGTGATCCCAGATTAACGGAAGCTTTGGGCTCCATTAGATCGAGGCTCTGATACCAACTTGATATTCTATATCAAGAAATTATGGTTATAGGAGAAAGTAGATGCAGAAACGATAAAGCTGAAATAAACCTGCAATGAAAAGATTAGAATTGAAATTAATAATTTGTTCTCCCCTCTTCTAGAGGAGCCTGCACTCATTTATACTACATCAGCTATTAGAATCCTTAAGGGACTCTAACACTTATTGCGATAAGAAAGTTGAACTCATATGGAGTTCCTACACTACACTCCTTATTGGAATTAAATCAAACTCTACTATTTGGACTTGATGGATAACAACAATCTTGAAAACTCTCTATTGCCACTTCACTTGCAACCAATACAAGTGCTGCATCCCTTCCTGGACTTTCTTTGGGGACGTTGTGGTATAGCAACTTGGACTTCAGTCTCAGGTATATCATATAAACTCACTTTTTTAGAAGTAAGTTTAAAAAATAAAATTAAAAATTAAAATTTTTAATAAAAAATAAAAATTTATAATTATATTATAACTAAGTTTTAAAATTAAATTTTAAAAATAAAATTTTAATAAAAATAATTTATTTTAATTTTGTAATATATTTTATGATGTAAGTGAGTTTAAAAAAATTGAGTTTGGAAGGATATGAAAACACGCCTTAAGTTGATTTCCATCACAAAACCATATTCTGAGAGGACTCTAATGTTGGAAAGGGCTTACGGAAAAACAATTTCCCAAAAGAAAACTTCACGTACCTTATTTTATTTTATAAATATTTAAAAAATATATATATATTTATATATAATTATATTATAATTTATTATCATCAATATATTTCAAAATTTTTAAAAAAAATTTCTAAAAAGTTATGCATAAATTTTTGAAGATGAAAAAAAGCTTTTGGGAGTGCCATAAACACTCCCAAATGGAACACAATGTAAGGGCCAAAGACATGGGTTCCAATCACGCTCGCTTCAATTATTAAAACTAGAGGTGTAAATCTAAACCTAACTAATTTGTCCGGTCGGTGATCGAGCAAATGATTGTTATTCGGCCCGCTCGTTCTAAACAGTAATAGGATCGTGCCGATTCAACCCGATCCATTAAGCAGTATATGACTGTTATTGTCGATCTATCAAACGAGTCTTTCGGTCATATATATATTCACTAGTCAATATTGATCGATCAACAACGATTTTGACCTACTAATATTGACCGTTGACCAGATCAAGTTTTAGTAAAAATAGTTATAATTACAAAAACTATAATATTTTAATTTATATTATTTATTATTATTATTATTATTATAATAATAAAATAGATAAACGATAAATTCTAATCACTAAAATTATATCTTGACTGAGCCGATCCGTCCCGTGTGCTGGAATCGGGCCAGGTCGACCCTAATTGAGCAGCTCACTTAGCCCGATGAGGCTGAGATTGGCCAGCCCGCTCATATTTATATCTCTAATTAAAACTAATTATTATAATGCAAAAACCTATGCGGCCACACATCTAACTAAAATCGCTTAAACGTGTGAGGATCAAATAGTTTTTTAAATATTTGGATCAAATGGTTTATTGATGTAGTTTAAAATTGCTACCGGTTGGGCTTACTATTGGTATAAGTGTGTCTGCTATATCATTTTTTCTATCAGATGCATTGAATAAAGTGCAAGGTTCTATCACTGCACATCCGGATCTGATATGAAAAAATTTAATCTCATATTGCTTATTATTAGCACTCAACATCTATGAATTTTGCGATCTTGAGATGAACCTGTTATTATCATATGAATTTGAGATGAACCTCCAAAGTAGTCGAAGAACAGAGTGATTTTTGTTTCGAAGGCATCAATGTAGGATACTCCTTTCTAAAAATGCTATTATGCGTCTTCTTTTGAATCGTGAGCAATGAAATTTTGTGCAACTGTCCCTCTATGGAACAGTGCTTATCACTTCTAAAAATTTTGTTTAACTTCAAAAAATTATACACAATTTTTTGAAAAGCTTTTTAAAATTTTAGAGATATGAATGAATTATCCATTATGAAATAATTAGATGTATAATTTTCTTTTAAATATTCATACAAAGGTATTTAAAAGCTCATTTTTACTTAAAAGTTTTTTTCATAAATTATCACAAAAGTTTCCTAAAAAATAAATCTTTATCAAAATCAAGTTGATGGTCCAAATGATTTCATAGAAATATATTTCTAAGAAGCCTGGCTCCTGGCCAAATCTGATGGGTTATCCGAAGGAAATAAGATGCTGATCTTGCATGCAGCTAGCTAGTTCTTTGCAGGCAATTTTTTAGTGCGAGTAATAAATGATTTCAGTAAGCTTCAGAAGCAAGTAGCCGACTGTTTCTTTGGGAGCTACAAAAAATCAGTGTTGTTTTTCATTAAAAAACCTTAAGAGAAACTGAGTGTTCTTTTTCCTCCACTTGATTTCTTTCCCTTTTCACTATCAGGGTGTTAGATGGTCTCAGATAAAAAATCACTTTTAAAAGAACCGAATGTCTAAACTTATATAAACAATAGAACAACATTGCTCCCTAACAATATAAGATAATTCACATCTTCAACACCTCCATAATGTCTCTATAGACTCCTTATCTTATTAAGGGAGCATTTCGCATTTCATTTCACTATATTTCAAAAGTTCTATTTTATTTCACTTTTTAAAATAAATTTTCTATAATATGATATAAAATTTATGTTAAATTTAAAATTACAGAAAAATTTTAGATTGTGACATGTTATTGCTTATTTTTATTATTTTTTTGAGATAAAAAATAAAGCTTACTTTTTAAAATAGAATAAAAATATTTTTTGTTTCAGAAAAGCTCTATTTCAAAAGCTCTTCCTAAGTAAATTTGGAAAAGTAATTAGAAAAGCTAATTTAAGTTATCCAAAACAAAATCTTTTTATATAAAAACGTAACTCCCTAAATAGATGTGCAATTTTTTACCCGATTCGTAAACCCGATCCGAAACTAATCCAAAAAATATAGATTTGGGTTAGACCTTGACTAGATTCAGGTTAATTCGGATCGACCTAAAATCAATCCGAAAACTTAAATGGGTTCGATCAGGTTAGAATTGACCCAACTAAGAAGTATAATTATTTATATAATATATATTACCTAAAAATTAAAAAAAAATTTAGAATAATGACATAAAATTTAATGTAATTTGCATATATATTTTCCTTTCTTCCCATAACCTAAT
This sequence comes from Acanthochlamys bracteata, assembly GCA_019914995.1. Lineage (NCBI taxonomy): Eukaryota > Viridiplantae > Streptophyta > Magnoliopsida > Pandanales > Velloziaceae > Acanthochlamys > Acanthochlamys bracteata. Next base: position 4,965,220 of record CM034133.1, read on the forward strand.
TTACTTAATTTTTATCTAATTAATAGATTTTATCAAAATTAATATATTTTCTTTTTAAATAGATGATAATAAATAATTTTCATATATTTATTGTTAATAATTAATTTTTATAATTTTTATTTTAATAATTATTATTAAGTTGGTCGATTCGAATTTTATCCAATTATTAAATAGATTGGATTAGGGTTTAAAATTTTGACATGTATAATTAGATAGGTCATATTAGGGTTGAACGATTTTGATCCACTTATTATGTTGATCGATACAAAACCGACCCATAACCCGAAGTGAAATAAAGTGAACTGACACGCACATAAATCTTCATAAAATTATAGTTGTTAGAACCGGACCGGATATCAAACCGAAAAACTTTTCGGATCACGATTTTCGGATTGAACCGCCGGATCAACCGGTTGAACTATCGGGTCAATAATATTAAAGCATTTTTAACTAATAATAACAACAATCATAGTAAAAAACTTACTGCCATTATGGCACTAGTAATAATAATAGCAGCAGCAATTACAGTAAAAAAATTAAGTATTTTTACTATACAATTACTATCAACAACAACAGTAACAACAATCACAGTAAAAGTTAAAATATTACCACCATGGCACTACCACCACCAATAATAATAATAAACAAAAATTTATAATGAGAATATTTAAATAAATTAGGATATTAGAAAAAAATAAAATCATAAAATAGGTAAATTATAAGAAAGATATAACCAACTTTCTTATGTATACATATTTGAGTCTAAATATTTTACAATATAAAACTTTCAAATCACTAATAATTGATATTTACAAATAAGATATAATCAATTATATTTTTTACATTATCACATCCAAATACAAAATCTATACTACATATTATTTTTCAACATAAGACTATTAATAATTATTTTTATATTAAATATATCAATAATTTAAATTTTTTTAATTAATTTTTTAAATTTTATTCAACCTGATTTGACTCAGGGGAACAGATCGATTGGGTTGAAACGAGTCGATGCGGGTCGAAACCTGTCAATTGTATAAACGATTTTTTTTTACAAATTTGGACCAGTTTACCGTCCGGATCAATGATTTTCGGATCGACTTGGACGGTTTCGTCTGAATCTGACAACAATGGATAAAATATGCTGAATATCTACAATATTGCGATTAGATTTTCAAACTTATTGATAACTACCATTACGCTTGAAACTCCTTTGATCTTTCACCACCATTCAATCAAGACCAAATTTAAATTTCTTTAAAAAAAAAAAAAAGACATTGGTCTACTTCACATCATAGCCTATCTCTTGAAGATAATTAGAACTTACATGTTTGTAATTTTGAACAAAGTTGCAGTTTAAAGAGTTTTAAAAGTACCGTAAGCCTCAAAACCTTACTTTAATTTTCATCACACCTTTTGAGTAAGTTAAATCAATCCCACATGTAATATAGATAAATAGAAAGATGATTTATATGAACTAGTTCTAAAATCTGTTAGTTTAAAATTTTTCATTGGATTGCGTATGTGGATTGGATCTTCGAGTTTAATTCTTTGTTCAAAAGTTTGAATTTTGGATGTCAATATCTCCCAAGACATTAACAAAAAGTATACGATAGGATATTTTTCTACTAAATTTCTATTGTCTAAATTGTTTGAGTTATTTGAAAGCGCTAAGTTTATGAAAGTTATAAGTTTCGTATACCCCGTTGAAGATCTCTTGCATTCTACTAAAAAGATGACACCTTTGCGATTATACTTGATAAATAATAATGTATACACTACTTGTTTCTTTTAACAAAGAGTTGTGCCATATAAACAATAACACGTTAAAAGTCAAAATAAATGTTGAACAATTAAAAATGTTCTGGACCATCATCCTAATATAATACTTGTCCGTAGAAGAAAATAATGTCTTAATTCTAAGTTGTTTTGTGATTAGGTAACCTATCTTTTTCTTTAAATAAAAATAATGCATAAACCCTTCTCCGTCTCTTTTTGTAATACATTTCTTCATAACATTTTTCATGCATACTCAATTATCTTTCTTGAGTTACTGTATTATTTCCTTCGTCGTATTATTGGAAATATTTCAACTTCTCATTTGTTTTTTGAAGTTAATGAGAATGTAATTCCCAAAACCATAATGGTTGAATAATCTAGTTAGGCCCATTAACACCCAGCATGGTTGGACCCGTGAATGATGAATTAATTCATAGGCAACTCCGATCGGCTGATTTGAACTCGAGCAACTAGCAAGAAGATATCACAATATGTTCTTGACAGACTGAGTGCAATTCTATCATTGTCATGGGCCGCCCGTGACAATGCGAAACGGTGGGAGCAACCCATCTGACCCACAAACAATGATAGAATTGCACTCAGTTTGTTAAATATTATAGGGTTGATTTGTTACGCTCTGTTTGATAACAGAGTACATAAAGGTAAGGAGGGAGAAGGGAAATCAATTCCTCCCCATTTTGTGTTTGGCTACGAATCTACCGTTCTGAGGAGCAGTAGAATGGAGGGATTAGAGAGGTAAAAAGTACGGTTGAGGGGTAGTTGGGGTAGCAGAAAGAAGGAACGAGCTTATTACAAAGAAAACTGTGTAACAAAGGCATTTTTGTCTTTTTCTTTATAGTTTTTTTTTCATTTCTCTTTTAATTCAAACATAATTTACTGTTATATTTTTTTCTTTTTACTAATTTATTTAAACACTATCATATTTTTCTTCTTCCCTTACTTCTTCTTTTACTATCTCTTTTTTTCTTTCTACTTCTACTTCTTTATGAATTCTTCATCCAAACAAAGTGTTAGTTTACCAAGCAACTCACCCTCCCCATTATTGTTCACATTAGTTGACTAATGTTGATCCTTGATCTTATCAAAGTTGATAGTTGACTAGGGTATTATTAAGATGGCGTTACGTTTCAAAAAAGAGCAATTTTCTATGATTGTTGGCTAATATCATACTGACATCACATAACGATCAACATATCGTTGCAATTAGAATAGATCGTTAACAATTAGGAATAACTATTAATAGATTAACGGTCTATTTGGTAGTCGAAAGTAAGCACAACTGATTGTTATTGGTTAGATTTTTTTTAGGTACAACTCATCTCATAAGTACTTCCTATCTTTTCCAAATTTGACGCATAAAATTTTCACCTCCTATCTTTCTTGAAATTCTTAAACTAACATAAATTTTCATTGCACTCTTCCTTCAAAATCTCAAACTCATTTTTTTCAAAATTTTAAAATATTTTATAGTGTTCTATTTCAAGTGAATTTAAATATTCGTACTATTGATCTTAATATGAACAGCTATGGTATGAACGAGTAAAATTGGGTAAAATAGATATCGATGTACGGAAGAAGACATTTCCATACAATAAAGTTCTTCCAATATTTTCTTAATTGTTGTATGTAGTGAATATGATTGAAACGGTTAGGTAATGCATTAATAACTTAAATGATACATTCTATTATTTTTACCTCACTAAAACTGAGCTCATATCGTTTTCTTTCTTTAGCCTCTCCTATATATTTCAGAGACTATCGGGATCCAGCACCAAGTAGTGTCATAGTGCGTCGATGATAGATCTGCACATTTATAGTTCATTTTGTTATATAGACGTCTCTCTAATTCTCTAAAGATATGTATTACTTTTATATATTTTTAGTATTATATTTAATTTATAAAATAATATTTTGGGTAGGTAATATGTGTGGGCGGCTACCGGTAGCCAATAGATACTTTACTTGATTATTTTGGTATTGATATTACTTTGTTTATCTCGTTTATCTTTTTTTTTTATCGTTTTGAAATGATTTATTGTGGTATAAATTTTTGCTTGAAGTTTAGAGAAGCTTTTGACGAAAAATTGTTTATTTGAAAATGTTTTAGCGAGCATTATATATTATGATTTTGGGTTACACTTATTGAGCTAGATCGAGTTTGGGTGATAACCAAAATATGTTTAGTCTTAGACCTATTGAGGCTGGGTTGAGTCGTGACATACTATTGTTGATGTTATTTAAAATTTTAGTGACTGCATTAGCTAGATCTGAAAAAATTAATCACTAATATATTATATCAAAACAAATTTCTTGACTATCTCTTTTGAAAAACAATTTTGTTTCGGTTCAAAATTACGTGTTTTTTAAGTACTTCGGCTACGGCTAACTCTGCGTGTTTACCGTTCCTACGATATATACATCTACAATTAGATGGCAACAACCTGTTCAAAGCAATGTAAACCAAGTAGTTTGTGGAGCTTTATGCGTGGCAGAAATCTACAGGTGAAGGACACATCAAGGTACCCATTCATCGATCTTCACAGGCTCCACAAAAGTCTGATATTTCTTTAAAGCTTGCACAGGTCATATAGGTGAAAGGAAAACGGAAGTCCACCTTAAAGTTTGTCAATTCCAGTAACTATGCGCAGGCAAACAGAATCATCAATCTTTGAATTAGTGATGTAAAAAAACAATGTAGCCGCCATGACTAGTTCTTTCAGGATGACAACTTTGACTTCCCCACTTTCTTTTAGAATACAGGAGGAACGTAGTGGTCATGAAGCCTTCAACAAATACCAGAAACAGAACGCAACCTTCAAGCCATTTTCAAGTTAATCGCTTGCCAGAAACATCCATTCACTCGTCTATTGTAACCAAAATTATAACTCACTTCAGCTTCAGACACAGGGCATTCACTAGTCTATTGTAACCAAAATCATCGCTCAGCTTCAGCCACACGGTCTTCTCTCGTATATTGTAACCAAAACCACATTGCTTGTTTTACCTAAGATTTCTCAAGCAAGAGGGATACAAGAACAAAATGGCTGTGCTCCTGGATGTGTTCATTGGCGAGCTTGTTCGACTCCTCTTGGATTATGCTGGTGAAGAGATAGCCTCCATGCTTGGAGTGTCTGCAGAGATCAAGAGACTTGTCACGAAGCTGAAGATGATACAGAGTGTTGTAATTGATGCAGAAAGGAAGCAACATCAAGATGAAACCATTAGATTTTGGCTAGATGAGCTGAAAGACATTATGTACGACGCTGAGGACATTATAGAAGGATACAAGATTGAAGTTCAGAACCATAAAAAGACATCGGTCTCACCTTCCTCAGTTGTGTGCTGCTACTCTCCATTCAGATGCTTTCATGGTGCGGTATTTGATCATGGTATTGGAAAAAAAATTAGAAAACTTAATCACAGGCTTGATGATGTAAACAAGGATATGTCAGCCCTCAGCTTGATACCCACTACCCGAGACCAATTCAAAGAAAGACGGATTAGCCGAAGAACATCGCGACTAGTAGAGCCAACTATTGTTGGAAGTATGATCGAGGAGGATACCAAGAGCTTGGTAGAGCTACTATGCAAAGAAAGCCCCCGAAAGAACGTTCTTATCTATGCAGTTGTTGGTATGGGTGGGATTGGCAAGACCACTCTTGCTCAAAGAATATGTTCTGATGAGAGACTGCAGGCAAATTTTCATCCCATATTACCAATTTGGATCTGCGTCTCTCAAGAGATTGATGAGATAAGAATTTTGAAAGAAATTGTTGCATGTCTTGGAGGGGAAACTAGCGGTGCACAACACAAAGAACAAGTGGAACTGATGCTGGATCAAGTTGTCCGGCAGAAGAAAGTATTCCTTGTCTTGGATGATGTTTGGGATGCACAGGTATGGGAATATTTACTAAGGAAGCCACTACATAATGCAGGCATTGGTAGCAGGATCTTGATCACCACAAGAGATGAAAGTATTGCAAGAAAAATGGGTGCAGTTTACCAGCATAGAGTAGCTAAGCTGTCAGAAGAAGATGGTTGGTCTTTGCTCTCCAGTTTAGTGTTTGAAAATGGTGAGGAAAGAGAAATGCAAGCCCTAAAGCAGCTAGGCATGCAAATTGTGAAGAAATGCCATGGACTTCCCTTGGCCTTCAAAACGATTGCTGGAGTGCTTAGGAACAAAGAATTGCGTCCCTCTGAATGGAGTAAAGTTCTGAGAAACCCAATGTGGTCAAGTGACATTTCTGAAGAACTGCTGAGAGTTTTATATATCAGTTACGAGGACCTACCACCTCATCTCAAGCAATGCTTCCTTTATCTTGCACTCTTCCCCGAGGATTATGTATTTCAACGAGGCTATATCATCCACCTTTGGATTGCAGAAGGTTTTGTAGAAGCTAAAGAGGAGTTCGAAGAATTGGGGATCCAGTATTGGAAGGAGTTGGTGGACCGGAATCTTCTTCAACCTGAATCTGATTACTATGACTTCTCAGGTTGCAGAATGCACGATCTCTTACACTCTCTAGCACAACAACTCGCAGGAGGTGAATGTCGTTGTTTGAACGCGAGAGGTTTGAAAGAAAACTTGTGTCCACTTTCTCATTCAATTCCACCAAGGAAGCCTCGACGATTGTACATCACTGGTGAACCTGAATCCATTCCTCAAGTCAATGCTTCCTTGAAAACCCTTATAGCACCATTTACCAAAAGAATTTCAAGAGATGAATTCAGTAGTATAAAGCTTTTAACGGTTTTAGATCTCCAAGGGCTAGCCATTGAAAAGCTACCAGACTCTTTAGGGGACCTTGTGCATCTGAGATCTTTGAACTTGAGCAGTAGCATGATAGTGGAGATACCAGAGAGCATAGGAGCTCTTCGAAATCTACAGTTTCTGTTACTCCTAAACTGCCAGAACTTGCATGCTCTCCCAAGAACTATTGAATTGTTGACCAACATGAGTGTTCTTAGTCTCTACGGGACCCAATTGGATAGCATGCCTCACCGAATAAAGAATCTTCAACGACTTCAAGTCCTTGAAGGAATAGCAGTCCAGAGAAGTGATCACATCGATAGCAAGAGGCAAACAAAATCAAAATGCTGTATTCTGGAAGATATAAAATCTCTTACCCAGCTGAACTGGCTTGGTATTTGCGGGTTGGAAAGAGCTTCAGGTGGTCTTGAGGCAAGGGCCGCGGCACTAGAAAGCAAATCTCATCTAACTCGTCTACTTTTGGAATGCAGCATAGAGCTATGTGCGTATAGCGAGGGACTAATTTTAAGGATACAAGAGGTTTTTGACAACTTCTGCCCTCCACCCAGCCTTGATCGGTTAGGCTTCGTGAATTATTTTGGCCGTAAATTGCCAAGCTGGATAATGCCAACTCCATCATCCAATCTAGTCAACTTACGACGTTTGGGGTTAATAAATTGTCATCTATGTGAGCAACTGCCGACATTGGGGCTACTACCACAGCTCGAGCGCCTAAGAATTTGTTCTGCAAACTCAATGGTGCGCATAGGCGCTGAACTCCTTCTGCCATGTGAAGAGCTCCAGACAAGAGAAGGTAACAAATTAATCTCTATCTGTTGCTTTCCCAAACTAGAGATTCTGGAGTTTGGGAACATGTCCAACTGGGAAGAATGGGGATGGCTTGACGAAACGGAGATTGTAAAAAACCAAGACATGTCGGTTTTCCCTCGCTTGAAAATATTGGGACTGTTCGGCTGTTCTAAACTGAAGTCACTGCCTTGTAGTCTCCTGAATCATGCAGTCATGCTAACAGACTTGCGCATTGCAGAATCCTTTGAATTGGAAGAGATTCAGAATCTGCAGTTCATCAAGAAGTTGAAGATAAAGAACAATCCCAACCTGAAGAGAATTGCAGACCTGCGGTCCCTCGAAAGTCTTGTTGTCATTAGCTGCGGCAATCTGAAGGTTGCAGAAGATCTGCATGTGCTTCAGAACATTGTGTTTCAGGATCCAGAAATGGATTCTCTCCCTGAGTGGGTAAAATCAGCAGAGAACTCAAACAAGCTTCAGATCAGTAGCAGAATCGGAGTCCCACTAGAAAAGTATCACGTTACTGATGGATCAGCGTCTGTTGAGTATACCAAGACATCCTTCTCCTTCTACAACTTCTCCACAGGTGATTATGCCCTTGGAAGAGGAACGAAGTAATTCAATGCGAAGCATTTGACTGGTTACACAACAACCACGCTCTCTTCAGCCTTTCATTGTTTTTCATCTCTATCTCTCCCCAAAGTTACTACGGCGTCCTCTATGCTGCCCTTCCCAGTTTACTGCTTTATAGAATGACGTAATGATGGCGTAGCACATCGTCGGAGCTCCTCAATCGGTATTCTGGACTTCCAAATAACAATGAGAATAGTCAGGTTGGCAAAATCTTCTCATTTCTGTAATGTGAAAGTGCCAGATTGTGTAAACAGATACCGCAGCCTTTTTCCTCTCTGTCCCTCTCTCTTCTATATAAAAATATATATAGTTTGTTCAAGTGTCCTATAAAATACAATAGCATGGTTGAAACTTCCACAAGAATCCGACACTACATTCGCAAATGTTGAACACTATGATAACAGAATCTTAATCACAGTTTAGTTTCAATTCAACTATACTGAACCAAATACTAAACAGAGAAACTATATAATTTTCGTTGCTTTTAAATTCTAAGGTACACATAACTAGTAATCTTCTACCTCTTTCTTGACATTCACGGACCTTATTTATGGCCGAGCTCGTTGGTGTTGGCTTTGAACTATATCATAAGCATATAGCATCATGTCACTGAAATTAATCTAAGCTTTTAACATAAAGTTCAAAGTAAATCTAACCTGAACCATGTTTAGATGCTTTCATTGCAGCAAAATTTCTGCTTTACAAGCTGGTTTTATTTATAAGGATAAAAATCATTGGACGATACTGAATTAATTGTTACATGGATACTGTTATATTTTGCCTCGGATTTCGACTTCAAGCGACCAAATTTGAGGTCTTAATGACACCGAACAATCAAATTTGAGCTCATTATCGACGCCGTCGACCTCAAATGAGTTAACGACATTGTGCGACCTCTTTTGGTCTTTGGATGTGTAATATCCCAACTTACAATAAAGGTATTTTTGACACTTTACTTCAAACTTTTTATCTAATCTCTTTCTTTCTTCTACTCTTTATTTTTCTTCCTCTTATTTCTTCCGCTCTCCTCCCATCTCCTCCTGACAGCACCACCCTATGCGTGTGATGCTTTCTCTGATGATGCCGATCGCCTATCTTCTTTCCGATCACCTCTCTCCTATTGTGGTGCTTCTCCTACTATTGTTTAGGCCTTTAAACTCGTGTTCGTGCCGTTCCCTATTGCTATGTAATGAGAAACCCTAATTCAGCCAGAGCTTCGCCGCTGCAAATCAACGACGCAGAGCTATGAAAAACCATCTCGTCATCTCATTGAAAAATTTTCTCTATCAATCAGGTCAAATTTCTGCTCTAATGTCGGGACGAGCAAGTTCACCACACCAACGTTGTTTTAGGCGATTCCGGCCAATGGAGCTTGCATCTTCCTTCGTCGTCGCCATTTTTGAGATCTATTGCTATTGATGCTCCTTTTGCCGTTGAAATTCCCTCTTTGAACGAAACCCTAGCTGTCACCAGAATCCGACGAGCAAGCGAACTCTACGGCCGAGGTAAGCTGTATACTATTTTGTGCCTGTTCTGACTACTGAACTTGTCATTGAACTAGTTTTGATCTATCTTTTCTTATGTATTTTTGGATGTAAATTGATAAGTTTCACCGTTAGGATACAAAATCGATTCAGATTTTGATCGTCTCGTTTTTATCGGTAAGCTCTCGAACTCGATAATTAGCTTAATCGTGTTGTGACTAGAAACCAGATGAATGTTGAATGGATGAAATCTTGGAATGGGCTACATCGTGTGGCTACTTGGTTTTAGAGTTGGATGCGGTTATGCCCTATATTGGAATGTTGAGTTTAGATTTTGTTTAGCGTAATTGAGTAATGAATGTACCAAGATTGTCAAGATCGGAATCTTAGTTAAGATTGTTGCTCCTGAGTAGGATCGTAAAATCGAGGTCTTATAGTAAGATCATAAAATTTTACATACCGGTAATATTTTAATAAAGTTTATTTTAATACTTCAAAATTTTAGATAATATTTTTTTGATATTATAACAAGTTAATAGATATTGATTTTTGTAATTTCAGGTGATTTTCAGGCCAAGCATTCAACAGAGGCCTTCAGATTTTCAGAATCTTGGCTAGTGGAAGAAGCGCAACTAAGTGGACTTAAATATTAGGGAAACCAAAAAGAGTAGGAAGGATGGCAATGATGAGGGACAAAATTTTGTTATATCAACCTTGATGTATGTAAATAGTTATTCCAAAGTTCTATATAGTTCCATACTTATGTACAGAGAAAAGAATGTAAAGTTTATAAGTGGACAGAAGTTATTCACTCATATAGAATTCAATTTACAACATTCCATTTCCAGCTAGCTCAAACCAAAGTTGTACAATAATAGATACATACAAATACAATGTGGCTACCTGCTATAGTTATAAAATCAGCTAAAATAGAAGTTACTCATATAGAATTCAATTTTGAACATTCCATTTTCAGCAATGTACAATAATAGAAGTTGTACGATAATAAAAATTTAATTTCAGTAATGTACAACAAATTATACAACATTTCATTTCCAATAGACAATGTACAGTAATACGACATTCTATTTCCAGCAATGTAGAATCTAAAGCAAAGTTGTATAATAATAAAAAAATGTACAAGATCCATTCCATCACACTCAAGCTCTGGACAAACAACATTCCAGGCTTCCAACAAGCTCAGGCTTTAGAGAAATAACATTCCAGCAAGTTCAGGCTCTATCTTACTGTCTAGACTGCAGAGCCACTTACCAAGAGCCATTCCAACAAGCTCAGCTTCTAGACAGTGAGACAGGTCGCCTATTAAGACTCCAAAGTCATTTACCAAGAGGCAAGACGCAATAGCCATTCCAGCAAGCTTATGCCCTAGCACTGGACTGAGATAGTAAGACAATTCAACCAAATAGAACACTTTTGCAATAATATAAAATAGTCATAATAACATATTCAACATGTCTACAGAGTATAGAAATAGAAGTGTTCTTTTTCTTATATTTTACAGAACTAGATGCAGCAGACATCTTCTTAATTAATCAAAACTTGAAAGGAAGAAGAAAAACAACACACTGCATAGAGAAAAGAAATACACTACAATCCTAAAACAGAAATTTGAAACAACAACAACAACATTACTGCACAAGTGCATAGAGAAAAAAAGTAACAACAACAACATTACTTCACCACTTAACAGATTCAACACTCAAGTCTCAACATTCAACAAATTTTGAAACAAATTTAACAAAATAAAATGAAGTTAACAAAAGAACTCTACACTGAAGCAGAACCGAAGGATTGCAGCACGAATTTAACAAAATCGAAAAGCACTCCACACTAAAGAAGAACCGAAGAATTGAAACACGAATTTAACAAATGAATTAAACAAATTTAACAAAATAAAGCTACCAGAATGACAGGCTCCAAATACTGAAGAAGAACTCGAATGGAAGAAATTCAGCATCATTCTAGACATACCAAAATCAATTGAGCTCAAGCTCGAATCAGTTGAAAAAGAACTCCTGGCCTCGGCGTAGAAGGAAGCGATTCTCGCTCCGCTGTGAAAATTTTGAACAAATTTCTATTTCTGGCTCCGATCTGTCAAGGGAGAAGAAAATTTTAGGGATTCGAGGATTTCGCGCAGCTAAAGAAACTGTCTCCCATGGCCGAGACTAGAGTTAGTATTTATGTAATTTGCAAAAACAACCTCAACATTTACAAAATTACGAAAAGCACCCCGGAATGTAAAATTGTTTGAAATCGAAGAAAAATTATGAAAAGCAATCCGGATGTGATTTTACACAGAAAAATGATTTGATAAAATAGGGATTATTTTGGTGAAGTAAAATCGTAAAATTTTAACAACTATAAATGTACCCATATGTGTTTTAGAACTGCGGGAGTGTTTGAGCCGGTGGTGCGGCTTAGAATTGACGAGTGGATCTTGATAAACGCGAGGACTTCAGGTAAGGGTTACTGTGCCATTCTACCTTCTAGGTTATCGTTAAGCTTTCAGCACAGATAGTATTTTCTTGGAGAACTCCGGCATACTTGCCATCTATTTCACAATTAACTCCTTCATTCCATAGTTGTGTGTGATGAATGCTTGTATGAGTTATACTTAAGTACTTCTAAGAGCATGTTAAATAAGTAGATTATCATATTATTTCGTATTTTTACTTAAATATGTCATGGCGCTAGATGATAGATAACCAAACAGCATGATTAATAAAGCATAAGGAGAGTCTTGATAATGCACTCTTGCATTAGAATCATGATAATGAGTTATAAAAACATGCAAGCCTTTCATAAGAATCTTGACATAAAGTATATTCGTTTGCTACTACTAAATGGGTTAACATATTTACCTAGTATACTTAAGTCGAGTGACTTATAAGCGCATGTTAGAAACAAATTGCATGAACTACTATTTATGTCATATGGGCTTCTGTATGGAATGTATAATCTATTTGTGAACATGGTTTTAGAGAATGACAGTCACTGCAACATGCATGGTAACTTTGTACGAATGTCCTTCACATATTGCTTGCATATGATTTTCACGTATAAGTTATATGATATTCTATACACATATGTGTATGAACATATGATTTTGAATGGAACTAACGGGGCTTTAAGCCTAGTTGATTATGTAAATGCATAAGCATATGACTTATGACTAATGTCTATAGAGGTTTGGATTTGATTGACTATTATGCAATGGACAATTGTGCTGCACGAAGACAGACGAATCGAGAGCTAAGATCAGGACCCTAGTGGGTATAGGGCGGCACCCACCTATGGCCATAGCATTATTAGGCCCATGCGCCACTACAACAGAGAGGCATCTGTGACTAAGAAGAAGGGTTGCCAAAACGAAAAAATGGTCATAGATACTTTTCGCAACCGAACAAAGCTGGTTGCAAAGCTGGTCTTGCTAGACTGGTAGCTGAAGGCTTCTGCAATCGGCTCCGCGCCGTCGGTCACCAATACTTCACGACATTTGCAATCAGCGTTTATGAGTATCAGCGACCAAGTCAATCAGTCGCTAAATGATAAGCAGCAACTACATCTGCCAGTCGCTGAAACAAACGATGACGCTAACAGTTTCTAGGACCGTAGCTTAATGGTCGCGTATGGATTTATTGCAACCCTGTTGTGAGATCGCGTTTGTACGTATCAACGACTGCATTTTTACTAGTCGTGATAGGTTTTCGTGACTGCTTTGTGGTGGTCGATTTTTGGGTATTAGCGACTGTTTGTGTTGGTCGCAGTTGATAACATCAATGGCTGCCAGCGCTCGTCACGGATACATTACCAGGGACCATCCTGCGGTCGCTAATACCTTCATAATATTTTTCTTCTTTTGTATACTATATATATATTTATTACCTATACAAACTAATTCAAGACTATAATAAACAAATACCAAACAAATATTTTAATAATATTAAATAAAAGATATTAATAATTCCTTAGTTACAACAAATAGAAATACAATAAAGAGTATTATAACCATATAGGTTTAACAAACAAAATACAAAAAACTAGCAAAAGTTCTAAGTGTCAACGACGCACTTCTCCCCAACAAAAGCAAACGATCATGAATTCTGAAATGAAAATAAGTAAAAGCGCTAACCAAATTGAGATATATACAGAAACAATATATGGTAAATATGTTGTCTTAGCAAAATCTATTATATATTAAGATTTGTAAAATCTGAACTTGCTTCCAATTTACTCTCCGAACCTCCAAATTTTATTCCGACTCTTCCTACAAGTCACAGTCCTTGACCCAATCGTGTCCGCAACAATTTTGTGCCCTTTGACTGCTTAAACTAAGCTATTGTATTTTAAGCTTTTTAAAATCTGTACTTGCTTCTGACTTAATCCTAGGACCTCCAAATTTGATTTTGACTCTTCATACATTTCACACTCATCGACCTGATCGTGTGGATACCAATTTCATGTTTATTCTACATTTTGACATTTTGTGTTATTTTAAACAAAGTTATCCTATAATAGAATCTATAAAATGCAAACTTGCTCATATATACTCGTAGGATTTCGATATTTGATTCCGACGCTTCCTACATGTCATACTTGTTGAGTCGGCAGTGTCAGCGCTAATTTCGTATTGTTTCATTATTGTTTTCGTATTTGGACTCCTTATGTTGTTTTATGCTAAACTATTATAGTATAAATTCTAGAAAAGTTCATATGTTAATTATTTGATAAATTCACCCAATAATTTCTCACTAATAATAGAGATATTAGTTTTAACTTATGAAAAGTAAACAATAAAAATAATGAATCAACAAATAGCCTATTTACCTGCTTATCTTACTAATTGAGTTTCCATAGACCGCATCATCTAGATGAGTTCGTTGTACTGCTCTCACTTCTATTCCAATTCCTTCTTAAGACTACTCACTCTTGAGACGTCTTATTGGAGAGCGCTAAGCCTTTCATCAATGCCCTCTCGTTCTTGTATTTCTCTTTCTAATTGACTTTTCAGAGTTGATATCTCTGATGATGAATAGTCATCTCTGAGATATGGCTTCGCCCTGGTCCCCAATCATGACAGTAACCTGAGCAATTCCCTAACACACTCTCCATCACTTGCTCTTACGTCAACGGCTGCTCAGTTTGGGATGATTCTCATTGCCTCCTACAATTAAATTACTATTACAATTATACTCTATAAAATTATAGAAGTGTATTATGTTTAAAATTTTTACTTACATAATTGCTTTGAGTTCGTTGTGAACTGAATTCTCCTTTACGTGGATGGTTTGTATTTTTTATTATATATGCTATCTTGTACATTTCTAGTGGTCATTGCTCCTGCATAACTTGTGCAATATAACAACAAACAAAATAATATATATATAATTTATTGCATTATCCTTAGGTGAGAAATACTAGCTATACTTTCACTTCCGCCGCGGTAAGAATCAAGTTGTTTAAGGTGCGACTCTTTAACAATTCTTGTAGTTTCCTACAAAGATAACCTGATAAGTTAGCAAAGTTAGATATGAAATCTTATTTCATACTTAAGCTAATTATAGTATAGTTTATATTGCACTTACATTTCATGCTGGATTCTCAAACAGATCGTAAAGCAACACATAACTTGAAATTCGACCGCATTCTTTAAAATCATTAGGTGGGTTGGCCCTTGCATCCTCCCCACTCCCATCTTTTTAAAATATTTATGCGCCCTATATCTCTAATGCTTATGAGTTGTTACCCCTACATCATGCAAGTATCTCTTCCAATTCGGATTTTCTAAATCGATTTCAAACTTTTTCTAAGTACATAAAAAAAAAACCAACTAATGAGTTAGTAAATATAAATATAATATATAAACTGTAAGTAATAAGTTTAGAAGTTATATACCGAAAGCTATGAATATATCTCATTAACGATATCTGATCTGTTCTTTTCTAAACCCAACCTTCACAATCAACTAGAGCATATGTGCGGAATAAAAGTCTGTATATTCTGAAAGCCATACTGAGTGTTCACCAATGGGCCATCCATCATTATTGAATTGTATGGGTATCTTTCCATTTCGAAGGTTATAGATATGTAGTGCCGATCCGCCGTTTGCTCAGCGTCTACGTTGTGGTTCTTTTGAAGCGGAACCTATGAATAATACAAGTACCATTTTTCAAATAAATATTAATTAACAAATAAAATAAGTGACTAAAAATAGAAGTAAAATTACCATCACTAGGGATAGATGTATCTGCAGGGCAATCGAAGGAGAGCGTGGAGGAGTTGGATCTGTCTTGAATCTCCTACAAGATCAACTCAATAGAGAAAGGATGAATTGAATCGATAAATAAAAATTTGTAAAGCTTAACGATCCTACAGACAACAAACGTACAACCGACTGTTAGTGGTCTTGTAACCTGCAGATAGAGAAGTGTTAAAGTATTTTGTAGCTTAGGTAAAAAAGATAGTACTCAGAGTATTTAATGTGGTTCAGCAAAACTTCTTTGCCTACATTCACAGATGCTCTATCACAAGAGCCAAAACTTCATTAAACCTTAATAAGCTACATATACACCAAAAGTAAAGAGCTTCACCAAGCGCACTTATTCTCACAGGATTTCTTCGCCAAGACAATCCTTCACAGCCTACTGGACACTACTGTCCCTGTGCCTGGTATGCTAGCTCTATTATAAGGTTTAAAATTTTCCACCAAACTCCAACCGAACTTCTTTACCAAATGCACCAAGCACTTCTGTCACAAGTTTACAAGAAAACGATAAGGGTTGAGCACATGATCTATCTCATGATGAATGAGTGTTTTCAGGAGTTTTCTGATGAGATGATCAAGATAGTTGCTAAGAGAGATGTCTCCAGTATTATCAGCAGCAAGATTTTAGTTATTTGAGCGATTTTCACGTCGTTGAGCTTGTTAAGTTTTTATATTTCTTTGTTCGTTGATTGCTGTCTTCTCTTTTTTGCTCTGCCTTCCTTCTTATAGAATTTCATCTCTATGCAAGATGTTTCTTCCCATTGAAAAAGATTGCCGTTGGCGCCCATTTTGCGTTGGTGGACTTTCAAGACAGAGAGGAGTAGTTTGTTCAGCGGTTAATCAACCGCTTCCACGATCACTTTCGGCTATCTTGGTGTAAGATCTTCATGGGCATTAAATGCTATGTAAAGAGAGATTTGAATTTACCCACTAGTGATTCTAGGCTTGATTCAGCTAAATTGTTTCTTAAAATATGAAGAGTTGAATTGGCTTGTCCAAATTGAATGCATCCTAAGTTGTCTACTTTGGATTGGTTTGACTTGCTAGTCTTGACTTGATTAGTCAAATTTAGTTGTATAACTTCTTTCTTTCCTTGATCATTAAGCTTTTCCTTTTTGTGAAGAGAATAGATTTTTGCTCGTTGTGGATCTTGTATCATTTGATTTCTTTCAGTGAGTTGTAAGTTCAGAAGATTTGAAATGAAGAACTTGAGCTAGAGTTTTGTTGTTGAACCCAATACTTTGTTTTGAGCGTTACATAAAAGTCTTCGTATACTTTAGTAGTTAAATGGCTAGCTATAGTGTGACTGTAGGGTCCTCTGTTCTATATGCTGTTTGATTAACAGTAGCAGAGCAACTGGCTGTTTACTGATTGTTACTATTGTCTGTCGTAAGTAAGATAAGCTTCATTTGTCTAATTCTGTAAAATTTGATTTTAACTTGTTAGTCCAATAAATTATAATTCTTAAATTTTGTTATCATCAAAATTAACTTGAGAGTCCCAATAATCTGGAATGGGGTTACAAGGTGTTGGATCTTAAATTGAGCTATGATCAGCCGTATCGATTGGTGTCCTCAATCTTTTACTAGAACCATCTGCAAAAATATTATAAAAAATTTTGTTCAAAATAAAAATAAATAATAATCGATAAATATCAATAATATTTTCAAACATAGTCATTACCTTACTAATCGTCACTATTATTATCTACATTAATATTTTTATATTTTCTTCTTCATTATAATGTTCAAGGACCTCCCAATCAATGTCATTTCTAACTTGAAGAGCATATACTTGTTAGCTTGCTTTGGTTTAAAATTTATCTAAACAACGTAGCTAATGGGCCATATACTTATACATTATTTTTGACATAAAACAAACACAATATCTCAACACCATAGTTTTGACATATGATACAATCGAATATAAAGTTTTAATTCTCACCATATCTCAACACCAAATCTAAAATTTTTTTGAAATACAATGAACAATTGCAATTTCAAGAATACTTACAAATATATACATACCTAAGTAGTGGCGAAGAAGCACAACGGCGGCAGCAGGAAAGGAGAGCAGTGGCGGTAGCGGCGCAGGAGCTATTTTGCGATGGAAATGAAGGAGAACGGTGGCAAGGGAAGCTTGAGCAGCGGTGTGGAAGGAGCAGTGGCGGCGAAGGGAGAGCGTTGACGAGGTAGATTGAAGAGCTCACGGCGGCGAAGAGGAGCAGCCGCGCGTAGGGAAAAGCTAGGGGAAAAAGGAACCTATTAGGAAGAAGAAACCGATTCAGTCAGTTTAAATAAAATATTAGCAACTGGCCCGAAATGATCGTTATTGATCAACAAAATAGTCGCCGTTGATTATTATCATATTAATTAGTGACCGATTTTACGCTAGTCGCTAATAATCAAAAACACATTTACTGCCATATTCTCTTCTTGGTCGCGAATAGCTTTAAAAACTGCGACTTCTGTTATAACCTGTCGCTAATGTGTATATAATATCTCCTACTGCTCCTTACAAATGACATTTATAATTTAAATCTAATTAGTATAAGCTAGTTTAGTTAAATCCAAATAGTTGGATGTGATTTAGACCTTTCTTATATTATATAGACAAAAATTTGAATTCATAAATGTTAAGTTAGTTAGAATTTTGTAATAATTATATATATACTCTTACTTAGCCCAAATTACACAAATTATTTTATTTTGATATTTCAAACAGAAAATCTAAACCGTTAGATATATTCTATGTGACAACTTTATTGTTTAAATAAAATTTCACCACATTTGGATATATTTTAGAGCTACGATTCAATCATATAAATTGTTTAATCCTGTACGTCCATCGATTATTTAATATGATAGAGTACAAAATATTATTCAAATTATTTAAAATTTTTACAACAGGATATACAATAAATATAATTCATGTCCAACTATATAGATTTTACTTAATAAATTTATAGCAATTATTTTGAAATTTTAATTTTATACGATAATAGGGACCATTATCAAGTCGGTACCTATTGCATAACCAATAGCGACCGGTAGGAATATGCTTAATAAACATCGACCCCAGTTGAGTACCGATCGTGAATATACTAGCAATTGAGACAGCTAGATTGTGGTCCCTATTATTTAAAAAGTAAATTTTCAAATTAATTAAGTGAAAGTTAATTAATAAAATCTATACTTTTGGATATAACTTATCCTTTTCATATATCATGTTGAAAAGTTTTTATATCATTTGGACTTTATTTTCTATTTTATTACAATAAATAATCGACGAACGTATAGGATTTAATAATTTACACAGTTGAAATCGCAACATTAACTTCTAGCCAAATTTGTTAAAATCTTGTTTGAACAATATTGTTGTAGTACTAAATATATCTAACGGTTTAGATTATCTATTTGAAATATAAATAGATTATTTACATAAGTTACAATAAAAGAGTATAAATATCATATTCATAAACTAACTTATTCTATTGTTGCTAGCTAGCTCATTTACTCAACTCACAAAATGGCAAGAGTAAAATGAAAATCTAAACCTTTGAATATATTATATATTATTACGTTGTTGTTCAATGAATTTTTTTTTTAATTTTTTAATATCAAGTATTGCTCTGATTTTATGATGCTAAATTTTCAAATCATATACATCCATCAGTTATTTAGTGTGATTGAGAGTAAAATATCATCCAAATAATCTAAAATTTTGTCAATATGATATGTATCAAATATAAATCATATCCAATAGTTTATATTGTGTTGAATAAATTTTTATTAAGTAATTTTAAATTATTATCTTTTACAAAAAATATTCACTGACTGATAGGACAGTCGCTTTAGGTAAACTAACATTGATAGGTTGTCATCATGGCCGTTAATGCTTGTAGAAGTAGCGACTAGTGACATCTTGGTCGCTGCTATACTAGGATTTGTGACCGAATCGAAGATGGTCACTAAGCCCTTTAAGAAAATAGCGACCGCTATTTACGCCGGTCGCTATTGTGTAAAGTAATACCGACCAACATACAGGCTAGTCGAAGATAAGTGGACAATATCAATTTTTCTTATTCACCGGTTGCTATTATCTCTATGTCAACGACTGTGTCTATGATGGTCACTATTTGTATCATTTGCGATAGATTTTGTGTCGGTAGCTAATAATCTGATCGCTAATGATATATATTGGTAGTGCTTTTGGGGGCGATACCACGGCCTATACGAGCTAAATAATAGTATACTAAAGTATAGATTGTAAAAATATACAAACAACTGAAATTTTAAATTTCAGTACTATTCTTAAATAATTATGATAATAGATAATGACGATTGTGAAAATTTTGTACCTAATATTTTGATTCGATTCTTATGCATGATTTTTTAATTATTATTTTAATTTTGATCCAATATAAAATCACCTATTTTTAATATTGTTCTAACTTTTTATTTAAAAATTACTATAGAGAATTAAGTTTTATAAAATTATAAATTATATAATTATATTTATTTTGGTCCAGCAAATAATAATTATAGTTATTAATTTTATAATTTATAAATTATGCTCAAATTGATCTTTCGAACATAATTAATAAAATAATTTAAATATCAAATTCAATAATAATTAAGTATATAACTTTAACATCTAAATATCTTTCTATTCAAAAATTACTAATTCACAATAAAATCAATAATTCGTACGTCACATAGTATTTATAAAATAAATCAATTTATTAGAGTTTTTTTCAAATAAATTAGCTACTCTTGCTAAATTTACAGACAACACCAGTGTACGAAATTAACATGAGTTTAAGAAAAAGAAACGAAATCTGCTGATATCTTCTTCTCTGCAGTAAACTTTGATCAGCAGCAACTCTCTAGATATGGCTCGCCTCTCTGTCCCTTTTCTAGCAGTGGCGTACTCTGTTCAGATTTGGATTCCAGATCTAGATTTCCTTTCTGCCGTCTCTCTGTTTTAGAATTTTTTCAGATCTGGATGCTGCTGTTCGTCCATCCAGCCGTATGGTTTCCTTGTCTGCACTCCTCTCATATTTATAATTAAAAATTCCTTCTAAAGTTTAGGAAAGAAATCTGCTAAAAATATTTTCAGAAAAAATAAAATCTGAAATTCTTGTATGGAGATATTCTCCACGATTTAGGACTCTCTCTCTATCTAGATTTTCTCACAATTTTCGGAGATAAGCTTCACGTGAAAAATGAAAGACTAAGAGCTTTTATTGAAAAGGATTCATCCGGAACTCCAGACCGTGGAGGCGATGGTTGGTTTTCTAAAATGGGTTCTCGTGAAGAAAGAAGACTTCCCTAAGCTATATGCTTTGTTTTTCTCTTAGTCATGCTTAGTTTAAACTAATTCCATTAGCTGATTTGAAGGGGCATATTCCACGTGGGCTAGTTAAAGCCCAAAATTACAATTTTTTGGAAACTTCTTTTCTTCCTTACTACGTACAAAATTAATTCTATTTAACTCAGAATAATCATAAAAAATATTATTTATATTATAATAATATAATATTAAATATATATAATTATATATTTACTAAATATTTTTGAGTTTAGAGTTTAGATTTTTATTTATTTTTGAACAAAATTATTGAAAAGTATATATCATTTTTTCACAAATTATTCTAATAGAACTGAATTTTTATGCATAGTTTAATCAACCAAAATCTTTTAAGAATCTTGTAAATATATAAAGCAAATTAACACCTATTATAAACTCTCTTGAATGCACTGTATAGTAATCAAATCAGCTCAATGCTTATACAATTTTTACAAATTACAAAATTATTTCAAATATTATAATGAATAAAGTTAAACTTAAGAAATAATAGGCCCAATTTAAAAAAGATAATGTATATTCGAGCATTGCCTAACTTTACTGCTCTTCTATTTTATTTAGCTATTTTTCTACTCTACTTTACAAGGTATATTTGAGTTTTTTTTTTTTTTGCTCTTTTTCTTTACCTTTGTGCTTTCAAAAAACTCTATCATAACTCTACAGTTCAACTATCCCCATCAGTTGAAGATAAGACAACATAAAAAATATTAAGATTAACTTTAAGTCTCATATTATATGGTGATAGATATTATTACTTGCTACAGACTATGAAATCAAAATTCTCTATTGAGTGTATTCAATTGTTTTATTTAGAATGACAAGATTTTATCAACCAATATACACAACTTAAAAGAAAAAAATAGACTTAGTTAATAAAAATATTATACTAACAAATTCAGAAAAGATTCTAATTTCAAAAAGCATGCTAGAAAGTGTGCTCAAATTTATCATCGAAAATGGAAGAAGGGCTACCATTTAAATTATTTATCATTTCAGAAGTATTACATTTTCCATCCCCACCTCCCGACCACCCCCCAAAAAGCTTAAATCAACCATTGTCCTCAATGGTGAAGTGATAGATATAACAAAGAATTCAAGAAAATAAAATAACTTGACTTGTAAAAGAAACTCCCCTAGTTTGTTGCATGATGTTAGTTACTTAAGCTGCATATTCCTTTTGTTTTGAATTGCAACAACTTGATGCTAGAAGCACATTCTTGTCAGCTGGAGCTTTCTCTTGCCTCATACTCCCAGACAGAAGAATCTGCAGGTAATCATGTTATAGTAACATCCAAACAGGAAGTTTTTAGCAGAAGAGGATTTCTTTATTCTTCTAGGTGTGCAGTGAATCTGCCAACAGCAACAAGTTGCATGCAATAACAACCAAATTCCAAGATGTACTACCATTACATTATCATGCATTAGAATATGCCAGCAGTGTATGTAATCTTATTCCAATGCACTTTATTATTTGGAATTGAGAAAAAGAACAAAAAAATATCCCAATAATCATGAAGACTATAAACATGTAGCTAGAGTTACAAATTTGGGCCGGCCCGTAGACAAGGACATTGTTCGTTTGGCCCGTGAACAGTAGCAACATTAGGGCGACCTGGCCTAATGTAACAGGTAGCATCGAGCCGACATTGTCGGCCCTCCCGCTCAGTTACTGTACATGTTAATAGAACACTGTTGACCGGTCAACATACTATTAACTTAGTTAACATTGACCATTGACCAATCTAATTTATAATAAATATATTTTTTATTAATAAAAATTACTTATAATTTATTTTTATCAAAACAATAATTTTTTAAAATTATTTTAAAATTTTTATTATTTTTATTTTTAATTTATTATATAAAATAAAAAAATAAAATAGATAAACGGGTAAAGACGGGGCATTAAAAAGATAATCGGGCCGCAGACCCAGCTCGATTAACTCGATTAGTCCGAGCAAGTCGTGCCGGTCCGCTCATATTTGCACCTCTACATGTAGCTGCCCACGATGACAAAATTTGATTTAAATGCACAAGCAATTTCTATAGCTACTATGTTTTGGCTGCATACAAGAAAACAAAATCAAAATCCTGAAGGTTATATGTCATCCCACTCAACCGTTTGACAGACAACAATTTAAAGTATGAGTATATGATGTATATCAACTTTTCCGTCTCCAATGGGTAGCATATTTAATTAAATTCCCGCTCTATTCATAATCACTTCTACAGACATCAATTTCAAACACCAAACCTTCAAAATCTACATGTAGACAACAAGCTCTACATGCAAACAATTGTTGTATCATGTGAAGTATGTAATTCAGCAATGTATTTCCGGTAATCATTAAAACATTTAAGTCATTCCTACTAAGGATAAAAATTAATTTTCTTCCAGCAGCACAATTTATTTTGTAAAATACCATAACCAGTAGAAAAATCTCATCTCTAGAACTAATAAATTACAAGCTCTAATGTCACTGTATTGCTTTGTTTTCTTATTCACAGGTACTTGCAAGTGATCATGACATGAATATTGAAATACTTACAAGAGCTACCTGCTATTCGTCGTTGAAAATTTTATTGCAAAACCCTTGAGTTCGTCCAGTCTAGAGAGTGCAACACCACAAATCCGAAAGTATTGCTGGAAACTTACTTGTATTATATCCATGGTAACTAAAGCCAGCAATTAACATGGAGAAAATAACTTGCACCGCTACTGGCTAGCAATAACATCTTATGCAAACCAGATCTAAAGCTTTTAGTGAATACATAGTCCATACCAATTTATTCCAGTAACCACACCACCAAATTATGTATTCATCATAAAATATTACCTGAGCAGATAGCAACATATCATAACATGTTCATTCACAATTTCCAGAATTACCTGCAGAAACAACCAACAATATTTCAGGCTCTCTCATCACCACATGCTGCACGCTGAAATCTAGTTCTCCTCTATGCAGCCCAGCATAATCTTAGACCAAAAGTATTGCATATTCCAGCAATTATTGACTTGACCCTACAAAAGCAACCAAATAAATTAAATATAAAAGCAAATCAAATTCCTACAAAATTCAACTACTACTAGAAAAGAGAAAGAGGCTTGGGTTGCCTCTCAAGAAATAATAAATTTAATATCTTAGCCAGTCGAGGAGATTGTTGAAGTGTATGAAGGATTTCGCAGTTGCAGAGTTTGTTCAGTTTGCATGTCGAAGGTGACCTCCAAGTATGGCTTCAAGCGATGCCCATTAACTTTAAATTACACTCTAAATTTGAGGTCCTTGATTTCTATAGCTCCGTGTGAAAAGATTTCAACTATCTCATAAAGTCCACACTATTTTGATTCAGCTTTTCTAGAAAGAGTTTCAACCGTGAATTAAACAATAACACTTTCATACCTGGAGTGAATTCCTTTACCTGCATCCTTTATATAAAAAATTTAGCTTCTTGATAGCCCAAATTGCATTGTGTACAGTTCCATAGGTAAGTGGCATGCTTTTCCAAATAGAATCCGATATGAACTCAATCCTATAGGTGTTTTATATGCTGTCCTATAAGTCTATAAAGTATTATTAAATTTTGTTACCCAATCTTTTCTTATAATGTTAACGGGTTCTCCAAAATATTTTTAATTTCCCTATTGCTAATCTCCACTTATCCTAAGGAGTGGAGTGGCTACCTTATGGGTGATATAGAGTGGCTATCTTATGTGTTATGCCATATTTTCAAAGAATCAAAAAATTTGTTGCAAAAATATTTACTACCATCACTAATGATTGCTCTACGAGTTTCCAATCTAATGAACATCATATTTTCAGAAATTTGAGAACACTCTCATGGTCATTTGTTTTTGTAATTTGACACTCTACCTATTTAGATGCAAAATTAACAACAAAAAGAATATAAGAATAGCCGAAGGAGGAAGAAAATGGACCCATGAAGTCTGCATCCGAAGCATTAGAGAGTTCTACAACAAAAATATTAGTCAAAGGAATCGTGTTTCTCCTATTGATATTTTCTATTTTTTGGCACCTATCACACTTAAAACAAAAATTAAATATATTTTTAAATAAAGTGGGCCAGAAGAAACTTGATTGAAGGACTTTATGAGCTATTTTCTTAGCATCAAAATGACCTCCACATGCTAGCTCATCGCTATGCCTTAGAATGCACCTTCTAATTATTTGATCAGGACAGTGTTAAATAAATAGGGATCATCTCAATAGTAGTGCCTCACTATAAATAGAAATCTCTTCTTTTTCTGAAATGATAATTAATTTCTAATTACACCACTAGCAAGATAATTTACAAAATCAGCATATCAAGTATCTTTATAATTAATGAAAAAAATTATTCATCTGGAAAAGAATTATTTAAAGGCATATCACATTCTTTCTCTTTGATCTTCACTCACGACGTGAGAAAGATGGTCTGCTACTACATTCTCAATTCTTTTCTTATCCAATCTCCAAGTCAAACTCTTGAAGCAATAAGATCCATCAAATCAACCTAGGCTTAGCATCTTTTATAGTCAACAAATGCTTAAAAGCAGTATGATCAGTAAATATAATAACTTTAGAACAAAAAATATATGGACGAAATTTTTCTAAAACAAACATCACAGCCAGCAATTCTTTTTTTATTGTTCAATAATTAAGTTATGCATCATTCCAAGTCTTGTTAACATAATATATAAGATGTGGCAGTTTATCAATTCTTTAATCTAAAACTGCACTAATAGCATAATCTGAAGCATCACATATCAATTTAAATAGTAAATTTTCAAAAACGGTGATGATAGAAGCAGTAGTTAAAGCATTTTTCAGATTATTGAATGCGTCCAAACAATCTTTATCAAAATAAAAGAACAACATTCTACCCAATAAAGGTCTAATTATTTTACAAAAATCCTTAATGAATCTTTTATAAAACCAATATGGCATAAAAAACTTCTAATGTCATTTACTGAAGTACGGGAAGATATATTTTTAATAATTTCAATTTTTTCTCTATCCATTTTATTTTTTTTACAAGAAATTACATGCCTTAACACAATTCCTTATCTAACCATAACATGACGTTTTTTTCAATTCAAAACCAAATTTCTTTCTTCACATCTAGACAAACAAATTTGAAATTATCAATGCATTCATCAATAGAAGATCTAAAAAATGAAAAGTCATCCATAAATATCTAAATAATCCTCTCTACTATGTAAGAGAATATAACCATCATGCATTTTTGAAATATTACTGGAGCATTACACAAACTAAAAGACATCCTCCTATAGGCAAAAGTGCCAAATAGACAAGTGAAAGTTGTCTTTTCTTGGTCTTCCGGAGCAATTGGAATTTGATTATAATATGAAAAACAATCCAGAAAATAATAATTTGAGTGGGCGGCTAAACATTCAAACATTTGATCAATGAAAGATAAAGAAAAATGGTCATTTCTTATTACATAATTCAGCTTCCTACAGTCAATACAAACACGCCATACAGTAGTTGTTTTTATAGGAATCATCTCATTATTCATTTTTTAATTATTGTTACACTAGATTTCTTAAGTACTACTTGTCAGGACTAACCCATCTAAAATAAGAGATTGAATAAATTAGTCGTACATTATGCAGTTTTAAAATTTCAATTCTAACTACCTCTTTCATATTAGAATTTCATCTCCTTTAGCTTTCACATGTAGACCCATCATCTTCCATTAAAATTCTATACATACACATCATAACTAATACTTTTTATTTCAGTTATTGTTCAATCTATTGCTATTCTATGCTCTTTTAGGATGCTAATTAGACTCTCCTCTTATCTAACTTTAAGATCTGAAGATATAATGACTACGAGGATTTTATTATCACATAAAACTGTATACTTTAGGTGTTCTGACAATGGTTTGAATGTTAATTTAGGAGAATTTATAGTAGATAGTTCTATTCTTATTTTATTCATATCTAAAGGTTAAAATGAGGCTTTATAACAAGAGTAAACTGATTTTAACACATCTGGGGCATCAAGCATATTATTAGATTCATCACTTTCTCTCACATCTAAAAGTATGCAAATTCTAAGTCATCCTTGCATTTTTTCTGCAAAACAACAAAATTGATTAGTAGATCTACTAAATCAATAGAAAAGCAAAATTTTGAAGAAATAACACTTTGTCTACCAGCATGGCAATTTTGTCTCAACAGTTAGGAAGTCTTGGTTGTAATCCTATTCAAACCTAAATCCAGTGTGTGAATTCTATACTAGGAAGCATGCTTGTGTTGATTACCAAGTTAGAAATCCATTCTCACCATACCGTACTGAACAAGTTCAATTTGCCTCTAATTTCAATTGGCAACAGAGCAACTCATATTTCAACATATACAGTCCAAGTTGGAAAGAATATCCAAATTTCTCATGGAGCAATCATCAGAATATGGTTGAATAAGTGTCACTCGACAATGCCCTTGACCAACTCATAATACAGAAACAGAAACAACTTTGCAAAACCAAGCTGCCTCTATCCGAAACCTTGAAATGCAAATGGGTCAAATGGCAAGTTTGATAATTGAAAGGCCGCAATGTTTTTTGCCGAACAAAACTGAGTAAATCACACGGAATAAGTGCACACAATTACACGGAACAAGTGCCGAACAATGCTGTTGGGGACGCCACTGAAATCAGTAGAACAAAAAGATTTTTCTTTATCAATATTGCTGGCTGAAATTAAAGTGGGTACTTGGGATTTACTAAACCAAAATGATTTTTTTTTCATCAATATTACTGGTTGAAACTGAAGAGGATAGTAAGGAGCCACTCAAAGACTTAACTAAATCAGCAAAGAAAGTAAGCTCGGAACATGTACAACACCAAACAACAGCACGAACTAAAAATTTCATACAACCAATTTGTCTTTCGCAACATCGCTCAAAGAATTAATTGAATAAGCAACTTTTTGAAAATTTTGATGTGTTAATTAAGTTGCATGTTGACTTCTCTTTTGAAGATGCGCTAGATGAAATGCCGAGTTATGTTCTTAAAGGAGATTTCATCCAAACTGAATATGAAGAGATTAATGAATATGCGCACTACTTCGAAACCTCACCACCTTACTAATGGGGCTGTTCTATAAGAGCTTTTCGTGAACTCTTCCAAATACACCATCCTCCTTGAACCGATATAGAGGAAGAATTCAAGCTATAGACTATAAATAAAACGCTTATTGGGAGGCAACCCAAGTTTTTCATCTTTTAGTTTTTCATCTATTTTGAATTTTTTTAGTTAGTTTTTTGTTTTGATTTCTCTTTAATTCTAATAAATTTCTAATGATAGGGAGAAACATGACAAGTGGACATAGGCATAAGGAACTTCAAGCGAGCAAGCACAAAAATCAGGGATGACTCTAACATCTCCTCTTTATTACTATATTTTATGCACATTATGGACAATATTGGTGCTAAGTTTGGGGGTAGAGAAAATTTTTGAAGTTGTAGTGTTGTTTGTTGCATGGTTGGTTGGAGTACACCATTTATGATGAAAATTATCCGTCTCGAGTCATAATTTTTAGAGATGGACTAAATTCATAGCCATTTGAAATTCTTGTGTTAACTAGTGATAAGTGTGGTATTAATTAGCTTGAACTTGTGATCACGAGTGGCTTAGAGAATTGATTTGCTCTTATTGCGATTTTGAGATTTGAAACTAATGTAGTGTTTGGTTGAAAAGTTACATTGAGTATTGACTATACATTATAATTCTATTCCCAACTATTGTCCATAAAAGACATTGCGCTAGTCAAACTTGTCAAGTCAAAAGCAGCTATCTACACGAAAGTGTGAAAGCTAATCTTAAGTAATTTGGCCCTATGTACAACAAATACATAGGAGATAATCTAATAGGGAAGAGGGCTACTTACGTGGTAGTGTGAAAGCTATCGACTATGAGTTTTAAAAATTAAAAAAAAAAATTGATATGCCTGACTAAGTCCTGGACACAAAATAGGGATTTGGATAACTTGTTAGTTTGACTTGTTTGATTTAAACTCCAATATCAAGACTACGAAAGTCGAACAGATCAAAATAGGTATATGAGCTTATTGACTATCTAAGTATTTATATTCATAAGTTTAGCTTTTTTGCCTTAAGTAGTTTGCTTGCATGTGAACAAGTATGTGTATGATCAAGACAGTACGATTTGTTGTCCTTTGAAAAATTTTCATGAGTTATCTATTTAATGGATAGATCTGAAAATATTGGTGTTATGAAATCTAACCAAGCTATATGAACATTATTTTTTCTGTTGCTCGAGGGCGAGCAAAAGCTAAGTGTGAGGGTATTTGATATGCTTAAATTATATACATAATGTCATGCCCTTTTGTACCATATATGCTTGATTTTGTGTACTTCTTTGTTTTTCTTACTTTCAGCAATTATGTGCAACTTGATCACTTTTAATGAAAACTTGACTTTTCGATAGATTTTTTGCAAACGGCCAATTAGCTTTGAAAGCCAAGATATTGAAAGTGATGCATATTCATAGATAAATTTGTCACTAATTTTTCTAGAGTCTTCTGGCCAGTCAATTGATGCATATTCATAGATAAATTTGACACACAGTCCAGAACTGAATAATGTATGCAGTTTTTATAATAAGTGAAGTTGAAGGCCTTCTTGATTATTAAATGACGTGTGTGATATATGGTTGGAAAGATAAGACATTGGTATTAAAGTTTCATATTTTTAAATATTTTTTGAACACCAAACAGACTCCAAAGTGGTGCAAATAACTAGGTAGACAGAGAGTTCGGATTAGTTATGAACTGCACCAACCTAATTATGGAAGGAAAAATCTTATAATTTAAATACTCAATTTTCATATTTTCAAGGTGAGGCAGCAACAGAGGAGAGCAGAGGCAACTCATCTAGGATTTATTTTTTGGGTTCTTGTGGTTGGAACACAGAGAAGAATATAGAAGAGCAAGGAGAAATGAAAAGAGATGATGTTTAATTGATAACACTTTTTTTTCAAGATTCTTTTATTCTTTCTCTCATATTTCTCTCTATTTGTTAGATCTAAAAACTATGAACTAAATTTTTCTTTACTAGAGCTATATTTAGCCTATCTATATCTCACGACCAACCTGGCTGTCACCGGCCTAGACTAAACCTAACTTGGATAGCACCCAGATTCGGTCCAACCTAATAAGCCCCCAAAAATATCATCTAGCGAAAATATTTTCAGATAAATAAAATTTTGGCATAACCTCCCTTAAAACTTCAAGTGAAAAACTGTCACTTGACAACGACGAAAAAATAATGATATAAATAAGTGACATCAATGCAAAATCAGATAAAATATCTATTGGCTACCGGTATCCTCCCACGCTTATTACAATCCAAAATATTAATTTACAAAACCAAATACAACACTAAACGTATAAGAGTAAGTATACCTTTTGAGAATTTACAAAGCCATTTATATGACAAAGGGAATTATGAATTCGTGGATCTACCGTCGATGCACTATGCCACTGCTCGATGCTGGATCTACTCGACTTCTGCTAGTTTTTGCGATAATTGGGGGAGGCCAAAGAAAGAAAAAAAAAATGAGTCCAGTCTCAATGAGGTGAAAATAACAGAATGCACTGTTTATGTTTCTAATGCATTACCTAACTGTTCAATCCTATTCGTTACATGTAACAGAAGCAACAATAGATCAAAGCAAGCCCTACGGGGTCATATGTCGTTCCATACCAACCTAGTTCCCAGTAAGATCAGATATGAAGGACTTGACATGGAACTGATGCAGTTCAAGTGATGTCATAAAGTGCCATATACTTATAAGAATAAACAATATAGTTTATGTTCTTACACCATGACTTCTTAAATACTTGAAATCCAGCATGCACGCTTTATACACTATTATGCATTCATACATGCATCATGTATTATCCAAACATATGTCTAATATGATATCATGTATACATACCTATCTATATTAATAATGTGACATTAGTCAGAGAATCAGAAAAATAAACATATAACATAGAGCGAGATCCAATTTCTAACTTAACCTATCAAATAGGCTACTACTACATCGGCA
Source organism: Acanthochlamys bracteata (assembly GCA_019914995.1). NCBI lineage: Eukaryota > Viridiplantae > Streptophyta > Magnoliopsida > Pandanales > Velloziaceae > Acanthochlamys > Acanthochlamys bracteata. The sequence goes on from CM034133.1 coordinate 4,996,465, forward strand.
AGGTACAACCACCTGGGTGATTGAAACGGATGGGCCGCTATATCATCCTCACACGCATGAGCCTAACAATTCTATAGTCATAGGTGGGTACGACGACACCCACTGGGGCCCTGTTATAATCCACCGACTCGCCTACCTTCGTACAGTGCGAGTGTCTATATATGCACTATGAAAGCAAGCTCATGCTATTATATTTCAACATAAATTATGTCTCTATGTACATATATGGTTTATAGTTCATTCATCAATGCTCAAGGATTATGGTCATGTAGTAAACAATAGTTATTCTCGATTTTACATAGCTACCATTCTTGTTATTATCAAAGTTAACATTCTAATCATACTCCAAAGTGCACTATACATTTTATACAAGAACTCATATGTCATATGTACTCATTCATGCTATAGATATCATCAAATACTAAGCCATCTAATTACCACATGCTACTAAGATTAGTTCAAGTGAAATCTATACAAACATGCTCCGCACAAGGTCATCTAGCATGAGGAATAATTTAATCATAAATAGAAAGTGGCGGGGTATGTTGAAGGTCCAAAGCTAATGTTACCTGTGCTAGAAGCCTACCGTAAGCTAAGAATTGAAAAGTACGGTAACCCTCACCTTTATCCCTACAATCACTCCGTTCAACTAGTTCCTCCAAATCAAGCCACTCGGCCCACGTCCCTCAGTGAAATGCTATAACACACACAGGCACATATATTAATTAAATGTGAATCAAACAAACATAATACATAGCACGATTCACTACAATATACCACCGCAATGAAGGTATCTCAATATAGGGTTCCATCCATTCAATCAATCATTTAAATCCTATCCACCACACAAATACCAGCGTTTGAAAAATTAGTAAGCTTACCAATTTAAACGAGACGCTTGTACTCCAATTAGCTTCTAACAATCGACGAATCATCGATCCTCAACCTAACAATCACCTTAGCAAAAACTAATTAACAATCCATCCAATAACAGCTTCTGAGTGCTCAACACGCATAATATAACACACCTGCAAGAGGGCCCATTTGATTGTCAGATGTTGGTAGGAATAGTGCTGGCCGGAAGAGAATTGGCCAGAAGAAAATTTCAAGCAGTTGCTTGACGCAAACAATTATGTCTAAAGTTAAGAAAAAGGCGTTACCAAGCCAATTAGAACAATGGCGGCCGAAATAACCAAATCGATCTCATCAGCCGGCAATAAAATCTCTAAAAATAAGTTGAAATTAGACTCAATTGACAAATGAAAAAGCATTATCGATATAAAGAGAAATTCTATGTGGTTACCGCAGTCTGATGGCCGGCGAGGAGGTCTGACGAAAATCCTAACTCTACCCCTTGCATTAAAAATGGATGGAGAATGCAACGGCAACGGACAGAGTGAAGGAAAATGAAAATCTAAATATAGAGGAGAAGTTCTCGCTTCCAAAACACCGGAAGATCACAGTGTGCAAAGGGAGGCTCGGGTGGGGGTGGCTACCGGGAGAGAAAGAAATAAGAGGAAGTAGTTAGAAGAAAGAAAATAAAAGGGAAAGGAATATTAATAAGGTGGTTGGTTTAATTGGGGTTGGCCTACATGCAAGTATAGGGTGTTACAATACACTCCTCGTTTTTTCAATTCTTCCTCGAATTTTCAAATAGAAGAAAAGATAAACTCATACCTCAAGAGGTGAATAACTAAGGGTACTTCACTTTCATTTCAACATCCAACTCCCACGTCATTTTCCCACGCGAGTGGTTTTGTCATAATATTAGAACATAAGGTAGCTCGCGGTTCCTTGGCTTTCATATTTGACAATGCAAGATCGCTTACAGGCGTTCTTCATAAGTTAAGTCCTCACTGACTTGTCTGACAATAGTCTCAATCAATTGCGAGGGATCTTGAAAGCATCTCCGAAGCATCGAGATATGAAACACTAGATGTACATCGAACAAACTCGATGGCAAAGTTAATCTATAAGCAACTTCGTCGATACTTTCCAAAATCTCAAAAAGGCTAAAGTGTCACAGACTGAACTTTCCTTGCTTCCCAAATCACAACATGCCTTTAATTGGAGAAACTCGCAAGAAAACCTCATCACCAACTGCAAAAGATATCGCACGTCGTTTTAGGTCTGCATAAGCCTTTTGTCTACTTTGAGCGGCAGCCTACCTCTCTCTGATAAATTAATCTCCTCAGTGGTGTCGCGGATGATATCTGGTGAAAGCTTGTTAGCCCCTCTAGTCTCAAACCAGCAAACTGGTGATCGATACTTCCTACCATATAATGTCTCAAAAGGAGTCATCTGAATACTGACATAAACTATTGTTATAAACAAATTCTGCCAAGAAAAAGTGCTGATCCCATGACTGCCCTAACTCGAGCATACAAGCGCGCAACATATCCTCCGGCGTTTGAATAGTACGCTCAGATTGTCTATCGGTCTTGGGATAAAATGCTATATTGTAGGTCAATCGAGTACCAAATGCTTACTGAACCTTACTCTAGAAGCGGGAATTGAATTAGGTTCCACGATCTGAGATAATCGTCAACGGAACTCTATGCAACCTCACTATCTCTCACATATATAGCTGCACATATCGAGCTGCATCAAAAGTGATTCTTACTGATAGAAAATGTGCACCCTTCGTTAGTCTATCCACAATCACCCAGATGGAATCATATCTTGTGTAGTTTTGGAAGACCTGTCACAAAATTCATAGTGATGTGATCCCACTTCTATTCAGGAATAGACATGACTGTAATAATCCTTCGAGCTTACCGTGTTCTGATTTTATAGATGGACAAGGCAACGAGAGACGAAGTTAGCAACATCCCTTTTTAGACAACTCCACCAATACAATTGTTTCAAATTGTGATACATCTTGGTAGTTCCCGGATGGACCGAATATGTAATCGGTGCGCCTCCTCTAAGATCTCATGGTATAAGTCCCCCACACTGGGAACATAAAGTCTAGGGCCACACCAAATAACTCCCTCAAAATCAACAAAAAATTTCTTTACCTATTCATTAACTTAATCAATCAACTTAACTAATTGCGGGTCTTCACTTTGCCCATCCTTTACTCTATCCCTCAGAACAGAACGCACAGCTAAGTCAGCAAGCTAAGCATTAGGGTTTGCCTCTAATCTCAGTCCACTCAATTGCATGACCTAAATAACAAGTTAAGGTTAGAGGTGTTGCAATAAGATGAGCCAAACTCCCTACTGAATTTCGACATAAGGCATTGCAACCACATTTGTCTTCCTCGGATGATAAATAACCGTGTAGTCGTAATCTTTGAATAGTTCTAACTAACGCCTCTATCTCAAATTCAATTTCTTTTGATAAAAAATGTACTTTAAGCTTTTATGATCAGTATATATCTCACAAGACTCTCCATACAAAAGTGCAAACATAATGGCAACCCAATTTCAAATCATATGTTGAATAGTTCTAGTCCTACTTCTTATGCTATCGAGAGGCATAGGCAATAACATGCCCTTGCTGGATTAATACACAACCCGAACCAACTCCGGAGGTATCACAATACACCTGAAATCCGCCACCACAAACTGGTAAAGGAAGAACGTGTGCTTAGGTCAGACATGTCTTCAATTTTTGGAAGCTCTCCTCACACTTATCACTCCAAATAAATTTTACTTTCTTACGAGTCAAACATGTCAACGATGTTGCTATCTTGGAGAAGTCCTGAACGAATCTCCGATAGTATCCAGCTAAATCGAAAAAGTTATGTACTTCTGCAACATTCCTCGATCTAGCCCAGCAATAGCTTCTACTTTCTGTGAGTCTACATTGATCCTCGATCCTGACACAATATGCCCCAAAACAATCACACAATCTAACCAAAATTCACATTAGACAGCTTAGCATATAATTCCCTTTGTATTAAGGTTTGCAAAACAATTCGTAGATGCTTCATGTGTTCCTCTTTACTCCTAAAGTAAACCAACACGTCATCAATAAAAATCACAACGAACCGATCCAGGGAAGGCTTGAACGCCCTGTTCATCAAGCCCATAAAAACTATAGGAGCACTCATTAACTAAGGCATCACCAAAAACTCATAATGTACATATCTAGTTCTTAGTGTTGTCTTTGCTATATCTTTCCATCTTATCTTCAGTTGATAATATCCTGAACGATGATTAATAGTTGAAAAAAATACAAAACTCTAATTCCTTCCAAGAGCTGGTCAAACAAGTCATCTATTCTCTTAAATGGATTTTTCGGTTTGCTATGATGCACCCATGCAAGAAAAGAGCTATACTTATTCAGCGGGCATCCAACAAGTTTGTATTTGATGCATAACCGCAATGATCCGTCTTTCTTATGCATGAATAGGACAATAGCACCCCAAGGGGACATGTTAGGGCAAATAAAACCCTTCTCCAAATAAATCTTCAAAAGTGTAGATAGTGGCTCTTAGGAATCCTTTTGCAAAAATTACATTAGAATGAATAGAACAAGGACATTCCCTCTCTTGCGAAAGTAATACACGGAGGCACATAAACTCAAACTCGGTGTTGTAATTAAGGCTCCATCCATTCAATCACTCAAATCAATACAAAACTCTAATTCCTTATCAAGAGCTAGTTTTGTAAGATCAATAGACAAATCACCCACTCTCAAAAATCTCTTAAACTAATTAATAATCCATCCAATAGCTTCTCCGGTGAAAATCCTAATTCTACCCACAGGCCCATTTGTTTTGAAAATGGATGGAGAACACAACCGCCATGTAAAAAAATATACCATTGAGTGAAGAAAAATGAAAATCTAAATATAGAGGAGACGTTCTCACCGCGCGCCAACACCCCCTAAAATCAAGATCACCGTGTGAAAATGGGAGGCTCCGGGCGTGGTGGGATGCTTACCGGCTGCGGATGGCGGGAGAGGAAGAAATAAGAGGAAGTGCTTAGAAGAAAGAAATTAGAGGGGAAAGGAATATTAATAAGATGGTAAGGAATATTAATAAGGTGGTTGGTTTACTTGGGGTTAGCTTATATGCAGGTATGAGGTGTTACAATACACTTCCACTTTTTTCAATTCGTCATTGAATTTTCAAATAGAAGAAAAGATAAACTCATGCCTCAAGAGGTGAATAACTAAGAGTACTTCGCTTTCATTTCATTCTAACTAGCACGTCGCTTTCCTACGTGAGTAGTTTGCATAATATCAAAACAAAATGTAGCTCACAGTTCCTTAGGTCACGAATGTGATGATCCAAGATCGTTTGTGGGAGTTCTTATAAGTCAAGTCCTCACGGACTTGTCCGACAATAGGCTCAATCAATAGAGGGGAATCTCGTAAGCACATCGAGACATTAAACAATGTATGCACTTAATAAGCTCAGCGGCAAATCTAATCTATAAACAACTTCGCCGATACGCTCCAAAATCTTAAAAGAGCCAATGTATCTAGGACTGAGCTTCCCTTTCTTCCCAAATCACAGATTTTTATTAGGAAAACTTGTAAGAAAACCTCATCTCCAACTGCAAAAGATATTGCACGCGTCTCGAATTTACATAAGCCTTTTGTCTATTTTGAACGGCAGCTAACCTCTGTAATAAGTTTAATCTTCTCAGTGGTGTCGCGGATGATATCTATTGAAAGCTCGTCAGCCTCTCTAGTCTCAAACCAACAAACTAGTGATGACACTTTCTACCATATAAAGCTCGTCAGTCTTTATAACGATGCCATGAATTGCATGAGACAGAGTTGTACTATTATAGTTAATACAGTTAATATAGGATACCACTGATCTTAATGAGCTATTTTATATGTTGATTCATATAGAGATATAATGAGTTATTGGCTGAAAGTATTTTTTATATAATTTCAGAAAGTATATAAAAAAATAAATTTTTTAACTGTTAATAAAGAATATAATCTTCGATAGAATGATTACAGAATTGAAATGGATTAGTTACGTGAAATTAAATGCCTTATCGTTTAAGTCACTGAAATCTTGTAAGTATTAGTTTTAGCTTATTTTATTTTCTTTAGTTATAGCATTCACTCTATTTAGATCGATCGTTCAAATAATTTTAGGATTAGTTATTTTCTGTATTTAATAAATTAATCAATCCTCGTTGGAACGATACTTTTCTCATCATTATATTACTTATGCGACTCGTACACTTGTGATAGCAACAGTTGTAATTATTTGTTTTATCCGTTTACTAAGATTTATTACCGCATATGGTAGTTATGTAAGTTGGATAAGTCTTGTTTATATGTTTTTATTTCTTACCGATGTTGTTTTATTTTTTATAAGTTTTTATGGTATTGTTGTTGCGGTTTGATTCTTGAGATTTCCTCTTGAATTGAAAGGATATTTTGTCGAAATATTTTTTAGATTTTGGTACTTGCTATTTCATTGTTGATTTGGATTGGCTTCACTAGGCTGGACCAAGTTTGAGTTTGACCTGAATTTAGTTTGGCCTAGTGACGGTCATGTTTTGGTACTAGGGTATGATATGGCAACCATGTTTGAGCTCCGTGCAACCTTTTGCACTTTTGTGTGACCTCATATGGTCGCACTATGACCACTACTCTTGTGTATTGACAGTTTTCTATTTTAATCCTTTTTTTGTTTGTTTCTTATTTATACTATTTTCTGAATGGGTTTTTCTTGGAAGGAGTGTGTATTAGTTGCCTAGAGCTTGATTTTTTCACTTCTCTTTCTCCAGAGAGTTCTATCTTCTTCTCATTGGAGTTTTTACAAGATTTGTTCTCTTTTTGCTCCAATCTTTTATAAGCTTCAAAATTTTATGGTGAAATCTTTCACTCTCCTCTCCGTAGACGTAGTTTTTTCTTTTGAAACTGAACTACGTAAATATTATCTTTATTTATTATTGTTATTCTACTGTTCCAGATGTTATTCAAGATTCTACTGATTGCTTTGACTAGATCTGAAGGGATTAAACACTAATTATTATATATTAAATAGATTTTTATTATCTATTTTGTTAGAATCAATTTTACTTCGGTTCTAAGTTATGTGGTTCTACAGTGCTTCCGCTATCTCTGCGTCTTCACCATTACTACAGATACATACACCATTCCTATAGATACATACATCTACATCAAATGACGATAACCTGTTCGAAGCTATGTAAAGCAAGTAGTTTGTGGAGCTGTGTGTGGCAGAAATCTACAGGTGAAGGACACATCAAGATACCCCATCCATAGACCTTCACAGGCTCCACAAAGTGTGATATTTTTTTTCAAGCTTGCACAGGTCATATAGGTGAAAGGAAAATAAAAGTCCACCTTAAAGTTTGTCAATCTCCAGTAACTCTATGCGTAGGCAAACATAATCATCAATCTTTGAATTAATGATGTAGAAAAACAATATAGCGCCATCACTAGTTCTTTCAAGATGATAACTTTGATTTCCCCACTTTCTTTTAGAATGCAGAGGCACGTAGTGGTCATGAAGCCTTCAACAAATACCAGAAACAGAACGTAACCTTTACGCCAGTTTCAACTTAATCGCTTGCCAAAAAACTTCCAGGTCAAGCATTGTTGAATAGGAGTCACTTCACATGAGCTTCAGCCACGGCCATTCACTTGTCTATTGTAACCAAACTTATAACTCAAACTTCAGCTTCAGACACAGGGCATTCACTAGTCTACTGTAACCAAAATCATCGTTCAGCTTCAGCCACATGGTCTTCGCTCGTATATTGTAACCAAAACCACATTGCTAGTTTTACCTAACATTTTCTCAAGCAAGAGGGATATAAGAACAAAATGGCTGTGCTCCTGGATGTGTTCATTGGCGAGCTCGTTAGACTCCTCTTGGACTATGCTGGTGAAGAGATAGCCTCCATGCTTGGAGTGTCACAGAGATCAAGAGACTTGTCACGAAGCTAAAGATGATACAGAGTGTTGTGATTGATACAGAAACGAAGCAACATCAGGATGAAACCATTAAATTTTGGCTAGATGAGCTGAAAGACATTATGTACGATGCTGAGGACATTATAGAAGAATACAAGATGGAAGTTCAGAACCATAACACGACATCATTTTTACCTTCCTTAGTTGTGTGATGCTACTCTCCTTTCAGATGCTTTCACGGTGAGGTATTTGATCATGGTATTGAAAAAAAGATTAGAAAACTTAATCACAGGCTTGATGATGTCAACAAGGATATGTCAGCCCTCAGTTTGATACCCACTAGCCGAGACCAATTCAAAGAAAGACGGATTAGCCCAAGAACATCACGACTAGTAGAGCCAAAAATTGTTGGAAGTATGATCGAGGATACCAAGAGCTTGGTAGAGCTACTATGCAAAGAAAGTGGGCGAAAGAACATTCTTATCTATGCAATTGTTGGTAGGGGTGGAATTGGCAAGACCACTCTTGCTCAAAAAATATGTTCTGATGACAGACTGCAGGCAAATTTTCATCCCATATCACCAATTTGGATCTGCGCCTCTCAAGAGATTAATGAGATAAGAATTCTAAAAGAAATTGTTGCATGTCTTGGAGAGAAAACCAACAAGGAACAAGACAAGGAACAACTAGAAATGATGCTTCATCAAGTTGTACGACAAAAGAAAGTTTTCCTTGTTTTGGATGATGTTTGGGATGCGCATGTGTGGGAGAAATTATTAAGAAAACCATTATATAATGCCCATAGCGGCAGCAAGATTCTGATGACAACAAGAGATGAAAGCATAGCAAGAAATATGGGAGTAGTTTATCAGCAGAGAGTCTCGAAGCTGTCGGATGAAGATGGTTGGTCATGCTCTCCAGCTTAGTGTTTGAGAATGATAAGGAAAGAGAAATACAAGATGTAAAGCAGCTAGGCATAAAAATTGTGAAGAAATGCGATGGACTTCCCTTGGCTGTGAAAACAATTGCTGGAGTGCTTAGAAGCAGAGAATTGCGCCCCTCCGAATGGAAGAAAGTTTTACGAAGTCTAGCATGGTCTCTAAGCGATATTTCTAAAGTGATGCGAGTCTTGTATCTCAGTTATGAGGACTTACCACAACATCTCAAGCAATGCTTCCTTTATCTTGTACTCTTTCCAGAGGATTATGTATTTCAACGAGCCTATATTGTTCTTCTTTGGATTGCAGAAGGTTTTGTAGCAGAAAAAGAAGATTTTGAAGAATTAGGCTTTGAGTATTGGAAGGAATTGGTGGAATGAAATCTTCTTCAACCTGAACCTGATTACTATGAAATTTCAGGTTGCAGAATGTATGATCTCTTACGCTCTATAGCTCAACAACTTGCAGGAGACGAATGTTGTTGTTGCCATGCCAGAGGGATGAAAGAAACTTTTTGTCCATTTCCCCATTCAACTTCACAAAGGTAGCCCTCAGCGATTGTACATCACTAGAGAACCTGAATCCGTTCCAACTTTTACAGGTTCCTTGAGAACCGTTATAGTCCCATTTATGAAAATAATTTCAAGAGATGACTTTGGAAGTTTAAATCATCTGAAAATTCTAGATTTCCAAGGACTAGTGTCACGACCCAACCTGGGCCTAGGCCTGACCGGCACTAGACTAAACCAAACTTAAGTAGAACTCAAGCTCGGTCCAGCCTAATAAGCCTAACACAAAATCAACTCAAAACATCAAAATTCAATTTTTTAGAAAATTCTGACAAAACTTCACCTAAAATTCAAGGAGAGAAACCTAATAATTAAACCACAATAATAATATCGAAAATTCGTATCAACAACACGATGAATAAAACACAAAAATGATTTAACAACTTATACAACCGCTACCTGCGGTAATACATCTCAACAAAATAAGAAAAACACATAAATCAATAATCGGATACAAAACTGATAATTTACAAATAATAATAAGAATAATACAATCTCTCGAGTGTTACAGAGCCAACTAAATAATAAACAGGAATATTTTAAACATACAATCATTATATCTCCCAGGTTCATGATAAGGTCCGCTAACTCGAATTCAACCCTACAACAACTAGGAGAGGCCAAAGAAAGAAAACGGCGAGCGCAGTTTCAGAGAGGTAATAAATCAAGGCTGCATCATTTAAAGTTTCTAATGCATTACCCTATCATTATTTTTCTATATCTCTATATGAGATAAATGCAACGATAGATTAGATCCCCTTATCTAGTTCTAAACCGTTCCATATCGGCCTAGTTCTAATAAGGACAGATACAGAAGCATGACATGCAACGCAAACGCTTTCCTCGTAACAAATAGTTATGTTATATGGGTTCTCAATTCTTACATCTATATATTCATACACATAAAAAATATACAAGCACATATTTGGATATTATCTATATGCATGCATATGTCTATTAATACGAATAATATACCTCTAGTTCATCCACTCGAACATAGTAAATGCAACATGCGTCGTGCACCAAGGAGTTAAAATTGTATAATCAAGTGATAAAGCGGGGTCATATCTCCAACTCGCATTATAGTGCTATCAAATATACACATAGGAACGCGAGTGAGAATATAAGCTAGATATATTGTATGTCTTAAGTAAAGCCTCAAGCATTTACTTTTACGTTTTCTGTATAGCAAGTTATCCGACAATATGAATATATAATTACATATAATACATACTGAGCATATTAATATTATATATATGTATGGCTATGCATGCATACGTATCTATATCTATGATCTATCATTTGTTAAGAATCGAAATGGAATAAAAAGTCAACGCATGTCTATACCATATACATATGTCATCGTGTATGCGTATATATCTATCTACATGATGTGACACAGATCAGAGAATCAATATAATAATCATACAATAAAGAGAGAGATCCGGTCTCCAGCTCAACCTACCAACGAAGGTACTCTTGCCTCGACGAGGTACAACCATCCCGGCTGATCAGACCGGATGGACCGTGGTATCGCCCCCACGCGCATAGACCTAACAATACTATGGCCAAAGGTGGGTGCGCGCCTCACACCCACTAGGTCTTGATCTCAACCGCTAACTCGCTTGTCTTAGTACAGTGCAAGTTTTCATGCATAAGGTCAATCGAACTCAAGCTTTACCGGTATTAGTCATAAGTCATATGCTTATGCATTTATATACATAGTCAACCATGTTCAAGCCTCTACTAGTTCCAATTACAATCGGAGATCCATACAAAAGTAGAGATATCATATCACATATTCTATGCATGATGCATGAGGGAACAATAAATGAAAGTTGTGCTCCATATCTAACATTACTATGTATAATATTGCAATAATCATTACTCTCTATAAGCATGTATTACAAATGAATATTGTATTCCATGCAAAAATTCAAACGACATACAAAATAGTTCATGCAATCTGTTTCTAACATGCACTTGCAGGCCACTAGACTTAGGTACACTTGCTATACATGCTAAGCCATTTATGAGGGGCAAGTAAATATGTTACGTCATGATTATTACGTATATGTCAATTCTAAGTAAATATGCTAGGCCCAAAGTATATGGTTATACTTAGCGGAGGTCATAAATTATATATGTCTAAAGTACCTAATGCATAATTCTTACGCCAGGTTAGTGCTATACCATATGTGTAAAAGCATTATATGCATTTCGCGCACTTGTATATCATAATTTCTAACTTATATAACATTCAACAATGAGATTCTTATCAACCACAAAATCTAGTCAAATCCTAACATTTTATCTTAATTTCTATCACTATTCTGATCTTATGCAAGTATGCACACAGACATTTTATTGCATGAAAAATCAAATCTCATTATGCACTGAAATTGGCAAAGTCATGCCAGAGTTTTCAAAACAGATCTTACTTGCGTTGAAAACTTAACGGTAAGCTAAGAGAAAAAGACGCAGTTAACCCTCACTTGAAGATCCTTGTAAAACCTCATGTCTATGGCTATTACCAACTCCAATCATCCGACAAACTTCGCTTTTAATCCTATTTCCAATATGGAACCACGCAAACGCAATAAGAAATCTAAAATAATTCTCCAACAATAATTCATAATTCAAAGCCATCGACTAATACTAGGGTTAGTGACTAAGAAGGCTTACCAGATCGAATAAGTCGAACTCAGAACCGATCTCGCGTTGTAGAGAAGAACTCGCCGACTATCGATCCACTTGGCCGCGGGTCTCACCGGCTTGCCGGATTTTGGCGAGGGTTCCGGCCAGAGGAAATTTTCAGGCGGCAAAGAGACAGTAATAATAACGAAATCCAATGAGAAGGACAGTGACAACAAAGGAGAACGCCGGCAACCGAAATCGGCAATATAATGTCCGCCTAGGAGCTTTTTTTTTTTTTTTTGTGCAATCATATACGTGGGCTAGAAATCATTAAAATCGAGAGAGAAAAAAGCATCAACAAGATGGTCTCCGATAACTCAGCTCGAGCAATTTGCCGGCGAGAAGCACCCGTGAAGTTAGGGTTTTATAATGACGCACTCCCTAGCACGACGACATGCTTGAGGGATGGCGAATAGCAACAACAGCAATATAAAAAGGCTAAAAGGTGGCTGGAGATGAGGAAGCAGGCAATTACACGCAGGAGGGGATGATTAACTGTGGCACGGGACATGGGAAGTAGCGGGCGAGCGGCGGAGAAAGCAAAATGGAGGAAGGAAATAATTATGTAATGGATAAGGTAAGATTAAGCCAAATAAACGTATGAGGTTACATGTTCATACTCATTTGTAATGGGCATGAACTTAGGCTTAGTCCAATGGGTTTTGGGATATTACAATACAACCCCCTTAACAAAAAAATTCGTCCTCAAATTTTCTAAGTAAAAAGGAAAGGGCCTATAGGTCAAAATTCAGACGGCCAACAACACCTCACCCTAAGCTCCATTCTTCTGTCAAAACAAAACATATTTATTTTAAACTTGATATTTGTAAGTGCCCGTACAAGATCTTACTATCAAATAGGAACTCACTTAAGTAAGAAACGTACAAATCACCTTCCATCGCTAGTATCATAGCAAACAAAGAACACCCCAAATCCTAAATAAAATCCGAGATCTAATGTTAGGTTAAGATTCACCTTGGCATCAAGCATACCACTTCATTATTGCCAGTGAAACACGACCATCCAATAACCTCAACATCGATTGGACTTAATCGAACGAAAGATTATCAGCAAGGAGCCGTCATTGCTAATTCTGTAAGATCATGATACCTCACAAACCCTTTTTTTTTTTTAACAAGTTTTCTTCCTCTCGCTATAATATTATTAAATTTATTTAATTTATTTCTATAGATATTATTATATATTTTTTTAAAATAAAACCTGCTGCTCCTGTTCTGCAAGACTAAGAAAGCAATGGTGCTCTAGTGGCTGCTTACCAATAGCATACTTTGACGAAACACTACAATTATCATAGTTCGTTGCCCTAAATATAACCCACTAGACATCAAACCCTTAAAGAGGATGACAATTAAGTCCAAAATTCCTTCGCGTTATACTCACGAAGCAACGAAGGACTGTTCAATTTTATTTTATTTTATTTTTTGAAAGCACAAATGCTTCAAAACACGCACTAGCAAAGTGGATATCGAATAGATGATTAATTAACCACACATGATGAATCAATAAATACATAGCTCATCACAAAATTAGAAAACCTAATTAAGGAACGTCATTTGCCTCCACGTAATATAAAATTTGATCAAGCTTGAAACATTGAGCTACATCTTAAAAACTCACAAATCAAATTTCTATAAACAGCCTCAAAATCTTTTGAGACAAAAATTTATAGTAAATAGAAAACTAGCGAAACTCAAGTTAAAGACATCTCAACTATTTATCAAAGCCTTATATAAGACAAGATAGTTCAACCTCGAATCTTTCGCTTAAATCCATATACTTCAAGTCAAAACCCTTGAAAAATATAAAATAGAACAAGTGATGTAATAACCTCCTCCTAAGGGAGAACACAACTATAAATAGCTCATGCCAGACTGCACAAGTAGTGCAAAGTCTGACAAAAAAAGAGCAAGTCCTACGACGAAGACAAGCCTCAATATCAAATAGCTGTAGTAGACAGGTTAAAGCATTAGCAATAAAATTCTCGAAGATACAAAGGTGAAAAAATGACCCAAAATTCGAGTTCTATTAAACTCAAGAAGTAAAACAATGAACCAACAACATTAGGTGATAACTCTAAGACAATGCAGACTCGAAAATAATGCAGTCACTACTTTAGGTAAAATAACTCGCATACTATAATTTAATCTTTTTAAAGCTATCACTTTCTAATCCAGATATTTAAAACATTACCACAAGATGATTTCGAGCTACTGAGCGAAAAAAAGAAGTTAATAGCCAACACCAATAATAAAATTTTTATTTTATTTTTATTTTTATTTTTTTGTCTTGATTAAAAACGAAGCAGCTCGTCGAAATATTATCTCAATTTTAACCAAGACATACAAGATAAACACACTATTCTATGACCTAGTCAAAGAACATCAATTTTAAAACTTTCTTTCTTAAGAGTTCTTAGTCAATTCTAACAAAAATCTCAAATAAGAGCATTAGAGCCTTAATAATGACGCGTAAGCCTACTTAGCATTCTATTGAAAAGCTGATAAGGATGCATTGAAAACAAAACCTACTTTTAGCATAACTCATGCAGCTCTAAAGCATCCAGTAATGAAATGCCTACTTTTTCAACATTAAAATCATGCCTAACCAAACCATAGGACACCATTCAAGTCATTCTAAATAAATTAACAGCACTAAAGCTAATAGTTGCAGGAGAAATACTACTAGTCAAAGTAACCCGACCTTAACAGATTCAAATTTTACAAACTTAAATATTAAACTAATCACTAATACAAAATCAGGCTCTTACAAATACCAGTCAGAAAACAGATAGTCAGTTTAGCAAGCTACTATGCTCGTGACATTCTAAAAAGTCGAATAATCCAAGCCAATAACAAACAACTCGCTTAATACCAAAATTGAGAAAATTTTAATAGCATAGTACATCTCAACAAACATAAAGCCCAAGCTTAATATTTGCCAAATTTTAAATGATAAAATATGTATTAAGGAACAATCCTCACAACCAGCTATCAAAAAGCTGCTCTTACAATGATAAAAGCTTATCATAGTAAGAAATAATAACGACGACTACCGCAACGAAACATATTGGGCGTTTTCATAAAAGAAGATAAAGTTTAGAGTGATGATCCTACTTGAAAAGATCGCAATTAAATTTTAGTCGTTATGGTAAGGAGAACAAGTAGATTCATTACTCTACCGAGGCAACTCGACAAATCCTAATACATAAGCAAATATCATTAATGTCCGTGGAAAACTATTGTGATTGCATCTTTTGACGATTCACGATGCACATCTTGTTAAGTGTCAAATCGATAGCGATAAGCATACTAACATAGCATGACAAAGCACACCTTCTATAAAAATTTTATGATCATTTTTATGTGAGTTGTCTATACCCTCAACTGTAGTTATTATGCAAACACTTTTTTTCTTTTTTTCTTCATAAAGTGTGCAAAGCCTCACAAGCGGCACAACACTTCATACAAGTGTTAATATCACCATTTTGGATAGAAATTCAACAATCTCATGTTTGACTGTAGATAGAAATATCAAGGCGAAGCCATCGACATATCCGTCTTGCTCATTAACTAAAAAATTAGCTCCACAGAAACTCTCTTTCCAACAATTATAAGAGAGTGTGAGACATTGAATAAGTCTATTCGTACAATCGTAATTCTAAATAGGAACTCACTATCGTCTACTCTCATTTACCAAATATTGAGTTTAACAAGAATGCTAATTTTAACGTGCAAAAAAAAAGCAATCAAATGCAAATGCAACGATCCTATTGCTCTGTAACCTCTTAAGACCGACCACACTCTAATACGACTTTGTCACGATCCAATCTGGGCCATGACCGGCACTAGACTAAATCAAACATAAATAGAATTCAAGCTCGGTCCAGCCTAGTAAGTCTAATAAAAAATTGACTCAAAACGTCAAAATCCAAATTTTATAAAAATTCTGACAGAACTTTTCTTAAAATTCAAGTAAAGAAACCTAACAATTAAACCACAATAATAATATCAAAAATTCGTATCAACAACACGCAGAATAAAACACAAGAATGATTTAACAACTTATACAACCGCTACCTGCGGTAATATATCTCAACAAAATAAAAAAAACACATAAATCAATAATCGAATACCAAACTGATAATTTACAAATAATAATAAGAATAGTACAGTTCATCAAGTGTTACAGAGCCAACTAAATAATAAATAAAAATATTTTAAACATACCATCATTATATCTCCTAGGGTCATGATAAGGTCCGCTAACTCGAACTCAACCTTGCAACAACTAGGGAAGGCAAAAGAAAGAAAATGCTGAGCCCAGTCTTAGTGAGGTAATAAATCAGTGATGCATCATTTAAAGTTTCTAATTCATTACCCTATCATTGTTTTTCTATATCTCTATATGAGATAAATGCAACGATAGATCAGATCATTCGTTATCTACTCCTAAATCGTCCCATACCGGCCTAGTTCTAATAAGGACAGATACAGAAATATGACATGCAAAACAAACTCTTCCTCGTAACAAATAATTATGTTATAGGGGTTCAATATTCTTACATCTGTATTTCATACACGTGATAAATATACAAGCACATATTTAGATATTATCTATATGCATGCATATGTCTATTAATACGAATAATTTATCTCTTGCTCATCCACTCGAATATACTAAATGCAACATGCGTCGTGCACCAAGGAGTTAAAATTGTATAATCAAGTGATAAAACGGGGTCATATCTCCAACTGACATTTTAATGCTATCAAAACATACACACATGAACACGAGTGAGAATGTAAGCTAGATATATTGTATGTCTTAATTAAAGCCTCAAGCATTTCCCTTTACGTTTCCCATATAGCAAGTTATCCAAAAACATGCATATATAATTACATGTAATATATATCAAGCATATTAATATTATATGTATGTATGGCTATGCATGCATACGTATCTATATCTATGATCTACTATTTGTTAAGAATTGAAATAGAATAAAAGGTCAATGCATGTCTATACCTTATACATATGTCATCGTGCATGCTTATATATCTATCTACATGAAGTGACATTGATCACTGAATCAGGATAATAATCATACAATAAAGAGCGAGACCCAGTCTCCAGCTCAACTTACCAACCAGGCTACTCATTTCTCGGCGAGGTACAACCATCCCGGATGATCGGACCGGATGGGCCGTGGTATCGCCCCCACGTGCATGGGCCTAACAATACTATGGCCATAAGTAGGTGCCCGCTCCACACCCACTGAGGTCCTGATCTCAGCCCCTAACTCTTCTGTTCTCGTACAGCGCGAGTGTCCATGCATAAGTTCAATCGAACTCAAGCCTTTACAAACATTAGTCATAAATTATATGCTTATACATTTATATACATAGTCAACCACGTTCAAAGCCTCTACTAGTTCCAATTACAATCGGAGATCCATGCACAAGTAGGGATATCATATCACATATTCTATACATGATGCATGAGGGAACAACAAATGAAAGTTGTGCTCTCATATCTAACATTACTATGTATAATATTGCAATAATCATTACTCTCTATAAGCATGTATTACAAATGAATATTGTATTCCACGCAAAAGGTCAAACGACATACAAAATAGTTCATGCAATCTGTTTCTAACATGCACTTGCAGGTCATTAAACCTAGGTACACTTACTATACATGCTAAGCCATTTATGAGTGGCAAGTAAATATGTTACGTCATGATTCTTACGTATATATCAATTCTAAGTAAATATGCTAGGCCCAAAGTATATTGTTATACTTAGAGGAGGTTATAACTTATATATGTCTAAAATATGTAATACATAATTCTTACGCCAGGTTAGTGCTATGCCATACCTGTAAAAGTATTCTATGCATTTCGCGCACTTGTATATCACATTTTCTAACTTATATAACCTTCAACAATGAGATTCTTATCAACCACAAAATCTAGTCAATTTCTAACATTTTATCTTAATTTCTATCACTATCCTGATCTTATGCAAGCATGCACACAGACATTTTATGGCATGAAAAATCAAATTTTATTATGCATTAAAATTGGCAAAGTCATGTCGGAGTTTCCAAAACAGATATTACTTGCGTTGAAAACTTAACGGTATGCTAAAAGAAAAAGATGCAAGTAACTCTCACTTGAAGATCCTTATAAAACCTCATATCTATGGTTATTACCAACTCAGATCATCCGACAAACTTCGCTTTTAATCCTATTTCTAATATAGAACCACGCAAACGCAATAAGTAATCTGAAATGATTCTCCAACAATAATTCATAATTCAAAGCCATCGACTAATACTAGGACTAGTGACTAAGAAGGCTTACCGGATCGAATAAGTCGGACTCAGAACCAATCTCGCGTTGTAGAGACGAACTCACCGACTATCGATCCACTTGGCCGCGGGGTCTCGCCGGTTTGCCGGATTCCGACGAGGGTTCCGGCCAGAGGAAATTTTCAGGCGGCAAAGAGACAGTAACAATAACGGAATCCAATGAGAAGGACAGTGAAGCCAAAGGAGAATGCCGGCAGCCGAAATCGGCAATATAATGTCCGCTAAGGAGCTTTTTTTTTTTTTTTTTTTTTTTTGGCAATCACATACTGGGGCTAGAAATCATTAAAATCGAGGGAAGAAAAAGCATCAACAAAATGGTCTCCGATAGCTCAGCTCGAGCAGTTCGCCGGCGAGAAGCTCCAGTGAAGTTAGGGTTTTATAATGATGCGCGGCCAAGCACGACGACATGCTTAAGGGATGGCGAATAGCAACAACAGCAAATATAAAAAGGCTAAAAGGTGGCTGGAGATGAGGAAGCAGGCAATTACACGCAGGAGGGGGTGATCAAGTGTGGCACGGGACATGGGAGGTAGCGGCCGAGCGGGGGAGAAAGCAAAAAGGAGGAAGGAAATAATTATGTAAGGGATAAGATAAGATTAAGCCTAATAAACATATGAGGTTACATGGGCTTCATACTCATTTGTAATGGGCATGAACTTATGCTTAGTCCAATGGGTTTTGGGATATTACAGCTAGCTACTAAATCGCTCCCTAACTCCCTGGGCAACCTTGTGCATCTGAGATCCTTGAACTTAAGCGGAAGTAAGGTGAGATTCATACCAGAGAGCATTGGAGCCCTTCAAAACCTTAAGTTCTTGTTGCTTCTGAGCTGCAAGAGCTTGCAAACTCTTCCAAGAACTATTGGACAGTTAACAAACATGAATGTTCTCAGTCTTTACGGGACCCCATTAGAAAACACTCCTCAAGGAATAAAGAATCTGCGACAGCTTAAAACACTTGAAGGAATAGCAGTCCAGGGAAGTTATCACCTTGATGATAAGGGGCTAAATGAACACTGTAAATTGGATGATCTGAAATCTCTTGTCCAGCTAAACTGGCTCAGCATTTGCAAGTTGGAGAGAGCCTTTGGTGGTCTTGAGGCAAGAGCTGCAAAACTTGAAAGTAAAGCTCACCTAACTCGCCTATTATTGGAATGCAACATGGATCTTTCACCATATAGTGAAAATTTAATTGAAAGGATAGAAGAGGTTTCCGAAAACCTGTGCCCTCCACCCTGTCTTGAACGGTTAGTGTTGGTAAAGTACTTCGGCCGCACACTCCCAAATTGGTTAAAACATACCCAATCTTCCAATCTGGCAAATCTACGAGTTTTGAAATTGATAGGTTGTCATCTGTGTTACAAACTCCCAACATTGGCGCTGCTCCCACAGCTCGAATATCTTAGAATATGCTCTGCAAGTTCGGTGGTTCGTTTTGGACCAGAAATCTTCTTACCAAGTGAGGAAGTACATGCAAGATTATGTAGCCCATTTTGCTCCTTCCCCAAACTCGAAGTTCTTGAGCTTGGAGATATGCCCAACTGGGAAGAAAGGCAATGGCTTGATGAGGTGGAGGGTAAAGACAGCCAACACATGATGCTTTCACGCGTACGAACATTGGGACTCCTTGGCTGTTCTAAACTGAAGTCACTGCTTTATAGTCTCCTGAACCACGCCGTCATGTTGACGGACGTGCGCATTACAGATGCCCTTAAACTAGAAGAGATTCGAAACCTGCACTTCATCAAAAAGTTGAAGATCAAGAACAACCCCAAACTGAAAATAGTTGCAGACCTCCCATCCCTTGAGTACCTTGTTGTTGTTACCTGTGGCAAGCTGAAGGTTGTGGAGGATCTGCATGAGCTTCGGAGCATTTTATTCCAGGACCCAGAAATGGAGGTACTTCCAGAGTGGGTAAAAACAGCAAGAAGCGGTCACCGCATCTTCAGATCAATAGCAGTATTGGGTTGAAGAGCGAATGCATTGCGGGCACACCACAAGTCAACTCTCGCATTCCAGATAAATCTGCATGCATCGAGTATACCAAGTATACCTTCTCCTTCAGTACCGATCCTCAGATCATGCCTTCGTAGATGGAAGCATGTGTTATAACATTGAATCACCATACCTTCTGCATGCTTCTCATGTAATCTGCTTGTCAGTTTAACTTCAATATGTTCTTACAGTCTGCATCTGAAATTTCAATTCTTTACAGTTCTTAATTTCAGAACTCTCATTCATCTATTCAAAACCAAAGCAGCCTGCATTACCAATAAGTGAAATCTCTAGTAACTAAGGAGACTAAGGTAAATCCAGATGTCCTGAATGTTGCACTCAAAAGGTTTGGTTTTGACCTAACGCAATCAGCGAGCGGCATTCCTAATAAAAATTTCATTTCAAAAGCTTCATGTAAATAGCTTTTGTATTCACAAGAACCTCTAGAAAAACAGAAAAATCGCAATCACATATATAGTCCAGGACAACCTGCATTAGGTCAATGGTTAACTTGGATGCTATCTACATCACTTGTACTGTTTCTGTGTTAGCGGTACGTTTTCTTTGTTGGCATGGCAAAGAGTTTTTTCTATCCATATTGCATGAGTTTCGAGTTACAGAACATTGTCTCAAACTCTGATCTGACAAGGATTATAGCACCAACTATACATTCTGCAGCTAGAACTGGTCAGGCTGGATTCCTGCTATCACCAGAATAGTGGGGGAATCAGATCTAAATTATTGCAAAATTGCAAGTGGAATGACTGACATATGTAGGTGAGGGAAGCACAACAGGAGAAGAAGCTACTGGCGGACAGGCCAGAAGAATGCTTTATGTAACTTGAAATCAGAATCTGTGTTACTCAATTTAATAAATTTGAAGATAAACGTAGTCTAATATTATTATATGCAGAAAATACTTGTCATGAGATCATAAATACGCTTCCAACATGGTAAACCGGATTATAATACGTGTGGGAATTAAGTGATACCAAACCGTTAGGTGTATTGGTCAAGTTAGAGACAGGTCCAACTACCAAAAAGTTTTTTTTGGTAATTTATTACATATCGGCAATATTATGTTGCTGGAGTTCGACATCTAGAAAGTTGTACTCATGAGTAGGTTGTTTGAGGTTTTATTAGTATTAAGATTCTTTAGGAGATTAAGTTGTCCTGTTAATTTGATTATCGTAAATCCTACGTGTAAAAATCTTATTCGAGTTAATAGATGCATTTGGTTAGAAGCAATATCAATATGGTAATCAAAATGGGTAAAAAATTGGTAACGAAATGACTGAATATCACTCAAGAGTGGGATGACTGAATCCATAATTAAAAGTTAGCTAATATAGGTTTATATCAAATAAGATGGGATAAGAGAGTGGGAGAAGATAAAACAATCGTTAATGCTTAACTACCAGAAATTAAAAAGCACTCCTGAGTCCTGAGGAATGGGCCTAGTTTCAAATATCAAGGAATATGGGAATCCCATTCCAATACGAGTAGGAATAACAGCTGCACAAAATACATGCAAATAAAAAAGATACCCATTTCCATTTAGATTCCTTTATATGCATCTTGATCTCGAAGGCCAAACTCTCAGAGACTTGTAAATATTATCGATTAATAGACGTGTAATGCTCTTTACAAAAAAATCACTCTCGAAGGAGTCAGAGATTTTAAAGAACCTTATTAGAGTTGTAAGCTCTCCCGAGACGAGTCACAACTCACAAGGTGAGAAAAGGCCGTAATAGTAGCTCTTATAATTTTTATAGAAATTAATAACTAAAAAGAAACAGAATACGTTCTAAGGAAAAAAAGACTACTACTATTAAAACTTAATCAAATGCTAACCACGTCTGAACAAATTTTACTAGTTTAATTCCCAAACAATCTAATATATCCAAATCTCCTAAGTATGCTTGGTAATAAATTTCAAAGAGATCTTGTAAAAAACTTTGCAATGATAATAGGCGAACAACTGACACTTAACTAATCCTATTTCAACAGTGTCTTTAGAATCGGTATTTATCATAGCTGAAAAAATGATTGATAAAAAAGAATACACAACTAAACAAGTGAGATATTGAGTAGCTAATTTTTCTCAAAGATTAAAAATTATACTTTTAAAAAATGCAGCATACAATTATAGCGAAGATCTGATACAACAATTTTTTGATTTATTTTTAACTAAATATTTTAAATACAAGTCAAAATATAATATATATATATATATATATATATATATATATATATATTGTAATAAAACTAGTTATATTACTTTTATTTTAATAATAATATTTTTAATTTATTTTCTTAAATCGTTTGTACCACAAACATAAAAAAGAAAAAAAATTTGCAGGAAACAAATAGTTTAACTTTTGGGCAAAACTGGACCAATTCGATTGGTGTGTCCAAATAGCTTGGTCAAACTATTTGGCCGAAGCTAAACTGGTCCGCCTATTTTTGGATAAGGGGCACTTACGCAAGCTAGTGGAAAAGACACGGTAGCAGTCAATCTTGAAGATAATTGACGGCTAGTATCAAAATCTTTATTCTTAATTTTTAACGGATTTATTATAGAATCGTCGAAGGTTATGGTACGTTGTAAATTTGTATTATAAATGAAGTGTTTTTGTGACTTTTTTTATTAATCTTTTCTAATCAATCTTTTCCATACTATTGTTTGTACTCTTTTTTGCAGTATCTGAATATTATCTTATCATGATATATTTGCTCGAAGCCACTGAGGGATCAAGTCGCACCCCCTCTTTTTGTTGCAGGTTTTTTAATTCTAAAAATATTTAAAAAATTTTAAAATTTATTTTTTAAGCAAATCTAGACAACCATTGCATGATTTCGAGCTTCGACGAATAATGCCCTTGTTTTCGTCGACCTGTACAAAAGTACGCAAGAGATCCTTTTAAAGGATATGCATAGTTAACACTCTTGGTTTTACGAGTTAATTCGCCTACCAAATTCATATATTTGTTTCATTGCACTGCACGTTTGAGTCACCGAAGGGGAGCAGACGTAAAAGTTCCATACTTGAAGATTGAAATCAAGATTTACAATGGTATTAATTTTTGAATATGTACCCAATACAGATCCTTTCCTATTTGCAGCCAACCTACATCTGTAATATAAACTTATAAATCGGGTCTGGTTTGATTTCTGAAGCAATTTCTTTTACTGATATCCGCATCCGATCAAACTCAGAATCAAATAGGTTGCATCTGGGTCTCATCTTTTAAATACAACTGAAAAAATGGGGATCTCCATCCGGTCCAAAATAAAGAAGTAATTTGTATATTGCGAGCGAATTTGCCTCTCAACAACTCTCAACGCCCAAAACAATGACACAATTTGGTTTTCCTTTAGTAAACAACCACACGCGCACACTGTTTCTGTTTTAATATGAAGCTATACCATAATTATACACATCTATTTGCTCGTGATGCTTAATTATTCTAACTTATTAGGTACTCGCACCAAACATTTGCTTCCAACTAAGTAGCAAGCAGCATGAAAGATTAGCGTCGAAGTTTCTTAGGCATAATCAAGCCTAGGTCAGGGTCGGCCTGAAGGTAAGCTTTCGGCAGCCTTGATCTATCCGATCATTACTTCCTTCCCCTTGGGGATTACACCTTGAAGATTCCTTCACCTTGACGATGCAGCTTACACCAGCAGTTGGTTCAAACTTAATTTGAAAGGAAGCGGACTCGACCTTCTTCTCTCCGAGGTCGCGCGCCATATTCCACCAAGCTGTACTTCACTCTAACTTGTCCTCGTCCAACAAGTCGACACGTACGTTCCTTCGCATAACTAAACGTACGGACCGCTGCATGCTTAACTAAACGCTGCAGATATACTTCACACGACGTAGCACGATGTGGTCTTACGAAAAGGGTACATGTTACTGCAGTCTGAGGTACTTACTGAATACAAATTGGTTAACTAACTTGGGGTTAATTCGAGTTCCCTAATGCTACCAGCTCAACCCTCGTCTTTGATCGATAAGCTTGCCGCCGACGAGGAGCTCAGCGAGAAGCTAGCTTGAGGCCGAGCTCATGCCAGTTAAGGACATTGGCTGGCTGGCCGTGGTGCGGCAACTGAGGAAGGAATCTCAACACCCCGGCTCATTGTTGCTTGTTCCAGTAGATGATCTAGTTTGCTAGCTAATTACCGCCAACCCAAGTAAAATCAAGAAGGTTTTGGTTGCTGGTAGTTGCTGGTTCATGGCGCTCAGTAAATGGGATTTTATAGGCTTCTTTTTTCTTCATAGAGAAATACTATTAATTGGATATTATATGATTGTTTGGTCATTAATTTCATTAGAATTTACGCTCTAATTCCTCATTGATTGTTATATGATTTTTAGTCTCCCTCTGCTGTGTATTGACATACGCTCAACGCTGTTATAGCTCATAATTAAATTAAAATTGATAATTTTATCTATATAAGTATATATAAAAAATTAAAATTTAATTATTAAATAAATTGATTCGAATTAAATTTATTACGCAAATTGTACCCCTGCTTAAGCTATAATTGTCTTTGTGGACAAACTGATTGATAAAAAAATTTAAATTAGTAAATGAAAAATTGTAACATTTATTATATCATATATATCAACAATATCTTTAAATTAGATAATTTATGAAATTGGTATCTAGAAACACCAAAAATTCAAAGGAAACGATTGTATCTTCTGTTCTGTTGAATTTTCTTCAAAGGTCTTAATAGATTGCATTTCACTCCATTGACTATAATTTTAGACATTTCTCCATGAATTAATATCCACAAATGAAAAGAGACAGTGATATTTTTATTATCAGAAAAGGAACTGAAAAAATAAAAATGAATAAATTACTTACTCTTTTGATCTCAGATTCTCTTAATTTACTTTTAAATCACCATCAAATCAAATTAAATACAAAAATTAATTCAGATTTTTCATCCAAAACTCTACTTCTAAAATTTAATTTTCAAACTAAAAACTTTATTTTCAAACTTACTTTTAATGACAAGTAAATAGAAAAGTTGAATTCATTTTCGAACCTTATCTTTTCAATAACTCAATTTCAAAATTTTAGTTTAGAATAAAAGAAATATGTCCTTAATATTACCATAAGTCTTTAATAAGATTCCTAATTTTAACGAATTTTTTTTGGAAAGTAAATTTTAAGGAGCTCTTTTAAAATATAAAGCTTGTATCATAGTTTAAACGCTGTTTCACCCAAAAAAATAAAATTAGATTCATCTCTATACTTCAAATCTTCGTGTGAAGTTATCAAGTGGTGCAATGAATTGACTTTTTGACCAAATGTAGTTCACGAATTTAGATCATAATCAAGAGTTTGACCGAGAAAAAAATACTCATAAAACCGTATAAAATCAAGTAATGATGATTTTATTAGATAGTTTGCAAGGGGAGCTCCAAACTAAAATCTTATTGACGTAAATTTCTTCCCTCCTTAATTTTTAGATGCCACGAATTTCTTCTTCTTCCTGATTTAGGATCATTTTGCTATGGATAACAATTCATTCTAATTTTTCAATTCATATTTTTTAATTATTTTTAAAATATTTAATTTAATTTATTTAAAATTTGAAAAATATAAAAAAATTATATATTATAAAATTTTATTATTAATTATTATTTTTTTAATAAAAAATTTTATTTTATAAAATAATTAGATATCATAAAATTTTATTTTAAAAAAATTATTTTAAGCACTTTTAAAGGTACCCTTAACTATAATACAGATAAGTCTCAGAAAGTCATAACTCTTGCGTATTTCAAGCTATATAAAACCATATTCAAGTCCGTCTTTCTTCATCATCTATTGAAGGTAATGCTAAAGACCAAAAGAATGCAACAAAATTTCTCCCTTAGATATTCTTGTTTTGTTGGTCTTCTTCTTCTAGACGCCCGCCGGAGGCCCTACACTAATACATCTTTCACAGTGAGCTTGACTTGATTCTTTGAATAGAAACAGCAGTGTTTTGAACAAGTACATGACCAGCAATTTTATAGTCCAAACTACAGATCGACACCAGCTACCACCCATGCTATATAAACCCATGCATACAGAGCTCCAATCTCACCATCAACCCGCAATCAATCAAAAGGAAAACCTTCTGTTTATTGAGTTCATAGCTAATAACTAGCTACTACAAGAGCACATTGACAACAATGAGCAGCTGGAACGTTGACATCCCTTCCTCAGTTTCCGCACCGCGCCTTTTCAAGGCTTTTGTTCTTGACTGGCATGTGCTCGGACCGAAGGTTTTCCCTGAAATCGTCGCCGGCGGCAAGGCTGGCAAGCCTGAGGTCGGCAGCATTAGGGAACTCAACTTCACTTCAGGTTAGTTACTTGATTAGTATTTGAATTCACTCCGATTTTAGTAGGTTGCCAACTTAGCTGGGTAGGCTATATGGATTTTCATGATTGATCAATGTTAATTTGTGCATATTATTATATGTGCAGCGTTGCCGTTCAGCTACGTGAAGGAGCGGCTCGAGTTCTTGGACGTGGACAAGTTTGAGTCGAAGGCGAGCGTGGTGGAAGGTGGCAGCATCGGAGAGACCCTCGAGTCTGCTAACCGTTACTTCAAAGTTGAGCCGAAACCTGACGGTGGCTGCATCTTCAAGGCGGAAGTACACTTCAAACCTCTCCCAGGAGCCAACGCCGACGAAGAAATAACCAAGGGGAAGGAAACATTGATCGGAGCGATCAAGGCTGCTGAAGCTTATCTCCAGGCTAACCCTGAGGCTTATGCCTAAGAAAGATCGATGCTTATCTTGATGTATAACGCACTGCTTGTTTTAAGGCTTTAAGCAATATTACAATAAACAATAAGCTTCCGTATATCTGTATTATAGAGTGAGTGGTTGATTAATGAGAGCTTGGTAAATGTTAATTTTCTGTATTTCTTAATGTATTTGATTGTGTTATATATGCTGGGGCTATAAAAAGATTTTCTGTGTCTATGTACGAAAGTTATACTCTTCATTTAGAAATCTGCAAAAATTACGCAATTCCAAAAGGCTCATGTGGTGTTGCAAGTAAAAATGTTATCCTATGAGTAAAGTCGAACTCTCTAACACCATTACTGGCTTATTTACTACTCTATCAAATTCATTTTTTTTTTCAAATTTACTTTTAATATAAAATAAATAATTTAAAATTAATTTTTCTATAAAAAGATTAATTTTTCAAAATTAAAATTTTAAATTCACTTTTAGTACAAAACAATATATAAATTTATTTTTTATTAAATATTTTTAATTCTATTTTTCAAACTTAATTATCAGAAAATAAATTTAGCTTCAAATAAACACGACCCAAATGCAGACAAAAGTACATAAAATATATTTTTTGTGGAGTTGAGTTACCGGATAGTCTTCCATCATGCAGTCCAACATACATTCTTAAATTCATGTCTTCACAGCTTAACAGATTATTGTAGCGACACGTTTAGATTTGATCATTATAGGAATTTACCGAGATAAAGGACGTAATCATCTAAACCGTTAAAAATATATTCTTCGTCAAAGCAAATACATTTGCATAAAAATTCGGAGTACAATTCTTTTTCTTTCCGGACAAACAACGACACAAAATATCGCTAATTCGGACAAAGTTACAGTACATTCTAGATAATTTTTTAGATGTTCAATATAATTGATCTACTTTAAAGCTTTCTTAACTTCAGAACTTATTTAATTGCGAAGAAGTATGATAAAAGGTTAGAAGTGAAATTTAAAGTGATAAAAAATAACTCTTTTTAAAAATAGTAGAACAATAGGAAATGAGTTTTCCGGATGCTAGGAACTACGGAAACATATGCCAAACTTTGAACGGAAAAATTAGCGTTTGGCCTTAATAAATAAGTGTATGAACTATAAATTTGATAATGAGCTAACTTATTGATAAATTTTTTATATTCATGCACGACAAAATTATGTTCGTCACAAATACCATTTTGAGTATACTCTATTAGTTTATTGGTTTGTCAGTTTGTGTGTCAAGATTCAAAACAAGAGTTTGACTGCTACTGAATTAAATTGAGTCCAAATAAGGTTAAAAATCGATCCAATTCAGTAAGTCCGATAAAAAATTTGATTAAATTGACAAATTATTAAACTAATAAAAGAACAATTCAGCATGACCTTTTCTTAAAATTCAATTGGAAGAGACATGTACAATTAACAATAACTATACTTATAAAAAAAGTCCAAAATAAGAAAATCGATCAACATGAAAATTATTTACACCCAAAATATCGCTAGCGACTATTGGTAGCCGTAACACTTACAATCTAAAATAGAAACTATTATAATACTATATAATATAATGTATAAGAAAAGTCATTATCTGTCGAGGATTACAAAACTAACTACATATCAAAAGATTATAATCATACTCTCAACATGTGTCTCTATTCAGCAGTACTAGGTCTAATCATCATCCTCTAATCTCTGAATTATTTTGGTGAGGCCAAAAAAAAAAAATGAGCCCAGTCTCAGTGAGGTAAAACAACATAATATCTAATTAAAATAACTAATACATTAAGTAGGTATTGTAGTCTATCTATATGTTGCAGATATAATGATAGATCATTTTAGATTCTATTAAATTGCGAATCATTCTATACAGACTTAGTTTCTAGTAAAGAAATACGATATTATAAAATAATATGATGTAGCACTTTCGAAGCTATATATATATATATAGAGAGAGATACAGGCACTTCCTCACCTGTAGACACTTCCGGGCACTCCCGATATCGTATGGTCAGGATTGCATCACAGAATGTATTATGTTATTTAATTCGTGTATTGTATGAGTTCGGTTTGATATATTTGCTTTTGTTCGAAACTTTAAACAAATGTTCGAATACTCACTGCTTTCGGCCGTCCTTGTCTGACAACTTACGTATTCTCTCACCTCCATTTCTTTTAATTTTCTCATTACTCTTAATTAATCTATTCATTAACTTAATTAATTTCATTTAAATTAATTAACTACTTATTCATTTTTTGCTCTGCTTTCATTCTCATTCTTTTATGAGATCTTTTTTTTTTTTGCAGATGTTTCGCTCTCGCTCTAGCAAACCGGATCTTCTACTACTCTCGCGTTGCGGCTCCTTGTTGGCCGGTATCGTCTTCGACTGAATTTTTAGTCCAGTCTTCGGCAGATCTCGCATTACTCTCTCTCGAATTGTGCAGATCTTTCGCAGATCTGTTTCCGATCGGCAGATCTCTCCTCTCCGCCGATCTTTGTCCCCGATTTGAGTTCTTTGGCCAGTCTTCGGCTGATCTCGTGATGCTCTCTCTCGAATCGAGCAGATCTCTTGCAGATCTGTCTCCAATCTTGCTGCTGCTCCTCTCCGCCGTTCGCAGATCTGTTTCGAGCAGATCTCTCACCCAGATTTGTCTTCAAATTTTCTTTTTTTTCGAATCATTTCGATTTATTCCTGTTCTTTTTTTTTAACATTGTTGATTAATTCGGTTTGGTTTTTTTTTTTGTTCTGGTTTTCGCCTCTTTCTTTTTATTCTATTGTTCAATTTGTTTTTAGTTATTTTCGATTTATTTTTTTGTTGATTGTTTTGTTTCACGGTGTATTGATTTTATTTCACGGTGTATTGGTTTGACTTTACGGTGTATTGGTTTAATTCTTATGATGTATTGGCAATGATGAGGAAGACGTGTCCGTTTCAATCATCAGTGAGAGGAATGAATTGTTGAATGTTTGGTGCCATTTCTGGGCATGTTTGAAATTTGGCAATGTTTGTGCGTGTTGCAACTGGGAATCAAACCAGGTTGGGCTGCGCTGTGACATGTTCGTAACCGGTTGGGCACTGAGTATCAAATCAGGTTGGGCTACGGTGAGGCAATGATGAGGAAGCATATTTGCATAATGTAGGACATGTTAAACTCTTTCTGCTCTTTCTATTTTGCACTGCCGCTTAATATAAACAGCAAGACAGTAGGATAGCCGCTGGCTAAGCCAGACGGCAACCACTGTAGCTGTAACTACAAAAGGTAGTGCAGATACTAAGAGAGCAGTATATTGGTGAGAAAAAAATTTGGTGGCATTTCTGAATCTATATTAGTGAGCAAACGCCAATCTGAGCCTCCTCCTCTCTTCTCTCTATTTGTAATACCGAATTTTTTGATTGTTTCTGTTACAATGTCTATGTAATCAATGTAACCAGTGTAAACCTAGATGGTGGATAGAAATTTAATCAGTATCATCTAGAAAATATTGTAAATATGGAAACGTTGTAATCTCTGCATCTTTTTTTTTCTGCGTAATCTATCTGAATGTAAAATCAGTTAAATTATGAATGAAAAAACTTTAAAAGTTTCATTCTTTTAGTAATGCTGGCAGTTATAAATTTTATTTTGGATGATCATTCGTTGCTGTTAGGAGACGAACAAATAAAAAAAAATCAGAGATAAACGAATAGAAAAAAAAATATTGAAATTAAAAAATTTTATTTAAAAAAAAAAAGAAAAAATCGGAGATCAATGAACAGAAAAAAACAAGTTTTATATATTCAAATTAAAAAATCTTATTTCAAATTCTTAACTCTCTCTCATTTATTGCTAATCGTGTAGCTACTCATCCCCATGCTATTATTTTACCTACTATGTTCTTCTTCATTTACATTTTTCTTTCACCAGAGTCTCTGTTTTATCTATTTAATTTTCTATTTCTTTTCCGAGCACGGTTCGGTTTACTTCTATTTGTCTTCTCCAACGACGTCAAACTTCTTCAACGTCTTCGACTTTTTCTTTTCTATCTTCGACGTTTTTTTACAGAAGTGTTTTGTTATAGTAACGAAAAAGAGAACAGAACAGAATTATCATAACAAAAAAAAAAGTTTTGCTATGTTATCTAGATTTCTATGTTTTTGACACAATTTCAGCAGCTCATATCAAAAGCTATTTAATTCATATAGCTCATACCAATAGCTCATATCGAAATCTATACTGTACAATTCAAAAGCTACAAAAAAATATACAGCTTATATCAAAAGCGAATTGCACTCGTACACTTGAACCAAAAGTATAAAATTGATACACTGGACAAAAGCCATACAGCTTATACAAAGCTATATAAGGGGCCATCATCCGTTGATGTTTCATCATCACTGTTGGGCGTTTTCATTTACAAGTGTACAATCATTATCATCTTCACCCTTATCTTCATCAGTATTTCTCTCATGAACTGTCAAGAAAAAATTTAACAATATCAATACTAATTTGAATTTCAAGAAAAGAGTTACTATATTAGGAATCAAAACTAAGTAATCACTACACTTACTTAATTTTTTTTTATTTGTATTTTTAGGATAATTTCGCTTGTCGCGTTTAACGTCAATCTTGTGACAACAAACACATCTTCTCCATGTCTTCGCTTTAGCTCTTGCAACGGCTTTTTCCAAACCACTTTTTATTTTACCACCATTATCGGACGACTTTTTTTCTTTTTTCCTCCCTTTTGTTTACGAGATATTGGGATTTAAAATTAAAACTTGAGATGCATTAACAGCTGCTTGTGAAGTGTCATTAACGGTACATGAATCCCCGGACCACTCTTTATTATTCTTTACTTCTTTAATCCGCAGCGATAATTCTTTTAATGTTTGCAACATTAATTGGAAAGTCTCATCTGCTTCACTAGCCTCATGTGACAACTGATTGAAAATCTTTAATAGTTGGGCAGCTCTTAGTAGATCAGATTTGTTACGGTCTTGAATTATTCTATCATCATATTCAGCTCTGTATTTATTAGCCCCTTTCATCCACCTTTTAAGAATGAAGTGATACAATATTTTCTCTATATCACGAGATTGAAAATCTTTTATCAAGTGTCCACAAGGAATCCCTTCAAACTCAAACAACTTACATTCATAGTAACCTTCTTTGCTCGCATTATTGAATTTCACTTTCCACTCACGCGATTCACCAAGCAGTCGAGATTTATAAATATAGCAAGTCCAATCATCACTTCCCTTTTGATCATCATACAACATATACTCAACTTGAGCTTTTTTAAATTCTTTTTTAAACCTATCGGATACATTTCGTGTGTTCACATTTGCTACACTCCTCAGAACAAATGAATGACTATCAATAATCCGATTACTATGTTCACTAATATAATCTTTTTACTTTTTTTTTTCCAGTGATTTTAGCCAAGCACTGCTCATTCTTCAAAATAAACTCTCGAAGAGTTGTAGTCGAATTGAAAAAATTGCTATAAACAGAGTTCACACCTTTAGAACGCCCTATATTATTCATGCCAGCAAAGAAATTATCTAAATGGTAAACTGGAACACACTTTTTTCGTATTTTATACATCCCTTTAAGCCATTCATTCTCCTGCAAGTTGTGCATACATAGCAATTCCTCCCATCTTGTTTCAAAGTGGTTAGAAGTATAACTTTCTCTAATACACATCTTGATTTTTTTCTTAAATCGTGCCTTCTTCAAATAAATGTGTGACAATTTTTCTGAAAATTTTTTCATAACATGCCACAAGCAAAATCGGTGTCGAGTATTAGGAAATACCTTTTCAACTGCCGTCGTCATAGCTTTATCTTGATCTGTGATAACAGAAAAAAAGGCACGTCTACCCATAGCTGCAAGTTAGGTCTCAAAAAGCTAAGTAAAATAATCTTCTGTTTTATCAAAAGCGAAGCATAACCAAACTGAATCGATTGCATATGATAATTAACTCCAGTAAACGGCGCAAAGGGCATTTCATACACATTCTTACTGTATGTTGTATTAAAGAATATCAGATCACCA
Organism: Acanthochlamys bracteata; assembly: GCA_019914995.1. Classification (NCBI taxonomy): domain Eukaryota; kingdom Viridiplantae; phylum Streptophyta; class Magnoliopsida; order Pandanales; family Velloziaceae; genus Acanthochlamys; species Acanthochlamys bracteata. Next base: position 5,029,761 of record CM034133.1, read on the forward strand.
AAATACTCAAACTGCAAATGTGATCGACCATCTACCCAAAAGAAGTTTATTGCTCTTGTTTCGCTATCCATCTATATTGCATAAAAAAAGTGATGATCTTCTAAACTTTTCTTCTTAAAAAAATCCAGTGCTGTAGTGGCGTCGCCTGTAAGAGGCTTCTTGTACTCATTCGAAGGTCCCAAATGATTCCAGTAATCTCTATCATCAAAACCAATCTGTGGTCTGTTAAGTATATCTACAACTTTGTTCACAGGTATGTCTTCGTCATGAAATGAATCGATCAACATCTTATTTGCGATGGGCATATACTTAAAAATAGGCATACGCATTCGTTTTGCTGGACTGACTAGGTTGTGGTTATGCTCGTTAATATATTGAGTCACCTTCCACATTCCAATAGGTTGTTTATTGACTTTCATTTTCGCGGGACACCTACATTTTGTTGTATTTCTATTTCTCTTCTCGCTAGCTTCTTTCTCTATCTCCTCATTTGCTTTTTTTTTATCATGATCTCTATAGTTTCCAAAACGTTCACAAGTCATTAGACAGCTAGTGACTTCATCTGAGCCTGAATTTCTTTTCTGCGTACTTCTCATAACAACATTAAATCCGGTATTTCTTCCATAGCATATATATTGTTCTTTTGCAGCTTCAAGATTTGAAAAAATCATATCTAAATAAGGTGAATTGTTCTTTCGAGATGTTGATATGTCCGGAGTTGAAGAAGCGAGACATTCAGCCTCATTTAGCTCCAAAGCTACATAAAAAAATTGTGTCAAAATTTTAGAAATCTACAAAACAGAGCAATTTTTTTTTTTTGTTATCATAACGAAAAAATTAGAAACAAAATAATAATTTCGGTTTTATTTTTGTTAAGCTTATTGTTATCGTTAATGCAACATTTCATCTAGAAAGGTAAGAACCTTTTTGAAATCTTTCAACTGTTTCATAGCTACCGGTGGGTTGAACCATATAAAAAAATAAGAGACATCGAAAAAATTTGTCCTCATTAGAGAAGAGAGAAAGAAAATAGATAAAAGCAAGCCAAACCATGCTGGGAAAGAAAATAACAAAAAGTTAGATAGAACAGAGCGTGTGAGAAAGAAGAAAGCAGAAGAGGAAATAAAAGAGAAGAAAGACAATAGTCAGTGGAGTCAGCGGGAAACTCGTTGGCGGGAACGGTTAGCAATAAATGAGAGATAGTTGAGAATTTAAAGTAAGATTTTTAATGTGAATGTATTTTTTGTTTTTTTTTTTGTTCGTTGATCTCTGATTTTTTTTTTTAAAATAAAATTTCTAATTTGAATGTTTTTTTTTCCTGTTCGTTTATCTCTGACTTTTTTTCTTTTATTTGTTCGTCTCCTAACATCAACGAACGATCATCAAAAATAAAATTTATAACTGCCAGCATTACTAAAAGAATGAAACTTTTAAGATTTTTTATTCATAATTTAACTGATTTTATATTTAGATAGATTACGCAGAAAAAAAGATGCAGAGATTACAATGTTTCCATATTTACAATATTTTTCAGATGATAGTGGTTAAATTTTTATCCACCATCCAGGTTTACACTGTTTACATTGATTACATAGATATTGTAACAGAAACAATTAAAAAACTCTGTAGTACAAATAGAGAGAACAAAGAAAGAGGCTCAGATTGGCGTTTCCTCACTAATCTAGATTCAGAAATGCCACCCAATTCTGTTCTCAGCAATATACTGCTCTCTTGTTATCTGCATTGCTTTCTTTAGTTACAGCAGCAATATTTACCGTCTGACTTAGCCAGCGGCCATCCTACTGCTTTGCTGTCTACATTAAGCGGCAGTGTGAACAGAAAGAATAAAAAAGAGTTTAACAAGTCCTACATTATGCAAATATACTTCCTCTTCATTGTCTCACTCTAGCCCAACCTGATTTGATACTCAGTGCCCAATCGGTTACGAACATGCCACAGCGCAGCACAACCTGGTTTAATTTCCAGTTACAACACGCATAAACATGGCCAAAACTCAAACATGCCTAGAAATGCTACCAAATATTCAACAATTCATTCCTCACCCTGATGATTGAAACCGACACGTCTTCCTCATCGTTGCCAATATATCATAAGAATCAAACCACTACACCATAAAATCAAACCAATACACTGTGAAACAAAATCAATACACCGTGAAACAAAACAATCACTAAAAAAAATAAATCAAAAATAACCAAAAACAAATTGAACAATAAAATAAAATCAACAGAATAAAAACAAAGAGAAGAAACTAGAAATTAAAAAAAAAACCAAACCGAATAAATCAATAATGTTAAAAAAAAAGGAATAAACCGAAATGAATCGAAAAAAAAAAGAAAATTTGGAGACAGATTTGGACGAGAGATCTTCTTGAAATAGATCTACGAACGGCGGAGAGGAGTAGTAGTAGGATCGGAGACCGATCTGCGAGAGATCTGCTCGATTCGAGAGAGAGCAGCAGGAGATCAACCGAAGACTGGCCAGAAAACTCAAATCGAGGACGAAGATCGGCGGAGAGGAGAGATCTGCTGATCGGAAACAGATCTGCGAAAGATCTACACGATTCGAGAGAAAGCAGCGCGAGATCAATCGAAGACTGGCCTAAAAAATCAATCTGAGACGATACCGCGCGAGAGTAGTAGAAGATCCGGTTTGCCAGAGCGAGAGCGAAACATCTGAAAAAAAAAAAAAGATCTCATAAAAGAATGAGAACGAAAGCATAACAAAAAATGAATAAGTAGTTAATTAAACTAAATAAAATTAATTAAGTTAATAAATAGATTAATTAAGAGTAATGAAAAAACTAAAAAAATGGAGGTGAGAGAATACGTAAGTTGTCAGACAAGGACGGCCGAAAACAGTAAGTATTCGAACATTTGTTTAAAGTTTCGGACAAAAACAAATATATCAGATCGAACTCGTACAACACACGAATTAAAAAACATGATGCACTCTATGATGCAATCCTGACCATACAATGTCGGAGTGTCTACAGGGGAGAGAGTGCATGTATCCCTCCCATATATATATATATATATTGGATGGGATGTAGGCACATCCCATCCCTACAGACACATGATTTACTGTAGGCACATGGTGCTAAATCGACGGCTGTGATGCAGACATTTAATCAGCGAACGGCTGTGATGCGCTGGAGCGTGTTTAACCTAACTCTGCGGCATGCTTTCCACATTCGCGTCCCGTTTTTTCCTCTTCACTTCGCAGCGGCGTCTTTCCTCTCCGCCTGCAACGTTGCGAAATCGAGTCCTACGCGCTCGCTGCGTGCTCGATTTCGCAACAGAGGGTCGCGATTTCGGCTTCTGATCAAGATCGGAGGCTCGATTTCGTCTCCGGCTTGAGTTCGCGATTCCTGCCGAAATCAAGCTCTCCGCGGCACGATTTCGCGATTCCGGTCTCCGATTCGGCTGTCGAGAATGAATCCGACCCGATCTCGTCTCCGGCTTCCCCTCCGGCTCGATTTCGACATTCCGGCCGAAATCGAGTCCTCCGCGGCTCGATTTCCGGCTCGGTTCAGCGATTTCGGTCCCTATTCGGCTGTTGAGAATGATTCCGGCCAAATCCGATTTCGTCTCCGGCTTCCACTCCGTCTCAAGTTCGCGATTGCGGCCGAGATCGAGCTCTCTGCGGCTCGATTTCGTGATTCCGGTCTCAAATTCGGCTGTCGAGAATGAATCCAGCCCGATCTCGTCTCCGGCTTCCCCTCCGTCTCGATTTCGCCATTCCGGCCGAAATCAAGTTCTCTGCGGCTCGATTTCGCGATTCAGGTCCCTATTCAGCTGTTGATGATGATTCCGGCCAAACCCGATTTCCTCTCCGGCTCGATTTCGCGATTCCGGTCCGTTTTATTTGAATTTTCGCCTATGTGTTTTAATTTCCGGTTAATTTGTTTTGATTTTCACTGATATGTTTTGATTTTATTCACGCTGATTTATTTTATGATGTATTAGATTTGTTTGACTATGTATTGGATTGTTTCACGGTGTATTGGATTTGTTTTACGGTGTATTGAAATTGATTTATAATGTATTGATTTTTGATTTGTGGTATAGTGGATAGTTTGGGCCGGAAATGATATGTTGAATGTATGATTGCTAAAACTGGAATGTTGGAGTATACTCGTGAGGCAATGATGAGGCTGGAATAAATTTTCTTTCTGAATCTGCTCTGACTCTTTTATGACAGCAACGTAGTAAGGATGGCAACTGGTAAAGTCAGGTGGCAACCACTGCAGCTGTGATTAGAGAAGGTAGTGCTCGGTGGGAGAGAACATTTTGGTATAGTCCTAATATGGGTAGTATCTTGAATCTCAGTGCCTACAGTAAATCATGTACTCTGAGCCTCCCTCATTTCTCCCTCTATCAGTTTATTGTTATTTTGTTGTTGATGAAATAATGGTCGAAAGCTAGCACCTGTTGTGCTATGTAACTCGATGCTGGAAATGTAACTACAATATAAACGATGCAGTATATCTTCATGTAAATTTTCTCTCTTCACTGTAATTCTTTCTGCTGCGATATAAAAATTTTTGATATCAAATTTTACTTTCAAATACATTACTATCAGTAGTTGATGAAAATCTTATCTCAAATTAATTGAAAATTTTTTGCTTGTTACCGTAAGATTCAAACAGCGAGTATAAATGTAAAAAATTCTTAACTTAATTGCTGGTAATTAAAACAAAAAAAAAATGTTAGCAACAAACTAAACTGACTGTAATTAACACAGAATTCAACCGATAACATCTGCTATTAAATGCTTCACACGATATCATTTAAATTCAACTCATAACATTTACCATTAAATGATTGCTACAGTTTTCACCAACTTTTTTTCTCCCGCGCTTGTCCTGTTCTCCCGCGTTCCGTTCTGTCTCTCCTGCGCAATTTTGTTTCTTCTTCGTCTTCCTTCTTGCACTGTTTTAAATTCCAGCGATACGAAAACATAAACATATTCTCTGTTCTTTTTATTCTCCCGTTAGCCAAAATAAATATTCAGCATTCTTTCTAGCTCTTCTCGTTTATTTCTCTATGGCTCAAGAAACAGCAAATTTTGAAGGTGTCTTAACTGATACATTTCTTAATAAATTTTTTTTGTTGTAATATATTGCAATGCTTAATTTAAAACAAACATAAAAAGTGTCTTAAGAGAGAAAAAAAATCTTTGCAGCTATTTTTAATTTTTATCATGCTGAAAGTGAAACAAAGGATGAAAAATGATTAAGACCAAAATTGTTTTAAAAAACTATTTCTCTATTATATTATATCTTTTCAAATTTTTAATGTGATTCTTTTTTTTAGATATGGTTCTTCCAAATGCAGAGGATGGAGCAGAGGCCGAGTGCTCTGCTGCATCAACTCGGAACGTAATAGCAGAGAAAGAAAAATCACCTTGTTTAGATATGATTTTTTCAACTCTTGAAGCTGCGAAGGAACTTTATATATATTATGGAAAAGCAACTGGATTTAGTGCCGTTATTCGAAGTACAAAAAAAAAAAAGGTTCGAATGAAGTCACCGCTTGTCTAATGATTTGCCAACGTTTTGGTGCGTACAGAGACCATACCAAGAAACAAACGGATGAGAGTTTTCATAAGGAAGTTATTAACCATAAGAGAAGTACTTCCACAATCAAATTCGGATGTCCTGCAAAGATGAAAGTGACAAAACAACCAACTGGATTGTGGAAGGTGATTCAGTACATTAGTGAGCATAATCACAATTTTGTCAGTCCAGCAAAACGGATGCGCATGCCTGTTTCTAAGCATATGCCCGTTGCAGTTAAGATGTTAATTGACTAATTTCGTGATGAGGGCATACCCGTGAATAAAGTTACAGATATTCTAGGTGGACCACAGATTGGTTTTGATGATAGAGATTGTTGGAATCATTTGGGACCATCAAAGGAATACAAGAAACCTGTCCAAGGTGATGCAACTGCAGCACTTAATGTTTTCAAGAAGAAGAGTATTGAAGATCCAAATTTTTTTTATGCAATACAGACGCATAGCGAAGCAAGAGCAATAAATTTTTTCTGGGTAGATAGTCGATCGCGTTTGCAGTTTCAGTATTTTGGTGATGTGATGTTTTTTGATACAACATACTATACTAACGTGTATGAAATGCCTTTTGCCCCATTTACTGGAGGAATCACCATATGCAATCAATTTTATTTGGTTGTGCTTTACTTTTGGATGAGACAGAAGATTTCCATTGGCTTTTTGAAACCTGGCTTGCAGCTATGGGAGGACGTGGTTCATCTTCTCTCATTACAGACCAAGATAGGGCTATGATTGCAGCAGTTGAGAAGGTGTTTCCGAATACAAGACATCGATTTTGCTTGTGGCATGTGATGAAAAAATTTCCTGAAAAGCTTCCACACATTTATTTCAAGAAGTTTCAATTCAAAAAAGATATCCGAATGTGCATTAGAGACACTTATACTCCTTATGCTTTTGAAATGAGATGGAATGAATTGATATGTAAGTACAACTTGAAACTAAACAAATGGCTTCAAGGAATATATGAAATTAGAAAAAAGTGGGCTCCAGTTTATCATTTGGATATTTTTTATGCTGGTATGAACACTATAGGGCGGTCTGAAGGTATGAACTCTGTTTACAATAATTTTTTCAATCCAACAACAACTCTTCGAGAGTTTGTAGTGAAGAACGACAAATGTTTAGCTAAAATTATTGAAAAGGAAAAAAAAGAAGATTATATTAGTGAACACTCTGATCGCATTGTTGATGGTCATGCTTTTCTTTTGAAGAATGCAGTAAATGTGTATACTAGAAATGTGTACGACAGATTCAGAAAGGAATTTGAAAAAGCTCAATCAGAGTATGTTTTATATCATGATGAAAAGGATAATGATGGCTGTACGACTTATATTTATAAGTCTCGAGTGCTTGATGACGATCATATGTGGAGAGTTAAATTCAACCATGCCACTAAAGAAGGCTACTGTGAATGCAAACAGTTTGAATTTATTGGCATTCCTTGTGGACATCTTATGAAAGTTTTTCTATCGCGTGATATGGAAATACCTGATAAGTTCATTCTTAAGAGGTGGATGAAACGGGCTAACAAATATAGAGTTAAGTATGATGGTGGAGCAGTACGAGGCCCAGAGTATTCCGACCTATTGAGAACTACTCAACTTTTAAGAGTTTCTACTCAATTGGCCTATGAAGCTGGTGAATCAGAGCAGACTTTCCAATTGATGTTAGAAACATTACAAAAGTTGTCGCTACAGATCAATGAAGTAAGGAAGACTAATGAGAGCTCCAAAGTCCATTCATGTACTGCTACAGAGAGCACACATTTTGATGTTAATGCATCTCAAGTTCTACTTTTGAATCCAAATATTTCGCAGACGAAAGGAAGAAAAAGAGAAGGAAAAGCTTGTACTGCTAACAGTAGAATAAAAGGCGGTTTAGAGAAATCCGTTGCAAAAGCCAAAGCAAAAGTATGGAGAAGATGTGCTTGCTGTAATAAGATTGGTGTTAAACACGACAAACGAAATTGTCCTGAAAATTCAAATAAAAAAAAGAAGGCCGTTATTGATAGAAATATCGATGATACCACAGACAGTGATGATACTGAATCGATACATACATTTGATCTCAGCAACAGTGATGATGAACTATTAATACATGAAGGCTTTTGAGATGAAATTGCTCTTTATTTACTCTCTGTTTAGATATGTATTTTATATATTTTATTCAAGTTTACTCTCTGTTTAGATGAAATTGTATTTTTGTTCAAGCTTGCTATCTGTTCAAGCTTGCTCTTTATGAGTTTTGAGATGAAATTGCTCTCTGTTTGTTCAAGCTTGCTCTCTGTTAGCCGTATTTTAGTCTCTGTTTGCTTAAACTTGCTTTCTGTCTGCTATATTTTGCTCTCTGTCTGGTCAAGATTGCTCTCTGTTTGCTATATTTTTTGCTCTCTGTTTCTGGAAAGTTTAGTCTCTGTTTGCTTATTTTGCTCTGTTCGGAGAGGGAAAGTTTGGTCTCTGTTTGCTTTAGATTGCTCTCTGTTTGTTCTCTGTTTGCATATTTTGCTCTGTCCGGAAAGCTTGCTCTCTGTTTGCTTGATGTATAATTGCATTTTCTTTGCTAATTTTTCTGTTTGTATAATTACATTCTGTTTGCTAATTTTTTAGTTTGTATAATTGCATTTTGTTTACTAATTGCATTCTGTTTGCTAATTTTTGTGTTTGTTGTATAATTATTTACTATAAATTTTACTATATAATGCTCTCTATACTACATTATAATAGTTATATACTAATTACTATATAATTTACTACTATATACTAATTACTGTGTTAATAACTACTGCAGTGCTATATACCATTTACTTACTATATAATTAGTTACTACATTTTCGGCGAATAAAAAAACTAAATAAACTTAATTCCATTTCAACAATCTCATTACAAAGCTCAAACATAGTTACATTTACAGCATTTGGTTACATTTCACAAGAGTTACATCTTCAGAATACAAAATACAATAGATTTACATTGCCAACAACTGATTACATGTCAAATTAGAGAGAAACATTTCCGCATACGCTTACAATTCACAATACAGAATTAAGTATGCCAAATAATCTAGAGAATCCATCTACAGCAAAACAACAAAGATATGAAAGAGAGAAGGGAGGCTCAGAGATAATGATTTTAACAATCACGACATTCAAAAGAATGCTTGAATCAACCACTGCTCTCTCCCTCTCTACACTGCCTTCGGGTAATCATGGCTGCAGTGGTTGCCGCTGTTATTTAACAGTGGCCATCCTTACTGCATAGCCAATGTACTCAAAAGACAGTACGGATTGAGAACGAAAGTACAAAAATATAATTTTGCAGCCTCATCATTGCCTCATCAGTATTTCCAACATCTGCTAACATTTCACAACAGAGAGTTACATTTCCAGCATTTTTTCGAAAACAAGCAAACAGAGAGTAATTTATAGCAAACAGAGAGCAATTTTGAAGCCTCATCATTGCCTCATTTATATTTTCCAACGGCTGTGATGCAAGAAACCAACATCCTTTCCCAGTTAAGGCAACCATGCATTCAACAAATCATTCCGGCTAAACTATCCAATACATATAAAACCAATACACCGTAAATCAAAACCAATACCTCGTAAATCAAAACCAATACCGATAAAACAAATCTAATACACCATAAATAAATCAGCGAAATTCAAACAAACCACAAAATCAAAATAAATCAACGAAATTTAAAACAAATCATCCAAACCGAAAGATTAACCAAATTCAAGAAAATTAAAACTAAATCATGCCGAAGACGAAGCCCGAGCAGGAATCTTGATCACAAGCCGAAACGGAGTCTGTGCTTTGATCGAGCACATCTAGGACGTATTTACGTTAAAAACGCTCCAACGCATCACAGCCGTCCACTGATTAAGTGCCTGCATCACAGCCGTCGATTCAGCACCATGTGCCTACAGTAAATCATGTGCCTCCGGGAGACGAGATCGGGTCGGATTCATTCTCGACAGCCGAATCGGATATCAGAATCGAGAAATCGAGCCGCGGAGAGCTCGATTTCGGCCGGAATCACGAACTCGAGCCGGAGTGGAAGCCGGAGACGAAATCAAGCCTCCGATCTTGATCAGAACCGAAACCGCGACTCTCTATTGTGAAATCGAGTCGGCAGCGAGCACGGAGGACTCGATTTCGCAAGGTTGCAGGCGGAGGAAAAAGACGCCGCTGCGAAGTGAAGAGGAAAAAATAAGACGTGAATGTGGAAAGCACACCGCAGAGTTAGGTTAAATACGCTCCAGATAATCACAGCCGTCCGCTGATTAAGTGCCTGCATCACAGCCGTTGATTGCAGCGAAGTTAGATGGAAAACGCTCTAGAGAATCACAGCCGTCCGTGGATTATGTGCCTGCATCACAGCCGTCGATTGAAGCACATTTGGTGGAAAACGCTCCAGCGCATCACACCGTCCGCTGATTAAGTGCCTGCATCACAGCCGTCGATTCAGCACCATGTGCCTACAGTAAATCATATGTCAATGTAAAAAAGTATATGTAATGATGTATGCAAATACTTCAAGAGTAATAGCCATACAATATAGGTGATATAATAAAATCACATCTCCAACTCGCATCATGCTACTATGCATATTATACAAGTATATTTGCGTAATATCTTTATATATCAAAATCACAGATAAGCTCGGTGCCCATTATGTTATGAGACCCACCGGTAATCCATATTTAATAAGTCGATGCTTACTATGTTATGTGATCCATCGGCTATCCATTTATCTCGGTGTCTAATATGTCATGAGACCCACCGTATTGACCAATATCTCTCGGTGCCTAATATGTGCTAAAACTCACTGTACTAATATCTCATACAAGCATCTATAATATAATAAATTATGTCAATACTTGTTAGGTTCTTTATTGTATAATACTAATGCAGTCATTAACAAATTGATGCAATTTAAAATATTTTCACACAACAAAAATGCTATGCCCAATGCCTTCAAAACTATGATAATTATACTTATGCATATTTGAGATGTAAGCATATACATGTGTATCAACTATATCTATAATTATGGCCACATAGTTTACAATATACTAACATGCTATCAATAACTATAAACATGATGTCAAGTAAGCATAAATATGTACATACACATGTAGCATGAAGGATAAATAAGATTATGTAAGAAGAATAAAAAGATATGCCAAAGTTTTGCAATCAAATGTTACATGTGATGAAAGTCTAATGATATAGCTATAGGAACAAAGGCACGGTAACTCCCACCTATAATCCAAACAATTATTAGATCAACTGTCAACTCAAAGCTGCACCATCTGAACTCAAGTCATTTGTACCACCTAACGCGCATTCGGACACATTTAATAAACAAACACTCTAAACAAAAGCTAAACTAAATACTCATAATAAATGCATAACTAAATTCATATATAAAGTCCAATAGCATACGACGAACCATTCTAGAATTTCATCCTTTCAATCATTTATTCAATTTCCTATCCACTATATAATAAGTATTAAAGCTAGCGAATTCAAGAAGCTTAGCGACGAGACAGGATGATCGAATTCCAAAATGACTTGAATCGGCAACTATTCGTCTATTTCCAATCAATGACTACCTAAAACGAAACGAATCAAGAATTTATCTAATAATAACTTTAAATACGTGATACAAGAATTTTCAACTTTTCTAGCTCGAGCCCGCCGAAAAGTGAAGTTCGTAGGATTTCGACGAGTTAGGGTTCCGGCCGAGAGGGTGTTGAACACTGCGAAAATCAGTACTAACACCAGCAGCGCTCAAAGAAGTTAATGACGAACTTCAATTTCATGCCAACGGCTAAAAATCAGGAAAATAATGTTCGATGGTACACTAGAGTTGAAAATCATTGTAATTGAGGAAAAAAACTTAGCAGATAGAGAAAAGTATCTCGAACTATTTATCGTTGCCAGATCACCCGTGAAATGGCTAAACAAAAACCTTAACTTTTATTCCGAACAGCGAAGCTCGCCAGAACTAGGATGGCGACTCCTGAAGAGAAGAAGATGATGAACCTTATGGCTCGAAGAGATGATCGTCGCCGAAGAAGATTGATCTTGTACCGGGGAGGAGCTGGTGGCTGTTGGGCTGGGAGAAGAAACAGAGAGGTGAGAGGAAAGAAGGAAATAAAAAAAGATTAGAACAATATTACATGTAAGGGTCTATATTTTCAAGTATGGCTTGATTTATCCTACCAAGTCAAGCTGTTACATTGTGAGAGTTTAAATTCTTATAGACATATGTTTTACTAGTCTGTAAATGAGATTTGAATAGTTTATTTTGTTATAACTAATAGTTACTAGTTTGTGGGACTTTATATTGTTATATACATATATTTTACTAGTTTATGATTGATATTTTGAATAACTTGTTTTTGTTAAGGGTTAATATAAAATAACTAAATTTTATATGGTATACACAAAATCATAATTATTGATAGGATAACAAATTTTATGGTTTGCTTGGCTACCCAAAAGGTAAAATGAGTATAACTTTTCTACGTCATAGTAGTCTGTTACATTATATTTAAGCTTATATATAACAATCTTATTTTGGTCCGTTTAATAACTTTTAGTTCCATATTGATTAAATTTGTTGGATGGTTTATTATTGTAAGCTACATATATGTACATGTTGAATGTAAAATGATCATCAATAATTATAATCAATTTTATCATATTTTTTTACAATTTAATTCGTTTTATGGTATCAAAGTTATTCGATTTTGAAAAATTTTTCAAGTTTCAAAATTAATAAATTTAATTATTTTTTTATCATCAAAATTCAATATTTTTTTTGGGTTCAATCTAATTTGGCTAAATGAAGTTCGACCCACACTGTCATTAGAATGACTATTTTTGTTCTTATTGTCACAAGTTTGATCATTTTGTACATAGTTATTTTCAACTTTATCCATATTTGTTTTTATAGTATTGAGAGCGAATGAGGAGAAAATACTTCATTTAGCTCTCATGATTCTCATGCACATGCCATTGATAGTGCATCGATAGTTCGTCAGATCTCTCATAATTTTATAGATATTAAGTATAGTTTTATCTAATTAGAGTTTCAAGTTTAATAATAGTTTGCATTTGTTGGCACCTCTTTATTTGCTTTTTCTATCTCTCTAGCTGTCTCTTTTTTTTTAATATTAGATTCTGCTGCTTCTCATCATATGACTTCGAATCAATTTTTATAATCGACACTGTATTTTACCATCAAATTTTTATCCCCACACAATCGACGGTTCTCAGCTACTCATTTCTAAATCTGGCTGTATAATTTTAGATATTGTTACCTTATCCTTTGTCCTATATGTTCTACGTATAATTTTCAATCTTATCTCTATTAGTAGTCTTTGTGAAAGCAGATTTATTTTTTCTGTGACAAATTTAGGATTACTCACAAAATTAATTCACTACGAGAGGAGTGAGATTATATTTTTATGATATTACTTCAGAATTATTGATGAGAAATGTGAAATTAAGTATTCTTAACATTTTCCTCCAGCGGAGCATTTTTTTCTATTTTTTTGTGAATTAAAGTTATGTGAGCTACTTGTCTGTAATGATTTAGATGAAGGAAGCTACCTACCGTGAAATGAAGTGAGCTATTGTCCTAAAATATAGAAGACAATTATTCTAGAATGAAAGAGGCTATCTATTCTGAAATAAATCGGAAGATTATACCCTAAACTAAACTGGATTATTCATTAGCAATTTGGAACTAATTTTTTCTTAACACCTGTCCTCGAACGACACATTTTTTTATTTTTGTGTAAATTGAACTGATACGAGCTACTTATCCTATAATAAATTTGGATGAAGCGAATTACTTACCGTAAAATGAAAATGGACTATTTGCTCTAAAATATAGCAAATAATTATTTTTGAATGAAAGGAGCTATTTATTCTGAAATGAATCGAGCTATTATATCCTAAAATAAAGCCGAATACGAAGGTCTTAAATAATATAAATAATAAAATTAAATTTAGCCCACATCCTAAATTAATCCAACCCAACCCGTATTCTGATACTCTATAATGAATTTAGAATTACTTTTAAAAGCAATTAATGTAATTAGAGGAGTGAGTCCAAATATAATAAATATAATTTGAAGTACTATCGATAAACAATATTAGATTAAAATTTTTTTAACATAGTCAAAAATATCTTTACTAAATTAAAGATGATTTATTTGACCTCTAAAAATAAAATTATTAAATTTATCATTCAGAAAGAAAAAAGAAAAAATCAACTTTGATAATAAGCCTAAATAAAACTATTGTTCCATTGTTAGATCTAAATTGGACCTATCCAGCCCATTTCATGAGCTTGAACCAGAGAGCGTTTGGGAGTGCTTATGAAATCGAAATTTTCTGAAATAGAAAATATTTTTTTCTTTTTTTAGAAACGAATTCTATTTTATTTACTTTCAAAAAAATAATAAAAATAAGTAATAAAAAAATTTCACTCCGTAAAATTTTTTTATACTTTCTAGACTTTTAAATAAATTTTTTATATATTTATAAAATATATATTAAAAAACATAAAATAAAAAAAAATTGAAAGCAGCATTCTAAACGCTCTCTCAAACGCTACCTATTAGACTTGAAATTCCATTTGGTATCTGTAGTCAGCGGTTCTTTCTTTGTTTAAGCTGCTGGACCGTTTGTGTCAAAGACTTTCTAAAGAAGACCAGTTCCAGTTCGCCACATAAACTACCGAACAAGCTTTCCATTCCGTGCTTTACTGCTTTTTGATTAGTTGTTTTTGCTTCTTATTTTTCAACCCCTTTCTTACAAGAAACAGAATTCAGAAGTCAAATGCATGAATTTTGATGGAACTAGACTTGCGCACTGATTACAGTTGTAAAGCTAACAACCTTCATATTCTAGCATGTGCTTCTCTACGGGTGTCCGCAGATATATAGATCGAAACAAAGTTGCATCTATGTAAGAGTACATTTATGACATATAAATGTTGATTTTAAAATCAAGTAATTCGACAAATAGAATTCAGTTGGAAAAAATAAAATAAAACGATATGTTTACCTTCGTGCGCCACATTCAATGTTGACCCTCAAATTATTCGATGCTACGGTTAGAATTTATGCACTACGAATACGCTCCTATGCGGATATATTTTTATTTCCATTGATATATATAATAGAAATTATCAGAGAGATTTTCTTGTTGTTTGATTTATGATAGACTTTTTCGTACATGAGGTTTCAGGTCATGCACAAAGCCATAATTTTACAAGAACGTGTCAAATAGAAAAAATCTAAAAACATTACCTAAATGCGTCCAAAATTGAAATTTCAAAAAGAGAAATAGGAGTCCGCACAGCATGTGTTTTCATGAATCTGCAATCATTTAAAATTGATGACTTAATGATGGAGACCTAAGCATCTCTTTTAACTAATGTTTCAGAGCGTTTGGAATTACCTTTTTGAAAAATATTTTTTTTAATTTTTATTTTATATTTTTTAATACATATTTTATAAATATTTAAAAAATTTATTAAAAAAATTATAGAAAAATTTTACGTAATAAAAGTTATTTATTACATAATTTTATTTTTTAAAAAAATAAAAATATTTTTTACTTTAAACAAATTTTATTTTATAATCAATTTCAAACGTTTCCCGAACAGCACAAGGACAACTAAATTTGGTGTGAAAATGTTTTCAGGCTATCTCAAAAGCTGTTTTAGACTCTAAATGAATAATAAAGAAACAATTTTTTTTAAAGAAAACAGTATTGTCTTCGGATATGTTTGGTTATAATTTTCATTTCATTTTTTTATTTCTTTTTTAAATAAATTTTAAATAATATTTTATATAATTTATTTAAAATTAAAAAAATATAAAAAAAACTATATCTCGTAAGATTTTATTATTATTTATTTTTAAAATAAAAATAAAACTTTGTTTACAAAATTTTAAGAATATTTTATTTTAAAAATATTTTATTTTAAAAAAAAATTTTATAAATACTTCAAAACGTTCCCATTGTATTATTAAATTCTTAATCCCCATTTTGGTTACGTTCAAATGCACTGCACAATTTTAATAATTCTTTTATGTTAAATTATAAACTACTTGGTTATCGAATGGAATTAATAGAATAAGGTGATGCGCATAACCTTACTCATCTTTAAATACCAACACGATATATATTATTAACAAGTCACTGCACCATGGATGTCCCATTCCCTTCCATTTTACCTCAGAAAAAGAAGAAATAATTGAACTATAGTAATGTGAAGTAAACAGAAATAATAAAGAAAAAAGAAGGGAAGAGTCCATAATGCAAATCTATTCAGCTAGAAGAAAATTGACTTGATATGATAGGAAGAAGACCTATCTATCTATCTATGTATGCTTTTCTTCACATAGAGGGATTCTCTTTGAGAGTGCAAAGAAGAAAAAGAAGAAAGCTTCATCTTCTTTGACCATATATATAAATTGCATCGCAAACTAAATAATCGCCGCAATCGCTTTTTCTATCGTCGTCATGGTCGGCTGCGGATATTCTTTTCCAGCCACACCTTTCAACTCCAACATTCATACATATTCCCCTTGGATTGCATTGCTCCAATCGAAACACCGATGCCTTAGAGATATGATGGTGACCCTCATATATATAAATTTTCAATGTATCATGCACAACTTTTTTACCTGATGAATAGGATATAAACTATGTAAACATTTTAGAGGGATGCAAAGGTACATACAAAACTATATTGAATTGTTCTCAGAAAATGTAGTAAATATAGCATTAAGTTACGAGATACCCCACACAATGTCCTCGATCAAAATGGGACCAAGTATGCAATCCACAACTTGAGATGTGTGACTTCCTAGTTTTGGCACTCATTGGTAAATAATAGTATTTATCCTTCGCGTATAATTCTCCTGCGCCGCCAGGCCAGAACAAATACACGCAAATGATCAGACGCGTTACATTTTTAAGGAACTAAGGTAATTTGGCCCCTCCTTCCTGTCCCTTTCATGATTGCATCATTAAATGGCCCTCCTTTTTTTATTCCGTGAAATAGAGGAACCAATTGCACCTTCTGTCTTTCCCTAAATTCTCTCCAAGTACAAATAGCAGCCCATTCCCGTTTCTCGCTTTCTCAGCCACACTGCTTACAATCAAAAGAAATTGAAGGGAAGAAAGAAATTTCTTTCTTCCATTGAGGTTATATGGCTACAGAGCTGAAGGTAGTATGAATAAAATTTTCTAAGCATGTAGGTTTAGCTTCTGTTTGCAAAAGAATTAACTTCAGTATTAACGTGTTTTTGTTTTGTTTTGTATTGAAACCGCAGAAAACGGAGCTTGATGTTCGCATGGACTGCAATGGTTGCATGCGGAAGATCGAGAAAGCCAGGCATGGAGTTGATGGTACGTAACAATAAAACATTCTTACTATTTCGTCACCAGCGATCCTGCAGAAAAAGAGAGATGTATTAACGATCCTGCAGAAGAAGAGAGATCTATGAATTGATGATTAATTATTTCTTCAGGTATAATTTATGAATGGAAAATCGATTTCCCTCGGCAAAAACTGACGGTGATCGGAACCGCCGAGCCGGAGAAGATCGTTAAAGCGATCAAGAAAAGAAGAAAAATAGCAACAATTTGTTCGCACACAGAAGTCAGGGAGCCTGCACCTGCCGATGAGCAACCACCTCCGCCACCTGCCGATGAACCATCTCCGGACACCAGTGACTCCGCCGCCCCAGCTGAAGCCACACCACTGGCAGAAACACCCAAAGAAGAGACTCCAGTTCCGGCACCGGAGCCATCACCGGAGACAGCACTGGAGGCAAAGGAGGTGGCCGCAGAGAAAGAAGAAGTAATCCACATGGTGCACCATTACCCACACAGCGAGTACGTAGTTCGCCACGGAGACCACTGGCACGATTACTACCCTGCTAAGGAACACGTCAGCGGAACCCATCAGGCGATCGTCGCCGGTGATCCTGGGCCCTACTACTCAATGCGCAGCTACTACAACAACCACAGACCTTCACCGTACGTGTCAGGGTACGTGTACACGCCGCCGTCTCCAGCAAGAGATTACTATTACTGGCATGATCAACATAGCAGGGAAGGTTATACTGATGACCATTATTATAATCATTATTACTACAACGGCCGGAGCAGCAGTAGTGAAGCCAACGTGAGTTCAATGTTTAGCGATGAGAACCCGAACGCATGTAGCATAGTGTAGCTGACTGCTGTAGTTGATGAACTAGAGGCGTGCAGAGTTGAGCCCCTTCAACTTTTTCTTTGATTCTTACGTTAGCGTTGTAGTATGATCCTTGAAGCTAGTAATGTGACAATATATAGTAGATAATGTTTTAACTATAGAGTGAAGACTAAAGGTTTCAGTTTCATTAAGCTCACTTTTTTTTGTTCAGAGTTGATTAGAACTAATTTTCTTTATATAAACTAAGACCGTGTTTCAAATACCCGTAACTGAGTTACTGAAAGTAAAAAATAAAAAGTGGAGTTTCTTGAAAAATAAGTTAGAAGTGGAGTTTAGTTTTTATGTTTTAATTAATTGTTGAAGTGAGTTGAAAGTGAATTGAAAAAAAAAATGAGTAGAACTTGAGTTCCATTTGTGTAAAACTGGGAACTCGAATTTCCAATTCCATTTGTAATTGAAACATAGAAAGTTCATGGAACTCCAATTCTGGCGGAAAAAAGTGGAGTTCCACCTATTTGAAACACGCCCTAAAAGAACTCACTTTTATAGAACTCACATTCAGACTGAACTCACTTTGGTAAAACTAAGACACCCTAATAGGAGAGTGCTTAGTTTTATAGTGTTGGAACTCTAAGACTTGATTAGAGCTAGGACGTCATAGAAATAACAAGTCCACTTCAAGAGTTAATTAAATTAAAAAAAAAGTATACTAAAAAATATAAGGCAAAGGCGCTATATGACACATTACAACAATGAACCAACCTTTCTATTTCTATTTTTCTTTAAGAAGAAATCATAGATTCAATTACAATGAGATATCATATAAAGTTTTAACTATTTGTCAGAACATTACATCACAAAATTGAGTACATTGAGCTACTATGCTATTGAAGAATAAATTCGTATAGTGAAACTTACTGCAAAACAAGTTCACCATAATCCAAACAAGAGCTTGATACTTAGTGAATTAACACCAATCTGATTGACAAATTTAGTAAGGAGAAATCAAATTGGATCAGGTTTTAACCTAACCATTCAAACTTGAGTCACTTTTGCATTAAGGACCACATCAAATAAAGAATAAACTTTCCGATGGCCGAGACGACATGGAACAAGCTAGAAATTCAATTAATCGACCTTGCATTTAATGTTGCAGGAAGATCAAAGCCAAAACATGGTGAGGAGAACTAATTGCTAGGAGAAGAATAGATTTTTATAGATCTATTAGGGATTCTACATAGCAGCCCACGTTTCAGCTGTTGGAAGCTCAGTGATGCGAACATGAGCGATTGCACGAAGAACGACTCGACATGACGCTTTATCCAGCATTTAGAAGCAATGGGAAGAATTACTGCCGTTTGAACTTTAAAGGAGGCGTTTGAGAGTGCTTATAAAATAGAGTTTTTCTAAAATAGAAGATATTTTTATTTTTTTTAAAAACGAGTTTTATTTTTGTTACTTCTAAAAAAATAATAAAAATATGCAATAAAAAGATCTCACTCCTTAGAATTTTTCTATACTTTCTAAATTTTTAAATAATCTTTTTATATATTTATAAAGTATGTACTGAAAAACGTAAAATGGGGAAAAGTTGATAAGCAGCGTTTGAAACGCTACGCCAAACGATCCCAAAAACCTAATTTGAAAAGAAGAACAATTCAAAGGAAAAAAAAAAAACAAACTGAGTAAGAAAAAAATATAAAGAAAAATACAAAGCTGAGCAAATAAAGGTAACATTACTATTCACCATTTATAGCCTGAATTTACTAATAACACATCTATAGGCTTTTCTTTTTATCTTCTCACTGCGTTCACACTAAGTTTGACTTAATTTTGTGAAATTGATCCTGTACTACAAATCTGTGATTATGACAATCACCCAATAATTGTTAAGTTCATGCTGCACTTGAAAATGGGCTTGGGTGAGCTCGGGCTATATCACTGGTCTTGTAAGTGAGTTATTAAGGTACAGCCCGAGAGATAAGGTGTCTAAGAGGCTATTGTTTGGTTTGTCTCCAGAAGAGAATCGGTAAGGTAAGAGTGTTTGGCTACGCACGTTGATTTGATGATTATAACTCTTTAAAATATTAGTAGATTTTTACTTTGAGGAAGAATGAATGTAGGCATAGACAAAGAGATTTACTGGACCATATAAGTCGTTATGTGCTTGTGGTTGTGAGAATTACTTAGTATTCCGTTTTGTTTTGAGTCGTATAGAAACTAACATTTCTCTTAACAGAAATCACCTACACATAATCAGGAACATGCTTGCTATACTTTATTAAATCCTCTTTGTTCATCCCTCTCGCTAACTAGCACTATAAATAGTTGATTACATTGGTGTTGCCTATAGCAAAAATTATTATCATAAATTTTGAGAATCAACTCAATTCATCTCTTCCTTCTTAAATCGATAATGCAGGTTTACTCAACACATTGCAAGAGAACTTTTGTTCAATATAGCCAAGTAAAAAACTTTGAGCCAAAAAAGTAACCTTTGCTTCTTTTTAACTTTAGAAATAATGTTCTGTATATTAATAGAGAAACAAGAACTGTGCAAATAACAAATTATCTCACCAACCATTGCAGATTACAAAGTGTTAGAGGAACTTGTAGGATCAATTCAAAAAATGAGAGGTGAATTGAATTGATATTTTAAAAATTTCGTCAAATAGAACTTTCTACTTGTAGTAGTTATGTAACTGGCTATATAGGATATTTCCTACTGAGTTAAATGTCAGTAATTTCAACAAAGTTCAAGATTACACAAAATGTACATTAACAAAAACTAGAGATAACATAAAAATTTACGTAATTCGAGAAACTACTTTATCTATGTCCGCTGGCGCTCTATGACAAGAGTTATAAATTCATGTTTAAACAAGTTACACTTAAGAAGACAAAGTGCTTTAATAAGCACACTTACCCATAGAGATTTTCTTATTCAAGACAAACCTTCACGGTATACTAAACACTCATCCCTCTAACTGTTCAACAAGAGCTTACTTACAAGAGAAGTGACTGTACTGTTGGAATATCAAATCAAAACTCATGCATTCATTGAAAGTTTCTCAAAATATTGAATAAAGAAAGTGTGTAAATAATGATAGTAGTGAGCATATAAATTATTTAGAAGAATTAGTGGGTGAGTAAAAAGGCTAGTAATGGTTATAAGTTTTATTTTACTTTAATGTCTTAATTAAGATAATGCTTGGTTGTAATTTCTATATAAAGATGCTTGTAGTATATTGTTTTATATAAAGTGAAAAAGAAAACAAAAGTCTTCTAAAAAAAACTTTTCCTCTAAATAAAGTTTCTAATTTTTCTAGTGATAAAAATTCTAAATTCGTAAATTTAGAACCATCATTTGGTTTTAGAGATAAGTTGATTGTATATGGCTTCCACTAACAATCTTTAATTCTCAAAT
The DNA here is from genome assembly GCA_019914995.1 of Acanthochlamys bracteata. Classification (NCBI taxonomy): domain Eukaryota; kingdom Viridiplantae; phylum Streptophyta; class Magnoliopsida; order Pandanales; family Velloziaceae; genus Acanthochlamys; species Acanthochlamys bracteata. The sequence goes on from CM034133.1 coordinate 5,051,047, forward strand.
TTCAAAATTATTGAACAATGACTATAACAGTTAGTCAATTCAAATGAGAGTTTTATTTGGTTCTCAATATTTGTGGAAGCTGTCAGTAATGAGTTTACGGAACCCACACCGGAAGAAAAAATCGCCTACATAAATGAAGAGAAAAAAGTTCTTAAAAAACAGAGAAGAAAAAATAGTAAGACTCGTTTTCTACGCTGTCAAGGGTTAGATAAATCTACCTTCGAGAGAGTTGTCGAAACAACATGTAAGAAAGCATGAAAAATATTTGCTACAATTTATAAAGGAGTTGAAAGAGTGCGGCGAATTTGTATTCAAATTTTGAGGGGCGAGTTTTAAACCGGTCAAATGAAAGATGAAGAAAAGATATCCGTATTATTCACGATTAATTTTAATTGTGAATAAAATAAGAGAAATAGAGAGGATATTGAAAACATCCAAGTGATGGAGAAGTTGCTCTGATCACTCACATCAAAATTCGAGCACGTGGTGGCGGCAATTGAAGAGTCACAAAATTTAGAGGAGATTTCAATTGAGGAGCTCGTAGAATCTCTTTAAATTTATGAACAACAAATGTTAAAGAAGACTAGTTCTACATTTGTGGAATAAGCGTTAGAATCAAAATTGACTCTAAATAATTGAGACTCAAATAGTGAAGGTTGTTGTCGTGGTCAAGGTAGGGGACATGGTTCCCAGCAACAAACCGCTTTAAATCAAGCATGTTTCAAACTTTAGAGGTCGCAGATGAAGCAATCGAGAAAGATTTACATCTTGCCGTGGAAATAATAAAAATATTTAATGTTACAACTGTCATAAATTTGAACATTATATCTCAGAGTGCTGGCACAAAAATAAAAATCTTACCAATCTTGCCGAAGCAACAAATGATTGGGTAATACCTCTACTCTTCTTCTTGCTAATGATGATTCAAGTGTTCAAAATGATATATAGTACTTGGATTTGGGTGTTAGTAATCATATGTGTGAAAAAAAAGAACTATTCATGGAACTTGTAGAAGGTATTAATAAAAGTGTGAGCTTGGAAGATTTTTCAAACTCCCGATTGAAGAAAAAGAAAAGATCAAACTTTATCAAAAGGATGATAAGTCTGAATATATTCTGATGTTTTCTACATTCCTAATGCGAAAAGTAATATTATTAGCATGGGGAAACTACTCGAAAAGGGATACAAAGTTTATATAGAAAACAATCATCTTTGATTGAAAAATTCAAATGGAAGCCTTACAACTTGTGTTATAATGACAATGAACCATATGTTTCCCTTACATTCAAACACGAAAGTTGACAAATATTCTCAAGTACTTGTGCAGAACGAGTCCATGGAGATGGCATCTTCGTTTTGGCTATTTGAATTTTAATGGCATGAAGTTATTATCTACGACTGGTATGGTTTGAGGCCTACCAATAATTGAACTATAAAATTATATATGCGAAGGATGTGAAATTGGCACGCAACCACGACTTTTTTTCTAATAAAAAATCATAGAGAGCAGAGGCACCATTACAATTTGGGCATACCGATATCTGTGGTCCATTTTATCTTGTCTTTTTGGGAAGTAATAAATATTTTATCAACTTCATTGATGACTTCAGTAGAAAATTATAGGTATATTTTATTAAGAAGAAGTCTGTTGTCTTTATTACTTTCAAACATTTAGAGCTCTTGTTGAAACAGAAAGTGGTCACAAGATAAAAATTCTCCAATCTGATAGAGGTGGTGAGTACACCTCAAAATATTTTAACAATATTACAAAAAATATGGTATAAAACGACAGTTGACTACTGCCTATACACTATAGCAAAATGGCATCATAGAAAGAAAGAATAGAACCATTCTCAATATGACAAGAACCATTTCTAAGGAAAAGGAATTGCCGAAGCATTTTCTGGGCAGAAGTTGTGGCGTGCTCAGCCTATTTGTTTAACCAATGCCCCATAAAGATGGTGAAGAATAAGACACCTCAAAAAACATAGAGCAGATACAAATCAAGTGTCGCACACTTAGAAATTTTTTTTGCATTATATATGCCCAAGCACTTGAAGACAAAAAGAAGAAGTTTGGTGATCGTGGTAAAAACACATCTTCATCGGATATAATAAGTAGTGGAAAGCATATAAAATCTACAATCCACTAACAAAAAAAATTAGTGATTAGTAGAGACATTGTGTTTAGTAAAGAAGATACATGGAACTGAAATGAAGAGACTTTCAAAAAATATCATATAGTGGATAAATCTGATGAGCCCCCACATGAGGTACCATTAATAACAACATCACTATCTCCTTAACATACTACACTCTCTCCTATTAGAGGTTCTTCAACTTCGGGAGAAAGTTGTAGTAGTGGATCTTCTACACAATGAAATCCTATCAAAATGAGAAGTCTAAGGGAGATCTATGAGCAGACATATGAAGACGTTGAGTCTAACATTTTTTATCTATATGTTGATAATGAATCTCTGACATTCTAACAAACTGTAAAATTGAACTGTTGGCGATTAGCAATAAAGAAAGAGATCCAAACTATAAAGAAGAATAACGCCTGTGAGTTGACAACACTTTCACAAAATCACAAAGCAATAGGTGTCAAATGGATATAAAAGATTAAACGCACTGCTGAAGCAATATTGATCGGTACAAGGCTATACTTGTAGCGAAAAGTTACAAACAAAAATACAGCATCGACTGTGAAGAAGTATTTGTACTTGTTGCTCAACTTGATACGGTAAAGTTATTAATTTCTCTTGCAACTCATTATAGATGGAAGATATATCATCTAGATGTCAAGTCAGCGTTCCTCAATGGTATTTTTGAGGAAGAGATATACGTATAGCAATTAGAAGTTTTTCAAGTGAAAGGGCAAGAAGACAAAATATATCTATTAAAAAAACTTTGTACGGATTGAAGTAAGCACCACGAGAACGAAATGTTCGAATTGATGACTATCTTTATCAAATGGCTTCACCAAATGTCCTTATTAGCATGGCATCTACATCAAGAGGAATCATAAAAGCTAGTTTTTAATAATTTGCCTTTATGTTGATGATTTATTGTACATAGCAAATAGCCTTGAGATGTTTGGAGAATTCAATATAATGATGTTCAAAAAATTCCAGATATACTAATGATGGTTTGATGTCCTACTTCTTGACATCGAAGTGAAACAACGACAAGATGAGATATTTATATCCCAAAAGAAGTAAATAAAAGAGATCTTGAAAAAGTTCAAGATAAGCAATTGTAATCCGCTGAACATTCTAATTGCCACAGGAATGAAGCTATCAAAAAAAGAGAATAGAGATTTAGTTAACTTACAAAAGTTTTGTTGGTAGCTTAAGACATCTGATGATCATATATTGTTTATGCAGTTGGACTTATCAGTCGCTACATAGAGACACCGAAGAAATCTCATTGGCTAGTTGTGAACAGGATTTTAAGATACATCAAATGCTCACTCAATTTTGGTCTATTCTATACTTATGATGAACCTACAGAATTAATAGGCTATTAAGATAGTGTTTGAGGTGGTGAGCAAGATGAGAGAAAAAGTACCACAGAATATATTTTTTATTTTGGATCAACTGCATTTGCGTGGACATCAAAGAAGAAAAGTATTGTGGCTTTATCTTCATGTGAAGCAGAATATAGCTAAATATACAGTGTGTGAAACAATTTGGCTAAGGAATATGTTAAAAGAGCTGCATTATCCACAAGCGAAACTAACAAGAATATTGGTTCATAATCAATTCAGCTATAAAACTTGCAATCGAGTACAACTTGCAAAGAATCTAGTACATCATGAAAAAAACAAACACATAAATCTTGATTTCACATTTTCAGAAACCATATAAAGCAGAACATTGTCGAGGTAGAGTATTGTCATACTATGGAGCAAATAGCAAATAATTTTATCAAGCCGTTGCCAATTGAATATTTCGGAAGGTTAAGAGAAATGTTCGGTTTGAAGAACGTTTTGATTTGAGGGGACGTGTTGGAATATCAAATCAAAACTCATGCATTCATTTGAGAGTTTTTCAAAATATTGAAAAAAAAAGTGGGTAAATAATGATAGTACTTGACACATAAATTATCTAGAAGAATTAGTGGGTGAGTTAAAAGATTAGTAAGAGTTATAAGTTTGATTTTGTTTTAATGTCTTAGTCAATTAATACTTGGTTATAATTTCTATATAATAATAGTTGTAGTATGTTATTTTGTGTAAAGTGAAAAGTAAAAAAATAAATATCTTCTAAAGAAAAGTTCTTTTTCAAAATAAGTTTCTAATTTTTTTAGTAATAGAAGTTCAAAATTCGTAAACTTAGCTCGCTCTTCGAAGTGCTCTGAGCACTTAAACTTTTATTTTGCTAAGGTGTACAGTCACTAATTAAGCATTGGATCAATATAAACTCAATGTATACAGGACGAAATGATCTAAATGAGAAACCGCAGGAGAAAATGTTCACAGTAGTTGATCGGTAGTGGTAAGAATGTATTGGCCTGTTGAGCTTCTTTGTGTATGCTATTTACTGTTTCTTCCTTCGTAATTTTCTTAGTGTGCTGTCAGTTCTCTGATTTATTTTTCTACAGATTATATATTATTTCGCTTTCAGGCTTGAGATGTGAATTTTACCTGTTTGAAATCTTCCAGTTGATGCCCACTCATGTGTTGCCATCCTCGAGACAACTTTTCGTTTTGCTTCCTCTTCGCACTTAGGGTTCTTAAGCTGAGGTGATGTCCAGTAGATCTTCAATTGAGCTATCATATAGCACTTAATTTTGCTTAGCTGGACTGAATTTTAGCTTTCCATCAAAATTGAATGTGTTTTCATTGTGGATTCAAAATTTCCACTCGAACGGCTGCCCACTTGCTTAAGCTGAGTGGTATTAACTTAATGTGGCTCCAGTAACTAATTCAACGTTCTGGCTTGTGGCTGAGTTGACTTTGAAACTCCCACACTTAATTCGTCGATTGAGATGGTGTTCTTCTGTGGGCTGGTGGAGCTTTCTTGCAATCACGAGTCGCTCGATTCTTTAGTTCGTCTCCAAGTCTCAGACCTATTCTTCAGTAGAATGAAAATGAAGATAGATTAGTGTCGTTCTTCTGATTAGGCTTACCTAACCCACTTAGTCTTGTGCTCCTTCTTGTGAATATTTGCTTTTTCTGAACTCTATCTTTGTCAGCCGATAAATGCTTCTTTGTGTAGCTGTTGCTTGAGTTAATGTTGGTTGATGGTTGTGGCCTAATGTAGGACTTTTTCCATAATTGTAATTAATCTGTGAATAATGTGTTTGCTTCTTCTTTGGTATTTGGTCAGTGTATTCGTTTGTAACGTTAAAAATAATCTGAATATTGAGCTGACCAATGAAGTTCCTATGTCGCTTCTTGTCAGCTCGATCCTTGTTTAGTCTTCTGTCAGTTGTGCATTGATCATGTTCTTCTCGTTGGTATATTGCTGGTACATTACTCATCTCGATGCAGTGTAGATTCCTAATTGAAATCTTAAGGATGTAGGTATTCTCTTATGAAATGTTGCTGATGGCATGGATCTTTTTAGGTTGACTGATTTGATTTAGCAACAAGGATGTAACATCTAAGCAGCTAATTGCTCCTCTATTTCTTCATGCTCTATTGTTTTGCTCGAACGTTGCGCTATATTTTCATAGTTATTGTGCAGTTTTGCGATCAATGAAGAATATTGTCTCATTAATATAGCTAGCTTGTTGTCTGCTATGTGTAGGATAATTCATGTCTGTAAAAATCAGTGTTGTCAGATCCGGACCGAACCGTCCGTATCGATCCGGAAATCGTCGATCCGGACAGTAAATCGGTTCGAGTCTGCAAATAAATCGTCCAAACATATGACCCGTCGCAACCCGAATTTCCGGATCAACCCGCTAAACCGCCCGTCTGGGTCAACCCGGTGAGGGTCGAAAATTATAAGCAACAAAATCGTGTGCCTGATTTGTAATTTAATTAATTAAAAAAATTAAAACTATGTAACGTGCACGCTACTCGGTCGACAAGCCTGCAAGTTTTTTGAATCTTCTTCGTTTTAGGTTTTGCTCCCATCTCCGATCTCCACGGTTCCAGCTCCGGCTCACGCGTGCGTCCACCAATTCGTCGCTTTTTCAACTGTTTGCTCCAACAGCGCTGGTTATTCGCTTCGGCAGCGCTCGCTGTTCGCTCCGGCTTCGGCTTAAGATAAATTCGTTGCTATGTTCCGTTGATTTCATCAGATCTGTTGCGGTTTTGTCGAATTTGAAGCCTCTACTTCAATTTCACTGCTCCAGCTTCTAATTCTGCTCCTCTGACTTCAATTTCGCTGTTCCGCCACTACTTCGTCGAATTTATTTGCTCACTGCTCCGACAATAATTTTGCTCCGGCCTCGTCGAATTCGTCATCTCTGCTTCAATTTTGCAGCTCTGGCTTCTAATTCATCTTCTCTGGCTTCAATTTTGCTGTTCCGTCTCTACTCGTCAGATTCCTCTGCTCACTTTCGGCAACAACTTTTGCTCTGGCTTTCTGAAATTCGTAGTCTTTGCTTCAGTTTCGCTACTCCGGTTTTAATTCCTCTGCTTCCGGCTTTAATTTCACTGCTCTACCTAGACGTCGTCTCTGCTCACTACTCTAGTGACAAGTTCTGCTTCGGTCGGCGACTCTACAGTTGTGTTCTGCTTTGGCTGACGACTCTCCTACTGATCAGTTGCATTCTGCATTGGCTGCTGCTTCTCGCTGCTGCTCCGGCCACTCCTCTGCTTCTTGCTGCTGCTTCTCACTGCTTTGGCTGCAGTTGTGGTTCAAGGGTTAAAGGTAACTGTTTGTCTTTTAAACTCAATTCGTGACTTGATGTTTAGAAGTAGTTTTTTACTTTTTGTTAGCATGTTGTTGTGTATAGGATAATAGTTGTGACTTGATATTGCTAGAAGTATATTACATGTCTGAAGATTGGTAATGTTATCAAGTTGCAGACTTGTACTGTATTTTGTTTACGAAGATTTGTGATGTTGTTTGGTTGCAGTGCATTCTGTTTAGGAATTTAAATTTGCATTCTATTTAGTATTCTTTACTGTCTGGCTCTAGTGGTTCATGGTGATTTTGTGGTTCATGATTTTAGTGGTTATGTTTAGGAATTTAAGGCTGGTTCTAGTTGTTCGGTTTAGTATGCTTTGCATTCTTTTTGTCATCACAAGACTTACAAAATACCATTGCATTTTTGTTAGATTACTTGTCCATGTAGTAGCAAGCTTCATTATATTTAGTTTTATAGTTTGCTAATTATATAGGTGGTATAATAAGACATGCAAATCTGTTTAGTTTCATAGTAGACTGACTGCTCTTTTTGTAACTTTATGTTTTTTATTGCTGGCTGGAACATCAAGTATAGTATTAATTGACTGCTCTGTTTACAACATTGCAATGTTGTAAACAGAGCAGCCAATATTTTTTATGCTTTTTGAAAGTAATACAAAACATCAAGTACAGTGTCTTGTAATGTTGCTTACTAGCTAGAACAGCAAAGGTTATGATGCAGCATGTTTGTTATTTTTGAAGAAATGCTTGTAGCTGTTCTATTGCTGGCTGGAACCTTAAGTTGATGCAGGAACTAGCTGCTAGAATTCTCAACTGTAAGACTGATTGCTAGCTGTTGAATGGTATTGCAATTAATTGCATCTTGTAACTTATTGGCTGGTTGCAAAGAATTGCTCCTGAAATGTCCTTTTCGTTGTTTGAAACTTGTAATTGTTACTTGATATTGAGATGTTACTATTTGTATTTTTAACTTGATATCATATTACTTTTTGATGACTGGATGATAATGTTTATTATTGATGTTGTTACTTATTATTGGTGAAGTTGTTATTATTAGTCTATTGCTGCCTTGTTGGATGATATTTGAGACTTCTTATTGCTTTTTTTATGGTATTGATGTTGTTATTGAAAGTTTAAACATTAGATGTTATGATGTGATGGTATGAATGGTATTAAGTTATCAAATTTATACATGTACAGAAATAATATAGGAAGTTTGGAACACATTCAACACAGGTGGTGAAAGTGACCCGGCGGCGGGTCAACCCGTCACCCGTTGACTCGGACGACAAACCGGGTTGTTGTCCGGGTCGATTCTACCAACACTGGTAAAAACCTATAAAGCTTGATTTAGCTGATTACTCCACTTAAGTCATAAATTATAATTTTTAATTTCTTGTTATCACTAAAGTCAACTTTAGAGTTGCAATAATCATCCCTTTTCGATGCTACCAAAATAGTTAATAATTATTGATGTATACATTCTAAATTATCACAAATAAAAGTTTCATCATTATTTAATGTTTATAGGAGAAGTTTGTTACCAGTAATGGGGACTTTCTTCTTCCCCTCACATAATGCATCCTTCCATACAATTCTTGTTACGTTTATCTGTGCAGTTCTTCCCCTTTGTCATTGCACTTGTGTATCTATATTTTCAAATAACTACTACAGATATTGTCTGCATAATGATTCAATTCCATAATAATTCTTTTCTCTCTCTTTTTTTGTCATCACAAAAAGAAGGAGGTTTTGTTATCATGACAGTTGATGCAACCAGAAAGCAAAATCCAACATACCGTAGAGAACTCAAGGATTAGTTTTTCCTATGTAAAGATGGCCTATAGCTAGGGGGGTTAAGTTTCTTATATTTGGGTTTTGCCGGGGCAGATTGAGGAAGAACCATAAGATCATGTTTCACACTTTGGACAGGATGAGGTGGAGTGGGCTTAACAACTTTTTATTTAAGCCTTTTTGGTTTGGTGGGAGGAGCAAGTGAGGTATTTCCTCATCGCTGACTGGTTCTTCTTCCCGAGTATCCCTTGTTATTAGCCCATCTTAGGACTCTTATCCTAATGACTGATCAGTGACTTCTGTAGGAGGTTCACTCCTAAGTGGTTCAGTTGCAAAGAGTTGAATGTCCTCTATAGGACTGTGGGGTGCTGAAATTTCACAAGTGGCTGTGTTTGATAGGACTAATTCTTTCTTGACTATGAAGGTGTCCAATCTTCATTTGGATTGACCTCTGGATTAGTTCCTTCAGCTACCGCGGGAATTGGCTCTGGGTAAGGGTCTTGGCTGTAGTGGGGGCTGCTTAACATAGAGCATTTTTAATTTGTCCCATCAGAGCTCCTTGGTTTAGTCCAGTATTGCAGAGTGGATTATTTAAAAGCTTCATTTGAGTTGTTCCATCACTACTGCAGCTCAGCTAGTGGCCTAGGTTCAAACTCTTGCTATTCTGGTTTGAGTTCAGCAGCCATGACTCCTTTCATAAATTTTGCATCCAGCCGAAAGATACTTGCAATCTCAATTTCTCCATGCTTGTCTATGGCAAGTTGTTTGAGCTAACAAATCCTACTGACAATATGTGGATAAGGTAGCTGTTTGATATCTGATCTTAACGCCTAGGTCATGTGTTGTATCATTATCTCATAAACGTTTATCGATAGTCTCCTCATTAATTCTAGACCAGCGTCTTAAATAGTGATCACATTTCGGCTCTCTCATCTGGGCACCAGCATTTTGAAGCTATGTGACAAAGTGATCTTGGCTGATATCTCCTCCTGACTTGGGATCTCCTCAGTGTCCAATGCCAGTTTTTGGTACTGAAGCTTGGTGGTATTCATAGGCTCCATGTCTTCCCTGTGTGGCAAGTCAAGCAACATGGACATAGCCTTGGTTCAAGCAAATTTACATATTGTGCACTACTATTTTATTGAAGAGGTTCCTACCACCGTCATGTTGGTATAGAAAATTAGGACGTTCACTTTTTCAAAGTATCTTTCGGCAAGGTCTTGAGAGCCAACGACTGCTGTGCTTCGAAAATTTCTTCAACTCCTAGTCTGAAGTTATTGACGTTGAAGCTAACATATGCTGGCGGCAAGATAAGAATAGGTAGACATCAATAGTAACTCTCATACTCTTTCTTTCTGGTGAATTTATTGTGTTTGTCATCTTTAGAAGCAGTTCTCTTTATTTTGTTGGCTAACATGTTCTTTGGCATCTTGATTTGGAAATTCGTAGGAAAATTTGGGATATAGGGCTGTGGAATTTCACGGTTTAGTTTGCTTCAGAGAAAAATCGAGGTTTTAGCATTATTTTAAAACCCGGCCCGGCTCGATCGGTTCAACTCGAAAACTGACGAACAGGATAAAATAGGGTCGAGTTCGATATTAACCCAAATATGCAAGAAACCCAGTGCGACTCGGGTCAACTGGTAGGGTTTGTAAAAAACTAGTGATATGGTGGAACGGGTCGACTCGATTTTATTATAAAAAAAAATTCAAAATATAGGAATCTGGATTCTTCGTTTTGCCTCTCTCATTTACTTCGTCTTTTGTTATTCTTCTTCCGTATCTGCTTCGAGTTTCTTCTTCTTTTTTGTACGATCTAATTCATCTCTTCTTTCTTCGTCGGATTTGCTTTTTGTTCTTCTTCCTCGAATCTGCTTCACTTCTTCTTTTTCGTTGTCCAATCAACTTCACTTGTTCTTTTTTTTTAGATTTGCTTTTCTACTTTCTTTGAGTCTGATCTACTTCTCACTTCTTCTTCTTCTTTTTAATATGATCTGTTTCGCACTTCTTTTTTTTTTTTTTTTTGGGGATTTGAGGTTTTGAAATGTTTCTTCTTCCTTATCAGATCCGAGATTTTGGTGGCGTTACTCAGTGGATGATAGTATAGTAGTTCTGAGTCCTTTTTCGCCATGTTTCTTCCTATGCTTTAAATTTGATAGTGTTTGTTTTATTTGTGTTTTGATTTCTGTATTGAATTGACTTCAATTTTGTGTAGAATTTGATAATTTCTCAACTGAATTTTTCTTTTTTAATAAGTATTTAATCCAATTTTCATAAGATTATTTTCATGTAATTGTTTAGGTTCAATTATTAATTTTTACATTTAATTCAATTGTCATGTTAATTTTTATAAGATTTTTCACTACAATTGTTTCTTTATATAATTGTTTCTTAATAAAGTCGGAAAATCAAAATAGATATATGTGGATTCGACAATGTTGTTAATGATAGAATCTTAGAAAGCTTGACAAATTTAGGTTTGATCTTTTCTACTGGAATTTTCACAACTGAATTAAAATCTTACTAGGTATTCAATTCAATTCGCTTCAGTTAACGTGAATTAAAATTTTGGAATTAATTTTCCCTACTGGCAATATCTTTAATTGCGCTAGTATATCAAATGATAATTCTAAATCGTCAGTTGCTATCTCTCTTAATTTCTTATGTTCTTTAGTGATTGCAGAAGTTCTCTTGTGTTGGTTTTGTTCATTCATTAGTATATACAGTTTTGTTAACAAGACTCTATAGAAAAGTTTTCTATGCACTGAATAGCTATTTTTGCTTTTGTCGTCATCACCAAAGGTGGAAGGGAAAAACTAAAGGCTATTCTTTGAATAGAGAGGCTCATGAACTCTGATCTGTTTATTTCATGCATGGAGAAACTTCAACAATATATTTGATGCGGCTGTCATCGAACAGTACTAGATAAGTGTCGAGTTTATCATTCTTTTGCTTGATCATATGTACAATGATTGAACCAACATTACGGTGAATTTTTTTTGCAAAAATTTGTGGTTGAATAAACATTTATAGTCAATATTAGCTTTATGGTATATAAATTTTGCAGCATAGTTAGCAAACCTAATTCAACCCAGGAGTCGAACCGGCGACCCACTAAGTAAACCGATGACTCGGTGACCCGGTCATATTTTCGGTTGGTGCCCTGGTCGAGTTTTAAAACTATAGCTTTTAGGGCTAAGTGTGGAATCTTTAAAACATAAGGGAATTGGTTTTCAAGACATCCCTCACATAGATAGACCCTAAATTCATAATTATAAAGAGATTTTCAAAACTGATGGCCGTTTAAGAAAAGTAGTCAGCTATATAACAGTTGACTAATTGCTGGAAATATTTTAGTGTATAAAATTTTAAAAACAAAGTAAAAACACTATAGATAAAGCAAAATCTAACTTATTGCAAAAATTTAAAAACTGATCACACGCAAGTGGTTTTGTAAAAATGCCGCGAGTTGATTTTCATAATCAACAAAATCTAAAACAACATTGTTATATTCAACATGCTCTATAATAAATTGATGTTGTAAACTAGTATGCTTGGAACGAGAATGATGAATTAAATTTTTTGTTAATTTAATTGTACAACTGTTATCATAGACTATAAGCATATTTTCTAATTCAAAACCAAAATCTAATAATTATTTTTAATGCACAGCACCTGGCAGTAACAACTTTCGGTAGCTATATACTCAGATTCAGAAGTGGATATTGCTATGGATGATTGCTTTCTTGAGAACGATGAGATTAAGCAGCCTCTTAGAAATTGACGTTATCCACTTATGCTTTTTCTATTAAGTTTATATCTGCCAAAGTCAACATTGATAATAGATAATAATACATATTTATTATATTTTATTGTTATAGTAAATATTAAATTTTTATTAAAATTTTATTCATAATATGAATTATTTTATTTTATTTTATTTTATTTTTGTGAAGCATAGGTGAATAAAGATACAAATAGCTGAAGGAATAAAATAAAAGAGCTAATCATGGAAGAAAATATCAAAGGGCGGTCCTCATTGATGCATTTGTCTAATCAAATCTAAACCAAAGATTTAGCATCAAATCTAGCATTAAATATAACATTAAATATTGCATTAAATCTAGTATCAAATCTAATTCGAAGATTCTGAAGATATTTTTTCCTAATTTTGTGGGAGAAAGTTTAACTATAAAAAGGGGTGAACGGAGGGCCAAGAAGGAGCCAACGGGAAACCTAGAGAGAGCCGAACGGGAGACAGAATGAAGATAAGATTAGAGACGAAAAATTCTTCAGATTTGCTTTTTTTTTTTTCCCTCATATTTTATTTTTCAACAATATTATTATGTGTATTAATATGAGTGGTTAAATTCTCTAAACTGGACTTAGGATGAAACCTTAATAAATTTAATTTACTTTTTGAATATTATGTGATGTATGGATTGTTGATTTTATGTGAGTTGTTAATGCTTGTTTGAAGATGTTTAAATGTTAAATTTGTATGCATAATTAGCATTGAGTTTGATATCTAAATTATTATATTAATTGTGTTTGCGAGGACCAATCGGAGCAAAACTTATGAATTACAGGATTAATAACTGTAGTTAATATTTACTGGATCAAAGTGAATGTAACTACATGATTTATGATTTCGCAGAACCTAATGCATCGTTAGTAATTTCTAAATAAGGAGTTAGAACATCACTAGCGATAAGTGATTTTATACTGTACCAAAGTTAAAGTCATAATTAGAAATCATATTTAAGAACTAGATCAAGGTGTTAGATACAAAGTCTTCACAATCATCAAAATCTATTATCATATTTATTTAAATATTAAATTATAGACATTAGTGGTGGATTCTAAAACTTCAGTTGTTTGCATACCTGTTTTCTCGATCCGTGTATTATTTTTCGTTCTTAACTCTCGTACACTTTTGATTAGCTTTCACAAACACAACTTTTGTTAGTTAAAAATTTGAATTAGAGTCAACAACAATCTCTATGGAACAAACTTGTCATTTGCTATACGGTAGACGATAACTGTGCATTTGCGAGATAGACTAAGATAAAATTCTTAGATTTTTTTTAGTTGGTTTTATCTACATGAAGTTTTTGGCGCCGTTGCCGGGGATTGTTTTGTTTGACTTTGATTCAATCTAGCTTCATTTAGATTCATTAATATTTTGAATTTGTTTTGTATTTAGCTTAAAGCATATTAGTTTATTTTTTATTATAGTTGCATCATTGCATGACCAGTCGCTCTCATAGTCAATCTTTACTTGAATTTGATTCTAAACTTGAGAGGAAGGTTAGGAGAGTTAGACGTGAGCGTAGAAATCATTTGAATACTAGATCTGAAGAGATGGCTGTTATACCGAATGAAACAATGTGAGATCTGGACATTCCCACAATTCTTGTATCTCCATCTACTATACTTCTCCCTTATGCTGTTAGAAATTATGAGTTAAAAATTATTCATTTTAATATGATGCCTTCTTTTCATGGTTTGAACAATGAGAATCCTTTAGCTCATATTCGAGAAATTTTCAATATGGTTTCTAACATGCCTTTGACAGATGGGGTTATTGGGGAACACCTTCAAATGAAAATCTTTCCCTATAATTTAAAAGATAGAGCAAAATTATGGTTACAATCACTTAGATCTGGTTCACTTACTACTTCGACTGAAATTCAAAACAGGTTTTTAGAGAAATTCTTCTCAACTCGAAAAACTAATGAAGTAAGAGATAAAATTATGCAATTTACTCAACAATCTGATGAGTCATTTTCTGAAGCGTGGGAACGATTTAATAATTTGTTAATTCAATATCCTCACCATGGTTTGCCTATTTTAGTTTTGATGCTTATATTTTATAAGGCACTAATCATTTCTAGCAAGACTGTAGTGAATAATTATGCATGTAAATGTATTCGGAATAAGACACCAGCTGAATGTCAAATGCTATTCGAAAATCTAGCTCTTGAGACGCAACATATAGATACACGAGGAAGACGAGTTAGAATTTATGAGGTGAATGGTAATAACTGATGTAGATAAAATCAACTAAAAAAAAACTCAGTGATTCTATCCTAATCTATCCCGCAAGTGCACGATTGTCGTCTACCGTATAACAAATAACGAGTTTGTTTCATAGATATTGTTGTTAACTCTAATCTAAGTTTTTAGTAACAAAGTTGTGTTTGTGAAAACGAATCAAAGTGTATGAGGGCTAAGAACGAAAAGTAACGTACGAATCGAGAAAATAGGTATGCAAACAACTGGAGTTTTAGAATCCACTACTAATACCTCTAATTTAATTTTTAAATAAATATGATAATAGATTATGATAATTGTGAAGACTTTGTACCTAACACTTTGGTCCAGTTCTTAGATACGATTTCTAATTATGACTTTATCTTTGGTCCAGTATAAAATCACTTATTGCTAGTGATGTTCTAACTCCTTATTTAGAAATTACTAACGATGCATTAGGTTCTGCGAAATCATAAATCAAGTAGTTACATTCACTTTGATCCAGTAAATATTAACTAGTGTTATTAATCCTATAATTCCTAAGTTATGCTCCGATTGGTCCTCGCAAACACAATTAATATAATAATTTAGATATCAAACTCAATGCTAATCATGCATGCAAATTTAACTTCTAAACATCCTTTCAAATAAGAATTAACAACTCACATAAAATTAACAATCCATACATCACATAATATTCAAAAAATAAATTAAATTTATTAGGGTTTCATTCTAACTCCAGCTTAGAGAATTTAGCCACTCATATTAATATTACACACAATAATATTGTATGAAAAATAAAACATGAGAAAAAGATAAGAAAGCAAATCTGAAGAACGTCTCTAATCTGCTCTTCCTTCTGTCTCCCCTTCGGCTCTCTCTAGGTTTTTCGTTGGCTCTTCGTTTGCTCCTTGTTGGTTCCTTTGGCCCTCCATTCATCCCTTTTTATAGTTGAATTTTCTCTCCCATAAAATTAGGCAAAAAATATCTTCAGAATCCTCGGATTAGATTTGATATAGATTTGTTGCTATATTTGATGCTAGATTTGATGCTAAATCTTTGATTTAGATTTAATTGGTCAAATGAATCAATGAGGACCGCTGCTTAATATTTCCTCCCATTATTAGCTCTTTTATTTTATTCCTTCAATAATTTGCTTCTTTATTCACCTATACTTCACAAAATAAAATAAAATAAATTAATTCATATTATGAATAAAATTTTAATAAATATCTAATGTTTATTATAACAATAAGATATAATAAATATGTATAATTACACGTTATCAATAACGATTATGCTTCTAAAGCACAGGTGAATAATATTAATAACAAATTGGATGTTTTGGTAGCTGTGAACGGAAAACTCTCAACACAAGAGGTATGTGGCATTTTTTATTTATCTGGTCATTCTACTGTATGTTGTCCACAGAGAGTGAATTTTTTTAAATTTGTATAAAAACAAGCAAATATGGTAAGTTTCTACAACCGACATCCTAGACATGATCCATATTCAAATATTTACAATCCTGGATGGAGGAATCACCCCAACTTCTCGTGGAGCAATCAATAATACCAACCTCCACCTCAACCAAAGCCATCGACTTTATTGGAGGGTTTGGTAAGATAGTTAGCAATTGATCAACAAAAGCTTAAAGTTCAGATAGGTCAAATTGCTCAAGCTTGAGTCAAAGAGAGCCTGGAAAGTTTTCTAGTCAACCTAACATCAATCCACGAAATAATGAACAAGCAAAAGCCATTCAATTAAAACCAGGTAAGCTTATTAATAATGACGATAAAGTTGATATTTCTGATGAAAGTGTAGTTGCAAGTGGTGAAAAACAGGAACTGGACAGATCTGGATTAAGAGAAAAAATGCCGGAATCATCGCCATTTGAGAGTGATCAACACTACGAAAAGAAATCTGTCCATCATCCATTTGGACTACACAAGGCGGCTGATCGTTATACACCTCCTATCCCCATTTTCGTGCGGCTTAAAATAAAATAAACAGGATAAGGAATTTCAAGATATTTATAATATGTTAAGTAAAGTGCATATTAATCTTCCTTTGCTTGATGTGATTGAACATATTCCAACATATGAAAAATTCATTAAAAATTTGAAAACTTACAACTCAAATTTGCACTAAACGAAGAAGTCAGGTCGAACAAGAATATAAGTGTAGTGTTGAAAAGCGAGCTTCCACCCAAGCTTGATGATCCATATAGTTTTGGTATTACTATCACTATTGGTGTCAAGAGACTTGGACGTGTTATATTGGATTTATGGGCAAGTATCAACTTGATGCCATTTTTTATCTACAAAGAGTTGGGTTTTGAAGGTATAAAAAAGACTACTGCACGTCTTGAGCTTGCTGACCATTCCATACGGCATCCCACAAGTACTATAGAGGATATTTTAGTTCAAATTGACAAATTAATTCTTCTTTCAGATTTCATTGTTTTAGACATGGAGGAAAACTTGAGAAGTGATCGTGAGATTTCTATTCTTTTTGGTCGTCTATTTATGGCTACTGTAGACACATGTATTAACGTGAAAAAGGCATCCTCACATTGATAGTATTAGGTAAAATCGTTAAATTCAAAGTGTTTGATGCTTTAAAACATCCTCCTATTTCTTCAAATTCTTGTTTTTCTGTTGATTTATTAGATCCACTAATCGATTCTGTTGTTTAGTAGGAAAAATATAAGGATAATTTGGAAGTAGCGTTAACTTTGGATGTAGGAGATAGTGATAATCTAATGATATGCTTGTTGTCATAAATGTGTTAAAACCAGTTCAACCTAGTTATAAAGCCTAATTTAAGTTTTTAGTGATGAATAAAATAAGGATAGAGCCATCTACTGTAGTCTCTTCTAAGTTAGAACTCAAACTATTCCTAAACATCTAAAATATGCATTTTTAGAAGATAATGAAACCCTCCCAATCATCATATTTTCAGATCTTACAGTTAGAGAAGAGGAGAGCCTCATTAATATCCTAAAAGAGCATAGGAAAGCAATAGGTTGGACAATAGCTGACATAAAAGGTATTAGTCCTGTGATGTGTATGCATAGAATTTTAATGGAGGATGATGCCAAACCTACTCGTGAAAGCCAAAGGAGATTAAATCCTAATATGAAAGAGATTGTTAGAGCTGAAATTTTAAAACTTTTTTATATAGGAGTAATCTATCCAATCTATGATAGTAGATGGGTTATACCTATGCAAGTAGTACCTAAGAAATCTGGGTTAACAATAGTTAAAAATGAAAAATAATGCATTGATCCCTACAAGAACAATTACGGGATGGCGTGTTTGTATTGATTACAGAAAGTTAAATTCTGCAACAAGAAAAGATTATTTTTCTTTACCTTTCATTGATCAAATGCTTGAACGTTTAGCTGGACACTCATATTATTGTTTTCTTGATGGTTTTTAAGGTTATAATCAAATTCCAATTGCTCCGAAAGACTAAGAGAAGACAACTTTTACTTGTCCATTTGGTACTTTTGCTTATAGGATGATGCATTTTGGTTTGTGTAATGCTCCAGCAACATTTCAAAGATGCATGATAGCTATATTTTCTAGTATGGTAGAGAGAATCATTGAGGTATTTATATATGACTTTTCAGTTTTTGGATCTTATTTTGATGGATGTCTTGATAATTTGAAATTGGTTTTGTCTAGATGCGAAGAAACAAACTTGGTTTTGAATTGGAAAAAATGTCATTTTATGATTAAATAAGGAATTGTTTTAAGACATGTGGTTTCTAGTAAAGGAATTGAGGTGGATAGAGCAAAAATTGAAATTATAAAAAATCTACCTCCCCCTATTTCAGTAAAAGGCATTAGAATTTTTTTAAGCCATGCTAGTTTTTATAAAAGATTCATTAAGAATTTTACTAAAATAACTAGGCCTTTATGTGATTTATTCACTAATGATGCTGTGTTTGATTTTAATAAAAATTATTTGGATGTATTCAACAATTTGAAACATGTCTTAACTACTACTCTCATAATCACTGCTCCCGACTAAAATTTACCATTTGAATTGATGTGTGATGCTTCAGATATGCTATTGGTGAAGAGATTGGTCAACGAATTAATAAACTGTCACATGTTATATATTATGCTAGCAAGATTTTGAATGATGCACAACTTAATTATTCAACAACAGAAAAAAAATTGCTTGTTGTGATGTTAGCTTTAGAAAAATTTCGTCCAAATATTTTTTATTCTAAAGTTATTGTATTTACTGACCATGCTCCTCTTAAGTATTTGTTGACTAAAAAAAATGCTAAGCATAGGTTGATTCGATAGATCTTATTGCTACAAGAGTTTGACTTGGAGATTAAATATAAGAAAGGAAGCGATAGTGTGGTAGCAGACCATCTTTCTCGTATCGTGATTAAAGATCAAAGAGAAGGAGACGACATGCCTCTAAATGATTCTTTTCTAGATGAACAACTTCTTTCCATTAATTATAAAGAACCTTGGTATGCTGATTTTGTGAATTATCTTGCTAGTGGTGTAATGAGAAATAATTTGTCTTTTCAAAAAAAGAAGAGATTTCTTTCTATGATGAAGCATATTATTGGGATGATCCCTATTTGTTTAATCACTGTTCAGACCAAATCATTAAAAGATACGTTCCTGAGGATGAACAAGAAAGCATTCTAAAGCATAGTCATGAGTTAGCATGTGGAGGTCATTTTTGTGCTAAGAGAACAGCCCATAAAGTCCTTCAATCAGGAAAGCTGAAGTCAAAATGGTATGAACCATATGAGATAGTCAAAATCTTTCCACATTGAGTTATAGAAATTAAAGATTTCAAATCTAGAGCACAATTTATGGTCAATGGGCATCGCTTGAAGCCATACTTGGAGGCCACCCTTACAATCCAAACGGAACCAACCCTTCAATTGTGCGATCCTATTTGATAAACTCTTCGTCTGGCTGAAGACGTTGAATTTAGCGCTTCTTGGGAGGCAACCCAAGGCATTTCTCTCTAGTAGCATTTGAATTTTGTAGGATTTTATTTTCGTTTTGTTTTGATATATTTATTATTTTTGAAGGATTCGAGTAGAAAAAAAGAATCACTATGATGCAAAGATTTGTTGCTATGATACAGTTAATCAAAGATTCAACCCATTTAAAATCAAGATAGCTTTCCTACACCTCAATTTTTATATCCCTTTGCTTTATACATTGTTCATTTTTATCTTTCACCATTGAGGACAATATCGAATTTAAGCTTGGGGGGGAGATAGAAAATTATGCATAAACATTGATTGGTAGTCTATCATCCATTTTTCAATAATGAATTTGAACTCTCCTTCTAATATGGCTTTTGAAACTAGAATCCTTATTTACTTTGTTTGTATAATAGTCTTATTAACTAAGCCTACTTTTTTCTTGATATAATACTGTATATAATTGAGTTGAGAAAATCTTGTCATTCTAAACAATGCAATTGAATACATTTTATAGAGGATTTTGATTTCATAGTTTATAACGAGTGATGACACCTATAACCATACAATTGGAGGCTTAGAGTTGATCTTAGTTTTTTTTGTGTTGTATTGTTTTGTTTTCAATTCGTAGGGATAGTTGAAATACAGAGTTATAAGGAGTTTTTGGAAAGCACAAGGGTAAAGAAAGAATATTTATATATAAAAAAAAAGGTCGAGTATACATTGTAAAGTGCAATGGTGAAGAAAGAGCAATTAAATAAATAAAAAAGCCGCAAAATTGGGCCAATGCTTGAGTATAACTTGTTCTTCTTGAAGTTAAATGTGCTCTTGGTTATTTTATATTTTGACGACTCCTTAAGTTTGA
Source organism: Acanthochlamys bracteata (assembly GCA_019914995.1). NCBI lineage: Eukaryota > Viridiplantae > Streptophyta > Magnoliopsida > Pandanales > Velloziaceae > Acanthochlamys > Acanthochlamys bracteata. The sequence continues at coordinate 5,071,548 of CM034133.1, forward strand.
CTTTATTCATTACAACATTTAAAGTAACTTGGTGAATCTTTAAACATTGTATATGCGCAAATAGGGAGATGATTTCTAAAACATATTTGTGGACATTGAATTCTAAACTTCCTTCTAGTATATTGTATATTTTTGAATGCGAGGTTGATTTGATTACTATATAGGGCAATTAAGGGAGTTTGTAAGTTGTGTTAATTTGTTTATTATGCTTACATTATTCTTTAAAGATTTTGGTTGATTAAGCTACACGAAGAAATTGAAAATTATGAAAATAAGTTGTGAAGAATGATATATATAATTTTCTTATCATTTTGCTAGAGAACTAGCAAAAAATTTAATTTGGAGGTATTTGATAATATGTAATCATACATATTTATTATATATTATTATTATAGTAAATATTCATTTTTATTAATATTTTATTCATAATATGAATTAATTTATTTTATTGTATTTTTGTGAAGCATAGGTGAATAAAGATACAAATTGCTGAAGGAATGAAATAAAAGAACTAATCATGGAAGGAAATATCAAACAGCGGTCCTCATTGATGCATTTGACTAATCAAATCTAAACCAAAGATTTAACATCAAATCTAGCATCAAATATAGCACAAATCTAGTATCAAATTTAATCCGAAAATTCTTAAGATATTTTTTTCTAATTTTGTGGGAAGAAGTTCAATTATAAAAATAGATGAACGGAGGGCCAAGAAGGAGCTAACAAGGAGCGAAAGAAGAGCCAACCGAGCCAACAGGAAACCTAGAGAGAGCCGAACGGGAGAGAAAACGAAGTCAGATTAGAGATGAAAATTTTTTCAGATTTGTTTTCTTTTCTTTTCCTCATGTTTTATTTTTCATACAATATTATTGTGTGTATTAATATGAGTAGCTAAATTCTCTAAACTGGAGTTAGGATGAAACCCTAATAAATTTAATTTACTTCTTGAATATTAAGTGATGTACGGATTGTTGATTTTATTTGACTTGTTAATGCTTGTTTGAATATGTTTAGATGTTAAATTTGCATGCGTAATTAGAATTGAGTTTGATATCTAAATTATTATATTAATTGTGTTTGCAAAGGATCAATCGGAGTATAATTTATTAATTACAGGATTAATAACTGTAGTTAATATGTACTAGACCAAAGTGAATATAACTATATGATTTATGATTTCACAAAATCTAATGTATTGTTAGTAATTTCTAAACAATGAGTTAGAATATCACTAGCGATAGGTGAGTTTATAATGGACCAAAATTAAAGAGATAATTAGAAATTGTAACTAAGAACTGGATCAAAGTGTTAGGTACAAAGTCTTCACAATCATCATAATCTATTATCATATTTATTTAAAGATTAAATTAGAGGAATTAGTGATGGATTCTAAAACTCCAATTGTTTGCATACCTATTTCTCGATCCGTGTGTTATTTTTCGTTATTAGCTCTCGTACACTTTTGATTGGCTTTCACAAACACAACTTTTGTAAGTTAAAAATTTGAATTAGAGTTAACAAAAATCTATTTGGAACAAGCTCATTATTTGCTATACGGTAGACCACAACCATGCACTTGCGGGATAGAATAAGATAGAATCATTGAGTTTTTCTTAGTTGGTTTTATGTACATCAAACATCAGCATAAGCATTAACTCTTTTGTACTGTTAAATATCTATTATTAACTCTTTTGACGTTATCCACTATTATTTTGACTGCACTCATGTGGAATACTTTAGGAATGCTTTGAAATCTTGCATACAAGCATATACTAAATTGAATATCTAGCATAGTGGTTGTTGATCATATTTTTGTACAATTTTTTGTCAACAGGTTTACCTGTATTATATCTGTCCAGTTTGTACGAGGTAGACATAGTAGTGTTTATTTTCTTACTGCCTTCCATATAATATTTTTTTTATTAGGTCTTTGACATTTTTTTTTTTATTGATGAAAATCCTTTTCTTGAGCCGGCTAATTCGCTATCCAAAAAATTTTCATGAGACTCATCTCAAACTCTTCTACAACAACTCAGAAAACTTTCTGCACAATCTCTCATCAGTAGCAATAAAGACTATATCATCAATATTAATCTGTATAATCAACATTTCATTTCATCATGCAGAGTAAACAGAGTTAAGTCAACTTTACTCCGAGAAAATCCTTTTTCAATTAGGAAAGCACTTTGGCATTCATATCAAGCTTTGGAAGCTTGCATGAGGCCATAAAGTGCCTTGCTTAGCATAAAGACATCCTTTGAAAAATCAGAGCTTTCAAAATCAGGGTTGTTCATTGTAAATTTCTCCTTTTAGAAAACCAGAAAAGCACTTTTGCATCCATTTGAAAAAGCATGAAGTATTTGTGGCATGTAAATGTAAGCAGTATTCTTATGGTTTCAAGGCGTGCATCGAGGGCTTTGGATTCATCAAATCAAAGCATTTTTACTTGTTGTACCCTTTAGCCGCCAACCTAACTTTGTTTCTAATGAAAGTACCTTTTTCATCCATTTTAATTCTAAATACCCGTTTAGTTCCTATGATGAACTTATTGATTGGCTTCTTAACTATATGCCACATATTGTCTCACTCAAATTGATTTAATTCTCTTGCATAGCAACAATCCATGAATCATATTCCAAAGCATAAGAAACACACTTTGGTTCAAAGTTTGATACAAATGCAGAACATTCTATGAAATTATTTTAAATTGAGGTCTAGTTTTTATACATTCATTTACATTACTTATGATGTTCTCCTATAGATGGCGAGATCTATGTTTGAAAGGTATAGGAACTATTTCATCATTTATAGATAGATCAGGTAGCTTAATAGAGACTTGCTCAATTTCTATTTACATATCAGCTAGTTATTTGTCAGCTCACTCTTCCTCTAAAGTTCCTTACTATTTTTCTGGTGAATTGTAGAATTCCTCTTATTCTAAACTTGCATCAGAATTTGATTCTTTTCTCGGCGTGATGCTGTTCTCATCAAATACCACATAGACAGTTTTATTGAAAACTCTATATGGCTCAGAGTTTGACGAGTATCCAAGAAAAATACCCTTATCACTCTTAGTATCAAATTTTCGAGATTATCTTACCATTATTAAGTACGAAGTATTTGCATCCAAAGGCTTTAAAGTATACAATATTGACTTTTCTTCCTTTCAGATGTTCGTATGAAGTTTTATTAAGGATGGGTCTGATGAATGCACGATTGATTATATGACATGTTATGTTAATGCCTCACCCGAAAAGCACTTAGGCGAGTTTTGCTTTAGCAACATGGTTCTAGCCATTTTCTCAATTACTCTATTTCTTTTTCAACAATACTATTTGGTGAGGAGTTATAGGTGCAGGAAATCTGTGTTAAAACATTTGCATCACAAAATTTATCAAAGTAAAAATCTAGAAATTTCTTTGCATGATCACTTCGTATAGCATAGAATTTAAAAGCAAATTCATTTTGAACCTTTTTGAAAAAACTTGTGATACTTTCAAGGCATTGATTTTATACGAAAGAAAGAAATACCCAACTAAATCATGAATAATTATCATTAAGTGCAAGATATTAGTACTTACCCCATAAGCTTACAACCCTTGAGGATCTAAACAAGTCCATATGCAGTAGTTGAAGCGGTTTGCTTGTCGTAATTGTCTGTTTGGGCTTAAAAGAGGATCTAATTTACTTACATTTTGTGCAGACATCACAAAAGATTTTTAAACTATACTTTGCTTCAGGCATACCCTTAACCAGATTTAGTTTTGAGAGTTTGTATAGAATTTTTATACAATAGTGTCCAAGACTTCTATGTCAGAGCCAACCACTTTCTTGTTGACTTGCAATTAACATATTTTATGGTTAGAAAAATCATCAACATATAGAACGTATACATTGACTTCTCTTTTACCATTTAGTACTTCTTGTTCTAATGAGAGTTTGAAAATGGAACAGTAATGATTGTTGGGGTTCACTTTAAAGCTATTGTCACAAAGTTGACTCATATTTGTAGGTTGAGTAATAACCTTTCAACATGCAGAACATTGTCTATATAGAGAGACCAAGGGTTGCCAATTTTAAAAATACTTAGTACCTTGCATTTGCTATAGTCTCCAAGAATGACACTACCACCATATTACATTTGCAGATGAGTGAAGCATTTTTTATCTCCAGTCGTGTGTCTCGAGCAGCCGTTGTTTAGGTACTGTCTGTTCTACAAATTGCTTACTCCTTTCTACAAGAATATGTTTTAATATCTAGGTACGTAATTGCTTTGGGTCCTATAGAGTTAGTACTAATAATAGTTTCTTTCGTAACCTTATCATTTTTACTTAGTATTTTTTTATACCAGCAAGTGTTTATCCTATGACCCTTTCTTCCATATGAAAGTATTTAATAAAGCACTTGAAAAGTAGGATTCATCAATTGCATACTCACTGTAGAATACATATATCAAATTCTGCTAATTTGATGTAGGCATACTTATATTCCTGTAACTTAAATGACTAGTTGAGACGTAGTCACTATTCCTAATTGGTTATGCAACTACTGTCTTGGTTAATGTTGGGATTGCTACGAATTCAACACTTTCTTTTCTATACGTACCATGCTGAGCCCGCAACATTACATCCAACCTCTCTTTACCTTTTACATATCTTACTAGTGATGCATGCAAGTCATTGTTCTTAACTGATAGGTCCTAAACATTGGTCTTCAAGGCCTTACTTTCACTCACTAGCTTCAGATTTCATCATGTAGTTTGTTTAACTTCCAGATAAGTTCGTTGTAGTCATCTTTCTACTTCCTGATTTGGGATGAGTGGATATGTTAGCCTTCTACTTCCTGATTTAGTGCTTCATTCAGCTACTGAAGTATCGCAATCTTCTTGGTTCAGGTCTCAATTGAGGAACAGCTAGTGGCAGTGGTGTCACTAGTCATAACCCGTGTTATTTAATTTCTATAAATTAGAGGCTAAATGCTTGAAGCACTTGTAGTAGAGGCTCGGTAAGATAAGAGCCTATAAGGTGTTCACTAACTTTGTAATAAGGCTAACTATTCAATTAGGAGGACATGAGTGTCTAGTAGGCTGTGGAGGATTGTCTGGTGTAAGCAAATCCATAAGTGCAAGTGTGTTTGGTGAAGTAATGTGCTCTTAGTAAGTGTAGTTTGTTAAACATATAGTGAAACTTTAGCTTTTGTGATAAAGCATCCGTGGACGTGGGTAAAAAGATTTGTCGAACAACTTAAATCTCCCAAGTAGATTTGATTATTGTTATAGCTACTATAAAAACTATTATACTAATCTCTCTACAGGATCTATTATACACATAGCCGGCTGTCTAACTGCTATCTTTATGAACTTCGGTTAATAAAATTTTTATAATATCAATTCAATTTACCCCTCCCCTCTTAAATTGATTTTGCAAATTTTACTAACATTTAAGAATCCACACATTCTAATAGAAAGTAAGTGCTGTAATAGTACATGATTGTAATAACTTTTCAATCTTGTGATTTTACTATCCATCATATTTAAACAACTTAAAATATTTACAGCATATCCACACAGAAGTGTCTTAGACCTTAAAAATTTACAAAATTTCTTTCTGTCATGAGGTGACAATATCCACACCAAAATCGATTTTTTTCACTTATTAGTAATCAATTTCTTTATATGCAGCTCATGTTGATGAAGAAAGAATCACCTAAGAAAAATTAAGAGATGCTATCCTAACTTATTCTACAAGTGCACAGTTATCAATTACCGTAAAGCAAAGAACAATTTTGTTCTATAAAGATTGTTACTAACTCTAATTCAAACTAAAGTATAAAAAATTATGTTTTGTGAAAACTAATAAAAAATGTACGAACCCTAAGAGAGCGAAATAATGTATGGATTGTGAAATATAGTTGAAGATAATTGAAATTTAAGAATTTACCACTACTGTCTTTAATTTCATTCTTATATAAATAAAATAATAGACGATGATGATTGTAAAAATTTTGTATCTAACACATTGATACAGATCTTATGCACAATTTTTAATTATGATTTTAATTTTGGTCCAGTTTAAAATCACATATGTCTAATTTTATTATAACTCTTTTTATTTCAAATTATTAGAGATGCATTTAGTCCGATAAAATCATAAATTATATAATTGTATTCACTATAATTTAATTAGTAATAATTATTGTTAATATTAAATCTAACGCTGATCAGACATATAAACTTAACATCTATACATCTTCCATTTAAGAATTAATAATTCAAAATCCAATCATTAATCCATACAATATATAATATTTAAGAATCATATTAAATTAATTTTATCTTAACTCTTCGTTCTGAAAGTTTAACTATTCATATTAAGATTACAAATAACAAATTTGTATGACAAATAAAATATGAGGAAGAAAAATGAATATTTTAAGCTCAAGTAGACAAGATTTGGATTCTAACAACTGATCGCCACTGGATTCCCCCTGCTGCTCTATATCTATTTCTCTAGTTCGTCCTTTTTTTCTCAGGCCTCTCAGTCTAAAATTTTTATTTCTAGTTTAATTATCCCTCTTAGGCTCTCCCTAATTCTACTTATAATCGACTCTCTCTTCCAAAGTTTAAGAGAGAAATCCTTAATTCTCTCCAACTCTGTAGAATTTCTTTCCAAATAGGGAAGAAGAAAAATAATAATAATAAAAGAATTCCCTCTAATTAAAATTCTTCCGGTGGTTTTATTCATTAGTTTTGAATAGTAAGGGATTTGGGAGATTTGAACAAGAGATTTGGAGAAAATTTGAAAGCGGATGAAAAGGAAACCTTGTGGAGAGTAGGGTTCCCGTGATGTTTACCCACTCAAAGTTTGGTCTTTTGGAAGTTCTAAAACAAATCATCTCGGGAAGGGGGAGTAGCACCCGCGTGATAAAGTTAATCCCTTCTCGTAGCTTATTTCCTTTTAACGATAATGGGCAGATTATTGTAGGCCCATAATTTCTTTCTTTCTTATATTATATTCTTAGAACGTGTTTGGCACTGCTTATCATAAACAATTTTTTTTTTTTTATTTTATATTTTTTAATATATATTTTATAATTATTTAGAAAATTTATTTAAAAATTTTGATAGTGTAAAAAAATTTCTACGAAGTGAGATATTTTTATTGCATATTTTAATTATTTTTTTAGAAATAAAAAAAATAAAGCTCGTTTTTAAAAAAAATAAAAATATCTTTTATTTTAGAAAAGCTCTATCTCATAAGCACTACCAAACGCTCCTTTCCTTTCTATGATTATTTCTTCAACTTCTCTTTACTTACCTTACATGCACAAAACTGACAATTTTAGTTATATGCAAGAAAACTTACTATTAAAATCGTCTCAATCTAAATACTAGAAAATGACGAAGGACTTCCTCAGATACCTTCTTACTATCGCCATCATTAATCTTATACTTTGATACATTCTATTTTCGACGTTTTTCCTCGTTTACTTACTCTTTCTTAAAAATACACAATCATTTTCACATTCAACAATAGGTTCCCATCTAAGCTTAAATTTTTGAGAGCCTGTTACACTAATAGTAAGACAAAGAAAGTACATGCCCTTTTGGAGAAGCATCAATCAAAAGGACAAACAACCTATTAAAGCTTTTGTTGCTTCAATAAAAGCACCCTGGCATGCAGTAATTTTACATATAAGAATAATTTTGAGATTGCACATCCCGCACATAATGGCTTCTCGATATCTTCAAGTAATTTGTTACTTCTATCAATATCATCGCCGCAATCAGCTCTAACCCTTCACCACTTGGCGGCTAATGAGCCTCACCATCCATACTTGAAGGATCTCTAAATTCATAACACCATCCATATGTATATCCTTAAAATTTTAAACATGTCAACATATTCCTCATTCATTAAATCCAACAAGAACTCCATCGCCACGACCACCAAGATTTGGATCACCTTGATGAGTGACTTCTCCATGAAGGATTCATATAGTATAAGACTTTATAAAACTATTTATAAGTAAATGCATGCATACTATTATATCAAGCATGCTTGAGTATCTATCCAAACAGTGCCAATATGTATAATGCATCTCACTCACATCCTTTAAATGATTTTAGCAAATTGTATGAAGGAGCAGACTCCATTTATGTACTCCTCTGATAGCTTGTCGGGATTATACGTTTAACTCCAATCCATCCTATTTCGAAATTTTTAAACGTTAACCCTACTAGTTATTATACACATATCAATTAGTTGTATATGTAAGTAATGTATAAAAAGTTATTCAGTCGTTACAAAACAAAATTTTTTTATAAATTACAAAGTCAACTCAAACCAACCTAATTATAGTACTAACTCAATCTAACTTTTTTCGTAAGTTAAAGAATTAACTTCACTCAAATATAAATTCATCTAACAACATTCATCACTTGATAACCAACATTCATCTAACAACATTTAAATAAAAACTCATCTAGAAAAGTTCATCACTTAATAGCCAACATTCATCTAACAATATTGAAACAAAAATTTTAATCAAACTTATTTCATATGCTTATCGATTTTCGACGGAGTCAAATGATGGCAGGAGCACCGTGAATCACAGGGAATGGAGGGCAGCGGCTCTTCATCCAATTCCGATGAGGAGGAGAGGCTCGAAGCACGGAGAATGGAAATTAACAAAGTGACCTCAAATCTGACGAGAAGAGCAGCGGCAAACCGGCAAAGTGGACCACTAACGGAAGAACTGATCAGGAGCAAATCATAGCTGCGAAAAACTTCGATAGTTGGGTATAGGCGCCCCTCGGGTTAGATTAAATTGATTCACCGATTGAAAAAATATTTAGTAAATATTATGAAATGTATTGACACAACATCAATCGATAATCATTGAAATTATCGACTCATGTAAGAAAGTCGGTAAGTTTTTATAAAATCACTGACTACAAGAAATACAATCAGCAAATTTACACAAAAAAGATAATTTTATTAATGTTTGAAAACTTTTCAACTGAAGTTTTGGTAGTCGCTAGAAAAGTTTACCGATTGGGTACCATGCGAGGTCGATATACAACTTTATTTACGGATGGCCGCAATGTAGTCAGTAAAATTTTCGAGTGATTTTACTATTAGTTGGTAAGTTCATTTTTACCAACTATAAAGTTTTTAGTCGGAAGTGTACTCGTTTTACCTACTGATCTTTGTGTCAATCGATATCTCTAACAATTTTGCCGACTAGTTCAATTTCAGTTAGTATTGCTTGTATTTACAAACTAAATATTTTCGTCAATAATGATCCAATTTGCAGTAATGAAACCAACGGGAATGTGTCCAACTTGTCCTGGGTATAAGTCCCGAGAACACTCAGGATGCCCTTATAATGCACCTTGGTCTGATAACCAAGGTGTTAGAAAGAGCACTCAGGATGCCTTTGGAAAAGCGTTCTGGGCTTCAATACTTTTCCTGAATACCATTTGAATGGTGTCAGACACGGGCAAAAAACTCGGTTGTAACTCAGATGACATCTAGGTGCAACTCGAGTAACCTCCTTGAGGCATTTAAGATCAATAAGGACTCTAGGTAATTTTAGTTGATTAAAGAAGTTGTATCTTATTAAAGTTCTATTTATGTATAAAGACTACACCTACAAGTAAGTAAATGTCTAGAAGAAAGGCACTTTTGGAGTCAATAAAATTAGTTTTAATTAGTTTTTCCTCTCTTGATCTCTTGCTTTTAAGAAATATAATTAAGGTGTATCAACCTGATATTAGAGTAAGATTCTGTTGGGAAAAATCGTGCCACCACCACGAGTCCTCTAAAATACCAAGACCATCCACCCATAGCCACCACTAAAACTTCTTATACACACCAACTTCCCCTAGCCACCCCAAAACAGGAGAAGAGGAAGAAGAACTTACTATACATTATGTGATACGCCATATGCATCTCATTGTTGCCAGCATCCGACGACCACCACAGCTCTTGTTGGCAAGGAAGACAATAAGATCCAAGGGAACAAGGCCATAACAACAATTTCAAGAAGATAACACCTCTAGTCACTACACCCCTAACTAATCTTTGCACAACCACCCACCTTCCATAAATAACAAACAATCACCACTGAGCACCAATAGCTAGAACGACCCTGACCTCCAATGGACACAATACCTACTTTGACAGCAGCAACCTAAGCCGAACTACACTACTGTAATAAACAGCTTCAGCGACTGATAATAACTTATGATAATTTACTATTGTTAGTCGGCAAAATACATTAGCGACTGAAAAAAGAGCAGTAGGCAGAACGTCCACAAATCGAGGTCGGTAAACTGTTTGCCGATTAAAGAAAGAAGTTAGTTGGCATTGCACAATAAATCACCGACTGAATATGGCAGACAGCATTTGCCAACTGAGATGTTGATCGGAAACTTTACCAACGCACATATTAGTTGGCAATTACCGACCAACGTTTCAGTCGGTAAATGCCGACTAATATGTTAGTCAGTACATTTCGACTAATGTTATAGTCGGGATTTCCTACTAATGGTGCAACCGAGAATTACCTACTATTATTTGTAGTAGGAGATTGCAGACTAGTGGTTAGTCGGTAATTGCATCCTGCGTTAGTCAGTAAGTGCCGACTGGGTGCTTGTCAGTCGGCATACATATGAAACATCACTGTTGAGCGTTTTTATTTCACATCAACCTGATATTCATATCATTTCTATTCATATCTGGTATTCACACAAGCACTGATCAATCTAACAAAAATTATCCAAATTCACATCACTCAACACTTATAGTTTATACACAACTCTACTATACATTCACCACATGTGTTCCACACACAACTTTGATGAAAAGAAAACTTTAAATTTTCATTCTCCTCAAGTGGTTAAACTAAACTCCATGGTTTAATACAGTTGCATCCATACATCATATCATACATTAACTGAAGATGAATAAAGCAAAGCTTGGTCTCTCTTACAATGAAGCTCCCTAGCTACCTATATGAAACAACATCCCTGCAATAAACAAAGCAAATAATCTTATTATAAGACATAGAGCGAAAAATATATACGTTTTGAAATCATTAATACTGATAGTAAGCATGCATTAACAGAGCCAACTTCTCTATGGATTGGATTCATAATGCATTAACAGATCCTACTTACACTACTAGCACGTAGCTAGCTCTCCTATGCCATGGGCCATCAATAAGCTAGAGATAGCATTATTACAAATTTTTTACATATGACTGCCTACATATCCACATATGACTGCAAAAGAAATGCCCCAACGGCGATCAGTGATGCAAAACATTCGAAAGAATATGACAAGTTTGCATATGGATGATAAACCTTGTAGGACAATCTTCAATACCACAAGATTTATTAGTGTCTACAAGTATTTTGGATAAGCACTTATTGGCTAACTAATAATTTTGCTGCCGCAAGTAACTTTAGAAAATTCGTATGTACCTTATAAAATTCAAACAGAAAAGCATGAGTAGGACAAAATTAATAAAACTACTTCAAAGCTATTGGTGTAAAGTAAATTCACAAAATAAAACTAATAGAGTAAAACTAATAAATAATAAGAAACACATATTGAACTTACTATAAAAGTGGTCCAGTAGCATTTGTAACTTTTCCCAACATCTCCATAATGAATGATACTTTTTTTTCATTTCACGGAGGCGTTGTCTAGTTTCGAGCAGTTCATTTTATTGCTTCTTAAGCTCATATTGTTGATTTTGAAACTCAGCCTGTTGTCTTTCATTTTTTTTCCTCTATAGTTATAATCTAATCTTTCAAAACTGAATTCTCATATATTTGGGTAGAGAAACCAACAGAACAGGTGGTAGGCGGCTTAGGTCCACGCCCACGTCCACGAATATACCCGCGTGCTTTTCCAAGCACCGATAGGCATATCTCTTCATCATCGACGGTGTTCCCCTCCTCTTGAGACTTGGTCTGCATCTCTACTATTTGATTCTGTATTTAATTTAAAACAAAATATCATAGCATATTATAAACCTTAACTCTTAAGGTTAAACGCTAAAAATTTGTATAAAAAGGACATAACTTACATAATTCGACTGCGACTCCTCCTATATCCAACTGTCCTTCTTTCTTTTGCATTTAAAATATGCATCTCCTTATACAAATCAATACAATTGGCATTCTACAATTCATTAGAGAATTGATACAAGTTAATTAGTTAAAGTCCTCTTGTCTTTGTTATATTAATGCTATTAATTAGAAAACTATAAGAAAAATACCTTCTCTAGTTGTATTGCTGTAAAAGTGCGTGAGTCTGTAGTGTGCTTACTGTTATTCTTTGCACGAGCAGCTTTTGTTTTTTCTAGTTTTCTCTACATATAACCGATGATATGGGTATTATCCACCAATGAGATAAAAATTAAAAGGAAAAGTTTAGATAAACGAATCTTATGATCCATTATGGCGAATCAAATTGATCGCATAGCCAAATCCATTCTTCACGTCGGGCTGCTAAATGTGTGAAGTCCTTATAAGGGTTTGCTCGAGCCCTGTCTCCGCCACCGACACTTCTAAAGTAGTCATGGCACTCATAACACCAATCTTTATATCACTAAGAACTAGTACTATGTAAAATGTTAAGGTCCCAATATCAGACAAATCTAACTCAAACTTGTCCTGCGATAATAAAAATATTTGTTAGCAACTATCAAACCTTAATAAAGTAGATTATGCCAACTTTAAGATACTTACAACCATCATGGAATAAATCTCATTCTTAATAGACTGATCAATCTTACTCCAACCTTTAGCATTTTTTACGGGAGCATAAGTACGAATCAGATATGCCATCTCTCTTGCGAACCAACTTACGTGTTCACCGACTAGCCTCCATATGCCATTTGGGATATCAACGTTGATCTTTTCCTTATTTCTCAATATACACATTTCCAAGTCACTACATCTATTGCCCATTTGCGGACGTTGCTTTTGTGTGTCAACAGATCCTACGTAGAGGACAACTATGAGATGCATTAATTAGTACTTGACGAAGTTTATTTATAAAAAAAACTTATCGCTACTAGAGCCATTAGGGTCTTGAGTCTCTAAATCAGCAATATTCTGAGTTGATTATAACAATAGTCGTCTTCTATTAGATGTTGCCAATGCTATAAAGATAAATATAGAGAAAAGCTAGCACATGTATACAAAGTTCCATATAACAAAAAAAAAGTTAGACTTAAAATTAAAATAGATGCAAACAAGTGTATAAGTTGAGTTTAATCTCACATGTGACTTATAATTCAATTGCAATCATCATCACTATAGTTACACTCGTCCGAGCTGTCGTTTTCATTTTGATCATCACTAGGATGAATGCCTTCTTGGTGTCCAAAACCTCAATCACTTCATGATCAAGTTCAACTATTTTATTGAGATGATCTATTTCTATACTACCATCTCCATTCCTTATGCTCGAACATTTCACTTCTTGATAGGCATAATTCTCTACGATGATCGCTTCTTCATCAACATGTGTGTCTTCTTCATCTCCGCCCCTCCAAACAATGAGGGATGATACAAATATCGATGTTGTGATTGTTGTACAACAACCCAATCGTTACCTTGCTTTGTATCTTGAACATAAAAAGCTCAAGTCATATTCATAGGAAAAACGAACGGATCATTTTGATACCATCTCTTGATAATGTTTATGCTAGTAAAATCATCATCAATCCTAACGGTTTTTTTGTGCTCCAAATCAAACCATACACATTTGAATAGAAAAATATGACAGCCCATGGGATAAGTCAAACTCAAGACTTCATTCAACAGAGTATAGAAATTTAATCTTTATGATCACCTTACACACAAATTCTATTATTTTGAGTCAACAAACGACGCTCGCATTTGTTTGTTAGAAATTTCACTCCATTGACAATGCATCCATCATATCTAATTACACGTTTATCTGGACCAAGGGCTAGCGAATACTTATCATCTGTAATTTTTACGTAGTGACATGGAGATGTCTTATATATAATAAAAATATATAGTGAATAAATATTCATTAAAGGTTAATGGCTATAAATAAAACCTAATGGTCAACTAATTATTTTATACTAGTTTATACTCGATTTTTGAACCACGTAGGAAACACATCTCTTTACCTTGATTCCAAATTTAATAGACTTATCATTTTGAAAAGCTCCTCGTGTTCACTGTAATTCTAAATTATGCTTAATAAGAGTCAAAGAATATTGTGTTTTTAAAATTCTAAAAACTTATCTGAGATATGGAACAACTATCGCAATTATTTAAAACAAACCAATGTGCCAAACGGTACTCGTCTTCTGAGAAGAGAATTTGGTTTGCCTTACCCTATGGTCGGATCTTTTGAGAAAATACAGATAAAGTTGTATCAACCTGTTGCTCTCTATCTTTAGGTCGTTCTTGTCGATTGAATCTAGTCTCCAACCTTCGTAAGTATCTAGAGCAAAAAATTAGACACTCATTCACCGTATAAAATTTTGCTATAGAACTTTCTAAACGTGCTCTATTACGAACAGACGCTTTAAACCTGCCAAGAGCTCTACATGTATTGATGAAATAAAGAAAAAATTATAAGATTCCAATAGAGAAATTAAACGAGAATTTTGAGATTCCTATAATAAAATTTCATCTCTCTATTGGATACGTCTATTTATAATAAACAGAACCTCCTTTGATGGCTTCTTCCGGCAAGTGCACAGCTAAATGTATCATTATATCAAAAATATAGGAGAAAATATCATCTCGAGCTTGCAAAGAATAATCACAATGTTTTGTTGCAACTCTTTCAATGCATCCAGCCTTAAAGTCTTTCCATATAATTGTCTAAAATATCTTTTCAGTTCACCGATTACTTCCACCATTTCTTTTTTAAGATGCCTACGTAAACCAATAGGCAATAAGCATTCCAACAGAACATGATTATCATGACTCTTCAACCCCGACATTTTTCCATCCACCATATTTACACACCTCGATCTATTTGCAGCATATCCATTAGGAAATCTTACAAATATAAAAAAACTCACAAAATTTCTTTGTTGATGTGACAATGTGTATTCCACAATTGGTTTCTCCCAATTATTTGTATCTAATTTCTTTGTATGCAACTCACGTCAAATACCCTGATCTTCTAAGTCCCAAGAGCTTTCAGTGTACCATTCGTCTTTTTATCTACATTCAACACTGTTTCTAAAATGTTATCACAAATATTTTTCTCGATATGCATGACATTATGATTGCGTTGAATTATGAGATCCTTCCAATATGGTAGTTCAAAAAAAAATACTATTTTTGGTCCAATTAAGCTCTTTAGTAGTGCGTTTCTTTTTCTTACCGCATAAAAATTTTCCAAACTTAACGTTTTTGACAATCTCCATCTGCTCTAACAATTCATCAATTGACAACATAGGAGGAGGTGTTGTTGCTTCTTGCTTTATATTGAATTTCTTCCTCCTCCTGTATGGATGATTGTTCAGCAAATAGCGACGATGACTGAGATAATCAATTTTGTCTCTAAGTTTTACCGAATATGTGTATTTGTTGTAAATACGGCATGCCAAATAGCCTTTGTGCTCCATCCAAATAAAACTCAATATGCTAGAAAATCATTTATAATCCATAGAACAGCTGCATGCAAATTGAAATATAGTGTTGGAGACGGCATCATATGTTGAAACTCTTCAATCAATGGTTGAAGATATACATCAATGTCTATACCCGGTGCCTTCTTTCCAGGAATCAAAAGTGACATTATAAAATATGGCTCTTTCATACACATCCACGGAGGCATATTGTATGGCAATAAGATAAGTAGCCAACAGCTATAAGCATTGCTCATATCTCCAAAAGGATTGAAACCATCAGTTGCCAAGCCAAGACGCAAGTTTCGAGCATCATGACCAAACCAAGGATACTTCATATCAAAATCCTTCCAAGCCTCAGCATCTGTAAGATGCCTTAGAATACAGGATTATCCGCAAGTTTCTCTTTATGCCATCTCATATCTAGGGCCGTATTTCTTGACATATAAAATTGTCACAATCTTGGTACTAAAGGAAAATGACGAAGAACTTTTTTGAGAACTTTCTTATCGGTGCCATCACTAATTTTCCACCTAGATGTATTACATTCAGGGCACTTCTTCTCGTTTATCAACTCCATTTTAAAGAGAACACAATCATTCTCGCATGTAGCAATAAGTTGCCATCCGAACCCTAAATCCTTCAAAAACTTTCACATTGATAGTAGGACAAAGAAAGTAAATGCCCTTTCAAAAAAGCATCATTCAAAAGGTCAAGCAACATATTAAAGCCTTTATTGCTCCAACAATTAAGGGGGCGTTTGGGATTGCTTATAAAATGGAGCTTTTCTGAAATAGAAAGTATTTTTGTCTTTTTTGAAAAACAAGCTCTATTTTTTTTACTTCTAAAAAAATAATTAAAATATGCAATAAAAAGATCTCACTCCGTAGAATTTTTTTACACCTTTTAAATTTTTAAATAAATTTTTCATATACTTATAAAATATGTATTGAAAAATGTGAAATGAAGAAAAATTGAAAAGCAGCTTTTCATAAGCTGCGCCAAACGCACTCTAAGCACCTTAACATGAAGCAGTTTTATAAGGAAAGCTAATTTTGAGATTGTACATCCCTTGTATATTGGCTTTTCGACATTTTGGAGCAACTTATCATATCCATCAATACCATATGCCGCAAATGACTTCGATCCTTCACCACGTAGTGGTTGAGGAGTTTCACCCTCCACAGCTACTTGAGAGATCTCTAAATCCACAACACCACCCCTGCATATATCTTCTAAAATTTCAAGCATTTCTTCATAGTTTTCATCTTCACCAAGTCTCACCGGGGTTTCACCTAAAGATGCACCATGACTCTGATTATCTCTTTGAGTGACTTCCCCATGAAGGTTCCATATCGTGTAAGACGTCATAAAACCATTCACAAGTAACTACATGTACACTAATTTGAGCGTGTTTGAATATCTATTCAAACAGTGTGAGTATGAACAATGCATCTCACCAACATTCGGTAAATAATGTTTAGCAAGTTGTATGAAAGAGCGGACTCTATTTGTATACTCTTCCAACAACTTGTCAGGATTATACATCCAACTCTTATTCATTCTGCAAAGAAAATTTTAAAAGTTAGTCCTACTATTTAAAATTATACACTAACTAATTAATTATTACATACGTAAAATGTATAAATTTTTGTAGAAATAACGAGAATTTGATCTTGCATTAAAATTTAATCTTTCCATATAGAATGTAATGCATAATATGATATCACATTAGAAGTTCACTTGTAGCACATGCCTTCTTATTCATATTGAATCTCAAAAACAAAACATGTCCTTTAAGCATTTCCAACAATCATCAAATTTTGCTTGTATTCTCATATGCTAAGCTATAATAATTAACAATCCAAAACACTAAACTATACAGTGCTCAATTCAACGCACATAGTCATCCAAATCAAAAATAGGAAAAAGAACAACAAGAACAAGTTTCCTAGGTATGTATGTATATGTATAACATATATAGATCAAAATTATTCTTTTTTCTTTCTTTCTTTCAGTTAATGAACAATTTTTCCAATTACTAAGGAGAAAAAATATTCCTATTCATCAACTTCTATTAGAATTGAAAAAGTAGTGCAAGTTCACCAAACATGCAATCACTACGTTATATATGTTCTTTTAGCATATGACATTAGGAAAGATATGTGTGTGTTTCTTTTCTAAATTAAATGAAAAAACTTCAAATTTGGATCAGTTGAAGTTCTAACCTGTTCATTGCTAATTCAACCCACCACTCATTGCAATCATCAAATACCTATGTTTCCGAGTAAATTCTTCCACTTCTAAATAGGAATAAAAGTGCGATCAAATAAATTAAGCCAAAAGTGAAGAGAAACGAGCTTATAAGCTACAAGCCTACATGTTTGCATTCTGAACATGAAACTAACGGAATGGTACATAACGCCACTATGCGAATAAATTAACATAAAGTTGTCATCTTTTAAAATCTTTTGGGAAACCACTACCAGTAAGAATAATCCAAATTAAAAAATAGTAGCACCAAGCTACCTTTGTATTTACTAGCCTTGCTGCAGGCTTGGAAGTTAATCGCTAGCTTCAATTCAATACCCAAAAATCATCCAACATGTTGTCCCATTTGCTCTATTTCAACAAAAGGAGGAAAACTTAGAAAACAAAAAATTTTATCAAGTAGAAAGCTAAAAGACTAACATCAGAAAAACATTAATAATCAACTACTATTTACAGCTTTAGATCAACCAAAAACAGGGAATAAGACCCACCACCAGATAGCAAAGCATTCACAAACATACATTGTATTTAAAGCTTTAACTTAGAACAACCCAATATATTATCAAATGAATATGACTCCATGAACCAAATGAAAGATGCATAACACAAGCAACACAATATCAAAAAAGGAAATTTTTTTCTTTTCTTGTTGGTTTAACTTTTTTTTTTATGTTTACAGTAGATGATTGTAGAAGTGGTATTCTAATAGCCAGGTAATCTACAGCTAGCAATCATTCATCTCATTCCATTCTTGCCTAAACCAAATGCTTACTAGTGTCTACTCTACAAATTAATTATTTAACTTCATAATCAGAACTCGTCTAACATGAATGCTCATCAACTCCAGTTTTCATTTCAAAACAAAACATGAAAATAAAAATTAGGATCGCTTTCCTCATTATGTATTTAGTGGCGCAGTAGTAGCAGGCAGACCAATTCATAACAACAGCTTTCTTCAATCAATTAATACAGCAAACAAAAAGAAAAACATATTAGAAAAAAGTGAGTTAAACAAGAAAGGTAGCCATTCACAAAGATTGGAATCAACATATATAGAACAGTGATTGAAACTTTACGAATTAAACAATGGGGTGAAGCCATCATCAAAAACTAAAAATTTACTAATTGGTTGCCGAGCTTGACGGCGGCATCCTGGTAACTGGTTTTCTTCCCAAGACTACTCCTATAGTAAACAACTACAGAACGCGCGGGATGAGTCTAGCCGACGAGGCAGAGCGGCTTTTTCTCACACCTGCAGAACATGAGTTTCCGAAGACTGAATTTTTGACAAATTTTCTTCTCCTAGCCTCAGACGGAAGCAAATCCGAAGAGATTCAGCGGGATTTCTCACGTAGATCACCGCTCCGACGAAAACCTACGCTCAGCTGCGTCCAAGAAAATGAGTGGGTTCTGGTTCGATCGGGCTCATTAAGACAAATTTTCGGCTGATGACAAATTCAGTCGGCAATAGCATAATTAGCGACGAATTTCTAATTCAATCGACAAGTTAGCATAATTATCAATATATTAACTATTCAGTCGGTAAATTAGCAAAATTACCGACTTTGAGACTTGTCCAATCGGTAATTCTTAACATAGTTAGCGACTAAGTAAATATGTTAGTCGACAATTTTCTTAAAACATCGACTGAAATGTGTGTCAGTCGGTAAGTTCATATGAGTTGCCGACTATTTTTACTTCAGTCGTACTTTATGAAATTACCCACTGAAACTAGTCAGTCGGTAATATTCAGTTGGTAAAGGTCTTTTTTGTAGCAGTGCTAGTGGCAAACAATAAGTAGCTCCAAGCAACTAGTTACACCAACCTAAGACTTCAGCAACTCAGGCTTATACTAGTAGCAGTCTCAATCCTTATAATCATTGCAAACCGAACAAAAATCTTCAAGGGTTGACCATGCAATTTTTACCAAAAGACATATAACTGCAGTCAGACTTTATATGAAGCAAACCTTTTTCTCAGCAACCCAACAAATTTATCACCCGCCTAAGCACTGCAACTCCGGAGTCAAGTAGAGGCATGAGTTTCTTACTTCAATAGGAACTCGCCAAATGAGTGGCTTTATTCTGCTTAGAAATATTTCAGGAATTATCATACTCCATCTTGGGATCGTGTGGGCATAGCTAACCATGTTTCGTAGGAAAAACCTAAGTTTCAAATAAGACAAGCCACAACACACCTGAGAAGAAATGAAAGAAGCTCTTTTGATAAGATTTGAGCTAAATGCTTTCGAAAATCTAAGCTTCAATATGCAATAACTGTCTCAGACATGTCCCCTAACAAATATCAAACTATATTTGAGGAACTTAGAACACGAACCCTTACACCATCGAGCTGACTTTGATAAGCTTTTTTTCTATATTATGGCATCCAGACCACAGGACCTGCAGACTGCTTACATGTTAGCTAAGATGTTCGAATTCAAATGATCCTCAAACTCATCTAATAACCAGGTGGGAAGATATGTTAATAACAGGCAACTGTGTTAGTTTCTTCGAGCAACCGATAGGGAGGATCATCCTAAATGACCAGTCTAGTAGCTACCATACCAATATGCAAAACTTCAGGCCAAGAAATTTCAGCTTGTCTCTTGCAGAAATCAATGCACGACGCACAAAAGGGTTGTGTTTTTACAATGATGAGAAATTCGCACCTAGGCACAATGTATAACTCGATTATATTCAACTGCAATAATTTGTCCAAATGAAATTGAAGGGAGGAAGTGATCAAAGGGAGAGATAACTGAAGAGACAGCTTTGACCTTGACTTAATGCAAGGGTTGGTAGGTTTGCAAACCATACGAGTTGTAGGAAGAATCAAGAAATACAAGGTATTCATATTAACAGATTGGGGCAGTACGCATAAATTTTTGTCAAATAGTTTGGCCAAGAATTGAAGCTAACACCAATTGCAGTAAAGCCACTTAAAAATGAAGCTTGCTAGTAGACGGCCGCTTTCAATTGAAGTCCTCTGTAAGGAAGTTAATATTAATAGTTCAAGGTGTGGAACTAGGCGTTTTTGGCTTCTCTCAATGAATGCAAGTATATGCTTCCTTTTATTTTTCTTTCTATTATCTCACTGTTTTTCTCTGCTCCACATCATCTCTATTTCGTGGCATCTTCTTTCTCTTATATCTGCTCTTTCATACAGGCCTTGCAACTTAGATTTCAGCCGTTTGAAATCTTTTTATTAGTGCTTACTTGCTTGCTATAGTGCAGTGTTTCTTTCCATTCTATTCTTCGGTGCTCCCAAGGCTGAGGAGATTACTTCTTTGTGAAATGTCCAGTGCATCTTTAGGTAGGGCATCTTTTTGCATTTAATTCTTCTCAGCCGAACTGTAATTTGAATTTCTGGTAGCATTGAATGTAGGGCTTCCCTGAATTTAAATTTCTAGTTTGTTAGTGCATTCTCTTACCCTACTTGCAAAATTTCTTTCTTGTTGTGGCCGCAAATGATTCAAACTATATTACTAGTGAGAGACTAGATCGGATTTAAGCTTTTTCCCTCTAATATTGTTGATCGGCTTGATGTTCTCTGTACTGGCTTATGGTGTTCTAGTAAAGTTTTGGTCTGCTTGGCCATTTGCTAACTTGTATATTTAAACTTATTCTTCACTATTGTGGTCCCTCAATGTAGTTAATCTTGTGATGCAAAATTGTAATAAAATAATGGATTACTTGTATGATATCTCCTTATAATTGAATCTATGATTTTTGCGTGGAGGAAAATCAAAATTCGAAAGTAAAAAGCGTTTTTGCATCGTTAGCGAGCATGGTTCTGATAGCTACTTTACATTGTGTTCTTTGTCTTCTCTTGTTGTGACTCTTTGTGATTTTTTATGTGAATTTGTAAAGAGTATGTTCCTCAACAAATCTTCAAAATTGAGTTTCAAGTGGATGAGAAATAATTGATCAAACCACATCTGAAAATTTACTTCCATCAATGTATGAATTCTGCGTCTCACTCTTTTCTAAATCTTCTTCTATTCTTGCACATTTAATCTAGATTTATATAGATGTTGATTTGTTAAGCTCTTAGGGCAATGTTGTTGAGTGCATGAGCCCTTAACTCTGATGAAAATTTTGGAGCAAGATGGAATCAGTAACGTGCTTGAATCTATCTCTTAAAAGTGTATGCTGATCATAATAGCTCAGGTTAGCTGTTTGATCCATGCAGCAGTTAGACAGCAATTAGGTAGCTGGCTATTAGGTGGCTGAAGTTTGTAATTCTCTATTTATTTGTGCTCTATTTTTTTGCTACTGTTCATACGCCTCTAAAGGAATTTACATATAGGTATCAAGTAAGTAGCTGGCTGTTAAATGGCTGAAGTTTTTAGTCATCTGTTTGTGCTATGCTTTTTTATTATTGTTCATGCGCATCTGAAGTAATTTCGCATATACATAGCAAGCAGGTAGCTGTCTGTTAGGTGGCTATATGTAGATAAAGAGTCTCCTTATGCTATAACTTGCTTGTTGTCTGTCAGATGAATGATAAATCTTGTTTATAAAATCCTGCTTGATTCAAATCATTAGTTCACCCTAATTCATAAACGATAATTTGTAATCATTATTATCATCAAAATCAATTTTAGAGTTTCAACAATCTTTCCCTTTTTTATGATGACAAAACAATTAAAACTTATTAGTTTATGATTCTAATTAAGCACAAAGTAATAACTCCCCTCTCAATTAAGTACTCATTGTAAATATTTTTTCATTATCTCTCCCCCTTTTTGTCGTCACAAAAAGGATGGAAGGAGGTCATCCAGTACACTAAAATAGTATTACATCTGGATCGCTAGATTTGTATATTCGAACTGATGTTGATAGTTAGGAGTCGCTTCTTGTTACTGTGGCTTGATATGCATTTGAAATTCATATTCTGCCAGAGTTAGAGTCGGCTATTCGGCTGCTATGTGTATGACAGAGGTAATTTTCTTCTTTTGTCGTTGATTTCTACATCAACAAATTATACATTTCTCGACAAAAGAATTTAGCTTAATCAAGTACAGCAAGCATAGTAAGGACTTATGAAATAAATTTTCAAAGGAATTCTTAATGCCATTGCAGAGAATATTTAGAACTTCGTAAATCATCAAAACCAATTAGGTAAGAGCATACAAAATCACACGATTGTTTAGCATATGGTAGTAATTTGCCTATGTTAGATTGTAGCAATAGCTACAAAGAGAATTTAATCAAACCTAACTCATAATGGTTTTACCTGTAGGAGGTAATTTAATATTTCAACTAATCCCTTTTGTATGGACTCTTTTGATTGCACTGGATGCTCTTTCAATAAATTCTGCAAATTATTTCAGCAACTTTTTTTGCAAAGAATGACACTTTGTTAGTGGCAAGAAGAGCGATGCATGTTCATCTCGTATTGCATCATAGATCCTGCACAAAAATTATTAGTACACAAAAACAATTTCTATAAATCATAATTCATATTGTCAGGACTTGAAAACTACTCCCTCTTAGTAAGTGCCATCTTCTATCAGGACATTGTTCTCTATCTTTATTTTGTCAACAATTCTCTCTTTTAACATGTATTCAATTATTAAAACTTCTCTTTGCACGAAGTCACGAGATGTCAGATATGGTATTCATAATAGTTACTGCAAATGATGTTGATATGCTAACAGCAAGATGAACAATACATAACATTCATTTAACATGCATGCTGCAGATCCTGAAATAGATTCATTATCTCAAAGAGAAACAGAATTTATAAAAAGTAACACTTCATTTGTTTCATTTTGATTTCAAAAGCTTATCTCCTTGATATGTCCCTTTTTCTTAGTGATGTACCATTTGACAATCAAACATGCCCCATATAAAAATAAAAATAAAAAATCATTTATTAACATAGACAAATTCATAAAAATCAATTTTTTAATATCATTAAACTATCAACAAAATCTCATCATTGATTATAATAAGTAGTGTTACTGAACTATAAATACTAAGTTAAAAGAAGTGAATTATACCTTTTGATAGCTTCCAATTTACTGTCATATTTGTCTTATCTATGGATGACTACTTTCTTTTATTTTGCTGACAAGATGTTTCTAGCAAATTTGGCAACATGGTGGATGTCTCTTTTTTTACTATGTGCTCATCTTTTATTCTACTAGTTGCATTTATCTTTACTACTCCGTAACTTATGAAGAGCATTTTACAACTTAATTTTAAAGCTTTTTCTATAGGAAGTTGTTAGAGCTTCACAAAACTTAAAAGATTTTAGTATTATCTTCAGATGACATTATCAATATCAGAATTGGATTAAAATATTGAATAACACATCCAAACATAATGTGCCAATGAATCAAAATCTCAACAAGAATTATTGACAATTTTTATCATTGTAGATAATACTTCCAAAACTTAACAATGTTATTTAACAATTGAAAGCTCCATTAAAGTGTATCATAAACACACAAACACATTCAGATTTGAAATATAAGCAAAATGTTTCAATCTAATTAGTCATTGATCTTTCAGTAGAGCTGAGTGGAATTCAAGGAGTTTGACTCGAAATAGTTTGGCTTAGACATTAATTGAGGGATATAAATGAATCACTGTTAAGCTTCATCTCATTTGAAGAATTTTTTTTACCATGATATATTGATCATTCAGTTAATTTCATCTATAACTATAAAGAGAGCTTTTCTTCCAAATTCAGTTTCAGCCAAGATGAAGATGAAGAGTTTGGTTTAAAACTAATTTACTTGGAATTGGTCAAGAGTTTGATATAAGCTATCAATAGAAAATGGTTGAAGATTTTCTTTGAAGCTCCATTTTGCTAATCACTCAAAAACAGCAAAGGGAGTTTCATAAGACCCACTTTCATACTTCAACAAGTTTTCAAAACCATACGAAATAACATTTATAACTCATTTAAAAACAAAACTCTCAAATAGATAGATTTTTCAAAAATAGAAAATTCATGAAAATCTATATTTAGCAAATAAAGTATGTTTGCAAAATTATATTATAATATTTAAATTTTGTTTTGAAAAATCCATTCATGATCTAGAATCAATTATGCATCAACAATAAAGAGCCATGAGATCTTTAACACATATCAAAATTAATATAAGGAAGATCTACTTACCTCTTGATTGAAATATGACTTTTATCTCTTTATATAAGTTACCTGTTAATGGCTTCTTATGGAGATAGTTGGACTCATGCTTGAATATAAATGATGTAATTTGGAGCAGCTCTTTGCATTTCAGAAGTTTCAATAGAAAGTTGTTCATCCACTATTTAGATTTCATCCAACTATTCTCCTGCTAGATGTACATTTCTTCACTGTCCTTAACTCAATCTGTAAGACAGCTTAATCCTTTCTCGTCTTATAGTTAGTCTTATCAGATACACAATGAACGAATTCCTCAATAGTTGAAGTTCTTTAAGCATGTGCTTTAGGTGCTATTGAATAACCAAAGAATTTATTTTGTAACATATAGAATTAAACTTGCTTTTTGGGCAAAGATTCGAGAAAATTGTCAGAACATAATTTTTTTGTAAGTCTGAAACAAAAGTACTATGAGAAGTCATCAATCATCATAAGATAATAGAGCTTACTTTCTAATCTTCTAACTCTGAATGGATTAAGTAGGTTCAAATGTTATAGTTGGAAAGGCTTGATTTGTCATAATAGCTTTAATTGATTTGAATGAAATATATGTTACCTTTCCTCTTGAATTGATTTCTGTTCATATGCAATCTCATTGATAATCTTTTCACCCTTTTTGAAGCAATAGATTAATCATCGAAACTACTCATATTACATTGCAAGATTTTTTAGATCTCATGGGATATTTTCATAGGTTTACCAAAGATTGTAGAGCAATGGCAGCATCTTTGACACCTTGGTGAAAAAGGAATCATTCCACTAGTCACTCGAGGCAAATGAAGCTTTCAGATCAGTTAAAAGCACAATGACCACAACTCCTGTTCTAGCTTCACCTAATTTCAAGTCCTCTTTTACATTAGAGACGGATCCATCAAGGAAAGGAATTGGCATTTGTACTCCCATAAATTAACATGCCAATAGCGTCATCGGTAAGCTGTTAACCTCGGCAACCTTAGCAAAATCCACCTATGAGACGGAGTTCATACAAAGGTGGAGACCCTACTTGATCGGGCAGCGTTTGACCATTCGAGATTAAAGTACTTGCTAGAGAAAAGATTCTCGCCCCACCCTCCCAATCAACACAAATGCTTAGTAAATTGTTGGGTTATGACTATCAGAATATTTATTGTTCTGCTGTACAGAACATAGTGGCGGGCGCGCTATGCAGGCGACCTAAGGCTTCCCTAACAGCTGTCACACCATTATAGCATACTTTTTAGGACTATCTTTGCAAAGCACAACATGAGAACCCCTCTCTGGCCGAGGACTTGTAGGCAGCTGCAGAGGGCTCCACCTGATGTAAAATTCTCGAACGGAACTCTCATTCGCAAGGCAAAGATTTGTTTGGCTGACAACCCGTCCCTACGGACTCAGCTACTATATGAAGGCTATATAATTCAGCAGAAGACAGACATTTAAGGAGGGAAATTCCGCACCTACAAGAGAATACATACTAGTTTTACTAGCCTAGCATGTGGAAAGACGTACGCAATTATGTTGCTTGATGTGCAACATGCACGAAAGCCAAAGCAAATTGCCTTCCTCTAGTGGGGCTCTTGAGCCCTTACCCACACCTGAAAAAATGCGGGCTAACATTGCGATGGACTTCAGAGAGGTCACCCAAATCAGAAGGCAAGATGTGATCCTTGTGGTTGCTGACAGACAGTCCAAATACGCATACTTCGTTCCCTTAAAGTACCCCTTCATCGCAGTTGATGTAACTGCTATCTTCACCAAGAAAATTATTGAACTCTATGGATTCCTAGCATTATCATCTCTAGAGGTAACCCTATCTTTCTCAGCATCTTTGGGAATGAGCTGCACCGCTTGTAGGGTACTTCGCTGAACATGAGTACAGCCACTCCGAAGTGGTAAAACAGAGGGTTAAAAGCATATCTCCGATGCTTTATAAACGAACATCCTCGCCAATGGATTCAGTGGTTGTACTAGATAGAGTACAACTAAATACAAGCACTAGGAACCAAGATAACTCCATTTGAAGTAGTTTGTGGGCAGCCTCCTCTATATATCATGTCGTATCCACTAGGCTCCGATCGAACAGACGCGTTGTTGCTGTCGCAAGTGTACGAGTCGCACAAGTAATACAATGATGAGAAAAGTATCGTTCCTACGATGATTGATTAACTTATTAAGTACCGAAAATAACTAATTCCAGGATTATTTGAACAATCGATCTAAAAGAGTTAATGCTAAAATTAGAAAAAACAAAACAAGCTAAAACTAACACTCGTAAGATTTCAATAACTTAAGCGCTAGGGCATTTGATTTCACCGTAACTAATCCAGTTCAACTCTGTATTCGTGCTATCAAACTTTATAATCTTTATTCATAGTTGGAAAATTCTAATTTCTTTGATATACTTTCTCAAACTATACTAAAAATACTTTTATATAATAACTCACTATATCTCTATGTGAATTAACATACAAGAAAGCTCATTAAGTTCTATGTCATCCTATATTAACTGCATGAAACATAAGAGTACATCTCTGTCTCTTATACAATTCACGGCATTCATCACAAAGACTAATTCATACATTACATCTCTGTCTCAATACGAATCTCAAATCGATTGAATATTGGCCAGATACTCAAAAACATTAAACACGGTAATGAATACTCAATAAACAATTATAAAACTTCGAATAGCATAAAATTAAGAATTAAATCATCATAGTTAGGCTACATCATAGCCCCAGTAAGGAGGAATTTAGCTCATAGTATTCAGATCTAACAACATAAAGAGAAACATGAGACATAGAACAAAAGAATTCTGAACAAAGAGTGGTGTCGAGGGAACTGCCGTCTTTTTTTTTTGTTCCGTGCTTTTGTCCTTCTTTCTCCCCGTTCCAGTAGCAAGAACTCCAGAAATTAAACTTAAATGAGCCACCACTTCCTGCTATCTACACCCCTCTTCTAAAAATCTGAAAATTGGGTATTTAAAACCATAGGGTTTTTCTTTCTATAATATGTTGGTACAGTCCAAACTAATCCGAACTCTCTGTCCACCTATTTTGTCTGCACCATTTTGGAATCTATTTGGCCTCAGAAAAATAAAATAAAATATTTAATATTAAGATCAATGCCTTATGTTTCCAACCATATATCATACATATTTTTTAAAAATTGGGAAGGCCATCAAGTGTACTACTTTTTTTGAATCTAATCATATATTTTTCGAATCTGCATCGTATCTCAACTTTTTCTGTGAATACATATCAAATGGTTGCCCATAAAATTCTAAAATAATTCATGAACCAACTTGAATGTCTTGGCTTTTAATCCCAGTTGGCCGTTCACAAAATCTCCACAGAAAAGTCAAATTTTCATAAAAAACTCTCAGATTGCACGAAATTGCTAAAAATTAAGAAAAACAAAGAATTAAGGTTCTTTTTTGATTAGTTTCTCTATATAAACAATAAGCATATATGATGTAAGAGTGCATGATATTATGTATATATTTGAGCACATCACGCGTTAGGAACTTAGTCGTGCGAGCGTGATGAGATCCTCGTAGAGCTATGGTTCCAGCTTTTCCAAGCTCAAAACAAGCTGAAACAAATAGCGGATCACCATCGACAGAAGAAATATTATGAAGTAGGAGATCGGGTTCTTCTAAGTTGTAGAACAAAGAATAGTAAGCTTCCACTACTGACATTATGATACCTATATATGGAAGAAGTCATAGGACCGGTTGCATATACAGTTGCACTTATTTTTGGCTTCCAAGATACACTGGGTGTTCCATAAATCACAACTCAAGGATGCTCTACTTCTTGACATAAGATTTTTCCCAATAAGTCCCTATCTAACCATCTTCCCTTGCTCGGCCTCAAGGACGATGCAGAATATTAAGGAGTGGAGAATGATACGAGTGGAGAAGATATTACAATACCGGAGATGGGAACGGAGTCATCCCCACAGGAATCGGAGAACGTTGGGGATGTTCGGACCTGCCTTTGGTGGAGGTCATGAGGACACCCTGGCGGATGCCTTTAGAATGCACCTTGGTTATAACCAAGGTGCAGAACCGAAAACCCAGGACACTGTTTGAAATTTGTCTTGGGCGTTGATACTGTTCCGAGACACTATTTGAATAGTGTCTAAGCGCAATAAAAAGATGGGTGCAACTCGGGTAGCCTCCTTGATGCAATTGAGTCCAACTAGGACTCTAGCTAATTTTTATTGATTAAAACTAGGATTTTTAAGAAGGCAGTTGTATCTTATTGGAGTTCTATTTATGTAGAAAGACTACACTTATAAGTAGGTGAATGTCTAAGAAGGAAGGCACTTTTGGGATCAATAAAATTACGTTTTAATTAGTTTTCTCTTAGCTAGCTCCCTTAGTTCTTAGAAATACAACTTAAAGGTGTATCACAGAAAATACAAGATAGCAAAATGACAAAGAAAGCAAGGAAAAATCGTTACAAAACGAGCATAAATGCTCGTAGAAGTATAGGCCAAACTAGCAAGCCAATCACTTGGTCCTTTGGCTTCTCTATATGCGTGAATAACTTGTCCCCCTTGAAAAACCAGGGTGGTGGTCTTCTTAGATTAATAATATTGACCAATGTCTTTGCATCGTTTCGAGCTTGAACAAATCAATCCTAAATCTCTGGCATAAAGCAGACCTTGGAGATTTGCATCAACTTCAGCTTCCAAACAGCATTAGCGACGAAGGTTTTGAGAAAGCTAAAAGTGCCCTACTATCTGTGCTTCTAATAAGCCCACCAGAAGCTGCTTCGTTTGTGTGATCTTCGGACCTATCCGCATTGAGTATCCAAGTAAAAGATGTAACCGATTGAGACCTCCAACTAACATGCTTGGCTTTAGAATAATGCTTGGAAGCAATAACTTTAAGACCGCGATGCTTTGCCAATTTATGTCAATCTGATCGGCAGAAACCAATTTAAAATTCATGGAGAGGCACTCAGATAGAGCAAAAGTTTTAAGCAATAACTTCAAATTTGAGTCTGTTCTTTTAAATTCCAAATCAACAAGAAAGGTAAGCACATAGAGACGATGCAAGAAGAGAATGGATGTCACTAACGATACATTAAAAAGCAGATCCAATGTCTTATTAATAGAGCGTGTGGTAAGCAAACCAACTTGCTGAAGCGCAAAGTGCGCAACTGAAAATTGTTTGGGCAATGAAATTCTGGTGTTTCTTCTTTTAACCGACATATCGAGCAAATTGCAGAAGAAAGAAACATACGTCTCATAAGAAATGTAGCAGTAGATAGACGATAAGCAAGTTTCCAAAGAAATATACTAAGTCTAGAAAGAGCAGAAACCTTCCATAATTTAGTCCAAATAAGTTATTCATCTTAACATTCCCTACAAGAGCACAATAAGTAGATGCGACGGTTGTTAAGCCGGGAATGGACGATATCTCAACTCTCAAGTGCTATGCTTGAGCGAAGATAGTCATTAACTAAATGATAGTTCCAAACACCGGCAGCTGTCATTGGGATATGAAACATTGGTACTAGTGTGTTATAGATCAGTATCATATGGAAAATGCATGCACCGCAGAGCCAATTATCATGAAGAGGGTACACAATTTCCAGGACCTATCTGCTATCGTATTAAAGGTTGAAGTTGGCCTTCCAGCTTTAACAACAGCTTTCCAAGTTCTTGAAGCTCCACTAAACGGAGTGTCACCAACCTTCGTGCTGATGCTTGTAATTTTCCAAAACAAACATATACCTTAAGGACTCGGAATTTCCTCGATGAATCTTGAAGGATAAATTTCACTAACACAGCTCGTCTACTCTTACAAATCAGCATATGTTGCACAACACCATTCTTTGCCCTTTGTTGATTTTAATATAAATGGAACTCCACTAATTCTTCCGGCAGTGCCGTATTATCCAAGAAAAAGAAAAGACCCCTCTACTCTTTCTTTTCCTTTTGAACCATTTGGTATTCCGGCTGGTATAAACTCCCCTGAAAACAAATTACAAAATAATATTACACTGGGGGTGTTTTACTTGGCTATCATTCTTTGCTGTAGAATGATAAGGTGCTGAAGTGTCCATATACAAGATTAGTCACGGATGATGCAACCTAAATTCACCTATATACAATTTAGAAAAAGATATGCTGAGAAAGAATAGACGTCTAGATTACCAGAAATTTCGAGCCACTAAATGCACTTCATGGCTGGTGTACATTACCATCATCTTGATCGCTTTGGGATTCATCATCTTCTTCGCCATAAACCAATTCATCAATATCTTCATCTTCGTCTTCTACCTCACTTTCATCACTCGGTTGCCTGTCATGAGGTGCTAGACCACTGCCCTGATCAGCCTTGTTGATCTGATAGACATAGTGTGTAAGTAAACTGTAACAATCCGATGTACATATAGCAAATGGTAAATTACAATAACCTGTGTCCTGATGAGATGAAGACGACCACATAGCATAGACAGTGGTCGAATAACTGCATCTTTTGACATAGTCATCTGTTTGCAAGATAATCAACAATGAGTTCTACAATAAAACATTTAAGCGATTTTACAAATATTAAAAGCACAAATGATCGCTTAATTTGCATAGAAATAAGAATTTGAGACGAGGACTTACTGCTCTTAGCAGTCTGCATGACTTCATTATATTTATATTGTGAAATACAAAGAATTCTTCTTAAGTTCACAAGTCAAACTTCCTGGCACTTTTTGTCTTTTGTGATAAAAATACCCTGCCACTTATGTCTTGATCATGTCTTTGACTACCTATTAAGCAAGAAAAACTACTGAGAAGAGAATGACTAGTAATGCCAATTTCCATCAAATGCTTTTAAATGCACATCTTGCCAACCACTCCGGCTTGAAGGTTTGAAGTATAAGATAGTATCATCATTGGGAGCTGTGTAGAAAATGCCGTTTACAAGAACAACATATCTGTCATTACAGCTCCTTAGGGTTTCTGAAAAGGCATGTTAACTTCATCGACTCTACACTGATAGCTTTGAAAGACTGACCTACGGCCACTTCACAGTTGATTTCCGTTAACCTTATAAAGTTACTTTGTACAAATCTTTCTAGTCCATCAGCTTTTAGGATCCATTTGCCACCTTGGTAGAAAGATTTCTATAGAATTGAAATGCAATAGCAATTCCAACGACATACCATGTCACTTACACCACTATGATGGTATTCTAAAACCATAGGCCAGTGTTCTACAAGGAACCAAATAGGCAAGTGTATGGTTCCAATCATTTTAATATACCATGTATTATTTAGTTGGTAGTTCATTGGAAAAAATCTTACATTGAAGCTAGTTATCAGTTATGTCTTAGTATAGGAAAGCCATGGTTCCAGTTATGTTAGTATTAAAACACCACAATAGCATACCAAACACTTAGCGTAATGTTGTCAATGCAGTTGCACTTTCTGGAATACAATGGTACTCAATAGATATATCACATATGTCCAAAAAGGTAATTAGTATGAATGAATCTTCTATCTAGGATTGCAAACAATTCTGCAGCATTCACAATGATAAGCAGTAGAATGGTTGGAAATTACATGGAAAGTAGATGACATCAAGGTAAAGGACAGTAGATATGTGAAATCGACTTTCTCCAATTTCTTGAGTTCTTGAAATGCATCATAACATGTTGTATCTTTCATCTAATATATTGATCCTCAAAACTGAATCCATCATGTTTGAACAAACTCAAGCAAAACTTAATTGGGCTAGAATGTCCACATGAAACATCACCAAAATAAAGCCACCACAAGGATCACAAACATGTTAAATAAAACATCAGTTGAGCAGCTCTGGAGGATGACTCAAATACATCAGTAGACTTCATAAAAACCAATGCAAAATATGGTAACTTATAGCAAGAGCTATATGAAGTGACAGTGTACCTGCTGCAGATCATGTATTATTTGTGAAGAAGAGTCCTGATTTATAATATAATGACCCTGATTGATAAGCACACTATATATCCACGGTATTATATTGTTTGAACTGGTGGGTCTGCAAACAGTAACATCACACACTTAGAATCAACCATTAACCAAAGAGCATATGTAAATAAGAACTTGTCGGATGTTTCGATAGATGACACAAAAAATGTGAAAACCACATAAAAAGGAAGAGTTATGAAAAAAGAGAAATGTCCTGCAGTTCATCAAGTAATTTGCATGGCAGCATGATAGAATGACACAACGGAAATTTAGAAGTCTATGTACATTACTGTTCATACTTTTAATAAAGGAAAAACTCATGATTATGTAACTATGGAGCCAAATAATGTGCATTACACCAACCAACAGTGAACCATCCTGATCCCCTACTTAAATTCATGGCTGCATTAGCAGCAACATGTGCTACAAATACGCAATGACCAACATCAAGTCAGTCAAGCCCATAATCCTAGCATGAATTAGGTTTTTTAGACCTACATGGCATCATATGCTTTTAATAAATTTACATCCTAATTAGAGGTTGCAGTATTGGATAAAAGATATGATAAGCATTCTGACCAACGAAATAACAGAAGGAGCATTCAGGGCTAAACAGCTGGTAGGGACTGAAACATCTCTTTTAAAACTGCATGGATTTATCAAGAAGAATTCTTATCCAAATAGTATCAATATTTATGTTGAAGATGCTAAAGAGAAATTTTGGTAAGAAAAGACAAATGGAAGGAGCCTTTGATCTTGCAGTTCAAACCAAGACATACTGCATGAAGAAAAGTCTCTGCATCTTCTTGCTATTCCTAGGTGTTTTGTAGCAGTGCACCAAAACATGGTAGAAGACACATGGAACAATTAGCCACAAATGTAACTGACACAAATTATACTCAAATTTTTAGCTTGTTCAATTTTAAGTTCATCTGAATTGCTGAGAAGAGATTCTTGTTCAATAATAATGAGATAGAAACCCAAAGATCTTGAAAATCTATTTGTTATACAAGAACAGGCCTCAATCTAGTGCTACACCCTCTGAAAGTTTCTGATAACTATCTTCAAATTTAAAAAAATTTTTTAAAATGAATTTTATTTCAGGAATCACCCCTTTGGAATTTGACCCTTTGGCATTTGATAGAAGGTAGCGCATGCTTTGAAGACTCATGCATGAGAATCATACTGACCTTCTTTTCCATTCAGAAACCAAAACCTCCAGGAATTCACAAGCCGCACTAGGGCTCATCGACAAGACATGCGCCTTTATCTAGTAATAAAAAAATATATTAATAAGAAATCAGCATTTAAGCACCATCTTTCAAAACATAAAAAGCAGACTTATCTTGCAATCAAATTTGTAGTTTAAGAGATAAAGTTGTCTAAGTCAAGAGATGAACCTTCTTCGCAGGTGTACTAATGGATATCAACGAAAAAACATCACTTAAGGCTCTGTCATGAAATTCTGTGCCATCATAATATTTTATACCAAGAATTCCCAATGCTTTGAGCTTATCCTCCAGACATGTAACACCATCTTCTTTGATTCTCAGGAAATCAACTGCATAAACTAAAATCAGTAAAGAAGTGCAACAGATTCTCTGTAAGAAAAAAACTAGAATCAAACTGCTCAAGTAAGAAGCAGCACCTGACATATCAGATATCCCAATTTTATTGTTGCCGGTAGCATCAGAGTTAGACATAGGACCCTCTGTACCTGGCAGCGAATTTGGTGGAACATGCTTCCTCTTTTTGCTCGGAACATAGACTTTTGCAATTGGAAGGGAAGCATCTTCTGCATTTGACCGATCCAGTGCACTCACTGACATAAGAACTGTTGGTGAGTACATTCCCAACAATGCTCCAGACATATTGATCTGGACAACGTCCAAATGAACAAAATGTCCAAAGAGGGGCGCTTGTAACAAAATAATGTGACCGCTACCAAGGAAAACAGTGTCAATCTATGCAAATAGCAATCACTATAAACCGAAAATGTTGCCCCATTAGTGAACAACTTAAACTAATTTTGTGCTGTTAGTATAAAGCCCCTACCTTTGGTTTGTGGAGCTTGCCCTTTCTGGGGGAATTGTCCAACTGGCATAAGAACTCCATCTTGGGCTTTATTTAAAGTCATATCTGTACCATATAGCACTTGGCGTTTCTCAAATAATGGCTTTACCAATGCGCCATAGGCAAGAAGCACCTGACCAGAGTCAACTGTCATACTGTCTTGAAATTTTGCTGCGAATATCGAGCAATTCCTATTTCTAAAGCCTGAAACCTCAACAGGAAACGAGATTTTCGTAGGCTTGCTAGTGCGTAGTTCCTCTATGGTACTGCCATGCCAGATATAACATAGATCAATCTCTGAAATTGCCAAAACATGTAATCCTGTAGTCTCAGAAGCATGTGACCCTTTGCTGTCAATATAAATAGCAGGATGCTCCATTGAAAGAACACAGATGGCATGCTGCTTCTTAGCACCATCTATCCTCCAAATGGCAACATATCTCTCACCAACTCCAGATGATATGACATAGCTTCCATCTTCACTGAAAATCATGCATCGAACAGCGGCCTGTACAGCAAGTGGTTGATTAGGGTACAAATTCAAGCAAATGCGTAAGAGACAAAACTTCCCACTTTCAGTACTGAGGAGGAAGAAATAAAAGGAAAAGCAACTGATTACATGAAGAAAAAGAAGATCATTAAGCGAAACTCACTGAATGTCCAGAGAATTTCTGAATTTTCTTATAATCGGAGCAGCTAAAGACCTTCAACTGGGAGGAGGCAGTGGCCAACATTCTTCCATCTAATCAACAGACTGTGAGTCCACAGGTAACTACCGGAAGTATGACAAACGTAGTCCTCAAAAATATAACAATCATTAACACTATTGACAGGTTTAGAGCTTTAAAATCATCACAGTATCAGATCAAGCCCAAGAAAATTAAGACAGGAAGTTAATGTAACAAAAGCATTTTATTCACATTGCAATACATAAAGAAGTAGTTCACCACATCCACTATCTCAGCCCCCCACTAAAAGTACTCACACCAATGTCTAAAAGTGAATCTTCACTTGAATCCTTAAAGTTTAAAGAAGGTCAAATACCTAACTTCAAGTAAACAAGAAGCTATGGCAACACCAAGCATACTAAGTCCAATTTATCTAACCTTTAACCTAAGATCGTTCATTTTTACAAAGCATTATACTTCAGTAATGACTACATTTATTCATATAGCTACATGTCATGTTCCAACAGAAAGTTGCTATTCTAGAAAATCCATAAAGATAATGAATTTCAAGAAAGAGTATCCTCCATTAAAAATACATCTGAAAGTACGTAACTAGAAGCTTGAAACCGTCATTGACTTTTACAAAATACAAACATAGCAGCCTGAATATAAAATTGATACCTGCTGAGATGGACAGTGAGGAAATAGCTTTTGTAGAAGCCTTGAATCTAGTGTTTACACTCCCACTCAAGGTATCTATCTTACAAACATTGCCATCTACCCCTGCTGAATACATTATACCAAATCCAGAACAACAGATGGCACTGACACCTCTGAAATAAGGAAAAAAAATTAGAGTTTAACTTTAACTGCCCGATAGACACCAGCACACCCATTTATATGAAATTTTAGAAGAAAGAAAACAACTAAATTCATCTAACAAAAAATAATGAAACTAATGATTGCATAGAAGGAAAGTTCTTATCATGTAAGTTTAGGACTATGATTTTGGAAAGCATCACTGGGTAAGAAGGACAAACAAAAGTAGGCTATATATCAAGCAAATCAATATGCAATCCTAAAATGCAACTTAACAGAATCGTACAAGCAAATGATTTTAATTTTTCTCTTTAATTATATCCAGGAAATTTATATTCATGCCTATTCAGGATTTTCTGGACAAGGTAAAATTGGTGAGATTGAACTAGAAACAACTCATATTAAATTATATTCTATACAATTTTCCAAACAACTAGAAAATATTTTTGCTCAACAATGTATATGCATGATGTAACTAACTATTCCCTACTTCACGATGAACACTGTTTTCCAGTTAAGTGCTGCAAAATACAAAAACATATTATAATCAGCAAAAAATCAGTTTATAATCAAAAAATAACATACAATTTCTAACAGAAAATTGTAACAGTAATGAATAATATACATCAAAACACAAGACAATCATTAAAGTTTACAGGACAGAATAGGACTTGTGAAAGCAAGTGAATAGCTTTTCGACATGGTCAAAGTAGAAATTCATATGTTATGAAGAATATATTAAACCGTTAATCACATTATGAATGAAGATGGAGATCCACATATTATAAATGGTTTGCTGTGTCGAGAAACATCTACGTTGACCGATGCAGTGCGCTTAGGATGCTACCCACATTTGGGTAACCAACAGTATGCCTCTCACCTGCTTATTGGGTGAGGCATATCAAACACTTGCTCAGCCCAATATGGCTACGGCAATGTGGCTAGGGCGACAGTGCCCAAACCTGGGTGCTTCTAACCATGTCTCGGTGATCATTAGTTATCCTCACCTGTACATGGGGCGAGGCCATACAGTTTTTAGAATTTTGCATCCGCCACCTCTAGAGGGTGCTCGAATGACCTCCAAAATCAATCCATAACTTTCTCCAGAAGCGAACTTCAACTCCATAACTTCTCAAGAAGCAAACTTCACAATGTTTTGAGTCTTGAGTTCAACACAATATTTCTCAAGAAACTGGATAACAACTACCTAAGTTGCCAAGATAAGCACACAAAACATAGTTCATTGTCAAAAAAAGTAACACCAAGCTTAGAACCAAAACCCACATTACAATAGTAATTAATACCCTATGATGCTGAATCAGTTTGGCATAGGATCCACAAAGGCATGACTTGGGCCGAACAACTACTTTCTTAGAGAAAATATTCCAACAATCTGTTAATAGTCACACTTCAACGTCATGACAAATAATTTCAGAAATAAAAATACATAGATTTCAAGCAGTTTGTACAAGATCGAAAACTAGATAGATAAATTTCTTGTCCTACTATTGGCCAAACCACCTGTGCACTAGGTTTAATGTGAGTGCCATGCCAAAACACACGATACTAATATGTTTACTAATAACATATTAAGAACAAGGAATTGAGAGATATGAACTAACACAAAGATTTGGAAGATAACAACTACTACATCTACCTACCTTAATCACTTCCCAGAGACATGGGATGTACCGACTTCGTCTGTTCTTACACATTTTATATTCTACAATCTGCCTATCATAGTCTTTCAACCTCTCTCTAGCTCTTTTTTTTTTTTTTTTCTTCACCTGTTCTCTTCTTCTGTTGAGATCCAGATCTCTCGACATCTTAGTCTCTCAAAATGTCAAGAACTCAGGCTTTCTCTTCCGTTACTCCCTTCCTTTTCTCTCTAGCTACATACTTAAACTAAACTATATACTTAAGATGCTAAATCAAATTACATAATTAAGACGCTCATACAGAATTAGCACGTATTAACGGTTTGGATGTTACATAAAATCTTACCCAGGATGGCAATCTGAAATCTTCCACCGCAACTGGGCCACCGTAACATCAAGGGCTAGAACATCACCATTGCCTGTACCCAGCACCAACAGTGAACACCCATGCCTCTTCTTCTTCTTTTTCTACACATATCCCTACATATCATTAATCACTTTCCCTTCTGAAAATTTACTTTACAAAACCCATAAGGATTATGTTGAATTGGGTACCTTGGCTTCAATCTCAACCCACTCCATACAAGTATAATCAAGTGAAAGGTGTCCCTTTTCCTGCTGGTGGAGCATTGATGAAGGATCGGAAGAGCCAATTTTGGAGAATTCAGTTTGGAGTTGTCCTTTCACTGTCTCCCATATCTGCACGGAAACATTTCAATAAAGGAAACAACATCATTGTCACAATAAAATTGAAAAGTTATCTTTAACATTCTAAATCAAACTGGGGAGGTTCCACAGCCTATAAATTACTCTTCTTCAAGTTCACAGATTTTATTACAAAGTAGATAAAGAGCTAACCATGATAATGCCTTAAACACAATGTGTATAATAGGATGTTGCAATAAACAAAACATCTCGTTCTCATTCACATTAACATGAGCGCGTCATCTTTAGCATTCTCAATTGAGATTGGGAGGTTCAATTACCAATAAATTAGCATTTCTGAGTTCAGAATTTCAACTTCCACAAGAAAAAAAAAGAAAAAGAAAAGAAAACAAGCCTTGAATACACTTCAGCAAGAACATCTGTCCTAAAACAAATGTTTCCGGGGGAAAAAAACAACACTACCTTCTCGTTCAGATTAGCATAAAAAAAATCATCTTTGACTAGTAACTTGAAATTATTCCTCCACAAAAAATTCTGAAATTGAAGTTGGAAGGTTTAATTACCTATGAATTACTATTTCGAGTTCATACAATCAATTTTAAGGAAATTGAAGTAAGGTAACCTTGATACGGCCGTCGCTGGAGACGATGGCGAAAAAATCAGAGCCGGGGCTGAATGTTGCCAGTACATCCCTGAAGTCGGACGCGCTCATGATTACAAATTTACGAGCAACAAACTTTTGAGATTAATCAAATCAAGAAGAAGAAAGAAAGAAAAATTAGAAGTTTCTGTTGGCCGGAGAGAGGGAGCAGTGGTGGCGGAGGAAAGAAAATCAGGCCTGGCCGACTATGAAGAAATTATTAAACCCTCCAGGCTGCAGCAGCGGTGCGGCAGACAAAACCCTTCAAACGTTTTTGCGGAACCGGACCAGAGAGAAACGGATTGAACGATTTTTACAATATCACAGCAATGAACCGGGACCCTTCGTCAAGCCAGCCCGGCTGAACGGATCCTTCTGGCAAAGGTTTACTGAACCGGGTTAAACCGGTCCTGTTTGTTCGGGAAGTTTTGTTCGGAAACCATCACTCCTGGATGAGACGATTGAAGAAGCAGTAAAATAGCCTCGAAATCTTCTGTTTTATTTATTTTTTTTGTTAGGCGTAAATCTTTTTTCCCCTTTTTGAATTTTGCTTTTATATTTACTATGAGAAATCAGAAGGGAGGGGAACGTTTTTCTGTAGCAAGCTACTTATGTGAAAGCAGAGTTTTTTCAAACTCATTTTTTAAAAAATGAGTTTATTGTAAAATAAACAACTGTAAAAGTTGAGACTTTTTTAAAAGAAAGCAAACCTACCTTTTATTACAGCTGGCTTACGACTTTAAACCGGACCGATGCTGGTTAGCCATAACCAGACAAAGAAATAGCTTTGTACGTTATGTATTAGCTTAAACGATCATACAGTTTGCTTTTGCAATCAATAATCAAGTGCCTATTTAAAGATGGAGTTGCAGAACATGCATGAAATCAATTCTCACAAAAAAGGACCAATCAAGCAAATCAGAAACAGGATCCAAGTTCATCATTTCTTCAGGCCATACCGTTCAAGGTTATCCATATAGTATTTACTCAGATGTCTGGCAGATACTTCTTATGTGAAGGGCACGAGGGCACGAGAACAAAGTACCGCATGGGTTCGGCTGAGAATATGGATTACAGAGTAGCTTAACATAAAAACTGAAAACCGAATATACAGCCTGATGCTAGACTAGAAACACCTGCATAATTTGCATGTACAAATAACACAGGCCTCAACAACTTGATCGTTCATGGCTGCTCCCTAGACATTCAGTTCATCAATTAAAAGCTGAAGGAACTTTTAGATTCTTGCTGGATCTTCTTGTTGTATGAATCCATCAGCTCCTCCTACAGAGAAGTTAATAAAACTGGTGGTAGTTAAGAGTAATCCTGCAGCAAGTGGATAGCAGGCAGAACAGAACTCTATGTAAAAATGTACTCAACCAAAATGCCACATAGATCATAGTTTGCTTTCCAGTTAATTGCTGTAGACCTCTGTAGATAAATAAAACAAAGCAAACAAAACAATAAAGCATTTGAGTCCGTACCTATGATAAGTTTAATTT
Source organism: Acanthochlamys bracteata (assembly GCA_019914995.1). NCBI lineage: Eukaryota > Viridiplantae > Streptophyta > Magnoliopsida > Pandanales > Velloziaceae > Acanthochlamys > Acanthochlamys bracteata. The sequence goes on from CM034133.1 coordinate 5,112,603, forward strand.
GCTGATTAACACTACAAGTTACATCCCTTGCAATGGCTTGTATGTTTATAATGGATTTATTGTAAAAGAGAAAGACTTGCATAGATAGTAGGGAATCCTACCGTGTAATTGGTTTCATTTTATCAGATCCATAAGACCTACAACCCAACAACATTTCAACCATGACATGCCTTGCCACTAGAATGGTGAGAATATTCGAACAGCATAGTCACATTATATCATTGAAGATGCTAAGCACATTTTGTAAAAGAAAAGGATATGATTTAGCATTACTATTTTATAGCTTTGTCAGTGTTCAGTTGCACAATGTTAATTCAAAGTAATCATCAAAACCATAACAGAAATGATGGGAAACAAAAAGAAGACCTACTTTGCAGGTTTCCAAGAGTGGTTGCAAAAAAGACGACTGGAAGAATTTGATGTATTTCCCAAGCGAAGTTCTTTCCCATTCTGTTAACATAAATAAGACAAAAAGGTTGAATCATAATCATTGTAATAACAATATTCACAGTTAAATACATCGTTTTAGTAATAGTACTATCAGTGAGTGTTAATTTATGTAGCTGATTGGATTTGGTTAACACGTCAGAATCCACTGTATAAAATTGCAACAGGTGTATCCAAGTTACTTTGTGCTTACCATTCCCAGACTCCATTCTCATGTCCGCACAGTTGAGCTCTTCCATTAGCTACAGATATTATCATCAACAGTTAATTGTTACACTTCAGTTATTTATAAAGTGAAAATCATGAAAGTTGTAAGGAAACACAATGGCTGTTATTTGTAGGCCTCAAATAAGCAAATATCTGAAGGTCCAAAATAAAGAAGCAATGAAAAAATTGGATGAGGCCATAGTAACTTCATTTTTCCTTGTTAACTAGAAGGTCATTCTTTTAAAAACATAAAACTCATAATCCAAAGTCTACATGATGCCATAAGAATTCATAAAAGATCAATCTAATTACAATTTGTAGATGCTCAGTGCAAGGGAGGTGAACCATATATCCTCCATAGAAAGAGAAGGAAAGCAAATCACAACATTCAATCAAAAACTAAAATAATTGTGTGCTTCATCAAGTGTTTATGTGTGCCATTGCTTCCGTACCAGATTCACATGGTTAGGGGATCTGGTCAGGGGACCATCTCTGAGAGAAATATGCAACACCTACCCATGCTTTCACCAGGAATAGTTGGTTCCTCTATGACCGATAGTACATTAAAGTCTCAATTTCTAATGCATAAACAATAAAACTAAATCAGGTGGTGATTCAACATGAACTAGATTACCATAACTGGTAAAGGTGACATAAGTTGCTCATCTCGAAATTCAATCCTATCACTCAAAAGGTACTTAAAAAAGCTAGTTCGCATAGTTTACAAATTTGTGGACCTTCCAACCTGAGCACCATGCAATAAACAAAAGAAAATAAAACATACACATTCACAGACCAAATTAAAAGATAGTACTCCAAATCCAAGTCTTTGTTAAAGAAAATGCACTGTATATCCATAAGGATGTGGGTTCATTTATAAGGCCTTGCTTTGATGAAGGGCTTCCTTGACAAGAATAATAAGAACCATATAATCAGTCTTCACAAAAAGGTAATTTCAAACAAATACAAATAAGAATAACTTTGTTACAATTAAAAGATAAACAAATGCAAGTCTAAAAGCAAAGTCACTTAACGGAAGAACTTAGCAGACATTAAAACTAGCGTCTACATGCAGCGCACCAGTAACTGTGCAACTGTACTGTTATTATTAAATGAGAAGCAGTCTGGATGAACAACATGACTTAACTCACCTGGGAAAGGGTTGGAATAGCTGTAAGATCAAATTCCTCACAATGAAGAGGATCAATTGGAACACATACAAAACCTATGGAATGCAACATAAAGAGAACAAAAGTTCATTCAAAGTTTAACCGCCTTGTCAATGAGCAAAAATAACAGAGATATATGGACGGATAATCAGAAGTATAGTAGTGTCATTGCATTCTACCTGTTTTTGGGTGAACACAGAAGGGTGCTTTTAGCAAATGATTCATATGCTTTGTAACCTAGTACAAGATAAGTTAACTCAGGTTTAGGAAAGCAGATCTGCAGGAAATACAAGTATGATTAGGCAAGAAAGAGGTCGCCACCAACCTCCATGTCAAGTCTGGGATAGGTATAAGAGAAAATTATCTCATCTATATGCCTCCTTAATCCCTGCGTCTGTAAAAAGTGCAAATACTACAACATTAAACATAATTTATGGCCCTAAGCATTGGTGAAGTGATCTTCTCGTCAGTATCTGCATAGGATAAGGTCTGATTATTGAACTGGTCTTAATAAGCATGTTAGATAAGCATGTTGAGTAGAGAAACATCAAAACCTGTAAGCATGGCAGCTGGCAACATAGGCATTCTGTTGCCTTGATGATTATGCATAGTCAAATACTACCGTTCCTTAAATTTACTTGCTAGCAAAAGAAACTATCTCGAATCCAGATTTCAATATTCAACTTTATGAGAAAGAAATGAATCAAGACCTTCTTGTTTCCAGATTGCAATACATGTTTTAACTGCTCCCATCTCACCAAATTGATATCTTCCTTAGGAGTTGAGGATTTTCGCTTTCCTTGCCATTTGCCTTGGATCTCTGATGCAATGGCTGAAAAGAACAACTTCACCATTAGAGACAGAAAAATGAATTATACGTTTTCTGAGGACACAGCTGATCCAAGAAACAATTATAACGGTCCTTACATTCATCTAGGATGAGTTCAAGGATCTTGTTACTTCTCTCCTCTGATTCAAACAATTTCTGACTAGAAAGTAACCTTTCTTCAAAAAAGACCTTCAAAAATTCATCATATGTTCTCCTGCATAAGGTCAAGTACAGTTTTATTTCCAAATTGTTCTTTGATGTATACTGTAGTTAAATTGCATGTATTACATCTTCAAACTAAAACTTACGAAAGAAAAGGATGAAGAACTTGTCCTGTCAGAGATACTTTCTTTAGACGATTTTCACCACCCTGAAACATGAAACAAGCAAAGAATGACTGGATGCTTAGCATGCCTAAAGAAAAAGTGTACAACAGTCATCATACTACAGCGAATCACCTTATACAGACGAAAATAGTCAGCTATAGAAGCTCTCTGTTCATTAGTCAGCCTAAGTGAAAAGAGCACGTCAACTCCATGAGCAAGAAAAACCAGACAAGCTACAATTATAGATTATTTTCCCTCTACCTTCTTGCAGAAGCATCACAAACCCAACAATGTACACCACGACGGCCACTGAATACCCATAAGATGTGACAGAAACCAAAATCATCTGCAATATGCAAACAAGTACTATTAAGGTAACATTTCAGTCGCAAGTGAATTGTACTATGAAGCCAAGAGCATTGCTCAACAGAATAGATGCTTCAACTTTAGGCAGGATCAACCTCTGAGAGTAGTATCAATCACTTTAATTGCAGCAGTCATCAAAGGCCAGCAGTCCATACAGACATCCGCTCCAGAGCAGCAATATCTCACATCATCATAATCTGTTATATCCTGGTCACAAAGAGAAGATGTTGAGATAGATTGAAGGAGAACATAACTAAAAGTTCCATTTCAAGCAAAAGAGAACTAACTTACAATGTCGAAAATGAGTTCCCTCTCTACAGGCGTGAAAGCACCTTGAGCAAATTGGTTCTTCTTACTCGGCTGTTACATGAAATTTCACAAACTAATAAAAAGAGTGCAACAAAATAATTCAAAAGAAAATTCTAAATTCTTTTACAAGAGACGAATGCTGCATAACTTGCCTCTATGCTGTACAGAGGCCCAATGTCAACCTTATAAGGGCATTTCTCTCTAATAGCGCTCTCCATTTGACTGGCACTATTAAATGACTGGAAGCGAAGATATACTTCATTTTCTAAGGTAAATGAGAATTCTCTCCGGCAAAAATAGAATGGTGTACATGCTGGATGCTTCCCGTCTGAGAAGCAAATGGAATAAGTGTAATAAACATATGCAAGAGAAGTAGGAAAAAAACACGAAGTGATTGGTTACCATTGCCATAGGACATCCATTTGAACATATCGGCATAAGGAAAAAGCTTTCCTGCCAATAAAAGAACCATTTCCTATCAGCAATTAGATTATTTCAACAATAAAATTCACAAACCATAAATATTGAGTCAATAGCACTAAGTACTCCAGCAAAGTAAACGCCGCATCCCACACCCTTCCAAAATAATGCTTCACCCACTTCACTATGCCACAGATGGCAGGATATACAGCTATAACAGTGTATTACTTGTGCTAGTAGGTTTATCATGCATGGAAAAAATGGGAAAGAAAAGATAGTGCAAGCTTATTACCATAGTAAATTTTGAGATAATCAGCATTGAAACCTTTCTGAATGGTGTTAACTTGCTTGTCTTCCTGCTCACTTCCATCAATTTGCATACTGTCTCTTCTGTCATGGCCGCTCATGATATCAAACTTAATCCTAACCAATGGCTTGAAGATCAGGAATTATCCAGAAATCAAACTTGAACCTCAATCAAGATAGCAATGTCTAAATACACAGAAACTTTATAACAGCACCGTATCATAATACATTTAAGGAGAAACAACAGAATTATAGTATCATGGGTGGTTCTGAAGATCATGCAAAAACACTCACCAGCAAACACATGATCATTATAAATGTTAATAGCTCCATTGCAATATTCTTAACTATCATATGATCTAAAGTTGTTTGATGTCTTTAAACCAAACAGTGACTTCTGAACAAAGGAAATGTACAATCATTTGAAACATCTGTTTTCCACATCAGGACTATTTTGAGAAATCTCACAAAAAAAAAAAAATTGAACTATACTGAATTTCAGAAACGAAGAACACATGGAATAACCTTACTGACGAAACCCGGAACGGATCAAGAGGTGACTGATGAGCTCCAAGCTTGCCTGTCCGGTTCCAACACAAAGTTCCCAGTTTATGAAACCCAAATCCAACTGTTCCGCCCTATTCCAGCAAAATCACCGCTTCTTCTCGTCCGCAGAAACAACCGGAGAAGATTTCGTCGAATTTGTGAAGCAGAGAAGCGAAGCAGAGAGAGAGAGAGAGAGAGAGAGAGAGAGAGAGAGAGGGGGGGAACTGATGTCTTGGAGTAAAAAAGGAGTTTAATGGCGGTCACTGGATTCCCGCCAAAATCTGGTTTTAGGGTTCTCAACAACGGATGAAGGTTGGATTGAACCCAAAGTGTCTCGAGCCATGATTGATCAGACAAATGACCCAAATTTCGTTTTCTTTTTTCAAAATTTGAAGTTCCAACTATTTTACATATATTAATTATTATATTTAATTTTACTTCTATTTTTATATTAAACTTCACTTTCATTAAAGATGTACTATAAATTTTACTTCACATATCTTAATTAATATTTAACTGGAGATGGCAATTTGAATTGATAGATCGATTTCGAATTGACTCATTTAATAATCGGACCAAGTTCGTTTAACTCTAATCTAACTCATAGATTTATCGGATCAAAATTGTCAATTCTAATCCAATCTATTAATAACCGAGTTAAATTCGGATCGATCTATATAATAATTATAATTTTAATTATAATTCTACATATATAATTTTCGCGAAATTTTAAAATCAGCTGAAATAAAAATGTACGATATTTTTATTGACAACATATAATGAATGCTCGTCAAAATGTGCATTCCTTAGTATATTCATCGGTTCTTAAAATATCTTTAAAAAATAATTTTTATTTTTTGAAACTATATGGTAACAACTGAAATTTTATTATTATAAATATATTAAGAATTTCAATAAAATTTTTTATAAACATAACTATCTAAATATATTTTGATAAAATTTTTTATATGAAATAGTTATTAAAAAAACACATATATAGTAATACTTTCAATAATATTATAATTCTTATCTTATACTATTTTACTAAAGTATGAAAATAAACGATTAATTATAAATACAATATAATTTAATAATTTATAAATTACTATTATGGATTATCTTTTTGTTAATATTTTATTATACAGTAAGAAAAAATAAAAAATTATTCTTTTCAAGAGAAGGGAATTATGTCTGATGGGTCAATTTCGGATTAATCTGAATCGATCCATTTAATAACCTAATCAAAATTCGTTCAACCCTGACCTAACCTATATATTTATACAGGTCAAATCTTCTAATCTTAATCCTAATTAAATGGATATGTTTCAGATTGAGTTTCATATCATATATTGCCACCCCTATATTTAATTCTTTTTTCACAAAACTTTAATTTTTATATAACTCTACTTTCACAAAATTTACTTTTATAAAATTTATATTTAAAAAATTAAAACACTTCCTTAATAATAAGCCATTAAATTGTGGAGCTTCTACAGTCATAGTTGGCAGAACCAAATCGAACATCAATTCAAAATTTTGTCTAGTTGATCCGACAAGTGAATCTAGCGAGTCAGCATAGTGTCTGCCAATATAAGACATTGCAGGCTTGTAGAAGAAGAATTTTGTTTCTCTTTGCCATAAATTCCTATGAGAATTGTTTCTCCACCGTGCTTGGTGCGATCTTTCTTCCTTGCCGCCAATCACCTAGACGGCATCTTTTCGACCTTCTCGTTGCTTCCCTCATTATCGCAATCCTCTTCGCCATCGCTTAGGCGACTAACTGAGCCAATCGCATCAGCAAATGAAAATCCTAAATATTGTCGAACTCACTGCCGGTGATATGGCCTCACCAGCTACAACAAATTCATCTCCCTGTCTTCCTATTACTCTTCCTTATCTAATCGAGCTTCAATTTCAGCCGAATTGCATTAGTTCTTGAGCTTATCAGGCCGTCATCAGATTCACTATTTTTGACTATCAGAGTCCTCATTTAGTTTTGTTGCCTTCTTTGATGAGTACTGCTACTACTGTGATCTTTTTGGCTATTAATTTTCCCCTTTGGCTAGAATTCGAGAGTTTGCTGAAATCTAACGAGCCAGTGGATATGGCCTGGATGAGTTTTAATCTCTTCTATTTTTTTTTTCAACTTGCTATTGAACCATTGACTGATACTTTTTATCCTAAGTGTTTCGGATTAACTCAACTGATTGGTTCACAAAGTTGAGGAGCATTTTCTCGAACGAACTAGAATAACACGTGCTTTGCAGTATTCTTAGCAAGATTCCTGTTATTAAGATTCGCTTTCTGACAATCATAGAACTACTCGGATTGAAAGCCAGGCATTTTGTGGAGGATGTAGTTGATGAAGGCAAGAGATAGCGCCACGTCACCCAAGAACTCTAAACACTCGTAAGAAAACTTATTTTAGCATGATATAAGATAAATAGCATACATGTGCAAAGCCAAGCGTGCTGCTACTACTGAAGGTAAATAGCATAGCAGAAATTTCTGGTTGGATGAGGAGTAACGATGTGGTTAATTTATTTGTACATAGTGTTTGGTTCGTTATGAATGGAGATGAATAGAGGTGAAAATAAATCAATTCAGATCTTTCACCATGTTTGTCAACTCTTCAGTAAATAACTGAAAGGTAGATGTTAACCATCTTTCATTCCATATAGAGGTGAAATTCATACCCCTAAATCAGTTTGGAGTAAAGAAAACTCATTATTACCGTTACACTTAATTTCTCTTCTCTCGTGCGCTCTATGTATTTATTACATCTTCACTCATTCTCTTCTCTCATTACATCTCTTTCTCTCTCATTCTTCTTCCGAGCACGTGTTCGATTCTTCTCTCTCCAAATTGTAGGAATTCCTATCTTTGATTCATTTTTTCTTCTTCAAAAGTAAGAAAAATATTCCAAGGGATTCAGGTACGCTTTTTTTTCCATTTTCTCATCACATTTTTACTTTTCGCTTTCCAATCAAGCAATCTAACTGAAATTAACGAATTTCTAAACGTTTTTGCTGTTTGATTAAGTATGATAGAATCGTGATTGTAATTTAGAATTTATGTTGACTAATTATATATTTTTTTCAAATATTTTTGTTATTTTCTTCTGATCCAGGATCGTGATAATGATCTATCGAATGAAGCTTTTGGATAATCTAGTTTGTTGAATAAAACCTACCAGTTTAGCTTAGCAGATAAGAAACTAGATGTTGAAATATATTCATACATATGATAATTGGAACCCCTTATTGAGTTGCTAAATTAAAAAATTGTAATTAGTATGCTGCTTAAAAGTATGTTCGGGGGAGCTTTTTTTTTTCAACTTTTTATTTTACGTTTCTCAATAAAGCTTCTAAAATATTTTACAGAAATTTTAAAAAATTTTTTTTAATACAAAAAAAAACTACGTCGTGAAATTTTTTTATTAGTTATTTTTATTATTTTTTTTGAAATAAAAAAGTAATGCTCGTTTTTCAAAAATTCCTAAAATATCTATTTTTTTTGAAAAACTTTTTTTTAATAAGCACTCCCAAACATCCTTTAAATCTTATATAAAGTGTTGTACTTTTTAGTTTTAAAGCAACATATATTCTTCTTCGTGGATCTTATTTATGCATGATGGAATGTTTGAAGCTCATTTAACCGTGTCATATATATAAATTAGGAATAATTATATTTTTTTAAAATAAAATTTTTAAATATTTATAAAAATATATTAAAAAATATAAAATAAATAAATAAATAATAAAATTTTGGCAAACGTTTTTCCAGATCTTGTTCCTGTCCGCCGCTAGCACTTGGTATTCTCACCCGCGAGTCATTTATCGAAGAAAACTGATGTTACAATCATATTAAACTAAACTAATATAATTTGAAGCCTATTTCAAATAAATATTTATATTTTTAAATAATTTTTTATTGTATTTATAAAAGTTTTTAAATTAAAAAAATTATATTTTATAATTATTAACTAAAAATACTTATTTTCTACAAAATTTTTAAATACAAGAGCTCCGACATTATTATGCACTTACGCTTCCTTTCCAATTTTTTTCTTTTCTTCAGTTTTGAGCAATGGCTACAATGTTGAACTAGAACAACAATCACGAACAACAAGCACAGAAAAATCTAAATCAAGATAGATTGAGAGAATGCCGGGGACGGCATTGCTGCCGCTGGAAGTCGGCGATCGAAGGCTCGCCAGATCCACCGTGCTTTACGCAACGGTAAGCTTACCATTCTCTGTCTTCTTCTTACTGTCGTTGTCTTACGTGGCACAATCGGTAAATTCGGAACACCACAGCAAGACCTTGCTCAGACCGTTCCTATCTCCCTCTCTCACACCACCGATCTCTGTCTGAAACCAAACCAACTCAAACTGATAATGATGACATGGATCCACCTCCTATCGATCCTTCCCAGCCGTACTCTCTCGTATCGAAAATTTCTGACTGGGACAGACAGAGAAAAGCTTGGCTCGATTTTCATCCGGAGAACCAAACTTTTTGTCTCCGACGAAACCGCGGGTTCTACTCGTCACAGGTTCTGCGCCAAAACCTTGCGAGAACCCAGTTAGTGATCATTACTTGTTAAAATCGATCAAGAACAAGATTGATTACTGCAGGATTCATAACATTGATATATTTTACAATATGGCTTTACTTGACGCTGAGATGGCTGGGTTTTGGGCAAAGTTGCCATTGATTCGGATGCTGCTGCTTTCGCATCCCGAAGTTGAGTACTTGTGGTGGATGGATTCTGATGCGATGTTCATTGATATGGCATTTGAGTTACCTTGGGAGAGGTATTCTGTCACACCCCTATCTAGTGAATGACTCAGAAACTGTTCAAATAACTCAAATATATCGGGCGGCAAAATTTTTAAATTTTTTACAAAACTTTTCCCATATTTAGGGGAAAAAATCTTGCACATTTATTATAATATATTTTTACACCATAACTATCACAACAAAATACATTGAACTTGTCATGACACATAACCAACGTGGCAATGTCTCTCTGAGAACAGCCTGACAGTGGTGGCAAGCCAGCTTGGCCCTATGTCATCCATAGACACTATGCAGATGCTGGAGAGGTGGCAGCAAGGCTTTCTGGCATCCTTAATGTGCCAATGGTGTTGACAGGGAACTCACTAGGTTGCAACAAGCTTGAGCAGCTATTGAAGCAAGGCAGACTGAGCAAGGAAGACATCAACTCTACATATCATATCATGCGGAGGATTGAAGGCGAGGAAGTTGCACTCGATGCTGCTGAGATGGTTGTTACAAGCACTAGGAGATTGAAGAACAGTGGGGTTATATGATGGGTTCGACATTAAATTAGAGAGGAAGCTGCAGGTGAGGATTAGGAGAGGGGTCACTTGTCTTGATCGCTACATGCCTCGTATGGTGGGAAGTTAAACTAGAACCTACAGTATCTTTCATATTCATGTTTGCACTACTAGGCTGTCTTTAACAGGAACGTATGAGATGAAATATTTTCAACTATGCATTTCAAAACTGAATTGTAATACGATTATTATGTATTTTCAATGAACATAAGTACTTTTTTTTTCTTGAAATTATTTGTGTTGAATATTGTGGTATATAGATTGTTTGTGTTCAAATGAATTGAATGATGTGAATGAAAATATTGTTGATATATAAATTACTAAAAATAGCAGCTTCTGTAAATAAAATTTACATTTACCGACTGCATATGAATCAGTCGGCAAACGAACGAGAAAACAAAATGCCGACTGAAATACTGGTGGCTAAAGATGCCAACCAAGTTGAGACTACGCAGACAGTCGGTAATTACCAACGAAAATATTGGACGGTAAATTACCAACTAAAACGACAGTCAGAAATTGCCGACCGATAAAGCAGTCGGTAATTATCGACAGCAGTATTCGTCGGTAAGAACCGATTGAAATGTTCGTCGAGAAATACCGACTAAGACTTTTGTCGGCAAATACCGACTGTAATGTTCGTCGAGAAATACCAACTAATGCTCTTGTCGGGAACATACCGACTGGGTTGTTAGTCGGAAAATACCGACTGACGTACCTGTCGGGAATATACCGACTGGCTTTTCTGACTACCGACTGTTATCTCGGTCGGTATTGACCGACCACTGTTTCAGTCGGTAATTTACTGTACATTACCGACTGTTTCTTGGAGTTTGTCGGTAATTAGTTTACTAATCAATATTTGCCGACCGTTTACCGACTGCCTGTTTTTCAGTCGGTAAATGTATATGCCGACTGAATTGTGCAATTTACTGACTATTTTATTCAGTCGATGAATTCATTATTTTTAGTAGTGATATTAAACAATAACTCAATATGACATATCAATTAACACTGCTTATTAGCAGCTGTATTGCAAGTTACAATAACAAATATGTATCCGATAGAATATACAAGTCTTTCGAAGCACAGAGTCAATTATATGGAAAATAATTAGCATAAATATGTATACCCTTCAAGCGCATGCGTGAGAGATGATGCTACGACGATTCTTCTTTTATGCATCTCTAATGAATCTGGAGGAGGCAAAAAAAAAAAAATGAATTTAGTCTCAGTGAGGTAAAAAACAGAATGTACGGTTTAGGTCACTAATGCATTTTCTAATTATTTATTTTTATAATTCTACATGAAACAAAAATGTAAGAATTGAATTGGATCATTCCTACTAAGTTCTGAGTCATCCCATACCGACTCCATCCTTAGTAGAGAAGGTACGATTATATGCCATGTAGTATACAACAAGCTAAGAGTATATAATGAAATCAAATTTATATGTTTTATGAGTTATAAAGACATTACTCAACATTTCAAATGAATATACATAAGAAAGCGATGAACAAAACTAGTGTATAAATAAATAGTCAATTACACATTAAATCATACATTAGTAAGTGCTTTACACTTAGAGAAATCAAATATTTAGAATAAGTAATTAAATAAGATATAAAATTGGTGAACGACTTATAAACAATTTAATAAATAATAAAATACTGAACCAAAATCGAATTATATATAAATAATTAGTTAAACGTAATGTATTAAATCAGTAAGTACATAATTTATGAATTAAGTACATAAATTAAGCAGTTGGTAAAAATTTTACATATAAAGTTTAAATCGTATACAAAATCATAAGTTAAACATGCAAATAAATTAATTTAAAAATAAAATAGTTAATATAATAAATATTAAGTGGTGTCATCGTCGAAATTATAATAAGCTATTATGTCAAAATACTTTACCAAACTATAGTAGTTTATCAGATCATAATTTTAAAATAAAATCCAATTTGTCAGGGAGCCAAGCTATTCAAACCGAATCTAATCTGCGACTCAATATCTTCGCCAGCACTCGGTATCCAGACTCCATCTGCGCCCTACCGAGACTACCACCATCCGATTGATCGGTCCACATTAGTTGGTGATCTGATCTCGATAAGACAAGAGCAGCACTGACAGCGAAAAGTGCTGTGGTGATGCAGTTACGATAATTCTTTGTCGTGAAGAAATTGTGGTACTATGCCTACCCGACTCTCCAGTGTGAAGGATGACCGCGAGTCAAATCTTCGTGCTGTGACGCTCGGCGAAATCGCGCGATCCGGTTGGCACGAGGAAAAGAAGGCCACAAGGAGGAAGAATTGTAGCCGACGATAAAGGAGGGAAAAATCGCGGGTTGGATTGAAGATGGCTGCAGGTGATGCTGCGAGAGGCATGCGGGAGGAGGAAGCTCCTCGCAAAACACCCGAGAGAAGGTAAGAGAAAAAGAAATAAGTAAAAGAAATGAAGAAAAAATCTAGAAGGAAAAAAAATAAATGGAGAAAGAAGAATCTGGACACTAGGAGAAGGGAAGTAAAGAAGAGACATGGACTAATGAGCTTGGGTACTATGTGGCTATCCCATTAGAGAAGTTATTTGCCTCAAATACCCTCTAGTCAAACTTGGGGTATTACATATTCAAAGTACAATCTTGTGATGCATGTGTGGAATGAGATGGTTATGATGATAAGAATTGGATTGGGTTGAACACTAGGTCGTTTTTGTTGAGGATAATCAATGGGCTCTTGATCTGCTTAATGCTTGGGCACCTATGGGACGTAAGGGACCGACAAGGATTGAGGCAAGAAAGGTTCTTACAGCATTTTCAAAAGATCATTCAGTTTTCGTAGCTGATGATCAGTCAGCGATGGTTTATTTTCTAGTGACGCAAAAGGAGAAGTGGGCTGATAAGGTTTATTTGGAGAGTGCTTATTATTTGCACTGGTATTGGGGGATTTTGGTGGATAGATTTGAGGAGATGATTGAGAATTACCACCCTGGACTTGGTGATCATCGTTGGCCTTTGGTGATGCATTTTGTCGGGTGCAAGCCGTGTGGAAAGTTTGGAGATTACCCCATCGAACGGTGCCTTAAGCAGATGGATAGAGCATTCAACTTTGGGGATAATCAGATTTTGCAAATGTATGTTTTGAGCATAAATATCTTGCAAGTCGACGTGTGAAGAGGATTATGTATGACACAAGTAGCCCCTTGCGATGAAGAATGAGCTTGGATTGCTCCATCCATCGTTTAAGGAGGTCAAGGTCACCAACACCAATGGAGCATCAAGATAAGGTGTTTAGAGTGTGTTTCAATTCACCGAAACTTCAGTTTCTCCCGCCTGATTTGGAGTTCCAGTGAGTTCCCATGTTTCAATTGCATATGGATCTGAGAATTACAGTTTTTCGTTACTGTGCTGAGTTCTTCGTCGAACTCTAATTCCAATGTTCATCTTTGCGAGATCTTTTTTTCCTTCGAGCTACTGCGCGTTTACTCTGCCGAGTTGGCGATCTTCTGGAATGTCTGGTTGCAGGAATCTGAAATGAAAGAAAAAAAAATTGTTCCTCTCCTTCTGAGATTTTTTTATCGGAAGCTGGCAAGTTTCTACTATACGCTGTTCGTTCTTCTTCTTCTCTGTTCTTTGTGTCTCTCTCTCTCTCTCTTTCTAAAGCTCGAGAGATTGAAGAAGCAAAAAAAATCCGATTGAGTTAATTTCAACTCCAATTCGATTAATTACAGCAATATGAAAACTCGAGATTTCATCAATCTACTTCGACCTCTCACCGTCGCCGACAATGTCGCTATTTTTCGTGTCTGATATCAATAAGCTATCGATTCATTTTCTAACCTTGTTTCTCTTTTTCTCGTGTAATCAATCGTTTGATGGTTTGACGCTTTGGTAATTAACCATGGCGATCAAGTTAACTTCTCACTACCTCGCTTAAGCTTTTGCTGCTATAACTAGTCTTCGTTGTGGCATTACTGTGTCGAATACTTGTGGTTTCTTCCATGATCCTGCTGTCGCGCTGCTTCTCTACTCAACATTCTGCCTACACCGATTCACTGTCGAAATAATCTCCAAGCAAGTCGAGCAACTCGTCGGTTAGTTATTCTAGCGATTTTTGTATATCTATAGTTGTTTGTCCCATTTGATGAACCACCACCAACGATGAGATTGAGTATTGCTATTTGTATATTCTTTGTGATGACGCCTTCGTTAGGCTCGGGATCAAGCACATCTGCCACTGCTAGATTGGATATTTTGGGGTTTTCCTCATCGTCAATGGGGATTGGGTTCAAGCCTTTATTGCTGCTCTTGCTGCCATTGTTAGTTCTCTTATGTTCACATTAGTAGCATGTTATTAGTTCACTTGTGTGACAAACTCATTGATGTCTACTTGAAAAAATCTGAATATTTACAAATTCACAATGAGAAATTGCTGGTTAATGGTATTATCCAGGACGAAGAGTTTATCCTTAAGCCTCTTGCCTACGAGATGGAGCCTGTGTATGCTTCTTTCAAATCATCAATTTGTTTAAATCTTGCATTATTTATATATTTGATGGCTGTGATAGATTGTGAACTGAGCTACTTTGAGTGGAACTTTTTAGGCTTGACTGATTCTTCTAAATGATAGATATCATACTTGCCTATTTTGCTATTGTTAAAAATTTATAAATGATATTTAAAATTTCTCACTGTTAACTGTAAGTAACACTCGTCCTGTAATATCAAGGACATGACTATTTGTATTAGATTGGCTATTTAAATGTAACACTTTCTGTTGTTTGTTTGACTAGTCATATTGTAGGCAATAGATGTGTGCTTGTTCTTTAGCAGTATCACGCGTGTTGACTAGTTCTTTTCCTTACTGATTTAGACTATTCTTTCTTGCAGCTTATGCCTGAAGGGTGTGTATTTGTGTTGTGGCATATAGTTATGTGATGCTAATTATCATATTAATGTATCGAAGTATAATATATTTTATAGTATGTAATATTGTAATATAAATATATGTATTTTATAGTATGTCCAAATGTAATGCCGTTGTGACGTTAACGTAATATAAATATACTGTACTTTATGGTATGAAGTATGAGATGCTATTAAGTAATATAAATTTGATATATTTTGTAGTATTTAGTATTGTAATGTCAACTTTTATATTTTATTATATTATTTTATAAGTGTTAGGTATAAATTTATAATTTGCATTATTATTATTAAAAGATTAAATTTTGTATTGACAACTTTATTATACAACATAAAGTATTAAGTTAAATTGAGTATGTTATACAATTATTAAATTTTATATATAAAGTATAGTTGAATTTTATTTAAATAAGTAATTAGCAAGATTTATTATTTTTTTTATTTATAAATATTATATATCATTTTCAATTTATTTAGTTTTCATTTTTACATACAATTGAAACATAAAAACTGAACTTCATTTTCAACCTACTTCAAAAATCAATTGAAACAAAAAAATTGAACTCCACTTCCAACCCACTTCAAAAACTAATTGAAACACAAAATCTGAACTCCATTTCCAACCCACTTCAAAAACTAATTGAAACAAAAAAATTGAACTCCAATTCTAACCTATTTTTAAAAAAATTTTACTTCTTATTTTTTATTTTCATGAAACTTAATTACGTAAATTTGAAACACGGCTTTAGTTGTATTTGTAAAAAACTTGCACTGTTGTGTAGCACCTTTAGCTCTGACAAGTTGAGATAGGGCATTGGTATGTTGATATATGGTGATGTGCCCTATTGGTCCTTAGCTATGGGTAACAATTCCGTCCTGTATCTTAATAGCAAGGCTAAAATCTGCTTTTTTGTATGATTATACTGGTTTTTTTTTTGTTCAATTATCTTATATGTACAAACCCATCCAATCTTTGTTATTAAATGCACTTGTCACCATGTGTCAACATTCTGTTATCTAGTTCATGTTACATTGAAGTGTTGACAATTAACACTGATGATAGTATGTAGATGGGCGTACAGGTCATTGTAACCTCAACATCATAACCGTAGTTATATATAGCTTGCTGACTGTTGGCTCCTCTATGCTTGATATTTGACAATCATGTATTTTGTAGTTTATACTAGTTTAGCTTATACAATTTGAGTTCTTGCTTATATTTCGGCAGATAGTCATGGCTGCTATGATATTTTCACTAGCTCCTTGGAGTTACCTGACAAATGTTGTTTCCAATCTTTGAAATAGAACTTTTGTAAAATAAAAGATATTTTTGTCCTTTTTTTTTTGAAAAATAAGCTCTATTTTTTTTACTTTTAAAAAAATAATAAAAATATACAATAAAAAGATCTCACTCCGTAGAATTTTTCTACACTTTCTAAATTTTTAAATAAATTTTTTATATATTTATAAAATATATATTAAAAAACGTGAAATGAAGAATTGAAAAGTTGGGTTGGAGGAAAGCAAAGCCAAACACCTCCTGAATCTTTCAATTTCCTGCAAAGTAAGATCTAAGCGATGTTTAGCATGGGTTTTGGGAGTGGATTTTGGGCTTTTTCAAGTCCAAAAAAGCTATGTACAGTGTCTTGTTTTTAGTTCTTTAAATTCAAGGAGTGGATTTTGGGCTTTTTCAAGTCCAAAAAAGCTATGTGCAATGTCTTGTTTTATTTTTTAAATTCAAAGAGTATAGTTGAATTGTAGACTTGTAGTTCACGGAATAATTAAATGTAACAATTGTTTTTTTCAAAACAAATTCATAAAAGAATTTTCGAAAGCTGTTTTCTCAGAGTTTTTATTTTTTTGGTTTCAGCTATCCCAAACGTGCTCCCTAATATGTCAGTTTTTAGTCAGTCATGGAAGTTACCCTTTGTGTATTTATTGTAGAATTCACCTTTTTTATTGGTTTTAGCATGGATATGTCAAATTAATATCCCACAATGAGTTAATTTTTCTATTTAATTAATAATTACTGAGAACTTATAGTCTAAGATTAATGCAGTGAATATCATGTATACCAGATGGTCGGGACATGCAAATTTCTCAATGGAGTTAGTTACGAGGTGAAGGTTCATTTTACTTGCTTCTGCTTGTGCGTTTGCACCAACATTCTCTTTATCTTCCTTCAAATTTTGTTTTTTGTCAGTGCTTGCTTATAGGGATATTTAATGCACCGGATGGAATAAGATAATATAAGAAGTTGTAAGCCATATATTGGGAAATCCAGGATCAGATTCTGATCCTGTAGTTTGATACAATAAATAGTAGGGGACTGAATATTGTTTTTAAGATGTGTGAACTACAGGAGCTGCAGAATTTCATCCATAGTTTAATATTCCCGAAGTGAAAATATATGGAATTCAGGAAAATATTGTTGCAGAAATTCGAGTACTGAAAGGACAATACGGCATTATTACAGTTTCATTTCCTAAATACATCGTCATCCTGGAGGCGGTGCAGAGTCTGCAGACTGCATTTTGCATTACAACACACCTCAAGGAAAAAGCATTTACATGATAACAATCAGAAATGGATCATGTGTCAAGGCTGATCTCGCATATCGAAATAAAAATGGATGCAACAGCCGACCCCAGAAAAAGCGGATCTAAACCAATGTATCCACAAATTACCGAATACAATTGTTCTTAAGTCACATTACGCGAAAAACTTGTTTGCGCAAAGTACAACCAAGATTCTTCAGAGTCTCGAATCTTTTCGCCACTTCTTCACACAAAAGAACATTTCATACAAAAAAACAAACATTTCATACACAAAAAACAAGGGAACAAAAGAAAACC
This sequence comes from Acanthochlamys bracteata, assembly GCA_019914995.1. Taxonomy (NCBI): domain Eukaryota; kingdom Viridiplantae; phylum Streptophyta; class Magnoliopsida; order Pandanales; family Velloziaceae; genus Acanthochlamys; species Acanthochlamys bracteata. The sequence goes on from CM034133.1 coordinate 5,130,677, forward strand.
TAGCAGCTAGTGTGCTTCTATGAGGCCTCGTTAGTTGCTGTTTAGCTCTACTTCTTGGCTTTCTTGGGTGCCCTGTAGATATGACAGTTAAATTAAGATAACTCAAATGGACATTTGGGATTTGTGGAACAAGCTATGCAGAAATTCTTACTCAGCAGGTTGAGCAGCAGGCTGAGCCGTTGGTGCTCGCTCTCCCGGGTCCTGTTTTCATTGAGAAGGAAATATGAGTACAAAAGAAATCCACTTAAAAGTTGTTTCCAGTAAAACTTACTCAGTTCCACCTATTAAAGCAAGTTTTCAAGCCATCTTATCTAAGAATGCATTAGATGTTGTACAGATCAAGATGGAGAAGAAGCGCATCATGTTAATGTTTGCATCTAAAATTCTTTAGTACAAAAAAGCCCTACTTTAAAATGAGTTATTATATTGAGTCGTTTTCATTTTTGTTACAACTTCATCAGCAAATAAATTTATTCTAAACTTGAAGGCATAAAAATCAGAATGACTTTTCAAATGTAACCTTACGTAATTGTTTCACTATGAAGCAATCACACTTTAAATGAAATTCCTCATGAAAACCAATTTGGCAATTTACGAAGTAAGAATCAAGCGGGAGAGCAGAGAATGACTTATATCCAATTTTTACTAGGCAACTGAACATTCCAACATAACAGTTATGGATAAATTTAGGTGCACTTCTGATATTCCAAAACCAAGTCTAATTGCAGAGTACCATGCAGTATTCGTTGGTCCCTAAAATTGCTTCTAAACAACAATGGAGATATGTGAATCAATACTAACCTGAGCCAAGCGTTCCTCTCTCCTAGCAATCTTTCTTGCCCTGCTTGCCTTGCTCTTTGCGCGCTTTGCTTCAAACTGATCAGACAGTGTTTTCTCTCTTGCCTTCTCAGCTTTGAACTTGTGGATGCTTTCCATCAGCACCCTCTTATTCTTAAAAACATTACCTTTCACTTTCATATACATGTCATGATACATGTGCTTATCGATCTTCTTAGATTCACGATACTTCCTCAGCAAACGCCTGAGGACACGCATCCTCCTCATCCAGAGAATTTTAGTAGGAAGCCTAGCCTCTCTTGTACCTTTCCGCTTACCTGAAGAATTAGAACAAAAATGGTTATGAGAAAGGTCACGGGGTCATTAAAGAGCATGAAGTCATTTATATTTTCAAGATAAGGTACCATATCCAGAATGGCGTCCCTTCCTCTTGGCCTCCAAAGCACGACGTGCCCGAAATCGAGAGTGGATTTTCTGCGGCTTCCTGATGATAAAGCCATCTTTTACCAGCTTTCTTATGTTTTGTCCTGGACAAGTAGAGAAAAGGGAAACAAAATTGTACCAACTGCTCAATTAAATTAGAATGTTTGGAGTCATAGATATTCTAGCCACAATCTCTGCTTACAAATGATGCTCCTAGATTACACCAGATTTTCTATCTTTGATAGACAACATCCAAAGTACCCATCATATACTATTGATAATTCTTATGCAGCAGCTCATCACATACTCTAGCTCTCTCATGCTAATCTCGATTGATTAAGCTAGCTGTAATCCATAAGCAACATACATCTAATCAGTTAGCTTCAAATTCAGCTTTAAGAGTAACAACAGAACCTATATTTCATGTATTACCCAACCACAAACATTCATTTTTTTCCCGTGTTACGCAACATATCATCAACTAAAACTTCATGAATGCTAGAATTTCATATTCGATGGCACAGCAAGACATTTTTTTCTTAATCATTCCATAACCGAGTTGAATCCTAAAAAGAAAGCAAACAAATTCCTGAAAATTATCATTCAGCAAACACACCAGCTAATCAACCACCCCGTTGACTTCAAGAGAATAAAAAATAAACGAAGAAAAATCGAATGCAATTCGAAGCTGATTCAGAGATGAAGAAGAAGAAGAAGCTTACGGGAGTTGGCCATGGAGATCTCATTCACCTCATTGGGATCGAGCCAGACCTTTCCACGGCCACAGTCAAGCACGCTGGCGGCGAGCCGCTTCTGAAGCTTCAGCGAAACCATATCCGCCGACGATGAAGGTTCTCTTCACCCACCACCACCACTGCTGTTGAAATCGACAACAGCGCGATGGTGTTGATACGGTTTATAAATGGTGCCGGGGTGATTAGGGTTACCTTGGCCCCCAAGATATTGCCCATGCTAGTCAACCTTTGGGCCTTACTTTATTTATCTTTTATTGCATCTTTGATGCACGGTGTGACTCTCAATCGAAGACTGGTCTTCCTAATTTATTTTTTGTTTAATTGGGCTGAAGTAACATTGTTGTGACACTATTTTGATAATTATAAGCCGTTAGATGCAAATCGTTTGGCTCTTAGAATATTGGCTTCGCTTTTGTACCAGTTGATAAGTAGACGTCGTAATTTTTCAAGGCACGCGTTTACAATTTTTAAGTTTTACATGAACCAGTATGTTAATGATGTTCAAGTGACCCTCCTTATATCGCTAACAAATCTTAAAAAATGTTTGTTAGTGTTTTTAAAATAAAATTTTTTTAAAATAAAAAATATTTTTATTTTTAAAAATAAGTTTTATATTTTATTTTAAAAATAAAAATAAAAAATAAAAATTTTTATTACGTATAATTTTTTATATATTTTAAATATTTAAATAAATTTTAAATACTTATAAAAATATATTAAAAATATAAATTAAAATATTATTTTATAAAAAAAGCAATACCAAATACATTCTAAAGTTCCAATAACTCGTCATAAAATTCCATTCTTCATGCCAAATGGGCTTTTGTAGAGATTGGATCATAAACTGCAAGGCAAAAAATATAAACAAAAATGTCAGGTGATCATTCTAATATTCCAATGATAAAATCTCATACTGTACCAACTCCTTTTTGACGAAGATGAGAGATAAAATCTCAATGGTAAAAATTTCCGATTGACATGTTCATACCAAATTAGTTAGGATCGGGTGATCGTCTGAACCAAAATAAATAAAATGGATCATTATATATTTTGCATATGAAGTTGCTGTTAGACATAATCCACTAACAAAATTACTGTGTAATTTAATAAATTAAAAGAGCCTATTATAATAGCATTTGCAGTGTTTTAAGATCTAATCCGAATATCTATTGTAAAAAGTTACCGATCACTAGATTACCGATTAATCTGTCAATTAACCGGATCATCCTACTAGCTAGGTCAAATCAAGATTGTCAAATATACATTAATAATATAAATATATTTATATGTATCTACTCAAGCAACTATTGAAAATATTTAAAAAACAATGGTTGTTTACAACAAATATTGAACGACATATCGAGCTACACCTCTCATGTTTCTGAAGCAATAAAGTCTTCAAAACAATAGTTAAAAAGCTCAAAACATAGTATTAATAAGCATTACAAACTATCTACGCTGTAACTGTTTGTACAAAAAGCAGGTGGGCAACGAAATTGCATGCCTGCCGCCAGGGCAAGCACTCATTATCTATAGGATTTTGCAATTGAATATTGGCCAGTTTCCAGACACTCATTGCTCAGTTCTTCATGTGATGATGATTTCTGCAGAGGATGGAACACAATTCCAAACAACTCGAACTCAATACAGTTGCAATTCGACATGGCACATCCATGTCTACTACTATACCCTGGTTCCAAGAAGTTTCTGGTTTCAATCAGACAATTGCATTTCCTCAAGTTTCCCACATCTAAAAATAATCAGTAAACGAATGACTTCTTTGACTGGATTATAAGCATGACTACTCACCAACACAAGAAAGACGACTACTTGTGCAAGTCAGAGAAAATGACATGATTACACGGCTTGCACAAGCACTAATCTTCCGGAATGGAAACAGTAAGTGATACCTTAGTCACACAATAATAAGTTTTTCCAGTCTCCCAGATGCGTCTACCAACAATATACTCTCCATCACCAGAGAAGAAAGAAAACTGCAGAAGGTAGGAGTATATAAAATAAATTTGTCAGTCGAATTAGAAATTAAAAGCAAAACCATATGAACAAAGAATCACTCTTATAGAACCTTTTTAATCCAATGAACTATCGTCATTCCATTATCTGGACTTTCCTCCAAAAATTTGAAGTGTGCAAGCATGGTATCCCATCCCATTTAAGACGAAAATCATCATCCCAGAAAAAATCCCTTACCACCTCAAGATTAGCATCCTCAAAGATAGTCTTGCTGCGATATACCACAAAGCTTTCCCCCAAAAAAAGAAGTTAACGTGGCAAAGTTGCTTGTAACAAAATACGGTAACAAAATACGACGGAAGAGTGGTGCAAGAAAGCAGTTACATATAACTTAACACAATTCTTAGTGAGATATTAAGCTCATAATCTAATATGCGTAAACTTTCATCAATTGCTAGGAAGTGTAGGGTCATAATAGTTGCATAATTGAGCAAATACAACATGACGCTATAAAAGAAGATAGTAATAAAATTTGTAAAAGCTCCTAACAATTATCGATAATAGGATGACCTAGCCATACCAAAGTTATAACAGCATAATCATTTACTTAATCCAAGCAGTGTGCAAATTACAAGAACAAGTTCTTGTCAAAGTCATGAATTACCTAGGGTTCAAGATGCCGAGCTTGATAGGTCTTGTTTGGTGTGGTCCTCTCCGTCATATGTTGCTAAGTTGCATAGCCAAGTTGACCATCAAAAAATTGCAGTAGATGCTCTAGGTCAGTCTTAGTCACCAAATCTTGGTCTCTATCAAGCTTCCACTGTCACAATACTAACACGACATACAAATCAGGTTTCTATCACAAATGAAAATAATTTAGAGAAACTATGGAAACAACATCCATAAGCAACATCGTTAGGAATGAGCCAGAATTTCTGGAGGCTAGGCGACATCGCTATAAGAGAGCTTCAAAGAATTGCAACACTTACATCGGTTGCAAGTAATGGGCTTTGTTCAGTATGAAGGTAGTAAAAGCAATAGGTGCTTGCATTAGAGTATGTCTTAGGTTGAGTGTGTTAGTAAAAGAGTTTTCTTTTTATAAAAGTTGTTGGAGGTCAGAACTCCTTATGAGTTTAATAACTCCCCTGCAACAAGTGTTAGAATCCATTAGGGATTCTATTAGGAATGGTACTTGTTAAAGAATGATTTAGTCCCATATTGCTTATCAATGATCCTAAAATGATATTCATAAAGATTTGGGCTCACTCTTCTCATAGCTAATTGGTTTTGAGAAAAATCCTAAGTTCGTCACACGGTATCAAAATATGGACTAAATCTAATTTATTATCCATATCTATTCAGAGCCTTCATGGTCCGATTTATTTTAGGGCAAAAGTAGCCCATTTTATTTCAGATCAGGTCGCTCGTTTCATTCAATTCATTATAAGGCATGTAGCCCACATCAATTCAATTTTTTTTAAAAAAAGAACGCTCTGATGGAGGGTAGGTGTTAAAGAATGATTTAGTTTCACATTACTTATCAATGGTTTTGAGATAATATTCATAAAGATTCGGACTCACTCTTCTCATAACCAACTGATTTTGAGAAGAATCCTAAATTCGTCATATTACTTATAAATAGATGCAATTACATTGAGAAGAGGGAACAAAATAAAATTATTTTCCAGTTTTTACTTTCAATTGCAAGTTATTTTCTGATTTCCTATTCTAGTTTTTCATCAATTTTTAATTTTGCACTTTAAGTTGATTGTTTTCTTTTCTTTTGATTCATCGCATATTAATTGGTATAAGAGCCATCAATCTAATAGAAGCCAAGACCTTCGCTAGCTCGGAATCACCCCCATCACCTATCACAGAAGCAACAAGAAAGTTGCTACGCGTGCCATATTCACCACCGCAAAGAGAGGCATCGTAGAGAGAGCAATTTTGCAATACGCAAGCACAGATGGTAGATTTGAGTGCACGCTTAGATAAGAACCAACTAGACTAGCGTCAGTCCATCTTGGAAGCACGATTTTTTTTAACACTGGCAGAGAAGCGAGACTTTTCAAGTTAGCCAAGCAATTGCTTTACCTTCTTCACCCCTCAAATCTCCATTAGCTTACATATAGTAAACCACTCTACACTATAGTACCCTAGCTCTACCAACCACTTCCGCCATGTTAACTACTATCACAGCTCTATCCCTATAAACAACAACTCCCAGCATGCTGCCTAACTTTCCACCGATAGCAGCCAACACTAGCAACCCTCTCGTCCAGACGCCCTCCTCCTATAGGGGAAGTAGCTCCTTATTTACAAAAACTACTCATATAATCACTTTTACACATCCTAGTAGACTCCGCACAACCAGTACAACTCCGGAACCACTCAACAAGCTAGTAGTATCCAGCACCTAATAGTTCCATATCCCGTCATGAACCTGCGAGAGCAACATATGGCCCCCAACTGAAAAAGGTATAAAATTTCTAACTTTGAAGGGACAAAACTGCAAGAGTGGGTGTACTCTGCAGAAAACTATTTCAAGTATTATCGCATACCACCTCTTGAGCGAGTGCACATAGCTGCCGTACGCCTATAGGGGGAAGCTAATATGAGGTACCAAAAGTTTGGGAGGGACAAAATACAACATACTTGGGATGAATTCATTGCAACACTGTAGACTAGATTCGTACCGATTGCTTTCAGATGCCAAAACTTTGCATTGAAACAATTCACACAACAGGAGATAGTGGCTCAATACGAACTAGCTTTTGAAGATTTGTGCATCTGATTGCCAAATACCACTGAATAAGACTCTATAGTAGGGGTGGCAATTCGGATTCCTGGATTGGTTCCAGATTAACCTATATAATAATCATGTCAAAATTGTTCAATTCTAACCTAACTCATTTATTTATATGGGTCAAAATTGTCAACTCTAACCCAACTTATTTATATATAATCGGGTCAAACTCGAATTGATTTATTTGATAATTTAAATTATTAAAATAAAAATTATAAAAATTAATTTTTAATAATAATATATATTATTAATTATAATATTTAAAAAGAAAAATATTAATTTTGACAAAATTTATAAATTAAATAAAAATTAGTTAAATTAAGATAAATTTAAAAAATATATATATACTAATTTAATTTTTTTTCTATAATTTTCTAATTATTAAATAATATATAATATATAGATAGTTATACGGGTTAAACAGATCAATCTCGAATCAATCCGAACTCGACCAGTACCTATTTAAAATTTTTGGGTCCTTTTCGGGTTGAGCGGAATCGACTAGAATCCGACTAAGGCTTGACCCGAACCCAACATTTTCGGATCAGTTTTGGATCGGATTTTCGAGTCGGGTCAAAATTTGCCATCCCTACTCTGTGGAGGACTGACAACATGTATTGCGTTAGATGTCATAGCAATGCTGCTTAGTGACTTGTATCAGACATATGCCTTAGCCAGGACTTTCGAACATAAGCTCAAGATAGATTCTTATGCAAAACATTCCGCATGCTATCGTCCAACAATGACAACTGCTCTCTCTATTGCTCAATATGCCTCCACAGTGTGATTCCAGCTCCCAAGCAAGATACAGGAACACGAGCACTCCCCTTTGGACTATCTATAGCTGACGTAAATAATAAAGGAGCAAAAGGGTTTTACTTATAATGTGACGATAGTACGAGCGTGAACATAGGTGCACCACCAGGTTGTACTCAATTTTAATTTTTGACCTAAAAGAAGAGGATGAATTGATCATGAAAGACTATATTGAAATCATGACAGAGGTAGGAGTAACTTTATCCCCAAGTGCTATGCATGGCTTTGTAGGACCTCAGACATTACGCGTGGTTGGCAAGATAAAGAAACAAGATACTTATATTGATCGACTCCGATAGTACTCATAATTTTATTACTGACAGACTTACAAAGCATCTACAATTAGCATCCAGACCAATCAGACCGCTCAAAGTGGAGTTGGCCGATAGAAGGCCACATTCTATTGAGGTAATTTGCTCACATATACCGCTAGAAATTCAATGAACAAAACTCAATGTTGACTCACATCCCTTCCTAGGAGGTGGCATTGATGTGGTCTTAGGCATACAGTAGCTCGAAAGCTTAAGAGAGATGTAACTGACTGAAAACATTCTTACATGAAATTTTCATTACAAAGCCAAGACTTTATATTAAAGGGCATACGGGAAGGAGGGGTGTGGCAACTCACTAGCCTCTCTCTAAGATCTATCTTATTCTCTCTATGGATAACAGAAATAGACGATCGGGAGAAGCAAAAAGGTGAGCGCTAGCAGTTGCCTTTAGAATTACAGACAGTGATAGAGCAGAATGGTGTCATATTCAAGCGTAGCCCTGGCCTTCCCCAGAAGCGATCTCAAGATCAAAGGATTGTCTTATTAAGAGGTGCCCTTCCCGCAAATGTTCTACCGTATCGTTACTCGTATATCCAGAAGGCAGAAAAAACACACCGTTGTAGAGATGCTATTCCAGAAAATTATAAGGCCTAGTTGTTGTGCATTTTCATCCCCAGTCCTGTTGGTAAAGAAGAAAGATGGCATATAGTGATTTGGAATGGGTTACCGAACTTTAAATGACATTACCGTAAAAAATAAGTATCCTATCTCGATAATTGATGAATTGTTTGACGAGCTTCATGAGACTTGTTACTTCTCCAAGCTGGATTTGGATGCCATCAAATCCACGTCAATGAGAAGGACGTCCATAAAACGGCTTTTTGAACACACGATGAGCATTATGAATTCCTTGTTATAATTTGGTCTAACAAATACCCTTGCCACTTTTCAAGTATTGATGAATGATATCTTATGTCTTTATCTTCTCAAGTTTGTATTAGTATTCTTTAATGACATACTTATTTATAGTTCTAATTGGAAGGACCATCTTCGCCACCTCGCTCTTGCATTTTCCATTTTGCAGGAAGAACGACTCTATGCAAATCAATCCAAATGCAAATTTGGTTGCTAACAGGTAGAGTATTTAGGCCATATTATTTCAGTAGAGGGCATTGCATCGATCCCTCTAAAATTAGTGTAATGCAAGAGTAGCCAACACTATACGACTATGATGGAGTTGCGTTGATTTTTTAGGCTCACGGGGTACTACTGCCGCTTTATTCAGTATGATAGTGTCATAGCAGCTTCTCTAGCGAATCTCCTTTAAAAAACGACACTTCTTTTGGAGCCATGAAGCAGCAAAAGGTTTCCATCGTCTATTGATAGCTATGACGACTACACCTGTTCGTGATGTCCTAGATTTCTCCAAACTTTTCACAATCGAGACAGATACTTTCAAGAGAGGGATAGACGTGGTTCTGTCGCAAGACAACAGGCCTATTGCATTTTATAGTAAGGTGATGTCAACCACAGCTCTAGCAAAATCAATATACAAAAAGGAGGTTATAGCACTTGTCCATGCTATGCAAAGATGACGGCCTTATCTCTAGATTGATAGTTCACTATCAAGACGGACCACTTGAGCTTGAAATACCTCTTATAGTAACGCATTTCCTCTTCAGGTCAACAAAAGTGATTAGTAAAATTTTTCGGATATGATTGCACAATTGAATATCATGCAGGAAAACAAAATGCAGCTGCAGATGCTATTTCTCGGCAGCCTGAAGCCACACTAACTGTAATTAGTATTGAAGAAAGCTTAAGTGGAAGACCCTAGTATGACCGTCCTACTGCAAGCTATCAGAGAAGGAAAAAACTGCCTTGATTTATCTATTGCTAATGGGATCTTGATACAACATGGCCGCACACGAGTTCTTAATAGTTCATCTCATGCAAACAACTGCTTTTTGAATCCCACAATTCAGCCAAAAGTCGATCATGTCGGGTAGTTTCAAACTTACAAGCATTTCACTTAGCAATTCTTCTGACCTGGGATATCAAAAGATGTTGAGACCTATATATTAGCTTGTTCTACTTGTGCAAGAGCTAAAATCGGTGCCCTCTGATCAGCAGGGTTACTTCAACCATTGCCTATTCTCTTTACGGTGTGGATTGATATTTCAATAGACTTTGTGGAAAGATTACCGCGCTCAGAATGGCAAGGATGTTATATTGGTTGTTGTCGATCGCTTGTCAAAGTATACCCACTTTATGTCTTTACAACATCCCAATACCGCCAAACGGGCTTTGTACGAGAAGTGGTTTGCCTGCACGGAGTGCCATCATCTATAGTTTCTGATCATGCCTCTATTTTTTTTGAGCTCCTTCTCGCAATAACTCTATCGGCTCCAAGATACATCTATTCATATGAGCACCGCGTATTACCCTCAAACGGTCGGACAGTCTAAGGTTGTTAATAGATGCCTAGAAACATATTTACAGTGTTTTATTGGAGAGCAACCAAAGAGGTGGATATAGTGGCTTCCTTGGGCAGGGTATTCGTGTAACACTAGTGTCCACACTGCCACACGTACTACTCCCTTTGAAGCTATTCATGGGGGTCCTCCACCACCATTACTAGTTGCAGTTGCCTCAGGTTCAAGTATCTTTGACGAGCTGGTGTCCAACTATGAGTTAGGGATGACACTCGGCGTACTTGAAATTTCGTTTAACTAAAGCTCAAAACCACATAAAGTAATAAGCCGATGGGCATCGAAGGTAGAATAATTACGACACAGGGGACTGAGTCTTTATGAAGTTGCAACCATATAGATAATCCTCTGGGTCATATCGTCGTTTCCATAAGCTATGGCATAGGTACTTCGGGCCTTTTCAGATTGTTGATCGTATTGGAAAGGTTGCATACAGACGCAGACTTATATTCCAAGTTCAGAGTTAATTCTATTTTTCACATTTCACAACTTAAACATAGGCGCTATAACCCACCGGAAGTAGCAACACATTTACCTAAAATTCTAAACCAAGATTGTACTGAAACTATAGATGATCTTCAGCACCAGTTACTACCTACTAGACTCGAGAACGAGTCTTGTCTTTCTGGGTGAGGGAATGTTAGGAATGATCCAGTATTTCTAAAGGCTAGGCCACGTCGTGATAGAGAGCTTCAAAGGATTGCAACACTTGCATTGGTTGTAAGTAATGGGCTCTGTTCAGTATGCAGGTAGTAAAAGCACTAGGTGCTTGTATTAGAGTATATTTTAGGTAGTGTGTCACTAGAAGAGTTTTGTTGTAATAAGAGTTATAAGAGGTTAGAACTCCTTATGAGTTCATTAACTCTTTCTACAATAAGTGTTAGAATCTTTTGTTAGAATCTATTAGAGATTCTACTAGGAATTGTACTTGTAAATAGATGCAATTATATTGAGAAGAGGGACATAACAAAATTATCTCTAGCTTTTACTTTCGATTGCAAATTATTTCCTGGCTTTCTATTCCAGTTTTTCTTTAGTCTTTAAGTATGCACTTTAGGTTGATTATTTTCTTTTCCTTTAATTCATCGCTTATCAAACATGTTTTAACATAATCAGTTATACAACCAGAGCTTATTGCATATACCACATCTCGCATAATAAATAAACAGCAAGTTGTCTCAGAAGGCATAGTTTGACGAATACATGGTCTAGTGGCAGATGTTACTAATCACCCTGGATAAGAAGCACACAATTTAAACCTATCAGCAATACCCATCCATGCATCAACACATTACAGGAAGTAAAATATATACTTATATTCTTATCAGATTCAACTAAGTTATAGGTTTTCTCACAAAATCCTCCTTAACATGCTTTTAACCAACTCAAAGTTTAAACCCTTTGCATGTTAGTCCACAATATTCATACCTAAAAAACTAACAACTTAATGCGTATGCATTCACCAGTCACTAAAAGAAATTTGGAAATGCTTACCTCTACAGCGACATGATTCCAAGTAGCCTTACTTGAACTCTCCTTTGTGCAAATCTTGAATACTTGTCCCATATGCTGCAAGTTTGTATACCATTTCACCAAACAAAAAAAAAAAAAACCAAACAAAATTCAAACCATTAAATAATTCAAACATGTAAAAACAGAAGCATGCTATAAGTGTGCTACATAACAGAAGCACAATACAGAAGCATGTTATAATGTATGCTATAAGTGTTAAATATCAATAATAACTTTCATAGTACTTCAAAGTTAGAAGTGTCAAACATCAACAATTAGATAAGCATTCTAATGGACATTTATCGATGGATTCATGATCCTATCTCATAGTGAGACTACTAATCATCTCCCTCTTCCTATCAAACTCAAAGTCTTTAACGTTCTTGTTGTCTATAAACCGTTATATTTTATAAGATTGATTTTTATGTTTACAATCTAACACTAATCTATGTATATATATATATAAAAGGTGCGCAATGTGAGCATACGGAGCATCGTGCGTGCACATCAATTTTGGTCTGTGCGATGATGATCCAAAGGCCATGCCATAATTAACATACAAACTTTCGCTTTACGGGATCCCCTGTAGCAGTACATTATGTGTTTTTTTTTCTTCTCTTTTTCTCCGTCGCCAGCTCGATCGCTTCTCCCGATCGATCTCCGCACAAAATGATGAGCCGCTGCTATTGTTCTTCCTCCTTCCTTCTTCTTCTTTCAATTCCTCTCACAAAGTCTTCTTTCCTTCAATTCTCGTCTGCTTCTTCACTTTCGTTTGCTGCGAGAGCTCGGTGCAGGTTGTGAAAGTCGGAGCATGCTTCGGAGACTAAATGAAGGAATGAGTCTACTTGAAGCAAAAGTTATGCCGGTAAAACATGGTCGAAACTTTAGTATTACCACTTCAGCCGTTTAGAGCTGATATTTAAGATCATGGCAGTAAGCTAGATTCTAAGCGATGGAGTTCTTCTCAAGGTCTGTAAGAGAGGCTCTGAGTCGGGTAGATTTCTGCAACAACTTTGTCACACTCTTCTGTTGCGTGTATGAGTTTCAGCGAGAGATTTGCAGCAGCCATCCTCTACTCTTCCTGGCGGGCCGAAATCGGTGATCATCATCATCTTACAACAAGCAGTAGCGGTGTCAATGTTCAACATCATGGACATGGGAGTTTAAAGACACAAGGAGGACAAGTAGGGAGATCATTAGCAGAAATGCCTACTTCGTCTCTTGTGACCATCTTCTTCCTACAAGAATCCACTAGTAACAATAGCACCACCACTACCATCTTTACAACAAATGAACAACTCTAACTTCTTCAGCAGTACCGGAACATGAAGGAGAGAGAAACTTTGCTTGTGTTCGGCACCGAACCAAGCTGTAGTTCTTCTGATGGAAGTTGCACCAAGATCAGTTACGGAAGCTATCAAGTAAACTTCCACGAGTGCAATGCTTCAGCTATTGCTGCGGCGGTGCTTGGCCAGCAAATGGGAAGCATCATTAAGTTATTGTGGCGTCGAAGAATCAAAAGCAAGGTAATTTTGTTATTGCTAAATCCGTTGGGGAGATATAATATCGCAGGAGTTAATTAAGATAAGACATCCGAAGGATTCGGTCTATATATTAGAAAGTCCAATCCAACCCAAAAGCTTAAGCCAATAGATTATGGAGCTCTTTAGTATATTAACTTCATTCTCATCTTATCTTTATTCAATGTGGAACTAATTTACTCACTCTTAACACAACAAAACCTAATTGCATCATCTTACAACAAGCAGTGGCGGTGCAAATGTTCAACATCATAGACTTGGGAGTTTGAAGACACAAGTAGAAACAAGCAAGAAGTTTGAAGACACAAGAAGTAATCTCAATTCCAAACTTCTCGATGGTGTATGTAGCTACTTCTTCTCAAGAGTGTCGTGTAATGAAGGTATATCTCCTACCTCCCCAATATGTACCTCATAATTATTTTCAAGACTTAAAAAAATATGACGTATACCAATAAGACTAGAATCTTTGAACTTGTAACACCCGTCTTTTTTTCTTGAACAGATGAAGTCACCAGATCTCACAATCGATAGATAATACATGCATGGTAAAGCAAATTTGAAGCAACTAATGTATGTAGTGTGTTCATTATTCTGCTTATTCTACTTGAATAGTTTTTCACGGGTTAGCCCATGTCAGATACTTCAGAAGCTATACCAATAATCAATTTTCAAAAGAGAGCATGTTTGGGCTCTAAAGCTAAGGGTCATTCAAAATTCATGCACATCATTTCTTCTCTATAATTGAATTACTGTTTAACTTCCCAAAAGACTTATTAAATTACATGATCTCTCTTCAAATGTACCCTCGACCTCTTGTAAGCACCCAAGGAATACATATCATAAAACCGTGAAAAGAACTCCATCGCCTTAAATCTGGCTTACTGCCATGATCTAAATATCAGCTCTGGACCACTGAAGTGGTAAGGCTAAAGTTTCGACCATGTGTTACCTACATAACTTTTGCTTCAAGTAGACCCATCCCTTCATTTAGTCTCCGAAGCACGCTCCAGCTTTCGCAACCTGCGCCGAGCTCTTGCAGCAAACGAAAGTGAAGAAGCAAACGAGAATTGAAGAAAAGAAGAATTCATGAGAGGAATTGAAAGAAGAAGAAGGAAGGATTAAGAACAGTAGCAGCGGCTCATCATTTCGCTTGGGATCGATTGGGAGAAGCGATCGAGCTGGCGACGAAGAAAAGGAAAAGAAAGAAGAAAAAAACACACAATGTGCTGTTATAGGGATCTCGTAAAGCGAAAATTTGTATGTTAATTGTGGCTGGGATCATTATCGCACGCAATATATATATATTGCCTTGATCAGTCTCGACCCGGCCTAGTCAGTTCAATTAGTTTTTCCCCTAGAGGACTAATAAGTTTCTAAGTTTTAAATTTTTCTAAAGATTTCATTTCCTTATTCATAATTAAGGCTTAGGGACTGTTTCGTTGAGTTGAAATTTTCAACTTTTTTAGAAAATTTATTTTTTGTAACTTTTTTTAAAAAAAAATAGCTGTGAATTTCTTTTAATAAGGAGCTATGTGTTTGAATAAAATTATTTTTATATTTAAAAAAAGCTGAAAAAAGTGTTTAGTAAAAGAAACTAAAAAGCTGAAAAAGAATATAGAAAAACTGAAATATCCTTGATAATGTAATGGTTGATATATATGTGAAATTTATAAATTCTGTTTTATAGAATAGTTTATATATTATTCTTTTTAATTTGATATTTTCTATACTACTAATGAATGTGTAAATATTTTTTAATAATATTAATGAACCAAGTGCTATTGAAGCTCAGGTAACATAAGTCAACAAGACAATAATGCCTAAGTATTCATTTGTTTTCTAGCAAGTGTTGTTGCTTATTATTAGATATTCCTATAAGATTAACTCAAGAGGAGATGGGTGAATTGAATTAGTCTATAAAAAATTTATCAAATTTGTTATCTTACTGACAGTAAGCGTACAGCCGGCTGTGTCGATACTGTGAGCTGCAGATAGAGAGAATTAGATAGTTCACTGACATAAGTAATAAAGAGTAGTGCTCAAGATATTTAACGTGGTTCGGTAAAACCCTTTTGCCTACATCCACGGTCGCTCCATCACCAGAGCCAAAGCTTCACTAAACCTTTAATAAGCTACAAATACATCTAAAGCAAAGTGCTTCACCAAGCACACTTACTCTAACAGGTTTCTTCACCAAAACAATCTCTGACAGCCTACTGGACACACCTGTCCCCCTGGCTGATTTGCTAGCACTATTACAAGGTTTAAGAGCTTACACCAAGCTCCACCCGAGCTTCCCTTTTGGTGCTCGCGGCACTTCCTTCACAACGGTCAGTGGTGTGTTACACGAAAATAAACTTAGATTGAGCACAGGATCAATCTCATGAATGTTTATGTGTTCATAAAATGATTCGGATGAGATGATCAGAGAGAAAGTGCTGAGGAATATTTTCTTCAGAGTGATCGGCAGTAAGGTTTGTTTGTGTTGATAGAATTCTTGTATATCTCTATTTTTGCTTGTATTATCTCTACTTTTTCTTCGATGACTCCCTTTTTATAGAGTTTCTTCTTTGTGCAGGAGCCGTTTGAAGAACGTATCCGTTGACGCTCTTTTCCGTAGGTGATTCTTCACGCCAGGGAGGGAATGGTTTTGTCCAGCGGTTAATCAACCGCTTCCAAGCTTCTTTCGCTCGTCTTCAGTGCAATGTCTCTGTAGCATTAAATGTGTTGTAGGAATTTGAATTTTGCCGCCAATTGTTAAGAGCTGGATTTGGCTAAATTGCTGCCTGAGACTCGATGAGCTAATGAGTTGATTTGCTTGTCCATAATTAATGCAAAGCTGGTTGACCGCTTGACTTGATCGAAGACTTTGACTTGTATAATTATGCTTTCTTTTCTTGATTGTTGAGCTTTTCTTTTCTGTGAAATTGAGGATGTTTTTAGCTCTTATAGATCTTCTGTTTGAGATGCTTCAGTCCGTTGTGAGAGCAAATGAAATCTTGAAGCAAGAAAAATTTCGTTGCAGTTGAACCCAATGCTCTGTTTCGATACAGAGAAGTTTTCTTGTGCTTCAGTAGTCGAGCAGTTGACTATAATATGGCTGTGGCATCCTCTGTCCCTTATACTGTCCTCTGTCCCGCTTCAGTAGTTGAACAGCTGACTGTGATGTGGCTATGGCATTCTCTGTTCCGAATGCTTTTAGCAGTTGGCTGTATGATAGCTGTTTTTATCTGCTGTTAATGAAATGATCTCTGTTTGTCTAATCCTGCAGAACTTGTTTTCAGATTATCAGTCTTATATAAATCATAGTTCTTAATTCTTTGTTATCATCAAAATTATCCTTATAATTCCAACAATCTTCCCATTTTTGATGATGACAAATAAATTATGAATTATTGATTTATATTTTTGTAAGCCATCAAGTTGAATTGAAAATTTTTGTCATACCTTTTCATGGCTCCCCCTCAACTAATGCATCTATTCTATTTACCTGTTCATGGTGTATGGCTCCCCCTTAGATTGAGCCAATCTCCCCCTTATATTTTGTATGTAACAATAATAACAATAATTCTCCTCATTTTTCTCTCTCTTTTGTCATCTCAAAAAACTTATATAAAATATAATATAGCTAAAATTTGACAGGTTAGGCAGAAGATATAACCAGACAGTCATAACGAGAAGTTCAACCATTCATTTAAGCATAGCTAGTGACAGTAAAATAAGCAAACATACAGTCACAAACATCTAAACATTCAACCATTCTTAAAACAGTAATAAAGTTAAGCCTAAGCTAAATTTTCAACTAGATGTTTCTACGCCTAGAAGATGTTCTACAACCAGGAGGTCTAGGGCGTTGATATTTTGGTTTGGCTGCGGAGGATTGAGGAAGTATTTCTACATCCTCATCAGCAAAGGCTTGTGAGCTAGAGACCGACTTATGAGCTTTGCGTTTTTGGTTCCTGCGCCTATGAGGGAGGCTAGGAACGGTTGATTTAGCTGATGGGGGGTTAGAGATAGGGAGTTCAGTGGTGAGGGGATCATAGGATATTGGAACTTCAGGTTGGGTTTCAGCTGGGGGTTCTTGGAACAATGGTTCCTCCTACATAGGGGCTTCATAGATGGTGATTGATAATGGCTCAACTCCTTCATCTAGTTCATCAGTAGCTCCTTCAGGTGGACACTCTTTAGGTGATTCAATGTACTCAGTTGCCTTGTCTGGAGATGCAGAATGGTCATTCATGCTAATGTCTTGGTAGTCTGCATTTTCTTGGCCATCCTCCTGTCCATTCTCTGGTGCATCTTCCTGAGCATCCCCCTGTTCCTTGTTATGAGCATTTCCTTGTGCATTTTTCTGAGCATTTCCCTGTGCATCTTCCTGTCTAGTTTCGAATTGTTCTTGGGCAGTGTTGGTCTTAGTGTGCTCTGGTGGGCAAATAGCATCCTTGATCGCTTCAAAAGTGGTGTTTAACTTCTGAATCTCCTTGGTCTGCTCCATAATGGCATTGAGAATGCTTGTCAGGTGCGAAGTCAGTGGAGGCAATATGGTATTTGTGGACTCATTGTCAACTGGAGAGTGCTTAAACGTAAGTCTTTCCTCTACTTTAGTAATTTCTCTTAAGAACTTTACATCCATCCTGAGCCTTCTTCACTTGCAGATCTCCCATAGGCACAGTCTCAAGTCGGCAAATTCTACAAACAACGTGCGGGTATGGAAAGTGTTTACTACCGGACTTGGAGACTTTTATCATGTGATGCAGCATTACTTCACAAAAGTTTATGGGCAGTTTCTTTATCAATCTCCATAACAGAAATGCGTCATATTAGTGATAATGTTGCGGCTTCCCGACCGAGGAACTATGACTTTGGAGATGACATGGCAGAGAGCTCTCGGCAACAAGGGTAGGTGTGCAGCCGAATCATATTGGAGCTTTGTCACAACCTCTGTATCAAATGCCTGCTTGAGGTAGTTCAGTTTGCAGTCGCTAGCAGGCGGCATCTCCTCCCGGTAGGGTAGATCGAGCATTAGTGACATGGATCGTGCCTTCAGGTTGATCTCGATTTCGTTTACCATAGTATGAACAGAGAAGTTCCGGGTCGGATGAAGATTGGCGTAGAACATCCTTACACACTCCTCTGAAAATTCTCCTGGCCACTCATTAAACGCTGTCCAGCCCTGTGCCTCAAAGATTTCATCTAGCTCAAGCCCGTAGTAGTTGAAGTCGTCAAAATTTACGCTTGCCGGCGTCAGAATTGGAATTGCTAACTGGCGACTGTATCTTTCGAATTCTTCCTTGCTGGTGAATCTTTCTTCGTTGTCGTGGTCGTTTTTGGAGCGCCTTGCCTGAGATTTCTGGTTTTTCTTAGCCATTGCTGAGGTTTGAGGATTTGGCTTAGGGTTTGAGACTTGGGAGTCGAGAGGGAGAGGGAAATTTGATTTTTGAAACAAAGACGATGAAGTGTGGGAGGCTGCCCAGTCGGGTCAGCTTATAGTGCTATGAGCCAGCTAGGTTATGTGCTCAGCACGTGACCTATCAGCTGCTTACTAAAGTTCTAATAATTACAGTCGGTTGTCTTGCGACTGTTATCGTGCTGAAATCTAAGTATGTACTGGGACAGAACAGAGCATAGTTATATGACACATAATCCTATTTCATGACAGATTCTTGAAAATGAGTCAAGTCCTAAAGGCTTAGTGAAAATGTCAGCTAGTTGATTTTCGGAATTGACAAAGTTTAACACTATATTATTGTGTTCAACATGCTCCTAATGAAATGATGTCTTAAATCAATGTGCTTTGTGCGTGAGTGTTGAATGAAATTTTTGGTTAACTTAATTGCACTGGTATTGTGACAGAATATGGGCACATTCTTAAAATCACAACCAAAATCAAGAAGTTGTTTTATCCAGAGTACCTGAGAGCAGCAACTTCCAACGGCTATGTATTCTGCTTCCGCAGTTGACATTGCCACTAAAACTTATTTTCTGGAGCACCATGAGATCAGGCAACCTACTAAAAACTGACAAGAGCCACTGGTGCTCTTCCTATCAAGCTTACAACCACCGAAGTCAGCGTCAGCATAAGCATACAAATTAAATTCACAGCCTCTTGGATAGAATAATCCTAAATTCTTAGTTCCTACTAGGTATCTAATGATTCGTTTTACAGCTATCATATTAGATTCTCTTGGATCATTTTGAAATCTAGCACATAGGCATACACTGAATTGAATGTCAGGTCTACTGGCGGTAAGATATAGGAGTGATCCAATAATATCTCTATATAGTTTCTGATCAACCGCTTTACTTGTCTCATCTCGGTCCAGTTTGCAAGAGGTAGACATTGGAGTGTTCATCTCATTGCTTCCTTCTATGCTGAACTTTTTGATCAGCTCCTTAATGTACTTGCTTTAACTTATGAAGATGTCATTTTTCAGTAGTTTAATTTGTAAGCCAAGGAAATAATTTAGTTCACCCATCAGGCTCATTTCGAATTCTTCTTTCATCAAGCTAGAAAATTTTCTACGTAGTCTTTCATTAGTAGCACCAAATATTATGTCATCTACATAAACTTGCACAATCAACATTCTTTTTCTTCGTACAAGGTAAATAAAGTTAGGTCAATCTTACCTCGATTGAAGTCTTTTTCACTCAGAAAAGTGCTTAATCATTCATACCAACCTCTAGGAGCTTGTTTCAAACCATAAAGAGCTTTGTTTAGTTTGTAGACATAATCTGGAAAGCTTGTGTTTTCAAACCCGGGAGGTTGTTCAACATAGACTTCTTCTTTCAGAAAACCATTCAGAAATGCACTTTTAATATCCATTTGAAAAAGTTTGAAATTTTTGTGGCATGCAAAAGCAAGTAGTATTTTAATGGCTTCAAGACGTGCAACAGGAGCATAAGTTTCATCAAAATCTCTTCCTTCTTACTGATTATATCATTTAGCTACAAGTCTAGCTTTATTTCTAGTTATGATGCCATTTTCATCTAATTTGTTTCTAAACACCCATTTTGTTTCTATGATAGATTTCTTTGGAGGTTTTCTAACAAGGTGCCATACATTATTTCTTTCAAACTGATTTAATTCTTCATGGCAGTGATCCATGAACTATCAGTCAATGCATCTTCTATGCATTTTGGTTCTAAATTTGATACAAATGCAGAGTGCTCTATGAATTTATTTTTAAAATGAGATCTAGTTCTTATACCTTCATTTACCTCATATAGGATGTTTTCTTGTGGATGGCTAGATCTGTGTTTGAAAGGTCTGCTAAAATGTTCCTGCACTTCTGTCTGATCAGGTAGATTTTCAAGAGTGTGTCCTTCCTCTGTTATTTCAGCTGGCTGTTCGTCAGCTGTCTGAGTCTCTATAGCTTGTTTTTCAGTTGATGGAAATATTTCTTCTTCTTCATCTGAACCTGTATCTAGTTCTGCATTTCTTCTCGATTCATTGTTAGACTCATTAAATAGTACATGCATAGATTCTTCAACAATCATTATTCGTTTGTTAAAAATTCTATAAGATTTTGATGTTGAAGAATATCCGAGAAAAATACCTTCATCACTTTTGGCATCAAACTTTTCAAAATTATCTTTCCCGTTGTTGAGGATAAAGCATTTCCATCCAAAGGTTCTTAAGTAGCCAACATTTGGGGTTCTTTCCTTTACAAGCTCATATTGAGTCCTTTTAAGAATGGGACGAATAAGTGAACGGTTAATAATATGACATGCAGTATTAACAGCTTCAGCCCAAAAATATTTAGGTAGATTCTGTTCTATGAGTATGGTTCGAGTCATTTCTACTAGCACTCTATTTTTCCGTTCCACTACACCATTTTGTTGGGGAGTTCTTGGAGCAGAAAAGTTATGTGACAGTCCATTCAAATCACAGAATTTATCAAAATAAGAATTTTGAAACTCTTTACCATGATCACTTCTAATAGCACAGATATTTAGGTTTAGTTCTTTTTGAATCTTTTTGAAAAAGCATATGAATATTTTCAGGGCATCATTTTTGTATGCTAGGAAGTAAACCCAACAGAATCGAGAATAATCATCTACTATTACTACGCAGTAATACTTACCTCCTAAGCTTGCTGTTCTTGATGGTCCAAACAAATCCATATGTAGTAGTTGTAATGGTTGATTTGTTGTTATCACCTGCTTGTGCTTGAATGATGACTTCACTTGTTTTCCTTTAGCACAGGCATCATATAATTCATCCAGGCTATAGTTTGCATCAGGCAGACCCTTTACTAGTTTTAATTTGGACAGTTTTGACAGAATCTTGGTGTTACAGTGTCCTAAGCGTCTGTGCCAGAGCCAGCTGCTTTCCTGTTGGCTTGCTACTAAACACATTTTGTTATTAGGAAGGTCATCAATATAGAGTACATAAACATTACCTTTCCTTTTTTCGTTCAGTATTTCTTCTCCAGATGACAGATTGACAATTGAGCAGCAATGATTGTCAAAATTGACTTTAAATCTATTATCACATAATTGGTTTATGTTTATTAGGTTATGTTTTAGTCATTTAACATGAAGAATATTTTCTATGCAAAAGAAAGAGGGATTACCTATTTTGCCTACGCCTATTACTTTGCACTTACTGTTGTCTCCAAAGATTACATTTTTTCCTATTTGTTTTTGTAGACTACTGCAACATTTTTCATTTCCTGTTATATGTCTTGAACACCCGCTGTCCAAGTACCATTTGCTAAATCTCAGTCGAGTTAGCTCCTCTCCTTCCTGCAAAAGAAGTTTTAGTACTTAGGTAGCTAAATTTCTTTGGGTCCTAAAGAGTTAGTGCTGTTAAATGTTCATTTTGGAACCCATATCATTTTTGTTTTATTGGTGTTCTTTTTATACCAGCAAGAATTAACATTATGACCCTTTCTGCCACAATGAAAATATTTAACAAAAAAAATCGTGGAGTAAGATTTATTTGCTGTATATGTTTTAGACGTTACATTTTTGCTTTGCATCCTTACTGTCACTATACCTGAGTAGCTTGTAGATGGCTGTTCATACCTTGCGACTTGTTTACCAGTTGCAATAGATGCTGGAATGAATCCTATTCCTTCCTTTCTGTAAGGGCTGCGTTGAGCTCCTAGTATAGCATCTAGTCTATCCTTACCATTTACAAATTTTGCCAGTGATGCTTCTAGGTGTAGGTTCTTGCTTTGCAGTGTTTTGTTTTGTTGAAGCAGTTTTTGATTTTCTTCCATCAGCTTAGTTTCTTTCACGTGCATATTGGTATAATCAGTCATGAATAGTTTAAGATCTGGAATGGTAGGATATGACAGTCTATCCACCTCTCGACTTAGTGCCTCATTCAACTCCTCAAGCTCAGCAATTCTCTTTATCATATCTATGTTTGAGCTTTCTGTACATCTTGTCAGTTCTTCAGACTTGCATTCATTTAGTTTGACATGAAGCTTTTCGTTTATTTGAATCATAGTCTGCAAGGAGTGTGTCTTTTACAACATCAGTTTTGTCTTCTAAGGCATTTTTTAAAACAAGTACTTCTTTTTTCAGACATTCATTTTCATCCTTAAATTTATGCATGCATACCTTCATAGTTTTGCAGTCAGTTTTGGCATGTAGGTATTTAGCATACAGTTCATCAAATATATCTTGTAATTGTTCATTAGAGTCATCATAGTCAGTGGTATTTATCTCAGTATCATCTTCATGATCTGCCGTTAGACATAGGTTGTTTTCTTCGTTTTTCTCTGTCTCAGTCTGACTATCTTCATATGAGCTTTCATCTTCATCACTCCAGGCTGCCATAGCTCGTTTTCTCCTTGTTTTTTTGTATTTTGATCTTTTGAGCAGTGGACATTCGTTCCTGAAGTGTCCTGGTTTGTTGCAATTGAAGCAGTTTGTATCTTATCTTTCTTCACCCCTGTTGTTTCTTCCAGTACCCCTTCTTCTTCTAAACTTGTTTCTTTTGAAAAAACTTTTAAATTTACGAGTTAGCAGTGGAATGTCTTCATCAGAGGAAGAATCAATTACCTGCTGGTCGTTGATCTTTAATGCAATTCCTTCAGGGCGTTCGTCTGTTTTCTTCAGTGATAGTTCCTTGGCCATTAGCTTGGCAATTAGTTCATCCAGTGACATTTGAGGAAAAGTTAAATTTTCCTCTATGGCATCTACTTTAGAACCAAATGTTGGTAGCACAGCTCTTAATATCTTCCATTTCAGTTCTTCAGGTTTGAATACCTTTCCTAAATTCTTTAGAGGATTTATAATGTTAGTGAATATAGTAAACATTTGAGTTATTGACTCACCTCGGATCATTTTGAAGTTCTCATATTAATACATGAGCAAGTTCACTCGGGTCTCCTTGACTTGAGTGGTTCCTTCATGAGTTACCTCTAGTTGATCCCATATTTCCTTGGCGGTATTGTAGGCACTGATTCGGTTGAACTCGTTAGGATCAAGTGCACAGTAGAGCAGGTTCATAGCTCTATCATTCATTGATATGAGGTTTCCTAGCAAGTGTTGTTGCTTATTGTTAGATATTCCTGTAAGATTAACTCAAGAGGGGAGGGGTGAATTGAGTTAGTCTATAAAAAATTTATCAAATTTGTTATCCTACTGGCAACAAGCGTACAGCCGGTTGTGTCGATACTGTGACCTGCAGACAGAGAGAATTAGATAGTTCACTGACATAAGTAATAAAGAGTAGTGCTCAAGATATTTAACGTGGTTCGGCAAAACCCTTTTGCCTACATCCACGGTCGCTCCATCACCAGAGCCAAAGCTTCACTAAATTTTTAATAAGCTATAAATGCTTCTAGAGCAAAGTGCTTCACCAAGCACACTTACTCTACCGAATTTCTTCACCAAGACAACCCCTGACAGTCTACTAGACACACCTGTCCCCCTAGTTGATTTGCTAGCACTATTACAAGATTTAAGAGCTTACACCAAGCTCCACCCGAGCTTCCCTTTTGGTGCCCGCGGCACTTCCTTCACAATGGTCAGTGGTGTGTTATACGAAAATAAACTTAGATTGAGCATAGAATCAATCTCATGAATGTTTATGTGTTCATAATATGATTCGAATGAGATGATCAGAGAGAGAGTGCTGAGGAATATTTTCTTCAGAGTGATCGGCAGCAAGGTTTGTTTGTGTTGATAGAATTCTTGTATATCTCTGTTTTTTCTTGTATTCTGTCTATTTCTTCTTCGTTGCTGTGACTCCCTTTTTATAGTGTTTCTTCCTTGTGCAGGAGCCGTTTGAAGAACGTATCCGTTGGCGCTCTTTTCCGTAGGTGATTCTTCACGCGAGGGAGGGAATGGTTTTGTCCAGCGGTTAATCAACCGCTTCCAAGCTTCTTTCGTCTTCTCAGTGCAATGTCTCGTTAGCATTAAATGCGTTGTAGGAATTTGAATTTTGCCGCTTGTTGTTAAGAGCTGGATTTGGCTAAATTGCTATCTAAGACTCGATGAGCTGATGAGTTGATTTGCTTGTTCATAATTAATGCAAAGCTGGTTGACCGCTTGACTTGATCGAAGACTTTGACTTGTATAATTATGCTTTCTTCCCTTGATTGTTGAGCTTTCCTTTTCTGTGAAATTGAGGATATTTTTAGCTCTTATAGATCTTCTGTTTGAGATGCTTCAGTCCGCTGTGAGAGCAGATGAAATCTTGAAGTAAGAGAAATTTCGTTGCAGTTGAACCCAATGCTCTATTTCGATACAGAGAAGTTTTCTTGTGTTTCAGTAGTCGAGCAGTTGACTATAATATGGCTGTGGCATCCTTTGTCCCGTATACTGTCCTCTGTCTCGTTTCAGTAGTTGAGCAGCTGACTGTGATGTGGCTGTGGCATTCTCTGTCCCGAATGCTGTTAGCAGTAGTATAGCAGTTGGCTGTATGATAGCTGTTTTTATCTGCTGTTAATGAAATGATCTTTGTTTGTCTAATCCTGTAGAACTTGTTTTCATATTATTAGTCTTATATAAATCATAGTTCTTAATTCTTTGTTATCATCAAAATTATTCTTATAATTTCAACACTTATAGCGGTCTATAATGCGCACTACAGATGTTGTTTCCAAATGCACGCAATAAGTTAATAGCACATTCAGTATATAAGGAACGCCGTTGTTCATTCTTGCAAGAATGACAAACAGATTTAAGAAGAATGACAAACAAATACCACAACTAAAAATTTAAATCAAACAGCTCGCTAACAAGCTAAATGGATAAAAATTAATAGCATCATTATTTGAAACAAAACGCTAGATGTTCATTACTCAAAGCATTGAATACAAGTGTAAAGAGAATCACAATTCAAATTCATAATATGATCACTGCCTTTGTGCTACCTAAGATAGAATCCATTAAAAAATCTCTCAAAAATTTGCATTACAACGCCATTCATAAATAGATAAAGTACAATCAAAACACTACTAGATATAGTTCAGATGCTAGTTACTTTTCTAAATTTTGTGCATTTAAATCTTATACTTCGCTTCTTTGGCTCCTCTCT
The DNA here is from genome assembly GCA_019914995.1 of Acanthochlamys bracteata. Classification (NCBI taxonomy): domain Eukaryota; kingdom Viridiplantae; phylum Streptophyta; class Magnoliopsida; order Pandanales; family Velloziaceae; genus Acanthochlamys; species Acanthochlamys bracteata. The sequence goes on from CM034133.1 coordinate 5,156,568, forward strand.
TCACATTTAGAGCATATTGAACCTCGCAGCTTCATCGGCCACCTGAAAATTTCAGAAAATTATATGTTAGCGACAAAGATGAATATACATGACTAGAACTAAACTCCTTAAGAGCTCTCTCTAAGTACATGACAAGAACCAAATCTAAACCAATACACATAGTTTGGCAATAGTACTAAGTTCTTAAATCTATCAATATTTCACCAGAGTTTCACAACTCTACCAACTGTTAAGCTCTCAACTTTGTCAAAACAGCATAGAAAAAATTCACGTAAGACTTACGAGAGAGGAATACATAATGGATACTTGAAGGTCTCAACTGTCTAGACAATCTGCAAATGGCCTAGTATGAGAAAGGTTACTAGCACAACTAGAGTAAAGATATCAAATTTTTCGAAATGACAATGCATAAATGATGAAAAGGTACTGGTTTCTAAAGAAGATATGATAGATATATTTAGCATAACCTCAAAGATGTAGATTGAGTCCCTATTCTTCAGATCTATCTAGGTCTTGGTTGTATATCAAGTGGACTATCTCAATATTTACTTGATGTGCACACTACAATACTTGATAAAGAAAAAAATGTAGAACTACAACATCGCACCATAGCATCCAAATATTGAAACGACTATGAATCTTAGAACACATGCGAAGTCATATGATCTATTAGCTCATCCAAACTAGAAAAAAATGACATAATAAACAATATTTTATCCAAACAAATAAATAAATTAATAGCAAGTGTATTCCTAATCTAAACAAACAACTGAAATTGATTCATACAAATAATAGAAGCAACATATGAAGTGTATGTATTTGTAAAATAATATGAAACAAGTAAATCAAAGATCCTAAATCTATCTAAAATACGAAACCCTTAATCTATTCTACAAAGTCAAAACAAAATCGAAAGAATCTATTAAAGTGTAGAATCTAAGACCATCCTAGATAAAGCTCAAGAGTAATAGTTAAAACAAAACTAAAGGGAATCGAAACTAAGAGACTTCTTTCTTGTTATGCTCGTTGACAGTGAATTGCTCAAGCTCTTCAACCTCCACACTATTTTCAACGTCCTCACCGATGTCTTTGATTCCATTAAGTCGCTATCGCGAACATAACAAACACCAAAACAAGTAGCAGCACAAAGCACAACAGAGCTCTAATATTATTGTTGAGTGAGATTGTAATGGTGAGGAGAAGGAGGCAAGAGGAAGCAAGGATCAGCATCGGGGAGGGAACAATTGCGTGGGAAAGGGATCGCAGTGGAGATGTGGGGAGTAGAATGGAGCAAAAAACCTAAGAGTCAAATGACTGAGCAAATATATATATATATATAAAACTTAATAGGGCTACATTATTCATTTCAAACATCTACTGAAACAAGTCGCATGTAACTTTCCATTTTTTTACTTAAAAATCTCTAAAATAACTTATAAGTCATCTTGGCAAATGCTAAATCAAACAGCCCCTTATTGCACATTGGTTGGAATATATGTAGATATTTGATTTATCTATTACTGATTTGATTCTAACAAATAATGGTTAGACATATAATGACTCATATGATATTTAACTTTATCAAAAAATTGGGGTGGTTCATATGTAGGTTTTAGCTTTGTGACATTGTTGATATAATAGTTGGTTTTGGGAAGAACAACTCAAACTTGGACAAAACTAAAGTTAGTGCCACACAATCAGTTTTTATGCCGTTAGTTCTATGCGTTCATTATCATTATGATACAAAAATTATACTATGTAAATTTTGGTTGACTGATCCAATTTATTATTCATCACCACTACCACTTATATCCAAATTGCCCACACCCTGCATATTAGATTTAGAAAATGTCTCTTCACTAGAAGTGTAAAAGTTATAGTTTCTGAATATAAAGTTTAGAATTTGATTTTCCTTATGGTACTCCCCTAAAGTTCATTCTCAAAGAAAAATTTATAGCATGTCTTCATGAAAAATAACGTTCATTTTGATAAACATTCGTTTGAGCCAGAAGATGATAGCTTTAATATCCCTTTTGATAACCAGTATATCCAAAACACATACCGCATTTTGAGGAGTCAACTTATTGCACCGATTCTTGTTGTGTATAAATGCTACACACCTAAAGACATGAGGAGGTGAGTTTTCAGGCAACAACTACTTTAATAAAAGGTTATAACGATATCTAGAAGTCGGAAATAGAGAGTACCCAATTGATTAAATATATTGCACAAGTAAGTGGTTCTCCTAAATAAGATAATACTACATAAGCTTCCATCAATGAAGCACGATTAATTTCTAACAAGTGTCGATTTTTTCACTCGGCGACTAGTGTATTGGAACATATAATTTTATGATAACTTTGTGTGCTTTCAAACACTTTTGAAATTCAAAATTCAAACACTGAGTACAAACTATTTTATTAAAAATTTTAAAACAACTAGTGCACCTTACCTTTTAGACTTTGTTAAGTACAACTAGGTCATTCATGTGCAATTATCAATGGAAGTAACAAACCTATGTAATCAACTTCAAGTAGTGACTTTGGACAAATCTAAAAAATTAGAATGTGTTAACATAAAAACGAGTAAACTTTTATCCAAGCATAATAGAAATGAAGTACGGTGGCTCTTTGTAAGTTCACAAATATCACACTGGAAACTAAAAGTATAAAGTTTTATAAATAAATAAGAAATATTTTTTACGTTAATCATAAGAAGTATGCTCTAAACATCGACGCCATAATCGGATGTTTGATTTTCTCTTTTGCCCTTTTGAACCATTCATCGTCAAATGTTGAAATAAGTTGTCTGAATTATTTGATACCAAGTCCAAATAATATAATGTAGTCCGTAACTTGTCGGATCAATAAAGTCCATAAGAAAGGTGAGTATTTGTTCGGATGACTTTAAACACATAATTCAGGTCAAAAATTACATCAGAAGATAAAATTCTGATTATTTAGGAAACCAACAAAGTGTTATAATTAAGAAAAGAACAATTAAAATTGAATCTAAATTCAAAATATTAATAAAACCTAAAAATCATTTCTAAATAACTAGGATCTAGTTACCATTGGTAGTAGAAATACAATTATTGAGGATGATTTAAGTGGTGAGATACGTCTAAAATTAAATGTCATATGTAATAACAGAATCAACTATCTAAGCATTATTAGAGACATGTAGAAATATGTGAACCCTTACCACCATTGTTGTAAATCTACTAATGCTAATGCCTTTTCTATGTTTGTTTCAATAACTACAGAACAGAGTTTTAAATTTGAATTATGTGTATTATGACTATGATCCTACCATTCTGAATATTAAGTATAGACTTTTGGTATGGCCACTTTGATTGCACTAAATGCATTAATTCGTAGGCATCATTTTTAGTCTTAGGATGGTTGGTTTCATTAGATCTTACCGGTTTCATGCCACCATGGTGAAAGCTTCAGAGTTTACAAGCTCATGTGGTAGAGTGGTGCTACATATTACCTCACAACAAACTAGTGAGTAGCATTTCTCCAGACTTTTGGATTAGTTCTTCCTATAGAATCTTTCCACGAATTTGTTCAAAATTAATATTAAATCCAGTTAGAAATATGTGCACTTTTATTGACTCCATGGATTGTTGGTATATTATTATATTAACAGCATTCTTTCATGATCACTTTATTACGATGATCTGATTTTTTTGAAATTTCGATCAAGTTCTTATAATATTTCGAGAGAGGTTTTCATTTTGTTTAGTGGTGAAGGTCTTTTGGATTAACAAGAAATTTGTAAAGCACTTCCATTATAGAAGGCACTTTATGGAGCATTCTAGATTTCATGATGTGGATAAGTATAAATGATGCTTTATATTTTTGGTCTTATAGATGTTAGTAGTCAGCTCTTGACTTTATGATTTCGTGATACCATTTTGGTCCCGTTTGGACGTGCTAAAACTTTTGTGCTTTTGAGGTAAAGCTGTTTTAGAATGCTGTAAGCGGCTGTATAGTTTTTGCTATAAAAACAGCTTTATGCTGAAAAGTGTTTGGATAAATTGTTACTGTATCGTGTTTTTTAATGCTGAAAGTTGAATGAAGTGTTTGGCTAAACTTATGCTTATTTCTATATAAAGTATAAAATAACTGAAATACCCCTGAATATATAATAATTGATATATTATGAAAATTTTAGTTCTTTTTTATATATTATTTATTTATTAAATTTAATAAATTTATTATGTAAAAATTATATAAATAATTACTTGTATCAATATTTATAAATTTATTAACAAATTATATTACTGATATCAATCAATAACTAATTTAAATAATATTGATTATATAATTATTATTATAATATAAAATTTGAAGTCTCTGAATATATAATAATTGATATATTGTGAAATTTTTAATTCTTTTGTATATATTATTTATTTTTTAAATTTAATAAATTTATTATGTAAAAATTATAAAAATAATTACTTGTATCAATATTTATAAATTTATTAACAAATTATATTATTGATATCAATCAATAATTAATTTGAATAATATTGATTATATAATAATAATTATTATTATATTAAATTTAAAAAATATATTTAAATAATTATTAACTTTTTTATATTATTTAAATAATTAATATAATGTGATAATTTTATAAACTTACCGCGGACAATATAGTTATTTCAAGGAAGAAAAACAAAAGCAACCGCGTGCTTTATTCTTAAAGCATCTCTGAGATGTTTTTCAAAAAACACTGTCGAAAGCACTCTAAAGCAGCTTAAAGCTGCACTATCCAAACGCTTCAAATCGAAAAAAGCACAGGCCTTTATATGTCTAGCTGCTAATTCTTCGCATGATTTAATTTTATCATTAATATACACGAGTTTCTCCTTCTTAGTAAAATGCATCTCAATGATCAATTGGAACCAAACATTATAATTTGATTTATCAAGAATGATTCTTGCATTAAAAACACCATCGAATTAAACAACTGAAATTATTTTAGATGATTGAATATTTTTTTGTTCATTATGACTTCTTGAGTTTATGTATACTTTTTCCTTCAAATGATTGATCAATCATTTTGTCAATTTGTAATGGTAACAACACCAACGATAACAAATAATAGTCGTGCGGCTACGTGATTCAAATGCGAAAGTAATTGCTTACTGTGTGACTATGATAAATTGGGGTTTGACTCCGATATCATGATAAGAAATATAATTCAAATTTATTATTCATTTGCATATTTTTTTTCTGAACAAAGCAAGTATAAATTATATAATATACAAATATAGCTATTTCTTTCACGTCAGCCGGAGCATTCGAACACCAGCCGACGTAAACGCAAAACGCCCATTAGCTATACTTTCACAACAAGAATTCACAAGTGACACAAGTGAAATGACAAAACGCCCTTAATACAAGTGTTTTCTATTTGCTTGTTGCAGTGCTGAATCTAAGTCATATATCTTCACATTTTTATCATTATTCACAGCAAGAATTCACAATCAATACAGTTTATTCATAGCAAGACATTTGTAAGAATTCACAACAAAATTTATTTTCTATTGATAACAAAAATTCATTACAATAAAAGTTTACATAACACTTTCACAACACCTTACACTATATTTTCACATTACATTTACAAAAAAAAAATAATTTTTTGTCTGCCAAAATTTACAGGAAAACTGAAATAACATAGCTTAGTAGGAAACATTTTTCCTCTGCCAAAACTTCTACTTCAAATATGTAGATGATATCCACATAATAATAGGGATGTAGAGAAAAAGGAACTTCAAAACTTCTACTTCAAAGCTGGAAGAACATAGACCATCAAAAAACTTCCCAGTAGCCAAAAAATAATAAACGTTCCAACCCTCAAAGACACAAACATGAGCATCTCATAAAACTAAAGCAGAGATAAACACATTATATACTTATTTTTTAAGCCACAAAATAGTTTTCAACCTGCAACGTCATTACTTCTGTTTGAGCCAGCAGTGATCGAGCTAATGTAGGAGCTCCCGCATGCATTCAGTAGTCCTGAAAAAATAAACGCTCAAACCTGAAAAACACAAGCACGAGCAACTCATAGAACTAAAGCACAAGCAATATATAACTGGCAAACCTTAAAGCAAAATGAAAAACATCAAATCCTGGTTAATTTAGATACTCTAAACCATCAGCTAGACTTTGCCCAACCTGTCTGAGCCAGCACTGATCCAATGCTTCTAAGCAACACTAGGAAAGGAATTGATTTGGCATCACTGTTTTGCTGGCTCAATACTGGATTGAACACATTCAGCAGCAAAGAACAAAAAATTTTCAATAGAAATCAGTGAATCAGTAGGGAACGATCAACACTTTTCAGAAAGATAATAAACAAATTAAACTGAATGGATTAATTTTGTTGCTCCCTTTCCTTCTTCCTCTTCAGAAATCTTGAAAATAAAATCTTTAGAAACAAAAGGCAAAGACAAAGATTTGTTCATGCTATGCATACCGAGAAATTCATACCACCAGTTTGTACACTCCTTCATGATGGTTCTGTAATTAGTCGTCGAGCTCACCGCCAGCGTAATTGCCACCTACAAACAATAATATCAACAACACAATCAATAAATACAACTCTCATATTCAAATAATAAAGCAAAATCACAACAAATGATAATCACGTTAGATAGTCATCGGCTGAAAAAAAAAAAAAAAAAAAATAAATAAATAACAGCCGAGGAGGTGACGAACGTCGTAGCATTTGGACGGTAGCAATTGACGAAATTGAGAATGATGTAAGGCATAGAAGAAGGAGGAGAAGAGAAATTAAGACTTAAGCAAGTAATTTCTCACGTCGGCCGGCGATCGAAATTTCTTGCTGAGCCGACCGACAGTAAGATAAAGAAGGTAATTGAAAAAATTAGTGATGGTGGATGGCATAGAAGAAGGAGGAGAAGAAAACTTACCAGATTATGTGATCTAACTTCGATCGTCTGCCGACGTTCGAACGCTCCGGCTGACGTGGGAGAAATAGCAGAATTTGGAGATTACGGTTGCGCGAAACTAAAAGTTTGAAGAGACAGATGAAGGATAAGGACGAAGGAAAAATCAAAGCACCGACAGGAAAAAGTAATGATTGGCCGGAGGAATTCGATCGGGAGTGGGAGGGAAGAAAGAGTCGCTCGAGGAAGAAGAAAATTTTCGCTGCAGCGAAGAGAAAAGAAGAGAAAAGAAATGAAAAGAAGAAAATAAATAACAAAAATGCTATGCTACAGTAATTTTGTAAAGAGAAAAATGTTGTCGATAGCGCGTGTTTTTTGAAGGTCAAAAAGTGATGTGCACAAATATACACACAAATACAAAGTACGTGTAACTATTTTTAAAATATATATTAAAAAATATAAAATAAAAAAAAATTGAAAATCAGTTTTTTGTACGCATTGCCAAACACATCCTCAGACAAAACAACCTTCTCTCCCCTCCCGTGCCGAACCGAAACGGCCGCCTCCACCTCCCCCCCGGGGACCCACCTCTTCATTCCAGTTCTAACACGCCTTCGGACCTGACCAATTCTTCCACACTCTAATTGCCGACGGGCGATCGAACCAACCCGCTTGTGTGGGTCCCACCACCACCGTCGCCTCCCTCAAACGCTCTAACTCGAAACTTAAAAACAAGAAAGAAAAGAATGAAAAGCAACATGTTAAATAACTAACCGTCTTCTTCTTCTTTCCTCTTCTACCATTCTCTTCTCTCTCTTTCTCTCGAATGCTCTTTCTCTTTAGCGATAATTCGATTTATGTCAATTTATTTTCGATTTGAACTTGTAAATATAAGTACAGAATTCGTGAATTTAGATACATGTCTACCGATCAGTTCATCCAAGAGAGCGGGCCAAGCGGGCACAGGTACACGAAGATGAGATCATCGGACTACAACGGAGGGTTCTCTCCATCGTTGAGATCGTTCCGGCAATCTTCCGGCATACCGGAGCCCTTTAGAATCTTTGATGAATTACCTAAAGCGACGATTGTTTCCGTTTCACGGCCCGATGCTGCTGATATCAGCCCCATTTCGCTTACCTACATTATCGAGGTTCAGTACAAGCAGGTCAGTTCTGAATCAGCTTGGTTTTGTTGGGTTTTGTTGTGTTGGTGATGTTGATTATTATGTTGTTGGTTGCATTATGTAGCTGTTCAAATTCTGGATGAGTTTGAACTCCTGCATTGATTCTTAGTGTGATCGAGTTGAAAAAGTTATATGTATTAGTTTCGAAGTCACATGTTATGTGTTTAAGTAGGGTATTCTGGTTCAAGAAGAATACCAGTATTTCGGTCATGCAAAATGATCGTGTTGGCTAGTAGAGTAAATTGCATTGAGAATATTTTCCTGGCAAACACAGATTGTATGCTCACTTCAGCTGGAAAAAGATGCTGTATTTCAGTTATAAGCTTGTGGATGTACATTTTAGTTCTTCTAGGTTGGTAAGTGTAGTGGTGTAGTAAGAAAGTTGGGTTGCTGAAGATACAGTTGGCTTGACTATACATAAGGAGTTATATTTAACTTGTAAACCTGCTTTCAATTTGACTTTCAGTCTACTTATTGATCATGTTTATTTATTGAAAAAAAAGAAAAGCTAGTTTGAGAATGGGAAAAAATCATTTAGAATAAAGCCCCATTTGCTATTGGACTTGTACTAGTTCCTTGCTATTTTACAGTTTGTAATTGACCATTCCTTTTACTTCTTGTTGGTGAGCTTTGATAACTTTCTAGCAACGTGCTCCTTATTGCTTATTTTACTGAACACCTAATGGATATCTATTCACGCTTTTGCATTCAATCATAGCAGTAGTGAGCACCTACAAGATGTTTGGCATGATATTCAGGCAACAACACTTGGAATTAGGGAAACATTTCAGCCATTTGGGATACAGAATTTGGAACGTGCATTACCTTTTGTAGTGACATGATCGTGAAAGTTCTCTTATTACCCTTATGGTTACATTAGGTCCCTTCAATTTTTCTATATCAAACTAACCTATGTGCTGCTGTATGCAAGGGGTTTGAATAGGCGTCACTATCTTTACTGATTTGTATAAAGTTTGTGCTCACAGTTTGTCATGCATTCCCGTTTATGTTCTCTACACTGGCTACTGGCACATCTATTTCAATTAATTTCATGGTCCTTTTTAAAATAAATTAGGACCTTTTATTAAGAAATAAAGCAGTGCTAACTCTATATGGCACCAAGAATCAATATTGAGTTCCATGTTTGGAGATGCCAAAGCATAGTATTAGGATGGCAGGTATTAGATAGATACAGATGTCACACATAGAATATAAGTTGGTTGACTAAATTGAAGATGCACTTTCAGAGTCCTATTTCTCGCGTGGATAATGTTAAAGATGAAAAGAAAAAAATATAAAACAATGGTAAAACCAGCAATACTTAATGGAGTTCAATGCTGGGCAGTAAAATTCAACATGTTTAGAAGATAAGTGTACTATGGTTGGTCAGAATACAAGCCAAAGACAAGGTTAGAATTGAAGTCATCAGAGAACTGGTGTGGTGTCTATTGAGAGAAAAATGAGGGAAGTTTATTTGAGATGGTTTTGCTTTTGTTTGAAAATGTTCATTGATGGATATTTCCCATGTTAAGAGGATAGAGGAAAGTGTAAGAAGACTTGGTCAGATCCGGTGAAACTGACTTGTTTGTGGGTTTAATCGAAGATATTGCTTACATAGAGAAAATGGGTAGTAGTATCTTTGTAACTGATCCCACCTAGTGGGATGAGGTTTAGTTTTTGATGTTGTAGGTACTAAATTGTGCAGTACATCAGTTCTATCGCCACACTATAACTTGAGCTATAGTTCATGAAGTAAATATGCGCATAACTTTGGAGCAAATTGGCTTGTATTCTGTGGTAACCTAGAACAACTTGAGGTATTATTAGCAAATTATATTGCAGTTTTCGACCTGTTCATGGGATGGCTGCTGTTTACTTTAGCAACATTTGTTGTGTAATTTTTCTTTAATGTAATTGGTTTGTGGTTGCGTTATTCTCATAGTTAAGAGTCAGAGCATGTATTTCTGGCTAATTCTATACAGTAATTGTTTTAAGATGTATGAACTATAATCGCAAATTATAATTTCTTATTTTACTTGCTCAATCTAACTTGTTTTTGACATTGGAAGTTGGTGAATCATCTTTTGAAGATTGGCCAGGCTATGTGTAGCCCTCTTTCATTTAGCTAAATGCCTTTTGTGACACTTCCTGAAATGAATGCACATGCACTAAAAGTTTGCTTAGTATTCTGAAAGTGAGTCTTTATGTTTCAGTTCAAATGGCGTCTGGTGAAGAAGGCTGCACAAGTTATCTATTTACACTTTGCATTAAAGAGACGAGCGATAGTCGAGGAGTTACAAGAGAAACAAGAGCAGGTAATGATGCCGTTTAATTCTTTTCATTTACTTTAAAATTTGAACAAAGGGCATTTTATACAATTTTTCCTCTACAAGTTTTAGTGCAGCTTTGAGTGGTTTTATGTTTCTTTTTCCTAGAAGTGGTGCACTTTCATCATTGTTGATTGTGTGTTTATGTCACTATTTTCATGATTTTTACAAACTAAGAGTTGCATTCAATCTTTTCTTTTATATTTATTGCTTCTGTAACTTTAGCTATTTAGTACTTGCATTGTGTATAAGGTGAAAGAATGGCTTCAAAATCTCGGAATTGGAGAAAACACTACAGTTGTTCAAGATGAAGATGAGGCTGATGATGATAATATACACATACAGCACGAGGAGATTTATGCAGCCAAAGACAGGTAAGTGTAATGCGATAAATGGAGCTTCTGTACTAAAATTATGATACATATGATTTTGAATATTTTTGGCTGGTATTTACTCCTTAGCATCCCAAAATAATTATTCATGAAGATGGATCATGATTATCATTTGTCCGTATATCCTTGAGACTATTTGTGGAAGTGTGGAGTTGGTCCACAATTCTAGCCTAGAAAATAGCTCTGGCAGCCTTTTGATAGCCAAATAGAAGTAAACCATCAGAGAAGATGCTCAATATATTAACACTGCCTTGAAAGGTATCTCTGCTTGACACAAATAATAAAATTTTATGCAGGGATGTCCCTTCTAGTGCTGCTTTGCCAATCATTCGGCCTGCTTTAGGAAGGCAGCATTCTATTTCTGACAGGGCAAAAGTGGCTATGCAGGGATACTTAAATCACTTTCTCGGAAACCTGGGTATTGTTAATTCTCGTGAGGTGAGCTTGGCCATGTTGGGCTTTGTGTGATTTATATCTTATCCTTTTGGACATATCTATGACAATGTGGATTCCCTGGTTTGTTGTTGATTGGAATTAGGATCTACACCTTTCAATGTTTGAAACTACATTTTCACAAACCTTTTGCCACCATTTTGGCATCTGACATGCTTTAAAGCAGTTATAATATCACTAAGAGTTTATTTCTTGGCAATAACATTGTCCTATACATGCGTGTATAATTGCTGCAGGTATGCAAGTTTCTTGAAGTCTCTAGGTTATCTTTCTTGCCAGAGTATGGGCCAAAGCTTAAAGAAGAATATGTGTCAGTAAGACATTTACCAAAGATTCCCAAGGACGAAGGTGGCAGAGGTTGCTGTTCTTGCAATTGGTTCAATTGTTGTGATGGTGGCTGGCAAAAGGTATATTTAGTGATTATAACAATGAGACCTGAAAGCTGATTTGTGGTTTGTTAATCTGAATGCTTTTGCGATTGAAAGGTCATCAGAATGTAGTAGTAGGAAACACAACTAGCTGTTTTGTTTCATACTACTACATTTATCTGTGAATCATGCACTTAAAGCATAGGGGTTTAAAACCAAAGTCAATGTACATAATTTATATTGTTGTACCCATTGTTGGAAGTTGAATCCTGTAATTTCCTTTAGATTGTAACTTGGTTTGAAATTTCAATTACTAGGAAATAAGCAATTATCAAAGATGTATTAATGCTGTTAGATATGAACAGCACATGGCAGTTGGCTTGTGGGCATATAACCTATGTATGGTTCAGTTAAAATTAACAGAGAGAAGCTCAAGTAGTTGCTCTATCACTATTTTATCATATTTAATGTTTTATGTCAACAATAGGTTGTTTTCCATGTAAGTAAGTAAAAAAGTCATGACTGTTGCAATGACAATGATCTGTTATTTAGTGTTGTGCAGAAACAAGGCACTGCATAGAATTTTTCTCTTCATTTTCTAGGTGGACATCCATACATAAACCTTTCCATAGAAGGTAATGTGGGTTTGAAGTCTGTTTTAGGTCCTCACATAAACAACCACTATCAAGAACTCCTTTACCATATTGCATGTAAGAGATAATGATGTTCACTGTTGAGTTTCTTCCATTCTTAGAGGAGATGTTCTTGCTTGTGGGTTGCGTTTAATGATTTCTCTGCATCTGATGGTGTTTGAAGCCATTTAAGGATTCTATAAACAGTTTAGCCTACTTCACTAGTTTGAAGAGAGTTGCAATCTGAAACTAAGTTCTTTGGATTGCAAGCGCTATTTCCATGCGGTAATTAATGTACCCAAGAATTACTTGGACCTGATTATAAGCTTGTGTATCTTTGAAAGTTAGCTCATATGTGAGTTTTCTATGATGCTTTGTCATCATGCTGTCTTCTGTTTTTCCTTCATGATTATGTTGTTAATCTTTGAATAATTATTCTTTTTTTACTTCTGCAGGTTTGGGTTGTACTGAAACCTGGCTTCTTGGCATTGCTGGATGATCCCTTTGATGGAAACCTTTTGGATATAATCGTTTTTGATGTCCTGCCATCTTCAGATGGAAATGGAGAGGGCCGAGTTTCACTAGCAAAAGAAACAAAGGAACGGAATCCTTTGCGTTTTGGTTTTGCAGTGAGTTGTTTTCTATCTTCGCATGAGAAATAACCAAATATACAACTTCTACTTCTAGGTTTCAATGCATAGAACGGTAGCTATTGCCAGTTATTTTACTACAAAGTTTAGACATCTTTGCAATTATGTAGGCTTTGATTAGTCAAGAATCTTATGCTCGTGAAGAGAAGAATATCTTAACATTAAATAGTTTGTCAAGGATAGAGGTGGCAAATGAGTGACTTGGGTTAGGTTTTGGTTAGATTGCATTTGATCTGGCTAGCAAGTCACCTTGCCTGTGAACCAACCTGACCCAACTGAAATGGGTCAAGCCTGATCCAAGTTTCTGTTGGGACGATTTGGTTGGGTGGGTAAAACCTGACTGAACCGGAGCAGATGGTGATTGGTTTCACATGAAGTTGGGAAATAGAGAAGAAGGATACTGATGGCAGCTGTGGAGGAAGAAGAATTAGATCATGTAGTTATATTGAAAAGGGGAAGAGAAGAAGAAGATCGTCTGAGAAGATCAAGTAGTTGACTCGGGAATCATTTAGGATATGTAAAAATTTGGGTTTTCCGTTTTGGTTAAGCATGTAAATATTTTGCTAGATATCATTACATGGTTAAAAGGTTTCGCATAGGAGTATTTACATATGTTATTTGTTATTCAACTACAGGCCTCCATTGCATGTACATGTTATAGAGTGTTTAGCCTGTATAGAACATGAGTTTCTGCCTTTGCATACTGTAATTCTGATTTGCAGCTCATTCATGTTACTGTAACAAGGTTTCTTGTGGAAGTCGCACCATAAAGCTAAGAGCAAGCAGTAATGCCAAAGTAAAGGATTGGGTTGCTGCAATTAATGATGCTGGTCTAAGACCTCCTGAAGGCTGGTGTTATCCTCACCGCTTTGGTTCTTTTGCACCACCGAGGGGTTTGATTGAAGATGATAGTGAGGTTCAATGGTTCATTGATGGACGCTCAGCTTTTAATGCTATTGCTTCATCCATTGAAGAAGCAAAATCTGAGGTAGTTCTTTTGTCATCCATATGAAAATATTACGTCGTTTTTAATGATTTCTTAGTTTTGTATAATAAAATGTAGAAGTGATGTTAAGTTCATTGCAGATTTTTATTACTGACTGGTGGCTATGCCCAGAGTTGTATCTTCGAAGGCCCTTTCATTTCCATGAACCTTCCAAACTTGAAGTTTTACTTGAGGCAAAAGCTAAGCAAGGTGTTCAGGTACTTCTCCCAAGCTCCTGACAGTGTCTTTATTGTTTTGCAATGTCGTTATTGATACTCTCTTCAGATAACGAGAAAGAGCTTGAGTCATTGAGATATGGGTCTTGGATGCATAACTCAAGCTGATCTGATCTAGGCTGCTACCTCATTATATCATGCTGTTACCATCATGAACAGATATGACATGTTAGAATTATGACATCGGAGGAACTTGGAAGTCATGCTGAATCCCTTAATGTTTATATTGTTCTATTTATTTCTTTTACTTTGTAGATACTTGCGCTTTAGTAACGCAATGATCATCAATGTGCTACATTAGCACTCATAGCATGCATAAGACTTTCCTTGAGTACCTATCATGATGGAGGTGGAAGTGACCGATCGTAGCATTGAGGATCTCTTGAGTTCCCTATAGTGGGCGAGAACTTGTGAACTCGGCCGTCTGAGTTCCTGAGATCACCTTGGCCCAATCCATTCTGATGTCACTCTGAGCTGGTCTGGTCTTCCCAAGTGGGTTGGAAGTCTAAGTGCATGGAACTTGATCTAGTTCTGTGTATGCGAGCATAGGAAGTGATATTGAAAGTTAGTTTTGCAGGAGTTATTCTGGCAAAGTGATCAGCCCCTTAGACTCCATATTATTTCCATAAAAGGGCTGGTTCAGTTATATTGGAAATATTAAAAAATGACAAACGTAGACCTCATGTGAATATGGGTAGAAGTAGTCAGACCTTGACTATCTTTGCACAAAATCCACAAACAAAGTCTTGAATAAAAAGATAATGCAACCTTTAAAGCTTATGCAAAACAAGTACTGAGGTGCAATGAAAAAACTCAGCAATTTTGATTAACCACTTTTGGAGGAGTGACAAGCAAAGGACCTGATCTTGACTTAGTATATTGGCTTGCAAATTTATTACAAGTCATTGGAGTAAATTGTCAGAATTGTGTTCCACCAAACTTTGTAAAGCAAGGTTGTGTTTCATCTAAAGCCTCCTTCTAGGATAATTTCTCATGACAATGTGTTGAAGAGAAAATTACGAAGCATAGTAAAATTGGCTGAACGTTTTCAAATTCACATCACTCAGGTATGATTTCGCTGAATGTTTTCAGTTTATGTACAAGAAAAAATAACTGAGAAGCCTTCTATATTATTAATCTAAGAGCTTTGTTGCGTACACTTTTGTGCTTTATCGACAGCCACATTTAATGATGGGTTAGCAAATGTATTTACGGTCTTCCAGCTCTCCTCCCTACATGCAAAACTTCCATCCAATACTTTTTACTAGAGAACTATTGGGTCTGCTTGCAGCTTGCTTTTACAGAATTTGCTTCTCCATTTTCTTTTTCTGAATATTCGGCATATAATGTACAATACTGCAACGACTCCGTAGAAACTTGAGTATTAGAAAGCGGCATTATTTTTCGAAGAGTACTTGGTTCAATAATATGGCAGCTCCATTTGTGTTGTCTAAGAATAAATAGAACATAGGTAATCATCAATCTCTTTCTTCTTCAAAATTCCTGTGCTCATTAAGATTTCTTCTTTATGCCCTGTTCAAAAGAATTGGTTATTTTTAGATGAACCGCTTATTATATTTTTGGGTTGAAACATGCAGATCTATGTCCTTCTGTATAAAGAAGTTGCTCTTGCTTTGAAGATCAACAGCTCATACAGCAAGCAAAGACTGCTTAACATCCATGAGAATGTGAAAGTTCTTCGTTATCCTGATCATTTCTCAACTGGTGTTTATTTATGGTATGATAGTATCTAGCTATGGCTTTCTTGCTGTTTCAAGAATGATGATTTTTGACTCTGTAATATTTTGGTTTCTGAACTTATAAAATGCCCATCCTGATCTAGGTCTCATCATGAAAAAATCGTGATTGTTGACAATAAAGTATGTTATCTTGGAGGACTTGATTTGTGTTTTGGGCGTTATGATACTCCTGAACACAAGGTTGCTGACTTCCCTCCTATGGTATGGCCTGGAAAGGACTATTATAATCCTAGGTGAGCTAATGTTGATTCTTCTGTTAACTTTAAAAAATTCAGACCTTTTTATTCATAGTGTTTTATCAATCTAAAAGTTAATTCTATGTCACCTACTTCCTCTGAAAGTGTTTCCTATTGCAAGGGAATCTGAGCCAAATTCTTGGGAGGATACCATGAAAGATGAACTGGATCGCAAAAGGTGTCCTCGCATGCCATGGCATGATGTTCAATGTGCTCTTTGGGGTCCCCCTTGCCATGATGTAGCAAGACATTTTGTTCAGCGTTGGAATTATGCTAAGGTTAGCCTTATGAAATAAAATGGTTTTTGTTTTGTTTCTTTCATAGCTGTTCCACCTAGTGGAATGAGTCTTAGTTGTAAGATTGTTGTGTGTTTTGTTTCTTTCTTTTCATGTTATGATTTTTTCATGTTCAAAAATTTTGCAGCGAAATAAAGCTCCATACGAGCAGACAATTCCTCTGTTAATGCCTCAGCAGCACATGGTTATTCCACATTACATGGGAGCACAAAGAGGCATCAGTAATCAAAGGAAAGAAAATGATATACACAAGGACATTAAGAGAGATGATGCATTCTCTTCGCGTCCATCTTGTCAAGACATCCCATTGCTCCTGCCCAAGGAGCCAGGTGGACCTGAGACTTCAACTGGAGATTCTAAGATGAATGGACATGAAAAGAATTTTGATTTAGAAGATCATGTTTACAGAAGTACTCAGAATTCTCCTTTCACCTTTAGAAAGCCCAAGGCCGAGCATCCCTCTGCTGATATGCAGATGAAGGGTTTTGTCGATGATGTTGTGTCAACAAAAACTGAGAGGGATAAAAGTCTTGATGCAAATTCACAGCTGCTTGGGCATAAGGTAGATAATGAATGGTGGGAGGCACAAGAGCGAGGTGATCAAGTGGTTTCTGTTGAAGAAGCTGGACAAGTTGGTCCCCGAACTCCATGCCGTTGTCAGGTAGTAAAAATGCGAAGCTTCTCAACAGTACATTTATTCGGTGCTCCCTGTTTATTATCTCTTAGACCTTCTATGTTATTGGCAAGTGCTTTTTGATCTATATTTTGCTTTGGTTGAATTTGGCTCTTTGAAATGTGCATTAACAAGTGATTGTGGAAATGAATGACTGTTTAGAGGGCATAAGTTAAAATTGTGAACGTGGATGATGTGAAACACTCTTTCGGTTCTTTATTTGGGCATCTTTATAACTAACTATTGTTTGTTTTGGAAGATCGCTGATTATGGGATATATCTTTCTTTCTCCTTTGTATTCTATGTACCATTGTTGGAGCAAGAAATATGAATTCTGAAGCTCTATGTTTTGACTTGTTCGAGATGATATCTGACAACCCTTAATAGTCTTATAGAACGCTCTTGTAGTGTATGCAAAGCTCCCAATAATGTTATACCACTCACACCACTAACAACTACCATTTCAAAACATAAGAATTCATGTCCCAAAAAAATGCCCTTCGTTCTATCTATTATCTATCTTATTCGGTTATAAAGTTTTTTTTTAAAATTCCTTTTTCCATTCCCAGTATCAGATATTCATCATTAATACTAATTTAAATTAAATTAACATGGTAGATAGATAGAAGACAGAAAAGAATGAAATTCTGGTAAACATGTTCTAACGTTTGCTGAGCTATCGCCAAAATGGCCTTGACAGACAGCATCTTGACAGACAGCATTTCTCTTTTCTTTGACAGTACGATTCAGATAAGATTCATGATATAGTGGTTGCTTTGCATTATTGGAAATACCACTTTAGTCTTACTGTTATGTAGATTTTGGTTTTGTTACTATTTCAGAGTTTGAACATCTATAGTGTTTGGTTTCATGTTAGGAAGATTGTCTTTTTAAAAAGGTTATTCTCTTGTGTAGGCAGTTTCAAATGATTATTGAATGACGAATTTTGTTTTTTTCTCCAAACCTGGGAATGGGATCTCTTCTTTCTTTATTTTTTTCTACTCTGGCTTTTCTACATCACAGTACTTGGTTTGTCTTTACGGCAGTTGTTGTTCAATTAGACGGAGAGGGTACCTCCTTGTTCATGATGTGCTTTATCCTTCACCCTTTCATTCTTTTATGCATGTATTTTGATGTTTATACATTCTTAAAGGCCAGGGCTGTACTCTCTTTTCCTGATATTTGTGAATCTGTGATCACACAGGTTATTCGAAGTGTTGGCCAATGGTCTGCTGGGACAAGCCAAACTGAAGAAAGCATCCATAATGCTTATATCTCACTTATTGAAAAAGCTGAACACTTCATATATATTGAGGTGAGCATTGTTTTAAATTTGTTTCATTTTGTATTATGAGAATTTTATATAAATTTGCTTCATGCTATCTTTTGAGCTATTTTTGATGTCCAGAATAAAAATATAACATATTACTGAAGCATGTAGAAGATAATTATCACAATTATAACTACTGAAGACTTAAGAAGGGCAGATAAGGATTTGATATGTTAGAGGCCAGAGTAGTTGGTTGTTGGATGTGCCATAGATTAGCTGTAGTTCTTTTGAGCATTCAATTTTAAAAGTTAGGAGCTATACATGATCGAAGTAGATACAACTCTTGTCAAATGTATCTCTAACTCTTTATAACAGAATGTGTCTCAAACTTTAACTTTGCCGTAGGCTTAATGACATTAGTGGTCCACGTGTGCTTCATTCGGTGTCAAAACAATCCCCGAGGCTAATTCAACTACCAAACTAGTTCCCAGGGTTACCTTATGTTACCTTTCCTCAGGATTTCACTTATGCTACCAACTATTTCGCCACCCTTTGTTTTCTGCCAAAAGGCGTAACAGTTTGTCTGCACGAAAATTGACATGTGGTAAATTGTGCTTATCAAATCAGGTGAAATACTTGCATATTGTTCATGTTATTGGCAGAAATCAAATGTTTGTGGACTATTTAATGAGGTAAGATAAACCCTATGGACTAAATGTAACAAAGTTAACCTTGGGACTGTTTTGACATTTAAGTGATACGACAGGGACCACTGATATTGTTAAGCTTGTCATATGACATAATATAAACGTTGAAATTGCTCTCCTTATGTCAAATTCCTCAAGCTGGAAATTGCACATCTTAGGTAGTACTGAAGTTTTCATTTCAAGCATATTAAAATTTTAGCTGTGTGTCCTTTGATTTGTGGAATGAGCATTGGATTTTATTTAAAATATTAAAATCACCTAGGAATTGGAAAATTAGGACTCTTTAGGTTCATGTCAGGTAAAGATCTCATGCTTTCGCTGATATTGTCACGGACTTAGAGTTTTACTTTGGCTCGTGCGGCACTTAGTCACGATCCTTTGTGGCTAAGTCAGTCTTTACCCAAAAGAGCTATCAAAGATAGCTAAAGACTTTGTGGCAAGAAGGGACTTAAGAGAAGAGATGAAAGCTTGCAAGAGAGAGTTTTGAAGAGAAAGCTTTATATAGCTATGCTTGTATTACAACTCTTGTTTCATGCCCCCAAATGAGGGCTCACCCCCTCTATTTATAGCTTCTCCACCTCCTCAATGGACGGTGGAGATTGTTTCGATCGGACGTTGGAGAATACATGATCCAGAACGTTCTTACAAAATATCCTTTACAAGAGTTTTCACCTTTCTAGAGTATTCTCTTGCCTACTCTAGATTTATGCCAACTATCCTTTGTCTAGAGTATTCTACCATACTCTAGACTTTGCCTATGCACAAGATAAATTTACTTAGGCAAAAATAATTTTACCAAGGTAATTTAGGTTGGGAGAAGGGTCAAAATAACAATACCATAACATTCTCCCCCACCTATTCTGCGATGTCCTCAGCGCGGCGAGATGTTTTGGCGGAATTCTTGTATCTTTGATTGAAATTGCCATAAGTTGAGTTCGTGCTCCCAACTTGCCTCACTATCGGGTTGTCCTCTCCACTTTACCAAGTACTCCTTATACCTTGGATGGGAACCACGTCGTGGAATAACTCGATGGGCCAAAATTTTCTCCACATCTCGTTCTTGTGCAGTGGCGATGGAGGTGGGATCTCTTGAGGATTCACCCCTAGTTGGATCCTCTTTATCGGCATGGTATGGCTTCAAGAGGCTAACGTGAAAATCGGATGAATTTCCAAATGTGAAGGTAACCTTACCCGGTAAGCCATCTTGCCGATCCTCTTCTTAATGGGGAAGGGTCCTTCATACCTCCGTATAAGACCTCTATGTAGCTTTTGTAGATGATGAAATGTGCGGGCTTGATGGGGGAAGGAGCTTTACCATGACTAAATCTCCTACGTTGAATTCTTGGTGCCTTCGTTTGTGGTCCGCCCATTTCTTCATCTTCTTTGTTGCCTTTGCCAAGTAGGACCGAGCAAGTTCTGTCTCGTCTTGCCAGCCTTTGGCAAACTTGTATGCGGATGGACTCTTCCCCTTGTATTTAGTGGCAATGGTGTGTGGAGTCATGGGTTGTTGTCCTTGCACCAGCTCAGATGGACTTGTTCCAGTTGACTCACTTTTTTGTAAGTTATACGAGAATTGGGCGATATCCAGCAATCTTACCCAATCTCTTTAGTTGGCACTTACGTAATGTCTCAAATATACCTCCAACAAGGCATTAACCCTTTCGGTTTGGCCATCGATTTGTGGGTGGAAGCTAGTGGAGAAGTTGAACTCGGACCCCAATATCTTGAATAGCTCCGTCCAAAATCTCCCGGTGAATTGGGTGTTGCGATCGCTTATAATGGTTTGTGGAATTCCCCAATACTTTACCACATGCCGAAAGAATAGTCGCGCCGCATCTTCAGCATTGAACTTGATTGGTACGGGGATAAATACTCCATATTTGCTGAAGCGATCTACCACGACCATAATATTGCCACAACCCTCGGATTTTGGCAATCCCACGATGAAATCCATAGAGACACTTTCCTATGGTCTCCCGGGAGTGGGCAAAGGTTCCAATAGGCCTGCTGGACGGCGTTAGTCTATCTTGTCTTATTGGCATACAAGACAAGTCTTCACATAGAGCTCAATATTGTCCATCATTTGTGGCCAATAGTACGCATCTTCTACAAAGGCTATCGTTCGATGCATACCTGGGTGTCCTGCCCATTTGGAATCGTGGCATTCCTTGATGATCTCCTTCCTCAAGCCTCCCCATCTTGGAACGTAAAAGCGTCCTCCTTTGGTAGTAAGCACATCGTCATCTAGCCAAAACTTGCGGGTCTTGCCTTGACTTGCAAGTTCTTTTAGTTGCTTGGCTTGTGGGTTGTGCTCTATCCCTTCCTTAATGCGCTCCACCAAAGGAAATAATGGTTGGATAATGGCAGCTAGTTCGGCTTTCCTGCTTAATGCGTCGGCTACCAAGTTGGCCTTTCCAGGTTTATACTTCATGGTGAAGTCGAACTCTGCCAAAAATTCTTGCCACCTTGCTTGCTTAGGGGATAACTTCTTTTGGTTGAGGAAGTAGCTGATTGCCACATTATCCGTCTTGACCACAAACTTGGAGCCCAACAAGTAATGTCTCCAAGTTCTCAATCAATGCACTACTGCGGTCATCTCTTTTTCTTGGACTGTGTAGCGACGCTCGGTGTCGTTGAGCTTCTGGCTCTCATAAGCAATAGGATGACCATCCTGCATTAACACACCACCAATTGCAAAATCAGAGGCATCTGTGTGTACTCATAACTTTTGGTGTGATCCGGGAGGGCCAACACGGGTTCTTCTATCACCGCCTTCTTTAGTGCTTCGAATGCTTCTTGGCACTTGGCATTCTAATCCCATATGCGGTTCTTTTTGAGAAAATCGGTTAATGGGGCTGCTATGGAGGAGTAACTCCGGATGAACCGCCTATAGTAGTTGATTAAACCCAAGAAGGATATTAATTCAGGCATCTTCTTTGGCGGTTTCCAATCCTGGATTGCCTTTACCTTGGTTTTGTCCATGCGAAGCATTCCTTTACCAATGATATGCCCCAAGAATGCAACTTCCTGTTGAGCAAAAGCACACTTTTCCTTCTTCACATATAACTCATTCTCACTTAGGACTTGGAAGACTTGGCGTAGATGTTGGACATGTTCTTGTAGTGTCTTGCTGTACACTACAATGTCGTCCAAATATACTACGACAAACCGATCCAAGAACCTTTGGAAAATTTTGTTCATAAGTGTGCAAAATGTGGTCGAGGCATTTGTTAATCCAAATGGCATGACCAAGAATTCGAATGAGCCATACCTGGTGACACATGCTGTTTTAGGCTCATCTCCTTCGGCAATCCTTACTTGATAGTAGCCCGATCTTAAGTCCAACTTTGAGAACCAACGCGCTTCTCCCAATTGATCAAATAGGTCCGCGATCAATGGGATTGATTATTGTTCTTGATTGTGATCTTGTTGAGCGCCCGATAATCTACACATAGTCGAAGAGACCCATCATGCTTCTTCTGGAACAACACGGGTGCACCATAAGGAGCCTTCGACGGCTGGATGTATCCCACATCCAATAATTCCTTTAGTTACCGTCTCAACTCTTCTAGTTCTGGCAGAGCCATCCGATAAGGTACCGCAGCAGGGGGCTTTGTGCCAGGTTCTAACTCGATGTGATGATCCACCTCCCTTTTTGGTGGCAATTTCTTTGGCAACTTCGGCGGCATAACATCCTTGAACTCTTCAAGGACCTCATGGATTTTCCTTGGTAGCACGTCCGAGTGGGTAGACCCTTCCTCCTTAAGTGCGGCCAAGAAGGTAGGTTGTGCTTTCTTGACGCCTTTCCAAAGTTGCATGGCAGAAATGTTTTTGGTTTGGAGGCTTATTTCTCGTGATAAATGTACCATACAGGTATTCCCTTCTTCCAAAATACACATTGTGTTGGCAAAGGGAATAGGTACGGCCTTTACACGATCCATAAACTCCATACTAAGAACTATAGGATAATCGTCCATAGGCACAATAGAAAAGTCCACAGGGCCAGACCACTCATCTAGGCAAGCTTTTACTCTATGAGCAACACCCAAAACTGATTTGGGTTCAGAGTTGACCGCCTTAAGCCATCCTTGCCCCTTCTCATATCGGATACCGAGCATTTTAGCCTCTTTCTCCTCGAGGAAGTTGTGGGTAGCCCCTGTGTCCACCAAGGCGCGGACCTCGTGTCTATCGATTTTGGTCATCACGTATAGTCGCCCCTTCTCGCGCTTCGGTGTCTCGACTTTGGTTTTGACGGCATTGAGGATTTGCAAAGAGCCCATCTTTGTTTCCTCGTGTGTTGGTGCCTCACTTGACTCGATCAATGCCGAGAGTTTGCTTCGTTTCGGACATTCTCTCGCCATGTGAGGTCCATCACAAAGGAAGCATTTCAAAGTCGGCTTTCCGCTACGATTGCTTCCTTGGTTTTTGCTAGAGCTTGCCTTGGACTTTGTTGGGTCATATGTTGCCTCCTTGATATGGTGGGTGTCTCCCCCACCTTTGCCCTTAAAGTTCTTTTGAGGCTTGTTCTTCTCGGGCTTCTTGAACTCGATTAGGGACTCGGCTATAGCGATGGCAAAGTTGAGGTCTTGGGGTCCCCCTTCGTTGGATTTTCATCCTAGCCCATATTTGTAATCCATCCATGAAGGTGAAAAGGGCCTCCTTGTCTGGTAAGTCGGAGATCTTCAGGATCAATTCTGAAAATTCCTTGACGTAGTCCCTAATGCTTTGCCCTTTTGTGTTAGGCGTCGAAGTTTGGCCCTAGCTTCATTTTTGGCATTCTCCGGGTAGAACTGCCGCTTGAGTTCCCTTTTGAACTCATTCCATGTGACAATGGTGCATGCGTTCCTTTCAATTTCACCATGCCTCCGTCTCCACCATACCATAGTTGTGTCCTCGAGATAAAGGGTGGAATGGTCGATTTTGCCAGCATCCCCCGTGATGTTGGCGCTCCTGAAGAGTTGCTCCAAGCTCCACAGGAAATTATCAATTTCCTTTGCATTCCTTGCACCCTTGTAAGCCTTTGGTTTAGGAACTTCTACTTTCGTAGAAGTTGATGTTGAGGGTGTGGCGGCAACTCCCCCTTGCGTAACCGCTATTTTGCAAAGGGCACAATCTCTTTTGACGTCCCTCAACTCGGTAGCTAATCTTACGACCTCTTCCCTAAGGGCCGCAATATCTGCCCTAAGAGCATCAATATCACCAAGGAGAGAGTCTTTCAGAACCTTACCTTAGTTTGAGCAAGTGCCGGCCACTGTGTTCAAGGCGCTTTGCATTTCCCCGCGAAGCTCTTCTTGTCCCTTTTCGAGCTTCTCAATGCTTTGGCCCATGTCCTCGAACTGATCCATTCTATCGGCAATAGCTAGCTCCACCTTAGCAAGTCTGGCTGTGACATCCGACATCACATCCCTAGACTTCTCCTTACGTTGCTTGGTGCCCTCGGGAGCTATTCTCTCCATTTCCCGTCCCTCGAAGGTAGTAACGTCACTACCACTAGCCATCTCCCAAGCCAAACGTTGGTTCTGATACTACTTGTCACTGACTTAGAGTTTTACCTTGGCTCGTGCGGCACTTAGTCACGATCTTTTGTGGCTAAGTCAGCTTTTACCCAAAAGAGCTATCAAAGATAGCTAAAGACTTTGTGGCAAGTAGGGACTTAAGAGAAGAGATGAAAGCTTGCAAGAGAGAGCTTTGAAGAGAAAGCTTTATATAGCTATGCTTGTATTACAACTCTTGCTTCATGCCCCCAAATGAGGGCTCACTCCCTCTATTTATAGCTTCTCTATCTCCTCAATGGACGGTGGAGATTGTTTCGATCGGACGGTGGAGAATACATGATCTAAAACGTTTTTACAAAATATCCTTTACAAGAGTTTCCACCTTTCTAGAGTATTCTCTTGCCTACTCTAGATTTATGCCAACTATCCTTTGTCTAGAGTATTCTACCATACTCTAGACTTTGCCTATGCACAAGATAAATTTACCTAGGCAAAAAGAATTTTACCAAGGTAATTTAGGTGGGGAGAAGGGTCAAAATAACCATACCATGACAATATGGATTGGTGAAGAATGGCCCATTCACAGACTGAGAGACAAGTTAAGGTGCATGCTTCAGAGATTTTACTCTGAGAGAACTGAATTTTGTAGTGTCATGTATCAGTTACTTTTTATAAATCTGCAGTAGGTACTACGAAAATGCTTAAATTCTTGCTTGCTTTATAGAATGAGTTTCTTCTCTAGCTAAGTAACATCTTAGTCACCTTCTTGCTTCATGCTTCATGAATTCATCTTAAAATGAAGTAAATTGTGCACTGCATTGCAATTGGTAAAATCGGTATGGTGAAGCAATTTGGGACTTCAATCACCTCTGTGTATTGACTCAACAAAAATTATTTTCTGGATTTACACTTGTTCAGTAAAGTTTTCTTACTTATGTGCTATGTGTGCTCACATCTCTCAATTTCTAGGGGGATAACAAATGCCATTTTCTCTGCTGATCCTAGTTTTCTTCAAACATGTTGCTAGGCTTAATGAACTTTGGTATGAAGAAATTAGATTGATAATATCATCTAATAAAAATTATATGAATTATATTTTAGGATACTATAGGACCAAAATTATAAAACTCTTTGAAAATGGTCAATCTTATATGATGTTTACATGTGAGTGAAAGCATAATACATATCTTATCTTTTTTATTGACTATATTTGGTAATATGCTCCTCAATAAGTTGTATAAATAATTTGTTGAAATTTGATCCCCGTTTATAGCCACTTATAGTCATATCTACATAGATGGCACCAATCTTTTTTTTCACTTATCTTCTTAAGTTCTTTATGAAATCTTAGGTGGATAACAGAGTCAAGATTAACCAGCATTCTGACATGTAATTAATCATCTTTTGACTGTTTTGATTAGTTAAGTATATGCTGTGGTCTTTGTGTCTTATATTGGTGATAACCATATCCATTGGAGTTATTTGCAGTATGTGATGCCAATTTGCTTTATATATTTCACTTTAGGTCTATACGTAATCTAAGGTTTACTGATACCATCCCTGCTTAATCAATGTTTTTTCCAGAATCAATTTTTCATATCAGGTCTTTCTGGAGATGATATAATACAGAACCGTGTCTTAGAAGCTTTGTATCGGCGCATTATGCGGGCTGAGAAGGAGAAGAAGTCTTTCCGGGTTATTATAGTCATTCCTCTCTTACCTGGCTTCCAGGTACGCCATTGGAATCTAAATTTTCTTCTTCTCTGTCTGTCATTACTTCTCTACCTAGGCATTTCCTGGAACAGGGAGGTGTAGATGATGCTGGTGCTGCATCTGTCAGAGCAATAATGCATTGGCAGTATCGAACCATTTGCAGAGGGTCAAACTCAATTATTCAGAATCTTTATGACATAATGGGGGCTAAAATACATGACTACATATCTTTCTATGGTCTAAGAGCTTATGGAAGACTTGGTGATGGGGGTCCTTTGGCTACTTCTCAGGTATAAGAAGATGCTGTTCTTTCTTAATTCTAGTATGGCCTTTCATGTCATTAACTTCTGGCTTTCAGCTCTTTATGTGAAACCAAAACCTTATTCTCTTGAATCTGTATTTGTGTTTGAGAAGGTGACATCTATTGTGAGAAAACTTGTACAAATCCTGCCTAAGTATTTCATTATTATATGGATAGTGTGACTTTTTGTGCTATTATGGCAACGGAAGTGGCTGCTTGTGGAGAAGTAACAACCCCATTTTAATATTCAACATATAAACATCTCTTATGTCTTGTGTGCAAATTTGGCCACACAATGTTGATGGCTTTAACTGTAAAAACCTCAACAACAGCTAGGAACTGTTTTTACCATCTGTCCTGCTTCAGAAAATTCTGCTTCTTATATTTTGTTTTACGCTGCATGGATACATTCACAGCATTTTGGTTTATTAGTTCCTTCTTACTGCTGCAATGATACCTCATTTACCAAATTGACATATGAGGGAGAATGACAGGGTTCAGTGTTTTTATTTATTTATTTATTTATTGAAGTTCTATAAGTGAGTATTGAAAACTTGCATGGGTTCAAACTGCTGGATACTGAGATTGAAAGCCTGGTGAAATTAATAAGCTTTTTGTGCCCATCAACTTTGAGAGTCTATCATGTACCTATGTGGGCATTTGGTGGATAGAAATGCCTTTTGTTTTTCCCTTCCTTGATCTAGCTGTTGAAAGGTAAATTTGTGGTGTTGCTTTCATTTTTCCTTCTGAATATTCTATTCTTGTCACGAGTACTTTTCTGTAGATTTTAAAGTATTTTCTTGATAAAGAGGATAACTAAAGGGTATATGAGGACCAGAGTTATACAATCAGAGGCGTTTCATTATGAAGCCAATGTTTTTGAGAGGAAGCTGTAAAGGGTAATAAAAATAGTTAACTACCAGGTCCATGGAGAGAGCTGAGTAGGACTTGTTTACCTTTTAAGGCAGTCGGTAGTTCAGAGAAGGGTATTTTTAGGGTTTGTACTGCAGAGCATTAATGATTCTGTTCAAGATATATCTATATGATTTGATAGTTTGAGAGTAACCTTTTTCAGGTGGGATTCACATTGGGAATATTTGCTTATGAATTGTGCATTTGTACAGGTATATGTCCATAGTAAATTGATGATAACCGATGATCGCTCTGTTTTGATTGGATCAGCAAATATAAATGATAGAAGTTTACTTGGATCAAGGGATTCTGAGGTACAATATCATAATTATTTTCCTTGTGTAGGCACGTGTTTCCTTTATTTTCCCCATAAGGTATTTTCTTTCAAGATTTACAATGAAAATGGTGTGTCTCTTAAATAAATTATGACATCACCTCAAAGCATTTTGGTTATTTTAGTTCATTGCAAATCTACCTGCAGAGATCAATTAAAGTCCTTATTTCCAATAGTCAAAACTCCCAAGAGCAAGGGATCATATCTCTCAAATGTAATTTTTCTACAATATGTCTAGCTCCCATGAAGAATGAATTACACGTAATGGTTATGATGAACGTATAGAGAAATTAAAGCCACTTGTAGGGACTTCCACTTTTTGTAGCTAAGAAGAAGGTTTAGTTAAAAATGCATTCTAAGTAAAGAGCATGTAACATTTCATGTATACAGCCTAGTTGCTATTAGAATTCTGAAATATCACTCATCGCATCCTTGAACAATTTAAAAAGCATAGCTCAACTAAAGAGAATAATAAGTTCATGTATAAAGCATAGTAACTACAAAGTATCCTTAAACCATATCGTTCCTCCTATAACAAAAGTCACCCCATAAACTATTCAGTATATTCACCAATGAAATCATGAGTTAATGCACCTTCTGCTTGCCAACATAGAAAATTACAGGATAGGCTAACACTTTTCATTATCTAGTTTTGGAGGAGTTGTTACCCATGCAAAGTTATCCTCCTAATTTCAGGATATGATAGCATGAATTGGCAGGACCACTTGGTGGAGTATAATAATGCAGGCCTACCATGGTCCTTGAATAAAAAGTGCTAGTTATAGTATAATCACCATGCTCCAGTACATTATTGATGTCTTCATGTGATTAGTTATTTTGAATTTGGATTTGAAACAACCACAATTATGTTCTCAAGCAAGGTAGTTGTCACCACGATGTATAGCAGTGCTGGGTTTTTGAGTCTGGTATCCTTAGAATGGTTAAAATAAGAAATTCCATCATGCTATTTCTGTTTCTCCTGTTCCTTTTTGCTTTTTGCAAAAGTTCTGCGTATTTGCTTCATGTGATAGAAGTTTTCTCTTTCTTGTTACTTTCAATTTTCAGATAGGTGTTCTTATAGAAGATAAAGAATTCATTCCTTCATTTATGAACGGAAGGCCATGGGAAGCTGGGAAGTTTGCTCTTAGCCTCCGTTTTTCTCTTTGGTTGGAACATCTTGGTCTTCATACGGGAGAGGTTTGCAAATATATGCACCTTCTTTGTTTTACTAGATTTTGTCATAGCATAATTGGTGATTTGGAAGAGTGTCATGAATGGCTGCCTGCAGTTTAATAAGATTGATACGCCTCAAATTGTTGTCCAAGTAGACCATCTATATTGTCAGTTTTCTCTTAAAAGTGTTCTTTCTTAGTTTGCATCTATGTCTATATCTTCTGCTTTCAAGTCATTATTTCCTTTAAGTATAATATGTCAGCATACAGTATACACACTCCAGTATTCATATCATTGTTGCAGATCAAGTTGTCCTTCTTGCCCTTTTCAAGAAGCAAATTATAACATTTTGCCTCCATCTTTATTCCCTGGCAAACTATAACCCATCATCAGAGTACTATATTCTATCATGCATAGTGAACTGTTTTATCTGGTGTGCATTTGATATTGTGAAGAGTATCCTGCATGGCACGTCTCCGTGAAAGTGACTACTGAGTAGTCTAACGAACCTATAGTCCAGCTTAGTCAGTATAGTGGATAATCTGAGTCATTGTATCTATAATCAAAACAAATTATTTTCCTCTGGAAAAAGCCATCTAACAATATAGAGTTGACAATAACATTAGCAACTGCTAGTTTAGAGTTCTGCCAACGGGAAAATGGTATGCGTAGTTGTTAATGGGAAACTACTAAAGGAGAAGAATATGAATAGCTTTTGCATTGGATTGTGGAAATTCTTCTTTCCTTTCTTTGTAAATCAGTTACCTGAACTTTTTCTTGTCTGTAAGAGTATGTTTTGTTGATTTGTTCATGCAATCATGCTCAACACAGGATGCAAATAACATGAATGATGTGTATGCTAGTGTTTTGGGCCTCCTCTTACTAGATTCTTTTGTTCAATTACAGTTGAGCCAAATACAGGACCCAGTAGATGATGCAACATACAAGGAAAT
Organism: Acanthochlamys bracteata; assembly: GCA_019914995.1. Lineage (NCBI taxonomy): Eukaryota > Viridiplantae > Streptophyta > Magnoliopsida > Pandanales > Velloziaceae > Acanthochlamys > Acanthochlamys bracteata. The sequence continues at coordinate 5,186,557 of CM034133.1, forward strand.
ATGGATGGCAACTGCTAAGGTTAGAGTTGAAAACCTGACAATATTTAATGAAATTCATCCCCCTGTTTTCTGCTGACTTTTATTTTTTCCTTGGCTATTTCATGATTGAAATATCTGCTTACTTATTTCCAGTATATTCTGCTTATCTGCAGTCTTTTCTTCTGGAGAACTGTCTAAACAAGATTCTGTAACTTGTGTTTTTCAGAAGGTATAGTTGATTATTAAATAAACATTTGCACCTTCTATAATTTCTACCAAAAACTATGCCAATGTGGATTTTTCCTAATCGCCAGTCCCAAGCCTAGATGGAGGGAGGGTTGGGATCAGTTGGTAGCCACCCTTAAAATTTGGGTATTCCTATTGCATGGATTCTTTAGAATGATCCAGGTAGCCAGTCCCAGTTAGTGGGATAAGGCTTTGTTGAAGTAATGGTAGTTTCAAACCAAAAGTGAAACATGAAAGCTAGTCTCTTGAAGTCGAACAATTTAATAATACAACAAGAACCTATGAGCTGCGCTGCTTTCCCAACCCAAAGACTGACTGGAGGCCTAAGTTGACGCTAATTTAAAAGCATCAGCCAAGCACTTTTTCTTCAGATGCTTTCCGAAAGTTAGTTCAGCATAAATCCGGACTATAATCAGGAATATACAATGTAGACTGACCTGTTTCGCTTTTCTAAAAAAACTACGTAACATTTCACCTTTAGAAGAATGGACCACTCTTTTCAGTATAGCTTAAGTACCGTGTAATTTTCCATGATCAGAATGAGTTGACAGCCACTGCTTATGAACAAATTAAACAATGAAGTCTAAGGCAATTGCCTGTACAAGGCTCACCCTTTTAGGATAAAGGCATATAAAAGCCATGGTATTAAACATACACATGTACATAGACTTGGTTATTTATGTTTGTAATAATCTTTATTTTTAATAAGATATGTTTGAGAATAATTGATGAACACTATATAATGGTCAAGAGAGTATCTAGTTTAGCTAGGAAGATGATTTTCTTTGTTGGATTCGAAATATCTTCCTATATCTGCCTCGTTTGTAGTCGGATTCAATGGTGGTAATATGGAATTTTTATATACCCAGCATGGTCGTAGTAGGACCTCTAACAAAAGGAACAACTGTTCTAGGTTCTGTGTGATGAGTTCTAGACCTTGTGGAATACTAAAGCCAGAAAAAGTGTTTTTAGATTAATTGCAAACTGAGGGAGAAAATAGGAGTTTTATTGTATTAGGTTGATGTTCTAGGTTCCGTGATGCGTTCTAGACCTTGTGGAATACTGAAACCAGAAAATGTTTTAAATAAATTGCAGACTGATGGAGAAAGATGGGAGTTTTGATTCTTATTTGGTTGATGCTCTTGTTTAGTAGGACTCTCTTAGTTGATGTCTCAATATGAAGGTCACTTTTGGATGATTGAATGTATGAGGTTATAAGGTAATTGTGTGGTCATCTCTTTTCTCTTCATCTAGGTTCTTCCTTATTCATTCACTCGAGCTCCTGAAGTTGATTTTGTCTATCTTCAATCTCACGTTTTTTTGTTCTACATAAAAGAGTTGAGTGTAGCGTCAATCTTAGCAAGGAACTGCATTGGTATTAGAAAATGTTTTATCTTTTTTTCTTTTTAGTACCCTTTTGAGGATGGTACAATAAAAGCTGAATGCTGTAAGAATGACAAATTTAAACTTTAAAAAGGGGAAACAAATAACTTTATTTGCCTATCTTTCTAGTTAGGTATTTTTTGTTCTACATCAAAGGTTTGAGTGATAGGATAATCTTATCAAGGTTCTGCGTTAGTGTAAGTGAAAGTTTTGTCTTATTGCTATTTGGTACCCTTTTCTGGATAGTACAATAAAAGCTGAATGCTATAAGAATGACAAATTAAAACTTTAAAAAGGGAATTCAGATTTACTTGGGTTCGACTATTTCTTTAAATTAAGTTGTGCAGTTTTGGCGTTTGAGACAACTTCTACCGTTGACCAAAAAAAAAGAAAGGGGTTTCACCAGAATGAATTTGAAAGTAATAAGTTTAAGTGTTGCGCTAAGCCAAAGGTGGCAAAGAATAACCTCGACTTATTCTTCAACCAATCTTGTTCTATTAAGTTGGATCAGCTATATGAATCCTTTTACGAAGATTCTATGCTATAAAAAGGTTATGGAGTTTTACATGTGGCTACAACCTAATCTCAGTCCTGATCCTTTGCCCTTGCCCAGGCATGGGGCCCGCAACATAGGCGAAATTTTAATCAAACCTTGTGACTTAGGAAATAGAAAAAGAACGTACCTAGCTTTAAGTTAGAAGCTCAGCTTTGCAGCATCCTGCAGGTCAAAGAGCGCATACTCAAAAGTTATAGCAGGCAATCCCTACACTTCATGGTTGAAATTTTTGATGATCTTCTTTGGTTCTGCATTTGATTTCTTTTATACTACATTCCAAAATAGGAATCAAGTTCTTCAACTGCGATCAAGTGTCTCAATTAGCCTGTATTCGGTCCTTTCACTGACTGCTAACGATCTTTTTTATGTTTTACTGCAGGCGAATACCATGATTTACCAAGATGTCTTTTCATGTGTCCCCAACGATCTTATTCACACTAGGTATTCAACTAACTCTTCACTTGCACCCAGTATGATCTTTCAATTCCTCGCTAATTTCAACTTGACGCAGATCTGCTTTACGGCAAAGTTTTGCTCAATGGAAGGAAAAGCTTGGTTATACAACCACAGATCTAGGCATTGCACCAGATAAGTTGCAGTCTTACCAGAATGGAGCTACAGAAGCTTCAGATTCAATAGAGAGATTGCAGGGAGTGAAGGGCCACCTTGTTTCTTTCCCACTAGAGTTCATGTGCCAAGAAGATTTAAGACCAGTTTTCAATGAGAGCGAGTATTATGCATCTCAGGTCTTTTATTAGACTACATGCTATTCTTTGTTGTATAGAATTTTGATATTCACAGGTGTAATTATCAGCTGTTTTGGTTCTGAAACCCGGCATTGAGTCTGGTGTATAGCTTGTACATGTAACTAACAGAAGATTGTGATAAGAAAAGAAAAGGAAGACAGGGCCAATTCCTTCTTGAATTCTACCAATCAGTGACCTGGATAATTTGAACTTGGTATCGCACTTGGGACACTATGTTATGCAACCGTATTGGACCTGTGCGACTCTGTGCGATTATGCTACCAATGCGACAAAACAGGGTAGCTGTTGGGGATGCTATGCTGTTCAACCGTATTGGACCATAATGCAATCCTATGTAATCATGCCTCTAGTGTGATCAAAACATGGTTGCAACTAGGATCTTATGGGTCGTATTTGGATCCAACAGTATGGGTCACTACTTCAAATAACAATTTAAAAATGTTTTACAATAAGCTCTCTTATTAGAATTTGAACTCAAGTCTTTTAAATGAAAGGTTACTATCATACTATATTTGAGCGTATTTTTTATTTTCACTAATTTACTTTCATACTATATTTGAGTCTGTTTAGTATTAAAGTTTATTTATACAACTTGATAGATATTCGTAATATTTTTTTGGATCAATTTTTGATTGAAATTTTTCATGAATGTATTCGGAACCATGCTATAAGATTGAATAATAATCGGGTTTGAGCCTTTGAGAGAGTGTCCTTAGGGTATGTTTGGATTCATAAGTAAGAAATAAGAGTAATATGACGGATAGGAAAAATAATAAAAGGACGGATAGAAAATGATAGTTAATTGATCTTACGATGTTTGGATATATAGTGAGAGTAATAAATTAATTAAGTTTGGATAGATGGATAAATGAATGAGTAATAAAAGTAAATTTTTTATAAAAGACTCAAATTCGTAATATTTATTTATATTAATATTACTTTTATTAATATAATTTTAAATAATTTATTAATATAATTCTAAATAAATTTTAATAATATAACTTTTAAATTAATTTTTTATATTAATCTAAAATTATATCAATTATTAAATATAAAAACTAATTATATAATTTTATTATTTCCTCACTAATTAAATTAAATAAATATAAAAAATTTTAAATTATTATAATAAAAAATAATATATCTTAATTTAAAAATATTAAATTAAAAAATAAATATTAAATTATAAATAAATATTAAAAATATTTTAAAAAATAAAAAGACAAAAGAGAAAGCAAATTTATTTTTTTTTCTTGTCACCACGTGTACCCATCAATTTGGTGGTACATATTTAACTACTAAATAGTGGAAAGAATGAGAAATAGTTCTTTATCCTTTCCATTAATATTATGTTACCAGTAGGTAGATATAGAAAACTGATTTACTGTACCATTATTTTCCATGTCTATCTATCATCCGAATAAAGCCTTAGAGTTAAAAACTGAACGGAGTGCATTTTGATCTTTTCTGACTCAAGTATAATTAAAAAATTACTTTGAGAAGGTGGCCCAGTTTAACAAAGTGAAAATGGATATGGCTACTTGATCCAAAAACCCTTCTCTGTTCAATAGGCTCTACCGTGTGCTATGCTAGCTGCTAGTTAGGTTTCTTCGGCTTTGCTGCTCCGCCACCGCGATTAGCTTTGCTCCTCTCAATTCGCTCTGCTCTGCTGCGATTCGCTCCGCGGTGAGAAGACAATGGGTCTGAGGAACTATAATATAGGTTGTACAGATTTGGATTGTCGTTGAAATTGTTGCTGTATTAGTTGTTATCGCTGCTGTTCTTGTTATCAAGAAGAAATATTCTCACCATTTTAAACCTCCTCCTGTACCTTCTTGGCTCCATCAATCCCAACTACGCTGAAGCTCTTTGCCCTACTGTCCTGTTCTTTCAAGTCCAGAAGTGAAACATCCTTATTGTCTGAAACTATGAATTGCTAGGTTATCTCACTCTATATCCATTATGTTTAATTCTTTATCTTATTTGTTGCAGTTGTGGAAAGTGTTTAATTGTTTTGGCTGTCTAGGATGTAATATGAAATAACTTAATTCTAAGGATATAAGTTCATGAGTTTTCGGTAGTCATAAAGCATTTAGAGAAGTCAGAATCAACAACTGTCATTGAATTTGATTGTGCTTGCTTGTGAGTGCCTGATATCCATACCTATTATAGATCTTGTTTTAGTACAATCCACTAGGTGATGGCTTTTCGTGAATATGATAAGTCTAGTCCTTGATATTATGGACTAACTGGTATAGTAAGTGTTGATTGGACAGGGTGAGCTACTGCTTGCAAACGTAATTATGCTGCACTAGACGCTTTCCCTTGCAAATTTAGTCTATTCTTTGATCCCTTCCGTGCTTCTCTTTGAGAGATCACTAGAAAGTTACCTTCGTGGCCCGTCGCTTATTGAACTGACTTTATGTGTATTCAAGTTTGGAGGTAGTATTAATTCTTACAACTGTCTATGCTTCAGCAATAGGTTCTTATTCAAATCCTTTAGCTTGGAGCTCTTGATGTTTCATTGAATGATGGGAACATCTGAAGTGCAACCTGGAATACCTGTGACTCTAAAGGAGCTGCACACTACTTCAATATTTTTCAAACAAGGAGCATCTCTTCGGGTTACTGGAAAGTAAATAATTATCACTATCTTTCAAGAAGAAATGCTGCATCTTTTGGATATTAACTAATCTTGTGTTACATGCTTGATATCACCTTGTTGTGTTGCATACACTGCAACAGAATGGTAACATTCGAAAAAGTTGACCGTCTTTTTGAGCATCTTTTTCCAATTGTGCATTTCTCCTAATTTAGCTATATTTTTTGGAATGCAAAAATCTATCACGGAGAAACGTTTTTTCCTGTTTATTTCTTAGGCTGCAATTGTACAATATGGAGATGGCAGTTGCGATCATCACTGATGATGGTGTCAACCTGAAAATTGACACACGGCACCTGATGGGCATGAGCTTTAGCTTAGGATCAATCTACCAATTCATTGGTGAACTGCACATTCAACCTGATCGTGATGTAAATTCACAATGTTACTTTTCTAATTCAAAACTCTCCTCTGAGTTGGATCTGTATTTTTCCCTTCTAATTCTACAACATATCTTGTGCTAGGTAATTTTGCAGGCACGGGTGGGAAGGAATGTGGATGGCATTGACTTAAGCCTCTATCACCAATCTCTTCTGCTTTTACGAAATTATGAGACTGAAGTCATTAGTTCTAGAATGACTTTAGGTGATAGAGCTTTGTAGCTTGTTTGGTATCTTGTTCTGGGTTGCAAGCCCTCTTTCTTAATTGTACATTCCTTAGGTTCATTTCTTTTCTGTCATTGGAAAGCATCCTTAATATTTAATCTTATTTGCCTTAAGATTTTATCATGGGGTCTGGTGTATGATGGTGACTATTCTATGAAAGAAGATGGTTTCTGCGTTCTTCGTTCCAACTTCAGCACATTGCTTAGGCTTCTTCTTCCAGTAATTTTTCTTTCATTTCTATCATTACGAGTGAATATATCTAGAAGGTATCAAGGTAATACAGCAGCTTATGTCACTGTCATTGTTGTCAATTAATCAATAATTTAACTGTAGTCTTCTATGAAGATTTTGGTATCATGCCAAAAGAAAGCCTAACTGCCTTCGGACGATTGCCCATTTTTCTGCATCAACGATTATTTGATAGTGGAAAGTACGAATTCTCTAATGCCACTAAAGTAATTCCCGATCGCTTTCGGCCGGTGCTCTCTGATCATCTGCAATGTCTTTTTTGTTGTCAGATCTGGGATTTGAATCTTTTCTTCGTCCTTGGAAATCTAACGCACTGCTTACTTTTTCTTGCCTCATGCATCATCTGTTGATTTATTGGAGGATATCTGCTAGGTTCTATGCTCAGCCATTTCTTCAGGCATGTGTATCTGATGTCAGAAAGAAGATCTTGTGCTTAATTAAACCATGAATAATGATCATCATTGTGGATTCTGGTGGAACCTCGCATCCTCTTATTTCCCATGTTCATGCTATGAGTAATTTTTGATGGTCCACTCGATCTTCTACTGAAAATGACATTTTAGCATGCCGGACAAGTTTCGATTGAATTGGATCTAGAATCACAAATGAGAGGCTAACGGGTATGTTATGATACAAAGCTTCTATATTCCAGCGATCATCGTTGTATGCTAATGTTACGCGCAATTTATGCGGCAAAGGAATGGTTATTATCAGACTAATGAGTACTCAAAGTTATTATTCTGATGCCTATTAGCACTTCTAACAAGCGCTCAACTTATCTGCAACATGCTTTTTGGTTGCTATTCTAGTTGGTTGTTATAACTCGAAACTTTAAATCATGTTTAGATTTACTTTTTTTTTCTAATATTTTATTTTATATTTTTAATAAAATTTTTATAATAGTTTCTAAAATTTTACAAAAATTTAAAAGCATAAAAAAATTTTACATCATAAATTTTTTATTAATTTTTTTTATTATTTTTTAAATACAAAATAAAATTTATTTTTTAAAATTTCTAAATAGTTTTATTTTAAATTTTAAAAATCATTTCTAAATACTTTCTGTAGTGATGCTTGCATTGCAGGTACGGATGCGGAAATTTCTTTCTTTTCCGTTGGTTCGTCTTCTCGAAGTTTGCGTATTTGGAATGCCTGTTTATCTTTTGGATAACATAGACAGAAGCTAGATTCATGTGATGATGCATCATGCATTCTGTGCCTGAATTTTATTGCAACTAATTGTTTAACGATGCATTAATCAGATGTCCTGTTGATGAAAGCGTTCACAACAATAAACAACATTACCAGATTCTTCATTTCCGAGCATTCTCATTTGGGGAGTATGCATATGTCCGACGTGGCTAAAGCTGAAGCAGACATCTCTTCTGTGAGTCACTACCTTATCTTTCCATCTCCGCTATTTCCTGTTATGAGTCTTCTGAAATTTAGTAAGATATTTCATCGTTGAGTTCAAATATCCCTGTAGATGACTGTTGGGAGGAGTCTCTTTTGTTATTACAGTGATTTGGCTGCCATATAGATCGACTGTGTGGTTTATCTCTTTTTTATTTAAATTTTAATATTTATAGTTTTAGTAAAATTTTTAACTGTGAAATTTTATTTTATTTATTTATTTATTTTTATTATATTATAAAAAACCAAACTTATAGTTTAAAGAATAAATATAGTTTTTGAAAATTTTTCTAATAAAAATTCTTAAATATTCTCTAGAGTGATTGATCTTCGAAACTGTAGCCTAGCGCTAAGACAACATCATGCAACAGTCCTGCCATGTGGGAACTGGGTGTCCTGCATTCTTTAAACCTCTGGAGATGATCTCGTGTTGCAAAGCTGGAAGAACCTGTTTAAGCAGCGTTAACAAGTAATGGTTATCTTAACATTTTGGTTTATGCAAGTGCTTTTGGGTCAGTATAATGTGGTTATTATGCTTGATGATGATTATTAGACTCGAATTTAGTTACTGTTGCCGCTTTTGTATTTAGATAAAAAAGTCTTATACTTTCTATTTTGTCATTTACTGTTTAACAGAAATTGGAGTTTTCGAGAAGTTGAGCTCAAAACATATCTACACGACAGCCGGTGCGTGTCCCTGTCGACGTAGCTATTTATGACGCGTGTACTTTTCCTTCACTCCCGCTGAACATTCTCGCGTGGACTACAATGAATGTCCTCCATCACCGGCCATCCCACGATTGAACAGTAACAGTACATTTTTGGTCCCAAATCTACCTACCTTACTCGTGCCTCTTAAACTATGCAATGGATAGAAAGTTAATTACTTGCAATAGTCTTCATTATTGGCAAGCTAGTTGCTATAAATAAATGAGGGCTTTAGTTAGTAGTACTAGCCCAATTTACGTTGAAAATAAATTTGTTTAGGAAACAAAGAGAAAATTCTGGTAAAAAATTGATTCCCACTCAGTATTAATTAGTGGCAGCGCTGCTCTTGTAATGTCTAAATATAGAAAGACTACTTTCATGTGTTTTTATTAACCATCTTGGCCTTTCACGTTTTTCTTGAGATAGCTAGTACTCCACTAGAAGAAGAAAGAAGAAAAAGGTTAGTAGGCTAGTTGGGTATGGGTAACTGAGATTTGTGCAGAACAGAGCAAGGCACTAACAAGTTCAAGATGAGTGAAGAGTTTACAAGAACTTGATGGATGAAGAAATTAAGGAGATTTTTAAGAGATTCTCTGTTTAATTTACTTTTCGTGTTCATTCATTAAAAAAAGCCTCGTGTAACTCTGAAGTAGTGGTGAAAGAAGATTTTGTAGAAGAATGGGGAGGTTATCGTGGCTGTTGAAGAGTTTGTATACTGGGAAGGGTAGGCTTGGAGAACGGTCGCCGGAGAGTGAAGGCGGTAGGGAAGCAGCCGAAACGATGGCGAGAGATGCGAAGAAGAAGGATTTGATACTGAGATCTTCTGGAACGGCTAGAGGAGAAAAGTCTGACTGTTTTGTATCTGTTCATTCAAGGAGAGGAGAGAAGGGTGTCAATCAGGATTGTTCCATTGTCTGGGAGGTATTTTCTTTCTATGATAATCTGGGAAACTCAATATTCTTCTAATTAATCTTTTTCTTTTTGGTTGGCTTGTTAATTCTTATCAGGTTTGTTACTAGATGTTGACATTAAACAGATAGAAAGTAAATGGTGTTTCTGAGTTGAAAATTATGTAGGAAGTTTTTCCGTTTTTGAGTTTTCTATTATCGGGGAGAAGAGAGTGTGAAGTATATAACAATGTACTGCTAGGATACTCTTTTCTCCTTTTTTTGTAGTCAGTGTAATGGCTTCTTAGTGATCTTTTATAGTTCTTCTGGGAAACATTTTAAGTTCACTTGTAAGATCAAAAGTCGGATGCTGAAAGACATTATCTTTTATGGATTTCAAAAGAAATACATTGCTTTTAGGATTCGGATTCTTCTTTGCTACTTAAAAGTTTATCTTTATAGATAAGAGGCAGAATATCAATATTGTCATCGCCAAACCTTTGTAGAACTGCATGGTAAAAACTCTCATGGACCTTGATATATGTGGTGACATTGTAACATGCCAGAGTATTGTAATAGAGGATAAATTACACGGCATTCTCTAAGCTATGCGATACTGCATACTCTTAAAAGTCATTTAACATCGGGACTTTAATTAACATGACTTTTTGATAAATACTTCAATCTCTTGAAGTTCCTAATGTTGTAGTTTGCTCATTTCAGCTATTGTTTTTGTCGCAGGAATTCGGAGGGCAAGAAGATATGATCTTTTGTGGAATATTTGATGGTCATGGCCCTTGGGGACACTTTGTAGCCAAAACGGTGAGGGAGTCTCTTCCGCCTTCATTGCTGTGCAATTGGCAAGAAACTCTGGCCTCGCTTGCAGAAGATAAGAGTCGTTGCCATTTCGACATTTGGAAGCAGTCGTATATCAAAACTTGTTCAGTCATTGATAAAGAGCTTCAGCATGACTGCAAGATAGATTCTCTTCATAGTGGTACCACAGCATTGACAGTCGTGAAACAAGTAGGGATTAATCAAGTTTCAGTTTTGTTAATTATTCTTTGGATACAAAGTCACTTTTTCCTTCATGGGCTTAATTATTGAGTGCAGCAAATACTTATTGCAATTTGTGCGTTTCTGTTTATCTTTCATCAATGGCATCAACTCAATCATGCTATTATTGGTCTTTTCTTCATTGAGGATATTTTTTTAAACTTCAATACCACATAATATAGTTTGCATGTCTCCCAAGGCAATGCAGAATGTGATGTTAGTAACATCCCAGAACATTGTTTAAGACTTGATACGCATCTTTATCTTTTTTGTTTGTTAAAAATTATTCTTTTTAGTCTTTGTTAGAAAACCTTGTTTATGTACAAGTAATTACAGCTTTCCTTTTATAAAAGTTCAGAAAGTTTCTTATGTTTCTGCAAAATTGTTGCTGTGAAAAACACTATACTGAAGGATTTAGTTTTTCAATAACTTTGAACTATCAAGTCCAATCAGTATCCAAGTGAAGTTTCTTGATATTTCTTTTGGCTAGGGTGAACTCATGGCTGTAGCAAATGTTGGTGATTCCCGTGCTGTTTTGGCAACAACTTCTGAAGATGGAACCTTGATCCCTGTACAGCTTACGATTGATTTCAGACCGAGTCTACCTGGTAAGGTGCATCTCATTGTTGCCAACTGGATTCCAGAGACTACTTTCTCATATTTTTATATCCAAAATCTGAGCTTCTTATCAGCATCCTTTTAGTGTCTAGTTCCACTGTCTAAATTAAATGAGTTTCATATGTACTAAAAACATGTATTGTTGTAGATGAGGCTGAACGAATTATGCAGAGCAATGGGCTTGTATTTTGTTTGCATGATGAACCATCCGTGCAGAGATTGTGGTTACCAAGCGGTAAAGAGCCTGGTTTAGCAATGTCCAGAGCTTTTGGAGACTATTCTGTGAAAGATTTTGGGCTTATCTCCACACCTGAAGTGACTCAATGGAGGATCACTAAAAGAGACAAGTTCATTATTCTAGCAACAGATGGGGTATGTTCATCTCCAAGCAAAATCTACTCTGTTTCTAGCATGGCAAGTTTGTTGGTTATTGCATGAGTTTGACATGATGATGATAGTCGCATGATCCACAAATTTAGCTAACATAATATATATATGTACATCATATATATATGATGTATATATATATATATGTATATATATATATATATATGTATATATATATGTGTGTGTGTGTGTTTGTATGTGTATATATAGATAAACACTGTCTACGTGGATGAGAAACAAATTACTTCAGGGTAATTCAAAATTTGATGCAAGATATTTTTATCGCTGTATGTTCACTAAAGATCTTCAAGTCAGTATGCCAGTTTATCGTTCCTTGCTTACTTCTCAGAGGTGAATGTTTGTCATTCCTTGCTTACTTTATCGTTCCTTGCTTACAGGTAAAGATTTCTATCATTCCTTGAAGTCAGTATTAAATGTTTGTCATTGCTTACTTCTCAGAGGTGATTAACTATCCTCTGATCCAGAATATTAAACAAGGGTTCTTCTCATCTATGCGGATGCCAGTTTATCGTTTTAGTACTAGAATATCCTGCCGACTTCCTTTTAAAAAATATGTATGTATATATTTGTTGAACAACTTCTCTTCTTCGGCATTGTAATTAAAAGTATATCTTGTCGTACTTATCTTGCATGGATTGCAGCCGCTGCACGTTACTTTTCACTTAAATTGCTGCAGATTATTTGAATTTCTCCTTTCATTGTCGTCAAGGGTTCTTGTCAAGGAAAACATGAAGTGAATGATTAACATGGAATTTCTCAATGGTTTTTGTTGCAGGTGTGGGATGTGATTTCCAATCAAGAAGCTATTCAGATGGTCTCCTCATCAAAAGAAAGAGGGGAGGCAGCAAAACTTCTAGTGAAGTTTGCCATCCGCGCATGGAAGAGGAAGAGGCGAGGAATAGCAGTAGATGACTGCTCAGCTATTTGTCTCTTCTTCCACGACTCACTAGTTTCAGAATGCTATTCTCCACAAAAATCTTTCTGATCTGTAAACACATCCACGAAACAAAAGGTTTATGAAAACGTATTGTCCAATCATTTCAAACTTTGAACGTCTTCAAGTTACGCTTTCCAGTGTTTGCGCAGTACAACTAATTGCCGCCGGGTACCTACGGAATTTTCATCATAAATAACAACTTGCATATATCCACATCAAATTTTTTCAAAGCGTGTCTACGACACGACTAAGGCAAACAAGACGAGTAGAATTCGAACAAGGAAATATAGACACAAATAAGATAAACAAGATGAGAAATAAATAGGATAAGGTAAGAAGAAATTAAACTAGAGAAAGACAAATAAGAGATTAGATAAGATAAAAAATAGATGAACTAGAAAAGTAGTCGAGAAAAAGTAAAGAAAATAAATTTGATATTTTATAATATGAGGTATTGGAGTTCTATGTATCTTAAAACTGATACTTTAGTAGTAGAGTTATAAGCTTAATGTAATTTATCTTCGGTTAGAACTAAAACCTAGATAAGGTATCTAATATTAATAAAATTAAATAAATAGTTTTTTAATGAAATTCAAACTTTCTAAAAAAACTTAAGACTCTATCGTATGAAGATTCTAATGAATTAGATACGTAATCAATTTCTAACTAATTGGACTCTTTATATAGGATTGTAATATTCGACTCTCTTGAAATCTAATTGCCCTCAAGGTTTGCAATAGTCAGTGTTTCAGAAATTTAAAAGCAATCTACAACCAAATAAATATTTGGATAACATTGCATTGGTGGTAAGGTGAATGAAAACATTCCTTCGATCACAATAAAAATTAAACATTAATCATAGAAAAAAATTATCAATTAATCTGTTCAAATTGTAATATAGTTCAAATATTTTATCTTAATCAGCGGTTCATCATCCAAATCTTGATAATATTTGTTGGATATAGTGGTGCAGTAGAAACTCGATTGTTCATAGTTACGATCTGGCTCTGCTATCAATTGATTAAAGAAAAGAAGACGAAAATATAAGACGATCAAGACGTAAAATAGACAAAATCATATAAGAATCAAATGATCTAGAAAATATAAACGAATAAAATTAGAATAAATTGAACAAGATGAGAAACAGATAAATAGTAAGAGAAAAAGTAAAGAAAATAAATATAATATTTCTTGATGATAATATGACGTATTAATTCTCTTATTTATATATAAATTCTATTATATGAGTAGAATTTTGAACTTAATACAACAAATTTTCAGTTAAAACTTCAATCCAACTTAGACACCTAATATCTGAAAAAAATAAACAAAAAGTTTTCTAATAAAAGTCATATTCTATAAAAAAATTTAAAAACTCTATCCTTGGAAAATCCTAATGAATTAGAGTCCTATACAATTTCTAACTAATTGGACTCTTATATAGGATTATAGCAGTTTGTTTATATTTTGATCGGAGCTATGCATAAGAAAAAATGAATATCCTCGTCCCGTGGTTGGTTCTATTGCGCATTATATTCTATAAATACAATAGTTTTAGTTAGATTATAAATAAATAAATAAATTATTTTATATAGTAGCCCATCAAAATTTTTAATAAGAGGCGAGTTCAACGATTCGCATTTACGAATAAGAGTAGCTGGATGTTTTCGCTTTGTAAGAACAAACTATCCCAAATGGGATTCTCTTGTTTACTTTCAATTGATTTCACTTCAATTGTTTGTCCTTTCGTCTATGCAGTATAAAGACTAAAAAGCAGAGATCCTGTTCAAAGCGATCTATAGCAAGTAGTTTGTAGAACTTTTTGTGTGGCAGATATCTACAGGTGAAGGAAACATAAAAATGCCCATCCAATGATCTTAACAGGCTCCACAAAAGTGTGATTAGGGTTGGCAATATATGACCCAACCCGAAAATTTAACCCAAAACCGACCTGTTTAATCAGGGTTAGGGTTAGAAAATTTGACCCGTATAAATATATAGGTTGGATTAGGGTTGAACGAATTTGACCCAGTTATTAAATGGGTCGACCCGTGTTAATCCGAAATTGACCCATCAATCCGAAATGTTATTTTTTGAACGAACAATTCTTAATTTTTTCTTACCGTATAATAAAATATTGGCAATAAAAATAATCGATAATAGTTATTTACTAACTATTAAATTATATTGTATTTATAATTAATTCTTTATTTTTATACCTTAGTAAAATAGTGTAAGATGAAAATTATAATATTATCGAAATTATAATTTTGCGATACAAGATAGACATGCATCGCTCTTTTTGCGACTAACAAAGTGTCATTCTTTGTAAGAAAAAGTTGCTGAAAATAATTTGCACAATTTAGTAGAAGAACACCCATTATTGCAACCAAAAGAGCCAATACAAAAGAGATGCATTACCTCATACAAGGATCAACGATGAAAGGAGAAAAGGCTGGTAATACCATTTTAGTGGTAAGCTTCAATGCAAAATCATAAGGTAAATTTATTAAACTTTAATGAAAATGAGTCGAAATTACTTTATACATCATAACTAATAGTATTGGACAACATCCTTCCATCCTTTTTGTAATGACAAAAAGAGGAAGAAATAAAAAAATTATTATGCGCAGGAGGAGTTATTACATTGTGCTTAATTAAATCATAAATCAATAATTCTTAATTGTTTTGTCATCATCAAAATGGAGGAGATTGTTGGAACTCCAACATTGATTTTGATGATAACAATGATTAAAAAATTATAGTTTATGGATTAGAATGAACTAATAATTGGAATCAAGTTCTGCAGAAATTCATAAAACAGGTCTATCTCACATTCAAAAGACAATAAGCCAGCTTCTTAGCTACTGATTGTATAAGATTTTATTTATAGCATACAGAACAGAGGATCCCTCAGCCACCAAGCAGCCAGCTGTCTAATTGCTGCTACATGGATAAAACAGAGAATCGCAACAGAGCATCTCGAACAGAGAAAAGCAGAAAACAGAGTATCATCAACAGAGAAGAACAGAAAACAGAGAACTCAATAGCCGGCTACTTCGCTGCTGTTCGCTAGACAGAGAAGAATCAAAAAATCGTGATAATCATTCACTCTTAAGAAATAATTTGAAGATGATGCCGATTCCATTTGAACTTCAACTTTTCATCAAAGACAGACCAACATGCACACTACAAGATTGATCGAATAACACATCAAATGATGATCAATATAAACTTGAAAAATCGTGAAATGATAGATGAAAATTCAGTAAACAGAGAGCAGAATCAGACATTGATGGAACAACTTTTCAGATGTAAAACAATCAACAATTCGTCATACATTTGAATCAAAATCTTGAAGACTTACTGAGGAACATATCAGCTACAAGTTCATATCAAGAATCATAAAAAATCACAACAAGAGAAGACAAAGAACATAGTGCAAATTATCATCAGAATCATGTCTTGCTGATAATGCAGAAATACTTCAACATGCAGATTTCGATTTTACTCCAGAAGAAATTACGAATTTAATTACAATGTGATATCATTCAACAAGTCTACTATCTTGTTACTATCACAGAACTGAGCTATATCGAGTCACCACATTATTGAAGAACAAGTATATCAGCCAGAGGGACAGTGGTGTCCAGTAGGTTGTTAGGGGTTGTCTTGGTGAAGAAATCCGGTAAAAGTAAGTGTGCTTGTTGAAGCACTTTGCTCTTGGTGTATATGTAGCTTATTAAAGATTTAGTGAAACTTTGGCTCTGGTGATAGAGCGTCCGTGGATGTAGGCAAAGAGGTTTTGCCGAACCACGTTAAATACTCTGAGTACTATCTTCTTTACCTAAGTCAGCAAACATTTTAACACTTTCTGTCTGCAGGTTATATAACTAACTCAACCGGCTGTAAGCCTGCTGTCAGTAAGATCATTAAATTCCACGAAAATTTTTATTTATTAACTCAATTCACCCCTCCCCTCTTAAGTTAATCTTAAAGGAGATTCAACAATTGGTATCAGAGCAGGCCTCAAATTGAAAGTTTAACAACCTTGAGGAAAAAATCCTATGGCAAGATCAAACTTCATTGAAAAGGAAGGAAGATTGCTTGACTGTCCTTCAATATTTGAGGGGAATAATTATAAACATTGGAAGATGAAGATGACTGTATTCTTAAAGGCACAAAATTATTTTTTGTGGAAGATCGTCAAAGATGGAGATAAAGCTACAATGCAAATTCCAGAGAATAACAACTTTTCTTCTTTAAATTCTTATGCTTTGAAATTGCTGTATCATACCTTAAATTTTGAACAATTTAATCACATATATTTTTATTCCACAGCAAAAAAAATTTGGCTCAAATTAGAACGGATGTATGAAGACGAATTTGAGACTAGCTAATGCAATGAAGGTAAAATGTCATCAAATGAAAGTGAAGGAATACAAATCATCAAAAAGAAGATAACCTT
The DNA here is from genome assembly GCA_019914995.1 of Acanthochlamys bracteata. Lineage (NCBI taxonomy): Eukaryota > Viridiplantae > Streptophyta > Magnoliopsida > Pandanales > Velloziaceae > Acanthochlamys > Acanthochlamys bracteata. Next base: position 5,203,499 of record CM034133.1, read on the forward strand.
CGCTTGACGGCCATCCACGAACATCAAAATGAGGTAAGTATCCCTTCTTCTAAAGAGGATGATAATGTTGGTTTGGTAACAAGAAAATACAGGTACATTTTGAGAAAGAAACAAAAGAGAAGAAGTAAGAACCAGCCTCGGAAGACAGAAAAGCCCAAACGTAGTAAGAAAAATTCTTCCTCATCCAAAAACAGCAAAACTGAAACCGTTCATCAAAAGGATATGTGACTATGTCTAATGGCCAATAATGAACAATCTAGTGAGGTAAGCTCATCTGAATTTTATGACTCAAAGATTTGCAAGAAATTTTTGATCAACTGTATGCTAAATACATGCATGTGAAACGCATGAATAAAAATATAAAAAACTGCATGCGTGAATACAAAGAGAAGAACGATTTGTTGACTAAGCAAGTATTACTTTTTAATGATGCTCTTGATGGTAAAAATAATGCCAAGAAAGATGCTTTGTCTACTAACCAAATAAGAGCAGAAATACATGTGTTACTATTGAAAACAGGAAGCTCATTGAGACAAATGAGAAACTTTGTGCCAAGTTGAATGACTATACTACTGGTAAGTACCTAAGTAGCTTTGGCATTGATAACTCCTCCACTTGTGTGAATCCAAATGAGAAAATTAGGAAGTTAGAAATAAATAATCCCCTATTACATACGGAATGTGATAATCTAAAAGAAGAACTTGTCCAAGTCAAAGTAACAAACAAATCACATGCTATTGAATGTTTGCTACTGAAAAATGAGATAAAAGAGTTAACTGCTAAGAACCGTGACCTGCAAGTTTCTCTAGCAAAATTTGTTAAAGGTAAAAACAGGTTGGATGCAATGCTTGGTGCACAGAGTAGTGCATTCAGAAAGAAAGATATTGAGTTCATGCCAACTACTGAGAATCCTACTGTGAACCAAATCAATGACAAGCAAAATTTAAAAACTACAAGTATTGGATTCTGCAGTAAGTACAAAACCGATAAGGTACACTCTTCTACTTCTTTTATTAAGTGTTTCTATTGTGGTAGAAAGGGTCACAAAGTAAGTTCTTGTTGATTTAAAAATAATGAAAATAAAGTAAAGGTAATGTGGATTTCCAAGAACAACCGTTTTCCAAAAAAGATAAGTGAAAATCCCTTTAGATCAAGTACTAGATGCATTACTAATAAACAATCTATTATTTTGCAAGGTAATCCATCTACCTCTTATGTTGCTAGCAACGATGAATATGTGACTCATTATTTCAAATTCAAGAAAAATCAAGGTATGAATAAAAAGATATGGGTGCCAAAGAAAACTCTCAAGATTGCCAATACTTTAGAACCCAAAAAAATTTGGGTGTTAAAGAGATAAATTCTTGTTGCAAAAATTCTACAGTGTGAATGTAAATAGTCCAATCTTTTAATGATTTTGATGATTTGTAGCATTTCAATTCAAATGAAACTCATTGTTGCAATGCATGTTGAAATTTTTGCTGAAGCTTTGTCACTTACAATTTTGTTTGAATGATATTTTGTATCTCACAATTGTTTGAAAAATATGCTTACATTTTTCTAAAAATTAAGTTAAATTTTTTTTAACGTAAAATAATTAAATTGTGGCAAACGAATATATCATGAATAAATTTATTGAATGATTGTTGAATGATGTTCCATAAACATTGATTTATTAAGATGTTTTTAAACCAAAAATTCTGAACACTTGATGTAAATACAATTTGATAAAATGAGTTCAATCACTATGAAATTAATTGTAAACCATCCATGCTATTGAAATGGTAAGAATCATTACCTTTATAAAATTCTATTTTGGTGAATATTAATGTGAGTCTATATGAAGTTTTTTTTGGATGGTATATATGCTACTAACCTTTGCAGGAGAAATACTAATAAAAGAAAATAAAACACGTGACAGCACTGCTGTCTAAGGATGTATAACTATTGGAATATTACAAGTTTTGATGATTGATCATTGCTTCAAAAATGGTGAAAAGATTATTAATGAGATTGCATCTGAACAGAAGCACTTCACTGTAAGAGGAAAGGTAACACATACATATTATATTGATGATTTTCAGTCTAGTTGAAAACTAGCAGAAAGATGGATAGATGTGGTATAGAGGTTTGGACACTATATTGCAAAAGTTTTTCTTAAGTCTTCAAAACTTAACTTAGTCAAAGATCAATGCGATGTGAAGATCAAACCTGAAAATCTTTACAGATGCCTTCATGGGAGTTAAATTACTAAGTTGTTTATTCAAATCATTGTTAGTCGTTCCAACAATTGCACATGAACCGACATGATCCATCTAGAGTTGCAAGATTGAAAAGTAAGCACTTTCTCCTTGTAATAATTAATGATTACTATGATTTTATTCACCTTCCTTCTTACTAACAAAAATGATGTACTCAAAATATTTTCAAATCCTTGCCAAAGAGCATATTTATTGTTAGATGTTATAAAGAAATTCTTTGATTATTCAACAACTCGCAAACCATATATATTTTTTAAGAACTTTAACTGTTGAGGAATTCATATTTTCATATAAAACTAACTGTATGTCGAGAAAGGATTCAACTATTTTACAGGTTTGATTAAGGACAGTGAAGAAATATACATTTCAGTAGAAGAATAGCCAGCTGAAATCTGAACAGAGAATGAACAACTCTCTGTTGAGAATCCTAAAATGCAAGGAGTCGTTCCAAGTTGCATCATTTATATTCAAGTATTGGGTGCAGTGATCTCCACAAGAAGCCATCAATAGGTAAACTATATAAAGAGATAAAAATCATATTTCAATCAAGAGGTAAGTATATTTTCTTTATATTAATTTTGATATTTGTTAAGATCTCATGGCTCTTTATCGTTGGTGCATAATTGCTTTTTAATAGTGAATGATTCATTTTAAATAAATGTTTTTGTAAAAATGTTTTCAAGTAATGGTCATATAAAGCCTCAAATGAGATTTACCAACCATTCTTTATTGACACTTTATAATCAAAGTATTGACCTTTCTTAAACAAACTTGTTTAAAGCCAAACTCTTCATTTTGGTTAAGCTGAAATTGAATAAATTTTTTAGAAATGAAATTGCTCGAGTGATCTATATTTTTTTGGCTTATGCAAACCGAACTATAATGCTAAAGAAAATTCTTCAAATGAGATGAGACTTAACAGTGATTCATCTACATCCCTCAATCATTATCTAAGCCAAATTATTTCGAGTCAAACTCCTTAAATTCCACTCTGCTCCACTAAAAGCTCAGTGACTAATCATATTGAAACATTTTGTTTGTATTTTTAAAATTCTAAATATTTTGTGGATTTATGATACACCTCAATGGAGCCTTCAATTGTTGAACAAAACTGTTGATTTTTAAAAAGTATTATCTACAATGATAAAAATTGTTAACAATTCTTATTGAGATTTTGATTCATTGACGCATTATGTTTTATTTGCCATATAACTCAACATATAAAGCTAAATCTTATGATATCATCTCCGGTTTGGATGTGTTTTTCGATATTTTAATTCAATTCGTATATTGATAATGTCTTCTAAAGATAATGCTAAAATCTTCTGAATTCTGTGAAGTTCTAACATCTCCCTGTAGGAAAGAGTCTTTAAAACTATTTTGTAGGATGTTTTCATAAGCTAAAGGGAATAAAATTAAATGTAATCAGTAAAGGGAAGAAATAGTACGTAACAAAATGATAGATATTCACCATGCAGTCAAAATTATTCAGAATACTCTGTGAACAAGAAAGAAATAAGTTATTAAAAGACAAGGCAAGCGAAACTTTGCATGAATAAGTTAAGAAATGAGTACGACAATATATTATAAGCTATCCAAAGGTATGGGTAACTCGCTTCTTTTAACTTAGTATTCATACTTCATCAAAATTATTTATTAATAATCAATGCTGAAAATCTGCCGATTATGCAAATGATATTGAAAATTAATTTTGATGAAAATACCTATGCAAATGAATAATTTTTCAGGAGGAAAATACTGTCTATCAAATGGTAAATCACTAAGAAAAGAAAACACATCAAGGGGAAAAAGCCTTCGAGTCAAAGTGAAAGAAGAAAATCACGTTTTATAAAAGATATATTTTTTTAGAATTAGTGAATTTTATTGCAAGATTTTACATATATATGCTAAACGAAAATTATGCGATTACAATATCAGTTGCTGAATGCCATACATTAACTGCTTATGAGAAAACTTTGAAAGCTAATGTCCTTTGGGCGCAGAAAAGTTATTTATCAATGCAGGAGCAAATAGTTGAGAAAAGTCAGTAAGAAAGTGAAGCATACTACTCAAGTCAACTGCGTTGCTGGAAAAGCTTCTATATTAAGAAGAAAAACTTGATAAGTGCTTCAACTACAAAAGAAAGAGAATATGGTCTTTATAGCAGAGGGCACTTACTAAGGGGGAGATGGTCCTGAGAATACTAATTATGATTTATAAAAAATAAAAAAGAATATTATCTTTGTGAACTAACACATTTTGTGCAGTATATATGATACAATACAAGACAGACATGCATCGCTCTTTTTGCGACGAACAAAGTGTCATTCTTTGTAAGAAGAAGTTGCTAAAAATAATTTATACAATTTAGTAGATGAACATCCATTACTGCAATCAAAAGAGCAAATACAAAAGAGATGCATTACCTCATACAAGGATCAACGATGAAAGGAGAAAAGGCTGGTAATACCATTTTAGTGGTAAGCTTCAATGCAAAATCATAAAGAAATTTGTAAAACTTTAATGAAAATGAGTCGAAATTACTTTATACATCATAACTAATAGTATTGGACAACCTCCTTCCATCCTTTTTGTGATGACAAAAAGGGGGAGAAATAAAAAAATTATTATGCGCAGGTGAGGTGATTCGTTATGTTTATAATTTCAAGTGACTATTTCATTAAGGGAGAGTTGTTATATTGTGTTTAATTAAATCATAAATTAATAATTCTTAATTGTTTTGTCATCATCAAAAAGGGGGAGATTGTAGGAACTCCAATATTGATTTGATGATAACAATGATTAAGAAATTATAGTTTATGGATTAGGATGAACTAATAATTGGAATCAAGTTCTGCAGAAATTCATGAAACAGGTCTATCCCACATTTAGCAGACAACAAGCCAGCTTCTTAGCTATTGATCGTATAAGATTTTATTTGTAGCATATAGAACAGAGGATCCCTCAGCCGCCAAGCAGCCAGCTGTCTAATTGGATAAAACAGAGAATCGCAATAGAGCATCTCGAACAGAGAAGAGCAGAAAACAGAGTATCACCAACAGAGAAGAACAGGAAACAGAGAACTCGATAGCCGGCTACTTCGCTGCTGCTCGCTGGAGAGAGAAGAATCCGAAAATCGTGATAATCATTTACTCTTCAGAAGTAATTTCAAGCATGATGCCGATTCCATTTGAACTTCAACTTTTCATCAGAGACAGACCAATATGCACACTATAAGATTGATTAAATAACACATCAAATGATGATCAATATAAACTTAAAAAATCGTGGAATGATAGATGAAAATTCAGTAAACAGAGAGTAGAATCAGACATTGATGGAACAACTTTTCAGATGTAAAACAATCAAGAATTCGTCATCCATTTGAAGCAAAATCTTGAAGACTTATTGAGGAACATATCAGCTACAAGTTCATATCAATGAAAAATCACAACAAGAGAAGACAAAGAACATAGTGCAAATTATTATCAGAATCATGTCTTCCTGATAATGCAGAAATGCTTCAACATGCAGATTTCGATTTTACTCCAGAAGAAATCACGAATTTAATTATAAGGTGATATCATTCAACAAATCTACTATCTTGTTACTATCACAGAACTGAGCTATATCGAGTCACCACATTATTGAAGAACAAGTTCAAATATAGAGATTGATAGATAGCAATGAAAACCCATTGAATACAGTAGGAAGCAACGAAGCAGAGACTGTAGAGTCATGCTATTGGAGTCCATCTCACTTGAAGCAGTCAATCTAGCAAAGAACTACAAATCAAGAAAAGCCAACTCAGCTAGAGAAATTTGAAAAATACAACTCAGCTGAAACAACTCAAAACTGCAGGCGGGAGTTTATGAATTACTTTCTTCGGTGCATTTAATGCTGATGAAAGAGTTGCACCAATTTAGCCAAAAGAAATCTTGAGGCAGCTGATTGACCGCTGAACACAATTTTCATCTCTACCTTGGAAATCTGTCACTGCACACCAACGATAATATTTTTCTAACGGGAAAAACCACCTACTTGTAAGAACAGAAAATTATATAAGAAGAGAAGATGAAGAACAGAGTAAGACAGAGGAGATAACGAGCAAAATATCCAAAATCAAATTTGCATTACATTGACTCAATTTCTCAAGTAAAAAAACTCCTCTTGCTGCCAATCACTTACAAAGCATCATTTTCAGCAACAACAAGTTTGATCATCTCAACAGAAAATCTTAAGTTCATTTATTTACCTTGAGATTGATCCTGTGCCTAACTTTGATCTTTTATTTTTTTTTTTTGTAAACTTGTGACAGAAATGCTTGGTGCACTTGGTAAAAAAGCTCGGATGGAGCTTGGTAAAAGTTCTTAAACCTTGTAATAGAGCTAGCATATCAGCCAGAGAGACAGTGGTATCCAGTAGACTGTTAGGGATTGTCTTGATGAAGAAATCCGGTAAGAGTAAGTGTGCTTGGTGAATTACTTTGCTCTTGGTGTATATGTAGCTTATTAAAGATTTAGTGAAGCTTTGGCTCTGGTGATAGAGCGTCCGTGGATGTAGGCAAAGAGGTTTTGCCGAACCACGTTAAATACTCTGAGTACTATCTTCTTTACCTAAGTCAGTAAACATTCTAACACTTTCTGTCTGCAGGTTATATAACTAACTCAGCCGGCTGTAGGCCTGCTGTCAGTAAGATCATTAAACTCTACGAAATTTTTTTTCTATTAACTCAATTCACCCCTCCTCTCTTGGGTTAATCTTACAGGAGATTAAACAGTATTTACAATCATAAATTTTGTCGGACATATATTTTCAAAAAATAAAAATAATAATTTTTTTGGATGTTTTAAGGACCGATGAAGACGTTAAGGAATGCATATTTTGTCGAACATAATTATATCTCGTCAGTAAAAATTTCGTGCACTTTCATTCGAACTAATCTTATAATTTCAGTAAAATTTAAAAATATAAAATTAATAATTAATAATTTTAATTATTAAATGGGTCGATCCGAATTTGACCCGATTATTAGTAGGTTGGGTTAGAGTTGATAATTTTGACCTGTATAAATTTATGAATTGGGTTAGGATTAAATAAATTTGATCCGGTTATTAAATAGGTCGATCCGAAACTGACTCACCAACCATATTGCCATCCCTAAGTGTGATATTTTCAACGGGTCATATAGGTGAAACAAAATCCAAAGTCCACCTTAGTTTTGTCGATTCCAGTAACCTTATGAGCAGGCAAATAAAAAGTATTCATTCTTTGAATTAGTGATGCATAAAAAACAATACCCGTGACTAGTTCTTTGAAGATGATAGCTTCATTGCTCCACTTTCTCTTAGGCCGTATTCTTAAATGTGCGAAAATGAATTACCGAAAGTGAGTTTTATAAAAATAAAGTTTTTTAAAATTGAGTTGGAAGAGATTAGTTTTTGTATTTTAATGTTATTTGAAAGTACGTTGATAGTTGAAAATAGAGTTCTAAAAATTAAATTGATGAGTTTCTAAGTAGAATAATAAAAGTATTGAAACACAAATTTTTCGGAACTCAGATTGTAGAAGGTGGAGTTTTGGAATTTTGAAACACTGGCCTTAGAATACAGAGGCACATAGTGGTCATGAAGCCTTCAACAAATACCAAATAGACCGCAACCTTCAAGCCGTTTCCAAATTAATCGCTTGCCAGAAAACTTCCAAGTCAATCATTGTTGACTAGGAGGCACTTCACATGACCTTCACCAACAGGGCTTTCTCTCGTCTATTGTAACCAAATCCACCACTGCTTGTTTTTCCTAACATTCCTCAAGGGAGAAGTACCCAAGAACAAAAATGGCTGTGCTCCTGGATGCGTTCATCGGCAAGCTTGTTAGGTTCCTCTTGGATTATGCTGGTGAAGAGATAGCCTCCCTACTTGGAGTTTCTGCAGAGATCAAGAGACTTGTCACGAAGTTGAAGATGATACAGAGTGTTGTAACTGATGCAGAAAGGAAGCAACATCACGATCAAGCCATTAGATTTTGGCTAGATGAGCTCAAAGACATTATGTACGATGCTGAGGACATTATAGAAGAATACAAGATGGAAGCTCAGAACCATAACAAGAAATCAGTCCCACCTTTCTCAGTTAGGTGCTGCTACTCACCTTTCAGATGCTTTCATGGTGCGGTATTTGATCATGATATTGGAAAAAAGATGAGAAAACTTAATCACAGGCTTGATGAAGTCAACAAGGATATGTCAGCTCTCAGTTTGATACCCACTACCCAAGACCAATTCAAAGAAAGACGGATTAGCCGAAGAACATCGCGACTAGTAGAGCCAACTATTGTTGGAAGTATGATCAAGGAGGATACCAAGAGCTTGGTAGAGCTACTATGCAAAGAAAGTGGGCGAAAGAACATTCTGATCTATGCAATTGTTGGTATGGGTGGAATTGGCAAGACCACTCTTGCTCAAAAAATATGTTCTGATGAGACACTGCAGGCAAATTTTCATCCCATATCACCAATTTGGATCTGTGTCTCTCAAGAGATTGATGAGGTAAGAATTTTGAAAGAAATTGTTGCATGTCTTGGAGGGGAAACTAGCGGTGCACAACACAAAGAACAGCTGGAACTGACGCTGAATCAAGTTGTTAGGCAGAAGAAAGTATTCCTGGTTTTGGATGATGTTTGGGATGCACAAGTATGGGAATATTTACTAAGAAAGCCACTACATAATGCAGGCATTGGTAGCAGGATCTTGATCACCACAAGAGATGAAAGTATTGCAAAGAAAATGGGTGCTGTTTACCAGCATAGAGTAGCTAATCTGTCAGATGAAGATGGTTGGTCTTTGCTCTCAATGTAGTGTTTGAAAATGGTGAGGAAAGAGAAATGCAAGCCCTAAAGCAGCTAGGCATGCAAATTGTGAAGAAATGCCATGGACTTCCCTTGGCCTTCAAGACGATTGCTGGAGTGCTTAGGAACAAAGAATTGCGTCCGTCTGAATGGAGTAAAGTTCTGAGAAACCCAATGTGGTCAAGTGACATTTCTGAAGAACTGCTGAGAGTTTTATATATCAGTTACGAGGACCTACCACCTCATCTCAAGCAATGCTTCCTTTATCTTGCACTCTTCCCCGAGGATTATGTATTTCAACGAGGCTATATCATCCACCTTTGGATTGCAGAAGGTTTTGTAGAAGCTAAAGAGGAGTTCGAAGAATTGGGGCTCGAGTATTGGAAGGAATTGGTGGACCGGAATCTTCTTCAACCTGAATCTGATTACTATGACATCTCAGGTTGCAGAATGCACGATCTCTTACGCTCTCTAGCTCAACAACTTGCAGGAGGTGAATGTCGTTGTTTGAACGCGGGAGGTTTGAAAGAAAACTTGTGTCCACTTTCTCATTCAATTCCACAAAGGAAGCCTCGCCGATTGTACATCACTGGTGAACCTGAATCCATTCCTCAAGTCAATGCTTCCTTGAAAACCCTTATAGCACCATTTACCAAAACAATTTCAAGAGATGAGTTCAGTAGTATAAAGCTTTTAAGGGTTTTAGATCTCCAAGGGCTAGCCATTGAAAAGCTACCAGACTCTTTAGGGGACCTTGTGCATCTGAGATCTTTGAACTTGAGCAGTAGCATGGTAGCGGAGATACCAGAGAGCATAGGAGCTCTTCGAAATCTACAGTTTTTATTGCTTTTAAACTGCAAGAATTTGCATGCTCTCCCAAGAACTATTGGATTGTTGACCAACATGAGTGTTCTTAGTCTCGGTGGGACTCAATTGAATAGCATTCCTCATGGAATAAAGAATCTTCAACGACTACGAGTACTTGAAGGAATGGCTGTCCAGAGAAGCGAACACGTCGATGACAAGAGGCAAACACAATCAAGATGCTGTAAACTGGCAGATATTAAATCTCTTACCCAGCTGAACTGGCTTGGTATTTGCGGGTTGGAGAGAACTTCAGGTGGTCTTGAGGCAAGGGCCGCGGCACTAGAAAGCAAAGCTCATCTAACTCATCTACTTTTGGAATGCAGCTTAGAGCCAAATGAGTATAGTGACGGATCAATTTTAAGGATACAAGAGGTTTTTGAAAACCTCTTGCCTCCACCCAGCATCTATCGGTTAGCCTTCTTGAATTATTTTGGCCGCAAACTGCCAAGCTGGGTAATGCCAACTCCATCATCTAATCTAGTCAACCTACGAGGTTTGATGTTACTCAATTGTCGTCAATGTGAGCAACTGCCGACATTGGGGCTACTACCACAGCTCGTGCGCCTAAAAATCTGTTCTGCAAACTCTGTGGTGCGCATAGGCACTGAACTCCTTCTGCCATGTGGAGAGCTCCAGAGAAGAGAAGGCCAAAAATCGATCTCTATCTGTTGCTTTCCCAAACTAGAGTTTCTGGAGTTTGGAAACATGCCCAACTGGGAAGAATGGGGATGGCTTGACGAAACGGAGATTGCAAAAGACCAAGACATGTTGGTTTTCCCTCGCTTGAAAATGTTGGGACTGTTCGGCTGTTCTAAATTGAAGTCACTGCCTTGTAGTCTCCTGAATCATGCAGTCATGCTCACAGACTTGCGCATTTCAGAATCCTTCGAATTGGAAGAGATTCATAACCTGCAGTTCATCAAGAAAATGAAGATCAAGAACAATCCCAACCTGAAGAGAATTGCAGACCTGCGGTCCCTCGAATGTCTTGTTGTCATTAGTTGCGGCAATCTGAAGGTTGCAGAAGATCTGGATGCGCTTCGGAACATTGTGTTTCAGGATCCAGAGATGGATTCTCTCCCTGAGTGGGTAAAATCTGTAGAGTACTTAAATAAGCTTCAGAGCAATAGCAGAATGGGCGTCCCACTAGAAAAGTATTACATTACTGATGGATCAGCGTGCATTGAGCATATCAAGGCATCCTTTTCCTTCTACAACACCTCCACAAGTCATCCAATGCAAAGCATTTGACTCGTTAAACAACAACCACTCTCTCTTCAACCTTTTTTTGTTTTTCTTCTCTCCTTCTCTCCAAAGATACTACTAAGTCCTCTGTGCTGCACTTCCCAGTTTGCTGCTTTATAGAATGACGTCATGATGGCATCCACATCGTGGGAGCTCCTCAATCTGTATTCTAGATTTCCAAATAACAATGAGAATAGTCAGGTTGGCAAAATCTGCTCATTTCTGTAATGTGAATGTGCCAAATTGTGTAAACAGATATGGCAGCCTTATTCCTCCCTCTCCCTCTCCCTTCTATATAAGAATATATGTAGTTTGTTCAAGTGTCCTGTAAAATACGATAGCACGGTGGAAACTTCTTAAAGTTACCACCAAAGAATCCTAGCACTACATTCATAAATAGTGCTGAGTACTATCATAACAGAACCTTAACCAACGTTTAAATTCAATTCAACCGTACTAAACCAATGTTAAACAGAGAAACTATATAATTGTGTTTGCTTTTAAATTCTAAGGAACATATAACTATATTCTTTTGCTTCTTTCTTGACCTTCACGGGCCTTATATATGGCGGAGCTCGTTGGTGTTGGTTTTGAACTATCTTGTATCATCATGTCACTGAAGTTAATCTAAGCTTTTAGCATAAAGTTCAAAGTAAATCTAACTTGGAGAATGTGTAGATGCTTGTATTGCAGTAAAATTTCTGCTTTACCAGCAGGTTTTATTTATAGCTAAAATTTTTATTGAACGATAATGAATTAATTTCTACATCAATACTATTATATTTTGCAATGGATTTCGACTTTAAGCGACCAACTTTGAGGTCTTAATGATCCTAAACGACTAAATTTGAGTTATGCTATCGACACCATCGTCCTTAGAAGAGTTAACGACCTTGTGCGACCTCTTTTTTGTCTTTGGGCGATCATGTTTGAGGTCCGTGCGATCTTCTGCAGTTTTGTGCGCATTAATCGCACTATGACCACTTCTCTATATATTGATAGTTTTTAATTTTAGTCCTCATTTTGTCTGTTTCTTGTATCTACCTTTTTCTGTAAGAATATTTTTTGAAGAATTATGTCTTGGTTGAGTAGAGCTTGATTTTTCACCTCTATTTCTCCAAAGAGTTTTATTTTCTTCTCATTAGAGCTTGTACAAGATTTGTTCTCTTTTTCTTCAAATCTTTTATAAGCTTCACAATATTATAGTGGAATCTTTCCTCTCCCCTCCGTGGATGTAATTTTTTCTCTTGAAACCATTCTACGTAAACATTGTTTTTATTTATTATTGTTATTTTGTTGTGTATCACCCAATACTTGGCAAGCGGGCCAAGTCCAACTAAACCAACTACTACTATCACTTTACTTTTTACCCTTTTGTTTTATCTTCTTCAAGCTACGTATTATTCCTCCCTCCCGATGTAGCCCTTTCACTAGCTTCCTCCTTCACGTTGGTGATCTTTCGACATGTAATCTTATTCTTCGGCAGCGAGAATGTCTCCTCTATCTTTAAATTTTCAATATCTTTCTAACTGTCCGTCGTCATTGCATTCCCCATCAATCTTCACTGAGGGACTAGCAAAATGGAGTGTTGCGAGGATACAGGTGTGGGTTATCGTACCATTCTTTTCATAGGTCATGGTAGGCTTCTAGGACAGGTAACATCTGATTTGAAACTTTGATATACCTTGGCAATTTCTATTTATGATTATTGCTCATGCTAAATGATGTATGTATGTGCAAAGTATGCAAGTATAGAATTCACTATGAACTAACTTTAGTAGCATGAGGAAACTAAAGGGCTTGACATTTGATGGTATCAATAGCATGAGTGATTACATATACCATATGAGTTCTTGCATGTAATGCATAGCGCATTTGGAGCTTGCTTGAATGTTAACTATGATAATAGCAAACATGGTAACTCTGTAAAATCAAGGATGCATTGTTTATTACATAGCCATGATCCTTGAGCATTGGTGTATGAATTATGTAATAGTATATGTGCATAGACACATAATTGATTGAACTATAGAGGCATGTGCTTACTTATATCATAATGCATAGACACTCGTGCTGCATAATGGTAGGCAAGTTAAGGGTTGAGATCAAGACTCTAGTAGGTGTGTGGCGAGCACCCACCTATGATCATAATATTTATTAGGCCCATGCGTGTGAGCACGATACCACGACCCATTCACATTGATCACCTTGATGGCTATTTATCTTGCAGAGATAGGAATAGTTTGGATAGTAGATTGAGCTGGAAACTCGGTCTTACTTAATATTATATACTTATCTTCTGAATTCCCTAATGAGTGTCACATTATAGAACTAGATAGTTATACATGCACGATATCATTAAACATATGTTTGGCTAATGCACAATATTATGCATGAAAACGTAAATGTTGTTATGTTTTTGTCTTGATTTTCAACCTTCGGTAACCATGTTTGAGGTCTTTCATCGATCTATTATGGACCTCATAGGAGTTTATCGACCTTTCATCGACCTCAAAGGTGTTTCCGACCTTGAATGACCTCTTTTGGGCTTTAGACGACCTTATTATAGGAAAATCCGACCTGCTACAGTATTTTCTGACCTTTCATGGTCGCACTAGGCCATTTCTCATTATTTTGATAGATTTATGTTTATCCCTTTTATGTATGAATTTTTCTTTAGAGAAGTGTGTCTTAGTTATTAAAAGCATATTTTTTCACCTCTCTTTCTCCACAGAGTTCTTTCACCTTCTTGTTAGAGCTTTTACAAGATTTTCTTTTATCTTTTGCTCAAATCTTTTCTAAACTTCACATTGTTTGTAGTGAAAATTATTTTTCTCTCCTTTCCGTGGATGTAGATTTCTCTCTTGAAGCTGAATCACACAAATTATTGTCTTCATTTGTTGTTGTTATTCTCTTGTTGTGATGCCATTTATGATTCAAGTGATTGTTTTTTGCTAAATCCAAAAAAATTAGTCACTAAGTATCTTGTATTAAGTAAATCTTTCGATTATCTACTTTGTTAGAAGCAATCTTACTTTGGTTTCAAGTTACTTAGTTTTTACAGTGCTTTTGCTGCCTCTTCGTTCTCACTGTTTTTACAAGTTGGTATCATAGTAAAGATGTCAATCACAAAGTTCGACATCGAGAATTTTGACAACAACATTAAATTTGGCCTATGATGTGTTCGGATGTTTGCTGTGTTGACACAACAAAAGTTAAAGATTATTTTATCTAAAAAGGAGAAGAAACCGGCTGATATGTCAGACAGCTCTTGTTGGGAACTGAGTTAGTATGAGACTACACAAGACTTAGTAAGGTCTACTCTAATCTATCTTTGCATTTATTGCATATAGCGAATAGAATTGAAACGTTTAGGTAATGCATTAGCAACTTTAAAAGGTACATTCTATTATTTTTACCTCACTAAGAGTAAGCTCATATATTTTGCTTTTTTTGGCCTCGCCTAGATATTTCAGGGATTAACGAAAGTTGAGTGGATCCAGCACTAAGTAGTGGCATAGCGCGTTGATAGTAGATCCGCGCATCTATATTTTATTTTGTCATATAGATGACTCTCTTATTTTCTAAAAATATGTTTTACTCTTAGATATTTTTTATATAGTATTTGATTCGTAAATTAATATTTTAGATATGTAATAGGTGTGAGTGGCTATCTGTAGACAAATATATGCTTTATTTAGTGATTTTGATATTGATATTATTTTGTTTACCTCGTTTATTTTTTTTTTATCGTTGTCAAATTATTTATTATGGTACAATTTTTCACTTGAAGTTTAGGGAAGGTTTTGACCAAAAACTATTTATTTGAAAATGTTGCATGTGTTGGAGGTGAAACTAGCGGTGCACAACACAAAGAATAACTGGAACTGACGCTGGATAAAGTTGTTAGGCAGAAGAAAGTATTCCTTATCTTGAATGATGTTTGAGACGCAAAGGTATGGGATTTACTAAGAAAGCCACTACATAATGCAAGCATTGGAACCACGATTTTGATCACCACAAGAGACGAAAGTATTGCAAGAAAAATGGGTGCAATTTACTAGCATAGAGTAGGTAAGCTGTCAGATAAAGATGGTTGCTCTTTGCTCTTTAGTTTAGTGTTTGAAAATGGTGGGGAAAGAGAAATATCAAACATTGCTCAAACAGTGAGAGTGATGAATAGATATATGACAAATGTAAACAATGAGCACTAGATGACTGTCAAGATAGTACTTTGATATATTAACGGTACTCTGGATATGAATTATGTTATAAAAGGTCTGAATGTCTTGTCAAAAATTTTGTGGATTCGAATTATGCGGGTGATCTTGATATGAGGAAATTCATTTTTGGTTATGTGTTCACTATTGTAGATGGTGCTGTTAATTGGTGTTCAAAATTGCAATATGTTGTAGCTTTTTACGCAGCAGAAACAGAGTATATGGCAGCAACATAAGCATGCAAGAAAGGGATATGGATGAAGAGATTGCTGAAAAAATTTGGGCACAAATAAGAGTCATTACCTTTATTTTGTGATAGACAAAGTGCCCTATATTTTGCAAAAAATTCAACATTTTATTTTAGAAAAAAACATATTGAAATGCAATATCACTTTGTTCGTAATGTGGTTTCCAGTGAGAATATTAACTTACTCAGTATTTCTAGCAAGAAGAATCCCGCAGATGTTTTAACGAAGGTAGTTTCTTTTGACAAGTTTAAATTTTGCAGAACTTTGTATAGAATCACAGTGGATAACAGTAGGGACAGCAGTGATAATGGTCATAAGTATCCTCAGAAAGCATCTAAAGAAAGTAATGGAGTTGGGAAAAAATTGACTAAGACATAATGAACTTCGGTAGTCAGCTAGTAAGTACATTAGCCCTTACTCCGCTTTGCCTTTATCTGTTTGCAGTACTTCTAATGTGGGTTACTTTCGTACCAACTTCTTACTTTCTTAGAAAGACATGACAAAGTATTTTTAAATGTGAAATTTGTTGGATATAAAGACACTTTGATGAGCTTCTAATCAAACAGTCCACAAATAGCTACTAGTAGTTTACTTTAGTCCAACATAGCTACTATGGTATTTATATCCAGATTCATGAAAGGGTTATGTTCAGATTCATAAAAAAGTTATGTTTAGATTCATGAGAAAGTTATATCCAGATTCATAAGAAAGTTATGTTCAAATTCACTCTAACTACTATAGAAAGTTATGCTAAGGAACCAATGCTAAAGAGTTATTTTGAAAAGTTAGTTATTTAGTAGATTAGCTATCAAAAGATTTTCTTGCATCCTATATATATGTCCCAAATATATGAAATTTGGTAAAAACATGCAAAGAGAGAATGCAAGTTGAATGCAAGTAAGGAAGTACAGTTGTAAGCCTATACTGTAATTTCATCGCATAGTGATATTTTTTTTTGTGTGACCATACCACAGTGAGATTTTCTTATTTTTCTCCACGTATACTTGTGTTGTGTGAATGTCTCATTCATCTTTAACATTCTAAACTTAGATTGCAAGATCCTAATGTGTGCTATATATTTTGCTGTGCTACTTTTTGTTCATGCACACTACCGTATTCACAATAAATATTATGATCACCAAATCTTTGTAGAACAGCATGGTAAAAACTCTCATGGACCTTGATATATGTGGTCACATTGTAACATGCCAGAGCGTTGTAATAGAGGATAAATTACACGGCATTCTCTAAACTATGCGAAACTCATACTTTTTGATAAATACTTCATTCACTTGAAGTTCCTAATGTTGTAGTTTGCTCATTTCAGCTATCATTTTTGTTGCAAGAATTCGGAGGGCAAGAAGATATGATCGTTTGTGGAAAATTGATGGTCATGATCCTTAGGGACACTTTGTAGCCAAAACGGGTCATTGCTGTGCAATTGGCAAGAAACTCTAGCCTCGCTTGCAGAAGATAAGAGTTCTTGCCATTTCGACATTTGGAAGCAGTCGTATATCAAAGCTTGTTCAGTCATTGACAAAGAGCTTGAGCATGACTGCAAGATAGATTCTCTTCATAGTGGCACCACAGCATTGACAGTCGTGAAACAAGTAGGGATTGATCAAGTTTCGGTTTTGTTAGTTATTCTTTGGATACAAAGTCACTTTTTCCTTCATGAGCTTAATTATTGAGTCCAGCAAATACTTATTGCAATTTGTGCGTTTCTATTTATCTTTCACCAATGGCATCAACTTAATCATGCTATTATTGGTCTTTTTCTTCACTGAGGATATTTTTAAACTTCAATAACACATAATGTAGTTTGCATGTCTCCTAAGGCAATGCAGAATGTGATGTTAGTAACATCCCAGAACATTGTTTAAGACTTGATACACATCTTTATCTTTTTTGTTTGTTAAAAATTACTCTTTTTAGTCTTTGTTAGAAAACCTTGTTTATGTACAAGTAATTACAGCTTTCCTTTTATAAAAGTTCAGAAAGTTTCTTATGTTTCTGCAAAATTGTTGCTGTGAATAACACTAATTACTGTAGGATTTAGTTTATCAATATCTTTGAACTATCAAGTCCAATCAGTATCCAAGTGAAGCTTCTTGATATTTCTTTTGGCTAGGGTGAACTCATGGTGGTAGCAAATGTTGGTGATTCCCGTGCTGTTTTGGCAACAACTTCTGAAGATGGAACCTTGATCCCTGTACAGCTTACATGAGATTTCCTTCACCCCCTCACGCGCTGCGTTTCATTTCTCTCGTTCGCAAGTTTTTTTCTCTTGTTCTTCCTCCGTCCCGAGCTCGGGCGAACTCCTTCCCCGGGGCCGATTTCTCGCCGCCGCGACTCATTCTTCCTCTACACTAGTTCAATTCTTTCTCTTATTTGTCTATTTCCTTTAATCCCTCTTAGTTTTTCCTTTTTCCGGTTCGAACCTAGAGTTTTGTTCGTCGGGCCGGAGCGCTCGTTCGCCGGACGACGATCGAAATTAGGGCTAACGAGCCTTCAATTCTTCTTTTCCTCTTCCTTCTATGCCGTCCAACACTTTCAATTTCTGATTTTCCGGCGGTTAGTCCTAATTCGTTCGTTGCGGCCGAACCGTTCGTTCGCCGCCTAGCGAGCAAAATTAGGGCTAGCGAACCTTTAATTTCTACTCACCTAAATCGTCTATGCATTCTGGCGCCTTCAATTTCGGAATTCGTTGCTGTTCGTCGCCGTCGGCTAGAGCATTCGAACGCCGGCCGTCGAGCGAATTTCAGGTAAAATTTTAAACTATCTTTGTTATATTCTTTGTAAGCATTTTAAAAGTATAACAACTTCAACGGTTTTGTTTTTTTTTCAAGCTTGTTTCTAGAGAGCTGGAAAGAGTGGCAGTCGGAGAATTTTGAATAGCCGTAGGTATGTGAATCCATAAATGCTACTCTTATCAGTTTACTTCTCACTCTTCTTTTCTTTTGATTGCAGAGTGAATGCAATTTCTAGGTGGATGATAATTTTACCCTGGATGTCTACTGAGAACATGAATGCTACATCGATTTCTACTCGGATATAGAATGATAAAGTTATTTTCTTATTTATTGCAATTTTTTTGATTGTAATTTTTTTTGAATTTATGAATGCTGAATATAATACCGCTGTGTAAACTTGTGAATACAAGTAATTGTAATTAGAAGTGATTGTAATACTTTTAATGTAAATGTAATACTATTATAATGAATATAGTATTGAAATTTTAATGAAGTTTGTTTCGAATGAATGCCTATTATGCTAAAGAAATGATGCGTGAATGGTTTATAGAATATTTAGAACACAAACGAATCAAACAGTGAAGGCGCTCTGTTTGTTATTTCAACAGAGCAGTGAAAGCTCTCTGTTTTATAACAGTGAATAATAATGTGTGATGTCATTTTTGTTATTCAGCAATAGCAAGTATGTTATATTGGGGGGAGTGCTACACGCTGTTACACGCGGGAAAACGGTGTTACGCGGGAAAACCTATCACCTAATAGCTCTCTGTTTTGAGTGTTTTTCTCTGTTTGTATTAGAAAGTCTCTGTTTGTACTAGCTTATGACTATTCTAGCTCTATTATTTCCAACAGTTTTATTTTGTTAAAATTATGGAGGCTGCTGCATCATCTTCACTTCCCACACCATGTTTAGTAATGACTTTTGAGAGTCTTGACGCTGCTAAATAATTTTATATAAATTATGGAAAAGCAGTGGGGTTTAGCGCCGTTATTTGAACAACTCACAAAAGAATTTCGAATTCAAAGAAAGTGAGTATTTGGCAAATGACTTGTGACCGCTATGGTAGTCATGGAGGTCATCGACCATAAAAGACAGACGACGGATTCGAGAAAGAAGTGAAGAAAAAAATAAATACGAGTACAGTGAAATGCGGATGCCCTGCAACATTGAGGATTAAAAAGGAAGCCACTGGAACATAGAAAGTAGTTGGTTATAAAAAAGAGTACAACCACGATCTTGTGAGTCCGACAAAAAAGATGTGTATTCATGTTTGTAGAAATTTGCCGACTGTAGTTAAGTATTTGATCGACTCATTCCGTGATGAAGACTTACCTGTAAGTAAAATTACAGATACACTTGACGGGCCACAAAATGATTTTGATAAAAGAGATTGTTGGAAGCATTTGTGTCGTTCGAAGGAATACAAAAAGCCTATTGGTTGTGATGTTATTGCAGTGTTGAATTTCTTTAAACAAAAAAGCATGGAAGATCCGAACTTCTTTTATGCATTACAGATTTACAATGAAGCAAGAGCAATAAATTTTTTTAGATCGATGGTTGATGACGTACTCAATATCATTATTTTGGTGACGTGATTTTTTTTTACACCACTTACCGCAAGAATGTGTATGATATGCCATTTGCTCCATTCATTGGAGTTAACCATCACATGCAGTCAATCCAGTTTGGTTGTGCATTATTTTTAGATGAGACAGAAGAATCATTTCAGTGACTTTTTGAGACCTGCTTTGCAGCTTTGGGCGGCCGTGCTCCATTTTCAATAATGACAGATCAAGATAGAGCTATAATTGCAGCAGTTGCTAAGGTATTTTCATATACACGACATAGATTTTGTTTATGGCATATTATAAAGAAATTCGCCGAGAAGCTTTCACGCATTTATTTCAAAAAATCAAAACTCAAGAAAGATATCAAGTTGTGTATTCGGAAAAATTGTATTCCTAACACTTTTGAAAAGAGCTGAGAGGAATTGCTATCGGCATACGAATTATAAGAGAATGAATGGCTAAAGGAAATATACGAGATTCAAGACAAATGGGCACCGTTATATCATTTAAATACATTTTATGCTGCCTTGAACACCATTTCATGGGCCGAAAGTATAAATGCTATCTATAAGGAATTTTTCAACCAAGCACAACTTTTCGAGAATTTGTATTTAGGAACGATAAATTTTTGAGTCGACTTGTTGAAAGAGAAAAGAAGGAGGATATATTAGTGAGCACTCATGCCGCATTGTAAATAGTAGTGCCTTTCTTTTGAAAGGTGCAGCAAACGTGTATACGAGAAATGTATACGACAGATTCAAAAAAAATTTGAGAAAGCCCAAGTTGAATATGTCTTATATGATGACGAAAAAGGTAATGATGATCGTATGACATATATTTATAAGTCTCGAATTGAGGGGGATCAACGGAAGTGGAATGTCAAGTTCAATTCAACTACAAAAAATGATAATTGTGAATGCAAATTACTTAAATTTTTGGGGATTCCATGTGGGCACCTTTTAAAGATTTTTCAAAGTCGTGATATAGAGCTCCCAAATCACTTTGTTCTTAAAGGTAGATGAAAGAGACCAACAAATATAGAACCAAGTATGATACTGCACCAATAAGTGGCCATGAGAAGTCTGATCTATTGAGAACTACTGAACTTTAGATGGTTTACAATCAAATGATTTATGAAGCGGCTGAAACCGATAAAGAATACCAAATAATATTGCAAGTATTATAAGAATTATCACAAAAGCTAAAAGAAGTAAGAAAGACTGATGATAGGGACAAAATTTCAGTTGATGATCTAGATAGTATAAATGTGAGCTTACTGGCGCTAATTGATGCCTCTCAAATTTTGCTTTTAAATACTAATATCTCACAAACGAAAGGAAGAAAAAATAAGAAAATATTTGTAAGAGCACTATTAGAATTAAAGGAGGTTTGAAAAAAACTACTGCAAAAGCCAAAGCGAAGACAGACAAAAATTGTGCCTATTGTAACAAGTATGGTGTTAAAAATGACAACAAAAATTGTCCAGAAAATCCAAATAGAAAGAACAAGACAATTAAGTATAGTAATTTGTTTAATTTGATTCCTATATACTAACTTTGTTTTGGAAAAAGAATTCGAAATTGACATTTGCCTTTACATTTTTAATTGACAGTTCTTAATAGAGACGATGAAGACAAAAACACAAGTGAAAATGAAGATAGTATTGATGAAGAATTTGCAGGCAAATTTTCATCCCATATCACCAATTTGGATCTGTGTCTCTCAAGAGATTGATGAGGTAAGAATTTTGAAAGAAATTGTTGCATGTCTTGGAGGGGAAACTAGCGGTGCACAACACAAAGAACAGCTGGAACTGACGCTGGATCAAGTTGTTAGGCAGAAGAAAGTATTCCTTGTTTTGGATGATGTTTGGGATGCACAAGTATGGGAATATTTACTAAGAAAGCCACTACATAATGCAGGCATTTGTAGCAGGATCTTGATCACAACAAGAGATGAAAGTATTGCAAAGAAAATGGGTGCAGTTTACCAGCATAGAGTAGCCAAGCTGTCAGATGAAGATGGTTGGTCTTTGCTCTCCAGTGTAGTTTTTGAAAATGGTGAGGAAAGAGAAATGCAAGCCCTAAAGCAGCTAGGCATGCAAATTGTGAAGAAATGCGATGGACTTCCCTTGGCCTTCAAAACGATTGCTGGAGTGCTTAGGAACAAAGAATTGCGTCCCTCAGAATGGAGTAAAGTTCTGAGAAACCCAATGTGGTCAAGTGACATTTCTGAAGAACTGCTGAGAGTTTTATATATCAGTTACGAGGACCTACCACCTCATCTCAAGCAATGCTTCCTTTATTTTGCACTCTTCCCCGAGGATTATGTATTTCAACGAGTCTATATCATCCACCTTTGGATTGCAGAAGGTTTTGTAGGAAGCTAAAGAGGAGTTCGAAGAATTGGGGCTCGAGTATTGGAAGGAGTTGGTGCACCGGAATCTTCTTCAACCTGAATCTGATTACTATGACATCTCAGGTTGCAGAATGCACGATCTCTTACGCTCTCTAGCTCAACAACTTGCAGGAGGTGAATGTCGTTGTTTGAACGCGAGAGGTTTGAAAGAAACCTTGTGTCCACTTTCTCATTCAATTCCACAAAGGAAGCCTCGACGATTGTACATTACTGGTGAACCTGAATCCATTCCTCAAGTCAATGCTTCCTTGAAAACCCTTATAGCACCATTTACCAAAAGAATTTCAAGAGATGAGTTCAGTAGTATAAAGCTTTTAAGGGTTTTAGATCTCCAAGGGCTAGCCATTGAAAAGCTACCAGACTCTTTAGGGGACCTTGTGCATCTGAGATCTTTGAACTTGAGCAGTAGCATGGTAACGGAGATACCAGAGAGCATAGGAGCTCTCCGAAATCTACAGTTTTTGTTGCTTTTAAACTGCAAGAATTTGCATTCTCTCCCAAGAACTATTGGATTGTTAACCAACATGAGTGTTCTTAGTCTCGGCGGGACCCAATTGAATAGCATTCCTCAAGGAATAGAGAATCTTCAACGACTACAAGTACTTGAAGGAATGGCTGTCCAGAGAAGCGATCACGTCGATAACAAGAGGCAAACACAATCAAGATGCTGTAAACTGGCAGATATTAAATCTCTTACCCAGCTGAACTGGCTTGGTATTTGCGGGTTGGAGAGAGCTTCAGGTGGTCTTGAGGCAAGGGCCGCGGCACTAGAAAGCAAATCTCATCTAACTCGTCTACTTTTGGAATGCAGCATGGAGCTATGTGCGTACAGCGACGGATCAATTTTAAGGATACAAGAGGTTTTTGACAACTTCTGCCCTCCACCCAGCCTTGATCGGTTAGCCTTCGTGAATTATTTTGGCCGTAAATTGCCAAGCTGGATAATGCCAACTCCATCATCCAATCTAGTCAACTTACGACGTTTGGGGTTAATAAATTGTCGTCTATGTGAGCAACTGCCGACATTGGGGCTACTACCACAGCTCGAGCGCCTAAGAATTTGTTCTGCAAACTCAGTGGTGCGCATAGGCGCTGAACTCCTTCTGCCATGTGAAGAGCTCCAGACAAGAGAAGGCCAAAAATTGATCTCTCTCTGTTGCTTTCCCAAACTAGAGATTCTGGAGTTTGGGAACATGCCCAACTGGGAAGAATGGGGATGGCTTGACGAAACGGAGATTGTAAAAAACCAAGACATGTTGGTTTTCCCTCGCTTGAAAATATTGGGACTGTTCGGCTGTTCTAAACTGAAGTCACTGCCTTGTAGTCTCCTGAATCATGCAGTCATGCTAACAGACTTGCGCATTGCAGAATCCTTCGAATTGGAAG
Source organism: Acanthochlamys bracteata (assembly GCA_019914995.1). Taxonomy (NCBI): domain Eukaryota; kingdom Viridiplantae; phylum Streptophyta; class Magnoliopsida; order Pandanales; family Velloziaceae; genus Acanthochlamys; species Acanthochlamys bracteata. The sequence goes on from CM034133.1 coordinate 5,227,314, forward strand.
AGATTCAGAACCTGCAGTTCATCAAGAAGGTGAAGATCAAGAACAATCCCAACCTGAAGAGAATTGCAGACCTGCGGTCCCTCGAATGTCTTGTTGTCATTAGCTGCGGCAATCTGAAGGTTGCAGAAGATCTGGATGTGCTTCGGAACATTGTGTTTCAGGATCCAGAAATGGATTCTCTCCCTGAGTGGGTAAAATCTGCAAAAACCTCAAATAAGCTTCAGATCAATAGCAGAATCGGCGGCCCACTAGAAAAGTATCACGTCACTGATGGATCAGCGTGCATCGAGTATACCAAGATGACCTTTTCTTTCCACAACACCTCCACTGTTAATCCATTGCAAAGCATTTGACTCCTAAACAACAAACCCTCCCTCTTCAGCCTTTTATTCTTTTTTGTGTCTCTCTCTCCCCAAAGGTACTACTAACTCCTCTATGCTGCACTACCTAGTTTACTGCTTTATAGAATGACGTCATGATGGCATACCACATCGTGGGAGCTCCTCGATCTGTATTCTGGACTTCCAAATTACAATGAGAATAGTCAGGTTGGCAAAATCTGATCATTTCTGTAATGTGAAAGTCCCAGATTGCGTAAACAGATACCACAGCCTTATTCCTCTTCCTCTCTCTTTTTATATAAAAATATGTATAGTTTGCTCAAAGTGTCCTATAAAATACGATAGCATGGTGGAAACTTCTTAAGTTACCACCAAAGAATCCTATCCCTACATTCATTAATAGTGTTGAGTACTATCATAGCAGAACCTTAACCAACGTTAAATTCAATTCAACCATACTGAACCAAATGTTAAACAGAGAAACTGTATAATTTCTTTGCTTTTAAATTCTAAGGTACATATAACTAGTATTCTTCTGCTTCTTTCTTGACCTTCACGGGCCTTCTTTATGGCGGAGCTCGTTGGTGTTGGTTTTGAACTATCTTTATCATGAACATATATCATCATGTCACTGAAGTTAATCTATGCTTTTAACATAAAGTTAAAAGTAAATCTAACCTGGAGAATGTGTAGATGCTTTTATTACAGTAAAATTTCTTATTGGAACTCTCAAATTAATTTTCAAAATAACAATGAATTAAGAATTATGATTTATATTGGACTAACAAGTTAAAATCAAGTTACGCAGAATTAGACAAATCAAACTTATTTTACCTACGATAGACAACAATAACAGTCACTAAACGGCCGGCTGCTCTGCTATTGTTAATCAAGCATGCATCGAAAACAGAAGATCCTATAGTCACATTACAGCCAACTGCTGAAGTATATGAAAATTTTTCTGTAACGCTCAAAACAGAGTATTGGGTTCAACAACAAAACTCCAACTCAAACTCTTCATTTCAAATCTTCTGGACTTATAACTCACTGAAACAAATCAGATTATATAAGATCCACAACCAGCAAAAATCCATCCTCTTCATAAAAAGAAAAAGCTCAATAGTCAAGAAAAGAAAGAAAATTATACAACTAATTTTGACTCATCAAGTCAACACTGGCAAGTCAAACCAATCCAAAAGTAGACAATCTGGGATGCATTCAATTTGGATAAGCCAACTCAACTCTTACATTTGAGGAAACAACTTAGCTGAATCAAGTCTAAAATTACTGGAGGGTAAATTCAAATATCTTTCTACATAGCATTTAATGCCTATGAAGATCTTGCACTAAGATAGCCGAAAATGATCGTGAAAGCGGTTGATTAACAGCTGAACAAACTGCTCCGCTCTGTCTTCAAAGTCCACCAACGCAAAAAAGGCACCAACAGCAATCTTTTTCAACGGGAAGAATCATCCTGCATCCAAATGAAACTCTATAAGAAGGAAAGCAGAGCAATAGAGAACAAGGCATACATGAGCAAAAAGAAATATAAAAATTTAACAAGCTCTACAACGTGAAAATCACTCAAGCAAATGAAATCTTGCTGCTGATAATACTGAAGACATCTCTCTCAGCAACTATCTTGATCATCTCTTCAGAAAACTTCTGAGAACAATCATTCTTCATGAGATAGATCTTATGCTAAATCCTTTTCATTTTCTTGCAAACCTGTGACAGAAGTACTGAGGACACCTGGTAAAGAAGCTCGGTTGGAGCTTGGTGAAAATTTTTAAACTTTGTAATAGAGCTAGCATACCAGCCAGAAGGACAGTAGTGTCCAATAAGTTATAAAGAGTTGTTTTGGTGAAGAAAATCTATAAGAGTGAGTGTGCTTGGTGAAACACTTTCTTCTTGATTTATATGTAGCTTATTAAAAATTTAGTGAAACTTTGGCTCTTGTGATAGAGCATCCGTGGATGTAGGCAAAACGATTTTACCGAACCACGTTAAATACTTTGAGTACTATTTTCTTTACCTAAATCACAAAATACTGTAACATTTCTCTGTCTGTAGGTTTCAGACTGCTAACAGTCGGCTTTACGCTTGTTCTCTGTAGGATCGTTAAACTTTACGAAAATTTGTATTTTATCAACTTAATTCATCCCTCTCCTCTTGAGTTGATCTTACAGGAGATTCAATAATTGGTATCAGAGCAGGCATCGAAAAATCAAACGTCTAACAACTTTAAGTTAAAAGATCCTTATGGCTAACCTTGTTCATATTGTTTTTGAAGGAAGATCCTCCAATAGACCACCACTCTTTGATGGAACCAACTATGAGTACTGAAAAGTAAAGATGACAATTTTCATTTGAGCACAATACTTCATACTTTGAAAAATTATACGCGATGGATCAATCATGCCAACTAAGGCTAGTCTAGATGGAATACGAATTTCAAAAGCAGAACGTGAATACAACGATGAAGACAACAAGTTTATATCAATGAATGACAGAGCCATGAATCTTCTCTACTGCACCTTGGTTCCAAATGAATTCAACAGAATCAGTGCATGCAACACTGCAAAGAAAATATGGGATCAATTAGAGGTAACACATGAAGTAACCACACAAGTCAAGGAAACCAGAGTAAATCTATTCTTGCATGATTATGAAAATTTCAAAATGAACCGACGTGAGTCTATTGCTCAAATGTATACTAGATTTACTAATATCACAAATCCTCTGAAAAATTTAGAAAAGGTCTTCAAACCTGAAGAGCTGAAATGAAAAATACTAAGAGCCGTACTACCCATCTTTAGATAAAAAATAGATGTCATAGAGGAAAATCTAACTTTTCGTCAAATGCCTTTGGATGAACTAATTGGTAAACTGATGGCCAAAGAACTGTCCATAAGGAAAAACTGATGAACGTCCTAAAGGAATTGCATTAAAAATAAATGACCAGCAGATAAGTGATTCCGTCTCTGATGAAGATATTATACTTCTAAACCGAAAATTTAAAAGTTTTCTTAAAAGAAACAAGTTCAGAAAAAGAAGGAGTTTGGAAGAAACAATAAATGAGAAGATAGACAAGACACAAATTGTTACAATTGCAACAAAACAGGACATTTCAGAAACGAATGTCTCTTCTGAAGAGATTTAAAAACAAAGACGTGAGAAGAAAACGAGGTATGACAGCCTGGAGCGATGATGATGAAAGCTCATTAGAAGATAGTCAGAGTAAGATTGAGAAAAATGAAGAAATCAAGTTGTGTCTAATGACAGATCATGAAGACACTAATGAGATAAGCTCTACTGACTATGATGACTCTAATTAAAAACTACAACATGTGTTTGATGAAGTGCATGCACCTACATGCTAAAACTGATTACAAAACTATAAAAATATGCATGCATAAGTTTAAGGATAAAAATGAGTGCCTAAGAAAGAAATACTTACATTAAAAATGCTTTAGAGGACAAGAGAGATGAAATAAAAGAAACACTGCATGCAGATTATGACCATATGAACTTTAAAATATGTGCACTACACATTGAAAATAAACGTCTGATGCAAATTAATGAAAAGTTACATATTAAATTAAACGAATGTAAAACTGCTGAACAGATAAGTTGCGTAGAAAGCTCAAATATAAAAATGATAAAGAAAAATACTGAATTTGAATAATTGAATGAAGCACTAAGTTGAAAAATAGACAGACTGTCATATCCTACCATTCCAGATGTCAAGCTTTTTATGAATGATTACACTACTATATACGTGAAAGAGAGTAAGCTGAAGAAAGAAAATCAAAAACTGCTTTAAGAAAACAAAAATCTGCAAAGTAAGAATCTCGATCTAGAAGCTTCACTGGCAAAATTTGTAAAAGAAAATGATAGACTTGATGCAATATTGTGAGCTCAGCGCAGCAAGTACAGAAAAGAAGGAATAGGGTTTGTACCAACATCTAAAACAACTGGTTAAATAAATCATAAAGTATGAAGATCAGCCTACCATCAGCTATGCAGGTATGCAGGCAGCAAGCGTGTAGGACAAGAAAAATCTGGTGTCCAAAGCATGCACAGATAATGAGTTATACTTCCCAACATATTTTATTAAATATTTCTATTATAGTAGAAAAGGAGATAATATTAATTCTTGCCGGTATAAAAGAACACAAATAAAATAAAAATAATATGAGGTACAAAAAGAACACTTAACAGTACTAACTCTCTAGGATCCAAAAAATTTGGGTATCTAAGCACTGAAATTTTTTTTTCAGAAAGGAGAAGTGCCAACATAACCGAAACATAACAAATGGTATTTGGACAGCGGGTGCTCAAGACACATGACTGAAAATGAAAGATGATTCACTAGTTTGCAAAAATAATTTGGTAAACATGTAGTTCTGGGTGACAACAGTAAGTGCAAAATAATAGGTGTGAGAAAGATAGGTAATATTTCAAGCCTCTGTATAGAAAATATTCTTCATGTTAAAGGATTAAAACAGAACTTTATAAGTATAAGTTAATTATGTGATAATGGCTTCAAAATTAACTTTAACAATCACTACTGTTCAATTGTTAACTTATCATCTAGAGAAGAAATACTAAATAGAAAAATGGAAGGTAATGTGTATGTGCTTTATATTGATTACTTTTCTAGCTATAAATGTGTTTAGTTGCAAGCTAGAAGGAAAGTAACTAGCTCTGGCACAGACGATTAGCACACTGCAATATCAAGATTCTATTAAAACTGTTATAGTTAAAATTAGTAAAAAGATTGCCTGAAGCAAATTATAGTTTAGGTGAACTATGTGATGCCTGTTCAAAAACAAAAAAACAAGTAAAATCATCATTCAAACTCAAACAAGTAATAACAACTAGCAAGCCATTACAATTACTGCACATGAATTTGTTTGAGCCATCAAGGACAGCAAGCCTGGGAGGTAAGTACTACGGCTTTGTAATTGTAGATGATTACTTTCATTTTTGTTGGGTCTATATTCTTGCATATAATAATAATGCTCTAAAAATATGTACATATTTTTTTAAAAAGATTCAAAAAAAACTCGATCTCAATATCTATGGTATAAGAAGTGATCATGGTAAAGAATTTCAAAATTTTTATTTTAATGAATTTTGTGACATTAATGGTTTAACGCACAATTTCTCTACTCCTAAAATCCTCCAGCAGAATGGTGTAGTGGAAAGAAAATATAAAGTACTAGTAGAAATGGCCAGAACCATACTAATAGAACAAAACTTTTCAAAATATTTTTGGACTGAAACTGTTAACACTGCATACCACATAATCATTCGTGCACTCATCCGACCCATCCTTAAAAAGACTCCATATGAGCTTCTAAATGGAAGAACTTCCAATATTACTTATTTAAGAATCTTTGGTTGCAAATATTTTATACTAAATAATTGAAAAGATAACCTTGGAAAGTTTGATACGAAGAGCGACGAATGCATTTTTCTTGATTATTTCTCAACGTCAAAAGCATATAAAATTTTTAATAAAAGAATTATGATTGTTGAATAATCTATACATGTATTATTTAATAAGTCTAACAATGAGCCAAGAAAGAATCCAGAACTAGATAAAGGGTCAGAAAAAGAAGAAGAATTATTCCCATAGACAAAAATATAACAAATTACAAAGAACCAAATAGTTGACGAACATCTAGTTGAAATAATATAGGAAGGACAAGTCTCTAAAAGTCTGCTCGATCGAGCAGAAATTCATGAACAAATTAACAGACCTTTCAAGTACAGATCCAGTCATCTACAGAAAAATATATTGTGTGAGGTAAATAAAGGTATAAGAACTAGATCTCATTTTAAAAATATTTGTATCAAATTTAGAATCAAAATGCATATATGATACTCTAACAAATAACTCATAGATCATTGCTATGCAAGAGGAATTAAATCAGTTTGAAAGAAATAATATGTGGCATCTTATTAAGAAACCATCAAGCAAATCCATCATAGGAACTAAATGGGTATTCAAAAATAAAATCGATGAAAATAGAAATATCATTAGAAACAAAGCTAAATTAGTAGCAAAAAGATATAATTAAAAAGAAGGAATAGATTTCAATAAAACATATGCTCCCGTTGCACGTCTTGAGGCTATTAGAATACTACTTGTTTTTGTATGTAATAAAGACTTTAAACTTTTTCAAATGATGTCAAAAGTGCCTTCTTAAATGGATTCCTAAAATAAGAAGTGTATGTTGAACAACCTTCTAATTTTGAAAATACAAAATTTTCAAATCATGTTTACAAACTAAACAAAGCGCTCTATAGTCTGAACAAGCTCTCGAGAGCTTGGTATGAGTAGTTAAGCACATTTCTGATTAATAAAAGCTTCAGTCAAAGTAACATTGACTTAACTTATTTACATTGCTTGAAGATAATGATATGTTAATCGTACAAATTTACGTAGACAACATAATTTTTTGTGCTACTAATAAAAGATTATGCAGAAAATTTTCTAAGCTAATAAAGGAAGAATTTGAAATAAGCTTCATGGGAGAACTGAACTATTTTCGTGGTCTGCAAATTAAATAACTGAAAAATGGCATCTTCATAAATCAAAATAAGTACATTAAAGAATTGATTAACAAGTACAGCATGGAAGAAAGTAAGGAGATAAGCACCCTAATGTCTACCTCATGCAAATTAAATCGAGATGAGACAGATAAAATAGTTGATCATAAATTATATAGAGGTATGATTGGATCACTCTTTTACTTAACTGCTAGTAGATCGGATATTTAATTCAGTGTATATCTATGTGGTAGATTTCAAAGTGATCACAGATAATCCCACATGATTGATGTAAAATAAATTATTAGGTATTTAGTTGGAACTAAAGAATTAGGATTATTCTACCTCAGAGAATGTGAATTTAATTTATATACTTATGCTGACGCTGATTTGGGTGGTTGCAAACTTGATTAAAAAAACCACAAGTGGTTCATATCAGTTTCTAGGAAGCTGCTTGATTTCATGGTGCTCCAGAATATAAGCTTCAGTAGCAATGTCCACTATCGGAGCAAAGTACATAGCTACCGGAAGTTGCTGCTCACAGGTACTTTGGATAAAATAGCAACTTCTTGATTTTAATTTTGACATTAAAAATGTGCCCATATTTTGTGACAATACTAGTACCATCAAGTTAACAAAAAATTCTATTCAACACTCACGCACAAAGCACATTGATTTAAGACATTATTTTATTAGAGAGCATTTTGAATGGAATAACACAGTATTAAACTTTGTTAACTCTGAAAATCAACTAGCCGATGTCTTCACTAAACCTCTAGGATTTGACTTGTTCTCAAAAATCTGCCATGAGTTAGGATTATATATAATATAAACTTATTCTGTTCTGCATCTCTATTTTATACATCACCTTCAGCGCATAATCAGCCACACAACAGTTGATTTCAGCCATTAAAGTGAAGGTAAGCAGCTGACCGATCGTGCTAGACACATAACTGAACTGACTCATTTTGGGCTGAATGCAGTATAAACTAACCTAATTAGATAACACTCCTCATTTCGTCGTCTTCAATTCGAAACAAAAAATTTTTTCGTAAAATCCTTGCTCGAAATCCTCAAAATCTTTAATCCTTCGAAACAAATACTACTCCAAATCTCAGTCATGACAAGGAAGAACCAAAAATCACAACCAAAGCCCTCCAAAATTGCACTTGAGAAGTCAAACAAATTCATCGGAAAGCGAGAATTTGAGAAAACAGTTGGCAACTAGCAATTCCGATTTTGACTCCGGCGAGTGTAAATTTTGATGATTTCAACTACTTTGGCCTAGAGGTGGACGAACTGTTGGAAGCACAAGGATGGATACCGTTCAACGACTGGCCCCAAAAATTCTCTGAAGACGGTAGTTTCCCTCCTCAGGTCGGTCAATGATGCGTCCGAGTATTTTATGCCAACCTCCACGAAATCGGAAACTCCTCTATTTAGACCACGGTAAATAGAATTGAGATAAATCTTGAGGCTAGATCCATGTCACTGATCCTGGATATACCCCACCGAGAAGAAATGCCACCAGTAAGTGATTCCAAACTAAACTATCTGAAACAATCACTGGACACTGACATAGTAACAAAGCATCAGTACGACTCTGCTACTCACCAACCTCTGCTTTCAAGAGCTCTGTGCCACATTATTTAAAAAATAATAGTCCCTCTCTTTGGCAGTCGCAATGTCATTACTAGTTATGATGCCTTCCTGTTGTGGAGTTAGTGAAAAAACTTCAAATTAATCTTTATGAGGTAATGTTGCACCATATGATTAGAGTATCCAAATTTGGAAGCAAACACTTCCCATATCCTCATATTATTTGTAGAGTTTGTAGTCTTGAAACAGTGCCTTTAGGATCACTACAAGTGAAGAAAATGTTCAAGCTGGATGCAAAATTCCTAAGGGGAATTACAGAGGCAGAGAAAAAATTCAAGGACACTCAAGCAGATCCTTTGACTAACACACATGTAACCTTGACTCCTCCGACAGAATGCCTAACCAACATCCACAATGTAATCCTAGAGCAAACTAAGAAAATCAGGAAGCTCAATGTTACTTTTGAACAACTCAAGGATGCCACATGTCAGCCAGAACATTCCACAACCAGAGCTGCACAAGAGGATACCAAAATAGAAAGTGCCCAAGCTCAAGAGTGTGCAAGACTAGATGCACCAAACTCAGATCCTCCATAGATGGACACAAGCATAAATGAAGAATCTGCAATTTGTAAGACTATCCCGGAGTATCCTATGAATGAAGAGTTACCTATTGAATGCCTTGCCCAAGCAGCCTAAAAAAATGATACCTGAAAATTAGCCAATGTCCATCACTGTCTATGCAACTCCAACAATCATGCAGTATGATCCTTTGCTTCAAGTAGGTCCAACAGAAATTCCACCTGTGGCTCCAACAGAAATTCCACCTTCAGCTCTAATAGAAGCACATCCTGATCCTCTCACTACCCAACCTCCTTCCTCTGACCCTCCATCAGCACAATCCAATATTCCTAGCCTACCTCTCAAATGCAAAAATCTAAAACGAAGAGCTCATACATCTTTTTCTAGCTCCCAAACCTTCTTGGATGATGATGTTGTGATCCTTCCCCAATCCTCTGCTGCCAAACCTAAACATCAACGTCTAGAACCCCTGGTTATAGGAAATCATCCAGACGTAAAAGTATTTAGTTAAAATCTAACTAGGCTTAGTCTGTTTATTTGCTATTATTTTTAATGCTTATGTTAAGACATTCTTCTTATCTTTAATTCTGTTTGGATGTCTAGTTGGTTGTTTAAACTTCTTGTTATGACATCTTGGTTATCCTTTCTTATACTGACTGTGTTTCAATACTAAGATTTTAGTCATGATATATTATTGGTCCAACATTACCTTTTTGAGATGACAAAGAGGGAGAAAAATCAGGAGAATTATTATATGATGGCATACAAAATGATGGCTAAAGTTAAGTGGAGCAACATACAGGTAAATAAAATAAATGCACAAGTTGAGGGAGAGCTACGAACAGCTAACCAAAGGTAAAATAAAAAATCTGATTGATTTTGAAAACATAAATCAATAATTTTTAATTACTTTGTCATCATCAAAAAGAAGGAGATTGTTGGAACTTTCAAGTTAATTTTGATGATAACAATGAATTAACAATTATGATTTATATTGCCTAACAAGTTAAAATCAAGTTGTGCAGAATTAGACAAATCAAACTTATTTTATCTACGGCAGACAATAATAATAGTCACTAAACAGCCAGCTGCTCTGCTACTGTTAATCAAATAAGCATGCAAAACAGAGGACCTTATAGTCACACTACAGCCAACTGCTGAAGCATACGAAGACTTTTCTGTAACGCTCAAAACAGAGTATTAGATTCAACAATAAAACTCCAGCTCAAACTCTTCAAATCTTCTAAACTTACAACTCACTGAAACAAATCTGTTGATACAAGATCCACAACCAGCAAAAATCCATCCTCTTCACAAAAAGAGAAGCTCAATGATTAAGGAAAGAAAGAAAATTATACAATTAAGTTTGACTCATCAAGTTAAGACTGGAAAGTCAAACCAATCTAAAGTAGACAATCTGGGATGCATTCAATTTGGATAAGTCAACTCAACTCTTACATTTGAAGAAACAACTTAACTGAATCAAATCTAGAATCACTGGCTGGTAAATTCAAATCTCTCTTTACATAGCATTTAATGCCCATGAAGATCTTGCACCAAGATAGCCGAAAGTGATTGTGGAAGCGGTTGATTAACCTGCTGAACAAACTGCTCCTCTCTATGTCTTGAAAGTCCACCAACGCAAAAAGAGCGTCAACGGCAATCTTCTTCGAAGGGAAGAACCATCCTACTTTCAGATGAAACTCTATAAGAAGGGAGGCAGAGTAGCAAAGAACAAGACATACACGAGCAAAAAGAAATATAAAAACTTAATAAGCTCCACAATGTGAAAATCACTCAAGCAACTGAAATCTTGCTGCTAATAATACTGAAGACATCTCTTTTAGTAACTATCTTGATCATCTCATCAGAAAACTTTTGATAACAATCATTCTTCATGATATAGATCATGTGCTCAGCCCTTTTCATTTTCTTGCAAACCTGTGACAGAGGTGCTGAGAGCACCTGGTAAAGAAGTTCGGTTGGAGCTTGGTGAAAGTTCTTAAACATTATAATAGAGCTAACATACCAGCCAGAGGAACAGTAGTGTCCAGTAGGCTGTGAAGGATTATCTTGGTGAAGAAATTCTGTAAAAATAAGTGTGCTTGGTGAAGCACTTTGCTCTTGGTATATATGTAGCTTATTAATAATTTAGTGAAGCTTTGGCTTTTGTGATAGAGTATCCGTAGATATAGGCAAAGAGATTTTATCGAACCACGTTAAATACTCTGAGTACTGTCTTCTTTAGCTAAGTCACAAAATACTCTAACACTTCTCTGTCTGAAGGTTACAGACTACTAATCGGCTGTGCGCTTACTGTATGTAGGATCATTTAGCTTTATGAAAATTTTATTTATCAATTCAATTCACCCCTCCTCTTTTGAGTTGATCTTATAGGAGATTCAACATTTCTGCTTACAAGCTGGTTATATGTATAAGGAAAAAAAATATTGGACCATATTGAATTAATTTCTACATTGTTACACTAAAAATATTAACCAATCTTTTACAAATTAGCATTCTCTATTTATAAACACATATTCATTTTAGTACCCAGTCAATGCAGGACTATTTAGAGGCGTGGGCTGTTAAGCCTACCAAACTTAGGGTCCATTTGGTCCAACTCAAGGGAGTTATTGGTCCATTTCTAAAATAGTTAGTCTATTTTTTATTTGAGCACCATTTCAATCCCCTATGCTACTAATTCTGCTCCAATCCACCAACCTAATCCGTCTTTCACTCGGGCCTACAGAATTCTACACGCAATTAATCCAAATCTAGTCCAATTTGGAGGCCGAATAATCTCCCTCCCATCTACATGTGAGGTGGCTCTACTCTACGGATCTTTGATAGCAATTGTAAAATCGGATCTACACACTAAAAAAGTTGGCAAATCTTTTAAAAATTAGCATCCTCCATTCATAAGTACATATTTATTTCAACATTCAGCAAAAAATGAGACTATTAAAGGGCGTAGGCTGTGAAACCCACTAAGCTAAGATTCACTTGGTTCAATTCAAGGCGAGTTATTGACCCATCTTAAAATGAGCTAGCCAGCTTTTTATTTGAACACCATCCTAAATCCCTATGCTACTAATCCGGCCCTAACCCATCAAGATAGTCTGTCTTTCACTCGGATCCACCAAACTCTACACACTATTAACTCAGGCGTAGTCCAACTTGGAGGCGCAACACGTTATGTTTTGCTTAAATTTCTACTTCATGCGACCAAATTTGAGCTCCGTTATGGACGCCATCGATCTAGGAGGGGTTAACGACCTTGTGCAACCTTTTTTGGTATTTGGGAGACCATATTTAAGCTCTGTGCAACTTTCTGCAGTTTTGTGTGACCTCAAATGATCGCACTGGTTGCACTATAATTATTTCTTTATGTATTGATAGTTTTCTGTTTTAATCATACTTTTGTCTATTCTTATTTTTACTCTTTTCTGCATGAATTTTTTTTGGAGAAGTGTTTCTTGCTTGCCTAGAGTTTGATTATTCACCTCTCTTTTTCCTGAGAATTTTAACTTCTTCTCATTGGAGCTTCTACAAGATTTGTTCTTTTTTGCCCCAATTTTTTGTAAGTTTCAAAATTTATAGTGAAATCTTTCACTCTCCTCTATGTGGATGTAGTTTTTTCTCTTGAAACGAATCTACATAAATATTATCTTCATTTATTATTATTGTTCTACTGTTCTTGATGTTATTTAAGATTATACTGACTGCTTTGGCTAGATCTGAAGAGATTAATCACTAAAAATCTTGTATTTAATAGATTTCTTGATTATCTATTTTGTTAGAAGTAATCTTATTTCGGTTCCAAGTTAGGTGGTTTTATAGTGCTTCTGCTGCCTCTCCTTCTTCACCATTCCTACAGATAACATACATCTACAATGAAATGACGACAACCTGTTCGAAGCAATGTAAAGCAAGTAGTTTGTGGAGCTTTATGTGTGGCAGAAATCTACAGGTCACACATCAAGGTACCCATCCATCGATCTTCACAGGCTCCACAAAAATGTGATATTTTTTTTTTCAAGCTTGCACAGGTCATATAGGTGAAAGGAAAATGGAGTCCACCTTAAAGTTTGTCAATTCCAGTAACTCTATGTGCAGGCAAACAGAATCATCAATATTTGAATTAGTGATGTAGAAAAACAATATAGACGCCATCACTAGTTCTTTCAAGATGATAACTACGATTTCCCCACTTTCTTTAGAATGCAGAGGCACCTAGTCGTCATGAAGCCTTCAACAAATACCACAAACAGAACGCAACCTTCAATCCATTTTCAAGTTGATCGCTTGCCAGAAAACTTCCAAGTCAAGCATTGTTGAATAGCAGTCACTTCACATGAGCTTCAGCCACGGCCATTCACTCGTCTATTGTAACCAAAATTATAACCCAGCTTCAGCTTCAGCTTCAGCTTCAGACACGGGGCATTCACTAGTCTATTGTAACCAAAATCATCGCTCAGCTTCATCCATATGGTCTTCGCTCGTATATTGTAACCAAAACCACATTGCTTGTTTTACCTAACATTTCTCAAGCCAGAGGGATACAAGAACAAAATGGCTGTGCTCCTGGATGTGTTCATTGGCGAGCTTGTTAGACTCCTCTTGGATTATGCTGGTGAAGAGATAGCCTCCATACTTGGTGTTTCTGCAGAGATCAAGAGACTTGTCACGAAGCTGAAGATGATACAGAGTGTTGTGGTTGATGCAGAAAGGAAGCACCATCAGGATGAACCCATTAGATTTTGGCTAGATGAGCTGAAAGACATTATGTACGACGCTGAGGACATTATAGAAAAATACAAGATGGAAGTTCAGAACCATAACAAGACATCATTCTTACCTTCCTCAGTTGTGTGCTGCTACTCTCCTTTTAGATGCTTTCACTGTGCGGTATTTGATCATGGTATTGGAAAAAAGATTAGAAAACTTAATCACAGGCTTGATGATGTCAACAAGGATATGTCAGCCCTCAGTTTGATACCCACTAGCCGAGACCAATTCAAAGAAAGACGGATTAGCTTAAGAACATCGCGACTAGTAGAGCCAACTATTGTTGGAAGTATGATCGAGGTGGATACCAAGAGCTTGGTAGAGCTACTATGCAAAGAAAGTGGGCGAAAGAACATTCTTATCTATGCAATTGTTGGTATGGGTGGAATTGGCAAGACCACTCTTGCTCAAAAAATATGTTCTGATGAGAGACTGCAGGCAAATTTTCATCCCATATCACCAATTTGGATCTGCATCTCTCAAGAGATTGATGAGATAAGAATTCTGAAAGAAATTGTTGCATGTCTTGGAGGGTAAACCAGCAATGCACAAGACAAGGAACAACTAGAAATGATGCTTCATCAAGTTGTACGACAAAAGAAAGTTTTCCATGTTTTGGATGATGTTTGGGATGCGCAGGTGTGGGAGAAATTATTAAAAAAACCATTATATAATGCCCATAGCGGCAGCAAGATTCTGATGACAACAAGAGATGAAAGCATAGCAAGAAATATGGGAGTAGTTCATCAGCAGAGAGTCTCGAAGCTGTCAGATGAAGATGGTTGGTCATTGCTCTCCAGCTTAGTGTTTGAGATTGATAAGGAAAGAGAAATGCAAGATCTAAAGCAGCTAGGCATACAAATTGTGAAGAAATGTAATGGACTTCCCTTGGCTGTGAAAACAATCGCTGGAGTGCTTAGAAGCAGAGAATTGCACCCCTCCGAATGGAAGAAAGTTCTACGAAGTCCAGCATGGTCTCTAAGTAATATTTCTGAAGTGATGCGAGTCTTGTATCTCAGTTATGAGGACCTACCACAACATCTCAAGCAATGCTTCCTTTATCTTGCACTCTTTCCAGAGGATTATGTATTTCAACGAGCCTATATTGTTCTTCTTTGGATTGCAGAAGGTTTTGTAGCAGAAAAAGAAGTTCTTGAAGAACTAGGCTTTGAGTATTGGAAGGAATTGGTGGAACGGAGTCTTCTTCAACCTGAACCTGATTACTATGAAATTTCAGGTTGCAGAATGCATGATCTCTTACGCTCTATAGCTCAACAAGTTGCAGGAGGCGAATGTTGTTGTTGCCATGCCAGAGGGATGAAAGAGACTTTTTGTCCATTTCCCCATTCAACTTCACAAAAAAGCCTCGGCGATTGTACACCACTGGTGAACCTGAATCCATTCCAACTTTTACAGGTTCCTTGAGAACCGTTATAGTCCCATGTTTGAAAACAATTTCAAGAGATGACTTTGGAAGTTTAAAGCATCTGAAAATTCTAGATCTCCAAGGGCTAGCTACTGAGTCGCTCCCTAACTCCTTGGGCAACCTTGTGCATCTGAGATCCTTGAACTTAAGTGGAAGTAAGGTGAGAGTCATACCAGAGAGCATTGGAGCCCTTCAAAACCTTAAGTTCTTGTTGCTTCTGAACTGCAAGAACTTGCAAACTCTTCCAAGAACTATTGGACAGTTAACAAACATGAATGTTCTCAGTCTTTATGGGACCCCATTAGAAAACACTCCTCAAGGAATAAAGAATCTCCGACAGCTTAAAACACTTGAAGGAATAGCAGTCCAGGGAAGTTATCACCTTGATGATAAGGGGCTAAATGAACACTGTAAATTGGACGATCTGAAATCTCTTGTCCAGCTAAACTGGCTCAGCACTTGCAAGTTGGAGAGAGCCTTTGGTGGCCTTGAGGCAAGAGCTGCAAAACTTGAAAGTAAAGCTCATCTAACTCGCCTATTATTGGAATGCAACATGGATCTTTCGCCTTATAGTGAAAATTTAATTGAAAGGATAGAAGAGGTTTTCGAGAACCTGTGCCCTCCACCCTGTCTTGAGCGGTTAGCGTTGGTAAAGTACTTCGGCCGCACACTCCCAAATTGGTTAAAACATACCCAATCTCCAATCTGGCAAATCTACGAGTTTTGAAATTGATAGGTTGTCATCTGTGTGAGAAGCTCCCAACATTGGCGCTGCTCCCACAGCTCGAATATCTTAGAATATGCTCAGCAAGTTCGGTGGTTCGTATTGGACCAGAACTCTTCTTACCAAGTGAGAAAGTTCATGCAAGATCATGTAGCCCATTTTGCTCCTTCCCCAAACTCGAAGTTCTTGAGCTTGGAGATATGCCCAACTGGGAAGAATGGCAATGGCTTGATGAGGTGGAGGGTAAAGAGAGCCAACACATGATGCTTCCACGCGTACGAACATTGGGACTCCTTGGCTGTTCTAAACTGAAGTCACTGCCTTATAGTCTCCTGAACCACGCCGTCATGTTGACGGACGTGCGCATTACAGATGCCCTTAAACTAGAAGAGATTCGAAACCTGCACTTCATCAAAAAGTTGAAGATCAAGAACAACCCCAAACTGAAAATAGTTGCAGACCTCCCATCCCTTGAGTACCTTGTTGTTGTTAGCTGTGGCAAGCTGAAGGTTGTGGAGGATCTGCATGAGCTTCGGAGCATTTTATTCCAGGACCCAGAAATGGAGGTACTTCCAGAGTGGGTAAAAACAGCAAAGAAGCGGTCACCACATCTTCAGATCAATAGCAGTATGGGATTGAAGAGCGAATGCATAGCAGGCACACCACAAGTCAACTCTCGCATTCCAGATAAATCTGCATGCATTGAGTATACCAAGTATTCCTTCTCCTTCAGTACCGATCCTCAGATCATGCCTTCGTAGATGGAAACATCTGTTATAACATTGAATCACCATACCTTCTGCATGCTTCTCATGTATTCTGCTTGTCAGTTTAACTTCAATATGTTCTTACAGTTTGCATCTGAAATTTCAATTCTTTACAGTTCTTAATTTCAGAACTCTCATTCAGATATCCTGAATGTTGCACTTAAAAGGTTTGGTTTTGACCTAAAGCAATCAGCGAGCGGCATTCCTAATAAAAATTTCATTTCAAAAGCTTCATGTAGACAGATTTTGTATTCACAAGAACCTCTAGAAAAATAGAAAAATAGAAAGATCGCAATCACATATATAATCCAGGACAACCTATAGCATTAGGTCAATGGGTAACTTGGACGCTATCTACATGACTTGTACTGTTTCTGAGTTAGCTGTACCTTTTCTGTGCTGGCATGGCAAAGAGTTTTTTCTATCCATATTGCATGAGTTTCGAGTTACAGAACATTGTCTCAAAATCTGATCTGACAAGGATTATAGCACCAACTATACATTCTGCAGCTAGAACTGGTCAGGCTGGATTCCTGCTATCACCAGAATAGTGGGGGAAATCAGATCTGAATTATTGCGAAATTGCAAGTGGAATGACTGACATATGTAGGTGAGTGAAGCACAACAGGAGAAGAAGCTACTCGCTGACAGGCCATAACAAAGCTTTATGTAACTTGAAATCAGAATCTGTGTTACTCAATTTAATAAATTTGAAAGTGAAAAACGTCTAATATTATTATATGCAGAAAATACTTGTCATAAGATCATAAATACGCTTTCAACATGGTAAGCCCGATTATAATACGTATGGGAATTAAGTGATACAAAACAGTTATGGTAATCTCCTTCTTCATCCTTTGCCTTTCACTTGCATCTAATTTCTCACCAACAGGCTTCTCTTCTTCGTCTAAATCATCTTTCTCATGTGCCCTGTCGTGTTCCATCAGAAAAGGATTTGTAAAGCTCAGAGCTGCAGCAGCAACTACAGCATAAGCTAATACAAGGTTGGCCTTGCATAGTTGCATTGATTTCTCATTATCAGGCCAAAAACAATCGGTCCCCGTATGGAGCCACCGTCGCGTCGTTCGGCGTGTCAGCTTGAGGTCACCACTCCAGAAGCCAACGAGAATGTGGGGCTTGCCAAGCAACAAGGCCACCACACCGCCTCCATAACAGTCATCGAATCATGCATCGAAGGCGAGATTAAGTTAATCGACCAGATTAGGGAAACGTTTCTCAATTACTGCCTTCTTGTCTACTTCCTGCTCGGTATCTCTAACCCAGTCATCGAATCATACATCGAAGGTGAGATTCAAGCTTGTCAAGCTGCTAGATTAGGGACCGGAAGGAGTGGATGAGAGTCAAAAACATGTGTGCATGTGTGGGGACTCATAGGATATTGCGCCATTGCCTTTCCAATATTTGTAAGCCTACGTCGGCATCAAGGGCCTCAAGAGCTTTCGAAAGATCGTTTATGAAATAAAATTTTTCTAAAATAAAAATTATATTTATTTTTTTTAAAATAAATTTTATTTTTTTTATTTTCAAAATAGTAATAAAAATTATAATAAAAAATCATACTACGTAAAATTTTTCTACACTTTCTAACTTTTTAAATAAATTTTCTAAATATTTATAAAATATATATCAAAAAACTAAAAATAAAAAATTAAAATGAATGGTTTGGGAAACGCAATCCTAAACGCCCCCAAGCAAGCAGCGTTCAGCTTCCAACAAAGCCTTTGCCTTGGAGGAGTTGGAAAGGGGAAATGTGCAGCCTGTAGCATAATTAGGAGAATAAAATATACAAGAAAACTGAGCAAAAAAAAACTATATACAAATAAACTACTAGTTCTTAGGTCACCTTGTCAATGCCCATGGACTTAAAGAGAAGTACAACACCATCCACAGGTGTTTTAAGTATCTCAGGGTTGAAAACTCCGAAAACAAATTGTCCTTACTAAAGGCTGCAGAAGAGTACAGACGGTAACAGTGACCTGGACCAGTCCTTCCTGCTCTTCCTGCATGCTGAGCAGCAGAAGCCTTGCTTATCCACTGAGCTTCAACTTTTGCAAGCCCATTGGCATGATTATAGGTCTTGACCTTTCCTTTGCCAGTGTCAACAACATCATACCTGGAATTGTTAAAGAAGTCTCAGTAACATTAGTAGCCACAACATGTCTCTCTCCTTCAGGTACCTCTTCAAACACATGAAGCTGAGCAGAAGCAGGAAGCATTGCATAAAGAGGTAGAGCATACAGTGGACCTATAGTTTCAGTCACAGGTTCTGAGCATCCTTCCATAGTAGGAGAAACAGGAGAGACTTAGGTTGGTTACATTTGTTTTTGGCAAGGGCCTCAAAAGAGGCCTTCAAATAAGAAAAACTCTCACATCCTGTTAACAAGTCCAACACTCTGCCAGCATTATCTACCGATTCATTAGCCAGTAAATCTCCGTCTCCATCAGATCCTTCCAGCTCACTTCATTCTCCGACTCCGATGAATAGGTACTAGCTTCTGCTGTTTCATCATTGCCGTCTTCATCTAGACTAAATCTATCACTATGTTGATAAGGACCACATTCCATGTCAAATGCCTGATCAAGATCCTTCATGTTGGCTTCTGCATTGGAAGTTTGCTTAGTTTGAGCCTCTCCTTTGGAATTTCTTAAAGCCAGTTTCTGAGAGTATCTGTGTAGTTTTTACACAGGAGTCCCACTTCCCTTTGACCTGTAACATACACAAGTATTCCACCATGTGGAAGCCTTTTATGGATTGAAATGACCTTTTCATAAGCCTGCGCTAAGTAATCTTCCTTTGTAGTCCTTGAGAAGTGGATGGCAACTGGATATTGTCTAACCGGAACTTCTATAACAGGTGGGACTTCATTAAATAAATTCCTATTAGAAATGAAGTGCTCAACTCTAAGGGTTGCACTCATCAATAGAAGCTTTAACTCAGTGATCATATGGTCAGGATTTAAGATAACTCCTGCAAGTATCTTCTCCTGCTGCTCAACATATAATTACTGCACAAAGTCATAGAAAATCAAACTGTTAGGCAAACAATGAATAAACCAAGAACCACAGCACTATATCCAAAGAAAAACATAGGGAACTGGTTGAATTCAGTGTTAACCTTGCATAGTCTTATAATCCGTGAACGCATGCTTACAAGAACGTCCGTAGTCAAGCTCCTCTCATGAGCCTCATCCAGGACAAATATAGAATAACGTTTAAGTAAGAAATCACTCTGCAGTTGAAAACCAAATTTTACTGACAAACAGTTATAGAGAAAACTATCACTTCAAGAAAATTATAGCAAAACATCAAAAAACATTAAATGTTAACTGCAGAATTTTCACTATTTCATCATATGGAAAAAAGAACCTGTCCATCAAAAATCTGGGAATGTAAAAAAAAAGACGTTTGTACTTGGGAAAATTCAAAACCTTAAATTAGGAAAAAAATATGAAATCAATAACCTTAAACATGCATGATGATCGTCCTCCTAATATCTGTACTTTTGTCAAAGTATCTGAAAGAACAAGGACTGTTCCAAACACGTTTAGGAAGAATATAAGGCTTCAGAAATCATCCTTTCAAAAGCAATACACTAACTTCATGGGTACAAAGAATTGACCTCTCTCCCATATGCATTCAAAACGATAAACAACTTTAAAATGTTTATCATACGCAAAAATTAGAAAGTTTACTGAATGAGAGTTTAATGCTAAAGGAAGTAAATGTACAAGCGGAGGATAGAGCCCACTGTATTATAACAAATGTGAAAGTAGGGATGATAGAGCAATAACCTAAATAAGAGTCCTTCTTCAGTTACATAGACGGTATTATGTTTGAGATGAACAGGTTCCAGAGATCAGCGGCTATAAAGTAGCATAATGGAACCAAGAATATAACAAACCTGAACTTCACGAAGCAAAATTCCATCTGTCATAAATTTAATAGAGCAGCTATCTACAATCATTTTATCATGCCCAACTTGAAAACCAACCTCCTTCCCAAGATGAAGTCCTGACTCAAAGGAAACACACTTTCAGTAGATAGAATGGTAACACGACGTGGTTGTGTAACACCAATAATCCCTTTCCTCTCATTGCAATATATAGTTCCAAAGACAGATTCATATAAGAACTGTGTGGTCAAATCGAAAAAAGGTTGTTAAGAGAGGATTTTCCTATAATGAATCTAACAGGATGTCAAAGTTTCATACGCAATGCTCACCTGAGGAACCTGGTCGTCTTACCACAGCCAGTTTCCCCACATATGATGACTGTGGAATGTTCATTTATTGCTTCCATAATCTCTTGCTCCACCATAATTATTATTGGTAGATCTTCTTGTTTCTTCAACTTCTGCAGGCCTCAACACATGAACTACAAAAGGGCAGGATTTCTATTTTCCTGCATTAAAGAGTCCACATTTGCTTTTTTGGTTTCTCCAAGAAACTGCAATACATCTTTTGCATAACCAACCTTCATGTTTGGATCTTCTACTTTAAGCTGACTACTTGAAACAGGACGAGAATTTCTTTGTTTCAAGGGTGTTCTGCTTGATATTCTTACTACCCGACCCAGTAGAAAATGATTCTACTCTAGATTTACTAAAAGTCACTTGGGCAACAATTTTTGAGTTCAAATGATTTTCAAAAACATGGATCTTGTTTGCATTGCTTTCTGATTTAAATAGACTGTCAAATGACTGGTTCTTCGGGGCTGAACCCTCTCCAGTACACTTTGCAAGAGGTAAATTGTTACTGAAAGAGCCCTGTCTTTCTTGAAACTTATTGGACCTGCATTTTACAAAGATTTCTTCATTATCAGAATCATCCTCATTTCCATTTCTCCTCTTCCATTTGGAAATTGAAGTGTCCTCAGAAACATCCAGGCCAACTTTTGAAAGTTGCACAGCCCGCATACGCTTCTTCTTTTGAGTCTGAGCCTATATGACAATCCCAAAATGCAAACTGTTCTTACACACTTCTATATCAAATAGCTTCCTCATTGTTAGTATAACCAGAAACAGAAAAAGATCATAAAAAAGGTGCACACCTGACACAATATTTCCTGAAGAATGCAAGATAGTATATATCCCATCCGAAAGCTTGTGCTTCCTGAGCATGAGAAGAAATCGCATTGAGATGTACAGCATACTTTCTCTAAGGGAAAAGATACATAAATACTAGTCCCTAAATTCCATACGCATATACACATATAGGATGGTATATAATAAACTTCATTCTATTTTAGTTTTAGTTTAACAAATTTACACAAGGAATTAGGATATTACATACTCTAGAAGCTCAATGCTTTTGGACAGTAACAATTTCCTCTCCTTCTCATGCTGGAAAATAGTAAAAGAGTTTGACAGATAAGTGACAACAATTAAGAACGAATTATCATGTAGGTCAGAGTACGAAATTGAACTAGTTCACACCTCTATTTGCCTCAATTTCCTTTGCTTACTTTTGCTAATAGGCGGAGATTGCTTAATCTTGTCCGTGCTAGAACCCTGCAAAATAGAGAAAGAATTACGAAAAAAATCATTCACAAAATGAACAAATACAACGACATTAACAACAGAAAAACTCAAACTGAGAGCTCTGGCGTGCCTTTCCACTGCATTTCTGTTCATCCTTCTTTATTGCTCCATTCCCAATGCCTCTGAAAAAATATAAATCAAAAGCAAAGGCATTGAAATCGATGAAAAGAAAAATCTAACCACAAATCACAGCCTGGATATTACAAACTACAAAAGTCATAAATCCTACTGTAAGAAGTCAAATTTGTAACGAACACGAAATAGTTCACTCACTCGAAATCATTATTGAAACCTTCAACTCCACTAATTCTGCCTTACCAGAACCCATTATCAATACTTTCGAACACCAAAACGATGAACTTCAATAGAAAAGCTTAACGATCGATCAATCAATCAAGTTCTTCTACTATTGAAATTAAATATAATAAAATAATAATAATATAATCTCACCTTCAATCAATTTTGCTCTGTGAAATGTGTGTGTGTGTGTGTGTGGAGCGAAGCTTTCGGTTTCCTTCCTATAGATGTGAGGGGTGGGGGTTAGAGATCAAAGAAGGGTGAAGTCATCTTTGATGCCTTGCCTGCTTTAACAAACCAATCGATTGTAGACATGTGGGAATGACTCCAAAAACTAGAGGAAGGAGGAGCTGGAGAGCAAGTTTTTCTGCCCCGACATCGCCCCCCCAATTGTTGGAAGGATCTCTCTACCCCAAAGGGGTCCTCTAGTCCAACCCAAATCAATCTGAGTAGGGATTACAATATAGGTTAATATATCGGATTCGGATCGATCCATTTATTAACTAGATCAAAATCAACCCTAACCCAACCATATATTTATACGGGTCAAATTTGTCAATCCTAATCCACCTTTTTTAATAATCAAGTCAAACTCGGATTGACCCATATAATAATCAAATTACTAATTTATATTTCTACTCTCATAAACACATCATATAAAACATATAGTATAACAAGCATATATACAAAAAATCAACAACGAACTATATATAAACTAGTATAGGCCAATCTACTACAAGGAACATGTCTTAGATTTTCTTCGCTCTCATAAATACATCACATAAAACATATAGTATAACAAGCTTACATATGAAAAATCAACATCATATATAAACTAGTCTAGGCCAGTCTACTACAACGAACATGTATTAAATTAGAGTAACTGAGATTCCATACATGATGCAAGAAAACAAGTTCTTTTTTGGGTAATTAAATAATAGTTATTTCATAATCAATGACCAGGAGCTAGTTGCTTCATTAACTTCTCTATTTTTTGAACTAAACATTGCAAGTACTAAATTGGACAAAGGGCACAATGCTGCTAATAGAATTGGTTGCCCTTGCCCTGTATGGCAATTATGCATTACTCCCTTGAGTAGCCTCAGAGTACCATGAACCCATGCCTTCATGTAATGAGAAAAAAACTCATACAAAGATGTGAAGAAACGAGTATTCAAATTACAAATTACATATCTACAAGTAAATTGAACTTACATACAAGTAATTAGATTAAGGATTTCCTATATGCAAACTAGTCAAACAAACTGGTTTCCTATGTATTCCCATTTCTTTACGACGTAGAATTTGACTTTTGCATGTCTACTCATTGAGTTGAAGTGAAAGTTATATGAACCATCTGAATATCTCTAAGAAGAGGACTTCTAATTTGTGAAAGATTAGGGTAATATTCCAAATCTTGATTGTGATGATGGGGATGTAATGAATAGGCTAAGCTCTGCCAGTCATGAATTTTATTCTCTTCCCTATCCTCTGTATCTCCACCATGATTTCTTGCTGCTACACTAGATGATGTAGCACATGAAGCATTTAAACTTGACGATACCTTAATGAAAAATAAGATAAGAGAGAAAAACTGATACTTTTGTCCATGAATTTCCATGTGCTCTTTTTTTTCTTTGCTGATTGTTTATAAGCTTTACTAACAACAAAACAATCAAAGGAATGGATAGGCATTAGAGTTTTCTGCAACCATCGAGTGGTGTATGACTACCCTGTTTGTTGTACTTGGTAGAAAAGACTAATTATTTGTGTAATACATGTTAACAGTTTGATTAGGAAAAAAAATAATAATAAAGTGAGTCTTTATATATCTCAAATTCTTTAGTTGCAACAAAATGAACTATAGCAGTTCACTAGATGCTCATGCATGAAATGCATTGAGTATCAACCCAATCGACCTCTCTGCTCTCTCCCAAACAAAAGATTGATTATTGAAGAGTTATGGAAATGCCACCAAGAATCAAGCTCGATCTTCTAGTTCAAAAAGGAAATTGTGTTATCAAACTAACAGAAAGGCAGAGCTTAATAAAAATTTAAAGAAAAGAATTCCAGATCAAAACCATATCAAGGTATAAGTATTCAATTTAAACTGAGAGTCAAATAATAAGAAGATAAGTAAAAAAATATGGAAGAACCAGTAGTGATTATACATAACAAGTAGAGTAAAGAAGCTACAGAAGATCAGAAAATCACACAAAAAGATTAATCTTGAGCTACGGGAAACGTTCATCTCCATTTCCAAATTTCGCACCTTAATAAATTTCTCTCAATGCCTCGATCAACAACTACTCTGCCAGATTAATAACAATAAGCTTTCAATTAACAAATAAACAAACGAAAAACTAGAAAGAAAGCCTAAATTTTTTATTCTCACCTGCGTCGTGAGAGCGGTGATGGAGTGCCGCTGCCGGAGGTTTTCTCGCTCGAAGTATTATCTTAGAAATGAAACAAAGGAAGTGTGAGTATTTGGGCCTAATAAAGGAAGTGGAAGGACGCCGGGAGAAGAGATCGCGGGGGAAGAGAGGAATGGAGGAAGTAGGACAGGAGAGTCTGCCTATTGCGGAGTAAAAGACAACCCGAAGTGCTTTAAAATTAAGTGGGTTATATTCGGGTAAATTATAAAATAACATAAACTCGTTTAGATTATAGGAATAATTTCGGATTTTTAAAAAAAATCCAAACTTATATAAAGCTGAATATAAATCTAATCTAAATGAGTCACTTTAAAATTTAATTTGAGTACGGATTAAATTTTGCCACCAAATTAACAGAACTGAAGCAGAGTATTTTATTTTTGATTGAGATTTAGATTTATTAGCATATATTGCTTTGCTGTGTGACATTTTTATTTTTCGTTTACAGTTGAAAGAACAAAATCGTAGAAGAAAAGATTATTTAGACATAGTTCTACCATTATTAAAAACTTTACTTACAAAGTTATTGAAACTATGGCTCCTTTAAGTTTCTTTTTTTTTTTTTTTTGTGATATACATCAGTGGTATCTATACATATTATTATGGCTACATAACACTTAAAGAAAACTCAAGAGATTGAATAAAACTAAGTTTAAATATACATGATATAACTTGAAGCACATTTCGCTCTTATGTTTTTGTTTGAAAGAATTTCTGCTCTTTTAAGGTGATGGTTTTCGCACTTCTATATACTCATTTTTTGGGGAAAGTTTTTTAGTTCTTTAAACTCTTGTATGATGAGGAGTAACGAACCTACTAATACTGCTTTCCACTTACCAAAATATCACGTAATAATGGTCTTCACCGGTGACAATAAATTTTCCTTGATCACTCTGTCGGCAGCTTCTGATCAAGGTATTCAGGGAAGCAAAGAAGTTAGGATTAACAACCCCAATAGCAAACATCCGATGAGCACTTTCTGGGGAGATCCAGCAAAGACTAGGTACGAGGAAATGCTGTCCAGAAATTCCAAAGAAGAATAGAAGATATTTACACTTGCTAATGCATGTTTAGGAGTCTATTGAACTGGTTGGTAGCGGCATACGATTGAGATGCAAAAACAGCTTTACATCGTCAAACTGAAAAAATTACGCTACTAGCTTTTCAAGTACCACTAGCGCTGTTAAGTACCACTACAATTCCACATGACAACATCCCCATTATCGGTTGTGCCAAAGTAACCGTGGAATTGATGACTACCATGCATTATGCATACAATGGAATCATTATCATGCTACTTTCCTACAGCTGTACGCTATTACTTGCTTTTACATCATCTTCGAGTTCAAGTTTTTCAATCAATTGTTCCATCATTTTTTTGTACATAGGCATGTAATGGTCATTTATCATCGATCTGGACAGCCGAATCTTGCTGTAAAGCTCTCGTGGGGTTTCATATATACCAACATTCTCCTCATTGGAAATACCGTCTCTTGCAGTAGGGGATTGTGGTCTTGGAAATGTGACCATGTGCATAATTCTACCAGGTGGAAAGAATTGGCATTTCTCCAAAGCATCAGGGTTTGGGGAACACTCATTTCCAGCTTCTTCCAGCATCAGTTTCTCTTCTTCTGCTATTTCTTTGGCAGCAGCTGCCTCCTCTTTCCTCGTTTCAAAGTCTGTTCCATCATGTCTGTCAAGTTCCTTCTCCAACTCAAACCATAACTCTCCTTCTGTAATATTTTCAGGCATGGGAGCATTGTCTGCTTGACTTGCATGAAATAGCTCCTCCACCTCTGCTTCCTCATTGTCAGAATCCTTGGGGCAGCTAAGACCTAGTTGAGTGACTGAAGCTTCAATCTTCACCTCCTCAATTACCGTGCAGCATTCACTTCTTTCAGATGCGCTGCATATGTGTGGTACAAGAGAATTCTCTCCCATAGTTGAGCAAGGAGTGTTAGCACGGCGACGTGGACCCATACATGACCAGGAGGACAGAGAAGATCTACTTTTGACAACCGCACTAGCAACATTCTGAGCTTGTTTCACCACAACCTAGATTATCAAGCACATAGATGTAAACAAAACCTTGACAGAATGACAATAAAACCTTCAGTAGACAATAGGTTGATAGCAGAGGTGGATGGAAAATGAGCACTCTTCAGAGCATTTCTGCTGAAAGCACAAGAACATATTCAAGATGAACAAAAGGTGAAAGTAGGTAATAGTCATAGAGTGATTGAGTATTATTGAGTTTAGTGTTGGTCCATACAAAAGGCTCAAGCACTACTGTTGGTTTTCAACATAGAGTTATGAAGGAATTTTTCAGTTTAGAGATTGTTTTCAAATTAGACAATGTACCTTGTTTGAGATATGATTATAAGCAGACACATGCACTAAGATTGTTAACAGAACTTGATGTAATGAAAGGTCCTATTCATATTATGGTCTTATTGAACATATAGGTAACTATTGGAAACTGCTAGAATGAAACTTGATTCTCCTCAATGCAGGAGTTTCAGGAAGCGCTATCTGTAGCTCTTGAATGACTAAATATTTCCAATGACAAATGTGATACTGCTATAACTTGCTATCCTATGATAATATCTCAAACCATTATACCTGAGTTCTGGTAGAGACAGGACGCAAAAATGCACCAGCACCTGCAACTCTAGCTTTTGCACCAGATATAGATGGCATGTGAGACCCTACAGTAGTTGCAGAACGATATACAACATTCAATATTCTTGTGTTTTGAACTTGATCCCAGAGATCATTTAGCCAAGATGATGTTGTAACCTGAAAAGTGTCGGACACATACACGAAAATGGTTACATCACCTTTTATATTTGCCATTGGAACATAAAAACATTGTCAAAAGGAAATTTATAGCGGCAGAATTTTATTCCTTATATCAATAACCTAAAAGTAAGAAAGCTGTAGATCTAGATCGCTCTTTTCTTGTAACAGTAAATAAATTTAGATGAAAGATGGACAATTACTATAGACTAAAGAAGATAAATGAGGAATTTGCATGTTCATACAAGCTCAACAAATTGAAAAAAAGAAGTTAGAGACTTTATTCTGCACAATATCTCACTTAAAGGTGGTAAAGGTCCATAGACTTAATACCGAACTCGTACTTCCGACGAAGAAAGCTTCTGCAATAACTATCTCATATCTGTATGTAATCAAAAACTCAAGATGACTATCTAAGATAGTGGTAATACCTCAGCACGTAGGTCATCAATAGAAGCAGTTGAAAATGTGGGTACCAGATCAGAGCCATTGATAACGGTAGTAACGAAATGCTTCCCAGATTCAGCTAATTCCCAAGTCATGCAGGCAGCTGACAGAAAACCCCCACAAAGGTCATGACAACAGCTTTCAGGTAATATTGAAAACATCAAGAAAAAAGAATGTTATGTATCGGGAGAGGTATACCATCAGGGTTCATGACCAAGGCATTCCCCATTAGTACCATCTATTAAGTGCTAACTACTTCCTACCAACTCTTTTCTCTCATCATTGGCACTCGGCTGTTCTCTCTCCCTCTCTCGCCCACAGTCAGCATTGTTCCATTACTTTTTTTTCTCTTGGTTTTTAAATCTCCACCCTTCTCGCTGTATAAATGTATCACTAAATGGCATAAGGTTACGAACTCATTTGGGTTCATTGTTTTCATTACACAATAAATTTGTGTTTATTCTTCTCAAAAGAAAATTATGTTAGAATTCACTATTCTTATTGTATATATAATAGATAATACAATCAAATAGCACTAACTAGTACTTAAACTAATTCTTGAATTTCAATATATCACATACATTCAATGTCAAATATATTAATTGACCAAATTGATTTCGTATGCATTTGATAGTTTGATTGATAGTTTAACTTAGCGTGTATTTTCTTATCAGATGTACTTTCCTGTGTGTACAATTTTCTTTTTTTAAGTTTTTGAATAGATTTATCTAATTTGCCAATTCAATTTGTCGGAGTTGTCTGATAGAAATGCTTTCGATCTTATTGCATAAAACCCAATCCTGCAAACCTTCGGCTAAACCTTAATGATGCCTTAAGCATTGGTCTTAAAATATAAATACTAACTTGGATAAACTTACAAATTTAGAACTTTCTACGACATATTATGTGGGCAGTTGGGTTCTATGCTTGATACGATGTAATTGACAGCATACATCGTAAGCTTGAGCATGCTGGATGATATAGAATCTTCAATTTAAGCAGCCAGTTTACAAAAGTTTCTTTAAGAAGAAAAAAAAAAAAGGGCATATGGCGGGGCACAACAACCCTGTAAAGCACAGTGTTGGACAGTGCCCATACATACACAACTTTTAACCGATAACGTTTGACTAGTTTTGTCCAAAACTTAATGCTCGTGCTAGGTAACACCCTTGCATAAAAGAAAACATATGGAATCAAAACAACAAAATTATCAACTAGCATTTACAAGCAATGTATGTTACACTTCAGAACTAGATAATGCTGCAGCTGAAAATATGAGAGGTACATGCCTGGAGCAAATGCAACACAAGTGCATGAAGAGAACTCCTTATGTTCCCTAAGAATGTAAGTCAAGAGCCCAGCCGTGCCACCACCCAATGAATGTCCAACAATCTACAAATTTCAAGCATGTATTATTCAGAATTCCGACAAGGCATACCTTAGCAACTTCATGCAGGTAACAGTTCATAAGATTATCTTTACAGTTCATAATGTTAACGGCACTTGTTACTACATTAGAGACATGTTTTCCCTTAAACTAATCAATAAAAAGCAAAAGCTTACACATTTGTATTCCAATGCACACAAAATACACATAAATCTCTTTTGAGTATTATATAACTGATCAATTCTTTATATGTGGTATGTAGTAATGATGGCGCCCATCCAACTAAAATAAGCACCGCAGCAAAGACAAGTAGCCATGATGTTTGAAGTCATCATAGTTGAATATCTGCCAATGATGTCTAAGGATCCTTTTGTCCTAGAATGACAATAGAAGATCCATTCACAAAGCCAATAATCACAACAAATCAACCGATCATGCCTTATAATGGCTTGAAAGAAAAATGGCACCAGACTATTCTATGACTTGTCTGATCTTCAACAGCGAATTGTGATTAATACTTTACTTCTCAATAAAGCTCACATACTCCTACAGTCCTACCACTTTAGATGCTAAACCCAGAATACCTGTAGGAAACTAAGATGTTATAGAGTATCCAGTCTAGAAATTATAATCTACCTTTTCTCCACGTGCAAAATTATGTTACTTTTTTCCTCCAAAAATTCCGTAGAGATTACCCTGTTTTACACAATAAAGATGTCCCAATAAGTTCAAGATGCTATCTGTAGCCTATCGGATATATTGGCAAGAATTGAGAAATATCCCATCTATTGCAGTGAACAGTGCATGAATCCTGCAAACATCATCCTTATTGGTCTAACAAAAGCCATGAGGCCATCCATTAAACCAATGAGAATGCACACTTTAGCATCCATTGCACCCTTAATTGTAGCTCAACTCTTTATTCTAGGAGTACATCACTAACAAAATACAGTGTAATGAATCCTGCAATAATGCGTCCTTATTGGTCTAAATACATGGGTCCTTCAACTCAACTATTATACAAGGAGTCAATATCACCTACAACAAACAGTGCAACGAATCCTGCACATAGTGCGTCCTTATTGGTCTAATCCATTGATCCATCAATTATATCTTCAAAATCAAGGACTCTCACCATTTAAGCAATAGTTCAACACCTCCATATCTAGTTTATTATAATATTTCAAGTTGGTGAGACACTTTGATTTATGCTTCTTGCCTTTTTTTCTGCTTTGACCTCTTAAATATTATTGTCTAATAGAATCAATGTTTTCTTGAGTAAATGAATCATCAATGATATGAGCGGAGCTGAATAACAGAAAACTTCGGACAAGCTAACAATTCTCAGAAAATCATAGATTTGTAGAGTTCATACGTAATCAAATAGGATAATGGAGGAAAAAAACGAAGATAACAAAAATTAGTTATAAAAAATTGTATAGGGCTCATTAGGTGGTGACAGTAACTTTCCAGAAGAAACTACAAATGTCAGAGGATTTACCTTGATAGAATAATATGGATGATCATGAATCACTTTAAGGAGACAAGGTATAGTGCATTTTGCAATCCATCGCGCTGCAGCAACCATGCCGCAGTGTGCATATCCTAATACTAATTTGTTAACACCACCTTCATCTAAAAGCAAATGGTGAAAAGGGACAACTGCACTGGTTGCTGCAGTCAAAGTATCCTTAATGCTGTGTGTCCCCCTAACTAAGAGGAGAAAGCATTTCGAGTGTTTATCGCACAAAACTGTAAAGGCTGGCTTCAGAAGCTGTAAAGAGGCAATTGGAAATTGAAAAAATAATAATAATAATAAGATAAAGGATAAAATCAAAAGCACATGAAGACATGTGACAATTTTCTTTTTGAGAGAAATGCATATAATACTTACTCACCCCTGCCTTAGGCTCTTGCATTAGAACATCTTCCTTGGAGTAGCCAGCGGACTCCAAAAATACAGGAAATGGTTTCTTAGAGAAAAGCATGCAAAGATTTACCAATCGTAAAAGATGAATCAGCTCAGTCACAACTTGACTGCCTTTAAGTTTCACACAATTATCTCCAGCATACACACTCGCAACTTCCAAATTGCCCTGCAAAGAGTTCATAATGTTTTAAAAACAAGATTAAGCTTCTCTAGATGTCTAAGTTTCAACTGCAGCTAAAACAACAGAGTTAAAACTTGAGTGAAGAACCAATTCATGGAAGCCAAACAAAAGCTGCTAAAATGCTAGTGCTTGCAAGTGCCCAAGTTTAAGTTCACATAATCAGGATTGTAGCTTTTTTTCTCCATAATTTTTAGGAAAAGAAAATTAATTAAGTTATTTGTAAACAGAATCAAGAACAAGTTAATTTGAATCCAAGTGAAGCTCATGAACCCATTGCCATTATCACTCCATCAGCTGATTTGCTGCTAGAACACGCACTGATGACTGAATGAATAATTTATTCAAAAATAAAACCCAGATCCACAACAACCTAGTTTCTCAATACTCTAGTAGAGAGAGAGAGAGAGAGAGCGCGCGCACCTGTCTACGCATAAGAAACTTGATACCGAAAGCTAGGTCAGCAATCGGCCACTTTCCAAGGGTCTCAGCATAGGTGAACCGTAGCGTCTCCGCCAGCGTAGCAGCTGCTTCTCGCCACGTCGCAGGAGCTCGGTCCGGCCCCCGCCGACTCCACGCTGCCGCATCTTTCTTCTTCTTCGACCCCGCCACCAAGGGATTCTGTTCGTTATATTCTTCTTCTCTACAAAACAACAGTCGCCGAGCGACTA
Organism: Acanthochlamys bracteata; assembly: GCA_019914995.1. Lineage (NCBI taxonomy): Eukaryota > Viridiplantae > Streptophyta > Magnoliopsida > Pandanales > Velloziaceae > Acanthochlamys > Acanthochlamys bracteata. The sequence goes on from CM034133.1 coordinate 5,259,810, forward strand.
CAACGTACAACAGCGCCACCATTCCCGCCGCCGTCGCAACCGTAGCCGTCGCCATGATTGAAATTGTTCGATTGATGAAATCGTTGAATTGATTGAAAGGTCTTTAAGATGAATTGATTCAATCACATAATCTTATTATTTTAAGATTATTTAATTAATTGATCGATGAAGGTGGAGAATGAAGAAAGGAAACGAGGAAGCAAAGGAAGAAAAGGGAAGGTTTTGTTTGTACCGCGTAGTAGTTGGTAGCAGTTAACCCCTCTAATTTTAATGTAATGTAGTTATCAGGTATGTTTTCTTGACCTGATAATAAATATTATAATAAACTTTTTTTTATTGATAAATAAACTCTGTATATCTTTGAATGTATGCATTGATATGTGCATAATTTTATTTCATTAATTTATGTATTGATAACATAAATTTTATTTTATTTATTTTTTATTTTTGCTGAAAGGATTGTGCACAATTGTATTACTAAGCTGGCATAAAACAACTTTATGAAAGTGTAATTTATAAAGATATATTTCATATTTCAAAAGAGCATAATTAATCAAATTAGGAGAAGAAACTGTAAGTCAAATTATTTCAATACCACTTACAAAAACAAATAACTGTAACACAAATTGTTTTGGATACTGATAAGCATTTCGTAGTCCCTCAAGTACATAAACAGAGACCATATCGTTTTATCCTCTTCTTAAATAAGATGGCCACAAAAATTTTGCCGATCGATTTATTCTCAAGTCTTAATATGAACAACAATACTTTCTTGCATCATCAAAAGACAAAAAGGTAGAATATCCACGAGAACTAACTGTCCAACTCTATGCTACAACACCAACGGCTCAACAAAGAAATAGCGTGATTCAATGAGCCAGCATATAGTAGAAGTAGAGGCATTACAAGAAGTTGACAAACAAAGGAATGTGGCAGAGGCAGCAGGATGAGTTCGTCGAAGCAGGAGGCTGACAACCAGCTGGTGATAGTCATGATCCGGATGCCGGGAGTAAGCACATTAGAAGGGGGCAAGCCTGGGCTGCATTCTACCAAGGCCTGAGCCGAGTGTACTTGAGAGTGCCAAGGACACCATTCATTCAATGGTGTTCTTGGCGCCAAAAATAGCAACCGAATACCTTTTGAAAAATCCGGAGCTTCTCTGGTGGCACACAGAGCAGCACCTGGGTGTGCCATTTAGGTTTTCTTGTTCAAGAAAGACTCTTAGAGTTTGTTATTCAATTCATTTGGATCTAATAGGATCCTAGAGTTTGTGCTTGAATACAAGAGGAGTCTTTTAGTTATTTATAACTATCTCTTGTATAAATAGATTTGGGATAGCCCTAGGGAGTATGCAAGTTGATTCCAATAAATCTAGTTTTCAATTAGTTTTAGTCTAGCTTAATTTGCAGGCTGAATATGTATCATCTTGGTACTAGAGCAAGGTTCCATAAAAAAACTCGATCAACAACCCCTGATTCGCCAAGGACAATCGAGGCAACTACCACAATGGCCGAAGAAAGTTCTATGCAATCACCACCCTACTCAGCCAAATCAACGCCAACTGATGAGCCCAACCTACATGAGGAGATGAGGCGTATGTCTAATAACATCGCACAACTCACTAAACAACTCACCATAGCCGTCCTTGCGATGAACAAAACCTTGCACAAGGACACTCAAACCACCAACATAGAATTTTGCATTTAAACAGCAGCCCAAAAACCTAGAAACTAGCACAGCTGCCAATCCCAGACCTAACCATGACCCTCAAACAGAGACCACTACATCACCAACCTCCTATAGCCAAAAGACACCTGAAGGACAATGGTCACAACCGCATAATAATCCTTCAGAATCACCCAAAAAACCAATGACATCAAGTAAATTTCCAGCCACTTGTGGCTCTATTAACACCCTCAATTCCACATGTTTATACATTCACAAGCCACCGGCAGCCAGAACTGTACGACTCAAGCCAAACTCCTCAAAGAACACACTTTCCTAATCACCTTAGTACCTATCCTCAAGGATGGTACCGGCTGTATAAGAAACGTCACAAGTTTCCTTACTTTGATAGGAATGAGTCACATGAGTGGTTGTACTTGGCTAAGAAATACCTTAAGTTTTATCACACCTCTCTGCGCAAACGCGTTCCCATCGCAATCATGTATTTCAAGATGAATCCAATAAGTTCTACCAAAGCTATGAACGTGATAAACCCCAACATACATAGAAAGAGATGCGTGAGGCACTTTCGGTCAAACTTGAGATGAAAAACTCTTTCAATCTTATTATTATCATTCAATATAAGTACATATTATATAAACTCCTTATAAATCTAAATAAGGAGAGTTTTAAATAAAAAATTATATCTAAATATAATTATAAGAAAAGATATGTAGAATAAGATATAATTCTAAAAATAGATATCTAAACTAATATATTGTTGACTCATATTAACACTTCCCCTCAAATTGGTGCAAAAATATCATCAATGTCCAACTTGCTCAGTGAGTTATGAAAGATTTTGTTTGAAACTTTTTTTGTCAATATATTCGCTGTGCCTTTCAAGCCACAAAAGGTAACTCAACTAATTTTGCTTCCAATTTTTTCTTAATAAAATGCCGATCGACCTCAACATGTTTAGTCTGATCATGTTATATTGAATTATGAGCAATATTTATTGCTGCCTTGTTATTGCAAAACAATTTCATGATACTTTTAGGAGGAAAACCAAGCTCCGTCAATAACATTCGAAGCCATAAGAGTTCACAAACTCCATGTGCCATCTCTCTATATTTAGCTTCAGTAGACAATCGAGCAACCATTTTTTGTTTCTTACTTCTCCATGTGACTAGATTACCACCAACAAATATAAAATAGCCGAATATAGAGCATCTATTTGTCTTATCTCTTGCCCAATTTGCATCAGTATATTCGTCAATATTCAAAAATTAATGCTTTCTGAATAGTAATTTCCTACCTGGTGCTGACTTTAAATATTTCAAAATTCTATTCACTACTTCCACATGATCGACATTTGGAAAATATATAAATTGACTAACAACACTCACTGTATATGATATATATGGGCGAGTATGTGATAAATAAATCAGTCTACCAACCAATCTTTGATATTTTTTCTTAACTGCTGGCACTTGATCAGAATACTCTTCTAAGTTGTGATTCCCAATGATTGCTGTATTGGCTGGTTTGTAGTCCGACATTCCTCCTTCATACAATAAGTTAAGAACGTATTTTCTTTTTGATAGAAAAATATTTTAATTAGACCTCGCCACTTCAATTTTCAAAAAATATTTCAACTCTTTAAGTTCTTTCATCTCAAATTTAGAGGCTAGATGTTTCCTTAACCTCTGAATTTCTTTATGACGATCACATCATCAACATAAATTATCAAAACAGTTACCTTATCATTCTGCTTTTTCAAAAATAATGTATGGTCAGTATTACTCTGTCGATAACCATATCTGCTCAAGGCTTAACTAAATCTACCAAACCATGCTCTCGGAGATTGCTTCAGTCCATATAAAGTCTTTTTTAGCTTGCAGACATATTCAGTTCTTTCTGATACCCTATAGCCACACGAAAGCTCCATATACACTTATACTTCTAACTCATCATAAAAAAATGCATTCTTTATATCAAACTGCTGTAAATTTCAATCAAAATTTGCTGCAAGAGACAGCAATACTCTAATAGTATTAATTTTTACAACTGAGGCAAAAAAGTCTCGTGATAATCTACTACATAAGTCTGTGAGTATTCCTTGGCCACTAACTTTGCATTCTACCTCCGATCGTTCCATTTGCTTTATGTTTAATTGTATACACCCATTTACAGCCAACAGTTTTCTTCCCTTCTAGTAGTGGTGCTATCTCTCAGATCAAATTCTTTTAAAAACATCCATCTCCTTATTCATAGTTTTAGTTCATTTAGGATCGGATAAAACTTTCCTAGTGCTAGAAGGAAGAGTCAAAGCTGATACCTGATTAATGAAAGCCACATATGAAGAAGATAGCCTGTGAGAAGACACATGATTGGCAATAGGATATTTTAAAATTTTTTCTTCCAGTGAATATCTATCAGAAGGTTTTCCATGATTTTTTCTGTATGGCAACTGATAAATCCTATTGACAATGTTAGATGTATCCATAATAATATTTAAGTGTGAGTACTTACCTCAGAAATAATCTCAGAAGTTTAAGCGGGTATTACTATTTTAGCTACTTCTGTTTGTTCCTTTTTTTTTGTTCAACTTCAGTAGTCTCAATCTCTTTCAGACTTAAGTCATGATTCACACATTGCCTCTAACCATCCTCAATATGTGTACTGAGTTAAATAGTAAACCAATTCAGATCTTCTGTAACGTCTATCTCTCCCTGAAGATCTGAATATGATGTCGATCTGATAAAGTACATTTTTGACTATACAAATGTCACATCCATAGCCACAAAGATTTGGTGTGTCGGAGGATGATAACAACAATAATCTTTCTGGTGAGGACCATAACCGAGAAACACGCACCTCAAAACACATGAATCTAATTTGTCCCTTTGGGTTTTCTGCAAGTGTAATAATGCAACAGAACCAAAACTCGAGGTCCAAAAGTGCTGTCCAAAAGTTTAAAACTCTAAATGGCATACGATTAATCACATAAATTACAAATTAAACTGGATCTACCCAATAATACTTAGGAACATGAGCTCCAAACAATAAAGTATGAGCGGTTTGTAATATGTATCGATTTTTTCTCTCAGCTATCCCATTCTGTGGAGGTATTTGTGGACAAAAAGTCTCATAAATAATACCATTCTGATGAAGGTAAGAGGTTAAAGATGTATTAACATACTCCCTCTCTCATTATCAGAGCGAAAAACTCGAATAAGAAAGAAAAATTGAGTCTGTACCATCTTATAAAACCGTACAAAAATATCACAAACATCACTTTTACTTTTTAAAACATATAATCATGTCATGCCCGTATAATTATCTACAAATATCACAAACCACCTAATGCCAGTAAAAGTCATAATTGGAGAGGATCCCCAAACATCCAAATGGACTAACTCAAAAGAGGTTGTTCTTTTGTTGATAACAGAAAAATATGACACTCGATGACTCCTAGCAAGAATACATGTTTCACACTGAAACTCAAACTCTTTAAGACCGAAAAATAACGATGGTAGTAAATGTTTCAAATAACCAAAAGAAACATGATCTAGACGGCGATGCCAAGGCCAGACTTTATTTTTCTTATCAGTTTCAAATCCACGAGTACTGTAAACTCTACCTGAACTAACATCATCCAGATGATATAAACTCACTCTCTTAGACCACACCCAATTATCTCCTGTGTCTGGATATACTAAATCAAACAAAATTAAGAACACATCAGAATAATGCAGTTTAATTGTTCAGTAACTTATCCAATATATAAAAAATTGTGTAAGAGAAATGGAACAAGTACGTAATTCAGTAAAGATAGAGATAATGATAATGTCATTGTACCAGTACCTGTCACTGGATAACTCTCTCCATTGGCATATATCACATTATTTCTAACTGGAGCACTTACGGTGTGAAAATTTTTCGGATCGAATGTCATATGATCCGTAACTTCAAAATCTAAAATCCATTCTTTATCCTATTGTGAATCTAAAATAGTAAAAGCAAACCTTTGGTTATCTGAAATTTGAAAATATGAATTAACCTGCGACACCAAAGATAAAACTAGTGAAGGAGCAGTCAATGATGTAGAACATGAAGGATCAGCTAATGTGAGGCATGCAACTTGAGACGCTACACCAGAGATCTTTTTGTCTTGTTTCTTTTTCTTCTTTAATTCCTCTCACCAATCAGGATAACCAACTAACTGAAAGCATGAATTCTGAGTATGTCTAGTTTTACCACAATAAGTACACCGTCTTTCTTGTGCTTTTTATTTTACTTGGGATCTAAAATTTTTGGAGGCCACAGCAGCAATAACTCCAATATCTTTAGAACCCATCATAACTACTCGTCGTTACTACTCATAACGAATATAGTTATAAGATGCTTCTAATCCAGAGAAGGCATCTGGTCATAATAGATCACTGCGGGCTTTATCAATTATATTATCAAGTCCAGCCAAAAAAATATATACACGTTCCCTCTCAATCTCCTATTGTCAAACTAATATATCATTAGCACAACACATTCTAATTAGATTGCGAAAATTTAATATTTGCCATATGCTCTGTAATTCTGCATAGTAGGCTGTAACGGGCCTTCCACTTTGTTTCAATTTGAATACCCTGCATGTTAATTTATAAATCTGAAATATGTCAGAATTATCATAATAAGTTCTGGACACACTAGTCCAAACATCTCTGACAGTGGGAAGCCGAATAAAAAGCTCCATCACAGTTGGTTCCATAGAGTTGATCAACCATCTCTTAAAAATAGCATTGTCAGTTCTTCATCGGGCTTAAGTAGGATCAGTCTCTTGATGGCGTGCTATTTCTCTGGTCAAATAGCTCATCTTATCCTTTCCAGCAATATATATCTCAACAACTTAAGACTAAAGAGAATAGTTTAAACCATTTCGTTTAACACTAATGGCGAAGGATGAATCACCTTGTACGCAGATAATAGGAGTAGCCATTGAAACAACTAGAGAGAGAACACCTGAATCTTCTATGAATTTTTTTTTTAAGATCAGTGGGCCGGGTCGGTTTGGGTCAGATAAACCAAACCGGATCGGATCAACCGGTCCGGTTCGTATGGCCTGGCCTGGCCTAGCTCGGTTGAACCAATCGAGCAGCGGTGGCGAGAAGGAGGCCGACGGTTGGCAGTGACGAGCGTGAGTAGTGACAATGAGAAGGAGTCCGGTAGTTGGCAGTAACAGGAACGAGCGGCGACGGCGAAGAAGAGGCCGGCGACGCTTGAATCGAGTCTAGGTGGGTTGAAGACGATGGTGATGTGGCGGCAAATCGGCAGAAAAAAGGAGCGGCGGGACGGCGGCGAAACACATGAGCGATTGCGGACGATGAAGCAGCAGCATAGTGACGATGGCTGTAGAGGTAAAAAAGACTTAAGACGGTAGCGGCGGCTAAGGGAGGAAAAAAAAAATTTTATTTTCTTTTTCTTCTTATAATCCAATCAAATCACGGAATTTTTTTTTCTTCGAAATTTTTAATCATTTTAGTCGTATCTCCATGATTCAACGGAAAGTTTTGTCGGAATCTGGCAGTCAGAGTCGTTATCTCTACGACAACGGCGAGTAGATTTAGAGTTTTCTCTAATACCAAGATGAAAAACTTTTTTAATCTTATTTATCATTCAATATAAGTATATATATATATATATATATTCCTTATAAATCTAAACTAGAATAAATATAATTTTAATGAAAGATATCTAAAATAATATATTATTAACTCACGCCAACAAACTTCGCCCTAATGCTTTTGGCAATCCTAACTTTCCCTACATTAGCTACGCTCAATGTTATCAAAATTCCGATTTAAAATTTTAAAATTTTACGATTTTACTTCATCCAAACAATCCCGATCTTAAGTAAAATCTTTTTTGAGTAAAATTCTCCCAAGATCCTGATTTAAAGCTTAAAATCGGTAAGATCTCGATCTTTTTACGATCTTATACGATTTTACTTTTTAAAACATTTTTGTAATTAACTATATTTGAAAGTTTTTTTATAAAATTTTAGTGGCTTTTCTATAAAGTCTTAAAAGTTTCTGAAAAAGTATAATTTTGAGAAATTTTCTATAAAATATAGAGGAATTTTTTAATAAAATTTAAAAGAACTTTAAAATTCTTTTAAATTTACCAAAAATTTTTTTAGAAAAATATTAGAAAAACTTTTATAAAAGATTCTTAATGGTATTGAAAAAATATTTTATAACATTTATCGGTATGTAAAATCTTACGATCTTACTGTAAGATTCCGATTTTACGATTATACTCAAGCGGAACGATCCTATCTAAGATTCTGATTTTGACAACATTGGCTACGCTAGTTGGTTTAGTAAGAGAATACCAGACCGCCTTTGAAGATTTGTAAACCAGATTCCCCCCTACCACTAAGCAGGATTTGATTGGAAGATTTTGTAGGGGCCTAACCAGGAGACACGCCATGGAAGTACTGGTAGTCGGACCCTCTAATCTCTAGACAGCATATATGTTGGAAAAAATGTTTGAGCATAAGTCCACCTCAGAGTCTCAACTTTAAAGTTTCGGGTAGAACCATCCTAACCGTTCGGTAAGTACCAGCACTGAGAGCTCCAGAGCTATTTATTAGCCAGCTAACTGCAAGCACCTGCTAGACAGGCACCACACGACAAGAACCACGGCCCAGAACCACCAGTTTGTCCGTACCCGAGCTCAATATAAGATGTGTCAAGGAACTGTACTTTTATTGTGACGAGAAATATATAAGAGGACACGAGTGTGTAACAAAATTATCTGTTATTACTATCACCAGCATTTAACTCTTTTCATGAAGAGGATATGGTACCTGAAGATGTAACTCTTTTCTTGAACGCATGGCCCTCAAATCCTCTGTGTGGTTGGGAAGATAAAAAAGCATGAAGCATTCAAATTGATTGATCTAGGAGTACACATAATTGTATATTTGATCACCTAAGTAAACATCTTAGGCTGCCTCGAGTAGCCGTTCGGCCTCAAGGTAGAGTTGTTTGATGGAAGGCCTTACTCTATTGAAGTTATCCATAGGAAGATGCCATTGATAGTTTAAGGGGTTCAAATAGTAGTTGATGTATACTCTGTTCCCTTGTGTAGCATTGACTTAGTACTTGAAATACAATGGCTTGAGAGCCTTAGAGTGGTTGTAACAGATTGGCAAAAGTTGGAGACGAGATTCACCATATAAAGATAGGAATTTTTGCTGCAAGCAATTCGAGCGGGAATGGTCTCTCAATTGACAAGTATAAGCTCAAACGCAATGCTATGTTCATTAAGGTTGATGATAGTTGAGCACAAAGGGTGAAACCAGCAACCTGTCTACTAATCTACAACTGCTATAAGTCAATATGTTGTTGTCTTTAAAGTCAATACTGGGGTTGCCCCATCGAAGTTCCCATGATCACAGTAAACCACTCCTACCAAGAGCAACACGCCAAAGTGTGCAACAGGCATCCATACATTCAAAAGGCCGAATCAAAAGAGTTGTTGCGAAATGCTTTCGAAGGGAATCGTACGCCCAAGCAATTCGGCCTTCTTTTCTCCTGTCTTGCTAGTTTTTTTTTTTAAAAAAAAAAATCTTGGTGATTTTGTATAGATTACGGAGTACTCAATGAAGTCACGGTCAAAGATAAACTTCTGATTCTAGTAATTGAGGAATTACTAGATGAATTACATAGGGTCCAGTTCTTTTCAAAACTAGATTTGAAATCTGGTTACCATCAAATCTGAGTAAAAGAAGAAGATGTCTACCAGATGGTGTCTAGGACACATGATTGGCACTACAAGTTCTTGGTGGTGCCCTTCGATTTAAGCAATAGATCTACTACTTTTTGAGTCCTTATTGAATGAAGCTTTTAGGCTGTATTTTCAAATTTTTGTACTTGGATTTTTTATGACATATTTTGTGTATAGCAGGATTTGGCAGAAGCACACGGAGCACCTAACTATGGTGTTCGAAGTGTTGAGAACAGAGAAGCTTTACGCAAATTATTCCAACTTTGTAAGTGTAGCTTTGTTGCAAGGAACTAGAATATCTTTGCGACATCGTTTGAGAACATGAGATCGCTGCAAGCCCTACAAAAGTGCAAGCCATGACGGATTGATCTATACTTACTTTCCCAAAACTGAAAGGATATTATTTTCATGCTGGATTTTTCCAAGTTTATAGATATTACAATATATTCTCCAATATTTTCTTCATAAAATCTAAAAAAAATTTTCTAAAAATCTTCTACAATGGTCTTGCAAATTTTGAATGCACCTGCAATTAGTTGGCATGTTGGATGTGGCTCATGTATTATGTTTAGTTTAATGTATAATGGTTGGTTAAGGAGTTATTAAAACTACCCATTATGAGGGAAGTTATAAGAACTCCATATAGTGGGAAGTTATAATAACTACCCACTATGATGGTTGTGGGTTATAAATACATTCCTAATGAATGTTTGGTTCTCTCTCTATCTCAATTAACATCTAAAGCTTTGTTATCTATTCCATCACTTAAGTATTGCTTTAAAATCAAGAAAAGATCAAGAGGGAGAAATCAAGTTTTCTAAAGGCAAACAATTGATTGAAGATAAGCGTTATGGACCAAGGTATGTTTCTCTTATTTAAGTTATGTAAAAATCATTGAATTTCTAGATCTTTGTATTATGTTCTATGTGAATTATGATATCATATAGAGTTATGAAATGAATTTACATGTGGTATCAGAGGCAAAGTTTTAGAAATCGATGATTTTTCATTAAAGATTTATTTGCTTTTTTGATTATGAAAATTTTCAAATTATTTATTTTGAGAGTTTATGTTTTCCGCTGCTGTTGATAATTATAAATTAAAATTTTCTGCATGCTTTTATTAAGTATGTATAAAGTTCGTCAATTAAATTATTAGCATCATAAGTTGTATGCTATTATATAGTGATTTATGTGATATATTATATAGAAGAATTTATATCATATATGTATGAATTTTTTTTTTTACAATTATTAAATTTATATAATTTGAATTTGTATTATGATGATATCGTAAGTTTTGCAAATTTCAAATTATATAATTTTTATATTAATTTGAATTTACATTATGATGATTTGTTAGTCACCAAAGTGGCCAAATCGTAAGTTTTGAATTTGTTATATGTTTAATTATCCATAAGTATGCGATGCTTATAATTAATATGACATCATGTTAAATATTTTATTTTATGGATAATTAAAATTTATGATTATAAGACATTTAGAATCACCCAAAAATTGATTGATACTTCTTATATTTCACAAATATCACGTGGTAATTTATATATTTTATTAGATTTGTTTTATATATCCAAAGATAGCAAGCATGTCTAATTTAAATATATTTAATTACCAAATTAAGTTAAAAATTTTATTTTAGCATCATTGTATGTTATATGTCGTTGCTTCACCCAAAGAAGAACTTCGATATACATTTATTGCTGCTCTTACTGATGATACCAGCGATGATGACAAATCTTTCTATAGTATTTGGAAAAGATCAAACAGACTAAACTTAATGTTTATGCGAATAACTGTTGCAAAGAATATTAAGTCAACTTTTTCTAACACTGAAAGTGCTAAGAAATTTATGAAATTTGTGGAAAAGCGTTCCCAAATAGCTGATAAGTCACTTGCTGGGACACTTATGGGTACATTGACCACCATGAAATTTGATGGATCTCGTACTATGCATGAGCATGTTATTGAAATGTCAAACATTGCAGCAAGATTAAAATCCTTAGGAATGAATGTGGATGAGAATTTTCTTGTATAGTTTATTATTAATTCTTTGCCTCCTGAATATGATCCATTCCAAATGAACTATAACACTATGAAAGACAAATAGAATATGAGTGAATTGCACAGTATGCTTTTGCAAGAGAAGACAAGACTTAAGAATTTGGGAACTCATCCGTTCATTTCATTAAGCATCAAGAAGCTGGTAAGAAAGTTGGAAGAAATAATGGAAAGGAAGCGCAAAGACCATTTAAGACAAACAGGTCTTCTGCTTCAATCCATAAGAAGGAACGTAAAGATGACAAGTGCCGGTTCTGTAAGAAACCTGGACACTATCAGAAAGATTGTCTGAAGCGTAAGGTTTGGTTCGAAAAGAAATGTAAGCATTCTACTTTTGTATGTTTCGAATCAAATTTAGCTGAAGTTCCTTATAATACTTGGTGGATTAATTCCGGTTGTACCGCTCATATTTCAAATACGATGCAGAAATTCATTACGACCTAAATCACAAACCCAAATGAGAAATTTATTTTTATGGGGAATCGAGTCAAAGTTTTAGTTGAAGCCATAGAAACTTATCGTTTAATTTTAGACACTAGATATCAATTGGATTTGTTTGAAACACTTTATGTACCTTCTATTTCCCACAATTTAATTTCTTTGTCAAAACTTGACATTTATGGGTACTCTTTTAAATTTGGGTACCATATTATTGGTTCTGGTGTCTTATGTGATGAATTATACAAGTTAAAACTTGATAATTCTTTCGCTGAAACACTTTTAACCTTGCATCATGATGTTGGCACTAAACGAGGTTTAGTGAATGAATGTTCAGCTTACTTATGGTATAAATGTTTGGGTCACATATCCAAATCAAGATTAGAAAGATTGGTAAAGAATGAAATTCTTCCGAATTTAGATTTTACCGATCTTGGTATGTGTGTGGAATGTATTAAAGGAAAACAAATCAAACACACAAAGAAAGGAGTCACAAGAAGTACACAGCTTCTTGAGATTATACATACTGACATTTGTGGACCTTTTGATATTTCATCTTTTAGTGGAGAAAAGTATTTTATCACCTTTATTGATGATTTTTCACGTTATGGTTATATCTATCTATTAAATAAAAAATCTCATGCAATAAATGCCTTAGAGGTATTGTTGGAAATACAAGGATAATTTTGATGATAACAAAAAATTAAGAACTATGATTTATATAAGACTAACAATCTGAAAACAAGTCTGCAGGATTAGACAAACAAAGATCATTTAATTTACAAAGAGACAAAAAAAAAATGCCATCATATACCCAATCATATGTTACTACATACTGGACAGAGGACAAAGACACGGGATGTAGGATGCCACAACCACATCACAGTCACCGCTCGATCGCTTGAAGGGACAGAGAACAAAGATATACGAATAGAGGATGCCACAATGAAAATAATAAAGAAATCACTATGTCGCTACATCAAGCCGGGACAAAGAACAACATACAGATGTAGAATAATACAAATGGCCCAGATTATACGATTGTTTGTTTGGTCACAAGCATATGCAGACCTCTCTGTTTCGGGACAAACCCATGTGTTCAACGGCAACGAAGTTTCCCTTGCCTTCAAAGATCACCTGCACTCACAACGGACTGAAGAACTTCAAACAGAAGATTTACAAGAGCTAGAATCACCTTCACTTTCACACAAAAGGAAAGCTCAATAATCAAGGAAAGAAAGCAGTCAAAGTCCTTGATCACTCAAGCGGTCAACCTGCATTGCATTTATTATGGACATACCATATCAACTCATCAGCTCACCGAAATTCAAATGAAGCTTGGCTGAATTAAGCACTCAACCGTTGGCGAAGAAATTCAAATTTCTTCAACGCATTCAATGCAACAAAGACTTGCACAAACACACCAAAGAACCACCGACAACACCATTCCTTGTCCGCGTGAAGAATCGAAGCGCCAATAAAAGAACGCCTCAACGGCTCTCACAGACAAAAAGATGCTCTATAAAGAGGGAGTCACAGCAATGAGGAAACGTGGTGGAGAAATAGAGAAAAATAGGGAGAAAACATAAAGAAAACAGAAGTAGAGAGAACTCAAGTAAAAACAGAGACATACAAGAACTCTACCACTCTACACAAAAACTCCCACTGTCGGTCACGAACTTGACTACTCCACACAAACAAATCTTACTGCAAATCATACTGAAGAAATCTCTCAGCAATCTCTCCGATCATCTCATCTGAATCACCGTCTAAACACTTAACATTCTTGAGATAGATCCTGCACTCAATACTTGTTTATTTTTTTGCAACTTGTCACTCACAGTGTAAAGGTGGTGCTGGATGCACCGGTAAAAGAAGCTCGGGTTGAGCTTGGTGTAAGCTTTTAGACCTTGTAATAGTGCTAGCAAATCAGCCAGGGGGACTGGCGTGTCCAGGAGGCTGGTAGGGGTTGTCTTGGCGAAGAAACCCGGTAGAGTATGTGTGCTTGACGAAGCACTTCGCTCTAGGTGTATTTGTAGCATATTAAAGGTCTAGTTAAGCTTTGGCTCTGGTGATAGAGCGACCGTGGATGTAGGCAAAAGGGTTTTGCCGAACCACGTTAAATATCCTGAGCACTAATCTTTGTTACTTCTATCAGTAAACACGCTAACTCTTCTGTCTGCAGGTGACAGCATTGACACAGCCGGCTGCTCGCTCTCTGCCAGTAGGATAACAAATTCAATAAAATTTTTTATAGACTAACTCAATTCACCCCTCCCCTCTTGAGTTAATCTTGCAGGAATATCTAACAGGTATTTATTACTGAAGTAGAAAGACAGTTAAATAGAAAGGTGAAAATTATCAGATCTGATAGAGGTGGTGAATATTATGAAAAGTATGATAAAACGGGACAATGTCCAGATCCATTTGCTAAATTTCTTGAAAGACATGACATTTGTGCTCAATACACAATGCCAGGCACACCACAACAAAATGGTATAGTAGAAAGTCGTAATCGTACTCTAATGGATATAGTTAGAAGTATGCTAAGTAATTCATCTTTACCCAAATTATTGTGTTTTCATGCTTTAAAAACTGCCATGTATCTGTTAGACAGGGTTCCTAGTAACGCAGTTTTAAAAACTCCTTTTGAACTGTAGATAGGAAGGAAACCTAGTTTAAGATACCTGCATGTTTGGGGTTGCCCGGCAGAGGTAAGAATTTATAATCCACATGAAAGAAAATTGGATTCAAGAACAATCAGTGGATTCTTCATTGGTTATCCAGAAAAATCAAAAGGGTATAGATTTTATTGCCCTAATCATAGTACAAGAATTGTTGAAACTGGAAATGATAGATTCATTGAAAATGGTGAAATCAGTGGGAGTGAAGAACCACTCAAAGTGGAAATTAAAAAAGTTAGTGAACAATTTTCTCTATCTCAAACTTCTTATAAAGTTGTTGTTCCTACAACTATAGAACAGTTTGACAGCGTACAAGAACAACAAATAAATGAAGCTCCTCTGAATGACATCAATATTGATGAATCTATTGTAAATGAGCCATAAGAAATAGCATTAAGAAGATCTCAAAGACAAAGAAAATCTGCTATTTCGAACGATTATATGGTTTATTTACAAGAGTCAGATTTTGACTTAGGCATTAATGATGATCTAGTTTCATTTTCATAGGCCATGGATAGTGGTAATAGTTCTGAATGGATAAAAGCCATGACTGATGAGTTAAAATCTATGCAACGTAATGAAGTCTGGGAACTTATTGAATTGCTAGAAGGACATAAATGTATTGGATGCAAGTGGGTCTTTAAGACCAAACGTGACTCAAATGGCAATATCGAACGATATAAAGCTAGACTTGTTGCTAAAGGTTTTACTCAAAAGAATGATATTGATTATAATTAAATATTTTCTCCAGTTTCAAGAAAGGACTCATTTAGAATTATTATGGCTTTAGTAGCTCATTATGATTTAGAACTACATCAAATGGATGTGAAAATCGCCTTCTTAAATGAAAATTTAGATGAGGAAGCATATATGTGTCAAACTGAAGGCTTTTTGGTTGAAGGAAAAGAAAAGTTGGTATGTAAACTTAAGAAATCAATATACGGACTTAAACAAGCTTCCCGATAATGGTATTTTAAGTTTAATGATACTATCATTTTCTTTGTATTTAAAGAAAACACTGTTGATCGGTGTGTATATCTAAAGATCAGTGCGAGAAAATTTATATTTTTAATTCTGTATGTTGATGATATCTTGCTTGCTACAAATGATTTTGGTTTATTACATGAGACTAAGAAATTTTTTTCTAAGAACTTTGAAATGAAAGATATGGGAGAGGCAACTTTTGTGATTGGTATTGAAATTTATCGAAATCGATCACAAGTATTGTTAGGGTTGTCTCAGAAAGCATATGTTAACAAAGTTTTAGAGAGATTTGGAATGAAAAATTGCTCGGCAAGTTTCGTTCCAATCCAGAAAGGTGACAAATTTAGCCTTATGCAATGTCCGAAGAATGAATTGGAACGCAAACAAATGAAAGAGATTCCTTATGCATCTCTTGTTGAAAGCCTGATGTATGTTCAGACTTGTACTAGACCCGACATTAGTTTTGCCGTCGAAATGCTAGGCCGATATCAAAGTAATCCAGGACATGATCACTGGAGGGCTGCAAAGAAAGTATTAAGATACTTGTAAAGAACGAAAGATTATATGCTCACTTATAGAAGATCTGACAATTTGGAGGTTGTTGGATTTTTGGATTCAAACTTTGCTGGATGTGTTGATAGTAGAAAATCCACATTCGGGTATGTGTTCCTTTTGGCTGGAGGAGCAATATCATGGAAAAGTGCGAAGCAGTCTATCATTGCTACTTCCACTATATAAGCTGAATTTGTGGCATGCTTTGAGGCCACAATTCAAGCTAATTGGCTGCAGAACTTTATTTATGGGCTTGGCGTTGTCGACAATATTGCCAAACCGCTGAAAATTTACTGTAATAATTCTGCAGCAGTTTTCTTCTCTAAGAACGACAAGTATTCTAAGGGTGCTAAACATATGGAAATAAAATATATTGCCATTAAATAAGAAGTTCAGAAATAAAAAGTGTCAATTGAGCATATTAGCACCAATCTAATGGTTGCGGATCCATTAACTAAAGGGTTGCCTCCAAAAGCATTTACTGAGCATGTCGAAAGAATGGGCATCATTGCAAAATTTTAATGTTTACGTACTTGACACTCGAGCTCATTTATGTATTATTTTTATTATATGTATCATATATTTTTTGTTAGTATATATATAAATATTTTATAGGAACAATGACAGAATTTGTCTTTTGTAAAGACATTACCGGACCATTATGATAATTCTAATTTATATGTTTTATTAAGTTAAGACTAATTTTGTAGTACATGGAAGGAACTATGTCGAATTAATGATATAGAACCGCCATGACTCATATTAGTCTTTACTTAATAATGATATTATGTTACAACCAATTAAGAAAATAATTTATTTATTGCGCATTAAGTTTTGAATTGAACATTATAACACATGAGCCAAGTGGGAGAATGTTGGATGTGGCTCATATATTATGTTTAGTTTAATGTATAATGGTTGGTTAAGGAATTATTAAAACTACCCATTATGAGAAAAGTTATAAGAACTCCATATAGTGAAAAGTTATAATAACTTTCCACTTGAAAAAAGTTACGATAACTACCCACTATGATGGTTGTGGGTTATAAATACATTCCTAATGAATGCTTGGTCCTCTCTCTATCTCAATTAACATCTAAAGCTTTGTTATCTATTCCATCACTTAAGTATTGCTTTAGAATCAAGAAAAGATCAAGAGGGAGAAATCAAGTTTTCTAAAGACAAACAATTGATTGAAGATAAACGTTATGGGCCAAGATATGTTTCTCTTATTTAAGTTATGTAAAAATCATTGAATTTTTAGATCTTTGCATTATGTTCTATGTGAATTATGATATCATATAGAGTTACGAAATGAATTTACATAGCATTCTAAAACCTCAAAAATTTGATACCACTTGTTATGAGCAGAGTAAATTCGAACTTAATCCCAAGTCCTGGCAAGGCGAAGAAAAAACATGAAGGATCTTGTGACAAACATATGATAATCAAGATAAAGATAAAACATATCAATTTTACGCGAGAAAATTCTCACCATTTTAAAAAAGAAAAACCTAAAGACAATATAAAGAAGAATCCACTATCAATATTGAGTTATAATATTCACTTCTCTTGAGAAACAACAACTACTCCATCATGCGGGAGTGAAACACTGTCAATTACAAGTACAACGAATTTCTATAAGTACACACATAACACATGATCCACACATGTACCATTACCGTTTGCAGTGCTCCTATACACATATCTCTATAACTTATAGGTATTGCAATTTCTACACGTCATCTAGTACTATGTTGCATCTTTGTACCTTGACGCCGTCTCACACACAGCAGCATATCGACTGTTGCATGAGAATCACCGCAGCCTCTCGCTACCACCGTGTGGCTGCTCACTTCCACCAAAATCAATTCTTTAACCCTAATTAATTTAAATAAATATGATTAGAAGAAGTAAGTGCTAATAAGCCCAATTATGGCCCATTACTGCTTGGTCCATACATGTGCATGGATTTATTCAGCATAGAGCCTCACATTGAGTAGGATTAACTTTACCCTACGATACGAGGTTCTTGAATTTAAAAAGAAACATATACAAAACTAAAACAAATAATAAAAATAAAAAAACTACGCTAAAAGGTATATGGACATACATGCATTATGCTACTTCTAGGCTCAGTTTCAAGTAAATAAGTTAACCAGGTACACTGAAAAAAAAAGTTACAAAAGGGTATTAGCTGACTTTCTCTAGTACAAAATTTCTCACGCGACACAGTAATGAAAATATAAGGTATGCACAGGAAAAAGAAAAAAAAAGAAAAGAAGATTTGAATTGTTTCAAAGTTTAATTCTCTTATAACAATCACATCCACGACCATTCTCCTATATCTAGATCTTTATCTGTAATATCCATAAAATAATTCATACAAACTGTTCATGATATTCTCTACATCTAGTGCTAGTTAGGCGTGAGTGTAGATCATCTTTCAATAGCACTTATTAGACCGAGAAATCATAAGTTAAATTGATATAAATATTGATCGATTTATTGTCAGGCATTCCTATTTATAAAGAACGAAACACATGTAAGAACAAGCAAAAGATGCTAAAAAAACAAAGGCAAGTAGATACATACAGGTCTAAACACACAGTGGAACTCTTGCACGAGGGTGTTTGATTTTCTCCTATAGGGGTCGTTTGGTTCGTGTGAATCTGATAAGATTCTTGAGAATTTAATGCAAGACAATCCTATTCCCACATTTGGTTCGCTGTATAGAGATAATTCAGATTCCTATAGTAAACAAAATACATCAAATAAGGGAACCTAGATTACGATGGGGAGGTGGTAATCCAAATTCTCAGCTATCTTGTGTACAAAATTATTTTTCTAATACCCAAAATATCACTTTTCATTTTCTTTTTATTTTTTCCTGAACGTTCTTTCTTTCCATAGCTGTCGCTCCTTCCTTTACACTCTCAGATCTACACCGCTGTCAATCTCCTTTTCCGCTAAAATCTTTTTCTTTTTCCAGCCACTTGGGTTAGATTTGATTGTTTACTTTCTTTTATTTCTTTATATGTTTCGTAGTTTGCTTGTTTTTTAACTAAATTTGATCTTGCAATTAAAATTGTGTTTATGTTTCTAAGAGACCTAGATGTATCAAGTACTAGAGGAGCATCTTTCAATATTGGTTTTCCTTGTTGCTCTTTATCTAAAACCTTTTAATTTAATAATAAAAATTATTATTAATAAATAATTTTGATGAAATATAAATACTAAGCTAAAAGAAGCGAGTTACCCATACCTTTGAATAGCTTACAATATATTGTCGTAATTGTTTCTTAACTTATGTAATGTTTTGCTTGCCTTATCTTTGAATAACTAATTTCTTTTTTATTCACAGAGTATTCTCAATAATTTTGGCAGCATGTTGAATATCTCTCTTTTTGCTATGTACTCTTTTTTCACTTAGTGATTACATTTAATTTTATTCCCTTTAGTTTATGAAAACATCCTGCAAAATAATTTTAAGGACTTTTCCTAAAGGGACATGTTAGAGCTTCACGGACTCCACAAAATTTTAACATTATTTTTCGATGACATTATCAATGTAGGAATAGGATTAAAATATCTAATAACACATCCAAATCGGAGATGATATCATAAGATTTAGCTTCATATGTTGTGTTATATGACAAATAAAACATAATATGTCAATGAATCAAAATCTCAATAAGAATTGTTAACAATTCTTATCATTGTAGATAATACTTTAAAAATCAACAATTTTGTTCAACAATTGAAGGCTCCATTGAGGTGTATTATAAATCTACAAAATATTTAGAATTTTTGAAATACAAACAAAATATTTTAGTATGATTAGTCACTAAGCTTTTATTGGAGCAGAGTGGAATTTAAGAAGTTTGATTCGAAATAGTTTGGCTTAGATATTGATTGAGGGATGTAAATGAATCACTATTAAGTCTCATCTCATTTGAAGAATTTTTTTTAGTATTATAGTTCCGTTTGCATAAGCCAAAAAGATATAAATCAATCAGGCAATTTCAACTCTAAAAAATTAATTCAATTTCAGCTTAACTAAGATGAAGATGAAAAGTTTAGTTTCAATAAAAAATAATTTACTTGGGATTGGTCAAGAGTTTGATATAAGCTATCAATAATGGTTGGAGAATTTTGCTTGAAGCTCCAGTTGCCAATCATTCAAAAACAGTAAGGAGAGTGTCGCAAGACTCAATTTCACATTTCAACAAGTATTTAACACCATATGAAATAACATTTATAACTCATTTAAAAACAAAACTCTCAAATAGATAGATTTTTCAAAAATAGAAATTCGTAGAAATTTATTTTTGCAAAATCATTTGCCAATATTTAAATTTGTTTTGGAAAATCCATTCACAATCTAGAAGCAATTATGCATCACGGATAAAAGGCCATAAGATCTTAATACATATGAAAATTAATATATAGAAGATATACTTACCTCTTGATCGAAATACGATTTTTATCACTTTATATAATTTACCTATTGATGGCTTCTTATGGAGATCACTGGACCCATGCTTGAACATAAGTGATTCAATTTGGAGAGGCTTATTGCATTTTAGAAATTTCAACAAAGAGTTGTTCATCCGGTTGTTTAGGTTTCAGCTGGCTATTCTTTTGCTGCATGTACATTTCTTTACTGTCCTTAACTGAAACTGTAAAACAACTGAATTCTTTTTTGTCCTATAGTTAATCTTATCAAATACAATAAAATAAAAATGATACCTCAACAATTAAAGTTTTTTAAAAATATATGCTTTATATGTCGTTGAATAACTAAAGAGTTTCTTTATAGCATATAACATTAAATTTGCTCTCTGGCAAAGATTTTGAAAATATTTTCAGTACATCATTTTTGTTAGTAAGACAAAAAATAAATAAAATCATAATAATTATTAATCATTACAAGATGAAAGTGCTTACTTTCCAATCTTACAATTCTAGATGGATCAAGTAGATTCATGTGCAATTGTTGGAATGACTAACATTGATTTGAATAAATAACTTAGTAATCTAACTTTCATGAAGGCATCTATAGAGATTTTCAGCTTTGATCTTCACTTCGCTTTGGTCTTTGACTGGAGTGTTTGTTTGTGCGTTTCATAAGCTGCTTATCAGCTTTTCTTCATTTTACTTTTTTCAATACATATATTATAAATATATAAAAAATTTATTTAAAAATTTAAGAAAAATAGAAAAATTCTACAGAGTGAGATCTTTTTAATACATATTTTTATTATTTTCTTGAAAGTAAAAAAAATAGAGCTTATTTTTTAAAAAAGATAAAAATACCTTCCATTTTCGAAAAGCTCTATTTCATAAGCACTCCCAAACGTCCCCTAAGTTAAGTTTTGAAGACTAGAGAAAAAGTTTTGCAATGTAGTATCCAAACATCTATACCACACCCATCTATTTTTTGCTGATTTTTAATTAGACAGAAAATCATCAATATAATATGTATGTGTTCTCTTTCCTCTTGCAATGAAGTGTCTCTGTTCAAATGCAATCTCATTAATAATCTGTTCACCATTTTGAAGCAATAAATCAATCATCAAAACTTATAATATTCCTATAGTTTATACATCCTTGGACAAAAGTTCTATCACATGTTATATCCCTTTTTCTTTTTGTTCGTTTTTCTCCTGCAATTGTTAGTAGCATATATATACTAGCCAGAAGTTTAAAACTTTATGCATACTCACATTAATATTCATAAAAGGAGAATTTTATAAAGGCAAAGATTCTTATCATTCGAAAGCATGAATTGTTTGCAATTACTTTTATAGTGATTAAACTCATTTTATTAAATTGTCTTTACATCAAATGCTCAGAATTTTTTGGTTTAAAAAACTTTTAATAAATCAATGTTTATGAAATATCATTCAGCAATCATTCAATAAATTTATTCATGATATTTTTATTTGCCACAATTTAATTATTTTACGTTAAAAAAATTATATTCAAAACCTAATTATCAGAAATATGCAACCATGTTTTCAAAACAATATGAGTTTTTTAGATATAAGATATTATTCAAACAAAATGATAAGTGACAAAGCTTCAGCAAAAATTTCAACATGAATTTCAATAATGAGTTTCATTTGAATTGAAATGCTATAAATCATCAAAATCATTAAAAGATTAGATTACTTACCTTCATGCTGTAGAATTTTTGCAACAAGAATTTATCTTTTTAACACCCAAATTTATTTGAGTTTTAAAATGTTGGTAATCTTGAGAGTTTCGTTTGGCACCCACATCTTTTTATTCATACTTTGAGTTTTTTTGAATTTGGAATAATGAGTCAGATATTCATCGTTACCAGCAACATAGGAGGTTGATAGATTACCTTGTAAAATAATAGATTGTTTAGTAGTAATGCATCTAGCATTTGTTTTAAAGGAATTTTCACTTACCTCTTTCGGAGGACGGCTGCTCTTGGGAATCCATATTACCCTTACCTTATTTTCATTAATTTTTAAACCAACAAGAGCTTACTTTGAGACCTTTCTACCACAATAGAAATACTTAATAAAAGAAATAGAAGAGTGTACCTTATCAATTTTTGTACTTACTAGAGAATGCAACACTTATAGTTCTAAAGGTTTTTGCTTGCCATCGATTTGGTTCACAGTAAAATTCTTAGTAGTTGGCATGAACTCAAACCTTCTTTTCGGATTGCACCTTTTATTGAGCTAAGCATAGCATCTAACATATTTTTACCTTTAACAAATTTTGCTAGAGAAGCTTGTAGGTAACCGTTCTCGGTAGTCAACTCTTTTACCTTAATTTTCAGTAGTAAGCACTCAATAGCATGTGTTTCTGCACTTATTTGGTTAGTATGCAAAACTTCTTTCTTGGCATTATTTTTACCGACAAAAGTATCATTAAAAGTAAGTACTTGCTTAGTCAACAAATCATTTTTTTTCTTTGTATTCACGAATGTAGTTTTTCATACTTTTATTTATGCGTTTTACATACATGTATTTAGCATATAGTTGATCAAAAATTTCTTACAAATCTTCATTTGAGTCACAAAATTCAGATGAGCCTTACCTTACTAGATGTTCATTATTGGCCATTAGGCATAGTCCCATCTCTTTCTGATGAATAGGTTCAGTTTTGCTCCTTTAGATGAGGAAGAATTTTTGTTACTTCGTTTGGGCTTTACTCTCTTCAGAGGCCGATTTTTACTTCCTCTCTTTTAGTTCTTTCTCAAAATGTGCATGTATTTTTTTGTTACCAAAATAGCATTATCTTTTTATTTAGAGGAAGGGATATTTATCTCTTTTTGATATTCCTGGATGGCCATCAAGCGAATATTATCTTCTTTTTTATGATTTGGTATTCCTTCACTTTCATTTGATAACATTTCACTTTCATTACATTGGTCAATCTCAAATTTATCTTTATATATCCTTTCTAACTTAAGCCAAACTTTTTTTACTATAGAATGAAAGTAAATATGATTAAATTGTTCAAAATTTAAAGCACGATACAGTAATTCTAAAGAATAAAAATTTAAAGAAGAAAAGTTGATATTCTCTAGAATTTGCATTATAGCTTTATTTTTCCATTTTTGACGATCTTACACAAAAAATAATTGTGTGCTTTTAAAAATACAGTCATTTTCATCTTCCAATGTCTGTAATTATTCTCTCAACTATTGGAGGACAGTCAAGCGAACTATCTTTCTTCCTTTTCAATGAAGTTTGATCTTGCCACAGGATCTTTTCCTCAATACTGCTAAACCTTCAATTTGGAGGCCTACTCTTATACCACTTGTAAGTTCTCCTGCAAGATCAATCTAAAAAGGAAGGGGTGAATTGAATTGATAAATAAAAAATTTCGTGAATGTAATGATCCTACAGATAGTAAGTATTCAGCAGATTATTAATAGTCTTATATCATGTAGACAGAAAATATCAGTATGTATAATTATTATGGCTATTTAAGTAAAGAAGGGAGCACTCAAAATATTTAGGTGGTTCCGCAAACCTCTTTGTCTATATCCATGGATGCTCTATCATAAAAATCAAAGCTTCACTAAATTTTAAGAAGCTACACACACACAAAAGCAAACTGCTTCACCAAGCACACTTACTCTTAAAGGTATCTTTGCCAAAATAATCTTCCCCAGCCTATTGCACAATCTAGTTCCCTTGGCTGACAATCTACCCTTGTTACAAATTTTAAAAATTTTCACGAAGCTCCAACCGAACTTCTTTACCAAGTGCACCAAGCACTCTATCACACGATTATAAGAAAATTTAAAAATCAAGGTTAAGCGCAGGATCAATTTCAAAGTAAATAAATGACTTCAAGATTATCTGTTA
The DNA here is from genome assembly GCA_019914995.1 of Acanthochlamys bracteata. NCBI lineage: Eukaryota > Viridiplantae > Streptophyta > Magnoliopsida > Pandanales > Velloziaceae > Acanthochlamys > Acanthochlamys bracteata. Next base: position 5,284,368 of record CM034133.1, read on the forward strand.
AGATGGTCAAACTTATTGCTGTTAAAAACGATGCTCTATAAGTGATTGGCAATAATAGTAGTTTTTTTAGTTGAAAAATTGAATAGATGTAGTGCATATTTCAGCAAAGCCCTCTCCTCAACTGCAATGGCAAAATCCTCCTACGAGAAGAATTGATGGTCTTGGTGCTCGCAGTCCAACGATGGAGTCCTTGTTGGACCAACGTTTTATGATTAGACGAATACCTTAGCTTGAACTACCTTCTAGATCAATGTTTATCTATATCAGACCAACTCAAGTGGCTCATAAAGTTAATGGGGTACGATTACAAAATTGAATACTGATAGGGTTCTCAGAATATTGTGTCCAATATATTGTCGCGACGATCGGAGGTGTCATTGAGTGCTTTAACCACTTTACAGTCCTCGTTCTGGGATGATCTTTGCAAGACTCTATAATAGGATCGGACTTCACTACCATCCTTTAGGCTATCCAGCAAGGTGTGCGATCAGATTTTTCTGTCGATTCACAACGGCAAATTCTTGGTACCAAACAGCATCTCATTTCGCAACTAGCTGCTCTACGACCAACACAACTCTACACAAGGAGGTTGGTGGGCAGTTTCACAAATATAAAAGAATCTCCCAACAATTCCATTGCCCGGTCTTCACAAATGATGTTTAACGTTAAGTTGCGGCTTGTGCTATGTGTGCCCGGGCCAAGGCTGTATGCTTGCATCCAGCCGGCCTTCTTCAGCCATTACCAATTCCATACAAGATATAGTGGGACATCTTATTGGATTTTATCGAAGATCTAACGAGCTCTGAACGTAAGATGTTATCTTGCTGGTTGTCGATCTCCTTTCCAAGTATGGGCACTTTATTGCTTTGCGTCACCCATACATAGCCAGCACTATAGGCCATGCATTTAATCGAGAAGTTGTGCACTTGCACAGGACTACGACAACTACAGTTTCCGATCGAGACCTCGTTTTTCTTAGCAAATTTTGGCAAGAGTTGCACCAAGCACAGGTACATCGCTCCACATGAGCTCGGCTGCCATCCGCAAATCGACGGCCAGACTGAAGGTGATCATTCAGAAGTTCAATTTCAACTTCAATTTCAAGTCAGTTCAACTTCAATTTTAAAGTCAGTTCCAACTATAACTCTAATACCACCGTCTTCAAGTTCATCTTGTTCAATCAAGATTTGATCATTTAGAAGTTATAAAGGTAAACAACATGTATTTTCATCAACTGAAATACACTTGAGTAACATATATCTAACATATATTATCATCAAAAGTTAATACTCTTGGCAAGGATTATAGAGGGAAGAGCAGTTGACATTATAGAACACTCAATGAGATCAAGTTAGCAATTATCAAAATATAAAACTAGAATCACTACAAACAACTACTAATTTTCTTTTTATTCAGTTCAGAAATAACAACTACAAACATCAGAACTAAGAAATAAAACAAAAAACACCGTAAAAATAAAATTCTATTAAAGAAATTTTGCGAATAGAAACAAAAAACTAAAGGAAATCGAGAGCTAGATTTGAGAGATCTGGTGAAGATTGGGATTCCCAAACAGTGTTTTGCGTTTCTTTTCTTTTTGGGGAAGATGTACAGACGAAGAAATAAAACTTATCTGGATCTACGCAAGAGAGGCACAGGCGAGGCAACAGATGAAGACAGACCGAGAGATGCACAGTAGAAATAAGGACTTGAGCGTAATGTTGAAAAGCTAATAGAGAGATATTATTACTCTTACTTTTAGTTAAACAAATTATTCTCCATATATAAGTAATAGGGAGATTTATTACTATTTAGTACTATTAAAAACTTTCTGCCATGTAAGAGGAACGAAGGCCGTCAAAATCAAATTTTTAAATAGAATTTTTTCACTTAAATATGATCATAAAATTAAAATTTTATAATAAAATTAAAAAATTTTAAAACTGATAGTTTTTTTTATAATATTTTTAAAATTTTAGATAATATTTTTCAAATATTGTAACAAATTATAGATGTCGATCGTTGTGGTTTCATATGATTTACCTATTCCCGTAAAAGTTTCAAGCTTTTAACTTTCAAGCTTCTTTAGAAGCTAAAACATGTATATTGTTAGCAAATTATTATAATTCTAACTTTTAAATTGTTAACATGTATATAGAAGTATAGAACTTTAAGATAAAGAAAATATATTTATCTCCGCTCAGAAGTTTAGCATATACACACAGAGTATATGCTACTATACCATTCGAATGTGTTTTTTTTCCTGTTTTCAGCTTTCAGCAACAATTATGAATTGATGATTATTTCTATAATTCTACATACAAGCAAAGCCATTACAAGGCAAATCGAAAACACAACGTACGAGAACATCAAGTAGGGTTTGATGGTTCATGCCACTCTGGTCACAAGAAAGAGTTCTTCAAATAATGCGTTCATCATGTTTGAGTGACAAAATGAGGTAAGCCAAATTCAAGATCAAACTATGAATAAACGCCATGATCTAGGCGTCAACTGAAGACAAACAAAGATAACTCTCCCTAACAATTACAATTTGAATCGCCAATAGAAAATTAATTACATAAGTAATACAGCATGTTATGTTGTCAACTATAATTCTACCAAAGTCAACAGGTCTATAATAGAATTATAAAAACTATTACAACCAATTACAAGGTTAAATAGTTAATAGTCTCAACATGTCTACAATTCTAGATAACAAAATTCAAATGTCACAGTCTCTATATTAAAAACAGCAACACGGTAGTATCTCTAGATAAAACAAGATTAAAAACTTTAAAATAGAACCGAATTAAAGTTATCAACGAAATATCATCAAGCTCAGAATCATCTCCAATTGCTATCTTCTTCCTCATAATGTGCTTCATATCCACTAGCACCTCTAACACTATCCCTTCATCTCCATTGCTATCTTTTTCCTTTGGACTATTCACTAAGAAATTACATATAAATCTCCTTTTTTATTAAGCCAACCATCATACATAATAGAACAAACCAGTTCTACTCTTGTAATCCTTAAGAAAATTCTTTACACTAGTTACCTTATTTTTTAAATAGGTCTCACTAATTTTAAGATAAAAAAGAAGCTTAAGTCCACACCCATATCTACCTGCCAATTCAAGCATTTTCAAGAACTTTGGATTTTGTACACAATTAAAAGGAATTCACTTGTGTTAAGGAAAAGGAGCTATAATTGACACTAGTCTTCCCTCAACTTTGTTTTTATTAATACCTGCTGGTGTGTTTCCAAACCTAGAACACTTTTTATTAACAAACATAATCATCACTTACTTCTGCTTTTAAGATTGTTATATTTTTCATCCCCAAACTTATCTCCTATACTACTCTATGTTTATTTTTTTGTGTCTGAAACTTTTTGAATTTTGGGTAAGAGTTCATTTTAGTTCAAATCCTACAACCTAGAGGTTCATTTCAACCATTAAACTGTTGGAGTAAGAACACCATCATAGTTCAACAAAATATGAAACGAAGTTAATACTATTATCTCACCTAAACAACAAACAAATTTGACAAAAGATCACGTATTAGAGTTCAAATGAACTAAAAGAAAGCTCGATTGAAGAAGAATTCCCGCAACCAATGTAGATATATGAATCAAAAGAATTAAGAAGCGCTCAACCTCGAATTAAAAAAAAAAAAAGATTAGCGTAGAGAAAAGAAATCCTCCTCTAATAGGCGTAGAGACAATTTGTAACAATATAGAAAAATATTTCTGTTGTCTCCGATCTATAAGAGACTAGATGGAATTTAGGGCTTTCTATTCATGAGTGAATGAAAAATGGGGCCAAATGATGAATTAGATATTTTAGGCAATTTTGTATAAACCTGTTAAACTTTAGTTAATTAAAGAGCCTTCAAATTGAAATCATATGAAATTGCAAGAACGTCGCGATCTTACCGCTTTTACCATTGAGATCACAATATGGGTATAATTTTTACTCAAAAAAGATTTTTCTTTGAAATAGAATCGTTTTAGTGATGTAAAATTATAAAATCTTAAAATTTAATCGTAAAATCAAATTTTTAATAACCTTCCTCTCCTTTACTCTTGTTACTTTCAATCCATGCACAATGTTAGAGACCTAGTGAAGTAATTTAAAAAAAAAGGAGTTTTAATCTCAATAGACAAAGACTATTGGGATTGATAAACAAATGAACTATTTGATAATATTCACAAAAAATAAGTCTTGAAATTGATAAAAAAAATAAATAAGAAAAAACATGGTTCTTAACCTGGACATTCTAATTAGTTGGCAATCACCTCCTTGGGGTAACGTTACCCTCTATTAATGTTTGCCTAAAGGCATGCAACATTCTTTTCATCGAAGCATGGCCAGTAAAGACACCTTCAGCAATAGAAAGTTGCCTCTAGAGGCCAGACAAAGGCAAACGAAAGAAAGAATGAAAGGCACCGTCAGCAATTGAGAGGAAGTCTGATTCTAGTGGCCATCCCAAGGCAATTAAAAGAATGAAAGGATCCTACTGGGCCCTGATAATCCCAAGGCAATTAAAAGAATGAAAGGAACCTACTGGGCCCTGATTGCCAACAAAAGATTCGGATACCTTTGTTTCTGCTTGTGCACAAATTCAATCACTTGTGAGCATTCTGGACTCCAGCATAGAACATAGTTAAACGGGTCACCTACAACCAAAGGTGCAGCAGATCTAAAAATATGCATTCTGATTAAATGCACAAGCGCTACAGATTTAAGATAAATTAATTATAATCTACGTAACCATCATGTATTACACAAATGATAATACAATATTGTACGATTATTACATGGTTTATTGCAGGGGATCTGGACTCTAAAATCTAGCCATCCTGCAAAAACTTCCTACGTGTAAAAACTATCAATATATTGAAGATATTAGAGTAACAGACCAGTGAAACATTCAAGTCTTTATCAGGACATCTTCCTATTGCAACCACTTGCTACAAGGTACGGTCCTCCTGAATAATCATATACCACGAGCACAACAAATTACTAATAAACTCAGAACCAAATTTAGTTCTCACAATAGTAAAACATAAATGCCAGCATTGATGCAATAGCAACAGCTTATGTATATAATCAATCAGAAAGTTGAGTATGTGAAGCCGGTCTTTATTATCCCTGAACAGACTTCTAAGGTAAAATAACTGTTACTCAGATGGGCCAATCATCTTCTCTGGGACGACTATTTCGTCGAACTCTTCTGCAGTCAGGATGCCAAGCTTCAGGCAAGCATCCTGCATATATGCATGACAATGTTTCAGTATAAGTAAAGAAACGGCATAAGCTGTATGCTATCATGCTTTGAAACCAAAAAATCTTACAGCTTTTGAAAAAATACACTTTATTCCCATACAAAGAATCAAAAGCAGAATAATAGTGACAAAAACTAAAATTCCACAAACATTGACCAGTCACATTCTAACAAGAGCGTCAGTCTACTATGGTAAAAGCCTAGTTTCACAGCACAGCCGAACGAATGCATTTTGCAATTTCATGTTTGGTAAAAATCAAAGTTAGAACAATCATTTACAAAGTAGCTATTATTCCCACTCTGCAGTTAGAAAACCTTTTCAATTAGGCTCTGTTTGGCTTGAGAGGGAGAGGGAGTAAAAAACTTTTCATTTTGTTTTTCTATGGTTGGAGGCAGAAATAGTAAAGAGAAAAAAATTCTCCTTGCTATACTATTTGGATTGTCTCACGAGGGAGACGAAAGTGGAAGAAATTTCATTTGAATTCTTTCTTTTCCACTTTTCACTTTCTTTGCTTTTCCTTCAAACCAAACATAGTCTTAGCTCTATTTGGTTTGAGGTGATGTGAGGGGAAAGATAATATTTTCTCTTTTTGGTTGTTTGATTTGAAGGAAAAACTAGGAGGAAAGGAAACGATCCTCCTTCCTATACTACATGGATTCTCTCCCAAGGGATATGAAAGTGGGAGAAACCTCATTTTAGTTTTTCTTCTTTTCTTCCCCACCACCACCACCACCGCCTCCCACCCCCCAAAAAAACCAAACATACCTAAGATAAGTACTGTACAAAAATAAGAAGAAAACAACTGCATGAGTTAAGAAAATAACAAATTTTTTATGCAAGTCATGTTCAACTACTACTCAAAAAACCAAAGCTATACCAATCTTTCAAGCTGGCTAAGCAGAAGAATAGTTTTCATTGAGCATCTCCATAAAACTTCATTTCATACTTGCATTTACTTGGTAAAAACATATGCCAATATCCAAAGGAGAAAAGAAAAAAAAAGGTCAGGTATATTTCTGCATCTCACCTTCAAAGTTGTTCCTTTCTTATGTGCTTTCTTGGCAACAGCTGCAGCCTTATCATAACCAATTATCTGGAAGTCAAAGCCAAAAGAAGCTCATATGTCTATGTCATTCTTTAATCTAATACTACTAAGCTATAAATAGCAATTCAGAGAACTCACAGGGCTCAAGCATGTGACGAGCATAAGGGACTGTCAATAAAGTCATAAAGGTGTAGCAGAGGTCAGTATAATGGCAGAGATGCATACATTTATTTAAACAGAATTTACCTCATGTAGAAATTTCGAAATCCTTTCTTGGTTTGCTTGAATTCCTCTAACACAGTTTTTATCAAATGAAGCTGCTGCATCTCCAAGTAATCTCACAGACTATCATAACATATAACACCAATCTTCAAATAATCTAAACATCACAAGGCCATGCATCTAGAGATATGATGTGATAAAAATCAAACAAAAGAGTTGCAGAAGAAACAACCATACCCGAAGAAGATTGCTTCCAATCAAGGGCTTGTATACATTGAGTTCAAAATGACCATTAGTTCCTCCTATAGTTATGGCAACATGGTTACCCATGACCTTGACAGAGAAACTTTAGTTAAAAAAAGGCTTTAGAATTGGGATTTAATTCAGATAACACATATAACTGAAAAAGAATCAATCAAGAATTGCTAAAAGCAGATCACAAGTGCGACCTATATTCTGAAATCTAATTATGCCTTTTGTTGCAAGATGTGTAAAAGGGTACACATATCCACCCCACTAAGTTGGATAAGGCTTAATTGTTGTTATTGCTGTAGTTAAATATTTGTTGAAGAGGTCATAAGATCACGAGCACATGGTAATGGAAGTAAACAACTATCAATTACATAAGAGGCCTTGAGATGAAAAACAGTTTTAAAACTACCACAAAATGCATGATATGAGAAAAGTGTGCTACCTGAGCACAAACCATTGTGAGAGCCTCGCACTGGGTAGGGTTAACCTTGCCCTAGGGTAAACAAACCAGGTTAAAACAATGAAACGTAAAAAATGTACGCCTTAAGTCAACCACATCTTTAAAACATATTGCCGGCCTACTGAAACAAATTAGAAAAGAAATGACAGTAAGGTACATACAGGCATAATACTGCTGCCAGGCTCATTTTCAGGTAAAATAAGTTCCCCAAGTCCACAGCGTGGCCCACTGAAAGGTAAAACTCATATAAAGAATCTTGGTTAGCCTAGCACTCAAATTTCCATGTAAACAAATTTCCCTGATGTAACACATGGATGATCTAGGAACTATGCTCTACCAGAAAAGCACGGTGCACCTGAATTTGAACTTTTACCTGTCGTAGAAAATTAACCCTAACATAAAGAAATACTAGCCATCACAAGTCACATTTGTCACAATTGCATCACACCCACTAATGGCCGTCCATTTTGGTGCATATGTTGATAATTTCCATGTAAGCCTCCTTATTGAATGATGAGGAACTTGTTACGTAATTACAGGTCTAACACTTGTGATTGTTAGCATTGCCCTAACTTAAACCAATGTTCAAGGCAGCCTGACATCCTGATGTTCTTCTGTCTAAAAGATAATTCAGAGACAATCTATAGTTGACAAAAGATATCTTGCTTATACAATATTTGCTTAGACAGCCGCAAGTGCAGTTTCCTTTGACGTGTAGTCTGTCCCTTCAGCCACTTTTCAACTTCAGCTAACTCAAAACAATTGGTGGACCATGATTGACTCCTAAGGTAATTTTCTTAAAGATTTTTCCAATTTAACAAAAAGTCTTTTCTATGCAAGGGTCAACTAGTGCATTGGTCAAGAAAAAAACAAATAGAACTACGTTCCAAGATGCATCCATGTAAACTATGTTCCAAGATGCATTTCCATGTATACTCGTAAAGACAAAGGCATTGATATTTCACACAGTGACACAGCCATCCAGAAGTGTGCCTGTGCACCATAACAAATTAAAAGAGGGTGAATCGAAACCCTTTTACCTTCCCAACAGGCGGATATCATTGGCAATCTTCATCAGTGAAGCAGAAATAGTGTTCAGCGCTCCACTTGTCTCAACAAAAGCATCATGTGAAGCCTAGGCAAAAAATTTGTAAAGAAAAAAACAGCTAGTATCTTTTCTGATACAAACAAATTCAACTAAACAAAGAAAATTCTTCTGATTTCTACATAGTAAGCCAAGAATTTTAAACTCCATGGATGGTGAGGCATACAACTACAACCACTAAGAATTTCCTAAAAATATGTACAAAGACTAAGGGCGTGTTTACCAAGTGGGGTGAAGTGGAGTTTTTAGGAAGTAAATTTAAAAAATAAAATTAAAAATAAAAATTTTTAATAAAAAATAAAAATTTATATTAATTATATATTTATAGTAAGTTTTAAATTTGAATTTTAAAAAATTTTTTATTAATAAAAAATTTTATTTTAATTTTTGTAAGTATTTTATGTTAAAAATGAGTTTAAAGGAAGTGGCGTTTAGGGTGTTGGTAAACACGCCCTAAACAGAAGATAGGGGATGTAGAGAACTCATGTTATTCAAAATTTTGAAAAACTTTCAGCAAGTTGGTAATTATCAAAAGGTAAAAGTATAACATCAAAAAGAAGATACCCAAACTCACTTAACTAATTCATAATTATCTTCCTATAACCCAGAAGTATGTGCGAGTGGTGAGGAGTACAGAGGATGCAGCACCATAATGCAGCTATGATTTATGCACTACATCTAAGTCAATCATATAAGATGACTAATGAGGAATCCATGTACTAACTAGTGCTTCGAACTTATTTTCCGCTGTAACAAAGGGCAGACTAGTTTCCTCAGCAACAGCAGCAGCAATTTTGACATCAAACCTGCAAAATATCCACACAGGAAAAGCTATAATTTGTTGAAGTACAGATAAAAGGCAACACAATTTCATTTTAAGCATCCATAAAGCAAATTTCCACTATCCTCATAGTTGTCTTTCATTTCTTTAAAGAAGTGAGATGGCTTATGACATATGGATAAGATAACCGGATAAATGTATCCACATCAAGTTTTAGTTGCCTTCTTAGTGATATTACCCGTTAGGCAGTTAATTGTATGTCCTCCAATCGTAACCCTCAACTATATCCACAATTATGTCAACCACTCATGTTTGACAAAAGGTTCAGTTTTGAGCGTGTTTATTAGGCTATACACAAAATGTAACTTCTCTTTCCTTCCTACTGAAGCTGAATGTCAAGCATATCCATAAAATTTGGAAGTTATAGCTGGAATGAAGACCATATCATTTATGAAGACACATCACTCATCTTCAGCATTAAACTAAACAAACCTCAAATACCTTTCAAATTGAATAAACCTTCTAGACCATATACCACGACAATCCGCAGAAACATTTCGTTTATGAAGACACATCATTCACCTTCAGCATTAAAATAAACAAACCTCAAATACCTTTTAAATCAAATAAGCCTTCTAGAGCATATACCACGACAATCCGCAGAAACATTTAAGAAGTAATTTTCCAGATCTTACTTGCATAAGTTTAGCCAGGAAAATACTCGATGGTGCATTCTTATGTAGGAAAAAACATTGTTGTTATTTTTCCCAGTATGCAGACAAGTTGTAACTTCCAGGAAAGCCTACAAATTAAATGAATTTCCAAGAAGATGAGGAGTTTTGCATCTACTCTCAGCTGAAGCAACAAGAGACTAGGAACATGCCCAATACTACAGTAGTACTGTAAAGAATGACGTTATAAAGCAACATCAGAGAGAAAAAGACAGAAGTTCGCATAAAATGAATCAGCTATAAAGTATTTATTATTCACAGCTGGAGCGTTACAAAGAGTTCCTTGTGATTATACCCTTTTTTTGTGTTTAATCCAGTTCCAACAGCAGTACCACCTTGTGCAAGCTGCATAAACACAATCTATGTGAGTGATAATCTTAAGAAAACATAAATACTAGAAAAATGCATTCATACCTGATACATACGTGGAAGTGTATCAACGACACGATCAATCCCGTACTTTACCTGAAGAAGTTATTGCCTATAAATAAGTAATCACCGTACATACTCAAAAGTACAAAAATTATGATCAAGATAAAACATAAATACCTGTGTGGTGTAGCCACTGAATTCTTGTCCAAGAGTTAAAGGGGTTGCATCTTGGGTATGTGTCCTTCCAATCTTGATGATGTCCTTAAACTCAACAGTCTAGAAAGGATATTATATAATGAAAAAAAGTAACTGTCAAACAATAAAATGATAGCTCCAGTAACATGGATTCAAGAAGCTCAATGACTCTAATATGACCACAATGATCAAGATATTTCTGGCTGTAAAATGGGAATCAGCACTTCATGACCATGACATTTACCGAAAGGAGAAGAACTCATTCAAGTAAACAAATGGTGGAGAATCTAAACAGTGATAACATAGCGTGAATACTCATAACCTATAGATGAACAATTCAAATGCCACATTCCAAATAAAAGTATAAAATCCCCTTAACGACAAGAATTTCGTAGATAGGAGAGACAAAACATGTAAACTATACTTTCTGTTATATAGAGAAATTAAAACATATCAACCGTAATTCCTACTTAAACAATACAAAATAAATACACCTTGTCATGCAGAGACGAGTGTGATTGCTTCAAGTTCGGTATAAATCTTGTATTGATTTCCAAAGCTGCCGCAATGTGCATAACCTGAAAACATCAAACACAAGTTGCTGGGATCATATTGATCATAACAAAAAAGATGTACGTACCATGCGCAATACCAACTGTTGCGATCAAAAGATTCTACTTTGAAGTTTGAACTTTGAACATCCCAGGCCAAAAGCAGTTACTGTCCACTTCTCCACATAACACACTAGTTCCCATTTATAAGGCAGATGCTAGTTCTCCTTGGTCAGCCATGCATGAATGAACTACTCTTTGCCAAAAAGCAAGTCCAATTCCATTTGAAAGCTCAATCTTTTATCTTGACTTTTCAATATGTCTGGCCCTAAAATAGTCTCTTACAAAAACTTATAATGCTATATAATATAAAGTTTAAACTGCTGAAGACTGAATGCTTACAGTTGGAAATGTGTCATTTGATGATTGAGATCTGTTAACATGGTCATTTGGGTGAACAAACTTTTCCCCACGTTTATGGCCAAGAAGCTCCGATGCCCTATTTGCAATAACCTGTAAACCACCATTGCAAAAGTTAAAACACCGACAAGGAGCAAGCATGATAGGAATTCTGCTACACAATTCTATTAATGACATTACAGAATAATTCAACAAAATAGTTTGTTTACCACTTTCCAGAAGTAAAAACATACTACAAGAGGAAACATTATTTCAGCCCATCAATTAATCAGCTAAAAGGAGTTCAACCACTGCAGAACAGATAACATCAAATGAAAATATAATTAGCATAAAACAACTGTTTTTTTCTGCTTATTTCTCCCGTTAGAAAAGAATCAGATCAACCAGTATGTAGGACCAGGTATTAAAGTACAAGCATGTGCATGAAAGCAATAATGCTCCAAATCTCCTCCACGTACAACTTATTTGTGAAACTGGTCGATGCAAGAAATGGCATAGGCAGAAAGTGCAAAGAAATGGTAGTAGCTTTATGTGCACTGTGTATAGACCTCTAAGTAAATTGGACAGGAAGCATGTTGTATGTTAATATATCTGTATGGAGTACACTAAATATGCTTGCATTGAGGGTGTTTCCAGGAGGATGAGATGGGACACTTCCATTCAGAAGAAAGCACACTCTCTAACAAGGTCATTACATGTTCATCAATTTCTGAGTTATTTACACAGACACAACATTTGCTAAGTCAACAAATGTCAACAAAATAATAAAATTTTAAAAAAAATTCCAAAATATTACCTCATTGGCGTTCATGTTGCTTTGAGTTCCGCTACCAGTTTGCCATACAACAAGCGGGAAATGATCATTCAATTTCCCCTCAGCAACCTCCTGAGCAGCTTGCATAATTGCTTTTCCTATTTTTGGATCCAAGCCATATTCCATATTCACCTGCAGTCCATGTTTAAAGGCTAAATCTCAACATAGCTCTAAAGCAGGAGGTTAACATTACATTGTTAAGTACCTACAGAGTTCAAAAAATAGAAAATTCACGCATTTATGTAAAGGTGAAATGTATCATAGTTAAGAGCTAGACATGTTATGTAGTCAAGTGTCTAGTACAAAAGAGGTGAAATGTATCATAATTAAGAGCTAGACATGTTTCATAGATAAGTGTCTAGTACAAAAGAACTACCTATGCACTCCTTGTTGTGCCAACAAAGAATCAACAACAAACCTGCATCAACAATGCGGCAATGTTTCCTTTAAAGTTCAAACCAAGCACTACTCAGTGCTAAAAGTTTCCTATTTCTGCTTTTAGTTTCAGAATCACCAAGTTTAACACCCAAAATCCAAAAAAAGGCTAAGAAGATCGATCGGGCCAAACCTTAGCAGCGCACTTCTTAAGGACTCCGAATGCCTTAACTATGGGCTCCGGCATCTGTTCCCTTTCACCTCCAATATCAAACTTCTGAAGAGATCTCTGCGTCTGCGCTCCCCACAACCTATTTCAGCACAACCAATTAAAAACAAACAACATGATCGATCCGAAGTTGTCGGCATATCGATTTCAAATGTATTCAATCAACTGGTGTCGGTTATCGATTTAAAATGCACTCGAATACCTGTCAGCGGGAACCATGATCGACCCGAAGTTGTCGAGCTCAAATCTGAATCCAGCCTCGGCGCCCATCTGAATGTGAACAACAGAGACTGCGCCATTGAAGACAAATCGAGCAACGGGTAAAAATAGAAGAAAAGAAGTAAGAGAACGTGGGGTGGGCGGGCGGGAAAACAAATCAAATTAAACGTGGAAGACCAAATAAAGTCTGGGAGGGATTGTTAGCTTCTAAAAATTTTCAGAAAAAGAAAATTCATGGAACTCGCAATCTATAAATAGATAAACAAAGACCAGATAGCTGAAGAACACTTTAAATTTGTAACTAAGGAAGCTTCCATCTAGTGCGGAGAGGTGTTTTACTTTTATTAGTTCGAGAATGACACCCAGTGGAGTAATTAAAAAAAGAAAGAGAGAGTTTTAATTTAAATAGACAAAGACCGTTGCTATTAACAATGAACTCTTTGATAATATTCATAACTTGAAAGAAGAGCAAACATGGGTCTTCTTCACGTGGACATCCTAATAATTTTAGCTATTAACTAGTTGCTTATCACCTCCTTAGGATAAGGTTACCCTCTATTAATATCTATCTAAAAAATATTTAAAAGTACTTTTCTAAAATAAAAAATATTTTTATTTTTTTTTAAAAATAAATTTTACTTTTTTATCTAAAAAATATATTAAAAAATACAAATAGAAAAATAAAATAAAATTTTTGAAAAACAGTTTTCCAAACGTCCCCTAATTCATGCAACAGAACTCTTTTATCGAAGCCTGCCTAGTGAGAGGGACCTTCACTAATAGAAAGAAAGTTGCCTCTAGCCAAGGCAATTGAACGAAACAAAGAAAGATAGGAACTTCGGCCACGGGTGACAATTTGAATTAATAGATCGGTCTCGGATCGACCTATTCAATAATCGGATTAAATTTATTCAATTCTAATCTAATTTATAAATTTATACGGGTCAAAATTGTCTAACTCTAATGCAATTATTAATAACTTGGTCAAATTTAGATCGACATATTTAATAATTAAAATTATAAAATTTTAATTCTATATTTTTAAAATTTAGCAAAATTATAAGATCAGTTGTAATGAAAGTGCACGATATTTTTAATGATGAGATGTAGTGAATGCCGGTCAAAATGTGCATTCTTTAGTATCTTTATTGGTGTTTAAAATATCCAAAAAATTTTATTTTTATTTTTAAAAATATGTGTTGACAGCTGAAATTTTATGATTATCAATATATACTAACAATTTTGATAAAAATTTTGATAAACATAGCTATCTAACAAAATTTTATTAAAAACTTTTATACGAAATTTAAATTCGTCATTACAGAAACACCTATATAGTAATACTTTTGATAATATTATAATTCTCATCTTATACTATTTTACTAAAATATAGAAATAATAATTAATTATAAATACTATATAATCTAATAATTTATAAATTACTATCATCGATTATTTTTATTGCTAATATTTTAATATATGAAAAGAAAAAATCAAATATTATTTTTTCAAGATATGATAATTCGGATTGGTGGATCAATTTCGGATTAACTCAGTTCGACCTACTTAATAATTGGGTTTAATTCTTTCAACCCTAATCCAACTCATATATTTATACGGGTCAAATTTTTTAACCCTAATTCTGATTAAGTTGATCAATTTCGGATCACGTTTTCAGATCGGGTCATATATTGCCACCCCTAACTTCAACAATTGAAAGAAAGTTGCCTCTAATGGGCAAACCAAGGCAATTGAAAGAAAGAAATGAAGGCACATGTCCACTCTGATTGCCAACAAAAGAAAGAAAGGGCACTCTGGACTCTGACATAGGACATAGTTATATTGATCACCTAAAACCAAAGGTGCAATAATTCTATAATTAAATACACAAGCGCCGTAGATTTAAAGATAAAGTAATCATATATCTACATATCCATTACGTATGACACCAATGATAATACAATAATGTACGATTCATTGCATGATTTACTGCAGTGGATCTGGACTCTAAAATCTAGCCATGCTGCAAAACTTCCTAAGTGTAAGAACTGTCACATTGAAGATATTGGCGTAATGGACCAGTGAAACGTTCAAAACTCTATATCAGGACCTCTTCTAATTGTGATACCAAGAACATAAAAAATTATTAATGAACTCGAGAACCAAATTTAGGTTCTCATATAGTAAACATAAACGCTAGCTTTGTGGCAATACAATAGCTTATGCATATAATAAATCAGAATCTTGAATATATATAGCTAGTGCTTACTAGACTCCTTATGTAAATCACTTTTTCCGAGATGGGCCAATCATCTTTTCTAGGACAACTATTTCATCGAACTCTTTCGCAGTCAAGAGGACAAGCTTCAGGCAAGCATCCTAAATATATGCATGACAAGTCAATGCTTCAGTATAAGTAAAGAATGGCATAAGCTGTATGCTATCATGCTTTGAAACCAAAAAATCTTTTCAAGTTTTGGAAAATACACTTTATTCCCATACAAATAATCAAAAGCAGAATAATAGTGAGAACTAACTAAACATTCTACAAACATAGACCATTCACATTCAAACAAGAGAGTAAGGCTATTATGGCAAAAGTTTAGTTTCACTGCATATCCAAATCATAAGCATCTTGCATTTCAAGTTCGGTAACAATCGAAGTTAGAAGAATCAATTACAGAACCAGCTATTATTCTCACTTCTGCAGTTAGAAAACCTTTCCAATTAGGCTCTGTTTGGCTTGTGAGACTAAGGGAAAAGAAATCTTTTCTTTTGTTTTTCAAAGGTTGGAGGAGAAAAGAGGAGGAGAAAAGCAAAACATCCCCCTTCCTAAACTATTTGGATTGTCCCCCGAGAGGGATGAAAATGGAAGAAACTTCATTTGCTTTCTTTTCTTTTTCTTTCTTTTTTCACTTTCATATTCTTTGCGTTTCCTACAAACCAAACATAGTCTTGGCTTTATCTGGTTTGAGTGGAAGTGGGTGCAAATATATTATTCTCTTTTTGGTTGTTTGGTTGAAGGAGAAACAGAAGGAGAAAAGGAAAGGATCCTCCTTTCTATACTATTTGGATTCTGTCCCAAAGGGATGTGAAAGTGGGAGAAACCTCATTTACTTTCTCTCTTTCTTTCCCTTCCCTTTATTCTTCACTTTTACTTTCTTTTTTCTTCCTCCATAAACAAACAAAGTTAAGGTATTTACTGAACAAAAAATAAGAAGAAAATAGCTTCAAACACATTGAATTAAAAAAATAACAATTTTTTACGCAAGCCATGTTCAACTAATAACCAAAACGTTAAAGCTATACCAATCTTTCAAAGCTGGTGATATTGATAAAATCAACTAAGAAAACTCAGTGATTCTATTCTAGTTTATCCCGCAAGTGCACGGTTGTCGTCTACAATATAGCAGATAACGAGTTTGTTCTATAGAGATTGTTGTTAACTCTAATCCAAATTTTTAGTAACAAAAGTCGTGTTTGTGAAAGCGAATCAAAAGTGTACGAGTGCTAAGAATGAAAAGTAACGCACGGATTGAGAAAAATAAGTATGCAAACAACTGGAGTTTTAGAATCCACCACTAATGTCTCTAATTTAATCCTTAAATAAATATGATAATAGATTATGATGATTGTGAAGATCTTGTATCTAACACCTTGTTCCAGTTCTTAGATATAATTTCTAATTATGAATTTAACTTTGGTCCAGTATAAAATCACCTATCGCTAGTGATATTCTAACTCCTTGTTTAGAAATTACTAACAATGCATTAGATTCTGCGAAATCATAAATCATATAGTTACATTCACTTTGATCCAGTAAATATTAACTACAATTGTTAATCCTGTAATTCATAAATTATGCTCCGATTGGTCCTCGCAAACACAATTAATATAATAATTTAGATATCAAACTCAATGCTAATCATGCATTGAATTTAAAATCTAAACATCCTCTCAAACAAGAATTAACAACTCATATAAAATCCACAATCCATACATCACATAATATCCAAAAAATAAATTAAATTTATTAAGGTTTCATCTTAACTCCAGTTTAGAGAGTTTAGCCACTCATATTAATATTACACACAATAATATTGTATGAAAAATAAAACATGAGGAAAAGAGAAGAAAGCAAATCTGAAGAATTTTTCGTCTCCAATCTGATCTTCCTTCTGTCGTTCGTCGTCTCTCTTTAGGGTTTCCATCGACCTCTTTGTTGCCTCTTCTTTAGCTCTTCGTTGCTCCTCCGATGCTCTCTTTGGCTCTCTTTTCACCTCTTTTTATAGTGGAACTTTCTCCTATAAAATTAGGAAAAAATATCTTCAGAATATTCAAATTAGATTTGATATAGATTTATTGCTATATTTGATGCTAAATTTGATGCTAAATCTTTGATTTGGATTTGATTGGTCAAATGCATCAAAGAAGATCGCTGCTTGATATTTCCTTCCATGATTAGCTCTTTTATTTTATTCCTTCAATAATTTGCTTATTTATTCACCTATATTTCACAAAATAAAATAAATTAAATTAATTCATATTATGAATAGAATTTTAATAAAAATCTAATATTTATTATAATAATAAGATATAATAAATATATCACATTACACATTATCAAATACCTCCAAGCTTAAGTTTTTGCTAGTCCTCAAGCAAAATGATAAGAAAATTGTATATATCATTCTTCACAACTTATTCTCATAATTTTCAATTTCTTCGTGTAGCTTGATCAACAAAAATCTTTAAAGAAAAATGTAAGCATAATAAATAAATTAACATCACTTACAAACTCCTTTAATTGTACTAAATAGTAATCAAATCAACTCAACCTCGCATTCTAAAACATATGCAACATATTAGAAGAAAGTTTAGAATTCAATGTCCATAAGTGTGTTTAGAAATCATCTCTCCACTACACATACAATTTTTAGAGATTCACCAAGTTATTTTAAATGTTGTAATGAATGAAGTCAAATTTAGAAAGTCGTCAAAATACAAAGTAACCAAGAGCACATTTAACTTCAAAAAGAACAAGGTATACTCAAGCATTGGCCTAATTTTGCGGCTCTTTCATTTATTTAATTGCTCTTTCTTTACCATTGCACTTTACAATGTATACTCGGTTTTTTTTTTTTTTTTTTTTTTTAAATGCTTTTTCTTTACCCTTGTGCTTTCCAAAGACTCTTTATAACTCTGTATCTCAATTATCCTTAAAAATTGAAAACAAAACAAGACAACACAAAAAATACTAAGATCAACTCTAAGCCTTGCATTGTATGGTGATAGATGTCATCACTCGATATAAACTATCAAATCAAAATCTTCTATAAAATGTATTCAATTGCATTGTCTAGAATGACAAAATTTTATCAACTCAATTATATACAATACTATATCAAGAATAATGTAGGTTTAGTTAATAGGAATATTATACGAACAAATTCAATAAGGATTCTAGTTTCAAATGCCATAATAGAAAGAGAGTTCAAATTCATTATTGAAAAATGGATAATAGACTATAAATCGATCTTTATTCATAATTTTCCATCTCCCCCCCAATCTTAAATTCGACATTGTCCTCAATGGTGAAAGATAAAAATGAACATTGTATAAAGCAAAGGAATAAAAATTGAGGTATAGGAAAACTCCTCTGATTTTTTAAATGGCTTGAATCTTTGATTAACTTCTCCATCAACTGCATCACAGCAACAATTCTTTCCATTATAGTGAATCTTCTTTCTTTCCAAATCCTTCAAAAATAATAAAAATATCAAATTAAATGAAAATAAAATCCTACAAAATTCAATTGCTACTAGAGAGAAAGGACTTGGGTTGCCTCCCAATAAACGCTAAATTTAACGTCTTCAGCCAGACGAGAAGTTTGTCAAGTAGGATCACACAGTTGGAGGGTTGGTTTAGTTTGGATTGCGAGGGTGGCCTCCAAGTATGGCTTCAAGTGATGCCCATTGATCTTAAATTGTGCTCCAGATTTGAGATCCTTGATTTCTATAGCTCCATGTGGAAAGATTTCAATTATCTCATATGGTCCATGTCATTTTGACTTCAATTTTCCTGAAAAGAGTTTCAACAGTGAGTTAAACAATAAAACTTTCATACCTGAAGTAAACTCTTTTCGCTGAATTGACTTGTCATGATAAGACTTTGTGCGTTCCTCGTAAATCTTTGCATTCTCATAAGCTTCGTTGCGAATTTTTTCCAATTTATTGAGTTGCAACTTTCTTTCATTTCCTGCATCCTTCATGTCAAAATTTAATTTCTTTATAGCCCAATATGCATTATGTTCAAGTTCCATAGGTAAACGACATGCTTTTCCAAACACAATACGATATGGACTCATCCCTATATATGTTTTATATGCTGTCCTGTAAGCCCATAAAGCATCATTAAGTTTTATTGCCCAATCCTTTCTTGTGGTGTTCACAGTTTTCTCCAAAATATTTTTGATTTTCCTATTGCTAATTTCTACTTGTCCTGAGGTTTGAGGGTGATATGGAATGGCTACCTTATGAGTTATGCCATATTTTCTTAACAAAGCATAAAAAGGTTTATTACAAAAATGTTTACCACCATAACTAATGATTGCTTTAGGAGTTCCAAATCTAGTGAAAATTATATTTTTCAAAAATTTGAAAACAATCTTATGATCATTAGCTTTTGTAGCTTGATCCTCTACCCATTTAGATGCATAATCAACAGCAACAAAAATATAAAAATATCCAAATGAGGAAGGGAATGGACCCATGAAGTCTATACCCCAAACATCAAAGAGTTCTACAACCAAGATATTAGTCAAAGGCATCATGTTCCTCCTGCTGATTTTTCCTATTCTTTGGCATCTGTCACATTTAAAACAAAAGTTAAATTTATCTTTAAATAAAGTAGGCCAAAAGAAACCTGATTGAAGGACTTTATGGGCTGTTTTCTTAGCACCAAAATGACCTCCACATGCTAACTCATGGCTATGCCTTAGAATGCTTTCTTGTTCATCCTCAAGAACGCATCTTCCAATGATTTGGTCCGGACAATGCTTAAACAAATAGGGATCATCCCAATAATAGTACTTCACCATAGACAGAAATCGCTTTTTTCCTGAAAAGATAAATTATTTCTCATTACACCACTAGCAAGATAATTCACAAAATCAGCATACCAAGGTTCTTTATAAATAATGGAAAGAAGTTGTTCATCTGGAAAAGAATCATTTAAAGGCATGTCATCTCCTTCTCTTTGATCTTCAATTACGATACGAGAAAAATAGTCTGTTACCACATTCTCGCTTCCTTTCTTATCTTTAATCTCCAAGTCAAACTCTTATAATAATAAGATCCATCGAATCAACCTAGTCTTAGCATCTTTTTTAGTCAACAAATATTTAAGAGCAGCATGATCAGTAAATACAATAACTTTAGAACCAAAAATATATGGACGAAATTTTTCTAAAGCAAACACCACAGCAAGCAACTCTTTTTCTGTTGTTGAATAATTAAGTTGTGCATCATTCAAAGTCTTGCTAGCATAATATATAACATATGGCAGTTTATCAATTCGTTGACCAAGCACTGCACCAATAGCATAATCTGAAGCATCACACATCAATTCAAATGGTAAATTCCAGTCAGGAACAGTAATGATAGGAGTAGTAGTTAAGGCATTTTTCAAATTATTGAATACATGCAAACAATCTTTATCAAAATCAAACACAGCATCCTTAGCCAATAAATCACATAAAGGCCTAGTTATTTTAGAAAAATTTTTAATGAATCTTTTATAAAAACCAACATGGCCTAAAAAACTTCTAATGCCTTTTACTGAAGTAGGAGGAGGTAGATTTTTAATTATTTCAATTTTTGCTTTATCCATCTCAATTCCTTTACTAGAAACCACATGTCCTAGAACAATTCCTTGTTTAACCATAAATGACATTTTTTCCAATTCAAAACCAAATTCGTTTCTTCACATCTAGATAAAACCAATTTCAAATTATCAAGGCAACCATCAAAAGAAGATCCAAAAACTGAAAAATTATCCATAAATACTTCGATGATTCTCTCTACCATATCAGAGAATATAGCCATCATGCATCTTTGAAATGTTGCTGGAGCATTGCACAAACCAAAAGGCATCCTCCTATAAGGAAAAGTACCAAATGGACAAGTAAAAGTTGTTTTCTCTTGATCTTCCAGAGCAATTGGAATTTGATTATAACCTGAAAAACCATCAAGAAAACAATAATATGAATGTCCAGCTAAACGTTCAAGCATTTGATTAATGAAAGATAAAGAAAAATGATCTTTTCTTGTTGCAGAATTTAATTTTCTATAATCAATACAAACGCGCCATCCCGTAGTTGTTCTTGTAGGGATCAGTTTATTATTTTCATTTTTAACTACTGTTATCCCAGATTTCTTAGGTACTACTTACACAGCACTAACCCATCTACTATCAGAAATTGGATAGATTACTCCTACATCAAGCAGTTTTAAAATTTCAGCTCTAACAACCTCTTTCATATTAGGATTTAATCTTCTTTGGCTTTCACGAGTAGATTTTGCATCATCCTTCATTAAAATTCTATGCATACACATCACAGGACTAATACCCTTTATATCAGCTATTGTCCAATCTATTGCTGTCCTATGCTCTTTTAGGATATTAATGAAACTCTTCTCTTCTCTAACTGTAAGATCTGAAGATATGATGATTGGGAGGGTTTCATTATCACCTAAAAATGCATATTTAAGATGTTCAGGCAATTGTTTAAGTTCTAACTTAAGAGGGACTACAGTAGATGGGTCTATCCTAATTTTATTCATTTCTAAAGGTTCACATGAGGCTCTATAATTAGGATGAATTGGTTTTAACACATTTAAGGCAGCAAGCATATCATTAGAGTTAGCACTATCTTTCACATCTAAAGTTAACGCTGCTTCCAATTCATTCTTGTATTTTTCCTGCAAAACAACAGAATCGATTAGTGGATTTAATAAATCAACAGAGAAACAAGAATCTGAAGAAATAGAAGGATATTTTAAAGCATCAAACATTTTGAATTTAACAGTTTCGTTCAATACAGTCATTGTGAGGGTGCTTTTTTTTACGTTGATACATGTGTCTACAGTAGTCATAAGCGGACGACCAAGAAGAATAGGGATCTCACGATCACTTCTCAAGTTTTCCTCCATGTCTAAAACAATAAAATCTGCAGGAAGAATTAATTTGTCAACTTGAATTAAAACATCCTCTATAATACCTGTGGGATGCCGTATGGAATGGTCAGTAAGCTCGAGACGTGCAGTAGTCTTTTTTATACCTTCCAAACCCAACTCTTTGTAGATAGAAAATGGCATCAAGTTGATACTTGCTCACAAGTCCAACATAGCACGTCCAAATCTCTTGGCACCAATAGTGATAGGAATATAGAAACTACCTGAATCATCAAGTTTAGGTGGAAGCTCGCTTTTCAGTACTGCACTTACATTCTTGTTCAACCTTACTCCTTCGTTTGGTGCAAATTTAAGTTTGTGAGCTTTTAAATTTGTAATGAATTTTTCATAAACTGAAATCTGTTCAATCACATCAAGTAAAGGAAGGTTAATATGCACTTTACTTAACATATCATAAATATCTTGAAATTGCTTATCCTGTTTACTTTGCTTTAAACGGCCCGGAAATGGGATAGGAGGTGTATAACGATCAACCGCCTTGTGCAGTCCGGAAGGATGATGAGCAGATTCCTTTCCATTGTGTTGATCATTCTCAGATGGCGATGATTTCAACAATTTTTCTCTTGACCCAGCTCTGTCCAGCTCTTGTTTTCCATCACCTGCAACTATACTTTCATCAGAAATATCAACCCTATCGTTATTATTAATAAGCTTACCTGATCTTAATTGAATGGATTTTGCTTGTTCATTATTTCGTGGATTGATGTTAGGTTGACTAGAAAACTTACCAGACTCTCTTTGGCTCAAAGCTTGAGCAATTTGACCTACCTGAGCTTCAAACTTTTGTTGACCAATTGCTAACTGTCTTACCACATCTTCCAATGAAGTTGATGGCTTTTGTTGAGGTAGAGGTTGGTGTTGTTGATTGCTCCACGAGAAGTTGGGGTGATTCCTTCATCCAGGATTGTAAATATTTGAATATGGATCATGTTTAAGATGTCGGTAATAGGAGCTTACCATATTTGCTTGTTCTTATACAAACTCAGGAAAATTTACTCACTGTGGACAATATACAGTAGAATGACCAAATAAATCACAAATGCCACATACCTCTTGTGTTGAAAGTTTTCCGTTCATAGCCAGCAAAGCATCTAATTTGTTATTAATAGCATTCACCTGCGCTTTAAAAGCATAATTGTTATTACCATTCACCTCATAAATTCCAGCTCGTCTTCCTCGTGTATCTATATGTTGCGTCTCAAGAGCTAAATTTTCGAATAGCGTTTGACAGTCAGCTGGTGTCTTATTCCGAATAGATCCACCTGCATAATTATTCACTGCAGCTTTACTAGAAACGGTTAGTGCCTTATAAAATATACGCATCAAAACCAAAATAGGCAAACCATGGTGAGGACATTGAATTAACAAGTTATTAAATCGTTCCCATGCTTCAGAAAATGACTCATCAGATTGTTGAGTAAATTGTATGATTTTATCTCTTAATGAATCAGTTTTCTGAGTTGAAAAGAATTTCTCTAAAAATCTGTTTTGAATTTCAGTCCAAGTAGTAAGTGAACCAGATCTAAGTGATTGTAACCATACCTTTGCTCTATCTTTTAAAGTGTAGGGAAAGATTTTCATTTGAAGTTGTTCTTCAGTAACCCCATCTGTCAAAGGCATGTTAGAAATCATATTAAAAATTTCTCGAATATGAGCTAAAAGATCCTCATTGTTCAAACCATGAAAAGAAGACATCATATTAAAATGAATAGTTTTCAACTCATAATTTCTAACAGTATCTGGAGAACTATACTAAATGGAGATACAGGAATTGTAGGAATGTCAAGATCTCCCATTGTTTCATTCGGTGCAACAGCCATCTCTTCAATTCTAATATTTAAATGATTTCTACGCTCACGTCTAATTCTCCTAACCTCTCTCTCAAGTTCAGGATCAAATTCAAATGAAGATTGACTATAAGAGCGAGTGATCATACAATAATGTAACTATAATGAAAAACAAACTAATATGCTCTAAACTAAATGCAAAACAAATTCAAAATATCAATGAATCTAAATGAAGCTAGATTGAATCAAAGTTAAACAAAACAATCCCCGGCAACGGCGCCAAAAACTTGATGTTGATAAAACAAACTAAGAAAACTCAGTGATTCTATCCTAATCTATCCCGCAAGTGCACGGTTGTCGTATACCATATAGCAGATAACGAGTTTGTTCCATAAAGATTGTTGTTAACTCTAATCTAAATTTTTAGTAACAAAAGTTGTGTTTGTGAAAGCGAATCAAAAGTGTACGAGAGCTAAGAATGAAAAGTAACGCACGGATCGAGAAAAATAAGTATGCAAACAACTGGAGTTTTAGAATCCACCACTAATTTCTCTAATTTAATCTTTAAATAAATATGATAATAGATTATGATGATTGTGAACATCTTGTATCTAACACCTTGGTCTAGTTCTTAGATACGATTTCTAATTATGACTTTAACTTTGGTCCAGTATAAAATCACCTATCGCTAGTGATATTCTAACTCCTTGTTTAGAAATTACTAACAATGCATTAGATTCTGCAAAATCATAAATCATTTAGTTACATTCACTTTGATCCAGTAAATATTAACTACAATTGTTAATCCTGTAATTCGTAAATTATGCTCCGATTGGTTCTCGCAAACACAATTAATATAATAATTTAGATATCAAACTCAATGCTAATCATGCATGCGAATTTAAAATCTAAACATCCTCTCAAATAAGAATTAACAACTCACATAAAATCCACAATCCATACATCACATAATATTCAAGAAATAAATTAAATTTATTAGGGTTTCATCCTAACTCCAGTTTAGAGAGTTTAGCCACTCATATTAATATTACATACAATAATATTGTATGAAAAATAAAACATGAGGAAAAGAGAAGAAAACAAATCTGAAAAATTTTTCGTCTCCAATCTGATCTTCCTTCTGTCGTTCGTCGTCTCTCTCTAGCGTTTCCGTCGACCCTTTTGTTGCCTCTTCTTTGGCTCTTCGTTGCTCCTACAATGCTCTCTTTGGCTCTCTTTTCACCTCTTTTTATAGTCGAACTTCCTCCCATAAAATTAGGAAAAAGAATATCTTCAGAATATTCAAATTAGATTTGATATAGATTTGTTGCTATATTTGATGCTAGATTTGATGCTAAATCTTTGATTTGGATTTGATTGGTCAAATGCATCAATGAAGATCGCCGCTTGATATTTCCTTCCATGATTAGCTCTTTTATTTTATTTTTTCAATAATTTGCTTCTTTATTCACCTATATTTCACAAAAAAAAAAAAAAATTAATTCATATTGTGAATAGAATTTTAATAAAAATTTAATATTTATTATAACAATAAGATATAATAAATATATCACATTACACATTATCAGCTGGCTAAGCAGAATATAGTTAATCGAGGTTCTCCTTAAAACTTCGTTTCATACTTTACTTGAAAAATATATGCTAATAATGATGGGATAAAAGAATCTCTAACAATACTCAACACAATATTATGCAGTAAAATAATAATTATTACTCTAAACCTAATAAGAAACCATCAAATAGAGCAATACGTTGGTAATATTCAAAATATGAAAATTATCACAATTGAAAGCACATCAACACAAATAATTTACATACAAAAAATCTGCTCAACATAATATCAAAAATCACGGCAACTAATAATTCTTTACTGTCACGATCATAGAAATACACAAGTTCTCCCTAACTAATACTAGAGGTATACATCCATATATATCTCAACATTTAACAATTTTGTCAAAGTATAAAAAAGAAATTTGTGAGATTCATCAAAATTGGTCTTCACAAATACGGGCGGATTTGTGCGTAAGGAACTCTAGATATGATCTTCACCACTCAAAATGAAGAACTACTAGATATCGACCTTCATCCAGCGTTATCAAAATGGACAGCAAGATAAACTTTTCTCATGTATTTTTTTCTTCTTATTAATGGCTGCTGCATAGCGTTACAGAAAATCTTTAAAAAATTCTTTTAAAAAGGAAAGGAAAATAAATGTCTGGCATCTTCGCATGAGCTTACCCATATGGTTTTGGGCTAGCTCAACAAAAGAGAAAAAGCTCAACAAATCTCTCCCTTTTCGACTATGTGGAGGGAATCATCATTCCGGCTATCAAACGATAAATTTTAATTTTTTTCTTTGTATTATTTTTGTCAACATATCAAAGAATTGAGATTAGCTTAAATTTTCTCAAGTTCAAACAAGTTGCCACAGAGAGCATCTATGATCCAAATATACCTCACATCTAAGGTTGTCAAAATCGGGATCTTAAAATAAAATCGTAAGATTTTACATACCGATACATTTTATGAAATTTTTTTTCAATACCATTAAAAGTTTTTTATAAAAGTTTTTCTAATATTTTTCTAAAAAAATTTTTAGTACATTTTAAAAAAATTAAATTTCTTTTAAATTTTATAAAAAATTACTCTATATTTTATAGAAAATTTCTCAAAATTATAATCTTTAAAAAAATCTTTAAACTTTTATAGAAAACTTTCTAAAATTTTATAGAAAAACTCTTTCAAATATAGTTAATTACAAAAAATTCTTCAAAAGTAAAATCGTAAAATAAGATCGTAAAAAGATCGGGATCTTACCGATCTTAAAATTTAAATCGGGATTTAGGTAGGATTTTACTCAACAAAGATTTTACTTAAGATCGGGATCGTTTAAGTGAAGTAAAATCGTAAGATTTTAAGATTTAAATCTGGATTTTGATAACCTTACTCACATCAATGTGTTTTGACCTTGTATGAAAAGTAGAATTCTTATCTTTGTATAAATTGCATTTTGATTATCACAAAGTAGTACATAACACTACTGCTTGAAATTGAGCTCCTAATAAAATTT
This sequence comes from Acanthochlamys bracteata, assembly GCA_019914995.1. Taxonomy (NCBI): domain Eukaryota; kingdom Viridiplantae; phylum Streptophyta; class Magnoliopsida; order Pandanales; family Velloziaceae; genus Acanthochlamys; species Acanthochlamys bracteata. The sequence continues at coordinate 5,311,564 of CM034133.1, forward strand.
TTTTACACAAAAACTTTTTATCAGCTTCAATTGCTGCAATTTAATTTGCTTTGGTTGTAGAAAGTGTAAAATATTTTCTACAATCTGATTGGCAAGATACGGCAGTACCTAAAATTTTAATCAAATAATAAAAAATAGACTTTCATGAATTAACATCTCCCACCATATCTGAATTAATGTAGCCAATAAGCACTGATTTTTCACCTCCAAAAAGGAGTCTCAAATTAGTAGTACACCGTAGATATCTCATAATCCACTCAATTTCATCTCAATCCTCTTTCTTGGATTTGATTGAAAGCTGCTAAGTACATCGACTACATAAATAATATCTGGCCTCATGCATACTATTATATACATTAAACTTTATACTACTGAAGCATATGAAATTCTTCTCATGTCTTTCTTCTTTTGATCTATAAAAGGGATGTACTCGATACTTAACTTAAAGTGAGTAGCAAGTGTAGAGCTAATCACTTTAGCTGATCCATATTAAATCTTTCAAACAATTTCTATTACTTTTGTGACATACATAATTTCTTGGCTACTATACTCAATCAATATGAGTACCAAAAATTTGCTTTGATAGCCCATAAATCCTTCATAACAAAAAATTTATTTAATTACTTCTTCAACTTGTCAATTTTAGAAGCATTCCTGCCAACAATCAATGTATCATTAATAGAAAGCAATAATATAAAAAAATCATCATCAAAGAATTTCTGAACAAAAATATAATGATCAAAAGTTATTTTTCAGTAGCTTTGCTCCTCCATAACTGATTCAAACTTCTTGTACTGATACCTGTTTCAATTGATAACGACTTTTAGTTAGCTTGCGCACATAACATTCTTTCCTTTTTACTTCGAAATCCTCTAGTTGCTGCATGTAATTTCTTTGTCTAAATCACTATGTAGAAAATAATATTGAGATTCATCTATTTAGTCTCTAAATCACGACTAGCTGGTAAATCTAGAGCCACACGAATAGATAACATCTTAACAACATGAAAAAAATTTCATCAAGATTAGTACCTTTCTTTTGACTGTATCCCTTGGCAATCAGTATAACTTTGTAATATGGTTGGAAAGAGTGTTTTTCTTGCTTCACTTTGTACACTACCTGTTCTCTAAAGCTCTTTTCTTTTTAGATAATTTTACCAGTTCAAACGTGTTATTATAATATAATGATTTCATCTCATCTTACATAGCATCAAATCACTCTTTGATATATTCATCTTCCATGGTCTCTTCATAACATTCGCGCTCTCTCCGTCAGTCAGTAAGACATACTCATTAACAGAATACCGATTGAAAAACTATCAGTATGCACTAGACCTCCTTAGTGGAATTTTTTGTATTACTTTTATTAGAACAAGTGACATTAGTGACTATTCGTGAATATTATAACCACTTCAACATGTGTAGACATATCAATATCACTTGTATCATGCTGTTTATCCTGAACTTCATCTCCAACCTGTTCTGGCACATGGGTCGAAAGAAGTGGATCCAAATCAAATAAACCATCAATACACCGAGGCAATAGAATATTTGTTTTTTGAATATCTCGTATGATATGGTTCTTTATAAACACAACATTTCGGCTTTTGACAAGTTCGTATGTACTGGATGATAAAATCTAAACCTAACTCATCCTATCTATAATTAAGAAATACATAGTCTTATCTTCGCATCAAACTTAGATCTCTTATCATTGAAAATATGAACAAAATTCAAACATCCAAAGACGCGCAAGAGATCATAGGAGATATCCGTTCATGACCAAATTTTATCTAGAATATTAATGTATAGAGTGACATATGATGTGAGATTTAAACCATTCACAACTGTACTCAAATCCTTACCCTAAAAAGAACTAGGTAATTATGCTTGTGAAAGTAAAATTTTCACCCTTAACTAGTGTCCTATTCATTCTTTCAAATAACCCATTTAACTAATGAGTTTTAAGAGGTGTCTTTTGATGTCTAACGCCCTTCTATCAACAATATTCACCCCCATCATCAGCTCTATGTATTTCGATGTCAAATCAGTTTGTCTTTTAAAAGATAGTAAACATATGAAATTATTTAAACAAATCTAATGTTTGGTCTTTCGTTTTCAAAGTGTAAACTCATATTTTCTTTCAATGATCATCTATAAAAGCCAAAATATAAGAGAATAACCAAGTGTTTTCATTTTGATATAGCCATAAACATCATAATATATTAAATCAAGTGTAGCTGGTTTTCTTCAAGGATGGGATGTCTTAAAAGCAAGTCTAGTTTGTTTTTCTATCAAACAATATGCACACTTCTTCAACGGTGCATTCTTCACTTTGGAATGGAGATTCTTCTTAGTTAAAATCCACAAACACTTTTTGCTTGTATGACTAAGTCTGTTGTTCTAAAGCTCAATCGTACCATCACTATCAACTCCATTCATAATGGAACCAAATATCTTTACTTGCATCAAGTAAAGTGAGGAATATTTTCTATCTCTAGCCACAACTTTTGAACCTTTAGTTAGTTTTCACAAAACATCACTGAAAATGTTGCAAAATCCTTTATTATCAAGCTTGTCTATAGAGATCAAATTCAAACGAAGGCTAGCAATATTTTAAACATTTTTCAGAGTTAGAATGGCACTATAATTTGTGCCCAAGTATATATATCTTCCATACCAATGGTTTTAGCTAAGCCATAATTACCTATTCTAACACTTCCAAAATCACTAGATGTATAGAATGCAAAATAATCATTCTGAGATGTAGTAAGATTACACTCCCAAAATCACCTGGTTTCATATGAAGCAAAATTTAACATCTTTATCATACAAAATAAGAAAGTCATATGTAGCAGGAGCAACTTTGTTAACCTCATTACCTTCATCATTTTTTCGTTTCCTTGCTCTTATTATTTTTGTTGTTCATTTTTCAGCCTTCGACAATATTTCATTATATGTCCTTTTAGACCAAAGTGATGACATTCAATATTAACAAATTTGTTAAACTTGCTTTTAATTTTATCTCTATTCTTCGGACCTTTGCTTTTATTCCTCTTCCTTCTTTCTACGACTAATACATTGACTGCAAAGAAAAATCTTGCGACTTTTTTTACATCTTTTCATTCAAAACACTACTCGTATCTAAATCCGTAATAATGATAGTATATGAGACTGAGTTAAATAAATACGTTCTAAACGTTTCCCATAAGTCTAGCAGTATACTTAGAAGCCATAAATCCTACACCTCATCATCAAACTTAATACCCATTTCAACCAACTGATTAATAATATTTTGAGATGCATTCAAATGACCGTCATATGAGTTCCATCATAATATTTCAAGTTCATCATGTGCTTAATCAAAAACAATTTATTATTTTCTTTTTTTAGCATATAATTGCTCAAGCTTATTTATAAAGTTCTTGCATTTTTTCATCACTAATATGATTTAAAACATTATCATCTACCTATTATCTAATAAAGTCACATACTTGTCAATGAGCTAAATTTCATTCATCTTTAGTTTTATTTACAGGAATTTTTTTGCTAAATAAAAGATAATAATATTTCACATATAACAACTATTTCGTCTCTCTTTTTATTTCATAGATGGTAATTTTAACCATTCAAAATAATTACTCTACTTAGAGTAGCTTTCATTGTTCACCACAACTAAAATCAAAACTCTGCTACCATTATGATAGGGTAAAATAATTTCTACTAATACTCAATACAATATGTAGAGAATCCGATGGGAATAAATAATTATCTTTGCTTTGTGTGAAACTAGTAGAAAACTACGAAATAGAGCAATACTTTAGCAATATTCAAATTACAAAAATCATCACAATCATAAATACATCAACACAAGTAATTTATATAAAAAACCTCATCAATACGAGTAGTAAAAATGATGGCAATCAACAAATTGATACCATCACAATAATTGGGACATAAGTATTCTATTTAAAACTAGATGCATACAACTACATATCTCAATATTCAATAATCTTGATAAACTATAAAAAGAAATTAGAGAGATATCATAAAAATCGGTACTTTATAAATACGCACACATCTGTGTATTGGAAACTCTAAATATGATATTCAACATTGAGAATGAAGAACTATGCGTCGAGAATACGCTAACCAAATTTTAACTCAGTCAGACGTCAAATCGATATTTATCTGACGTTTTATCAAAGTGGACAGTAAGACAAAACTCTTCTTCTATTTTTTTCTTTTTTTTCCTTCTTAGTGATGCTACAAAGGGTTACAAAAAATCCTTTAAAACTTTTTTAGAAGTGAAAAAATAATAAAGTAAAAAAGGCGTAAGAGCGGTCAGTATCATAGAGATGCATACATTTTATATACAGAATTTATCTCATGTAGCAATTTCGAAATTCTCAGTTTGCTTGTGATGTTTAAGGTAGCCTTTCCCTAACTTTACCAATCGTTAAGGTAACCTGACATCGAGATATCCAGATGTTCTTTTGTCTAAAAGATAATTCACAGGCAACCTGTACTGGACAGAAGACACCTTTTTCTCATACACTATTTGCTTACGCAGCCGCAAGTGCAGCTTCTCTTTGACCGAAGTCTGTCACTTTAGCCACCGTTCATCTCCAACTGCCTCAAAACAATTGGCGGACCTTGATTGACTGCTAAGGTATTCGCTCAAAGATTTGTTCCAATTTTACCAAAACTTTTTATGCAAGGATTAACTACTGTATTGGTCAACCAACAAATAGAACTAATGTTCCAGGATGTACTCCCATGTACACTATCTTTCAAGATGCATTTCAATGTACACTCGAACAGCGAAAGGCATTCATATTTCAGACAGCAATCAAGAAGTGTGCACGTGAATCACGACAAACTAAAGGGGGTGCTTCAAAACCCTTTTACCTTCCCAACAGGCGGATATCATTAGCATTCTTCATCATGCAGAAATAGTGTTCAGCGCTCCACTTTTCTCAACAAAAGTATCATGTGCAGCGTATGAGAGAGAGGGAAAAAAAACACTATCTTTTATGATACAAACAAATTCAACTAAACAATGAAAATTCTTCTGATTTCTGCTCAGTAAGTCAAGAAATTTGAACTCCATGGACGGTGATGCATACAACTACAAGCACTGAGAATTTTCAAAATATGTACAAAAACTAATCAAAAGACAGGGATATGACCAATCAAAAATCTCACTCATCTTATTCTACATAATCTAGCATCTCTTGAGCTGAATGTCAAGCATATCCGTATCATTTTGGGAAGTTATAGCTGGAACGAAGACCATAACATTTAAGTAGACACGTCATTCACCTTCAGATTTTAAACTAAACAAACCTCAAATACCTTTCAGATCGAATAGCCTTCTAGAGCATATACCATGGAGATACTTAGTGATGCATTCTTATGTAGGAAAAAAGCGTTGTTGTTCTTTTTCCCACTATCCAGACAAGTTGTTCCTTCCAAGAAAGCCTACAAATTAAATAAATTTCCAAAAAGATAAGGAGTTCTACATCTACTCTTAAGCTGAAGCAACGAAAGACTGCTAACATGCCTAATACTACAGTGGTACAGTTAACTTTTAAGCGATAAAGTTACACCGGCATCAATACTTGTCAGTTAATAGCATAACCACACTACACTTTTTATTAAGCGAGAATCTTAAAATACTTGTGCATTAACGGGACAATCTCCCGATAATTTAAATGAAAGCAGCTAATGTAACTGGGACTGCATAAACTTACATGGTCAATCAGAAAATCCTACACCAGACATATCTACCAGCACTTGTATATCAAGAGGCACAGCAGAGGCGTACAAATGCCGAAGATATTTACTTATCCTATTATCAACAACACGAAATACATGTACCCAATAAACTATACATTTACATACATAAAAAAGAAATTCATCTCTGGTGTTGCTCAGCTGCAGGGTTACTTGTCGCAGATGATGCAGGCATCCTTCCACCAGGTGCCCCATTATCCGGGGGTGCTGTGGATCTCCAGTTTCCATCAGATTCCTGGGGTTCAATCACTTTGACTGATCCGTCAGTTAGCCCAACTGCTAGTTGATTTGGCTCCTGTGGATGGGCTGCTACAACAACTGGATACACCATCGAATTGCTGGCAAAAGTAGCATTGCGTCATGAATGGATGGAAAGAAACGGCACAATTTACGAAAAGCAATCAAGCAGAAACATGCATATTACCATAAACATGTGATATCAAACATACTATCATAATATTATAAAGCATTTGTAAATATGTGATCCCCTTTGACATTAATGCATTGTTTGTATTATAGATACACATGGGGAGGGATGGTGAAAGTAAAGCAATCCTCATGTGTACCTAAGTTTGTTTCGATTTCATTAATGAAAGGGATGAGAAATTGCTCCCCTTTCCTCACCATGTTTTATAGTAAATTTTGTACCCACCAAATTGGTAGGTACATATATATGGTGACAAAAAAGAAAATAAATTTGCTTCTCCTTTTGTTCTTTATTTTTTAAATTTTTAATTATTTAATATTTATTTTAATTAGATATTTTTAATTAAATATTTATTTTAATTAATATGTTTTATTTTTTATTATATAATTTATAATTTTTATATTTATTTAAATTTAAATGATTTTAGTTGGTAGAAAAAATAATAAAACTATATGATCAAATTTTTTAATTTAAAATTTTATTTAATTTTGTTAAATTATATCAAACATTAATAAAAAAATTAATCTAAAAGTTATATTAATAAAGTTAGTTTACGTTATATTACTTAAATTAATTTAAAGTTATATTAATAAAAATTAGATTAATATAAATAAAAAGGGCGGTTAAGTTTTTTATAAAAAATTTACTTTTTTTACTCATTCATTTACCTATCTATCCAAACATAATTAGTTCGTTATCTTTACTTATATATCAAAACATTGTAAAGTTAAATAGTTACCATTTTCTATTTGTTCTCTTATTATTTTTTCAATCTATCATCTTATTCTTATTTCTTAACCATGTATATAAACATACCCTAAAAGTTGCTACCTGTTTGCCACAACAAGAGGGAGATAAGCAGAATGTGCAATACGGCATCTCAACCTCTAATTTTCCACATCAAAGCTCCGAGATTACCATCACAAAAAGCGGCAAAAACCAACTGACCATTGCAGAAATATGATGCATGCGATACAGGTGCAGATAGGCTGCGTTGAGGAATCCACTGACAGACCAAACAGTAATTGTCAAAATGAGCATAAATGCTAAGTAGTGATACCCGTTCTCATAATAATGTTACCTGATGGATGCATTCCCCTCTGGAGGCATCATATATTGTCAATTGTGTCCCACGAACTACCAACATATGAGTTTGATCAAAATGAAATTGTACTCGAGTGTCACCAGTAGGACTCTTCTCATCAGACATTTGAATAGCTATTGTTTTCTTTTTCTCCCAAGTATCAGTTGCCCACATGCATAGCTGTAAGAAAGTTGAATTCATCTTTTAAATTTGAAAATTACATATACATGGGTATATTTCACAGTGGACGTATTTTGCTTACAACAACCAGCAACTTGGTACTATCGCCATTATATAATTAAAATTTCCAAAATGTAAGGATACTTAAAATCACATAGGGCCCAAATGGCCTGCTTGTTTCTTTTACGGCTTAACCTTTCTATTGGTCGCTGTTGCCTTTGATATTAGTGACAGAACAGTTCATTTAGTCGCTATTACTAACCGCGATCAGTTTTTAGTGACCACTTTTGCCACCGTCTTTTTTTTATCGCTATTAGTATTAGCGACCATTTTTATTCAATAACGACCAAAAGTTTTGGTCCCTAATTTGTACTTTTTGTTATAGTGAGAACAAAGAGATCTTGTATCTTACAAGGTTTTTGTTAAAATTTAAGTGGAAGATCAAAACCATTTGGTTTCTTAGCTCCACGTCTCCCAAAATATTTTCCATCATATTCAATAGGAGAGATCTAGTGCTTATGTTTGAACCTTAAAGATAAGCTAAGTGACCATAACTACAAAGATAAGCTAGCATCTTTCTAGCCTATACTTCAACATCTATAATGCAATCTGCTTATGGGCTTTCACCACTACAAATTTGACCAGAGCAGTATCATGGGTCATTTTGTTTTATGGAATTGCGCAGACTTAAACTTCCATGATTCAGAAATTCTATATCATCATATACGCTAATCAATCTAAAATGTTATGGCACTATCAATACTCTAGGTACTATATTCACCGATTAAATGAGAAACTGCACCAGTTCATAGAATTCTGCAGCTGTGCAAAATAAACAATTTGAGACAAAACTTAACTACCATGCAATTGTACCTTATTTTCCAACATCATTTTTTAATGTCAAGTTTTTAACACCAGACACATATTTTTAAATTATATACTACTATTTTAATGTCTCCATTGATCCAACTCCTCTATTTTTTTCTAATAATAAAGTAATTTCTACGTTAGTTCAGACGATGGCAAATAAATATCCTTCGTATTCTTTTCTTGCTTCGAATTCACTATCTTTACCTTCATCACTACCTTCACATTTATCTCCATCACCACCTACTTGTCAGTCACAACGAGTTCACCGACCACCTGATCCGTTTATCTCAAAATTATTCTGATCTACTAGACAAATTCGATTTTGTCATATTGATTTTTTATTTTTTACAGTTTTATTTTTTTTATTTTTATACACACTTCCATATCATGACACTACAGTTGCGATGGAAGCAACTACGAAAATATTTTTATATTATTTATCGCACTACTTTTATTTCATAAATTTTTTATTCAAATAAAATAGTATTTAAAAACTTTGAAATTTATAAATATAAACAAATTACATATTATATACTAATATAATTTTTTTATTTTTGAAAAATTAAAATTTTCAAAAATTTCAAAATAAATTATTTTAAAATATTTATTTTATGCTTCCCAACGTCTCAATATCCACTTGATCAAAACCTTTCTTTTCGAATCCGCAATCAATCTAAAAAGAAGAAAATTCGTGCAGGCGGGTCCATAGATGCTCTCGAAGCTACTTATCATATAACCCACTCTATACCGTTCTGGATATCAACTTACCAGTTTCATTCTTTTCTTACTTCAAAAATTCACTAAACTTTTGATGTTGGATTCTCTGTTTACATATTTGTAATGTTTACTTCGTGGACATTTGTTTAAGCAACTGATGTTCTATACAAATTTTTAATTTATGGATTTTCCTAAGTAATTTATGGTTTTCAATACAAAAGAAATTTCTATTTGACTCGTTATGTTGTAATATATTCATTACGGCTAAGGTAACTAATTTTATAATTTATCATGCAGTGGTTGTTTGGAACTCACTCATGCTAGTTTTGAAAAATATTTTTTTAATTATTGCTATTTTTTGTTTTTTCGTTGAAAGGGCATACATATTTTATAGATTAAAAGATGTGAATAAACCAGATAATTCAAAATTTCAGCTTATTAGTGAAGGCTTTTAGTATTTAATTTTATTGTAATATACAAAACCGTCTGACCACTTTTATAGTTTTATTTTAAAAATAGATAATCACCACTCTCTTCTGAAATAAACATCTTCTCACGTATCAACTCGTCTCACACGTTAATTAATAGATCTCGAGTGATTATTTTGAGAACCTCCTGATTATTGAGAGACGATTTTTGTCGTGGAATTTTGTCAATCGAATTCTAAATTTCTAATACGGACGAGATGAATGAACGAAATGAAATTGAAAAAGGAATAAAGTGTGCATGCGTGGGTCGGCAGGCAGAAGAAGCTCGGAGTGTTTTTGGCATATTCGTCTTATTTGTTGCAGAAGCACTTACTAGGTGTGGTTTGGTTAAATTTATTAACTACTTTTATTTTTAATTTTATATTTTTAAATATTGTATAATATTATATAAAAAATTTTAAATTTATAAAAACATTTTATATGATAAGATCTTATTAATATCTATTTTTTATTTTTTTAATAACAAAATAAATTTATTGTTAAAACTTTTTTTTTAAATATTTTTCATTTTAAAAATAATTCTCTTATGAAAAATTTTTGTAGCATAAATTTGTATATTTAAAACTTCATTTTTTTAACTATAAATTAGTTTGGATACATTACTTCACTATATAGACTTATTTATTTCACTATAATAATAATTTTAATAAAAAATTATTTTTGATAATTTGTATATTTAGTTTGTAAATTTACTTTGAAAAACTAGGACTTTTAATAACTCATTTTTTTACTCACTTTTCAAGGCTAGCTTATCAAAATTTATTTTCAAAAGCGAAAAGCTTGCCCTTAGTTAATAGAATTCGTTATGTGTAGCATTAATTGAACATGCAAATGAATATCTCATGATATTGAGGTTTATGGTTTCAATTGTAGCGAAATTTAGATTCCGTCACAAAATTGTGGTATATAAAAAAATTTAGACTATAGCAACAAGTAGAAGTGTTTATTTTTTTGCTCTTTGAGAAGGTTAAAATAATTATCTTGAAAATAATTAGTAAAAATAAGTGTAGTTTTTACTTTTATTAAAAAGTAAATTGAAAAGTGAAACTTTTAATTTCAAAATATGATTACTAAAAGTGGACTTTGAAAATGAGTTTAACATTATGTCTACTTTATATTGCAAATGAATTAGAAATGGCTTTTTAGCCGAAAAATTAAATTAAAATATAGATACACCTGCTAATAGTAGCTGCATTTGCACCTTTTGGTTTTGTTTTTTACTGAAAATTTTGCTAGAATATTAATTTCCAAGGTTCCTTTTTTCCATTTTGACTGTAAGAATTTATATAAGTTTGAATAAAATACTCGACATCTATTGTAAATCTTTTTGTCTCTGAGTTAGAGAGAATTTTATGAAAAAGTTTATAAAAGAAATTTGGTAGTTGCTATTGAGTAGAGATGTGAATTGTGTTGACATTTAAAAATTTTTGGTTATAGGATTTCCAGTATGTAGTAGCAATGCAATCGATTACGACGGTGCTAGTTAACTGATAGAAATTAATAGAGAAGATATAAGCAAGCATATTGTCAGCCAAGTCTAGGTAATTTCCTACAAAGAAAGATGTTAGGGTATTTAATACAAATTAAAACAAGTAACTTTCACAAATACGAAGACAAATAGTTATATGTTTCGCCAAAACGCTTTACCTACGTTCATTGTCACTCTTCGCTTAGACGAAAGGCCTCTAATTTTTTAAAAAGTTACAATCACCAAAAGAGATGCAAAATGGACGAAAATAAATGAGCCGGTCAGTAGCTGAGTAAGACCGACGAGTTGCAACCTACCAGCTCATGAACAGTGGTAGGATCGGACTAATCTGGTTCAGATAAGAGAGTATATCGGGCCATATTTTTTGATCCACCAGGTGACTCGTCCGTCTAGTCAACGATCCACAATTTGATTATTCTAAAAGTCAACTTTAGACCATTGATTTAGTTAAAGTACCGTTAGTTGGTCAACTTTAACCATTCAATAAAGTAAAATCTTTTAAAAATGAAATATCTTAAGAAAGAATAAAAATACAATTAGATCAATAAGTTGATTCGGGTCACAATTTTATCAACCGAATAGGGCCGACCATATGTTTGCTTGACAGAATTTGCCCGGTCGAATCAGCATGACCCTATTATCTTATGTAAAACCTGTAGCATGCAATGTCCACAGTGATGTTCATTACAAAACCTTTGGAGCAGCAGAATGTGGCCAAGTAATTGGAAACTATTCCCTGAACTTACTACTGTGCCCAACATGGCAACAAAAACTGTCCTCGCAGAAAGAATTAAGAGCATGTTTGGCAAAAGCTAAATTAAGGATGCATTCGTTTTGCCATCCACCACAAATTTATAGTGAGGTCAGGTAAAATGAACCAAATATCTACTGTATAAGGTACCTTCTAGTGTAATTAACATGATTTAATGCACCTTTCCACAACGTACAAATCCTATCACCATGCAGCAAATGCTGGACTTCAAATTTCGAACACAAGCAGAAGGCACAAACATAATAATCAGCTGATTAGCTCGTAAACAAAGTTGCCGAGAGCAAAAGCGTTTGAAAATATTTTAAAAAAATATATTTATAAAACAGAAAATATTTTTATTATATTTTAACAAAAAAATTATTATTTTAATTTTTAAAAATTAATAATAGATAATAATAATAAAATTTTTTTATATAATTTTTTTATGTTTTTTAAAATTTAAATAAATTTTTTATAAAAAATTATATAAAATTTATTAAAAACTATTAACTGAAAAGTTAAAAAAATTCACAATACCAACTAATAAAAATCTACTCATATATGTTAAAGTGAACTTCAAACATTTAAAGCAACAAGCGTCATATGAAACGCTTCTTCTGCTTCAACAATTAACTAGAAATTTCTCCCTTCTCTACTTTTTTTCTAATCACAAAGACCTGTTTTAGTTATTTAAATGTTTTATAAATAATTGTTTTAATTGGAAGTTAAACTTTATCAATATTCAGTACATTCTTATTTACGATGCACACCTTCATCGAGCACATATCAACCCTCGTAATATTAAATGAACCTCTTTGAAAAAGGTTGGAGAAGTCTGAACAACTATGCTTTGAAAGATTCAACTAAAATTCGTCGCTCACATTAAATTCATTTTGAATTTTCGAAAGAGCAATAAAATGAATATGTGGATGTGGGTATCCACTTATGGATCTCCGGAAAGCATTGTTTTAAAATCCAGCCGCAGAAATAAAATGAATAAGTGGGTGCGTTTGGCGCCGGTTATAAAAAAATTATTTTTTAATTTTTTAATACATATTTTATAAATATATAAAAAATTTATTTAAAAATTTAAAAAATATAAAAAAATTTTATAGAATGAAATTTTTTTATTACATATTTTTATTATTTAAAAAAAAATAAAATTTATTTTTTAAAAAAATAAAAATATTTTTTATTTAAAAAAAATTTATTTTATAAATCATTCCAAACGTTTTTATGAAAGATTTAGGATTGTATTTTTTAAAAAATTTTTTATTTTACATTTTTTATATATACTTTATAATTATTTACAAATTTAAAAATTAAAAAAAAAATTTACGTAATAAAATTATTTTATTATATATTTTTATTATTTTTTTAAAAATAAAAAAAAGTAAAACTTATCTTTTAAAAAAATAAAAATATTTTTGTAAAAAAATTCATTTTATAATACTATCTAAGACACTTAAAAAACTAACGAAGTGGACAAAAAACAGTTTAGGTTAATCTTTAGTCTGGGTATGCGAAAAGTTTGGCGTGGCTTGTGTCAACCCGGTCGTTTGGAAAAATTGGATGACCGGTGGAATGAGACGATCCAAAAAATTTTTTAAAGAAAAAAAAGAAGGGTTAAAGGTAACTTAAAACTAGAATCTGAAAAAATCTTCTTCTTTTCCATCTTATGCAGCCACATTTCATCTTCCGTTCATTTGCTTCTTTCATCTTCTATTCTTCTTTCGATTTGCTTCAAATTTCTTCTTCTTCTTCGTTTGATCTGCTTCACTTCTTCTTTTACTTCGTCCGATCATCTTCACTTCCTCTTCTTTTTCTAATTTGATTTTACTTCTTTTGTTTTATTTTATCCAGTTCTCAAAAAATCGACAATGCAGACTTAAAATTGATCCGAATTTACAAACAATTGATTGTGCAATCGACCTGATTTGACCCAGTTAGATTTAGATGGGTTTCAGATCGATTCGGTGACCCTCTCGCTCGGGTTGACTATGCCACTCAAGACATTTGATTGATTTAGTACTCTAAAGTCTACGAATCATAGATGTTAGACCTTATTGCATTGCCAACTCGGAACCCAGATCCATCGCTGCTCCGCCGACTCCACTGCTCCAACGGCTTCTGTAAACACTTTTGTCATTGTGCTTCCTGGTTACTGCTCAAGTTCAATCGCCGCACTCAGAACTCTAGATCCGCCGCTTCTCCGTCTGCTCTGCTACTCCGCCGGCTTCGCTGGTCCGCCGGCTCCGATGATCAGTTGCTTCACAGCTACGCTGCTCGGCTACTACCACTGGTCTAGCTTGCTCTCTTCTTCTCTTCTCGTTTAAGCTTGTCATGGCTTCTCCCACTTCTCCATTCTACGGATCTTGTTCTTATTTCTCATAATCGCCATCGTTAGCGAAGTTGCTAGTTGAAAAGGTAATTAGTCATCATAAAATTTTAGATGCTTTATATTATTTATTTTACTAGTTCTCTATTTTGATGCGAAGAGAATCCTACGGTTTCTATAGAAACCATTTTATTTTTTTTATTTTTTATTTTGGTTTGCTTTTGTAGATTTATAGATTAATCTTTGTTTCTTTTAAATTTTTATTGGGATTTTAATGATAGCTCTATTTTGTTGGGATTGAGAATGCAGCTATATTCTTGATTTACATTTTAAGCTTGATGCTAGCTTGCTGCTGCAAACAACAATCTTGATCCAACGGATCAATCGGTTGATCCACCGGATCAAATCACGCCCCGTTGATCCAAATAAATTTTTGGATCATATGATTTGTCTTTCTTTTTCTTTTTATCAAGCATATTAATAAAAACCTTAAACAAACTATTCTTCCCAACAAAGTGGCCAATAAAAACTTTGACAGAACAAAGACTTCAACTAGAACTCAAACAAACCAACAACAGAAAAGTTTACCGCACACAAAATAACACCACTCAAAAATAAAGTATAGAAAGATACTCATAACTCACAAGAACAGTACTACCTCATTCATCATGTTACTAAGTAAACAGGAACCGGTACCGGTACCGGCTCCGGCACAGGCAATGATATCTCATCCGACTCCTTTAAATTAACGTATGGAATTGCAGAAGCTTCGCCGACTTCAGTGAAACAGAGCGGGCCGGAAGAAGGCTTGCAAGTACGGCATGGCGTTCTGGGCCGGCCACTGCTACGGATCTCTGTTAAATAAATCGGGCCGGAAAGATTGCGAGGACGGTGGTGGGGCCAGGCAGGCACAGTAGTTACGTCAGTGATTAGGTCGGCGTACTTTCTTGTATTGTTTCGTTTCCAGCTGAAGAGAAGGTTTGCTGTGGATTTCCACCACCAGCTACGACGTTTCTTGGATTTGGATCGTTGTTCGTCTTTCGAGATAGGTTTCTGAAGCTTGAATTGGAGCGAGTCCAGCGGCCGCTGCTCGGCGGCGCTCCGCTTCCCTTGCCGCCGCGCTTCTTCTAGAACCTTTGATTTTTGAGATCACAATTTCAGAGAATGTGTTAAATATTGGAATGCAAGTACAATTTCTTGTAAAAGAGAATGAAAGTTTCAATCTGAAAAACAAAGACTTTCAGGCTTTTGAGAAGTACCGGAAAGATGAAAACTAAAAAAGTACTAAATGTGAAAGAGATTATAGAATATGGGGGCATTATGGGAGTGGCTTGAGGGGCAAACCTGGAAGTAACCCATCTGTGGATCAAACCCGTAGTCGCTGTAATGCTGCGGTTCTTGAATAGGAAAGGTCGGGGATCTGCTTCCCATTCTCTTGCACTTCTTCGTTCTCTCTGTCTTTGCTTTGTTTTCAGCAGTGAAGAAGAAGAACCGAAGAATGGAAAGCATTCTCACTCTACTTTTCTACTCGCTAACAAAAATATTTTCGTAGAAATGGACACGGAGTTTCACAGTTTTGCTTAATTGCCACTGACTAGTCGCTACCGTTTACATTCTCATCTGCGTTACAGAACGTGTGAGAGGTCAGTACAATAAGATTTTCTTTAATAAATTTATTGTATTTTTCTGAGAATAAATTTATTTATTCTAAAACAAATATATATATATATATATATATTAAATATTATATAATAAGTAAACTCACGTTCGCTTAGTTTAGGCTGCGTTTGGCGTAGCATTTTAAACACAGCTTATCTATTTTTTTATTTTTTATTTTTTAATACATATTTTATAAATATATAAAAAATTTATTTAAAAATTTAAAAATTATAAAAAAATTCTACGAAATGATATATTTTTATTATATATTTTTATTATTTTTTTGAAAATAAAAAAAATAAAATTTTTTTTCAAAAAAAAAAAAATATCTTCTATTTTAAAAAAATTATATTTTATAAGCACACCAAACTCATTCTAAAAGTGTAATTCAAACTAGAGTTTTGAAAAATATTTCAGAATATTTTAGAAAAAGCGCATATGGTTGCTTGAGCAGGCGTTTGATATTGTATTTTAAACTATAATTTTAAAAATTTTAATTTATAAAAATTTATTAAAATTAAAAAAAAACTTTTTTATATAGTACAATTTTTTTATTAATTATTTTTAATTTTTTAAAATAAAAACTATAATTTATCTAAAAAAATATATATTTTATTTTAAAATAATTTCAAACACTTTCTGAGTCGGACGGGAGACTTCTCCCTGTTTTAAATTTGGGTTATCCAAAAACTTTATTTAGGCTTCGAAACTATATACGAATTTCTCTCCGTAGAATTCAAGTGTGTACCGTCTAAGAAAACGCGGATGATTCTCTTTATCCAAACATTGCCTTGATCTTGTGATGGGGGGTAAAATGGATTGAGATTCTTCTAAACTGGAGGTTTAATTTTATGCTCATCAATTACATCAAGAAATGGCTAGCTCTTGATCCGAAAGTGGCTAGCACTTCACGGTATGCTTTTTCCTAATTTCTAGTTTATTAGAACTGGTCGTATATATCAATCGCTTTCTACTAATTTCTAAGCTGGTATTCTTTTTCCTAAACAAAATAATTAATGTCTGTACACGCGCACAAGCATGCTGTTGATTCCGGCTCCATTTCTCGTGATCGCATTAATCCAAAGCTCATAAAAATACACCCAAAAATTCTGAAACCTAAACTAACAGAGCAGCAATTACTTTCTCCTTACAACGTCCCATGTTATGAACAAGGTTTGCATAAATGTGCCGCAGGACACAGCTTGATTAATTACTTTGTTCTGTTTCTTTAACAGAGGTCTGGCAAGCTCCTCCTTAATATGTTCAAATTACACTGTTTGGGAAGGCATGCAGCAAGCATTATAACTTCAGGTCAGGGTAATGATTAGTTTGTTAGCAATTTAAACTAATAAACAACAAAATAGAGTTTTCTCCATTTTAACTCTATTTCGTTAAGTTTTTTTTAAAAAATTATTTTCTACAGTTTCTAAGAACTTCTAAAAATAAAACTTATAATTAAGTTTGACTCTCAATATATATATATATATAATTTATATAAGATTAAATTTGTTTTCTAAATTTTTTTAAAGATTCTTACCCCAAAAGTTTTGTATTTTAAATAATTCTTAACGAGTCCGATTCCTTGATTATGATTAAGGTGACGTTTGAAATTGTTTTTGAAAAAATTGTAATAAAAATATTTTAAAAATTTTTCAAAAAAATAAATTTTATTTTTTACCTAACAATAATAATAATTAATAATTAAATTTTACGGCGTAAAATTTTTTATACTATCTAAAATTTTAAATAAATTTAAACAAATATTATAAAATATTTTTAAAAAATATGAAATAAAATTAGAATTAAAAGAAAACCTAAATATCCCTAAGATTTGACTCTTTTTCTTTCATTGGCTAGTTAATGTGAAGTTTGCAAATGCTTTTGAAAAGAGATTATTTTAAATGAAAAATTTTTTTATTATTTTTTAAAAAATAAATTTTCTTTTGTTTAAAATAATAACAATAATTTGTAATAAAATTTTATGATGTAAATTTTTTGTATTATCTTAAAATTTTTAGATTTTATAAAAATATGAAATAAAATATTAGTATAATAAAATAAAAAATAAACCTAAATATGCCCTAAGATTTGGACTCTTTTTCTTTCATTGCCTTTCTTTGGTTTACATTCATTTGCTTTCGCTAGAAAAATACTATTGAAGTTCTTCCACATACTTTTAGAACCGAAAACAAGAAATATTTTACAAAACGTGCGAAAGTAGCTTAAAGATTTCTATAAAACAAATTATTTTGATATTTTTTAAAAGATGAGTTTTATTTGTTTTATTAAAAAATAATAAAATAAAAAATATTATAATACACAATTCATTTATATTTTTGAAAATCGTTATTCTATTAAAAATATAAAAAATTTATGAATGTGGAGATCGAAAAACAGTCAAAATTTACTGCTAAACAGCGACTATATCCGTAAAAAAGTTTGAAAAATATATAACAAGAAATAACTTGAAGTTAAAGAATTTGTAAGTATATTGAAGCGGAAAAGTTTTTACACGTCCGCCCGCATGCAAGGACTGCTACGGGCCTTTTTGCGTTTAGCAGTACTTCAGATTATAATTGTGAATCGTCGAATCAATTAAAAAACCGTCCATTCGAACGATAAATCAATATATATTTATAAAAAGATTATTTATATATTTGATCCGCTTTGATCTATTCTGACTCATTTGACCTATTTTAATTCGATCGATCTGTTCGTCCGGATCAATCCGGATTGAATAAATTAAAAAATATTTTAATTAAAATAATCTAAATTAATGATAGATGTGATACAAAGGTAATTATTAATATTTTTATATTAAAAAATTATATATAGTTTATATTGGAAATAGCGAGTGTGTTCGGTTGTCGATAGACGCAGCGGAAATATAAAACACAAGCTCAAACCATCTCCTGGCTGAAAGGACGATCCGAGCAGGGCGGGCAAGGTGAGCAAGTGCAACTCAAGGATCTTGCGTAAGCAATACGAGAATTGAGACAAGAGCAAGACAATCACAAAGATAAAAGATTTACGTGGAGAAAAACGAGAAAAACTCTATGGGAAGGCGAACTAGCCTTCAAGAAAATCACTAAACCAAAATAATTACAAACTCTTGTGTTACACTTTAAGTAGAAACTCTCACTAGAATGCTTTACTTATATCTTTCACACTAGATGTGAGAATGATCCTTTCTCATTTTTATTTTTTTTCTCTCTTCCAAACAAATGCCTCCCATTCATATATATAATGCCTCAAGAAGACTCTTAAACTTCCAAACGGTTGTCCTTTCATCTTCCCACTAATTGTTCAAGTCCTTTGGTCTTTCATCTTCCAAAAGATATTTCAAAATCCTTGACTGTTGGCTTTCCAACTTCTTAGGTGATGATTCGTCTTCCTTGATCCTTGGCAATCCAATATGAATGCACATTTAACTTATTGCATTCTAATGAACCACTAATTTACATAGTGGCTTTACAATTTCTAAAAAATCTCTCACTTAAGACACTTTGTAAATTGTAATTCAAGAATAACAAGAAACCGATACGTAAGTGTCAAAATTTGATGACACTAAAAATAGGTACGATTGAAAGGAGCAGAGCTAACACGCATGCTAGCTGACTTCCATTTACCTCATACCGTTGCCTATCTTCCTCCGATTCCATTACTATCTTAAAGTGATTTTTTTCGGCTTTCTTGTGACAACGGTCACATCCAATACTGTTCCCCATTGTGGTTCCATACAGAGATCTATAATATAAAAAATATGTTAAAGGTTACCGCCTCAGTTAAGACATCCGCAGGGTTCCTTTTGGTAGGAATTTTGAGCATATCAATGCTTCCATTGAAAACAACCTCCTATCCAAATCACTTACATAGTCTATATCAATAAACCCTTTGACAATAAACCTAAATCTTCTGTAACACAATGCAGCATTCAAGATTCCTTTCACATACCGAAATATTTTTTTCACCGCCTTCCAAGACTCAATGCCAGGACATGCCATGAATTTACTTACCACTCCCACTGCATGTGCAATTTCAGGCTGAATATCTACAAATATATGTATACAAATATATATACATATATATACATACATATATATATATATATATATATATATACATATATATATATATATATATATATATATACATATATATATACATATATATACATATATATATATATATATATATATATATATACATATATATACACATATATATACATATATATACACATATATATACATATATATACATATATATATACATATATATACATATATATACATATATATATATATATTATTATTATTATTAGAAAGGATATTTTAGTCTTTGCCACATATTTTATTCAACTTTTTTTTAAAAAAATAAAATTTATCCAAACACATACCTACTTTTTTAAAAAAAAATTTCAGCTACTTTTTTTAAAAAAAAAATCAAAAAAGTAATTTTTGTTATAAAAGTTAAAATTTTTAAGTTTAGCCAAACGGCCCCCTTAATTGGTCGTTGTTGACTCAATTGAAATATTAGCGACCGTATTGACTTATGTGATGTTTGAAAGTATTTATTAAAAACTAATTTTAAAATATTTTAAAATTTTTTTTAAAATAGGTTCTATTTTTTGATTAAATAATAATAAATATCAGGATATATTTTTTATACTTTTTAAAATTAAAAAACTTTTATAAAATATTATAATAACTTTATTAAAAAATATAAAATAAAAAATTGATGAGCTCTTTTAAGTATTCACGTAATCGCTAATATTGATAACAATAAGGGTTTTATTTTATTAATTTTATGTTAATAATAAATTTTAAATTTATATTAAAAATTGTTTTAATAAAAAAATTAAATTTGTGTTTTTATCTATTTTATTTTAAAAATTAATTGAAAAAATGGAAACGTAGGGTGATTAGTAAACACGCCCGTACCGTCGTATTTTGGTAGCCGCTTTTGCCAGAAATAGTGACCAATTATTGACATATTCGCTATAGGTTTCGTTGCTATTCTATAACAACCAGATTTTGCGGAGTTTTATTATAAATAATAGTAACGACCGATTAGCTACAACTTATTTTGGTCCATATCGAGGTTAGTGTGAGTCAACAATATATTATTATATTTATTTTTTTATATTTAGAATTTTCCTAAAATTAGATTTTTTTACTTGTTCAGAACTCTCCTTATTTGGTATTATAAGGAGTCTATATATATGTATTTGTATTGAACCATTGGAATAATATTGATAGAGTTTTTTTCATCTTACTATCAAAGCAAAACCTAAATCTGGTCGCCACCGTCATGGAGAAAACGACTGCGACTGCCAGATTTCGATCAAACTATTCGTTGCGATCGTGGAGATACGATTACAATAGTTAGAAATTTCGACCAAAATAAATCCGGCGATTTAATCGGACTAGATCTACAACAAAAAATAAAAAAATAAAAAAATAAAAAAAATTTTGCCACTGCCTCCGTCGCGCTTGAAGCTTTCGTCGCCGCTGCTTCGCCAGCACGTTCGACGCCAAACGCCTGCCCGCTCGATTGTCGCCGCCTGCCGCTTGATTGCCACCACCGCCAGCCCGTTCGCTCTTGCTGGACGATCGCCGCCGTCTGCTTCACCGACCGTGTAGCCACCAGCCGAGCCCGACCCGACCCGAACCGGTCTGGCCCGCTAACCCGGCCCGACAGAAAAAAAAAAAAGAAGAATTTATGGAAAGTTCAAGTGCTCTGTCTCTAGTTGCCTTAAAGGTTTAATGAAGCTTTGGCTCTGGTGATAGAGCGACCGTGGATGTAGGCAAAGGGGTTTTGGCGAACCACGCTAAATTCCTTGAGTACTATCTTTTTACATATGTCAGTAAATACTCTAACTCTCTCTGTCTGTAGGTTACAGATTTGACACAGTCGGCTGTAAGCTTGCTACCAGTAGGATAACTAAACTTGACGAAAATTTTTATAGATTAACTCAATTCACCCCTCCCCTCTTGAGTTAACCTTATAGGAAAATCCTAACAATTGGTATCAAAGCAGGCCTCATAAAATCAATGGTCTAACAACCTTGAGGTAAAAGATCTTTATGGCTAACCTTGTTTCTATAGCTTTTGAAGGTAGATCCTCCAATAGACCACCATTCTTTGATGGAACAAACTATGGCTACTGGAAAACCAAAATGACAATCTTCATTCGGGCACAAGACTTCACACTATGGAAGATCATACGAGACGGACCAATCGTTCCAACCAAAACTGGCCTAGATGGAATACATATCCCCAAGGCTGAACGTGAATACAATGATGAAGATAACAAGCTCATATCAATGAATGACAGAGCCATGAACCTTCTGTACTGCGCGCTGGATCCTAATAAGTTTAACAGAATCAGTGCTTGCAACACTGGCAAAGAAATATGGGATCAGTTGGAGATAACGCATGAAGGAACCACTCAAATCAAGGAAACCAGAGTGAACCTACTCATGCATGAGTATGAAAACTTCAGGTTGAACCAAAGTGAGTCCATTACTCAGATGTTTACTAGATTTACTAACATCACAAATCCTCTAAAAAATTTAGGAAAAGTTTTCAAACCCGAAGAACTGAAGTGGAAAATATTAAGAGCTGTGCTGCCAACCTTTGGATCAAAGATAGATGCCATAGAAGAAAATCCAACCTTTCCTCAAATGTCACTGGATGAACTAATTGGCAAGTTAATGGCCACAGAACTATCACTGAAGAAAACTGATGAACGTCCTGAAGGGATTGCATTAAAGATCAACGACCAGCAGGTAAGTGATTCCTCCTCTGATGAAAATATTGCACTCTTAACCTGCAAATTTAAAAGTTTTCTCAGAAGAAACAAGTTTAGAAGAAGAAGGGTTCCTGGAAGAACCAATAGAGGAGGACAGACAAGATACAAACTACTTCAACTGCAACAAACCAGGACATTTCAAGAACGAATATCCATTGCTCAAGAGATCGAAACACAAAGACACAAGAAGGAAACGAGCTATGGCAGTTTGGAGCGATGAAGATGAAAGCTCATCAGAAGACAGTCAGACTGAGACAGAGAAAAATGAAGAAAGCAACTTATGTCTGATGGCAGATCATGAAGATGACAATGAGGTAAATTCTACTGACTATGATGACTCTAATGAACAATTACAAGATATTTTTATTGAACTATATGCGAAATACCTACATGTCAAAACTGACTGCAAAACTATGAAGGTATGCATGCATAAATTTAAGGATGAAAACGAATGTCTGAAAAAGGAAATACTTGTTTTAAAAAATGCCTTAGAAGACAAAATTGATGCTATAAAAGACACACTCCATGCAGATTATGACCATATTAACTCTAAATTATGTGCACTGCATATTGAAAATAAAGGCTTGATTCAAATAAACGAAAAGCTTCATGTCAAACTAAATGAATGTAAGACTGGAGAACTGACAAGATGCACAGAAAGCTCAAGCATAGACATGATAAAGAAAATTGCTGAGTTTGAGGAATTGAATGAGGCACTGAGTCGAGAGGTGGATAGGCTGTCATACCCCACCATTCCAGATCTTAAACCATTCATGACTGATTATACCAATATGCACGTGAAAGAAACTAAGTTGATGGAAGAAAATCAAAGATTGCTTCAAGAAAACAAAAGTCTGCAAAGCAAAAATCTTGACCTAGAAGCATCACTGACAAAATTTGTAAATGGAAAGGATAGATTAGATACAATACTGGGAGCTCAACGCAACCCATACAGAAAAGAAGGAATAGGATTCATTCCAGCATCTATAGCAACTGGTAAACAAATCGCAAGGTATGATCAGCCCTCTACCAGCTACTCAGGTATGGTAACAGTAAGGATGCAAAACAAAAATTTAATGTCTAAAGCATATACAGCAAATAGGTCTTACTCCACAATATCTTTTGTCAAATATTTTCATTGTGGCAGAAAATGTCATAATGTTAATTCTTGCTGGTATAAAAATGTAAACCCCCATACCTGCACGTGGGTTAAGCCCCACTAAAATCAACTAATAGTAATAAACTTACCTTTATTTTCTTTCTTCTAACCACTCATTTTATTTTTCTTTTCACCCGAACGCGGTAGACTCATCTCCTCCCCCACCGAGCCTCCCTTCGTCCGACATCAAATCTTCCTCTCCGGCAGCAAGAGCATCTCCTTCACCTGCAAACTTTCAGTCTTCTTCTTCCCGTTCCTCGCTGTTGCATTTTCTCCACCTTTCACCGTGCGGGGTGAAATTTAGGGTTTTCATCGGACCTTTTCGCCAGACTTCCGGCAGCGGTAAGCAATTAAAACACATTCCCTTATCTCAATAATGCTTTTCTCTTGCTAGTCGAGACGAATTTCCGCTTGTATTGAGAATTTCACCGCCGGACCGACGACATTGTTTTAGATGAATTGTGGCCGCCGGTTTGTAATTAATATCTTGTAATATTAATTCTAATTATGTGGTAATTTACTTACGGTCGCAGCTGCTTGGATTTTTCTCCGGCCGAAATTTCCTCCGGGCAGCACTATTCACGCCGAAATCCGGCAGTCTAGTGGGCCCCACTTGCAGGTGAGTTGAATTACGTGTTAATGTGCATTAGGCGTTACTACTTTGACGAATAATTAATTAGTTTTCGCTTAGTGATCGCTAGGTTGGAGAATCGGTGATTTTCAATGGTTCGAAGCTAGTTTGGAAATTTATCATCTCGTTTAAATCGGTAAGCTTTCTAGTTTTGATATCATTAGTATAGTTGCGTAGTGAATAGGTTTAAGTAATTGGTTGTTTGGTTGAAATCCTATTATGAGGTTCCGCCGTTTCGGCGACGTGCTTATAATGGATTGTGATAGATATTATGATTGTTAGATTAGTTTCGTTTAACGCAATTAAGTAATAAATGTGCCATGTGTGTGTTATAGCTTTTCGTTGAGGAACGTGAACCGAGGGGCTTGATTAGAGTAATCAGTGGACTAATTGATCACGGAAAAATAGGTGAGGGTTACCGTGCCTTTCTTTCTTAGTTTGCGTTAGGCTGCTGGCACAGGTAACATCCACTTGGAACTTCGGCATAACTCGCCACATTCTTTATATTGATAAATTACTCCTCATGCTAGATAATGACTATAGGTGTGGAGCATGTTCGTACGAATTCTCTATGAACTAATCTAGTAGCATGTGGTAACTAAATGTCTTAACATTTGATTAGGGCTATAGCATGATTGTTTACATATATCCTATGAGTTTTTGCATATAATGTATAGTGCATTTGGAGTATGTTTAGAATGTTACTTATGGTAATAGCATGCATGATAACTCTGCACGAATCGAGAATGGCTCTTGTTAGGTTACATGACTATGATCTTTGGGCATTAACGAATGAACTATGAAACCACTTATATGAATAGCGACATGATTTATATTGAACTATAATGTCATGAGTTTACTTGTCATAATGCATAGACACTCGCGCTGCACGAGGGCAGGCGAGTTAGGGGCTGAGATCAGGACCTCAGTGGGTGTGGGGCGAGCACCCACCTATGGCCATAGTATGTTAGGCCCATGCGCGTTGGGGTAATACCACAGCCCATTCGGTTCGATCACCCGGATGGTTGTACCTCGCCGAGGCAGGAGTAGCCTGGTTTGTAGGTTGAGCTGGAGACTGGGTCTCGCTCTATATTATATATTTATCTTCGTGATTCCCTGACTAGTGTTACATCATGGATATAGATAGATAAACATGTATGGTATCATATTATACATGTTTGGATAACGCACGATGCATGTATGAATGCATAATGGTATTATAGCGTGCATAGTGGACTTTATGTATTTAGAATGCCATAGTGAAGAAAATATAAACTATGTCGTTTGTTCTTATAATACATGACACATAATGAATATTATTGCATGGTAATATAACATGATATCTTTTGGACTGCATTAGCTGCATGCCAAAGCTCTCCGTATCTGTTCTTATTGGGAACTAGGTTGGTATGGGACGACCTAGGACCCAATAGAGCTTGTTCTGATCAAATCGTTGCATCTGTTGCATGTAGCAAATAGGATTGAAATAATTAGGGTAATGCATTAGAAGCCGTAAATGGTGCATTCTGTTACTTCACCTCACCGAGTCTGGGCTCATCCCTTTTTTCTTTCTTTGGCCTCTCCCAGATATTCCAGGTACTAGCGGGAGCTGACAGGATATAGCACTGAGTTTTGATATAGCACGTCGACGGTAGATCCGTGTACTTATAGTTCATTTTGGCATATAGATGGCTCTGTCATTTTCTTAAGATATGTATTTTCCTTATATCTTTTTGGCTTTGTATTTGATTTGTAAATAAATATTTTTTTTGTAAACGTAATAGGTGTTGGTGGCTACCGGTAGCCCATAGATATTTTATTTGGTCGGTTTTGGTATTGAAAGTATTTGTTTATTTCTGCTTTGTTTTGTCTTTATCAAATGATTTATTGTGGTACATGTTTCCACTTGAAATTGTAGGGAAGGTTCTGCCGAAATTTTATTTATTTGAAATATTTGGTGAACCGTTTATGATATTTTTGGGTCAGGCTTACTAGACTAGATCCAGTTTGGATGTTATCCAGACAGGGCTAGTCTATACCGGTCGCGGCTGGGTTGGGTCGTGACAAAAAAGAACACTAATAAAATAAAAATGATATGGGTTCCAAAAGGAACATTTAACGGCACTAACTCTCTAGGACCCAAAGAAAATTGGGTACCTAAGCACTAAAACTTCTCTTGCAGGAAAGAGACGAGCTAACTCGACTGAAATATAGCAAATGGTACTTGGACAGCGGGTGCTCAAGACATATGACAGGAAATGAAAAATGTTTCAGCAGTCTACAAAAACAATTCGAGGGAAATGTAATCCTTAGAGACAACAGTAAGTGCAAAGTAATAGGCGTAGGAAAAATAGGTAATCCCTCTTCTCTAAGCATAGAAAATGTTCTTCATGTTAAAGGATTAAAACATAACCTAATAAGAATAACTTAATTATGTGATAACGGATTTAAAGTCAATTTTGATAATCATTGCTGCTCAATTGTTAATCTGTCATCTGGAGAAGAAATACTGAATGGAAAAAGGGAAGGTAATGTTTATGTACTCTATATTGATGATCTTCCTAACAATAAAATATGTTTAGCAGCAAGCCAGCAGGAAAGCAGCTGGCTCTGGCATAAACGATTAGGACACTGCAACATCAAGATACTATCAAAACTGTCCAAATTAAAACTAGTAAAGCGTCTGCTTGAAGCAAACTATAGCTTGGATGAATTATGTTATGCTTGTGCCAAAGGTAAACAAGTGAAGTCATCATTCAAGCACAAACAAGTGATAACAACCAAGCAACCATTACAACTACTACACATGGATTTGTTGGGACCATCAAGAACAGCAAGCTTGGGAGGTAAGTATTACTGTCTAGTAATAGTAGATGATTATTCTCGTTTCTGTTGGGTTTACTTCTTAGTATACAAAAATGATGCCCTGAAAATATTTATATGCTTTTTCAAAAAGATTCAAAAAGAACTAAACCTAAATATCTGTGCTATTAGAAGTGATCATGGCAAGGAATTTTAAAATTTTTATTTTGATAAATTATGTGACTCGAATGGCCTAACACATAACTTCTCTGCTCCAAGAACTCCCCAACAAAATGGTATAGTGGAAAGGAAAAATAAAGTGCTAGTAGAAATGGCTCGAACCATACTCATAGAACAGAATCTACCAAAATATTTTTAGGCTGAAGCTGTTAATACTGCATGTCATATCATTAACCGTGCATTCATTCGCCCTATTCTTAAAAAGACTCCATATGAGCTTGTAAAGGGAAGAACTCTAAATATTGGTTACTTAAGAACCTTTGGATGTAAATGTTTTATACTCAACAACGGGAAAGATAATCTTGAAAATTTGAAGCAAAAAGTGACCAAGGTATTTTGTCTCGGTTACTCCTCAACATCAAAAGCATATAGAATCTTTAATAAACGAACCATGATTGTTGAAGAATCTATGCATGTATTATTTAATGAGTCTAACAATGGGACGAGAATAAATCCAGAACTAGATGGAGGATCAGAAGAAGAAGAAGAGCTGTTCCCATCGACAGAAACACAACAAATTATAGAGACCCAAACAGCTGACGAACAGCCAGCTGAAATAACAGAGGAAGGACAGACTCCTGGAATTCTACCTGATCAGACAGAAACTCACGAACAGATCAGCAGACCTTTCAAGTACAGATCTAATCATCCACAAGAAAACATACTAGGTGAGGTAAATGAAGGTACAAGAACCAGATCTTATTTTAAAAATAACTTCATGGAACATTCTGCATTTGTATCAAATCTAGAACTAAAATGCATATATGATGCTCTGACAGACAGCTCATGGATCACTGCTTTGCAAGAAGAATTAAATCAGTTTGAAAGAAACAATGTATGGCACATTGTTAGAAAACCTTCAAACAAATCCATCATAAGAACTAAGTGGGTATTCATAAATAAATTAGATGAGAATGGCAACATAATTAGAAACAAGGCTAGACTAGCAGCAAAAGGATACAATCAAGAAGAAGGTATAGATTTTGATGAAACTTATGCTCCTGTTGCACGCCTTGAGACAATTAGAATACTACTTGCTTTTGCATGTCACAAAGATTTCAAACTTTTTCAAATGGATGTTAAAAGTGCCTTCCTGAATGGATTTTTAAAAAAGAGGTGTATGTCGAACAACCTCCTGATTTTGAAAATACAAACCTTCCAAATCATGCTTACAAGCTGAACAAAGCACTCTATGGTCTGAAACAAGCTCCCAGAGCTTGGTATGAGCGGTTAAGCACATTTCTGATTGAAAAAGGCTTCAGTCGAGATAAGATTGACTTAACTTTGTTCACATTGCATAAACATAATGATATATTAATTGTGCAAATTTATGTAGATGATATAATATTTGGTGCCACTAACGAAAGACTGTGCAGAAAATTTTCTGACTTGATGCAAGAGGAGTTTGAAATGAGCCTGATGGGTGAACTAAATTATTTCCTTGGTCTGCAAATTAAACAACTGAAAAATAGCATCTTCATAAGTCAAAGCAAGTACATTAAAGAGTTGATCAAAAAGTTCAGCATGGAAGGAAGCAAGGAGATAAGCACTCCAATGTCTACCTCCTGCAAACTGAATCGAGATGAGACAGGTAAAGCGATTGATCAGAAATTATATAGAGGTATGATTGGATCACTTCTATATCTTACTGCCATTAGACCGGATATTCAATTCAGTGTATGCCTATGTGCTAGATTTCAAAGTGATCCAAAAGAGTCTCACATGATAGCTGTAAAACGAATGATTAGATACTTGGTAGGAACTAAGGAATTAGGATTATTCTATCCCAAAGGATATGAATTTAATTTATATACTTATGCTGACGCTGATTTTGGTGGCTGCAAACTTGATAGAAAGAGCAGAAGTGGCTCTTGTCAGTTTTTAGGAGGTTGTCTAATCTCATGATGCTCCAGAAAACAAGCTTCAGTGGCGATGTCAACTGCCGAAGCAGAATACATAGCTGTTGGAAGTTGCTGCTCTCAGGTGCTCTAGATAAAACAACAACTTCTTAATTTTGGTTGTAATTTTAAGAATGTGCCTATATTCTGTGACAATACAAGTGCTATTAACTTAACCAAAAATCCCATTCAACACTCACGCACAAAGCACATAGGTTTGAGACACCATTTCATTAGAGAGCATGTTGAATGCAATAATATAGTGTTAAACTTTGTTAATTCCGAAAATCAACTAGTTGACATTTTCACTAAACTTCTAGGACTTGAGTCGTTCTCAAAAATCTGCCATGAGATCGGATTATGTATCATGTAACTATGCTCTGTTCTGTCTTTGTACGTACTTAGATTTCAGAATGATAACAGTCGCAAAACAGCCGACTGCAACTGTTAGAACTTTAGTAAGCAGCTGACCGGTTACGTGCTGAGCACATGACCCAGCTGACTCATACTAGGCTGTATGCATTATAAGCTGACTCGACTGGGGAGCTCCTCACAGCTTGTCGTCTCCATTTCAAAATTTCCCTCTCCCTCTCGAATCCTAGATCTCAAACCCTAAGCCAAATTCCCAAACCTCTGTAATGGCCAAGAAAAATCAGAAAGCTCAGACAAGGCGCTCCAGAACTGTCCACGACAACGACGAGCGATTTACCGGCAAGGAAGAATTCGAAAGATACAGTCGGCAGCTAGCAATTCCAATTCGGACGCCAGCAAGCATAAACTTCGACGACTTCAACTACTTCGGGCTTGAGGTGGATGAACTTTTTGAGGCACAAGACTGGATAGCTTCCAACGAGTGGCCGGGAGAATTGTCAGAGGAATGTGTCAGAATGTTCTACGCCAATCTTCATTCGACCGGGAACTCCTGTGTTCAGACTATGGTGAACGGAATTGAGATCAACCTAGAGGCACGATCCATGTCACTAATGCTCGACCTACCCTACCGGGAGGAGATGCCGCCTGCTAGTGACTCCAAACTGAATTACCTCAAACAGGCACTGGACACAGAAGTTGTGACAAAGCTCCAATATGATTCGGCTGCCCACCTACCTTTGTTGCCGAGAGCTCTGTGCCATGTCATCTCCAAAGTAATAGTTCCTCGGTCAGGAAGCCGCAATATCATCACCAACTACGACGCATTTCTGCTATGGAGGTTGATGAAGAAATTGCCCATAAACTTCTGTGAGGTGATGTTGCATCATATGACAAGAGTCTCCAAGTCCGGCAGTAAGCACTTCCCATACCCTCATGTTATATGTAGGATATGCCGACTTAAGACTGTGCCTATGGGAACCCTGCAAGTGAAGAAGATGATCAAGATGGATGCAAAGTTCTTAAGAGGAATCACTGAAGCAGAGGAAAGGCTAACGTTCAAGCACCCTCCAGCTGACAATAACTCCACAAATGCCACATTGGCTCCACTGACTGAGTGCTTAACGAACATTCTCAATGCCATCCTGGAGCAGACTAAGGAAATTCAGAAGTTGAAAACCACCTTTGAAGAACTCAAGGACGCTATTTGCCAACCAGAGCACCCTAATGGCAAGTCAGCCCGAGAAGATTTCGAGAATGAACAGAAGGATGCACAGAAAAATGCACAGGAAGATGAACAAGAGAATAGACAGGAGAATGGACAAGAGCATGCACAAAAGAATGCAGATTACCAAGACATGGGCAGGAATGACTATTCTGCAACTCCGGATAAGGCAACCGAGCAACCATTGCACATGGCATCACCTACAGAGTGCCCAGCTGAAGGAGCTACTGAAGAATCAGATGAAGAAGCTGAGACATTATCAATCACCATCTATGAAGCCCCTCTGCAGGAAGAACCACTGTCCCAAGAACCCCCAGTTGAGACCCAACCCAAACTCAAATGTCCTATGAACCTCTTACCACTGAACCTCCTATCTCTGACCCCCCATCAGCTCCCTCAACCGTTCCTAACCTTCTCCCTAAGCGTAAGAACCAAAAACGCAAAGCTCACAAATCAGTCTCCAGCTTTCAAGTCCTTGTTGATGAGGATGTAGAAATACTTCCTTAGTCCTCTGCAGCTAAACCAAAACATCAACGTCCTAGACCTCCTAGATGTAGAACATCCTCTAGGCGTAGAAATATCTAGTTGAAAACTTAGCTTAGGTTAGCTTGATTACTGTTTTAGTTTAGTTGAATGTTTAGATGTTTGTTTCCAATGTCTGGATATTTGCTTGTTTATTTACTTGTCACTAGCTATGCTTAAATGAATGGTTGAACTTTTCGTTATGACTGTCTGGTTATGTCTTCTGCCTAACCTGTCAAATTTTAGCTATGTTACATTTTATATAAGCTTTTTGAAATGACAAAATGGGGAGAAAAATGAGGAGAAAGAAGAATTATTGTTACATACAAAAACATTGGCTCAATCTGAGAGGGAGCCATGAGTATTGAACAGGTAAGTAGAATAGATGCATCTGTTGAGGGGGAGTCATGAAAAGGTATGGCAAATTTTCAAATCAAATTGATGGCTTACAAAAACGTAAATCAATAATTCTTAATTTGTTTGTCATCATCAACAAGGGGGAGATTGTTGAAATTATAAGGATAATTTTGATGATAACAAACAATTAAGAACTATTATTTATATTAGACTAATAATCTGAAAAGAAGTTCTGCAGTATTAGACAAACAAAGATCATTTTATTTACAACAACCATCATACAGCCAACTGTTATACTACTACAAACAGCATACGGGACAGAGGATGCCATACTCACATTGCAATCAGTTGCTCGACTACTAAAGCATAAGAAAACTCCTCTGTATCGAAACAGAGCCTTGGGTTCAACAGTAACAAAATTTCTCTTGCTTCAAGAATTCGTCTGGACTCACAACGGACTGAAGCATTTCAAACTGAAGATCTATAAGAGCTAAAATCATCCTCAATTTCACGAAAAAGGAAAGCTCAATAATTAAGGGAAGAAAGCACATTACACAAGTTAAAGTCCTTGATCAAATCAAGCAGTCAACGAGCATTGCATTGATTATGGACAAGCCAAATCAACTTATCAGCTCATCGAGTCTCAGACAGCAGTTTAGCCAAAACAAGCTTTTAACAACTGGCGGCAAAATTCAAATTTCCACAACGCATTTAATGCTATAGAGACCTTGCACAAAGACAGCCGAAAGAAACTTGGAAGCGGTTGATTAACCTCTAGACAAAACCGCCTCCTCTCTGACGTGAAGAACCACAAATGAAAAAAAGCTACAACGGCAACGCTCCTCTACGGTTCCTGCATAGAGAAGAAACTTCATAAAAAGGAAGCCACAGCAACGAAGATAAACAGAGAGAAAATACAAGAAAAACAGAGGTAGAGAGAACATAAGCAAAACAGAGATATACAAGAATTCTACCACTCTACACAAACAAATCTTGCTACTGGTCACGAACTCTACTACTCTACACAAACAAATCTTGCTGCCGTTCACACTGAAGAAATCTCTCTCAGTAACCTCTCCGATCATCTCATCTGAAACACATCATGAACTCTTAACTCTCATGAGATAGATCCTGTGCTCAATTTCAATTTATTTTCTTTGTAACCTTTTACTGACATTGTGAAGGTGGTCCTGCGGGCACCGGTAAAGGAAGCTCAAGTGGAGCTTGGTGTAAGCTCTTAGACCTTGTAATAGAGCTAGCAAATCAGCCAGGGGGACAGGTGTGTCTAGTAGGCTGTTAGGGGTTGTCTTGGCGAAGAAATTCGGTAGAATAAGTGTGCTTGGTGAAGCATTTTGCTCTAGGTGTATTTGTAGCTTATTAAAGGTTTAGTGAAGCTTTGGCTCTGGTGATAGAGTGATCGTGGATGTAGGGAAAGGGGTTTTGCCGAACCACGCTAAATTCCCTGAGTACTGTCTTTTTACATATGTCAGTAAATACTCTAACTCTCTCTATCTGCAGGTTACAGACTTGACACAGCCGGCTGTAAGCCTGCTACCAGTAGGATAACTAAATTTGACGAAAATTTTTATAGATTAACTCGATTCACCCCTCCCATCTTGAATTAACCTTACAGGAAAATCCTAACATAAGAGAAGGAGTTTATACTATCTGGATAATGTTAGTTCAGACAGAGTTTACAGTGCTTGTGGATCTGAAACTGACAAGAAAAATAAAGTCTGGCTTTGGCATCGCCGTCTAGGTCATGTTTCTTTTGGTTATTTAAAACATTTGCTACCATCTTTATTTTCCGATCTCAAAGAGTCTGAATTTCAGTACGAAGCATATATTCTTGCTAAGAGTCATCGAGTGTCGTATTTTTCTATTATCAATAAAAGAACAACTCCTTTTGATTTAGTCAATTCGGATGTTTGGGGACCCTTTCCAGTTATGACTTTTACTGGCATTAGGTGGTTTGTGACATTTGTAGATGAATGCACAGAAATGACATGGTTATATGCTTTGAAAAATAAAAGTGATGTTAGGGATATTTTTGTGCGGTTCCATAAGATGGTGCAGACACAATTTTCTCTTCCTATTCGAGTTTTTCGTTCTGATAATGGCGGCGAGTGTGTTAATACATCTTTGAGCTTTTACTTTCATCAGCATGGTATTATTCATGAGACTTCTTATCCACAAACACCACAACAAAATGGAGTGGCTGAAAGAAAAAGTCGACACATATTAGAAACCGCCCGTACTTTATTGTTTGCAGCCCATGTTCCAAAATATTATTGGGTAGACGGAGTTCAGTCTGCGGTTTATGTGATTAATCGCATGCTATCTAGAGTTCTGAACTTTCAGACACCACTTGAGATTTTATCTACATTTGTTACTATACCTTCTATTCTCTCACTTTCACCTCGGATTTTTGGATCTGTTCCATTAGTTCATTTGCAGAAAACTCAAAGAGATAAATTGGATCCATGTGCCTTAAGGTGACTGTTTCTTGGCTATGGTTCTTACCATAAAGGTTATCGGTGCTATCATCCTCGTACAAGCCGTACCTTTGTGACTATGGATGTGATATTTCTAGAGTCGAAAATGTACTTTGTCAGATCGACTTCACATTCAGATCTTCAGGGGGAGATAAAAGTTACAGAAGATCTGAATTGGCTTACCATTAAATTCAGCACACATACTGAGGAAGGTCAGAGAAAATATGTGGATCATGACTCAGGTTTGTAGGAGTTTGGAACTACTGAACTTGAACAAAAAGAAACGGAACAGATAGACAGAGCTGAAGCTGTAGAAGAAACCTCTCTCTCGCATCCTGCAATACCCGCTCAAACTCCTGAGGATATCCCTGAGGTAAGTACCGAGACTCAGAATATTATTATGGATAAATCTAATATTATCTGCGCGAGTTATTAGTTACCACATAGAAAAAATCGTGGAAAACCTACTGAGAGATATTCACTAGAAGGAAAAATCTCTAGATATCCTATTGCTAATCATGTGTCTTCTTACAGGTTGTCCCCATCATATGTTGCCTTCATTAATCAGGTGGCAGCTGTGACACTTCCTTCTAGCACTAGAGAAGCCTTATCCGATCCTAGATGGACTAAGGCTATGAATGAAGAGATGGATGCTCTTCAGAAGAATCTAACTTGTGAGATAGTATCATTACCAAAAGGAAAGAAAGCAGTTGGTTGTAAATGGTTGTACACCATCAAACACAAAACAGATGAAACGATCGAAAGATATAAGGCAAGATTAGTGGCCAAGGGGTACTTACAGACTTATGGAGTGGATTATCACGAGACTTTTGCCCCAGTTGGAAAGATTAATACCATTAGAGTATTGTTATCTCTCGCAGCAAATCTTGATTGGCCCTTACAGCAATTTAATGTAAAAAATACATTTCTTCATGGTGAGTTAGAAGAAGAAGTGTATATAAAGTTTCCGCCTGGCTATGAGGTATCGGGAAGAACTGAATATGTCTGCAGGGTAAAAAAAGCTCTATATGATTTGAAGCAATCTCCAAGAGTATGGTTTGGTAGATTTAGTCAAGCCTTGAGCAGATATGGTTACCGACAGCGTAATGCTGATCATACATTATTTTTGAAAAACTAAAATGATAAACTGTTTTGATAATCTATATTGATGGTATGATTGTTAAAGGTAATGATCATGAAGAAATTCAGAAATTAAAAACATATCTAGTCTTTAAATTCGAGATGAAAGAACTTGAAGAGTTGAAATATTTCTTAGGTATTGAAGTGCCGAGGTCTAAGCAAGATATTTTTCTATCACAAAGAAAATATGTACTTGACTTATTGTCTGAAACAGGGATGTCAGATTGCAAACCTGTCGATACACCAATCATTAAGAATCACAACTTAGCAAGGTATTTTGATCAAGTGCCAACAGCTAAGAAAAAATAGCAACGATTAGTTGGCAGGTTGATTTATTTATCACATAGTCGTCCTGATATAGCATATGCAGTGAGTGTCGTTAGTCAATTTATGCATTCTTAAGTGTCGATCATATGGAAGCAGTAAATAGAATTTTGAGATATCTGAAGTCAGCACTAGATAGGGAATTACTATTCAGAAAGAATAATCATCTGAATATTGATGGATATACTAATGCAGATTGAGCAGGAGATAAGACGGATAGACGCTCTACATCCGGCTATTTCACATTTGTTGGTGGTAATCTAGTCATATGGAGGAGTAAGAAACAAAAAGTGGTTGCTCGATCCTCTACTGAAGCTGAATATAGAGGGATGGCACATGGAGTTTGTGAACTCTAATGGCTTCGAATGTTATTGACGGAGCTTAGTTTTTCTCCAAAAAGTACCATGAAATTATTTTGTGATAACAATGCAGGAATAAATATTACTCATAATCTAGTACAGTATGATCGGACCAAACATATTGAGGTCGGTCGGCATTTTATTAAGAAAAAGTTGGAAGCAAAATTAGTTGAGTTATTTTTTGTGGCTTCAGAGGTACAGTTAGCAAATATATTGACAAAAGGAGTTTCAAACAAAATTTTGCATGACTTATTTGAACAAATTGGGTATTGATGATATCCTTATACCAACTTGAGTGAGAGTGTTGGCATGAGTCAACAATATATTATTCTATATATCTTTCTATATTTAGAATTCTCCTAAAATTAGATTTTTTTACTTATTTAGAACTCTCCTTATTTGATATTATAAGGAGTCTATATATATATATGTACTTGTATTGATTTCGTTTTTTTAAGCTCATACTTTTTAGCCTTCGGTTAAAGTGACCAGATTGGTCAGGAGACCTTGCCGTCGATCGGTTCTCTTTGGATAAAGCTGGAACTTTGATCCTTGAACTATTCGATTGCTCAGTACAATCCCTTTATACACGTCTATGTATGTATTTCTATTACCAGGGTATATACTTTCTTAAGATACTAAGATATTTATGTATACAGTTACAAATTACTGGCATACATGATCTATATGGTGTTTAAAAGTATTTTTAAAATAACATCTTTTTGAAACAAAGTATTTTTTTAAAAATAAATTTTATATTTTTAATTTAAATTATAAATAATAATAATAATTTATACATAAAATCTTTTTATATTTTTTAATTTTTATATAAATTATCTATATATTTAAATAATATTTTAAAAAATATAAATAATAAAATTAAAAATTATTTTTTTGAAAAGTTTTACTATAACGCCTAATTTAAAACACATGCAAGTCTGTAACCAGTAGGTTACCTCTTATCCATACACAAATATCTGTTTAGATCATTTCTCATAGGTATATGATTATATGGACAAAGACCTTGACGCAGTTCTTTCTTCACTTTTTTCTCTCCATGTCCAAGTGAAATGTTCCACAAATAAAGGGAATTCTAATTTGGCTTGTACCACTATAATTTTCTAGTAACGAAATAGTACGCCTACAAGCCTTTCCGGTCAAATATGAAAAAACACGGCACATGCAATGAACTGGAATCAATGTAGACTCAACTTGTCTTGGCAAAATTGCATCGAACATTATTCAATTCACCCCAATCAATCCACCACCGACCGAACGAAAATTTGCGATCCAAATTCCTCATATAGGTACAACAACGACAATGACTTCCGCTTCGTTCCTGCCTTGGTACTTCCAGGAAGGAGGACCTCCGCCCATTGTTTAATAAAACTTTTTGAACGAAACTTCTTAACAACACAACAAAATTCTGAAAAGAAACTTACTTATCAAAAAGTTATTTAAAGATAATTTTTTAATCAAAAGTTTTTTAATAATTTGTATATTTATTTTAAAATTTTATATTATAAATCTGTTTTCAATATTTATTTTCAAAACTCATTTTGAATTATGTTTGACCAATAAATAAAAATATCGTTCAAAATTATTTTGAAAAGAGCCTTTGACAAAAGAGAAACTTATGAGAAAAGCTTACTATATTTTGGTAACAAAATATTTTTAATTAATAATTAACTCATATTTTTATTTGTAAAATTATTTTAAAATATTATAAAATAATCATGATGTATATCTTTACGATGTATATTAAAATTTTATTTACGAAAATAAAAATCTAATAAGAAATAACTAAAAAGATTTAAGCTACGCTACATGGTGCATTTGATATTACTTTCCATAAAAATAATTTTTTCATTTTCCAACTTCAAAATTTTTAATAGATCTTCTATAATAATCTATAAAATTTATTTTAAATTTTAAAACTTTAAATAAATTTTACATTATAAATTATTATTATTTTTAATAAAAAATATTTCTAACAAAAATAAAAATATTTCTAATTTAAAATAATACTTTTTATAAGCGGTTCGAAAGCTCCTGAGCCAAACATCTCTTAAAAGTCAGTCTGAAAAAAGAAACCATTTTATACCCGTCCTTTGCAGCGGCTTTGCTACCTATCTTTATCCCTTAAAACACTCCGCGACGCCGTGGCGGGCCATTCCACTACTGATCAAACTTTTTGGATAATCATAAATATATCTTCAAACTTTAATTGGATCTTTAGAAGTACTTATTAAAAAAATAAAATTTGAAAATTTTTTTTGATATATCATTTATAAAATTTGAAATAAAAGAATTATACATATAATTATATTATAATTTATGTTTCATTTATATTTAAAAATTTTTTAAACCAAATTTTCAAAAACTATACATCATTTTTTAGATAAAATATTTATTAAAATTAATAAATAATCTAAAAAAATATGCCCTAAATCACAAAAAATAAATGTTTTTTTTTTAA
Organism: Acanthochlamys bracteata; assembly: GCA_019914995.1. NCBI lineage: Eukaryota > Viridiplantae > Streptophyta > Magnoliopsida > Pandanales > Velloziaceae > Acanthochlamys > Acanthochlamys bracteata. The sequence goes on from CM034133.1 coordinate 5,350,181, forward strand.
GTGTACTTCAGTAATTTACGTAGACCTAAACGCGCTCGATTTAGACCTTGGTTACTGACCGTGACACTACCAGACTTGAGATATATAAATTTTTTTGAGACCAGGTTCAGTCGACAACTTCACAAACTCACAAACACATAACACTTATTTAAAAGCCACACCGGAGTTTGAAACCAAATCAATGGATCCAATCAGCGACGGCAGCGGTGTTGGTGGTGGTGGTGGAAGCGGTCGTTTGCCGCGAGCTGCTACTAACAACGCCTACGGTGGCGGAGGAGGAGGAGCAGCTGTAATTGCTCCGCGGCATGGATACGCTTTGAGTGGGAGGATCATGCTGAGTTCAATTCTTGCTCTGTTCTCCATCGTTCTGTTTGTTCTCATAATCCATCTTTACGCACGGTGGTATTTCCTCCGCCGGGCTGCTTCAATATCGACAACTCGTCGCCGGAGAAGACAGCAATTAAGCTTCGCAGCTGAGCTCAACGACGGCAATAACAACACCTCTGCTTTACGTCGCGGGCTTGATCCGAGCATTTTGAAGCTGATTCCGATCAGTTTCTTTTCGACCGAAGGGAAACAGGCAGACACAATTTTTGAGTGTGCGGTATGCTTGTGCGAGTTCGAAGACTGTGAGAAAGTAAGAAAGTTACCGCAGTGCGGACATGGATTCCATGTGGAGTGTATAGACATGTGGTTTCAGTCGCACTCAACCTGCCCACTTTGCCGTTCTCCTGTTTCCGCCCCACCTCCGCCACGACTTGCAGAGTCACAGGTGACGTCTCTAACACGGTCAGAAGTTTCTAGTCGGTTAGAAGCAGAGCAGGAAGGAACAAGCGGTAGTGGGAGTAAGCTTCCTATGAGCGGAAAAATTGGTTCATTGAAGCGGTTGTTATCCGGTGATTTGAGGATTTACTGCAGAGGAGAGCACGATTTGGAACGCGGAGAAGCTGCTGCCTCCGGCGAGAGAGATCATTAGAGAACGCTAACGTAGCAAATTGATATCAGATAGAGATAAGTACATGGCAAATGTTACTGAATCACATGTGTGAACGTAGAAAATTGAAGGATGATTTCGGCTGTTGTTTGCTGTTGTTGTTCATTTGGTGGTTGTAGAGTTTGAATCAAATGTCTTGGTTCCTCGTTCAATGAATGAATGGATGAATAGATGCCGATGCTGGAGAACTGTGTTGTTGGCAAGTTTTGCAATTGATTAAAAAACTTAAATGTTTCAGCTTACTGTAGTTGTCATTGATAGCCACGAGAATGTTTCTCGGTGGCTCAACATCTTCGGATATCGGCATTCCGACATTCTTTTCAAATAACAATTTGCCTTTGAAGGATGTGGTGGCTTGTTTTCTGTTACGCTTTTGTAAGAGAGATGTGACCTGGCATTCTATTGGAAAATTAATTCAATTACCTGATTTTGTCAATCTATATGCACAGCATCTTAGAAAAAATATCTCGTCTATTCAGAAGAAAAAACAGTTAATACAGATTCATAAAATTATCCAAGTCAATTTTATTTTTTTTTTCTCTTTCAACTTCAACTCTATAGAAATTAGAATGATCCTAATCAATTTAACCCCCTTTCTCCTTTCACCATGATTAATCACAAAACTTTTCCAACTCAAACTCTAATATTTCCATTCAATCCCAGAAGGCAACAAAAGATCGATCATCGATGAAGACTTTGGTGAAGGAATCCTTTGCATTCGAGGTCCTCAGTCTCGCGACAACAACGACACATTCTTTGCGGACGCCTTCTCTTACAACCACTCGCATAAGCACGGCAAAGTTCGATATGCAGGACAAGATCTACTCCGTAAGTTTGGTGATCATTCTTGTTTTCATCTTTCCTTTTCATCTTGTTACATATGCCATCAGCTTTCGCTCATGCTTCCGGCAATAACGGCAATAACCAAGAGATTTATAAGAGTACGCTTATATCATTGCCGGTGTTTGCCTATGATTCCGTTGCGCATCACGGGCAGCAGGAATCTGCGGTTTGTCTTGCAGAGTTCAAGGAGGGCAAAAAGGGTCGACTGCTGCCCAAATGTCACCACACCTTCCGTGCGGAATGCGTCCATGCTTGGTTTGCTTCGCATTCCACCTTCCGGCTTTGTCGCGCTGCTGTTCCATCGGAGAAGCCCAAGACAGTTGTATGGTTTATATAATGAAAGTGTTGGAACTCCAAGATTGCTTTTTGATGATAACAATGATTAAGAATTATAGTTTATGGATTAGGGTGAACTAATGATTGCAATTAAGTTCTGTAGAAATTCATGAAACAGATCTATCCCACATTCAGCAGACAACAAGCCAGCTTTTTAACTACTGATTGTATAAGATTTCTTTTATAGCATACAGAACAGAAGATCCTTCAGCAACCAAACAGCCAGCTGTCTAATTGCCGCTATATGGATAAAACAGAGAATCACAAACAGAGCATTTCGAACAGAGAAGAGTAGAAAACAGAGCATCGTCAACAGAGAAAAATAGAAAATAGAGAACTCGATAGCCGGCTACTTTGCTGCCACTCACTGGATAGAGAAGAATCCGAAAATCGTGATAATCATACACTCTTCAGAAGTAATTTCAAGAAATGATGCCGATTTCATTTGAACTTCAACTTTTAATCAAAGACAGACCAATATGCACACTATAAGATTGACCGAATAACATATCAAATGATGATCAACATAAACTTGAAAAAATTGTGAAATGATAGATGAAAACTCAGTAAACAGGGAGCAGAATCAGACATTGATGGAACAACTTTTCATATGTAATTCAATCAAAAATTCGTCATCCATTTGAAACAAAATTTTGAAGACTTACTGAGAAACATATCAGCTACAAGTTCATATCAAGAATCATGAAAAATCATAACAAGAGAAGACGAAGAACATAGTGCAAAGTATCATCAGAATCATGTCTTTCTGACAATATAGAAATGCTTCAACATGCAGATTTCGATTTTTCTCCAAAAAGAATCACAAATTTAATTACAACGTGATATCATTCAACAAATCTACTATCTTTTTACTATCACAGAACTGAGCTATATTGAGCCACCACATTATTGAAGAACAAGTTCAACTATAAAGATTGCTAGATAGCAATGAAAATCCACTGAACACAGTAGGAAGCAACGAAGTAGATACTACAGAGTCACGCTATTGGAGTCCACCTCACTTGAAGTAGTCAACTTAGCAAAAAACAGCAAATCAAGAGAAGCCAACTCAGCTAGAGAAATTTGAAAAATACAACTTAGTTGAAACAACTCAAAACTACATGCGGGAGTTTTTTGAATTATTTTCTTCGGTGCATTTAATGTGATGAAAGACTTGTACCAATTTAGCCAAAAGAAATCTTGAGGCAGTTGATTGACCACTGAACACAATATTCATCTTTACCTTGAAAATCTGCCATTACAAACCAACGAATATTTTTCTAACCCGAAGAACCACCTATTTGCAAGAAAAGAAAACTCTATAAGAAGCACAAAGACAAAAAGACAGAGAGACACAGGAGAACGAGCAAAAAAGTCAAAAACAAGTTTGCACTATATTGAATCAATTTCTCAAATAAAGAAACTCTTTTTTTTGCCAAACACTTATAGAGTATCATCTTCAGCAACAACAAATTTGATCATCTCAACAGAAAATTTTAAATTCATTTATTTACTTTGAGATTGATCCTGTGCCTAATCTTACACTTTTAGTTTTCTTTGTAAACTTGTGATAGAAGTGCTTGGTGCATTTGGTAAAAAAGCTCGGTTGGAGGTTAGTGATAGTTTTTAAACTTTGTAATAGAGTTAGCATATCAGCTAGAGAGACAATAGTGTCTAGTAGGCTTGAAGAATTGTCTTGGTGAAGAAACCCTTTAAGAGTAACTGTACTTGGTGAAGCACTTTCCTTTTGGTGTATGTGTAACTTATTAAAAGTTTAGTGAAGTTTTAGCTTTTGTGATAGAGCACTCGTGGATGTAGGCAAAAAGGTTTATCGAACCACGTAAAATACTCTGAGTATTTTCTTCTTTACCTAAATCGCTATATATTCTAACCCTCTCTGTCTGAAAGATACAAAATTACTAATAGCCGGCTATACGCTTGCTGTCTGTAGGATCGTTAAGTTTTACTAAAATTTTGTTTATCAACTCAATTCACCTCTTCTCAAGTCAACAATTGGTACCAGAGCATGCCTCTAAATTAAAGTTTTAACAACATTGAGGAAAAGATCCTATAGCAAGATCAAACTTAATTGAAAAGGAAGGAAGATCGCTTGATTGTCCTCCAATATTTAAGAAAAACAGTTACAGACATTTAAAGATGAAGATGACTGTATTTTTAAAGACACAAAATTAGTTTTTGTGGAAGATCGTCAAAGATAGAGATAAATCTAGAATGCAAATTACAGAGAATAATAACTTTTCTTCTTTAAACTCATATACTTTGGAATTGCTGTATCACGCTTTAAATTTTGAACAATTTGATTATATATATTTCCATTCCACAGCAAAAGAAGTTTGGCTCAAATTAGAAAAGATATATGAAGACAAAGTTGAGACTAGCCAATGCAATGAAGATAAAATGTCATCAAATGAAAGTGAAGGAATACTAAAATCATCAAAAAGAAGACAACCTTCGCTTGACGGCCATCCATGAACATCAAAATGAGGTAAGTATTCATTCTTCTAAAGAAGATGATAATATGATTTTGGTAACAAAAAAATACAGGCACATTTTGAAAAAGAACCAAAAGAGAAGAAGTAAGAATCATGCCTCGAAAGAGAGCAAAGCTCATAGGCAGTAATAAAAGTTCTTCCTCATCAAGAAAGAGTAAGGTGATGTTTCGGAGTGCTTATTAAAAGGGAGTTTTTCGAAAAGGAGGAGTATTTTGAGAATTTTTAAAAAATAAGACTTGCTTTTTTTACTTCAAAAAAATAATAATAAAAATAACTAATAAGACGATTTCACGACGTAGAATTTTTCTGCACTTTAAAATTTTTTTTAAAAATTCTGTAGAACATTCTAGAACCTTCTTCCATCCATTTTGTGATGACAAAAAAGGGAGAAATAAAAAAATTATTATGCGCAGGTGAGGTGATTTATTATGTTTACAAATTTCAAAAGTATTTCATTGAGGGAGAGTTATTATATTGTGCTTAATTAAATTATAAACCAATAATTCTTAATTGTTTTGTCATCATCAAAAAGGTGGAGATTGTTAGAACTCCAAAATTGATTTTGATGATAACAATGATTAAAATTGTAGTTTATCGATTAGGATGAACTAATGATTGGAATCAAGTTCTACAGAAATTCATGAAATAGGTCTATCCCACATTCAGCAGACAACAAACTAGCTTCTTAGCTACTTATTGTATAAGATTTCTTTTATAGCAAACAGAACAAAGGATACCTCAGCCACCAAGCAGCCAGCTGCCTAATTGCTGCTACATGAATAAAACAGAGAATCGCAAACAGAGCATCTCGAACAGAGAAGAGCAGAAAACAGAGCATCGCCAATAGAAAAGAATAGAAAATAGAGGATAGCCAGCTACTTCGCTGCTGCTCGCTGGACAGAGAAAAATCCAAAAATCGTAATAATCATGCATTCTTTAGAAGTAATTTCAAACATGATGCCGATTCTATTTGAAGTTCAACTTTTAATTAGAGACAGACCAATATACACATTATAAGATTGACCGAATAACACACCAAATAATGATCAAAATAAATTTGAAAAAACTCGTGAAATTATAGATGAAAACTCTATAAACAGGGAGCAAATCAGACATTAATGGAACAACTTTTCAGATGTAATTCAATCAAGAATTCGTCATCTATTTGAAGCAAAATCTTGAAAACTTACTGAGGAACATATCAGCTGTAAGTTCATATCAAAAATCACGAAAAAAATTATAACAAGAGAAGACGAAGAATATAGTGCAAAGTATCATCAGAATCATGTCTTGCTGACAATGTAGAAATGCTTCAACTTGCAGATTTCGATTTTTCTCAAAAAAAAATCACAAATTTAATTAAAAGGTGATATCATTCAACAAATCTACTATGTTGTTACTATCACAGAACTGAGCTATATTGAGCCACCACATTCTTGAAGAATAGGTTCAAGTATAGAGATTGCTAGATGGCCATGAAAATCCACTAAATAGAGTAGGAAGCAATGAAGCAGAGACTATAGAGTCACACTATTAGAGTCCACCTTACTTGAAGCAGTCAACTTAGTAAAAAACAGCAAATCAAGAGAAGCCAACTCAGCTAGAGAAATTTGAAAAATACAACTCAGCTAAAACAACTCAAAACTGCAAGCAGGAGTTTTTTGAATTGCTTTTTTCAGTGCATTTAATGCTGATGAAACACTTACACCCGTTTAGCCAAAAGAAATTTTGAGGCAGTTGATTGACCACTGAACACAATATTCATTTGTACCTTGAAAATCTGCAACTATAAACCAACGAATATTTTTCTAACTGGAAGAATCACCTATCTGTAAGAACAGAAAACTCTATTAGAAGCACAAAGACAAAGAGACAGAGGAGATAACGAGTAAAAAATTCAAAAACAAGCTTGCATTATATTGACTCAATTTCTCAAGTAAAGAAACTCATCTTACTGCCAATCACTTACAGTGCATAATCTTCAACAACAATAAGTTTGATCATCTAAACAGAAAATTTTAAATTCATTTATTTACTTTGAGATTGATCCTATTCCTAACCTTACTATTTTAGTTTTCTTTGTAAACTTATGATAGAAGTGCTTAGTGCACTTGGTAAAGAAGTTTAGTTGAAACTTAGTGATAGTTTTTAAACTTTGTAATAGAATTAGAATATCAGTCAGAGGAATAATAGTGTCCAATAGGCTGTGAAGAATTGTCTTAGTAAAGAAACCCTTTAAAAATAAGTGTACTTGGTGAATCACTTTGCTCTTAATATATGTGTCAGTTTATTAAAAATTTAGTGAAATTTTAGTTCTTGTAATAAAGCACTCGTGAATGTAGGCAAAGAGATTTATCAAACCACGTAAAATACTATAAATACTCTCCTGTTTATCTAAATCGCAATATACTTTAACATTCTTTGTCTACAAGATACAAGATTACTAATAAGCGACTATACACTTGCTGTGTGTAGGATCGTTAAATTTTATGAAAATTTTTATTTATCAATTCAATTCACCCCTCTTCTTTTGAGTTGATCTTGTAAGAGATTCAACAGAAAGCTTTTCCATTCTCATCAGAGCATGCATATTGCTGTCAAAGAACCATGTACTCCGAATATCACCTGCTCATTTACATAAGGATTATAAAATCTGTTAAAAAATACATTAAGAGTGCATCAAAATCAAAAAGATTATTTCCCAAGCTAATTGCTCAATAGTTAATATTTCCCATTTTTCTTCTTCAGTTAATATATTTCAAGTTTGTAATATACCTTCCCAAACTTCTGTAATTTCTTGTTCTTTTCATTTTCTTTAATCAAAGTCCTTGATCATTGTCTGTGACTTTCTTTAAAAGTAAGAAATTGGGAAAATTATTATATAGATCAAGGAACATTCTATCCAACAAATATAATTTACAAATTTTGGTGGATTCAGCTACCTACTCATATGAAACTTTCAACTCCTATAATTATCATTTGATTTAAAAAAATAAAACTCACTAATTAATTCAAACAAAAAAGAGGGAAAGAAACTTATGCATAAAATTATCACATGTCAACTATTTGTTCATTCTCAAGGCTTCAATTAGAAGTATGTTTCAATTGCATAGAAGTTACTTCTTTCTTTTCAAATTTCAAACATGAACTGACTTCGGGCGTGTTTACCCAGTGAAATGAAGTGGAGTTTTTAAAAAATAAATTTAAAAAATAAAATTTAAAATAAAAAATATTTAATAAAAAATAAAATTTTATATTAATTATATATTTATGGTAAGTTTTAATTTTTAATTTTAAAAAACATTTTATTGATAAAAAAGTTTTATTTTAATTTTTGTATATATTTTATGTTAAAAATAAGTTTAAAAAATTTGAAATTTAGGGCGTTGGTAAACACACACTTCATGTTTTTAGTTTATCCGCAACTCACTTGGAGTCTAATATTTACTGACTTCAGTTTTATTGACTTCAGTTATACTAGACTTTTTTCCAATAATTAAAAACGCACATAAAAAAAACTCATAAAACTAAATTTAGCTCTCTTCCAGTTCAATCTCCTTAATTAATCTCCATGCAACGATTACAAAACCCGGTACCTAAAAACAGAATCTAAATAGCATCCGTTTAACATGGAAACCCAAGATCGACCCCAAAGAAAGAATCGGGCAGCATTCGACTTCTTGAGTTATTACAATGCGTGGATAGTCTCCAGGAGCTTCTTCTTCGGTTCTCGGAAGATTACAACAACATTCGATGCCAAGGATATATAACATCTTCTACGCAGTTGTCATGACTATGTGCTGCCTCATTGTGCTCTGCACCTTGAGTTGCCATCAACAGCAGCATTACGAGCAACTAATTATTACTAATTCGATTGTATTTTGGATTTATCTGGAATTGATCCATGATTAATATTATATATCTACTCATCTAATGTAAAATCCTAATTATATTCTTCATTTATTTCATATTTGTTTCATTTTCAATCAATTGTTTCATGTTATCGTAGCCATTAGATCTTGAAAAGCTTTTTCCATTTCACTTAAATTAATTATTTTCTTTTCTCTTTTCCCAATCTATCACAGTATTATTATTTTTTTTATCTTTTTCTCATCTGTTAAAAGCAAGTACCTACCTGCTGCCGCCGCCGTCTTCAACCACCGCTTGATCTTACCGCCGCCACAGTGACCACATTTGATGGCGTCGCCGCTATAAGATCCTGTTGGCCACCTTTCATCGTTGCCGTCCGGCTCTTCTCGCTATGCCGTTTGTTGGTACTCCGCCGTGCTAATTCGCGCCGCCATCTACTGCCGTAGCTAGCGCTACCATCGCCGTTCTCTTCCTTACGTTGTGCTTCAGTCGTTTTCCACCGCAGCTGCCTGCTTCGTCGTCGTCCCTTCCCACTCGCCGGCCCGGTTCGCCTGTTTAGATCAATAGATATTCAACGGGGACATTAGCGACCGCTTAAAATGAAAAGCTATTATGAATTTTTTTTTTTGAAACGTTTGAAAAAGTGCTTTTAAAATTAAAAAAAAAAATTTTATTTTAAAAGAGCTCTTTTATATTAAAAAATAATAAAAAATATAATAAAAATATATCATTATGTAGAATTTTTTTATATTTTTTAAATTTTAAATAAAATTTTTAAATATTTATAAAAAATATATTAAAAAATATGAAACAAAAAATTAAAAAATTATTTTTAAAATAAACAATACTATCAAGGAATGGGCAGGACTTTCTACATTACAAAATAATAAACTTTATACATATAAAAATTTTGAAAACATAGTTTATTTGAATTTTTCCAAATTTTAATACTTTTAAAAAAATTCAAAAGATTTACTTGGAAATAAAAAATTAAATAAAATTTTGATAAATAGTGATAAATCTTGACAAATATACCTAAGCTTTTCTTTAAATAAAAGTTTAACTTTATAGATAGTGCATATTTGTTGGCACTTTTCTTTCTGCCTATTTAGCTATTCTTGGTATGTCTTTCTTTAATTTTTTATTCTAGTGCATCTCAATATTTAACTCCGATATATTGTTATTATCTAATATTCTAGTTAGAATTCTTATGAAGCAAATATTTTAGAAATAGGCGCATTTTGAAAATAATTAGAGCTCATACGATTCAAGCAAATATAAAAGTTAGTTGGTGGATGTAGTTATTAACGCTATCTACTTGCTTAATTGGATGTCCTCTAATATACTCAATTTTAAAACTCCACTTCAAGCATTATCTAATTACATATTTTACCATCATTTTTTATGCTTTCTTTTCATATATTTGGATGTGTGGCATTTGTGCATCGCCATAAAAATCAACGGACTAAATTTGATAATGTGATGTTCAAAGGAATATCGCTACTGTCATCTTACCAATAGATGCACTTATGCCATAATAGATGTTGCCTTTTTGGAGTATGAAATATTTTTTATCTTCTCCTTTATCCACTTCTTTTTTTTCATGGAAGATACAATGTCAAGCGCAGAATTAGAATACTTGAACAGAACTTACAGAAATAGAAACTTACGCAGTAGTGGTACCTAATCCACAAATGGCAACATAAGCCAAACATGAAGAAATAGGTAACCTTTTTGAGGAATCCGAATCTAAAAGACCCATCTCATCAAAATTAGATGCCATTACTAAAATTTTTCAAAATTTTAACATTTTTTAAAAAATACTTAAAAAATTAATTTGGAAACAATAAATTAAAATAAAAATCTAATAAATAGTGATAAACACTGTCAAATATACCTAACCTTCTTCCAAATAAAGATTCATCTTTACTATTTGTTAGCTTTTTTCTTTCTGCCTATTTAGTTATTCTTAGTATGTCTTTATTTATGTTTTGATTCTGGTGCATCTCATTATATAACTTTCGCCGTATCATTGTTATCTAATGTTACAGCTGGAGCTCTTATGATCCAAACATTTTGGAAATGGGCACATTTGAAAATAACAAGAGCTTATATGATTCAAACAAACGTACCTCAAAGTTACTGGAAAGATATAGTTGTTTTCGCTGTCTACTTGCTTAATTGGATATCCTCCAACTAACTTAAAACTAAGACTCCACTTCAGGTGTTATCTCGTTATATTTCTTTGCCGTGCTCGTGCAACATTCTAATCCTTAATGAATGAGGTTTTTATAACATATCTTCGCCACTTTTTGGTTGCTTTTCGATGATATCCTCATGTACAGTAGAGTGAATGAGTTGAGCCATGTGAGGATCATTCTCTGAGAATTCCGTAAATTGTCCCAAAACGACGAATGCAATGTAGTTAACATTGAGCATGAACCTTCTGAGCATCTAGACAATGCATCAACTACAATATTTTCTTTGCCTGCTCGATAAATGATTTGATAATCATACCCCATTAACTTGACAAGCCACTTATGTTGGTCTGGAGAAGATAATCTTTGTTCCAACAGGTACTTCAAACTGAGGTGATCAGTTTTGATCAAAAATCGGTTGCCCGACAAGTATTGGCGCCAATTTTGAACCGCAAGAACAAGTGCCAAAAGTTCTTTCTCATATATAGACTTTGCTAAAGCTGAAGTAGATAGAGCTCTACTAAAGAATGAGATTGGCTTACCAGCTTGAGAAAGAACCGCACCAACACCCCTGCTGGACGCATCCGTCTCCACCGTGAACGGTTTTGTAAAATCTGGCGCCATCAATATAGGGGTGCTGGCCATTGCATCTTTGAGCTGACGGAATGACTGGTCTGCTTCAGAGCTCCATTTGAATGAGTCTTTTTTGAGGAGTGAAGTAAGTGGAGCGGCAATGAGACCATAGACTTTGACGAATCTCCTATAATACCGAGTAAGTCCAGGAAAATCTCTCAATGCCATCTGAGACTTTGGCAAAGGCCATTCCAATATAGCTCGCACTTTCTCTGGATCAGCAGCAATGCCCTCTTGTGACACGAGATGCCCCAAGTATTCTAACTGTATGCACCCAAATCGGCACTTAGAAAGGTTTGCATACAATTGATGTTCCTGCAATATAGAAAAAACTTTGGCTAGGTGCTTCAAGTGCTCCGCCATGTTGAACTATATACCAAAATATCATCAAAAAAGACAAGCACAAATTTACGAAGGAAAGGCCGAAACACCTCATTCATCACTGCTTGAAAGGTTGCCGGGGCATTGGTTAAACCAAACAGCATTACTAAGAACTCGTAGTGACCGTCATGAGTATGAAAAGCAGTTTTATGTGTGTCATCTTGCTTCACCCTTATTTGATGGTAACCAGATTTCAAATCTAATTTGAAAAAATAGCAAGTACCATGCAGTTCATCTAAAAGCTCGTCAATCACCGGTATTGAAAATTTGTCTTTAATGGTAATTGCATTTAGAGCGCGATAGTCGACACAAAATCTCCAAGAGCCATCTTTTTTTTTACTAAGAGTATTGGAGATGAGAAAGTAGAGTTACTAGGTTTGATAATACCTTGCTCAAGCATTTCCTTGACGGTGCGTTTGATTTCGGCTTTTTGAATATATGGATAGCAATAAGGGCGAATATTTGCTGGCATAGCTCCTGGAATTAGTGGAATCCCATGATCCAATGATCGCTGTGGAGGGAGGCTTAAGACAGGCTTGAATACCGAGTTGCATTGGTCAAGTAATCCTTGCAAATCTGTTGGATAAATAGGCTCATTGGTGGAGGACTGGTCAACAGGAAGTAAACACACCGCACATAGAGAAGATTTTGACAAAGACTAATAAGGCGTGACACACCTCCTTCGCTTATCCCTTGCAAACTAATTTTCTGTCCAGACAATGAAAAGCACATGTCGGACCTCTTCCAATTGGTAGTCACATCGCCTAAGGTCTCTAGCCATTGTATGCCCAACACTAGGTCCATACCTCCTAATGGAAATGGGTATGCATCCACATGCAATTCAATTCCTTGAATGGGTAGAGAAATTTGTTTGTACAATACCTCAATAGAACGGGAGCTTCCATCTGCTAATTCCACTTTAAGGGTCCTCACTTTGGAGCTAGTGAGCTGTAACTGTTTTGCCAATCTCTCGGTTATGAAATTGTGTGCGCTCCTCGAGTCAATAAGTATAAAAACTTCTTGGCGTTTAATCATTCCAACCACTCGGATGGTTTGCGGACCAACAAGTCCATGAATTACGCTTAAGGATAGTGTGACATCTACAGAAGGATCCTCGGCAATATCTCCGAATCCATCTTCCCAAACTTCATCCTCATGTCTAGTAATAGCATATAGCTTCGTCACACATTTGTGGCCTTTCTCATACTTTTCATCGCAATAGAACCACACACCTCTTGCACGGCGATTGTTAATCTTTGTAACAAACAGGCTAGTTGGGAGGCGTCTTGGTGCAATGGTCTGATTGGTAGTAGCAGATGAAGGTGAATTCACTTGATTAGTAATTCCGGCTACTGAAGATGTTGCATAAGGCACTGAAGCATCAGCTCGAAGCTGATAGGACCGTCCGCTTTTTATTGACTGACTCAATGCAAGTTTCTACTCCAAAATTCTTTCTAACAAATAAGCTTCCTGTAAGTCTATAGGTTGCCTCGCAATGACGTCCAGAGAGAGTTGTTTAGAGAGACCCCCACAAAATCCTCCCACCAGGTCTTCTTTCGTTGTATCAGGCAATCTTGTTCTCAGATCTTCAAACGCTGCTTGATACTCAGCTACGCTGCCTGTCTGTACAAGCTGTTTTAATGCATAGCTAGAATGGCCAAATGCATAGAACCAAATCTTCTAATCAGTGCTTCTTTTAACTGAATCCATGAATGATGTGGACAATCCTTCTGGTAATTTTGGTACTACCTATTGGCTTCCCCTTGGAAATACATTGCCGCGCTAGATAGCTTGTCTTCTAGAGAAGTTCGATAATATTTGAAGTATTTCTCAGATGAGTAAATCCATTCGTGCACTTGAGAGCCCTCAAACACAGGAAACTTATGTCTATCCCAAGGTATGGGATTTCCAGTCTCTCCTGCTCTATGTGGTGTGTGGAAATTGTTTGTTTGGTTTTTGTTAGTGGTAGTGATTGGTTGACAATTTGTTGTAGTTGGATTTTGGAAAGATTGTGTTTCAGAGGGTTGTATTAAAGGAAAGTTTTTTCCGGCAGGTATAGGTAGCAGAGATGGTTGCTGCAAAGGTTGGTTGAGAGCGTTCTGGTTGAGGAAGTTGGCTGCAGACACAGTTTGGATGCTGCCCAAGGTGGGCAATTTTGTTGGTTGAGATAATGTGAAGTTAGTGGGTACAGCTTGGGTGAATGTTGAAGGTGGCATGGCTGTAGTGGGTAAGACTGCAGTTTGTGAGATAGGCAATAGAGTATGGGGAATTGTTGGGGCAATTTTTGTTTCCTGTGCATGAACCATAGCTATATTACGGCTTCGCATCCACTCTTGCATGAGTTGCGCATCTCTAAGCATTCCTCGTTCATTTGTGCAATCATCACAGTGAAATTAGCTGCAAGACTATGGTATTATTCTTGCCAATTAACTTCTCCTTGGGCTCTCAATATGGAAATAGTTGATAATGGGTGATGCAAAAAATTACCTGCATCTACTGAAGGCGTTGACGCCGGAGATCGAGGTGACGCTTGTTTGTTTGATGATTGCGGATCCATAGGATCGTTGAATCTGATACCAATTGTTATGCGTTAGGAAGAGAAGAAGAAAAGGAAGGCTGAACAAGATGAGATTGGAAGAATAAGGCAGAGAACAGATGAACAAAACGTTAACAGAGAAAACCAAAGTCCCCTTTTATTCATCACATACCAGAATATAAATAGCCTTGCTGCCTATCTAATGCAAGCAAGAGTTCTCCTACACTTGGCTACTCCAAGGGCTAAGAATTCTAATAAAACAAACAACCATAAAAGAGTTGTAACTGAATAGGAAATCTTAGTGAATCTTTTCCCCAAAATTGCCATCAGTTTCCTTGGCTATCCAGTGACACACCCCGCCCCTAACTTCTGCATCCAAGGCAGTTGGTATGCGTTGATCCAGCGCAATGACGAGCACGTTTAGTCCTTGCATTCGTAACAGTTTCTCATGAATCTCTTTGTACTACCGCCAGAATCAAGTACCATTTGCAAAGTTGAAGTAAAATTCAAGAGTAAGAACGACAAGAACCTAGGAGCAACTTAATATATCTTTATGTGTTTTACATAATTGATGTCTTGGCATGAAGATGCTCACACATGGATAATGGATCCTCCATGAACACGTGCAGTCAGTAATTTAATTTGGTAAGTTGACCCAGAACAAGAGGTTACACGGATATGCAGCGTTCCAGCTTCTCTTTGACCTCTCTACCACTAAAACTCTTCAACCAAATAAACAACATTTCCACATTTTCTTCTCCATCATTAGAACTCCCTGCCACACAAAAAGCCTACCCCACAATCACCTCCCGTGAACATATAGGCAGGAAACAAAAGCGAAGAAGCCAGAGTTAGTAAAGAGCAAAAAAAAGAATAAAGGGAAATATTATAGGGGAAGAGATCAACATCCACTACCATGGCTGGTCTCCTCCGCACTGTCCTCCCTCTCCTCGCCCTCTGCCTCGTTTTCACCGGCATTGCTTCTGCATCTACTCCCAACGAACGTATCGAGAAGGCATGCAAGCAAGCACCGGCACACTACGACCTCTGTGTTGAAGCGTTATCGTCGGACCCAAGCAGCTACACTGCTCGCAGCCTCCATGACCTTGCCAAGATCTCCCTTCGTTTGACGTCTAGGAATGCAACTGAAACCTGCGGACACCTCTCTGAACTTCTCGGGAAGAACAATACCGAGCCTGTCCTGCAGCAGACTCTCGTCGATTGCTTCGACGAGTACTTGGAAGCTGTTGAACAGCTCATTGATGCACAGCCGGCGCTCGATGACCGTGACTACAAGGAAGTGTACGAGTGGGTTCAGGCTGCACTGCTCGATGCTAAGTCTTGCCAGGAAGCATGCAAGAAGCTGCCCGCTCACAAGAACATCCTTACCAGGAGGAACGCCGACACCCAGAAGCTCTGCAGCATCACACTCAGCCTCGTCAAGGCACTCGAAACCAAGACCCAGATTAACTTTTGATTTGATTGACTGATCATCTGTTATTGAGATTGTATTTGATAGGAGTTGTTTGTTGAATCCATATACCACTAGTTATATATGGTGCACGCAAGCATGCACTACTATATGCACGGTTTTGGTTATCTAAGGTTGAGTATAACTTTAATTGAAATCTATGTAGAGGCCGTTTGGTTAAATTTAAAATTTTTGATTTTTCTGATAAAAGTTATTTTTTTTAATTTTTTTCAAAAAAAAGTAACTTTTAACTTTTTTAGAAAAATGAGATGTGTGTTTGGATAAATCTAACTTTTTCTAAAAAAAAAGTTGAAAAGAGTGTTTGACAAATAAGAGCTGAAAAGTTGAATAAAAATATAAATGACTGAAATATCTTTAACTATATAATAAGTTATATATAATTTATAAATATTTTTGTATGTATTATTTATTTTTTTCTTAGTATTTCCTAACACTAATAATAAATTCATGAATATTTTCTAATAATAATTAATATTATAAAGTAATAATTAGTTATAAAGATGTAACTAATTTATAAATGTATATATATTATTATTTATTATAATGAATAAGTAATGAACTAACAAATTGTAAAATGTAAAATATGCTTTGCTAGTAATTGATACTTGCATATAAAACAGCTAATGCATAAATACTTAAGCAATCTTACAACAATAAGTTTACATTTATGTTGAATTAGAAAGAATAGTTAGTAATTGGAAACTCTTCTCACGCTCCAAAATCTGAGTAGCTTTCATCGTTTTTATAAGAAACATTATTCCACACCAACTAATAGCTAACCATACATCAACTGGATTCGTAAATCTAAAAAAAATACATCAAATAAATAATCTACAGATATTGAAATAAAATTCATATCACCCAAATACAACACTTGCTTCACAATAGCTCTCAATTACAACTATTATGGACTATCTGCACTATACTTTCTGAAATTTAAGGAGACAATCAACTCATGAACAGAAGCGTAAAGCACAGTCTATATAACTAAGAATGCTGTCAATCCAAGCAAATAAGTACAAAGACAGGCTTTGATCCAAACCTGGACCAAAGAAAGAATAGCAAAAATAAAAATTAGGCAGCAGCCCTCCTGGCTTTCGGCATTCCCTGAATTTTTATAATGTGCTTAGGGTGATTTGAACCAAACTCTCTCACATTCACTCTTTCTACAAAAAGGTGCAAGGATATGAAAAGCAAATCAAAACATTAAATTTGCTTAACAAGTTGAAAGTCCAACAATAACAATTAAATACATAGAGAGGTTTTAGGATACTCATGTAAAAAACTGCATCCATTTGTGTCAAAATAACTAGAAACTATATAATAGTACAGCCTCTGTCTGGTATAAGATTCACAGCTGGAAAGAAAAGAACTCTTCTTTTAACGTGCAGATATGCTTATAAAAGAAGTAGTAGTTCCTCCTTAAAGTATACGTTATCAAAGGTGCTCCACACACCATGCCTGAAACAAACCTCTATCTTAGCTTCTGCTTTGCTGGCAATTAAAAGACCTGCAAAGAAAACGCAAGCGTATAATCAAAGTCAGACTTCAGTTGCTCCTTCAACAGATTACACCATTACAGTTGTTGCAAAGAGAGACTAAACCTTGAGAAAATATATGACGATGTAAATTAGACAACTGAATGCCAAACTTCTGCCACTCTACAATTCAATAAAGTAATTAACAAATAGATTTAGAAAAAAAATTCAACGAACAGGGTTGATAGTAACAGAAGATTTTAAAAATCCAGATTGCATAGTGATACCTGAATGGGAGAAGGCAATTACAAAATCCAACCATCCACTTTCAAAATATAATATAAAAAAAAGGCAAAAACAAAATGAAATAGCAAAAACAACTTTATGATGAAAAGTAACTGAAGTCCATCATGCATGAGTATGTACAGACTATTCTTTAAATGTTTGACTTGAGTTGATCATAGTTATCATCAGAATAACCTGAAAATAATGCTATGTATAGATTGACTCTGGAGTTTAATCATATGCTAAAAATATGCAACAATAATAGCTTCAACAAAACGAAGCTAGAAGATCGTACCAACAAAGAAGTCTAGATTTGTGAAACATTTCCTAATTATCTGCAAAAAAGAGCAACAGGTCTTCCTCTACCAGCAAGGAAACAATTCAAACTTCAAAATCAATAGCTCCTTTTTCAATCATATAAACTTCAGAAATGTTCTTAAAAATTGAGAATTCTCTTAATCTTTTGATTGATTAAATCGAATCAAATAGAAAAGAGAGTAGAGATCTCACCAATTTGACGAATGCCGTCAAATATTCCAACAAGCCAAACCCTTAAGGTTTCGATTCGGCTTCCTTGAAGAAAATACGAAGGATGTTCATCAGGAGAAGAAAGCTGAGAAAGAGAAGACGAAAAGTTGGCGTCGAGGAAGCTGGAGTCATGGCTGCGGGAGAAGGGATTGTAGGGGAGCGACGAGCGCATTTGGGAGGGAGGAGAGAAATGAAAGATAAGAAAAAATGAGGGATGAGTACAGGACATATATACGTGTGTAATTAAATGAACTTAAGATGGGTAACGTAGTCATTTCACGGCAGAGGTGAAAAAAGTTTCGTGACTTTTTGAAAAAGTTAGTATTTGTAGCTTTTATTTTTGGTAACTTATAAGTCAAAAAAATTACTTATAAATCATACACCCAAACGCCTTAAATCACTGTTTGAAATTTTTTTCAACTTATAAGTTTAAAAAAGTCAATCCAAACAGCCCCGTAGATTGCTGAAAGGAAATTAGGGTATTTTAATTGGTAATAATTAATATTTGTTGATACTTCTACCTTAATTAATTTGGAGAGTACATAGTCATTTATTATCTTACATTTCAGTATTTGTTTTAATTTTGTTAATCCTAAATCCATTAAACTGCCATGCTGATTATTAGGTGGTGAAGGGCATGCCTACTATACCCCGGAAATTATGTGGAATCAAATTCCAATAGCACCAACAAATTTAAGAAACACGATTACATTACATTCCGGCTAACTATGCCGAAAATTCTTGGGCCACTTCAGAAATCCTTCCAAATTTTCGATCTTTCAATTTCTTTTATATTTTGTTGGTTGGTTATCAAAACTTTATATTACTGAAAATATAATGTGTTCTAGTAAAATCAAACAAAAAAATGTTCTAGTAAATGCGCTGATCACATTTACAATCTTCACCACTACTATTTTGTCTTATTTGCCATCCTGCTATTTCAAAGATTTTCCATATTTTCAGTACAAGTTTATATAACTAGGTCCCCAACCAAAATAATGAGCTAAACAATTGACAGTTAGCATCTAATCTATATAAATACATATACGTTTCAGCATTAATTAATATGGGACTATTAAAGTGAGTGGGCTCATAAAATCAAGCTTGTCCCAAGCCCAGATAAAGGAGAAGAGTTGCGGCAAGTTGATAGCCAAAATAAAATCTTGTCAATTCTAATTACATGAATCTATTTAATCAAACTATATTGAGATGCATCTTACTAGCGGTGCGCTACATCGAAACTCAAGCGTAGTGAAAAATGAGTAAGAACTTGCTAGAAATGCCCCAAAAGGAACACAAAATCTCAACACCTGTAGATGTTGACAAATATTAAAAGCTACCGCAAGCTAGTAGTCGGAAGCGGCTAAGAAGCTAATCCATGATATTATGGTTAGATTAGAAATTTGAAACATAGGAAAAGCTGACAGGTAATTAGAATTCGCTATGTAATCACTACAACAACAAGTATTAACAACGACAAATACCACTAATCACTAATGCAAAAAACTGGTCGCTATTATCAATAGCAACCAGAACAAGTAGGTCGCTTATAGTAATAGCGATCTGATTTTCCTACAGATTGCTATTACACAAAGCAAAAGTGATCAAATTTGTCAAGTAGCTCTAACTAACAGCAACCAAGTCAAACAGGTCACTACTGCCATGCAGTAGTGACTAGCTTGTCCTTGGTCGCTATTGATTATAGTAGTGACTAATTTCTTAGCAGTCGCTACTGCTTTTAGTAACGACCACTTACTTCTAAACCGTTAAATATATCCTATACAATAATATTGGTTTTTATCGCATTTAAATTTACTTTGGTGCTACGTTTTAATAGTATAAATTTTTAAATCATATACGTTCATCAATATTTATTATGATGGAGAAAAAAATATCATTCAAATGATCTCAAACTCTGCCAATATGATATAGTGAAAATATAAGTCACATCCAACAGTTTAAACTTTATTAAATAATTTTTTAGTCATTAATTTGAATTTATTATTTTTTGAAGTAATACGGACCAAACAGCAAATTGGTCCACATTGCTTGCCAATAGCGATCAGAACTTACCTAGTCGCTATTGGTCTAGTGTAATAGCAACTGCCCTAGCATATGGTCGCTATTGAGGAGGAAGTAACGACTTCGCATCATCGCAGTCACTATTGGTTGAATTAATAACGATTAGAATCCTTCTGGTTGCTAGTGTTTTCACCAATGCGACCAATTTATGCTTTGGTAGCTGTTTTCACAACATTAGCAACCATTTTGTGTTATGGTCGCCATTAACATGTTAATGGTGACTATATATGTTTTGGTCACTGTTGTTTTTATTAGCGACTAATTTCTGTTAGTCACGAATATGTTGGTAGCTAATAATATTTTTCTTATAGTGAATGCATACAAAGAAAGTTTTAGCATTACTTGCATACAAGAAGTTAAGTAGGTGAATTAGAAAGCAAAAGAAAAACATGTTGTAAATTTTGGTATACAGGTCAAGTGAAGAACATGAATGGTGGTGGAATTATCATTGAACTAAATCTCAGAAATGAGATTATTGAGGTGAAACGGAATGAAGATAAAATTATATTAATTAGATTGCTATTAGAAGCGAATCTGGATAGTATTATTAGTGCTTATGTCCCTCAGATAGGACTAGACATGGTCACAAAATAATAATTTTGAGATGACATAGATCGAGAGGTTAATTCAAGCAATTACTAAACACGATAAAATGGTTATTTGAAATGATTTAAATGGCACGCAGGAAAAGATAATAAAAGGTATGAAAAAGTTCAAAGAAATTTTGTTTGTGTAGATCGAGATCATAATGAGGAAGGTTACATAATCTTGGATTTTTAATTTGGTTTAATGAATACTTATTTCTAAAAATGAGATACTTGCCTTATATAAGAATGAGCAACGAAATACTTACCTTATAACCTATAAGAATGACCAAACACATCCAAATAAATTACATTTTCACTAGGCAGATATACAGGTTAGCCTGTAACGGATTATAAGTAATCCTTGTAGAGAGTTTAACTGCGCAATATAGTCAATATTCTTAGATACTGTCTTTAAGAAAGAAGACATAGTAAATCAATGAAACACGTAAAACAAGATGGTGGAACTTGCATAGAGATAAATAATGAGTAGTTATAAGCCGAATTTTAAAGAAAATATTATGATATAGACGAACATAGTAACATGATATGGATGAAAATCGCTAATTGCATTAGAAAACGTTACCACAAATAAAAAAATTTGGAGAATCAAAGAGTGAAAAACTTCCAAATACAAAATTTGATGATGGAATGAAAATATACAAAATGCAATTAAATATAAAAGAGAAAGCTACGAAATCTATCAAAAAATAAATAAATAAAATTAGTTGAAAATTATAAGTTAGCAAAAAAAAATTTAAGAAAGTGATTAGTGATCTCGTACTGCGGAGTACGAAAAATTATATAGATATCTAGATATAAAAGTGAGAAAGAATGTTATCTATATAATTATATGCCAGAGAAGAAAAGAAAGTAGATATGTAAGTAAAAGTAGATCCATTAAGAATGATGACAATTTAATAATTAATCCGTAGTAGTGATATCACAAACAGATGAATAACCTATTTTGTTAAATAATTGAACGAAACATACGTTGTGGACGTAAACTGACTTAATAGATGTTGATGTACATAGGAATGTTAATAATATTAAAAGAATCCAACTATTAGAAGTTAGAGAAGCTCTGAAAGGATAAATGTAAGAAAAACTATTAGTCCATATCGAATCCCAATTGTGGAGGCATCTATACTAAAAAGGAATAAAGATGTTATCATCTCACCAAACAAACTTATGTCATAATAGATGCTATATTTTTAGAGGCTGATATGTTATTTTTTTATTCAGTATCAACTTCTCTTTTAAAGGGGAGACACAATGTGAAGAATAATTTAAACATTTGGCTAGAATTTGAATAGGACATTATTTCAAATAGTGCTAAAAATAGAATATGAAGAAAGGGTAACTACAATGAAGAAAATAAACCTGGAATCCAATCTCATCCTGTAATATCGGAAACCTAATCTTTCGAGAAAATCTCTAAGGTAGGTTCTCCTTCCATCATATTCTGATGATATGTTGGATACTTCTGCTCATTTGATTATCTTATAGGCATAATTATGAAATATTTCGAAATAAGTACTCGCCAAATTATGTAGGAATGAAATTAAAATACGCTAATACTAATTATGTTTCATCAGAACAGTTATTGCAATAAGTAAACACCTTCGTAAAACTAACTGCCATCTTTTCATATTTTTTGTGTAGTATAAAAGGTATTACAGGATAGTAAGTGAGCTTCGGCAATGGAAAAGGAGATGAAAATATTACAAACAAATGAGATATGGACTCTTTTCCTATTATTACAAGAAAGATAGTAGAGGGATATAAATAAATATTATAGGTTAAACACAAAGCAGATAGATCTATCGAGAAATAAAAGACAAGACAGGTGAAAAGAATATATATAAACATGCAGTGTAAATTACTAAAAAACATTCTCACCGATGGTCAAGTTGAATACTGTCAAAGTTAAACTTTCTCTTACAGTAATCTAAACTGGTTATTATATTAATTTGACATAAAAAATGCATTTGTCCATACTTATCTTAAGAAAAAAGTATATATACATATTCCATTAAGATACACTGTACCTTCTAGTTAGGATCATGTTTAGACTATAAAAGACATTATATGGTTTAAAACAACTCCTTGTGCATGGTTCGGATGATTCAATATGGTAACGAAAAAAAGTGGGTCTAATTAAAACAATTCAAACCACACACTGTTTTTACAAAAGAAAGGTAGTTGTATTGATAATTTATATTTGTTGGAACTCCAAGATTGATTTTGATGATAACAATAATTAAGAATTATAATTTATGGATTAGGGTAAACTAATGATTGGAATCAAGTTTTGCAGAAATTCATAAAACAGATCTATCCCACAGACAACAAGCCAGATTTTTTTTATACCATACAGCGTAGAATCCTCACCACAAAAAAACGACAAATTGTCTAATTGCTGCTACATGGATAAACAGAAAATCGCGAACAGAGAAGAGCAGAAAAATAGAGTATCGCCAACAAAGATGAACAGAAAACGGAGGACTCAATAGCCGGCTACTTCGCTGCTATTTGCTGCGGCTCGATGGATAGAGAAGAATCAGAAAATCGTGATAATCATTCACTCTTCAGAATTAATTTCAAGCATTATGCCGATTCCATTTGAACTTCAATTTTTCATCAGAGACAGGCCAACATGCACACTATAAGATTGACCGAATAACACATCAAATGATGATCAATATAAACTTGGAAAAAAAATCGTGGAATGATAGATGAAAATTCAGTAAACAGAGAGCAGAATCGGTCATTGATGAAACAACTTTTCAGATGTAATTCAATCAATAATTCGTCATCCATTTGAAGCAAAATCTTGAAGACTTATTGAGGAACATATCAGCTACAAGTTGATATTAAGAATCATGAAAAATCACAACAAGAGAAGACAAAGAACATAGTGCAAAGCATCATCAGAATCATGTCTTGCTGATAATACAGAAATGCTTCAACATGCAGATTTCGATTTTCCTCCAGAAGAAATCACGAATTTAATTACAAGATGATATCATTCAACAAATCTATTATCTTGTTACTATCACAGAACTGAGCCATGTTGAGCCACCACATTGTTGAAGAACAAGTTCAAATGTGAAGATTGATAGATGGCAATGAAAACCCACTGAACACGGTAGAAAATCTTCTGCACTCACAACGCACTGGAGCAATTCAAATAGAAGATCTACAACGAGCAAAAATTATCTTATTTTTCAAAGAAAGGAAAAGCTCAATAATCAAAGGAAGAAAGCACACTATACAAATCAAGATCCTTTAATCAAGTCAAGCAGTCAATATGTGATGCATTAAATATGGACAAGCTAAATCAGCTCATCTATTCTCAGACAGAAGCTTAGTTGAATTAAGCTCTCAACCACTAGCGGCAAATTCAAATATTTTACAATGCATTTAATGCCATCAAAGAAGCGGTTGATTAACCGGTGGACAAAACCATTCCATCTCTGACATGAAAAACCACCAATGAAAAAGAGTGCCAACGGCAACGTTTTTCAACGGTTCCTGCACAGAGAAGAAACAATATAAGAAGGGAGTCACAGTAACAAAGAAAGGGTAGAGAGAACACAAGCAAAACAGAGATACACAAGAACTTTACTACTCTACACAAACAAATCTTGCTGCTGGTCACACTCTCAACAATCTCTCTCAGCAATCTCTCTGATCATCTCATCTGAAATACTTAATGAACACATAACCCTCATGAGATAGATCCTGTGCTCAATTTCAGTTTATTTTTTTTGTAACCTCTTACTGACAGTTATGAAGGTGGTGCTGCGGGCACCGGAAAAGAAAGCTCAGGTGGAGCTTGGTGTAAGCTTTTAGACCTTGTAATAGAACTAGCAAATCAGCTAGGGGGACAGGTGTGTCCAGTAGGCTGTTAGGGGTTGTCTTGGCGAAGAAATTCGGTAGATTAAGTGTGCTTGGTGAAGCACTTTGCTCTAGGTGTATTTGTAACTTATTAAAGGTTTAGTGAAGCTCTGGGCCTGATGATAGAGCGACCGTGGATGTAGGCAAAGGGGTTTTGCCGAACCACGTTAAATTTTCTGAATACTATCCTTTTTACATATGTCAGTAAATACTCTAACTCTCTCTGTCTGCAGGTTATAGACTTGACACAGCCAGCTTGTAAGCCTGCTACCAATAGGATAACTAAATTTGATGAAAATTTTTATAGACTAACTCAATTCACCCCTCCCCTCTTAAGTTAATCTTACAGGAAATACCTAACAATATTAATAATATGATAATAATAAGAAATAATGTGGAGGAATGTTAAAATATTTTTTAGGTATTGAAATGACCCGGTTAGAAAAGAGTATCTCAAAATAAGTATGTGGTAAATCTATTATTTGAAATAGGAATATTCAATTGTAAACTAGTCGACACTTCAATTATTTAAAATCATGGTTGGGAGTATATTGATTATATGCTAACCAAAGAGAAGATATCAAAGATTAGTTGAAAAAATTAATTTATTTGCCTCACACACTGTCAATATTACTTCTGCAGTGAGTTGGTAAGTCAATTCATACAAATGCAGTAGTTAGATTCCTTTGTTACTTGATCTGTTATAGTAGAAGTGTTTATGCTATTAAAAAATAACCATTTTTATACCCAAGAATGCAAATATGTTGATTAGATAAGAAGTGTTATAGTAGACTATTTTACTTTTATATGAAGCAATTTGGTTGCTTAGAGTAGTACGAAATAAAATATAGTTGAATTATTTAGTGTAGAAGTCGAATTTAGAGGGACAATCAAAAGTTTGTGTGGATTACTTTGGTTAAAGAAGCTACTAATAGAAATTGACTTCTATGATGAAATTATTTTGTGGCAATAAGACAGTTACTAGTTTTGCTCATAATTCATTACAATATTATTAAACAAAACATGTTGATTTGATCACAATTTCCTAAAATAAATACTCGAGACTAAGAAATTTAGTTCTCATTTGTGAATACGAAGATAACTGGCTGATATGTTTATAAAGACTGTTTCAGCAAAATATTTTAAAACTCATTTGACAAGTTGGATATTAGAAACATCTATATATTAACCTGAGAGAGAGTGTTGAAATGAATTGAGTTTACAATGTGACCTTGTCTGGACGGATAGATATTGTATAAGCTGCTCTTATAAACAAATGATGAAAAATATGGTTCTACTTAGAAACAACTTATCTAAGATAAATGAGAAGGTATTTTCAGAGAGAAGCTATGGCACATTCCATAAGTATCTTTCACGACAACCCTTTAATTGCTCACAACCGTAATTGTGGTCCGTAATTGAAAGTTTCTATTTGAAGGATATTTCATTCACAATTCGTAAGTTCTATCTTCAACATTCCAAGTATCACTTGCCGATCACAAATGGCAAATTAACATTCTCTTCTCCACTTAGCTGTTTGTTTTCTATTCCCATTTGACTTCCTCTTCTACACTTCACACTTCGATCTAATTAACCCAAGATTCTCATAAGTACATTAGCTATAGGCAGTACTAGTGCATCTGAAGTGCATCACTGCTCCCTCTTTCACTACTATTCAGATCGACATGTATGATAACAAATTGCAAATTGACCTCTTCCTCTCGAATAAGTGGTGAGAGGTCAAATACTTGTGAACCACAAGACACCGCATTACCTTAAGCTAAATGATTGTCATACGCCTGAATTAAGAAACATCATGATTACCATACTCAAATACTATGGTAGAGTAAGATGTTGGAAATAGCGAGTGTGTTCGGTTGTCGATAGACGCAGCGGAAATATAAAACACACTCAAAAATCTTGCGTAAGCAATACGATAATTGAGATAAGAGTAAGACAACCACAAAGACAAGAGATTTACGTAAGAAAAAACAAAAAAAATCTCACGGAAAGATAAACTAGCCTTCAAAGAAATCACTAAACCAAAGCAATTATAAACTCTTGTGTTACACTTTAAGTGGGAACTCTCACTAGAATGCTTTGTTTATATCTCTCACACTTGATGTGAGAATGATCCTTTCTCATTTCTATCTTGTTCTCTCTTCCAAGCAAATGCCTCTCATTCATATATATAATGCCTTGAACTTTCAAACGGTTGTCCTTTCATCTTCCCACTAATTGTTCAAGTCCTTTGGCTTTCCATCTTTCAAGAGATATTTCAAAGTCTTTGACCGTTAGCTTTCCAACTTCTTGGGTGATGGTTCGTCTTCCTTAATCTTTGGCATTCCAATATGAATGCACGTTTAACTTGTTGCATTCTAATGAACCACTAATTTATATAGTGGATTTACAATTTCTAACATAAGATATAGTTGATTACAAAAGTTGGAAATATAATGTGTGCACCTTATCTGTTCTTCAATCTTCATATATATTCTTTTGTTTCATACCAAAAGACAGCGCTGCATCTTTGCTGGATACAATGTTTGGGCCTTGCAAGTGTAGGTAGCTTCTTAGCGTGCTGTGGCCTACCAATTAATTGTGGCAATTCACAGTACGTAGTAGTGTCCTCACTCTCCCTGACTGCTAGCTTGATACACTGTACCATGCCCATAACAATGAAGACGCTATCAGTATCTAGTCAATACTATCTAACTTCTTGAAGTGAGGCCTTCTAGAAATTCATCTACATTGTACTGATCAATTTCGTTTGGTTCTTCAAACTATACATATACGGCGAGATATGTCCAATCATTAACGCGTCGATTGAAGGAATTTGATTTCCTTTTCAGTCGAACGACGCTTAAGCTGCTACGGATTGAAGACTAGACTCGGTTTTCTCGCAATGTTCTTTCGTTATTAAGTTTCCAGTAATTTCTGTTGACTAAACAACTTCAGCTAACATAGTGAAGTTTTCCAGTTCCAGATCCAGATCTCTTTTCCTTCTCTCATCAAACGCGTATATGTATCTGTTTAGTTAAAATTTAGCTAATGCATTAATATGTGCAGCTTGTCGGTGCTGACTATTGCGTTACCAATCCCAGCATCTATAGTTTGTATTCGATTCTTTCTTTGTCGAATATTACCTGTCACTTTGCAGAATACAAGATGTATATTCATCTTCAAGTGGTGAGTTAAGAAGATTGATACCTATTTGAACTTCTCCAGTATATATATAGATCTAAGAAATAGAAAAATATGGGCTACTAATAAGAGTGGTTTTTTACCTGTTAAAGATGTTCGCTTATTCAACACGAAGCATCGATTGGAGAGAACCGTGAGCTTATTGTATTTCTAAAGTATTAATCAAAGCTGAGAAACAGCTAAGCCTGCAGGTTAACTTCTATTCTTTCAGAAATTATCAGTCAAATACTTGTACAAACTGATTACCGATTGATTTATAATTTAGTTTTACAATAAAGAACATGCAGAAGAAGTTTGACATTGAGACGGAATTGAAAAAAGAAATGCAAACAAAGGTATCAATTTGAATTAAAGAATGATTTCCGTGTGTAGGTTGTACTCAACTATACGCGTTTTTGAGTTCTTAAGTCAGCTTTAATTGACTTCGTCAATATGAAGCCAGCCGATTTACAATCATTATTATTGAACAACTTAACTACGTATAAATAGGACTTGCAAGCATGTTAGTCCATAAACTCATTTCAATCTTTAGTTTTACAAAACAAATCACGAATCAATGGATGTTACCATGGCTTCTTTGCGTTCTTTTATTTTCATTTTGCTTATTGCATTGTTCTCTCCGGTCATCGCCGATGTCCCTCCGACAGTTCCGGTAGGACCCAGCGCTGCCTGCAACTCCACCCCTGACCCAAAATTCTGTAAATCAGTATTACCTTCAAACGGATCGAGAAATCTTTACGTCTACGGTCGTTTCTCTCTTGCGAAATCTTTATCGCAAGCGCAAAAGTTCTCCAACTTGGTGAATAAGTACCTTGCCCTCCATTCATCACTGTCTGTGCCGGCCATTAGAGCTCTCCAGGACTGCAGGCTGCTTTCCCAGCTCAACATTGATTATTTGGTTAGTGCCGGGATCAAACTCAACTCTACGACCGTCTTAGTAGTAGAACAGTCGGACTATGTCCAGACTCTTCTCAGTGCTCTACTCACAAACCAGCAAACATGCATGGACGGACTTACGAACGTTGCGTCGGCATGGAGTGTCAAGAATGGCCTCTCCGTGCCATTGTCGAACAGCACGAAGTTGTATAGCGTCTCCCTAGCCCTTTTCGCTCACACTTGGGTCCCAAAGTCGAAGAAGAACAAGTCTGCAGGCCACGGTTTTGTCTCGGGGAAGCTGCCCAAGATTAAAAAACCACATCATGGGCATAAGGGTAGGGGCTTACTCTTCCATGAAATTGAGATCGGTAGCGACAGGAGCTTGCCATTGAAGATGGCGGAAGAAAACCGTAAAGTTTTCGAGTCGAGGACAGGGCGGCGGCTTCTCCAACTGGCCGACCAGGTTCAGGTGATCGACATTGTTGTGGTCAGCCAGGATGGTTCCGGTGACTTTACTGACATCACGAGTGCCGTGAACAAAGCTCCTAACAACACCGATGGCAGCAGCGGTTACTACTTGATATACATCACTGCCGGTGTGTACCAGGAATATGTGTCAATTCCGAAGAATAAGAAGTACGTGATGATGCTTGGAGATGGAATTAATCAGACAATTATCACCGGAAATCGCAGCGTCGTCGATGGTTGGACCACCTTCAACTCTGCCACTCTTGGTGAGTTCTTCCACAAAATCTTGCTACAATAGAGTGAAATCATATATGTACACGAGCAAAAAGAGCTTTTTTTGTTTCTTACATGAACTTTTTGTGCTTCTGCAGCTGTGGTGGGGGAAGGTTTCGTAGCGATCAACATCACCGTACAGAACACAGCTGGTGCGATAAAGCACCAGGCGGTCGCGATGCGTAGTGGCGCGGACCTCTCCACATTCTATAGCTGCAGCTTTGAGGGCTACCAGGACACACTGTACACGCACTCCATGCGTCAGTTCTACCGCGAATGCGATATTTACGGCACAGTCGATTTCATCTTCGGCAATGCTGCAGTTGTTTTCCAGAACTGCAACATCTATTCTCGACTCCCAATGCGTGGCCAAAGCAACACTATAACCGCGCAGGGCCGCACTGACCTTAACCAGAATACTGGTACCTCCTTTCAGAACTGCAGTTTTCTTGCCACCCCTGACCTTTCAGCAGACAACATTACCAGAACATACCTAGGAAGACCGTGGAAGATTTATTCAAGAACAGTGATTATGAACTCGTTCATTAACAGCTTAATTGATCCTGCCGGGTGGTTACCTTGGGACGGAAACTTCGCGTTGAGTACGCTGTACTACGTCGAGAGCAACAATATAGGACCTGGATCGAGTACGAGGAATCGCGTTAGTTGGCCCGGACTTTCTTTCGCCTTCATCGGCACTGACGCTGGCAATTTTAGTGTTACCAATTTTATCTTAGGCGATGTTTGGCTGCCGGTAACCGGAGTTCCTTACTTGAGCGGGTTGAGTTGAATTAGTGGGGGAACAACCAACAACATCATAGATTGATTACTTGTTTATTTGTTCTTTGTTCAGATTATCTAATTGTAGCTATGTTTGTATTTTAAAAATTATCTAAGTGAAATAAGACAAGCATAATCAAAACCTTTCTTGATCTTATTGAGGAGGCATGCCAGTTGCAACCTTGCTTTATGTTCTTTAAGAGAAAAGGTAGAATTAATCTGTGTTTGAAATTATAAATACTTCAAGCATGACTTCAAAATCTTGCGTCAGTCCATCAGGCTACAAAACAATACTAACAAAGTCAAAAGGAAACACGTGCCAAATCAATAGATGTTAGGCCAATTCTTACATACTTTGCTAGAGCTCTATATATCTTGCTTACAGAAGAACAGCTACATACCATTATTTAAAATTACAGCCAAAACAATTTTAATTCAGCAGAAATAAATTAAACAAGAATCAGTTGTTAATCGTTAGAGCAGCCCAACTAAGTAAGGCAATCCAGTTTGAGGCAGCCAAACATCACCCGACATGAAGTTGCTGACTGTAAAATTGCTCGCATCAGTGCTGCTGATGACGTGGTATCCCGGCCAAGTGACCCTCTGGCTCGTGTTCGATCCCGGTCCTGTGTTGTTGTACTCTGCATAATACAGCGTACTAAGAGCAAAATCTCCACTCCAAGGCATCCATCCTGCAGGATCGATCATGCTACCCAGGAACGATTCCATGATAATTGTTCTTGAGTATGCCTTCCATGGCCTTCCTAGGTATGTTATTGTCGTTCCATCACCTCCAGCGAGATCAGGAGCTGCAACGAAGCTGCAGTTTTGCATTGAAGTGCCTGTGTTTTGGTTCGGGTCCGTGCGACCCTGCGCTGTTATGGTGTTGCTCTGACCATGTAAAGGGAGACGCGAGTAGATGTTGCAAGTCTGGAAGACCACAGCAGCATTCCCAAATATGTAATCTACTGTGCCGTAGATTTCGCACTCGCGGTAGAACTGACGCAGCGAGTGGGCGTAGAGAGTGTCTTGATATCCTTCGAAACTGCAACTGTAGAAGGATGAGATGTCGGCACCATTGCGAAGCGCGACTGCTTGCTGTTTAATCGCACCGGCTGTATTTTGGATCGTTATGTTTATGGCCACGAACCCTTGGCCAATCACAGCTGCAGCATAGACAACAGAAACTTTAGCAAAAAATTTTTTATAGATTGAATCTAAGACCTGTTCCACGAAAAAATTTCTAACGTGCTTACCAAAAGTGGCAGAGTTGAAGGTTGTCCATCCGTCAACAACGCTGCGATTGCCAGTGATAACAGTCTGATTGATGCCATCTCCGATCATCATCAAGTACTTCTTGTGCTTTGGAACCGAAACGTACTCCTGATACACACCAGCTGTGACATAAATTAAGTAATAACCGTTGCTGCCTTCGAGGTCGTTGGGTGAAGAGTTCACTGCATCGGTGATATTGGTGAAGTTTCCACTGCCGTCCTGGCTCACCACGACAATGTCTGCCACTTGAACTTGATCAGAAGACTGAAGCAGTCTTCGGCTGGATCTAGACTCGAAAATCTTTCGATTCCAGTCTGACATTCTCAGAGGCAAACTTCCATCTCTAGAAACCTCTACTTCATGGAAGAGAAGATTTCTACCCCTATGGCCATGAGGTGGTTTCTTGACCTTAGGAAGTCTAGGAATTCTTGGAGGCCTGAAACCGCCCTGCAAAGGCTTCCTTACCTTCTTGGGCACAAAAGCGCGAGTAACAAGCGCAAGAGAGATGCTGTAAAGCTTTGTACCATTGGATAGTGGCACCGAAAGTCCATTCTTGACCCTCCACGCCGAAGAAGTTGCCTGAAGTCCATCGATACAAGTTTGCTGATTCGTTAGAAGAGCACTAAGAAGCGTCTCGATACTATCGGCCTGCGAGTCAATTAGATTGGTCGAAGAGTTCACTGCAGCTGCAGCGCTGGTTAGAAAGTCGACGTTGAGTTCTGATAAAAGTTGACAGTCTTGAAGGGCTCTCACGGCTGTCGTTGATAGAGTTGAGCTCCGCGAAAGGTACATGTTGACCAAATCTAAGAACTTCTGAGCTTGCCATAACGATTTGGCAAGAGAAAAGCGGCTGTAACCGTAGAGATTGTTAGAGCTTTTCGGTGGTAGAATGGTTTGGCAGAAGTTAGGGTCGGTGGTGTAGTTGCATGCCGTGACCGGAGGAACTTGTGTTGTAGGGGGAATGCCTGCAACAGATTGATTGATGCATAATAACAGAAGAATGATCACAGAGAAACATTTAGAACAAGCCATGGCTATTTGAAGGGTTGGTGAGATGTGATGAAATGAAGAAGATATACGAGAGGAAGACTTTATTATATAGAGATCACGAAAAGTTTGGTAATATTTGACACTGCTATGAGAAAACTTTGACATTGCAGAAGAGACCTGTCTTTACACTACTGATTGATCATGATCTTGAACAATTTTGCAGTTTTAAAATTTAACACTCTCCAAGTCTGACTTCTAATTTTTTTCAAAGCAAAGGATAGTGTAAGATAGAAGATGAGCAATGATGTTCTTCACGTAAATAAAAGGTATGCTAACACTTTATATGTATGCAAGGGGAAATTAATCTTTACGCTCCGGGAAAACCTTGACTTAAGAAAAAACATTTGAGTTAATTCCATCC
Source organism: Acanthochlamys bracteata (assembly GCA_019914995.1). Taxonomy (NCBI): domain Eukaryota; kingdom Viridiplantae; phylum Streptophyta; class Magnoliopsida; order Pandanales; family Velloziaceae; genus Acanthochlamys; species Acanthochlamys bracteata. The sequence goes on from CM034133.1 coordinate 5,383,124, forward strand.
CCTCCGTTTAAAAGTTTTACCCCACTCTTTACACGAAATGTCAAACATTACCTTTTCAATATTATGTGTTCGCCAATTCATCCATATACCGACCACTTTATTTTCACCGAACTGAACCAATGCTACAAAGTTTGTTGTATTCTTTCAAGGAAGCTAAGAGAGCATGCTTTTTAAGAATGCATTTGTATATTTGGTGTGGTAGGGGGATCACTTGAAGTATTATCTGGAGCAAGTTTATTTCATTACAGCTTCTTGCTTGAGAAGTCAAGTTAATTATATTGCTAGGATTCTGTATATTGAATATGGAAGTTGCTTGTAATGCCATGAGAAGTCAAAACTTGGTGTTGAATTGTTTGGCAGGAATTGGAGAAATTTGACGGTTTGCCGGCAGGCATTTTAGAAGTCTTGGTTAGGCAAATTAAATGGCAACAGGCAGGTAACAACCAATTCAGCTCGAGTTGAATTTTGTGAAAAAAAAAAAAAAAACTTCGACATTTTTAGGTTCTCCCCATTTAATTAGTAGACGTTAGGCAGCAAATCAAACATAAAATGTACGCTGCACTTTTTAGACTTTTTCTAAATATCTAACTAAAGTTGAATCTACTTGGCCTAAAATTGAGTCTACTTATTTGAAGTTGAACCGATTATCTCGTAAATAATACAGTCGAGCTTATCTTGATCACCTATTTTAAACTAAATAGTTTTAACTTATAATTAAGTAGATTCAGTTTTAGTCTGAACTAAAACATAACAATAATCTATGTCTAAACAGATTTTCGTGGCGAAGCTACTGTCCTCCAGTAATCTCCGCTCTTTTGTTCACATAATCATCAATTTTATCTGACATAGTTCTTCTTTTAGGATATTTGAAATCGGAGAATTTGTGTCCGGCTTCTCCATAACTACAACAAAAGCTAGATGATGGGTTAGACCTAGGGCGATTACTGTTGCGATTGTTGTTAGATCCCGTGTGGTTTTCAGTGCTAGAATTGAATGGAGAGTTGATTGATCTGCATGCAAGTTATTTCTCCACATGTACAGCTTCTTGTGCTAGTCGAGACATTGATAGGATCAATAAAAAAGGGAACTTCTTGAATTTATATTTGTAAACGTCCAATATATCTCGGCACAAACTGTCTTCGGTTTCTTGAATGTCATTGCATACAAAATAACTAATAGAATTCAATTGTGTTTCATCCACACTCTTCGTGCGTAACTTGGTGTACACTAACCTTTGCAAGTTATTAAGTAATTTTGTTTTCTTGTCCCAATCCAAAAGCTTGGCTTTACCTCTCGAGTTCTGGTATCTTTTGACCTCACCATCTTGCTGCGTTGCCTCGGAACTTCCTGTCACTAAAGCCACTTTTTTATGGCATATTTCAAACGCCAATAATTTTACTTTTTTCTGTCAGAAATTTTAAGTTCCGAACAGTTCATATATTTCAACTACACAAAAAATTCATAACTTTATTTTCACATACGAACTCCAGTTTTAACTTTTTTATTTGCACACTTTTCAATATAACTATATCTTTCAATTTTCAATACATTTTCAAAATCTATTGAAACAATAAATACTAAACTCTATTTTTATTTTATTTTTCAAAAAACTCTCTTTTCTATTTTTCTCTTTTACAAAATTAAGTTACAGATATTTAAAACACGTCTTTACTGTCCTAGACTTTCTTAGGGCGTGTTTACCTAGGGAGTGGAAGTGGAGTTTTTAGGAAATAAATTTAAAAAATAAAATAAAAAATAAAAAATATTTAATAAAAAATAAAATTTTATATTAATTATATATTTTTAGTAAGTTTTAAATTTGAATTTTTTAAAAAATTTTATTGATAAAAAAATTTATTTTAATTTTTATAAGTATTTATGTAAAACTTGAGTTTAAAGGAAGTGGAGTTTAGGGGTGTTGATAAACACGCCCTTAATCTCAAAGATTTCGTCTACAGTACCATCCCAATCAAGAAATTCTTACTGATTGCATCCCCATCTCCATCGCCTACTATCATTTTGTTCTGTGCTTGCGAATCATCTACGCTGAATTGGAACACTGACCCCCTTGCTGCCATAAGAATCGACGCTGACCATCACCTCAATGATTCACATGCCGAACCTGGTTGATTAGAAGTGCTGTGACTTACTTTATCAGGTGAGCTAATTGTTGTTGCAACCGTGTGCTACGACCATAATGGACTTCTTCCTCTATGTGTTTGGCGATTAAACTGCAAGGTCGTGGCTTCTTTCTCTACTTCATCTGTTTGTTTATTTCTCTCTTTTTTTTTTTTTTCTTTTAGCAGTTGAGAGATAAATTTTCAATTTTTTTTTCTCACCTAGCAAACTGATACCAACTTAATACAACGAAATCTCCAATCTAAAACTCGCTATTAAGATGACTTTTATTACTCTGTTGGTTAATATAGAATATTTAGAATATTAATAAAGTGCCTAAGTATTTTGTTGAGTCTTAAGCATGCTCAGAACAATTAAATTCTAAGGTTCTAAATTTGGACTCACTATTTTTATCATCATTTGATTTTGATAAAAATTTTAAATTTGTCACAGTAAGAAATAACAAAACAACTTTGTATTTTGGAGTATGCTTCAATAAATTGCAGGCCCTTGTAGTGCATTTTGGCATTGTTTACAAACTCCTTTTCATGCTGATTTTTTATTTCATATTTTGCAATAAACTTTCTAAAATATTATATAGAATTTTAAAATTTTTTTAAAAGGTACAAAAAATTATACTGTAGCTAGATGATTTTATTATATATTTTATTTGTTTGAGGAAAAAAATAAAGCTTAATTTAAAAAATACTTTTTGTTTTAAAAATTATTTTTTCAAAAGTACTCTCAAATATTCCTTCTAGACCTAAGTCATGCTACTACAGGAGAACTTATATAAAGGTAGGCATTTCCAATCATAAAAGGCAGAAAAGAGCATAAAAAAAAAAAAAAAATTTATGTTTAAGTTTATGTATTTATTTTTACTTTACAGTAGCGCTGATAAATATTGAATAACAATACTTCCAGAAGTCTCTACCAAAATAACTTTACCTAAAAATTGACCTTTGCCCTCAGCTGTAGCATTTGAGGCTATTTCAATAGTTTGTATCCATGTTGCAGTACTTACGAACGATTGAATTAAACTACATATAACAATCATATTTGGCATCTTTTCTGCAATAAGATATGCTTCTCAATGGAAGATTACTACGTATCTTGTACATTTATTTTCGAATTATTCAGTTTATTACCGTATAACTAGTGCCATGCAGAGAAATTTTTATATTTGTTCTAATTTCTTTTGAGAATTTAGACACCTTTAGAAAGTATTTTCAATTTCTATAGGTTAGATTCTAATATATGTGTTTTTTATACCTTTTTATATTTTTAGATTTAAAATTTCTATCATAAAATATGACCTAATGCTAAAATATATAATATGGTAGTACAGATTAGTTTATTATTTTCTAATTTCAGATTTATGTAAAGAACACAAATAAAAATGGAATCAATAATATGCATTGTTTTTCTCAAAGATTTGATCTCATAATTTTATTAAAGTTAACATTAGTTTACAACCACCAGAAACCAAATTTTTTTATATTAATAATTTATTATTGTTCTTGTTAAAATGTGATATTAAAACATTTTTTATCTTATAATCTGATCGTGTGGCATTATTAGGTGTACAAGTATATAAGCTAGTTCATAATTACGATAATTTATATGTGTAAGTGTCTAGATTGACAATTAGACATGAAAGACAAAGCAATTGCTATTTAGAAATACAATATCCTTTTATGCCTTGTTGTCCCTGATGCTGTTAGAAATTATGAATTGAAAATTATTCATTTTAGTATGATACATTCTTTTCACGGCGAATAATGAGAATCCTTTAGCTTATATCGAGAAATTTTTAATATGGTTTCTAAAATGCCTTTGATAAATGGGATTACTGAGGAACATCTTCGTATAAAAATTGCTCCCTACACTTTAAAAGACAAAGCAAAGTTATGGTTACAATAACTTAGGCCTGGTTCACTTCTTGGATTGAGATTCAAGACAAATTTTTAGAGTAATTATTTTCAACTTAAAAAAATGATGCATTAAGAGATAAAATTATAAAATATAATTAACAATTAGATGAGTCATTTTTTGAGGTGTGGTGGTACAATTTAATAACTAATTAATTTAATGTCCTTACCATTGGTTTGCCTATTTTAGTGTTGATGTGTATATTGTAAAAGCATTAACTGTTTCTGGTAACGCTGTAGTGAATAATTATACAGGTGGATTTATTAAGAACAAAACACCATCTGAATGTCAAATTTTATTTGAGAACCTAACTCTTGAGACACAGCACATGGATCCATGAAGAAAACGAGCTAAAATTTATGCGATAAGTGGTGCTAACGATTATGCTTCTAAAGTACAGGTAAATGCTACTGCTAATAATTTGGATATTTGCTGGTCATAAACGGAAAACTTTGAATACAAGAAGTATATACGATTGTGATATACGTAGTCATGCTATTATAGATTGTCCACATGGAGCAGATATTTTGAAATTTGCTTAAGAACAAACAAATACGAAAACTTCCTACAACCGACATCGCGAAATATGATCCATATTCAAGCACCTACAAATCTGGATGGAGAAATCACCCCAATTTCTACACTATTTGTAGGTAGTCTTGATAATCTAGGTAGTCTTGATATTCATATTCCTATCACTATTTGTACCAAGAGGTTTGGATGTGCTATGCTGGACCTAGGAGTAAGGATCAAGTTGATGTCTGTTCTTTATATAAGGAGCTTGGCTTGGAAGGAAGGAATAGAACCATCGCATGCCTCTAGCTTGCCGATTACTCTATACAATAGTCTAAAGGTATTATTGAAAATGTTCTAATTAAATTTGAAAAATTAATTCTTCCTACAGATTTCATTATTATAGATTTGGATGAAACTCCAAGAAGTGATGGTGAGACTCCTATCCTCCTTGGTCGTTCATTTATGGCCACAATAAGTACTTGCATAAATGTTAAGAAGGACACCCTTACCTTGACGGTTTTGGGTGAATTGTGAAGTTTGAAGTGTTTAGTCCTCTTAAAAATCTTCCTCATTCTTTAAATTCATGTTCTTCTGTTAATTTATTGGATCCTATAACTACTTCTACTATTTACAGGAAAAAAAAAACCAAGACAATTTGGAAGCACCACTAATTATAGAACAGGAAAAGAATGATAAATCCAGTGGGGTAGCTGCTGTCCAGAATATTTTGAATCCATTATTTGATTATAATACTTTATTTGAACCTCTTGAGATGAATAAAAATATATTAGAACCATCTATGATAGGCCCTCCTAAGTTAGAACTCAAAATTTTGCATCAAAGTCCTATGTATGAATATTTGATTGACAATGAGAACCTCCCTGTTACTATACCTCCACACATGACAATGAAGAAAGAGGAAAGTTTAATCACAATTTTTAGAGAACATAAGAAAGGAAAACGTTGGACTACAAGAAGTTTGAAGTGGTGCAAGAAATCTTAATTCCTATCTTTAAATAAGAAGTAATAAACCCGTCTGATTGAAGATGTTAAATTTATCGCTTCTTGGGAGGCAACCTAAGCATTTTCATTTTAGCAGCAATAGACTTTCAGTTGCATTTGTTTTAGTTTGTGTTTAGGATTTGCTTTCCAGAAGGAGATTTCAAGAAAACTCTGCGCTATTGGTAGAGGGAGGTGTTTGTGATAACTGTCTTGCAATTACATGGAGCAAGATAAGTGGTAAGGCTGCTAGTTTGCTAGTGATCATTCAGTTGTATGTAGCAACAATCAAGATTGCATGGGTAAGCATTGAAAAATCTTTCTTATAGTAACTGGTGAATACTTATTGACTGGGATACAAAGTTTTGTGATGAAAGTTTCTTGACTCTGAAAAGGTTTGTCTTACATTGCATATACACTCAAGGTATGAAATTTGAATTACTCCCTTAAAAGTCGTTGTTGTGCATAGTATGAAAATTTGTTTGTATATGACTGAATGCCTATTACATGATTGAATACCTCCTACTATATATCTTCGAACCAGTAAACAGATTGCTGTTTGATCAACTATTTGAGTTTGGATGAGGTGGTATGCAATATGTAATCACTGAGATATCAGATCTGCCTTTAGAGCCATAGTGTTTGGAAGCTTATCTGAAAACTTCCCTGAAAGACTGATGATTATCTACTAGTTTCCACTTTCTAATTCTAACATCAATGCAGGTTATGGTTGGAATTGCTATTTTCTTCAATTGGTGCATAAGAAAAATTAATTCTTAAATGAAAATATCAGCATAATATGACAGGTGGTAAGTTTTCTAGGGTAGTTCCCCTTGTGTGATGACGTCTTCTGGTAAGGTAAGCAACTCAAAACATTTTCGTGATTACTTGTACGGAGACATCATGATTGCTGGAAATTTACGAGTGTATAGAATCCAACCATTACTCTCTTCAACAAATTGACTTTCTTATTTCGTTGCACTTGAGAAAGATTTGATATTTTGTTGTTTGCTCTCAGTAAAAGGGACAGTTGCATATTAGACCTTCTGCCAAATGTTGTTCATTCATTTAGTTGTTGCATGCAGCTGAGAAAACTTGTTGGTTAGCATACTGCTGTTGGTTTGTGCTTCCAGTTGACATGCTACTAAACTAATTGCTGTAACTGCAATGCAGTAATTCTAGAAGTGAAATAACACTCCCTGATGGTTATATTATTTTCTTATTCATTGCATATACTGGCATATTTTACCAGTAGACATTAGTTTATGAGAAGCTAACATGCATTCTATCAGTTTGAGAACTAAAAGTTATTGATGTTTGAGGTAATGGTAGGAAGATTTTGATGCTTGTACTTATGTGCCATATTATTTTACATGTTCTATAGATCAAGCAGTGCTTATATGACAGATAGGTATGATCTGAAGTACTTCTTTTGTTCTCTGATTTGCTTCAAAAGAGCTTGTCTCTAAAATGTTTTCAGAGAGTTGTCAGGACGGGATGCACAGGTGGTGACTGAAGCTGCATGTTTTCTTCAAATGCAAGCATCTATAGCAGCAGGAATTATAATTTAACTTCATGGATCCAAACGTCATTGAATTGGGAACAAGCATTCAGTTTCTGGGGGCATGTAATTTTCGCAAGTTTAAAGAGAGTAGCTGGCACATTAAATCAGGGAAGTTTTGCTCTTGCACTTCATTTTTCTTCTCTACTACCATTGAGGACAATGCTGAATTTGAGGGCGGGGGAGGGCGTGGTGGGGTGTTTGGATAAAGAAATTATGTATAGAGATTGCTAAATATTTTAATTGCTAGTCATCTTCCATTATTCATTGATGAATTTGAATTTTTTCTAACATAGCTTTTGAAACTAGAATCATTACTGAGTTTGTTTGTCTAATATTTTTGTTAATTATACCTACTTTTTTCTTGTGAATAGTGTTGTGTATAATTGAGTTAATAGAATCTATTTTCTATTCTAGATGTGATTTCGTAGTTCAAAGAGAGTGATGATATCAATCACCAATCTATCACCATACAATGCGAGACTTAGAGTTGATCTTAGTTTTTTCTTTGTGTTGTCTTGTCTTGTTTTTAGTTCTTAAGGATAGTTGAAATGCAAAGTTATCACCTTGTGCAAGGGTAAAGAACGAGAAAAAAAAAACAACTCGAATACACCTTGTAAAGTGTAGGGTAAAGAAAGAGCAACTGCTAAAAAAAAAGAGCCGCAAAAATGGGTCAATGTTCGAGTATATCTTGCCTTTTTTTGAAGTTAAAAGTGCTTTTGATTTCTTTGTGCTTTGACAACTTTCTAAGTTGATTCCATTCATTACAACTTTGAAACTACTTTGTGAATCTCTAAAAATTGTATGAGGAGTGGAGAGATAATTTCTAAACGAATTTATGGATATTGAATTCTAAACTTCCTTCTAGTGCTGCATATGATCTTTGAATGCGAGGTTGAGTTGATTTGATTGTTACACGTGCATTCAAGAGAGTTGAGAAGTGACGTTAACTTGTTCGGTATACTTGAATAAGATTTTTGGTTGATTGAGTTATGCATAGAAATTATGTTCTATGAAAAAGTTTGTGGTAGAATGGTATGTACTTGTTTTAATTATTTTACTTGAGGACTAGTAAAAATGTTTACTTGAGAGTATTAGATAAGAGTATATAATGGTACACAATTTTATATATCATTTTTTACCACAATCTAAAAATGATTTGTCATATTTATGAGCTAGTTACTTATTTTTATAAATGTTTAGGAGATAAGGAGCTAAATATATAAATAAGGGAAATTAGAGAGGAAGCAGACAAGAAAAATACGAAGAAAAGAAAAGTAAGGATTGCAATGGGGTTAGCAATCTTAAGGCCCATAATTAACCAAGTGAAAAAAAAGAAGGCTCATATGTTATGCGAAGAGCTTTCAGGAAGGAGACACTACTAGAAATAATGGAACTAACAACTGACGAAATCAGTCGGCAATGCTCCAGAATCAGTCAATAAATACATTTACCGATCGAAAAAGCACAGTAGGTAAACAGCAGGCAATTCCTGGTCGGTAAACTAATTACCGATCAACCTCCATATTCAGCCGGTAGTGTGCAATAAATTACCCACTGAATGACCTCGACGCAAAATACTAACTAAACTGTAGTCGGTAGTTACCGACTGTGAGAAGCTGTTAGTATTTACCAACTGCATTTAGCTATCAGAATTTACCGACTAGCTTATCGGTCGGCATTAATCTACTGATTAAGCTATCTGCTTTTGGCGACTGTTTTACGCAATCGGTATTTAGCCACCAATATTTTAGTTGGTAATCTCCGACTAATGTATTTAGTTGGCAATATTTTTTAGGGTTTTAGTTGGTAACTACCGACTATATGCTAGTGCAGTCGGCAGTTTGTATGAATTTTGCGCTATATCATTGTTGTTTTTAATAATTCTATACAATAATCATTTCATTCAAATCATTCAATTTAACAACACTAAAGATATACGGAATAAGATCTATGTACCACAACATTCAATACATAAATAGTTCCAAAAAAAGTAAGTACTCATGTTCATTGAAATGCTTAAACCAATTACAATTCGGTTCTAAAATGCATCCATACATCACCTCATACATTTAATGAGGATGAATAATAAAAAAACAGCAATTCACTTACAATGAAACACCCCTGCTATCTGAAACACCACCCTTGCAACAAGTAAAACAAATAATTTTATTATGCCATACATAATAATATATAGCTACAATATATATGTATGTTGTGAAATCATAATATTCTTTAAGTACATATGCATAGTAGAGCCAACTTCCCCTGGAATGGATTCACAAAGTAGCTGGTAGCAGTATATATCGAGATGGTATATAATAGAGCCAACATTCATAATAGAGTCAACATGCATAATAGAACCAATATGTATAATAGAGTATATTTCACTCTTGTAAAGTACTAATAATACTTCGTTAATAAGAAATGACATACAAATGAACTACAAGTAATTAACAAAACCCAGTTGACATACACATAACGAACTAGCTAGCTTACCTATATGTCGCAACCATCAGTAAGGTAGAGATATCACTACTATGAACTTATTACATAAGACTACCTACGGATCTACATATTAGTGCAACTACACCAATTAGCTCAAACAAAATTTATGCTAGATGAACATTAATCAATAAAAAAAAAATAATGAAAAATCATACTAAAAGAACTTATTTTAGCTAAGCAATAAATATATATATCTCTTTTCTAGCTGAATAAAATAAGAAAAAAAATAATGAACTTACTATACAGGTGGTCTAGTAGCGTTCTAAAGCTTTCCGAACATCTTTATTAGAAATTATACTTTTTCTTTATTTTCACGGAGGTGTTGTCTAGTCTCAAACAATTCATTTTGTTGCTTCTCAAGCTAAGATTGTAATTTGTCAAGTTCAGCTTGTTGTCTTTCATTTTTTCTCTAGGATTACAATTTGATCATTAAAACCGAATTCTCATATTCTTTTTGATGAACCAGCAGAGCGGGTGCTAGACGACTTAGATCCACGTCCACAAGCATATCTCTTCGTCATCAACAGCGTTCCCATCCTCTTGTGATTTGATCTGCATTTTTATAATTTGATTCTGTATTTCATTTTATATCTTAGAAAATTATAAACCTTAACTCTTATGATTAAACGCTTAAATTTGAATAGAAATGACATAACTTACATAATTTGATTGCGACTCCTCCGACACCTAGTTGCCTTTTTTTTTCTTTTGCATTTAGAATACGTGTCCTTTTATACAAATCAATACAATTGGCATTTTGCAAATTTGTTAATAGAATCAATTTGCTATTAATTAGAATCCTATCGTCTTTGTTATATTAAAACCAAAACTATAAGAAAAATATCTTCTCTCGCTGTATAGATGCAGAAGTGCGTGAGCCTGTTGTATGCTTATTGTTATTCTTTGCACGAGCAATTTTTGCTTTTTTCGGTTTGTTCTCGTATAACCAATGATAAGGATATTTCTCAGCAATGAGAAAAAAAATCAAAGAAAAAATTGAATAAATAAATCTTACGATCCATTCTAGCTAATCAAATATGTCGCATAATCAGATCCATTCTTCACACCGGGCTGCTATAGCAATGAAGTCCTTATAAGAGTTTGCTTAAGCTCTGTCTCCACCACCGACACTCCTATAGTAGTCGTGGCACTCATAACATCAATCCTTATATCTCTCGAATTTGTTATTATGTAAACATGCCAAGGTTCCAAAATCGAACAAATTTAGCTCAAATTTGTCCTCGATAATAAAAAAAACTTGTTAACAACTTCTAACCCTTAATGATGTATATTAAGCCAACATTAAGATACTTATAGCCATCATGTAATAAATCTCATTGTTAATAGATTTGTCGATTTTACTCAAACATTTATTATTCTTTACGGGAGCATATGTACAAATCATATATGCCATCTCCCTTACGAACCAAATGGTGTTCATTGACTAGTCTTTATATGCCATCTGAAATATCGACCTTGATTTTTTTCTTATTTCTTAATATATACATTTATAAGTCACTGCATTTGTTGCCCGCACTCAGACGTTGCGTTTGTGTGTCAATAGACCCTACTTAGAGGACAATTATTAGGTGTACTAATTAGTATATAATAAGTTAATTAAAGAAAAAAACTTACCAGTGCTAGAGCCAGTATGATTTTGAGTCCCCAAATCAACGGTATTGACTTTCTTATAGTGACAGTCATCTTTCGCTAGAGATTCCCGACACCATGAAGATAAATTAAAGAAGCATCTGTATACAGTTTAAAAAACAAAACTTAGAATTAACATTTAAATAGATGAAAGCAATTATACAAAGTAGAGTTATAAATCACATGAGACTATAATTCAATCGCAATAATCATCACTGCGGCTATGCTTGTCCGAACTTTCATTTTCATTTTGACCCCATCACTAGGATAATGCCTTGTTGTTCGTCCAAAACTTTAATCATTTCATGATCAAGTTAAACTTCTTATTTAGATGATCTATTTCTATATTATCATTTCTAGTTCATAACATCGAACTTTTCAATTCTTGATAGGCATCATTCTCTACGACGATCACATCATCACTAACAATTGTGTCTTTATCATCTCAACCCTCTCCCAACAATATTTGTGTCTTCTTCATCTCCGGCGAGTAATTACATTGCTTCATATCAGAAACATAAAACACTTAAAGTCATATTCGTAGGAAATACGAACGGATCATTTTGTTACAATCACTTTGTAATATTGATGCTAGTAAAGTTAACATCAATCTTAATGGGTTTTTTGTGATTTAAATCAAAACATTCACATGTGAATAAAAAGACTTGACGTCCCGTAGGATATGTCAAACTCAAGACATTAGTCAGAACACTATAGAAATTGAAAAATTGATCTTTATGATCACCTTGCATACAAATTTTACTATTTTGAGTCAACAAGCGACGCTAACGTTTGTTTGTAAGAAATATCACCCCATTGACAATGCATCTAGAATACCTAATTGTATGTTTATCTGGACTAAGGGCTGGTCAATATAGATCATCTATGTTCTCTTGCGTACTGACATAAGTATGTCTTATCTATAATAAAAATATATAAGAAATAAGTATTCATCAAAATATATTGGCCATAATTAAAATCTAACATTCAATATATATATATATATATATACACATAGTACTTCATACTCGATATTTAAATCACATAAATATTATTTGGTAAGTCACTAGCAATCTTATAAGGTATTTATGATAAGCGCCAAAAAATGGAGAATATTTAAAATTCTAAATACTTACCTGACATATGGAACAACTTCATTACAATTATTTAAGACAAACTAATATGCAAATTTATTTCTCTTTTTTTGAGGAGAATTTGGTTTGTCTTGCTTAAGGATCGGACCTTCTGAGAAAATACAGATGATATTATATCAACCTATTTCTCTCCATCTATGTATCATTCTTGTCGAGTGAATCTGATCTTCAACCCTTACAAGTATCTAAAGCAAAAAATTAGACATTTATTATAGGATTCTTCTATAGAGCTTTTTGGACGTGCTCTATTACGAACAGACGCGTTAAGTGTACACAAGAGCCCTACAAATATAGATGAAATAAAAAATTTTATAAGATTACAATAAGGAAGTTAAATGAGAAATTTGAGATTCTCATAATAAAGTTTCACATCTTTATAAGATACATCCATCTATAATGAAGATGACCTCCCTCGATAGCTTCTTCCGGCAAGTGTACAATTAAATGTATTATGATAACAAAAAATGCCGGAGAAAATACCATCTTAAGCTTGCAAAGAATAACGACAATGTTATGCTGTAATTCTTTCAATCCATCCATTGTTAAAGTCTTTGCATATAATTCTCTGAGAAATCTTCCAAATTACTCATTACTTTTAGCACTTCTTTCTTGAGATACCCACGCAAACCAATAGTTGTAAGCACTACATCATCACATGATTATCATGACTCTTCAATCCCGATAGGTTACCATCCACCATATTTTACACACTTTGAAATATTTGCAGCATATCATAAAATCTACAAACTTAAGAAATTCACAAAAATTTCTTTCTCTCCTGAGATGAAAATGTATACGCTGTAATCAATTTCTCCCACTTAATTGGTATCTAATTGTTTTTTTGTGCAGCGCACGTTGTATACCCTGATCTTCTAAATGCCAACAAGCCTTCAGGGTGTCCTTTGTCTTTTTATCTATATTAATCAAGGTTTCCAAAATGTTATCACAAATATTTTTTTCGATATATATGACATCAAGATTGTGCCGAATTGTGGGATCCTTCCAATATGGTATGTTAAGAAAAAAAAAACTTTTTTGGTCCAACGAAGCTTTTCGGAAGTGCGCTTTCTCTTCTTACCACATGTAGGCTTTCCAAACTTAACGTCTTTAACAATATCCATATTTTCTAACAATTCACAAATCGAAAATGCAAGAGGTAGTGGTACTGCTTCTTTTATTTCATTGAATTTTTTGCTTTTTCTATAAGATGATTGCTTGGCAAATAAAGGCGGTGGCCGAAATAACCAAATTTGTCTCTAAAATTTACAGAATATGTGTACTTGTTGCATATGAGGCATGGCAAGTAGCATTTTGTAGTCCATCCGGATAAAACTCCGTATGCGAAAAAATCATTCATGGTCTATAGAACAGCTGCATACAATTAGAATATAGTATTGGAGATGACGTCGTATGTTGGAACTCTGTTCTCCCTTAAGTCCTTCAACTCTTCGATTAGTGGCTGAAGATATACATCAATGTCTCTACCGGTACTTTTTTTTCTAGAATTAAGTGTCATAATAAAATATGACTCTTTCATAGACATCCATAGAGATAAATTGTACGGCATTAAAATAACATGCCAATAGTTATATGTATTACTCATATTTCTAAAAAGATTGAATCTACAAGTCAGCAAGCCAGAACGTAAGTTTCGAGTATCACTAACAAACCATGGATAGTCACGTCAACATCCTTCCAAGCCTTAGCCTATTCAGGATGTCTAAGAATATCACTGTTATCTACACGTTTCTCCTTGTACCATCTCATATCCAAGGCCATCTTTTTTGACATGTAAAATTGTCCCAGTTTGGGTACTAATAGAAAGTGACGAAGCACTTTCTTAAAAACCTTCTTACTGGTGCCATCATTAACCTTCCACTTTGATGAATTGCATTCTGGGCATTTGTCTTCGTCTATCAATTTCTTTCTAAAAAGAACATAATCATTTCCACATACAGCAATAGATTTCCATCCTAAACCTAAATTCTTTAAAATCTTTCGACACTAATAGTAGGATGAAGAAAATAAAATGCCCTTTCGAAAATGCATTATTTAAAAGGTCAAGCAGCATATTAAAGCCTTTGTTTCTCCAACAATTAAGCACATTAACATGCAACAGTTATAGAAGGAATGATAATTCTAAGATAGTACATCCCTCATATAATAGCTTCTTGATATTTTCTAGCAATTTATTATATCTATTAATATCATCTGTCGCAACTGGCTCACACCCTTCACAACCAAGGGGCTAACGTGTGTCGCTCTTCGTAGTTACTTGAGGGATCTCTAAATCCACAACACCATCCCTACGTATATCCTCCAAAATTTGAAATGTTTCATTATATTCTTCGTCTTCAACAAAAACTCATTGTAGTCTCATTTCTACGAACACTAAAACTCTGATTACCTTGATGAGTGACTTCTTCATTTAAGTTTCATCTCGTATAAGACGCCATAAAATCATTCACAAATAAATGCATGTATACCACATCGAGCATGTTTGAATATCTATTCAAACAGCGTCGACATAGACAATACATCTCACTAACATTCTGCAAATGATATTTAGCAAATTGAATAAAAGAACAGACTCCATTTGTATACTCCTCCGACAGTTTATCGGGATTATCCATCTAACTCTTATCTAACCTATTTCATAATAAGGCACATTAGTTGAAACAGAACACACGTACATTATTACATTCATTTGAAATATATTATTAACTCTAATAATGATTAATTAATACACTCATAATATATATATATTTGCACATTACCATCTTAGGTGCACATTGGCGCACATTGGTCAATATAAGGTTCGTAGAAAATTCAAAATTCGATCAACACCGTTTGATATAAAGAATTATGAGTCGTAAACACACAAAATTTCAGCCCAATCGGACCTCGAATCGATTTCTATCCTATCTCTTGATTAAGATGACAGAATAATAAAATTTTACAAAAATTACATGAGAGCAACTTTTTTTCCCTATGTACCTATTTCCTTCTCCAATCAGAAGTATAAATCTATACACTGCAATATTTCTCTATATTAAAGTATACTATGACCGATATATATATATATATATATATATATGGATAGGATATAGGCACATGTAGGCCTTAAAGGCACATGTGTACACATGCCGGTCAAAACTGACCGGCGAGCTCTCCAAATCCAATCTCCACCATTGAATATGAAGAATCATAAGTTGGGAACATGTTCATAAAATTTCAGCTCAATCGGAATACGAACCGACCTCTATCGGAACTCTTGAAAAATTTTCAAGTATGGTTACTACTGAAATATTGATTGTGTGGTTATTGGTTATCTTACAACAAAGCTCTTCTTAAGTAACATACCTACTTTTTTGTGATTTGCTATTTGTGATCGGCTTCTTTGCTTCTCACTATTTTTTAGTGTAGTCGGTGATCGACTGAATTTTCTTGCTTGCGGAAAGAAGCAATTGGTGGCCTGGTGATTAGTGTGATGCTATCTATGTAAACTTGTGAAAGTGAATGTTGTCTGTGAAGCTACCTATCATGAAAGCTTATGAATGTAAGTGAATGTAGTACTTTTAATATAATGAAAGTGAATATAACAACGTAACTGTAATTTTGTGAACGGAACCTAAGCTATATTTGCTCGAGATGTGTTTGTGAAAATTGAAGTATGTTTGCTCAAAAATTTGTTGTAAAAACTATCAAATGTAATACTCAATTTTAAATGGAATGTAAAATCAAATTCTTTGGCAACAAAAAATTTGTTAATGTGAGTGATTTTTTGTTCGTTAGTGTTCATGGAGAAGCAATGCTGGACTACTACAATGCTCAATGTCCTGGACCGTTATTCCAAATATAAATGTTCAAGTATAGCTACCGAGCTCGTCTATGATGCTTGCTATGAATCTTCAAGTTTATACAATACATTGTGTACTCAGCTTATGTGTTCTGCATATCCTATTCACATAGCATTCACAATAACAATTCACAACATAACAATAACTCATTCGCAACAAAAGTTCATTCAAATTCTGGAAATTCTATCTACATAGCATTCACAACAACAATTTGCAATACAACAACAATTCGTTTGCATCAACAATTCATTCTTATATTCACTTTGACAATATTACACACTTTCACAACATTTCATTCATTCGTTACGTGCATTACATTCACGCGTTACATTGATAGGTAAGTTTCACGACACATTCACAGAATTACTTCTCCTTCTTTCTCCTTACTATTTGCATTTGTGATTCATACATTACTGAAGATCAGCATTCATAAACCAAAAAAGAAGAAGAAGATAGCATCGAAGGGTGATCACTAGACCACCAATCTCTTTGCTTCTGCAAGCAGTAGAGCATCCAATAAGGCTAAGCAACACTAGCAATTTGAAACACCTTCAACAGCAAAGAAAAAAATAAGATCAACAAACATCAGTGAATCAATTAAGAACTGTTTCAACAGATCCTCCTTCCAATTTGCATAAGAAAAAAAAAATTAAAAGAAATTGAAAGAAGAATAAGCATAATCCTATCATGTAGATATCATTCACATTTCCATTACAATCCTCTCTAGCAAGCTCAACACCTGTTGGTCGCTAATTCCGGAGCTCTACAATGAAAACCAGAATAAGTATGAAGCAAAGACAATGACTGAATCCAAAAAGCTAAAAGATGTTCGCAGTATGCATACTAAAAATTCATACCAGTGAAGTCCATCTAACCCAAAAAAAAAAGTAAATAAAAAAAACCTCGACAAATGAGACGGTACGCTAACAATGACGAATGATGAAATTGAATACAGCATAAAGTATAGAAAGAGTAGAGGAGAAATTAATAGTTTGTTAGAGTCAATTTCGATAATCAACCGGCAATTGAAATCTCGACCGAAACGAACAAAACACTAAACTGTTGAACAAAAGAAGAGAGTTTGAGAGGGAATTGAAGGAAGGAAAAGGAAGAAGAAGAATCCAAGACACTAGGGAAGAGAGAAGGGGGAGGAGATGCTCGATAGCGAGCGGAAGAATCGGCTGCTATTAGAAGAAGGGGAAGAAGATGTGTAGAAAAGAAGAAAAATGAAAGCAATGACAAAAACAATCTTTCATAGTAACCCCTAAAGACGAGCAAATGCATTCAAACAGAGAGCGAAATCGGGCTGACGGATTAAAATTTGACAGTCTGGAGAACGAAATGTGCGCGAACGAACGATGTTTGCACATCATTCTCCATATAAATAAATAAATAAATATAAATATATACATATATATATTTATTTATATATAACTTACATCACTATAAATAGAGGTGCAATATAGGCGGGCCGGTCTGGCACCAATATTCAGATCGGGTATTATTTTTTATAGCCTACTCGTTTATTTGATTTATATAATAAATAAATAAATAAAATTTATAAATTATTATTAGGATAAAAATAAATTATAAATATTTTTTATTAATAAAAAATATTTTTTTATTTTAAAATTTATTTTTTATTATTTGAGAATATTTCTTAATTAAAATTCATCTGATCAACGGTCAATATTGCCTTGATCAACAACAGTAACCGAACGGCCGGACCGTCCGGTGAGACCACAATGTTGATCCGATAGTACTTGTAAGATCGAATTTGATCGGCCTAATCCTTTTATTATTTATCGGGCTAGGTCGGGCAAGCCCAGTACCAACCCGTTTTACCCTGCTCATATTTTTACCTATAACTATATGCACTCATCGGCCGTTTTTGGTCAGTGAAACATCCAAATATGATCTTCGGCATTGGATATGAAAACGGATGAGTCAAAAATATGCTAAAAAATTTCAGCTCAATCGGATTACTAAATCAACCTCCATCCGTCCAATTAATCAACATGACACCAAAATAATATATATATATATATATATATTATCAAATTTTATTATTTATGTTTATTTGATCAATAGCCGGATGGATGTCAGTTCATGGTCTGGTTGAGCTAAAATTTTATCAGCATATTTTGGACTCATAAAATCTGCATATTCGATGGTTGAAATTAGATTTTAAGATCTGGCCGGGCAAAAATGGCCGGTATGCACATATTCATCTACAAGTACTTGACATCAAATATTGTTCTGTAACTGTAAATGTTCACTTATATAAAATTCACATTCATAGAGGCTTACTTTCAGCGTTCATGTACACATTCACACATCTTTGGATCAGTTTTATACATTCATTACAAGCCTCTTTGAACATTTATATTCACAAAACATTAAGAACACAACTTAGTTGTCAAACTCATTTATATTGAATTCAAAATTGTAACATTACATTCACAAGGAAAAAAAAAGTTACAATTTGAGGGAAAACAAACTGTTACAATACATTACATTCAAAAATTGTAACACTGCAAGCCTCCTTGAACTCCTCCTTCCGGTCTGCATACATTAATGTTGTCAGCATTCATAAAGGGAAACAAAACAAAGAACTTGTAATAGATCCATCTTCGGCATTCCTATCTGAATTCCTTCCCATTTGATAGCTTTCAACAGGTCTTTCTCCTCCGTTATTGGACAAAGAAAATTCCACTTCGGTGAGCATTGTATACAGACAGCACAATTTAATTGGTGAAATTGCATGCTGCAATAGTGAGCTCTATAGCATTGTACCCAGAAGTGAGCATTGTATTCAAAAGAAAACCACTCCAATGAGCTCCATATTATCCACGCTAATCGTCTCTTCATCCGTTCAATGTCCTGACATAGAAGAAAGATGGAAACATAAAATCGAAATTGAAATTTGAACTCAAATTTGTGCAATTTGAAAGAAACAACCTGTAATTCAAACTGAAGTAATCTCCTTCCTCTAGCTCCGAACTACATCAACATAGAAAAAAATTTCAAAAAATTATAAAAAAAAGTATTGGTAAAATATTGAAAAGAATAACAATATCAGAATAGGTATTGACCGACGATGGGGTTCAAAATAGGTGAGCTCGAAATTGATAACTCTAGTGAAACGATCAGTTTCGATGGTACTCGAAATTGTAATTGATGAGAAAAATAGGAAGACAAGAATAAGAAGAAAAATATACGATTTACTTACCGAGTCAATGATCATCGGCCAACATGCAAAGATTTGACAGCTGTCGGATTTCTGATCAAGTACGACACATTGAGAGAAAATTTGAAGGAGATGATAGAGGCAACATTGTGATAAGCTTTTAGCCGAATACCGATGATCACCGGCTCAGAGAGGATTTGGAGCGATCGAGCTTGGGAGGAGGAACGAAGAAGCATGAAAGAAGAGAGGAAAAAGAAAATGAAAATAAACTTAAGCATGACACTGTATAAGGACACAAAATTACGAGCATACTCTTATACAGTGTACCCGTATCTTGCAAAATACTGATAAAATTTAAACCATCTAATTAAGACCGGATGGTCTAAATTTGATGTACATAATATAAGCACACAGTGTAATATATATATTTATCGTATTTTCAGGTATTCTATTTCATTCTTTATGATAAGAGAGACCTTCAACTTATCAAAATGAGATTAAATTTGAAAATCTTTCAATTATAAATTGAAAAGTATCCGAATGCATTCTAAAAAAGAGGTCGTCCATATATATATATATATAAAAAACTTTTTTATGATATAAAAAAATTAATTAAAATTTTGTAAATAAGTATACTAATAATATGTTTGTCAATTTCAAATTTAACTAATATAACTATTTCCTAACCAGTAGAAGTTTCAAGAAAAGTTTTTAATATAATAAAAATAATACTCTTATATTATATCATCAAAAATTAATTGTCAACCGCATTTACTCGCGAAGTTATAAATTTGAGATAAACTACTATATAAATGTCATGCATAAAACTATAATATATGACTAGGATATATTAGACAAACCAAGAACAAATATCACATGCTGTGGACTCTTGACTCACTAACCAAGAAGAAGTTCACACGCAACTAATTACAGATGCCATTTGCTATCAAGTTCATGGCAGCAAGCACTTCTTTATTCCACTGTCATCACCGGTTTTGGTCCACAAAACATTTGCTACGAGCCCGTTTCTGTGCGACAAAGATTAACGCGTGACAACGAGACAAGCGTCCATTCACCGTTCGACTTCTGCTCTCCATTGCACTAAGTTCCCTTTCCTGCTCTCTTCTTCTTCTGCTCCTATCTATGTAGAATCTTCTCTGAACTCTTCAACTACCTTCTCATCGTCTTTCTATAGAACACCGTCTCTAACACAGAGAACCCTTCAGTAAACATCCATGGCGGCACCGAAGTTCGAGCGTGTTCCCAGTATCCGTGAGCGCGTTGAAGACACACTCTCTGATCACCGCAACGATCTTGTCTCTCTTCTCTCCAAGTAATCCATCTCTTTGAAACTCGTCTTAAATATCTATAAAACAACAAATTCACCATAATCGGTCGATTTTTTGTTTCTTTTAGGTATGTGAGTCAGGGAAAGGGAATTCTTCAGCCTCACCACCTGATTGATGGATTAGACTCTTTGCTTGGCGAAGGTTGCCAGACACTTGCTAACGGTCCCTTCTGCGAAGTCGTTAAGGCTGCACAGGTTACCTTTTTTTGCTCTTGCTCTCTTTATAAAAAATTCATGTCTGTGTTAATACAGTATTTGATTCACTTGAAATTTGGGTGGTTATGGGAGTAGGAGGCGATAGTTTTGCCACCGTTTGTTGCAATCGCTGTCCGACCACGTCCCGGTGTTTGGGAATATGTTAGGGTGAATGTTTTTGAGCTCAGTGTGGAGCAGCTCAGCGTGTCGGAGTACCTTCGCTTCAAGGAAGGACTTGTAGATGCACGGTTAGTTCTTAACATTCATGATTTTGAGCAGTTCAATTGAAATATTGGTTTCTTCGTGGGATCAATTATGGGCGTTTTGGATGATGTGGCAGGTCTAATGAGTACGTGCTGGAACTTGATTTCGAACCATTCAATTCTAATTTTCCACGGCCGAGTCGGTCATCATCAATTGGGAATGGTGTTCAGTTTCTAAACAGACACCTCTCTTCTATCATGTTTCGGAATAAGGACTGTTTGGAACCCCTGCTCGACTTCTTAAGAGCACATAAGTACAAGGGTCATGTGAGTTATGATCTTCAATTGTAGATAACCAAATTATAGACAAATTTTAATTTCTGAGTTAAGATAAATATGGATGTGTTACTGCACTTGACAGGTGATGATGTTGAATGATAGGATTACGAGCCTATCTAGGCTGCAGTCCTCTTTGGCTAAGGCGGAGGAGTATCTAACCAAGCTCAAGCCAGATACACCCTACTCTGATTTTGCCTATGTGTAAGATCTATTGTTTGCATATTGTTATGGGTAAATAGATACATTTCTCTCGTGAGAAATATAGGTAAATGAATACATGTATAGTGGCTGTCTAACTTCAGATGTTGCGCTTCTCTATTCAACCATGCTGCCAATATTCCTGGATTCTGGTAATTTGTTAATAAAACATGTTCCGCTGTTTATGGCCTGCTAGGTGACTGGTTTCTAGATGAAGATTAATGCATGCTTGTATTTTAACTCTTGTTAAAAAATATTAAGAACAAATTGCTTTTACAGCATTTATCTAAATGGACTTATAGGTTTCAAGAGATGGGACTTGAAAAGGGATGGGGTGATACAACTGAACATGTGCTGGAGATGATTCATCTTCTCTTAGATATTCTTCAAGCTCCTGATCCGTCTGTTTTGGAAAAGTTTCTTGGAAGAATTCCAATGGTGTTTAATGTTGTAATTCTTTCTCCACATGGGTATTTCGGCCAAGCTAATGTTCTAGGCTTGCCAGATACTGGTGGGCAGGTACTTTTTACACAATACGCATATTAGGCTCACTCTGTTATGTTCACATTGATCTTAGTGTTAATCATAGTATCAATTATCTTAACATTTGTTTTATGTATTGACAACATGCCATTCTTCTTTCTTGTGAAGAGATCTAATCTTCTCCATTTTTTTTTAATTCATTGTATTGAATTCGAATGTTTTATAAGTTTTACATGTTGGTTGACTTTAGGTTGTCTATATATTGGATCAAGTTCGGGCTCTGGAAAATGAGATGCTCCAGAGAATGCAATGCCAGGGGCTTAATTTCAATCCAAAAATTCTCATTGTAATGTTCCGTTTCTGACATGCCCTGTTTCTCAAATTATACCATGTCATGGAATTGAGATTGTTGTCATTTTTTTCTTTTTTGGGAGAATTTCAGTGTTTTATATACCTTTGTAGTGTCACCATATTTTGTGGATTGACATTAACCACTATGTTGGTAAAAGGTAACAAGGTTGATACCTGATGCAAAAGGAACAACATGCAATCAAAGGCTTGAGAGGGTTAGTGGAACACGACATACTTTTATTTTACGTGTACCTTTCCGGACGGAGAAAGGAATTCTACGGAAATGGATATCAAGATTTGATGTATGGCCATACTTGGAAACATTTGCTAAGGTATCTTATCATTATTGGGTTTTTATTGGTTCTGTTAAGCTTGTAATTCATTGGTTTCATGCCTCATATCCTTGTTTTTTTCTTCAAAAAGTTTCAACACTAGTTTTGTTTGTTTATAGGATGCAGCAAGTGAAATTGGAGCTGAACTGCAAGCCAATCCAGATCTAATAATTGGGAATTACAGTGATGGAAATCTTGTTGCATCACTGTTGTCGTACAAAATGGGAATTACCCAGGTTACTTCTTTACCTGTTTTAATAAGAATATTTTCATATGTTTGATGATGACCTTACTTGATGCCATTTTCTGCAGTGCAACATTGCACATGCATTGGAGAAAACCAAATACCCTGACTCTGATATCTATTGGAAGAACTATGAGGAGAAGTACCATTTCTCCTGTCAGTTTACAGCTGACCTCATCGCTATGAATAATGCTGATTTCATAATTACAAGTACTTATCAGGAAATAGCAGGAAGGTGATTTCTCTCTTGATATATTAACATGCTTTCAGTCCTAAGCTTTTACATTCCCTCAAATATGCTACCACTTGAAAGTACTGTCATCTATCTCTAATCCTAAGTACAGTAAAGTATTTTCTATATCTCTGCACGTTTTTGGCTGTTATTTCTAGGATTTAATACATCATATTTTCCTTCATTTCTGATAGCTGAATATATCTGTTAAGTCAGTATGAATACATATTCAAACGGTCATATGAGATTTATTTTCTGATGGCATTTTTTTCTACATATTTATATTAATTGCATTCTTATAAAGTTTTTTTGTGTTGGTATTCCTGTAACTTGTGGTAGTAGCAAAGCCTTTCTTATCATTGCTGTATGAGGAATATTATGTATCAAGGTGCTACTTATCAAGTGGCTGTAACTTAGAAGGACTATTAATGACTGCTAGGATACTGTTAAGCCACTAGTTATTCCCTGTTCTCTCTCTGAATTAAGTAATAAAGATAATAGCTTGTTTCGACTGAACCACTTCAATACCAAAAAAGTATTTCAATCCTTTAAGGTTTTTTGTTTCGAATTCGCTTGCACACAACTTATGAAGTATAGAAATCTCCTCCATGTATCTCCTGTGATTATCTTTTTTCTTGAATGTATATTATTAAGACTGTTACCTTTTCCAGTTGGTGTTTTAGAAACAAAGCATGATTTGTGTTGCTCTGCTTGAAGCCACTCGTTCATTTCCAATCAGTCTAAACCATATATGGGAGGATTGCTTCAATCCATATAGTGGTTTTTGTAGCTTATGCACGACCTCAGTTTGAGACGGTTCAATGTATCCTGATTAGATATCTCTATATAGTTCATCCTTGAAGTCGCAATGCAAAAAGGCATTCTTTACGTCAAACTGATGAAACGGCTGGTCTAAATTTTCAACAAGTGATGGTCACACCCTGACAGTATTTAACTATGTCACTAATGAAAATATTTCTTTACTTTATAGCACAAGTCTGTGTATACCAAAACTGACAAACTACCAAAGGATAGAGGAATTAGAAGCGGGTGAGATTCCCCAAGCATCAACTAGATCAACTCAAAAATGGATATTGTTTTTGCTCAATCAACACAATCTTTAAAATCTGGTCATAAATAGTCAAATAACTAAAGGATGGATGATCAAACGGACATGTCACAGCCGTCTCAGAATCTGCTTGCTACTGATGAATGTTGCATATTATTACCAAGATTAAAGTCATTTATGTAGTATAGCTTTGTCTTATAATCCCACGACTAATGATCTCCTTATTGAGAATATCCAAAAAAATTATATTAAAAGAAAAAACAAAATAAAGGAACCATTAGTATAAAACAATTTAATTTCTCATTAACCTGACCCACAGACATTAATTTATTTCAAGATGGAATAAGTAAAGTATTTAATAATAAAACAAGGATGATAGGATTACAATTTCATTCCTTATGACTGGATATATGGCTCTATTGGCATTGGCAATGCAAGCCTGTCTTGATTTAGTAGTTTGATAAGGTCATTTGAGTCATATGTTATGTGATTAACCCTGAATGAACTATCAATTCATGATGGTCATTTGAGTAGTACTCAGTGAAACATAACTAAAGTTACATGAATTGCTAGTAATAAGTTCATTTTTTTAGGGCAGAGTACTTGAACAGAGGTAAAAGACAATTGAGATTTTCTATTTGCCAAAGCTGCCCAACCTCGAATCATTACTGGCAACATCTTCAGTTGTTTTCGGTGCCTTGAATTCACTTGACCTTCATCGATATAATATGGAATATATCTCACGTGTATGTTTTCAAAATTGAGAAAATTTCAGCACTCAGGCTTCCTGTTGCTATCAGGATTAAGCCCACCAATAGACACGAGCTCCCCATAAGTTACAGCTTGCTTAGTTCCACTAAATGCTAGTGGCGTTGATCCCTTTGCACAATCATCAAATAAGCTTCGGGTTTTTCGATGATCCGAGCCACAAGTTTGGTTGAATCGGAAAGATAGAAGAAGTGTCGAATCCGTCAAGGCTAACGTTTGTCAACAAGTTCATGCACATCGTTTTTTATCACTTTCTTCTTCCTTCCCCAATCTCCATTTCTTCTCTTGAGCACAATTGTCACATAAGATTCAGGTTTTCCAATGATCAGGACCATAATTTTGGCTGGATTGGAGAGAATAGAAGAAGTGTCAAAACTGTCAAGGCTCACGTTTGTTACAAGTTCAAGCGCAACATTTTCGTTCGCTTGCTTCTTCCTATCCTAATCGGCACTTCATCCCTTGTACATAATTATTACGTAAGATTCCGATTTCCTAATGATCTGGTCCACAATTTGGATTGCATCGGAGAAAATAGAAGAAGTGTTGAAGCTCGCTTTTGTCGACAAGTTGAAACACAACATTAGATTGCTTGCTTCTTCCTCTGCTGATTGCAACTTCACCTTTCTTTGTCTAGCTTGTGCAAATGAGCAGTTTGAAGTTGTTGGTCAAGTTGCTGCGGTTCCTTCACGCTCAATGGTCCAAGATCTTCTCCCAGTAAGTGCCAGAAATTAGGAGGAACTGAGAAGGTGGATGGTGAAGCAGCTAAAGTTCTCGCTCACAGGACGATAACAAAATCCTCAATCAAATTCAAAGCTGAAGACGGAAATTTGTAATTGATGTAGTGTCATTCTGGTACTACTATTTCAAATCATTTGAGCTTTCACTGTTGAGTGGTGCCAATGATAAGCTTAAGTGTTGGGAAACTTGGGATCAGGATGAAATGCACCATCTTTATACTTCACTTGCGGAACCAGTTTGTTTTTTTTTTTTTTTTGTTTTTGTTTTAGTTTGAACACCAAGAAGTATTTATCTTACTTTCAGAAGATAAACTATTTTTTGTTCTCTTTACAAGAATGATTACAACTATTGTCCTTATATGATTCATGTTTGCTACCCCTCACTCTGGCGCTTTATGTAATTAGTGTCTGTAATCAGTAACTGATGATTATGGTGATACTTTTCTGTGTTTTTTGTTACAGCAAGAATACAGTTGGTCAGTACGAGAGCCATACTGCTTTTACACTTCCTGGATTATATCGTGTCGTTCATGGCATTGATGTCTTTGATCCCAAGTTCAATATAGTCTCTCCAGGTGCAGATATGACTATATACTTTCCGTACACTGAGAAAGAAAAGCGGCTTACATCTCTCCATAATTCAATTGAGAAACTCTTGTATGGTCCTGAACAAAGTGATGAGCATATGTGAGTGAATTACTATCCTATTACTATTTCTCTCTTGGCTGCACCAGTTTTTATCAGTTATAGACTTTGTGAAGTTGTAGTTTGATGAAATTCAGAGACTATGTGGAGGTGACTTAGTAAATTTAGGCACCGTTTGGCAATGCATTTCAACTTTTCACTTTGCATTTTTCAATAAACTTTCTACAACATTCTACAGATTTTTTTAAAATTGTGGAAATTATAGAAAAATTCCATGTCGTAAGATCTTATTATTGCTTAATTTTATTATGTTTTTGGTCAAAAAAATAGAGCTCATTTGCTCAAAAATTCCAAAATTTATTTCATTTCAGAAAAACTCCATTACATGAGCACTCCTTAACATCCCTAAGCTATCTCGATGTGATTGATTATCTTAATTGCATCTACTGTTTGCCAATTGTTATTTATACTTGCTCTTGAAACAAGAGTCCTGTCTGTTGATTTGAGCGTACTAACATGTATATGGAACTTACTAATTGGATTCCAATGTTAAGTTGACATTCATTTCAATCATACTGCAGTGGTAGGTTGGATGACCGCTCTAAGCCTATAATCTTTTCCATGGCGAGGCTCGACCATGTAAAAAACATAACAGGACTGGTTGAGTGGTATGCCAAAAGCCCGGAACTGAGGGAATTGGTAAACCTTGCTGTAGTTGCTGGTTACAATGATGTGAAGAGATCCAGTGACCGTGAAGAAATCCAAGAAATTGAGAAGATGCATCAGCTCATGAAAATTTACAACTTGGATGGTCAATTCCGCTGGATCTCTGCACAAATGAACAGGGCACGTAATGGTGAGCTTTACCGCTACATAGCTGATACTGGTGGTGCATTCGTGCAGGTAGATCTTCTGTTCAAATGCTTATTCCAACATTTCTGTTTGCGTTATCATATATTAAAACATATACCACTGTTTTGCAGCCTGCTTTCTACGAAGCTTTTGGTCTAACTGTAGTAGAGGCAATGACTTGTGGTCTTCCTACATTTGCAACATGTCATGGAGGTCCTGCAGAAATCATCGAGCATGGTATTTCAGGTTTTCATATTGACCCTTATCATCCTGACCAGTCAGCTGCATGCATGGTTGACTTTTTCCAAAGATGCAAAAGTGATCCCAACTGCTGGAAATCTATATCTGAAGGTGGACTTCGTCGAATTAATGAGAGGTTTCCTTCGTTAACTCTACTTAGAGTCACTTTGGTTCTATTCTTTTGTTCATAATGCATAAGGATTTGTCTACTCTCCTTAAAAACCAATTTATTCCGAAACCTTCTACATGCTTAGTTGAACTTGGCCACTTGATAGCTTAATAAATTCAATCACCAGATATACTTGGAAGATTTACTCAGAGAGGTTGATGACTCTTGCTGGCGTGTATGGGTTCTGGAAATACGTGTCAAAGCTTGAAAGGCGTGAGACACGGCGTTACCTTGAAATGTTCTACATCTTAAAATTCAGGGATCTGGTACGTTCTAGAGATTCACCCTTGTGCTGAATCTTCTATCTCCAATATCTTCTTGAAACCAGAATGATATGTATATATCTATGTATCTTTTCTTTCATACAAACTCAGGTGAAATCAGTTCCTCTGTCGGTTGATTATCAGCATTGATGTGGTTCAACTGAAGCAAAGTCACATGGCGCAGCTCTGATACTAGCTTGTCGCAAGTTAGCCAGTAGCAACTACTGGAGGAGGTTTATGTAACTCCAGTAACTAAATAAAGCTTGCTGCCTGTATATACTTATACCTGTATATCTTTGCTCTATGCTAAATGCTGTATACTTTTATTTCAAGAATATGTAAACCTCCTCCAATAATGATATTGTGCGAGTAGTGAATGTGTAGTTGTAAATAGATTGTTTCTGGAGTACATGAGGGCATTCTGTAATCATCAAACCCATTTACCAAATTAACTATCTAAGTTTGCTGCAGTTAATGTTAGTTTTTTTAACTTTAAGGTGTGCACCAGTTCTTGTTGAACTCACTTTTTTTAGCAAAGATTTACTTTCAGATTCATTTTGAAATACAATTAAACACAAAAAATCACTTCTAAATTCATTTTCAAATATAAGAAAGATACAATTCAAACTTATCTTTTAAATCAACTTTTTAAAGAGCTTATTTATCAAGAACTCATATTTAGGAATTTACAACCGAGCTCTTAAATGTTTCGTGCTTGCAACTAAGTTTTATATTGCCTCACTACTGTATGTGTTTGAGTTGAATGCTAATTCTACATGCATGGTCATAGTATCCATTTCTTGCAAGTGTTGCAAATTTTCTTTCATGCGAATCTGTTTCATTTATTGCAGTGTTCATGCAATCGCGTTTCTCTTGCCCTGCCGTTATATCTCAAGGTTTTATGGATTCTATTCACTCTTGATATAGAATATATCTTCGACATGCTGGAAAATTTCAGTGATTATTCCCTTACTGTATGTTTTGATACATGGTTAAGAAATAAAAGTAAAATAACGAATTGAAAAAATAATAAGAGTGATAGAAAAGAGTAGCTATTTAATTTTACAATATTTGAATATATAGTAAGTGTAACAAACTAACTATATTTGAATAGATAGATAAATAAATGAATAACCAAAATAAATTTTTTCTAAAAACTCAACTACCCTTTTTATTTATATCAATCTAACTTTTATTAATATAATATTAAAGTAATTTGATTAATATAACTTAAATTAACTTTATTAATATAATTTTTAGATTATTTTTATATTAATATTTGATATAATTTAGCAAAATTAAATAAAATTTTAAATTAAAAAATTTGATAATATAGTTTTATTATTTTCTCTATCAACTAAACTCAATTAAAATTAAATAAATATAAAAATTATAAATTATTATAATAAAAATTAACACATATTAATTAAATTAAATATTTAATTTAAAAATATCTAATTAAAATATATATTAAAAAATAAAAAAATAAAAGAATCAAAAGAGAAGTAAATTTGCTTTTTCTTTATTATCATGTGTACTTATCAAAATGGTGGGTACACGTTTTACCATTAATTCATCATAATTTCACCACCACCATTGCTTTCCTATTTTTAATGAAATAAAAATAAACATCCTTTAAGGTGGGAAAATAATTTACCATCACCATCATTCACCACCAAAACTTATAATCCAATCAATGCCTTGGGTGTCCGAGTGCATAGAACAAGTATATAATATATCTGGAATCTGCAGTACATGTTCAAAGTCTTAACAAGAACTTCTTTGCTGGTCAGGATAGAATTTTGGTAGGAAAACTCCCCGACAAATCCTGCTTGGCCGTGAAGCTACTATCGTTCTTTTGTATGTTCTCTTTTTGCGCTTGACTTACTTCTAACAGTCTTCTAATTCTATTTGATTCTTACTTGCTAGCCAAACCCGCTCAAATATTCTGCAGTTCCAAATAATTGTTGTTTTGGAATAGTATTATGAACGGAGAAAACAATTCTTTAGAACTGGACTTCAGTTTTTGAACCACTTGCATCAAAATCATTCTATCCCCCAACCAAACATCGCTTTTTGGACGCTCTGATGTGCTCAAATTGGTGCATTAGATGACAGGCATCCTTTTGAGAAGGAAATCGCAAAAGGATGACTGAGTCAAGGAAAAAGTTAATTAGAAAGAGATGTCCACTGCAATGGAACTGTGAGTTCATTCATTCTTACAACTTTCTGTTAAAGAGAACGGTTATGTATCAATGTTGTTCTAGACTGGGCTTCCTGTATTAATGTTATTTTAGACTTGGCTTCATGTAAAAATTGTTAGAGTATAATATAAAGTAAATGGAGGGCCACCAGCGGTGATGCCGCCAGAGCGGCTGCCCCTTCAGCAAACAGAGCAAACACAGCCTAAAGAGGCTCAAAAACAACTGAATTGTATTGATTGAGATAGGATTACAACATTATATAGCATTACATGTAAACGACTAATCTACCCTAACAATACTAATTATTTTACATCATCTAACATCCCCCTTAAACTCTCGATTCTACAAACAAAAACATAAAACTTTGTTACTTGCATTACATTTTTTAGCCACTTCAACAGAAATAGTAGGAAAAGAAACCATACCATGGATCACCAACAATCCCCTTCCGAAGCCAAATGCAACCCAGAGGACGAAAGAGCCCAAATTCCCTTTTGGGACCAAATTCAACTCCCCTTCCAGGACGAAAGAACCCAAAATCTCTTTTGGGACCAAGAAGAAGAATACCTAAAGAAGAACCACAAATAACAGCAGCAAATTTAGCAGTGCAACGTTAGCAAATAAACGACAACCAACACAAATAAAGGGGATGGTGTAGGTGAACAATGTACTCCAACCCAAAATGCAAACCAATAGCCCCGAAATCAAGCACCCAAACCGAAGGGGCACACCGAGGTTATCCTCCATCTTATACAACAAGTTTAGTCATAATACTTCTTTGCAACACTTTGTCAAACACCTTCAATGCATAACATCATACAACATTGCAAGCATCAAATCCCTCACTGCATTATCTCAAACATCTTCAGTGCATCAATCATAACCTCTGTATTTTGAGTACATGCAAACCACATCTATCAACATCAATCACAGCCAACAAAAAATATCAACAAAATCAACAACAACTACAATACTCGCAACAACAACTCCATCCAATTACTAACATCACAGCAGCTACTAACAACATCAACATCATCATAGCAGAATCCAATCCAAACACCAAAGGTTCAACAAAACCACGTTCTCTTCAAAACTCATAGAGGTATCCACTACCAATTCATCAAATTCCAGCTTCCCAAACCACTAGAAGAATTGCTTCACTTCCCAAACCTCTAACTCACAGCAAAGGCAATCAAAAGGCAATACAAGTCTTATAGAAGGCCCAGAAGAAAAACATCATGCCATCACCAAACTCCTCTTAATTATTTCTTTGATGCTTTCCCCAAAATGCAACGGCTTCATTCAATCTTCTGCTCCAAAAATACATATTCCCACCTCTATCTCAATAAAAATCACAAGTTACAAGAAAACCTTCAAAATTTTCTTTTCAGAAATTCCAGGCACAGCAGAGCAGAAGACTCCAGCAGCAGCAGGTGTTAGCTAAGCTTGCCAACGGAACAGTTGTGCCACGTACACGTTTGTCAGCCCAGTTTCTGTAGCTATCTGCCAGTAACTCTTCCCACAAGCCTTCTTCGCTGCCATCCACCGTCCCACCACCGCCGCCGCCTGCTCCGCTAACGCCGACAAAATCCTCCCTGCTTCCATCTCTCTCTGTAAATCAAACTCGATCCACAACAACAACACAACAACAATCGAAGCATAAATCAACCAATGAAATCAAATAAAATCAACACCACCATAGGTCGGCGAAGATGGATGGAAATCGATCGGATCTGATCGATGAAGACGAAAACAAATCGACAAACACAGAAATCGATACACAGACGATCGGATCTAATCCCGATGATTAAAAAAAAAAAACCTACGGCCGCCCCTTCAGTAGACGGAGCAAACGCAGCAAAAAGAGGCTAAAAACAACTGAATTGCACTGATTGAGATAGAGTTATCATATTATATATAATTACAAATAAATAATTAATCTATCGTATCAATATTAATTATTTTACATCATCTAACAAAAGTAAATCTTCTAAACTCTTCTCACTTGGTTGACAGAATTTGCTAAGAATGAGTAATACATCTTCACCTAATACCAAACTCCGAGAGTGATATATGATTATTATCAATGGAAAAAAGCATAGTTGTCAAATTCAAACTGGAAAGTTCGGATCAATCCGAAAATCGTCAATCTGAACAAAAAATTCATCCGAATGTGCAAAAAAATTGTTTGTGTAATTGATCCATTTTGATCCGTTTGACCTGCTTCAATTCGGTCGACCCACTCGTTTAGGTCAAATCGAGTCGAATGAAATTAAAAAAAGTTAAGTTGATAATATATTTGATAAAAAAATAATTATTAATAGCTTTATGTTAAAAAATAATATATAGTTTATATTCTGCATTCAAATGGGATAATGCAAAAAAATTTGTTATGTCTCATTTGTAAATATTAATTATTAGTAATTTTTAATTTTTATATTGTAAAATATTCTGACTAAGATATGTATACCTGAAAAAATTTATTATGTCTCTTTTCTAATTTATATGTTTTATAACTTTATTTTTTTCTAATCATCTAATTTATTTAAATAATTTCTCATTATAAATTTCTTATTCTTCTTCTTCACCCATTAGGGCGAAAACTGACCAAACATCACCTTACCTCCCCTCTCGACGACAAGCTAGCTCAAGCAGTCCTTTCCGGATTGTGACCAATCTCCAGCTGACAAACATCACTTTGTCTTTTCAATCGTCAGTTCCTCACCGTTGTAACTACTTCCTCGTTCATCTCGACATCAACCTCCTCGCCACCGCCCGCGATCTGCGATCACCACCAAATTCCTTAGTCTGCTTTGAGATATGTGAATGTTCTCCGCCGAGCTCGCCACTGTGTACAAATTCCTCTGGCGAAGAAGATGTTTTCCGCCGAGCTCGCCGCTGCATTCGTTTTATCCGTTTCGTTGCTGCCTGAAAAAATCAAAAGTGGAAATAGGGCAGTGGGAGAGAAAGACCGAAGGCGACGAGGAGCGGTTGAAGCAGCGATAGTAGATTAGCAGAGAGGTGAGATTTTGTTAACTCTGCCGACAGTACTAAAAAATTTCTCTGTATTATTGTTGTTGGTGGTGATGGTGGTGATGTCGTGGTGACAATATTTCAATTTTTTCTATGATTGTTATTACTGTTGTTGGTGGTGGTGATGTCATGGTGAAAATACTATAATTTTTACTGTAATTGTTAATGCTATTGTTGTTGACGGTGCCATGGTGGCAGTAGGTTTCTTACTATGATTGTTGTTGTTGTTGGTCGGAAAAAAACTTCAATGATGCAACCTTCTCGCTCTAGTTGATCTGGATAGCTTTCTGAGTTGACGTTCGGTTCGGTTCTTATAACTATGAAAAAAAACAGACATAACTAAAAAGCCGGGCAAAATTGAAACCAAAGAGTATTAAACTTTATAGATTAAGAAAGCACCCGGAATCTGGACTAATAAACTTCTGCGGTAACAAGTAGATGAACTTTGTCTTTTCGACCAACAAAGTCAATGCAAGTGATGTAGAATTTCCTTACAGAGATAACCATCTTGAATCTAGATAATGAGCTTTGAGTCAAAGTGACATTATTGTTTTTGCTTTTTCTATCATATTTATTCCTTCTAATCCAAACATAAGTCATCGACCTAATTCATAGAAGATATCTATTGCACTTGATAAAGTAAAAGACTAAGAACTTCGCTAGATTATATTTGGGTTTATACATAGGGCCTTATTTGATCCGTTGAATAATTTGTAGTCCTATATTGGATTAAGTTTATTGCATGGCTTATTATTATAAACTATATGTAGGTACCCATTAGATATAAACTATCATCAACTATTATCATTAATTTATTATATTTTTTAATTTAATTCGTTACCTAATATCAAAATCCTCATTATCACAAGTATTGGGAGCGAATTAAGGTGAAAGTTTTATTTTCCTCAACTTTCTTTCAAGATCCTCAGGAATATGCGTTGATAGTGCACCGGTAACTCGCTAGACCTTTCCTAATTTTGCAGATATTGAGTATCGTCTTATCCAATTACACCTCCAACTTCATTGACAATTTATATTTGTTGGGTCCTCTGTGTCTGCATTTGCTATCTCTCTAGGTATGTTTTCTTCTTAGATATTACATTGTGTTGCTTCTCATCGTATGACTTCGAATCAATCTTTATTATCTAATATAACGTGTTTTACCATCACATTTTGTATTCCTACATAGAGATGATAGCTCTCAGTTACTTATTACTAATTCAGGATGTATCATTTTAAGACACTCTTATCTTATCCTTTGTCCTACTTGTGATTACTTCAATCTTATCTCTATCAGTAGTCTTTGTGAAAGTAAATTTATTGTTAATTTTGATTTTCTTACCTATACTGTAAAGGGTCCTCATACTGGCAAAACAACTGATTTTGCTTGTGTAAAGAGACGATTGTACTATTTAGGATATCTTCATGTATTCTTTCTCTAGTCTTCCATTATTAGTTGTGCCCCTATTGTTTCATTTACTGCTGATGAGTCGCACAAATATTTAGGTCATATTTTTAAATCTTGACTAAAATATTTATTCCAAAGTTATACTCGGGCAAGTATTTTTTTCTCTACTATCTGCATGTACATATTGTAAATTGTCAAAATATTCAGCATCACCTTTTACTAAAAGTTTATCTAAAACCACAAGTCATTTTAAGTTAGTTTATTGTGATATTTGGGAACCTACTTCTATCCCGTTTATGACTGAATTTTCTATTATGTAAGTTTTATTACACTTATTATATTTGTTTTTATCTCATGCGTAATCGGTCAGATCTTATTACTATTTATAGTAGATTCATTGTTACGATCTATACTCAGTATAATATTAGTATTAAACTTTTCGTTTTGATTGCGGTCATGAATATCTCTCATATAGTATGAGTTCCATCTTACAATCTATGACACTCTCTTTCAGCAGTCATTTGCTTACACTCATGAACAAATGGAGCAGCAGAGCGCAATCATCGCCATAGTTTGGAGACTGCTTTAGTTCTCTTGTTATCCTATTCTGTACCTCAAACTTTTTAGATAGAGACGATTCTTTCTTCGGTTAATCTTATCAATATTATTTGATCATTTGTTTTACCTGACAAGACCTCTCATGATAGTTTTTTTTCATCTCCTCCTAACTATAGCATGCTTTGCATTTTAGACGTACTTGTTTTGTTTTTCTTCTTCCGACTGAGCACACGAAGCTATCTGCTATTTCAGCTAAGGGTGTCCTTTCTGATATTTATTTCGAGCATAAGATACGTATGTTATGATTGTTTTGCACGTCATTTTCTTATTTTTTGATATATCACATTTTTCAAGGACTTACCTTATTTCTCCACATCATATAATGATGTCGAGTTATTGACACCATTATATACGCATACTTCTGAATCATCTTCTTATCATTCTAACATCTCTATTGATCCAACTCATTTGCTTTTCTCTAATTGTACACTCTCTTTTACGATGGTGCCCACGATGGCATGAGGATCTTTCATATTCTTCTCCTACTTCGACTTTAGTATCTTCACTCTCATCACTGCTCTGACATCCACCTCCTCCACCACCTACTCATCAGTCACAACGAGTTTACCGACCACCTGATCATTGAAAATTAGAGTTAGTCCGTTAGTTACAATTGGGTCTTTCAAATCAAATGTAAACTTAACGTAGATATTGAGTAACATAAAACTCGTTTTGTTGTCTGAAACTTTACTCAGGAGTATGAAATTGATTACGATGAGGTATTTGCTTATTTTCTTAAATGACCATATTTCGTATTTTATTGGTTGCTAATGCGTATGTCGTTGGGCACTTTATTATATGAACATGAAGAATGTATTTCTTCATGATACTTTATCCGAAATTATTTATATGTAGCCTCATCTATGTCTTTCTACACTGCCAAGCCATGCATGTAATCTTTGTCGTGCTATTTATAAACTCAAACAGGCTCCTAAAGCTTGGCTTAACATTTTAGACGAGCCATTACGGAGGTAAGATTTTAGCACAGTTATTAAGATCACTCTTTATTTATGCTTTCCTCACGGCAGAGGAGCATTTCTGTTATTATATGTATATGATATGATTCTAATAAGAGATGATTCAGATATTAACAACTCAAAAATATCTTCATCAGCAGTTCTAGATAAAATATTTTAATTATTTACATCATCTTTTTAGATTGAGATTGTTTAAAATGATAGAGAGATTGTTATTTATTATCAAAAGTATACATCAGATATTATTATATCAATAAATATATCGATAGTAAGACAGTTGACACTCTTATGGAGCTTCATGTGAAACTTTATCCTATTGATGTAGTTTGCCTCTACAGTTAGTATTGTTAGTTTCTCATGTAGTATATCTTTGTTTGACGAGTCAAAATATTTCTCATGCAGTTAGTATTGTTAACTAATTTGTCTCTGTACCAATAAGTATATTATGGTGCTTTATTTCGTATTCTCAGATATCTTTGATGTACCATTATTCGCTTAATTTTTATGTTTTCTACATATAATTTAGAGCTTCGAGCCTTTTCAAATACCGGTTCGGCTGGTGATTCAACCACCAGACAGTCTACTACAGATATCTATATATTTCTCATGATTCGTTGATCTCGTGGATAACAAGAAACATGCAGTGGTTACGTATTCTTCTATAGAAACAAAGTATGAGTTATGACTTTTACTATTAGAGAGATTATGCATGTTCATAAATTATTTTTTGATATGAGCATTATACATACAGGACCTACACCATTTATTGTGATAATCGTAATGCTATCCAGATTACCAGCAATTTAGCTTTTCATTAACCAACGAAACATACTGAAATTGATTTTTATTTCATTTGTAAGCAATTTCTGTCAGGCACTATTTTTTTACCATATGTGACTTTTACTGTTTAACTGGCAAATATTTTCATAAAGTTGTATCCTACACCAAAATTTCAAGCGCTATTAGAGAAACTCATATTTGTTTGACCCATCATGCGTTTGAGGTGGCGTGTTACAGTATATTTCGGCTTTTATTAATAATTTTTAGTCTGTTTTATTTTGGTCCGCTTGAGATTATTCATATTGCTTGAGCCACCATGCCCGTGTTATTTGGTCCATTTAATAATTTTTAGTCCGATATTGATTAAATTTATTGCATGGTCTATTATTATAGGCCATATATATATGTACGTAGTCGATCTAAATCTATCATCAATTATGATCATCATTTTATCATAGTTTATTTTGCTCAATTTAATTTGTTTCAAACTTAAATGTAAGTAACCTAAGATAAACAAAATAAATGTCATTGTATTCTTCATACTAAAAACTTCATACAAGGTATTACTTATAACTAGCTATAAGAGTCCCTCTCCTAATAGAACTCGTCCTAATGAAGGTCGCTAACAGAGTACCTTTTCTAATAAAACTCAATTTAAGAGTTTTAAAATAAAACTAATCAACTAATTATAGTCCCTATTGGACTCTGGTGCAAGCCGGGCACCTAAGTAGTGTTCGGGTCTTATTCAAACAACGCTTAAGACACACATGGGTGTTGTTTAGTCATCACCTTGCATCCAAAAAGAAGTGTTGCAGCTCCCAGGTGGAAGATAAGTCCAACTTGGCTTACCTATAGTGAAGGTTGCACCACCATGTGGATCATTTCCTTCCCCTTAAAGATTCGAATTTGTCCCTGAGGCAAATTCGAATCTTTAAGAAGGTAAGTCGGATGTTGTTGACAACAAGGGTAAATCGGCAGGGATGTGGTGTGCTTCCTTCGACTGGGAGACATGGATGACCGGGTGAATGCAGAAACCTTGGGGTAGATCGAATCTGTATGCCACTGGTCTGACGGCTTCGAGGATGACATATGGTCTATAGTAGCAATAACACAACTTGGTGTGCTTATGTGAAGCCACAGAGCCTTGGCGATCCTCTAACTGTTTCATCCTATTTTTAGCACTACGAAGGTAAAAGTGTAGCTCATGCAAGATGTCGTCTCTTTCACAGAGCTGTATCCCAATCAAATCTAACCGAATTGGTCCTTAAGAAAAGAACACCAACTGGGGAGGGGGCCTGCCGTAGACAGCCTCGAGTGGGGAAGTACTGATGGAAGAGTAAGTGCTGGTGTTATAGAAAAACTTTCCCCAATTTTAAACATCACATCCACGTGCATGGACGACCACCAGTGAATTATGTTTCAACAACTCTATTAACCACTTCAGAATATTTGTTTGCTTGATGGTAATAAATAAAACTCATGTACAATGAGGTTCCTTGCAAATGGTGAATGCCAAAAAGTACTAAGTCACAGGATCGATTCGATATAATGGAAGATGGGCACCTATAAAGATGTATGGTCTCCTATGCAAAAATAGGAGCCACTAAGGTAGCTAAGTGAGATGACGCC
This sequence comes from Acanthochlamys bracteata, assembly GCA_019914995.1. Lineage (NCBI taxonomy): Eukaryota > Viridiplantae > Streptophyta > Magnoliopsida > Pandanales > Velloziaceae > Acanthochlamys > Acanthochlamys bracteata. The sequence goes on from CM034133.1 coordinate 5,421,929, forward strand.
TGACAACCACTACTATAATGACGTCTTTGCCATCGGGGAGGGGCAGCCCTTTAATGAAGTCAACTGAAATATACTCCAAAATTCTATTAAAAATTAATAAAGGTTGCAATAGTTCAGCCGGGCGGATGGATTGAGCTTTGGCACATGTGCAGGTTACGTAAGCAGCAATATAGCGTCGTGTTGGCTGAAATGTCAGGACATAGAATTGAGTAGATAGATGTTTGAAGGTCTTGAAGTGACCACCATGACTCAAATTAAAGCTGGTTGCGGAGGGACTAGTTTATAGACACCCAAACACGGCCCTTCTAGAGGATAAAACTATGGTGCTCAATGATGTTTGGGTGCATACCATCTCTAGCCGCAAGAAGGAGCTAATCATATGTAGCATCTTTAGCTGTGTTTTGCGCAAGTCTTCCCTGAAGGAAGATTGCGAGGTGGAAAGAGTAGTGAGGGAGGCAGCTGTGTACCTTGATAGTGCACCTACAATTATGTTGTGCTTACCCGTCTTATTTTGGTCAAACCTGCACAACCAACTCAAGATCGGATGGGTGAATTGAGTTGGTAGTAAAAAAATATTAATACAATATTGCTAACTGAACAGATTCTGATTTCCTACAAAAAAAGTAGAATTATAGTCGATTGGACGTAAACAGAATCTCTCTGTTTAGCGTTCTCTGTTTAGTTCAAATGAAAGCAATATAAGAAAATAATTCAACACACAAACACACAAATTACGTGATTCGGCAAATAATTTGCCTATGTCCACGGCCACTCTTTATCAAGAGTGAATTTTACTAATTCTTATTAAGCGCTACAATAACAAGGTAATGTGTTTAGCCAAACACTATTGCTTTAATCGGTTTTCTCCTCAAGATGAACCACCGACAGCCTACTAGACTCACAAGTCTCTCCGGCCGCTAACACACAAGCCTTAGCGAAGGTCTTGTGGGAAGTATGTAGTTTCTTACTTGAATAACACAACTTAGAAGGCTTAGCCAAGCTCTTCTCACAAATGTGTTTGTTACAAATCATTTTAAAGCACACAGGATCTCCCTCACTAGATTAAATTTAAGATTAGTAAAGCAACGAGATGATCAAAGAAATGCTGAAAATGTATCTAGATGAAGCTCGGAAGTGAGTTGAAGTGAGTAGGTTTTTTTTTTCTTTTCTTCTTGTTCACTTCTCTGCTCTCATTTTCTGTTTTTCTCCTCTTTATATTTTTCTTCTTCTCTTCGCAGCCTGGAGTGATTCGGATCTCCAAACAGTAGGAATTCTTTCCATTGTCTCTCTCGTGCGCCTGCAACAGTGTTATCAATTTGGTCTTCTACGCCGTTTCCGTTTGAGGTTCCATTAGGTACGTTTCAATGGTTAGACTTTGATGGAAAAAAGTATAATATCATTAGATTTTCCAACAAGCATTTTAAATCTCAATTACTTATACTGGTTGGCTTGACTTGATCTTTCTTTTGTAGCATTAAACGAGCTTGTCGGTGATTTCAATTTCTCCCGCGTGTGCTCTCCTTCTTTGTCTATTGTTTAATTTCTTTGCTCTTTATGGTGGCCCTTAGTATGGAGACGATGAACCAATCTGGTGACTAGAGTACATCAAGCTCAAATTTTCTTTCTGAATTCATAGATCAGCCATGTGAGGTTCCCATCGGGTGTTCATCGGCTCTAAGATGGCTTTGCATCATCTGCTTGCTGTGACTGCAATATATAGATTTGTTTTCCAGTGATGAATGCAAGTGATTTGAAGTGTATTATTATCTGGATGTTCCAGTAAGATCAACTCTGATATGCAGTGAAAGAATGTTTGAATTTCATCTTGTGAATCTTGTAAGAAAGCTCTGTATAGAGTGTTCTTCTGTCATCTTTATTTGTTTGGATCATTTGTGTAGTTGCTCCATGTAGTAAATTATTGTGATGTATCGTCGTAGCACTATGGTGGATCAAGTGTGTATATACTCTTTGTAACTGGATTTTTTACTTTCATTTGAATGAAAATCGAAATTCAATTCTGAATTCTATCATGCTGACAGTGGTTTTGATGGTACCTTTGCACTATATTTTTGACCTTCACTTGTTGCAATTTTCTATTGTATTTGATGTGGAATGTTAGTAGATATAATGTTGAATATGTCCTCAAAATATGGCTTCAAACGAATAAGAAAATTTTGATCAAACTTAATCTGAAAGTTGACTCTAATATTGTCTGATTTTCTGCAATGTATGTTTTTTATCTTCCATGAAATTTCTAAATCTGTGTAGATTATAATTTGATGCACTCTTTAGCCAAGCTTGTTCTGTGCATGTTGTTCTAGCTCTGGTAAAAATATCTTGCTCAAGCTGAATTTGCATTACGATCGAATCTACCTATGAAATCTATAACTTGATCATTTTCACTCGGTTCAGAATCAGCAGTAATCTAGTCGGCTGTTCTTGTGAAACTTCTCTATTCTGCTCTCTGTTCTGCTGTCAATACTTAATCGATTTTGCGCCCGAAATAGAGTTTCCTATAAAGCAGCTGGCTGGACTATAATTATTTATTTCGAAGAATTTATATTTTCAATTCTGCATAGTTTAGTTTAAATCATTAGTCCACCTAACTCATAAACTATAATATTTAATATTTATTATCATCAAAATTAGTTTTGATATTTCAACATCTTATTTCAATATGGTAATCGTACCCAAATAGTTTATAAGCCACTTGAGTTGGTCCGAGGACGAAAGCCTTGCTCTAGGAGGAACATAAGGCTTAAGTAGTCCAACTTAATTTATTTGATGATAATAAGATGCATAAGGTTTATACCCATATGCCTGTCTTTTCTCAAAAGATGTGAAGAAAAAAGAAAACTAAAAGAAAATTTGTATGCTATGAATGATATATACTAGATCTTTTATTAATTGTTAAGTAACCTGATAAATAAATTCTAAGTACTAGAGATTCACTACTACAAAAATAATCTTCAGCGACTGAAAATATACCGACTGAAATAATACAGTCGGCAAATTTATCAATACCGACCGAAAAAAAATTTAGTCGATATTTTTTTTATTTACCGACTGACTAGACTATCGGTCGGTAAATCAATTTATTTATCGACTGAAATATAATTTAATCGATAATTTATATTAATTACCGACTGAATTTACTTTCAGTCGATAATTTTACCGACTAAAATTATTTTCAGTCGGTAATTTAATCGATAAATCAATTTATTTATCGACTGAAATATAATTTAATCGATAATTTATATTAATTACCGACTGAAAGTACTTTTAGTATGTAACTTTACCGACTGAGAATAATTTTAGTCAGTAACTTTTTTCTTTTTTATTCTTTCTTTGTTTCTTGTTTTCTCCTTTTTCTCTCTTCCTTTCTTTCTCCTCTTCCCCGATGCCTACTACCCACAGCCCACCATCTCCTTCCTCGGGCATGCCCCTCACCTCCGGCGCCAAGCATTTCTGTTTTGCCCTCTACCTTTCAATTTATCCTCTCGGGTCTTCGCCGTCGTGCTCTTTTTTTTTCTTCCTTCTTCTTCGACATCTATTAACTCAACGAATGCCCTAAGTTTTTGCAGGTCAAATTGAAGAAGAGTACTCATGGCTTCCAACACTCAGGACGACAGCAAGCACAAGGCTGCACAAACCAAGAGCCAGGCTGAGGTGTTGTTCTTGTAGATTTTTACTTGGCTCAACCTTGTTGGTTTTGCTGTTTCATTGTTTCTAGGCATTTCCTTGAAGAATCTTGGTAAATGGTGGAATTGAAGCTTTGCTGAGTGTAATTGAAGAAGGTGTTTTGAGAAGGAGATGGATCGCCGGAGTTGGTTGTGGAGACGGAAATCATCGAGAAGAGCCCAGGAAACGGAGAGCTCGGGATCAATGTCATCCTATTCGACGGTTCTTGAGGATCACGTACCGTTCTAACTCAATCTTTCTTGTAATGAGTGGCAACATTTACTTTATATTTGAAAGTATTTACCAAAATCTGTACTAACTATTTTACCCAATCTGGTTGCTGCTTGCCTTCATTATTCTCTTGGATTTTTTTCCTTGAAGAAAATCGATCAGACCTCAATGATTAGAAAAGTAAGAACCAAAGAAGAATTTGTTGGAGTTGAGATTATCAACTTTCATGAAGTAAAGTGAGGATTTGCGGTCATGCCGCATGTGCTTGTGGATGCAAACGAAGACTACTAATCGCTTAGGAGATTGGCCTTGTTGGTTCTTTGTGGATACTATTTGGATTTAAATGTTTAATCGCTACGTTTGTATTCAAACTTCTAAAATCATTTTCACGCTTTGAACTGTGAGTAGCGGGTGGAGCATGATAATTATGACTTTTTCCGGGCAAGGAGAGTTCGTGCATTTTAGTTTGCATTAAGTTCCAAAAAGTTGAAGTCTAAATAGGTTGTTAAACTAACATATTGTTCTTCATTGTTGACGGGATGCATTGAGGGCTTTTTTCAACAATGCTTCTCAAGTCATGCTCAATCACCGTAAGTTTCTTCAAGGGCTACTCATGAGGTCCATGAGACCATCAAAAGCTTGACTGAGAAATTATCAACCGCTCTCTCAATCTTAAAGCTAAGGAGGAGTTGGTAAAGCGAAATGCTAAAGCTAAAGGTTCGGAAGAGGCCGTTTTGTGAGCTTAATGATGAGAAAATATTTGTACTTCACTATAAGAAAATTTTTGTGGTGGGTGAATAAATTTGATGATGACTTTAATGGATATGTATTGTATGATGAATGTTCTATATATTTGTAATGAATATAAATGAATTTTGTTATCATTTAATAAATATTAATTATAATTTTATTAGACAAATTTAATGATTGAAAATTTAGTAGGTAAATTAAAATTACCCACTGAAAATTCAGTGGGTAAATTGAATTTACCCACTAAAGTTTCAGTCGGTAAATTAAATTTATCCACTGAAATTTTTAGTCGGTAAATTAAAATTACCGACTGAAAAACCAATCGGTAAACTGAAATTACCGACTATATAGGTTCAGTCGGTAATTTACTATTCATTACCGATTGAATTTATCGTGTAGTCGGTAAGTCGTTTAGCGACTAGTCGTTGCCGACGGATTACCGACTATCATATATTCAGTCGGTAATTTGTATTACCGACTGATTTAATGCTAATACCGACTGAATTTTGTGGTCGGTAAAGACCCAATTTGTAGTAGTGATTATAGGGGATAATTAACTGTGTTACGCTCGTCCAATTAGGGATTAAAGAAACTTCATGTTCATGGATGATCAACTACTGCTGTGGTGACTTATCCCTAGCTATATTGAGAATACATAGTTTAGGAGCTTTATTAACAACAAGCTAAGTTAAAATTTTCTTTTATTCGAATTAAAGTAAGTTGCTCTCTTTCTCCAAATAGTTGTGGCATTCTTGTTGAAGTTCAATTTTTTGCAAGTTTGTATTGATTGACCTCAGTTAGACCCAACTAAGAAAACGCAAATTAAGGAAGAAGTTGAAACAATAAGTTATTTTTGGGTTGAAAGAAGATCAGGAAGGTGCGGCAATGAGAAGAGATTGCAGTTCGATCTCAGACAATCATTGCTTTTCCCTTGGGGCTTAGATTCAACTACCTATACTTAGACGTTCTACTCTTGTTATAAATACCATGCAAGCAATCCATGCAAAAATCATTCTTTTTTTTTTTCCCCACCTGGGTTTGACGCAGAGCAGGGTTCAGAGCCTACCCAATAAATTGGCCCGAACCCAACTCAACCGGCCCCACCCAAAAAAAACTCAAAAAAGAAACAAAAAAGAAAACAAGAAACGGAGCCACCGCCTTGGAACTATGGGTTCAATAAGGGCAGCTTGTTTGGTATTTTTTGTCATCTTTATGGCTAGACCTTGCGTTAGTCAACAAATTTTCGACGTGACCAAACATGGAGCCAAGGGTGATGGCAAAACCGATGACACGGAGGTCCGAATTTCACTCTTCCTTATATCCATCTATTTCTATGGATAGAGAAAATACCGAATAATTTCGCTTCTCTGCATTTTACCTCCGTGCATTTAAATCTTTAATGGGACTATAAATTGGATGAGAAGTGTTTCTTTTTTGAAGGCATTCTTGGATGCATGGAAGGCAACTTGCGCAACCGAAGGTGGCGCGACCATGGTTGTTCCTGATGGGACTTTCATCCTTGGTCCAATAACATTCCTTGGCCCATGTGCCGGACGACCGACCATCGAGATCAAGGGAACCATTAAGGCTCAACCAAGCCTCAACTCCTTTCCTGGGGATGTTTGGATAGAATTTAGGGTGGTCGAGGGCATCGCCATCCATGGTGGTGGCAAAATTGATGGTCAGGGAGGCGTGGAAGCATGGACAACTACCAAATGTCCTAAGAAGAGAAACTGCAAGAACATGCCTACCGTAAGTTCGTCCACTTTCATACGACTATCATGACGAACAGTATGCAACAGCTTGAGTGTTTTGATCAAGTGATTCCTTTTCCGTGGTTTATTTATAGTCATTGCGTCTATCTTCAATCACAAACGGTACAGTGTCCGACCTCAATCTGCTCGATGCTAAGGGCTTTCACATGAAGGTCCAACGTAGCAGCCATATTACCGTTCAACGCATGAACATCACTGCTCCCGGGAACAGTCCCAACACTGACGGAATCCACATCAGCGGCACCAACCACATCAATGTCACAGAGATGAACATCGCCACTGGAGACGATTGTGTCTCTATTGGCCCTGGCGCCATCTTTGTCGACATCTCCAAGGTCAACTGCGGCCCTGGCCATGGCATCAGGTCATATAGATCACGAAAGTTCTTCATTGCAGCGAGATTGATATATTCCCTCTTCTGAGTTCTAAACTTTGACTAGTAGTGTTGTTGTATATGCAGCATTGGAAGTCTGGGCAAGTTCAAGAACGAAAAGGACGTCTCATTCATTACAGTGACAAACTGCACACTCCACGATACCGACAACGGTGTCCGCATCAAGACATGGCCTGGGTCACCCCCAAGCTTGGCAACTCACTTCAAGTTTGAGGATGTAGTGATGAACAATGTCTCCAACCCTATTATCATTGATCAGGTGTATTGTCCCGTCCATCACTGCACTAGCCTGGTAATGAGTAACCTTCAAGCCCATAATTTTGTTCTTAAGATTTCTTATGGACTTCTCAGTGAGTAAATTCAACTCCTCTGATTTGGTCCAGCCATCAATGGTGAAGATCAAGGATGTGACCTTCAAGAACATTAGAGGAACATCCCAGGATCCAGTGGCGGTGAGCCTGATGTGTAGCTCGGCCTTGCCATGCGAGGGTTTGACTCTGGAAGACATCCATTTGGAGCACATCAACGGCGAGTCCTGCTCTGCATCTTGCTCTCATGTCCAAGGAACATCAGTTGGGGAGATTTTCCCAACTTCTTGCCTGGGATAAATGTAAAAGCTGCCCAGCTGAGTATATGAAATCAGAAGAGAAAATCGTGTGAACGTACTATGTCATCCCTATATTATCTTGTTACATTGAGATGTTATTGATTGCATCGCAAAATTTTTCTTGATGAACCACTAATTACTTCACTGTCGAATGCACTGCGGAGGCTCACGATTATATTTTATAAGTTTGATATGAAGACATAGAGCTGCTTTGCAATCTACTTCGTGGATAAGCATGGACATAATTCAATGAGGTATATTGGATAATAAAGAAACTGAGCAACCAAAAAAGAGCTGCACCATCCCTTAAATAGTAGTGATATTCAAAATTATTTAATTATCATGTCCACCGGAGGCTTCAAAATGTTCTTTCCGGCCCTATGAGATAGGGGGTGATAATATATGACACGATCTGAAAAATTAACTCGTAATCGATTCATTTAATTAGAGCTAGAGTTAGAAAGTTTGACATGTATAAATATATGACTTGGATTAAAATCGAACGAATTTAACGCAGTTATTAAATTGGTCGACTCTGGTCGATTGAAGAAACAATTCTTTTTTGTTTTTTTCTTACCTAATAATATAATTTTGACAATAAAAATCGATAATAATAATTTATAAATTATTAAATTATATTGTATTTTAATTAATCATTTATTTTGATGACTTAGTAAAATAAAGTAAGATGAGAATTATAATATTATCGAAAATATTACTATATAGATATTTCTTTAATTACGAACTTGATTTGTAAAAAAAATTTATCAAAATTTTGTTAGATAGCTATATTTATCAAAATTTTTATTAAAATTATTAATATGTATATAATAATCATAAAATTTCAGCTGTCACCACATATTTTTAAAAAAAAAATTTTTGGATATTCTAAAGATCGATGAAGATACTAAAGAATATACATTTTGAGGGACACTCACCATATCCCTTCACCAAAAAAATAAATTGATTTTATAATTTCACTCAAGCTTAAAAGTGTAAAATTGAAAATAAATTATTTTAGTTATTAAATGGATCAATCTAAATTTAATCCGATTATTAATAGGTTGAGTTAGGGTTGACAATTTTGATCTAAATAAATTTATGAGTTTAGTTAGAATTGAACGAATTTGATAATGTGATTAAATAGATCGATTCGAAATCGACCCATCAATCTAAATTACCACTGCTATTCTGAAACATCTCGTTGCAAGAATGCACTAATAAAATAGTGGCACCATCAATTAATTAGATGCCTTTCCTTATACCTTGATGCATGCTGCAGGCACCTAGCATAAGCATTGAGCAATCACAAAAATCTAGTGATAACCTTCCGATAAAGCCGTAAGGAACAGATTACAAGTTCAATTCCACATGGACATTTTAATCAAATACCAATATTATTAAGAGGTGTTTCTATAATGGTATATTCAAACTAATCATACGCCATGAGTGATATACCTAGTAATAGGAGCTCACAACATGTCAATAAGAATGCTTATTAGAAAGGCAAAAAGTCTGACTGTATTTGACAATAGAGTTTCTAGATAAAATCTTATTAAAGCCTTGGGAAATGGAGCACAACAAGTTTAAATAGAGGTAAAAGCTCCCAATATCATCTTCTTTAGCTTAGAATGTATGATTCATGAAATTATAGCAAGAGCAATTTTTGGTAGAACTATAGCTTCAACTTTAACAAGCATGACCAGCCACTAACAACCAATCTACACGATATATTGCTAAGTAACAAAGCACCTCTTTCAATGGTTTCTGAAATGCTATAGTTTGTCACAGAACATTCTCAAGCCACTGCAAGTAAAACCTGCATGCGATGCTCTTAACAAGGCTTAATGCATCCTAGTTGGTTGCACACTCTGTTATCGTTGATGAGGAGGCTCATGTGATTGTGGTGACATAGGCTGTGGACTGACTTGAAATCCTTTCATGGAGCTGCGACATCAGCTGTTGTACAAGTGCCTAGCTCTTGAGTCCACCCTCCTATCTGCATCGGTTCTCTTCTCTCTACCTGCAATATCTCACGCCATCTATCATAAAGAGGTCAAGGACGTACCTAAATTATGGCATATGGATAACCTTTCCGTCTATGATGAGATCACCTATGTCACGACCATGAAATGTAGATTTCAATTAGCAGATACCATAAACGAATCAAGCCAACAGGCACTTCAAAGACTACTTATAAGACTATTGCAATCGGAAGCCCTAATTTCAAGCCATAAGTATAGCAATTTTATGTTTGATGGCAAATCGCTAATTTCATTAAGACACCCAACTGTAGCCGAAACCACAAAATTACAACAAAAACTCATAAGTCATAGATACCTCCATAATCCTTATTGGGACATTCATGTAAGAATCTGGCAATACCCAAAGCATTCCGGGTAAACCTGCAAGTGAACCAAAATATCAAGCATCTCAGACTCAATACTCCTCCAAAGCAAAAATAGTTACAATATATCTTAATATCTTATGTACAGACATTGGATGTCGCTAACCTATGAAGACCTTTCACTTTGTAAGACAACTTCTGGAAGATGAGTGCTCCAAAACCTGTGTAAGTGGTAATGGACAAAGAGTATATACTCCTCCTCACTAAACCATCACCCGAATTGACAAAACATTATTGACTACCAAAAGCTTTCAGTTTATGATCAAACATGGACAAAATTAGTAAGTTAACTTTGTATTAATGAAACTTAAATAGTCAAGTTAGGTGCACCGCAAGCGATTGATGAAATGCTGAAGACACATATCAGTTGTGTCGGTAAATCTGAAGGGTTATGGTATTTGGAAGTGCATGCATTAGAACTTAACGCTGTCTTTGTAAATTTACAGAAATTCGGGTTTGACAGAAAGATGGTACTTAACTATGCTTATTCAGTGGCCTGGGGCTGAAAGAGACGAGCTTGAAGATATTTGATTGTTCCTAGACCTGAACAGCTGCAAGCATCTTTCTTTTATATTTTCTTCTAAATTTGTACATATTTTCTTTGGTAGTACTGCCATTGTTGGTTTGAATAGAATGATTTTAAGAACTACAACTGTTGGGTAGATTGAGGAATTGATGTATGCTTGAGATAGAGAATGCATGCTGCAAGAATGACGTGCAAAAGAACATCAAATTTTCTTCAGTATAATTTTAGGAAATTTTCAATTTGAGATTCATAAATTACTTTTATGAGTAATTACGTTGTGCTTGAGTTTAACTAGAAAGTGATTATCAATGCAAGTGTACTATGTATATAATATATTAGAAGAAAAATTATACAAGTCAAGCTTATGCCGACGGACATGAACAACGTGCCCCTTACCAGATTTCAAGCTGGATTTGCACAATCTAGAATGAATAAGGGCATTTAAGTTTTTAACTAAAGTTGACTTTCATTACTCACCTTCATTTGCACCTTTACCTTCAGTTTCACCTTCATATTACTTTTTAGTCTCGTTCCCAAATAATGCGCAAGTCTACATGTTTTCTATCACAACTCTGCCTGTGGTAGTTAATACATTTCTATCTATAAATCTATGATTCATTACACTCAGGCACTACTTTTCATGCTAAACTCTACTATGGATTAGAGATTTTAGTGTGGGATATCTCATAATTTCTTCTCTATAATCTGTAGGGCAAGCTTTTGTTCACCACTTTAAATCTAATATATTTATTAGCTTTTATTGTTTGGTTACAGTTTTGCTCTTTGGTATAGAGAATTAAAAAGGAATACGCTAGAGGCAGTATTAATGCTGCAGAAGTCTTGAATAGTATGGTTTGGGTGTGCATGTCTCTTAATGAAAAAGAATAATTCTGTCAGCAGTTGATATGAGGCATCTCAATTTGCGCATATAGTTAAGTTCATTCTTACGGCATAAGCTGTTACTGGACTCACTTGGTGACAGGTAAGGATAACCACCACCATAAGATTTAAAGCTATTAGTCTACATACTGAAGATCTTAATGGTTTCAGGAATTGCCTTTCTTGTTTGTTTCAATAAAAGAATATTCACTGAAGGAAAAAGAAGCCCTAGCCCTAGTGCTTCCTTTTGGGGGTTATTTTGTAACAGGATCTTCAATTTGCAAAATTGTGCCACTACCCTTGCTTTCCTCTACTCTGGCAAGAACAGTGCTAGACATGCCAGCATCTTTCCCAAGCCCATCTCTTAAATTGTCTACCATAAGCCATTTATTTTCTTAACCCATTCTGGTGAAGTTGCAATACAATTAATTGTGTATGAGATGTATACATATTTGTTTAACTAGTGTCATTAGCAACTATTTCGCTGCAAATATTTGGAGTCATATTCAAACTTTTGTCATTAGACTAGAGTTTCAATAGTACATGTTTAGCACTTAGATAACACTTTAGCGCTAAGTTAAGCCTTAGAGAATTTTCGAACGAATGCTACAGGAATGAAGCAAAGGATAAGGATATGAAGTTTATTAGGATGCTTGGATGCTTACAAGAGTTTTGTGATTATAATTTGTATGATGGTTCCATGTGAGAGATGTTGCTTTCTTATTTATAGCATCCCACCTCTCCAATGGACACTAGTGATTGCTTTAATCTAATGGCGGAGAAGACTTCACTAGAGACCTTCCTCCAAATATCTTCACAACATATCTTTCTTACAAAATATTTAAGATATTCTAAAGAAGTCCATAATTCTCTATTATATAAATTTACTTGGGTTTTTTGTGGGTTCCATTTTGGTGTAAAATTTGGCCCAACTTTCAACTCGTGACAGCCTTCCCCACTTATACACCCGACACCCTTATTGTGCTCCTTGAACTTTATGATGGGATTAGACGATTGCCAAAGGATGTCTTCGCGTTCTTCAAGTTTTGAATGTGCCTTGTGGTGGACCTTGTGACGTGGGGGTAACTTATTCTTCATAAGTTTTGCCTTATCACGCCCTTATTCTCCTCAAGCATGACATTTATGGCTAATACGGAATCCATTGATATGGCAGTAACCTCTCTATTGTTGCGCTTTCTTAGAGAAAACAAGAGGCTTTGGTCTTTCTCAAAGCATTTCCACAACTGCAATACGGATAATTATTTTCATATCTTGAGTGCGCGTTCTGACTAGGTCATACATGCTTGGTTCCCATTTGAGATGATGAGGGAGTTGATAGCCGGCAAAGAATAAGCATTTTTTTGTCAAAGAACTTCATACGTAAGACCACTTGAAAGTCTGTCTATAAGGACGATAGAGAAGTTAACGGTGTGTTTGGATGAAGGGTTCATTAGGAGGAGGAAATAGAAAGAAAAAAAGGGATAGAAAAGGAAGATGAATGAAGGACAAAGAAAATTTTGATAGTGTTTGGATAAATTAGTAAACAGAAAGAAGTGCAAAGAGTGAATTATGTTTGGATTAAAAAAGGAAGAGGAATTATGAAAAAAAGACAAGAATGCTCTTTTCTTATTTATATATATTTTTATAATAATTATATTTACTACTTTATTTGTAAAAGTTTTGATCTCATAAAATTAATCCTACTTTTTAATTATTAAATAAGTGCATGCTTATATAGTTGTTTATCAAAAAATGATTCTTTTATTTACTTAGTGCATACAATAATAGGAGCATGTTGAAACTACAATATCCAACAAATATCGATCATAGTAGTATAAAAGGAAAAACATGTTTCGAAAAGCATCAAATTTATTGAATATAGTATGCTGCAAAGCATCCCACAAAAATTTTGTTGTCAAAGGCACCATTTATAAGTCTCAAAGCACAATTACCACTATTCGGAAACCATAAACATTTACAAGCATATAACCATCGAGATCCCTCTGCTGTGATCCATGGCTAGGAAGATATTTACAAGCGTATAGCTCAAATAGTCTTTTTTGCAGTCGCTGGAAGCCAGAAAGAGTTTGTAGCATTCAAAACAATTCCTATTAGCTTTCCTGGATCATCGACGCTCTTCTTTGATGTAACCCTAATATTGCCGCTACCACCTAACACCACTGACCAATCGCATACAGGTGATGAAGTCACACCATTGCAGGAGCTCCTTACCATCCTCTCTGCCAGTTTCAGCATGCTTTTCCATCCGTTCTGCGACGTCACCACTGAAAAATTGAAATCAAGCAATGATCTGTGAGCAGCACCTACGCATGTTAATTTCAGCACATTGTAGATCACACTACAATATATATAACAGGAAAACTATACATCCTACACTTGACAAACACTATGAAAAAGAATAACCATAAACTGAGATGAAGACTGAGAATACCATAAATTTAATGCAACATCTATTGATTGCTACAACACTTAAATTGCACAACAAAGTAGAGCAATCTAAGATCCATGTGTTTGCATCAATGACTAGATAACAAAATCCATTAAAAACTTGTTTTCCCCAAAACACTCAAAAAAGGTCTTTCAACTAGATGCAAATAAAACAACCGGTCAAATACAAATAACAAGTTATTAAGAGCTCTTCTCAGCCTTAGCAGCAACCTGTTGAAAGCAACATGATAACAACAATACCAACAACAATTGTAACAAATAACAAGTTGTTAGAAGCAACATTAACAACAACAGCACCAACAACAATTGTAACACATTGCAGCACACCAACAGCAATCCAACATCAAGCACAACAACATGAACAAAAAAATAAAAAAGAGTGAAGTGGTGGTTGTCGCATATGTCGCAACACAATAGTAAGTGAAAAGTGCATACTATTACATTCATGTTCAAAAAATGCGAGATGTGATAGGATTAAACATTCATGTTCAATTAAGCTTTTATTATCTATGTTTTCCGATGCTTAAATAACATTAGGGAAAGCTTTTAATATCTACAAAGAAAAACTCATGCCATATCACATTTTTCTACAAAGTTAGAAGGATTGCAATACCTTCTTCAAAGAAAACTCATGACATATAAAAAATTATAAGGATTGCAATGCCTTCTACAAAGGGATCCAGCCATATCAAAAATTTCTAAAACTCATGCTGTACCGATTACCAACAGCAAAGAATTGCAATATCATGCAATCACAAATCGAACAACAACTAACTATTCAATAGACAAATGAATCAATCAACGCATAGTAAAATTTTTAGAAAAAAAAAAAAAAAAAAAAAAAGGTCACCATTTCAGTTCTAATCAAATCCATGCAACCAACCTACAATCAATTTTTTGAAATGTTAAGAAACTGCAACGAATCGAGAGCGAATTTTACCTCGCTAGAGAGATTGACGCTAGATATCGTACGGGCTTCAATGAACTCATAGAGAACAGATAGATAGCAATGGGGAGAGAGCATGGAGAACAGACAGATAGCAATCTGTCCGATCTACCGCAGCGAATACTGATAGACGACGAACGGGAGCGAGAGCTAGCGTGGAGAGCACGGAAGCGAGCATGGAGAAGATAGGGGCAAAATTGAGAAAAGCCCTATTACCAGCGAGCGCGAAGGTTTTGTCTCTCCGTAATGGTGTTACACCTACGCAGAACCTTTTTTTCCACCTACTTTCCCCATTCCACCTCCCCCATCAATAGATATTGCAACCCAAACACAATTTTGGAGGGGATTTGCTTCTCCATCCCCTCCCTTCCCTTTATAAACACCCCATCTAAACACACCGTAAGTGTCCCGCTTCATGCTTACTAGATTGAGGTATGCTCATAATTGTATTAGCAGCTGAGTTTACTTCTTTCACCATTCTCCATCTTTTGCCCCTTGAGGCCTAACCTCTTGATTTCCTCTTCAGAGACGAAGTTGTGGGTAGTTCATAGGACAAGTAGGGCACAAGATGTCTTACTATTGATGATATCGGGTACGAATATGACTCCTTTTTTTTTCTTTTGGGAAGGTGGCTTAGTTGGGGAGTCGCTATATCTGAGTGCTCTAAGGAGGTGTTTGGGATTGCTTTTCCCCAACACTCTTTTTCAATTTTTCATTTTATGTTTTTCAATACATATTTATAAATATATAAAAAATTTATTTAAAAATTTAGAAAGTGTAAAAAAATTTACGAAGTGAGATCTTTTTATTGCATATTTTTATTATTTTTTTGAAATTAAAAAAAAAAATATAACTTATTTTTTAAAAAGACAAAAATATCCTTCATTCTAGAAAAGCTCCATTTCATAAGCATTACCAAACACCCCCTAAGTCGTTGGAGAGAATTTAAACATGCTTCTTACTCTTCTGCTAGTTACTCCTCGAGTTGGGATGTAGAGCGTTGAGAAGCTTACGATTTGGGTAATCTCTTACCTAATGCGGTTCATTGCAAACGAATTATAGGCTTTTTAGTTCCGATGCCCTGCTCTTGCCTTTTTAGTTGTCTTATGGAGCCTATCTTTGTCATAATGGGATTTTTAGTGTCCTCTGGTGTAAAGGGTAGCATCAATATAGTTGAGTATCACAGTGCTAGTTGACTGACAATGCTTGTATTTATTACAAAATACAAGCAGTCAACTATGCTTGGCAATTTTCTACAAAGAGAAATGTTAAATTCTTAATATGATTTAAAACAAGTAAAACGTTAAATAACTATCACAAACATGTAAGAATTTACGTGGTTCGACAAATTTTGTACTTGCATCCACGACAACTCTTTTTTGAGAGAGAAAATTCACTAATCTTTTAAAGTATTTAATCACCAAGCCAATGTGGTTAACGAAGTGCAATTGCTTTACATGTTATCTCCTTAAAACAAACCTATAACAGTTTCTAGATACTCTATTTTTCTGGCTACATTTCAGTAGCTCACTTACTTAACGAGTGACATAGACTGGGCTTAGTCAAGCGCCATCTCAAATTGTAACATGCACTTTCATAAGTTGAAGTGTAAAAGTTACAATCATAGATTTTTCAGCACAAAATCTATCTCACGAAATTAGCTAAAAGACAATCGAAGGTAGCAAGATCAAAAGAAAGATGCTCTGAGTATGTCTCTCAATTGGCTTCAGCAGTTGGTTTTCGGTGACTAGTAGTGTCATCTTTATGCTTTTTTGTAGGTTCTCTTTCACTCACTATCAGCTCTCTTTCGTTAGTCTCTCTTCTTCTTGTATGTGCTATGCTTTCTTCAGCACAGAAAATTTGGAATCTTAAACAGCTTAATTTATCCATTGGCTTCCTCATGCTAGCTATAATATCGTGCCGCATCGCTCGTCCAAAACGTCACATTTATAGATCTCCAACGGCTGAAAGGTGAGTTGTTTTGTAAGTGATTCTCTAATAGTTACTTTTGTTAACCTATCTTGTAACATTTAATTTTTCTTAACATTGCTTCGATTTGATCTTTCCGCAACATTAAATTAAGCCTTCAACAAATTGAATTTTTCTCTTGTTCCTGTGTTGTCTCACCTGTTTGAGAAATTCTTCTTTCTTTAATATCGCGTCTAGTGAAAAGGTGACTTGAGCTGAATGGCTGGTAGGAGACTTGATTGAATTTGAAATTCACACTTTGAATTCATCAATTGGCGTAATAATCTTTCTAAAAGCTTATGCTGCTCCATTAAAGCTTCAGGTTTGTTTTGCCAGTTGTCAGCTTTAGTGCTTGAATTTGTTCTTTAGTAGTGTGTGCTTGAAAACCAAATCAGGAATTGTTTTCTTAACGTGTTGATGTGATCAATTTTGACATTTTGAGGCTTAATTTTTTCTATTTGAATCTTCGACGTCTCTGAATTTATTTTTGTGGTAGTTGGAGTTATAGTTGTGGTGATAATTTAGTCTTGTGTCGCAGTGTATTGTGATAAGGTGTAGTTGTAGTAGAGTGGTGGCCGTAATGTACGGTATGTTCTTATAACTTGATTAGTGGATTACTCTTTAGTATGAATGAGAATTTGGACGTTAAAATATCTTTTGAAATTTCAATAAATATAGCTCGGAAAGCTCCTTTGTTTTATATTTTTTATCCGCTTTTGTAGTCAATTTAATTTACTTTTAATGTGAGAGTGTTGCTGCTATGCTGCTCTAAGTCTGAATACAAGCCTAAATCTCAGTTGTATTCTTGGTTTTGCTTGAAATCTTTTCTAAAATGTTGGAATAGACATAATTTCTCGTGTTGGTCATTTGCTTTATAAAGTAGTGAGATAGCAGCTAGATAATTGGCTGCTTTCCGTCAAGTCCTCTATTTTGGCAAGTGTTGATACTCTATTTCCGAAATTGATCCGTTTAAGCCGTATAATTATTTATATAATATAAATTACTTAATAATTAAAAAAAAATAATAAAAAATTTAAATTTAAATTTTTATATATATATATAATTTATCTTAATATTAACTAATTTTTATTTAATTTATAAATTTTGTCAAAATTAATATTTTTCTTTTTAAATATATTATAATTAATAATTTATATATATTATTATTAAAAATTTAATATTTATATTTTTATTTAATAATTTAATTATTAAATAGGTTGATCCGAATTTGATCTAATTATAAATAGATTGGGTTAAGATTGATAATGTTGACCCATATTAATAAATAGGTCGGATTAGAATTAAACAATTTTGATCTGATTATTATATGGGTCAATTCGAAACTGACTCATTAATCCATATTGTGTTGTGTTCGGTCAAGAATATTTCCTGTATGCAGCGGTCTATTTTTACGGCTGTATGTAGGTGAAGTTTCTGCTTATGGTGCAGCCTCAAAATAGTAAATCTTTGTCTATTATGTATATAATAATTCATTCACTATGAGGATCTGTATAAATTTGATTCAAACTATTACTCCATCCTAATTTTTAAATATAATTTTTAATCTTTTTAATCATCAAAACCATCTCGGTGGTTCCAACAGGCATGCCACCTCTCTCAAACATAAGGGTGGTAACCTCTTTAATGTAATAATTGTAGGCGGCCACGTGCCTCTTTCTCTATATTTCTCGAAGAGAAGTGTTTTCGTTGTACTCGTTAAAGTCTTCCTACCGAGGTACATTTCCTCTTTGCTTATGTCACCAAAACTAAGCTACATTATAGATGCAAAAACGGGCGGGCCGGGCTGGCTCAGCCCGGTTTCATTTTTTACGATCCGGTCCGGCTCATTTATTCAATTTATATTTTAATTTTATATAAAAAATAGAAATTAAAAATTATTTTTAAGATAAAATTTAAAAATAAATATTTTTTATTTTTAAAATTTATTTTTTAGTAATATAAAAATATTTTTTATTGAAATTTGACTAGGTCAACGGTCAATTTGACTAGGTCAACGGTCCATATTGATCGATCAACATGAACAGTACCCGGACGGGCCGCCCGACAGGCCAACATAATCGGCCCGTCCTGCCCGGTCCTGTCACTGTTCACCGAGTCGGGCGGACCGCAGACCGGCCCGTTTGGCTCGGCCTATTTTTACACCTCTAAGCTACATTAAGGAGATAAGAGGGAACAATGCTTACCTTACTTATCTTGATGGTTTCTTCCTGTACGTCCATAGCATAAAATACTACTACATACCAAGAAAGTTATCTATCGAAGTGGCATTCTTGATTGCCATTGCAGGTGGATGGTTTGGGTACCTCAACCTTCATGTGTCAAAGTTGGTCTAGATACAGTATTGGTAGGAAAGCTGTATTTTTGACATGTCTAGTCTTGGCAAATTTTCTTCTACTTCTACACCATTACACCCATTTCATATCTTATAAAATTGCGTAGAGAGGAGACATCTTATATGAGGGCACTAGGGTCCCTCTTGAAAAGGTTATCTAACCATGGATAAACATCTGCACGGCTTGGACAATTTTTGCATTTTATACTTCTATTTAAAATCATTTTCGCATATTCTACTTTTAAATCGCAAAAACAATTTTCTCATCAACACGTCACTCTATAGTATAGATAGTAGATTGGGTCTTGGTCTTAATGCGTGTCTTGGTTGGTTCAAGCTACTCGTTCCTTCCATGAGCTTGTTCCTGCGACACTTCCTCCTTGCTGGCGATGTCCAGTTCATTGGCCATTATCATCGGGCGCTGTTTAAGTACTCCAACCGTCAAAATCTCGATCTAATACCAACTATCACGAAACTACAGTTTTAACAGGATCCGTGCGACACTTCAACAATTTTTATTCCATGTTGCAAAGTAAGTTTGAGACAATTCCAAATGTATACTAGAGGTGTGGAGCAAAGGAGAGGAGTATGGAAGAAGTTTTACTAGGATGCTTGGATGCTTACGAGAGCTTGATAATTACAGCTTACTTGATGGTTCCATTTGAGATACGTTGCCCCCTAATTTATAGAACTTCATCTCCCTAATGAACGGTGGTGATTATGTTAATCTAACAGTGGAGAAGACTTCTTTAAAATATTTTGACAAAATATCTTTTTTTGTAAACTAACTAAGATATTATACATAAGTCCATAATTCTGTAGGACGTAAACTTTATTGGGTTTTTTCATGAGTCCATCTTGGTGTGAATTTTGGCCCACCAACTTTCAGCCCGTGACATTCACTCTCTCATTTTTAGTTTAGTAATAAAAACCAACTATGTGATTAGTGTATTGGGCACTCTTTCTTCCTTTCCTTTTGTTATGTTTACTGCTTTCACTACTAAAAATAAGTCATATACCGATTGAATATTACCGATTGAAATTATTCGGTCGGTAATTTTATCAAATATCGACTAAAGATAATACAATCGGTATTATTAATATAATTACCTACTGATTCTATTGTTAGTCGGTATATTACGAATTTACTGACGGACTTGGGGTTGGTCGGCAAATAATTTTACTTACCAACTATGTGTCCGTAGTCAGCAAAGTTTATCAACTGAATGTTTTAGTCAGTCGGTATTTTATCAGTTTTAGTAAGATCCAGTTCACCAGTTTATCAGTACTACTCTTATTTCTTTCTCACCTGCTCCTGCTCGCCGAAAACCTAGCTTCCTTCTCCGGCGCGTGACTGCAGGTTTCATCTACGACCGGCGAAGAAAGTAAGCAATTCTTGCTGTAGCCAACATCCCCCTCACCTGCATTGCTTTAATTTTTATCGTCGGTAAACTTAAGCTCGCTCCGTGCGAATGGTGTTGCGGCAGGAATTGAAACTGCCGTTGACGGAATACTTAACTGCTCCACGCAAGTAGAACATCTTCTCACACTGCTAAGTTACAGTCGCTGTCGCCGGCGAGGTGTCCCTCCAATCTCCGGCAAATTGAAGCATACAGCAGGTTGAAATCTTCTCATCTTCGAGCCGCCATCATCTTCTTCTCCGTAGTTACTTTAATTGCTACTAAATTGGTTAGCTGAATTATTGGATTTGCCGACTACAAACAGCATCACATTGTCGGAGGAGTTTGTTAATTAGTTTGAGGTATGTTAATTAATCTCATAGGGTAGAATAAAACAACATACTATAGTTGTTAATTAGTAATGAACATGCTTGTTACCTGAGTTACAGGTTTTGAAAATTAGTAATGAACATTTTCAAAAATTTGATGGATGTCCTAAAATAGTAGAGCAGTTTAGCTTGATTGTTATTGAAATACATTGTTATTGGAAGGATTGCATTGTTTATAGTTTTCCAGCTAGAAATGCTTTGTTATGGGTTTCTGAATGAATTAACATATAGCAAGGATTGCATTGTTTATAGTTTTCTGAATGAGTTGTTTATAGTTTTCAAGCAAGGATTGCATTGTTATTGCATCTCTTATATATGATACATATCTCTTATAGTTGATGAATGAATTAACATATAAGGGAACAACATTGCTTCCTCGGATTAACTAGCTTAGTATATATATGCATTGGATTAACTTTAAAGCTTGTTTTCTTGGGATCTTTGCTCTTTGCTTCTTAACTTAACTTATATTAATCCCTTATGCATTAATTCAATTCATTACTCTCTTTAGCTTGTCCATTGCATGTTTCTTTTCTTTCCAATTTTTTTTTTTTGTATTTTGGAAATATTCCTTTAATTAACTTGCTTAGTATAAATGCATTGGATTAACTTTAAAGCTTGCTTCCTTGGGAGCTTTGCTCTTTGCTTCATTGGATTAACTTCAAATTTGATACTGTGGAAATTTGATGATTCAAGCTGTGATACAACATATTACTTCGATCGTCTGAATCCTAGTTTATTACTACGTACATTGTGTTTCGCCAATCGCATAAGCATTCTCATAAACTTATTCGGACATATTTTATCAGCAAACTTGTATGGTTAGGGGTCGTTTTCTGCCTTTTTCTTATGTCCAGGAACTAATGAAAGATGACTTGAGAAAGAATTTAGGGGTGGTAATTTGAATTAGTGGGTGTATTTCAGATCGACCTATTTAATCACCGCATTAAATTCGTTCAACTCTAATCCAAACTATGAATTAACATGGGTCAAAATTATTAACTCTAACCCAAGCTATTTAATAACAGAATCAAATTCGGATTGACCTATTTAATAATTAAAATTATTTTTACTTTATATTTTTAATTTGAGTGAAATTATAAAATCAGTTGAAATGCATGTTAATGATGTTCTTAGTGAAAATATACAGTCAATGTCTGTCAAAGTAGTGCATTACTTAGTATATTCATCGATCTTTAAAATATTCCAAAAAAATTTTTTATTTTTATTTTTGAGAATATATGGTGATAGGTAAAATTATTTATGATTGTAAGTATATTTAATATTTTTAATATAAATTTTGATAAAATTTTGTCACATACATAATAATACTTTCGCTAATATTATAATTATTATCTTGCACTATTTAGTAAGGCTTGAAAATAAACCAGTGATTATAAATATAATATAATTTAATAATTTATAAATTATTATATTCTTTTTTGTTGTCAAAATTTTATTATAGGGTAAGAAAAAATAAAAAATAGTTGTTACTTCAAAAAATGACAATTTGACTTGGTTGGTCAATTTTGGGTCGACACATATCGACCAATTTAATAACCGGATCAAGTGTGCGTGCAACCCTAATTCAATTCATATATACCGGTCAAAATTTTCAACCCTACTTCGAATTAAATGGATCGATTTCGAATTAAATTTTTGGGTCAGGTTATTTATTGTCACCCCTAAGCAAGATTGACACTTCAAAAAAAAATCTGGTGGAGTACAAACAGTCGTTTAAGTAGAGGGTAAGCTTACAAACTGATATAAATTACTTATGTGCTCGTATTTTTACAGGGACTGGGTACAATTCAGAACAAACAGGCAGTAAGCACTATATTACCACTCACGATTTTAGCTTGACACCCAAATGCATCGAGAGCACAAAGAGCTCACTGTCACACTGCTACATCCTGCAAAGTTACATTACTAGAAAGCTTGCAACTTCCACCTTGTTTCAAGATCAAGTTGCTCTAACGTAGATGATTCTGCTTTCTGCCACCGTGTTCCACGAACACAAGCCCACCACAAGCCTTGGCAATTTCGTTGCAATCAACCTCGGTTGCAGATATATCCTTCCTACGATTTCCGAACCATCCCTGGTTCTGGTTCAGCCTCTGGTAATTGTGATGGGGATTTTGTAGTGGCTTTGGCTTCGGTGCAAGGAAATTCTCAATAATCTCAAAACCTTCGATTCCGACCTTCTCAAGATCTGCTTCTTTTGACATTGTCTACTTAGAGGAAAGGAAGTATAGAGTTTATACAATTTGATTTGCTTGTTTGTTGATGGGGAACTCGAGCAAGGGTTCAGGGTTTTTATAGTGCAGGAATTAAGATTTACAGTTTGCACCTGGAGATCTCCCTATAAGCTGGAGTGTAAAGCGTACAGATTAACGGATTGGAAGGAATCATCGGAGTTATTATTTAAGATAAGGATTCCATCAGGACTGCAAGCACTCCCACATACCTAGCCACTAGTATGTTCAACCTAATTGTCCCACGTACCGAGCCTGTAACAGTATGGTCAACCTAATTGTTCATGCATTATGAATAATTCCTGTCATTTCTTTGTTCGCTTTGGGAGCAGTTTGTCTATTTGAGATAAGAATACCGTCTGGTATTAGACAAAAGGCATTCCTGCTACAGAAGTCTATGAAGGGCTTTATTAGTCATGGATTATTCTGTTACGTTTTTATATATATTTCTGGGGAAAAGACGTGGAAAGGACAATCAAAGGTGAACGATGGCATGATTTCTACAAATGTCCATTATCTTTAACTGATAAATGTGTACATGAAGCAACAGAAGCAAAAGTCTTTATTAGATTCTCAATGTTAAATCAAAGAAAAGTTGGTGAAAAGAAGTTCGGGAATATTTATCACTTTGGCACCGACTGAAACGTGCTACATAACGTAGGGTTCTAATCTTATATGTAGTTGGATCAAAGAATTATTCTCTTCGTTTATTCGTATCTTATATTGAAACAAATATCCATAATTTGACCTTCAGTTAAATGACTAAGTGATCGACGCAGATGAATAAAGATTTTTAACAGTGAATAATTAACTCATTCTAAAATTTGCACTGTGCATCGGTGATGCATGAAGCAGATAGTAGCACAATCCTTCTGATTTTATCTCCCAGAGAAGAAAATTATCAATCTTTTAGTTTTTACTTTGTTCGTACATTAGTGATCCATTTGAATATTTTTGGCTTTATTTTTTACAGGTGAGAAACAGATAAGGGTGGCAACAAAAAAATTAAAGAACATTTCAACCGCACGAAGCCAGATTGTTGCACTATATGTCATTGCTGTTGTTGCGTTTTATCCCTCAGCCTCTAGATCATCTATAGAAGGAGCTAAATTTTACCTTATGCTAACCTTACTTTTTGTGAAATAAAGAGTGCCCTGTGATAGAGCTTCCACACTAGCTTATAGTTTACAGCTTCCAGTAAAGTTGAATATTAATGTTTCTGTTGAAATATAATATAATTGATATAATAACAAACTCTTTTTAATCAATTTAAAATTTTGATTTAACTGATTTGTTAAGATAGTTTTAGAGCATTATCCTGATAACTCATACTAATCTCAATTTTTTTCTTTGTTTCTTTCTTGTGAAGATTTATTTTGCTTATTAACATTCATCATAAGCGGCAGCGAGAAGGTGTTAGAAAATAATGAAGAAGAATACAATAATAGAGGCGTGAAACACCTATATGATATGCTTTTCTCAAAACGTTATTTGCATACTTTCAAAGTTTGCTTTTGGGCATCTCATTACAAATAGCTTCAAGGATATGCAAATCTTCTTTAGAATTTTTGCACAAAATAAAAGTTCAAAAACTCTCTCATATTTGAATGTTAAAAGCATTCAAGGTTTTATAATGATTTGATATCATTTCAAAACACTCTTTCAAACATATAACTACTAATAATTATCACACAAAAAATTTCTCAATTAATTTTAACCACTAATACAAAATTCATCTTTCAAAAAATTTTAACTTATCCTACTGTATTATTATACAAAATTCAAATTATTATTTATTATTTTAATTTAAACAATTCCAACAGACACATGTCTGTGAATGCCATAGTTGAAATCTCCGCTCGTTTCAAACAAGTCTGTGTATTATTATTTATTCTTCGAATCATTTGGTTCTTCTGTTTATTATTATTTATTCTTCGAATCATGTGGTTCTTTTAATTTGAAAGAAGCTCAATGGAGATAACTTTTGAAGTTGGAAACGATCGCTTTGTGTCGTACTTATCGCCAAATTGAGCGGTTTGTATCGTACATAATCTCTTGTCATTGGAAAAGAAGCCGACTGATTTCACTTCATGAAACCATCGTAAGAGGATAGTTTTTTGTCTTTATTTGTCAACTCCGTGGAACCACAATTGGCAAATGGTGTTCTCTTCATTCACACTTTGAAATACGTTTTCGAGTGTTAATTCTTAATCATCGCTTTTACAAATAAAATGCTTTGCACATATTTCAATTTCAGATTTTATCACACGCTTAAGATTCGGTTCCTGTTTTCTCATATAATACCAAACTTAAATCTATTTGGGATGAATTGGTTTCTTATAAGACCATCTCTAATTGCTCCACGGTGTCATGAAGATGTACAATGAATAAAGAGGTCAAGATCAAACAATGCTTTCTAAGAGGTTTAATGATTCTTGTGTTAGAAATACTGAAAGTGTTTGGTTATCGATAAATATAGTGAAAATATAAAATCATTCAAAAATTTTACATAATCAATACGAGAATTGAAATAAATATAAAATAAATAAAAATATAAAAGATTTACGTGAAAAAAAAAAAATCTACACGAAAAAATAAATTAGTCTAAAAAAAATTACTAATCCAAATCAATTAGAAATTTTTGTGTTATATTTTAAGGAGAAATTTTCATTAGAATATTTTGTTTCTATCTTTCATACTTGATATTATGAGTTATGTGCTATTTTCGAATGAATACCTCTTATCTATACATATAGTGTGTCCAAAAATATTCTTGAATTTCTAAACAGTTGTCCTTTAATCTTCCCATTAATTGTTAAAATCTTTTTTAGCTTTTTATCTTCCAACAAATGTTTTAAATTTTCTAACCATTAGCCTTTCAACTTCTTGGGTGATGATTCATTTTTCTTGACCTTTTAATATTATAACATCAATGCACATTTAACTAATTATATTTTAATAAATCACTAATTTACATAATAGTTTTACAATATCTAACATCTTAGTCATCTTTTCAAGGTTAGCTTCTTCTAATTAATTCTCTCCCTACCGTGAAGAAAGCTTACTCTCTTTATACCCAAGAAGATTAGGGGTGGCAATTTGGATTGATAAGTCGATTTTAGGTTAACTTGTTTTATAACCGGATTAAATTTGTTCAATCAACCCAATCTTGATTGGTTTTGTGATGACTGTTTTTTAGATGGGAACGGAATAGAATTTTGAAAGTTAGGATATCGATTTTTATTGTTTTGTGGTGGATAAGGTCGATGGTTTTGTGGTTGGAATTTTGAAAAATTGTGAGGAAACTTTTGTGCTAGATTAGCAGAAGCAGGATATTTAGATGATTGGTCTTCTTCTTTGCTTCAAACTTGATATGGGCTTTATAATTGATCAATTTTTACATGTAACTCTTCAAAAGAAATAGGATTTTTGCTAACATATATGGCGAGCAAAAATTTTCGTAGTCTTCATCAAGACAACCCAGAATTTTTAATGCACGATCATCATTGTCAATAGGATTTTTTAGCACAGCGAGTTCATCAGCAATGACTTTTGCGTGTTGTAGATACTCAATAATTGTCTGCTTGCTTTTTGTGAGAAGGCGTAGATTTTCTTTTAGTTGGTTAATTCACCCACGAGATGGTTTCGTGTAGGTATTAACAAGAATATTCCATGCTTGTCTGGATGTTATGGCAGAGGCAATGAAAGGTACAAGATTTGGAGAGATAGATCCGGCTGTAGCACTCAAAATTAGTTGGTCTTGTCGAACCTAAAGCTGATAATTTAGATTGGAGAGTTTTGATGGTTTCTTCTGTACAGGGCTTGGAACCATCGATAATCTAGTGAAATCATATCCTATGAGGACTGCATTAAACTGAAAACGCCATGATGAATAATTAAAAGGTGTAGGTTTTATAGAGATTTGTGTATTTGTGTTGATTGAGATGAGGGAGGAGGTGTTGTCCACAGGATTGAAAGTGGCATGGCTTCCTTGGATGGTGGAGGTGAATAAATTTTCATTGGTGGGAGGTGTTTGGAGGTCAGCCATCAAGGAGAACCGAGACTCGTTTGAGTTTTATAGCTCTGGTACTATGTGGTGGTTAGTGATATCGCTGATGGTGATCAGTCCATTCATGCAAAACTGTCCGTTGATTTTGTAGATATATTTGGTAACTGTTAGCTTCTTTTTCTAAAAAATTGTGGTCCTGTTCATTCATCAAAATGCATTTAGGAAATCTAATCAGATAGCAATGCCATATCATTTAGTTCTTAACTCATAGAAAATAGTTATTTGAGGATAAAAAGTCGAGCTTCTTTCTATAGAGATTTGAACATTGTAACATTATCATTTGTTGTCTTATTATTATATTTTTTGTTGAAAAGGCTTTGGTATGTAGGACTTGATTTATTCTTTTGAGGTATATTGGAATTGCTACTAGACCATAAAATGCATCATCTGAAGTCTCTATTCTGACTCCATGCCATGATGTATTTGTTTTGCATGATATGATTCTCTCAAAGTTTGTATTTTGTTGATGTCATGTCCTATGATGGTTTATACCACCTTGCAAATGGAAAATACAAGAGCTTGTTTATCTGAAAGTAAAACTAGTAAAGATTTACCTTACAAACATCAATTTAATGTTGCTCTGCTCCCTTACTATAGGGTGTGCTTCTTTCTTGACATTGTTTTGTTTGTAGTAGCAATGCTCAGAAGTAGTTGGTAGCAAAAATAATAGTTTTGATATTTCCCCAATGGACAAGTAATCAAAATTTTGACTGTGTCATAGCAGTTTTATCGTATATTCTAATTTATTTATTTTTTAAGTGGTTGTGCTTTTGTTTTTCTTTTTTCTTTTTTTTTTATTTTTCTGTGTAGTGGTTGGCCGTGAAAGATGCAGAAAAAAAAAATATGTGATGTTGGCACAAGAATCAAAATGGAAAAACCTTTTTTGATTGTAAGGTAAAACATATCTGATAATGTCTTTGTTTAATTGTGAAGTTTTATTGGCACTTTTCTATTTGCAAAGAATTTTGCTTTTATGGATAATTTGTATTATGACAATTATGTGTGCAGAAAACTGGAGACAGTAAATGCCAGTGTCCATCTGGATTTAAAAATGATGGTGTCAAAAATTGTGAAGTAATGAGCTTCCGTCACTTCTTCATGAAATGTTACTGCAGACAATGACATAAAATTCTTATTAGAGAATTTTGTTCCTCACTACAGTGGAAGACATTCCTAAAGAAAATCAACACTCCTTTAGAACTACATACTCTGAAGCATCACCTACTCCTAATAATGTCTTGTCCAACAACAATGGTTCACAATCTTCAATGAATGTATGAGGTGATGTTATGATACAATTAAGAACCCATTGTAATTGAATTAATTATTTAAATAATTTTTTATTTGAATTGTATCCAACAATGGTTTTAGTACTCAATAACAATAGCTTGTTTTTGTTTTAATTGATAAAAGTACTTTGATGAATATTGTTGTGATTGTTATGTATATTTGAAGAATATATATTGAATGATGATTCATATATTGAATGGAATGATTACCGATTGAGCAAGAACAGTGCTATATATTGCTCACCAACTCAGAAAGAGTCAATAATTACCGACTAATTGCATCAGTCGGTAATTATCTACTAACAAAACAGTCGGTAATTACCGACTGAAAAAATAGTTGATAATTACCGACTGCATCTTGAGTCGGTAATTATCGACTAGCTATTTTTAGTCGGTAATTTACTGTTCAATACCGACTGAATTTTTACTTTAATCGGTAACTGATTTACCGACCGGTATTTGCCGACAAAATGCCGACTGCTGCTATTTCAGTCGGTAATATGCTTTACTGATTGATTTTTAGCTCTTACTGACTACTTTATATAGTCGGTGAAAACTTCATTTCTAGTAGTGTGGGCATGAGCTAAGTCTGGGGCAGCCACTGCAATATGCCAAGCAAAAGGAGTAAGCAGAAAGCGAAGCTGCTTGGGCATTAGGTGATGCACAGCGACCTAGCAAGCTGCCTCGGGAAATTCTAGCAATAGCGCGCAGTTGGGAGCTTCTTCCTATGGACGCACTTGCTTGAAAAAGCAGCAGAAGCAGGACAAGTTTCTTCTTGGTCTTTGGGGTGATTACCACGCTTCTACAAAGCTTGTTTCCCTAAGTTCCTATGCCTCGATAGCTTCCAGAGAATGCTTGTTCCCTCTTCGACCAAGTCCTGTTTGAGCTACTGGTTCGCCTTGCATTGTCGTGCATTTGCCAGCTGAGGTATGCCATGACATGGGTGAAGGAGCTAAAGTAACGACATGTTAGAGAGTAGATCGATGTAGATCAATGTTGTCTCTGGATTGACAGGTCGCCAGTTGCATGAGCAGTTCTAGCTGACCTGGCGCAACTAAATATGTAGCTAGGTGTCGCTAAGGTCATGGCGTTTTTGCAGTGCCTTTGTTGCTAGTAGTAGGACAAAACAAGGTGCTGCCCAATAGTTCAGGATTCCTATAAATATAAGCATCAGCTGGGCTGGCTTGTAAAGATTGCTTGTTGATCAATCATTCGGCGTTCAACTTCTGGCGTCCTTAATGATTAGCATGTAGATATTCTAGGCAATTTGTGATCACTAGAAAGAGTGTTCCCTTTTGAGTAATAATGGTACCTATTCTATTTCTCAACTTGTATAATAAATTACAATAAAATGTACACGTCACTCGTAAAGCATCTACTGTTTTTGGAGTGTTGTAATACTTGTACTTAGTTGATCTCTCTATAGTGATAATTTATGGATTTTACTCTTCTTCTCGATGAGGTTTCCTATGTAAATACTTGTGTTCTTATGGTTTACATCTTTTAATTCATACTCTAGCTGGACTGCAAGTCCGTCGGACATTTGGTCTTGTTGGTTTCCACTATAAGCTCTGTGCTCATGTGTGAATTTCACTATATTCAGCAAGTAGGAAATAGCGGATAATTTAGTGATCAATTTATGCTGGTCTCTGAAGGATTAAGTGGCTGATTTAAGTTTTTTGTCCATGTTGTTATATTTCGTTGTAACTTGAGAATGTTAAATGTGAGTTATTTCTTGATCAAGCCTTCTTGAGGTCGAGAATTATTTTAACCCTTCTTTAGGTTTGACTTAAAAGCCGTAGATCTATTGCAAAATTTATTTTTAACAACTTCAAGGAGTTGAAAAATATATAAAAGAAGAGTTTTCAGTTTAAGAAAAAAATGCAATCAAGGGGTATTTTATGGGCTGAAATTTTGATTCCAGTCAAGAGGCGAAAATATAGATCTCTGTTATTTCTATTGGATTTGGGTTGGGTTCAAAACTACAAACACAGTATTTCACTCAGAGCATGTTTGGTCCATCGAAGGAAAGTTGTAAGGCTCTCTGGGAAATTTAGTGAATTGAGAATTTTATTTTAACAATTAGTTTTTGTTTTTTATATCTCAAAGATGAGTGAATATAAAAATAAAAACAAATGTGATGTGGTACATTTTCTTCAGCTCCTTTCCAAACATCATTATCATTACTATTGTAATTGTTATCACTTAATTTACATGATTATCTCTAACTAATTAATATTTTAATTAACATAATAATTTATTATAGTTTATCTTCAATTAGAATATTAATTATATTATTATTTACTAATTATTGCAATACTGACTTAATTGTAATTTCATTAATTTCTAAATACTATTATATAAAAAATGACTTTGTTATAATTCTATTTGATTATCTAACTATCATCATTACAATTAGCTTAATTAATTAATTATTTAATATTTTTAATTAACAATTAGCATTCGTAGTTCAATACTATTTATTATTGTTACTTTATAATTAGTAAATTAATAAGAGTATAAGTAATAGATAGTAATTGAAACTCATTGTTTCTATTATTTTTATTACTAATTGCAATAATCTCATTATATTTGCTTATGTTAATATACGTGATTTTTTAAAATTGTTTCTAACAATAGAGATATCAAACATTAAAAAAATAAAACAGAGATTCTCTTTCAGAAAATTTCCTGAATTCTTTACGGTGTTTTTCCAGCTTTTCCAGGGTACGAAACTTGTCATTATATAAACCACAATTCTTAAATGAAAATCTATTTTTAAGTTTAAAAGTATACAACGGGTTAAAACACATAATTTCTTACATGAAAGTTTATACGTTAATTTGGATTTTGAATTTGAAACACGCTCTAAGCTTTGTCAGAGGAATGGTGTACAGAAGCTTCTGTATTAAATAGAAAAGACATAACTACTTATGGTATATATGTGAATTTGGATTTTGAATTTGAAATATGTTCTAACCATTGTTAGAGGAAAGGTGTACACAAGCTTTTGTATAATAGAAAACTGAAAATTTTTACCTTTTACAGTACACACTGCCTATACGAAAGAAGCAGCATGCTTGGTAGACAAGATCGTCTATAATAACGAAGATTGCTACGGAGGAGAGATTGTTGATTTTGTTTTGTAGATAAACGTCTAGCTAACTAGTATATGTGTGGTGGAGCATCTTCTTTAATGCTCCTGACATCAGTGTGGACTAATGCGCAGTTCCAATCACCTGCCGGAGCTCGGAAGAGCTCCTAAACACAGCGATTGAAGAGGGTAAAATCACTTAAGAAAATCTAATAATTTTTTTGTAGTTAATTTTATAAGGATATAACATCGTCTACCGTATAGTAAATAATATGTTCGATTCAAAAATATTAAAGCTAATCATAACTCAAACCAATCTCACAAAATATATATATAACAGAATGAAAATTATTTATCAAACTATAAATACGTATAAAAAGTAAATAATCGAACAATAAAATTTTTTTAAAATAAACATGATAAAATAATTGGAAATCTAGAATCTACTGTTTATATTTTTTATTTGAATCTTTAAATAAATATGAGTTTTATTATTGTAATGTAAAAATCTTGTACCTAATATTTTGATTCAATCCTTATTTAAATTATGATCATAATTTTGATTCAGTATATAATCACTTTCTCCTATATATTCTAATTTTGGTCTAATCTACAATTAATAAGAGATGCTTTAAAAAATTTGAAATAAAAAAATCATGCAATCATATTATTCTTAGTCCGAAAAATATTATTACAGTTATTAATCACATGCTCTATCATTATTTTCCAATTGATACTCACAAATGTAATTAGATAAGTAATTCAAATTTCAAACTCAATATTTATTAAGTATTTAAATTCAAAGTTTAAATTTTAATTAAAACAAAAATTAACAACTCATAATGCATTTCATCTTAAATTACAGTCAACAAAATTTAGCTACTCATATTGAAACTACTTGATAAGGATATTTAATATCTTTCTATATTTGGAGTGTTTAATGAAAAAAATTGAATTAAGTTAGATTTTATATTATTTTAGAAAGTTTGATTTGCTTAACTTTAGAAAGATTTAATTTTAACAATATTTAACTTTTGGAAATCGTAAGTGTACATTTATGTGCTCATACCAATAAAAAAAATAATTTATTGAATATAATTTTCTACATGGTACCAAATCTATCATTGCTCTGACGAGCTCTATCTACTATACATCTTTTTCCCCTTTCTTTTTAGCCAAGTAATTTCAAATACTCTTAGTGGCCAATATTTCTACATCATCTAGTATCTCTTCTATCATCACTCAAGACTTCAATCAACAATTGATTACCATCAACTTTACCACTCAAACTCTATTAAAACTCAATGATACAAATTATCTCTCCTGAAAATTTCAATTCCAGACTCTTCTTATTGGTTATGATCTTCTTGGCTTCATCGATGAATCTAAACTGTGTTCACCACTCACTATTACTAGACAGTTCAATAATTACCAATCTAGATTATACTCACTGAAAACATAAAGGTTACTTGATCCTCAATTCATTCATTAAATCTATCTCTTCAAATATTATTTCATTAATTACCGTTGTCACTACCTTCAGTGAAACTTGGCATATTCTTGAGAACACCTATGCCAAGCCAGCACGCGGTTGTCGTCTACAAATTCGAAGTCATCTAAAAAATTCTCAGAAGGGTTCTCAAATTGTCACTGAATACTTACGAAGAATTAAAGGTACTCTTATAAATGCAGAAGGCCTATTTCAGAAAATTTTAGATGGCCTTAGCGATGAAGTGCATGACATTGTTGTTGCTCTCCAAACTCGCGAGACCCCAATCTCTCTTGATCAACAATATGAAAAGCTTCTCACTTTTGAAGCCACTCATTGCAACGTAACGTCCAAGTCTAAATCAATACTAGCGACTACTAATCCACCACATAGAAATTCAAGGCTCCGTCCCTTTATCAACTCTGATCACACATGCTCTTTTCGTCCAACTATATTTTCCAACACTGGATCCTCCGCAGCAACATTTAATAGTGATCACCCTTCACCACGATCATATTTTAGTCGTTGTCAAATCTATGGCATTCAAAAACACTCAGCTAAGCGGTGTCTATCATTATTTTTAGTGCCGATCAATCAAGCGCCAACCAACCAACTGTCAATCAACAATGAATTCAAAACAAATTTTATATAATGGCAGCCACAAGCTAACTTTGCTCTCCGATCGGAGCTTCTTGTGGGGCATGATAAAAATATTTGATATCTTACTATATTTGGAGTACTTAATTTAAAAATATTTAATTTAAAAAGATTAGATTTTATTTTATTTTAGAAAAATTTGATTTTAAAAATATTTAAATTTTGAAAATCATAAGTGTATATATATGTGTGTGTGTGTGTGCTTATATCAATAAAAAAATAATTCATCGAGTATAATTCTCTACATTGCTAATGGTAAAATCAATTGAAATAAGTATTAGAAAAGAAAAAATAAAATCTGGAACACGGTGATATTGGAATGATTCAATATATAACTAATTACTTTAGTTACCTTATAATTATATTTTCTATTTTAGGACTTTTCATATATAGTACTATGAGTGGGTTATATATATTCCTATGAGAAGAGTTTAATGAAAAAGAAAGATTGAATACTATATAACAAGGTTAGAAACTTTAAATTTATTGTCCACCGACATCGAGACGACAATCAAACTTCGACCAAATTCGTTCATCGCCGTCCGGGCAGACGCCATCTGAACACTTGGTTGATTCACTAGATTTGAGGGACAAGTAAAAATTTTACTGCACCGCATCTACCGTTATCCCCTATGCCGATGCCTTTCTTCTTTGTTGTTGCCTAGATCGTCATCATCTCCCGACTTATCACACCAACACCGTCATCGCCCCTCTCGCCGACTACTTCAATCAAATTCGTCAAGCCACTGCTATCTTAGCTTCACCGTGCCACCCGCAGCGCACGATTTGCTGTTGCAGCCTTTGATTCAAGCTGCCGCCAACTCCAATTCTACTACCATTATCTCAATTTGTCTCCATCACTGCTGTGCTAGAGCAGTCCGTGTCCTCGGCACTGCTCCAATTGAAACTTGTCCAATCAAAACCTAAACCGACTCAGACCGATATAGGCACATTCAACCGATCTAGATCGATCCCGGACATTCTAGACCAAGTGAACCAATTTGAATCGAAGCAAGGAAGCAATCAAGACCAACTAAACCGATTTGACTAGTACCGAACTTGTTTCTAACTGATTCTGACGAACTAAATCTAATTTAAATCGATTCGGAACTAATTATGATCGATTTAGATCTTTTTCACTGATTAGACTGACCAATCAAGTTTTTTACTTGACCTACTTTCAATTTGAAAGATGGAAGTATATAATCATTGTGGTAAGTTTGGCTACAATCGAGATTCATGATTCGAAATTAATTGGATAGAGGAGCTGAAGACAAAAACACTATTTAAAAATGCATTAGTTCGTTCAGATATTTCAACTTTCAATAATCATAAGTTTCACCGACAGTCTTTCGGAGTTTAAGCTTGAATTAGATCTACCACTATGTGCTGAACCATACTTTATACGATCCGGTTCAATTCGATCAGCTCATCTTCAGTCTAGGTTGACACGCTTATGTTTATTCCAGTAATAATGGCAATAACGATAGTTGTATTTATATTTGAATATAAGAATTTTTACTTCCCTATAAGTGATTGAT
This sequence comes from Acanthochlamys bracteata, assembly GCA_019914995.1. Lineage (NCBI taxonomy): Eukaryota > Viridiplantae > Streptophyta > Magnoliopsida > Pandanales > Velloziaceae > Acanthochlamys > Acanthochlamys bracteata. The sequence continues at coordinate 5,457,098 of CM034133.1, forward strand.
TCATCAGAAAACTTTCTTCGGTCAAAACTATTTTATATAATTTTTATGTTAATTTCATAATATTAATTCTTGGTAATTTATTTTCAAAAAAATTATTCGTAGAAATTGTTTTTAGAGCATTTAGAGAAAAGAATACGCTAGTAATATCATGAAAACTGATTCTTTAGTAAACCACAAACAAAATTCCACACGTACAAACCGATTGTGGCGGTGGCCCAAATCCAGGAGCGCCGTTAGAGATGATCGTAGAAAATCTGTGTGCTGACATAGCAACTTTTTGGTCCCTTGTAGTACTTTTATCCCAATTTTGATCATTTTTTTTACTAAAGTTGACGCTCGCATCTACTACATTGCGGAACATCTTAATATTCCTAGCATCTCTACGTGGCACTTCCTTTATGGCGTTGGTTTATACTTTGAGTGCTGAACAGCTTTGGACAGCTGTGAATGAATCAGAGCCGTGTCACGTTGGTCAATTCACCTCTACCAGCTTTGATTGTTTAGTACTAAGTAAAGCTTATTTTATTGTCTTTGATTATCGTTTTAATTTTCTGCCAGTTATTTATTACTTGCTATAGTAATTTTCTTCTGGAGAAAGCAACCTGTTTCTGGTCCGGTCCATGCCTTGCAGGAAAATTTCACACTCCGTATATAAACAACTTCACCTTCGCCCTTCAATCTCTACATTCAACCCCGAGAAAAGTTCCCCAACTCTGAAATCAATCTTCAGTCAATCTCTTGTGGAAAATCTTAGTAGATACAAAGAAAATCAAATCAGCATGTGTGGTGGAGCAATAATCCGTAGCTGCTCCGACGATCTCGTCTCTGAGCTCTGGCCTCATGCTTCCTCCAAGTTTCTTCAAGGCATACATTCAGATCGTTATATGAATCAATCCATTGGTTCTTGAAATTCTTGTTGAGATTATAACTAATGCCGTTTGATTTTATCAGGGAGTGGTACAAGCAAGAAGAAGAAGAGAGAGCGGAAAAGTCTGTACCGTGGAATACGGCAGCGGCCTTGGGGAAAGTGGGCAGCCGAGATTCGTGATCCGATGAAGGGTGTCCGTGTTTGGCTCGGTACGTACAACACAGCTGAGGAAGCTGCCCGTGCTTATGATCGTGAAGCTCGTCGTATTCGCGGGAAGAAAGCAAAGGTTAATTTCCCCAATGAGGACTTCCCTCCCCTTTCACCTGAAGAAACCGAAATCAAAGTCGTGGGCCCCCCTGCAAAGCGGCATTATGTTAGTAGTCCTATTTCAGATTCCGTAGCAACTCCAAATTTGGTTCCTATAGTTCAGACTAGTACTGAAAGCTCTCCGGCTGTGGGTGATGATAGTGGTGGAGAGGTGAGAAAGCTTTCGGAAGAATTGATGGCTTACGAATCGTATATGAATTTCTTCGGAATACCTTACATGGAAGGTGAAGCGTTGGAGACATCGCCGGATATCGAACACGAGTTAGAAGGACAGCAACTGCAGGCTGAGGAAGAAAAGCGGTGTTCTGGTCAGCAGAGCTCCGCTGGTTCAACTATGGAACTGCTATGGAATTTTGAAGAGTACATTCCTGCTGCTATATAGTTGATATTGCATTATGACTCAAGCTGATTCCTGTACATGTATGGTTTCGTGTGTAATCGTAGCTTTAATTGTAGATGGTAGAAAGTGTTTTCACTCAATAATTTCACATTGTCCAAGATGGCAGAACGTGCTTTAGGAATTAGGAGGGTTTTACTAATTGTTTTGTTAATTGTTGTTGTTAAATTTTTTATTTTCCTTCTGGCATTCATACTCAAGAATGGCAGATCCAAGTGTAATTCTTATTTGTATGATCGAATGAAATTAACGTTAGGATTAGGATGTATAATACGACTTGAGTATATAACTTGTCCATGGTTAAATTGCCGTTAGGGCGTGTTTGTGGAGTTGTTACCATAGCTGAAGCTAGTACCATAATACGTGGACGTGCTTTTTAGCGTTTTCTTTTGGTTTAATATTTTGCATCTTTCAGAGTTGAGGAGGTTTCTTTTGTGTACGTCCCTGCCGTGCCGTCGACTTTTCTATTGATACGAGAGGTTGTTTGGCACTGCTTGAATGGTTTTGTTTAATTTTAATCTATATTTAAAACTTTTTACATTACTATATTATAAATATAAAAAATTAGATAAAATTATGCGTATAATTTTTAGTTAAAATACTTTCAAAATTTTAAAATAGTTTGTTTATTAAAATTTTTTATTAAGTAATTTTAAACAACTCAGAAATATCACTCGAATTATCGACTTTTCATTTTGAGTGCAAATGCACGTCTCTCATGCCCTGTTTGGCCGTAAGCCTAGAAAAAGCACAACACAGTATTACAAGCGTTTGACAAAAAACGTTTTAAGCTACTTACAGCGATTTTTAAAAGTTAAAAATAAAAAGCACCGATTCGGTGCTTTCCAAATAAAATCGCACGCGGCTTTTCGCTTCGGGTACAGAAAATGACTATTTTACTGAAATTAGTTTTACAAAATTACAAATCAATATATACTTTTTACTGTTTGCCCTAATCCCTAATTTTTTTATTTTTTCTGCTGCCTCCTCCCTTCCGAGCTTCCGATCGCTTCGCTGTCTCCTCCTCCCGATCATTTTTTTCGATCTTTTCGTCTCCAACGCCAATCAATTTTTCGTCCAATCTCTTCGTCCCTGTAGATCGTTTCTATTCCGATCTCCGTCTCTGTAGGATTTTCATTTCGAAGATAACGGAATTGAAGCACGGCCGTAGGTTGAGGTAAAATTTATTTTTATTTAGATTTAATTATTTGGTTGTTTATTTATGCGTTGATTTTGTGTTGATTAGTTTTTTTTTATTGATTTCGTTGGTGTGGATGGACGGATGAATTTGTGCGATTTAAAATTTTTTTTTGACTGTATTAGTGACTATAATTTTTCGTTATTTATGTGTTAGTGACTATAATTAGTAACTGTGATCGTTATTTATGTTTATTTTTTATTGCGTTGATTTTTTTGGCAAAGCCTATTGATTTATTCATTCCATAAATTTTTTTTCTTTTTTATTTGCGTCCGAGTCGATCAAAATGTTCACAAATTATAGTTTCTTTCTTCAATCGATTGCTTCTAAGGATTTTCAAAAGATCGTCGGTGCACTTGTCTTTGTGCAGGTATTAAAAATTAATTCGGATCTTTGCAGAACTAAATATGTTAAAATTTTGACTGATATTAAGAATAATTGATCATTTTAAAGATTTTATGGTTATTTTCTGTTGAAAAGAGTTGCTTGGTGAAGTTGTTTGTAAATTTTGGATTTATTTGTAGTTTTTAACTGTGTGTGTATTGTTGTATGTATGTTTGAACTTATCGCTGTTTATTTTATTACTCCGTTTTGACATTTTGGTTTCTGATAGAATTGTTTGGTGCTTGCTGACCCTTTGATTAATTTTGAGGCATTTTGTGTATCCTTACTGGTTGCCTTATTACCTTGCAGCACCTTTGGACGGCATGGCAGGAATTGTTATCTTGAATGAGATGTTTGGCTAGTTGATGGTTATTGATATCATGATAGTAAAATAGACGCTACACTTATCTCAACCAAATATATATGGTTGCTGCCTATACTTACTCTAACTGGCTCAATGATGAATTTTGAGGGATTGTTGGTTATTCTTACTGGTAATTAATAATTTTTAGGTATATTTGCCTATGCTTGTCCTTACTGGCCAATTGATGATGTTTGAGGAATTGTTAGCTATCCTTACTGGTTTAGCTTAGTTTTTGAAGTGGTGTTACATATAAAAATACTTGCTGGCCCTATGATGAATTTTGAGAGATTGTCGGTTATCGTTACTAGTAAATAAATATTTTTTGAGATATGTTGCCTATATTTGTCCTTGCTGGCCTGTTGATAATTTTTGAGAAATTGTTGGCTATCCTTACTAGTTTGGCTTGATTTTTTAAGTGGTGTTGTCTATAAACACCATTGCTGGCCCTATGATGAATTTTGAGTGATTGTCGGTTATCTTTACTAGCAAATAAATATTTTTTGAGATATATTTGAATACGTTTGTGCTTGCTGTTCTGTTGATGATTGTTGAGGGATTTTTGTGTATTCTTGCTAGTCTAGTTTAGTTTTTGAAGTGGTGTTGTCTATAAACACATTTGCTGGCCCTATGATGAATTTTGAGAGATCGTCGGTTATCTTTACTAGTAAATAAATATTTTTTGAGATATGTTGCATATACTTGTCCTTACTGGCTTGTTGATGATTTTTGAGAATTTGTTGGCTATCCTTGTTGGCAAGTAATGAATAATGATGTATAACTGGTCTATCTGAATTTTTTAGGTATTGTTGTCTAACCTTACTGCCCCTATGATAATTGTTGAGGGTTTGTTGTCTTATAAAATACTCAAATGAGATATTTGGTTGCCTTATTATCTTTCAGCCTCTTTTGGATGGCATGGCAGGGATCTTTACTTTGAATGAGATGTTTGGCTAGCTTGATAGTTAATATTATCATGATAGTGGAATGGATGCTAACACTTATCTTAGCCAAATATATTTAGTTGTTACTTATACTTATCCTTTCTGCCCATATAATGATTTTTGAGGGTTTGTTGTCTTATACATTGCTAAAATGAGATATTTGGTTGCCTTATAATCTTAAAGCCCTTTTGGATGGCATGGTAGGAATTGATATTTTGAATGAGATGTTTGGCTAGCTTGATAGTTAATAATATCATGATATTAGAATAGATGCTACACTTACTTTTGAAGGGATTTTTGCCTTATACAACTCTCAACTGAGATACTATCCTTGCTGGCCTGTTTTTTGAGATTTTGTGGTCGTGCTGCATAGGCTCAGTCTTGTTGCCCTATAATGAATTTTGAGAGTTTTTTGCTCTATAATGTCAAGCTATCCTTACTAGTCTATTTTTTGAGTTGTTGTGATGGTACTGGGCTCAGTCTTACTGTCCTATGATAAATTTTGAGGATTTTTTGCCCTATAATATCATGCTATCCTTGCTGGCCTGTTTTTTGAGTTGTTGTGATAGTGCTGCCCAGGCTCAGTCTTATTGCCGTATGATGAATTTTGAAAATTTTTTTGCCTTATAATGTTATGATATCCTTATTGGCTTGTTTTTTGAGTTGTTGTGGTGGTGCTGCCCAGGCTCAGTCTTGCTGTCATATGATATTTTTTGAGAGATTTTTGCCTAGTGGTGCTGCCTATATACTTCCTTACTGCCCTGTGATGATTTTTTGAGGGTTTGTGGTATTGTTGTCTATGCTATCTTTGCTGCCATATGAAGTTTTTTGAGAGATTTTTGCTTGATGGTGCTGCCTATATGCTTTCTTTGTGCCCTATGATGATTTTTTGAAGGTTTGTGGTAGTGTTGCCTATGCTATCCTTGCTGTCATAGGATATTTTTTGAGGAATTTTGTTTGGTGGTGCTGTCTATGCTCAGCCTTACTGCCATATAAAATTTTTAAGATATATTTGCCTTACATGCTATCCTTGCTGGCCTGTTCTTTGTGTTAGTGTGTTGGTGTTGTCTATGCTTCCTTCCTGTCCTATGATGATGTTTCAGGAATATTTGGTTTATATAATGCTCAAATGAAATGCTTTCTTGCTGCCCTATGATGATGTTTGAGAGATTTATTTTCATATGCTTAGATGGAATCCTCAAAATCACGTCGATCAAAAAAGGTGAACCCGATTAGGTGGACAGATGCTATCCACTTTAAGTTTCTTGAATATTATGAATAAGAGGTATCGAAGGGGAATAGGCCAGGAACTTTTTTTAATGTGCAAGGCTGGACAAATATCAAAAAATAATTTGAAGAATTTTATGGCTAGGAGGTTGAGCGGAAATAATTAAAAAATCATTGGGATGTATGAACAGTGATTACAATAATTATAAATTGTTAGTTCGTGGAGAGTATGGTTTGGGATGGTATTATACTCGCAACACAATCGCTGCAGATGACTAGTGGTGGGAAGAACAAATTAAGTTATTTTTATCTAATCGTCAAAATGTGTTATTATTATTAAATTAATTTTTTAAATTAATGAACTCTTTCTTTCTTTAGGCATACCTTAAGTTTAAAAACTTTAAGAGAAGATATTTATCTATATATCGCGAACGATACCCGGTGTTATTTGATGATCTTGTTGTCAATGGTTCGAGGGCTTAGGCACCATCACAAGTTCAATAGGAGACTACACCTTCAAACCCATCGGATTTGGAAGGCAGCGGAGATATCGACAACGTTCGAGCCAATGAAGAACCTCAACCTGTATTTCAGATTCCCTCTCCTATAATAACTGATAATTATCTCTTTTCATATTCTTTTTCTATATCTCAAAATCCTCTAAGATCAGAAAGTAGTGATAGGAAGCGAAAGAGTTTCGGATAATCTGGAAAAGAACATATTGGTGACATGACAGAGATAATGCGTCAAAGACACGCAATGACGTTATCGATACCAACCATCCGTCAATGTTTGGCGATATTGAAAACTATTCCGGAGATAGAAGCCGGTAGCCCCCTAACCCATTATGCAGCATGTGTTTTGACTAAAAAAAAAAATCGTGAAGTCTTTATGAGTTATCCTAATGCTGCAGCTCAATATAGTTGGCTAAATTTTCATTTTAACTATTTTGGACCGAAAAAATCTTAAATTAGTTATTGTATGTTGTAATTTGAACATTATGTAATATTATTGTGCTAGTAGTATTATAAAGTTAGTATGTTGTAAACCTTATTGGAATATTATTATGGTTGTAAAATGATATTATTGTATGATGTTGGTGGTAGTTATTGTATGTTGTTATGGTTGTTATGTAGTATTATTGTGAACATTATCGGAATATTATTATCGTGTTAATATGATGTTTGTTAAGTAATAATATTATAAATATTTTTAGAATAATTTTGTGGTTGGCATATGATATTGGTATGTTATTACTGTGATTTAATTGAATATTTAAAATATTATTTTGATAGTATGATGTTATTATATTGTATCATGGTGGTAGTATATAATATGATCAAAATTGTATTATTAGAAAAAATTTTGATACTAACTATAATATTATTGTTTTTGAGAATTTTGAGTTTATACTTATGTTTTTAGTTAATATTATCATTTAAAATTAATTTTTATATTTGCAGTTAAATGGATCCGTGGGCTAGTGATAGTGAGAAAAATAATAGTGAAGAAGAATGGACAGATTTATGTGAACAAGCAAATTATTCAGCAATTCAGTACTACAATCGACATCTATGTAAACGTCCGTGTCGTACATCTATACGCACGGGTAACTTTTTCATAAATTAGATACTGGAAGGAAACGAAGTTCGTTGCTATCAAAATTTTCGATTGAAGATATCTGTATTTTTACAATTATGTGATGAGTTGACAAGGTTGTACGATTTAAATGCAACACGTGAAATATCTGTTCATGAAGAAGTTGCTATCTTTCTCGTAACGTGTGCACATGTTTTAGGAAATAGAGTAAATCAGGAAATCTTTAGTCATTCGGGTGAGACGATTCATCGACATTTTCATAGAGTGCTTCAGGCTGTGCTGAGATTGGCTGCAAATATTATAAAATCTCATGATAGATATAACGAGGGAGAAGTATTTTATAAATCATAGAACGGATGTTATCTTCCGTGGTTTAAAGTAAGTGATAAAATCAAATTTCGGCACTCAGATTGTTATAATAGATAAGTTGAATCTTTTATTTTGATATCAAATTTCAAATACAGGATTGTATTAGAGCTATCGATGTAACACCTTACATTGAACTTAAAGGGTATGCTACTCAAAATATATTGGTGGTATGTGATTTTAATATGTGTTTTACATTTGCATCGGCCGGATGGGAAGGGTCAGCTCACGATTCACGCATACTAAACAAAGCATTACGTAGGCCTGAACTGAAATTTCCTCATCCTCACGTAGATAAATATTATTTAGTGGATATAGGATATAAACTACCTATGAATATATGGGTCCTTATAAAGGCCGGAACGTAAGATATCATCTGGAGGACTTTCGTCGTGCCAATACACCACAAATGCGGCCACCTAGAAGGAGAAAAGAAAAGTTCAACTTTCTACATTCTTCATGCAGAACTATAATTGAGGTACAACGTAATATTATTATTGCGACAATAACGATACATGACTATATCAGGATTAAAGGAGCAGATGAAATATTTACAGATGCTGAGCGTGAAACTTATCTACCGTCAGCATTTGAAGCATCTTCTAGTACATCAAACGTTCAACTCGAAGATGAATCCGATCGTAATGATAGGTGAGATGCATATCGTAGTGAAATATATAGACATTTATGAATGTTGTGTTTCTGTTTGATCTTATGATTGTATTTTATTTTATTACAATATGTATGACCGTATAATATCTATATTAAGGTTTGTTTGATATTGTTAACAATTGACTTTATTAGTTGTTCAATATTTATTTAACATTTTTATACTATAAAATAAATCTATAATTTATACAGATTTAAATACATATCAAAATTATTTACTAATTTATCATAATAATACTAAATTTACAAAATAATATAAATTTTTTTAATAATTATTTTAATATATTTTTCAAATTTAATATTATAATAATTATTATATAATTAATATTATTCAATTTAATCATTGATTGATATCAATAATATAATTTGTTAATAAATTTATAAATATTGATATAAGTAATTATTTATATAATTTTTACATAACAAAATTATCAAATTTTAAAAAAATAAATAATGTATAAAAAAAATAAAAAATTTTATAATATATCAATTACCATATATTTAGAGACATTTCAATCATTATATATCTCATATAGAAATAAGTATAAAATTAGTCAAACACTTCATTCAGCTTTCAGCATTTAAAATCACGATATAGTAAAAATTTATCCAAACGCTTTTCAGCATAAAGCTGTTTTTACAGCAAAAGATCTACAGCCGCTTACAGCATTCTAAAGCAGCTTTACTTCAAAAGCACAAAAATTTCAGCACATCCAAACAGGACCTCAATCAAGCGTGCTTTTAAATACCATTCGGTTCATAAGAAATTATTAGATAAATTTTATTAGTTCTTGTTTTAAATATTTGGAGTTTCATTTTCTTCTATCAAATCTAAAATTTTTGAAAGCTCATTTGTTACGATTGTTCTAGGAGTGACAATTTGGATTGCTGAATCGTTTCGGATCAATCAATTTAATAATCAGATCAAATTTATTTAATTTTAATCTAACACATAAATTTATATAAATCAAAATTGTCAATTCTAATCTAATTTATAATAACCGAGTCAAATTTGGATCGACCCATTTAAAAATTAAAATTATTAATTTATTATTTTATATTTTTAAATTTTAGTGAATTTATAATATCAGTTGTAATAGAAGTGCACGATATTTATAGTGACGAGATATAATGAATATCTATCAAAATATATTTTTTTATTATCTTCATCGATCTTTAAAATATCTAAAAAAATTATTTTTATTTTTTGAAAATATATGTTGACAGCTGAAATTTTATGATTATAAATACATATTAATAATTTTGATAAAATTTTGATAAACATAGCTATCTAATAAGATTTTGATAAAAATTTTCATACAAAATCTAAATTTGTCATTATAGAAACACATACGTAATAATATTTTTGATAATATTATAATTTTTATCTTATACTAATTTACTATAAAAACAACGATTAGTTATAAATACTATATAATTTACTATTATCGATTATTTTTATTGATAATATTTTAATAAATGGAAAGAAAAAATTAAATATTATTTTTTTATGAGGTGGCAATTCAAATTGGTAGGTTATTTTTGGGTTAACTCGAATCGACCAATTTAATAATCGGATTAAATTCGCTCAATCCTATTCCAACTTATATATTTATACGGGTCAAATTTTTTAACCTAATTTTAATTAAATAGGTCAGTTTTGAATTAAGTTTTCGGATCGGATCATATATTGTCACTTTTAGATTGTTCATTGAATTTAAAACTTTACTTCTATTTTACTATTTATGCTTTTAACTTTTTGAACTCCACTTCCTACTTTCAATTCAATTTCAAATAAAATTAAAATATATAAACTAAACTTATTCCTAATCTATTTTTTTTAAAAATTTACTTTTTACTTTCCGTTTTCGTAAAAATTTATTTTTGCGCATATAAAATATGTATTTAGACTCTAACGGATGTTGAGTAAATAGAAGCATATCGATATTCTATATTTTATTTTCATATCTTTTTTCTAAATTTTTCTAAATTAATAAACTTTTATAATTTTATTATATATATATATATATATATATATATATATTAACGTTATAAATTTATATGTATCTAACTTTTTCAAAAGATTTTTTATTTTAAATACTTTTAAATAATCCCTTCATAATTTCACTCGATTGAGGTGTTCTATCAAATGAGACCGCTATTTACGGAAGGTCATATGAAACAAGGATACCAAAGTTTTATTGTGGAGCCTTTTTTAATTGGAGTGATGATTATAATTAATGCTAATTTGTCACGTACGCAAAAGTTTTCTTTTTTTTTTTAAATCAAAAAGATTTTTTTTAAATACCGTCTCGTCTTTGTGCAAATAGATAAGGCCGTGTTTGTTTATCCGTTAAACTCATTTTTTTTCAAATAAATATCATTATTAATTTACATTCAAAAAATACATTTAGTAAATTTATTTTTTGCTAAAATTTTTAAATTTTAAATTAAAAAAAGTTTTATTACCCACTCTTAACACATAAATATAAAAATTAAATTCAATATAAATCTATTTTAAAATAATTAAAATTTTTAATATTTTTTAATATTTTTGTTTTTTTAAAATACGACGCACTAAGAGTCGATGCGCTGGTGCCACAAATGAACATGTCAAAACCGCTGCGTGCTTTTGCTTAAGCAAAACGTGCGGAGTAGTACATAATGGTGAGAAAACTAGTACGATCCCTCTGTGAGGCAGGTTGAGCCCATGGTATGCCTCAAACCACTAGCAACAACCCAGCAAGGAAATATGAATTGATTCAAGCCCAGAAGCTCTTCAGAAAAAACTCAAAGCCCAAAGTTACGGATCTAATAAATCCGAGTTGACTCAATTAAAATACTTGACCAAACCCATCCGTATAGTTTGGGTCAGATATTTTGGATCCTTTGAGTTGGGTCGGATTGATTCGGAATATTACTTAGATATATAAAGTCTCTATTTTGAGAACCCAAATTCTTATTTATTTATTTTATAAATTCTTTTTGAAAATATCTTGTTTTACTTGTTAAGTTGTAACAAAATTTACTAATTATGATCTATGCATTCTGCTGGTTTTTACATCCTCATGACCGATATTATCATTAAGTATCTATGTTAAATATTCTACTGGGATGATTTGTTGACAATTTGAAAATTTTTGTAGGATTAAAGATATACGTATATCATATTCAAAGCTGATATCAAAATTTAACCTAATGTAAACTTTTTAAAAATCCGAACAAACTTGACTCGATCTTTGAAATGTATATTATCATAAAGCATTTATGTTAAATTTTATTTATCGATAGTTTTTTGGCATCCTAGAATTTTTTTTGACGATTTGAAAATTTTTGTAAGATTAAAGTTATACGTATATCATATTCAAAGCTGACATCAAAATTTAACCCAATCTAAACTTTTTTAAAACCCGAAAAGACTTGACTCAATCTTTGAGATATATATTATCATAAAGCATTTATATTAAATTTTATTTAATCAATAGTTTTTTGGCATCTTAGAATTTAATTGAAAATTATATCAAATTGAAAGTTGTAGAAAAATTAGGCACAATTCAAAGTTTTAAATGACCAGAAAGGACACAATTACTGCATACTTGAAATTTGGTCTTCTCTAGATTTGGAATATGTAAAAATGCTTCTGACTAGGTCCAGGTTCGTATCGAACCTGATCTAACACGACCGATGAACACCCCGATTTGAGTTAAATTTGGTTTAGTCCCAAAAAATGGCACTGCAAACTCCTTCTCTTTTGACCTCAGTTCAAATGTGGGCTTAGTTAGAGGTATAAAAATAGACGGACCGGACCGGACCGTCACATCCGAGCCAAACACTATAATCGGGCCAGGTCGGTTCAGACTTTTTACTCAAATACAAATTTTCAGACTCGGCTCGATCTGTCGGCTTATTATTTGTTTATTTTAAAAAAATAAAAATTAACTTTAAACATTCTTATTAAATATAAAAAATTAAAAAAAATACTAAATATAATAATAATAAAATAACTTTGAATTTTATTATTAAATATAAAAAATTTATTAAAAATTTGTAACATGTATATAATTATATATTTTAACTTGTACTTAGAATATTTTTATTTAAAAATAATTCTGAAAATTGTTCAGTCCGGTCTTCATTATAAGTTGTATGCTGCATTTTTTTAACTGCAAGTTCTCAGTCCTTTAGATAAGTTAGCACTTCAACTATCTCACTACTTAATTGTGTTCTTCGTTCTTTAATTATCTTTTTGTCTATTCTAAATGCCGATTCTAAAGATACCGTTGAGATATGAATAGTCAAAATATCACGTGCTAATTCAGAAAGTACTAAATATCTTGTTGAATGTGTCTTCAAATAGTTCAAAATAGTAAAACTTTCTGCGTTATCATCGTCTTTTACAATGACGGTATCTCATTCAAAATATTTGTTCAAGTTCGAAGAAGATTGCATAATGCTTGAAGTTGAATATGGTGTTGAACTTGAGATAGGATTGATGGAGATCAAAGACCAATTGATCGTTCTTTTTAATGAGTTTGTGCCGTTACCGCTTATTGTTGTTGATTTCGTAAATTACCAAACATAACTTCATAAAAATCATAACATTCGTACAGCTTGTTACGAGCATTAGTTATTTGCAATTGTTTGAACATTGAAAATATCAAAATACATACCAATATATGTAAGAATATTTGAAACATACACAAATTTAAATCTAGGATCTAATATAAAGGCAAAAAAATATAAAATAGAAATATCCGATCAATATTTTTTTTTATTTGCTAGTCATTATTGTAACTATACGTTCAAGTAATTGATCTGTTATATGTTAATGCAATATAGTAGATATGTTAGGAATTGAATATAAAACTAATAGAGAAGTAGGATAGTAAATCTCAGATAAAAAAATAATAGCACCATAAAAAGTTTCTAAAAATTTTACAAATTTTTAGGTAATAATCTAATGAGTTTCAGTAAATATATTGTTACCCATTCTACTATTATAAAAAATCATAAGTATAATTTTATAGTCTAAAGCTTTTTTCAACATTAAATAAATAGAATTCTATCTTACTAGCATATCAAGGTTGAACTTTCGGGGCTTTAGATGTTCTGCTATTCAGTATCTCTTAAATTCAGCTAAATGTTGGTTTGAACTAGTAATCTAAGAAATATCAACGCGAATATCATTAATCTGTTCGCTTACTAGCTAATATCTGATTGTATGATCAAATTGATAATATCAAGCACAACGTTAATGTGGTAAAATTTCTCCCATGTATGAGCTTAGCTCCATCTCAACAAAATCAAATTGGTTTGATATTTGCTAAAGCATTATCTAGTGTGATTGAGACAATACGGTTGGTAAAGCCTCATTCTGTAACTACATTTATAAAGCGTTCAGAAATATTTTTATCATCATGTGAGGAATCAATAAGTTAAAGTCAATAAATTTTTTTTGCATAATATATTGGGAATCTAAATAATATGGAATAACAATTAAATAATATTGTTTAGCTTTACCGCTCTAAATATTAGATGTTAATACAATAGAAGAATTTGATCAACTTAATTCAAATTTTAATATAGTGCGCATTTTATTGTAATAATAATATCGTTTCTAGTAATTGTTCTACTAATTTTTTGAAATTGTGGACAATATGTTCTTTTAACATGCTCTTCATAAAAAGATGACTCATCAAAATTAATAGGTAAATTTATAACACAAATCATACAGGCAAGAAATTTCTGAGGTACGTTAGAAATATAAGACCAAGTACTTACCGAACTATCTGTATTGAATTGAAGTCGAGTTTGTGAAGGTTCCCTTCCAATTTATTTTTGAAAGCACATTTTTTACCATGTGTTATTAAATATCGAATTTCTGTATTAGGATTATCAGTTATAACTTTTTTGTAAAACTTATATTTCGCCATTTTTATTAAGTTTAATCACTTTACATTGTATATTCGACGGTGAAATAATTCCAAACTTCAGACGTTGTGACCTTTGAACTTTTTTTGGTGTTGGCGATATCGAGCTGAAGCCAAACTAACTTCCAACGCTCGAAATTAGAGTACTTTCGTTGCATCTTTGATAGAAATTTTTTTTTTGTATTGGAAGAAGTTTATCTCCTTTATCCATATGTGCAATATTTATCTTTTCCAAATTTTGATTGTCCATGTCATAGTCATTCATATCAACATTAATGTCACGAATAGTCGGATTCATTTGAAATAACAACTAAAATTTTTTGAGAATTAGATAATTAAAAAATGTGAATTTAAAAAAAGTAAAGTAACAAAATTTTTTTATAAATTTGTATGAGTTTGAGTAAAATGAAAATGAGAATTGCAAAGTTGTGTGAAAAATGAATAAAGATAGGATGTTTTTATAGGTAAAATGTGAAGTTTAAAAAATAAAAAATAAAAAACTGTTGACGTCAGCCAACGATAACAATTTTAGAAGTGGTAATTTGGGTTGATGGGTCGATTTCGAGTCGACCTATTTAATAATCTGGTCAAATTCGTTCAACTCTAACCCAATTCATGAATTATACGGGTCAAAATTATCAACCCTAATCCAACCTATTAATAACAGGATAAAATTCGAGTAGACTCATTTAATAATTAAAATATTAATTTTTAATTCTATATTTTTAAACATCAGCGAATTTATAATATCAGTTGTAAACAAAATGAAACGATGTTCTTAGTGACGAGATATAGTGAATACCCGTCAAAATATATTTTTTTAGTATCTTTATTGGTTTAAAATATTCAAAAATATTTATTTTTATTTTTTAAAAATATGTGGTGATAGCTGAAATTTTATAATTATATACATACTAATAATTTAAATAAATTTTGATAAATATAGATATCTAACAAATTTTGATAGAGGTTTTTATACGAAGTATAAATTTGTCATTACAGAAACACCTACGGAGTAATAATTTCGATAATATTATTATTCTCATCTTAGACTATTTTACTAAAATATAAAAATAATCATTAATATAAATACTATATAATTAATAATTTATAAATTACTATTATTAATTAGTTTTGTTACTAATATTTAATAAACGGATATTATTTATTTAAAAAATGATAATTCGAATTGGTGAGTCAATTTCGGATTAACTCGGATCGACCCATTTAATGACTGTGTTAAATTTGCTCAATCCTAATTCAATCCATATATTTATACGGATCAAATTTTCTAACCATAATTATAATTAAATAGGTCGATTTCGAATTGGATCATATATTGTCAGCCACAAATAATATACCATTGGCTGCTTACCAACGATCAGATCACATCAGCATGATCGTTGATTTTTTTGACCAAGTTAATAGTCATCCTTGACCGGTCAATGTAACAATAATTGGATGGGCGGACCGTTCGACGGGCCCATAAAGTTAGCCAAATACAGCCTGTAAAATCGGGCCGTATCGACCCGATCTTGTTACTATTTATTGAGCCGCAGATTGGTCTGTTTGGTCCGGACCAATTCTGCATCAATAGTTTTGGTGTAAGCTGTAAAGCGTGACATAGATAGGCATCTGATTCCCGCAACATCGGTGGATGAGTGGGCAGTGGTCATCCTGTCCCGAACCTAAGCGAACGGATCATTCCCACTACTCCACTCCCAACGATCAAACTTCGAAGCAAGGATCATATAATGGACGACTGCTTTTATCTCGACATAGATAGGACAACAACCTTTATTCTTAAATCAATCTAGGTAGCTTACTAAAGCCAACATTCTACCTGCCAATTACCAAACTGATGATTTACGTGTTTAACATGCCACCACTATAACTTGTTCTTTTATGGGAGCTTGCATCTCCAATCTTTACTTTAGCAACCGTTCGCGCAAGCATCAATATCAGCAGCAGCAGACTGGAAAATCAACTGGAGAGCCAAATATGGATTCCATTAACCACCGCATGGTTTCAGTGAATGGTGTCAACATGCATGTAGCCGAGAAAGGTTCTGGTCAAGTAGTCCTGCTTATCCACGGGTTCCCTGAGCTCTGGTACGCTTGGCGCCATCAGATTCTCGGCCTTGCAGATCGCGGCTACCGTGCGATTGCACCGGATCTTCGCGGATATGGTGATACCGATGCCCCTCCGGACCGGAACTCCTACACTATGCTTCATATCGTCGGTGATATCGTAGCTCTTATTGACTCCCTGGGTGAAGAAAAGGTGTTCGTTAATTTGAATATTTCCTGTTATCAGTTGAAGTTTTCCTAATAAACTAGTTCTGATCGAAGAGGGTTGCTTGTCGGTTTAATGATCTGAAGGTGTTTGTTGTTGGCCATGACTGGGGGGCGCTGGTGGCATGGGCACTCTGTAGTTACCGACCGGACAAGGTTCGAGCACTAGTGAACACCAGCGTTGCGTTCTCGCCGAGAAACCCTGCTAGCAAGCCAGTTCCATCTTTGAGGGCAGCTTATGGAAACGATTTCTACATATGTCGATTTCAAGTAAACCATTGTTCAACTTCCTAAAGACAACTAATAATATCGAAGTGTGATGGAACTTTAGATTCATTTTGACAGGAACCTGGAGCTATTGAAAAACAATTTGCTAAACTCGGTGCTTGTCACGTGCTTAAGAAGTTCCTGACGTATAGAACACCTGGTCCTCTTTTTATACCTAAAGATTGGGGATCCAGTGACTCTGAAATCCCACTTCCTTCGTGGATTTCGGAAGAAGATATAAACTATTATGCAAGTAAATTTAACGTGTCTGGATTTTCTGGACCCGTGAATTACTACAGATGCCTAGACTTGTAAGTTCATTTCTTTATAATTCTGTACATCATTGAATATTAACTTTTAGGATTTTCTGATGTTTGTGTGTTTTGTTTTTTAACGATGAATTGTTTATGCAGAAACTGGGAACTTACGGCACCATGGACACAAATCCAGATCCGAGTTCCGGTGAAGTTCATTGTTGGTGAACTTGATCTTACTTACCATTACCCTGGTGTCCAGGACTATGTGAACAAGGGTGGCATGAAAAAAGATGTTCCTCTCCTTGAGGAAGTAATTGTTCTTAAAGATGTTGGACATTTTATCATTGAGGAGAAAGCAGATGAAATTACCAATCATATTTATGAGTTTATAAGCAAGTTCTAATCATACTAGTTATGAATTACAACTTATCATACCCATCCTTTTTATACCTATAATGAAGCACTGCCGGTTCTTGCAAAAGATCATCAGCTGGGATGGGTTCATAAGATACAAGAGAGTTGATTAGATTTTTCAGGCCTTCCAGAGTGGAAGCACCTATCAAGCAGGTTACAGATTTAAAAAATAGTTGTTAATCCTACATTAGAGTTCTATATTATATTTGTATGAGAACCCATTATTTATAACTACTATTTTTGAGCCGTCTCTTGTTGCTTGCGTCCGTTTGCGCTGCTTGCATGTGAAGCCTACATTCAGGCCCCGTCTAGTTAAGCTGAACTTTAAGAGCTTTAGGTTAACACCATAATTGATTGACTCGGACCGAATGTCGTTCTAAAAAGTAATCCGAACAAACGGGTCTCTGAATGATCCGGTGAATCAATTGATCAACCCATCGGATCAATCAATAGTGCGGACAATGCCACAACCAACTTTGCCGAGCATCCAACGCAATATAACAAAAACTATGGATTCATTATGGTATGATAAGTATAGCCTATAGATAGTCTCCAGGAACTCTAACCTGATGTGCATTATCGAAACAAAATATGTAACAACTTGCAAAGTTGAACACAGAATGCAGAAAATATATCATAACGACTACTGTTTGATCATATAGCCAAACAAACTAATTGAAAAATGGGTCTAAATTAGCAAATTGAGTTATCTCCTCAATGTACAATAAAGAAAGTCAACTTCTCACAACCTGCAATAGCCATCTCGGGCAATGAACTAAAGATTCAAAGCAATCGAGCAATGTTCAGTCTAATCAAACAAGAAATACTGCAAAACTCTACTAAAGGCATGTTTGACTTTATTTTTTTACTTCATTTCATTCTAATTTATTATTTTATATTTTATTAATAAATTTTCTGTCACATTATATAAAATAAATTTATAATTTAAGAATTATAAAAATTCTATGTCATAAGATTTATTATTGGTTATTTTTATTATATTTTAGATAAAATAAGTATAACTCATTTTTTGCTAAAAAGAACTAATGTGAGAAAGAGGATAATGACAAGCAAATAAAAAGAAAAAAATAAGTAAGATTGAGAATATAAAATGTTAGAATTTACTTATGACTATAGTTAGCAGATTCGGACCACACCGTTTTGGTTGATTCAGAAATTGTCGACCCATATGCAAAATCGGTTCAGATTTGTAAAAAATTTAATATGCTATCAACTGGTGTGACCAGGATCGAACTCGGTAGATTTTAGGTTGAGCCAGCGACCTGTCCTTGGGGGACATTTCGGGCACTTAAAACTTTTTAAAAACTTTGGGTTCAAACCTTGATGATTTGTGCCGCCACCCTGTATTCGAGTGTTTATTCTTCACGCATGGTTCCGGCAAATTGTTTTCTTCTCCGCTCTCTGGCTATACCTGCAATTTCAGTGCCCTCTTCCTCCGGTGGTAAGGTGGTGATCATTGTGTCTTCTTTTTCGAATGCTGCTTATGAAATGTTGTCTTTAGAAGAAAGCGATCAACAAGAAGAGAATGCAACCCTCGCTGTTGACGGTGGTGGTGCTCTTGCAATGCAGCAATAACCGCCGGCTTCACACTCATCTAGTCTAATTGGTGCAGAAGGTAGTGACGACAGAGGTGTTTCATTTTTAACTTGGTAGTGGTGTTAGGTTTCAGTATTTTACTGGGGAAGGGTTCGAGTAGCCGCGTGGTGGTGGTGGAGGTCAGTTGTTATTTTGATTTCACTATAGCTTGGTACTTAGTTCTTCTATCGATCAATTTGATGTTTTGTTGTTTGAAGCCTTGATAAGAAGGTTAGCGTTTTGAATTTTTTTTTTACTTATTACTAGTATTCATGTAAGGATTTTGCAAAGCGTGTTGCTTTGTTCTATTTAAGAATCTTGAATACTTTTTGAACTCAAGCCATAGGAAGGAGCTAGGATTACAAGTATCTTGACTGTTGTTGTCACTTATGGGTGAAGAAGAAGAGACTTCAAATGTAAGACCCGCAATGATGACCACCACAATTATCATCATGTTGAAAGACTTCTCCGAATTTTTTTTCTTAAGAACCGATTTCAACAGCTATGTCATGGCTAGATTTCCATCGCCGAGACGTCGAGCAACAGATCGAATCCTCAATTTTTTCAATTTAATTCTCCATAAATTTTTTGTTACTCTTAAGCTAAGCAAAGAAAACCTTCCCTAACTCTTGGGACAACGAACTTTTTTCCTCTCGCACCATTGACCTGACCGATCAACCCGTGAACCCGTTGGATCAATATAGTAACCGTCAACTGGAAAAGCTTTTCAGGTCGACAGCCGATTTGGTTCTTATAACTATGCTTATAACAAACAAAATAGATGTATCTCTATTAAAAAAGCTTCGTGCATTTTTTTAAATAAAGCATCGAATTGATATTTTTGTCAATTGCTTATAGCGCATGTGAGGGGATACAACCAATGAGCCAAACACTTCTTTCACTATAGGACATGTTTAACTTAGGATAAAGTGAGTTTTTGAAAAGTGAATTACTTGTTGAAAGCAATTTTAATTGTTATGTTTAATTTGATTCAAAAATGAATATTAAAAGTGAGTTCTTATATTTACTTTGGTGTGAAAGTGAAGATCGAATCAGTCGTTAAAGCGAATGCAGCTTGACCTTTCTCTCATCTCTCATCGCTCCTATTCCTCCTACGCCTGCTTCTCTATGTCACGTGATCTTGGTCAGCAGGCTCTATCTTCCTAGATTTAGCGCTAAAAAGTTGTTTGAATTCAAAGGTGATCACGTCATGATTTGATTTCGTCTACTATCAGAGCAATTCAACTAAATCTCGATTATATGTGTGAAATTATTTTTATTTTTCCTAGCTCCTAATTTCGTTCTCAATTTTTCTGATCGGAGATGGATTGACCGGAAGATGGAGAGGCGTTGTCAAATCTTGATCTGGAATTTGGAAGATCAGGGAGAAAACTAGTTCTAAATTTGGACTGAAAATGAGAGGGATGAGTGGGTGGGTGCGGAAAGAGTTTTTGGGAAAATGCAAAGTGTTTAGGGAAGTGCATCAAAGCAGTAGAGGTGAAAATGAGTTGTTAATAGAAAACTAAGTTTGATATAAGTGTAATTTTTATGTTTATTTTATGTTTAAAGTGAGTTTGAGGTAAAAGTGCTTATTCTAAGTTTTATTCCAAATGAGCCTCAATTTACAATACAGTCCCAAATACAGATTTTATCTTAATTAATGGAAAAAATGATAATAATACAAAACTAAGTTTTAACATGCTTGCCGCTGCAATCTATTTGTAAACTTCTACTTCTACCTCATACGAGATATACTAATAATGTAAAGCAAATATAGTGCTATACATTGGGGAGAAAATTGTTCTTATTGTTGAAAATTGGAAACAAAAAATTGAAGTATATGGATTGGTACATATTACCTAGCAAAAATTTATATTTATTAAGCACATTTAGTTACTAGATGGACATATAACACGATATTGAGTACTTCATAGTTATTGAGTCAAAAAATTAAATAAAAAGACTTATTTCTTTATTATCATTTTAAATACTAATCAAATCAAGTTCAAATTAAGTATAGCTTTTTTCTAACTATGCAATTCATAATAGTGGTAGGCGATTTAAGGTTGATTTATTCAGGACCAAATAAATCATGAAAACAACACTTTTTTTAAATAAAGTCCTCACTTCTCTTAGCTTTAATATATAACCTATGCTACTCGAAAAAGTCGGCATATGGTCAGACCTATGCAATAATAATATTGAAATATAATAATTACACTGTAATAGGGATATAAAATAATATCATTTTTTCAAAGCTACAATTATTTGAAAGGAATAACAAAAAAATAGCTTTATTTCTAACTATAACATAATTAATTTTAGTTTTTATGATTAAATAAATATTTTAATAGAACAAATATTTCTGACCCTATTTTTTAAATTAGGTTTCTTTAACCTGTACAGTGATTTTTCTTTTACCAAAATGCTATTAATATTTCTCAACGTTTTTCATTTTCTTGTTCTTCTTTTTTTCAATAATAGTTAATTCTGCAACGCATTTATCAAAGCTTATATGCAAGGTTTCAACGAAATAGTAATTCAAAAAAATACTTAGCCGTTTATTTACCTGTGCGGAGTAAATTCGGCACAAAGTCATGCCAAGTCTAGCATTAAAAATCTTCAAAAAAATTAAAAGAATAAACAGAAAAGATTCTCTTTAATCTCTTTGCAGACACTCTTCCACCTCATTCTCAATGATTACGCTGCTGCCCTCTTCGACATCTTCTCGCCTCTTATTCGTTTAGAAGAATAATTTCAGTAAAATATAGAAAAAAACTTAGTCAAGTAAAGTATGAATTTTTTGCTTCTTCAATTTTGTTTGATGTTTTTTTGAAAAATTAAAATAACCATCACAAACATATTCAAAGTTATATTATTTGTAAAAAATTAGTATAAAAAAATCTTAATTGAATTGTTAGAATGAAATTTTATCATTCGATAGAATAATAGTCGAATACTTGTTGAAGAAGTAGTCTTTCAAATCTTGTTTGAAGAATATCTTCCTTCGACCATTATGCTTTGACTTTTCATAGAATTGTTCGGATGAACCCACTTCTTCGAAACCCATCCTTCTAGTTCAATAATTATTTGAGCAAGTTTCGAACTAACGTCGAGGAACCACCTTCTTTGTAATAAATCATTGTGTTAGCATGCGGGAAGTAGTTTGATATTGAAAATTCAGTAATAAATGGCTGTAATAATGAGCGGCAAGTAGTTTGAATGTCAAAATTGGAGTACTAAAATTATTGTATTAATGTGCAGCATTAGGAATGTGAAGAATATAGGGCAACCGAATATATTTGTATACTCTATTTTCTGTCTTGACTTTTAGCTCAGTAGAAGTAGACAATGTTATTTAGTATGTCAAGATAGAAAATAGAAAAAATTAATACAATCTTTTATTACTAAGTATCCGATGTTCAAATTACTTGCCGCCTATTTGCACTTATTTATTACAAAATTTTCTATGTTCAAACTACTTGCAGCCTATTAATACAACCATTTATTACGAAGAAGATGGTTCCTTTAAGTTAGTAGAAATCTAGTTGAACCAAAAAGGATGGGTTTCGAACAAAATAGTTATTCAAATAATTTCTCTTAAAGGTTGAAGTATAATGGTCGAGGAAGATTTTATTCAAACAAGATTCGACTAGTATTCGATTGCATGATAAAAGTTTATTGCAAAATTTAATTATTAATCTTGTGATAATTTTTTTTCCCAAACAAGGTAACTTTCAACTCTTTTTTAAGGTTTTTTTTGAAAAAAACATCAAAGAAAATTGTAGAAGCAAAATTTCATACTTTGTTTGAGTATTTTTTTAAGCATGATTTTGGTAAAATTTATTTTTTATTTGAACAAAGATGAAATAGAGGTCGAAAAATGTCTAACAATAGTCGAGGAGACACTTGAAGAGTGGTTGCGGAGAGGTTGAAGCGGAATCTTTATTCTTTTATTTATTTTCTTAACCTCTTTGAAATTTTTTTTTTGTTAATTTTTACGTGATTTGGTGCCGATTTTTCAAATATATAAATAGACACCTAAGTATTTTTTGAATTATTCCTTAGTCGAAATCTTTCACATATGCACTACGACTAGTTCTGCGAAACATGCTATTGTTGCAAAAAATGGAAGAAAAAGAAAAATCTAAGATTGATAAATTTAGAAATAGTTTGATCAAGTTAAGTTGAAAATGCGTTAGAACAAATTATTTTGAGAAGTAAAATTAGAAACACATTTTTCTATAATAAAAAAGTATTTAATGAAAGAAACCCATTAATTTTTGAAGCACTATAACAGAATTAATTTTTGAAAATCATTTATACATCTTATATTAAATCGAGTAAAACGTCAGATATAAATATACAAAACACACGACTTTAACTGAATAAATTGTTAAAAGTTAGTCTTGCTACGGTGCATAATTCTTTTTTACTATGCCTCATCCTGTCACAGGCACAAGCCTTTACGAACTCTCTAATAAAAGCCGGACAGAAGAAGATTAAACCAAAAAGAAAAAGAAAAAGAAAGAAAGAAATGGAAACAATCGAGCACCGTATGGTTTCCGTCAACGGAATCAACATGCACGTTGCAGAGAAGGGCGCCGGTGATGTGGTCCTGCTTCTCCACGGCTTTCCTGAGCTCTGGTACTCATGGAGGCACCAGATCCTCTCCCTCGCTGCCCGCGGCTACCGCGCCGTCGCACCGGACCTTCGCGGCTACGGCGATACCGACGCCCCTAAAGATATCAACTCCTACACAGTCTTTCATATCGTCGGCGATCTTGTTGGGCTCATCAAATCCCTAGGCCAGGATAAAGTAAGTTTCACAATCAATCTTGTTGTTTTTTAGTTAGTTTTACCTTTAAGAGACTGTTTGCGGTTATCGGGAGAAATATCAACGAAGTTTCTAGACCAACATCAGCAGTTGCTTTCTCGCGAACTAATGATGATTATTAACTGGTTAGGAAGCTTAGCTTGTTTCTATAAGAAATATGCTGCGACTGTCTTGACATTTACAAAATTTGATGGAACTTGTGTGAAGTAGGTAGCGTTATGATAGAATTTATTGATTGCTAGCTAATAGATATAATTTGATTTCTATGAATAAAGAGAAGGGTCTCTACTTATAGTTCTAACTATTTGCTTTTGTTAAAGCAGTTCTGTAAGGATGTAATGATTGCATAACAACAACAACTTGGTCTGTTAGTTTTGTGAAAATCATAATCCTTTCTGCAAATGAATTAATAAATTAGACTGCACATAAAAGAATGATAATTTTGGATATTAACTTACATTCTAAAGTATATTCCTTTTTTCTTTTTTTAAATAATGGAATGAAAATGCTTCCTCTTTTGGGGCATGATTAGTGGTTGCTGGATGACTGTACATTGTGGAGCAGGTTTTTGTAGTGGGGCATGACTGGGGAGCAATAGTGGCCTGGGCATTGTGTGAGCTCAGACCTGATAAGGTGCATGCTTTGGTTAACCTCAGTGTGATGTATAGCCCACGCCATCCAGTGCGTAAGCCCATTGATTTCTATAAGGCTGTATTTGGGGATGATTACTACATTGTCAGATTTCAGGTAAGTTTTCTTTTGAAATCCTAGAAGTCTTTTCTCTTATTGTATATTCACTGATTTGAGATGGGTTGTTGAAAGATTTGAAGCACCGTTAAACTGCTTATCACAGAGTATGTCTTGTTAGGTTCTTTTTTATGTAGTAGGGGCTTTTGTTACGTTACAACTGCAGCTTGCGAACTCAATTCCTGTGGAGCCTAGATCTGGAATATTTTACATTTCCCTAATTTGTGTGGGTTTCTTGTTATTTACTGATTACTTTGGTGTTTTTTTCTTTTGTATGGAGCATAAATAAAAAACTTCATATATTTGAAACTTAAACAAGTTATATAAGTTTTTATCTTTAAATGTTTTAGCATGATTTTGAATTTTAGTTGTAGTATGCATTTATCCAGCATTTGTTCTAACAAAAATTTGCACTATTAAATTTAGCTTCACTTAGGGGTCGTTTGGGGTTGCTTAAAATAAGGTGTTTTTTTTTGAAAAGGAGCTTATTTTGAGGCTTTTCAAGAAATATGCTTGTCTCTGATTAGCTTAAAAAAATAATAAAAATTACACATATACTAATTTTATGATGTACATTTCAACTATGTGGTCTAAACTTTAAAAGAAAATTGTAAAGCCCAAAAAATTCTGTTTTGGGCTCTACCGAGGGATTGCGTCTGGGAGAAGCATCCAAAATGCACCCCCAAAGCACACCTTAATCTTTTCTTTTGGCATTATACAATCTTCTTTTTGGTAAATTTTAAAACTTAAATATCAATTTTCATTAGAAGAGTTAAAAGCAAATGGAACATGAAAGCTGAACGAAAAGAAGCAAATCAATTATTTTTGTTAGATTAAACCAACAAAGAGATTCCACAACCTAAATAAAAATATTCTACAAATAATAAAGCAATAAGAAAGGCTTGTGTTTAATGGCCTCTGAGCTCCACAAAATCAACCGTTGCTTCGTTCTTGTATATCATCCATTTTATTAAAGCTTCAAATCTTACATTAAGCATTCCTTTCTCTATTTTTCAAGAAAAGATGTTACCACATAAACTTAAGATGAAGAGGTCAGAAGTTTTTCTTTTGGATAAAAGACGTTTGAGCTTGAAGTTATTTGAAACCAATAATAGATTCTATCTCCTTTCTTCTTTGGACAACTGTTAATTTTCTAATTGGTCCTTCCGTCATATTTGAATCAAATTGTTTACGAACAGTAGTTGTAATTGTTCCACAAATGATTGTTCATGAAGTTCAATATTTTTTGTGACCGGCTACAACGTGGATTTGTTTTCTTTTGTGTAGTGAGAGTCACTTTCAATGGCTTTTGATTTTTCGGTTTGTTGTGCCTATCTCCATCCTGAACTTGAACTGCTGCTTATAGTTAGAATAAACCTACATGATTTTTCGGTTTCTTAGAAACATGGAAGTAACACTAACCTTTTGTTCATCTAAGAGGATTTCATCGAATATTTGTTTGTTATGATCTATAGGATCCGGGAGTAGCTGAAGCTGAATTTGCTCGCATTAGTACTGAATTGATGCTTAAGAAGTTCTTGACATACCACAGCCCAACACCTCTCATAGTGCCCAAGGAAAAGGGTTTTGGTGGCTCTCCTTATACGCAAGTGAAGTTGCCCTCATGGTTGTCTGAAGAAGATATCAACTACTATACTAAAAAATTTGAGAAATCAGGTTTTACTGGCGGAATGAACTACTATCGATGCATGAATCTGTAAGTACCATCCAACATGCTCTTATATTAGTTTATGTGCCAGTCATGCGTATCACTATTTTTACATATTTCCATTAAATGTAGCCTTATCCATAGTATTGCATATTACTTTCTGGAAATTGTTTATTTTCTTTCCTAAATAATCTATACTTACCTTCAAAGTTTCTATGAGACATAATCCTTAACTTAGTAATCCTGGAGTTGATTTTAGTGCCTCTTTTGTTAAAACAATTTATACATGAGTCGACATAAGCCACCCAATATGCCCTTCTCTAGTATATCTTGGTCATGCTTGTTGCTCCTTGTTTTAGCATTTTTAAGTGACTAGTTTCGTTTCAATATATTGAAATGAAGTCATTTTTTGTTGCTACTTGGTAGACAATGGAAGGTGTCTTTTGAATTATCTATTATAGATAAAGTAATCTCATGTTCATTTTCTGATCTTTTGTTTTCATGGTCAGCTGCTTCATTTGAACTGACAGTGCAGCTGTAGAGTGCCTCTTCCTCGTCTTCGTGCTTCCAAGTTTCGATCATATATTGCAAATGTCAACCACTTTTTTTGGTTATTCCTCATTTCAGAATTTATAGGAGCAGTATGAAATCTACCTTTTCTTCTTTTTCATTCTAATTTCTCACTTCACTCTATGCAGTGTATTGGCAAGCAATAATCACGAAAGTTTTGAGGCTTCCAAGCCTTTTGTGTTCGTAGAAAAAATTCATTGTTATTAATAGTGCATCTTAAACAAATTAGAGAAAATTTTATAAAATGAAAACACATGTATGTATCAAAAGATCACTTAATGAACATAAGTAGCTACTTACCTAGTGAATTACTCCAGATTATCAGACAAGAGTTCCTTGAAGCTAGTATTGTAACAAACTTAACTATTAAGTTTATGTAGAAAGTTCTTACGCCTTTTGATTATTGAACTAGACAGCATTTAGTTACAAAAACTCTATATGTCACACAACTTCTGCTGCCTTTAGTGGATATAAAACTTCTTGTTTAAACCATGCCATACTAGCCAGAAACTGATCCATCTCGAGAAGTCGTAATTTCAGTTACTCAAAATACAGTACTTAGGTTTTCTACTGGTTTTCTTTTTATAGATTTGATTTCATAAGTGTAACATTCTGCAGTAGGTGTACTTTTCTTTTAGCAGAGATGGTGGCAAGTGGTCTTTCACACTATGAGGACAGATTACTGACAAAGATATACAAGAATATTTCTGTTTCTCGTTAGAAGAATATTCACAGTACATCTGAAGAAACACAGTTCAAATGTTAATTCATCTAATGGAATTTAAGTTGAAACAGGTAGGCTAGAAGAAATTTTCTAGCAGAGGTGCAACGGGTGGTTGTTGTCCACTTCCAATATTTGAAGGGCCAGATCACCTGACAAAAACTTTTACCTGTATTATAAGAACTGTGTTTCTAATTAGAAAAAATATATTTACAGTACATCCAGACAGTTCGAATTCGAATTTGTCTGGTGGACTGTCTCATGACCTGGTCATGCGTTGTTTATATGTTTTCAGGATTTGGCATGTTTATTAATTTGAGTAAATCTAACATTTGTCAGGATCTCTGCTTTTAAGAATTATACGTCCACCTTATATAATGATTTAATAGAAAGTGTGTGGGATCTTGGTCACAAATTTCTAACGCAACTTTGCTTGAAGATTGTTTACACAGTCTTGGTGAGAGAAACTGGGAGCAGTTAAGTGTACTTGAGCTTCTTCTTTTGTTCTCTCCTTTAGGAGATATCTAGAACCAAATTGCGAAGCATGTCTTATTCTAGTGCCATATACAGAAATTGTTACTGAAGTTCTTTTTTCTTGACTGTGTTATTATTATTGTTCAGGAATTGGGATCTCATGGCACCATGGTCTGGGAAACCCATTGAGGTACCTGTTAAGTTTATTGTCGGAGACCAGGACCTTGCCTATCACATCCCTGGAGTGCAAGATTACATATGCAAAGGTAGATACAAAAAACATGTTCCCTTCCTCCAAGATTTGGTTATCATGAAAGGAGTAGGCCACTTCATTAACCAGGAAAAGCCTGATGAAATCTCGGATCATATACATGATTTCATTCAAAATACCCCAAAACAGTCTACTGAAGCATTTAGTTGCAAATTGTAATTAGTTTGTAAGATGTCGACCTATTAGCGAAGTGCCTGCAAACGGATGTTTACGCTTTTGTATGCTATATTGTCACTGGTCCTGGAATTTGTGAATCAGTTAGGTGCCCATTGCATATTTGTACAGAACTACTGTTTCTGCAGAGAAAATATACTAAACTCCGTATCTAATAGAGTTTCTTGTTTGTTTGGAACCGTACATAGAGAAAAATTGATAAGTAGGTATGCCACGCTGTTTGAATATTCCCCATCCAAGTGTAATAACCTTACCAACTAAGCGTGGGTTTTTTTTTGCAAAAATTAAGTTTATAGAAATGAGTTTGTAAAAACTGAACAATTTAAAAAATAACATTTGAAAGTGTGCTTATTTTTTATTTGAAGTGAGATTAAAAGTGAAGTGTTTAGATTTATATTTTGATTTCTGAAAGTAGAATTTTTGGCCAAAAAAATTTAACTAAATTTTTATATTTATTATTTTTAAAAAATGTGTTAAAAGTATAGTTTTCGATCGAATATAATGAGTTAAAAGCGTGTACTAAAAGGAAAAGGACAAATTTTAGTTCAAATCTGATCTCTTAAATCACAGCAAGCACCTTCGAATATATCGTATCACTAATTATCTTATCCGTCTATCCGAGTGAGCTTTTACTGTTCATGTGGAGAAGGTTTTGGTTTGAGGATTAGGGCAGCGTCTGTTAAGTAAAACGGCTGATAGCTAGAAAATATGTTAAGTTCGTAGTTTCCTTGTATATGTTCAAAAATATAAAAAGCTCAAGAAAATCCAAATTACAAAATTCTAGTTTCTAATTTAAAACACTACTAAGGAAAAGGGAGCGTTTAAAAGTGATTTTGAAATAAAATATTTATGGAATGAACTTTTAGAAAAAAAAAAGCTTTTAAAAATGGAGAAAAAAATAGTTTTTATAAAAAGATGGTTGGAAGTGTTTTTGAATAAAGTGCTTTTCAATTAGAGGATATATATGACTAGATTATCTTTTGTTGTATAGTAATTGATGTATATTTTACTATGGCATGTTCTTGAATAAAATATTTATTAAAAATATTATATTCAATAGAATGACTTTGAATTTATTTTTCTTTTAAAATTAAAACACTCAAATTAAATTATTTTATATAAATACTTGTTTAAATTAAAATTATTTAATAGAAGATTTTTTATTATATTCTTTTTTAATATAATTTATTTATCTAAGCACTCATAATTTTAAAATATCCAAATAATAATGCATATAAAACTTTGAAGTTTTGAAGAATATTCTTTTTCTCGTTAAATATTTACAAGAGTATGAACAAATAGTCACACATTCGTTAAAAATAGTTATCATTTGACATTCTTATAATAATATCATCGCGATATAAATATCAGTCTGAAATGCTTTCATCAGCATCTATCTTTACCGATGTAATATCGGACGTACTACACGATACTTCTACGGTTGATAAATAAAACTTTTACGTTCTTCAACTAAGAATGCATCATTGTATCTGCCTTGCTTTCTGATGAAATTATGAGTTATCATTGAAACAATAATAATATCTCATTAAATATCAAGTGACATGGCGGCATACTTTCTAAAATTTTAAATCGATCTTTCTATACGCCAAACGTACGTTTAATAATACTTCTGTAGGAAAAATGGAGTCGGTTAAAATGTTCTTTTAGCCCCTTGGTTTCCGTAGCTGAGCTATACTTGCACATCGAAAGTCGCTCAGATGATATGTTATGTCTTCACCTGTATAGGACGCTATCTAACTTGATTTGTGTCGATAACTGGCATCCATCAGGTAATACTTATTGCCTGAAGGACGAGAAAAGTCATACTCTGAGTTGTATAATGATTCGTTGAAAATTTTTATGTTGTGAGCACTTCCCTCCCATCCAGCGAATACAAAGGTGCATCACATGTTAAAATCATAGACAGCGAGAATATTCTGAGTAGTATACCGTTTACGGCCAATATAAGATATCTGCTCTGCAAGCAGCAGTATAATCTTTATATGAGTTCCGTTAATTGCTTTAATATAATCTTGCAAAAATATTTCAATGATTAAATTAACAAAAATAAATTACTCGCATTGTAAGAAATAGTCGTTGATAATGGGAAATACATCGCTTATTTAAAACCATGGAAGATATTATGTGTCTCTGGTTTGTGACAGATTACCCCTTTATATTATCGGTGATGTGCTCTAAATAAATGTTTTGATAATCATAGTTTAGCTTCCAACACCTTACAAAAATGCCTAGAAATTGTTTCTTGAGAGTGATTAAACATCTCTTGAATTAATTTATTTGTAGAGTCGTGGCCTTAAGACAAAAGAAATATTATAAAATTCTCCTCGTGCGCTGTTAATCTAGTTTGTTGTAAACTATAGTCATCTATCAAGCATTGGCAGAATGCTAAATAAAATCTTTCCTCATACAAAAATTTGAGTAGTAGCGAATGTCGGAACTAGCTAATATTTTCAGAATAAATCGATAATCTGTGCGTAAAGATGTATGTCACGAATTTTTTATCTTTATGTACACATAGTGCATGACAACCAGCCTGTTTTATGAGTTGTGTCCATCCATCTTCACTTTGGTTATTCTCATCATTTTTAGAAATTGAACATGAAGGCATACAAACATCTATTTCATCCAAAAAAGGCATGCAAACATTCATTGCATTATCTGAACAATCTATTTAACTATAAATACAGCAATTAGTATTTAAAAATAATCACAATATAAATAATAAAATTACCATAAACACTTCATGAATTGAACAAACACTGGTTTTAAATAATATTATTACAAGCACAAATTCAAATTCAACAAGCAAATATAAAACTTCAGTTCATTAAGATGAAAACAATAAATAATTAGTACGCTGACAGCTAAACAGTCATAACGATACAAAATAATTAAACTCCTCATAATATGACAACACAAATAACACAACCTCACGATGTTTCCCTCAAATACTCATAATTAAACTCTAGCCATGCCTAACGACTTGCGTCGTCTGCCTGATTTAAAAAGGCATAATTATTAGTTTGTTTTGTTAGAAGATTTATAGTGTAGCTCTAAAATCTCGTGCCCAAATTGATTCTACTTTTTAGCCATTTTGTTAAGACTACACATGCATTTTGATAATTGTTTGGAGGTCCTACTTCTGCTCCCATATGCGCTGTCAACTCGGTTGAATTTATTACATTAGCAAGTGTATCCAAACTTTTCTGCAGAAACCGCCTTCTCTTTGCTGCATTGGAAACAAGTCTTGAGCTCGAAGAAAATAAGTCTTTCTTAGTAGCAACAACTAGTGGCGGTCGATCACCAAGAGCATAATCACTACTAGTCTATTACCACTGTTTTCTTGGGTCGGAGTACCTTCACCTACAACACCTTTCCCAACTTGTGCTGCTGACTTTCCTCTCATAGATTTAAAACTCGACTCGGACTGGCCGGGTCGAACCGAAAACCGGCGATTCGGCATCAATTCCGGGTAGAGTTAATATAAAATCGGGTCGCGCAAGCGACCTGGGTCGATCCGGTTTTAGTATTTAAAAAAAATAAAAAATATATATATTTATTTATTTAAAATAGAAAAGTATTTTTATTAGTATTTTAAAATGTGCACTTTATTGAATACTCTTCCATTTCTAATTTATTTTTTTAATTTTTATATTTTATTAGAAATTAATAAATAAATAAAATATAGTATAGATAATTTATTTTTTGTAATGCATATAATATAGAAATTTTACTATATGTTAGGCTATTTGACTATTGTCTTAAGTACTATAGATAAGAAAAAATATATATAATTTTAAAAATATATTCAATATTTTCATATACAATTATTTTGTAATTTTTTAATAGTTGATATTGAAAATACTATATAATACATATAATTATATTTATATATTAATATTTATTTAATAAATTTAATTTGACCCAGTGGGTCGACCCGATGACCCGTCCGGTTATCCAGTGACCCGGTAACTTTTTCGGATCATACACCGGGTCGGTTTTTAAAACTATGCTTCCTCTACGATCCGACGCAATAATGTTTTGTAATAACTTCCGTATTAATCACGAATTAGGGATAATTCCTACTCTTAAACTTCTTCAACTTATAGTTAGCCTATTCAAATAACAAAACATCAGCAAAATACTAAAATTGGAATATATAATAAACACAGTTAATAAATAACAAGCAACCAATGTAGCTTAATCCTTGCATCCACCACTCATCATCAACAATGATCGTATTGTTTGCAGCATCTTATCCAAACCTGACTCACCGAAGATTAATTTTTTATAAAGGGACTAGTCAGTTTTCATACTAACTCAATGGTTTTGAATTGTTATTTCTCATATGTCACCCTAAAGTATTCGTTGAATGCATGACGGATATTATCCCAACCCTTTGTATTGAAATGTGTTGTCGGCTTACTATCCTTCAATATCTCTTCTTCGCAAAGTTCAACAAACTTTCTACAATAAGTATCTAAGTAGTGGGCAACTTCACTACGACGTTTCTTCCTTAGCGTAGGCATCTATAACGTATACCTAATCAAAAGTCTTTTCTCTCATATATAGTAACTAAGTTGTCACGACAACAATTAGAACAATTCTAATACATAGCTATAACTTATATTTAACTATTTACCCATGAAGCAAACAAACTCTTTGATCATAATTATGTTGAGCTACTTATCTTTATATAAGTTCAAACATGAAACTCAACAGACTACCATGACAATAAAACACTAACACGAAAGAAAAAGAGAACCAAATCAATGCATTAGTATAGACTACTGCACACTATTTTAGATCACCAAAATATTACTTAAATATATAACATGTAAGCAAAATATTCCTTCAATCATAATTTTAAGAAAAAATATTTTCAGTGGAATAGATGTTAGCTGCAACTGAAAGTAGTTTTTTTAGTAAAAACAAATTCAAACCATCTACAACTAGAATAACTACCTTCAAAACAATTTCAAAGTTTAAAACCAGACCTTGTTAAAGAAAAGAAGTAAACCAGCAAATGCTGAACTTCTATAAGGAGTTATTCTTTAAATTGACTCATAAACAGCTTTAAGAACGACATAAGAATCTTCTTCATTGTTGTAAGTATGAAATCAAAAGCATTTTGAAAGACAAATTTTCAAGCACAGACCAAAACTAAATTAACAACATATTTTACTATAATCACAAATTAAACCAAACTCATCGACATAACAATGGCAACAACACACACTATCAACCAATAAAATAGAAAGAAATCAATGCTTACGTATAGATTGTCAAGAGCTTTCACACTCATCAATACAATAAAAAGAAAACAATCACACAAAACAACCTCACTCACTCA
Organism: Acanthochlamys bracteata; assembly: GCA_019914995.1. Classification (NCBI taxonomy): domain Eukaryota; kingdom Viridiplantae; phylum Streptophyta; class Magnoliopsida; order Pandanales; family Velloziaceae; genus Acanthochlamys; species Acanthochlamys bracteata. Next base: position 5,491,033 of record CM034133.1, read on the forward strand.
ATGCATCCACCTTGAGCTTTCAACTTCTAACACAGCAAGAAGAAAAACTACTAGAACAACTTGTAAGTGATAATTAAAACATGCAACATATGAATTAACATTAGGTTTTGATAAAAATAAAATTTAGTGTAAAAATAAAATAAAAATGCCAGTAATAACTGAAGCACCAAATAGCAAAAATCAAAATCTGGAGAGAAAGTGAACTTTTTTTAAATTGAAACATACCCCAGATAGAACAAATTCTAGACAATTAACCAAAGTTATGTTCAAAAAGTGTAGAATATGATTTAAACATAATAATAGAAAAACAAATCTAATGCGAACGCGAAAATTATAAACTTGGACACAATAATAATATATAATCAAGCATTAGGCAAACACTCTACAACAGCATAACCTTTTTCATTGCTAGGAAATCAGTTCATTAAAAACAACAGCATAATAGAAAGGTTGAAAGATGTTACGAGGTTCTCACCATTATCTTTAATATACACTATGCTAGCTAATCAATCAGAATTGAGATAGAAGCTAAAATCAGCAAAACAATCAAACAGCCAATTCAATGCCCACAATTTTCACTTAAAACAAAACATAACCCCTTATTCTTTCTTCCTCTTTGTGGTGATTATTACTCGTTCTTTCCTTTTTTTTCTTTGTGATGAAAGTTACATGTTGACAATTCAGAGTGACTAGGGGGCAAACTCAACGAGTAAAGTATGGGGTGCTCTTCATTGAACAACTTTGGGGTCATATGAAGGAGTAATTGTGTACCAATAAAACTTATTTTAAAAAATAATATAAAATTTTCATTTTAGAAATATTTTAAAGTATGTAGTTAGGGTTAAGATGAGAAGCACACGCTTAGAATGGGCTACTTAAACAAAAATATACGCATAGAGGCAACATGATAACTGTAATCTTGTTTGAAATTGTTTGAGGCATATTTCAGTAGTTGTTATCTGTGTACTATAGATGAAAAAGGGTTAACAGATAATGGCTAATGAGATATGAATTTTTTCTTAGATGTTAGGCCTTTTTGTCATATTGCTTCTTGTTGTGACTCACAAGCGAAATTTATGATGTTCGCCTATTTCTCAGATCTCATCGAGAGTAGACAAATATCATAAATCTGCTAATCACCAATACTCACAAGAAAGTAATGAATATTTTTATAAACACGAAACTTGTTTGCATTGTATTTTAGATGCACACATTAAGAAATTCTCTTCACCATTACATCGCAAATACAAGCACATTGGTCAATCTTCAATTATAAAATGAGTTACGGAGTTTAATCTAAACGAAACCACGACCACTCTTTGTTGCTTCGATGCGGACAAAATAACTACAGTATTGTGCATTATCAAAAACCGATGTATAAGAAAAAAATCGTTACCATCACGAAGAACCCTCAAACAGACACCATAATCTTTCACAATAGTAAAAGGCAAGAGAAAATCCAATTCAAACAACTACAAGGTAATAATAATAACAAAAAAGCCAATAACAAAGATTAAGAAATAAACACAGATCGGTAAAAATTTTGTGCTTTTAATAAAATCTGCTCAAATCCATCTAAATCCACCATGAACTCTTACAAATTCACATAGATCAAGAAGACTACAAGCAAAGATGCACCATACCTTTTTGGAATGCGAGGTCTGGTGAGATCTACACGGAATTCCTCCTCTGACATCAGAATCTAGAAGAAGAAGGAGATTTATGATGTTCGCCTACTCTCGATGGGATCACACACTGAAGGAGAGCTCTGCGCAACAAGTTGCTCTTGAGAGAGAACACACATGCCGCGAATGAGAGCGAAGTGCTTGTTAGGGTTCCTCTAGATTACATTTATATGATGGCATTTTTGTAAATATTAGTTAAGGATAAAATTATCAATTACTTAGGCTTAGTAGTATTTCGCGGCATTTGGGAAAAGCTCCGTTTGAAAAGCAGATCACCCAAACGCTTTTTTCACTGTGTAGTGCGTTTGGGGAACGAAAATTTTTCCCAATGCACTGTCAAACATCCACTAAATAAATCCGAAACTACTAATGGGGGAGACTTAAATGGACTACATAGGTCTTATTGAACATAGAAAATATTAACTTATGTACCGGCCTGGATAACCTATATGATACCAACACTCCTGCTCTGCTCAAGTTGGTACAAAATATTATTGATGCTTAATTTATTCAAGTTAGTCATGCAAAATTATATTTTAATACCCATTTTGTTAATATGTTTGCTAACTATGTTTCTAAGCTTATAAAAAGTAACTCAACTAATCTTGCCTCTAATTTTTCTTTAATAGAGCATCGTGTTGATCCAGCCAATATGTTTGGTACAATTATTTTGAACTGCATTATGAGTAATATTTAATACAGCCTTATTATTATATAATAATTTAATAGGATTCATTGGAGAAAAATTATGTCTATAATATTTGAAGCTATAAAAATCAAAAACTCCGTGTGCTATTGACATATGTTTAGTTTCAACCAAGGATCAACCAATCACCTCTATTCTTGCTCCTCCATGTGATTAAATTATCACTAATAAAAATAAAATAGCCAAACATAGAGCGTCTATCTTAGCTCCTACCATTTTCTATCGGTATATCAATCTATATTCATATGATTATATTTAATAAATTGTAGTCCATTGTGTTACTGATCTTGGATATTTCAAATTTTTGTTCATATTTTCTATATGATCAACACTTGAAGAATAGATATATTGGCTAACAACACTCTGCATAGGTTATACCAAAGCTAGTATGTGAGATAAATTAATCTTACTATCATTCATTGATATTTGTCCTAGGCTATTGTCACCTCATTAAGATACTATTTAAATTTATGATTCTTAATAATTGGTGTATCTAGCAACATGCAATCTAACATTTCTATCTCTAATAATAAATCGAAAATATAAACTTTTTTGTGATACAAAAATATCTTATTAGATCTCGTCAGTTCAACACTCAAAAAATATTTCGTATTTCTAAATTATTTTATCTCAAATTTGGAAACTAAATACTGCTTTAGTTTCTGGATTTCTTCTTTTGTCATTACTTGTAACACCTTATCTCTTACTTACTATCGACAATATATTTTTTTATATCAAATTATAGTAACTGCCAATTCAGATTTACTGTTAAAGACAATAAGATTAATTTTCTAACTGGTGCAAATATCTTACGATAATCAGTTCCACAAGTATGTCAGTATAATTTGCCACTTACTTTAGTTTACATCTTTTTGATCATCCTATATGTTATATATTTAATTGTATACAACCACTTATAACTAGGAACTTCTTTTTATTGTAACGGTACAATGTCGCAAGTCATATTCTTATGAAGAGTTTCTATTTTTTCATTCATATTTTTAATCCATTTAAGATTGAATAAGACTTCTTTGCTAATAGCAGTAATAGTCACAGATATTACTTAATTAATGAATATCTTATATGATGGTGATGACTGTGTGAAGACATGAATATCTTTTGAGAGGTGTTTTACAATTTGTGCTATATGACAACTAATAATTATGTTCATAGTGTGACTTTATTTAAAATATTGTACTGAATCTCCGAACTTATCTCATAAATACTCCAAGAATTTGAACGTATACTATAGGATAAGAGAGAGGGCTTCTTCAACATCATCATTTCCTTCTATTTGTTATTTTCTTCTCATCATTGATTTAATAGAGCGATCCTCTCCCAAACTAATTCATAACTCTCAACTTGTCTACATTTGTCTTCAGTGTAAGATTTGTTTTTTACTTTCTTTAGTGAGTGTGAAATTTTGACAAAGTATAATAATAGGCCAAATCTGATTTTCAGTAACATCTATCTTTCCTAAATATTAGAATGGGATGTAGGATATTTAATGTACATCTTAGGATAAAGTGTACATAATGCCATTGCTTCAAGTCTATAGAAAAATAAAAAATTCTAATTATAAATCTGATTTGTGAGTCTGGTCTAGTCAAAATTAAATCGATAAAGAAAAGGGATCCAGAAAATTTCAAATTAGATCTAGTTCAATCTGAATAGGTTTGAACTAGGTTTGGCAGGACCTGATCTAGTTTGTTCTTAGTCTGGCCTCTCGTCGTACGTAGTAAGTTTGATTTTGTCCAAAGTGATCCCGGATAGCCTTAATCGTTGATCGTATGGTTTGATATAAGTCGCTATGTTAGGCGATCTTGTTCGTATATGACTAGTGAGTTAGATCAGGTCGGGTGACCGAGTTTAACTAGTTCAACAGCATAGCAATGGTAGTGGATCAACCACAACGGTGATGGATCAACCCAAAAATAGAAGCGAAGATGGCAATCAAGCAGCGATAAGTTCGATAACATCTAATCAAGCGAGCGACTGCTGCTAAAGCAGAGACGAATCGATAACAAAGACGGTGGACGCAACAACAGAGGAGACATGGGGGAGATGGCGATAGTAAGGATACGATAGCAGTGGAATCCTAGAAGTACTTACGCCGGTGACGTCGATGATGGTTAGGGTTTTGTGTAGTTGGATATCAAATGAAATATATATCCAATATTATCCAGTCTATCTCTTTTCAATCTATCTCTTTTCCTACAACTATGTGTGTATATATATATATATATATATATGATAGAAAGAAGATATGTGCATTATGTCCACATTACAATTTTAGGTGCATATTGGATCACATTGGTCAATATATGGTGCGTTGAAAGCTCAAAATTCGGTCACCACCATTAGATATGAAGAATTGTGAGTGGTGAGCACATCGACAAAATTTCAGTTCAATCGGATCTCGAATCAATCTCCATCCAGCATTTTGATCAAGATGATAGAAAAAAATAAATTTTGTTAAATTATTTTGTGGCAATGTGAACATATCTTCTTATATATATATATATATATATATATATATATATATATATATGCATGTGTGTGTATAAAGATACAAAATTCTAATATATTTAAATTACTAATAATAACAGTTCTAGTAAATGGATCGGCTATTGCCAATAGTTGGATACTCAAACTAATGACAACTCGTAAAGTATTGATCATAAGCGTTCAATAGTAATATTTAAATCATCTCTAAAAATATAATAATATAGTTATACTTATATTAGAGTATGATAATATATACAAATCATTCTTGATATCATGCGTCTAAAAGCATGCTCCTGTTTCTCTAGGTAATGCTATTTTATGATGCCATGATCTATATGTATAGACATGTTTTACATTATCATTTAACATGCTTAGCAACCCATGCCATTTTGGCCTCAATGCTACATGCCCTTGCTGTTTATTATCATAATTTTTATATAGGAATGCATTATACAAGTGCTCACTTTATGCCTCACATCTAAGAGTTCTAAAGACATAATTAAACATGCTATTAAGTTTTTTACAACTCAAACACATTATAATGCATAAGTAGGAATATAAATAATAAGATAGCATACTTATTTCCTAGTATGTTTTTTTCTGTCCTAAAACATAACTCGTATCAAGAATGCACCATACATGCATACTATAGCATGAAGGAGCCAATCGAAATGCATAGATAATAAAAAATTGTATCGAAAGTTTTAAACAAAAGTTACCTATACCGGAAGTACCTGAAACTAGTTTAACAAGGAAATGGTATTGTAACCTCACCTGAAGGTCCATGTAATCTCTTGACCTACAGCTATCACTATGCCATGTCATTGGTTCCAATCTACATTCAATCTTTACGAAAATAAATACTATTATCACTTAATAACCAGAAACTATTTCATTATCCTTAAAACACGTCTATTTCCATACGTACAACGCTAACAGTGTGTTCTGTTAAGATGAAAGTGAGTTATTAGCAAGTGAATAATTAGAAAGTAAGTTATTATAAATAGTATTTTTGGAATTAAATTTAATTTTTATATTCTTTTATAAAAAGAAATGAGTTGGAAATGACTTCTTATATTCTTTTATGTAACTACAATTTAACTAGTACTGATTTTTTAGTATAGGAAAAGGAGTTGTAAGAGTGCAAAGAACACACCCTAAGGCACAATCAAATCGAAGATCGATTATAAATTATAAACCCTTAATCAAATAACTACACTTATAGACTATCGTTATGGATAACGTGATAAGAAGACTTACCTAATCAACAAAGATAATTCGCGTCCAGAATGACGCCGTATCATAGTGATGAGCTTTGAGGATTTCAATCAGTAACACCTAAGGGTAAAAAGGGTTACTCAGTGGCTCAGTAGCAAATTTAAGAGACAATAAGAGCATCCAAAAGACACCTAAGGCATGGTGACGGCTAGCTCGCCAAAATTTCGCAAATCTTAGTGTTTCGGGCAGAGAGGAAAATCAGGCCATGAAAAGCGCCAAAAGTAGTAGCAGAATTCATAGAGAAGACTATGAAGCTAAAAAGTGAATGTTGGCAGCCGAAATCGCAATTTTATGATGATCAACGATCAGTCTCTTCCTTACACACAAGTAAAAATACACGAAACTTATGCGCACACAACCGTTTTGGTTAGAAGACTTGCAGAAAGAAACAGAATTGTATTTCGAGGTACGACAAATGAACTAGATATGGTATTTGTTTCTAATTTTTTAATTATATATAATTATAAATTTTGCTATATATTATGACTTTTACTAACATTTTTTTTCTCTTTTACTTCAGATGCATGATCGGAATTGGCGTTTATATAAAATGAAAGTTGATGATTATATTGTTATGAATTTGGTATTGATGAACATTTTTAAGATTTATATGATGAAAACAATTATCTACTCTATATTTCAAAATTTAACTAATGTTTAACTTTTATTTAATTTAGCAAATATTAATAATTATTTTGTTGCGTATTTTGTTTATTGTGTTTTTATAAGTGAAATTGTATTGTGTATTTTTCATAATTTTAATATCAAATATTTATAATAATATTTTTTAAGTATCTAGCGACAAAATACCATTGGTTATTAATACATTAGAGACCAACATAAAGTTGGTCACTAATGATTAGCAACTAGATATGTGCTAGTTGCTAATAGTTTAGCGGCAAGTAGGGAGCCGGTCACAAATATTTTAGTGACCGGTTTGACCAAATCGTTGTTAACCTAATAGCGTACCAGCATGTTTTGGTTGCCAATGAGATCTTAACAAACTAACAGCGACCAATTTGACTTGATTACTGTTATTTTTGGCAACACGTTTGTGTCGGTCGTTGTTGTTTGAATTAATAGTGATTAGATGATGTTTCTAGTTGCAACTACTATCGACAGTAGATTTTTTGGCGACCGATTTTGCAACTAACTTTGTTGGCCCAACATAGTAGATGCGAGCAATAGCAACCTATTTTTTGGTCCCTATTAGTGTTTTTTGTTATAGCTAATTAAGTAGATTTATTCGTTGTTTAGCCGCATAAAACCAAAATTACAAAAGCAAAAAAAACCATTTAACCTCGGCTACAAGCCGCTCAGTGTGTAGCATTCCTTAGGGTTGTTTGCAAAGCATTGTAAGAAAACAGCTTTTTAATTTTTCAGTTCACATTTTCTAATAAACCTTCTACAATCTTTTACAAAATTTATTTAAAATTTAAAGTATAAAAAAATTCTACGTATTAAGATCTTATTATTACTTATTTTTATTATTTTATTTTAAATTAAAAAATTAAAGCTCATTTCTTAAAATATGGTAAAAATATTTTCTGTTTCATAAAATTATTTTTCAAAAGCACTCATAACGTCTCTCTAATAGGGCACTTCTTATGCCGGCTTCCGCATAAATACCAAACTTATCGCTAGGCAATAACAACTACACCAACAAGTACAATATAAATGGGATGACTCGACGAATAGACCTAAGGAACCATGAACAATTATATATTAGAAGAGTCGGTTTCAACTTCTCTAGTGACCGTTATGATACTCCTGAAAACCGGTCAAAGCATTACAGATTTGCAATGCAACCTTATACTTTCTGCCTCTTTAGCTGCACGGAAGAAACTAGCCTTGTAAGACAAATTCAAACGTTTCTTTAAGCAAGGATCAGCACATATCCCCATTTTTTATGTAAAAAACATGTTTGCTGTAATAAGGTTGCTTGCAATTTCTTGATATTTGGTGATTATAGTTGTTATGCTTTTCTTTGTTCTTTTTGACAGGAACCTTCAGTTGCAGAAAAAATATATATATATTATAGTGTGGATAATGCACTTCTTCCCTTTATCTTTTTCTCCTTCTCTTGGAATTGATAGCGATCCAGACTGTGCCGATCTATAATTTTTGCCAGTTTCTCTTTAATTGGCATCGGAACTCTTTCCTCTCCTTCTGTTCGTCCTATTTCTCACCTTTTCTGCCCTAAATACTGCGTGGAATAGCCATCGACGAACGGGTAAAAACCCTAATCATGCTTGCGAGCTCCTGCTTACTTTTTCCTATTGTTGTTCGAGCTTGGTTATTATTCTAGCCGGTACCAATACTATTTCGGTTAGTTCTCCAAATTCCAATATGCTTCACCGCGCCTGCTATCGATCTCAAAGATTGGAAATGAAATTAGTTCTCTTCTTTGATCGATTTATGATTCCCGATCTATTATTAAATGATTTGGTCGATTAGATCTGTAATTATTGGTCTATAGATGTTGTGTAAAATTATTGAGATAGTTCATCTTCTACAGCTAGTTATTCATTGTATTTTCGATCGATTTTCGCATGGTTGCATTCTTTGTCTATGCTGTTATAATTAGCAATGGAATTGATCGTCAGTGCATTCAGTAAATCATAATCTGTTGGAATGATCAGCTGATGCGTCTTTTGTGTATGTTGTGTTGACATGTAGCAAATTGTTTCAGAAGTTTTTAAGCTTTCAAAAAAAAAATTATTTTTAGCTTTCAAAAAAAGTTTTGTTTGGTATATCTGTTAGAATTGCTGTGTTGTAATTTATTTTTCTGGAAAATATGTTGGATTTTATTTGAAGTTGCAAATTATTGCAAACAAATCTAATGTTGCTTGTAGTTTGTTGGTATTCAAAGTAGCAACAGTTTGTTTGTATTCAAACAAATTTTCATTCAATAAATTTATCATCACCAATCACAGGTAAGTCACTTGTCACTCTCCTTTAATTGCTTTTTTGTTTCTAATTCATTTGTTAGCTGTTTTTGTTTGTTTTCTTGAGAAAAGATGATCAAGAATGTTGTGTAGAGGTTGTTGCTCTTGAGATCTTTAGGAGTACCCAGTCGTGAGAAGTTAGTTTTGGGATCTAGGTAATTTAGCAAGTTTTTGCTTAGGGTTAGAGTTTAGGATATGTGTTGCAAGTTGTTTTATAGGTATATTTGTTAGAATTTATTTGTTGCAATTGAGCTTCAGATTATAGCTTGTTATAATTGGTTAGTTAGTAGTTCATTCCATGACAATGGAAATCAACTTGGCATAGGAAATTGAGTATGTACACTAGAAAAAATCGATCAGCGTTATTGAATTGTTGATGCTTGTGATATTGTTTGTTACTGTTGTTGCTTGAAGAGAGTAGTGAATTGTTTATCTTCTAGATTTTTCTCATGGATTGACCAAATTGTAGAATTCATGGAAGGTGTTGTGTTCTTTAGTTGCAGTGTGACCTAGAAAGCTAATTATAATTATGCTCAAGTGATATTTTAGACATGCTTAGGTTTAGGGAATAATGCTTATTTCTTCTCATTGTATTTAACCTTACGTCGATATCCTATTTTCTTATGTTATGACGATCAGTACTTGAACTTTTCTAAAGGACAGTTCATTGAGATTGATCTCAACCATACTGGAGATCACAGTTGAATGGTTTTTATTTTTGTGCTTAATAGTTAACTTAACCTTCAAGATATTGTGTTGCAGGTGATTGGTTACTATTCAAAGAAGGGTTTGGTGGCCAACCTTCATGCTAAGAAGCCCCCATGGAAGTAACCACGAAGGTTAAGAAGGTTCTTCAATGAGTTTGAAACATCGAGTTTTTTTTTTTTTGGATTGTTGTAGGCTATCATGACTAACCCAATGGGGCTTATGTCTTGAAATTTGTGATGGTTATGATTATTTTTAATAGCTAATTCTTGGCTTCGTGCCGTGGGTTCTCATGGTCTCTATTTGACGCTTGCAATATTTAGTTTGTAAATTGCAACATTTTGCTTTGATCTGTAATAGTTATTTGAAACCAACAACACTTCAATGTAATCCTAGTCCAATGTACAATTTAATAACGTTGTCTTTCTTTTGAAATTGTTGTGCGAACTAGTATAATAATCGGATAATGTTATTCTAATATGCATCTGTAGTCCATAGTAGGGTTTGGGGTTGTTAGTTTGTTACATCTCATTGACACATCTGTTCAAAGTCCTCAAAGAGGATGATGAAGTTTACTTAAACCATTTTGGTTTCAATTTATTACAAGTGGAGATGGGAGTAGTTAGTTTGATTTTCATTGTACGACTTTCTTTTCAACATGCTAGATGCAGTTGTCTATAATTTCTGTTTTCTTTTTTGCTTACTGTGAAGGATTGTTTTTTAGTAAGTAGTTGTTTGAGGTACTTATATAGCCCATGTTGGTGTAGAAATTGTAGCCAAAAGAACTATTAGTGTCTATGTTCGTAATGCTCTTGAATAATAGATGTGAAATTCGAAGTGAATAAATATAATCATATAATATCTATATTAAGGTTTATTTAATATTATTAATAATTGACTGTATTAGTTGTTTAATATTCATTTAATACTTTTAGAATATAACAATAAAATTTATAATTTATAGAGATTTAAATAAGTCAAAGTTATTTATTAATTTACAATAATAACACTACTTTTATAAATATTAAGATAATAAACTTTTAAAATTTATTTAAATATATTTTCAAATTTAATAGTTATATTTATAATAAATATTTTTACAAAGTTAATTATTGATTTATACTAAAAATATAATTTGCTAATAAAAATAAAATTTAATTTAAGAAAGTATTATACAATTTTTTTGTAATAGAAAATATTAAATTAAAAAAATAAATAATATATAAAAATTAAGAATTTTGATAATATATCAATTATTATATACATAAGAATATTTCGGCCATTATATATTTCATACAGTAACGAGTATAAATTTACCCAAACAATTCATCCAGCTCTCAACATAAACAACACAATACAGTAAAAATTTATCCAAATACTTTTTAGCACTATAAAACAGCTTTACTTCAAAAACATAAAAAATTCAGCACGTCTAAACGGGGCCTACATGTTATTTATATGACATGCTGCACACTTTAATTCATAGACCTGATCTATTTTATCCTCAAAGATTAGCACACAGCATGTAAAACTATGCAGGTGAAACCAGTAATGCCCTAACAATGAGTATTTGCATTCTTGACTGCTCTCTGAATAATTACAGATTTATATAAAAGCTTGCCTAGAATTTTTATTGTACGTGCAGGAACTGGGAGCTAATGGCACCTTGGACTGGTGTTAAGCTGGTGCGACTGTGAAGTTCATTACTGGTGACATGGACCTTGCATATCATATTTCCGGTGTTAAACACTACGTCGACTGCAAAAAAGACCGACCTCCCTCCATTGCAGGATGTAGATGTAGAGGTTGGGCAATTCATCAACCAAGAGCGGCTTGATGTAGTTGCAGATCGAATATTCGAGTTTATTGAAAAACATTAGCTAGATTATACGTGTGCCAATGCTCTCAATCACCTGTCAGCTTAGGGTGCGTTTGTTTTTACTTTTTTTCAACAAAATTTTTAATTTTTTATTTCATATTTTTTAATATATATTTTATAAGTATTTAAAAAATTTATTTAAAAATTTAAAAAGTGTAGAAAAATTTTATATAATGAAATATTTTACTATATATTTTTATTATTTTTTTAGAAGTAAAAAAATATAGATCTCATTTTTAGAAAAAAATAAAAATATTCTCTATTTCAAAAAAGCTCTATTTTATAAGTAATTCCAAACGCATCCGGAAGTGTTTGAAAGTAATTATTAACAAAAAATTTCTAGAAAAATATTTTTATTCTAAAAATAAATAAAATAAATAATAAAAATAATAAAAAGTATTTATTTATTTTTTTATTAAAATAATAATAATAAAATTTTTCATACGATAAAATTTTTTCTGTAAATTTTTTAAATATTCAAATAATAATTGTAATATATTATAAAAATTTATTAAAAAATATAATGTGATTTTGTGGAATAAACTTTCGAAAAAAATAATATCAAATGTACCATAAGTTTTTCATTGATCATTGAGATAAACCGGTACTACGAAATTCAGGAGGCATTTGGTATTCTATTTTAAAAAAATAGTTTTTTAATTTATATTTTTCAATACATATGCTATAATTTTAGAAAATTTATTTAAAATTTTTTTAAAAATTAAAAAGTTTCTACATATAAAATTATTTTATTACTTATCTTTTATTAGTTTTTAGTTAAAAATTAAAATTATTTTTTAACTTAAAATAAAAATAATATTTATTTTAAAAAATTTTATTTTAAAAGTACTACTAAATGCTTCCTCAAGCAACCTAAACTCTCCTTTGGGGATACAATGCCGTAGCTAGGCCCCTATGGATGAGAGGCCACGCTCAGCTTAAGTGAACAAAAGAGCTAACAAAGATGCTTACCATTCTAGTATTATGAGTTCATTTTCTGCTCATATCTATTTCAGAGTGCGCCTTATTGATTCGATGTACTTGTCTATCTGATTGATCCGAACTCAGGCTAATGTGCTAAAGCAGGAAGAACATTTACAGATCCCGCACCTACTAGTCATTCAGGATACGATAAACCATCACTCCCCCACCTACTTAAGCGGCACAAATTATGACTCAGCCCGAGACAAAACCAAGGCTAGGAGTGGTAATATATGACCCGATCCAAAAATTCGACCTGAAATCGACCTGTTTAATCAGGATTAGGGTTGAAAAATTTGACCCGTATAAATATATAGGTTGAGTTAGAGTTGAACAAATTTGACCCGGTTATTAAATGGATCAACCCGGATTAATTCGAAACTGACCCACCAACCTAAAAATTGTTATTTTTTGAAAAAATAATTTTTGATTTTTTCTTACCGTATAATAAAATATTAACAATAAAAATAATCGATACTAATTATTTACAAAATATTAAATTAAAATTTATTTCTAATTAATTTTTAATTTTATACCTTAGTAAAATAGTATAAGATGAAAATTATACTATTATCGAAAGTATTACTATGTAGGTATTTTTAATAACGAATTTAGATTTCATATAAAAATTTTTATAAAAATTTTGTTAAATAGATATATTTATCAAAATTTTTATCGAAATTATTAACCTAGTATTTGTAATCATAAATTTCAGTTGTTATCATATATTTTTTAAAAATAAAAGTAATATATTTTTTTATATTGTAAGGACCGATGAAGATATTAAGGAATGTTGTAGGATATAATTATATCTTGTCAGTAAAAATGTCGTGCACTTTCATTCGAACTAATCTTATAATTTCACTAAAGATTAAAAATATAAAATTAATAATTAATAATTTTAATTATTATATAGGTCGATTCGAATTTGATCCGATTATTAATAGGTTGGATTAGAGTTGACAATTTTGACCCGTATAAATTTATAAATTAAATTAAAATTGAACAAATTTGACCTAGTTATTAAATAGATCGATCCGAAACCAATCTATCAATTCATATTGTCACACCTAACCAAGCCACCCCGATTTAGCAAGCACTATTAAAACAATTTTGTCAGCCCAACGATCAACCTTGAGCCCAATTACTATTTATATTGACCGGTCAATATTTTCTGTTGACTCAGTCAATAATGATCATTTACTGAGGTCAAATTAACTGTTGATCGGATAAAATTAGCTGTTGACCAGTCAATCTTGAATATAAAAAATTGAAAAGATTTTGTAATTTACAAGATAAATATAACATCTAAAATCTAAATAACAGAACACACATGCCGGACTTAATTTCCTTTGACAAGGCCAAGCCGACCCGACCTAGATGCCAAAACGGGGAGGATCGGCCGGACACAGTTACATCATACGTTGTCTTTTTTTTTGCATCTCTGCCGACAGATGGCTAGTTCAACTAGTCTTCGCTAATTTAAGCATAGGCAACAGGATTAAGCCAACGAACTACTCATAAACAAAAACAGGACTTAAACCCTGAAACCTCTGCTGTTTCTCCTTCCTCTAGCTCTCTCAAACTTCCTTCCCTTTGAGCGAACATACGGCTTACTATGGCTGTGTGGAACACCAGGTGCAGGACCGAAGTGGCTCTGAGCTTCCCTGGCATTCTTTGGGCCTCTGAGGAGGACCTGCATAAGGCAGTATATATATATAAGTACAACCAGTGCAAAACTATGATCCCTTCAAACTTTACAATTGCTTAATATTAGCTTTCAAGGCACAAACAGGGCAGAAAAACTACATACTACAAAGATTTAAAACTACAAAGATTTCAAAGTAGACAGCATAACTTTCTGGAAATAATACATCAACAATTTTGTTCAAAGATACAGTCAAACTAACAAAAACCAGAAATCTGTTTACAGAAAATTTATTTTGATACCTCAATTAAAAGAATCCACATTTTTTGCTATAAACAAGAACAAGAGTAAAGTCAAACAATACCACCAAAAGTAATGAAGTTTGACAGAAATCTAAACTAGTAATACACTAGAGACTTCTGCATTTCAATGCCACAACATAATCAACTATTCATCTCTATCCAAATGGCTAATTAACAGAAACAAGCATGAATGGGAACTTCAATCCTAGGTAATAAATTAATTACACACTAGTCCCCTTAGCTGAATCCAATTCTCCTTCTTCAGGCATATAGACAAAACATGTAAATGTCTCACTAACCAACCAGAAAATCCACTACATCCTATCCAGCAAACAGTGCAATAAAACAGAAACGGATGAGGTTCCCTCAGTGAAGAACTAGATAGATCTTCAATATAAATCAGCATTAGCATGGTCAAAATCATGCATCACTGGGAACCATACATATAACAAAAAATGCAGCGTTATGAGCAAAAAGGTACAGTTTCACTCGGTTCAGCTAAATGGGTCAAAATCCACTTCTCACAAGAACAAAAAAAGACAATGTACACTACTGAAACACTATATCCTAGAAAAAACAACATAAGGTTGTGAACGAAGCTCAGATAGAGTTCTAGAATCAATTCTTCGATCTTCCAACAAATGGAATATCTCATAATGAGCTGGGTATTAGAACAATATCATCACAGCACTCTCTGAACTCATTTCACTCTGCTTATTACACCACAGAACGGCCAACCAAAAAAAAACAGACAGGAAATAAACTGCACGAATGATTTATATATACCGTGCTCTGGCCAAGTGGAACGCGAAGCGCAAGCTGATCAAAGGTGAGGCACTCGCCACCAGCCTTTTCGATTCTTGCCCGAACAGTCTCAGTGAATCTGAGAGCAGTGACCTTCATTGGCGGCACCTTCTCGACCCTCTTGTCATCAGTAACCGTACCAACAAGAACAGCAATTTTATCGTTCTGCACCAAAAACCGCAACACCATCAAACAACTGACACAAAAATCAGCAATAATCTCAAAACAAAAGATAATACAAGAATATTAAAACCTTTCCGTCCATGAATTTGATGAGTCTGCGAAGAGAAATGGGTGGTCGATTGGTCTTGCTCATGAAGAGACGCTTCAGAATCACGGCGTTGAACTTGCTCTCAGTCCTCCGAACAAGGAATCGGTAGAGCTGGTGGAAACCAAAACAATAATCAAACATTAAGTCAAGCGAGATCTACAAGAGAGAATATCTAGACGAACAGATTCGAGAATCGGGACTTGAGTCTATTGTCTTGTTAACTACCTTGACGAGAAGCTTGAGGTAAACATCCTCGGACTTCGGTTCGGTTCTCTTAGTCTTCTTGCTCCTTCCACCGGCGACCAAATCGATACCCTGAAACAAAGGTTCCAGATACCATCAGAGAATTCAACATTGAAGAATGCCGAGATTTTGGAGAAATTTTCAAGGGAGAGAGAGAGAGAGAGAGAGAGAGAAGGAAGAGAGCAGCAAACCATGGCGGTGGTTGCTGCTGCTGTTCTTCTTGGTAGCGGCGGCGAAAATGGAGATGGAGCGATCCAGGCGATGAAGGGAATTTATGAGTGGAGAAACTCAGGCTAGGGTTCTTATGGCCCATTGTTCTTTGGGCTTATTACATTCAAATTCCATATACTAGAATAACGTAGAAACGGCCCAATTGGGCTAGTGTACATTGCACGGTTTTCACAGACCACATCCATATTTCAATTTTGGCATGACCAGCCCTTCAAATGATTTATAAAATAATTTTTTTAAAATAATCAATATTTTTATCTTATTTTAAAAAATAAGATCTATTTTTTATCTAAAAAGATAATAAAAATATCTTACAATGTAAAACTTTTTATATTTTAAAAATTTTTAAATACAAAAAATTTATGAAAAATATTAAATAAAATGGAGCATTTAAAATGATGTTCTTACCATAATTACAAAAGTTTTTAGCTTATATCATAGTTGTAAAAACCGGACCGGACATTGAATCTGAAAACTATCCGGATCATTGGGTCATGGGTTGATCCGTCGGGTCAACGGATTGAACCGTTATATTAAAAATATTAAAGTATTGACGGTAGCACGAATGCTTATTGTCTTTCTTTGTTAGAAAGCATAAAAAAATAATAAATTAACAAAAAATATATAGAAAAACAAAAAGCTTTTTAAAATAATAAATTTTAAAAAAAAATTTTGTTTTGAAATAATTTTATTAATTTTTATACAATTTAATAGAATTAGTAATATAAGAACTTAAAATTTATTAATAATAAATATTTACAAATAAAATATAACAAACTTATTTTTTCGCATTATCACATCCAAATGTAAAATCCAAACTATATATTATATTTTAATATAAACCTAATAATAATTATTTTTGCATTAATATATCACAAATTTAAATTTTTTAAATTTTAATTTAATCCGAACGAGCGGGTCGACCGGATCGAGTCGGATCGGAACGGATCAATTGCATAAACGGTTTTATTATAAATCCGGATCGGTTTATGCTCCGAATCGACGGTTTTCGGATCGACCCAAAATTATCGATCCGGGTAGGCCGGTCCGGATTTTACAACTATGGCTTATATCCATGCGCAACCAACATGACTAATGAATAGTTTGTTTTTGTTAGGGAATATTTGATTTAAATTTAAATACCAAACATTAATTTGTAAAAGATAATACAATTTTTAAAATAGAAGTACTGGAATCCAACCTTTATCTAGTGAATAATCATCAAAAGAAAAAAGGTGAATAGAGGAGTAGGTTGATCTTAACATATCGATATAGGAGTTAAGGAACGTGGTAATGATAAATAAAATTTACAAAATAAAACAAAAGGAAAAGTAAAGAAATGCTAAACAAATTAGCATAGCAATCAAACGTGTTAAGAGCACCTTCGAAATTGGCCAAAAGAAAAACTTTTTGAATAATAAATTAATTAAAAAAAGTCTATAAATAAGTCTAAACATAACTTATTCTATAACATATAATTGATCGATATGGTTAAATTAAAAAAAAATCTATAGTACTTTAAGAGTGTTTTCTCAAAATTAAGAAAAAAACTTTTCTTAAACATTTTTTTTATTGCACGTGATTCGATATTATTTTGATTTTACTATTTTTTTTGAACAAAATTTTCCAAAATTATAAAAAATTATTTTCTTATTGAGAATAAATTTATTATAGACAAACTATATTTATGAAATCTAGATATTCTATTTTTTAAGGGTGTTTCAATTGCTCCTGACTCATTTAGAAAGTAATAAAAGTTAAAAACTTATCATTATAAATGTGCCCACAGTGATTACCTTTATTTTTTTCATTTTTCTTCTTCTCCTCCCTAGCATTTTTGTTGTCCCTAGCCCGCCTTCTCCGACATAACCCCGCGTCTTCACTTGTCTGCTTTCATTATTTCTTTTATTTGTTCACCGGCACTTTGGTGAAGTTTTGCAACCTTCGCCTTTGTCTTTTTCATTGTTCTATCTTCTTCTTCTTCATTTCTCTTGCTCTTGGTTTCTAATCAACAAGCTATAGTCCTCGCCCTAAATCTAACACACCACCATAGAAAATCCCCGCATCACTCGATAGTTCGTCCTACTACTAGAGGTGATAGCGATCCTCTGATACGATCATCAACGTGATGATCTGTTAGTCTTCGATTGTCATTCTATTTATTTTTTGTAATTATTGGTAAATTTTGTTTGGTGGTTTATTGATTGATTGGTCGATTGATATTATTTCAAATATAAACGAAATGATGAGGTTGCCAATGTTGAAAGGGAAAGCCAAAGAAAGCCTGCATCATAGAGATGGCAAGATAATGCTTAGGTTTAGATTAATATAAGTTTAGATTAATAAAAGTTTATTAATATAATATTAGATTAATATACTTAAATAAGGCATCTATATTTTTATCAGAAGTTCATCTTTATTACTTACTTCTTTCATCTTATATTCAAATAGAGTTAAGTGTTTAATTTTACTAATATATTCAAACACGATAAAATTAAATAATTATTTTTTATTTACTTTTATTTTGACCTTCATTTTAATTTTTATCTTATTTTTTAATCCGTTTCAAACAATATGCAAGAGTATTTCATATCCTCTTTGATGAAGTCCACTTTTATATCACTTACTTGTGACATGTCGGGTCCAACCAAATTTAATTTTAGTATCTGAATGGATCCGTAATTTGACGTTGGCCTTTAATACAACCATTAACTTATTAATCTTATCTAATACTCATCATTTATACCCAAAACTATTTAGAATGTTAACTAATACTTTTCATGTATTTAATACTAATGTTTTTAAAATGGGTTGAAATCATATTTAGGCATAGATAAATAAGAAGAAAAATAAGAGATTTAAAGCAATTAAAAAAGAGAAGAACTAATTAAAGTGACGGCGATAGAGTGATTGTATGATGTGTATGCACGAGTAGAAGTTGGATGGCTTATGATCCCTTCTAGGTAATTAAGAGCCGAAGGAATGCTGAATTGGCTCAAGTCAAAAGAAAAGAAGAAAGCTAGCCTTGATCAAAGAGTGAGATCGATATTCGAGAGGGTAAAATTCATATGGCTTCAAAACTTTAAAATAAAATCTGTTACAATCGTTTATTTCTCTTATCTAGTACCATAGGAAAAGTTGGTTTCTTGTCCAAATTGAACAAATAATTTGCTTGAATCGTAACCGAGGCTCGTTGACTTTTGAAAATTGTTTTAAGGCTTGTGTAGAAATTAGGGAAGCGCTTAGTATAGAAGTCATACATTTACAGAAAAGTACTTTTTTTTAATGATAACTTTTATTTTAAAAGAAAATATTTAATCACTTAAAAGTAGTTCGAAATTCGACGAAGTGAATGTAGATGGTAAAAATTGGTTAGGAGAGCGTGACTTTAGCGAATGGTGAGTCAGCAAGTGATATGGAGTGTGGATATTGAGACGGTATGTCAATTTTACAAAAATTTTGTAATATTAATACAACAGTTCTAAATATTCAAAATATCAGCAGACGTAATGAGTTTGAGATAAAGGTAACATAAATTATTTAGCTGAAAAACAAAAAAGAAAACTCTATTACAAAATCAAAAAGATATAAAAATATAAGCTCAAGCACAAATTCCATTTACTGGTTCACGGTTTTAATGGACTTTTGAAAAAGAGAAGGTTCTTATATAAAGATATCGTGTTTGGTCAGAACTAAACGAAGCTGAGAAAAATAAAAGTAGATAAAAGTAATTGTGAAGTATTAAATCATCGTTCATTCTATAAGAAATATTTGGAAGTACTTTTAAAAGTACTTTCTAAATCAAAAAATATTTTTTTAACTTATTTTAAAAAATAAGTTCTATTTTTTATCTTAAAAAAATAATAAAAATAACTAATAATAAGATTTTATAACGTACGAATTTTTACATTTTTAAAATTTTAAATAGATTTTAAAAAATATTATAAAAATTTATTAAAAAATATTTCTTTCTAATGCCAAATGCCAAAAGAAAAGAGCTTTTCTTTCATATTTTACCCTTTTCGTTGTCATTTCCCTTTTTCATTTTTTTCTTTTCTCCTGCAAACACTCGATTGGATTTGTCTCTCTTTCTTCTTCCGGATACTCATCTGATTCCTCTCTCCACCGATTCAAGGAATTTCTTTGTCTCGATTCAATTTATCTTCTCCAAAAACCCTAAACTTTAACATCTTTGAAGCTGAAAAAGATGTTGTACAATCAATTTGATTACTGCTAAGGTTACTCAAAAGAATACATTAGTAATTCTTTCGCCTTTGATTTAATTGGTAAATTATTATGTTATATTGGTAGTTGGCTAAGATAGATGGTTGGTCGTGGATTGTTTCTTAGTGATTCTATGTTTTTTGTGCTCAGATATTTTTGCTTTTTGAGTTTTAGTGGAGATTTTGAAATTGGGTTTGTTAACTCTACTATTTTTTATCTTGTATGTAAGCTAAATATTGATTCTATATTGAGTCGTGTTGTTGTGCTTCTGTTCCTTATTCCTGTTGTTTGTGTTGTGCTAACTTTCTCCTTTATGTTTCTCAAAATGTAATATGTTGAATGAATCTTGAGAAGTTAATGTTGTTATCCATATATTATAAATCCTAGTTTTTAATGAATACATTAATCTTTACTTAGGTTCGTAGTAATTTATGATTGCTATCTGTTAATGTTTACTCAAAACATGTGGAACTTAGAGTAGTGATGATGAGTTCCTAGTTTCTTTTTTGTTTCCCTTGTTTTTATTGTTGGAAAACTGACAAAGTGATTGACTTCCTATTTTTAAAATAATAATACTCTGAACTATGATGATTGCCTATGACTATATTTGTAAATTGATGGGCTTCCATAAGTAAATGATCCCAACTTCAGACACCTCTATTTCATTTGTTATAATTAACAAGAATGAAGGCCTACGTGGAGACGCAGAAGACAGAATATAAAAAAAAAATTGAAAATGTTATATATGTTGAGTTAATTTCTTGCCAAAGATAAGCGCCTAGGAAAGATTTATGCTGCACAAATAAGAAAAAAGCCAATGCTCAAGAAAGTTACTTTTATGTTTAATCTTGTAGCCTAGAAATTCACTAAGTTAGCCAAAGAAATAGGAACAACCTAGTGGTAGTTTGCTTCAAATCGCTACCCAAAAAAATTGAGTTTACATGTAATCCTCTAGCCTAGAAGTTCATTAAGTCAAAAACATAAGAGTAACCTATTGATAATTTTGCTGCAAACAACTTGCTAACCAGATGACATTTGCAAATTGATGGGCTTCCTATTTTACTATTAACTATGTTTCTTATTATTGATGCTGGTTGAAGTAGATACAGTTAAAATATTAGTAATTATGTTTTATAATAATGTAGCTCCAAGCTTCATTCCTTACTAATTTATCGAATAATTGGTGGTAGAATAATCTTTAGTTTTATCTTATAAATGCTTATCCAAACAATAACGATCAAGCGATCATCATTAACGAGTTGTTGGGAACTATCTCTTATGCTTGAGTTTAGATGTGTGATTGGCTCCTTTTCAATATACAATAATTGTTGAAGCACTTCATTTGCTTATTTAGGCATGCGCAAGTGCCTCTTCGGAGCCTACAAACATGAATGAGCTTCTTTAGTGGAATGATTTATATGAG
This sequence comes from Acanthochlamys bracteata, assembly GCA_019914995.1. Classification (NCBI taxonomy): domain Eukaryota; kingdom Viridiplantae; phylum Streptophyta; class Magnoliopsida; order Pandanales; family Velloziaceae; genus Acanthochlamys; species Acanthochlamys bracteata. The sequence continues at coordinate 5,512,869 of CM034133.1, forward strand.
GAAGGTGGATCAAGGAAAAAGAGAGCACTAAGCAACTTTATGTGATACAAGGTGAAGTTGGCTATCGCCAACATATGGGTGGAGGTCTTTCTATGTGTCCATACTTATATTCCAAACTTTTGTCGAAGTTGAATGTATTTTATGTATGACGTCATTTGGTTAGACGAGGTTGTGTGTTGAGGTGTCTTGAGCACCTCTAGGGTTATGTAGAACACTGCTGAGTTTGAGTGAGTTGAGGACATGCTTGCTCGGTGTACTTTGTATTAACGTTCCTTTATGATATTCAATGCATGATGTACGGTTCTGCATGTGATTATTCTATTGTTGTAACCTTTTGAATAGATGTTTTCATGTGTGAGCATGTAAGGGCTAATTTTAAATACATGGAACTTCAATTTTATCAAATTTTAATTTCAAATTTCACTTCAATTGTTTCAAATATTACTTCAAATTCGGGCACTTTACATATTTTAATTATCACTCCGAACTTCACTTTCACAGTAAACTCTATTTTTATCAAATTTTAATTTTAAATTTCACTTCATTTGTCTCAAATGTTACCCCGAACTTTATTTTCACTAAATTTTATTTCTCACCGAACTCTACTTTCACGAAATTCATTTTCGCTAAAATCACAAACGTGCATTTAAAACACATCCTAAATACAAATATTATGCGCGTGCTACTTTTGATCTCAAACAACTCATTGCACCAAACTAAATAGATAGTATTACTTGGTAAATCGTCTTTAAAATTTCTCTTTGTTATTGTCTTGTTAATATATGAATTTTATGAAAACATATATCAGTTTACAAGAAAGTTTTGCCAAAATTTTTTTAAAAATTAGCATTGTTTTACTTTTTATTATAAAAACTTATATTTCGTATATACACTTTATTAAATTTCAATTTGAATTTAAAAAAAAGTAATATTTATTCTCAAAATTTTTACATTAAATAATTGATTTAATTAAAGTTACATTAATAAGTTCATCTAAAATTAGATAGTTATTTAAAAAATATCTATAGTTATTTTATAAAAGTTAATCTAAAATTATATTAATATACATATTAGTTCAAATTAAACTAATAAAGTAATTCTATAACTAGGTTAATAAAAGTTAAGTACTATAAAGTTAGATTAATATAATTATAAAGGCAGCTAGAATCTTTTGCTAATGTTTACTTTGATTATTCACTCATCTCATTTTCTATCAAAACACTATTAAGTCTTTAACTTTACTAATACACAGTAATAGATAATTACCATTTAATCATATTTATCTTCAATACTCTCACCTTTGTTACTCTTACTTTTAATTTTGTCCCTAAAATCAACTCATAGAAGAGATGTCTTTAAAAAAACAAAAGAGTTATACACACCACACTATCAAATAGGTAAAGATCGATTGTTTAGATATATACATTACTAGAGAAGAGAACCTTTTTGTTGGAATTCTAAGATTGATTTTGATGATTACAAATATTAAAAATTAAGTTTATAATTTACGTAGACTAATAGTTTAAATTAAGCTGTGTAGAATTAAAAATACAAGTTATTCTTACAAAATAGTCATATTCTAACCAGCTACTTTATAAGATTCCTATATTGAGCGCAAGACGAAAATCGACTAAGTATTGAGGCAGCAGAACAAAGGAGTCTCATAAGAAAAACCAACTAGATTGTTTTTTATCCTGATCCGAGTGAAAATGATCATTTTATAGATTTCAAAGGTAGATTTGATCCTGATATAAATTCAGCTTGAGCATGATATATTTACCAGAACTAGAACAATATGCACACAACAATCTCGACTAAAGAGTTCAGCAAATTATGATCTACACAACTTTTAAAAATTCGTAAAAGGTTCGAAAAAATTTAAAAAATATGCATTGCAGAAAATTAGAAAACCCTTAAGTCTATTTTCAGAAAATGTTTAATCAAAATTTTCTTATCCGTTTGAAGCCAAATTTTGAGAACTTGTTGAATATCATATCCACTATCATTCTACTTCAAGTACAGCTGAAAATTGCAACAAATGAAGGTCAAGAATATAGTGCCAAGATGCCATCAAAATTATTCTGTCAACATGTCACAATTGAGTTCAAAAATTGAATCTCAGATATCATTCAAAGAAAAGACAAGGATTCAGTTATAAGGACAACACATATACTTGATCCACTATATTGCTACAATAATATATCACAAAGACATGCTATATGGAGCTACTACACCAGCTAATGTAAATGCTCATAGCAAGCACGTTGAGCTAAAGCTATCATAGAGCCAACGAATACTTTACGGGAACATCACATGACTGATCGATGAACTAAAAAGAAAATTTTGAAATTGAATTTGAGCTACTCCAATCACTTGATCAGATCATCATCTTCATACTAGGTGTCACTACAATGAAAAAAATACACTACAGAAAAAAAGGAAAAAGCACAAACAAAAAATATTGAATTACCGATAAGTTTATTTAATGCTACAAAAAAAGATCAGATCAAGACATACCAACAGAATAATTGAGATTTAAGTGCTAGCTAGAAAGATATTTTACTTACCTCCATCAAGAGCAAGCTGATCTAACAGTTGAAGACCTATTTGATGGAACCCGAATTACTACGGCATATAAGAGCAAGTTGACATTATTGTAGTAAACACATAGAGGAGACAACGGAAGAATTTTCTACCGTTAGGATTTTGAAAATTCTTCAGCCGTAGAAGAAAAAAGTATAAGAGGGAGAAGAAGAGAAAAATAAAACGTGAGAGAAATACTACTGAGCCAAAACCGAGCTACATATATAAAAAAAGGCTTATATAGAGAAAACACAATATTACTCTCCATCAACTACCCGAGCATTACAGAGATAACATCCATCAGCATCTTCTCCTTATTTTTACTGAGCTTACACTCAATCAGTGTGAGAGAGATCCTATGCTTTAAAATTGTTTATAACAAACACACCCCGTGAGAAGGGCTTGGCTATCCTTTTTCGTTATGCTATTCTTATAGGAAGCTACGTAATTTGCATAAGGCCTTGGCTAAGGATTGTAAGTTAGTGGCCGGAGAGACTTATAAGTCTAGTAGATTATTGGTGGTCTCGAAGATAGAACCAGTTAAGGCAATGGTGTTTGGCTAAACACATTATCTTAGTATTGTAACAACTTGACAATGATTAGTGAAATTCACTTTTGACAAAGAGTTGTCGTGGACGTAGGCAAATTTATTTGCATAACTACGTAAATCCTGCATTTTTGTGTGTTGAATAATTTTCTTATATTATTTGCACTTTAACTAAACAGAAAATACTTAATAGAGAAACTACTTACGTTCAGTCGATTATAATACTGTTATTTTGTAGGAAATTAAGTTATGTTCAATTAGAAATATTACGTTAAATATTAGATATAAAGATACTTTTATGAGCTTCTAATCAAGCAGTAATAAATAGCTAATGATAGTCCACTATTTAGTCTAACATAGCTGCTATGGTAGTTAGGTCCAGATTAATGAAAAAGTTATGTTCAGATTCAGTCTAACTACCATAGAAAGTTATGCTAAGGAACTAATGCCAAAGAGTTGGTTTATAGAGTTAGTTATTTAGTGCACTAGCTATCAAAAGAGTTTCTCACATCCTATATATATATTCCAAATGTGTAAAATTTGGAAGAAGCATGTAAGGAGAGAATGAAAGTTGAATACAAATAAGAAAACAAAGTTGTAAGCCTACATTGTAATCTCATTGCCTAGTAATATTTTTTCTTGTGTGACTACACCACCGTAGGGTTTTTCTCATTTTTCTCTGCGTATATCTTTGTGTTATGTGATTGCCTTATTTATTTTTAACAATCTCAAATTGGATTGCAAGATCCTAGTGTGTGCTACATATTTCGCTGTGCTAGTTTTCGTTCATGCTCACTACCGTATTTCCAACAAGTTGTATTATAGTTTACGGTTTTTCTAATAGCAAACAAGTTTGAGATTGAAAAATTCAATGTGAGCAACTACCTATTGTGGAGGATGAAGATTTTGACAATTTTAGCCAAAGAAAATTGCTTTGCCGCTCTAGAGGATCGTCCCGACGATATGAAGGATGACAGATGGTAAAAGATGAAAAGGTATGCTATGGCAAATCGACATCTTTCTATTGCTAATTATGTGCTTTTTAGAGTCTTAGAACTAAAGACTAGAAAAGAAGTTTGGAAAAATTTTGAAAAAGTTTATGGCAAGAAAGTCAAGACAACATGCTATATTCTTGATGCGAAGTTTGTATTATCTTCGCATGACTAAAAGCTCTTATGTGGCTGATCATCTTAGTGTAATGGAGTCTCTTTTCTCTCAATTAACAACACTAGAGATAAAGAAAGAGACTGATGAGTGTGCTATTGATTCTACTCCAAAGTCTTTCAAATTCTTATGATCAAGTTGTCATAAATCAAACAGGTAACAACGACTTAAAATCACTTTTTTATAAAGATGTTGTTGTAGCTGTTCTTGAAGAAAAAAGTCGTCGAAAGGACAAGCTTAATATTGTGCATGGTGGATAACAACCGGAGGTTTTATTGTTGGCATAAGATAAGCAAAAAAAGCAAAATTTTGGAAGTAGTGGCACGGAGGCAGCAAAAGAGGAACAAGCGGCAAGTAAAGTGTTTTGCTTGCGGAAAGCTTGGGCACTACAAACGTGAGTGCAAGTCGTTGGCCGAAGGAGGAAGTACAAAATCCTCTAAGTCTCAAGTATGTGTGGCATATAATTCAAATGAGGGCGAAGCTTTAGTTGGCGAAATATCAATTGTTACCGAAAACGAGGCCAAATTTTCTAATGTCTGGATTTTGGATTAAGGATCATCTTAGCACTGAAATCCAGAAAAGATTAGTTCAATGAGTATGAAGTCATTTTTGGGAGATAACGTGCGGATGGGAAATGGCCAAGTCTTGAAGGTTATTGGAGTTGGTTCCATCATACTCAAAGGAGAAGATGGAATGATTCGCCTCATCAGTAAGATACGCAATGTATTTGGCCTCACTAAAAATTTACTATCTCTTGGACAGTTTGATTAACTTGGTTGTAAGACCCGAATAGAGGGTGGCATTATGAAGGTCATTCAGGATAGGTAGAAAATCTTGAAGGGAGAAAAAATTGATTCCAATTTGTACCAAGTGGTTGGAGTGACACTATCACATGCAGATGCAAGTGTGGCATCCGGTACTGATTTAGAGCAAGTAATTCAAATGTGGCACTTGAAGCTAGGTCACATTTCAAATTACGGTCTTAAAATTCTTTTTGATCGGAAGCTCTTGCCAGGGCTATCCGAGGTTAAGCTGTCGTTTTGTGAGTTTGTTATCGGAAAGCAGCACCATACCAAGTTTAGAAGATCATTCTCCAGAGCCATAGCTGTTCTTAACTTAGTTCATTCGGATGTGTGGGAGTAACCGCAACTTTCACTTAGGGGAGCCAAATATTTGGTAATATTTAATGATGATTTTTCTCGACGAAGTTGGGTGTATCCAATCTGAAGAAAGTTAGAGGTGTTTGGTGTGTTCAAGTACTTTAAAGCTCGGGTGGAACTTAATTCCAGCAGTAGGATCAAGTGCCTACGGTCGGGTAACGGAGGAAAATACAACAGTGATGAATTCTTTATTTTCTTAGCAGAATAAGGGATCAAACGGTAGTCCACTTTACCTTATACTCTACAGCAAAATGGAGTTGCGAAGCGGTTCAATAGGATATTACTTGAGCGGGTGAGGCTTATGATTAAAGTGGCTGGTTTGCCTAACTCTTTTGAGTAGAGACAGCTAAGACGGCTTGTTATATATTGAACCGCATCCCTTCAACTGCTACTGGGTTGAAAGTGCTAATAAAATTGTGGACTGATAATATTGTTGGTTATTCTCGCCTTTATATTTTTGGTTGTCTAATATTCATGATGTATAAATTATAAAGAGAGATCCAAGTTGATTGCTAAGTCTACAAAGTGCATAATTCTGGGGTATGCTGAAGATGTTATGAGGTATCGCTTATGAGATCCCACTCCGTAAGGTTTTCTTCAGCAGGGATGTGATCTTTGTAGAAGAGCAGCTGCAAAGAACATCAGAAGGTGATGATGCCACTATGTATGCCACTGGAAAGCAAAACTTGCTTCAGGATAAAACCATGGTTAATCCGGAGTAGGCAGAAAATGAGGAAGAAAAGTCAGATTCTGTGCATTAACCAAGCGATGGGCATGAGAAAGAAGTTCTTAAGAATCCAACCCTTAGACGTGCAACTCGTAAGAGAAAAGCATATAAGAGGTACGCGGATTATATTTAGAGCCTATTCCTAACTTTACATATAGCTTCTTACTGAAGAAGGAGAGCCAATAAATCTTGAGAAAACATTGGATAGTTTACATGCTGCCTGTTGGATGAAAACTATGTAAGAAGAAATTGAGGCACTCCATAAGAATGGGACTTGGAAATTAGTTCTACTTTCTCAAGGATGAAAAGATATTGGTAACAAATGGGTCTACAAGATCAAGCATGGTAGCAATGATCAAGTAGAACGGTTTCGTATCCGATTGGTTGTAAAAGGATATGCACAAAAGGAATGAGTCGAATTTGATGAAATCTTTTCTCTGATAGTTCGTTTGACAATAATTCGTGCGGTCTTAGTATTGTACGCATCATCAGATCTCTATTTTGAACAACTCGACATGAAGATGACATTCTTAGACGGTGAGTTGGAAGAGGAGAGATATATAGTCCAACCAGAAGGCTTTGCCGAGATAGATAAAGAGAACTTGATTTGTCGTTTAGTCAAATCTCTTTATGGACTTAAGTAGGCACCAATGTGCTGCTATAAGAGAGTTGATGGTTGTATCGGTAGCCTCGAATACAGTAAGCTAGTCTCGGACTTTTGTGCTTACATCCAGCAGTTTGAGGTAAGTGAATATGTCATCTTGCTGCTGTATGTGGATGATATGCTTGTGGCGAGCCAAAGCATGGAATGTATCCAACAGTTGAAGGCTCAACTGGCAAGTGACTTTGATATAAAAGACTTGGGTCCGGCAAACAAGATTTTTGAAATAAAGATATGGCGAGATAGAGACAATAGAGAAATTCTACTGTCCCATACTAGCTATCTGAGAAAGGTGTTGCAGTGATTTGGCATGCAAATAAGTAAGTCAGTGTCTCCCCCTTTTTCTATTAGTCTTAAGTTATCTTCTTTAGGATATCCTAGCCAAAACAAGAAGAAGATGGAAATATTTCGGGTACCATATGAATCTGTCGTGGAAAGCCTGTATACTATGGTATGCACTCGGCCAGACATTGCCTAAGCAGTGGGAGTGGTGAGTAGATACATGGCAAATCTAGGCAATGAGCACTGAATGGCTATTAAGAGAGTACTTCGATATATTAACGGTACTCTAGATGCTACATTGTGTTACAAAGGGTCTGAATGTTTTGTCAAAGGTTTTGTAAACTCAGATTATGCGGGTGATCTTGATAGGAGAAAATCTACTTCTGGTTATGTTCAAGCTTACAGGTGGTGCTATTAGTTGATGTTCAAAACTGAAATCTGTTATAGCTCTTTCTACAACAGAAGTAGAGTATATGACAGCAACACAAGCATGTAAAAAAGACATATGGATGAAGATATTGCTTGAGAAACTCGTGCACAAATAAGAGTCATTGCTTTTATTTTGTGATAGCCAAGGTGCCCTACATGTTCAAGAAATTCAGCTTTTCATTCCATAACAAAACACATAGAAGTGTATTATCATTTTATTCGTAATGTGGTTTCTTGTGGGAGTATTAACTTACTCATGATTCCTACCAAGAAGAATCCCGCGAATGCCTTAACGAAAGCAGTTTCTTTTAACAAGTTTGAATTTTGAATAACTTTGTATTGGATCACAATGGACAACAGTAGGGACAGAAGTGGTAGTGGTCACACGTATCCTAAAAAAGTAATGGAGTTGGGAAAAAATTGACTAAGACATGATGAACTTCGGAAGTCGGCTAGTAAGTACAATAGTCCTTACTCCGTTTTGTCTTTATCTATTTTCAGTACCTCCGATGCGGGTATTTTCGTACCAACTTTTTACTTTCTTGGAAAGACAAGGCAATGTGTTTTTAAGTGAGAGATTTGTTGGAAGTAAAAATACTTTTATGAGCTTCTAATCAAGCAGTCCACAAATAGCTACTGGTAGTCCACTGTTTAGTCCAATATAGCTGCTATGATAGTTATCTTCACATTCATGAGAAAGTTATGTTTAGATTCACTCTAACTACCATAGAAAGTTATAACAAGGAACTAATGGCAATGAGTTACTTTGGAGAGCTAGTTATTTAGTGGACTAGATATCAAAGAATTTTTTGCATCCTATATATATGTCCCAAATGTGTCGAATTTGAAAGAAGTATGCAAAGAGGGAATGCAAGCAAGAATGTAAAGTTGTAAGCCTACATTGCAATATAATCGCATAGTGATATTTTTTTTTGTGTGACTATACCACCGTGAGATTTTTCTCATTTTTCTCCACGTATATATTTGTGTTATGTGATTGCCTTATTCATCTTTAATAATCTCAAATTGGATTGCAACATCCTAGTGTGTGTTATATATTTCGCTGTGCTATTTTTCGTTCATGCACACTACCATATTTTCAACATTAAATAGCTATTAACCCAATTCACCCATCCTTTTTGAGTTAGTTGTGCAGGTTTGACCAAAACTTCTCTTGCATAAAAGGATCCTACAAATATCTTCATTAATTATATATGCCCAAAAGACAATAATAATGGAAGAATGCAAATATAGAGAGTTTGAAAATATGTAGTGTTATGTATTAAACAAATTAACAAACAAAAAGAATTTAGAATGAAGTTAATGAGAGCAATTGATGCTCTTATTAAGGACTTATTTCCTATTTTTATAAAAAAAAACATTTATTGTTATTTCAATACTATCTTTTAATCGTTATTTATACGATGTCAAGTGACAGTAGAAACTTTATTATATATTAACTCAAAATAATATTCTTAAATTAGTTAAGTATTGATGTAAATTTGCACTAAATGCTAAAAGCATATGGTATTATATTGAAATGCTTATCCCAAGTTCCCAACTGCTAAAATTTTCAAACTCAAGGGATTAAGATACTTGAAAATTTATTTAATACCAGTGCATGTCTTATCAAATATCTCTTTCAAAAAATTTTTTTATATACGATGATCATTTAAATACTCTAGTAATTATTGAAATACGATAATCCATCCAAACAAACTCTATTAAATAATATTAAATCATATTTTATCTAAGTACATACTTGACAAATTAATTAAGAGTGTTTTGTTAGAAATTCTTTATGGTCTTCACTTTACAATACATCATATATGTGAATATAAAAATAGTGAGAGTTATAGTAGTTATTCCAATATCAATTAGTTATGTTATTATGAACTAGTTATTAGTAATTATTCCATATATAGGTGGCTATCTGATAGTTACTATATTGAGGAAGTAGTTTTTATGGGAACAACTATTTCTTTTGCTCTTTATAAGTAGCATTTGTGTGGATCTCTATCACATATAATTCATGATTAATATCCTAATACCATCATATTTTATTGTGTTAAAAAAACTCATGAGTTAGATGTCCTAAGAACAAAGTAAGTATTGGCTATAGATGGTGGTTAGTAATTTTCTAGTTTTTTCATTTATGCTAGTTTATCTTACATGTAAAACATATGTTTTTGATTTTTGTTTATATGTCGTATCAGCCTAAACTTTTGTGTCTCTTTCTAATCATAAAGTGCTATGTGATATATTATATGATGTGTAATTCATATTCTATTTATATATTTATTCTTTCTTTAAAACAATTATATCAGTTAAATTAGTTCAGGTATCCTTGAATATTTATATATATTATATATTCTAAATATGAATTTAACCATCTTATTGAATCATAGGGTATAAAAATAATATTATACTATAGAAATTTACAAATATTTTGAAAGATAGTTTATAATACTAGATATATATTTGTTATCTCTAAATTGATGTATTTTTGTGAATTATGGTTTACATTTATTTTAGAGATTGTTTGTTTGTTTAGCGTAATTTTAGTATACTTAAATGTTCAATATATGATATTTATACGGTATATGCTTAATCGAATATTAATGTCATGTGATTAGTGTACACATAAATAAATAAATAGTAGCCACCATATTTTAATTCTATAGATGCATGCATTAATATTTTTCATATATATAATCACATACGATTTATATGATATCAAATTGTAATTAGCTATAATAATATTAATCAAAAGTTACATATTTGATTATGATGGAACATGAAAATTTATTACTACCTTTATTTGCCCACAGGCATTAAGAAATAATGATAGATTCTAATTTTACCATAAGATTTGAATGTATGAATCGTTATAAGTAAGAATCTTTGCCCATAGTCAAATTTTTTTAACATGTCTATTCAGATATCTTTTGATATGTATTATATTGGTAAGCTTATCTATATTAGATAGTTTATGCATCATAATCATTGAAGAAAATGTGTTAAATTTATTTATTTGTAGTTGATCAATTTTTTATATTTTTAACGATAAAGTTTTCGACTTAAGTGGTGACAACGATAAAAGGTGGAAGAAGAGTGTTCTTATTCATTTGGAATGCTTGAACCTTGATTATGCTCTTCGTAAAAATGAGTCAACCATACGTACGAGTACTAATATAGTGAGATAGATTATATGAACGGTGGGAAAAATCTAATCTGTTAAAAGTATGAATTGTATCAAATCTCACATAATTATTAGTATTCATAGGTCGATATCTGATACACAAATGTCAATGATTTAATGGAAAAGTATCAAATATAGCATTGGCTTAACACCCTAACAAGTAAGTTGACATCTATAAAGCTTAGTGACCTTAAAAATATCTGTGTGTATATTATGCAAATGAGGGACATTACTGTTCCATTGAGGTTTTCTGAAGATATAAATTTCTGATAATTTCTCGTATATTTTGTTGTGAGTCTCTTGCATCTCACTATAGCTTTAAGATTTTTTACAACACGTAAGATAAATAGTCATTTAATGAACATTTGATTATGTGTGTTAAAAAGAAAGAAAATTGGCTAACTTAAGACAAAAAGTAAGTCATTAATTAGAAAGAAAAAGATAGACCGAATGTAGCAGATAATAATGTTGTTAAAATCTCGATATAAATGTTAAGATCCTATAATCTTACGATTTTACTTCATCAAAATGATCCCGATTCAAGCAAAATCATTTTGTGTGTAAAATTGCACCTGAATCACGATCCTGTAATCTTGAAAGGATTTTTTTGTAATATAGTAAAGGTTAGAGGTCTTTTTGCAAATTTGTTTAAACAGTAAGTAATCTAATTGGTCGTCATTCTCATTCAGTCGGATGAGAAAAATTATAAATTCCTAATTTTTCGTTCTACCTTGTGATAGATCGGATCCTTCAAAATCTTTTCCTTCTAGGCCTACTAGAGGAGAATTCTTTCTTCTACACCGATCGTTTTCTTGATTCATGCTATACTACTTCGTAATTCTTCTGATTTAACAGATCTACAGCGATCACCAAGAGTTGGTCTTCAATCGAGTTCTTCTTCAGTTCTTTTATACCCTAGTACGTAAAACTACTTTAGTTCTTCAATTCGAGTTCTTTTACACTGATTGTTAAATTTTTTTCAGAATTTTGTTAAATTATTGAGTGTTGAATCTGTTGAGTGGTGACTGCCGACTCGTGATACCTGATTATGTTGTTGTTATTACTTTAACAATTTAAAAATTTTATGATTAAAATAAAATTTTCGATTGTAGTATTTTACTGAATTTGACAATTATACTGTTTTATATTTTAGAGAAAGGGTCTTTAACGACTTCAATTTGTTAGAGAGGAGAGGGAGATCGAAGTCAGATTGCTCACTGCATTATCAGGCTTAATGATTTCTCCTAATGCTTTCTCTGACAATTAAAGAAATTTGAATATGTGATGTCTCACCATGTGATAATTCTAAATTTTTACTAATTAGAGGGTCTATCCTCTACATCATAATAGTTCTGGTTATTATTTATTCTTTATAAATACCTTTATTATTTATTGCAAACTCAAGAAATACTTCAATTCTTCATTACTTTCAGTCGTATGTCTCTAACTTCATATTGATTGTAATTTCTTGGTAGCTGACCAATTAGTCATGATTTCTTCCAAATGAATCATGTCTCTCTTGTACTCATGTAGCTCTTCTGAGCTAATAGAATATGCATAATTTTTTATCAAGATCAACTACACCCGTAGTGTTTGTTATACAGTACAGTTCTTTTTCAGGAGAATGAGATAAATGAAAATTTTGAAGGAGCTCCTGTATGTAGAGAGTGTAAGGTTAGAGTTCTTGATGTTAGCAGTGCAAGTACCTCAAGAAGAGCTCAACCAAGAAGACAACATATGAGGAGAGCAAAGGGGTAGAAACTCAGAATCGTTGGAGGATTTATTTTCACATCAGTTTCGCTAACTTATTAGTTTGGTGAGATAGAATCACGAGCTGCAAATGTATGTTGATGTTGCTGCACCACCAAGCTCAAGTTTTAGCACACCACAATTCATGAAGCAGGTTTGGGAGATGGATAAGGATATACCAGCTTATTCTCCAGAGCCATTAAATGGCTTTTGTATATTGTTTTATTGTAAAACTTTGGTCAAGTTTGTTGCCATGTTGTATAAATATGTAACTTCAAATTTGCTATTGGCTTGAAAGATGGAAAACTACTGATGAATGATATAGAACTTTAAGCTCTTCATTTCTTTTTACGTTTGTTTAGAGCCTCTTAAATTTTCATGTTCTTGTAATGATATGCAGTATACTTGTTTGTAGAAATAATCATCAACTAAATATTTTATTGATATTAATTGCTGCTGAAAATGAAAAAAATATTCCCAACTGCATAATGATTTATCATAGTTTTGTAACTTTTATTATATAATTTCTTATTCAAATAAGAATTTGAAAATTAGTCTAACATTAAGCAAATAATATATTTATACATACTTTTAGCTTCTAAAGAAAGTCGAAAGTTGTAATTAAAAACTTGAAACTTCTACTAGAAGGTCCAAAAGTCACTTGAAACCATAAAGATCAATATCTATTAGCTTGTTACAATTTAAAAAATATTATCTAAAATTTTGAAGTATTACAATAAAATTTTTATTTAAAAAATTATTGTTATATAAAATTTTACGATCTTACTATAAAATCTCGATTTTATAATTTTAATCAAACAGAACGATCCTACTTAAGATCTTGATCTTTATAACCTTGGCAGGTAAGTTTAATTGCTCCACTCATGTTATGAGAAAAAAAGAATACATGAGAAGGATTGCTCTTAAAAAGGGCTTGCTGTGAAACGAAAGATAATCTTATATTTTATATATGTTATGAAGCTAATATGCTTTATGCTTCCGTAACAACTAGTGGAATGGTTATATTCTACAATCTATATTTGTAATACCATAAATTATTTTCTAAACCAAAAGAAACCTATAAACATTGCATGTAGCGTCTACTAAAAACTAGACGCATTCATGTGTGGATATCGTTAAAACATGTAAACTAGTTTTAAGAACCGATTCATTTTGGTTTAGAATAAACCTTTTATATTTGAAGTTTTCCTATAAAGTTAACTTTATTTCAAGATTGTACCTTTGGATTTTTCCTTCAACTTTTTTGAAACATCTTTTAGTTTATTAAAAGATTCAAATATTATTAAAAATGGTACAATTTGTGATAATTTGTTTTGAAATTATTTAATTGATAATGTTTCTTATAATTTGATGGCTTCATACGATAATGATGATATTAAGCGTTATATTATAAATAAGTAATGCAATATTGTGGCATCAGTTATTGTGACATATCAATATTGAAAGAATGAAAATGTTAGTAAATGATGTTATAGAAATTGTTGACTTTATAAATTTTGATAGTTGTGTACACTGTATTAAAGAAAAGCAGACTAACAAAAACAAAAAGGTGCAAGGAAGAGTCTAACATTTTGAAAATCATACCCAATAATATTTGTTGTTGGATTTGTGCTCTAGTGGTTAGAAATATTTCATCACTTTCATAGATGATTATTCATGATTTATGTATTTCAACTTGCTTCCTAACAAGAGTGAGATGTTGGATGCTTTAAAAATATATAAGGCAGAGGTAGAGAAACTATATGAAAAACAAATTTAAATTATGATATCTAATAGAGGTGGTGAATATTCTAGTAATATATAGGTACTTAACAATCGCTTAGTTCATTTGTTGAATTTCTTCGAAAGTAAGATATTAATTGTAGCTCAGTACATTTAGTTGTTCATATAATGATGTAACAGAAAGAAGCAATTGAATATTAATAGAGAAGGTGAGGAGTATGTTTAGCAACTCCAAATTTCATCATTCTCGACAGAAGCTCTTAAAATAGTAATGCATATATTAAATTGAGTTCCAACTAAGATAGTTTTCAAATTGCCTTTCGGATTAAGGAAAAGTTGAAAATCAAATTTAAAACATATACGCATTTTGGGTTTGCCTAGCTCTCGTTAGAATTTATAATTTACAAGAAAAAGGAGCTAGGTTTAATGATTATAAAGAAATATTTTATCGGATATACTGTAATTTTCAGAAATTATAAATTTTATTATCCATATCATATCCGTAGAATTGTTGAACCAAGAAATTATAATTCTCTTGAGGAATGATGTGGTTAGTGGGAGTGATCAACTCAAAAACTTAACTTTTGAGAAAAATCATTATGAATACTACTCGCACATTAAATATAATGTTGGTAATTCACTAGAATAGAATGTATATTGAAGAACCCCTCACTCAGATTTCACATTATGCTAAAAATATATTAAACAATCTTAATAAAAATACTCTACAAGAGAAATATCTGTGCAACAATTTTTATTGTTGATACATTAAGAAGATAAACTGGAGATACAAAACTAGCAATTTCTACTGATTATATTATTTATCTATATGAATATGACTATGTCATTAGTGTAAAAAATGATCCTAACATATTTTCATAAGTAACATAAAGTGATATATTTATCTTATGATATGATGCTATGAAAGAAGAGGTAGATTTTATAACAAATAATCAAGTATGAGATTTTATTGAGTTGCATAAAGGGGTGAAGATTATGATTGTAAATGGATGTTTAAAATCAAGAAAGATTAATTAGGCAATATATAAGACTAGACTTGTTACCAAGGGATTCAGGTAAAATGAAGAAACACGCTATCGGCAGGTGTTACCTCTTGTATTGAAAAAAGATTCCTTCTATATCATCATGACATTAATTACCTTTTTTATTTAGATTTACATCAAATGGATGTGAAATGACAATCATCAATAGAGATTTAGAAAAATAGGTTTTGTTTGGAATGAAGGCGACCACTTTGTTTGCAAGCTTTGAAAGTTCATTATGGCATGAGAAAGCCTCCCATTAATAGTATTTAAAGTTTTATAATGTTGTTCATATGGTTTTGTAGAGAACGTTATGGACAAATTTATATATTATAAGGTTAGTGGGATTAAAATCATCTTTTTGGGTTTATATATTGATGATATTTTTTCTGCAATAAATGTGACATAAGATTATTGCATGAGGTAAAATAATTTCTCTCAAATTTTGATATGAAAGATCTGCCATCTTATGTTATTGGCATGAAAATCCATACAAATAGGTCTCAAGGTACCTTGATATTACCTCAAAAAACCTACATTTATAAAGTGTTTGAGAAATTTTGGATGAAAAAAATGTTCACATATTGTTGCACCCATAGTGAAAGAGATAGGTTTAATTTGAACAATGCCCTAAAGATGAACTTGAAAGTGAACAAAAACATTTAATATACTTCAGCTATTGAAAGCCTAACGTATGCTCAAATTTGTATTAAACTTGACATTGCACTGATAGTTGGAATCTTAGAAAGATATCAAAATAATCCTAAATTAGATAATTGAGAGACAGCAAAATGATCATGAGGTATCTTCAAAGAACTAGAATTACATGCTTACATATCAACAATCTAAAATTTTAGAAGTTCTTGGATATTTAGATTCAAACTTTGTTGGTTGTTTTCATCGTCCAAAGTCAATATGTAGTTGTAACTTCATACTTACTAGAGGAGCTATATTATGGAGAAGTTCAAAGCAATATCTAATTGTTACTTCTACTGTGGAAGCTAAATTTGTTTCTTATTTTAAGGTCACATCGTAAGGTATTCGGTTAAATAGTTTCATTTTGGGCATTAAGTTGTTGAATCTATCCTAAGCCGTTCAAGATGATTGTGATATTTCAAATGTTGTGTTCTTTATTAGGAATAATAAAAGTAGAAGTCAAAGCCATTCAAGATGATTGTGATATTTCAAATGTTGTGTTCTTTATTAGGAATAATAAAAGTAGAAGTCAAAGCAGCACATCGAAGTTACATGCACAGAATTAGATAGCATATTAATGCAAATGAAGTGTTGAATTAGTGCATCCATGTTGATACGCTAGCATTTTTTTGTGTTTTAAAATAAACATATTGAGGACCAGAATAATCAATAAAGAATTATTGATAAAGCTATGAAGTTTCAAAGAAAAAGTAAAATTGTATTGTCATACGTGGAAGATAATACTTATAAATGACGTACCACCATGATTCATATAATTTTGTTTTATTTGTTTAAGCTATGGGATAACAAAACTACAATAGTATGAAATAAAAGTTCAAACCAATTGGGAGAATATTAGAACTTCTATGTGGTCTTCACTTTTATGTTACATAATTTATAGAAATATAAAAATAGTGGGAGTCATTGTTATCCTATTATCTAGTAGTTTGTCGATTTTGGAGGGGTATTGATAGTTATTCTGTATATGTGTGGTTAATTTGTAGTTATCATATTAAGAAAGTAGTTTTTTAATGGAAGAAACTTTACTCTTTATAAATCGCATTCATTTGGTCATTAATACATATAAATTAAGAGTGATATCCCAATACCAATGGTGAGTTGTTACTATGTTTATAAAAACTCATTGAGTTGGAAGAACTTGAAAAACAGTAATGATCGTTATGGTTGGAGGTTGATAATTTTCTTCTAATCTTTTCACTTTGCTACTTTATTTTGCATGCCTTTTGTGATTTTAGTTTACATGTTTTCTGTCCAAATTTTGTTTGATCCCCAAAATTAGGACATACACACTGGTGTTCGCGTATTCAAGAAGAGACCTTAACGGAGCCAAAGTATGAGTGATTGGGTTGCTTAGGATTTTATCAGTCCGGATAGGGTTGAGTATTTAATTTGAGTTAAATATAATATATGTTTAAGTATTTAACTTCCGTTTTGGTTTAGATAGTAAAAATGGCATTTAAAATTTTGGAATGATTGGAATAAAGCCTAACTAGATGTCTCTTAGATACTTGAAACTTCATTTAGACTCTAATTTGCGGAGATTGTTTAGTTATTGTTTGGATTTTGTTCAAGTTTGATTTCGCTGATTGTTATTGAACTTGATTATGTATATGTAACAGTTATAAGTTGATTTGGTTAAAGTATGTGATGTCCTTTAGCTATCCTTACAAAGAAGTCAATAATTATTTAGGAAAATAGCGTAATCCAGTGAAGCTTCTGATGAGTCCTTAGCCAATAAAATTGTCATGCATTCCTAAATATATACATCTGGTTTTTAGTTTTTGCCTATTCAAATCAATGATGTTCTCTTGATTTATTGCAGGCTTGCAGTAATAAGCACCATGGCAATCGTTCCAGGAGCCATTAGGTCAACACTCAATCTAAATGCCCCCCTATTCATCCCCACTGCAATTCAGCAAGTTGAAGATTTTTTTTCCAGATTGACGAGAATTAGTGAATACCTTTACTTTGTATCGTGAGCATTGGTTATGTTGTGTTCTTCAAACTACCTATAGTAGCAACAAAAAAATTGTAAAATGAAAACATATATCTAATGTAATTAGATGAAGATTAAACCTTGGTGACTTCTATTATTTCAAATCTTCAATATAGTAACATCTTTTATTAGGTGTTTGTAAAAGTTGTATTCTATGTACAATAATCAATGTTTCTAATTACAATGAAAATGTTATCCATGTACATGTTATTAGGTTGTTATCGGTTATCAATGTACAAATATTCAATTACAATGTTATAAATTTTCAATACATAATGTTATCAGCTCACATACAATGTTATTAGGCATATTGACCTTGTCTTTCAGAAAAGTTTGTTAGTTTCAGAGACACTTAAGTGAACATGTTTTGGACCACTTTATTGTAAACACTCAAAATGAAAAACATCCCACAACTTTGCCAAATTTGATTTTCATCATCTTTTAAAAAATAATTGTTTGCAACATAGACTAATTTTATACAAACAATCTTCAAGTGTTACATTCTGTCTGGCAACCTGGAAGCATCCAGCACTCGTAACAACAGAAGATGATATCAATATTCTGTAGCATCTTGTTGCTATCGCAAGTGTACGAGCTGCAAAAGTAATACAATGATGAGAAAGGTATCGTTTCCACGAGGATTGATTAACTTATTAAGTACCGAAAATAACTAAATCCAGGATTATTTGAACAATCAATCTAAAAGAGTTAATGCTAAAACTAGAAAAAACACAAAATAAGCTAAAACTAACATTCGTAAGATTTCAATGAATTAGGCACTAGGGCATTTGATTTCACCGTAACTAATCCAGTTCAACTCTGTACTCGTGCTATCGAAGTTTATAATCTTTATTGATAGTTGGAAAACCCTAATTTTTTTAATATACTTTCTCAAACTATACCAAAAATACTTTAATACAATAGCTCACAATATCTCTATGTGAATTAACATATAACAAATCTCGTTAAGTTCTATAGTATCCTATATTAACTGTATCAACCATAAGAGTACATTTCTGTCTCTTATGCAATTCACGGCATTCATCACAAAGACTAATTCGTGCATCACATCTCTGTCTCAATACGAATCTCAAATCGATTGAGTATTGGCCAAATACTCAAAAGCATTAAGCACGGTAATAAATACTCAATAAATAATTATAAAACTTCAAATAGCATAAAATTAAGAATTAAATCATCATAGTTAGGGTACATCATAACCCCAGCAAGGAGAAATTTAGCTCATAGTTTTCAGATCTAACAAAACAAAGAGAAACATGAAAGATAGAACGAAAAAACCCTGAACAAAGAGTGGTGCGAGCGAACTGCCTTCTCTTTTCTTTGCTCCGTACTTCCGTCCTTCTTTCTCCCCGTTCTAGGAGCAAGAACTCTAGAAAGTAAACCCTAGATGAGCCGCCACTTCCTGCTATCTCTCCCCCCTCCTTGGAAATCCGAAATTGGATATTTAAAACCATAAGATTTTTCTTTCCATAATTAGGTTGGTGCAGTCCAAGCTAATCCAAACTCTCTATCCACCCGTTTGTCTGCACCATTTTGGGATCTATTTGGCCTCTGAAAAATAAATTAAAATAATTAAATTAATGTCAATGTCTTATGTTTCCAACCATATATCACACATATATTTAAAAATCGGGAAGGCCGTCAAGTGTATTCGTTTTAGAAACTGCGCCCATATTTCGGGTCTGATCGTATCTCAACTTCTTCTGTGAATATATATCAAATGGTTGCCCATAAAATTCTGAAATAATTCATGGACCAACTTGAATGTCTTGGCTTTTAATCCCAGTTGGCCGTTCACAAAATCTGCATAGAAAAGTCAAACTTCCATAAAAAACTCTCAGACTGCACGGAATTGCTGAAAATTAAGAAAAATAAAGAATTAAGGTTCTTCTTTATTAGTTTCTCTATATAAAAAATAAGCATATATGATGTAAAAGTGCATGATATTATTTATATATTTGAGCACATCAAATACTCCCACACTTCAAATTTTGCTCACCCTCGAGCAATAAAATAAATATTAATGTTTATGCAGCTTGGTTGGATTTCATAACACCATTATATTCATATCTGTCATTGAATGCATAACCCAAGAAAATTTTCCAAATCGCAATCAACTATATTTTCTCGATCACACACACTTGTTCAGATGAAAGCAAATAATTAAGGCAAAAAGCAAAACTCATGAATATAAGTACTTAGATGGTCAACAAGCTCAAATATCTATTTTTTATCTCTTCGACTCTTGTAATCTCAGTATTGAAGTTTAAATCGAGCAAGTCAAACTAACTAGTATTTGAATTCCCCTTTTGTGTCCAGGACTTGGTCAAATATATCATTATTATTATTATTATTATTATTTTTTTATCACAGTCGATAGCTTTCACACTATCACGAAGGTAGTCCTCTACCTTGGTAGATTATGTCCTATATATTTGTTGTACATAGAGCCAAATTACTCAATGCTAACTTTCACACTTTCATGTAGGTAGCTTTTTTCGACTGGACAAGCCTAACTAATGCAATGTCTTTTACGGAGATAATAGTTAGGAATAGAATTCTAGTATATAGTCAATGCTCAATATAACTTCTCAATCCAACATTACATAACTTCAGATCTCAAAATGACAACAAGAGCAAATTATTTCTCTAAGCTACTCATGATCACAAGTTCAAGCTAACAAAATACCACATTCATCACTAGTTAGCATAAGAATTAATTTCAAGAGCTATGCATTTAGTCCATCTTTAAGAATTAACACTTGTTAGATATTCCTGCAGGATCAACTCAAGAGGGGAGGGGTGAATTGAGTTAGTCTATAAAAATTTTCTTTAAGTTTGTAATCCTACTGGCAGAGAGTTGACAGCCGGCTGTGTCAATCTGTAACCTGCAGACAGAAGAGTTAGCGTGTTTACTGATAGAAGTAACAAAGATTAGTGCTCAGGATATTTAACGTGGTTCGGCAAAACCCTTTTGCCTACATCCACGGTCGCTCTATCACCAGAGCCAAAGCTTAACTAGACCTTTAATATGCTACAAATACACCTAGAGCGAAGTGCTCGTCAAACACACATACTCTCTACCGGGTTTCTTCGCCAAGACAACCCCTACCACCCTCCGGACACGCCTGTCCCCCGGCTGATTTGCTAGCACTATTACAAGGTCTAAAAAGCTTACACCAAGCTCAACCCGAAGCTTCTTTACCGGTGCATCCAAAGACCACCTTTACACCGTGAGTGACAAGTTGCAAGAAAATAAACAAGTATTGAGTGCGGGGATCTATCTCAAGAATGTTAAGTGTTTAGACGGTGATTGGATGAGATGATCGGAGAGATTGTTTGAGATTTCTTGATATGATTTGCGATAAGATTTGTTTGTGTGGAGTAGTCAAGTTAAATGACCCGGCGGGGGAGTTTTTGTGTAGAGTGGTAGAGTTCTTGTATATCTCTGTTTTTGCTTGAGTTCTCTCTACTTCTGTTTTCTTTATGTTTTCTCCCTATTTTTCTCTATTTCTCCACCACGTTTCCTCATTGCTGTGACTCCCTTTTTATAGAGCATCTTTCCTGTGCAGGAGCCGTTGAGGAACGTTCTTTGTTGGCGCGATTCTTCCGCGTCGGACAAGGAATGGTGTTGTCCAGTGGTTCTTCAGCTGTGTTTGTGCAAGTCTTTGTTGCATTGAATGCGTTGAAGAAATTTGAATTTGCTGTCAACGGTTGAGTGCTTAATTCAGCCAAGCTTCTGTTTGAATTTCGGTGAGCTGATGAGTTGATATGGTATGTCCATAATAAATGCAGTGCAGGTTGACCGCTTGACTGATCAAGGACTTTGACTGCTTTCTTTCCTTTATTATTGAGCTTTCCTTTTGTGTGAAAGTGAAGATGATTCTAGCTCTTGAAAATCTTCTGTTTAAAGTCCTTCAGTCCGTTGTGAGTGCAGGTGATTTTTGAAGGCAAGGGAAACTTCGTTGCCGTTGAACATATAGGTCTGTCCCGAAACAGAGAAGTCTGCATATGCTTCAGTAGCCAAACAACTGACTGTAATGTGGCTGTTGCATCCTCTGTCCCGTATGTTGTTCTCTGTCCCGCTGAAGAGCAAACATAGCAGGTTCTTTGTTATTTAGCCGTGGCATCCTTTGTCCCGTATCTTTGTTCTCTGTCCCTTCAAGCGATCGAGTAGTAGGCCTGTGATGTGATGGGTGTGGCATCCTCTCCCGTGTCTTTGTCCTCCTGTCCATTATGTAGTAGCATAACAGTCTTATATAAATCATAGTTCTTAATTCTTTGTTATCATCAAAATTATCCTTGTATTTCCAACAACACTCAAGACAGAAAATTTTCATAATAAGGGTGTACTCCAACCAACCAAGCAACAACAACATAATCATTACAAATATTTCTCTACCCCCACACTTGAAACTAATATTGTACTCAATGTGTATACCAAAAAAAAATATAAGTGAAGAGGAGAGGTTAGAAAGTGTCCCTAATTTTTGTGCTTGCTCACTCAATATTTCTTATGCTTATGTCCACTTGTCATATTTCTCCCTGTCATTTGAAATTTATTAGAATTAAATACAAATCAAAACAGAAAACTAATTAAAAAAATCAAAATAAATAAAAAATTAAATGATAAAAAACTTGGGTTGCCACCAAGAAGCGCTTTATTTATAGTTTATATCTTGACTTCTTTCCCTCTATGCCGGTTCAAGGAGGATGGTGTATTTTGAGTAGCCTACGAAAAGCTCTTCTAGACAACCCCATTCGTAAAGTGATGAAGCTTCCATGCAGTGTGCATGCTCGTTAATCTCTTAATTTTCAGTTTTGGATAAAATCTCTTTTAAGAACATTACATAACAAGGAATTTGATCCAGCACATCAGCGAAAGATAGGTTAACTTGCAACTTACTGAATACATCAAAATTTTCAGAAAATTGCTTATGCAATTGTTTCTTAAGGCGATGTTGCAGAAGAGGAATTGGTTGCATGAAACTTTTAGTTTGTGCTCGTGTTTGGTGCTGTGCACGTTTTGAACTTGCTTCCTTTGCTAATTCAGTTGAGTCTTCCAGTGGCTCCTTACTGTCCTCTTCAATTTCAGCCAGCAATGTTGATGAAAAAAATTCCTTTTTGTCTAGTAATTCCCTGCTATCCACTTTAGTTTCAGTCGGCAACATTAATGAAGAAAAATCTTTTTGTTCTACTGATTCTCTGCAATTTGTATGCGGTATCTCCAACAGCTTCCCACTTTGAAATGTAATTGTCTGCACTTGTTTTGTATGATTTAGCTCAGTATTGTCCGGCAAAGAACATTACTGTCTTTCAAATAGCAAGCTTGCCACTTCACCTATTTGAACTTCAAGGTTTCGGATAGAGGTAGCTTGATTTTGAAAAGTTGATTCTATTTTGGCCATGAATTGGGCAAGGGCATCTTCAAGGGACATTTTTTCAACCATATTTTCATGATTACTCCACGAGAAATTCGGATATTTTTGCCATCCTGTACTGTATATAGTGGAGTATGAGTTATTCTGTTGCCAATTAAAGTTAAAGGCAAATTGAACCTCTTTGTAGGATATGGCGACAATGGATGTCCAACTTGGTAATCAACACTAGCATAGTTCCTATTATAGAATTCACACACTGGATTTAGATTTTGAATAGCATCATTTAGACATGCTAACTGTTTAGACAAAATCGCCATTTAAGCACTAAAGCGGAGATAGCATCCACTACACGCACTAGATAGTGAACCTGAATGAAAGAAAACAAATAAAGTACAAAGTAAAACTAAAATTAATTGGAATCGATATTAATAAAAATTAAAATAATTCCCGGCAACGGCGCCAAAAACTTGCTGCTATCGCAAGTGTAAGAGTCGCACAAGTAATACAATGATGAGAAAAGTATCGGTCCCACGAGAATTGATTAACTTATTAAGTACCAAAAATAACTAATTTCAGGATAATTTGAACAATCGATCTAAAAGAATTAATGCTAAAACTAGAGAAAACAAAACAAGTTAAAACTAACACTCGTAAGATTTCAATGACTTAAGCGCTAGGGTATTTGATTTCACCGTAACTAATCCAATTCAACTCTATATTCGTGCTATCGAAGTTTATAATCTTTATTGACAGTTGAAAATTCCTAATTTCTTCGATATACTTTCTCAAGCTATACAAAAAATACTTTAATGCCATAACTCACTATATCTCTATGTGAATTACATACAATAAAGCCCGTTAAGTTCTATAGGATTCTATATTAACTACATGAACCATAAGGGTACATCTCTGTCTCCTTTGCGATTCACGGTATTCATCACAAAGAGTAATTCATACATCACATCTCTGTCTCAATACGAATCTCAAATCGATTGAATATTGACCACATACTCAAAAGCATTAAGCACGGTAATGAATACTCATTAAATAATTATAAAACTTCGAATAGCATAAAATTAAGAATTAAATCATCATAGTTAGGAGAAATTTAGCTCATAGTTTTCATATCTAACAAAATAAAGAGAAACATGAAAGATAGAACAAAAGAATCCTAAACAAAGAGTGATGACGAGCGAACTACCATCCTTCTTTCTCCCCGTTCTAGGAGTAAGAAACCCAGAAAATAAACACTCGATGAGCTGCCACTTTCTGCTATCTCTCCCCCCTCCTTGAAATTCGAAATTAGGTATTTAAAATCATATGCGATTTCTTTCTATAATTAGGTTGGTACAGTCCAATCTAATCCAAACTCTCTGTCCACCCGTTTGTCTGTATCATTTTGGGGTCTATTTGACCTCTGAAAAATAAATTAAAATAATTAAAATTAAGATCAATGTCTTATGTTTTCAACCATGTATCACACATATTATTTAAAAATCAGAAAGGCCGTCAAGTGTACTCTTTTTAGAAACTGCACACATGTTTCGGATCTACATCGTATCTCAACTTCTTCTGTGAATATATATCAAATGGTTGCCCATAAAATTCTGAAATAATTCATAGACCAACTTGAATGTCTTAGCTTTTAATTCTAGTTGGCCGTTCACAAAATCTACACAAAAAAGTCAAACTTTCATAAAAACTCTCAGACTGCACGGAATTGCTGAAAATTAAGAAAAATAAAAAATTAAAGTTCTTCTTGATTAGTTTTTCTATATAAAAAATAAGCATATATGATGCAAGAGGCATGATGTTATGTACATATTTAAACACATCACATCTACTTAAACCGGGACTGTCTATGATGTTCACAACATCTAGTAGCACATGTTGAATACATCTGCATTACTACGAGACTTAAAAGCAAAATATAACAACATACAACACTCATCAAGCTCACCTGGTCTTTCCCCAACAATTTCTTCCATTACCAGTGCTGATCTAATTTCATTATTACAGACTTAAAAACAAAGCAGAACAAATGAAACCAACACAAATAGAAAAAAATTAACCAAATACACCAAATCAACCAATACTAATACTGTCGTCGCTAGTAAATTGAAACGCAATTTTAACCAAGTCAACCGAAATTTCGAACAAGATAAAATTTCGGAATAAAAATTTTGAACCAGCTTTTTATCGTACTCAACACTAGAAAAGATCAAAATTTTCTAACAAGTTATAAATTCAAGCAAAATCATTAACGAATTTAAGAGGAGATTAGAATGTGGGCGTCATCGTGCGAGCCTAAGATCCAATTTTGCTGTCATCCGCGCTCGAAAGAGAAGACCAGCAAATTAGACGACGAGCATATCTACTCTGATAGAGACAAGATTTCTCTGCTCTATAGATCTAACACGAGCAGATCAGCTCAGTATAGTTGAAACGAGTAGATCGAAGACCGGAGGACGAGCTTATCAAAGACTCTTCGAGATCGATGACGTATAGTTCGACTCAGCAAAGTTGAGGACGAACATCTTTGGCAAATCGGGCGACGAGCTTTCTCTGCTCTTCAAGATCGAAGATGAAGCTGATTGGGAGACGAGTGGATTTTGCTCTACAGGAAAGAGAAGAAAACTTTCTCATCGGGAGAGAGAAATGTCGAGCCAACGTGTGAGCGCAACCACTTTTTTATCTCCCCCGCTCATCACGCACGTTCATGTCCAGATGAAATCACAGACGTTGATTCAATCTCATACGTTTACAGTAAATCATGTGCATGGTGAGATGAGATATTCCTACATCTCATACATATATATATATATATGAGCACTCTCTCTGTCATTTATGGCCGGAGTGATTTAGAAATTCAAAAATTCAATCTCTGTTATTATATATGAAGAACAAAGGATAGAAATCTCTTCACAAAATTTCATCTCAATTGGACTACAACTCGATCTCCATCCAGCCGCTTCATCAAAATGACAGAAATAATACAATATATATTTTTATTTTTGTCATTTTAATCAAGTGACCAGATAGAGAAAAATTTGTTGTCCGATTGAGCTAAACTTTTGTGAACATATTTCTAACTATTATTGTTCAAATCCAACGGTGTAGATTAGATTTAAAGATTACCTCGGCTATAAACCGAAAAGTGAGTGCATTTATTCCTCCACACACACACACAGATAGATATAGATATATATATATATATATATATATATATATATATATATATAGATAGGGGCACCCTTTTCAATCTAAAATTCCAAATTCAATTTCTACCGTTAGATATAAAAAACTATTAGTAAAAAATATATTAACAAAATTTCAAGTCAATCGGAATACAAATCAATTCCATCCGGCGTTTGATCAAATGATATAAATAATAAAATTTGATAAAAATGTTCTTTTTCTTTTTTATGTCATTTTGATCAAGAGATTTGATGGAGATCAATTTATGATCCGATTGATTTAAAATTTTGTCGTCGTCTTTGTAACTCATAGTTTTGCATATCCAACGGTGGAGATTATATTTAAAATTTTTTATGCATATTTTTAGAAGAGGGTGTCCTAAGGTGCCTCTATCCCCACCTTATATATATATTATCTCGTAAGTGTATATTAGTGAGGTTTCAACGGTACAAAGCTTCAAATGCGATCTCCACAGTTGGATATGAAGAGCTATAAGTTAGAAACATTGTGACAAATTTTCGGCTAAGCTAATAATGATTCAACCTTCATCCGACTTACTGATCAAGATGACAAACAAACAATCAGAATGTATACTGTCATCTTTTTTATCATGTTGATCATGAAGTCCAGTGAAGGTCAATTCGTAATCCAATTAAACTGAAAATTTGTCATCAATTTTGTAACTTATAGCTCTTCATAGAGATCACATTTGGAGCTATGCACCGCCACAACGGCATTGATTTACACTTAATAAGTGATGTACATATATCTTCACACACACACACACACACACACACACACACACACACATATATATATATATATATATATATATAGGATAGACACATGTTGTTTATTGTGCATTGTACACACGCTCGGAGCTAATTTTATAATTTCAGACTCGATTTTATAATTTTGGCCCACTTTGAAGGCGAACGCGTCATTACTATATATGGTTGTTTCATGGAGGTCGTATAAGATCAGAAAAGAGTCACATGTAGTCGCACTTCAATCACATTTGAATTTAATACAGTTATATTCAATTTGATTTTGTGCGACCTAGACCCGTGCAACTTAGTAAGACTTGCTTCAATCATACTTAAGTCGCACCAAGTTATAGTGGCTCGCACTTTGTACTTGGGTACCGATCTCAAAATCAGGTTGTGATTTGAACTAATGTTTTTTAAATAAAATGCAACCACCTTACCATACATATTATTGATGCAATTGTCCTCGAAAAGTACCTAAATCATAAAATTGAGTCTGAAATTACAAAATTGAGTTGCGCACATGTGTACACCTTTAAATTTGTTATCGGATGGTTCAAATTTAGTCACATCGATTCAAAATAGAAATATATATTTTGTCAAATTTTATTATTTGTGTCATTATGATCAAGTGGCCAGATGTAGGTCGATTCGTAATTCGATTTAGATAAAATTTTGCTATCATGTTACGGACTCTTAGTTGTTAATATCCAATGGTATAAATTGGATTTGGAGATTTTCACAGCCACAAACGACCGCGAAGTGGGATAGAGTGTGCATAAGGACTGCAGCACTTATATATATATATTGGAGATAGAGGTAGATCGTCCCTTATCCGCATATGGACGCAAATCGATCCAGTTCTACTAATAAAAAACTTCCAATGTGATTTTTATGTTGGATATGAAGAATTATTGATTGATAAAATGTTGACAAATTTTAACTCTATCGGATAACTTTATCTGAATTTTTGATCAACATGACAAAAATAACATAATATATATGATTTAATTTTTTTCGTTTTTAGTCATATTGATCAAGAAAGTAGATGAAGATTGATTTGTAGTCCGATTGAGTTGAAGTTTGTCAATATTTTCACAACTCATAGTGATTTATATCCAACGGTAAATATCACAAATACAATTTTGTACCGATGGAATCGATCAATATGCAAAGATGCACGCATACGAAACAATGTCACCTATCCCCCCCGTATATATACATGTATGAGGATAGGAGCACAATGTGGCACCTCCCACTTACAATGCTTCAAACTCAGTTTTCACCGTTGGATATAAAAAATATCAATTAGAATTTTTGTGACAAAATTTTAGCTCAACCTAATCACAAATCGATCTTCATCCTTTTTTTTTATCAAGAAGCAGTATATATATTTTAAAATTTTTTTTTCTGTTATCTTGATCAAGTTAATGAAAGAATAAAAGAAAGTATTTAAGTTAACAAAGCAAAATTATATTAATAGAAAAAATAAGTTAAGAATAATGAAAAAATTAATATAAGAGGAGCAAAGAGAATATGTAAAGTTGTCAGTGAAAATACATAGAGTATTTCTTTTTTTTTATTTTGATAAAAAAATCAAATGAAGATTGATTCATGTACAATTATGATAAAATTTTGTTAGCATATTTTTCAACTCATAATTTTTCATAGTTTTGTATTAGTAAGACTGAACTAGTATTCATCAATACGCGGAAGGAACGATGTGCTCCTATCTCCATCTACAAGAGAATAATAAATGTAATTCCCTATCTCCCTTATAAAAGAAATAATAAATGTTATTGTAGAATTAACAAAATAAATGTAATTGTCAATCTCCATTAGTGCCATTTAATCTCTTCTTTCTTCTCAGTCTATGCGATTCGCTCCCCTACATGCGGTTCTTCTTCTCTTCTTTCTTTGGCCTCCTTCTCACCTAACTGTTGCTGTCTCGATAACTTCGTGGGGCCATTGAAGATCTAGCCTTACCGTCGATCTCCTCTCCCTTCGCTCTCCCTTTCTTTCCACACCTCACCTCCTGCTATCTTCTTCTTCTTCTTGCCCCATGCAAGATGGACAATCTCATGGGTCATCAGTTATTTTCGCTGTAGCCTATTACTACTGTGTAGTCCTTCACTATTTATTTTTCCTTTTACGGCAAATTTGATTTCAACCGGCACCCTAATTGTCTAGAATTCGACAAGCATGTGGGACTCACTTCATAGTTGAGTTGCAATTATTGTTTCGTATGTTTTGTGCTTATTGTTGAACCATCTATTAATCATTCACTATAATTGTTTCCTTTAATCGGTAATTAGAAGTTTGTGGTCAGTCGATTCAGATCCAATCGTCCCTTTGCCTTGGTTACCTCCTAAATTGCTAGCCTTGGCATTAGTCAAAGTATTATGACATGTTGAGTGACGATTGAGGATTATATGGATAGGTGTGTATTAAGATTGTTGGACTTAATATATTACGAATCTGCAATGAGTGTATTTGTATATATACTAGATTGGAAAAAAGCTTAGGTTGAGTGGTATGGTTAGTGCTTAGCTCATGGATCCGGATAATTATGAGGGTTACTTGTCTATTCTTCTTCTTAGTATCAAGTATTTTTGCAACATGAGTAATGTTGCGCAAGTATACGTGTCGCACAAATAATACAATAATTAAAAAAGTATTTTTCGCACGAGGATTGATTATCTTATTAAATACTAAAAATAACTAATCTTAAAATTATTTGAATGACTGATCTAAAAAGAGTGAATGCTAAAACTAAAGACAAAACAAAACAAGCTCAAACTAACACTTATAAGATTTTAGTGATTTAAACGTTAGAGCATTTGATTTCACGTAACTACTCCAATTCAATTTCTTGTTCATGCTATCCAAGATTATAATCATTATTGACGGTTGAAAAATCCTAAATTTTTTTATATACATTTTAGAATTATACCAAAAGTACTTTCATATAATAACTCAATTATCTTTATTGAATTAACATATACGAAAGCTCATTAAGTTTTGTTGCATCATAAATTAATTGCACGAATCATAAGAGTACATCTCTGTCTCTCATGCAATTGACGGCATTTATTAAAATGACTAATCCATACATCACATCTTTGTCTTAATATGAATCTCAAATTGATTGAATATTACTTGAAAACTTAAAGCATTAACCACGACAATGAATACCCAATAAGCAATTATAAAATTTCGAATATGATAGAATTAAGAGTTAAATCATCATAGTGATGCTACATCATAGCCCCAACAAAGAGTAATTTAGTTTATAATTTTCAAATCTAATAAAATATATAGAAATATGAGAGACAAAATAAAAGAAGTATGAACAAATAGTATTATCAAGCGAACTGCTCTCTCTCTCTTTTTGCTCCTTGCTCCTCTATGTCATTCTCCCTCTTCTAGCAGCATGTACTGAAGAAATAAAGCCTAGATGTGCAGCTTTGGGTTCTGTTTGACCTCCGAAAAATTTGAAAAAATATTGCCATTCAAGACATGTTTTATCTTTCTAACCATATATTGCACATGTCATTTAAAAGTTGTGTGGGCCTTTAACTTCACTTTTCCAGCAACTGCACAAATGAATCAGTTCTACATTGGATGTCAAATTTATTTGTAAATATGTATCAATTAGCTGGTTAGAAAAATCTGAAAAAATTAGTGAACCAACTTCAATGTTTTGGATTTCAACCTAATTGGCATTCGGAAAAACTCCACCGAAAAGTCAAGCTTTCATAAAAACGCTCATCCTGTGTAGAATTATTAAAAATAAAATAATAAATAATTGAGGTTCTTTTTATTCAATTTTTTTATATAAAATCAAGCGAATATGCTGTAACAGTGCATGAGATTGATGTGCAGGAGCCGGTGAATGTGAGGGAAGCCACAGTCGAGCGGCCAAGGAGGGAGACCAGCTACAGGACTTGCCCAGGGTGCAGTTCCTCACAGCTAGTGTCACCTAGGTGTAGATGAATTACACCTGGGTGCATCTGGAATACACCAGGTGCAAATAATGGCACTTGGGTGCCTCTTACTAGACACCAGGCAATTGGTGTCCAAAGTCTTTGAGTTCTTTAGGAACTCCAATTATTAAATAAAGGTACTTAGTGTGTTAGAGTCCTTGAGGAACTCTATAATAAATGGATTGTTAGTAGAAATTCTATTGTAATTGGGAGTCCTAATAGTAGGAGGACTCTCGTAGTATGAATAAGCATTTTAGCCCTCACTTAAGGGGGGAGTTTTTGGATTCAATAAAATTAGTTTCAGTATTCTTAGTTAATTCTAGTGTTATTCCAACAATTCCACTATTGTGGCTTGATCGCGTATCAATTTAATATCAGAGCTAGGCCATGGAGAAGCGACGTTCCCACACCCCGAATTCACCTAAGACACCGGAATCAACCATCACCATTGGAGATGCCCTACGTCACTCTCCTGAACCGCCTACCACCAACCCAATGACAAACAACGGAGAGAACATCTGTTGGAAGAGATGCGACGCATGTCCGCCAACCCCGAGAAGCTATCCCTAGCGTTCTTTGCATCACAAGCAAGCAAAAAGGCCGACCCCAAACTGCAAACTGATTCCGTCAACCAAAACAGCAACCAAGAAGGGAATACGGCTGACAACTTCAATTCCTATAAACATAACCAACCTTGGAAGCCTCGACTAGTAAGTCATTGAACCCACAATCACAACACCTTAACCACACTCGACATGACCAGCTAGAAGTAGAAAACAACCCACAACAAGTCTCACTTAAGCAGCAAAAGTTCTATTGGCAGCAAACACCACAGCACCAACAAGAATTCCACTAGCAACCAACGCCAGCTGCTCCTTCCACAACCAAAAGACCTACTATCCTCCAAGCGAACAACCCCACAGATGCATATTGGCATCAATCACCAGCTACCTAACCTCACACCGAGCCCTCAAAGAACTTCCAATAGAACCATCATCATCCTAACCAACAACCAGCACACCCACAGGAGAATTATGCACAACCACACAAGGAGCGCCATAAATTTCCCTACTTTGATGGGACAGGGCCTAACAAGTAGATCTACTTGGCGGAAAAGTATTTTAGATTTTACAACACCGCTCCTTAGGAACGAGTGAACATCGCTGTAATGTATTTTCAGGATGAGGCAAATCGGTGGTACCAAAGTTATGAGCGGGACAAACCGCAACACTTGTGAGATGAGTTTCGAAGGGCTCTGCTGGACAGAGTCGGCCCAACAGTATTTGGAAATCCCAGTTTTATGTTGCAATAGTTACATCAAACAGGTTCCCTTAGAGAGTACCAAGTGGCATTTGAGGACCTTAGAATCTAGTTGCCCTTCACTACCGAGCAAGATTTGATTGGAAGATTCTGTGGAGAACTCTCTAAGAAGTTAGCTATGAATGTTATAGCAGCAAGGCCCAAGGATTTACAGATGGCATATATGCTAGTTAAAATGTTTGAGCATAAAGTTCAGTAGAGTCAAGAAGCCACCGTACTGGTAGATATACACAAAATCGACAGCACCTCACAATCTCAACCAATTTAGAAATATGAACCTACTTGCTGCAAGCAATATTATGGGACAGTCACAGGGCTCTAGGCCTAAGACGTCCAGCCTCACTGTTGCAGAAATTAACTGTCGCCGAGCTAAAGGATTGTATTTTTATTGTGAGAGATACGTACCTGGTCATAAGTGTGCTACTCAATTATATGCCATTTCTGTTTCTGAGATGGATGAATCAGAAGAAGAAGGGGTTGAGGAAGAAGTGCCCATTGAAGATGCTACTTTATGACTCAGCGCCATGCACGTGTTAGTTGGACCTCAAACTATATGCATAGTAGGAAAAATAAAAAGACAAGAGGTTTTTATATTCACTGATTCAGGGAGCACTCATAATTTCATCTCAAATCAATTAACTAACCACCTTCGACTAGTTTCTACAGCGGTGAGGCCACTCAAGATAGAATTGGCCGACGGAAGGCCACACTCAATCGAAGTAGTGCATAAAAACATACCCCTTATGATACAAGGGATGAAGCTTACCCATCCATTGGGAGGCATGGATTCAGTACTTGGAATTCAGTGCCTAGAGAAACTAGGAGATGTTATTACTAATTGGAGCAACTTTGATATGAGGTTCACACTGGATGGGCAAGAGTTCATGCTCCAGGCATCCAAGAAGGACGAGTGTCCCAACTTACGAGCCTCTGCTCAAAGACATCCTTATGCTCCTTGAGGCTTGTGGCAGTGGAGGCTCAAAAGGAGGCAACAGCAAGTCAGCAGCACCATTACCACCACACTTAGAACGACTGATTGAACAGAATGCATGTTTAGACCAATCTTAGGGATGCCACCAAGACGTTTGCATGATCACGGGATCCCTATACTATCTGGAGCAGCACCTGCAAACATAAAACCGTATCCGCACCCTTATGCCCAAAAGGCTGAAATTGAACGTACGGTGACAGTGATGCTCTCTCAAGGTATTATTCGTCCAAGTAGTTCGGCTTTTTCCTCACCTGTTTTGCTAGTTAAAAAGAAGGATGGAACGTGGCGATTTGCGTGGACTATCGGACCCTAAATGAGATCACTGTGAAGGATAAATTTCCAAAACCAGTGATCCAAGTCCGGATACCATTAAATCCACGTTCGAGAAGAAGATGTCCACAAGACTGCCTTTCGAACCTATGACAGGCACTATGAATTTTTAGTTATGCCTTCCGGCCTAACTGACGCACCCGGCACCTTCCAATCACTCATGAACGAGATTTTTCGTTCCTTCCTTTTGAAAATTTGTATTAGTTCTTTTGATGATATCCTCATCTACAGCAAGACTTGGAAGGAACACCTAGAGCATCTAGAGAAGGTCTTCTCGGTCCTAAGGAAGGAGTCCCTATACGCTAATCTTTCTAAGTGCAGGTTTGGTTGCAAACAGTTGGAATATCTTGGCCACCTTATGTTTGAGCATGGCATTGTTGCTGATTCAGAGAAGATAAGAGTAATGGTGGATTGGCCAACACCCACTAAAGTCACCGAGCTAAGGGGCTTCCTAGGGCTAATAGGGTATTATAGGCGATTTGTTAAGAACTATGGTATCATTGCTGCACCCTTGACTACTATGTTGAAGAAGGAAGCTTTCTGTTGAAACGCAGAGGCGTCCGAAGCATTCCAAACCTTGAAAAGAGCCATGACCACCACAACAGTCATTGCTTCACCAGACTTTCAAGCTACTTTCACCGTAGAGACGGATGCCTCAAATAAAGGTCTAGGGGCTGTACTCACACAACACAACAGGCCCATTGCATTTTTCAGCAAGGCATTGTCCTCCACAACTCGAGCCAAGTCAACGTACGAAAAGAAACTTATGGTGCTGGTGCTGGCAATGCAGAAGTGGCGACCATACCTACTTAGACAGTGATTCACAATCAAGACAAATTACTTAAGTTTGAAGTATTTTTTGGAACAAAGGTTGTCTGCACCAAACCAACACAAGTAGTTGATCAAGTTGCTCGGGTATGATTATCAAATCATTTATCGTTCGGGAGCTCAAAACATTGTGGCTGATGCATTGTCCCGCCAACTCGCTGCCAATCTAGCTGCATTCACCAGACTGCAGCACTCTTTTTGGGACGATTTGGCACTGCACAGCAAGAAGATGCATCGCTAGCAGAGCCGCTACGAGCTGCTACAGTTCGGACGTGAGATTAACGAATGGAATCCTTCTCAACAAGGACAAAATTTGGGTACCGAATAAAGCGTCCGTGCGCTCTCAGCTGCTTTATGAGGCACACAACTCAGCGGAAGGAGGTCATGGGGGACAGTTTCGCACCTATAAGCGTCTTGCTCGACAATTTTATTGGCCAGGTATGACAAAAGATATCCAAAATTATAGTACAGTGTGTGCGGCATGTACCAGCGCCAAAACCGAAAGCTTGAAGCCAACAGAACTCCTGCAACCTCTGCCCATTCCTACAAAAATCTGGACTGATATTTCGTTGGACTTTATCGAAGGATTGTCTATGTCAGGACATAAGAACGTCATCTTTGTAGTTGTTGATCGCCTCTCCAAGTACGCACATTTTGTGGTGCTTAAGCATCCATACACAGTAGTTGAAGTAGCAAGCACATTTGCTAAAGAAATTATACAGTTGCATAGCTACCTAGAATCTATAGTATCAGATCGGGATCCGATTTTCATAAGTTCATTTTGGAAGGAGCTACATCGACTGCAAGGAACATCCTTGCACACCAGTACGGTTTATCACCCACAGACTGATGGTCAAACTGAAATGGTTAACCACTATTTGGAGACGTATCTTCGCTGTTTTGTTGGTGACAACCCTCGCAAATGGCTTAACTGGTTTATTGGGCGGCATGCTCTTACAACACCAGCACACATTCTTCCACTTAAACGACACCATTCGAGGCTGTTTATGGTAGATCACCTTCTCCTCTTATTTCATTTCCAACAGGGCCAACCCGCACAGATGAACTGAGCCTCAAGTTACGGGAAAGGGATGTCATTCTCCAGGAGCTACGCCATCATTTGAGTTAAGCACAAAATCAGATGAAGCAAGCTGTTGATAACCACCGGCGTGAGAAGCATTACCAGCCAGGCGTTCAAGTACTTCTCAAATTGCAGCCGCACCGCCACCCTCAGTGGCAGAACGAAAATTCCATAAACTTCATTATCGATACTATGGACTGTACTCAGTAGTTGAGGCTATTGGACCCGTAGCTTATCGTCTAGACTTACCCTCTATTTTTCAAATTCATCCTGTATTTCATGTATCTCAACTGAAGGATGCTCGTCTCTAACCAAAGGAGTGATTGGCAGGATTGCTGTTGAGGCAACTTTACCTTCCGTCGGCTTCTATGACGAAGTCGAATTTCAAGGGAAAGAGAGCCGGCGAATGTGAGGGAAGCCACAGTCGAGCGGCCAAGGAGGGAGACCAGCTGCAGGACTTGCCCAAGGCGCAGGTCCTAACAACTGGTGTCACCTGGGTGCAGATGAATTGCACCTGGACACATCTGGAATACACCAGGTGCAAATAATGGCACTTGGGTGCCTCTTACTGGACACCAAGTAGCTGGTGTCCAAAGTCTTTGAGTTCTTTAGGAACTCCAATTATTAAATAAAGGTATTTAGTTCTGTGTGTTAGAGTCCTTGAGGAACTCTAATAATAAATGGATTGTTAGTAGGAATTCTATTGTAATTGGGAGTTCTAATAGTAAGAGGACTCTACGTAGTATTAATAAGCATTGTAGCCCTCACTTGAGGGGGGAGTTTTTGGATTCAATAAAATTAGTTTTAGTATTCTTAGTTAATTCTAGTGTTATTCCAACAATTCCACTTTTGAGACTTGATCGCGTATTAGAGATTATGTATATAATTAAGAACATTAAGTAACATCTGTGTTGGAAACTTCAAAACACCTTCCCATTGTCAGTGCATAATATGATTTGCAATTTCATGGTACATATTAACTATATGACGCATACTTGCATAAGAACGATACATATGTATTCGAATTAGAAACAGTGCTTAGGCTGAGTGGTGTGATTGGAGTTAGCTTATGATTTTGGTGATTGTGTGGATTGTGGGTGAGGGTTGGTCGTAATGTTCTCCTTTTCAGCTTTATCGGTAGTATAGCGATAATGTGTGTTGGAAACTCTAGCATAGATTGTCTTTGTCAATGCATAATGTAATTTACTCATTGATGCTACATAATATTTTTGTATACATGCATGCATAAAAATGATAATAGTTAATTGCAAAGGCATGCTAGTAGATGTGTAGGTTACTGCACGTGTTTACATTATTACTTTTGCACATTATGACATGCTGCACTTATGAGAACTCTTCTATACAATGCATGATGTAAAAATAGATGTGACATTAGAAGTAATTTCCTCAATTGATGTACATTTGTTTTATATGCATGTACTGGTAATGACTTGTGAAGAGTGGATGCATTCACCCTAATATATTTCACTTGTATAGATACTTGCGTTGCATGGAGGCATGCGAGGTGAGTCATAGAATGAATTTAGAAGCATTGAGTGTGAGGCAAAGCCCACTATGGCCATAAAATTGGCCCATGCATGTGGGCGATACCACTGCCCATCCTAAACGATCACCTGAGATATATGTTGGAGATTTGATCTCATTTTGCTAGGCTATTTTAACTCCTTGATGTTATATTATATATAGATTATGAATATGGAAAACATAAAGATACATGCTTGGCATGTACAAGTGCATAAATTATATTTGAAATTTATTATTTAACCTTCTTCTGCTGATAAGTGTTTTCTTCATCTTATATTGATCATCTTCGTACCTAATGTACATAGATTAAGAACTTATATAATATAATTGCATTATATAAGAATTGAAAGTGTTGTTGTGCATGTCATTCATATTGTATCTTTTCTGTTACGGAATTTGTCGGGGTGGAACGATTTAAGACTTAGTAGGATTGGAGTTTCACTCTAGCACTACAAAAAAAAATATTATTAGTGACCAAAACTAGATATTACTGAAATCAAATAGCGACAAATACAGTATTGTCGCTATAAATTACGTAACAGTGACTAGTTAACCATAATGGTTGCTATTACGTCAATTAATAGCGATTTTCTTTTAACGAAAAGTAGGATGCTATTGCGAAAAAATAGTGACCAAAAAACATGACTTGGTTGCTATTACTTAAATGTAATAGCGATCAGAAGCATCAGCTGGTCCCTATTATTTTTAAGTAATAGCGACCAACTCTTTCTTTGTCGCTATTGCTTTAGTAATAGGGACCAAACTAGAATTTGATGTCTATTACTTTAAAAAATAAAAATTTCAAATTAATTAATAAAATTCATTCAATAAAATTTAAACTATTTGATATGCTTATATTTTAAATATATCATATTAGTAAAGTTTTAAATTATTTGAAAAATATTTGATGGTCCATCACAACAAATGATTGATGAACGTATACGATTTAACATTTTTTAGAATTAAATTATAGCACC
Source organism: Acanthochlamys bracteata (assembly GCA_019914995.1). NCBI lineage: Eukaryota > Viridiplantae > Streptophyta > Magnoliopsida > Pandanales > Velloziaceae > Acanthochlamys > Acanthochlamys bracteata. The sequence continues at coordinate 5,551,297 of CM034133.1, forward strand.
AAATTATATACAAATGTGATGAAAAATTTTGTGAACACTAATATTGTAGTATAGAACATATTCAACTGTTTAGATCTCTATTCTATTCTTATAATTGTGTAAATTGAGTGAACGAATTAGCAATAATATATATATTTAATTAACACACATAATACTTATATTCTTGTTGTATACTAATTACACAAACTATGTAATTTTAAATTTGAAATCAAGTATTTACATCGTTAAGAAATATTTTATATGACAATATTACTATTTAGACAATATTTTATCATATTCGGATATATTTAGTGCTACGATTTAATCATATAAATTATTAAATCGTATATGTCTATAATAATTTATTATGATGAAAGACAAAATATTATTGAAATGATATAAAACTATGCTAATATAATATACAAAAAATATAAGTCATATTTAATTATTTATATTTCATTAAATAAAATTTTATTAATAAACTTAGTTTTCTATTTTCTTGTTAATAGGGACCAATTTCAGATTTAGTCCCTCGTTTAACAGCAAAAACGACCTTATGCTGCTTGACGTCGCAGGTCGCTATCTTGCCTTGATAGTCTAAAATTTCCCCTTCACCCCCAACACAACAGAACCCGATCCCCCTCCGAGCGGGCAGCCGCCTTCGTTCGCCGCCGCCGCACCGTGACATCTGTATTGCCTTCCGCCGCCGGTGAAGTTCGCCGCCGCCTGGCTGCACGTCGAAGATCGCCGCCTCCCCTCACACCGAGGTTCGCCGCCGCCTGCGCGCAGACGTTCTTCACCTGTCCGATTCGCCGCTGCCTGCCTGCTTCGCCTCCGCCTGACCGGCGAATTTCCCCACCGCCTGCCTGTTTCGCCGCCGCCTGCCTCTATTTCACTTGTCGATTCCACAGGTAGAGATTTGTTGTTCTGTAGTGGACCTATGATGTTTAGATCACAAATTTGTCATTCTGTAGAGGGAGATCACGAATTTCGTGTATAAAGTGCGATATTGGCTTAATTACTAATCATTTGTTAGATCTGAAAATATGATCATTTGCTAAGCTTATTCTCTGTTTTGGTAAATGAGATTGCGGTTCTAATGTTTTCTGTCGATTCTTCCAAGTTGGACAGAATGACTTAGCAAAAATTTCTTGATTGAGAATGATAAACCATTCCGAATGATAAACCACAACCGGTTGATTGTATCGTTAATATGCGTTGTTCCAAGAATTGAATTCTTTATATCATTCATTGTTTTTCAAGAAATTTTGATTGTGGTAATGTGTTATACTTGTTCAAGTTGAAATGTTAGGAAGAAGATTCAAATTCTGTATCAGGATTATAAATATTCTCTGTTTGCTTTCGGCTTCAAAAATTTTTGAATGCTGGGTCGCATTGTCTTGTAAGAATGTTGCTTGTTTCAGAATCAGTTTACTGTTTTTTTGTATTGTTTTGCCTCTATCTGTGTTCTTATCGTGTCTTGTTGCGATAAATGTTTCTTTTGTATAGAGAAAAGTTGTACTTTTGGCTTTGTGTAGTATTTATTTATTGCCTTTACATGTTTTGCATTTCTGAAAGAAATTCTTCCTTTTTCCTAGTTGGTAATTTTTTCTTAATATATTGCTAATCTGATTGTTTAGTCATTGCCCTAAGAATACAGTTTGTCACCATATCGATTTGTTAGGTTCTTCTAATATGAATAAAACCATTTGCCTTTCCTTGTTTTCACATATGAATTGTGAGTATGTTCTTCAGGTATCAAAGATAGAAAAGCCAGCAGCAGACCCGAAAACAGTAGCTTCAATCATACTGGGACGGGGTGCTGGAACCAGATTATTCCTTCTGACAAAAGAAGAGCCAAACCAGCTGTAAGAAAATGCTTAAAGTTTTACCTAGTTGATATCTCAATTGGTTTGATTCATTACTACGAATTATCTTTCACGAAGGTGAACTTCTGTTATCTAATATGTTGATAATTGTACTGTTTATTAACCGTTTGTCTTTTAGGTACCGATTCGAGGATGGTATAGGCTTATTGATGTGCCAATGAGCAACTGCATTAATAGTGGAATCAATATGATTTTCATAGTAAAGCAGTTCAATTCACAATCCCTCTACCGGTAGCTAGAACTTACAATTTTGCCAGTGGAATTAACTTTGGTGATGGTTTTGTAGAGGTAAGCATGTGTTCAATTCATTAGCGACCAACAAACAGCTGGTCGCGAATACCTCTGGTGTCCATTAACTAGCCGGTCGCTACTGCTCGTAATTAACAGTGACTAGTTTGACTTGGTCGCTGCTACTAATAGCGACTTGGTATTTCTGGTCGTTGTTGCTTTGTACATTAGCGTTCAATGATGTAATCTGGTCGCTATTACTTTCAGCGACCAGCTTTTGGTAACCATCTTAGCGACCGGTATTTTTGGTCACTATTAGTAATAGCGACCAGTTTTTTCGTTATAGTGATCAATACTTTTGGTCTCTATTAATGCTTTTTGTTGTAGTGTAGCTATGCATCTGTTGCATAGATAGAGAGATAGCAACATAACAATCAGGTAGCATTAGAAATCTTAAGTAGAGCATATGAGAGTGTCATGTCGAGGGTATATACATATACATCATTTATTCTTGTATAGTTAGCTATGTAACTTTGAGAGACATGTACTTGTCTAATACTACCTTGTATTCTATTTGAGTTATATATATTTTTATTGTACAGTTGTCTTAGTTGTGGTTGGCTAACGGTAGCCAGTAGCTATTATAATTTATGTTATTTGGTTGTTGTGTTTGTATTCTCTCTTTTGGTTTTATTATGGTTGAAATGCTAATTTTTTGAAATTGCACAGGTTTCCTCTTGAGTTTGCAAGGGAGATGCTGAAATCTTCGGGGCGTTTTGGTACGAGTTGAGTTTGAGTCGAGTATTGGGTTAGTTTACTGTTTTGGTTCAACTTTAGGCCTTATGTGGGTTTAGTTTAGTTTAGTTTAGTGCTGATCATTGTGCAGGTTGGGGCGGCACAAGACTCATTATAAATATTTCACATTAAGCAGTCTTTTGTGAAGAGATTTACAAAAAACTCTTATTTCATGATCAGACTTCCTCAACCAGCATGGACACAGAAGAGAAACATAACGAGATAGCATTGCTGCTGCCACGCCCCTTAGTGTTTTGTTTTTAACTCTCCCTCTCTCGAATCTTTCTCGGTCTATGGCAGTGGTGGCGATGCTGAGTGGTGGAGAAGCGAAACTCGTTGGTTTCTTGCAACAAACGATTATCCAACATGTACCGGAAGCCATTGCCGGCATCTCCACCTTCTTCTCCCTTATCTTCCTCAGAATTCCTTCATCATCATTCAACAACATCAAAAGGTGAATGCAACTCTGTTCTTTTCTTTAATTTCCTAAATACTGTCTCAGAAAGTTAATGCCTTTCACACATTAATTGCAGAGATGTGAAACTGGGTTCAGATGAGCAAATTGTGGGCTGCCATATCACAGACCGATTCATGAAGCAGAAAAGATTTAATGGTCACAACTTCGATAAGGATCGACAAGCCGTCTACAATGTCTTGGATGCTGTCCTAGTAGACACAATGGACCGTCTCAAAAGATTAAGGTAGTTCTTGGACTGAGTCATAGTAGCACATAGTGATAGAGCTGTCTTTCTACATTGAAGTTGCATGGTAAAAAGAAATACTTTTGAACAAGTGCATTCTGTTTTGATGCCTTTACAGGGAGAGCGTAACCAAAGTTGGGACAGAAAGTGTCAGTGCATGGGTTGCTAATGTTTCCGGCTTACTTCATACATCTAGAACTGGTTTTGACAGTCAAGTTGCATTGATGGGAGCACTATGTACAGAAGGGAAGGTACTAGTTGCACTTCAACTTTACAAGGAATTGCTGAGTAAGAATATCGTCTTAGATATTTCTATGTACAATTTTCTGGTTAATGGACTTTGTAAAGTGGGTAACCTCTCAACTGCAAGTTGGCTTATAGACAATATGTGGGAAGTTGGTGTAACTCCTAATTCTGTGACGTACAACACTCTTATAGATGGATTCTTGCGTTGGAGCAATGTGGATAGAGCTTTTGTAACTGTTTCAGTAATGATTGAGAGAGGAGTTAGGCCTGATGCCGCTACATGTAATACGCTTGTTCATGCCCTTTGCAGAAAAGGACTTTTAGATAATGCAAAGAAGCTTCTTGAAGAAATATTAGAGGAGAGGGAGGCAGCAAACTTGATTACGTCAACGATACTAATAGACGCGTGTTTTAAGCAGGGTGACACTGTTCAAGCCATAGAACTTTGGCACGGGTTCTCCAGTAAGGGCATTGATACTGACCATGTTGCATACAATGTACTGATTAATGGATGCTGTCTGATCTCAGATGTGAAGCATGCTTACCGATATTACTGTGAAATGTTTAAGAAGGGCTATGTTCCTGATATTGTGACATATAATACACTTTTAAGTGGCCTCATAAGAGTAGGAAATATGGATGAGGCATGTGAGATGCTCAAAAAGATGTCCCTTGGTGATGTTGTTGCTGACCAAATTTCATACAAGCTGATTATTCATGGCCTTTGCCTGCAAGGGGACATGGAGAAAGCATTCAGCTATTTCAATAGGCTTTTGAGTGATGATGTAGTGCCTGATGTTCTGGTTTGGAATATAGTGATGAACGGCTATGCAAGATGTGGAGACGTTGCTGGTGCGTATGTAGTTAAAGATTTGATGCAGACAATGGGTGCTGCTCCAAATGTCTTCACATACAATGCATTATTGCATGCTCATCTAAAGGGTGGAAATATTCTTGATGCTCTATCTTTGAAGCAGCATATGGTCCGCAATGGGATATTCCCTGATGTCTTTACTTATAACATGCTTATCCATGGTGCATGTCTTATCGATAATATGAACCTTGTTTGTCATTTACTTAGGGAAATGCTGCAAAATGGCTGTCATCCTAATCTCATCACATTTACTGAGCTGATCAGATGTTTTATCCGGAGCAGAAAATATGACGAGGCTGAGGTACTTTTTAGCAAGATGCAGAAATCTGGCATGGTTCTTGATCATGTCCCTTTTCAACTTCTTATCAAGCTATATTGTAAGACAGGAAAGCTGGACAAGGCATGCCAGCTCTATGAGGACATGCAAGATAAGGGTGTTGTGGGACGTTATTCTCTGTATATCTCATTGTCAATTGCTTTGAGGAGAGCAGGAGCAGGTCATTATCTTTTGGCGAGTCAAGTTTGTGATCAGTTGGAAAACACTGAAGTGCCTGGAAGCAGAGAAAATGGGTGAAGAAGGCGCTTCGTCTTTGGTCATAAAATACTAATCACCCAATGTATAGAGGATTAGTAGATGCAGATTGCCAATGGCAGGTAGCCCAAGCTAATTGCATTACACACCTGACAGTTGAGTGTTTGATTTCAGGTACCGGTTCAGCGAGAAAGTGGATGCTGGGATGATCGTCTAGTAGCTTTTGTAAGTTGGCTTTCAGTTATACCCTAAAATGCTTTATGTTGATTCTTTCACTCCTGTGGTTCTAATAATAAAATTAATGTTATAGGAGTATCACTGCAGGTGACTACAGAACCGTTCTGGATGCTCATTAAGATCCAGAAAAGCTCTCATAGTTGATCCGCTTTGTGGTCGTCTAAGAACAGCCACTACTGAGGTGAGGGTCTTGTAAGGTACCTCGCATTTTGTTGTTCATCTCACCTAGTTTACTGAATAGACGTTGTATGATGACTTTGTATGCAGACAAGCACTCTCCAGTGTGGAGGCGGAACAATTGTGGAATGCAGAGAGGCAAGCCCCACACTTGGATTGTTTGTTGCTTGTAACTGATTGGAGGCTTACCTTTTACATAAGTGGAAGTCTGTTATTGTTATTGGGACGTTCAGTCTTTTGTTGAACAAACGCAAGGGTCACCGTTCTTTTATTCTCCTTATTCTTCTTGTAAACAGCAATCTCCATTTTGTATTGCACGCACAGTTGTTGGAATGGACTGTAATACAATTATAGATCTTTGTGTTCGTGGTTGTCTTGCTCCTTTCATGGGATGTGTAATACAACATCGATAGATTAGTGAAACAAATATTGAAGTCATCATCATCATCATTTTCACCTGTTTCCTCCACCGTTATCGTGCTGTTGTGTTTAAATTAATGTTAAGAATCAACTGCCTCTGTTTTTGTTTCCAATCATTATCATCATAATCAAATCACAAAAGCTTACAATAATAACTAGTTCATGCACGTGCGAGCTGTCTTTCTCCATATGTACGAACGAAAAATATCTACTTTTTTAATATTGCAATAATTATATTATTTATGCAGTAAAAAATTTTCTTAATGTTAAGTAATCAACTAAAGTAATCAATTTTTCAAAAAGAAAACCCAACCAAAAAAATAAAAAATAAAAAAATCGACCAAAAAAATTCAACTCAATTCAATTTATTTTTTCTTTCGTTCTTCCCAACAAGTCTTCCTTGAACATTTTTTTTCTTCCCCGACAATAACACGAACAGACGAGGAACCCTAACCAATGAACAAGTTGATATTGGGCATGTTTATCTAAGAATAAACTGAGTAAATTTAAATTTTCAGAAAGTTAATTTAAAAAATTAAAAATATTTAATAAAATATAAGTTTTTATATTCATTTTATATTATTAGTAAGTTTTAAAATTAAATTTAAAAAAAATTTAAAAAATTTATTTTAAATTATTTATTTATTTTATATTAAAAATAAAATTTTAAGTGATAGTAAACACGTCTATAATGACACTATCAATCAATCCATAAGAGAGAAAGGAGACACAAACAAGTTATTTCTTTCATGCATGATATATGTGAGAACAACCGAACTAAAGCACGTCGATTTAAAAAGATAATCAGACAAATTAGGATTGATAACAATTCAAGGAAGTTAAACCTAAATTACAGGAGAGAGTTTTTCCAATTGAATTTTTGGAAGCGAAGTAGCATCATCCCATTCTATGCTACAACACTTGCAAGTAGAAATGAAAATACAAACCACCACCGCAACAACCACCACCATTACTACCACACCAGCACTACAACCACCCAGGCTATGGAGAAATGAAAATCATCCCATTTATACTCGGAAATCATGAAAGGGCCAAATGCCTAATTTGTTTGCTCAAAATTTTTCTCTTGGATAGATCTCAGCCTCAAAATCTCCTATCTCTCTCCGGGTCGGCGTTCTTCCTCCGCGATCAGTGGCGACTAAGCAATCATCCTCCATGATTGAATTTCTAGTTTTAATCCCAAAATTTCTCTACTCCTGCGATTGACTTCGACATTCAATTTTTTATTCCAGCGGTGAAATTTCTCTCCTCCTGCGAAACAAATCGTGCTTGCATTCTTACTCAACAAACGGCCTTCGAGACGCTGATGATGAAGTACGACATTGTCCTGCTTCACAATCTCTTCCATCTCTTGTTGTGATACACCTTAAGGTGTATGCCTTGCTGCACTTGAGCTGATTTAACTAAAACTAAAATTTACTTAATTTGATCAATCATGCATGCCTCTCTTCAAGGCTATACCTCTATTTATAATTGAAGAATACAATGCTAAGAAACTCCTTTTCTTATCTAACTCATTACAGAAGTTCTAGTAAGAGTACAACTCAAATTAAAAGAATCCCTAAGGACTACACTTTCATTTGACCTCGGCTAGCCGAATGCCACCTCAAAGCTCTAGAGGCCATTATTAGTAGAACTTTATAATTGCAATACTTTTACCTACTTGAAATTTCTTAAAAATATAATGTCTAAGATATTTTAAAAGAATAGAGCTCCTAATAAACTCTACCAACTAATGGCTGGAACTGGACCGGATGCCATAACTGCACCCGGGTGCTGAATTTTGGCGCCCAGTCAAAATTCAAACGATATCCTAGATGCTTTAGGAACTACACCTGGAACACAAGTGGCACATTATTTCCACTCTCCTAACTCTGCGTGGGCGATTTGAAATCATTTGTCTGACTATATCTCTGGTCTCCTCTGTCTCTTCCTCACCCCTCTTATCCAGTACACAATTCCCCACCCCTTGAAACTCGGCTTCATCCTCGAAGCTAATTTGTAGGCAAGGTGCTAATGGGAGCAAGCTCTGTAACTGCTGAAATCGGAATATGCCGAGCATCCTTCAACTAAGAAACATGAAAAAAAGGAAGAATTCTCGCTGTTGCTGGTAAATTAACTTGTATGCTACCTTTCCGATGACCTTCTCTATTGGAAAGGCCCTATAATACCAGAACCGAAGTTTATGACCCCGTCTGGCTGGCACGGTTGACTAAATGGCCGAAGCTTCAAGAATATTGGATCTCCTAGTTGATAGTATTTTTTCCTTTGGTGCCCATCCGCTTTCTATTTCATCCAATTCTGTGCCCTAGATAGATGAAGTTTAATTCTCAAATGACCTCGTATCGCGCCTGTAGTTGTCTTCCTAGTTCGTCTAACTGAGTGTCCCCTGCTGGAAAAGAAATGATTGATGGTGGAGAACGTCCATAAACTGTTTAAAATGGTGTGATTTTGGTGGTAGAGTGAGTACTCGTATTGTAAGAGTACTCCGCCTAATGGAACCAATTGATTCATTTTCAAGGATGTTCACCAAAGAAGCACCTAAGATATGTCTCCAATCCTCGATTCATTACCTCAGTCTACCCATTTGTTTGTGGGATATAAGCTGAGCTCATGTGCAAAGATGTCCCTTGAAGGCGGTGTAGCTCCCTCCAAAAAGTGCAAAGGAACACAATCCTTATTAGACATAATAGTGGCAAGATTGCCATGCAACCGTACTATCTCTTTGGCAAAAATTTAAGCGACATCAATAGCGGTGTAGGGGTGCCTCAAAGAAATGAAGTGTGCATATTTAGAAAGCTAGTCAACAACTACAAAGATGACTTCCTTACCTCCAGACAGTGGAAGTCCTTCTATAAACTCCATCGAGATGTCTGTCCAAATTTGTTCGAGTATAGACAGAGGTTGCAACAAGCCAGCCAAACATAAGCTTTCAAATTTTGCTCAAGCACACGTAGCGCAAGTTGCCACATAGTATAGACATCCTTGGACATACCTGCCTATTAGAACTGATGTGCAAGCCGCTTGTAGGTTCGGAATTCCTCTCCATATCCACTCCTGTTGAGTTGTGCACCTCATATAACAGCTGAGTACATATGAGAATCCTTAGGAATTCGGATACGATGGTTGCTCTAAAGTATTCCATTTGACAACCTCAATTCTGGAGTTGGATTGCTGTTGGTTTCTTGGAGCAAAGCCTTGAGAGATTGATCTTTTTGCTGTGCTAATCGCAAGTCACTCAAAAAGGAGGCTTATAGCATTGTGAATGCCACTAAAGAAGCTTGTGAATGACAGGAGAGAGCATCTGCAACTGTGTTCTACGATCCTGATCAGTACACGATTTGATAATTGTACCCAAATAGCTTAACAAGCCATTCGTGCTAGTCCGGGATGGATAAGTGCTATTCTAATAAATATTACAAACTTAGGTGATCGATTTTTATTATAAACTTCTAGCCTAGCAGATAGGGTCTCCACTCTTGGACTGCTATTACCAATGCTATGAGCTCTTTCTCATAAGTTGATTCAGCCAATGTAGAGAAAGATAGGGCCATACTAAAGAAGAATATTGGCCTATTGTTCTGAGTTAATACTGCACTGACACCCTTGCTAGATGCATCCGTCTCTACTGTAAAATAGAGTTGAAAATCAGGTGAAGCAAGGATGAGAGTAGTAGTAATTACCTGCTTGAGCTTTTGAAAAGCTTGCTCAGCCTTCACTGTCCACCCGAATGAGTCCTTCTTTAGCAAGGCTATCAAAGGGGCAGCAAGTGATTCATAGTCCTTGATAAAGCATCTGTAGTATCCGGAGAGGCCTAAGAATTCTCTCAACTCTGTGGCAGAGGTGGGAGCTTGTCATTTTGTTATAGCCTTCATCTTAATAAGATCAGCATCAATATCCTGGGAAAAAACCATGTGCCCGAGATATTCCAGCTTTATGCAGCCAAATTTGCACTTAGAGAAATTGTCACACAATTTCTCCTTTTACAACACTTCAAAAAACCTTTGTTAGGTGATCCATATACTCCTCCCAAGTTCGTCTATATACTAGGATATCATCAAAGAACACTAGCACATAGCTTCTAAGATAGGGTCTAAAGATGTCATTCATTAAGGACTAGAAGGTGGCTGGGGCATTGGTCAATCAAAATGACATTACCAAAAACTTGTAGTGACTATCGTACGTTCTAAACGCCGTCTTTTCTTTCACTCGATTTTGACTTCAAGTCTAATTTTGAAAAAAATTGCCCCATGAAGTTGCTTGAACAATTCGTCAATAACAGAGATTGGAAATTTATCCTTAACCATAATTTATTAAGAGCATATAGTCCACACAAAAAATCTACAAGAACCATCCTTCTTTTTTACGAGCAAAACGAGAGAAGAGACTGCTGAACAGCTAGGGCAGATGATGCCTTATATGAGCATTTCTTTCACTACCTTCTCAATTTCAGTTTTCTACACATATGGGTACATATAGGGCCTAACCTTGGTTGGAGCCACCCCTGGTAGGAGGGGTATGCAGTGGTCTTGTGATCGCTGAGAGGGAAGTCGGTTAGGAGGTTCAAACACTCTTGTAAATTTACCCAGAATACTTTGCAGATCAGCTGACAGTGGACTAACCTCTTCTTTGGTTTTATTGTCAGGTGCAGCTATAAGGCGAAGTGAGCATAGTGTGGTTTTAGGAATGAGGCTTGTTAGTTGAGAGACCCTTCCTCTCCTAATTCCCTGCAGCATGAAGTCCTTTTCTTGTACGGTGAATCTTATTTCAGACAGGCGTCAATTAGTCTTCACTACTCCTAAACTCTCTAGCCATTGAGTGCTAAGAACTGTCCATGCCTCATAGAGGGAAGGGATAGGCATCAACACTAGCTATACTCCTTGGACCATCAAGGGAACATGTTTGTGCATCACATCAATAGTGTGTGTTCTGTCATCCGCCAACTCCACCTTGAGGGAACACACTGCCATAGAGGAGAGTTTCAAGTGCTTAGTTAAGTGATCGGATATGAAGTTGTGTGTGCTTCCGGAGTCAATCAGAATGAATACTTCATATATCTTGATCCTTCCTACCATGCGGAGTGTTCGTGGCCTAACCATACCGTGGATCGAACTCAAAGACAAGGTGGCATCCTTAGCTAAGTTCCCTTCTTCTTCTACTGAATCTCCCTCATTATCATCCTAGTTAACCATTGTAATGGCATATAATCTTATGGCGCATTCATATCCTCTCTCATATTTCTCATTGCAGTAAAAACAAAGACCCTTGGTGCGCATAGCATTTATTTCTGCCACCGAGACACAAGAAGTTCTTGGCTTGGAACTTGGCTATGGAGTACCTGCAGAAGAGGAGTGTATTCCTGATTGTGTAGCTGTCCTACTGTAGCCTAAATTTGTAGGACGGACAGGAGGGATTCAGCCACTTCGTTGTGGGTCAGCTGATGTTTTATGTTCATACATTTTTGCCAACATGTAAGGGGTTTGGAGGTCACTTGATCTGGCAGCCATAACCTCCATAGCTAGTTTCTTTGTAAGGCGTCTACAAAACCTCCCAATTAGGTCTGTCTTTGTAGTGTGAGATAGTCTAATTCTCAAGTCTTAAAAAATGGCCTAGTATTCTCCTACGGTCCCCGTTTGATGAAGCTAATGTAAAGAAAAGTTGGGGTTGCCGAAGGCATTAGGACCAAACTGGTTCAGCAAGGCATCACACATTTCCTCCTATGAATTTTGTGGTTTGTCACTTTCAATGTTTTGGTACCATCAGGTAGCTTCTTCTTGAAAGTACATGATGGCTATGCGCACTCATTCCCGCTGAGGAGTATATGGTTAAATTTGAAATACTTTTTGGCAGAATAGATCTACTCATGTGGTTCACCCCCATGAAAGTATGGAAAATTTTGTGTCTTTTCTTATATGTCAAGGGATAGGGTTCTTGAGGACAGTTGCTGGATTGGTTCAGGTAGCCAGGCCTTGATGGAATAGGCTGAGTTTGATTCGTGCTCATACCAAGGTAAGTTTGATTCACGGACGTGGGAAGGGGTGACTGAATTTGGTATTTATGTTGCAACTGTTGTAGATTCACTAGAGTATATTGTTGAGCCTATGGAGGCCACTGATTTTCTGGTTTGTTTTAGCTAAGGTGTTGTTTGATTCTGTAACAACTCGTCCAGCTATACAGTGTGGAACACCTTAGCTGGGAATAATGTTTGCCGATGCACTCCTTTCTTGATTCTGATCAGTCATGGAATCCTTCTGTTGCCGCTAGGATTGCCCTTGTGGTAAGCTTTTATTCAGCGCAAGGACTACCACGGTGACTTGCTCTGTCAGTTGTGCGATATTGTTGGACATCTGACGTATATCCTCATGAAGACTAGCGTCATTACCTGTATGTATAGATTTAGGACGTGTTTACTTTGGGGTGGAAGTGGAGTTTTTGGATGAAGTAGAGTTTTTAAGAAATAAATTTAAAAATAAAATTAAAAATTAAAAATATTTAATAAAAAATAATATTTTATATTAATTATATATTTATAGTAAGTTTTAAAATTAAATTAAAAAAAATTTATTGATAAAAAAATTATTTTAATTATTTTATGTATTTTATGTTGGAATTGAGTTTAAGAAAAGTGAAGTTTTAGGGTGTTGGTAAACACGTCCTTAGCGGAGGTAGGTGATGATGGTGATTACAAGGACCACCAGCTACCATAGTGATGGTAGCTTCCGGTGTCTTAGGGTCGTCAGGGGTCGCTGAACGGCGTGTCCCCATAAGGCTGGCTCTGATACCAAGTTGATACACCTTAAGGTGTATGACTCGGTGCACATGAGCTGATTTAACTAAAACTAAAGTTTACTTAATTTGATCAATAATGCATGCCTTTCTTCAAGGCTATGGCTCTATTTATAGTTGAAGAAAATACAATGCTGAGGAACTCCTTTCCTTATATAGCTCGCTACAGAAGTTCTAGTAAGAGTACAACTCAAATTAAAAGAGTCCCTAAAGGACTACGCTTCCATTTGGCCTCGGCTAGCCGAATGCCACCTCAAGGCCCTAAAGGCTATTATTAGTAGAACTTTATGATTGCAGTACTTTTACCTACTTGAAATTTCTTAAGAATATAATGTCTAAGATATTTTAAAAGAATAGAGCTCCTAATAAACTCTACCACCTAATGGCTGGAACTGGACCAGATGCCATAATTGCACCCGGGTGCTGAATTTTGGCGCCCAGTCAAAATTCAAACGATATCCTAGGTGCATTAGGAACTGCACCCGGAACACAAGTGGCACATTGTTTCCACTCTCCTAACTTTGCGTGGTCGTCTTAAAATCATCTCTCTGACATCATCTTTGCTCTCCTCCATCTCTTCCTCACCCTCCTTATCTAGCACATCAGAAGTTCTTCAGAAATTTATCAAATTATCTAAGATAATAGTTGTTGTTATTAGCTACTTATGTAGAATTTCAACTAATGTTTGATCAAGTTCGTTTAATATTGGGATACTGTTCTTAGGTTTTTGATTGAATTGATTGATGGGAGAAAGTGGATGTCAATTGAAGCAACAATGCCAACAGCGGAAGATCAGAAGGAAGAGGAAAGGACTCTAAGAGATATGGATTCACTTCTTTAGAAACCAATCAAGTTGAACTAGCTTCGCCTTCGTCTCACTAGTTGCCGCCAGTGAGCTCTTATGAGATCAAAGCTGGAGAAATTGACTCTAATTTTTGTGCTTGTCGCCGAATTTGTCTCGAGTTTGGTGGTGAACCTGCTTTTATTTTTTTAATTTTTTTATTTTGTTTTTGTTCATCTAATGTTTACTTGCTTTGTTGTGTTGGTGTAATTGTAGGGTGTGAGTTTCCGTGGTGTCATCCCTATATAATCAAGGCAAGTGCTGCAAATTTTATTATGTAAGAATCCACTTGTTATATTTCATATATTATTATTATTATTATTATTATTATTATTATTATTATTATTTGTTTATTTATATAGGAGGAGTTGATCTCATTGTGCATATGCAAAGAAGCCAATAGTTTGTGCATCGATCATGCCTTGTTCACTGACATTTGGTATCTGTTTGAAAGGTAATCAGTTACTCCTTTTTATATATGTCAATCAGAGTAGAAAAAAGTTAATCTTATTTAGTTAGAATGGTAAAGTGAGACGGTGAGTAAGATGAATTTCTGTCAAAAATTTGAAATTCTATAATTAAGTCAATAATTAGCTCGATAATAGTCAATATAAATTTGGTCAAAATCGACCTACTGGGTTTATCTAACGATTATGCTTACAAAACCAAGTAGTGAGAATCAATGTAATCAAGAAAACCAATAATTACTTATACAATAATAACATGTGGCATAAAACATAATTCTGAATAATAAATTCAACCAATCAAAAACAATAGCAATGATAAGAACAAAGATAACGAAGAGGAAAACAAATAGAGTTTGGTGGGCATAAGAGAAAGTACAATTGATGAGTAGGAAATTTTTAGACGGAGAAGGTGGCATCGACAATGCAGAGGTGAAGGTGCTGGCGGAGCAAAAATAATAGAGAAATAAAGTTACTATAAAGAAATTAGGACATGGAAGGGCAAATTTGAAGAATGCAACCACCTTTACGTTTGGTTTTAGGAAACCTTTTTAGATGGTGCAGTGCAATCACCAACTCCTGTAAGGTTCTTGATGTTCCTCGTGCTTCTGGGTATACGAAAACAAATTTTGACTTCAGGTATTCTTGAAAGCAAAAAAAAAAAGTCAACTATTTTGTCGTATCAACAAACTAACATTGTGAACAAGAAAATCTTCTCAGTCCCTATGTGCATCTTCTACATTGTGTGCTTAGATTTGGTATTTGTATAGAGAATAACGAGGAAGGGAGAACAATTTCTTTCTGTGTGTTGGATTAGAGTTTACTGTTAAGAGAGGAAGGAGAATAGGGTGGAGAACGGAAGGAAATTAGAAAATATGCATTGTTGGGGTGAAGCGTTACACCCCGAATCGGGGTGTAGTAGGGGTAAAAGAAAAATTATGATCACATGAGGTTTTCTTTTGTTTTCCCTTGTCTTGCCACTGTGCATGAGTGGAACCATTACTCCCCAAATCAAGGTGTAAACGGGGGAGACAAAATGTGTGCGTTTTCTTGCTAGGCTTTTCTCATTCTTGCCCACCACGTGCATTCTCTCCGCGCTCGCTCCCACGCTCTCCCAGCTCGCTCCCGCGCTCTCTACGCTCACTCTCGCTCTCATGAGATGGCGATCTGTCTCCGATGGGGTAGATTGGCACAGATTGATCCGTTTTGTGTTTTCCGCACTTTCTCCGACTTCCATTCGTCGGCGATCTGTCTCCGGTGAAACCTCGATTTCTCTTCATTCTTCGATTATAGCTAGATTTGATGTTTTTTCTTCTAATCCTCGAGATCTGACCTTTTTTCTCTTCTCACCACTGCAGTAGATCGGCATCACATCAATCTCAATCTGTTCAAGATCTAGATTTTCACCGCCGCTGCGGTAGATCGGCATTCAGCCAATCTCTACCAATTCGACACTAGTTGATCAAAAAATTCAGCTTCTGTACTGTATGTAACAAATTATTTTTCTTTTATGAGTGCTTTGATTTAATGAAACTGATGAATATTATTGCTCTTGGATGCGTCATTGATTCCTACATGCTTCGGTATTGATTTATTGGAGTTGGTTAAACTTTTCCTTTGTTCTTCTATTTTTTTCTTTCTTCCTAAGAGTTTTGTGTGCTGTGGGAGACAAATATCTTTGGTCAGTGCTACTGTTTTTTGTTTTTTTTTTTTTGGCTAAAAGTCTTAATTGTTCGTTGTATAAAATAGAATGTGTTGAGAGTTATTTGTTTACCCTCTGTGTATTTGAATAGAATATTAGATAACTCCAATATATATATATTTTGTGTTCATATGGAGTTGTCTTGTGAGTCTTCAAGTAGTTTGCATTTCGGTCTTTCGTCATAGTTGATCATTGCTACTTTTTCTTTTCTTTTCGTTTTTGTGTCGAAAGTTTTAATTTTTTGTTGTATAAAATGGAAGTGTATTGAGAGTTGTCTTTTTAACCCTCTATGTATTTGAATAGAACATTAGGTAACTCTAATATTATTTTTTGTTTTCATATGGAGTTATCTTATGGATCTTCAAGTAATTTCATGGTGGTCTTTTGTTATAGTTGATCATTGCTACTTTTTTTTTTTTTTGCTGAAAGCTGTTGTATAAAATGGTAGTGTTGAAGTTATGTTTTCTTACCCTCTGTGTATTTGAATAAAACATTAGGTAACTCCGCTATTTTTTTTTCTTTTCATATGGAATTGTCTTATGCATCTTCAAGTAGTTTGCATGGTGGCCTTTTGTTATAGTTGATCATTCTACTGCTTTTTTTTTTTTGTTGAAAATTTTTATTTTTTGTTGTATAAAATGGAAGTGTGTTGAGAGTTGGTTTTTTCTACCCTCTGTCTGTTGGAATAAAATATTAGGTAACTTGAACATCTTTTTTCTGTTTTCATATGAAGTTGTCTTGTGGATCTTCACGTAGTTTGCATGGTGGTTTTTGTTATAATTGATCATTGCTATTATTTTTTTTATTGAAAGTTTTAATATTTTATTGTATAAAATAGAAGTGTGTTGAGAGTTGTTTTTATTTACCCTCTATGTATTTGAATAGAACTTTAGGTAACTCAAATATATATTTTTCTGTTTTCATATGAAGTTGTCTTATGAATCTTCAAGTAGTGTGCATGGTAGTCTTTTGTTACAGTTGATCATTACTATTGCTTTTTTTTAAAAATTTTTTTACTGAAAGTTTTAATTTTTTGTTGTACAAAATGGAAGTATGTTGAGAGTTTTTTTTTTTACCCTTTGTGTATTTGAATAGAACATTAGGTAACTTCAACAATTTTTTTTTCATATGGAGTTGTCTTGTAGATCTTCAGGTAGTTTGCATGGTAGTCTTTTGTTGTAATTTGTTGCTAAGTAGGAAACAATCAAGAGAGGTTTGGTACAATATATGCAGTGAAAGTTTTGTCTTTTGAATTTGAGAAGTAGGGTTGAGTTTCGTTAAGGTAATGTTTCTTGTCAACTACCAAGTGTAAAGTAGTAATAGTTTTTGTTGCAGTAGTTGCTGTTTTTGTTGATGCAAATACTTGTATCAACTGCACAACTTGATGCAGAAGTCATACAGTAGCATTGCATGTGACCTATATGTACAGTCAAATGTTGTTAAATGTATGTTGGTACGTCATATATATATAGTGTTGAGTATTGTTAGTAGTTTATATTGTTGTGAATTATTTGTTAAATTGGCTTATTGCATGCATTTTTTGCAGTTTGGCTTACTATTCATAATGGATGATAACTTGATGAGACTCTAAATGTTGCATTATGCTATGGGATTTTTCGTTTTTGTTGTTGTCCATTGTGTGATGTTACAAAACCCACTTAAGAGAAAGCTAATTGAAATTGGTGGTGTTGTTGAAGAAGAAAGGAAAAGGATTCAACGTGAAGTACTTAGTTCAATTTCTAATGAAGCTAGATGTGAATTTGTCATATGAGTCCATCAGCATTTAGAAAGTGATATGATATATTAGTAACATATGGTGGTTTTCGACCTAAAAAATGAACTAGTGTCGAAGATAAGTTATTAGTTTTATGTGCATTGTTGGACAAAAGCTAATGAATCGTTTAGCACAAGGTATTTTCCAACATTTCGGAGAGACTATTAGCCGTCACTTTCATAGTGTTTTGAAGGCTGTCATAAAATTAGAGGAAAAATTGGTGCAACAACCTGATAGATTATGAGTTCCTACATAAATATATAATAGCCATATATACTATCCGTATTTCAAGGTAAACATAATATTCCAACTCCTACTTATCATAATTCTGTATTAGATAACTTACTAAGTAATAAGTGCTAATGCCAAAATTGTGTTGGTGCAATTGATGGAACACATATTCGAATTAAAGTTTCCTCAAGAGATGCTGCTAGATATCGTGGTAGAAAAGAATATCCTACACAAAATGTTCTCGCTATTTGTATCTTTGATCTCAAGCTCACATATGTTGTAGCCGGTTGAGAAGGATCAGCATCGGACTCTAAAATATTAAAAAGTGCATTAAGAAGACGTTTTTCACTAAGAATACTACAAGGTAACCACAAATTAATTAAATATAAGTTCATTAGTATTATGGTAACATTTTCTTGATATGTTGATTTTAGATAAATTCTATATTGTTGATACTGGATTCATGACAACAAGTGGACTAATTACACCTTATAGGAGGATCATGTATCTTTTACGAGACTATTCATCAAATCCACTAAAAAATTATCAAGAATAATTCAATCTTCGACATGCAAACAATTGAAAGAGCTTTTGGCATACTCAAGAAATGATTCCCTATTATTTCAAGTTCAGATGAACCGTTCTTTTCTGTTGAAACCCAAATGAAAATCATAATAGCATGTTACATTATACGTAATTATCTTATGAATGAAGATCCAGATGATGAACTTATTAGGGAAGTCAATGAAGAGCTTGCCAACCAACCAATTGCACCCAACACTCATTGTGACAATGAGGGTCACTATGAAGAGACACATCAAGGAGAGTCAATTAGAGATCAAATTGCTCAAGCTATATGGAGGGATTACAGCAGATCTTAATATCATGTTATATGCATCTTTCAAGCAGTAATATTCTTATGATGTTGTATGTTAATTATGATGTATTAATCATATTCGTGTGGATTGCATTTTGATTAACATTATGTTTGCTTTTTATGATATTATATATTTGGATGTTGTCTTAGTATTTTGACCATTTGATAACTTAATTTTTAATTGTATGTGTTTCTCTATATTAATGTAAAGAAATCAAGATGTCATTGAAGAGGAAGACATCCACAAGTGGTGGGAGCCAAGTTCATTTGTTATGGACTTCGGTTATGGTTGATGCTCTTATTTATGATGTACTACATCAACATGATCTGGAAAATCGGGCCAATGGTACCTTTAAGATATAAGCATATGATAATGTACTTAAAGAGATGAGAGAATTATTTCTGATAAAACACTAAATAAAGATAAACTTCAAAATCATATTAAGTACATTAAAAAAATTGCTCCAGTATGGTACTTATCAAACAGCTTTCTTTAGATAGATTGTGTATCCTTGCAAATGATTTTGTGTTAAATGAATAACTATGGCTATTGTTCTACAGTTAAAAAATTACATTTATCTTGGTGTTCTGTTTATAGTACTATTTAACTGCTGTTATGCATGACCATTTAAGTTTCTGTCTTTATCCTAGGGATCATTCAGTGGAGTTATTTGACTTTCTTCTGCTACATGTAGTTTGAGTTCTGCAGTTTTGGATTGTTACCCATGGTAAACCACATTTACATCATTCTATTTTTGCATGGAGTTATTTGAAAATGTTGGAATGAAATTTTTATTTTTGCAGCAATTCACTATGAATTTTAGGTAGTTAGATGTATTAGTAAATAGTGATGAATGCTAATAGATGTAAAAGCCATGCAAGTATTTATATATGGACTCTTTTGACCATATTCTAGTTTTCCTATAGTCTTTCCAATATGATCATTTGGTATTCTGCTGGTTTGTGTTGGTTCCCAATGTATCCTACCAGTCGGGCATTGTTATTCCACCTTACAGAGGTAAGCAATTCTAAAAGTACCTCCTATGATACCTGACCATCATTAACTCTCCTAGAGCTTTCGGAAGTTTTTCCTAGGATAGTTTATGTGATACTTCATCTTGATATGGTGTACAGTTAAATCAAATAATCAATGCTGTCATGCAAATTCTGACTTCTACTTTTCTTCTATAACTTTTTGGGTCTTTAGGCTAGTAAGGTTGGAGTTATCACCTAAAGAAAAAGTGGTAGTTTCTAAAAATATGGGAACGATAAGGTAAGTGGTTATGCAACTTTTTTCTTGATTATTATTAGAGTTACCATCTTACGTGATTCATCTATACTTGTCGTAGGAAAAATGGTTTCTCACTGATAGAGGATATAGATGCACTGTCTGGAAGTCATTTTCTAGTGAAAGCTGTTCCATTTAGTAAAAATATTGCCTTTGCAAATCCACTAGATGGTGCCCTTGAGAAATGCCCAATGGATTATGTGATTCAACTTGTTGCTGGAGATTTTGTTTCTTTTTTTGGTGAGGTTTGAAAAGATTATGTTATTGTAATGCTCTTATGCTATGCCTTTATGTTAGATGTTCCAACAATTCAAACTTCCAGTGAGGCTCACCTCACTTTTGATTTGATTTGCAAGCAAACCTTTCCTTTTGTTTGAAGAGAAATGTGCAGCGTGCTTTGGTATACCAAAAGCCGTGATTACCTATTATAGCATATTTATAATATATAATTATAGTGTTATTGTAAATAATCATTTTCTTATAATATGATACACTGGATAATTACATATACAAATAATAATATATTTCTATATTTGAAATTAACTTAAAAAAATATTTTTATAAACTAATTATTAAATTTAATATAATAATATTTGAAAATATTCATAAAGTTAATATTAGTATTACAAATAAAACGTAAGTAAGAAATAAATAATATACAAAAAATATTTCATAATATATATATCAATTATTATGTTATAAAGAATATTTCAATTTTTTTATATTATTTTTCAGGTTTTAAGTTACTTTTGCCAAACATTTTCTTTATTTTTTTCTTAAATTAGTTTTATCCAAACATATAGCTATTTTTAAAAAAAGTTCACATCTACTTTTTTAGAAAAGAATCAGAAAAATAACTTTTTCATAAAAGTTAAAAACTTTTCAGTTCAGCCAATTGATCCATTAATTTGTCAGTCCGAAGCATTTGAAAAGAAAGCAGAAAATATAACTAATATTCTAATTTTAAATAACATACTATAAGAAAATGCATTTTAGTTGTTATTCCTAATTTCTTTTTTATCTTTACTTTTTAAATCTAATTACAATTTATTCTTACACTTTTTTTCTTACTAATTTATCCAAATAATATTATTTTTTTTTTCTTTTTTTTTTCTAACTTTTCATTCCATTCTCCCTCCTAGTTTTTATTACTAATGCAATCCAAATGAATTATTAATGATATTTCCATCTATATCTGTTTCATAGTAAGTGACCAATAACAGGAGATCTAGCTACTCAAATGGCTCAGCGTTGTAAATTATTTTTAAATTAAATTTTTTCTAAAATATAATATATTTTTATCTATTTTAAAAAATAAATTTCATATTTTTTATCTCAAAAATAGTAAAAATAAATAATAAATAATTTTATTACGTAGAATTGTTTTATATTTTTTAATTTTTAATAAAATTTTTAAATATATTAAAAAATTAAAAAATTATTTTAAAAAAAGTTTAGCCAACGTTCCTCAAAGTCTCAGTTTCTTAAGCTTTAAAAGGTACAATTCGACGATGATAGACTGATAGGCAGTAATGTACACGCAAAATTGTCTTGGTACAATCAAATCCGGATCTGCTGATTAATCTTTGTACTGTTTCTGTGAAGTTGCTGCAAAAGCCAGCTTCTCCTGCTTCTAGTTGTACTTCTCCCCCTTCTTAAGTAAAACCTTTTTGTTTTAACACTAACGTTTAACTTTTTAAGCTTATTAACTTGGATCATTCATTTTTTTCCTATGTGGAATTTCATCTGCTGGTGATGAGAATATGAGTATAAGCATTGGTAGCATAATTGTCAAATCCAGATTTAACCGTACCAGTCGACTCAAAAATTGTCAATCCGAACGGTAAATTGATTCGAATTTTTAAAAAATAAAAAAATTATTTCTTTATTTAATGCTCTGCGAAGTATTAAATAAAAGCATTAATAAGTATTTAATAAGAAGCATTGAATGAAGCGTAGCATGAATAAAAAATATTAAATAAAATAGGCATAGTATTGATAAGTAATAAAGTATGAATAAGTTTAGACTGAAATTTATAAATTATTATTTTTTTTGGGTCAATCTGCTGACCCGCCAAGTAAATCGTAACTCGTCGACCCGGATAAATTTTCGGGTCGATAAGCAGTTTTATTTTTTTAACTATGCTCGGTAGATTGATAGTGGATGATTAATTATTAATGCAACTAATAATTGAAAATAACTGGTAAGTAAACATTTAGAAGGATTTAACAAGTAACCATGACATTTCTAAAACAGTTCGTGTAGTCCAACCATTATGTTATAAATGGACGTTTCAATCTTTTCAGTTTCTTTAGCTAAACATTTTTTTAAAAACTTTTTAAAAAATTTAATTTTATTAAACAGAATTTATTTTTAGAAAAATTTGCAGTTATATTTTTAAAAAGAATAATAACTTCTTAAAACATTGAAAATTTTGAACATAGCCAACCGGCCCCTTACAAGAATTTGATCACCCAGAAAAGTGATATGACTAAAGAGGTAAGTTATGAAAATATTTTAAAACCAAGACTAAGGGGTGTTTAGAACTGTTTATAAAATATAGTTTTTTTAAAATAAAAAATATTTTTGTTTTTTTTTTAAAATGAGTTCTATTTTTTTTATTTTAAAAAAAAATAGAAATACGTAATAAAAATATCTCATTATGTAAAATTTTTTTACATTTTTTTAATTTTTAATAAATTTTCTAAATATTTATAAATTATATATTAAAAAATATAAAATAAAAAAAATTAAAATATAGTTTATCAAACGCTACGCGCTCAATTTGACAATACTGCCAAAGAGATGCCTTCTTACCATAAAGAGTAAGATTATTTATCATCTCTCTTCAAGTTTTCATATAAAGTTATATCTTAATATAAAGGTTGTTCACTCGTAAGAAAATGATGACAAAGTTAGTTTATAAAATATGAATGTGTAATAATAAATACAGAATCGTTTTGAAACTCGATCTAAGGCCAAAAAAAATGAATTATAGATAAAATAAAACAGCACGTATTCTATATTTCTTAATTTGAATAAGAGGACACTTCATAATGCTTATGAAAAAAATCTTTTATAATAAAAATATTTTAAATATTTTTCAAAAAATAAATTTAATTATTTTAAATTTAAATATATAATAAGAAATTCATTTATTAAATTTTAAAAATTATAAAATAATATAAAGAATTTATTGAGAAATGATGAGAGATATTTAGAAGTATTTTTGAAATAAAATTTTTTAAAATAAAAGTTTTTATTTTTTAAAAAAATCAGTTTTATTTATTTATTTCAAAAACATAAAAAATTTTAGTATATAGAATTTTTGTATATTTCTAAATTTCAAAATAAATTCTTTAAATATATATTAAAATATATTAAAAAATATAAATAAAAAATTAGAAAGTTATAACGGAAAGTAAAACGCACGCTGTCAGTTGTACCAATTATCAAAACGGTAGCACAGTAACGCTATTTTTTAATTTTTTATTTACATTTTTAATATATATTTTATAAATATTTGAAAATCTTATTTAAAATTTAAAATAAATTTTACGTAATTAAATATTTTTATTACATTATTTCTTTAAAAAAATTACTTTTTCAAAAAAGAAAAATATTTTTTATTTTAAAAATTTTCGTTTCGTAATCACTCCAAACATACCCAATTGGGCGGCTGTAGTTTCCGCTAGAAAACGACGGCTCAGTAATTAACGTAGGCTATTTAGACAGATCGTTTGAAATTGCTTTTTGTACGTTATGAAAATATTTTTTATTTTAAATTTTTTACTTTATTATATAAAATTAATTTAGTAATTTATAAAACTATAAAAAAAATTTTGTATTAAAAATTTTATTATTATTTATTTTTTCTGTAAACACAAAACAAAAAATTATTTTTTTAAATATAATAAAAATATTTTTTTCTGTTAATAAATTTTATTTTAAAATACTCCCGACTTCTGAAAATAGAAGTGCTTCACTGAAAACGCCGAGACCGGCAGCGGAGAAACTAATGTGATTTTCTGTTAATTATAAATTTAATAAGAAACAGTACATCTTTATCTTATTCTAGCAGAAGTTATAGTACTGAGTAAGAGCATATATGTGAATAATGACAAAACAAAATTAAGTTAAAATTTAAAAATAGGTAGGTGATGTATAACTACTACCTATAGTAGATACGGTCAGTATCTTATTTAAATTAAAATCAATTAAGTATGATTCGAGTTTTTATCTAATGAGTACGAAAACGATTTGTGATAGCTTCATTTATGAATTCAAAAAGTATTTACAACTTCTTTAAAGTTTTATAACACAATCAAAATATTGACACTGTTATACAATTGAACAACATATATAAAAACATCAAAAGATTAAAGGACAAATTTGAAGTGATTATGAAATAATTTTTTTAATTAAAATTATTTTAAAAATATTTTAATAATAAATTCTATATTTTTATTTGAAATAATAATAACTAATATTAATATTTTCATATATGTAATTTCATTAAATTTTTAAATAAATTTTATAAAAATTTATTAAAAAAATAAAATAAAAATTATAACAAAGAATTCTAAAAATGACTGCAAAAAATGGTGCCTAAAATTTGCAGCATATGTGGGGTTTGTTGCCGGTGTCAAGGAAAGTCGATCTGTAGTGACTTTACGTACGGAAGTAAATAAGAGCAGCACATTTTGTTTGCTAGCGAAGAAAAAATGAAAGCAGCTTCTGTCGTACTGAGATGATATTTAGAAATTTCACAAGAATGTAAATTGTCTATTTTTCCTTTTTTTAATGAGAGAAGAGAAAAAGAAAAGAAAGAATGTAGCACTATGGCGTTAAAAAGAGTAACAATTTATTGCATAAACTAAATTCCTAAATGACAAACTATAGTGCTATTAATGACGACGATCATTATTATCTATAAACAGCCACTAGAAAACAAACAAGTCGATGTTATGTAGAATAGCGACCGAAAGTGCAGATTGTTGCTATTACTTAAGGAAATAGAATTCGATAGAAGACGACTGATCGCTATTGCTTAGAGCGACCAGTCCACTACCAATGGCTGTTGCTTAGTCGCTAATCTTGTAGTAATATTGATTGATTACAGTAGTCGGTCTCTATTACAGTAGAAATAACAATTTACAGTAATTAATATGATCTTTTATAATAAAATTTAAATCGTTCGATATGATTTAACTTTTTCATATAACATATCGACAACGTTTAGATCATTTGGATGATAGTTTTAATCCATCACAATAAATGATTGATAAATGTATACGATTTTATAATTTTAGTACTAAATTATATCCAAATCTAATAAAATTTTGTGTGAATAATAATTTTATAGTATGGGATATATCCACTAGTTTAAATCACCATTTTATTCTTGCACTTTATGAGCTAGCAATAATATACCAACTTAGTTAGTAAGAATGATACTTATATTCTTATATTATACTACTTAAGCAAACTATATATCTCATTTTGTATTTCAAATAGATTATCTAAACTGTTTGATATATTCAACACTACAATATTATTGTTCCTACAAAATTTTATTATAATTTAGTGTGATAGAACGACAACCATCATCCAAAGATCTAACACTTCGTCGTTATATTATATAAAAATTTTAGTCATATTTAACTATTTAGCTTTTATTAAATAATTTTTTATTAATTTATATAAATTATTATTTTCTAAAGTAATAGAGACTAACTTTATGTTGGTCCCTATTACTAGCACCACAACGACCATTTAGGCTAAATTTAGTCGTTATTATGTTAATTTAATAGCAATTACTGGTCGTTAATGTACGAGATATTACTGACCAATAACTAATCCGTTGCTACTGAGGCCAACAGCCATTGTCTTGGTGACGGTCACTATTGTTTAAAGTATTAGCCATCATGCTTCGGTTTAGTCACAAAGGCTTATATAAGATGGTTCAAACCGAACCAGTCTTATTTTTTTCTTTTTCCCAAATCCAACTAGCGCTCTCCACCTCTCCGCATCCTACTAATGCATATCGTTCTAGGGGTGGCAAATTTGGATTGGTGGCTAAGTTTCAGATTAACCCATTTAATAATCGCATCAAATTTCGTTCAACACTAACAGAATTCAAAATTTTATACAGATCAAAACTATTAATTATAACCCAACTTATTTAATACCAGATCAAATATCAACCTATTTAATAAATAAAAAAAAATTTCATTTTAATCATGAGTTTAATCATAAAATCATTATTTTGATTAAAGGGTGGATTGCTAAATGGGGCAGACCCTAATAATCTTCAACTTGAAATTATAAGAAAGTAGAAGATCCTATAATCTTCAACTTGAAACTATAAGATGTTGTAGCAAAGTGCAAACAACAATATCTAAGCTAATTTAGCATTGGATTTTTAAATTTAACAATTTTAATGCTACACAAACTGCCATCATTTTGTAAACACTTGCAAACATAATCGAAGTATGTTGGCCATGATAAAGCTTTCGTGTGCTATAGCTCATTAGTTTTTCCTGGTGATGTGAATAGAATTTGCTTTACTCAATTCTGTATAATTTATTCAGTAGAGACAATGTCATCTAGGACTGGTAGCTTCTATATAATTATGTATGCCTCTCGTAGTCATTGCCAAATCCCTCAAATACTCATATTGTACACTTTTTCTTCTTTTGTCTGTTGAAGCATAAAAAAGTTAAAAAGAGAAACAGAAAGGAAGACTAATTGTAACAAACTCTTTTAATAATGACAAATGTAATACATAACTACTAACAAAAGGGGAAAAACATATTCCTTATATAACACATTTTTCTTTCATATAGAACAATTTCAATAAAATAATATTTTGTGTAATGATTTTAATATAACAAATATATTTTAAATTAATTTAGTAACTAATAAATGAATTACATAATTAGAAAAGAAAGAGTTATATTTTAAAAAATTTATAAAATTTCAAAGTAAGTAATGATATATTAATTTTGATTTGATTTAAAAAAAAAAACTAAGTACCTCCTTCTTCTCTCCACCTCCTCCCAAGGTTCATTCCTTTCTCATGCTTTCCTCCTCTTCCCGCCAATCCAACCCAACAACCTATCCTTTCCTTCTTTCTTTCTCTTTTTTCTCGATCTCATCGATCAATCGAACGAGATCTCTTTTTCTATTCCTCTTCATTTTTATGGTATCTTTTTTCTCTAGCTGAAATTTACAGAAAATTTGTAGAAAACTTAGTATCTTGTTCTTTTGTATAATTCTCTAAGAAAAATTTATTTTTTTATTAAATTTTTTAGTTTTTCATTTACTAGCTTCTTCTGATAAGCAAATTCATATGAAACTTCGTCAGATATGTATAAAATTGTTCGATTTATCGAAGGATAATTTTTGCTGTGGTTTTTGCCTAAATTAAAAGTAACAAAAATGTCTTGATAAAGTTGTAATTTTGATAAAGTGAAGCTAAGATTTTGAATCCAACGTCATCTCCTTCACTATCTCCACAATCATCATCGTCGTCATCATCTTTGCCACCACCACCACCTTCACCTTTATTCATCAAGCATTCCCAAAAATTTTTAGCTTCCAATTCTCCGGCAAACTCATCGCTTGCCGAGCTAAATAACGAAGCCAGGTCGACATCCGAACCCATTGTCGAACCTAGCGTCTAGCAGCTTTAGAACAATAGTATGTGAACATGTGTAACACCGAAATATTTAATGACTTATTTGAGTTAGTCGAGTAATATATGGGAATAGAGGCACCCTAACTCTTAGAAAAACAATGGGACACCCGCCACTTAGAATGCTCCAAATTAATCTTTACTGCTGAATATGAAAAATTATGAATGAGGATCTATGTGATAAAATTTTATATCAAGCGGACAACAAATTGACCTCCATTCGATCTTTTGATCAAAAGGCAATATACACGTTTTTTTGTTTTCGTTTTTTGTCATCTTGATCAAAATGGTGGGTGAAGGTCGATTCATAATTTGACTGAGATAAAATCTTATCATAAAAATTTCGACCAATATTTCTTCATATCCCATAGTGGGATTGAGTTTGTAACATTTGAAGTGTGGGGTACCCCATGAGTGCCTCTAAGAGTGCGGATGCTACTATCTCCATCTTATATATTTGCATACTATTAACTATACTGTTTGCATGTACTATTAGAATGATTGGTAGGTTCAATCAGTCGTACGAAATAAGGTTTGGCCGAAGGATTAATTGAGGAGGCATACGTTGTGAAAAAATGCTTGGATTCCTACTCAGTGTATTTAAATGGAGAAAATAATATTTTGAATAAAAAAGAGAAATAAAGATACGTACGACACGTCTTTAGACTCTATTTCTATATTTTTTAAGAGAGTTTACCTGATCAGATTATTACAATTTGGCAATCAAAATTAGAATAATTTTCAAATTCTATTTGGTTTGTGCTCAACAACTTTCATGAAATGGACCAATGAGGACTATATTGTACTAATTAAGATATTTTTGAAATATTAATATTACAATGATGACTTATGGTTAACATGTGCA
The DNA here is from genome assembly GCA_019914995.1 of Acanthochlamys bracteata. NCBI lineage: Eukaryota > Viridiplantae > Streptophyta > Magnoliopsida > Pandanales > Velloziaceae > Acanthochlamys > Acanthochlamys bracteata. The sequence goes on from CM034133.1 coordinate 5,579,924, forward strand.
ATAGGGAGCATGAAAATTTGATGCGAATGGAGAATGCATTCATTTATTAACTGAGGCACAGAAAAATAATTTTCAGAATAGTTTAATCACACTTAGCTACTTATCACTTAAATAAATACAATTTTCACTGTATACTCCTTTTATAATTTTTAAAATTTTAGTTTTATATTAGTTTTAGATAAGACGCGAGAATTTGAATGCCGTAGCGTAAAAATACGTGTGCATTTGGACCAAAGCGTTGTGTGATAAAATACACAAAATGATCTATTATTTTCTATGGTGTTTTTCATAAGATTATAGAGTTATCATACATTGAAACTCATTGAGTATATCTATTCAAATGCGAATGGTTTATTGTTTAGTAGATATGACAAATACGGATATATGATGAGTTCATTAATATTAATATTACTAAGAGATGCTATGTGAATGATTCATATATTCTTACAAGTCAAGATGTGCATGTATATTACATACCTGACAATGTGATAGATAAGAATTGGAGAGTGGTGCAAAGGGCTACACAACGTGATCTATTTGATCCATCACTGTTTCATGGAATAAAGAACCAACATCAAATGATGTCAATATTGAAGATGATGTATATCGATAAGCTGGATAGTCAAATATAATGGTTGAACTTACATGTGTAGAGATTTATTCTCAAGTTAAGAATGACATAAATTGGGAGGTATTTGAACGATGTAATGAAGAAGGAAGCCTACACATAGATGGTATTAGTGAAAATGATTTAAGTTATACAATTTGTTTTATTTCATTTTGCATTTTGTTTAAAGATCAGTTATCAATTTATATTTAAGTTATATGCTAAGCAAAATGTATGTGTTCATACATTGATAATATTTGATCTAATTATCTTAGTTTTTGTTATAGTCATTAGCGTTTAAAGATGGTTCTTGGTTGTACATCGAGATCTCGTGCACTCTTTAGCACGCCTTATGTCTCAACTCCTCCGAGCTTCGATACTGTTCACTCTTTACCACTTACATCTTTGGGTGATAGTTCAGGACTCCTACAGATATGCTAGTTGACAGTAGCTGTAAGTTAATTTTAGCTTAATATTTAAATTTATACAAAATTAATATATATTTAAGATCTTTGCGCTATATATAGGATTTATCTACCAAGACACGCAACATAGACGTGGAGTCGGCCACACAACTGCATTACATAGTTATACTAAGAGAGAAGTAAAGTCACATGTATAATTTAACGCAGATACCCGTTGGTTTGAAGTCGGAGTGGCTTTCAAGAGAGTATGAAATATTCATGCGCTGTCATGCTCTTATAGACGTTGAAGGATGGACATCATTAGAGAAGAATAGACCAAAAGTCAATTAGATGATACAAGCCACCTAGCAGTATTTTGATAGTATCTCACAAAAAGTCATTTATATATTACTATTTACTAGCTAAAATTTATATTTTATTTCTATAAAGAATATTTTTTAAATATATTTGCAAGTTCTGTTGGGAGGTGGTAGTGGCACAAAGCAGGAAAGCACTCATACAAGAGATGGAGAAATAGAGCACACGGACATTGCAAGAAAATGAGACATCACAAGGATCACCAAGAGATTTTTTTGAGAATGGTAAGACTTTCTGAGCGAGTTAGTCTTTTGCGATGTACTTGATGGTCCTAAATTTAAGATGAGTGGAAGTTTAAGATGAATATTCACTTATAAATGCTGAGTGAATTTACAAGTGTGGAGTTCTCTTGAAGCATCATCAATAATCAGTACAGGGACGATCTATCTAAGAAGTGGCAGAAACCTTCTACAGTACAATCCCTAACAACAATCTCCCTGTCACAGATCCTTGTTGCAAGTATCGTAGCAGTACACAGTCAAAACATATCATAATGTTCTTAGGAGTTCGAACTGCTGCTGTCTTAGTCTTCCTCCTGATCTGTCTAAATGCAAAAGCTAGCTTCTAACTGTGAAAAGAAAGAGCCAATTGTTGCTCTTCTTCTTCAAAGTCTAGCAAGACTTCTCTAGCATCACCTACATAGCCTGCTAACTTCAACTTGTCCATTAGCTCCTCAAGCATCAAGCAAATTTCTATAGTCAGTGGGTGCGATCTGTCACCAACAAAGAATTCATGTACTTGTCCTTCAACTTCAATATGACAGCAACCAGGACTCTTCTTAATCCCCTGCACCCCTATGAGATCTCTAACATGTCGAACGCCATCCCACTGGCCCAATTTTGCATATACATTAGCGAGAAGAGCATAAGCAGCACTATTTTCGGGTTCAATCTGAATAAGCCGCTCAAAGGCTAGTTTACATTTCTCAATATCGCCATGTGTTCTTGACCCACTTAAAAGAGCGCCCAAAAATGAGCTCATCAGGTTTCATGGGCATTGACTTCATCATTTGCCATGCTTCATCCAACAGACCAACTCGAGCAAAGAGCTCCACCATGCAACCGTAGTGCTGGATTGCTGGATTAATACCAAATTCCATCTTCATCTGCTTGAAGTATTTGTTTCCTTCGTGAACCAACCCTCCATGGACACAAGAACCTAGCAACGCTAAGAATGTGACATCGTTGGGCAACAGCATAGATTCACGCATACTACTGAACATGGCATGGCACTCATGTGCATGCCCATGGATTGCAAAGCCAGACATCATAGCACTCCAAACCATGACATCCTTAGTGCAACTCAATCCATTGAACACCTCCCTTGCCCTATCAATGCACCCACACTTTGCATACATATCAATCAAACACGTCCCGAGCACATTATTAACAGTCATCCCCAACTTGTCAATGTACAAGTGAACCCTCTTCCCATGCTCAAGAGCACCTAACCTTGTGCACGCAGAAAGCACACTTGATAGGGTGAACTCATTTGGTAGCACTTCTCCTTCTCTCTGCATGTCTCTGAACAATTCTAGAGCACCTCTATAATCACCAAACTTGACTAGCCCATCAATCATACAACTCCAAGATATAACATTTCTCACAGGCATATTACCAAACAGATTGTGTGCCGCCGAGATAAATCCCGCTCTTAGATATCCACAAATTATGGCATTCCAGGATGCAAGGTCCGGCTGAGGGTTCTGATAGAACAGATCGCAAGCGTCATCAATGCTGCCGCAGCAAGAGTACATATTGATCAAGGCAGTGCAAGTTATTGAGTCAGACAGAAGTCCAGTAAGGAAAGCGTGGGCGTGAAAAGAGCGACCGACGGTGAGAAAAGGCTGCGAAGAAAGGGAGGGAAGGAGTGCTGGAAAAGTGTAGAGATCAGGTCGAACTCCGTGGCAGAGCATGCGGGAATAAACGGAAACTGGGCAGTGGGCTGAAATCGAAGAATTAGCAATGGCAGCGGCACGGATGATTGTGTTCCAGATGAAGTTGGGAGGAGTTGGGAGGGAGAGATTGAGGGTTGGGTTAGTTAAGCAGATCATCTTCAGCTTGCTGAGCTTGTTGAAAGATTGTGGCATGGGTTTCTGATTATTACAGTTCCAATTTTTCGCGGGAACATTCGGAGGCTGCTTATATCTTGTTGTACATTGCAGGATCAGTCACTCTGCGGGGACGTGCAGCATTTGCGTTTGTTTGTCTTTAGAATATATAATAAAATTTTACATGTACAATTTTTATTATTTTTTAAAATTAAAAATTAAATTTATTTTTTAAAGCTTTTTAAAATAGTTTTTATTTTATAAAAGCTCCAGCTCATCTCACTTTCAAACGTCCCTCTATATCAGGATACCGATTCGGTCTAAAGCTGGTGTTTTTGATCTGAAATTGGCAGTAGGTTGACTTGTCCGAGCGAATTTACGATGCGTTTGGTAGTCCATATTAAAAGTTATTTTTTAATTTTTTTTAATTTTATATTTTATAAATATTTAAAAAATTTATTTAAAAATTTAGATAATGTAAAAAAATTATATAATTAAAATTTTTTTATTATATATTTTTATTAATTTTTTAAAAATAAAAAAATAAAACTTATTTTTAAAAAAAATAAAATTATTTTTATTTTAAAAAAGCTTCACTTGATAAACAATTCTAAACGACCTCTAGACGGTGAAACAATTGTTTTTGTTTTTCTTTTGTTTCCATTCTTCTCAAAATTTCGATAATTTTGTTGATGAAATAGTAGTAGTACCCGTTGATGCAATGCAAAAAGCAATATGCAGATTCCGGATCCTTGGTAAACAGATAAAAGGCATAACAAAATTTTACTGTAGTTCGTATATACTAACGCCACTACAGTTAGAATGAGGGAACAATGTTAAACCAAAAATCCAAAAACTCTCTTCTTCTCGTCAAATACAAAATCACAGGACACTCAGCATAGGTTCTCAAAATCTATTTAAGAACAATCAACAAGAACATCCTAGGCTCTCAAATCTCCTTGAGAACAATCAACAAGAACTTTTACTTGCGACCCGTTACCTTTTTCAAAGTAGTTGAGCTTGAAAAGGTTTAATTACTCTGGAATCTAATCCTAACTGCTAATTGGACTACAAACTACACTGGAATCCAAACAAAGTAGGACTCCAAGAAGACCCTAACCGCTTCAATTTGGACAACAAACCACGAGAAACTCCCATCTTGGCCAAATTGTCATGAAATTTTGGTCATTTTCTCTTGCATAGTATCAGCCCCCTCTTCCTTGTACCTCAAGCTCTTGATTTTTAAGCTGGAGATGAATCAGAGTCGAGCACAGATTCTAATCTTATCGAGTTGTCAAGCACTCTCCAAATGTTCTTCCACACCTAATAGTCTCACGTATACCTACTGATCAATTTTGACACCTACCGTTGCAGCAAGCATCCTTATCTTTGTCCTAAATAACAGTGCGTCGCCAGTGATTTTTCCTTACTATCTCAACGAAAGTTATCAGTAGCAGTGGCATGTGGCCAAGTTATGCAAAATGTGTTTTTCCTTATCTCGGTGTGCTCCCTTGCAACAACGGTTATGGTGACTAACGCAACACTATTCCAATTAATGCCATCAGCAATGGACAATACTTCATTGAGCACATTATTCTATCCATACAAACCTCATACATAACATCAAGCCTCATACAAAAGCATAAGTTAGAAGCTTCTTCAAAGAATTGTACTATGACTTAGTGGCAAAATTACGCAACTTCAAGCTACAACCTTGAAAACGAATACAACAAAGGCGTTGAACTTCATGCAGACAATTCCATCACTGTCTTTGAAACACACAATTTTCTCACTGTGCAATGCTTATCTACTTTCACCATGCATCCTTTCACTCCTATATGTAGAGCAACAGGTTGCTGATCCTGGTGTGGGTGGTCTAGGCCCTTTGTATATGCCTTGAGGTTTGTGAGCAATCTTCTTCCAAGCTGCATGAAGTAACAAATTAAGGTTGCTACGTGGTGGAACAACTATATACAAACTGCTACAGTTATAGACTAAAGATGTCATACTTAGTTGATCTATTATCTAGTATAATGCAGAAATTTGGGGATTATGCATAAACTCCCTAAGGGTATGTTTGGATTCATAGGTAAAAAATAAAAGTAAGAAGACGGATAGAAAAATAATAAGAGGTTGGATAGAAAAAGGATAGTTATTTGATTTTACAATGTTTCGATATATAATAGGAGTAACAAATTAAGTATGTCTGGATAAATGAATAAATGAATGAGTAATAGAAGTTTTTTTATAAAAAACTCAAATACCTTTTTTATTTATATTAATATTACTTTTATTAATTTAATTTAACTAATTTATTAATATAATTTTTAGATTAATTTTTTATATTAATCTAAAATTATATCAATTAATAAATATAAAAACTAATCATATACTTTTATTATTTCCTTTACCAATTAAAATTAATTAAATTAAATAAATATAAAAATTTTTAATTATTATAATAAAAAATAACATATCTTAATCTAAAAATATAAATAAAAAATAAATATTAAATTATAAAAAAATATTTAAAATATTTTTAAAAAATAAAAGAATAATCATTACAGCACAGTGGAATGGATGGGGAGTAGTTCCCCATCCTTCCCTTTACGCTATGTTTGGATCGTAGATAAACATAGGAAACGGTAGTGATAGTGACACATTTATTGTGTTTACCTAGGTTTGGTAAGGCATTATTAATGGAAAGGATGGGGAGTAGCTCCCCATCCTTTCCACTGTTCTGTTGTTACACGCGTACCCACCGAATCGGTGGGTACGCGTGGGGAGATAATTTCATACCATTTGTGTCCTTACTTGTTGCAATTTTTTATTACCCTACTTCACTTTTTTCTTGAGCAGCTACACTTCGCGCCATTTTCTCCCGCCTCCTTGCCGACGGCTTCCTCTCCTTTGTTCTCCGGCTTTCTTCTCGCCCTCCTCTACTGGTTAGATCTTTCTCTCTCTTTCTTCATTCATCTTGCTTGCTCAAATCAGATTTAGTTTTTTTATTATTCTTCCATTGTTTGATTTGTGTCATTTTTAATGTTTGACTGAAATTTATTTCTCAGTTTTTGTTGACATTTATTATTGATGATGGTATTTGGATCGATATCTATTTCTAAGAAGAAAAACAGCACAGATTTGAGAATAATGTTTTGTTTATAGTTTTCTTTTTTTTTAATTTTTTTAGTTTTTCTGTGTTCTGTTACATGGCAGCGCTACTTATTTAGATTAATTGGGGCTTTATTACATGATGCAATTAAGTTCTTTTTACTTGCATTCAATTCGGATTTTGATATATTGAATGACAATTTTTTGCTGTAGTATTAACTTTGAGTTGTTTTTCTTATACTTCTAGTCTGAGTACTCTATAAATTCGTAGGAAATATTTGACTGTTTTCTAAAGAAAAATTAAGGCCTTTTTTAGCATATTTTCATCAATTAAGATAAGATATATTTTATTTAAGAAAAAAAAAAAAGATGCAGGAAATAAACATGATTTTCTCTTGGCGTGGTAGTTATCAAATAATGCAAAGATTTCAAGTTTGGCTTTTTATGTACCACATTTGTCATGCATTGCTTGGTATGAACATGATTGGGCTGTTAAATAGTCATTGACGGAGAATGCTTGAGTATGAAATGATTGTACTATTATATAGTCATTGATAGAGAATGCTTAAGAATGAAATATGTTTGAAGAATATTCAAAAACTTATAGTGACATGTCTTGATCTCTCGTTAATGTAATTTAGAACTTGTTTTATATTTCTTTCTATATTCTAATTGATTGTGTTATTTATTTTTATATATCTTGAATGTGGTGGGTGATAGTGGTATTCAAGAACTTAGTGATATTTTTGGTATACTGAATGATGCTGCTGAAGTTCTAATTGATTGTTTTAATTCAAAATTTATTTTTGGTTGTTCAATGTTGGTGGATGATAGTGATGTTGTTGCTTGTTGTCGATTTTCTGTTGTTGTGCAAGAGCATGTGGTGGATCATGATGTGCCATCTGCTAACTGTGATGATTAGTGGGTGAATGTTTGATTCATAACAACAAAAAATATTTGTTATCCTTTTTGTCTTTTTTTTCTGAGTTTTTTATTTTGTTCATTGAGATTTTGGTTTGATGAACGTAAATGATTGGTTCTTGGTCTGATTTGCATTCTTTTACTGATTTGTATTCTTTCACTTCTTCTCTTTTTTTACTAGTTTCAGTTTTTCTAATGATTTTCTTTTTTTCCACTTGTTTGCATTCATTTACTATTTTTACTTCTTTGCTTTTTTTTACTGGTTTCTATTTGCTGGTTTATAGTTTTTAATTAGTTTTGATCTTTTCTTTTTACTGGTTTTACTTATTTTACAAGGTATGCATTGACAGAGAGTGCTTGAGTTGTTTTTCTTTTAAATAAAAAGTACTTCTAAGCATCTCTTAATGATCACATACACTTTTATGATAGTATAAACTCGTCTGTGATGATTTGTATCATAAAGGCAAAGATGATGTCCACCTTGTTCATTATGTCTACTTATTTGAATGCCACATTGTCTTGGATTTTCAAGATGGTGGTTAAGTGAAATGAAGCAGTCGTTGAAGTAATTTGATCTGTATTTTGTTGACTTCTTTATTTGTTGCTTTGATTTTTTTTTCTTAGTTATGTTTACATTTATAAGATTCTGCATATGTAAGAAGTGCAGGCTAGTGAAATAAATTAATTTTCAGTATTATTTGTCTTAAGAAGTTCAACAATCATACGCTTGAGATGGAAATATTAAATTTTTCTGGAGTGATGTTTACATGTAGTGGACCTGTTTCTAATTGTTCTAACAGAGCTGCTAAAAACAAATTCAGTTTATAACATGCGAGTTTTATTCTTTTAGCTTTCAGTTCTGTTGTGTTTTAGTTTGTTATTTAGGCTATAAATAATGTTTCATAGCTTTCAACAATTGGCGAGCGTTTGTCAGCCAGTTGATTTTTTTTTTAAAATGAAAAAAATATCAATTGCCAACACGGTTGAACGACTATCATTTCACTTTCTTGTCCTTTTCTTTAGAGTTATTGATTTTGTTTCAATTGAGATCTTGGTTTGTTGAAGGTAAAGGATTGGTGTTTGGATTGAATTTCAATGATGAACTAGTGATGATTTATTTTACTAGCTTGCATTATTTTTCCGATTTGTATTTTTACTGATTTTTTTTCTTACTGGTTTGCATTGTTTTAGTGGTTTGTAGTTTTTTTAATGATTTTCTTTTTTCACTTTTTTACATTCTTTTAATGGTTTTACTGCTTTGCTTCTTTTACTAGTTTTTTTTAGTGGTATTCTTTTACTGGTTTGAATTCTTTCATTATTTTTTTTAATGTTTACTGGTTTGTATATTTTTAATGGTTTTCTTTTTTCACTAGTTTGTATTTTTTTATTGATTTTACTGCTTTGTATTTTTTACTAGTTTGAATTCTTCCATTATTTTTCTTAATGTTTACTGGTTTGTATGTTTTTAATGGTTTTTTTTTCACTGGTTTATATTCATTAATTGATTTTACTGCTTTGTATTTTTTACTGGTTTATATTTTTTTATTGGTATGCATTCTTTCACTAGGTTTTTTTTCTTTTTACTGGTTTGTATTATTTTACTGGTTTGCATTTTTTACTGATTTTCCTTTTTTACTGATTTACATTCATTTACTGGGTTGTGTTCTTTTCGTTGGTTATATTTTTTTACTGATTTGTATTATTTTACTGGTTTAATTATTTTACTAGTTTTTTTTCACTGGTTTGCATTTTTTTACTAGTTTTACTAATTTGCATTTTTTACTGGTTTTTTCTCTTGTTTTACAGATTTTGTTCAATATGGATAATAAATGTAAACTGCTGCGCTTGTATCATTTGACTGCGGTATATATTATTTATGCTGTTACTTATTACTTTCTCTTACGAAGCCAATGTAAGAGGAAGCTAATTGAAATTGGTCCTAACATTACTGAAGAAAGGGAAAGAATTAGACGTGGGGTATTTAGTTCTCTGGGTAATGATGCTAGATGTCGTGGCATTTGCCGAATGAGTACATCGGCATTTGCTAAGTGGTGTGATATTTTAGTGACTTATGGCGGACTTCGACCTACACGACGGGCTAGTATCGAAGAACAAGTTATTAACTTTATGTGTATTGTTGGACAAAAGTTAAAAAATTGTTTAGCACAAGGTATTTTTCAACGATCTGGAGAAACCATTAGTCGTCACTTCCATAATGTTTTAAGAGCTACCATAGAAGTAGAAGGAAGGTTTTTACAACAGCCTGATGGATCACGAGTTCCTACAGAAATCTACAATAGTCATAAATACTATCCATATTTCAAGGTAAAGATATTTTTTCTCCATTACTTATATAAATTTATTTTATATAATTTACTAAATAATAAATTATAATGCCAGGATTGTGTTGGTGTAATTGATGGAACACATATTCGAGCTAAAGTTTCTAAAACTGTTGCTCCTAGATATCGCGGTAGAAAAGAATATCCAACACAAAATGTTCTCGCTGCTTGTACTTTTGATCTTAAATTCACATATATTTTAGCTGGTTGGGAAGGATCGGCATCTGATTCTAGAATTATAAAAGATGCATTAAGAAGACGATGTCCGTTAAGAATACCTAAAGGTAATAATGAATTTACATAAATATTTATGCAAGTTTAATCTTTCTAATAAAATATGTTTGACATATGAATTTTAGGAAAATTCTATCTGGTTGACGCTGGTTTTATGACGAGGAGTGGGCTAATTACACCTTATAGAAGAGTTCGGTATCACTTACGGGAGTATTCGTCAAATCCACCGAAAAATTATCAAGAATTGTTCAACCTTCGACATGCATCATTGCGAAACACAATTGAAAGAGCATTTGGCATCCTTTAAAAACGTTTTCCTATTGTATCAAGCTCAGATGAACCTTCATTTTGTGTTGAAACCCATACAAAAATCATAATAGCATGCTGCGTTATGCATAACTATTTGATGGGTGAGGAGGTAGATGACGATCTTATTAGAGAAGTAGATGAAGAACTTACTAACGAACCTAATGAAGTCAATAGTTATGATAATGGTGCTCGTGATGAAGATACACAACAAGGAGAGTCTATTAGAGATGTAATTGCACTTGAGATGTGGAGAGATTACAACATATAATTTTATCCACTTGTGGTTTTTATGGTTTTTTGGGTATTATATGACAGTATGTAATATTATACACTTGTATCTTTTTGGATTTTTTGGTGTTATATTACAGTATATAATCTTATCCACTTGAATTTTTTTTAGTTTTTTTAGATCTTATATAACAATATATATTTTTATCTGCTTGTATTTTTTTAGCTTTTTAGGTTTTGTTTTTCTGATGAACTTTCCATGTTAACTTTTATGTTATATTAATAGTGTGTTTAATTAATAAGTTAATTTTATTGCGTATTTATGTTGTTTTTATCATCTGCAAGATTTTAATATGTCACAAAAACGGAAGATATGTGGAAGGAGTGATCCCGTTCTATGGACTTCTGCAATGGATGACGCTATTATCGATGCCCTTTTGCATCAACAAAATATAGGAAATCGTGTCAATGGAACATTCACGACATATGCTTATGATAATATACTTAAGGAGATGAGGGAACGCTTTCCAGATAAACCACTAGATAAGGATAGAATCCACAACCGCATTAAGTATATGAAGAAAAAATTTGCTCCAATTTGGGATTTATTTAAAGGTGGCTTAAGTGGGTTTGTTTGGAACAGCTTCACCTGTAAATTTGAGGCTGAGCCTGAGATGTGGGAACAACTAATTCAGGTACATTTGTCTTATGTTAATTTATTTGAACTTCTTATTATTGATCTTATAAAGATGTTTTTTTAATTAAAAATTGTAGCGAACTCCTGAAGCTGCTGAATGGAGAATCAAATCATTTTTACTCCCTTTTGACAAGTTGAGCATACTATATGGGAGTGATAGGGCTATTGGTGGTGTAGCTTCGTCTTCGACTGAGATAAGAGATGATTACATAAGAGATGTTTTGAGAAAAGAGACAACTGCAGACACCATTGAAGAAATTGATGATTTGATAGTTGAAAATCATGTTGGTTTAGAGAGTTTTGATATTAATGATCAAGTAGCTCCTGAAGTTAGGCCTTCAAGTGTACCAACTGATGGACAATCTTCAGTGTTAGAACATCCTTCCAAGAAATTAAAAGGGAAAACAAAAGATGATGCTGGTTTAGAGTTTATGAAAGAAGCAATGCGAGAAATTGCTACAGCTATAAAGGACTCTGCACATGATATGGCTAGTGGTAAGGAGCCCCTTCCGATTAAGGAGTCTGAGATTGTTAGTCTGTTAGATGAACTTGAGATTGACAATCATCTTCATGAGGAGTGTTATATGTTTCTTGTAGACAATCCTAGTAAGTTAAGAGCATTACTTAGTTATCCACAAGAACGACGTAAGAATCTTCTTATAAAGATGGTGTCAAGGGCTCAACCTTCTCCATCATTTAGTGCCTACTAGGTAAGAGCTGTGCTATTATTTTCAGTTTTGCGGATGCTTACTTTATATGCTAATCATCTATCAAATATTTTAGGGATAAGATGGAGTGCTGGATTGAAGTTTTGGAGAGGAGTTAGACTATGTGGTCATATTTTGTTATGTATATGGCTTTGGAGCTCTCAAAGAAACCCACATAAGTCATATGTTTTGTATTGAGAATGAGTTATAATTGTGTTTCTAAATTAAGATTGTATTTTTATTTATTTTAAATGTTATATATGTATAATTAATTTGCCTATGAAACTATTATTGTTGTTTGTAAGTTAAAGTTTATTTAGACTAAGAAATGGTTCACTGGATTGTTGTGGGCTCATGCATCATATATTGATTGTTCATGAAGTATACCGATTAGGTAATAAAATATTAGGTATGCTTTCGTTTATTATTTTTTCAGTTTTAGTCACAGAAGTTTGCATGCATGTATTCTTTTAGTTTGACAAAATTTTACAAAATATTTTTTTATTTTAATATAATTTGTAATCAAAATCAAACTATTTAAACTGTTAAGGATATTTTGGTCTTTTAGTAAAGTTTCCTACCATTACTTACTTATTTATTGTTCTATCCAAACACGGTTAAGGGTTTACCTATACTAACATATCCAAACATCGTAAGGTTAAATAACTACACTTTCCTATCTATCATCTTACTATATTTCCAATCTATCCTCTTACTCTTATTTTTTAACCACGTATCCAAACATAGCGTAAATGATGTATACCAAATATTGGTAGATATGGTGAAAAAGTTTACTATTACTATCATTCCCTATAAGTACCCATAATCCAAACAATCTGTAAATATTTCTTATTTGGTTTCAAGGACACACAACTTTGAAGAATGCTAGCAATGCTCTAATGCATGCTTTCAAGCTCACGTAAATTCAACACAAATACAATACCAACTTGTTATATCGAGTCAACTAATAGGATCGTATTAATCCAACTGTCCACAATTGTATAGGGGGTGAATCTCAACACAAACACAATATATACCATATTTTTTTCTGTGTTTACATGGTCAGCTGTCTAAGGGTAATAAGTATTATTCTAAATATACTAATAAAAAAGAAGATATTCTAGGTGTCACAATTAAATCTAGAGCAAATCAAGAATACACCAATCTTCAATTCGTTGTTCTAACCAAACTAAATTTTGATCAAATTCAATCAATTTGAAATAAAAAATGATTTTGCCATTCTAAAATTCTTCGAAATTCGTCGTCATCCTCGAAAAAATCCAAATCCAGGACTTCACCAAATCCTGAACCAAATCAAACAAAAGATCAGACATAGAAGGAGAGAACGAATCTTAACAAAATCGAAGACTAACCTAAACAGAGCTTATCGGCTACGGTTGCGTGCCTATCGCGTGCGGCCGCGAGGAGAGTATGCTTTGATGAGCAGCGATGTCAATTAAACTGGCAATGGTAAAATTGAGGAGAAGAGTAGTAATATTAGAGGGAGAAGAAGAGAACCAACTGTTTCTGTCGTTGAATTCCTTTCGCGATCGACACTGACGCGAGCTCATTCTGCTTGAAGATGACAACATTAGTAGAACGAAAAAGGAGAAGTTTGAAGGAATAAATATTTGCAGTTGCGGAAAACAGTGATCCTACTCTGGAGAGGGAGGAGAAGTTCGGGAGAGCGAAGAGAGAAAGAAGAAATATTTAGAAGATTGAGAGGATAAAGAATATGTAAGAGGAAGGAGAGTGGTTTATTAATTGATGGATGCGATCACAGCAGTACATTTTGGTATGTGCCTACCGTAAAAAGAGTGTTTACCCCAAACCATCCATATTCTTAACTTATATATATATATATTATAATATGTTTTTAAATTTTATAAGGTCTATGTACGGAGAATTTTTCATTCTTAATTTTTTATTTTACACTTTTTAATAAAATTTTTAAAATATTATATAAATCTTTTTTTAAAATTTTAATAATATAAAAAAATTTTATATTATTAAATTTTTTTATTTATTATTTTTATTATTTTTTTAAATAAAAAATAAGATTCATTTTTTAAATATTTTTAGATTATTTTTTTAAAATTTTTTTTCAATAAGCACTATCAGCCATCATAAAATAATATTGAAGTAAAAATCAGGAGTAGTCGCGATTGAGTTGTCATTGACAACTCGAACTATCGTTACGAATATTGTCGTTGCTGATATTATTATAGTAGTGATTACAGTGCCATTACTAAAAACGGTAGTTTTAGTTATAGACATATTCTTTACAAATTACGAATAAATTCGTCGCTATTAGCATTTCTTTGCGACGTCCACATCCTTCCTAATCATAATTGCTTTTTTTTGTGGAACCTCTGCAGTCGTTACAAATTTTTTATTACGACGAAAGTCGAAACTAGCAACTCTTAACTATTTGTAATGGAGAGAACTCTCCGACTTTTTGGATGCGTTAGTGACGAATCTTCCGACATCAAAAAATAAAAAATATTGCAGTGACTCCATCAATCACACAATTTATTAAAAGATGCTCTCCTTTTAGCTCGTTTTTACGAGCATTTTAAGTATGTGCTGCTTTACGAATAAATCTTAAAGTAAACATAAAAGGTAATTCTAATCTTATTAATGAAAGTAGTAAATAAAGGTATGCAAACTTTACATTTAAATAGAAATTAAAGTGAAAGCGTAAGGGATCACCAAAGTGATAGCAAAATTTAATATTTTTATTAATGTTTGATATAATTTAACAAAATTAATAAAATTTTAGATTAAAAAATTTGATCATATAATTTTATTATTTTTTTATCAGCTAAAATTAATTAAACTTAAATAAATATAAAAATTATAAATTATTATGATAAAAATTACATATATTAATTTAAAATAAATATTAATTAAAAAATATCTAATTATAATAAATATTAAATAATTAAAAAAAATAAAATATAAAAAGACAAAAGGGGAAGCAAATTTTGCTTCCTCTTTTTTTGTCACTATAAGTACCCACCAAATTGGTGGGTACACATTTCACTATAAAATATAATGAGAGATGAAAAATAATTTTCCTTCCCTTCCATTAATTAATGAAATCAAAACAAACATAGTTAACATGGTGAAATATTTCACCATCACCACCATTCACCATAAACAACGATAATCTAAACATATCCTAAAGGATCAGCAACGTGATAGCAAGCCCTTTGTAAGTGCTCATTTTCCACATGCATAGAACTGCAGATGGCACATAACGAAATAGTTCTCCCGAAAAGAACCAGAGGACTTTGAAGGAATAGCGAGTATCCTGAAAAGATTCTCAGCCAGTCGGCATGAATGCAGTATGCTGATGATTCAAGACAAGCGAACAACTTCAAAAAGACTCGTTGTAACTTTTGAAAGAATAAACATAAAGGTTTCCTTTCTATTCGTAATGGTAATAATTCCTAATGGTATACAGCACATTACGGATCACAACGATAGAGTTGAAACTTGAAATGAAGTTTGAAAAGCCGCTGTTACCTATGATGTAATAAATAGCATACTACTCCAACCTATGAACCTCCGGTCACAATCAAGGGTATTAACCTATGATGGCCATCACAATCCCGAATACTGAAACAACTGCCATAAAATCTAGTGCCTCCGAGCCTCCACCATGGCATGCATTTTTACGATCCTTTGACCAAGTAGGTGTATGTATGTTTATAGAGCCTACAAGGAAGGGTTTCAAGCAGTACCAGCTCCAGTATTAGAGGATTCAGAGAAGTGATCACCGAATACACGCTTGCGGAAGTCAGAGACCATGAGGGGTAGACCCTGGCGGAGAGAAATCTTGGGCTCCCAGCCAAGAAGATCCTTGGCACGGGTGATGTCAGGGCGGCGCTTGTGGGGATCATCCTCTGTGTTAGGCCGGAATTCAATGCGGGCATTGGGATCAATTGTCTCCTGCACCACCTTGGCCAGCTCAAGCATTGTGAACTCGCCTGGGTTACCAAGGTTGAACGGACCCACATGCTCCCCTTCCATCAGCCTCATCAGCCCCTCCACCTGTAAGACACATGTACATAACACCACATAAATATGGCGTGTTTGAGATTTCAGCTGGCATCAAGTCTCAATTGTTGAAAAGAAAAAAAGGTTTAGTTACTTCTGGATCATCCAGAATGTGTCAGATACTTCCAACTAAGTTACGCAACGGGGAAGCGTTAATACCAGATTAAATATTGAGGTCTTTGATTAAATGATAATTCTTGCCATCAATATGACACCTAAAAGAATCTTCTGTTAAAAACTATTAGCCCATAGGAGCCTAGCATGTTTAGCCCCTACCGTGTACAAGCTTTCATGATCTACGCAAGAATAGAGAGATGGCAACTATTACAATAAGACAGCCAATAATTTACGTAATAATACACAGTAGATAAACAAACATCAACTCTGCGAAAAAAATCTTGGCATTTCCACAGCATCTAATTTTAGATATGTTTCATTATAGAATACTGCACGGCAGCCAAAAGAAAAACTATCTGTTCAAGTAGAAAAGAATAAGGTTCCGATTTGCAAACATGGTAAAGGCGGTACTGAGGATCTACAACTACAGACTAAAGTTTATCCAGAGTTCCAAAAGATATATCAGCTAGAAAATCTGCTGAGTAACCCACATTTGCCACAGGAACTTTTTATGAAGGCCTCAATGACATAGAGTTTCCAGTTTCTCTAAATACTCATAAAATTTCTAATCGAGGGACACTACCATATCAGTCAATCGGGGCCTTGGTATGTAAAGAAACGCAATACTAGAGTTAAGAAATAAGTCTCTGCTTGGACCTTGAAAAACTAAGTTCATTCAGAAACTTAATACGAAGTGGCAACTCTCATCTCATGATACAAATCTGTTATGATCAGTGAGTGCATGGATAAAAGCTCAACTATTTGTCATCCGAATACTGAACAAAACGTTTCTGCTGTTACATGCTTGCATTAACTGCAGCATAGTACACAGAAGCAACTTAGGAGGGCACATAAAATAGCTTGTACAGGTGTCACTACATTCTTGTGTATGCTGCCACTTAACTGTCATCTAAACCAATCCAACATTTGATTTGATTTGATTTAGACTTAAAATGCAATGATTATTCCATTCTAGTACCCACATGCATGCAATCATATTTCTCGTTCACTAATATTCAAAATCTAGAACAGCATCAAGCCAAAAAAGAAGTCAGATATAGATAATAATATCTGCATTACCAGATCAGAGACATATTGAAAGCTCCTTGTTTGCTTTCCATCTCCATAAACTGTCATTGGCTCCTTCCTCAATGCCTATATTAACCATGTAAATCAAAATGTTTTCTCATTTCACTGTCGCTAAAAGGCAAAAGAAAAACATCATGAAAGACGAACTTGCTGTGAGGTAGTACCTGAGCAACAAAGTTGCTGACAACTCGGCCATCATCAATGCACATGCGAGGGCCATAAGTGTTGAAGATCCGAGCAATTCTTACCTAATCCCACTATAACTAATTAATCAATGACATCATGAAACTACTAACATTTAATTAAGTTGGCAGTAATTGATTAAAGAAATCTGTAATTTTTATATACATTTACCTCAACTTGAGCACCTCGGTGGTAGTCCATGGTCAAAGTCTCAGCTGTCCGCTTCCCTTCATCATAGCAGCTTCTAACGCCTGGAAAAAGAAAAAGCAGTAAATGAAGCCCATTGGTTCTCTCGATCCCCAAGACTATTAAAGTAAAGAGCACGCTTGAGGCTAGGGGATCAAATTGAATTAATGCACGAAGAGTGATCACATGTCACTCCAAAGTGGACCGATATCACCTGAAACTAGCCCAATCTCTAAGAAAAACAAACTAAAACCATGTCCTGAAACCCATGACAATCTCCACTTCTCTACCAATCTCCCTAGCATGAAATATATCTATTTGTAAATTGATCTATTTTAATATGGACGAAATTGGCGCCAGATTGAACGAAGATTTGGTAATGATACTGACCGATTGGGTTGACGTTGCCCCAGTAGCTCTCGACTTGAGGGTGCTGAAGTGGATCACCGTAGACCTCGCTGGTGCTGGTGAGAAGGAACCTCGCTCCAACACGCTTCGCCAATCCCAGCATATTCAGTGTCCCTACCACGTTAGTCTTGTGCTATCCATCAAGCAATTCTTCGGTTAAGACCTCCAATTCTTTGAACAAACTGAAGATTTTGTACGTTTCCCGCATGGTAATGTTTGCATTGATTATAACTACTATATATATATCCACTAAGTACAAAGAATGAAAAGAGATTGATTTCGTGAATCTGATAAGAAAAACAGATATTTCTGTTATGTTAATCATGATCCACTACAGAGAATTTTCTATAATTCATACTAAAAAAGCGCAAACTTTGAGAGAAAAATATCTTAATCAGAACGCAAAAGTCAGACTCTTTTATGGAAAAGGCTTAAAATTCGGAATTTTAATATAAAATCTGAAGAGAAAACGAAAGCGACCCAGATCTAAAAATCCAAGAAATTTTAGCCAAAATTTTGCAAAAAATACATCTTTGGGGAAAAAGAATTAGACAGAGAGATCGAAGTTAGACAAATTTAGAAAGGATATGATTGTCTTGACGGGGTTGAACTTGTAATGAACGGGCGAAGCAGGGCAAGCAAGATGGTAGATCTGGTCGACTTCGAGCAAGATCGGCTCAACAACGTCGTGCCTGATCAGCTCAAAATTGGGATTACCGAAATGGTGCATCACGTTCTCCTTCCTCCCAGTGAAGAAATTGTCAACAACGATCACGCTATCTCCTCTCGCGATCAGCTTATCAACCAAGTGACTCCCAACAAAACCTGCTCCACCTGTCACCACCACCCTCAACCCTTTCCTCTTCAATCCCAGCGGCACTCTAAACCTCTGTTCATAAGCCGCACGGTGCGGCTGCCTCACAGCCGTCGATTTATAGTTCACAGCCATCAAAGCCCCTGCCGTTAAAGCCAACTTTGATGATTCAGTGGACACCACATAGTACTCCGGCCTTGAAGGAGCGAAGAGGAAGACGAGGGTTGCCAGAGCCATGCCGACAAGTGTGAACAGAAGACGTTGTTCACGGAGGAGATAATGGATCGGGCGCGAGAACGTTGACGTCCATGGCTTAGCTGGTTTGGGCGAATACCCGCACCCGTTTTTGCCGGAAGCCGGCGTTTCATGACCGCGGTAGATCAACTCCGACGAAGCCATGCTCTAGAAAAGAAGAAAGATTGAAACTTTTTTTTTTTTCAAATATGAGAAAGAAGAGAGAGAACAGAACAGTTTCCGTTCTTCTAAATTCAAGTTCTCTCGCTACTCTCTTTCTTGAAGGGTGCTTCCATTTATATATATATATTCGCGAAATTTGAGTCGAGAAAAAATTATAAAAGCATTTCGGCTCAGAACTCGCTGTCGTATGTCGACCGTCCGATGAAACTGATCTAACCGTTGTAAATTTCTTTCCCCTAGTAGACTTTTCCTTATTTTATTTTACTATGTATATTAATCACCTTCTATATAGAAAACAGAGGAAGCCTTTTGGGTGTCCTTTAAAATTAAAATGAAAAATATTCTTTCGATTTAAAAAATAAATTTTATTTTTTAAAATTAAATAGTAATAATAACAAATAATATAATAATAATTTATCATGCAGAAAATTTTATATTTTTAAAAACTTTTATGAAAATTTATAAAATTTATTAAAAATATAACTTAAAAATTTATTTTTTTAAATAAAAATACTAAATTACTACAATAATCTAATTATAATTAGGTATAGCAGCAAGGATAAGTTCAGTAATTAGAAATGAAACGAGTCCGTTCTCGTTTTCATTTTAATATCGTGTTTCAAAATTCGGAAACTATATTTTGTTTTCAAATTTAACTATTTAAGCACCGTTTGTTAATAAGTTTCAACAATTTTCACTCAAACTTTCAATTTTATATTTCTTAATCGAGTTTCTAACATACTACATACACAAAAATTTAATTCATAGAAATTTTATTAATTTTTATTTTATTAGATTCTATTGTATAAAAGATAGTTTAATTTTGAAAATAGTAACATATCTTTTATTTAAATTTTTTTTACAGACATTTCGAATTATATTTTCGAGTATCAAAAATCTACATATTTCAGTTATTTAATAAATTAAAAATTATTTACTAGTTAAAATCATTATTTCATTTTTATAACTCTAGCTTTATTTTTTAAAATAATATTAAAATATAAAACTTGATTTATTTTCAGTTCATTTTAAAAAAATTTATTTTATAAAATTTATTTTTGTCGAATTTATTTGTAAATTTAAAATATTTTTTAAAGTTATATTTAATTAAACCAGATTGACTTTACTCGTTAAATCTAACTTCAAAATATTTATTTTATTATTCGAATTCACAAGATTTATTTCTAATATAGTTTTTACTAAACTAAGTATATCAAATTCAGGATTATACTTATTCTTACTAATTAAATTATACTCTAATCACAACTCTGGCCCCAGGATCGAGGGACGGTATGGGGCTCGTCAACGATGCAGCACAGTACGCCATGCACTTTCGAACGTGGACGGTAATGATTGATGTAACTTTACATAAATTTGTTTAAATAAAATTTTTTTTAAAAACTTATTAAAATATAGAAAATAAATTATTTTATTATATTATAAAGTACTTTTTCTTATTTGTTTAAATTTTATTTATTTTAATGCTTTTATTTTTAAATATTATAAAACATAAAAACTTCAAATAAAATTTTGATAAATAAAAGCAGTGCTAAATACACACTTAGCCCACCAAAACCTTTTTCCAAATTTTATGCATTATTATAATTAAATTATTATATAAATTAACAGAAAATGTAGTAAGAATAATAATATTTAAATTTTTAGTGATTATTATTTACCATTAGTTGGCTACTTGGGTGTCTAGTGAGATATTATATGCATCTCATTTTGTTTTTTATAAAACATTGAATAAATTACTTGATCAATATGTGGTATAAGTGTTAATATTGATTAAATCCACAATAGATTATTATAAATATTCATTAAAAATAAATATATACTACTTTTAAATAAAATATTTAGAATAAATTTGAAGTGATAGTGGTTTATAGGTATAATTAGTGAAATTTGATAATCAAACCATTAGATACAATTTGTGGATTCATTTTATATTAAACACACATAATTAAAACCTGTGGTATATATATATATATATAAAAGATTTCTAATATTTATTTTATTGACATAGAATAATCTCTATTTTACTACTTTATTCTGACAGTTTAAAAAATGAATTAAGGGCCGTTTAGATAAACTTAAAAGTTTTAATTTTTATGACAAAAGTTACTTTTTTGATTTTTTTGAAAAAAAAGTAACTGAAAACTTTTTTAAAAAAAGGAGATATGTGTTTGGATAAATTTAACTTTTGTTGAAAAAAAGTTGAATAAAGTGTTTGGCAAAATAGAGATGAAAAGTTAGAAAAAAATATAGAAAGAATAAAATATCCTTTATACTAGTAATATATATATCTATACATATATATACGTATATACATTTGTATGTATATATGTACATACATGTATATACATATATTTTTTTTTTTGCTTAGCGTTTTCTTCTCATTCTTCACCTGCGAGAAAATTTTCTCTCGTCTCTTCCTCCCGAGCTCGCTGCCATCTCCCTTCTCCGGCGCCGTTTTCTCGCAGCTGCGTCTCATTCTTCCCCTACGCAGGTTCAATTCTTCCTCTTCTTCTTCTTCTTCTTCTTTAATCCCTCTCAATTTTTTTCTTTCCCGCTTCAAACCCTAGTTTTTTTTAGTTGGGTCGGGCGCTGCGTTACGTGACCGGCGATCATAATCGAGCTAGCGAACCTTGATTTCTTCTTCTCCTCTTTCTTCTATACGATCTAGCACCTTCAATTTCTAATTTTCCTCGCGTTAGTCCTAAATCGTTCATCGCGACGGACGGACGTTTGTTTGGCCGACGACGATCGATTTTAGGGCTAACCAACCGATAATTTCTAATCTCCTCATTCTTCTATGCCTTCTAGCACATTCAATTTCGACCACCGCTCGTCGCCGCCGTCGGCGTAGCGCTCGAACGCCGTCCGGCGAGCGAATTTCAGGTAAAATTTTAAAAATGTTTTTGTTGCAGAATTACTCTTTTAACGTTCTATGCTTTTAAAAATTTTTTAACAAGTTTAACAGTTTTTATTTAAGCTTGCCGCTGGAGAGCTTGCCGGAGAGCTCGTGTGAGATTTTTGAACTACAGCAGGTATGTGAATCCATGAATGTAACTTCTGTGGATGATATTCATGAATGTAACTGACTTGTAAGTGAATGCAAATATGTGGTCAATATGTTAAGCTTGCTGGAGGGATACTTGCTGGAGTGAATGCAAATATGTGGTTAATATGTTAAGCTTGTTGGTATTCTCCTTTGAACATGTCAGTATGTTAACCCTTGCTATGTAGCATACACCAAACAAATTCAACATACTAGAAACGTGATTTGTAGATGTATCCATATAGGCCTTCTATGAAGCTGATAGAACCATGCTCTTGCATTGGTCATCTTTTGCAAGTACTTCTCATATGAGCAAGTTCCGATAGCTGGACATAGATCATGATTTCTTTTGTATGTGTCTTAGGTGATGTTTACTGATTTTATTTTTATTTGCTGATGATTTGATTTTATTTGTTGGTGAATGACAAAGTATTGTTGGGAGTGTTTTCTGTTTTCAGTTATTGCATGAGTATTATGTGTGTTTTCTGTTTTCAGTAAAAGGTTGACATGTTCTGGAGCATGCAGGGAATGTAGTAGGAGACGACGAAAAGAACTGAATTATTATGCTTTGGGAGTGCTGTAGGAGGGCAGAGATATAGTTTGCTGCATTACATATTAAACAAAGACTTTGTATTTAGTAGTGTAGGATTAAGAAATGTAAAACTTTTCGGTTGACAATGGAAACTTGTAATCAAATTTGGTTATATGAAACTTGTAATGAAACTTTTATGGTTATGCAAACTTGTAATCAAATTTGTTTTTTGCTTGATGAAATAAGAAAAGATTCCAACAATGCTAAATGTTGAATGTGAAGGATGGAATGTCAAGGATGAATATGAATGTGAATGTGAATGTGAAGGTGAAGGTGAATATGAATGTGAATGTGGAATGTCAAGGATGGAATGCAATGGTGAAATGAAGGTGAATATGAATGTGAATAATGTTGAATGAAGGTGATTATGAATATGAATATCATAACGTGAATACGATTGTAATGCTGGATTGTATGCTGCGATATTATAGTATTCGACAACTATGAATGTAATATTTGTTTTAATATATTGGAATATTCTAATTCGCATATTGTAATATTCGACAAGTATGAATCTAATTATATGATTTAGTATGTTTGAATATTTTATCATGTATAGTATAGTTTTTGTTAATTTTTTTCTTTTTTGCTATTTGTTAACTGTATTTTTTAATTTTACTATTTCTTCACTTTTTTTTTAATTTACTTTTTTTTTCACTCTTTTTTCTTAATTTACTTTTTTTATTGTTTTTTCTTTTTTACTATTTTTTCACTGTTTTTTTAATTTACTGATTTTTCCACTCTTTTTTCTTAATTTACTTATTACTGTTTTTTCACTATTTTTTTTAATTTACTGTTTTTTTACTGTTTTTTTAATTTACTTTTTTTATTGTTTCTTTTATTTTACTGTTTTTCAATGCGTTTTAATTTACTGTTTTTTCACTGCTTTTTTTAATTTACTGTTTTTTCACTTTTTTTTTTAATTTACTTTTTTATTGTTTTTCATATTTACTGTTTTTTCACCCTTTTTTATTTTACTTTTTTTTCACTTACTGTTTTTTCACTTTTTTTTCTTAATTTACTTTTTTTTATTGTTTTTTCTTATTTTACTGTTTTTTCACTTTTTTTTTAATTTACTGTTTTTTTACTCTTTTTTCTTAATTTACTTTTTTTATTGTTTCTTTTATTTTACTGTTTTTTCAATGTGTTTTAATTTACTGTTTTTTCACTTTTTTTTTAATTTACTATTTTTTCACTCTTTTTTTTTAATTTACTTTTTTATTGTTTTTCATATTTACTGTTTTTTCACCCTTTTTTATTTTACTTTTTTTTCACTTACTGTTTTTTCACTCTTTTTTCTTAATTTACTTTTTTTATTGTTTTTTCTTATTTTACTGTTTTTTCACTTTTTTTTTAATTTACTGTTTTTTTACTCTTTTTTCTTAATTTACTTTTTTTAACATTTCTTTTATTTTACTGTTTTTTCAATGTGTTTTAATTTACTGTTTTTTCACTCTTTTTTCTTAATTTACTTTTTACTTGTTTTTTATTTTATTGTTTTTTCACTGTTTTTTTATTTTACTTATTTTTCACTGTTTTTTCTTAAAACATTATTATTTACATTCATATACTAAACAATTTCAAAAGTTTAGTACAAAACTATAGTCAAGATAATGTTCATACAATTATAATAGTTATACAATCATCGTTGAAATATTTCATTAGCAATTTCATCACGACGCCTAAACCAATCTATATCACCATCTCCAACGTTCAAATCTTCGGATTGAATGGTTGATGCACTGCCAGATGCTTCACTAGTTGATGGAACATAGATCTCACGTTCAGCTAGATAGAATGCATCATCTGCAACATTTTTTCTTCTTATATAATTATGTATCGCCATTGTCGCAAGTACAATACCTGTTTGTACTCGTACTGGATATGCTGGCATGTTAGCCAATATTGCAAATCGAGCTTTCCATACACCAAAAACACGTTCAATAATATTTCGACAGGAAGAATGTAAGTAGTTGAACTTTGCCTTTATCCCTCTTGGTTGCCACAATTGAGATATAGTAGCACGTCGAAAATCATTCAGATGATATCTTATGTCCCGATCTTTATACGGACCCATGTATCCTTTCATATGCCTGTATCCTGCATCTACCAAATACTATTTATTTCCTTGTGGATGAGGAAACTTGAGTTCGGGCCTATTTAATGCTTCATTAAATATCCGGGAGTCGTGAGCAGATCCTTCCCATCCAGCCCATGCAAATGTGAAACACATGTTAAAATCACAGACTGCCATGATATTCTGTGTGGCATAACCTTTCCGTCCAATATAAGAAATTGTATCTGCTGGCGGTATTCTTGCTTTGATATGTGTGCCATCGATAGCTCCAATACAATCCTACAATAGAAATCTTTGATATTAGAATAATAAATTTAATATAATTATATAGATTAATGTCGAAGATAGAATTGATCACTTACTTCAAAAAATGGAAGATATCGTATGTTTTGCGGTTTATGAAATCCGTAGCCTTTATTGTATCTAGGATGAGCCTTTATAATATCTGTAGCTAATCTCGTAACAGCAGATAACACTCTACGAAAGTGTCTATGGATTGTTTCGCCCGAATGGTTGAACATATCCTGACATAATCTATTTCCAACACCATGACCACAAGTTAGTAAAAATATGGCAACTTCCTCATGCACTGACATGCGTCGTGTCGGCTTTAATCCGTATTTTTGTATCAAATCCTCACATAGATCTTTAAAAACCGATATCTTCATTCGAAAATTTTGATAACATCTAACTTCATTTTCTTGTAATAATATCTCAGACATAAACAGATCACCGATGCGTACAGATGTATGACATGGATTTTTGAGTGAAAACTTGTCACAATACGATACTATAACAGTTCTTTCCAACAAACGTAATAATTTTCTCCGTTTTTGTTTAAGTTGGTTGCGAGTAACTTCTTCGTCGTCACTAACAATCCAGAAATCCATTTAACTACAATTACATAAGCAACTCTCAAATATAAATCAACTATCACAATATATACTAAATAACATATAATAACATAATTAATATAATATATATAAACCATTGTAGGATCAATTTAAAAACAATTTTCAAAAAATATCCAACAAAGTATACAATATAACAAACATTTTAAACCAACAATAAAATAAACATCACAATATTTAAGTACTCATACAATAAACATCACAATATTTTACTATTACAATCAAACTAATAAACCTACAACATCATTGTACCTCTTAAGCATAACAAATATTAAAAATTAAAATACAACATTACATATTAAACTAATTGTTTTTGTTTTGACCCGGACCATAAGTATCATAATGCCACTGCAGCCATCTGTAACGATCATCATTGTCCACGCTCATGAACATATCTCGAGTATCTCTTTTGCACATCATACTTAATGCAAAATTTCATAACGGATAGTTCATCCGTAAACCAGGCAAAGCTTTCAATATTTCAACGCATTGTTTGGCACTTGTTGCTTCCGCCACTTCAATTCGGTTTGTTTCCTTCGCAATCTACAGAAGTTCGTGAATATCCTCCCTCATCGAAGCAGTAACTGACGACTTTTTCTTCTTAGCAATGTTTCTTGCTCTAACAAATCTTTCGGACCCATAGCTATCAGTAGGAAATAAATCGCTATCAGTCACAATATGAGGAGGTACGTGCGGGGAAGCATTCCCTTCATCCGGACTATTCCCACTACCTTCCACATTCATGCTAGCTTGGGTTTCTTGACTCTCCCGTTGGGCCTATGATGCTGCCCAAGCTTGCGTACCATTGGCAGTAACGCTCTCAAATAAGATTTCATAATGATCACGAATTAAAGATAAATCTTTACCCTTGAACTTTTTGAACTTAGGCTCTGCCTATATACATAATAATTAGGTTAGTGTGCGTCATAATAAAATAGAAATATAATGCTACGTAACTATAATTACCTTAATTTTTGAATCCCACCAGTCATCATCTACAGCAATTGTATTACGAGTGTGGTCCCATCCTAAACCAGACTCTCCACGCATTAATGACTTATAGTCTTTCCACTCAGTTTTCATGGATTCCCATTTGTTTTTCAATTGCTTACGTTCCAGAACTTCTCCAGTGACCTCATACAGGGCTTGTTCAATATTTTCCCACCCTTGTGCATTGAAATGTGTCGTTGGTCTATTACCTTTGAGTATTTCTTGTTCACTAAACTCAATAAATTTCAAAAGCACACAGTCTGTCCATCTGAAATTTTTAGAAGTTTTGTCTTGACGCTTTCTCTTTCCAGAATCTTCCATCTAAGCATTATAAAAAAAACTAATCAAATTCTCAATAGTAAGTTTTTTAATTGCTACTTACAAAATAAATGAGTTTTGGATTTAGGTTTTAGAATTAGGGTTTCGATAAAGGGTTTAGGTATATGTTAGGCTTTATGTAAGAGTTTTAGGTTTTGGGTTTTGGTTTATATAAGGATCTTAGGTTTAGGTTTAGGTTTAGGTTAGACTTTAGATAAGAATTTTAGTTTTAGATAAAGTGTTTTAGATTTTGGTCTAGATTAGGCTTTAGGTAATGGTTTTAGGTTTTCGTTTTAGGTTTAGATAACGGACTTAGATTTTGGTCTAGATTATGCTTTAGGTAATGGTTTTAGGTTTTGGGTTTAGGTTTAGATAATGGACTTTTAGGTTTTGGTCTAGATTATGCTTTAGGTAATGGTTTTAGGTTTTGGGTTTAGGTTTTAGATATGGGTTTTAGGTTTTGGTCTAGGTTAGGTTTTATATAGGTAAGGGTTTTGGGTTTTGAATTTAGATTTAGATAAAGGTTTTAGGTTTAGGTCTATAGGTTAGGCATTAGATAAGGGTTTTAGGTTTTGGTCTAGATTAGGCTTAAGTTAATGGTTTTAGGTTTTGAGTTTAGAAAGGTTTAGATCTAGAGGTTAGGCTTTATGTAGGTAAGGGTTTAATCTACAAGCCACAATCACCTATATAAATAAAAGCACAAAAATAATCCATTCAACCTATACAAGCCATAATTATCAACTATTACCTTCTCAAACACATAGAGCAAAAGTTTATGGAAAGAACAAAAGATATTCTTCAATATATTCATCATTTTCTCCTATTTCTTTGCAAACTTTTTACTGGTTTATGTACTAGCTGTTAAAAAGCTAAAAAACAGTAGAGAATCTATAAGCTATTAATTTTATTAGATTTTGATTCTTAATGTCATACTAAATCAGCCCTACTAAACATTAGAATCTAACAATGCTTCACCTATTGCTTTACATAGATGCTCTGTACAGATGCACTCTACATCGACAATCAAGCATTTAAAATAATTTGCATAATCATAGAGTTCAGGCAGCAGCAATTAAAGAGCCAATCCAACTTGTTAAAAATTGTTCTTCCATAATGTGAATATTAATAAAATCAACAGAAAAAACATAAAAGTTAAAAAATCACTGAATATTGTTTCAACTATTGCTTGCTTTTCGTTGAAGGAAAGGAATACAGAAACTATGAAATCTGAACATTGATGTAACCCAATCTACACAAGGTAATTCATCTGTTGAAGCAATTACAAAATTGTTACATATAAGCTTAACAGCAACAAACCTGCAAACACTTACAAAATTTGAACTAGATTGCCAAAAATTATTAATCAAACAAAAATCCAGAAATCTAGATACAAAAACTCAAACTGACAACAAGATATCGATAATTAGAACCAAAACTTAGACTAGAACTAAATTGAACGAGAAAGAAAAATTCTATTCACTACGGCAAAACTTTTTTTATGTTCCAAGACTCAACTTCATCCAATCGTTTCAAATAAATAGAAAGAAAAATAAAAGTCATTCCATTAAATTTTGAAAGAAGAAGAAGAATCTGTGCTTACCTCTTCGCAGCCGTCTCCGCGCTCACGAGCTCGGTTGGCGACGCACAACAGTTACAGAATTAGCAGTGGTCAAGAGAAGGAGGCGAGAAAGCGAAGCTTAGCGTCGGAGAGTTGCCGGAACAAGAGATTGTCGAAGAATAAAGAAGCCGAGCGGCGAAACGAAGAAAACCTACGAGCCTGGCGAAAGAAATGAGAAATTATCGGATATATTGATGATAAAAACTTTATATATACGTATGTAATTATGTTAACTTAATAGGGTCAGCAATGTCATTTCGTTCCAATCACACAAAAAAGTTCCGTGTAACTTTTTAAAAAAAGTTACTCTGAGTAGCTTTTAATTTTGTGACTTTTAAGTTACAAAAGTTACTTATAAGTTAGATAACCAAACACCCCAAAGTTACTGTTTGGAACTTTTTTCAACTTATAAGTTGAAAAAAGCCAATCCAAACGTGCTCTAAATAAATTCATTTTCTAACAAGCCTATAAGTTTGGAAATAAAATTGAATTCCACTCTCGCAATAATAGATTTCGTATTTTAGAAAAACATAAGATTTTTTTGAATAGTTTTTAAATAATCCACACCACGATACATCTTGTTGTTAAGAGTGAGTATATTAATACTATATTAAATAAAAATAAGATTAAAAAATTACTATAATATAAATTTTATAATTTATTATTTTTAAAATTTTGAATTGGATTAAAATTTTTAGTGTATTGAACGGACCCTTCAGATATTTTATTATGAATAGCTAGTTTGCGTGAATTTCTAATATACGTAATAGCTTTCACTAATATAATAAGTGAGCAAATTAAGAATAATATGATTCAGACTTTCTGCAACATGTAAGTAAGAATTTAAAATAAATTAGGCTCTAATAATAGGTTTTTGAAAATATTAATTCTAAGATTTTGCTATATATTGGTTTATTTTTATTCACTCAATATCTTCGCTATTGTTGTAAATATTTACGTATACTTTTATTTATTTTTTCTTATTTTTTCCTACTTTTATCACTTTTTACATTTAAAACCTAAAAATGTGTGGTGGTGGTGGTGGTGGTGGAATTGATTGTCACATTTTTAGAAATTACGAAAATATGGGTATGAATGTTCTTACCAATGAGATTAATATTTTTTTAATTCAAACATAATCGTGAAAAAGAATCGAGTATTATTTACCAAAAAGAAAACAAGAATAATAGCAGATTACATTTTTAGTTATCTTCTTTTTAATTTTTGGGACATAATTGGTTTTTGAAAAGAAATAAATAGTATGTTTTACTATTTCTTAACTTTAAAGCATCATTATATTATTCTATACATACAGTTTAGTTGCATGATTTCTTAGACATTCGGGTGGAAAGTGCAAAAACGACTAACATATCATTTTCACGTGGTTCCACCATCCATTGAATTAGATAATATATTATTTTCTATGTACAACCTAACTTCAAACCTTACTCGAAATAAAATGTCGAATGATTACAACATTTTCTATTTTTAGAAAAAGGTTGAATATTCAAGCTCTGTACAGGGGAAAAAAAAGAATATGAATGACGGAAAACTGAAAAATTTATATGTACTTTAGACAAATATATGTGTTATAATACAATTATAATACAATGAACGTATATATATGAAAAGTAAATTCTATCAATTATTAGATTAGAAAGCCAATCGACATCTTTGTTGGATATAGCTCATATGTTAAAATAATTTAATAAATTAAATTTGTTAAATTTTATTAGTTAATTTCATAATTTTATAAATTATACATTACTATAAATAGTGGGTGATGAATGTGTGAATTTTAATAGTCACATATTATTCATGATTGTTAGTGGATTAAGGGTTATAAATTTCATCCATTTTGATGGTTAATAAGTAATGAATGTAATCCTTATAAAAAGTAGATTTTGGTCGTTTTTTTCTTCAACGAGATCTAAAAATTTTTTTCCATAATTTAAAGCTTTCTTCTTTAAAATTAAAATGAGATTAAGAGGGACATATCAAGCTTTTCAAAATGCAAACAATTGTTTCAAGAAAAACGTTATGGATAAAGGTATGTTTATTCTCTCGTTTAAATTTATTGTAAAAAAAATTATTTTCTAAATATTTAAAATATGATTTATGTATTATACATATTGTATAGACTTAAGAAAATATCTAACAATCGGTATCCGAGTGAGGTTTTAGAAACCAAAATTTTTTAGTTAAAGATGATTCTTCTCTCATCATTATTAAAGTTTTAAATTATTTTATTTGCGAATCTTATGTCGTACGCTGTGTGATATATATTGTGTTTTTGATTTATTAAAAATCTAATTGATTCAATTGGACCTTGTTGAGGTTCTTTTTCGATTGAATTTTTTTGTTACATATTAAGTACTTTTATTATTTTTATATAGAAAAGTGCTTATGTCATTATGCTTCAAAGTAATTACTTGTTTATTATTTAAATTTATATTATGATAATTTGTTAGTCACCAAATTGGTCAAATATTAAGTGTTGTAAATTTCAAACTATAAAATTTGTATATATTTGAATTCATATAATGATGGTTTATTAGTTACCGAAATTACCAAACTTCAAGTTTTTGTGAATTTCAAATTATATGATTTATATATTCAATTGTTCATAAGTATATAATCCTTATAATTATGTTTTATTATGGATAATTGAAGTTTATAATTATAAGGCACTTAAAATTGCCCAAACATTGATTCGTAGTTCTTATAATTTATGAACATGACGTGGTGATTTATGGATTCTATTATATTTGTTTTGTATATACAAAAATAGCAATATGTCTAATTTGAATATATTTAATTATCAAATTAAGCTCAAATTTTAGCATCATTATGTTTTATGCTTGTATGTCGTTGTTTCACCTAAAAAGATTGCGATATATATTTATATGAATTGTTTGAATCTAATTATATATTTATGTTTGAAATTCAAAGTAGTAATATATGAGCATTTATTGATTTTGTAGCATCTATTATCTTTGTATTCGCATGTTACGTCTATGTCACTTTTAATGGACTTGATTTTTCTGATTGGTGTGAGTAAGTTCAATTTCACTTTGATATAATGGATCTTAATTTAGCACTCTTAATAGAAAAACTCACTGCTCTTACTGATAACAGTAACGATGAAAAGAGATTTTTTAATACGGATTCGGAAAGATCAAACAAACTAAGATTAATATTTATGCGAATGACTATTGTAAAGAATATTACGGCAACTCTTTCTAATACTGAAAATGCTAAAAATTTTATGAAATTTGTGTAAGAGCGTTCCCAAACATTCACTTGCTTGGACACTTATGGGTGTACTAACTATCATGAAGTTTGATAGTTCTCGTACCATAGATGAGCATATTATTGATAGATCAAATATTGCAGCAATATTAAATTCTTTGGAAATTAATAAATGAAAATGTCTTTGCACAGTTTATTATTAATTCCTTACCTCCTCAATATGATCCATTTTAAATAAACTATAATACTTTGAAGAACAAATGAAATTTGAAGTAATTGCACAGTATGCTTGTGTAAGAGGAGAGAAGATTTAAGAATTTTGAAATGCATTTCATTTATTTCATTAAACATTAAGATGTTGGAAAGAAACGGAGAAGAAAGAATAAAAAGGAAATGCACATACCACGTAAGACAAGTGGATCTTCTGTTCTATTCCATAAAAATGAACGTAAAGATGACAAGTGTTGGTTCTATAAGAAACATGGACACTAACAAAAAGATTGCTTGAAACGTAAGGCTTGTTTCAAAAATAAAGGTAAGCATTATGGCCTTATATATTTCGAATCAAATTTATCTGAAGTTTCTTATAATACTTAGTGGACCACTCATTATTCAAACGCTTTATATGCCATTATGGCCATCACTCATGCTTCAAATATAATGTAGGAATTCATTATGATCCAAATCATAAATACAAATGAGAAATTTATTTTTATGAAGAATCAGCTCAAGTTCCTATTGAAGTCGTAGGAACTTATCGCTTGATTTCCTGCAACTTAATATCATTACCCAAACTTGACATGTATGGATACTCTTTTAAATTTAGGAATGAATGCTTTAGTTTGTTTAAGCAAAATTATATTATTGGTTCTGGTATTTTATGTGATAGGTTATATAAGTTGAACTTGATAACTCTTTTATTGAAACATTTTAGCCTTACATCATGATGTTGGCACTGAGCGTGGTTTAGTGAGCGAATGTTCAAATTATTCGTGGCATATATATATGGGTTACATATTCAAATCAAGATTAGAAAGATTGGTAAAGAAAGAAATCCTTCCAAATTTGAATTTTACTAATCCTGATATGTGTACGGATTATATTAAATGAAAACTAATCAGCCACATAAAGAAATGTGTCGCAAGAAGCACACAGCATCTTAAAATTATACACACTGATATTTGTGAATTATTCGATGTTTTATCTTTTAGTGCAGAAAAATATTTAATATTCATTATTGATAATTTCTCACCTTATGGTTATGTCTATGTTTTACATGAAAAATTTTAATCAATAAATGTCTTAGATCTATTTATTACTGAAATTGATAAGCAGTTAAATAGAAAAGTGAAAATCATCATATCTAATAGAGGTGATGAATATTATGAAAAATATGATGAAACAAGATAGTGTCTAGGTCCATCTACTAACTTTCTTGAAAAGTATGTCACATCTGCTCAATACATAATGCTAGCTATACCACAGCAAAATAGTGTCGCGCAAAGACATAATCATACTCTAATGAATATGGTTGGAAGTATGTTAAGTAAATCTTCTCCACCCAAATCATTATGGATGCATACTTTAAACACTATCATATATTTATTAAATACTCTTTTTGAACTGTGTAAGGGAAGAAATTTTAATTTAAGTCACCTGCATATTTGGGGCTACCCGACGGAAGTAAGAATTTATAATCCATATGAAAAGAAACTATATGCATGAATAATCAGTGGGTTTTTCATTAGTTATCCAAAAAAATAAAAATAAAAAAATTTTATTGTCCTAATCATAGTAAGAGAATTGTTGAAACTGAATATACTAGGTTCATTGAAAACGGTGAAATCAATGGGAGTGGAGATCCACGTAAAGTGGAATTTCAAGAGGTTAGAGTGCAACTTCCTTATTCTCAACCTCTTATAAAGTTGTTCTTATAGTTTTGGAATAGTTTAATAGTTTAAAGGAATAACAAATAAAATGATATCCCTCATACTAATATTAATGTGGATGAACTAATAACAAATGAGTCACAAGAAATAGCATAAGAAAGTCTCAAAGACACAAAAATCTCCTATTTCGAACGATTATGTGGTTTATTACAAAAGTCAGATTTTGACTTAGGCATTGGTGATGATCCAATTTTATTTTTACAAGCCATTAAAAATGGCGATTACTCTAAATGGATGGATGCCATGAAGATGAGCTGAAATCTATACAGTATAATGAAATTTGGGAACTTATTGAACTGCTATAAGGATGTAAATGTATTTGGTGCAAATGAGTTTTTAAAACCAAACTCGACTCAAATGGCAATATCAAATATAAAGCTATATTCGTCAGTAAAGGTTTCTCTCGAAGAAATGACATTGATGATAATGAAACATTTTCTCCGTTTTTGAGAAAAAACTTATTTAGAATAATCATGGCTTTAATAACTCATTATGATCTAGAGTTGCACCAAATGGACATAAAAACTATCATTTTAAATAGAAATTTAAATAAAAAAATATATATGTGTCATCCTTAAGGTTTCTTAGTTGATGAAAAAGAAACATTAGTGTTTAAGAAATCAATATAAGGATTTAAGCAAGCTTCCCGATAATGGTATTTTAAGTTCAATAATATTATCACTTTCTTTGGATTTAAAAAAAAGTACTGTGATTGGTGTATATATTTAAAAGTCAGTGAGAGCAAATTTATATTTCTAATATTGTACGTTGATAATATTTTACTTGCAACAAATGATGTTGGTCTATTGCACGAGACTAAAAAATTTCTCTCTAAGAACTTTGAAATGAAAAATATGAGAGAGACAGCTTATGTGATCGGGACTGAAATTTTATGAGATCGATTACAACGATGTTAGGATTGTCTCGAAAAGCATATATTAATAAATTTTTGTAGAGATTTGAAATAAAAAATTGCTCAAGAAGTGTTATTTCAATTCAAAAGGATGACAAATTTTATTTTGCAATGTCTAAGGAATAAATTGGAATGTAAACAAATAAATGAAATTCCTTATGCATCTCTTGTTGGGAGTTTGATGTATGCTTAGATTTGTACTAGACACGACATTAGTTTTGCAGCCGAAATGCTAGGTCGATATCAAAGTAATTCAGAGCATGATTATAAAAAAGCTGCAAAGAAAATATTAAGATACTTGTAAGGGACAAAAGATCATATGGTTACTTACAGAAATTATGACAACTTGGAGATTATCGAATTTTCAGATTTAGACTTTGTTGGATGTGTTGATAGTAAAAATTCACATTCGGGTATGTATTCTTTTTAGCTAGAGGTGCAATATCATAAAAAAATGTAAAGTAGTCTGTCATTGCTACTTCTACTATGAAAATCAAATTTGTGGCATATTTTGATGCCACATTTCAAGCTAATTGGCTGTATAATCTTATTTCTAAGAGTGGTGTTATCGACAGCATTACAAAATTGCTAAAAATTTATTGTGATAATTATGTAGCAGTTTTTTTCTCTAAAACGACAAGTATGCCAAAAGTATGAAATTGACATATTTTGCCGTTAAAGAAGAAGTTCATAAACAAAGAGCGTTAATTGAGCATATTAGCACCAATCTTATTGTTGCGGATCCATTAACAAATGGATTGCCTCTAAAGATATTTAATGAGCATGTAGAAGAAATGAGCATTTTAGAAAAATTTTGATGTTCTCTACTCGAGCACATTTATATATTGCTTCTGTCATATATATATCATATTTCTTGTTTTGGTATGTACAAGATTAAGTATATAAACATAATAGTGTTTGTCTTTTACAAAGACATTAAGTGGGCCATTATTGTACATCTTATTTACCAATCATGTTAAACTTAAACTAACTTTGTAGTGAAGGGAAATAATTATATCGAGTTAATGATATAAAACTGCTATGGCTCATGTTAGTTCTTATTTAATTATGCTATTATGACGTAGCCAATAAAAGAAAGGATTTAGTTTTAATCCTTTGATCATTATGTTTTATTAAACCATGAAGTTAAATTTAACACATGAGTCAATTGGAGAAATGTTGGATGTGGCAAGATGTTAAAATAATTTAATAAATTAAATTTGCTAAATCTTAATGGTTAATTTAAGAGTCGTATAAATTATACATTGTTATAAATAGTAGATGACGAATGTGTGAATTTTAAGAGACAAATTATCTATGATTGTTAGTGGCTTAAGTGTTACATATTATATCCACTATGAATGTAATTTTTATAAAAAATGGATCTTGTTCCTCTCTCTTCTTCAACGAGATCTACAGAACTTTTCCATTATCTAAAGTTTTCCTCTTTAGAATTAAAAGGAGATTAAGAGAGAGAATCAAGCTTTCCAAAAGGCAAACAATTGCTTCAAGAAAGTGCTATGAATTAAGGTATGTTTACTCATTTAAATTTATTGTGAAAAACTATTGATTTTCTAGATTTTGGATTTGTGATCTATGTATGATTGATATTACATAGATTTAAAGAAAACTTCTAACACTCTCTAGTTGCTAACTAAGGAAGATTTGTATAAACAAAAACACAAAAACTAAAAACATGAAACAAAAGTTATAACAAAAAATATTTTACAAGCAATGTATAGTAAATGAAGATTTACAAGGAAAAGGAAGTACCGAGTTGCATATAACAAGAAATATAACTTGGATTAGTGATAATTTGAATTGGAATAAGATATAAATATTGAAAATTAAAGGACATAATGCAAATATAACAAAAACTATTGAAAACTTAAAACCAAAAACAAGTAAAAGAGAATGATCATATGTATTACGAACATTCATAATTGTTAAAATCATGATTTATTAAATCTTAAAATCTTACGATTTTACATCAACAAACGATCATATTTGACACAAGATTTCTGTCTAACTTCATATCTTTAAGATCTCGGTTTTAATCCTAAAATCTTAAGATTTTGATCTTACTTACGATCTTACGATTTCAACTTTATAAGAAACTCCACCAATTATGAGAGCTCTCGGAAATTTTGATCGAAGCTGGAATAGATAAAGAAAATTTGTCATTCATATGTAGCGGGTGCGGTGGTGTTTGGTTTCTTATGTGAGGAGGTATTATGGGAGCAAAAGATTATTTTGTGTTGTGGTGTTTTCAATGATTTTTTTCCTCCTAATTTGAGGTGATGAAGACGATTGCTTGTTAATTGATTGATTACATAAGAGATTGAATTTTCTAATATAAGTATAACTATATAAATGTGCATTTATAAAATAATAATATAATTTCTAATAAAATTATGATAATAACTTAAATGAAATACAAAAAGTTGTTAATAATGTAGTTCATCTGAACAAAAAATATTACCATTATTAATTTATTACAATAAAATAAAATATAAAGAAAATATGTTTTAAATTTTAATTAATTTTAATAAGTACTATTTAAAATTTTAAAAATATTAAATAATTTATAAAAAAATTATTGATAAATAAGATCTTACGATTTTATTTAAAATTCTGATTTTACGATCCTATTCAAATGAAATAATCTTACATAATTTCGATCTTGACAACCTTGCATACATTTGAAATGAATCAATGAGAAATAATATAAAACTTTAAGACTTCAAATATAATAAATTTGGTGTTAAAAAATATAAGTTTAACAATAGAATATTTAAATGATCTATTTTTAATTACTGTATTTTGCAAGCAATAAAGGTCTAAACATGACAAACAATTAGAATAATTTTTACAAATATTTACTAGCTTAACACGGTGCCTAACAATTGTATACGACATATAGGAGTCGTTTGAAATTACTTAAAAAAAAGTTTTTTTTAAATAGTTTGTTTTATCAATTTTAAAAAATAAGTCTATTTTTTTAGTTTAAAAAATTGTGTATTAAAAAACTTTTACGGACAATTTATCTATACTTTTCAAAATCTTAAAAAAATTAAAATACTTTAACAAAGTATTGAAAACGAAAATGCAACAAAAGTATTAGTGTAAAAGGTATTGCCAAACAACACCCTAATAAGCCATATTGTAGCAAGTACATTTTTTAAGATAAACTTGTTGACCATTGCAAATAAATATAAAGTATATGGATATAATTAAATCTTTTATATATCAAATTTATTATTTTTGCTTCGGTATCATTGTAATTAATCATAAAATTATGATGGATATAAGTATTAACACCAAGGATAGAATAAGAAGTTAAAAAAAGTGTAATAAAATAAGCTAATTAAAATTGATAACAAGCAAACCAGCCCGCATCGCATGGCCACATTTTTTCTTTTTCTTCTTTATTTTTTAAAAGAAATTTGTAAGTATGACTAAGATGATATTTGAAGAGATCGTACAGGTGGGACGAGTGGTCTTTATGTTAAAATATTTAGTTTTTTAAGTTAGATATTAGATTTAATACATTTCTTAGCTTAGATATTAGATAATATTCCTAATTTAGCTACTTGTATTCCTATATATATTGTAACTCTTTTAATTGAGAAATAACAATAAGTGAATAAACTTTGTGATTTTAACTTGGTACCAGAGCCAAATCATTTTTTTAGATCATCGGATAACTATTGATTATTGTCGATGGTTATTATTACCAGATTTAGAAGAATGTTATTCGCTGATTCGTCATGAGGCGGTATGTCGCTCTATTAGAAAGGCGAGTCTGAATATTCTGAGACTTCCGCTATGATGGTACGACATCGGCATGATCGTGCGAAGTCGACAAATTATTAGACTTCACAAGAGTCCACATCCAAATGCACTCATTGTAATAACTCTGGTCATACTAAAAGTAAGTGCTTCGAACTTATTGGATATCCAGAATGGTGGGATCATAGTCGTGATGAGCAGAAGCAAGGTTCCAAAAAGGATCATATTTTTGCTGTTGTTGAGACAAAAATAGAGGATGATAATGGTACTACAAAGGCCTTAGCATTAGTAGTTGCCATAGATAATGGAGATAAGATTTTATGTATTTCTACACCTGTGTCTAATAGTATATGCATAATTGATTACAATGCTACAGATCATATCACGTTTGATTCTAGATATGTCTTAGCCTTTAAATCTTCCTCACAAAATTTTGTTTCCATTGACAATGGTAATTTAAACTCTGTTATTGGTGAAGGATTTGTATTCCTCACTAATAATTTGAATTTAGATTCAGTTTTAGTTATTCTATTACTAGGTTATAATTTTTTATCCGTCTCGCAAATAACCAAAATTTTATCTTTTGTTGTAATTTTTTGCCTGAATAGCGTGTGTTTAAGGATATCCAAACAAAGCAGACGATTGGTTATGGTACTAAGCGAAGACAGTTATATTATTTGGATTTGATGCTAGAGAGCTCTGATAAATTACACCAAATTTTGACAGTGGATGGCTTAAAGGGTGAGAAGATGAAATCAAATATCTTGTTATGGTATCGACGGTTGGGGCATCCTTCTTTTGGTTATCTGAAGAGATTATTTGTGATGGGGCATCGACGGTTGAGGCATTGACGGTTGATGTTTCTAGTTTTCAATGTGATGTTTGTGAACTAGCAAAAAGTCATCGTACTTTGTTTTCGTTATATTTGAATAAAAGTCCGCTGCATTTTATGATAATACATTCTGATATTTGGGATCTATCTAAAGTTACTACATTATGTGGATCACGATGGTTAGCTATTTTCATTGATGACTATATCAGAATGATAGGGCTATACTTGATGAAATCTAAAAAGAAGTGAGCTATTTGATTCAAAAGTTTCGTAAGATGGTTCGGACTCAGTACAATGCACAAATTCAGATTCTTCGCAGTGATAACGGTGGAGAATATAAGTGTTTCGCTTTTCAACAATATTTAGAAGCACATGGAATAATTCATCAAACTACATATCCTAATACACCCCAACAAAACGGAATTGCTGAGAGGTAGAATCGACATTTATTCGAAGTGGTTCGTACATTATTGATTTCAACAGTTCTGATTGTCAATGTAATAGGACCAAGATGTTTGCTAGAATCGATCCTTCAAACGCAGGTAAGCATTTGAGGTATGTGAGCTATCTGGTGGTGCGCTTTTTATTGCAGAAATATGACTTGGGAATTCTCTTTTCTTTTTTGGGGCTCGAAAATTTTGTTAAGACTGTAATATGAAGTTCCTAACATATAAGTTTCTAATTTAGTGCTAGCTTTCTAAAAAAGGAAAGACGTTTTCTCATAGGGTAGGGTTAGCTGACAACTTTACCAAGGTGATATTTGCACAGGTTTGTTCTAACTTTCTTTTATTATAGTTTCAAATTTTTATTTGCATGAGCTTTGGAATGTCTAAACGTGGTAGCTATAGAAATGTTCTGAACTCATAGACGCTAATGCAACCCTGACGGATTCAACAGCAATCTATTCAGACTTCAACAACAGTCCCTCACTATAGTTCTATAAACTATAAAGTAGGAAGATATCATGAGTATTTATGAAATAATACTTGATTATGGACAGCATTCAACCTCATGCTTTGCCGATAAGTCTCTCAGTGATGCATTCAACAGCATTCAAGTATCAACTACATCTAACAACAGCTTGAATAGTTTGTGCAAAATGTATTATCTATAAGCAATTCTATTGTTTTTGTTACTTTTGTATAAAATGTGTTGCTTCAATCTTTGTACATAATGTTTGTACATTGAAGTAGGTAGAACATTATTTTTTGAAAAAATAGAGTATTATTTTTGAAGTTGTTTAAAGTTCTTAAACAATGTGGTAGACATCTTTAATGAATTGCTTTGGTCTATAAACAAACAGTTTCTATTAGTTACTCTTTTTCCTTATCATCCCATTTTTGATAAAAATTGCTTTGCCATCTTTAATGAATATATAGACACGATTAGATATTGTAAAAATACTATGTAAATTAGTAGTTAATTAAAATATAACAAATTAAATCTACATTAATATTGGAATGTCAAAAGTCAAGGAAGATAAACTAACATCTAAAAAGTTGAAAGCCAATGGTTAAGGATTTTGAGACATCTCTTGGAAGATGAAATCCAAATGACTTAGATAATTTATGTGAAGATAGAAGGACAACCGTTTGAAAGTTTAAAAGTCTTCTTGGGACATCATTATATATATAAATGAGAGATATTTGTTTGAAATATGATTAACAAGATCAACATCAAGATCACTTACAACATTAAGTGTGAGAAGTAGAAGCAAATCATTCTATTGAGAATTTTCACTTAAGGTGTCACACAAGAGTTTGTAATTATTTTGGGTTAGCGATTTCTTTAAAGGCTAGTTTGCCTTTTCGTATGATTTTTCTTATTTTTTTCATGTAAATCTCTTGCTTTTGTGTTTGTCTTACTCTTTGCTCAATTCTCGTATGTTTACGCAAGATTCTTGAATTTTATATTTTCACTACGTCTATTGACAACCGAAAACAGTCGATATTTTCACGAAGTGACATCAGAGCCATTGGTTTGTTGCGATGGCAAACAAGTACAAGATTGAGAAGGAATGCAAAATCATAACAACAAGATTGGAGGAGTGGGATCCTTCGAAGTCCCTTGTTTATGTGGTGTACAACTCTAATGCTGGAAGAGGCAGTGGTTGCTGCCTGTGATAAGTTCAAATTCACAAATGACTGAATCTTTGATACAAAAGCATCCTAGCACATGACTTCCAGAAAGGACTGTTTTATCACTATAAAGCTATTTCTAAAGTGTCGTACGGATGGAAAAGCGACAAGTCTTTAAAGTTGTTGAAGTCTGTTCCATTAAACTTATGATAATGAAAGGAGATGCATCATCAATAAGGTACGTTTTTTCGACTTACGAAAAATTTATTATCCGTAGGATAACTAGATAACCTAAGCTGCAAGTCTCGCAGTGGAGGCGAGATCATGAATGTCATTAAGGACGGGTTAGAAGAACTAGAGGCTAAAAAGATCGACTTAAAAACCTGTATAGGGTGCATGGGATGATAAGAGTGTAGGAGGTACTTGTGTCGTACTGTGGCAGCTGAAATTTGGGCACATCTTTGGATATGGTTTGAAGATTCTCAATGATCGAAAGTTTCTAATGGGGTTATCCGAGATAAAGTTAATATTCTACGAGGATTATGTCACCGGTGAGCAGCATTGAGGATATCACTCCCAGCAGTAACCACATTGGTACTGGAGGAGAATGATGGAAAAGACGATCTTAATCTGAAGCATGTGTCAGCGGATGAGCACATGAAAAATGTTCGAGTTCCCTACGTCTCTTAGGCGTTCAACTCGTAAGAAAAAGATAATTGAGAGGTATGAGAACTATTTTATGGAGTTATCTTAATCTACATACTGTTTATTCATAAAGGAAGCAAAGTCATCTTCTCTCAAAGAATTGCTGGATAGTCCAAATGTGTCTTTGCGGATGAAAATAAAGGAAGACCTTTAGGCGTTTCATAAAAATAGAACATGGGAGCTGGTCGCTCTGTCTCCAAGATCGTAAGGCTATTAGAAATAAATGGGTTTACAAGATCAAACGAAACAGTAATAATTAAGTAGAACAGTATCTTGTTCGGCTGGTGGTAAAAGGCTACGCACAGAAAAAATAGATCGACTTTGATGAGATCTTCTCTCCAATGGTACGTTTGATAACTATTCGTGTGGTCTTAACGTTTTGTGCATCATCGGATCTCCATCTTGAACAGCTTAATGTGAAGACAGCATTCGTACACGGAGAGCTTGCAGATGAGATATATGGTTCAGCGAGAAGACTTTGCCGTTAAAAATAAAAAGATCTGGTTTGTCGGTTGGTCAAATCTCTTTATGCGCTTAATCAAGCACCGTGTTCTTGGTGTTAGATATTTGATTCTTATATCGGGAGCCTTAAATACAACAAACTTATCATAAACTCTTGTGTGTATTTCAAAAGATTTGATGGAGGTGACTTTATTATCTTCCAACTGTATGTGGATGATATATTTTTGGCAGGTTCAATTATGGATCGTATTCAATAATTAAAGGCTCAAATTGCTAGTGAATTTGATATCAAGAACTTGAGGCCGGCAAACAGAATCTTACGGATGCAGATATAACGAGATAAAGACAATAGAGAGATTCAGCTGTC
This sequence comes from Acanthochlamys bracteata, assembly GCA_019914995.1. Taxonomy (NCBI): domain Eukaryota; kingdom Viridiplantae; phylum Streptophyta; class Magnoliopsida; order Pandanales; family Velloziaceae; genus Acanthochlamys; species Acanthochlamys bracteata. The sequence goes on from CM034133.1 coordinate 5,623,111, forward strand.
TCAGGCTAGCCATCTGAGAAAAGTGTTGGAACGGTTCAATATATATGGTGGTAAGCCAATATTAACTCTCTATTAATCTCAAATTATCTTTTTTGTTATTTTCTACCCAAGAGCAAGAAAAGATATGGATGTCTCAGGTACCATATGCATCAGCAATGGAAGGCTTATTATATGCCATAATTTGCAATTTGTTTGACATTGCACATTCAATAAGAGTGGTAAGTACATTCATTACATGTCATGACATTGAGTATTGGAAAACGATGAAAAAGATCTTTCGGTATGTAAAAGAAATTTTGAGTATTGAATTGTGTTACAAAAAATCTAATTTTGTTGTCAAAAGGCTTGTTGATACAAATTATGCAGTTAATTTAGATAGGAGATTGTTTTTAGTGGGAGCATTGATATGTTTAAAATTTCTACCAAAAGAAACCCTATAGTTGTCTTAATTAATGCGGTAACTTTTGATAAATTTATTTTATAAATCTCTATATAGAATCACAGTAAATAATAGCATTAGATATGACCATTGTCATAAGAAAGCAAAAAGAAAATCACTTCAAGATAGTAATGAAACCGAAAAACGATAGATAACGGTATGAGATAAAAAAAGTTAGCTAGCATGCGTACTAGCATTACTCCTCTCAGTCATACTTATTTTCACTGTTGTCAAATTTTGACATTTACGTATCGATTTCTTATTATTTTTGGATTGCAATTTACAAAGTATTTTTAAGTGGGAGATTTGTTAGATATTAAAGTCACTATACAAATTAATGATTAATTAGAATGCAATAAGTTAAATGTGTATTTATATTAGAATATCAAAGGTCAAAGAAGATGAACCATCACCTAAAATATTAGAAATGTAACGATTAAGGATTTTAAAAGATCTCTTGAAAGATGAAAGGCCAGCGAACTTAAATAATTAATGAAAAAATAGAAAGACAATTGTTTGAAAGTTCAAGAGTCTTCTTATAGCATTATATATATGAATAAGAAATATTTGTTTAAAATATGATTAATAAGATCAAGATCCAGATCACTAACAACATCAAGTGTAAGAGATAAAAATAAAATATTCTAATGAGAGTTCTAAATTAAAATATCACATAAAAATTTGTAATTATTTTGATTTAGTAATTTTCTTTGAAGGTAGTTTGCATTTCCGTAGAATTTTTCTTATTTTTTCTCATATAAATATCTTGTTTCTGTATTTGTCATACTATTGTCTCAATTATCGTATTATTTACGTAAGATTTTTAATGTATTTTATTTTTGCTACGTCTATCGATAATCGAACATATTTGACATTTTCAACGGACATGACACCTTGTAAAAACTCTTAATGCAAACTATAGTTGCTTTCTCTCGTTCAAAAATGAAATACAGCTTTCAATACAATGCCACGTAAAAAATTGACAGCTAACTAACAAAGTTATATGTCTGAAACGAGAATGTGATGTGGGTATACAGTACGTAAGAAACTTCTTAAATCTTGGCAGTATATTTTATGCGCGGCAGATTGTGATATTTACCCTAAACATTATGGTAAAGTAACAAATTCGTCCTTTTCAGAACGACGGTGCATTTTCTCATCCGTATAATTTATTTTTTTATTAAAATGTTACACTCAACTTACTTTTAACTATATAAGGAAATATAAAAATTAATTTCAATCATTTGCTCCTAGAAAAAATATAAAACTTAAATTTATTTCTATTTATAATAATTTATTTAAATTTAAAAGAAACACATACTGAATCAACTTTCATTCTACTCTCCTTAAGACAATATCAAAGCACTATGTTTCTTGAAGGTTATGCATTCTGCAAACATGCAAGTAATTAGCTTTTCAGGACAACTAATGATAAAATGTTTAATTATTAAAGCTTTAACGTTACGTTGTAACAAACTTTCAGTCATCCATGGAAATGGAATCATGAACCAAATTAAGACCAACTTTGGGTGTTTTCAAATGCCCATAATTTCACTTTTTTTTTGTTAGATTTTGAATTCTGAACCGTTTATATATTTCGATTACATAAGGAATTCAAAATTTTACTTTCACATACGAAACTTTAATTTCAACTTTCTTATTTATACACTTTCTAATATAATTATATTTTTTAATTTTAACACACTTTAAAAAACTATTAAAATATAAACGCTAAACTTTTCTTCCACTTTATTTTTCAAAAAATTCTATTTTCTATTTTTTACTTTCACCAAACTCAATTATAGACATTTGAAACACACCTTTTATAAAAAATTTGCTAAACACTCGTGATATAGTGATTCCCTTCATTTTCCAATCAAGGAATTTTCACCGTATCTTTTTGGCATATTTAGTTTTATATTATTTATTTTTTTATAAAAAAAAGTATGGAAACTGCTGAAAATGCACATGAAAATTATGACTAAAAGCTTTCACTGAGGGAATATATGTAATTTAAGTTCTAAACTTGGAATTATAATTATGAAATTTGAAGTCTTTTTCACCATGGAAAGGGTGCCTGACAAACTTTGCTTCAATTCAAATTAAAAATAGAAAATCAGCAGCAGCAGCAATAGCACACTGTTGCGTCGGCAATCAGAGTTTGATGCACTCAATTTGTTTTTAATTAAAAAACAAAAAATGAAAAAGAAAAGCTTAGAGTGAGAGGCAATAGCAACAGTGATAGTTAATCTTAAGACGCCCTCAAATTTTAGTTTATTTAATTTAAACAACTCAACCACCTACATGAAGGCTACCTTTCATCTGTAAAGAAAGCTATCCTTTCTCTAACTACTAATCAAAAGATCACATATATATATATATATATAACTCCTTGGAAACTTAAGTTATTTAATTCTTTTGAGAACCAAAAGGTAGCTTTTAATAACAACAATCTTCTGATTGTGATAAATTAAAGAAGAGCATTTTTATAGGTCTTAATGTTGTTTTAATGCAAAACACAAATCCAGATGAGAGTTTGGCTTTGAAATTAAGTAAGAGGGAGCATGGCATGCATGGTTTATTCGCTGTAAGTGCCTACCTAACTAGAAACTGCCCGACTCTTTGCTTAGTATGTGCTTTGTATTACAGGTAAGAATACACCTGCTATTAATCTAGAACAAATCTTATCAGGAGGAGATTATTTCGATGTAAAAAAAGTATCCTTTTTCTTTATGCTATTTGTGACAAGCTTATACACGTTCAGAGGTAAATAGACCAAATTTATAATCTTAAAATTTGTTATTATGCATAAGAAAACACAGTATCAGAAAATTAAACAGTTTATCAAAAATCAAGTTCTGTGTCATGCAATTGAAGGTTGAGACATTTGAAATAAAAAACCTGAGCATAATTTGATTAGTAGAATTTAGACCATATTTCTTATTGGCTATGTTTACTTACGTGCTCCTCTGCTTTTATTGTTTAAAGCGATTATTGCTAATAGTCATGTTAGGTCTTTTAGTCGCTAACCCAGAAGATAATGGGTATATTATAAGATAAAGAGATTAATAAAATCATTTTGGAAACGATGTGAATTGACATACGCATTTACCTGCTTGTATACTATTTGTTGTTATGTTAGATGAAACGACAACTGGGTGCTTGTATATTGTTGTTAGATGTACTACTATCCACTAAATCCTTAATGCACCCAGCTCGCGTAAAGCATGCTACTAATTGTTCTTTCTTAGGTAATTTTGTCTGTGTAGGTTAGACTGAAAACTTAAGATGAATGCGAACAAAAAATTTCGCAATAAAAAGTAAAGTTTTTAAAATATCTGAATTTGAGACGATTTGAACTACTAGAAAGAAGAGCAATACTATATCCGTCGTTGGCTATTTTATTAAAAGTTGTTTGGCCCTTTGCTTAATTTGGTGCCCTTCTAGATAGGGTACCTGGCTATTAATTACTTTCTTAGAAAGGAAGAGTCTATTTGAAGCCAAGAGAGTACGCTTTCCCTTTTTGAATCTTTCCGATCCCTACCCTATGATAATAATCATTTTAATGATAGGACAATGATGACCTATACAACATACTCCGGAAAATGACATTTCAAAGTTAGTACAACGAGGGCCAGTAATTGTTGTTGAGAGAGATTGCACCCTTCCATCTAACATAAGAGCGTTTGACGATGTTTATAAAATAAAATTTTTCTAAAATAAAAAATATTTTTATTTTTTTAAAAAATAAGTTTTATATTTTTTATTTTTAAAAAAAATAAAAATATGTAATAAAAAGATCTCATTTCGAAAAATTTTTTTACATTATTTAAATTTTTAAATAAATTTTTAAATACTTATAAAATATATATTGAAAAACGTGAAATAAAAAAAAAAATGAAAAGCTGCTTATGATAAGTCGTGCCAAACGCTCTCTATAAACATATTATGGAGTGATATATAACGACTATTTCTTTTCCTTTATGTAGATTGATTCGAATCACATTTCATGTCACTTTTGGGGATTAAAGTGGTTTGCATTTGATTACAAAGAATGGATAAAATTTCCATTAAGAACATGTTGCCAAACCTTATCACAATATTCAAACACAAATACATATACTCTAAGTGACTCACTCTGCTAGTTCTGTATTCATTTTTTGCCTTTACAGAGCTGCATTATAATCCTGTATAATGCAATAACTTTTCGGTCCAAAGTAGAGTATGGCACTTTAACATTGATTGTGGTTTCAATCAAGAAAACCTCAGGCCTTAGAATTCAAACAGTTAGAAGAAATTATTGAACATGACATCCAATAGTGCCATGACAATTATTGAAGAATATGATCTTTTCCTGTGATGGAAATTTCCATGTGAATTTTAATGAATAGAAATGGCTGATTGAATATATAATAATCATTGACTTACTCCGCCGATGGTTGGTGGTACTATTACTAGAAAAAAGTACCTAGACGCACCAAATGTTGCTAAAATATTTGACAATCTTCAACTTTTCAAGGATTGATTTCGTAGCCCCGTTGATCACAGAAATAAAAACATTTTGAATTTATGAAAATTAACACTTGAGTGCTGAATTATTTGTACTTCAACGTAGAGTTTAGGAAGGTGTCAAGCAGAAACAGAGGCAGCAACTAGTAGTTCCTGCACTGCTACTAGAAAGCCAGCTCTACTTTCGTCTACCAGTAGCACAGCTAAGAGCGACAGTGTTAATTTTTTTAATTTGTGCTGAATTAGTTAGGCGCAGAATTCCCCACGTTCTGTTTGTGGTTGTATTCAATATTTTGGAAAAAGATTTCCCACGAGAAACTTCCAATTTGAGGATGTCCCTCCAATGATCAAGTTTAACCTACAGGATCTACCACTTCCAAATATCTTCAGACAGGAGAAGCTTTCAAATTATCAGTGGACCGTGGTCAGTGACAATTGCCAGAACTGTTTGCGTGAGTATACTATAGGAAGATGTAAGACATCCCCAAGAGAAATTAGATAGCTAAGATCCTCAAATACGTGATTACTACATTTGTTTTGAGTTTCAAATACGAGTAGCTTCCAAAGCACGTCAACAAAGTAGAATACTATCGCTGCCACTGTGTAAAGGACACATGAACATAAATATTGGGGTTCCAGAGCTGGAAAATAACTATTTTCACAAATTAATTTTACTGCATAATGACAATAATCCAATGAAATTCCACATTACTCACAAAAGATCCTAACAAGTTAAACACAGAAGAACCAAAACTGCAAGAGCAGAGTTCCGAAAGCAATGATAAATAAGCAAGATACACCTAGGGTGTGTTTCAAA